>JANTQA010000026.1:0-4800000 GCA_027625915.1 Anaeramoeba flamelloides
AAATAAAATAAATTTTTTCAATATTCGTTTTTTAAATACTCAGAAAAATTTTTCTTACTGAAAACGATCAATACTTCGAATTACTGTACTATGAATGCACTTATTATCTATTACAAAAGAGGCTCAACATCATCAGTCAAAATTATTAATGTGGCCTATTAAAATATGTAGCTCTTATTGAATTGGAAATGTCAACTTTCAAATTGAATATTGATTAAAAATCTATATTTCGGTCATTTCGAATAGCCGACACCAATTTCGTCATTCTGAGAAATTTCCGAAAACACTGGCCTCTATTATCAAACCAGCCTGTCAATACGCTGATTGTATAATACGATAAAATAAAATAATTTTATTTTTCGAAACTTCGGTTATACGTAAAAGTTTAAAAAGCTGGGGCAAATAGTCTGTACAAATTGAAGCTTTATCAAAAAATAGCCGAACATTAGAAATATTTAATTTCTTAGTCAATTATTGTTATTAGCGAAAAGAAATAAACTGTATTTGAAAAATCTCGAAAAATAAAAACTTTTAAAAAGAATATTAATGGGGTTTAAACAGTTCAAATGATTTATACATAAAGAAAAGATTATTACTGTTCTTTTAAAAAATAGTGTCGGGTATCAAAAATAAAATATATTGTATTGAATACCAAATGTAAAATTACCAATTGTATCTGCCAGTCGTATTGAGTCGATACTAAAGACACAAATAGTAACGGGCTGAAAGGAATTCGTCAAGGTGGTTTATTAATCAATAATAAAAAAACATTTCAGAATTTTTCGTGAAATATTAATTTGTGGGGAATGGGCACTTACCGGATTTAATCATTATTACAATGGAAATGAGAACAGCCGAAATTGGTCAAAAATAAATAATCTTAAAGAAATGTCGCTAAACACAGTTTGTATTCTTAAATGCAATAAAATGGGTAATTACGTTAAATATTTTGTCAATAAATCTAGTAGAAACTTCAAACAATTTGGACATAATGAAGCGCTCATTAGTTTAAATCCTCAACAAAGATCATCGTACCTCTTATTATGATCATAATGGAAGGCAATTATTAATGGGGTCTCTGAATAAACCAAATTGGGAACACGATATCTGGCGGTCAAAGAGGACTCCAACCTTTTCAAGAAGATTTCTTCTGGTGAATTCTTATTTAATGAAAATTTTATTTTCATTTTAAATATGTGCAAACAGAAAATAGCTTGATATCAAATTAAAAGATAAATTAAAAATTATTTACTTACTTATAAAATTGCTTGATAAAAATGAACTTCGTTATATGGAAAATCAAAAAAATAATTTGCTCAAATATTAAACACAACAGGTTAGCATAATAAAATAAAACTTTGAAAATGACAATAGTTCCTTAGTAGTGCTTTAACACGAAACATCACTGTCAAAAATCTGGTCACAAATATAATAATAAAAATTAGCTGAATAATGAGGAAGAGGTTTGATCAAGATAAAGAAATAATCAGTCAAAATAAATAAGGGGTAGTTGATAAAAATAACACATATCAGCTGTGGCCCAGCAATAAGAACAGTAAGACGAAACGAAAAGTATATTTTTTAATAAAATTTATACTTTTTTCAGTTTCGTCTGTTATCCAATTTAAAAAAAATATTTTGAACTGTTTTAATAAAATAATTATAATTTAATAAATATTGAGTTGGTTGGTTTTTTTATAAACTTATAATGATTTATTTTGTCAAATTCTTTAACTGATTTATTTTTTTGAAATTTGATTATTTCTTTAATTTTATCTTGATCAAAAATTTCCTTTATGTCAATTGGATTTAATGAATTTTTATTAATTTTAAATTTTTTAATATAATTAATTATATTTGTATTAGGTTTTTTGACTAATTGATTTTACAAAATCGTTATACACTGTGAATATGGTTTCATTATTTAAAAACATTTTTGTAGAAGTTTCTCTTATTTTATTTAATGTTTTCCAAAAGTTTTTATTTTTATTATATTCTTCATTTATTTGATTAAGTAATTTTAAGTAATTTAATTCATTAATTTTTTTGATTTTATGTAAAAGTTTCATTTTTATCAAACAATTTATAAAGTAAATTATTAATTTTTAATTTATCTTGTTTGATATCAAATACTATTCTTTCTTTCTGTTTATATTTTTTTTTAAATAAAATAAAATTTTCTTCATTTAAATTAAAATTCTGCCGAGAAAAAGAATTGGAGAAAGTCTTCTTGAAAGGTTGGAATATCTTTAATTTTATAGATATCATTGATTTCCCAATTTGAGTTTATTTCAAATTTATTCATAATTGTATTATGATCACTAATAAAATTTTTGATAGTCTTTGATTTATTGAGTTTTAAACTATTAAAATTTGTTAAAAAATAATCCAAATTGTTTGGTTTTCTACTTGGTTTATTATTAAGAAATATTTTAAAATTAAATTTTTCAAATAATTTTATTTTATTTTCATTTAAATTAAAATCACCACAAATAATTGTTTTATTGTTTTGGTATTTTCTTAAGATATTTATTATTTTTTTATTAATTTCAATATTTCGGTCATTTCTCCGATATATATTAATAATGATTAAATCAGTAAATTGTATTCCCATTACATCTAAATCAGCAATTAATATTTCACGAAAAAATTCTAGAAATATCTTTTTTTATTATTATTAATAAACCACCCTTATTTCCATTATTTCCATAAGATTTTTTATTCACAGAGAAATAGTTTGTGAAAGTTGGTTTTTTTTGTTATTTTGGATTCTTGTATTAAACAAATATCGATATTACATTTTAATAAAAAAGATTCTAATTTAAAAATTTTATTTGAATTATTCAAGCCACAAATATTTAAAGAGGCTATATTAATATTTATTTTTTGATTTTTATTTTTCATTTTTTTAGAACCTTTTATTAATAATCTTTCTTTGTTCTTCAAAAAAATGTTTTATATATAAATCATTTGGAATATTTTTTTGTTTATTTATTAATATTCTTTTAAAAGTTTTTTATTTTTTCGAGATTTTCCCAAATTACAAGTTTATTATTTCCTTTCCTTAAAAATCTAATAACACAATAATTATTTAAGAAATTAAATATTTCTAATGTTGAAATATTTTTTTGAATAAAAATCAATTTGTTTTTGTTTGGTACATTTTGTAACTTTTTTAAACTTTTACAATATGTAAAGTTTGAAAAATAAATTATTTTATTTTTATCATTATTGTAATCAATATTATTATTAATTTGGTTTGATAAATAAATTAGTGTTTTTTAATAAATTGGAAATTTCTACTTTTCCGTTATTTGAATTGGAGTAATTATAATTATCAAATATTGAAATATAAGAATAATTAAAAGATTTTTTTAATCCAATATTCAATTTGGAAGTTGTTGATTTTTGTTAGTTTCCAATTTTTTGAATTCAATAAGAATTATTAATTTTAATAAATTTTTTATTAATAATTTTTTATTTGTTGTGTTGAATTCTTTTTATATTTAATAAGATAATAAATTCATTCATAATTTTTAATTGAATTTTTTTCAAGTGGTTGTCGTTTTTTTGGGGTTTTGATGATAAAACGAGAAAAAAATTTTTCTGAATGAGTCTTTTTAAAAAAATGAATATTGAAAAATTTATTTTATTTGTTGGATTTAGTTTGAATTTATTTTTTATAATTATTGGATAATTGAAAGGATTATCAATTTTTGTAAAAGTCCATTTTAAATCATTCTTTTTAATTTTTGATTTATATGAAGTTTTTTATATATAAAATAAAATAAATTAAGGTTTTAAAAATATTTATTGTTTTAATTTCTTTTTTAAAACCTGATAGTCACTTTTTCTTTTGGTTTCTATGTTTGATACAGTAACCTGAAGTATCAAATGTGTGGTTTTTACAATCTTTATTGTTTAGAGTTATTCCTTTACATTTAACACTGGTTATTAATTTATCTGAAATGCTCTTTTTGCCTTTGCCTTTTTTTTTTGTTTTTTAAGTTGAGTTGAATATTTTTCATATATATTTCTTTATTTTTTTGGAGTTTGGTTAAAATAATATAATAAATCTTTTTGAATATTTGGTTTTTTATCAACTTTTTTGTTTGAGTTATTTGAGTTATTTGAGGTTGGTTGATTATTATTTTGATTAATTTTTTTGATTAATAGAAATAGAGTTGTTAATTCCATCAATCTTATCAATTTCTTGATTTTTTTTATTATTTTTCTTTTTTAATTCTTTTTCGAATTTTTCTTTAAATTCTTTATCTCGAATTAAAAATTGATTATAAACTAGTTCCTCTTCTTTTTTTTTTTTGAGGATTGAGTTGTTTTTTGAATCATTTATATTTGGGTTTAGATTTTCTAATAAAGATAGTTCAGATTCATTTTCTGAATCTTTTATAATTTGAATTTCATTAGATTTATCTTTTATTTCATTCTCAGAATGAATATAACCTTTATCAGATTTATTCTGAATTTTTTTGTGATGATATATTATTATATAAGTTATTATTTTTTATTTTTAATAACTTTATGATTATTTTTAGATAAATTTGTGATAATTTCTTTCAAATCTAGAATTTCTTTTTCAAGAGAATTAATTCTATTTTCATATTGATTATTATTATGATTTGAATTATTATTTGAATTCAATTTTGGAGTTTTTGAATTTTTGGTTATTTGTTTTTTGGAATTAGAGAGTAATTTTTTTGTAGGCCTTTTTAATGGTAATTGGTCTCTCATTAATCAGTAAACCATTTAAGTGAAGTGCCTTATCTCTAATTACACAAGAAGGAAAGGTAACAAACGCAAAATACTTTTTTTTTTTTTTTCTTTTTAATTATAACTGCATTTTTTGGGTTGAAGTTTTGAAAAAAAGAAATCAAATTATCTGTGGTGTAGTTGTGGGGATAATTGAAAATAATTATTTGTGTTTGTGATAATTTCCTTTTTGAATTGTTTTTTATTATTTTTTTATTATTTTTTTTTTGTTTTTTTTTATTTCTTTGTTGTTGGGATCCATTTGCTTTTTTATTTTTTTTTTTATTGTTGCAAAAAAGTTGGTGTTTCGGCTTAATAGGGGCTTTGCTAGACTTTTCTTTCACTAGATCCGCGGTCTCAGTAATTTTCGCGTGATCAAAAATTTTATTTGTGATTTTAACACCACTGACAAATTTTTTTTTTTTTTTGATCGTTCATGATCCAAAAAATTTTTGTCTTTAGTATTGGCGTCTCGTTGCAAATGGGTTTTTGTATTTTTCACATTTTGTGAATTGTTTTTTGTAAAGCTTTTTTTACTTGGTTTGTAGTCTTGAACATTAAGTTTTCTGTTGAAAATTTTTGTTGATTTTATTTTTTTTTCTACTCTTAGTGCTTCTTCTTTCTTTTTAAATTTTAGAATTGCAATATTATTATCATTATCTTTTTGATTCATAATGAATTGTATTGATGGAAGTACTTCGACTTCTTGTTTAATGATAGTTAGCAATTCATCATAAGAAAAGATTTGTGGAATCTTAGATAGAAACATAGTGTTTGTCTTCATTTGGGAAGAGTAAAGTTGAAAGAGTAAAAAGTAAAAAAAATAAAATTTTCAATGATTGTCAAATATTTATCTGTTTGGCATGATCAAGAATATTTTGATTTATTTTCACTCATAAAATAGGTTTATCTATTTAAATAATTTGTAGAAGTTCCAAGTTTTAAAATATAACACAAGTTTTACATTTTAAATATTATTTTTGTTTGATTTTCAAGTATTTAAACTTAAAAGGTAAAATTTCTTTTCAGTTTTTTTCTTTTGTATTCAAAAAAACCTCGGACAGTTTTGATACTCTTTCAATAATTTGAAAGAATAGAGCAAAATATGTGGTTTTACTCTAATTTTTTTTTTATACTGAAAAAACGAGGTACTTTACTCTATGGTTTCTCAAAAGCTGATCAAAACTCTCCATGAAATTGATATTTATTCTCTAAATAAGAAAAAATTTCATTTGGTTTTCCTTAACACTTTCCCTTTTCAAACCGAGACACGAAACTATAACTGACTTTTGAGTAAACATGATTTGAAAAAGAATAATTCGAAAACAGAAAGAGAATTTTTTCCAAATTATTAGAGAAATACCAGTAAAAAAATTAAACTTTTCTGAAATAAACCACAATTTTCTTTGAATTGAACCAAAGATTTTTAAGAAAAAAAAACAAAAAAATCTGTTTTTGGAAATTTTATTGGAATAATTCAACAACAGAATATTTTTAATTTTATTTTGCAACTCTTTGAATCTAACTGGAATAAAATTTCGTATAATTTGCTTTTTTCAATTCCAAAAATTGTGTTTCAGTTTTATTAGCAGTGAAGCTCAATACACAGAATTTCAACAACAAAAAAAGAAACAAAAAAATACAACAATTAATTTCTTTTTAATGTTCGAAAACTGGTTTTTGAAAACAAAGAGCAAAATGAAAAGAAGCAAATAATTTTACCGATTTATTATTTGAAGATTCGAAATAAAACTATTTGCAAACAAAAGGTTGTTTCTAAAAAGAGAAATTACCTTTAACAAAAGTGGATATACAATAATTAAATTACCTCGTGAAAATCTTGAACATTTTTTATCATTTTTAAAAGAATGAAATTTTTTATTTATTTTCTACTTCTAATACCATTCACTTTCTGTGGATCAACCTATCAAGGATCTGTCTTCTATTCTGAAGGGAAATACAAATTTGTGGAAGGTATTGATCAAACTGCAACATCTTTTGGATCGTATCAAGATGTTATTATGGAACTAGGGACAGGTATTAAACCGCATTCTTTTTTTTTTTTTTTTTTTTTTTCTTTTTGTAAGCAAAATTAATGTTCTCTGAATTTTTATCATTGAAACATTGTTAGATAAACTTCAAATTCAAACAACAAGTGGTGAATCTAATACCATTCAGATGCATGCAGCAGGATATTTAGAAGGATATTTGACACAAAAACACATCTGGAATTATCATGTTAATTACAAAAAAGGTTGGCTCGATGATTTCGAAACAGAAGTAAAAAAACCCTTTTTTAATTCAAATTTTTTATTTTAAAAGCTTTTGAACCGAGGAAAGTAATGTGTGGTTCTTTCAAAGAAAGCATTTTTTGATTTGTAAACTTTTTTTGAAAATCTTTTTCCAGCAATTATGATAATGGTTACTTGTTATGGAATAATCCTTTTAGGAAAAAAAGTTCAACACAATTTACAATTGGGAACATAAACATTAAGAGAACCCAAAAATGAAAAGTAAAAACAATTAATAAAATGAACCATTAAACTTCAAATAATAATTCATTTGATTATTATCAGTTGAATCAACAAAAAAAAATTTAAAACACTTTTTAATCAAAATCGTTAGAGTTGTTTTGGAGATCTCAAAAATAGTTAAATTTTTCCAACAAATTTTTAATAATCTATTAATCAAAGAAAAACCCTTCATAAAAGGTAGTATTTAAAAAAAACTGTTATTGTTGTACTGAATCCTCCATTTTGTATTTAATCATTTATTTTTACTTTTATTAATTGATCTTACTTTTCATCTCCAGTTAAGGTTTACAATTAAAAATCTTCGTGAGCTTTTTTCCATGAGGGTTAAATCAAAAAAAAAACGAATTTTACATTTTTTACAAAATCTCCATTTTTTCTATCGGCAATAAGTTACAAAAATTTTTCATAAGGAATAACATTCATACTCAAATTATTTACAAAAATAAAATATGTTATTGTGCTAAAAAATTGTTGGGTGTCAAAAAATCTGAGGAACTTTGTAAAATTTCATCAAATATAATATTAGAACCATCCCAAGTCCACCTTGAATTTTAAAAATCTATATCAAATTTTGATGCTGATATAGATTTTTAAAAATTTGTATTTGAGAAAGACAAAGTAAATATTTGAAAAATTTTTTTTTCAATATTTAGTCCGTCTTCAAGATTTTTTTCTGTTAGTCGAAAAAATACAACTGAACAAAGGCTACAGCTGTCCCAATGATACCGTGGAATTTTTTTCTATATCAAATTTTTATACTGATATAGATTTTTCAAAACTTGTATCTAAGAATGAGAAAGTCGATATTTGAAAATTTTTTTTTCAATATTTAGTCCATCTTCAAGATTTTTTTCTGTTATTCGAAAATATACAACTGTACAAAGGCTCCAGCTGTCCCAATGCGACCGGAAATTTTTTTCTGTATCAAATTTTGATGCTTATATTTTTAAAAGTGTTGAATGCGGATAATCGGGCCCATATTTCGAAAAAAATTTGAATCTTAAGGGTCGAGTCATTACGATAGGTTCTAAATAATTTTCTGAAATTGATAAAAAAAATTTGTAATTTTTATGAGTGCTTAATAACAATCAAAAACTATCCAACATGTGAAGTGTGAATCAATTTCCAAAAATCAACAATCAAAAAAGAGGAAATTTTTAGAAAAATACCCCAGAGAACGACTCAATTTCCAATTAGAATGGTTATGAATTATCATTTTGAAGACAACTGCGTTGGTTTTGAAGTGTCGCTCTTTGACTTTTTGAGATCTCAAAGATTTTTTTTTTGCATTTTTTTTTTCTTTTCTCAAATGAGTTGTTTGTTATCTCAAAGAATATTACAAAATCCTTACTTTTTCAAATATAGAGAGAGTTACAATCTAACCACAAATAATATTAAATCGAATTAAATTGATTGTGTACTTTTAGAAAACAATTTGTTTTAAATTTGAAGAAATTTAACGCTTTGGAAATTTAAAAAAAGAAACAAGTAATTTTTTTTTTTAAATTTTATTTTTTTGGAATCGAGAAAACTTTTAATCTTTTTTTTTGATTGAATTGAATTTTTTGCGAATGAATATCCTTTTAAACTTTTTTTTTTTTTAAATTGAATTTTTTGAAATTGAGATACCCTATGAAAATTTTTTTTTATTATTTGAATTTTTACACTTATGATCCTCTCAAAATTTTTTTATTTGTTAGTTAAATTTTGTTAATCAAAAGAAGGATAATTTCACAATACCCTTTTTGGTGTCAAGTTACTTCTTGAGTATGGAGCAAATCGAGGGTAAATAACTTGAACCTTAATTAAACAAATATTCAAAAAAATTTTTCTGATATTCAAAAAAATAAATTTCCAGAACCCAAAATTGCTTTAAACATCGAAAATTTCATGAGAAACTACATAAAATTTACTCACGAAATCAAGAAATTTTTTTTGATCATACACAAGTTTAAATATTAATGTTGTAAAAAATAGAGTTTTTACACTTTTAAAGATAAATAAAGAGTTCCATGCAATTATCCACAATTTAGTTATAGTAAATATAATATCCTATTATATTAATAGACTAATAATAATTTTAATGAAAAAAATGGTTTGGTAAATACCAATCTTATCAATTTTTTTAAAAAAAAATGATTTTTCAAATAAAGTATTGATATTCACCAAACGGTTTCAGATCAAAAATCCCTTTGAGCTCAAAAATCAAAAATGGTTGTTTCTTTTACTATTAACCAAAATTTGGATAAAATTATGGAACTCTTTATTTATATTGAAAATTGTAAAAACTCTATTTTTTACAACAATCCATATTTAAACTTGTGTATTACTTTAAATTTTTTTCATTTCATGAGTAAATTTTATGTAGTTTCTCATGAAATTTTCGATGTTTAAAGCAATTTTGGGTTCTGGAAATTTATTTTTTTGAAAATCAGAAAAAATTCTTGAATATTTGTTCTTTTATGGATTTTTTTTTTTCAAAATCAGCTTGGTTATTGTCATATTCAACTTTTTAAAAATCTATATCAACATCAAAATTTGATATAGAAAAATTTTTCACGGGATCGTTGGAACGGCTGTAGCCTTTGTACAGTTGTATTTTTTCGAATAACAGAAAAAAATCTTGAAGATGGACTAAATATTGAAAAAAAAATTTTTCAAATATTTACTTTGCCATTCTCAGATACAAATTTTTAAAAATCTATATCATCAAAATTTGATATAGAAAAAAATTCACGGTGGACTTGGGGTGAATAATACATATTTGAATAAAACTTGATTTTAAAACTTGAAATTTTCTCATTGTTGTTTTTTTTTTTTTTTCTTTATTTGAGAAATTAGTATTAATGATTTAATTTTTGTATATCAGTGTCCAACAATAAAAAAAAAATAATAATAATAAAATTCTAATTCAGGTTGAATAGAATATCCCACCATTAAACAAAACAAAAAATTCAATTTCTTTTTCTTATATTATTAATTTATTATTTGATTGTTTGATTAGGACTGGCCATCTGAACTAATAGATTGGATGAATTTGAATATTAAATTCGTTGATAAACAGTGCGAAGCCCCAACAACAGATTTAACAAAGCAATTTTGTTTGACAAGAGAACAGTATCTAGGAATTTTAGAAGGTTTGATTTAAAATAAAAACTTCTTAAATAGAAATTTTTCAGCTATTTGAGGATAAAAAAACAATTGTCCTTTTATTTTTTTCATATTCATCTTCATTTTTATATTTATATCCATGTTCATCTCAAAATCATATTACAGGGTATAATGCTGTAGCGCCAGATGATGAAAAGATCGATGCAATGGAATTATGGTTAATGCAATCTGCAGGGGATTTGGATGATTTATCAATTGCCGTTTTTCTTGGTTCAGAAGATCAACAAAAAAGAGATATGGCGATCCAAAAACTACATTCTGATGAATGGCAAGATATTCATCACCATTGCAGTGGACTTGTTAGAGTATTACCAGATCATTCTGATATTTTTTTTGCACAGGTAACATGGAGCACTTATGGTAGTATGAATAGAATGATGAAGACATATCATTTTTCACTGGAAAACGATGGAACGAAAGCGAATCAAGTTGTGTTTAGTTCCTATCCAGGAACAGTTTTTTCTGTTGACGACTTTTATATCACAGATCAAAACCTATGTGTGCTTGAAACAACTTTTAACATTTTTAATGATTCCCTTTATGAAGAATTTGTTTCACACAATACTGATACATTTTTAACTTGGATGAGATTCCCTTCAATAAATAGAATTTCTGATTCTGGTAAAGAATGGACAGAAAATATGCATGTTTATAATTCCGGTACATATAATAATCAGGTTTGATCTTTATAGAATAATATATATATATATATATATATATTATTGTTTTTATTATTACTTTACATAGGCTTTTAATTCTTTTTTATATAAAAAAATATCTAAAACATTTGATTCGGTTAAAATCATTCGATTATTTTGAAATTTAAGAAATAAAACGAAAATTTATTAAATTTTCAGTTTATTTCTTAAATTAAATAAAAACCTAATAGCGGTTTTCTTGAGGTTTACTATTTTATTTGTGAAGTGTTCTAGGTTTTTTTTTACTTTAGAAATAAACAGAAAATTTATTAAAATTTCCGGTTTATTTCTAAAGTAAAAAAAACCTAACTAAAATCTAACAATTTTCCAAATAAAGAAAAAGTAAAAAAAAAACTAAATTGTTTTCCAAAATTCAAAATAATTGAGTAAAATCAAATATTTTACTAAATTTTTTTAAATTTTGGAAAAGCACAGTTTAGATTTATTCGGGTTTTGAAATAAACAGAAAATTTAAATAACCTTCGGAATATTTCCAAAAATAAAAGATGAAACACCCGAGAAAAGAGCCGTTAGGTTTTCCAGAATTTAAAAGAATTGAGTAAAATCAAAGATAACCCTATTTTTTTTTTTTGAATTCTGGAAAATTGTTGTTAGGTTTTCTTGAATTTTCTGAAATAAATTGAAAATTTCAGAAATTAAAAAAAACCTAGCAACTCTAGGCACTTGACGGCACTCTACGGCATTTCCCCAATCCCTAATTTTAAATTAGTGGTATTGTTGGGCTGAGCGAGAGAGCTAAGCTTGTCAATTCTCTCAAAAATCGGATCCAGCTCTATAAATTCCCTAGTATTTTATTCCAATTATTTATTCAATCCGATTTTTAAAATAGTCCAAAAAGATTCAAATCTTTCAGATGATTTCTTCAAAGAATTAGTGATTCTAAGAAGCATAAACCCGGATTTTTAATTAAAATTAGATCTTTATGGTTTTTGTAATTTCTGGAGAAAATGATAAAATATCAAAAATAATCGAGGTTCCGAATAACCAAAGCCCCAACAATCTGATTGTAAGTTGGGCAATTTATCACTGGTCCATTGTCAGTTCTCTGAAAAATAAAATCTTCAAGCTTTATAATTAATACAAAACAAAGTTATAAATAACACAACAATTAAAAAGATAATAATAAAAAAAAATCTTTGTAGATTTCATATCAATTCTTGATCCATTTTTTTATTTTTTTTTTTACACAGTAATACTCTTGATGATATCCTTCAATTAATTAACAATTCAAAATTTCTCATTCACATAAAAAAAAATATTTTTATAATCTAATTATTAATATTCTCAAAAAAATTTATTTCAATAGTACCTTGTTCTCGATTTAAAAAAATTCGAGCCAAACAATCCCGAGTTACAAGATGACTTACTATGGGTTTTGGAGCTAATACCAGGACATTACTCAATTGGTGACAAAACACAAGAATGGCTGGTAGATAAAAAATGGTATCCAAGTATAAATGCACCTGAAAATACAACAATATTTACAATTTCTGGACAAAAACAAAAAGATAAAGATACACCAACGTAATTTCACTTTTTTATTAATTTATTGATTCTTATTAAAATATTTTTTTTTATTTCAAAAGATTCAAACAATAAAAACTAAAAAATTCAAACATATTCAATTCTGGACAGCCAATAAAAAAATTATATTTATTATTATTGATGGAAGAAGTGAAGATTACACTCTAAATGTCACTTTACTTAAATTCCTCAAAGGTAATTTAAGCGTAAAAATCATAGATTCCACGATTGTTCAAGGGAAATACATACCCAGATTTTTTTATGTTTAAAAAGTAAAAAATCTAACGAAAAATTGAAAAGAAGAAAGAAAAAAAAAAAAAAAAGTTAAAAATAATCCATATGAGAAACCCAAAGTATTTTGATTCTAATCAATTTTTATTGTGGGTGATAGGTATTGTTTAGATTTAAGTTCCTTTTTCCAATCGAATTTTGTGCTATATTGGCCAAAAAGTATTTTATGGTGATATCATAGATTTCTTTTATGTTCATTTTCCTCTTCAAGTCATCTATATCTTCTTTTGACTATGAGTTTAGAGTCAAAAATTTTGATTTTTTTGATCGTCCATTTTAGTGTCTTCACGTTTTCTCATATCTTTTACATTCCCAAATAAAGTGGCCTACATCATCAACTTTCTTTTTACAGCATGGGTATAATTTAGAATTTACTACTTTTTTCCATCTGTATGTGTATCTATTCAAACCGTTGCAGAATGATTTGAGTTTGAATGCTGTTGTTGATGATTTCCAGTTTAAGAAGGCCTGCTTTTTCATTAAAGTTTTCCGGGAATTGGGGTGATATTTGAGGTATTTTTCCAGTTTCCAGTTTTCTTCACCTTGGGATGGTTACACTTTTTCTTGTATTATTTTAATGAGAACTTTATGGAGTTTTTTTATTTGATCTCGTAAAATTTTGCAATTCAGTTTGGAATAAAAAAATATATTTTTTCTCATATTATTTTCTTATATTATTTTATACTCTTTGACCTAATTTACTTCAAAATATTAAAGGCAACTTCACACCAACAGAGTTTATTGAACAAATCATAAATTGAAATAAAAAAAATTATTTACTTGAAAAAAAAATTCTAATTAACTTCATTAATACATATTAACTTTAAAAAAAATACTGTATAAATAACAAATGAGGTAATAATGTTATTTTCTAATTAATAAATGAAAATTTTTATTTCAATTTCCAAAATGATTATTAATTATAACTGTAATCAAATTAGCAGATTAAAAATTTTGTCTTAGTGTTAACTAAGGAAGTTTAATTTGTTGTCTAAAAATATCATTTCTAGAAGATGTTCGAAAGCTCTTTGGGTTTTCTTCAATTTATAAACTCGAAAAATATTTTGGAATGTGAACAAAAAATTTTTATTTTTTAATTGGAAAATAATAGTATATATAATTATGTATATTTATTTACAAAGAAATAGAATTAAAATGATAAATAATTATTAACAAATATACTAAAAAAAATAATTCTTAACTTTTTCTTCCTCTTTCTTATTCTTTTAATTTTTCTTTCTAAAAATTAATAAAAAAAACCATTATTTCTATGATTTGATAATTTTCTATATAGTGGCTATTGGTCATATAGCAATTCGTCAAGAATGCTCATTATGGAAAGAGATGTGTCAAAAAAAATTGTTGATTTCCAAACCTTTCAAGATTTCATGCGCTTCAATGATTATAAAAATGATCAGTATTCATATGGTGATCCTGCACGTTCAATTTCTTCTCGCTATGATCTTAGAACAACACTGGATGGAGAATATCGTAAAAAGCCATTTGGGTCCCAGGATGCCAAGTGTACGAGTTATAAAAGAGCTCTTGATTTAGAGTTTGAAGTTGTTGTTTCACCAACCTATTACAATGACATGCCATATTGGGAATTTGGAGAGACACCATTTGAAAATGTATCTTGGTTAGGCTTACCTAAAGTCTGGAATTTTGATTGGTTTACATTTAAACCAAATGAATTATTAACCTGTGAATCAAATACAGATTGCTATTCTTGTATATCCTCGAAAGGTTGTGGTTGGTGCCAAGGTAAATGTTATGATTACGATCCTGATGATAATAGTCAATGCACGGAAAGTGCTTGGTATTTAACAACATGTAGCCACACATTAAAAGATAATTTGGATAATTCAAGTAATTTGAAGTTATTTTTTGGATTGCTTTCAGCAGTTATAGTAGTAATAGCTATTTTAGTAGTTATATTTATCAGAAAAGCCAAAAAAAAAAAATATAATACCCTACAAGAAGTAAACATCGAATCACAATCCGATTAAATATGAAAAGAATGTTTATTTTTTTGATACTATATCATTTTCAAAAAAAAAATTTTTATTTTTTTATTTCTCGAATTAATTTAGAAATTTTTAAATAAACATCATTTCTCTCGAACTTAATTGTTCGCATATATTCATCTCCTAAATAATGTTTTTTGTCAATATTTTTTTCTCCAAATTTTATTCTTTATTCTTTGATTTTTTGGTTTTTACTCCTACTGTTAATTCTGGGGAAGTGCCGCCAAGTGTGGTCAAGTGCCTAGGTTTTCTTGATGTTTTCTATATTATTTGGAAAATCGATAGGTTTTCGTTAGGTTTTTTTGAGTTTTCAGTTTATTTCTGAAATTTAAAAAAACCATAGTTAGCTTTTCTTGAGTTTTCTGTTTTATTTGTTAAGTGCTCTAGGTTTTTTTAAGGTTTTCTATTTTATTTCTGAAGTGTTCTAGGTTTATTTTTACTTTTTGAAATAAACAGAAAATGTAAATTAATTTTAGGTTTATATCGAAAAGTAAAAAAAACTTAACGAAAATTAATAGATTTTCCAAATAAATAGAAAACTCAAAAAAACCTAGAGCACTTAACAAATAAAACAGAAAACTCAAGAAAACCTAACGGCGGTTTTTTTTAATTTAAGAGTAAAAATCAAAGATTTCGCTCGATTCTTTTAAACCCTGTAAAGGCTAAACGGGGGTTTTCTTGAGGTTATCGGTTTTATTCAGAAAAATATATTAATTTTAATAAATAAACAAAAAACTCAAGAAAATGTAATGATAAAAGATAATTTTTAATTTTTTCATGCAAATTATATTATTATTTTTTAATACTTTTCTCTTTTTTTTTATTTTCATCAATTATCTTAAAATTACTCCCTTCTCTCAACTACTAAAGAAAAAAAAATAAATATTCATTGATTTTTTAAATTTTAAAATTATGAATTGTGTTGCCAATGTTAAACATATTGATGATTAAGTTTCGATATAGAAATAAACAATTATAAAAAAAAAATGAGAATCAATTATTTTTGAGCAGTAAAAGTTAATTTTATTTAAAAAATTCATAGGTGATACAGAAAGTAGATAAAAAAATCTTACTAAATAATTTTTAAATAATTTACATTTGTTATTAAAACTTGGAATTAAGATAAATATTAAAAGTTCATCAATAGTTGAACAAGTAAAATTTTTATATTAAAAAACCTAAAAAAATAAATTTATTTAAGGGGTCAGTCTTCTAAGAAACTGGGTAAAATTTTAAAATATGTTATAGGTGATATTCTCGATTTTCAAATTTTGGTGATGCTACCTGTCAAAAAATTTGTGATCAACTAAGAAACCCAAAAATAATAATTATTTAGTTAGATCTAATTTATTTTTCCATTTTAATGAAAAAAAAAAAACAATTAAAGTGATTTTATTTCTTATATTATAAAAAGTTTTTTTTAGTGTTGTTTATTACCGTTCAATTATTATTACACAATAACAAATCTTTATTACATGAATATTAAAAAAAGATTTTTTTTCAATTTTTAAATTATTCTTTTGGTTAATGAAAACAAAGATTTATTCATTATATCGAAAAAATATTCATATTAACTTACTTGAAGAAAAATAGTTAGAATGAAAAAAAGTCTTAAAGTCATTTACTCATTTTCCTCAGAAATTGAGTTTTTGTTGTTGGATGAATATTTTATATTTTTAATATTAAGATTTTCTTGAAGATATTAAGGAATTTTGGCAATTTTATCCTCAAATTTGAGAATTAATTTTTTTTTCAGACAATGATTTAAATTTTTATAATGATTCTTGTGATTAATAACATTTTTTTTAAAAAAAATTTTTAAAAGTGAAAATTTTCTACAATTTTTTTTCTTTCTTTGAAAACAGGAAAACTAGTTTTTTAAAACCTTTAGAGAATAACAATTTTACTTGATTTATATTAATTTCATTGATAAAATTTTGTCAAAATTGTATCAAATTTTCCTTTTTATTAATCACCAATAGCCTCAATAAGTTTTATTTGCTGAGTTTTGTATTTATAATCAAAATCTATAAAAATATTATCAAAATAAAAAAATTGTTTTTTCTAATTTAAAATTTCAGAAAAAAACTAAAAATATGTTATACCGTTTTCAAGAATTAACTTAATTGTTAATAAAAACAATTGGTACATTTTTTTCATTTTATATTTGAAACATGTAAATTTCACATTTCAAAAAATAGAAGAAAATCAATAAATTTATAAATGAGGTTAACTCATCCATTTCATTATTCAAATCATGTATTACAAAAAAAATGTTTGAGATCTTTAAAAGATTTCATTTTATTTTTAAAAAATAATAGTTCCCTAATGGTTATTTTCAAAAACATTCAAAGATCAAAAAAGAATTGTTAACTCATTAAAATATATAGGAATATTTTTGAGGCTTTTTGATTTTTTTTAAAAAGCGAGCAATAGACTTTTTCGTTTTTCTTTAAAAAAATAATATAATTTGATAATCACAGAACCTATTTATAAACAAGCAAATTCAACTGTGAGCAGTTTAAATAAAAATAAATAAAATTTTATCTCTTAATAAATTAAATAAATTTTTCAATTGATGTTAAATCCAGAAAATTATTTTTCAAAAAAAAAAATAAATCAAGTTTATAAAACGAAATTGAATGTGTTTTCGAAATAAAAATTAAATAAAAATAAAAAACTACAAAGGGGTTGTTTTTAAAAAGAAAAAAAAAATGTTTAATATTTAATATTTATCTATATAGAATTAAGTAATATTATTTATTCGTGTTTAAAGAAAATTTTGTTTTATAAAAATAATTTATTAATTTTACAATATATTCAATAATTTATATTATTTTTAACTATTTTTATTAAATATTATTGATATCTGTGGTGAAATTGATATTCATTATTGAATTATATTCATTTTCAGTTAAATCAAATGGGATAAAAGTTAAATAAATATTCTCAACTTCAATTTCAGAATCATTCAAACAAGAATGATAACTGGACGAGGTAATTTTTTTATTAGTTATTTTGACTTCCGATTCAAAACCAAAGTTAAATTGAATAAGTGTTTCGGATTTTGATGTAAAATTTTTTGATTTGTTTTTTTTTGTGTTATTCTCAAGTTCATCCGTTTTTGTAAAACTATCAACGAAGTAGCTCCTTTTTTGAAATAAGCCAGGAAGAATTTCGATATCTGGTTGTAATGGTTGAAACTTTGGAATTGTATTTTCTTGGTTGGTTTGCAAAATATCATCAAGTTGAAAATTTTCATTTACTTCACTTTTATTGGTTGAATTAGTTTTATTTTTATTAGTGTTACCAATTGGTATTGCACCCCCTAATAAATCATCTATAATTATTTTATTTGGAGAATTATTTATTTCATGTGTTTTATTTGCTAAAGAGTTTGAGAATTTTATGAATTCGCCGTTTTTAGTATTTTCTTGCTTACTCTTTTGTTTTATTACATTACCTCTCTCTTCCTCTTCCTCTTCCTCTTTCTTTTTCTTTTTAACTTTCTCTTTTTCTTTCTCTTCTTCTTTCTTTAACTCTTTCTTTTTATCTTTTTTCTCTTTCTCTTCTATTTTCTTTTTCTTTTTCTTTTTCTCTTTCTCTTTCTCTGTCTCTGTCTCTGTCTCTTTCTCTTTCTCTTTCTCTTTCTCTTTCTCTTTCTCTTTCTCTTTCTCTTTCTCTTTCTCTTTCTTTAGCTTTTTAGCTTTCTCTTTTTCTTTTTCTTCTTTTTTCTTTAACTCTTTCTCTTTTTTTTCTTTCTCTTCCTTTTTCTCTTCATCTTTTTTCTTTTCTTTTTTCTTCTCTTTCTTTTTCTCTTTCTTTTTCTCTTTCTCTTCTATTTTCTTTTTATCTTTCTCTTTTTCTTTCTCTTCTTCTTTCTCTTCTTCTTTCTTTAACTCTTTCTCCTTTTTTTCTTTCTCTTCCTTTTTCTCTTCATCTTTTTTCTTTTCTTTTTTCTTCTCTTTCTTTTTGTCTTTCTCTTTCTCTTTCTCTTTCTCTTTTTTTTTATCTTTCTCTTGTTCTTTTTTTTTCTCATTTTTTAACTCTCCAACTAGTTGTTCTTTTTTCTTTTCTTTTTTATTGGGTTTTATATTATTCAGTTTCTCTTTTTCTTCTTTCATTTTTTCTTCATCTACTTGTCCTATTTTCTTGTTATCTGTATCTTTCTTTTTGTTTTCTTTTGGTTTTTTAATTATTTTTTGAATTTTTCTGATTTTATTATTTATATTTTTTTTTTCTTTATTAATAACTTTCTGTTTTTTTGTTTTTTTATTTATTTGTGACACTTTTTCCTCTGGATTGGTATTTTTATTCTTTCCCTTCTTTTCTCCTCCCTTCTCAATGCTTACTTTTTTATTTTTTAAATTTTTTTGATCATTATTTTCATTTTTTTTGATTTTATTGATCTTTTCTTTAGTTTTGTTATTGTTTATTTTTTTCTTTTTTTGTTCTTTATTCTCTTTTGAAAGTTTTGATTGTTTTTTTTTTTTTTTTTTTTTTTTATTTGAATTGTTTTTTTCACTATTTTTATTAAAAATATCATTTATTTTGGAAAAATTAAGTAATGTTTTAAAAATATTAATTTTTTTTGGTTTTTGTAAATTTTGAACAAAATTTATACTTTACTCAAGAGCTATCAATAAAATGAATATTAAAAAAAAAAAAAAAAAAAAAAAATAAAGTCTTACATTATTTGATTAAAACATTTTTTACAGACTCTAACTGCTTTATATGAAATATGAGGTATAATTACTTCGAATCTTGAACATGTTGAACAAGTTATTGTTCCACAATTCCTACAATGGTGCTTTCTTTTTCTTATTGTAAATTTTGCAAGACAAATTAGACAATTATTCGTTTCAGAATCTCGTTTCCAAATAGGTGCTTGATACACTTTTTTTTGGTTAATTCCCTTTTCTTCCATTGTTTGATATATCTGTTGATTAATATGGATTATCCATGAGTCTTTTATTGGTTGGTCATCCACAAAAACTGTAAAACTTTTGTGTGTTGTTTTTAAAGAAAAAGAATGGTGTATGTCTATTTGATAATAATATAGAGAGATAAAGAAATATAAGGATTATATTTTGTGTTTTATGATATTTTTAAATATAATTATTAAAGATTATTCATATGTTATTTCTTTTGCATTTTTTTGGTTTTAAAGTTATACTCGTCAATGTAAGTGAAACCGACTTATTAAAAGAATAACAAAAAAAATTTGATTTTTAGAAATTATTTTTTTTTATGACTTATGAAAACTTTTTAAAACTTGAAAAGTGTTAGAATCTTAATACTTTTTTAAATTTGTGTTCTGGATTAAAGTTAATTTATGAGGGGGTTTTGTTGAATTTTCTTTGAAAAAACAAATTAAAATTCGT
The DNA here is from genome assembly GCA_027625915.1 of Anaeramoeba flamelloides. NCBI lineage: Eukaryota > Anaeramoebidae > Anaeramoeba > Anaeramoeba flamelloides. Next base: position 20,421 of record JANTQA010000026.1, read on the forward strand.
AGATACAATTTTTTTTGGTTCCCAACAAGAAAAGCCAGATAAATTTGAAAGAGATCAAAAAAAAATTCTCGACATTTTACATTTGTCATTTTATTTTTCAAAGACCTAAAAATTTTAAATTTGAGTCTTTCTCATCTTTTTTTCACTCAAGTCCATTTAGTAAATTAACCTTCAATATATTATATTTTTGTTTTGAATGGTAACTCCAAAGAATGAATCTATTAAAAGAAGATATTTTATTGAGATCCAATTTAAATTTTAACTCTTGAAAGAACAGTTTCTAAAAATGGAAATTATCAGGGTTTAAATTTATATTTATTAAAATTTAAATCAAGGTATTGAATATGGTTACCATAAAATTATTTTATGAATTCTTTTTGGTTTTACTTGGAATTTTCTTTTTATATCATTTCTCCAAATACGAAAAAAAATTTAATTTTTAAATTTTATTCAAAAACAATTGATAATATTGTTATATATAAACCCTATTCCAAAAATTTGTACACACCTAAAATCAAAAAATAGATAAAAAAAAAACTCAAAATTTGTGTTTTTCCAAACGTAATATTAAATCACATTTAAGTTATCCAGTATGAATGTTTTTATATGAAATCATTTTTATACAAATAAAAGAAAAAAATATAAAACTCAAAAATAAAAACAGGAGTGTGCAAAATAAGGAAACAAGCGAAACAAAAAATTCTATTGGTAAATTTGTTGAAATTTCACCAACAATTATTGATCGATTAAATGATAAGATACAATCAATTAATTCTATGTAATTTTTGTATTTAACAAACTCAACATTTGCCTTCTATCAATAATTGGAAAAAAAATTACCGATCTAACGAAATGGATTATGTAAATGGAAAAAAGGAAACGAAAACAAAACAGAAAAAGACAAAAAATGAAAAAATAGTTTGTAAAATCAAAATTGAACTTTGTTTCAGTCAAAGTATCCTAACATTTTTTTCAAATATCAATTATTTTTTATAATTGACATTTGAAGATAAAATAAGAAATAAGTAGAATAATAAACATCAAAGAATAGTTGATATCCGCCTGAAGTAAAACTAATAAATCAATGTATTTTCTTAAAAATAGAAAAACCAAATTTCTTAGGGACCTATTTAGAAAAACAACAATGTTCGTTTTGAACTTCTACTGGTATTTGAATAATAAATAGAAAATATTTTTCACTTCATTTTCCATACTTTTCTTTTAGAAATCAAGCCCCAAAACGAAGTTTGTTGGTATTTGTGGTCTCTATTTGAAAAAGGAAATGAAAATGAAGTGAAAATGGTTCACATTGAGAAAAACAAAAATGCTCATTTTGATCTGCAATTGAAGTTCAAATAAAATTCCAATAGAAATCAATAGACGATTTCTCTACAATCATTTTTACTTTATTGCAATAACCTTAGAATAACAAGTTTTACCAAGTAACTATTGATCTTGCAATAAAAAAAATTTTTTCAACTGAATTAGGTTTAAAAAAAAAATCGAGAAAAAAATGAAAAATGTGCAAAAATGTGAAAAAATGATTTCAATTTTGAAAAAATTTTCAAAATAAATTTTTTCTTCTAATATCGATTCTAACCCTTTAAACACATGTAATTCACCCATTATAACTGGGCCCCTTTGGCTGGAAAATGGTTTATTTCCAAATTTCATGGAAAATGTCTTATTGTTATTCTTTTAACTGTTTAAGCTGTTTCTAAATTTTTGGAATTTAGTTTATATATATCTATATGTTGTTTTAGACAACTGACGCACTTTTTTATGAGGAAATTATTTTTCAGGATTTATCTTCAATTTGAAAATTAAATTAATTTATCAAGAGTTAGACTTTTATTAAGTGTGGGTAATGGTTTGAAATTTCTGATTGTTTAAATTTGGTTTCTGTGATTTCTGTGATTATCGAAATATCAGAATTTGAAAAAAAAGTAGAATCCTATTTAATGATTTTAAAAAAATGAGAAACTTAACAATATTTTTGAAAATCAGAATGATTTTGAAATTGTTTTTTAAATTAATAACTTTTAACTTTTTTGAAAATAAGAAAGTATTAAATTTAATTTTTAAAAAGTCTAGTGTTTTTTTCACAAAATTGACATTCAGGACAATTGACGAACTTTTTAAATTATTTTCTCTATTTTGATTTTGATAAACAAACTTGATTGAATTAAAAGAGTGTTTATCAACATTTTGCTTTTTACTTTCTCGATCCTTTCAGAGTTCATTAAAAAAATTATAATTTACTTTTTCAGATTTAAAGTTTTCAAGATTAAGAAAAAAAGACTTTTGTAAAGGTTTGAAAATTTGAACTATTTTTTCTGAACTTCAAAGAAGTATTTTCTAAAAACCAATTGAAATAAAAAATGTAACAAATAACATTTGTGAACATTTTGGAGGAAATTATTTTTTTTACAAATTAAAATCTTTTCTCAAATCCATTAATTAAACAACAACTACAAATTACAAATTATGAATTGAGAAACAAACCAAACCGAAAAGGATCAAGAAAGATCCGGAATCTTAAAAAAACAAAATTAAGCAATTTAAAACTGTTGATTATACAACCACAAATATCGAGTTTGTTGATAAGTCAGACCAAGGTGTAAATGCTTGCCTTTTTGATCATAAATATGTTTTCTTGCAAGCGATTTGTATTGTTTTTTTTTTCTTAAAATGTTAATTCCGAACACAAAATGATTTTTGGATCGATGTTTCAGAAAACAATTGGAAAGGATGGTTTTTTGTTTGAATTGGCAAAAGATTTAAGTTCTGTTAACTAAAATGATTTTAAGGGTAAAAAGATCTTAATCTGTAACAATCCAAGACAACCTTGTTATTATTGTTGATAATGTTTAAAAAGAAATCCCACACTTCATTGATTATGCAATAAATATGATTCACATTATCACAAATTGTTTTGATCCTGTTCGTTTTCTGAAAATCCAATTTATCAAAAAAAAAAAAAAAGAAATTGAAAATAAAATTTTTTATTTTCATTTTTTATTTCAACTTTTTATCATTGTTCTGATCCATCAACTTGTTTACCAGTGATTAAATAGTTGATAGGTATTGGTTATTTTTGAAATTGTGGGTAAAAAAAATATTTTCCTAAAAATGTGTCAATTGTGTCTTGAATGGCATATATACACAAATAGATAGATAGTTAGTTAGATAGATCTGTACTTTCAATAAATAATCGATTTCGTTTAGTATTTTTTTTTCATTTGTTAAATGAACATTAATAAATCCATATTTTCCAAAAAATCAAAATCTAAATAAAATTATGTATGAAAGGATTAAAGCAATGAGTAATTCTAGATGTGATCAACTTTCGTTCAAATTTTAAATCAATCTAAAAAATGAAAAAGAAGAAAAATCAATAATTTCAACGAGAGTCAATTGAATAAAAATTAAACAAATATTATAAAAAATCTAGTTGGCTATATGAAATTGAGGTTACATTAATTCAAAAAAAAAGAGTAAGATATTTGGCCATTAAAATTTGAATTTTATATCTTTTATTTGGAAAATTTCATTTCATCGAATTAAAAATTTTCTTTTTATTTATAGAATTTACATTCCTATCAACCAAAAAGATTTTTTAGATAAACTGTCATCAATAAATTTTAATTATTAATTTTCTTTAATTTCTTGTTTGACTATTATTTCTGAATTTCAAGAATGTTTCGTATATTAAGGGATTAGCTTCTACCAAGGAGAAGCCTAGGATCAAAGTATGTTGTTATTGGGTTTAAACCACATTAGTGCTACATTGTTCAAATGTCTATAAAAAATCGATTGGTCAAGTAGTAATATTTGTTGATCTCATCAATTAAAAATGATCTATTTTTTAGTAAAAAACCCAACAATTTCAGAATAAAATCTACATTTCACCATAAATTTAAAGGTTGAATTATCAATATACAGACTACAAAGTCACAAAATATCTTTCTTAAATTTGTGGCGAAATGTAGATTAGTTACTAAAAAATTCGTTTTTTTTTCAAAAATTAAATAATTAACCAATTAATTTTTTTGACAAATTATTTCTGAAATCTTGGAATTATATTGATGTTCGAATTAGCTTTATCAAAAGCAAACAAAACTAATCAGTCTTTGTGCTTTTTTGTTGATTATTATTGAGTTAATCTCTGAAATTTAAAAATTATAATACTAGTTACTTTTGGAAGTTCTAAATCTAAATTATTAAATACCAGAATACTGTATTTGGGGTTTCTATTCTTAGATTTGAAAAAGGAATTAAAAAAATTTTTATAATTTCAAAGTGAATTTTTTATAGTGATCATTAGTAAAAAATGTAATTATTTATTGTGCAATAAGATTTATAATGGATTTTTTAGAGCTATTTGAGCCATGGTACACTAATACCATTTACGCCCAATTACAATATACTTTGATTATAGAGAAATCTATGGTGACACTTATCCCTTAAGAGTGAATATATATATATATAATAATGTTTATTTGGATATTTGGGTTTTAAAATGCAATTAAGAAAAAAAGAAGAAATATCCAATAACACTAAAATCAATTGATAATTTTAAAAAGTTCTAATAACGGTAAAACAATAATTTATGAAAAGATCAAATTATTATTCAAATTTTTATGTAAAATAATTGATGAAGTTTTATAAATTCATAAAAGAAAAAAAAATACTTTTCACAGAAAGAAAATACCAAAATTAATTTCTTAAAAAAAGTTATATTAGAATCCAGCTTAATTTTTATTTCAAATGGTAATTAATAATATATTTTTATCATTTAAATAGAAGTTTCATTTTTTATATCATAAATTGAAAAAAATCAAAATTTTGAAGCATTTTTTTACATGTTAAACAATGATTCCATTAATAATCTTTTAAACAAAGACTAATTTCCATTTCAATAATTACAATAATAAAAAAATTAATTCTTCAATATATAAAAATAAGATTGTTTGATTATTTGAATTTAAAAAAGAATCAAAAAATAAAATATTTACCGACTGTATCCAATTCATCAACAATTTTCAAATTTTCTAATTGTATTATTCTGTGCAAAGATAATTTATTCTTCCTAACTGGGTGTTGTGCAGTAACAACTAAAATATCATTAAACAAATAAAAATATCTTTTTTGTATTTTTTTTCGACTTAATTTTAGAATCTGCCCTTCTTTAATTAATTTCCGTTTTTTTGAAACAAGTGACTTTTTATTAAATAAATAAGAAGATTAATTTAGAAGAAAATTAAAAATTAATAAATTAGTTTGTATGTTTTTTTTTTGTTTACATATTAATTTATTTATTAAGAAAATAAGGTAAAAAAGGTAAAAAAGATAAAAAACTTGAAAAAAATTTTCTATTTAGAAAAAAAGTTTAATAAAATATATTTAAACAAAAAAAAATTCATATCGAGAAGATAATAGGGATAATCATCGATAGGAGAATTTTACTCAAAAATCAATAAATTAATTAATAAATTCTCTGTTCATTGTTATATGGATTATCACATTTTTTTTTTTTTTTTTTTGTTTTTAAGGTATTGGTTGAACTATAACACCCACTGAAATTGAAATATGTGACAGTTTATTAAAAATATATTTTGATCTTAAGTTCTATACTCTCTAAAAAAAATTTTAAAAAAAATATAAAGTAGTGAAAAAAATACCGGACATGAAAATAATCCTGACAATATTTTTAATTGTGAATATTAGGAAAATTGATGTGTAATTTCTTTTATTTAAAATCAAATCCTTTTTTTTAAGAAACAAATTTTTAAAATTATAACTCACCCACTTATTAGAATGATTATTAATGAAATTACACTTTTTCAAAACACCATTCAATCAATCAAAACAATGAGAATAAAAATTATCATTTTCCAAACTTTAGTAAACTTCTATAAAACTCGATTGTTTTTCAAAAAAAGTAGATTAAATTTTTACTATCAAACAATTACTTGAATATTCTATATACACCCTACTTCAATGAACTTTAGGTAGGTTTATTACTTTGTTCATAAAAAAATTTGGTTATTTATAAAAAGGATTTGATTGAAATTACATAAAAATTTTCCTAATACTCATAATTAAAAATCTTGACCGGATTATTTTCATGTCCGGTATTTTTTTCCCTACTCTATATGAAAAATTTTGATTTTAATAAAATTTATGATAAAATTTGTGAGAAAATAACAGTAAAAATTAAAAAAAAAACACGATAATTGAAAGTGAGTTTGAGAATTTTATTTATTTTTTAATTTTTGAAATTTATCTTTTTTTTTATTTTTTTTTTCATTAAAGAGTGAGTTCTAAAAGTTCACATTACAACATAGCATAACATAACTCTGAAAATTTTTTCAAAAAAAAATCTTTAAATTTTGTATTTTTGAAATACACTCACATAATTAACATTATTAAACCTAATAATTTTGAAAAAAGTTTTCAACTTTATTAGATATTAATGGGAATTGCAAAAAAATATGAAAATTTTCAGTAATATTTTTTTCATTTTTAATTTTAAAATTTTTGAAATTTTTATTTGACTTAGTGGAGAGATTATTTGAATCTCTTTTTTTAATAGTCTAAAAATAATACTATTTTTCAATTTTAAAATAAAATCAAATAATTCTTTCAAAAGGTATCGTTAAATTAAATTGAAAAAATAATTTTTTTTCTGTTTTTGGAATATTTTTTATCATTGTATTTTTTTTTCATGTTTAAATTTTAAAAGATATTCTCTGTTTTTTTCTGCAAATTGTTTTAATATTTATTATTTTTTCTTACTTATAGTTCAATATAACGTTCATTCATTATAACTAATTTCAAAAAAAAAAATACCCCAAAAATAGATGTTTTTATCAAAAATCAGTAATTTTGACTAAGAGGGTATTCGTATCTTAATGGTAGATTCATTACGGTTAAAAAATATTTTTCTGAAATGGATGAAAAATTTTTGTAATTTTTATGAGTGCTTAATAACAATCAAAAACTAACCAACATGTGAAGCGTGATCGATCTCCAAAAATCAACAATCAAAAAAAAAGAATTTTTTTCGAAAAAACTGCCCCAAAGAGAAACACTCAATTTCCAATTAGAATGGTTAGAATATATAATTTTGAAAACAACTTGTGTTGATTTTGAAGTGTCGTTCTTTGGCGCTTTTTGAGATCTCGAAGATTTTTTTTCTCATTTTTTTTATTTTCTCAAATGAGTTATTATATATCTCAAGAATGTTACAAAATCCTTACTTGGTCAAATATAGAGAGTTGCCAAAGAAACAGAAATTAGATAAATCCAATTAAATTAATTGTGAACTTTTAGAAAAAAATTTGTTTTAAATTTGAAGAAATTTAACGCTTTGGAAATTTAAAAAAAGAAACAAGTAATTTTTTTTATAAATTTTTGTTTTTTTTGAATTGAGAAAACTTTTGAAACTTTTTTTTTTAAATTGAATTTTTTGCCACGAAGATCCTCTCAAAAAATTTTTTATTTGTTTATTTAAATTTTTTATTTGATTAATTTTTTTACGAATTGAATTTTTTGTAATTGAGATATCCTATGAAAATTTTTTTTGTTAATTGAATTTTTTCAATCAAAAGAAGGGTAATTTCACAAGACCCTTTTTGGTTTTCAAGTTACTCCTTGGGTATGTGGCAAATCTAGGGTAAATTTCTAGACCCTTAATTAGTTTAATAGCTATCCTTTCATAATGACATAAAATTATCATAACTTTGAAATAAATAATTTATGAAAAATGTATAACTGAAATCCAATGTGTGGTTTTGGCTAACTTTAATTTTCAGAATTTATTTTTTCCTTGTAGCCATTTTTGTCGTTAGATTTTCCAGAATTCAAAAGAATGGAGTTAAACCAGAGATTTTTACTCTATTCTTTTAAATTCTGGAAAAGCACTGTTGGGTTTTTTTTTACTTTTTGAAAAATTAAAAGAAAATTTCATAATTTCCAATTCATTTTTAAAATTCTGAAAAACTTCTGTTAACTTTTCTCAAGCTTGCTGTTTATTTGGAAAATCAATAGATTTTCGTTAGGTTTTTTTTACTTTTTGAAATAAACCGAAAATTTATTAAAATTTTCTGTTTATTTCAAAAATTAAAAAAAACCTACAACACTTCACAGAATAAAAGATAAAATCTCAAGAAAACCAAGACAAGTTCGGCGCTCGGCGGTACTTTACAGAATTGTACATTTCTAGGCAACATTAAGAGGTGGAGTTAAACACCAAATAATAATTGGAATTAAATTGCGTTTTTGATTGAAATCTGCTATGTTTCATTTCACCAGAACCTTTTAATGGTAGCTGATAACCCCCACTAATTATTATTAGTTATCCTTCACAAATTTTAGAGAATGGTATTTGAAGAAGAAATGGGAATTTAATTTTGAATTCATTTTCATCGTGTTTTTCTTTTGTAAAAAGAATTTGAATTGGCAGAGAAAGAGATTGCCATTTAAGCTTTCTATTGATTTATTTGTTTTCTCTTTTATTGTAACACACATTGGTTTAGATCTCTTGGGGGACTAAGAATTTCAAAATGATGAGAAATTTGAAGAAATGAAAAAAAGATAATCAGTCGAAATATCATCCCATTTGAATTTTAAATATCAGTATTAATTGGAAATTTAAATGAGCTTAAAACACCAACTACGGGCAAAAAAAAAAAATAAAAACCCAAGTCGAAGAGACTCTATTTTTATAAACCTTTTTCAAGAAAAATAAAAAAAAAACAAAAAAAATCCTTACAACTTTACCAGCAAATCTTTTTTCCAATTCGCGCAAGAAATTAATTTGTAATTGTGTTTCTTTTTCTGTAGATTTTTGGAGTTGGTTATTTTCAACACTTTTGATAAACTTGTTGATGAGTTCCAAATATTGCGAAAGTATTTTGTGATCTTTTCTTGATTTTGGGGTTGTCAGAAGAAGGTTCTATAAAAAAAAAAAAAGAAATGATGTTTTTGTTGTTTTTATATTGATCATTTAATCATTTGTTGCAAGGGAAACGTTACAGAAAAACAAACAGTTGTATTACAAAACAAATAAAAAAAGAAGGGAACACTTTACCTTTATCAAATCTTTGTACTTAAAAATATGTTGAATTGGTAATTGTAACAATTCCTCGAGGTTTTTTTGTGTTTTGTTTTGGTATTTTACTACAAAGCGTTCAAAATCAGGATCGGCACGTAACCTTTTGAGTATTAAATTTGTTCCTTCTGATTTTTTAAAATAGTCAAAATAATGCTTTATTTGGACTCTCTAAAAAAAAAAAAAAAAAAAAAAAAAAAAGCATGAACAAGGAAGAAATTTGAAAAAAAAAAAAACATTCAGAGTTGATTTTTCCTTTCCTTTTCTTTTCTTTTTCGTGAGTGTGAGAACAACCCAAGAAGACAAAAAATATAAAAAGAAATTAATACCTGTAAAATAAATATGTCCGAAAGATCGACACCTGAATTCCAAACAAGAATCTGAAATTCGAAATTTTGAATGAACTCAACAGAAATGGTCAGCAGCTTTCGGACATTTCCAAAAATTTTTTTTACTTGTTGAGGTGTGATGATTGGGTTTTGTCTTTTGGACTTTTTTTCAAACTTTTTGAAAAAGATTTGGATGAGCAGTTCAAGTTTTTTGATATATTCCCTTTCAAGCCGAAGAATGCTTTGGCACAATTTTAAACGCGGATCTGTAATTGCTGTGCTTGTAGGCCTGGACACAATTGTTTCAGAGGTTGTTTCTGTTTCAGAATCTGTGTACGTATCAGATTCGCTGTTTGACTCTGTTTCAGAATAAAATGATTGATCAAGATTTAAAAAACTTGAACTCAACATTTTAACAAAAAAAATAAACAAAAGTAAAAATTTGAAAAATGAAATTGTTTATTTTTTTAATTAAAAAATGAAAATGAGAATGTAAATCAGTGGGGTTGTATTTTCTTCGTCAATATAATATTGTTGGTTGAAATTGGTCTTCACAAGTTACTAGGAATTTTTACTTTGAACTTGAATGAGTATTGAGATTTTGATCTCCAACTGATCGGATTGTAATAGTATTGAATCACTAATCTCTGAAAAGTTCAAACTTGAATTAAAATTACACTTTGTTGATAAACAAATCGAACAAAAGTGTTCATTCATCTTTTCAAAAATTGAAGAATAAACAGAAAGCCAAATTTCAAAAACTGAATTCTATATTTTAGTTTGACTTCTATTTTTCTTTTTAGAATATGGAAGTTATGATTGATTTTGGTAGTTTTGTTTTTTATTCTTTTTTTTCTCATTGAAAGCCGAAAATAAAAATATATTTGTTTTATTTTTCAATGAACAGTTTATAAGTTTTTATCAGGGTGTCTTTTTGAGTTTTTATTAAAAAATATTTAAATACTATCCACATTTGAGGGTTAGTGAATAGTACTTTTCCACCTATTAACATATTTATATTCTTTAAAGAAACTTGATCCAAGGGATCTTGTAAATATTTAATTTTTAGTTTTTTTTTCGAAAATTTTGGGTTGGTCTTTTTAAGACAAATTTAACATCTTTGTTATTTTTCAACATGACAAATGGTAGTATTCTTCGAAGAATAAAGAATTCCTTCCTTTCTTCTTTGATGTGTCTAAATTGGTTTATTTACTACATTGGTGTAAATAACCCGTGTTTACAACCTTCAACCGATTATAAAAATTTAACTATTGTTTTTTTTTTTCAGACTTGGATATTTGAAGATAGGAAGACATATATATATATATTCTTGGTTCGGATTCAAATTGACGTTAGAGGTTAGATCTTTGATTGATTGAAATCACTCAATAATATTAAATGCTATTGTTTCAAAAATTTAGTCATATTTGCAAAATTTCTGAGATTAATTGATTTTTTTATAAAAATTCAAAAAATTACATTTTTCTCATTTTTTTTTTTAAAAAAATTACATTTTAATCTTACAATATCTTCATAATTATTTCTTTAAAATTTATTTAAAAAACTCTATTTCTTGTCTATATATTGCTGCCATCCGATTGATTTGTTTCTTTTATTTCTACAGATAGCCAATATTTTTTTTTTAAAAGTTAAATGTTTTAATACTGGGTTAAAATAAAAAAGATAGGTTATTTATCCCAATGTATTGTATTTTTTTTATTTTTTTGGGTAAATATAGTATCGATGAGAGATTAAAAACCAAGTGTGTTGATTTGGTTAAAGGGGTTAGTTATTTATTCAACCAAAAGGATACTTTTTCAATCTCTTATGAGTTATATTTGAATGGAAAGGTTTATTGTTGACTTTTGGTATTTGTTTACTAATTTTTTTAAGGAATAATTCATGAAGGTCATTCAAAGGTAAGAATACCCAATAAGGTTAATTGTTTTTGGTTCTTTTTTCTTCTTTCTTTGGGATCAATAAATCCACTCTGTGATTTATTTTTTTGAGAGTTTTATTAAGTTAAGTAGAGTAATTCCCCCAACAAATTAACTATAACTCGAAATCAACTAATGGGGTTGATTAACACGAGATGGTGGTTTGAGACACTTAGCAAGCATTCCTTTAAAAAAAATGGTTTTAATATTTGTTACTTTTCTAACGCAATTTCAACTACAAACTTTATCAATTGATAAAATTGAGAAATTTTATACTTGAATGGTACTTGCTTAGATCGTTTTGTGTTTAAAAATGGAATTTTGATTGTTGTTTCTATTGTCCTTTCAACATAATAAAAACTAAAATCTCAAGTCAACTTGATGTTTTTGTGTTCATTTGATCTAAGACTTGGAGTTTTTTAAAATTAAAAAAAAAAAATAACAAAAAATATAAAAGTTCGAACAAATAATAAGAAAAAATATAAAAATAAATTTTTTTTGACTATTTAAGTCCCAATACCAATACCTACGTGAAAAAAATATCGCAAAAAATTCTAATCCTTCACAAAAAATTGAAAAAATTTTATTCATCAAATCTAAAATTATTCCTCCAAATTTTTAAAAAACAAAAAACCTTTATTCCTCTTACTTTCTATTCATATTAAAATATGATATAGTGAAGAGAAATGCCGTAAATATACTTTCATATAAATTTATAAGTCTAAGGAATAAGAGGCTGACAATAAGTATTTTAAAATTGGGCTTATTTTGATGTGAAATTCGAAAAGTTTTTGGATCAATAAATGATTTGTTTTATATTTTTTCAATGAAAACTCAAAAATTCGAAGAATTGCAATAATTTATCTTTCCTTTTTAAGATATAACATTTTAAATCATTTAATCTATGTAGCGTACTGTATTCCAACACCACAGAGCACAAAATTTAAATAATCCTGAATTCCCTTGAAAAAAAAATTACTCACTTTTATTATATAGCAGATTCAGACGTTTAAACCAACAATCAGTTTTCCATTCGAATTCGACAAGATTAAAATAAAACAATAAAAAATTATAAAAATAAGAGATTGAACTGTTTTTTTTTGATTTATTTTTTTACATTCATTCAAGAAATCGAGATTTAGATGAAGAGAAAATAAAATGAAAAATTTTATGAAAAAAAGGAATTTTAATGAAAAGAAAACTGATAAAGGGGGAACTTACGGTTTCAGAAATAAATAAAAAAAAAATTCAAGATCATAATGGCAATCCCCTATCATCGACCAAAAAACAATAAAAGCAATAATTAAAAAAGTTAAAAAATTGGTTCAAAACAAAGTTAAATTAAATAGCAATTAATAAAACTAAGAACATCAATAGCGAACAGAATTCGATCAAATATGAACCACTTGTTTCATCGTCCTCCTCTGTAACAGTCACCGTGAATGTTCCTTCTTTTGTGGGGTTTTTGTCTGTGCATTCTGTACCTAGATCTTCAGTTGCTACGATCTTGAATGTGTATTCACCTGCTTCATCAGGCAATTTAAATTTGAATTTGAGGTCTGCTTCAATATATTCAACCCAATCGGGTAATTTCTTGCCGTCTCCTTGTGAAACTTCATAAGATAAAGTTCCTCCTTGACTTGCAGTAAATTTATCTTCAAAAGTTACTTCGAATTCTGTTCCAACGACCTCTTCTACATTGTCAATTGCTTCAAAGGTTGGGCTTTGAATTCTCCAATAAATTTCGTTTTCATTGAGATAATGATAAGGAATTTCATCAACCGTTTCTTCAGAGATATCAAAGAAACTAATTTTATTTGTGCCAAGTCGAGCAACATTCGGTAAACTTCGATCAGTATTAACTTCAATTGCATCTGTAAGTTCCACTAATTTCTCGTTTTCAGCATCTACTTGATAAATACGATAGAAAGTGGTACCCACGGTTTCGTCTGCACGTAGGGTTGGTGTACTCTTTACCTTATGGCTTGTAGCGTCGACCGGTTGTTCAACAAAGGCTATCGCAAAGGTTGAATCCCCAAGACAGTTAAGTGATTGGGCATGGAAAACGTCTTTGGCTACATCTGGATTTACAGGCATAAGGTCACCATATAATGAACATTTTACATCAGCAGTTGAACAGTCAAGTGCTTGAGCATAGATGGTCGATGTTTCACCATTATGATCTGAATCAAAAACGACAGCATATATTTGATTTCCTAAATGAAGAGCACTTGGTTCCTGACTATCGGTACCTTCGCTTCCACTAAAGATGGAAAACTCTTGATCAATTAAAGTCGCTGATCCATCAAAACCAGCAACGTCATATAAAAATCCCCATGTTTCAGTATCCCCAGTATTCTCTACGCTACATTCTGCAGCAACCAGAACTTTCGAATTTTCCCCATCACAAGAAATTCCTGCATATCCAGTCCTATCATATTTATCTTCATCGGAAATCATAACTTCAATAATGCCACCTTTAAGTTCAGGTGCATCTCTGTCCTCTGATAAATCTATCATTTGAACACCTACTTTCTCAACGCTGTCCGAAAAAAACGATACAAATAAATATTGCTGATTTTTACACCAACTTTGCCTGTTCCACTCTTTAGACATTGGGGCATCATCACCATCCTTCCATGCTTTTGAAATGTTTAGTCTGTCACCAATCATTTCAATATTGGCATCCAATTTGGCTTCAAACAATTGTCCCGCAACACCATCTATTAATTCTCCATCTAAATCACTTACCAGATAAGTTATAAAAAAATAATAATCTCCAACCCATTCAATAACTGCACTCTTAACTGTGGCCAGACTATCAGCTAAATCAGAAGTATAGCTAACAGGTTCTCCAATTAACCCCTCTGAATCTAAAGCTTGCACATACCAGAGATCATCATCATACTGTTGATAGGTAGTCACTCTTATACCGTCCTGTAAATAAACCAGATAATCTTCACTTTTTTGATTCACATCGACATCAAACTTTTGGGTTTTTTTGATGCAATAATCAGAACATGAAATTAAATAGAAAACTATTTATTTTGGAGAAATATTTTTTTCAAGACAAGAAATTTTGAAAAAAAAAAAATGGTAAAAAAAGAATTTTTTGAAATAATTTTAAAAAAGAATTTTAAAAAATAAGAAAGAAAAGAATGAAGAAAACAAAATATCTTTTTAACACTAAAAAATTCTTTTTGTATAATCATACAAGATTTAAAACAAAACCATAAATAATATAAAAAAATTATATAAACTGCTATTTGAATTATAAATGGGAAAAATTTTCACTTCATTTTTAATATCCTTTTTAAAATATAGAGAGTGAGGTCACAAATTACAACCTATATCTTTTGAGTACCTTTATTGCTAAAAAAAAAATAAAGAATAGAAGTGAAAATTTTGTACCCATTTATTATTCAAATATAAGTAAAGTTGTTGAAAAAATTATTTAGAAAATTTATAAAAAAAAAAAAAAAACGAACAAACCTAAAAAGAGATTAAGAAATAATAAAATTTTCATACCAATAATCTTTTATTTTGAAAAATAAAAAAATTTGTAATAAAAAAAATGAATTTCAATTTAAGATTTTTTGATTTTGAGACAAAATTTCAAAATAAAAAAACGGGAATTATAAAAATGATCGAATTCTTGAATATCTTTAGAATTAATTTTAACCAACCTGAAAAAACAGTGGTCTTTGTTAATTTTTTTTTTCGAACGAACATAAATTTACTATGGTTATTGGAAATTCTTGGAAAAATAGGTTTGATAAAAATTAGAAATGATCACTATTCCGTTTCATTATTTGAAAAGGTAGCGTTTTGGTGAAGATGTTATTTTTTTTTTCCCTTTTTTTAAGAATTTTAAATTTTTCCAAAATCAATAAACACTAGAGAACCTAAACAATAGACGAAAAAAGTGAATTTGTCGTTTGAATACAATCATTTTAAAAATAACAAATTTTTCTTGACAAGAGATTTTGACAAAATAAAATCCAAACCAAGCATAATAATTGATGAAAAGGAACTCTGAGATATTGATCTTGGGGATACCCAAATGATCAAATAAAAAATTTACCAATAATGTTCCAAAAAAATTAATCTGTAAATCATATATTAGACCTTTGAGATCTTTTTAGTTTTGAAGAAAAAAAAAAAACAAAATTTCAAATAAAGCGAAAAAATCAATAAATTATTGAAATTTAGGTTGAACTGGCGGTGTTTATCTTTTTTTTCCATTTTCAAGCTTTTTGAAAAAAAACTATTATTATTTATTCAGCTAATACTAGTATTTAATAATAAATGGGAAAAATTTTCACTTCATTTACAATTTTCTTTTTCAAATAGAATCAAATATTCCAACAAACTACTTCTTTGAGAACCCAATTTATTAAAGAAAAATATTGAAAGGGAAGTGAAAATTGTTTCCCATTTAGAATTGAAATACTAGTAGAGCAATACATAAAAAAAATTCAATAATTTGGGATTCAATTGCTATAAAACAGAAAGTAAACAACCTCTGATCCAATTCTTGATTTTTTTCAGAATATTGTTCTGTTAGATTATACAGTAGTGTAAATAACCCATATTTTTTATTTTAACACATTAACTGGAATTTAACTCATGCAAAAAATATTTGCTTATCGTAGAAATAAAAGAAACAAATCAATGGGATGAAAACAGTATATAAACAAGAAATTGGGTTCTTTAAATAAATTTTAAAAAAGAATTATGAAGATATTGAAAGATTAAAATGCAATTTTTTGACAAAAAAACATGAGAAAAATTTAAGTTTTTTGAATTTTTTACCTAAAGCATTTCATAGAAGAAATTTTGAAAATATGACTAAATTTTCGAAACAAAAGCATTTAATATTAAGAACTATTTCCATTAATCAAAGATCTAACCTCGAAAGTCAATTTAAATTGGAACCAAGAAAAATCTCTTCCAATCTTCAAATACCCTATTCTGAAAAAAAAAACAATAGTTAAATTTTTGTAAGGGTTAAAGGTTACAAACACGGGTTATTTACCCCCACTTTAAAGTGTTTTTTTCGATCGAATAGAAAATAGTAAATTCTGATCAATTTGGGTTCAGTAAACTTCTCTGTTAATTAGGAATTGTTTGACTCTTGAAATTGAAAGCAACCAAATCACTTTGAACAAATATGCTGATGAAGAAATTGAAAATCAGAAATTGCTTTATTTTCCAGTTTTTGGCTAATCACCTAATCAAACCAGTGAATTTTTCATTTTGATCCGAACCAATCAGATTGATTTCTTGAAATAAATTTAATTTTAAGAGGATTGATGACTCTAGCTGATCGAAGAACCAAAATTTCAAACAACTCTCGCAAAACCCTAAAGTTAGACCTTTCTCCAAATTCTATTCATTTTTGTTTTGTTTGAACTATCAAATCATTTAAAATTGGTAGATTGTCATCAAGAGATTCATGAAAAGGGTTTAAAATTTTCGTCCTGTGGAATCAACGCTTTTTTGTAAAGATTGAAAACAGTTTTTGAAAATTTTTTTTTTTTTTTTTTTTGAAGAGATTGAGAATTTGAAATTATGTTCTATTAATTAATCAAATTTCAGTGTGATTTTAAAAAAAGGAATCCTCAAGAGTAATTATTTGAATTCGATTAAAAGCAAAGAGAAAACAAAATAATATTAACAATCTTTTTTCCACAATTTGTTGATTTTTTCCAACTTTTAAAAAAATTGAAAATTTCTTCAGAAAAAAAGAGAGAAAATACCATTGCAAAGACAATTTCCAATTTAACAACATAACTTCAAATTTTGAGAAAATATTTTTGGAAGATCCCAGCATTAATATTAGAATCACAAATAGAATAAATACCGCTCAGAACCAAAATTCTCAAAACCAAAAAATATTTAATCTTCAATCTCAGACGAATACTTTGCTTTAATGAAACCTAACCAATCCAAACACAGCTAACATAACATAACCACCACCCTACCAACCACAACACAACATATATCAAACCCAAACTTCACTTGGCAAACACATTTATTTACCCCAACAAACTTTGAAAGAACATGGTGTCCTCAAAAGATACCTCAAACACCTCTGTAGTTTAAAATATAAATAGAAAAAAAATATTTTGTCAAAATATAAATTTTTTTTTTTCTCCTCAAAATTTGTCTCGTTATCAAAATTTCATAATAGTTCTTGAAAAAGTGTTTTTAAGCTGTTAAAAAATATTCCAGTGATCTAGATTTCAAGTTTTTCTAAAAGATTTTAATGACCTCCATAAAAACCAATTACTTTTTAGGGGAATTTTTCAGATTTTGTTCTATTTAATTTAAAAGGTAGTATGTAATATTCATTCCACATACCTTAGAGGTTTTGATGATTACATGTATTATCAAGATATTACCAATAAAATCACGACAGTATTAAAAAAATCACAATTTGTCCAACTTTTTCGCAAAAAATCAGAAAATCGTGGTATTCAATATTTTTACGTAAAAAAATAATTATCGAAAAAAAAAAAAAACTTTTTTTGAAATCATATTTATAAAATATCTTGACTTTTACAAAGAATTGAGACTTTTATAACACTTCTCCCCTTTAAAAATGTTAGAAAGTGTTTGCATTGGTTATGAACTGTCTTCAAGTGTTTGAAAGTTTTGAAAGTGAGAAAACTTTTATAAACAGAATGAGACTATAAGTTTTTGTGGTGGAAAAAAAATTTTTTTCTATAAATTTTTTTTTTAACAAAATCTAAAATTTATAACAAATTTTATGATCATACAAATAATAAATCCATTTCAACAATATACTTGAATATAAAATACTATTAATTGCAAAATAAATGCAATAAAATTTTCATTCAGCTTTGCCGAAAAAAAAAAACATGTGTTCTAGAATTTTTATAAAACATCAAAGGTACAATTCCCAAAGAGAAAGGGAATAATTTAAGCTTGATTTCAGAATTCAAAATTTTAAAATGTTCCCTCATTTATAAAATCTTTTTTTGGGAAATTAGAATAAAAAATTTGTTCTATTAATTTTGAATCAAATGGTAGATGTTTTTTCTTAAAATGGTGTTGTTACTTTCACAAGTTTAAATCACCAAAAAGAATAAAGAGTTATTTTTCTTGGTATTGGTGATGGATCATTAAAACCTCAAAGCTCAAGTTGTGATTACTATCCAAAAAAAGGAAGCTCAAAGAAGAAGAAGAATTCAATTGTACAAAAAATCTTACTGGTTCTGGAATTCAAAATAGGAAAAAATTTTCACTTCGTTTTCAATTTCTTTTATAAATATAGTTTTTCCAACAAGTAGGTTGAAATTTGTGGCTCTAATTAAAAATTGAATAGAGTTGAAGTGAGAAATTTTTCCTATTTAGAATTCAAATAACGTAAGGGACAAGTCTCTATTTTGTTTTTTTTTTTTATTTTGTCAATTTTCTAAATAATGACTCCTCTTCTCGGAACATGTTTAATATAGAAAATAAACAGGGTTTTTCAAATCTAATTAATTGGCAAAAAAATTTCTCAATCTCTGTTAAATTTAGGTACAAAAACCTAAACAAGATTATTCCCTTAATACGAAGTGATAGTCTGGCAAGGATGTTGTGAAATCTTTTGAAAAGTTGACCTACCCCTTTTAGCTTTCTAGAATATCGAAAATGTTTTCACCGAAGTAAATTTTCTTTAAAGAATAGGTGAAGTGTTGGTTGTTTTAGAAGCTATTTGATTCAACATAATTTACAACACCACGATTAACTCTGAAAATATTCATTTATCAATTTTCTTTTTGTTGTTGATCTAAAAGGATCGATAGGTTTGTCAACGTAAATCAAAAGAAAATACAATGAAAATTATTTTGATCGGATCCTTGAATGAATCAAGTACCTTTTTAGTTGTTTTTGAAAAGAATAACTTTTTTGATTAGCTTAAAATTATTTTCTTTAATTAATAATCATAAAATCTAGGATTTTACTATTAAATTTCTGAAAGTGAATTTAAGTAAAAGGCCACTTGTGGAGTAATTTACACTTCCTCCTCAATAAAAAAAAAAAAAAAAATAACTTTTTTCACCTAATAAATTTTTTGATCTAAGAAAATTTCTTTGGAAAAATATCGCTGAATTAGTCAAAAAACCCATCAACTATTATATCCCGATTACTTTTTAATTGTAATATTTTGACATTTATCAAGATTTTATAATAATTATTGTGATTTTATAGTAAATCACAATATGTGATTTACTAATCTAGAAAATTGCGATTTTCTGATATCCTGCGATTTTTGTAATTTTATCTTAAATTAAGCCTGATATCATCAAAATAACTGTTTTATATTTATTTGGTTTTAATCCAAATTGAATAATAATTTTATATATTGAATCTAATTTCTTAATTTACTTGAATTTTATTTCCATTTATAATTAAAATTGAATCATCTGCATGATTCTGGCAATGATTTGTTAAGGGAATGATTTTTAATAAAATAAAATGTGAAATAAGAGTAAATAAAATAGACGATAATGGGTTTCTCTAGGAATATACCAAGTCCTTTACCTTGATAATAGTTTAATAAAAATTTTTTTAATAATTTTAATCAAAATAATTTTTTTATTAGTTTTTCTAATTATTTTAAAATTGATCGAATCAAAAGGATGTGCTACACCATTACGAAAGAATTAAAAACTATTATTTTTTGACTTTATATCACCCAAATTGTTTTATAACCAGTATATTTGACTTATGAACCATTTTGCATTGCTTTAAACCAACCAATTTATATTAAGGGAACAGTAACTCTTATATATTTTTTTCCCAAAGATAATAGACTAATTATTTACACAAGGTGACACTATTAAATTGGATATTCAACTTTACTTATCAAATTATGAGTGATTGGTTATCATTTTTAAAAGAGAGTTAAAGTTTTAAATGAAATATTCAGTCAAAAGATCTGATCCTTTTTTGTTGGGATTTTTTGGTTCAAATTAGAAAAAGAAAAATATAAAAAAAAATTTTTTGTTATGAAGAAAAATCACTTTTAGTAATTTTCCAGAGTCTATATTCTCATTTAACATTGGACATTTAATCTTATTTTAAAAATAGAATAAAAATAAATCAAAAATTGAACTTTTAAGGGATGGGCATCTAACAAGGAGAAGTCTACAATTAGAGTATATTGCCATTGAAGGTAAACCATAATAGTGCTCTAGATTTCAAATCTCTTTAAAAAGTTAGAATTAGTAAAATTAATACTAAAAGTTGATCTCATCAATTGAAAATGATACTTGTTTTAGTGAAAAAACCCAACAATTTCAGAATAAAATCTGCATTTCACCATAAATTTAAAGGTTGAATTATCAATATGTAGACTACAAAGTCACAAAATATCTTTCTTAAATTTGTGGCGAAATGTAGATTAGTTACTAAAAAATTCAATAATTAACGAATAAATTTTTTTGGCAAATTATTTCTGATATCATGGAAATATATTGATTTTACAATTATCCTTAATAAAAAAGCATGAAAAAAAAAAAATAATCAGTCACTGTGTTATTATGTGAAAAGTTATTTATTTAATCTTAGAAATTAAAAAACTTATAAAATTGTTACTTTTGGAAGTTTTAAATGTGAATTATTAAAAACTAGAACTCTATTATTAGGAGGTTTCTATTTTTAGATTTGGAAAAAGAATTTGAAAGAAATTTTAAACCAAATCTTTAATTGTTTCTATTAAAAAATCACAGGCAAATCCATACAAAAAAGGCTATAGAGTTACCAATTTTACAAAACCATTCTATGTTAATGTTATTTTATAATTTATTCTAGGAAATATACTTCTTTGATAATTACCTTATTTACAAAATTAAAGTCTTTAGTTTTGATGGGTAAGTCCAAATTATTTCAAAACAAAAATTTGAAAACTGGTAAATATAAAACTCGGTAAAATGAAATGTATTTGAATAAACAGAGTTTCAAGAGATAGAAAATAGTTTTCTATTAAGACACTAAAGTAAAGAATAACAAATTACTTATTTTCTAATATCTCAATAAGAAGAAGCCTTAGTGAAAACTAGAAATTGAATAAAAATTTATATTCTTTAATAAATTATTACACTCATTAGACTAAGAAATTAAAATAATGAAATACAAAACTATTCTTTTTTGTTTTGTATCAATTTTTTTTTAATTAAAAAACTTTATTAATTTTATTTATTTTTTAAATTTAATAAAAAAACATCTATTTTGAATTTATGGTCTATAATTCAGATTCTGCAAACACATTGACTAAAAAGACAATTGATTTTTTTCTCCTTTAATATCAAAAAAAATCATCTTAATTAGAATTTCTTTTTTGTAAAGCATTTTCTGGAATTTCTGTTCTGAAATTCATATTCTGCAAAAATATTACACCAAAATACTAGTCCCCTTGAAATTTTAATCAAAAAATCGATTTTCAAATTTCTGTTCCATAATTTATTTTATACAAAAAGATTATGTAAAAACTCTATTATTTTGAAAATTATTGTACTTTTTTCTAAAAATACATACTTTAACAATTTTTATTTTCAATAATAATGATTGACTATTTAAACTGGTAACAAAAAGGTGATAATTAAGTTGAAAATGTTTTCTTGATTACCAGAAATTAATAATCTATTTCTTCAAAAAAAAATATATTTAAAATATAAATCAAAAGTACATTTCGATTGAAAAAAAAAAATAAATAAATAAATGATAAAAAAAAAAATATTTTCATTTATTAATTTGATTCTCAATTATTTAAAAGTAGGCTTAATCAAACAAATCCTATCTTAATTTATATTTATTCTACTCATCACTTTTATTTAATTTTTTTTTTACGATTTGATATTCAATTATTTAAAGAGTGAAATTTGTCGAAGAAAAATCTTTTTTTATTTATTCAATTATTCTTTACAATTAAAAAAAAATTAATTTCTAGCAAGTATCCAATATGTTTGAAATACTGTTAATTGCTAAAAAAAAAGATCAAAATTTTCATTCAGCTTTCCAAAATAATCACAATCCTACAAATTAAAACAAATCATCAACGCTCCCAGTTCTATAAGTGAAAACTAATGATTTAAACTGATTTATTGAATTAAAAAATTGAAATTTTACATGATTTATAACACCTTTTTTTGAAAAGCTGTCTGAAAATTTTGTTCCATTTATTTTGCAAGAAAGAGTATTTAAAAAACAAATAACAAAAATAAAATAATAATAATTAATTTTTTAGTAAAATCAAAACTAATTATTTTGTTCTTCAGTTTTTTGTTTTGTTTCTTCTAACAATTTTGTACAAGAACTCTGCAAGTTTTCAAGAAAATCAGAAAAAACAAAATTTGAATTCTGTTTGGAATTTTGGACGAATTCTAGGATTGTTTCAATACCTTCCCTTAGGAGTTTTGTATTTTTTTCTAGCTCGGAGATATACAGTTTTCTTTTCCTTCGAAACCTTTGAGCATTGATACGGTTTGCGGCTCTTCGGTTTTGAATTCGTTGCTCCTTTGCAGAGAGTGTGGGGTTATTCAAATTGGTGTTGTCCTTGTTTGGTGTTTGACCACAAGAAGTGTTTTTTTTCCCATTATTTATCTGGTTGGTATTTTTTTTGATGTTCTTCTTCTTTTTTCGATTAATTTTCTTGATGATTTTTGTTTTATTCTTTTTTCTGTTTTCTTTTTGATTTTCGTTGTTGATTTTTTGTGGCTTTCTGTTTTCGGTTTCAATTTCGATTTTAATTTTTTTGTTCTGATCAGTTTTAGTTTTGTGTTCTAAAGAATTTTCGTTGTCTACTTTGAGGCTTTTAGACAAGTCTGGTTTTATTTTTCTTGAATTTCGTTTTTTTATTGTTATCTTTTTTTTTCTCTTATGACTTGTTGTGTGTGAACGATAATATTCTCGTTGGGATTTGATCTTGTTTTCAATTTTTTTTGTTTGTTGTGGTTCTTTCGTTTTTTTAATTTCTTGTTTGATTCTTGTTGTTGTTGTTTTCCTTTTCGTTTTCTTTTTCATTATTTTCTTTGTTTTTGATTTTGCCTCAACACAACCAAAAACATGAACAAGTTTTGGATGATCTTCTTTAACGGGCACTTGAGATTTATGAAGATTTGTTAATAGTGACGCTAGTAAATTTGTAGACATGATTAATGGCGGTGCATCGTCAAGAGAATCTGAAGAACTTGAATAGATCATAGAAGATTGTGGTGATGATCCATATTCTTCATCTTCGTCTTCTTCGAGACCTTGTTCTTCCAACACTTTTCTTTTCAAAACCAATTCCTTGTTGCCAGATAAACTTTTCAAGTGTGACATAATAACCAAAAGGTTAGTACAAAATTCGTAGGTTTTTCTTTTTATGCTTGATCACAAATAAAAATAAGGTATTGATCAAAAAAAGAATTAATGAATTTTCTGAAAAAATGTTTTTTTTACCAATTAATTTTTTGACTGTCAAGATAGGGTTTCTTTTTTGTTTTCTTTAATTGTTTTTTTGATTTTTTTGAATCTTTTTTTGAGAGAAAATGACAATTTAGATTTTTTATCAAAATAAATTTATTACGTAATTTTTCGTTTTTTGAGTGAGAGTTTCAATTTGTATTTCTCTATAAACGGTTTTTTGATACCCTCTTTATTTTTTTAAAAAACTCTATCGAATTAAATTGAAAATCCATTTCTTTAAAAAAGTATTATTTCGTTAACCCCACCTAGGCTTACAAAAATGATATCGTTTGTATTTTTATGAAATATTAAAGATAATATAGAAGATAAAAATACTAATTTTGAGATCTGTAAAACAAATCTTGATAAAAACAAAAAACATGAAACAAACATGTTTTTTTTCAGATAAAGGGATTAAAATATTTTTAAATTTATTTAATCTAAATCGAATATCTAATTCAATTCTTATATTTGAAAGGTCAAAACGAATAAATTTTAACTCTATAAATTAACATTAATTTTGAATAAAAGTTGATGAATATCTAATAATAAGGATAAAAAAAAAATGAAAATGTTTTCGAATAATAAAAAATATGATTTATAAATATTTTGGACAAATAACAAAAATTCAATTGAATCAAGCAAAAAGATTTTCGAAAAAATATCAGCAAATTAAAAATAAAAAATTTTAAAATATCAAATTATATCGAATAAAAATATTAAAAAAACTAGAAGAGATTGAAAAAATGAATAAGTAAAAAGAATTTGAAAAAAAAATTGAGAAAAAAAAATATCTCATTAATGAAGAAAATAACACTATCTGTTATTAAAAAAATACACCATTATCTGGCAATTTCGAAATATTTTAGATTTGAATTGATTTTAATAATAAAAGGAAATAAAAATTATATAAAGTTAAAAATTAAATTCAATTTTAATGTTTTATTCAATTTGGATTAAAAAAAAAACAAAGACAATAGAGTAATTTCAAAATATTTTAAAGAAGATTCAATTATCGTATTAGGATAAAAATTTTTAAATAGTCTAAATTTTGATAAAATCCAAAGAAACTTCAATAACTGCAAATAATTATTTCAATAAAACTTTTTGGTAATAATAATTGAAAATTTAGATTATTTTTATTTCATTTATTCATTTAGAAAAAGGAGTAATTGTAAACTCAATTCCAAAAAATGTGACACAAAAAAAAATTACATTAATAAAAATATATTCCAAAATACATGATATTTGAACATTAAAATAATAAAAGACCCGAAAATATTTAATTAATACTATTTATATATTTTATAGTAAATTTAAAATTCAATTCGAAAAATAAAAAAGAAAAAATAAAAAAAAGTGTTCCCCTATTTTTGGAACACGGTTACCAAAAAATCCATTTTTATTGAAAGAAAAATTAATAAAAACTATTAATAGATTCAGCCTGTCTTTGGATAACTAAATCTATCCTTTTAAATATAGAGTTTACTAATTATCTTAGGTTTCCCAACTCAAAGTATTTCATACATTAGTGAAAATTTTAAAAATTCTTCTTCGTTTTTTGGTTACAATTTTTCAGTTTAGTATCCATAAATTCCCCATTGGATTTAAATCTTGTGGAATTGGGGGTCAAGGGTCCAGAACATTAAATCCCCGGTTTAAGTAAGTTTGAGTTTTTTTTTTTTTGGGGTATGTGGACAGGCTCCATCCTTTTTGAAAATCCATTTCAACTCACTATATTCTGAATTAGCGAGTTGAATTTCCTTTGATTTTTTTGATAATATCATTAATAATACATTCAGTATTCACACTTTCATTAATGATAATAAGGTCTGTTTGTAGGCCATGTGTCCTAGCACACCATATCATGATTTTTTTTCAAAAAAATTTTTTCTCGATAAAAAAAGAATCTTTTTTCTTTTTTTAAGAGAAAAAAAAAAAATTTTTTTTATGATCACCATTGTGAAAAAAATTTGGGTCATTAAAAAAAATTGGGTCAGTCAAAAATTTGTTTTGGTTTTTTAAATAGTAAATATTAGCAAAATGGTTTTTGATCAAAGTAAAATTTTATGAACAAATCTTACATTTAAGAAAAACCAAAGTCATTATCAATAATAATTTTCAAAGACAATATTATCTTGTTGCTTTTTAACCCTTTGGAATTACTGTGGAACTCTAAAAAACAAAAATTGACTTTTTAATTATTAACTTTACTAAAAATAAGAGAACTATTTAATAGGAAATCTAATAATCTATTAATCTAATAAGATATTGGTCATTGTTAATGAACACAAATTTATCACAGTTATTCTTAAATATCCTTTTAAACCAAATTGAATAATAAAATCTTCCAAAAAAGCTGTTTTTTTGAAAGAGGTTGTTTTCCACTAATGTTTACAATCAAAACTTAAAAATACCGAAATATCAAGATTTCAGAAACCATTTAAATTCTTTAAATCCCCATAGACAAACCTTAATTTAAAACAGTTATTAATTTTTGGTCTTCCCAAACAATGATTAACTTGATCTTGGAATGTAATCTAATAAAAAAAATCAACATTTTTAGTAAAGTTTACAATTAAAAATAAATTTTTGTTTTTTAGAGTTCCACAGTAATTCCAAAGGGTTAAAAAGCAACAAGATAATATTGTCTTTGAAAATTATTATTGATAATGACTTTGGTTTTTCTTAAATGTAAGATTTGTTCATAAAATTTTACTTTGATCAAAAACCATTTTGCTAATATTTACTATTTAAAAAACCAAAACAAATTTTTGACTGACCCAATTTCTTTTAATGACCCAAATTTTTTTCACAATGGTCAGAATGAAAACTTTTAAATTTTATTTTAAAGTGATTTTGAAATTTTTTTTTTTTTTGAAAAAAAAATAATACAAAAAAAATCAAAAATCAAAAAATAATGAAAAAAAATGATAAATAATTAACTTTAAAATTCTTTACATTGATTGTTATTATCTAATGTTTCTATTTAAGAGTCAAATATCACTTTTCTTGGAATTAAATTGATTTTGAAGGTGTGCCCCAATTTTTGGAATTGAGTTTAGAATATTTATCAAATAAAAAAAAAAGAGAAGAAGAAAAATAATTAAAATATGTATAAAAAATAATATTATCATTTTCATGACCAAATAGTAACTATCCACTGTCGTTAGGTTTTCCAGGATTTGAAAGAATTGAGTAAAATCCTTGATTTTACTAAATTATTACTAATTCTGGAAAACCGTCGTTAACTTTTTTTTTAATTTGAGAAATAAAAAGAAAATTTCTTAAATTAAAAAAAAAGCTAGGCACTTGACGACACCTCCCCAGAATACACATGGGTAGCAAAAACCCGATAGAAAGATAAATTTTAGATTGTTTAAAACTTTTTTTATTAAGTTAAATAACATGTTTATTTGAATTTTTTGCATCAAAAAACTTTTTTTTCAATTTCTTTAAATGTCTTGAATATATTTCCGGATTGTTGAAATATGTAAAATAAACAGAAAAACAGACTAAATTTTCTATAAAATAATAATTGAGTAATTTCAATTAATAAAACACTTAATTTTATTATTTTTTCATTTTCCTCAAATACAAATCTTTTGTTTATTTTTTTGAAAAGAAACAATAATCACTCTGCTATTAGTATAGATTACAAAAGGTTCTTGAACTCTAGTAATTTCAAATCAATTAGTCGACAGCTAATCTGAATCTAATAATAGAAAACCATGGTTGGGAATAGTTATTTAAACAATATACCCCCCACGCTCACAGTTTCAACCATTTATAAATTATTCTCAGAATTCTCACCTAGACAAGACTTATTAATCACGGAATTTGGAATTTTTATCCATAACCGCAAATCTTTCTATCGGGTTTTTGCCCCTCATGTGTATTCAGGACGTGGATAGTTTCTAATTGGTCATGAAAATGATAAATTTATTTTTTATATATATTTTAATTATTTTTCTTCTTCTATTTTTTTTATTTGATGTTTTTTCTTAAATTACTCCTTTCTATAAATAAAAATAAAAAAAAAATAAAACACTTAATTTTCAAAATAAATAACAAAATAAATCTTTACCTAATCTTGAAAAACTACTAAAATTCTAATAAACTATAAATAAACACATTAATTGGAATTTAAATTTTTAAATAATATTACAAAAAGAAATTAATAATTATAATTAAAATGAGATATTGAATTCTACCTGTCAGAAGTGCTGAAGAAAAAAAAATTTACAAATATTTAAAATATAATTTATTTATAAATAAAAAATATTTATGTCATCCATACACTCAATAGTTCTAAAATTCATGATCATTTACTAAATAAAACTTTAGATATTATTTTATAATATATAAAAACCCAGATCAATTTTGTCTTTTATGTTTAAAATAAGGACGGAAAGTAATAATAAAATATATAGATCATTTTTATGAGTATTAATTTCCTCGAAGCAATGATAGATTAATATTCTGAACAAATTAAAAAAAAATAAATCTTAATAAAATAATTTAAGGCTGAGAAAGTTTGAAATTATTTTCATTAATTAATAATCAATTAATAACAAGTTTCGTTATGAAATTCCTAAAAGCCAATTAAAGTTTTGATAATAAATTTGACAATTAATAATAAACAATAATTATTCCAAACTAAAATATTTACTAATCAAGGAGGGTGAGTAGTTGCAAGCTTCAAATTATCTGTGTATTTAAAGGGGTTCAATAGATATTAGAAGAAAAAATATAATTTGAAAATTCAAAATTGAAATTATTTTATCACATTTTTACTTTTTTTTTTTTTTTTCAATTTTTTTTTTGATAAATAACTCATTTGCAAAAATTTTTTTTTATTACAAGATCTAGAGTCAGGAGATAAAAATGTATTATTTTAACGTTATGGAAAGTGTGAAAATGATTATAACAAAATTCTATTTAATTTCTATAATACATTTTAATTGATCTTCAATGGGAGATCCAAATGAACATTTTTTGTTTTTCTCAATGTAGTAACCGAAGAATTAAAGTTTTTCAATTGTAAAGAAATTATATCAATTAATTAGATTTACTTCATACAAATATCAACTGTTCTCTGATATGTTTACAATTGTACTTATTTCTTATTAATTCTTTAAAGGGTGAAAATTGAAAAATAATGGATATTTGGAAAAAAATGTTTGGAACCTTTACCAAAAACAAACTTTATGATTTTACACTTCAATTCCCATTTAAAAGTAATTTAAGTAAAAAATAAAAGAGTTTAATTTACACATCTTCTAGAATAAAAAATAAATATAAAAGAAATAATTATTTTTATGTTATTCTGTTTTCTTGAATTCTAAAAAAATTTGATATTATTTCGAAACAAAAAAAAAATTATCATATAAAAAATCTCTTTATTTTTTCAAATTCATATTTGTATTCAAGGATTTTTAGAAATTGATTATTAATACTTTTTTTAAAATTATTAGAAACTCTAAAAATAGAGACTTCATGTTTGCAATTGTGTACCTTTACAGCAATTTCATAATTCGTTTCAAAGTTTAATCGAAAAAAAAAAGCAAAAAAACAATAAAAGAGGATTTATTAATTTTTTTTTTTAACCAAAATAAACTAATTCATAAAAAAATAGATAAGATAAAAAAAAAAAAAAAAAAAAAAAAATTATAGATTATCTTTTTGAATTCTTAATTTGATTTGTGTAATTCGTGACAATTCTAAAACCTTTTTCAATTTATCCTTTGAAAAAAGCTGATAAATTCCCCATTCTTCGTCTGCAACTAAAATAGAAAGATTGAGAGCTTTGTTGTATTGGATTGTGTAATTAAAGATTTGCCACAATTTAAAAAAGATTAAAGGGATATAAATTCGCTGTAATTGTGAAAATTGAGGGTTATTATTAAAGTCACTACTTAACCAAACGATTTTCTTTTTCAAAAATTTTAAAATTACTAATTCGGAAATTTTTGTAGCATTTCTAATCTGGATAATATTTTCTTGGTTATTTAGCATTTCCTTTATCGTTTCAAATTCATTCATGCATTTAAATAATTCTTTCCAACAGTTTAATTGATATAATTGATTTTTACAATCTTGTGTTTGATTGTTATTTTGTGATAAAATTTCTTCTGTGTCTTTGGGGAGTATTTGTTCGATTATTTTTTTAGCTGACAATATTTTAAAATCTAATAAAAATTCTCTGATCAGCTCATTACTTTTTTCTAATGCATCTAATCTTTGGGACTTTTCATAACAAAGCCACGAAATTGCTTTAATTTTTTTGAGATCAGTTGAGGTTATTTTGTTGAATGAGAAATCCAATTCTTCAAAATTATTATTTATTAATTTATTTCCCCTCTCCTTTTTTCTTTTTCTATTATTGAGTCTTAATTCATATTCATTTGCTTCTTCTTTTGCATTTTGGTACAACCTTAAAGTTATTAATTTGAACTTCAAATTGAAATAAATTGCTCGTGAAATACATTCATGCTTCAACTTGTCGTTTTTTTCAACAATTTCCAATAATGAAGAATAAATTTCCACTTGATTTTCGGTTGGCAGTTCGCAGAGATATAATGCGACAAGTGGGTAATATTTAAAATCAATCAAATGCAATATGTACGCTGTTAGAATTTTTTCAAATTGTGCAGGATAATTTCGAGTGGCAAGATTTAGTTTATGTAAAATTAAAGTATAATGTGCACAGAATCTTAAAAATGACCTTGAAAAGTTTTCGCCTGTCACCTGTTCACTCATCCAAGTCAAAAGAGTTTCCCAATCTTCTTTAATTGTTAAAGCTTGAATAATATTGAATCTCTGATTTAAAATTTTCCGATTTTGAAATTCGCTATGTGATGATACATGCTTAAAAATGGTATCAAGCGAATAAACACCATGCCCGATGTTTTTTCTTAAATTTAAATATTCTTTAAAATCTTCATCATACATTAATTCATTTTGGATTTTTGATAATCTTAATTTCATTGTTTGCAGATATTCCGCTAAGGAGATATCGATCTGTTGATTCACATTTGTTTTTAAATATGCCCATAAATAATCTTCCCATGTCGAACATACAGTGATAACTTGTGAAAGGTTCCAGCAAAATAGCCCGTAAATTGCTCGTTCATATTCATCAAAACTATTTTTGGAAATTTCATAACAACTAATTTTCCAGAGAGATCGATGCATATACCCTTCAATTATGCTTTTAAAATCATTTTGTTCAATATTTGTAGAATCATCAATTAAAAGCCCACCTTTTTATTTTTATTTTATTTGTTTTATTTATTTTATTTATTTTATTTATTTTATTTATTTTATTTATTTTATTTATTTTATTTATTTTATTTATTTTATTTATTTTATTTATTTAATTTTTTTTTTTTTGAATATTGATAATTATGAAATGGAAATATTAAAAAATTTGTTTATGCTGAAAATATTGTTAATTTTTAATTATGATAAGAATTAAGTTGGCCTTTGTTGTTTAATTTTTATTTATGAGAAATAAAAGAGACGAAAGAATATGGTGATTTTTTTTGTCAAACACTTTCTATGAAAGATGGTCTCAGTTATTATTATTATTATTGTTGTTGTTGTTGTTGTTGTTGTTGTTGTTGTGTTGTTGTGATAGTTATTATTTATCTTCACATTAACAGTTACCCCTTTGTTGTCTTTATTATTATTATTATTTAGTTTTTGATGATATTCACTTGTTTGAATCAAACTGATTATATAATTCAATAAAAATCACCAAAAATTTATAAATTTTTTTTAGATATGCATTTTCTTGAAATTGATCTTTTGTTTTGTAATTCATACTGTGATAAAAACATTATTTTGAAAACTACTTGCAAATCACATTAAATCTAAGTCAAATACAAAATTAATTCCGTTAAAAATGCGGGAAAAACAATTATTTTTGTTTTAAAACACTCAAATTTGTAAAAAAAGTGAATTTTTTTGTGTTTAATTTATCAAAAATAAATATCTTAAAATCTACTTGAAAAATTATAAAGTAATATTTTGACAAATAAAAATAAAAAAATTAAAATTTTTACTTTTAGAATGTTAAAAAAATAGTAATAGAACCGAATTTTTTAAAACTTTTATCAAGTAGTAATCTAAAAACAACTTTTTAAACGATGATTTTATTCTCTAAAATTTTGTTTATCTTAAATGTAGATTAGAAAGGGTTGAACAATTAGCTATTTGATTTTGAAAAGAATTTTGAAATAGTATCAAATAATTTATTTTGATAAAACCATGTAATTATTTATATATTTCATATTCCAAAATAATTATTACCGAAAATTATAAATTTATTCAAAATTATTTATTGAATTTTTTTTTTTATTTTTTTAAAAATATAGCTAAACATATTGATAAACCATTTTCCAGTCAAAGAGGGCCAGTTATAATGGGTGAATTAAATGTGTTCTAAAGGGTTTGAATGGATATTAGAAGAAAAAATTTATTTTGGAAATTCCAAAAATGAAATCATTTTTTCAAATTTTTGATTTTTTTATTGGTAAAACCTAATTCAGTTTCAAAAATTTTTTTTTATTGCAAGATCAATAGTCAATTGGTAAAACCCTGTTATTCTAAGGTTGTTGAAACTATAGAAATGGTTGTTGAGAAATTATATTGATTTCTATTGGGATTTTATTCAATCTTTGATCCTAGTGATATTTGAATAATAAATGTGAAAAATTTTCACTTCATTTTCATTTCTTTTTTTCAAATAGAGACCACAAATCCCAACCTACTTCGTTTGGGGACTTGATTTCTAAAAGAAAAGTATGGAAAAGGAAGTGAAAATTGTTTCCTATTTATTATTCAAATACCAGTAGGAGATCAAAACGAACATCGTTGTTTTTCTCAATGGTGACCTAAGAATTTGAGTTTTTCGGTTTTTAAGAAAAACTAATGATTTATTAGTTTTATTTCATCAGGATACCAACTATTCTTTGATGTTTATTATTCTGGTTATTTTTTATTTGTTCTTCAATGCACAATTATAATAAATAATTGATATTTGAAAAAAATGTTGGGATCCTTTGACAGAAGCAAAGTTTACTTTAAAACTTTGGTAATTATTATCCCACCAAAATAATTAAGTTTGGTGTTATTAATTATTCTTATTAAAATCATCAAATTAAAAGGTATTTCTTTCTCATCTTTTTTATTTGGTTTAGAATTAGAGACTTTTCAAAAATATTAGAGGTGAAATTTTTAATTTAATGGTTTGGTGATTTTTCTCATACTTTTTTGTAAAACAAAATGATTCAAAATAGATTTCGTAAAATCTTCTGGAGAATAAAAGAATTACTTTTTTCAGAATATTACAATAATTATTGTAAAATATTTTGAACTCAAGTATTATTTTTTTTTTAGAGAATTATTTTTAAAACCCAGTGGTTTTATTTTTAAAGTGAAGATTTTATACGCTTCATACACATTCGACTTAAAATTTCTTTCTTCTTCAACGATCAATATTTTTTTTTGAAATAAATCATAAATCTATGTTAATTTTCGAGATTTTCAAAGATGAGGAAAAATAGATCAAACTTACAAAAACAATAATCCATTTCCTTTTTGAAAAAAGTATTAAAAGTAAGTCAGGTATTCTATTGTAGTAATCAAATTTTTACTTTATTTTTCAATTTCAACTTGAGGTAAAAAAAATTTGAATTTGCTATGGGATTTACTAAAATATTACTTTTAGGTGAATAATAGTCTCTTAAAGGATATGATCTAAAAGTGTTTCCAAAAAGATCAGAAAAAAAAGGGAACACTTGATGATGCACAGCCGTTCCATTCGAATTGTTTAACTTTTTTCTTTTCTAATAAATAACAAGTTAAACCCAAAATTTTTAAAACTTTTGAAGTTTCTTTTAAACTTGCTTTAAACTTGTTTAAAAGTTTCTTTCAGCAAACCCAAAATTTTGAAAATTTTTAAACCTTCTTTAAACTGCTTAAAGCTTTCTTAAACTTTTTGAAAGTTTAAGCAAGTTTAAAAATAATACAAAAGTATTTAAAGAAATTGAAAAGTTTTGGGTTTGTTGAAAGAAAATTTTAAACAAGTTTAAAGGATTTTAAAAGGAAAAAAAATATGATCTTTTAAACATGCTTAAAGAGTATGCATTGTTATTTATTCGAAAAGAAAAAAGTAATACAAGACAAATGGAACGGCTGAATATGATATGATTTAAATTCCTCACTTCTACTAATTAAAAAAAAATACATATAATAAAAAAAATCAAAATAATAAAATAAAAACCAAAATTCAAAGAAATAATGAAAAAAAAAAAAAAACAAACCTGATAAACTAGCAGCCCTCCAATATTGTTTTTTTTCTCTGCACCAATCTATTGCTTTTTCCATCTCACCATTTCTAATATGAACAAATAAAATTTTATAAAATTCTGCTTCGTCTTTTTTATCTTCTTCATTGAGTTCATGTAAGGAGTCAATTGAAAAGGATTTGTTTGGTTGGCTTTTTCTAGAATCTTTCCATAACATTGGCTCATTTCTGGTCTTGATATCTGATTCAAAGGTTTTCTCTAACCAGCTAAGAACTTTTAGTTGTTTGTTCAGATTATAATCTCTTTGTGAAATTTTTTTAACAAATTTTTTTTGAGATAAATATCTTGGAGTAATGGGATCTTGGAGTAATTCTTTAATTATTGTCGACACTATTTGGAAATTTTTTTTTTTTTTATTCACTGATTTTTTATTGATATTATTATTACCCTTCATAAAAATCAAATTTTTCTTTTTATTCTCATTTTCATTTCCATTTCCATTTCCACCTTGGCCTTCAATTTCAATGTCAATATCAATTTCAATTGGATCTTTTGTATTTTTTTTCAATTTTAATTGATTGTTCTTCTTGCTACTGCTTATTTGATTGAATAGCTGGTTTTTATTTCTTGACTTAAAGGAATTATTCTTTCTTTTTAATTGAAATTGTTGATTATTTTTTATTGACTTTGGTTTGGTAAATTGTATTTTATTTGGAGAATTCCTTTGATTAAAAAGATTGGGACTCATTGGATCTTCGCTTTCAGATGTAATATTTCGTTCTAAAAAGCGAAATTTGTGGAAGAGTATTAATTGAATGAGATCCCATGTATTTTTTTCGCTTGTGGATTTCTTCTCTGAGCATAAATGTATTAAGTCCTCAAGTTTTTTAATCAAAGAAAAAGGTTTTGCTTGCAGTTCATTAACTTTGAATTGTTCAAATATTTTTGCGAATTCTTCTCTCTTTTTTTGCTGCTTTAACGCTAATGAGAGATTATGCCCTTTCAATTTGTTTGCGTATTCTTCATTTGAAAACAGTTCCATGTCAGAGGTTTCAGTGCCGGTGCCAGCAGAGCTTGAACGCATTCTTGGCCTTCTTCGTGAGTGGCGCCTCCCAAATTTGGATCGTTTTTTATATGTGCGATGTGGTATTTTATTTTGAAAGAATTTGTTAGCACCGCTGCTGTTGTCACTTTCGCTCCCACTTATGCTGTCATTGTCTATTTCACTCAAGCTCTCACTCCCACTTTCATTTTCACCCTCAGTCCCGCTTTCATTTTCGCTCAAGCTTTCTCCAGTTGTTTCCTCGCTTTGCGTAACCTCAGAAGAGAGATCAAAATTAATGTAATCAATTTCTTGATAGGGGAAATCATTTCCATTTTGAAAGCTATTATATTTGCCCTTGTTCATATGCCCCGAGATTGTGTCTTTTGTTAATGCTTTTTTTGAGATCCTTTGGCTCTTTCCTTTTCCTTTAACTTTTCCTTGTGCTTTACCTTTCCCATTCACCTGATTGAAATTATTTGTTTGTTTGATGCCTGAGTATCTCTTGGGAAACCTTTGTAACTGCCTTGGTGTTTGCCGAAATTGTAAATATTCCCCCCACATATCCATTCCATTATTATCAATTTTTGCTTTGTTTGAAAAAACCCTTTTGTTAAGGTTAATGTTGCCATTGCCCGTGGTAGTGCTTTTGTTCTTGTTGATGAAGTTTGTTGAGAAAAGTGATTTGTTCTCCGAATGGAGCCCAAAATTTGGTCTTAAAAGTGTTGTTTCTTTTTTGTTGCTTTGCCTTGCTTCTTCAAGCTTGTTCAAACTACTCTGTTTTGCAGCTTGAAGAAGACTGTTTTTACTAATAATTCTGGGTTTTCGTGTAGAATGTGTAACGATTTTTTTTCCAGCCGAAGTAAATGTTTCTTCATCAGAGGACGACGATGGAATAGACATAAAATTCCTTGATCTTTGGTTTTTGTTTTGAGATCGATCTGTCATTCAGTGAATTTTGAGTTTTTTTATTTTAATAATGATTTCTTTTTGTTTGTTTGTGATTTGTAATTTGTTGTTTATTTTTTTTTTCTTTTTTTTTATGAAAGAATTAAAGTAACCAATAAAATAAAAAGTAAAACTGAAAAAATGATTTTTATAAGGTTCTGAATTTCAATTACTCTTAACTCCATGTAGTTTGTTCAGAAAGAAGAATATTTGTTTTGAAGAATGATTTGTGATTGATACATTATTGAATTTGCTTTGTTAAACGTTAGGACTAAAATATTATAATTGATTTTTTAAGGTTTAGAATCACTCAAATTTGAAACAAGATTATCTTGTATTTGGTCTGGGGAATTGTTGTTTTGGTTCTTAGCTGATCGATCTTCAACTTGGAATGAATTTTCCTAGTAGTTTAAAATGGCAATTTTTAGCAGTTTATTATTTTTGTTTCAGAAATCTGAATTTCTGAGAGTCTGAATAAATGGTTTGTAGGTCAAAAAATAATAAAAATAAAGAAAATATTTTTATATTGTGAATTGAAATGTTTATTACCCTTTTACTCGATTATCAAAAAAAAAAATGAAATTTTTTAAAAAAGCACTAAATAAAACCAAAGAGAAATAAAAATGTCTATTTACAACCCTCAAATTACAAAATAATATTTTTTTAGGAGTTGGAATAAATTCCAATAAAATATTCTTTGACATTCTAAATTCAGGTTTTGGAAACAAAAAAAATAAACTACCAAAAATTGCCATTTTAAACTACTAGGAAAATTCATTCCAAGTTGAAGATCGATCAACTCAGAACCAAAATAACATGCACTTAAACCAAATAAAAGATAATCTTTTACCAGTTTTGAGGAATGTAAACCTTAAGGGATTTGATTGATCACTATATTTTAAAATAAGGCCATCAAAAATCAACAATACTTCAATAGAGTTTCTTAACCAATGTTTACTTTTCTTTTTAAAAAATTAGCGAAAAAAAGTAACAATTTCTTTTCAATAATTGAAAAGTACAGTAGTTAAAAAGATCTGTGTTTAGGGTATAAAAATCTATATTTTAAATTATACTCAGTTTTTTTTTTTTTTCTTTTTCCATGACAACATCTAATTCAGTATTTAATATTTCTAATAAGAAAAAAATACTTTTGAACGTATACTACTTGATATTTCAAGTAGATATTAAATTAGTCCTTGATTTTATTTTTTCAAAATTTTTTTTGAAATTTTTTATTTTTTATTGATGGAAAAATTCTTTCTTAATTTGTTTCTATTTTTTGAGAAAAATTCTAAATTTGATCTTTCTTTTTGGATTTAATTTTGAATAAAAAAAATATTTTCCAGTTAAAGAATCCATGAAATGGTTGAGTATAACATTTTTAATGGATTTATAGTGATATTAGATGAAAAAATATATTTTTGAAATTTGAAAATTGAAATCATTTTTTCATATTTAATAATTTTTTTTTTTGAGTTTTTTTTTGAATTTTTTTTGCATTTTTTTTTTATTTTAAGATCTATATACACTAGCTAAAAATATATTTTTTTTATTCTAATGTTATTTAAATAGTACAAATATGATTGTAGAAAAATCATATAGATTTTTATTGGTAATTGTATTAACTCTTTAATCGAAGATCAAAACGGACCTTTTGGTTTTTCTTAATAGATTACATAAGAAACTGATTTTTTCTATTTTCAAGAGGTACATTAATATATAATCATTATTTATTTATTCTTTAATCATAAAAGGTCATTTTAAATAATAATTATTATTTGTATAAAGAATTTGGGTAATTGAAAAAAAAAATGGTTTATAACTTTATTATGCTATTATCGGTTTTTTTTTATTGTGATATTGAAACAATCAGATTTTTATGATTCCTTTTTGTCTAAAAGAATGATAGAAATGATTTTATTTGGAGAGATTTAAGATGATATTTGAATGTTTGGAAAATGGAAATTATTATCAACCTAACACTTGAAAAAGATAATTATTTTGAATCTGAAAGTTTTTTTTTCATTTTTTTTTTTTCATTTTCAAAATGAGTTATTGCTATGTAAAAAGTGTTATGAAAATAATACTTGGTCAAATTTAGAGGGTCTCAAATTAACAAAAAAAAAATAGATTAAATTGAATTAAATTACTTTTACACTGATATAATACTTTTTTTTTCAAATTAAAGAAATTTGGTTATCTGAAAAAATAAAATAAAATAAAAAAGAATTATTATTCTAAATATTTATATTTCTTGTTTTTGGTAATACTTTAAACATTTTAATTTGATAATTTCATTTTTATAATCGAGATATCTATGTAATTTTTTTTTTGTTTTAATTCTAGTCGAAAAAAGAAGGGTAATAATACAATATCCTTTTTAGGCTCTAACCACTTCTTATATATGTAAAAAATTGCACTAAAGTTAATCAACCTTAATTTGAAATTTATATAAATTAAATTTCATTACACAAGAACAAAAATTCTTGTTATAATAATATTGAACTTACAATTTGGACTTATTTTTGGGTAGATTTTGATTATCGTTGATAATTTGGGTGAAATGTGAATTGAGAAATTAATGAAAAAATTACATTTTTTTTTTATTTCATGATAGAACAAATATAAATTTAACTCTATCTCTCCTTAGACTTAAATTTCCTTTCAAAAATTTAAGTATAAAATCATCGATTTCAACAGAATTATTTTGCAATGAAAATAAATCTTAAACTACCATTGTTTAAAATTATTTCATTAATATTTTTTTCTTTTAATTTATTTTGAAAAATTAATCTATTATTTTTCTAAGAAAATATATACCCATAAAAGTTGATCAATATTTTTGATTATTTACTTCTGTTTATATTTTAAACATAAAGGACAAAATTAATTTGTTTTTTTTTTTTTTATTTTTTACATAAGAATATCTATTTAAGAAGATAGTAAATGTTCTTAATTTTCGAATGTTTGAACTTGTAGGACGACTTAAATAGTTTTTGAAGTTTGAAATAAATAGTTTTGATTTAGAATTATTTTTCTGATATTGGGAATGCCATTAAGTGTAGTAGAAAGTGTATTAAAGTGTTGTGAGGGGTTGTAATGAGTTTTGGTTTCTCCATGATTCATAAAAAAGAGTAAAATTTTTGATTTTACTCAATTTTTTTAAAATTCAGTAAAAGTGAACGATATTTTTTTTTTTAATTTAAGAAATTAAAAGAAAATTGAAAACTTTTTCTTTTTATTTTTAAAATAAAAAAAAATAATGAAACATTCAACTGGTCAAATTCAGCAACAAATTATACATATATTTATATATTTTTTTTTTATATTCGATGAAATCTTGTGAATTCTAATTAATAATATTATTTAATTGTTGATTGATTTTAATTATTTTTTGGAAATAAAGCAAAGACAAAAATATTAAGAGAGTAGTATTATTTAAAAAATAAATTGGTATTGTGTCAAGATCTTGAAAATTTTTTTTTTATTATTTGTGTTTCGACTTAATGAAATAGATGAGTTAGCCTCATCGAAACAATTTATTAATTTGAGTTATTTTTTTGAAATCCATATTTGGCATGTTTCCAATATAAAATGAAAAAAAGAAACATATGTTTTTATTAAAAATTAAGTTAATTATTGGAAATGGGAAAACGTATCTACCCTTTAATGTAGGGAAGTAAATATTTAGAAAGAAAATGATTTATTTTGTTATTATTTTTAATTTTTATTTCAATACAAATATCTGTCTATAAAAAGTATTGAAGCGGGGGTGATTTAATAAATGAATATTTGATAGATATTTAAAAAAAATTCTCAATTAAATTCAAATCTATTAAAAAAAAAATTTTTTGTTCTTTTAGGTTTTAAAAAAGATGAATTCTGGATTTCGAAATGAAAAAAAAAATGTAAAAAAATTTTCACTTTTGAAAACTTTTTTTAATAAATTGTTTGATCTTAGTCACAGAAAACTTTATAGCAATTCAAATCATTTTTGTTAGAAAAAAATTGAGTTTGAATTTTGAGGATAAAATTAAGCTATTCCAAAATATCTTCAAGAAAATTTTATATTGAAAAATCAAATTTCTTCTGAGAATTTTAAAATGATTTTAAAAATTTAATCATTATAACTAATAATTTTAAAAAAACTAAATCCAATTATCTTTAAATTGCTTGAATAAATCTTTTTTTTTTTGGTTAAATAAAAGAATTATATCAAATTAGTAAAAAAATCTTTCTATTAATATTACTGATAACAAAGAGTTGTTATTATATAATAATTATGAAAATGGTCATAAAAAGGGTAAAAACTTTTTATAGCTTTAGAAAGAAAATGAATTTAATTTTTTTCTTTCTCAGAAACAATGGATTAAAAAAATTGATCTCACAAAAAATATTTTTTTCTGTGTTACTTCGTCGATCAGAATTTTATGACACTTTGACATACAATATTTGTAAGTAGAGAATATCACCAATAATCATATTTTAAATTTTTCCCGGTTATTGTAGCAGACTGAACCCTAAATTTATTTTCGAATTTAATTTTTTTTTTATTTACTATAATTATTATTTTTAAATTCAAATTCTGTTTTGTTAATAAGAACTGTAAGTTATATTTATTTTATATATTCTCGTAAGATATAAATTAATCCAAAAATTTTTACAATTTCAAGTATTTATTTCAAAATTATAAATTTCTATCCCATATGATAATTGAATTGAGATAAAAGATGGTAAAATAACAATTTTTTTTCATAAAAAGGCGAGAAATTGATTTTTACATACAGTTAGTTCCACTTTGAAGGCGCAAACTGCTACGAAATTCAAGGCACAAAAAAAATCTCAAATTGAGGCACAAAATTCAGATTCAAGTAAAAAAATTTGAAAAAAAAAAAAATTATAAAATTTGTGCCTTAATTTGAGATTTTTTTGTACCCTAAATTTTGTTGAAAGTTTGTGTCTTAAAAGTGGAACTGACTGTATCATAATAAGAAGTTTTGTTGTTTAAAATATTTTTAATATTGTTTTTTTTTTTTTCAAACTAACCTGAAATTTCAAAATTTTATTTTTTTAATCCACAATTTTAGATATTCTCATAAAAAGGGGCCACTTTCGGTGGTAAATGGTTCAAAACATTTTTGGAATTGTTTTGTTTATCTCTTGAGATCCAGAAGAAATATCAATTTTCAAATTTCAAAAAATTTAGAAATATTTAGGAGATCAGATTCTTAATTGTAAGTTGGTATTGAAAATCCAACCTAGCCATTTTGGAGATGACTTGATTTTTGACAAGGTTTTTATTGGATCATTGATAATTCTTCAATTTGAAGAATAATGGACTTTTGAAAAGACAACCAACTAATTTTAGAACTTTTATAATTGTAAAATTTTAAATACTTAAAAATTTGACAATTGATATTTCTTCATAATATCTAGAGATAAAAAAAACAACTCCACAAATGTTTTGAACCATTTACCACCGAAAGTGGTCTTTTTTTCACTAAAAATCAGGGTAATTCTCTTTCACCCCTCTACAATTACATTAAAGACATATGCTAAATTGAATTATAGACACAAATCAAATACTATCCTATCATTTTGCTTAATGTTTTTGTGATCTTTTATCCACAGATTTAAATAAATTATTTTTTCAAAAAATAGTGTTTTTAAATGTTTTTTTTGGTTCTTCATTGAAACTTTAATTGATAAGTACACTAAAATATGCCTAAGAAGATATATTAAATTAGTGTTTTTCATTTAAGTCAGTTATCACTTAAAAAGTACTAATCACTAAATAAAATTTAATAATTTCCTCATAAATCAACATACTCTACATTACTACTTTGAGGAAAGTGGGTACTTATTATTGAATATAAACCAAAAACTATAAAAAAATAATTTTTTGAAAAAATGTTGTATATTATCTGATTGATAAAAGATCGTCAACACCAAAAACAGAATGAAAGGGTAACATTTGTAATATATTTGAAGAATTCTTTAAGAGTGTACCTCCTTAAGATCATTACAATTTTTTGGTTTTCAGTTATCCAACTCCGGAAAAAATACAAAAATATTGCTATCAAAATAATTCATAAAAACTTCTTCTTATTTGAAATTTTTAAAGTGAAAAATCATCTCTCATTCTATTAATATTAACGTTTCGAAAGCTTTGAGGAAAATAAAGAAACGGATAAATTATTCATAAAAAATCCAAATTTTAAAATCAATTTTTTATGGTTAATTCGACTCATTTTTTTCATTTGAAAAACAAAACTAATGAAACAAGTTCATTTAGGTTTGGGAAAAAACACTCAATTAACATTACAAATAAAATTTGGACACACTTAAAAATTGGGTATTTCAATTGAAAAAAAAGGGACAAAAAAATCTCAAATTTAACAACTTGTAACAATAAGCCACTCTCAAAAAAATGGAATTTAAATCTATAGTGTTCACATTAAATTAATCACGAAAAAAAATTGAAATATTCTATATATTAACTTTGAATAAGATTAAAAGATAGAAATCGTTGAAATTTTTTTTTTTTTTCGAATTTAGTTGTGATCACTAAAATTTTTTCAACAGCTTTAGAAGGCAAAAAGAGTTCTTTTGAAACGTTCTTCACAATAATTACATTTAAACGACTTTATTAAAAAAATTGCAAAATCAATTTTGAAGCTATGTTTACCATCAACCAGTAGATTCAAAGATAAGTTAAATCAAAAACAAGATCTTATCATCAAAAAAATTAATTAATTTTCTGAGATGTGTTGGAAAATAAAAGCAGATTATATCATCAAAGATAAGGAATAAAATTTCGATCACGACAAAAAATCAGTTTTCAATTATCAAGAGACTTAACCAAGTTTAAAAGTTAATTGGTGTTTATTGTGTTGACGAGAAATAG
The DNA here is from genome assembly GCA_027625915.1 of Anaeramoeba flamelloides. Lineage (NCBI taxonomy): Eukaryota > Anaeramoebidae > Anaeramoeba > Anaeramoeba flamelloides. The sequence goes on from JANTQA010000026.1 coordinate 63,483, forward strand.
CATCCACAAATTTCTAAAATAATTCCCTCACATCAAAAAAATTGAGTTTGGCATTGGGATGAGAATTACTGAAATAAGATGTAAAGTTTCTAATAAATGTAAAGAGTCTCTGGGGTTTTTGTCAAAAATATTTCAAACAGGTGAGTAGAGGAGAAATTCCTGATATTATTGACAAAACAAATTGAACTGATTTTTCAACAGTAGAAAAAACTTTTTTTTTTTAAAGAGTTATTTTAAAATCATTTCTTGAAACAGTTGATTGAAATAGAAGAAATATAACAGTACTAATGGGAAGGTAACGTGTTTTTGAATTTTAAACAGCTTGAGAATCGTTTGCCTCTTTTGGTTTAGTCAAAGGGGTAAACAAAAAGATCAATGATAAAAATTTGAAAAAACCTCGGTTTGCTTTATTTTATTTGCAATCAAAAAATTCACTTTTTCCATTATAGAACATATTCGTCAAGGAAGTGTCAAGAATACAACAATAATTCTAGGAAAAAAATTAAAAATCTAAATTCCAATTCAAAACAAAAAAAAGAAAATACAGGAAATATAAGACATTTAATAGAGAGTGTTACTAAAATTGCTTCTACCCCTGAATAATTGAAATGACAAAGTCCTTTTAAAAGAAAAAAAATTTCATATTATTCATAACTTTTTCAAGTTTAAATCATTTTTCATTTTCTTTTTGAAACTATTTCCAAATACAACCAATTACAATGACCCAAAAAAAACCAATAACAGTTGCAATTACCGGTGCCGCAGGAAACATCGCATATTCGCTGATCTTTAGGATCTGTTCTGGTGAATTATTCGGCAATGATCAGCCCTTTAACCTCTCCCTAATTGATATCGAACCAGCTTTGCCCGCCTTGGAGGGACTAGTTATGGAGCTTCAAGACTCCAACTTCCGTTTAATCAACAAAACCATTTGCACAACAGATCCATTCGAAGGATTTCGTGACGCAGACTATGCAATCTTACTTGGATCATACCCTCGTAACAGTAAGTCTCAACTTTTACTTTTCAAAACCCCTCTTATAGAATTGGTTTCTTTATTGAAATTTGTTCATCCATTTCTCGAATTTTAACACTTACTTTTTTTTTTTAATTTTCATCTTTTGACTTGAATCAAATTCTTTACACTTCTTTGTCTTTGTCTCCTTACCTTAAAGAAAACCAAACACGAAAAGATCTTTTAGGGAAAAATGTTTCAATTTTCAAGATCCAAGGAAAGGCACTTTCTTTTGTCGCCAAAAAGACTGTGAAAGTAGTTGTTGTGGGGAACCCTGTCAACACAAACGCACTCGTTACCGCAAAATATGCCGAAAATATACCCAAAGAAAACATTGTCGCACTCACACGATTGGATATGAACAGATCCATTTCCCAATTGTCAAGGAAACTAAACAAAAATGTCAGTAACATTAAAAACGTTTTCACATGGGGAAACCACTCTGCAAGCCAGTTTGTGGACTTGTCGAATGGGTACTTGTTAGAAGGCTCCAAGAAAACGCCCCTTACCGAATTAGTCGAGAAAGAATGGACCTATGGTGAATTCCAAACAACCAATCAAACGAGGGGCAAAGCAGTGATTTTAAAACGTGGCAGATCCTCCGCCGGCTCAGCTGCAAATGCAGTTATCGACCTTTTGAAATCTTGGATTTATGGCACCGAAACTTATGTTTCAATGGGCGTGATTTCAGATAACAACCCCTATAATGTCCCAGAAAATTTAATTTTTTCGTTCCCTTGTACCTGTAAAAACGGTTCTTGGAAAATTTCCAAAGATCTCAAACCAAATGATTTTTGCAAAAAAATGATCAAGAAAAATGTTGATGAACTTGTTTCAGAAAGAAATATCGCATTTGGGCTTTTACAAGACTAATACATTTTTTTTTTTTATTTTTTTATTTATACTGTTAATTGTCCCTATTTCCTCTTGATTTATATGATGATTTTATATGATGATTTTTGTTTTTTTGTTTTTATCTGAATATTTGTTGTTCTTCGTATTTTGGCCATATTTTTAGTTTTTTTTTAGTTTGATTTATTGTTTTTAATAATTTGAATAAAAATATTATTTTTTTTTATTTTATTTTATTTTATTTTTTTTTGGGGTTGAGGACTATCCCTATTTTATGATTAGTCCAGATTATTTTTGTAAATTAACAACATGTTTATTGACTTTAAAGAATGTTGAGTAAAGAAATCTTCGAATTGCTAAAATTTAGGTTGGTTTATTTTTTCAACTTTCCCTAATATAAAGTCAGTGTATATTACTTTTATTAAAAAAAACTGATTTGTTGACTCTAAAAGCATTAAAAAAAAAAAAAACGATTACGACATGTAAATAAGTCCTGATGGAATTTTTAATTGTTAATATTAGGAAAATTGTTGTGTGATTGCAAATATTAAAGATCAAAAACTTTTTATAAAAAGTTAATTTTTTTATGAATGAGGAAATAAACCTATATAACGTTTGTTAAAGTGAGGCTACAAAACACTGAGTTAATTATTTGATAAAATAAAGTAAATCAACCCATTTCGAGAAAAATATACTGAGTTTTATTGAGGCTTGCTTGGGATTTTGAACAATCATATCGGTTATTCTTGTTTTTTGATTGATTAGATATTGTTTTGAACAAGTGTGATTTAATTAAACATCTTTCTAATTTTGTGTATAGAAATAATTTTTAACGTTTGATTCTTAAATAAAATTATTTAATCTTAAAACACGTAGAAATTATTAATTTATTTCAAAACAATTTCCCTAATATTAACAATTGAAAATCTTTTCATGGATTATTTACAATTCCTGATATTGAACTAAGAAAGCATATGTTAAAAAATAAAATTTTATTGTTTTTTTTTTTCCAAAAAATTGTTATTAGGTAAAACTAGTTTCTTACTTGAAGCCAAATCTACCTTTAAAAGTTTCCAATTAAAAAAACCATCTTGGTTCTACTTCTTTCCACTTCATTTTAGTATATTATAGCAAAGTATGATGATTGATAACGATTTTAATCCAAATGGAAAATTAAGTGAAAATAAAAAGACAAACAAAATAGATTCGAATTTCAGAATATTTGTTTATGGATTTTGACAAATTTTTGATCAAAAAAGGATTTTTTTAAGATTCATTTGAAAATTCAAAAAAATAATCAATATTTATTAATTTTGTTATTCAAGGGAGTGGGTGTATTCTTAACACTCTTATTGATCTTTCGTTTTTTTCAGAATTCAAAAGAATGGGGTAAAATATTTGATTTTGCTCCATTCTTGTGAATTTTGGAAAAGTTAGATGTCTTTCGTTCGGTTTTTTAAAATTTATAAGAAACAAAACAGAAAAACCCAAGAAAATTGCCCTTAGGTTTTCCATAATTTAAAAGAATCGAGTTAACTCTTTGATTTTACTCTATTATTTTGAATTCGGGAAAACCTAGGCACTTGACGGCACTTGACGGTACTCTACATTGCTCTAAGGCACCCCACGAATTCCTAAATTTTTATTTAGAAATTTCATTAAAGACCCAAAAAAAAATTTATTACTCACTAGGGCTAATAAGTACGTTGAATCTTTTTTTGTCAAAAAAATCAATAATTTAATATCTTAATTTACATTTTACAAGGCCTTAATGAATTAGTTTTTTTATTATAATATTCTATTTCAAACCACATAAAACATATAATTTGAATTGTTATAAAAATCTTTCAATTCAATTTATCAAATTGTAAAATTGAAAAGTCAGTTTTAAATCAAGTTTTTTTTTAAATCGAAGTAAATTATGTAATGATAACAAATTTTAGAAAGATACTCTTAAAAATAAAATATTATGTTAGTAGATCTTTTAAAATTTTAAATTGAACTTTTTTAATATTTTTTTTTTATTTATTTTGGCATTTATCGGTATTTTAAAAATTAATTAATTAATTAATTAATTTTCAATTCACAGCGAAAAGAAAATAATTATTAAAAAAAAAAAAAAAGATATAAATATATGATAAATTTCCTATTTTAACTTAAAAAACTCCAAACTATAATAAAAAAAAAGAATTTTTTTATTGTTCAGATAGATAAGTAAAACTTTCGAATATTATTTGACATATATTAGTCCTGTATACAACCAAAAAATATATTAAAAACGTACTAATAAAAATTAAGTTGAAATATATAATCAAAAACCAGGAATATGTGTTTATCAAGGATATCTCCTTTCTCACTTTGATATATTTTCTGATCAGACATTTCTTTATCAAAAAAATTAAATATATAGTAAATCAGGCCAAAAAATTTGTAGATAACTTGATTTTAATAATAGAAGACTTTATACCAGAAATTGATAAAAATTTAAATACAATTTATAAAATTATCCAAAGTATTTGGGTTGGTTCTTAATATTGATAAAAATTTAAAAGTTCAAAATTTCACTACCAAAAAAAAAATATTTTTAAAAACCATTCGAGAAATTTTATATATTCTCTTTTTTTAAATATAAACAATTTATTGGAGAAATTTCAAGTAAATTAATTTAGACAAATATATAAATAAGAAATAGATTATCTCTCAAAAAAAGTTTAATATATGGACTGTATTTGCCACCGAAAGATTTTGTAAAATCATTGGTTTTTTTGAACAAAGTTTTTAAAATTTTTCTGATCTTCATTTTTGGAATTCTCTTTGGGTAAAATCAGAAAGTATTTTGCCAATAAAATCAACTTTAAAAAAGATAAAACAAGCTCATTTCAGAGAGTTTAACTCTTATTCTGTGTAGAGTTTTTTTAACCCTTGATAATATAGAGATTAGCTTATCCATCCATTTTCAAATTATTTGTATATATTCAGTTCCACATTTAAGACACGAACTTTCAATAGAATTTAAGGGACAAAAAAATCCCAAATTATACCACAGAATTCAGATCATGGTAAAATAACTTGTGTAATAGATACATCCAAAAAATATGCCTTAATTTGAGATTTTTTATGTCTTAAATTTCCTTCAAAGTTCGAGCCTTTAAAGTGAAACTAACTGTAAAAACTAGAGTTGCTTGGAAATATTCTATTTTTTCAATATAAGCCAAATAAAAAGGTAGTCATTTTCACTGAATGTTTTTTAAAATATATGAAATTAAACTCTTTTTCAGTCAAAGGGATCCAGTTTTATTAAAGTATTAGAACAAATTCTGTGAGTTTAATTCATTATTTTTCTCAAACTAAAATTACAAATTTTAGATCAAAATCATTTTTTCATATTTTGCAAAAATTTATTTTTTTGTATTTTGGTTTTTGCATATTTTTTTTTATAAAAGTAAATTTGAAAAAAAAATGTTTGAAACTCCAAATTAACATTAAGAAAAGTTAGGCTTTGTAAGTTCTTTTAAAATTCATATATTTACAAGTAAAAAATCTTATTGTCAAAAATTTTAATTTCCTAAAGAAATTGAGAATTTTGAATGAGACGTTCCAATGAAAAGTGCCCAAAAAATTTTTTAACAATATTTGTTTTTTTGAAATTTATGGTTTGTCAGGGTTTCCTTTTATGATTATTGACTCTAATCTGAAGTTTATTATTTCTAGTATTTCTAAACAATCTAAGTTTGGTTTATTCTTAATAATAAAGTAACTTTTTCTTTTTAAGCTAGGTGTTTTTTAAGTAAAATGGAGTTTATATCCTAATGTTGGAAAACAACTTTTAAAACCAAACATTATTTTCTTTCTTTTTCATTTTAATGAAAACGAATATATTTTTCCTAGATAAAAAAAAGATTAGACTCTTTTTTCTGAAATAAGTGAAAAAATAATTTATAAGAAAATTTCAAAAGTGGAAAAAAAAAACAATAATAATTGTAAGAAAAAAAAACATTTTTTTTGCTACAACAAGTCAATGAATTTTTGAGGAATGTTCAAAATCGGGATTTTTAAGAACACTCATTATATTTCGGAATTTTGGTTGATTATTTTTGGGTATTAACAAATAGGGAACAAAAGAGGGAAACAGAGGATATACAATTTTTATTGATCAAAATTTATAATTCTGAAATTAAATAATTTTTTTTCACTGATAGATCCAATTTAGCATTTAATTCGAGTATTTGCAATTATTAAGTTGGTGAAAAACATCTTTTGAATAGTAAGTTCTTTAAATTCTTATTAAAAAATAACAAAGAAATTTTATTTGTTTGTTTTCTTTATTTTTTTTTTACGCAAAATTAGATTATGATTTCGAAACCATAAATAGAAACTCATTTTTTTTTCTCATTTGTTCAAAAATCCCCTTTTGACAATTTATTCATTTTGGAACACCCCACAAGACTCATAAAAATGAATATTTTCTCTTTCAAAGATAATATTAATCATTCTTCTTTTAATACAAGAATACCATCGAATATCACTTTGTACATTTTCATTATATTGGTTATAAAGATTAACAAATCGAATGATAACAAGGAGATTGTTTCCAAATCAAAAAAATAAAGAAAACAATATATACTTTGCAAATATTTGAAAGTGTTATCAATTTTAATAGAAACTCTTTATTTTTTTTTCAAATTCTTTATAACCTTTAGAAAAAAATAACAAAAAAAAACATTCCAACTTTTTTTTTTTTTTTTTTTTTGTGAATTAAAATACCTTATAACAAGTTAGAAAATATTAAACATAGCATAAGATGATATAAAATTTAGCTATTTTGTTAAAAAAAAACACTAGAATCAAAACATAACTTCATACATCGTGCTAAAATAGTTTCATCATGAAAAAACATGGTGTGAAACTATTTTAAATGATAAAATTGACATTAAAAAATATATTTTTATTAACGAATATTAATTAAATATTTACAAATTTTATTTTTTTTTTAAAGATTATTTCAAAATAAAAAATTGATGTAAATATTTTTTAAAAAAATAAAAATCTAGCATGTATTAAAACGTTATTATTTTTTTTATTAAAAAATCAGAATAACAACAAAATTTTTGTATTAAGATATTTTTGGATTGTTATAAAATGATTTTTTTATTAGGGATAGATTATCATAAAAAAAAAAAAAAAAAAAAAAAAAAAATTTTTTTTCAAATCAAAATATTGTGAGCTAAGCAAAAATAAAATGAATATTGTTGTTAATTATTCAAAAAAGTTTTTTGAATTAGAAAAACAAACTTGTTTTAATAATTAAAATAAAAATCACAAATAACTTTAGTTATCAAAATTTATTTTTCTTCAGTGTTTTTTATTTTCCCACTTCTACTTCTTCTTTTTTTCTTTTTCTTTTTCTTTTTCTTTTTGGGCAATAGACTAGAAATCAACTCTTGTAAAGGCTGTATTTCAGTTACGCTCATTAATTCAAATTCTTCAACAAAAAAGATAAAATGTTTGAAACTCATATTAAATTCTTCATTAAAACCTAATTGCATAATTAAGGAATAATGATGATAAAATATATGTGCATAAACACGGAACAAGCGTTTAAAAATATCCTTAATGATGTCATAAAAGTTTTTTGGAAAAGGGATATCTATACAATATTTAATTTCATTTTTTTAAAAAATAATTAAATTATTTGAAAATTAAAGTTACATTAATATTTATTAATATACAAGCAATTAGAAAAGTATTAGTTTGTTTTATAAAAAAAAAAAATCATAATAAAAATTTATATGTACCATTTTTTGAAGAAAAAGTTTTTTCATCGTCAAGTAATGACTGTATCCAATCCATTAAATTTTTAATATATTCCGATGCACTGACTTTTTTAAATTGTCTCTGTTCTATAAAAATATTTGAGAAAAAATAAAATAGAATTAAATATAATAAAAACACAAGCAAAAGAATTTATTTAATTTTTTTTTGAAAAATGAAGTAGGATATTAGTTTTTCTTATTTATTTCTGCTTCTTCTCTTCAAATTCTTTAATTTGATAAATCATATTTTTGAATTGTCACCCATTAAAAATGTATCCCACTGTTGAAAAAAAAAAAAAAAAAAAACAATAAATAAAATATAATAAACATAAATGAATATTTTTTATTACCAATAGTATCTTTAGTAAACTTTTAAATTTACAATTGTGAATTTTTTTTAAGCGATTAGAAACATTTTACTAAATTTAGAGTGTCTCAGTTTATTCGAAATCAAATAATTAAAATCATTACTTTAACTAAATAAATGAATGCTTTAATAAAATGGGAGAACGAGATATGCCCTAATGCAATATATTTACATACAAATTAAAAAATTTCTTTTGTAGAAATTAAAAAATTGAATCAAGAAAAAATAAATTAAAATCATTTATTTCTTGATCTTATCTTTAACATTTGACAGAACTGACTTCTTCTTTACGACATTTTATTTTTAATTCTTTATGAAAATAATTTTGTTTAGAAAAATTTTTAATAAACTAATTACTTTTTCTTTCTAAAGAATTCCCAAAATGAATTCAAAAACCCTATTTTCATATAAATCATCTAATTCTAGTTTTGGTAAAGAAAATAGGATCTTTTTTAAATCTTCTTCGAGAAAATAAATATTTATTGGATGGATTTTGATTGATTTGAAAATAATTTATTTTCCATCGAAATTTGAACTCAAAATAATTTTGAATCTGATCTAAATATTTTCATTTTTTTTTTTTACAAGATTTTCATTTTGAAATTTATTGTGATTGTTTTTTGTTTTGAATAATTCAATCCTTTTCTTTTAATATTTTAACAATCCGTATTCTTTTTTTTTGTTTGTTTGTTTTGAGAAATAAAAATATTTACAAAAAGAATTTTGCTAATAAATATGAAAAAAAAAAAATTTTGATTCAAAAAATAATAAATAAGAGTAATGAGGAAAGAAATACAAGGTAACCCCTTGTTTAAACACACCCAAATTAAGAAGATAAATTAGAGTATTCTTCAAAAAATATGCTTTGATTGAATTCTATTTTTTTCAATCTTGATTTCAACAAGTTTATCTGGTAAAGTTATCTTTCTTGTTTGATCTTCTAAAAATAGATTGGGTTTCAAATACATACCTTCTTAGGTCTATTTTTTTGGTTTACTCTTTGATTTAATTTCACTCATTCATATCAACACATTTCTAGATTGAATAAATAATTTAATACAACCAAAATTTAATCAAAAAAATGAAAAAAAACTAGAAAAATGAAAGATTCTACTCTGGATTACTTTGATTCTTTTCACAAACAGACTATTGAATGGTATTTTATTTTCAAAGTTTCAATATCCCATGGCACTCAAAAAATCTTTTTTCAGTAATGTTTACACAATTAAAATTTTTTTAATAGCAAAATGTACCTACTTCCTTAAAAAAACTATTTTTGAAATAATTGTTTTGAAAAAAAAATCAAAAAAGAAAAAAATCCACAAAAGAGTTTTTGATTTATTAATTCCTTAAGGGGTTAGTTTCTACCAAAAAGAAGTCAAAAATTCAAGTCTATTGTTATTTATGTGTAAAATTGCATTAGTGAGCCAAGGATCAAATGTTTTGAAAATATCGATTAGTAAAGTGGTGCTATTTGTTGATCTCATCAATTAAAAATGATTCTAATATTAAAGAAAAATTCAAGAATTTCAGGAAAAATTTAAAGCCTCACAAAAGAAAAATCAAAACTTTTTGAGAGAAAATTTTCTTCAAAAACAATCGAATCGATGTTATGTTATTCAGCAATACAAAATTTAAATTTTGTTTGTTTGTTGATATATTTATGCAATTGAAAGGATTAAACCCATCACAGTCTGTTTATTTCTCAATAGATTTATTCTTTTTTGATCCATTTTCTGAAAATTGTTTTTCTTTATTTTCAATAATCCTTTGTTGTGTGATAATTGGTTGAGCTTTAAAAAACAATTTCTTTTAATTTTAAATTAGTCCAGCTTTTTTTGATTTTTCATGTTCTTACAGATTTTTTTGTATAAGTTGAGAAATTGATTCCAGAAGAGAAAAAAAAAAAAATAAAAAAAAAAAAAACAAATTCAAGAAGAAAAGAACATTGAAAGCCTACCATTAACAATTGTAGCCCATAGGTACTCATATTTTGATCCAGCTGTCATTGAAGGGCAAGTTTGTGAATCACAATAAAGATTAATTGTTCCAAAAATCATATTTATTTGGTTATAAAAATCAACAGCTTTTTTTGCATTAAAAAGGAAATGATAAAGAATTTGTGAAAAAGAATTTTGAGAAGATAAGTTGTGGTTTTGTTTGGAGTTTTTAAAATGTTGTTAAAGTTTTGTTGTTATTAAAATTTAATAGGTATTTTTTTTTTTGTTTTCTCTTTGAGAAAAACCATTTGTTTATAAGATCAATTTACATTTTGGTAAAATACTTGTTGTTTTGTTAATTTCTTCTCAATTTAAAACTACTAAATGAACCAAAGATCTAACATTCCAAATTGGTTGGGTTTTTGTGTGGATCTTTCTTGTTTAACAAGACATTGAAATTAAATTTTTTTCTTTTGAAAAGACTTTTAAACCATGAAAACAATTAAAATTGGTCTTGGAACCGAATTTAAGAGGTTTTTTCATCAAGGTGTTATGATCATGACCGTTGTTGGCATATAAAAAAAGAATAACATTAAAAAAAAAAAAGGAAATGGTTATTTACTGTTACAAGCAAGCCATTCATTTATTGATTCTCCTTCAGGTAACCGAACAGTTTTCCGAAGATTTTGATGACCAGAAATGTTTTCTGTATATTCCAATAATTCCCTTTGCTTCTCTTTATCTCTTACTTTTCGTTTGGGTATAAATATTGAACTTTTTTCAAATTTGTTCATTGAAAAAATAATTAAAAAAATGATTTTTGGACAAAAAAGAAAAAATCACCTTTTGAAGAAATTAAAAGATAGTTTAAAAAGAAATTTTACTCAGTTTTGAGTTCTAGTTTTTACTTACTATTTGTTGCAAAATAAATTGGAACAAAATTTACATTCATCTTTTCAAACAAAAAGAAGTTTATAAATCAAAGATTTTAAATTTTTTAAATCTTAAAACCAGCTTAAATTTTAAATTTATCTTTTACCTTTATGAATTGGGAACTTTGATGATTTATTGTAATTCTTAGAATGTTTTTTTTTTTAGAAAGCCAAATGAAAATTCTGATCTTTTTATTTTATAATTAATCGTTTCTCAAAAGTATTCATCAGATTTCAAAAATACAATGGAAAAAAATTACACTTTATTTTTCTATAATTCTTTTTTAAATATAGTATTCAAGAAATAGATCCGAATTTATAGTTTCTATTCTATCTGTTGGGTGACTTTTGTGGACTATAAACTTTTTATATTTTTGAGAGTTATAAATTCACAATGAAATACAACACTAATTTAATTTTAAACAAAAAATTATTATAAGGGGAAATACAATCCCATTTTACTTTCAAATAACAGCAAAGAAAGTAATTAGAAATAGTTTTGAAACTTCCTTTAATGATTTGTTTAGAAGGAGAAAATTTGACACTACAGTCAGTTTCACTTTTGAGATACAAATTTCCAACCAAATTTAATATACAAAAAAAACCAAAAATTAAGGCACTAAATTCAAATTCTAATAAAATAACTAGTGTAAAAAAAAAATTCAAAAAAATGTGCTTTAATTTGAGATTTTTTTATGCCTTGAGTTATGTTAAACTTTCATGTCTTGAAGGTGCAACTGACTGTATACAAGAAATTAACCTTTTCGTTTTTGGGCTATTAATCATTGAAAAAAAATTGAAAAATTGAGATTGATGAATTAATTCAAATAAACAAAAATAATAAAAAAAGTTGTTTGATATGCCCTTAATATAAAAAAACAATATTTTTTTCTGATTAATATTTTTTAAAAATCTAGTTTATAACTTAATTCAATTAACCACTGGGATATTTTTTTTAGAATAAAAACACTCTCAACCTTTGAAGATTGAAAATATTTTTAGAAATTAGTGTGCACTTTTTTATTTTGTTTTTGAAAAATTGAGGTTGAGAAAAGTTTGAAATCAAAGAATGAGTTAAAATATTAAATTATATTATTTTTCCAGAGAGTTTATCTTTTTTAAATTATTTTTTTTTTATTTAATTTTATCATTTAAAAATATAAACTACATTTAAATACCAAATTAGTCGCTTTTGTGAAAAAAAAATTAACATAATTTAGAATTTATTTTGTAAAATGAGTTAAAATAAGAGATTTTATATAAAAATATACATAATTTAAAGTTTGAATTCAATCATTTTGGCAAAAAATATTTTCAAGAAAAAGTTAAATTGAAACTTTATTTATTTTTATTTTTTCATTTAGTTTTTTTAATTTTTTTAATATAAGATATTTGTTCAATTTTCCATTCTTAGTGTTTTTTGGGTCTTTGGGGCATATTACTAATAAAATCAAAAAAAAGTTCAAAAAAATGTTTGTTCAATTCCCATTTTAGAAAATCTTTCAACTTCTAATTTTAAAATAGTTCATGGTAAAAAAATATTTTGAAGATCCACTAATTTTATAAAGTTGATAACTCTGAAAAATAAAATGCTTTGTTATAAGCTACCGTAAAAAAATTTCCAAAATGAAAAATGAAACTAAAATTTTTCAAAAATATTTATATGTTTATCAGGAAGTAAAATAATAAATTATTATTTTTATTATCATTAATTAATAAAAAAAGAAAAGTATTATTCTTTATTTTAAAATTTAAATAAAAATCTATAAAATTTTATAATACTGTAGAGTACGGTAGAGTGCTTAAGTTTTTTTTAAAAAAATATAGCATTGATTTGAAAATCAATAGATTTTAAAAATTAATAGAATTTGAGGTTCAAGTTTTTATGGTTAAAAATAATTTTCTTAAATGGATTTGAAATAATTTGGAATTTTAATGAATACCTGATAAAAATCAAAAACTAACCAACATGAGATGCTTGATTGATCCCCAGAAATCAACAATCAAAAAAGAGGTTATTATTTGAAAAATGTGCTAAAGAGAAACAACCCAATTTCCAATTATACTGGTTATGAATGATCATTTTGAAAACAAATGTGTTATTTTTGAAGTGTCACTATTTGGCACTTTTTGAGATCTAAAAGATTTTTTTTCTCATTTTTTACATTTCATAAACAAGTTATTTTTTTCCCAAGAATATCTTCCAAAATCCTTACCCAGTCAAATATCAAGAGGGTTACAAAATAACCACAAATCAGATTAAATCAAATTAAATTGATTATGTACTTTTAGAAAACAATTTTTTTTAAATTGAAGAAATTTAATGCTTTGAAAATTGAAAAAAAGAAACAGCAATTTTTTTATAAAAAATTGTTTTTTTTGGGAATTGAGAATGTTTTATAACTTTTTTTATATAATTGGATTGAATTTTTTGCCTATGATATCCTCTCAATTTCTTTTTTTTTTTTATTTGAATTTTGTCAATCAAAAGAACGGCAATTCCACGATACCCCTTTTAGTTTCTAGTCACTGGCCGGATATGGAGCAAATATAGGGTAAATGACTAGACACTTAAAAATATATTGATCTTTCCCAGGATACAAAAGAATAGACTAAAATCAAAAGATTTTATACCACTCTTTTAAATTATTGAGAAGATGACAAATGTGAGAGTAAATAAATTTTTACCCATATAAAATAAAAAATAATAATAATAACTAGAGCAAATTTGATTTGAAAAATAATCTTTAATAATCCTTAGAAAATTTGCCTATTAAAAAGAAATAATTGGGTACTTTTTAAATTCGTTAGAAGATTTTTGAGTAAATTTTTATGTTTGTAAACTACTAATTAACCTTCAAGAATAAAATTTTAAAATTTTGATTTAAATTAGGATTTTAATAAGTCTACAATAATTCTATATTAAAAAATTTGGTAACCTAAAAAAATTATAAAAGAATATAAAAACAATTTTCTCTAGTTGTTTTTTCATTTTTTTTTACTTTTGGAATTATTTTTTCTCAATTATTAACTTAAGTGATTCATATAAATATAAATATAAAATATTTTGAACTATTATCTCAATAATTGATTTTATTAAAAGGGTTGTTTGTAAATTAATTTAAAAAAAAAATATGAACATAATCATTTTAAAAAAGTGATTACTTTTTTTTTATATTTTTGACAGATACCAACTATTTTAAAGTTTTGTGTTTAATAAAGTGAAAAATTTTTTTTAAAAAAAGTACATTTCCTTCACACTCCATCCTCTTTATTGGAACAACAATTTTAAAGGCAAAGTCTTCACTTTTTAAAAACACAAAGCTTTACAATAGTTTTTAGTTCTGAAAGAATTTTAACTTTTTTTAACTTCTCCCAAATGGTTAAAGTATTCAAAATATTTTTCTTTTTTAAAATAGAAAAATTGATAAAAGTTTTTAAAAAAAGTCTTCGTTTTTTTGAAAAAGACTGTACTCAGCTCAAAAAACTGATTAATTTGCGAAAAAAATATTTTTTCCAAAAATCTTGGTTGGTATAAAAAAGTAGAATTCAAATTAGAAAATTTAAAATATAAATTTATTCATTTTTTATTATTAAAATCAAAAATAATTATACAATTTAAAGTCCTTACAATAAAACTCAAAGTAATTTAAAAAAAATAAATAAATTAAGTAAATATTCAACAAAATAATTTTTCAAAAAATATCAATTAAAAAAAAAAAATGGTAAAAATTAAAGATCCCACTAAAAAAATAAATGCTTTTAAAATAATTAAAATAAAAACAATTACATCATTTCACTATTCATTTTCCAAAACTGTACTAAAGCATCGACGAGTTCTTGTGTGTCATCATCATTTTTGGATTTTGGGTTCTGATTGTGTATTGCCTTATTTTTGAATAATAATTTTCGCTTCTTAATTTTGTGCTTACTTCTTTTTTTCATATTTTTTATTGGCATTTCAACATGTAAGCCCTCCCTTTTTCTGTAGAGGGTTTTTAAATGTAATAGTTTTTTTGATTTATGTTTGTGTTGTTTATTTCTTCTTTTTCTTTTTCTCTTTCTTATTGATCCATCATTAGGATTGAACTTTTTGCTTTTTGAATACAGTTTCTTCTTGTTAGTGTCATTTTGTAAACTAGTCTTATTTCTTGAATACCTTAGAATATCCCGTGCCATACTGGTAGCATTTTTCAAATTAAACCTTGCCTCAAAAAAGAAACTCATACCTCTGTGTAATTTTTTGATTTTGGGGTTTGGCTTTTTTGTCTTTTTGAATTTCATGCTTTCGTTGCTTTCATTCTCGTTGATTTCATTTTTAAATTGAGGAGTAAACAACTCAACTAAGGACTCTTTTGAGATTAAAACTTCACATGGTAATTGATAATCTGGATCAAAAAAGAGTTGATCTTTGATCCCCTTGAAATAATTGGGATGTTCTTTGGATGCTAATTTAAATTTTTTTCCAATGGCAAAATACTTTTTCTCGAATAATTTTGAGAATACATAATCGAGATCTTTTTGATCAGTATCCCAGCTTTTATGAAAGACAAAATTGTACCATTGAGGATCTTTAGGATTTACTTGGTTGTATTTTTGTTGATCATTACCCTTTGTTTTGTTTAATGGAGGAGCCAGATTGAATTTTTTGATCATAAAATAAAATAAGTCCTCATACGTCAAATGATATTTGCTTAAATAATTTTTATGTACAGAGATTTCCTTTGGACAATTTGGCCAAAAAAGAGATCCTTTTCGTAAACCTTTGACTGACCCATTGTTCAATGAGAGCAATTGTTCAATCCTTTTTTGATTTTTTGTCTTTGTTCGTTTCTTTTTTTTTGGTAGGCTTTTGTTGGATTGTTTCATACTTGGAAAGACGAAGTTGTGGGTGTTGAGTGTGCTACTGGCTGGTTGATTCTTTTTAATTGCAACAAATTTTTTTCTTCTATTTATTTGATTCTTTACTTTTTTTTCTTTCTTGTGTTATGAAAGGCTTTTTTTATTATTTGGTAATTTTTTTTGATTTTATCTAGAAAAAAGGTGTTACAGATTTGGTGAAAAAAACAAATAATGAGCAAAAATAGAGAATTATTTTGTAATACACGACAAGAATAGCACAAAAATTGTAGTCACTTTTTTTCCTTAACAACTCTTTGTTTTTTTAAAATTGTTCCAAATTTTGAAAGGAATTAGAAGATCACAATGCAACAACTTTCAATTTAAAAGTTTTTACAAGTTATACTTTTAAAAACATGTAATTTAAACAACTTTCCATTTTTTGGTTTTCATAAAAAGAGTTTCAGGTTATTGAAAGTTTACAAATATTTTTCTTTTAGATAACTTTCAAAAATTTCAATTAAATTCAAAATGCTAGCTTTTGTTAATTATTATTTTTATCCCTTTTTTTGGCTTACAAAAGTTTGTACCAAGTATTTGAAATTTGAAACAATATGAAAGAATATCAGAGACTGAAATCTTGCCGACTGTCAGCCTGAAAGTTCGAAAAAGTCTTGAAAGTATTTGTATGGGTTGTGCTATTCTTGTCGTGTAAAGCTGTCAAGAACTGAAAAACTCAAAAGAGTCAATACAAAATCAACTTGGTTTGTTAAATTTTGTAAAGATCAACAGTTTGATCATAATTTATTACCCTTTTTGTAAAATTTTTATTATCCATAAAGCAACTTTTTTATAAAAAATTTCCTTCTTTTTCAAATCAAAGTGATCAAAAATTAAGTCCTACAAGAGACAAGAAAAAGGGAGTTTTTGGGGGAGTTTTAAGCTTGATTTAGTTTTTTTTTAAAAACAAAAATTGATCACTTGATTTTTCTTTTTATAAAAACGGAAAAATTTTTAATATTGTTCCTAATTAGAGATTTTGGTGGACAAATTCCCTGACAAATCTGGGTTGAATTTTAGTCCTTCAATTAAGATTCTTAAATCAAACAACTTAAAAATTTCATGATACGTTGAGAATTTTCTTGTGAAAAAAAAAAAAGTTTTGGAATTAAAAAAGTTCGTTTAGGTTTTCTTGCTGGACAACAATTCAGAACAATAGCGTAGGTTAGAAATTTGTTGAGTTGACTCGATTTGTAATTTACTAAGGTCTCTTAAGAATTGTGTTGTTTTTTATATACAACTCTTTCTAATTTGGTCTTTAAAGAAATCCTTTTTTTTTCTTTTTGAAATTTCTTTTTGATTGAATCAATTTTCAATTTCAAGTTTTGAATTATTTGTGTGTGCACTCTTTTGGGTTGATATTTTTAATTTCCACAAAAAAATATACAACTATTCAATAGTGTACCTTAGGAAAAAGAAAAGGAAGCCACCTTTTTTTACTGTTTATATTATGAACTTACTTGTATAAAACAAATAAGAATTATTGTTTTGTTTTATATTCCCAGGGTGCCAATTTTTGATTTACTTGATTTTGTGTAAGGGAGGTTCCACGATAAAATCAAAATTTTCACTTTTTAATATTTTTCCAATAAGATTTAGTATATAACATTTTTTATTTTGCTTATTTACCTCTCTTTTTAGTAATGAATTTATACTTGTTGGAATATAATTTTATTAATTTTAATTTCAGATGTAAAATCAAATTCCACAATAAAAAGTTAAGTTAATTCATTTTATATATTTTGGGAAATAACAATATTTTTAATTTTCTTCTTTTTGAAAACATTCTAAACTAGATTCCAAAAATTTGTACACAGTTTATACAGTTGAAAGAACATCATTACTATACTTTAAATTCAAATTGGAAAGAATTTTGATTTTACAAACAATTTCATTTTTTGTCTTTTTTGTTTTGTTTTCATTTCCTTTTTTGCAGTTACGTAATCTGTTTGGTTAGATCTCGAAATTTTTTTCAATGGTTGATAGAAGGTTAGTGTTGAGTTTGTTAAATTGGAAAATCAAATACAATTGGTAGATGGTATCTTATCATTTGATCGATCAACAATGGTTAGTGAAATTTCAACAAATTTACCAATACATTTTTTGTTCCGCTCGTTTCATTATTTTGGACACACTGGTTTTTATTTTTGAGTTTTAAATTTTTTTCTTTTATTTGGATGAAAATGATTACTTAATAAAAACATTAATACCTTGTAACTTAAATGTAGTTTTATATTAGGTTTGGGAAAATACAATAAATTGGGTTTTTTTTTGCCTATTTTTGATTTTGGGTGTGTCCAAATTTTTGGAACGGGGTTTATTATAACATTTTATTTTATATTGGAAAAAAAAATTAATAAATTGTTTTTTATATGGCACTTTAAATTATAAAAATCAAACAAAAAAGCAACTAAATATAAAGAAGAGTATCTTTTTATAAGATTACCCACTTTCATTTCTTTCTTTTGATTTATTTTTCTAAATTAGTTGTTTTTTGGTAATATCTTCATATTGATCCAAATTATAATTTTTCTAATTCCAAAAATATTTAAAAATTAAATTCCATTTCACTCAAAGGTGAATAGTGAAAAATGATAAATTCATTCTTTTGTAAGAATCAACCAAAAGAAGATTGTTTAAAAATATGAGAAATAATAAACTTCAAATTAAAGTTGATGTTCATCAAAGAAATATCTGAATAATTTATAAATTTCAAAAAAAAAAATATTAAAAAAAATTTTGGGAGATTTTCATTGAAACTTCTAGTGCGAAATTTCTCAATTTCTTTAAAAATTAAAATTTTTGACAATAATTTTTTTATTTTTAAATCTTAAGAGACTAAAACCAAATAAAACATTCAAAGTCTCACTTTTCTTTGTTAATTTGGAGATTCAATTTTTTTTTTTTTTTGATTTTTTAAAAACAAAAATTAAATAAAAAAGAAAAAAGAAAATTCAAAAAAAAATATTAAATGAGGAAAAATGATTTTGATCTAAAAATTGAAATTTATTTTGAGAATAAAAATGAATCAAACTTTTAGAATATGTTCTATTTCCGCATGAAAACGGTTATCCTTTGGTGAAAAAGATTTTATTTGCAAAGTTATAAAGTATTAATTGTAATTTATTTTTAACACTGATATAGAGGCTAATTATATGATTCATAATTCATATCCTATAAAATCGAATCGAAAAATTCCAAATAATTACACATTTTGGTATAATAAGAATTGAAATAAAAATGATAAATTAAACTGTTAAGTCTTAAAAAATAATTATTATGAATTTAAAGATTATTAAAATTCGCAAAATATTATTTTTGTTGGATTGGAAAAGTAATAGAAAAAGTATTTTTTTTGATTTTACAGTTCTGATGTATTTTGTAATATTGTTGAGTTATATTAGAATAAAATTTTGTAAAATCTGAATTCTAATAATAGTTGAAAAATTCAAAAATAAGAAGATATTTTTATTTCTGAAAATAAAAAAGAATTACTTGAAAATATTATTTAACTTTTGATATATGATAGCAAAAAGTAGTTTATTAACTTATTTATAATAAATTAGTTACTAAAACATTTCAAGAAAGATAAAAAAAAGAAAAAAAAGAACTAATTAAGAAGAAAAATATTGAGTTGATAATATTCAAATTATATTACCAATAAAACGAATTGATTTTTTGAAAATATGAAACTAATAAAACAATTTAAATAAGAAATACCAATGAAAACCTAAATACTCGTACCTAAAGGATAACCTTAAAAAATAATTACTATTTATTATTTTTTTGCACTCTATCAAATATTTGGGTTGGGTGTATATTTATTATTAAAATAAAATACAAATAATTAGAAAATATTATATGGAAAAAATATGAAAATATAAAGTTAATGGGATTGATCCTTATATCCCAAAAAAATATCTCCTTAAAAAGACTAAATAAATTTTACAAAATCTAATATTTTTTTGTATTTTTTTTTTTTTTTTAAATTTTCTCTTAAATTGTAATTGTTAGTTTTAGAAAAATAATGTTTTATTTTAGTTTTTTTGAAATTTTTCAAGAATATAAACTACATTCCAAAATTTGTGACTCATCTTGAATTATAAATATTTAAAAAAATCCTTTGTCCTTTAGTATTAAATAATAACGAATAATTAAATCTGATTTATAATTCACTTTTAAATCATTCCAAACTTATAAAAAAACAAGATATTTTGAAAATTAAAAAAAAATAAAATCAAAAATAAAAAATTAAATAAAATCAGAATTTTTGAAATGAACATTATCAATTTTTTATTACTGAATGTTCAATAATAAATTTAAACAACAAGATTTTTGGTTAAGAATTAAATTTATTTTCAAAGAAATTACATTAAATCAATTTTCTTAGTGATTATTTGTCTTTTAAAATCCATTTTTTATACGACATGATCTTTACAAAAAAAAAATAAAAAAAAGAAATAAAAACAGAAAAAGAAAAAAAAAACAACAATTATAAAAACAAAAGAAAAAAAAAATTGAAAAAGAAAACAAAAACAATTATTTGATAAAACTAAAACAAAAATTTTCATTTTAATCGGAAAAATGATTCTGATCCAAAAAAATTTAAATATTTTTTTGATAAGAATAGGGGATAAATTCTCAAAAAAGCTTCCCTTCACATTAAAAATGAGTCAAAATTTTTGGAAAATAGTTTATTTGTGTAAAAAAAAAAA
This sequence comes from Anaeramoeba flamelloides, assembly GCA_027625915.1. Lineage (NCBI taxonomy): Eukaryota > Anaeramoebidae > Anaeramoeba > Anaeramoeba flamelloides. The sequence goes on from JANTQA010000026.1 coordinate 84,016, forward strand.
GTATATTAGAGTTGAATCCCAAAATTTTTGACTAATTTTTTTGATTAATTTTTTTTTTTTGAGTAAATTGTATTGGATCTATAAAGGTTTTATAAACCAAATACTCTTGTTTAATACAAGATTTACTAAATAATAATACATAAAAAGGTATATTTTAAACAATTTTTTTTTCTTAGAAGACCAAATAAAAAAGATCGCATTTGGAAATAAAGATGTTGAAATCAAGAATGAAAAAAAAAAAATGACCAAAACCTATTTTCGAAGATTTTTTTTGTTTTTATTCTTAATTTTTATGGATCCAAACAATTAATAAGCTTGAATTTCTCGCCACATTACTATTTATTATTATTTTACAAAAACCTTTTTTTGAGAAATTTACTTTCAAAATTTAATTTTCTAATATTGCTATCAAATCAAGCAAAAATAAAGTATTGTTCCAAAGATTAAATTCAAAGCAAGAAATTATTAAAATCAAAAAATAAAAACAATAAAAGGTTCAAAACCTAGAAATTGAAAAATACCAAGAAAAAAATTCAAATAAGATTTTATTATTATTTTTGTTTAACATATTTCATAGTAAATAAATGATTTTTGTAACATTACAGATATCCAATAAATCAATTTTTGAGAAGAAGAATTCAAAAAATGTAATATTTTTTTTCGACTCTTTGAATTCGACATATTAAATAAAAAAAGGTTGTGAGAAAATATATGAAAATTCGATAAAATATAAAATAATTTGTTAAGGGTCTAGTCATTTACCGTGAAAATGCTCCATACTCAATGGGTGGCCTGGGACCAAAAAGGGTATTCTGAAATAGCCCTTCTTTTGGTTGACAAAATTCAAATAACAAAAAAAAATTTCATTGGATCATCTTTGACAAATAATTCAAACAAAGTAAAATAAGTTTAAAAGAGTTCTCAATTTCAAAAAATCCAAATCTAAAAAAAAAATTCATCTTTTCTCATTTTCTTTTTCAAAAGAGGTTAAATTTCTTTAATTTAAAACAAATTACTTTCCTAAAATTTCGCAATCAATTTAATTCGATTTAATCTGATTTGTGGTCATTTTGTAACCCTCTAAATTTGACCAAGTAAGGATTTTGTACCATTCTTGAAATAAAAATAACTCATTTGAAAAATGAAAAAAAAGAAAAAAAAAATCACCAAGATCTCAAAAATCGCCAAGAAGTGACACTTCCAAACTGACATAGTTGTTTTCAAAATTGTAATTGGCAACCATTCTAATTGGAAATTGAGTGTTGCTCTTTGGCACGTTTTTCTAAAAATGTCCTCTTTTCTGGTTGTTGATTTTTCGAGATCGATTGTACGTAATAGGTTGGTTGGTTTTTGATTGGTTGAAGGTCTTCATAAAAATTACTAAAAAGTTTTTTTCGGTTTCAGAATAAAAAATTCACGATAATGATTCGACCCTTAATCAAAATTTTTCATGTTAAATTTTTTTTAATCTATCTAATTAAAAATAAAATTCAGTTTAGAAGGGGGAATTCTTTCAAATGTAACAAAGAAGATGAATTAATAAATGATTTGGTTTAATTTTTTTCTTGATCAATTTTTTTGATTAAAAGATTTGCCTTTTTTTGGTTGATATGAAAATATATTATAATAGGATATATCCACTCCTCGTATTTATTAAAACATCCATGTATTTGGTTAAAGAAATAGTTTGAAGAATTCAGTTTTTCAGAAATACTGACACCCTAAATTGGTAAAATATACCTACTTCCCTTAAGTATAAACTTTTTCAACATTTTTTCTCACTTTTTTCAAAAATTACAACTTTACCGAGTTGATGTTTGTTCCTCTTTCGTCTTTTAAATGTTCTCTTGTTGAGAATTCTTATCACTCGAAATTTTTAGATCAATTAGGAAATTATGGTTTTGGTTATGAGTGCCCAGGGTGTAGTCTCTATGGAATTAGTACTGCGATCGAAAGTGGTAGTTATTTCTGTGAGAAGTGCAACAAAAGACGTTGCTGGCTGTGTGGGGTAGCTGTGAAAACAGAACTTGAATCGTTTCACCATTGGTTTAGTGAACACTTAAATAGCGACGAGCCATTAGAATTGTCTCAGTTTGACACAAGGGAGGAAATTCTTCAAAAAAATCCAACATTATATAAAGTAATAACTGTAACAGGGCAATTATTCTTTCTTCGTATTGAGAAAACGAAGCTTATTTCCGATCTTAAAGATGCAATTCAAAAGGCATGCTCATTACCATCAAATTTCCAAAGACTTATTTGGTATGGAAAGAGCCTGGAAGACGGGAGGTCCATTAGTTCTTATAACATTGAAAATAGCCATCAATTCAATTTAGTCAAACGATTAACTGACTTCACGGAAAAACAGATCAGGGTTGTATCAAATGTGAAAACCAATTCCTCAGATTTCTCAACCTTTAGACTAGAGTTGCGTAACCAGAATCTGAAAAAAGAACTGGTTGCCAGCCAAATAGAAAGTTTAACAAAAATCCCATCTCACGATCAGATCTGGGTTGTGGAAGGGATCCGTGTGGATCAAATGGATTTCCAGCTAGTCACCGAAATGCTAATCTCTGTGAAATGCTATTGGCTTTTTGTGTTTACCAAATTACAATGGGGCCAAGTTGATTCTGAGTATGGCTTATCCTTGGAACTCTCCAATTTTTATCAACTAAACGAATTTTCTGACCTCCAAATTCGCGAATTTAAAGCCCATTCACAAATAATTTTTGCAAGAACAAGAATCAACCCAAAGATTTTAAAACAAATTTTGGAAAAGGAATCTTTCACAAATAAAGAAATAAAGCTCTTCTTAAAGTGGATCTATGGTGGTACATCACCTGACAAGAATCCTAAAGTTATTCAAATATGGGAAAAAGTGCAAATGGAAAAGAGTCAAAATGAAAAAGAAGTAAAAAATCAGTCAAATAAGATTGAAAAAAAAAATCAAGAAAAAATAGATAATAAAGACATCCATAATCAAAATAAACAAAAATATAGACTCAGAACAGTAAAAGAAGATTTTGAATGGCTCTACAAACAAAATTCAACCAAAGATTTTTCTATTATTCCTCAAAATAATGAAAATAACCAAGATCAAACCAAATCAATTTTAGTTCACTCAGTAGTGTTATTAATTAGATCTGGTTTATTTAGAGAACTTTTTAGAAACGTAAAAAATTTAAAAAATTCTGTTCCAGATTACTCAATGATTTCAGATCACAGCCTAGAAATCTTAATTAGATTTTTTTATCTCAATACTTGTGAATTTACTGCAGACGAGGACCCTCGTTTATTTTTCGAAGAATCGGAAAATATCGTTGAATATTATCAATTATCAGAAGGTTCTCAATTCCAATTTTTTCGAAATAAAATAAAAAAACAACTAAATTAATAATTGTTTTTTTGAAAAAAAAACTGTTATTATCTCAATAAAACATAATCGTGTATTTTCATAATTGAAAAAAAAAAAAATATTAATTAATTTTTAGATTTTTAAAAACACCTTAGAGTGACACACATGTGCAAAAAGTGATATCTTAATTTTAAATGTTTTTTTACTAAATATGTCATTTATCGAAAAACTGGAAAACATTTCCGATTCTCCCTGACTGGGGGGGGGTCTTTTCAACGAACGTGTGGTTTCTAAGAGCAAAAAAAAAGCATTGAAATAAAAGAATAAAACTGTTTTGGGTTGTTTTTTTTTTTGATTTCTGAAAATTGTTTTTGATTTTTGAATTTCAGTTTCTTCGACAAACATTTTTATTCTTTTATTTCAATGCTTTTTTTTGCTCTTAGAAACCACACGTTCGTTGAAAAGACCCCCCAGTCAGGACGAATCGGAAAAGTATGAAATTTTTTGGATAAATAGACAAATTTCGTAAAAAAAACTTTTAATATTAAGACACCACTTTTTACATAAATGTATCACCTGGCTATCATATTATTTTCTTTTAGAATTCAAAAATGAAAAATATCAAAATGAAAAAAAAACTCTTTTTCACTTCCATAGATTTTCAAAATTGCTTAATATTTTAACGAAATAAATTAAATGTTAAATTATTATGATCAATTGAAAAACTATCTTTTTAATAATAAATAGGTAGCCATTCCCAAAAAAAAAATATTGTGAATTTAATTTAAAATAATAATTATTATTCTTAATTCTAATATAGCTTATATAATATCCAAAATTATTATCATTATTTTAATAGAGAGTTCATAATAATCCAATTTGTTTTATTTTTAACTTTTTGCTTTCATTAAAGATATAAACGTTTTTCATCTCAATTTTATATGATTTTTTTAAAATGTGAAAATTGGTGTTTTTTTTATTTTATTATTATAAAAAACTTTCAATAGAAGTTTAATCTCCATAAAATTCATAGTTAACGTAAAATTTGTAAATGGGTTTTAAGGATTAAAACAAATTTTTTTGATTTTATTTTTTATGTTTATTGTTTATTGGAAAAATACACTTTCTGTTGAAGAGGGAATATTGAAGTTGCTAAATATTTATTTTATAATAAAAAGAGTTTCTGGATACATTTAATGAAAATATTTTAAACCTGTTTTAGTTTTCCAAAAAAGTAAATTAATAAGTATATGGGATGGGAATGAAAAAATGAAGAGTCTCTTTAAAAGAAAAAATATGATCTTTAAAAATATATATGAAAAAAGTAAAGATTATTCAAATTGTGATAAAATTTTCTAATTATATGTTAGTAAGTTATATGTATCTAAGTTTTTTTTTTTACCTTATATACTGTTGAATCTATTTGTCAAAAAATATTCAAAAACCTTATCAGAAATGTCTTTTAGGCTCATTTTAATCAATATTTTATCTGTGTCTTTATTATTAGCGCTCTTAAAATCAAAATAATGATTTTAATGCCCTTTTCAAGTTTCGTTCTGTTTTAGATATATATATACAACAAAATATGTAATTGTTGTGATAATTAATTTTTTTTTTCAGCAATAATTGATATTTGAGAATATATTGTTTTTTCTCATTTATATATTATAAATTTAAACCATGTGAAAAGTTTGAGTTCGATTTGGATTGATGATGATCCTTCGTTTATATATAACTATTTTTCCTCAAATTTGTATCGTAATTACTTACTTATAATATTTCTTTTTCATTTCCAGTTTACATCTTTTGTGTGGATTAATCCTTTCATTTTTTTAAAAATTAAAATAAGTTATATTTAGGTTTCTGTTGGCCTCTTCTTTTTAAATATTATCTTTATTATTTTTTTCCCCTTTGTGTAAATTTAAATCTTTATCTAACTCCTAATTTTTTAGTTTTTGATAAATCTTAATTAAATCAAAAAAAAAACAATTTTTTATAAATTAATTCTCTTAGAAATTCAGAATTTAGAGTTATTTCAATGATTGGAATGTTAACAATTATTTATAATTTACAATAATTATCCATCGAAATGAGTGGATAGGAATTGCAACTTTGGGGAAAAGGTGGATTTTGATGTTATTTGTATATACAGTTAGTACCACTTTTAAGGCACAAACTTTCAACGAAATTTAAGGCACAAAAAAATCTCAAATTAAGGCACAAAATTTAGAATTTTTTTTTTACAATTTTTTTGTAATTAGAATCTGAATTTATGCCTTAATTTGAGATTTTTTGTGTGCCTTAAATTTCGTTGCAAGTTTGTGCCTGAAAAGTGGAACTGGCTGTAAACAAAAAATAAATACTTATTTTGTGAATAAGTGTATTTCGAAGTGATAGTGTTATTTAATCTAATTTCAAAAGAAATATAAGAGAGAGTGGATAAAATCTAGTGTTATTTTTTTTTATATTCCATTAAAAAATATTAATCATTTCAAGATACATATGCCAATTATTTTTATTTGAAATATTGTATTTAAAATTACTCAGTATTAACATAATATCAATCATTGAAAAAAATTACAGATAAAACGAAATATAGAACACCAATTTAAAAAATGGAATAAAAACAAAAAATAATAAATTGTCAAATGAAAATATTTTTTAAAAATCAAAATTATTATCAATTTCAAGAAAAACTATTATTTTTTTATTTTATTATATTATTTTTGAAGATAGATAATTCAATAAAATAGCCACCACTACTTGAAATTTTAAATTTTTTTAATGTTTTAAAAAAATGGATTTTTTGTATTGAATCTTAAATTACATTAAAAAAAATAACATAATTTTTCTTTCTATCAGGATAAAAATAAATAATAGACTTGTAGCATAATAAACTGTATAAATTTGTAAAATTCTTTAAAGTTCTATTTGGTAAGAGTTGGTATATTAAATTAAAAAAAAATCAACAAATTAAATTTTAATAAGAATGAACTAACCTAATCCTGATTTTTCTGATGAAGATTAAGTAATTTTGTGTTTTTTTTTAACCAAACTCTGAAACTCTGAATTTCAAACAAGATATAAATAAATTATAAACAAAATATAAATCCTGTTTTAAAAATTTTTATTTACTCAATTATCAGAAATTTGATGATCTTTTGATTTTTAAATATTGATGACTAATTATATTCATTTATAAATTATAATAAGTGATTATTTTTTAAAAGGTAATCTAAAAAAATTGATCGAAAAGAACCAACTTTCAAGAGATATTTATTTAGGCTATTTTTTGTAATTTTTTTTTCGATCAGATCTTCACCACTTAAATAAAAAACAATTCAAAAATTTTTATTTGTTGTTTCAAAAATGATAAAGATTAATTTTGTTTTTTTTTATGTGTGCTATAAATATCACCCTATCAAGAAATATAGATTGATTTATTTTTGCAAATTTATTCGAATTACTACAGATAGACTATTAAAATAACAATATTTATACTCTTAATTTCCCTTAATACTAATGAAAGTATGTTATTTTATTTTTGTATTTTTTTTTTTTACTTCTCATAAGTGCCAAATGAGGTTAAAGATGAAATCACAGAAAATAATTCACTTTTTATTTATTTTTGACATTGATGATAATTATATATAATTGTAATAATTCTACTGATATTAGAAAAAAATATTTCAATTTTGGATTAATTTACTCTCTTTCAGTTGAACTATTTTTGAAAAAATTTTTCCAATAAACAAAAAAAAAATAATCATAATAATGGATCTGATTCATTGTTTAAAAGTTTCTTTTTTTATTTAAAACATTTAGAAAATGAATTATAATTAAGTAAATAGTATCTTTATTTTTTTTGGTTTGAAGAAAATTTAATAATAGAAGTTATATATGGTAAAGATTATATTAAATTTTAACGAAAAAATGGGTTTTAAAACTTTAATAGATTAGCTTTAATAATCAGTCAATCGATTAACAATGTTATTTTAGGGTTTTTTATTGAAGATCAATTAAATTAACTACTAAATTTAATAAATTATTGTTTCGGTAAATATTGACTTTATGAAAAAAAAGATAAAAAATAAATCAATAACAAAATTCAAATCATTTCAAAAAACAAACAAATACTAATCAAATAACAAGAAAAACTTTTCTTTTCTTTCATATAAAAATATTCACCAAATCACAATTCTCCTCAAATAATGAAATGAATGAAAGGATACAAATTGAGAAGAATTGATTTTTATACACTAAAATGTATTTTTTTCCAACGGAACTTTGTTTTATTGAAAGAATTTTCAGAGATTTTGAGAATAAATTGCGAAAAAATTTTCCTCGAAATGATCGGTCATTAGTCTAAACATATTTTAATTAGGATAATGTTTTTTGAACAAAACCTAGAAATATGATGCTACCTTTGGGTTTATTCTTTATATGATTTTGGCCAATGAAATCAAAAAGTTCACAAAATGTTATTTGAAGCACAAATGGGAAAAAAAAATTCATCATTCTCCTTTTCTTTTCTTTTTTTACATTTAGAAATTTCAAAGAAATAGATCGTAATATGTGATCTCGATTTATTTGGTTGGTTCTTTTTTTATGCGATATGTTGGGTATATATTGGACAAAGTAAGAACTCCTAAATTAAACGAGTGTTTAAGAATTGAAATAAAGTAAAATGAAGTTGTAAATAAATTTACCATTTAAATATCAAATTTCTGTATAAATTGTGTAAGGTTAAAAATTGTTTCCCAAGTATTTTCTGATTATTTGGTCCTATACTTTGATTGGTCTCAAACTATCAAAAGAAAGAAATGGATTTTTAACCAATATTTATGATTAATAAATTTTTTTAATTTGATAAGTGTTGATAAAAAAATAAAAAAATTTCAAAAAAACCAAAAAATTTGAAAAAAGTAAAATTCGAATTTTGTTGTTATTTTGTAAAATTTTTAAAATAAATTAGCACTTTTTTTCAATCTAATTCACTAAAACGAATTGAATAATTTCAAAGTAGTTTGTCAAAAGTTAATAGCTCTCAAGATTTCTGAAAAATGGTTATTTCAAAAATAAAGTGAAAAAAAGTGTTAGTTTATATACCAGAAGCAGATTTGATCATTTCAAAAACAAAAGAAACTCCAAATGGTTTTTCTTTTGTCCGTCCATTTCTGTTCCTTCTTCTTTGCCTTTCTGTTTGTTGGTTGCTTATTTCCTTCTTCCTTTTTTATTTTTCTTTTTTGATTCCTTTTTTGTTTTTTTGGCAAAATCATCTTGTTCTTGGATCCTGTTGAGGATCATTTGTGGTTCTGTTTCTAAAATTAACCCCCCACTGATTACTTGGTCGAGTATTTGATGAACCTTGTCTGTATGGAAAATTAAATCAAGCTCGCACACATTTTCAAAATATTGGTCAAGTGACTCGACATAGATTTGAATTAAATCGATCATCCCTAATTCTGGCTCTGTTCCGTCGACAACAAAAATGAAATAAAGAGTCGCAAAATGTCGATAAATAAATTTAATGTCACTTCCCCATTTCTTTAGCTCTTCGTTGTCAATATGGTTTCCATCGAAAAAATTACACATCTTATCAGATCGTTGTGAGACCACGTCATAAATTGCTCCGACAAGTGGTAGCCTTTTTTCTTCGTCAATTGGAACATAAAATTTGATTAAACGAGGTTTACCTCGATTGTTGACAATTAAAACACTGAAAATCATTATTACCTTTTGTTGTTTTTTTTTAACGAAAAAAAAAATGAAAAAATGAAAAAAAATTGAAAACTAAATTAAGTTTAAAATTTTTCTTATGACTGTAATTAAAAGATTCTATTGACTACTCTTTGAATTTGAAGTTCCTAATATAGTCACTTCAAAATTCTCTCTTGAACAAATGAGGTGTTTTATGACTTGGTCCTGAACGATAAATCTAAACTTGAAAAGATCAATTCTTTTTAGTGAAAATCATCATAACCGTTTATTGTTTTTTTTAAGTACCTAAAAAGAAAAAAAGCAAATATTTTGGGTACTTTTCTACATTATTTACAAAAATACAACATTTTCAAAGAATTGGTTAAACAGTCTATCGCAAAAACCAGTTATATTTTGGATTTATATTATATGTTAACTCATTAGATATTACAATCCCTGAAATTGGAAAAAAGATTATCTTGTATTGGATGTGGCTAAATGTTATTTTGGCAATCAGTTGATCATTGGTTGGACATAGTCTGGATTTTAATAAGGGTTAAAAAAGCAATTTTTGGCAATTTATTACTTTTTTTCCAAAATTTGAATTGAGGAGTCTCAGGTTAATAAGTTGTTAGGTTTTTATTTATAAAATTAAAACGACTTTTAATTTTTGGTTAGTGAATTGATATATTTATTTCCATTTTACACAATCAAATAAAATTAAAAAAAAAAATTAAAAGTACTAAAATAAAGCGAACCCTTTATAAAAATATCAATTGACAGCTAAGAAATCACATTTTTTTATAATTTACTGTTGAATGTATTGGCCTTAGAATCTGCAATTCAGCTTTTGGAAAAAAATGAAATAAATTGCCAAAAATTGCTTTTTTGGACCCAATATTAAAATCCATTACAAGTCAAACCATTGATCAACTGATTGCCAAAATAGCATGTCGCCACATCTAATACTTTACAATCTTTTTTCCAATTTCAGGGATTGTAATCCTTTAAGAGATTATATTCTTGAAAAAAATCCCTGAAGTGATTTTAAATTGTTGATATTAGGTAAATTTTTGTTTAATAACTCTTATTTAAAATTAAATACTTTTTATAAATAACGAAATTTTAAATGAAGATAGTAATAAACGTTCTTACAGTTCATTAAAGTTGAGCATCTCTAGAATACTCATTTAATTGTTTGGTAGCATAAGTAGATCTACTTTTTTTTTGAAAAACGATAGAGTTTGATAGATGTTTACTTGGGATTTTTCTTCGAACATCTTTTTTTTTCTTGTTTTTTGATCGATTGAATGGTGTTTTGAACAACTAAAATTTAATTAATCATCATTTGAACTATTAATATAGTTATAATTTTCTGAGCCTAATTCTGAAAAAAAGAGTAATATACAAAAAATTACAGATTAATCTTACTTATATAAAATCTTACCCTGTTATTTTCATGCCAGGTGTTTTAATCACTACTATAATTTGATACTCATATTAAGAAATAAAAATGAAATGGGTAATTTTTGTCATGTTAGGATTGTTTTAAATGCTACAATTTCAATTTACTAATTGGTGTATCTCAGTTTATTCGAAATTGAATAATTAAAATCGTTTCTTTAGCTAAATATATGGATACTTTAATAAATATGGTATGAAATATATCATGAGTCATTATATTTACAGTAGAAAAAAAAAAAGAGTATTCGAATCCAAAAATACTTCTTGTTTTTTTTTTTTTTTTTTAGATTCTTACAAAATAACATCTCATTTACTATTCAATACTATAACGAAGCCAAATAAATTTTGAATATTTTACCAGAATAAAAAATAATTTAAAAAAAAATTATATAACATCTTGAAAACAAAAAGCCTATTTATATTGAGTTATTTTATTAAAAAAATTTATAATAAAGTTTTTTTAACCTCTCATAATTTTTATTATTTAAAAATATTTCAAAATCTTGGCTGATAATTTGAAATATCTAAAATCTGTATAAAAAAGAAAATTTTTCCTCTATTATTTTGAACTTTTTAATATGTTCTAATTTCCCCGAGAAAGTTGTGTATAATTTAAGATATATTGTTTATTTTTTAATTTTGTAATTTTTTCTTTCTTTATTACTTTATTGTGGATGGATGAGTAATTAAATAATATTTAACAAAAGAAAAAAGTTTTAAAATAATGAGAATATTAAGAGTAAAATGAAAATATTAATAATAATATAATTTATCTTACTAAATTAAAAAATATTACACTGTAATTTGATTATATATTTATCATGAAGAGGGGGCAAGAATACCATAAAATTATTATCATAATAAATAATTATTACACCATTTGTGACTAATCATTAATATTTAACTACTATAATAGTCCTTATAGAATAAATTTTCGTAAAAATTATGTTAATATTTATTTTTCTTCTCTCTTTTTTAAAAATTCTATATTAATTGTAACTTCAAACATCCACTGATAACATTGAAATGATATTTTTAACTTTATCTTTTTCTTTTTTTGAGAGAATTATCATACAATATCCTATAATGAAAAAAATCTTTCTTCTCAGATTGATATTATTTTCAGCAAAATTAATTATTCAGTCTTATAATAAATAAATAATAAAATCAAATTAAACTCTATTTATATATCCCATGCATCAATATTAAATTGAAATAGAACAAAAAAATAGCATAACTCTCATTATTCAATTAATGCATTCAATTTATCTCAAAGTATCCCGACCATAATAAAAAATTAATTTTCATTTAGAATTAGCCAAAACAAGATTGTTAAAAAATAAGAGAAATAATACTGTTTCAATTAGAGTTGATATTCATAAAAGATATACATAAACAAATAATAAATTTTTTTAAAAAAAAAATAAAATGGAAGAGAATTTTGTTCCCTTTTCTTTGGAATATATCATAAAAAAAAATAACAAATTCCTTCAGGAAAATAAAAATTGTTAAAAATTAGATTTTTGAATAATAAGTGTTTTCGTTTTAAAAGTAAATACAAATCCATGATTTTATTAATATTAATTTAGAGGTTAAAACATCTTTAAATTTTCAAATTGGCTTTTAAAAAAAAAAAAAAAAAAAAAGTAAAGATAAGAAAAAATAAATAACAAAAACCAAGAAAAAATTTTAGAAAATGAGAAAAAATAACTCATGATCTAAAAAATGAAAATTTATTTTTCGAAGTATAATGAATTAAACTCATAGAATTTTTTCAAAGCCCCAATTCAAAATTTCTAACATACCTAAATTTAATTTGTGAAGAAAAATATATATTTCATCAATTCTCAAAGAAATGCCAAATTAGAACCATTCGCTAATTGAAATTCCAACACTTTTTTATAAATTATAATACTCACAAAACAAAAAATACATCACTATCAATACTAATAAATCATGGGTGTGTTAAAAAAATTTGGAGAGCATAAAACAAAAAAATACATTAGTAAATATGTTGAAATTCTATTAGGAATATTGATCGATCAAATGGTTAGATACTATCAACTTATTTTATTTGAGTTCTTCTATTTTGAACAACTCAACTTTAGCATAATATCAATTGTTGAAAAAAATTTTGATCGAACAAAACAAGTTACATAATTCAAAAAATAAAAATGAAAACAAAGAACTAGGAGATGAAAAAATGGTTTTTCATATTTTTCAAAAATTCAAAATATTTTTCCAATTTGAATAAAATTGTATTATTTTGATTATTTGGACCGTTTTAGCTGTGCGGAAAATTTTGGAATTTTAGTTTATTTCTTCGTAAAAACTTTCCCCGTTTGTCTGAAAAAGAGTTTAATTAATCATAAAAAGAATTATTCGTAAACTGAATTGGTATTTTACTGTAAAAAAGAAAATTGAAATTATCAAAAAAAAATTCTATTTAAAATATTTATTTTTGAGTTTGGATATTAATTAAATTCTCCGAATCTTATTTGAGAAAGAAAGAAAAAAAAAAAAAATAAATAATAAAAAAGGAAAAAGGATTGAAACAAAATTCAAAGAATATTATTTTTAATTTTAAAAAGATAGGATCAATTATATTTTTTGATAAATAAAAAGATTACAAAACTAATATATAAAATATTATAGTATAAAAATATTAAAATATATAAAGTTATTTCCGAAGATGCTTAAGTCTTGAACTTAATTTTATAAACCGGTGTGTACTAGATTTTGATTTTTTTAACTTTTTCGAAGACCCCTTGCCCGTTGTGGCCTTTTCTGAAATATACACTGGTTTTACCGGTGTGTTACCATTTTTCCGTGTAATTGCTTTCAGTTGGTTTTTGGTGAATGGTATTGCAAGTTGTTTTAATAGCGGGAAAGATGTTGACTCGGATGACTGGGATGATTCATTGCTTGTTTGGATGATATTATTCTCAAGATAGGTCGAAAAATTGGAAAAATCGATTCGTTCTTCTATTATTTGGTTTTGTAAGTTATCCATTTCTAAATAGAATGTGTCAATAATTTTTTCAAGAAGGCTTCGTTGTGTGTTAAAATCCTTATTGTCATGAAAGATATTAATATCTAAAGCAAGGTTATTCAAAGATGTCATTTCGTTATTCAGGATATATTCGTTAATCCCTGATTTGATTTTAATTGAATTGCTCTCTTCAAAGAGCAATTGTAAAGAGGAGATGTTAATCGGTAGTAATGGTTTTGGTAATTCGTAAAATGTATGGTAGCTGGTGAGAATTGAAGTAATTTGATCTTCGCTTTGGTTTTTGAGTTTGGAATTCACTTGGGTGTTTTCTTGTGACAACGATCCTCGATCTTTAAAGTTCCGGCCATTTAAAAAGTCTTTACTGGACGAATTTTCACATGACATGTTGTCGCTATCAAAAAAACGATCACCCTGGCTGAACGAGTCCCATGTTTTTCGAAATGGATCGTTTATTGAAATATCAGTGGAATCAAGAGAGTTTCGATCGAGTGTGTATTCAGATGTGATACTTGGTGATGAAGAGTCTTTGGATTCACTGTTATTGGAAGATTGAATTATTGATTCTAAATCTTCATTTGTTGAGATATTGGTTTCAATTTTATTATCAGTGTTTCCCTTATTTGGAATTGTGGTTGTTGTCTTTACATTGTTTTGTTCTGTTTGTGATTTATTTGGAGTTTTTTCCTGTTGTTTTGCAATTTGTAGATATTTGTTTGTTGTAAGATCAATTTCATTCTTTTTTAAATTTTTTTCAATTGTATTGCTTGAATATGCGTTTTGTGATTCCAAATATTCCCGATTAATCTTTTTTAAATCATTAATTTCATTTATTTCCTTTGGAATAATGGATCCTGAAGAATAGTTCTTATTATTTACATTTTTGGTTATATTTGTAGTTATGTTTGTAGTTTTATTGATATTTATATTTGGAAGGGAGGCCGAATATGCATTATTTGTCTTAATCTTGCTGATTGTTGAAAGGTAATTATTTGTAGATTTAATTTTTGAAATTGAAGAATATTTATTGTTTGTTAAGGTATTTGATGTATTATATGCTTGGTAATTGTTTGTAAGATTTTTTTTCATTTTTTCTTGTAACTTTTTTTGATAAGTTGGTTCAAATTTATTATCTTGTGGATTTTTTTCAAAAATTTTTTGTAATTCATTATGAAAATAAATAAATTTTTCCTCAATAGAAATTTGAGAATTAAAGACGTGCCCTTTTAATAATCCCCAGCAATCATAAAAAAATACCTATGATTTAGATTAAAGGTGAATTTTAGAAATCAAAATAATGAAAAAAAAAATAAATAATCAGAATAAACAAGAGTTTAGAATTGTTATTTAGAATTATTATTATTATTTGTCTCTTCAAAAATTGTATTTTTTGGTTTGTTTTTTATTTATTTTTTTTCCCCCTACACTAAATAAAGGCTTACAGTTACAGAGATGGTAAAAAAAATATATTATTAAATGTTATGTGAATTTAAAGAAAGGTCTTGAAGAGAAATGTTATAAGAAAATTTGATTTTAAAAGTGTCTAAATTGTTAAATTGAAATGTAAACTTTGTTTCTGTCAAAGTTGTCCAACATTTTTTCCAAATATCAATTAAACTCTTTTTCAAACAAAAGCGCACACCTCTCAATTTTAAAAATATTCAATTTTAATTTTTATTCTTTTGTTTTAATGAGTTTTAAAGATTCAGTTGAGTGTGTTTTTTTTTATGTTTTAAAGATTTTTTTATATTGTCGAATGATCTCTACAATTAATTTGATTCAATTATGAATAATTCTTGAAAATTTCTGTGCCCTTTTATTTGAAAAAGAGTTTATTTTATATAAATGACCTTTGAAGAACAAATAAGAAATAAGCAGAATAATACACATCAAAGAATTGTTGATATCCATCTGCAATAAAACTAATTAATCAATAGATTTTCTGAAAAACTGAAAAACTCAAATTCTTAGGTGACATATTGAGAAAAACAAGAATGTTCGTTTTGATCTTCTACTGGTATTTGAATAATAAATAGAAAACATTTTTCACTTCATTTTCATTTTCATTTTCTTTTAGAAATCAAGTCCCCAAACGAAGTAGGTTGGGATTTGTGGACTCTATTTGAAAAAGGAAATGAAAATGAAGTGAAAATTTTTCACATTTATTATTCAAATATCAGGATCTTGTATCAAATAAAATTCCAATAGAAATCATTACGATTTCTCAACAATTAATTCCATGGTTTCAATAACCTTAGAATAACACATTTTTCCCAAGTGACTATTGATCTTGGAATAAAAAAAAATTTTTGTAACTGAATTAGGTTTTACCAATAAAAAATCGAAAAAATAAAAATGTGCAAAAATGTGAAAAAATGATTTCAATTTTGAAAATTTCCAAAATAAAAATTTTCTTCTAATATCCATGTAACCTCTTTAAACACATATAATTTGCCTCATTATAACTGGGCGACTTTGACTGGGAAATGGTTTAGTTAAAGAATATAAAATGAAGAAAAAAAAAAAAAGGAAAAAAAAATTACAGGAGCATAAAGTGTTAATAATTCAATATAAGATGTTTGAGAATTAATAATTTCAAATAATTGGTCCCCATCAAAGTTGGGCTTTATTTCCATAAAATGAATTGTATTAAAAAGAAGCATATTTAAGACATCTATAAAGTTTTGATTTGATAATTCAATTAAAATTAGATGTGTAATTAAAAAAATCGTTCCAAAAATTGTTCGGGAATAAGAAGGTAATAAAAAATAATATTCTAGAAAGCATTTAATATTTTCTTCTTCTGATCGATCTATTGAATATAATATATTTAAATAGAAATTTTATAAAAAGAATAAAAAAAAAGAATAAAAATAAATATATGTGAATTATAAATCACGAAATAAATTATTGGATTATCAATTTTATTCTCTTTAATATCTAAAGTTTAATACTTCTGATCATTATTAACAAAAGAATGAATAAATTGGCAGGGTTTCAAACATAATTCAATGTATTGTTGTTTTTTGATTTAAATGAAATATAAAATTTATCAAAAATAACTTGTTTCACTTATCCTCAAATTTTGAAAGGATAAAAAATTACAATTGTCAGAAAAAAGTCAATACAAAAATATTTTTAAAAAAATGTTAATTAAAGTAAACTCCCTTTCTAAAAATTATGACTCATCTGAAATAATCAATTCAAAAAAAAAAAAAAAAAATATTTATAATTATTCAAGAACAACGAAATATTTGTATCTTGTTTGTAATTCACTTTTAAATAATTCTAAATATATAAAAACCTGATATTTTTTTTTTTTTATTTTGAAGGGAGGAAATTAGTTTCCTCTTACAACCCAAAAACCTGATATTTTGAAAATTAAAAACAAATAAAATCACAAATAAAAAAAAAAGTGAATCAGAATTTTTGAAATGAGCATTAAGGATTTTTTATTACTGAGCTTTCACTGAAAAAGAAGTTCACAAGAAGATTTTTTACTAATAATTATCAGAGGTTTAAAAAAACATTACATTGTCTCTATTTTTTTTTATCTTTATTGGTGTTTTCTAAGATCATTTTTTTTTTCAACTTTACTTTTTTCGTAAAAAAAATATAAAAAAAAAAAAAAAGAAAAGAAAAAGAAAGAAAAACAAGAATTTGAAAAATCAAATGAAAAAATTCTAATAATAAGATTAAAAAAGTAATTCAAAATTTTTGAAAAATAGTTTAGGTACCAAACAGTTTGGAGAGCACTTTTGAAAACTTATATTTCTCACTTTATTAAAATGGATCTAGTAAAAAAAATAAGATTCTTTATAATTATAAATTTTTTAAAGAAAGGGTATTTGATATAAAAAAGATTTATAATACTGTCAAAATTAGAATGAGGATGAAAATTGCTTCTAAATAAATATATTGGTTCTTATAAACAGTAGATTCTAGTTTTTTCTCTTTCATTCAATATATACATATATAAAATAAATTCATCTTCTTCTAAAAAAAAAAAATATTAAAATTAAAAATTTTGAATTTCTTTTCAAAGACACAAAATAAACTAAAATTCAAAATTTTCCACACCGATAAAACGTTCCAAACAATCGTAATAATACAATTTCATTCAAATTTGAGAAAATTTTGATTTTTGTAAGTTATGAAAATCATTTTTTCATCTTTTAGTTTTTGTTTTCATTTCATTGTTTGAATTACGTAATTTGTTTCGTTGGATCAAAATTTTTTTCAACCATCGATATTATGTTAAAGTCGAATTGTATAAATGGAAGAACTCATATAAAATTAGTTGGTAGTATCTAACCATTTGATCGATCAATATTCCTAATAGAATTTCAACAAATTTACTAATGTATTTTTTTGTTTTGCTCTCTCCAAAATTTTTAACACACCCATGATTTATTTGTATTGATAATTATTTATTTATTGTTTTGTGAGTATTGTAATTTATAAACAAGTGTTAACATTTCAATTAGTGAATGGTTCTAATTTGGTATTTCTTCTTTAATTGATTAAATAAGTTTTTTTTTTCACAAATTGAATTTTGGTGTGTTAAAAATTTTGAATTGGGGTTTATTTTGAATTTTACTTACTTAATTTCAAATGAATCATTTCAATTTTAATCAAAAAAAATTAAAAGCATTATTAAAAAATAAATATAAATCTAAATAATGAGAAAAAAAAAGGTTTCAAAATAGGATGTACACAAAATCCTTATATTTTTGAGAAAAATTGGAAAGGAAATTTAATTTTATAATGTGTTTGAAAAATACATTAATTTTATGAACTTTTGATCAAAAATTTTATTTGATTTTTCTAAAAATCGATATTTTTACTCATTTAACTTTGTAATTATGGTAAATTGTGGATCAATCTAAAAGTATTAAAAAAATTGAAAAAAAAACAGCAAATTTTACAAAAAATCAATAAAATTTAAAAGTAATCACTTACTTTGGTCATATAATTTTAGGCTATCTTTTACAGTAACCTTAAACAACGGATCGGGCAATCTCCAAGTTATTAAGACCAATAGTGATAGTATTGTTTGTAATCCTGCACAATCGTTCGTGATGTTATCGATGATCCATAAGGGGTCTGACTGTTTTGAGTATTTTGATAAGATCTCTTGGCATCTTGATTGCAAGGTAATAAAATTTTTAAAATTGAAAATGTTTTGTCTTGGCGATTGGGTTTCTAATATCATTTGGAATAGCCTTTTGATCAAAGGGAAAAAAAGCTTAACAATGTCATTCTCATTTTCCAAAAGGGAATTTGAAATAGTATTAAAGGTTGTTTGGTTTGATAACAGTTGCAGTATTCCAAAAATAAAAAGAATTTGAGAAGAGTCTTCTGAAATGATGCTGATCGGTGTGTTCATTTTCCTACTAATCATTAATTTTGATTGGTTTTGTGTCCCTGTGATTATTCTTAAATTAGTAATCTCAGAATATTTCAGAATTGTTGGTTGAACAGATCCAGTCAATTCAATAAATTCAGCTTGTGTGTTACTTAATAAGCATAGATAGTCATCCATTTTAAAGGTCAATGTATTTAAGATCGAAATTAGTCCAATGTATAAAACTACAATTTAAATTAAATAAATCAAAAAAAAAAAAAAAAATGAAAAATACAAGAGAAGATTTTAAATTATTTCCCAAGGATGAAAAAATGAAAAAGAAAATTTTGCAAAATTGATTGTTTTGAAGAGCTTGGGTTGTTGATAAATACATTGTAAAAAAAATAATAAAAAGAAGAATCAGTTATTTCAACAAGAGTTGGTTGGGAAATAATTAAACATCAATTTATAAACAGTATATTTTTGAATATAGGAAACTTGGATTATTTGATTTTATAAAGAAAAGAATACAAAAAAAGTGATTTTTACAAATTTAAGTTGTTAAATTTTTTATTTTTAAAGGGAGGAGGGTTCTTTCAATAGAGTGATATTTTTCTCAATGCTAATATTTTTCGTTCCTACAAACTGAAAAGATACATTAAGATTTCAATAATAAGTTTTGATTATTAATTATATTTGTTTTTCTAGTTTTTGAATTTTAATATTGGACCATCTATTAAGAGCCAGGGCTTTTTTTTTTTTTTCGAATTATGAAAATTAACAAAATAAAAGTTTTATTTCAAAAATTTATTTCTTCAATTCTTGAGATAATTTGGTTAGTAGAAAATTGGAAAGAAAAAAACAATAATCAAATTATGTTTAGTATTTTTTTATTTCAGCCTTCCCATTCAACTTGTGTGACTTTTGTATTTTCTGAATAAATAACAAGGGAAACACAAAATTTTTAAAACTTTTGAAGCTTCTTTTAAACTTGCTTTAAACTTGTTTAAACTTTTCTTTCAGCCAACCCAAAAAATTGGAAAGCTTTTAAACTTGCTTAAAATTGTTGAAACATTTCAAGATTACTTAAAGCAAGTTTAAAGACATTTTAAAAGAAATTTTAAAAGAAGTTTAAAAGAAATACAAAAGTATTTAAAGAAATTGAAAAGTTTGTTGAAAAGATGTTTAAGGACTATCCGGATTTTATGATCAGTGGAGATTGCTTTTAAGATAAACAACATATTTATTGTCTTCAAAGAATGACTTGTCGAGGAATATTTTTCAATTTTAAAATTTAGGTTTTTTTTCAAAAATATTGTAATTTGGGGAAATCATCTTTCACAAAAACCAAATTCGAAATTTATATTGAAAAGATTAGAAAATCCAAAAGTCCCTCTGCTGAACGTTCATTCCACTTCATTTTAAAAGTGTAATGGTGTTTAATGTAAGGATATAAATATACTTGAATGTCACCCATGATTGAAAGTTCAGTAAGAGATTAAAAAAAAAGTCAATTATAAATTTTTCTTGTTTTGTTCGAAAATTCATTAATTTTTATGGTTTATAAATGATTTTATTCAAATAAAAAAAAAAAAAACCTAAAAAGCTGCAATATTTTGTCTTCACTTCAAAAGAGATTTTTTTAATCCGTTTTTTCGTTCGGCAATATTGAATTGAGACCGTAAGATAACATAAAATTAGGATAGCCCTAAAAGAATTTCAGACTGGTATTTGCTTAATAAATGGGAAAATATTTTTACTTTTTTTTACATTTTTTCTTTTATAAATAGAGAACATAAATAACAATCTACTCCTTTGAAAATTCTCTTTGTAAAAAGGAAAAATAAGGAAAATGAAGCGAAAATTTTGATCCCAATTATTATGAAAATACCAGTAAAGGAAAAAAAAATTGTCTTTTAACCATGTTTAAAGCGTAATTATTCACAAATTGAATGAGTTGGCTGTATTACACCCAACTTCAAAAGATATCTAATTTGGATGTGGTAACCAATCCAAATTACTGTTGGAGAAAAAAGTGAAACACTATTTTTTATTGGGATCATTAAAAGAAACTGAAAACGAAAAAGTAAGATCATTTAATAAAAGAAGCTGAAAATGAAAAATTAAGATCATTTGCTGGTATTTGAATTATAAATGGGAAAAAATTTTCACTCCCTTTTCCTTAGATTTTTCTTTACTAAATTGAGTTTCTAAGAAGTGGGTTGTAATCTCTGGCTTTATTTGAAAAAGGTAATTGAAAATTTAGTGAAATTTTATCCTATTTAAAACTCAAATACCAGCAATTAAAAGAAAAAATAAATGACTTTAGAAAAAAATGAATGATTCAACACAATAACAGTTTTTCTAAACACTGTCTTTTAGTGTTGTGGGGTTTATGTTTGATTGATCTATTATTAAAAATTTGTTGAAAAAATTCAAGATTTTTGTCATCTCCAAAAGCACTCTAACGATTTTGATACTGATAAATTCCAATAAATTTCTATTAAATTTTTAGTTCAATTTCCATTTTTATAAATCTTCGAACCATTTCTTATCAAACAGTCCAGGACAAAGAATATTTTGAATAGCAACTAATTTTACAGAGTTTCTTAACACTTGACTTCATAAAATGCTTTATTCAAAGATGAGCTTAAAAATTTCAAAAAGGAAAATCAAGTAAAAATTTTCTACCATTTATTAGAATTTATCAGTATGAAAAAAGGAGATTTTAATTGTGTTTATCAGTTCGATTTGATTAAATATACAATGTGTTATTCTTTCAAGTTCATTGCTTCTTCTTTTAATCGGTTTTACTTTTTGTTTTCAGGTTTCTGTGGTTCTATTAAAGTTACCATTTCAAAACCGTGTTTTACTTTTTTTTCTTGTTGAACTTAAATTTCCCAAATGGTTTATTAAATTTCCCATTTCTACCTCTTTTGAATTTAACAATCAAAAATAAATTTTTCCCAAATTGTTCTTTGAACAGGCAAAAAAAAAATTTTAGATATTTTGGGACATTTTGAGGTTCAAACTTTTCATTTCGGAAAATTAGGAGATTTCCAGTCAGCTGACTTTGGTTTTGGTTGAGAGTTCTCGGTGAGAAACTTGAATAAAAAGATGTAAATGATTCAAAATTTTTAACCTACTGAAATTCTCAAGATTACAGTAAATTATTCACAAGATTTCAAAAATTCAAATTAGTTCTCTTGTTTCTGGTTTGTTGTTTTGGTGATTTCAGTCAGTTGAATATCGAAAAACAAAGCAGATCACAATTTAGATTTATTTTGTTTGAAGAATTTTAGTTCGATTTTCTCGAGAAAATAAAACAAAAGAGAAAAATCGAAAAATATCTTTTTGAATTGTGAAAAGAATGGATGTTCTTTTTGTTCTTTGAGGTTTTGTTTGATTTTTTGAAAAAGATTTTATATTTTGAACAAGATTTTATATTTTGAAAAAAAAAAACTAGAATTTTTGTTTTTGAAAAAAAAAAATAGAAAGTAAAGAAGAAATAATTGGACTGTCTATTATTTACCTTTGTTTTCAGATTTTGAATTTAAAAATATATCTTTACTTGATAACAAAAAAGAATTTTCTTCTTTGAAAGTGGAAAAAGTATTTTTTAAATGGAGATTTTGGAGGATTGTGTCCTTGAGGCTAAATGTGTTATTTTGGTCAAATTGGTTGTTTTGATTGTATTGGGTGTTTTGGGTGTTTTGGGATAATTGGCCAAGTGTGTTGTTTTGGTTGTATTGAGTGTTTTGGTTGTTTGTCGTATTTTGGTTGCTTTGGTTGTATTGTTTATTTTGGGTGTTTTGGGTAAATTGGCCAAGTGTGTTGTTTTGGTTGTATGAGCTGTATTGTTTGTTTTGGTTGTATTGACGGTTGTTTTGCAAAGTTTGGTTGTAAATGTTCTTTTGGGTAAATTGGGTATTTTGGAGGTTTGTCGTAGTTTTTGAATTTTGGTTGCTTTGGTTGTATTGTTTATTTTGATTGTTTTGGGTAAATTGGCCATATTGTTTGTTTTGGTTGTATTGGTAAGTAGTCTGTGATTCTTGGGTTTTAGGTTTGGTCTGGGACTGGTGATTGCTTTGTTCTTCTTTCTCCTCAAAACCAAGATTTTCGTAATCGATTTCGACCTTGTCTTTTGGTATTGCGCTCTTGATGAAGTCAATCCAGTCATACACTAAATCCGCGTTTGGGTGGGACAGTCTTACTGAGTGGCCTTCGGCGTGATCAATTCGAAAGCAGGAATGATCTTTCATGGAGTTTATAGGGTTAAAAAGTTTACATTTGCACGTTTCAAGACTTACCTCTTTCATTGGTGCCAAGACCTTTTTATACGATTTTTCATCTTTGTAAACAAACACGTTTTGGTTGTGAAGAACGATATACCTCTTTTTCCATTTGTTTCCTATGATTGGTTTTGTGTGTATGAAGATTAAAAAAAAATTTTTTTGTTTTGATTGTTGGTTTTGTGTTGAAAAGTTTTGAGGATCATCAAAATAATTCGTAAAGAGACAAACCGAATGGCGTATAGAGGTATCCCTCCTTATAAATTTTTGATTGGTCTGTGTACATATTTGAATCTTAAATAATTTAGATTTTAAATCAACAAGATGATTAAAAAGAAGGAAAAATAATAAATCGCTTTTTCATAATAAGTTTTATGATTGTGTTTGTGTAATTTAACAATGCAGATACTGTTTTTTTTTAGTTTGATTTCGGGAAAATTTAAAAGAAGAGTTACTTCAAGTAAATACAAGATTCGAAGAGGCAACTGAAAAAGAGATCAAAAAATCATTCACTTGATTAAAAGCTGGATTGTTACATTCAATTTCCTTAGTTTTAAAAAGAACAATTTTCACTAATTTCTTGACTTTTTCTGTTAGAATTATTATTTTTTTTTTTCAGAAAAAAACAGTTTTTACAATTCATGCAAACCCTTTTTATTTTGAGCTTACCAAAGAACCTTTAAACTGTTTTTTCAATAATTCCAATTTGTTTTTCTAATTACCTGATTGTTATTTGTCACAATTCGTTATTTTGGGAAAATTGTATTTTATCTTTTACTTTTACAAGATTGATGATTGTCACTCATGGAATAGTTACAAACGAACACTCAAAATTTGAAGCCAAACTTCTGTTTGTGGAAAACATTGGTTGATTGAAGGGCTGGTAGAGATCAAAAAATCTTCTTGTTAACCCAAAAGCAAGTTCTAAAAAAATTAGGCATCTTGGAATTGAAAAATGAAGTAAAAGTCTGATTGGTATCAAACCAAACTTACTTTTAAAATCGTTTTTTGTGTTGAGTTTTTGTTTTCCAAAGTTAGATTCCATTTTTCTCATTTTGAGAAAGCATAAAATTCAGAATTTTAGAAATTATTAAATTATTATATTATTTTCATTGACAGTAGAAAGAACTCTTGTTAACTACCAATGGTGGGCGTAAAATCCATATTAAAAATCAACCTTTTCAGTTTTAAAATAGCCGAATATCAAAAATATTCTAAAATTTCAAAACAATTACAACAATTATTTTAACATTGAAAAAATATATTTTTGTGAATCAAAAAACAGTTCTCATCAATTTTTTTACAATTGTTGAACAAAAAAAAAAAACAGTATCTGCATTAAAAATATTCCCAAAATACTTTTCAAAAACCTGGAAAATTCATCTTAAAACTGAGAAGAAAATACCTTTTTGTGTGATTATTTTCGAGTTTTGTGCCTTCGGATTACTAATATTGAAAAAAAAAAAAATGATCAATGAATTTTATCTGTCTTTTGTTTTTTAGTATTAAAAAAAGAGTTTTCAAAGAAGTGTGGTGTCTTTTGATCTCTATTTGGATAAAGTAAATGGAAAAGCAAGTGAATATTTTTTCGAATTTCTCATACAAAAACCAGTACGCCACCAACATCAAATGATCAATTGGAGAGAGGAAAAGTTTATGTTCAAAAACATTATACCCCTCAGTGAATTGGTAACTGGAAAATAATCTGATTTACAAGTGACTCAAGAATAGCTTTGACTAAAATACATCACATGATAAAAAACACTGGGAGATTTTAATTGTTAATATTAGGAAAATGAAAAACAAACCCTTTTTAACAAAAAACAATTTTTTTCAAAACATTGTATTAAATCAACACTGAGTACACCAAAGTGAGGAATCCAGAGAACACCCATTTAATTGTTTGATAACTTTCAAAGATCTTCATATTTGGAAAAAAAATAGGGGTTGGATGGAGGTTTGTTTTTGTTTTGAAAGATCATCTTTTTGGGTTAGTTATTAAGGAAGTTTGGTCAGTTTTCAAATTTTGAGTGCGACCATTAATGTGGAACTGGACTCTACAGTCAGTTTCACTTTTAAGGCACAAACTTTCAACGAAATTTAAGGCACAAAAAAATCTCAAATTAAGGCACAAAATTCAAATTCTAGTAAAATAGATTGTAAAAAAAAATAATTAAAAATTTTGTGCCTTAATTTGAGAGTTTTATTTGCCTTAAATTCCGTTGAATGTATGTGCCTTAAAAGTGAAACTGACTGTATTGAAAAAAAATCAAAATAATTAAAAATTAAACCAAAAAATAATATAGAACGTTACAATTTTTATTTTAACTTAAAAATGGAAATATTTACAGTCAGTTTCACTTTGAAGTCACATACATTCAACGAAATTTAAGGCACAAAAAAAATCTCAAATTAAAGCACAAAATTCAAATTCTAGTAAAAATAAATTGTAAAAAATAAAATTCCAAATTTTGTGCCTTAATTTGAGATTTTTTTGTACCTTAAATGTCGTTGGAAGTTTGTACCTTTAAAGTGAAACTGACTGTACCATTTTTTAAAATTATTTTGTAAACTGTAAATTAATACAATTATTTATATCGATCTAAATATTACAAATATATTTTAAACATTGATAGAATAGAATCTTTGTATAATATACAATCAGTTTCACTTTTAAGACACAAACTTTCAACGAAATTTAAGGCACAAAAAAAAATCCCAAATTAAAGCACAAAATTCAAATTCTAGTAAAAATAAATTGTAAAAAATAAAATTCCAAATTTTGTGCCTTAATTTGAGATTTTGATTGTACCTTAAATTTCGTTGAAAGTTTGTGTCTTAAAAGTGAAACTGACTGTATCCAAAGAGATAATATGATTTGAAATCAAGAGTAATGACACATTTCAAATACAAAAATTACAATTTTTGACATAAAATTGCAGTTCAGAGTACAAATAAAACTAGCTTGCTTGACCAGTTCGACGGGTTTAATATATAGAATCTAAGATTTTAAGGTATTTTATAAAGTTATATTTGTATTCTACAGTCAGTTTCACTTTTAACACAAGTATAAATTGAGAAAAATTAAAATTTTAAATATAGATTACAGTCAGTTTCACTTTTAAAGCACAAACTTTCAACGAAATTTAAGGCACATAAAACACTCAAATCAAGGCACAAAATTTGGAATTATTTTTTTTACAATCTATTTTACTAGAATCTGAATTTTGTGCCTTAATTTGAGATTTTTATTGTGCCTTAAATTTCGTTGAAAGCTTGTGCCTTAAAGGTGTAACTGACCGTATCTGCGCGAATTATTCATTTTTATAACCCCCAATTTATCTTAAAAATTTATTTTTAAAGTTTAGAGCGCTTTATATCCTCTAGTTTAGAAGTTATTCTCCATTTTCTATTTTTTGTCAAAAAAATTTTTTTTTGAAATTTTGAATTTCCCATTTCTAAAAAAGTCCCAATTTTACACAAAAATAAAAATTTTTTTTAACGTTTTTAAGATCATTTTACTAGGGTATTTTTAGACTAAAAATACGATTTTGGTGAAAAAAATTGAAAAAATTAAGGTTTAAAAAAATATTTTTTTTTGAAAATTGTTTTACTACTCTTTTGATTTTCCCATATTTTTTTACTCAAATATTATATAAGTAATATATTTGAAAATAAAAAAGTTATAAATTTCTAAATTTGAAAAATTTTTTTATTACATTAAAAAAAAATTTTTTTTTATTTTTATTTTGACTTTGATCCAAGTTAATTATAAAAATACATAAGTTTAACTATATATTAGTTGAAAAAATGCTATATTAAAATCTTTTTAATATAGACAAAAAATTTTTTTACAAAAATTTTTTATTTTGATTTTTTTGTCACTTTTTAAAATTTAAACTTTATGAGGGTAAGTGGTTTCGAAATTATTTTGTATTTAAAATGGGCGTTTTTGACTTTTTTCAAAATTGAAAATTTTAAAAAATGTATTTAAAAATTTTTTTTTAAAATTTTTTTAAATATAGTCAAAATAGCCCACTTTAAAAAAAAATTTTTTTTTTAAACATCTCAAAAAAATGATTTTTATTTATATTCTCACTCAAAAACAATGTTATAAAAAAATTTTTTTTTTTAATTGGAAAACTCAAGTAAAATTTTATTTTTTTCTAATTTAACAGAAAAAAAAATCACATTACAAATATTTTGAAAAAAAAAATTTAGAACTCATCTTATTTTATCTTAATAATCATTTTTTCAAATTTTTGATAGTGTTATCACTAGAAAAATATAAAAAAAAAATGCTAAAAAAATTCAAAAACAAATTTTTACTAGAGTTTCCTATTAAAATGATTTTTTTCAAAAAAAAATTTTTTTTAAATAAGTTTTTTTCAATTCAATTTTAAATTTTATAATTTTTTTACAATTAAAAAAAAAAATTTTTTTTTAATAGGAAAAACTTCGAGGGTTTTTTTTTCAAAAAAAAAATATATTAGAAAAATTACTCAATTAAAAATTCAATTTCATTATCTTCAAAATTTTATAATTTTAAAATATCCAATAATTACTCATTAGCTCAGCGGTAGAGCACCGAGATCTCAAAATTTGAAAAGTTTTTAGCCGGGGTTCGTTTCCGGAAAGATCAATTAAATTATTAATTTTTTTTTTTTTTAAATTTATATATTTATATATAATTTGTTCAATTAAAGTATATATGTTTGCTACCTGAATTTACCTTTAAATCTTTTCAAAATTTTTTTTTCAAAAATTCAAATCTTCTTTAGGTACCAAAATTCGGATAAATGCTGGTAACTAAGTAGTTTTTTCTGTGTGGGGGAGTAAAAGATTTTAAATTATTTATATATAGTAAAACCTACAATTAAAATTTTTTTTTTTTTTTTTTTTAAAAAAAAAAGTTTAAAATCCATTTTAATCTATGTGGAACACTATATAAAAAATATAAAAACAATCCAAATTTTTCATTTTTTTGTGGCTCTTATATTTTTCGAGTTATTGCCAAAAATAGTTTTCTAGAATTTAAAAGAATTTACTCAATCCATTTAAATTAAAAAAAAAAACACCGTTAGCTTTTCTTGAGTTTTCTGTTTATTAGGAAAATCGATGGATTTTCGTTAGGTTTTTTTACTTTTCAGCCAGTTTCACTTTTAAGGCACAAACTTTCAACAAAATTTAAGGTACAGAATTCAGATTCTAGTAAAATAAATTGTAAAAAAAAATAATTACAAATTTTGTGCCTTAATTTGAGATTTTTTGTGCCTTAAATTTCATTGAAAGTTTGTGCCTTAAAAGTGAAACTGACTGTAAAAAATCTTATTATACTTTATCTCATCTTTTCAAAAATTCTATTTCTGTCTTCCCAAACCTCTCCACCCCATTTGAAATTCAATATCTCAAGATTTTCAACTCAAACCGATTTCAATAAAATCAATTTTTGCAACACACTTCGATTAGTTATATAAACATGAAAACTATGCAATAATCTGCATTTTATGAATTTTTAAAATTGAAAATTTCATCAAAATTAAAATCAAACAATTAAAATGTTAGGTGACTATTACATAGAAAATTCTAAAATTTATTTTCAACAAATATTTTCCAAAAAATGATAAAATAATAAATAGAAATATTGAAAATCTTGACACAAAACATTTTGTAAAATAATAATAATAAATAGTCAGGAGCCATTAAATCCAAAGTTTATAAATTTTTATTATTCATTCAAAGTAATAAAATAAAGAAAACCAATCTTCGAAAATAGGTTTGGTCGATTTTTTTTTTTTTTTTGATTTAAACAAATTTATTTGGAATGTTGATCGTTCTTGATTCGCCTGTTAAAAGAAACAAATTTTGGCGTTTGTTTTTTGGATTACTGTTAGACTAATTTTATTCATTCATATAAACACATTTCTCGATCCAAAACATAATTTAATAAAACCAAAAATTGAATCAAAAAAAATGTTTCTAAAATCGAAAAATAAAAGATTCAACTCTGAATTACTTTGATTCTTTTCTCTCAAATAGTATTAGAATGGTTTTTTGGTTTCAAAAACTTTCAATATCTGGTGGCACTCAAAAAATATTTTTCAGTAATGTTGTTACAATTAAAAATTTTCAAAATTGGCAAAATGTACTTACTTTCAAAAACAAATTCCGCAATATTAAGGATCAATTTATTACTAATATTTCAACATACACTGAACTCATCTGTTTGTTGAAACCTTCAAAATTGAACAAAGATATTGTGAAAAACTGTTAAGACTATTTAGTTTTTGAAATTTTCGTTCCAAGATCTCTATCAAATCTCATAAAATTTTCAAAATTTCGCACTTGTTTCAATCTTTATAAACTGTTTTTTTGTAAATTCCACTCAAAGTGAAATTACTTATTAGTTTGTCTTTAAATATGATATTTTTGGTCTCATTTTTTTAATGTGTAAATTTTCAATTTAATAATTTGAATGAAAATTTTTTTGTTATTAATTGTGGTTTGTTGGTCCTTTGCGTAAATATTCTTACTTCTCAATCACACAGTCTCTTAGGGTTCTTATTAATCACAAATTCTTTTTTTTTTTTTATTGTTCCACGATTACAACAAAGCGATGAATCTGTGTGTCCAAATATTATTAACTATAATCAAGTCAGCTCTTCATGTAATGTAACAAACAACGAACTTTGTTATCCATCAACACGCTGCTACAATGACCTTTACTGTCTTCAAGATAATACTGGAAGATCATGTCAACAATCAGAAAAATGTTGGAGTGAAATTTGTTCAAATGGTATGATATTCGATTTTTTCTTTTTTTTCAATTTTTTTTTTTTTTTTTTTTTTTTTTTTTTTGAAGAAAAACAGATCAGTCTCCTCAAAGAAACCACAAGACACAACCCCTTAAATTAATACTTTCAAAACCTTTAACACTTTAACCTCTCGATCTTTTTTTTTACTTAGAACAGAGGAATGTTTTTTCAATTATGAAAATACCTAAATCCTTTCACTTCGAATTAAAAGTAGAACAAAATTGAAAATCAAATTCATTAAAAACCTTTTGATTCAGTCTTGAGTTTTCAATCATCAGTTCTCTGAAAAAGTTGCCGAGTAAAAATCTTTTTATAAAAGGTATTCGCAACTTTCTATTTTTTTTTGCATTCAAATAATATAACTTTGAAGAATAAAGCAACCCAAACCTGAAATATTACACTTGATTAGTAAAAGGAAAAATTGAAACACATAAAAATTAAACCAAAAATTTCTACATAAACAAATAACATTGTTCAAAAAAGTGAAACAGGAAAAAAAGTTCACAACAATTTTTCATTGAAAAAACTTAAGGACTATCTAAAATAAAGCCACCACGGGTGTCTTACGAATCAATAAATCAGCGAATTATACTCTTTATCGCTTTCGATCCAGAAGAACTATAAAATTTCAAAAAATTTAGTAATAGATAATTTTACCAGATCAGGTAGTTAATTGGAAGGTCCGAGTAAAAACCTACAACCTAGCCATTTTTGTTCAAAGTCCATTTTTTCAGAGGTTTTTATTGTAAAATAGACAATAATTGATTAGAAGAAACATGGTTGGGTTTGGGGTTATGTTTGGAAACCCTTCAATTAAGAATCTGATCTTTCAAATTAAATACTGCTGTAGTCAAAATAAAGCGTGCAAAAAAATTTAATACGTGTTTCACTATAAAAAGCGTGTTTTTTTGTTATAGAAGACCTATACATTAACCAATCACAGAAACTGATAATAAACCCTAAAAAAATATGGTATTGGTTTCAAAAAGTTCTATTATTTAAAAAGAAATTCTAAAAATGAAGGATCAAATTGGAAAATTTCTCGCAAAAAATATAGTAAATTTTTCATAAAAATTTTCTCTTCATCAAAAAAACAAAAAATTCCAAAAAAAATTGAGAATATTATGGAAAATTTTCAACTATTTGCATGAATAATTTCAATTTTACTGAAAATAACCAGACCTTTACTTTCAAAATTGATTTGAACTTAGGTATACTATTGGGTAGTGGATTGGATGCTGTCTTGGTACAAGAAGAAAAAAAAGCATGAATAATATTTTGAAACACGGATTATAGTCTTTGGGCACACATTATTTTGATAACTGTATTATTTTCCCATTAAAAATTGAAAATTTTTCGTTCAATTATTTCAAATTATTTTTCGAGTTTATAAGATGGTTCACATTCCTAAAATATTTAACTGATCGTTTAGAAATGATATTTTTAGACATTTAATTAAACTACCTTATTGGTCTCTCAGAAAAAATTTTTACTCTGCTAATTTGATTGTAGTAGTCATAATTAATATTCAATTTGGTAAATTGAAATAAAAATTTTCATTTATTAGAGGTTTTGATGATAACATATATTATCATGATATTAACTATTAAACTCTGTTTCAGTCAAAGTGGCCCAACGTTTTTTTTCAAATATCAATTATTTTATATAATTGACCTTTGAAGAACAAATAAGAAATAAATAGAATAATATACTTCAAAGAATTGTTGATATATGTCTGAAAGAAAACTACTGAACAAATAGATTTTCAAAAAAATTAAAAAAACTCATATTTGTATGCCACATTGAGAAAAACAACGATGTTCGTTTTGAACTTCTACTGGTGTTTGGATGTTAAATATGAAACATTTTTCACCATATTTTTCATACTTTTCTTTTACAAATCAAGTCCCCAAACGAAGTTTGTTGATATTTGTGGTCTCTATTTGAAAAATGAAATGAAAATGAAGTGAAAATTTAACACATTTATTAAACAAATATCAAGATCAAAGATCGAATTGAATTGCAATAGAAATCAATATGATTTCTCAACAATCTTTACATGATTTCAATGACATTAGAATAACACGCTTTTACCAAGTGACTATTGATCTTGCAATAAAAAAATTTTTTGCAACTGAATGACGTTTTAAAAAAAAAATCGAAAAAAAAAACAAAAATGTGAAAAAATGATTTCAATTTTGAAAATTTCCAAAATAAATTTTTTCTTCTAATATCTATGCAAACTTCTTTAAACACATGTATAATACAATTACAACTGCCCCCCTTTTACTGAAAAATAGTTTAATTTGCGATAATATTAAAAAAATCGCGATTAGTCCCACTTTATCGTGAAAAATCATAAAATCGCGATATTCCACATTATACAATAAAATAATTATCGTGAAAAAATTAAAAATTATTTTTTTTTGAAATCACCTTAAAAAAATCTCTTGACTTTTACAAAGCCTTGAGACTTTTAAAAAACTACTCCCCTTTAAAAATGTTAGAAAGTGTTTACAAGAGTTGTGAATTGTCTTCAAGTGTTTGAAAGTTTTGAAAGAAAGAAAAGTTTTATAAACGGAATGAGTTTTTTTTGTAAGTCGAAAAACAATTATTTTCAATCCATTTTTTTTTATTTACAATCTATAAAATCTCCAAGAATTTTATGATCAAACTAATAATAACCCATTTCAACAATATACTTGAATATAAAATCGGTCTGTTTTTTTAAAATGGAGTTATGTTACCTTCACAAGTTAAATAACCAAAAAGAATAAAGAGTGATTTTCCTTCTTGTGGGGATCGATTAAAGAAAAACATCTAAGCTCTACTTGTGTTTTCTGTCCAATACAAAGATATTAAAAGAAGGAGAAGAAGAATACAAAGAAGAAAACAATTGTTCAAAAAATCTTAATAATTGGTGATCGTGTGGCTAGGTTTTTGTGAAATCTTTTGAAGAGTTAACCAACCCCTTTTAGCTTTCTTAGAACATTGAAAATGTTTTTACCCTAGAACACATTCTTTAAAGAACCAGTGAATGGTTGGTTGTTTTAGAAGCTCTTTTATTCAACACAATTTAGAACACCGGTTTTGACTGAGAAAATATTTAATTTCTCCCTAGTTCTTATTGTTGTTGATCTAAAAGGATCGATACAGTCAATCCAAAGCTACCATGAAATTTTCTCAATATCAAATTTTGATGTTAATATAAATTTTTAAAAAGTTCAATATGAGAACAATAAAGCTCATATTGAAAAAAAAATTTCCTCAATGAGCCAATATTCAAGAATTTTTTCTGATTTTCAAAAAATAAATTTATATAACCCAAAATAACTCAAAACATCAAAAATTTATTAAGAAACGACATAAAATTTCCTCTAAAAAATGCATTTATTTTTCGATCACATTCGAAGAATATTTTTCATATCAACTCATTAATGGAAAAAAATATTTTCAATATAAGCTTTCTTATTCTTATATTCTTAGATTTAAAAATCTATATCAACATCAAAATTTGATATTGATAAAATTTCATGGTAGCCTTGGAACAGCTGTAGGTTTGTCAACCAAATCAAACGAAAATACAAATAAAACTCTTTGATATGATCCTTGATTGGATCAAGTATCTTTCTTGTTGTTTTTTCAAGGAATAACTTTAAATCACATACTGGTATTTGAATTATAAATAGGTATAATATTTTCACTTTTGATTATTTTTTTCAATTCCAAAAAGAGATTTTTCAAAGATGTAAGTAGCAATTTATGGCTATATTTGAAAAAGGAGATTGAAAATGAAGTGAAAACTTTTTCCATTTATAATTCAAATACCAGTAATTTATTTTTTGATCAAAAAAAAATTGCTTTGTAAAAATATTGCTGAATTAGCCCAAAAACCCAACAACTATTATATCACGATTACTTTTTAATAACGTTATTTTTCTCGAGAAAAAATATTAGAAAAAATATAAAAAATGATGCTATATTTTTCGGATCTACCTCACTTGATATATTTGATATTTTGACATTTATCACGATTGTTAAATAATTACCACGATTTTATATAATATCACAATTTGTTATTTTTATCACGATAATATTGAATATCGCGATTTTCTAAAATATCACGAATTGATAAAAATAATCGTGATTTTTGTAACTTTATCGTAAATTAAGCATATATATCATCAAAACCTCTTTTTTTTATTATTATTTAATTTAATTTTATTTATTTATTTCTTTCAAATAACAAAAAATTCACAAGTAACAAACAAAAATTTATATATCTTTGATTATTTCATTATTTGATTTTAATAAATATTTAACAAAACAACATTTCTATAAAAGAAATATGCACAATTAAAAAAGCAAGTGGAAAATATTGTAATATCAATGAAGAATGTTATAGTGGTAAATGCATTGATAGCGTATGCAAGGGGATTAAAGAAAACCAACCGTGCAATGTAGGAGGTCACGACCGTCAATGCGAAAAGGGATTATTTTGTGCCTCTAGCAAAGGGGTGTGTATAAAACAAATTGAAGAAGAAGTTGAATGTGGGAGTTATTTGAAGCCTGGCAAGACAGATTATAAAATTGCATGCAAACCGGGTTTAATTTGCGATCCATCTAATTCCAGTTACGATGAAGGATTTTGTGTTCCCCTGCATTCAAGGCCGTCGGGAAGCTCATGTGGCATTGCGGATAGTTGCGAATATGGGCTAGGATGTATCAACGGTGTTTGTTCTGCTTCTGATCAAGAATGTGATCAAATCAATGAGAACCAATGCGCGTTAACCCATTATTGTAAATGCAATGATGAACATTCCTCAGGGAAATGCATTCAATTATCAAACTCTGATTGCCAATATGAAGCGTCTCAATTAGTTGATTGCTTATCAATCAACGAGTGCAATTATGGCGAGCAATTTGGGACTGGGAGCTGCATTCATTCCTTTTGCTGGCTACAGTCCCGAGAGTTCCAATGCTGCTCTCAAAGGGGATTTGATACAAGCTATATCCCCAATATTGGGATTGATTGTACCAAAAGGCATTGTGGTAAAAACAAATATGTTGGCTTCAAAGAAAAATGCGATGATTATGAATTGCTATGCCAAGAGGGACTATTTTGTAAAAATATTGATCCTTCCAGTGGCAGTGAAATGGTGTGTATTACCGATAATACCGGAGACGAATGCCAAAATGATCAAGATTGCTATTGGGGGCACTGTAATAATGAAAAGTGTGATGGGGTGAGGGGAGTTGGTGCAGATTGTGACAATAATGAACAATGCAGCACTGGGATTTGTAACCATTCAAAATGCTGGGGAGTAGAGGAAGGCACCGAATGTGTTCCTGACCCCAATAATAAAGTTTGTGGGAAGGGCTCATTTTGCGATAATATAATTGAAAAGAAGTGCATTCAACAATTGAAATCTGGGGACGATTGCACCAATTGGATCGATGAACCAAATTTTGATTATACTTGTGAGTCCATGCATGTCTGTGATGTTATTGTTGAAAATAATACCAAAAGGGGTATTTGTAAGCCAATTCGGGGTGTACAGAAGGGCGAGAAATGTGGATCTCAACAGGTATGTGCGCCACCTTACCAATGCATCGGCAATCTCTGCATAGAAAAAAGCCTTTGCAATGAAAAGGATAACATATATTGCCCATCTGGATTTAACTGCCAATGCCAAACCAATTATTCAGGAAACTGCGTTCAAATTGCAAATACTGATTGCCAAGATGAATACCAGCAATTATTACAATGTAACCAGAAATTTGAATGTGAGACGAACGAAGCCTTTGTGGTTGGATCTTGCCAATATCATAATTGCCAAGAAGAGAATAATAATTTCCAATGTTGTTTACAAAAGGGATTTTCCGATTCGTACTATTTATCCAAACTAATAACTTGCCCAAAGGCATCGCCCACCCCATCACCTTCTGTTTCCCAAGTTAAAGATGATGTGAAAAATCAGAGCCATAAATGGGCAATTGGATTTGGAGTTGCAATCCCATTGTGTATAATATTAATAATAACAGTGTATTTTTTCTTCAAAAGGCATCCTAAAAATAGATTTAAAAATGAGCTAGATGACCGTTTACTTGAAAAATCAGTATCTTCAGATGAGAAAGAACAGAATTAATTAAATATTTTTTTGTTTGCATCTCCCAATAATGTATTAAAAAGTTTCAAAAAAATATATACTAACCATACTATTACCAATTTTTAAATATGATATTTTAATAACCGATATTCATAAAATTTTGACACGTATAAATTTATTTTTATATCTCTAATTAGTGTGCTATTATTTTTGGTAGGGATATTAAAATCTATAATTTTAAAAGTTTTATTTTTTTAAAAAATTGAAGATTTCGTATTTTCTTTTTTATATTTTTTAAACCTAAATTTTTTTTAATAATAATTTTGTATTTTTTTTTAAAATAATTCTAATTATATTATTGATCCAATATTACAAGAATAAATTTCAATATTTTATTTTGAAAAAAATTTTTGTTTGTATTGCTTTCCAATAATTAAAAATTATTTACCAAATTAAAAAAAAAGTAAAAAAAAAAAACAAAAACAATTAAATAGAACAAATATTTTTTTGGTTTAATATATTGATTTAATGGCATTTTTTTAGAACAAAATTTTTAACAAAATTAAGTTTGCTTACGCAATAATTTTTTATTCTCAAACATACACATAAAATGAAACAATAAATGATTCTTTTGAAAAACCCTTTCTTGGGATAAAATTTAATTAATTTTGTCTCATTTCTATTATGGAAAAAGTAAAAAATATTTTGAAATAAAGTCACCTTCTTTGATTTCACCCCCCTAAGTACCAACATAAATTATGATTAAAAAATAATAAGATATTACTCTATTTTTTCGAAGGAGATTTTATTTTACACGAGTTAATATTTTGATTCTTTTTCGATAAAAAACATAAAAATAATTCTTTCACATTTTTACTTTTTTTTTTTTTTTTTCAATTTTTTTACTCATAATTCATTGTCAATTATTTTTTTTTTTACAAGATCAATAGTCACTAAGTAAAAATGTGTTATTCTAATGTTATTGAAAAAGTAAAAAGGATTTTTAAGAAATTATTTTTATTTTTATTTTAATTTTATTTGATCTTCAATACAGATAAATTCAAATAAATATCTAAAATTTTTTTGATTCATTTTCCGTTTTAAATCTTTTTTTAATCATTTTGAATATAGCATTCTATTGAATTAAATGTTGAAAAACTTTCTAAAATTAGTTATTCCTTCGAAATATTCTTACTCTTGAGTTGTTTTATAAGTTGAACCTAAAGATTACAAAAATCGAAATTGAACTAAAAATTTCATGAAATAAATTTGAATTTATCAGGAGTAGATGAAAATGTATATTATCGTTTTTCTAAATAGGGCACTAAGAATTTGAGGATTTCAATTTTTAAGAAAATATATAGATTATTTAGCTGCACTTTGACAATATATCAGTTATTGTTTAAGGTGTAATATTCTACATTGTACTTTCTTGTTTTTTCAAAGGTTAATTATAAATAATACTTGATATTTGAGAAAAAATGTTAGGCACCTTTTACTGAAACAAATTTAAATTTATTTTGTGATATTTTATTTCATAATTAGATTACCAAATATATTTTGAATAATTTGTTTTCGGATATAAACTTTACTTTCTTGTTTTTGTTTTTTTGTTTTTACAACTTTTAATTATCAAGAGAACACTTATAACACAAATTATTTATAAATGGTAATGAGAAAACTCACAAACAGAAAAAACAAATATAAGAAGAGGTTTTAATAAAAGAGTTTCAAGAGAAATATATTCTTTGAAGGATTATTTCTTGTTTGAAAAACAAATTTTGAATTGACTCATATTGT
Organism: Anaeramoeba flamelloides; assembly: GCA_027625915.1. Classification (NCBI taxonomy): domain Eukaryota; family Anaeramoebidae; genus Anaeramoeba; species Anaeramoeba flamelloides. The sequence continues at coordinate 121,909 of JANTQA010000026.1, forward strand.
ATTAAACAGGTTCGACAATTAAGAAAAAAAGGAATTTTTGTTATGCAAGCTTAACTTTTGTTGAATTTTTGTATCTTAAAAGATTTTCTGTCTGTATTTGTTGTCCCTTTACTAAAAAAATTGGGTTTTATTTAAATTCAAATAAACTAAAATAAACCTTTAACAAATAGAGCAGTGAAAAAAATACTGGTCATGAAAAAAATCCCTGTCAAGATTTTTAATTGTGAATATTAGTAAAATTATTTTGTAATTTCATTTATTTACAATCAAATTCCTTTTTTTAAGAATCCAACTTTTTCAATTATAACCCCCCCGCTTATTAGAATGATGATTGATGAAATCACACTTGTCAAAACACCATTCAATCAATCAAAAAAAAAGAAGAAGAATTATCATTTTCCAAACTCTCGTAAACCTCAATAAAACTCGATTGTGTTTCAAAAAAAGTTGATCAACATATGGCTATCAAACAATTACCCGAGTATTCTAGAGAGGCCTTACTTTGATGGACTTTAGGTAGGTTTATTACTAATCTCATAAAAAAATTGGTTATTTATAATAAGGATTTCATTGAAATTAGACAAAAATTTTACTAATACTCAAAATTAAAAATCTTGTTGGGTATTTTTTTCCCTGCTATATAACAAATATTCCAATTGTTTTTGTAATTTGTGGCTTAGGTTGGGAGTACCAAATCAATTGGAAATAAATAATTATAATACAAGATCGTACTTACTTAAACCAACAGAAAATCATGTTGATATTATAGTTGTAGGTTACAGATTAAATGATACCCCCATCCGAAAATACTGGACTTGTTGAAAATGCCATTTATTGTTTAAATTATTAAAAATATTTTACTTCATTTTCCTTTGATTTTTCTTTACTCAATTGGATTTTCAAATAAAGTAGGTTGTTGTTTGTGATCTGTTTTCATATAATTTGAAAAACAAAAAAAACATAATTTTTTCCCTTTTATTAAACGAAGACAAGTAAAATTAATTCTTGATCAAATTGAAAAACCATTCATAAGGGTTTCAGTGGTTCAGACAATTCTTGGTTTTGGAACCAAAGTTTTTAGTTCAATATGTATTTTCGGAAAAAAATATAAAAATGGGATTATTCTTCATTTTTTACATTTTTTTTACTTTTTTCTTTGTTTTTCAAAATGTCCAAGATAAAAAAATCACAAACTCAAAAAGATGAATCTGTCATAAACAATCTTCAAGAAAAAGAAAAAGAAAATTATGGAAAATTGCTTTCAACAACAGAAGGACTTGATAGTGTTCTTCTTAAGAAATCTGAGATCTGTAAATATCATTTTCTCTTTTCTTTTTTTTAATTAATATTCAAAAAAAAACTTAAATTGTTGGTGTCTTTCTTGTGTTCTGTTTTTGGAACAATACTGAAAACTAAAAAATTGAAATGAATAGTTTCAATTGGAAGAGATCAAACACTCACTTTGTCTTTTCCAAAAAATAACAGAATAAGTGGAAAACATTGTACAATTGAGTGGGTTGAAGAAGAGGAAACAAACTATGGGTTAAAAAAATATAAAGTAATCATCAAAGACTTTTCTTCAAATGGCACTTACGTAAACAACCAGGTTTGTAACTGTTTGGGTTAATTCAGAAAATCCATTTTCCACAAAATTATTTGTCGTCTTTTGCGTTATTTCTGATTTTTTTTTTCTTTCTCTTTCTCTTGTTTTTTCTGATTGTTTTTTTTTTTTTCTTCTTTTTTCTCTCCAAACAAAAGAGGGTTGGAAAAAATAAAGAAATAGAACTTTTTCATTCAGATCGTATCTCTTTATCTGCACCACAAGGTGCTAAATCAAAGCAACCAAAGCCAGTTTGTGAATTTGTCTTTCAGGATTGGAGTGTGATCCCACCAGAAAATATGAACAAGGGGATCTATAAAGAATATGAGATTAAACATCTCTTAGGAACAGGTAATTTTGCAGAGGTTAAATATGGCATCAACAAAAAAACAAAGGAAAAGTATGCGATCAAAATTATCGACAAAAAAAAATTCATTGGGCCACAGGACTATGTTGGAAGAAATAGGCTAATGGATGAAGTAAAAATTCTTACTCGAATTAGACATCAAAATCTTGTTTATCTTGAAGAAATTTTCGAAGACGAGAATTATTTATATTTAGTTTTAGAATTGTAAGTATTGAATTAAATTCATTTCTTTTTGACTTACTTTTTAAGGTTATTTATTTTTATGCCTAAAGAATGTTAAGGCAGTTGTGTTCATTTTAATTTTGTTTCTAGTTTTAATTGTAAAATATAAAGATCAAAATTTTCATTTAAGGACTACGTTCCCACCCTTGAGGGGGTTGAGTAATTCTGTTATTTCACTTTCACTTCTCACAAAAAAATTTCACTCGGAAGAAATTGGACAAAAAAAAAAAACATTTTTTGTCTTCTTTACCTTTTCGCGCAGACTTTTTTTCAATCTTTTTCAATGAAAAGTAGAAATTGAAAATAACAAAAAAAATAATGCCAAAAAATGGCTTTTGGGGATTTTCAGGTGCATTTCAAATTTGAGAACATTTCAAACTTGTAAAAGCAAATGTAAAAAATATATAGACCAGCCCAAGAAAATAGTGTGAGTTCAAAAAGTTGAAATGGAAATTCCAAAATCATAAAATCAAAATTGAGCATGATCGGACAAGATAAAAATTGTGAAAATTGTTGAAATTGTGAAAATTTCACATTTTTTCTAAAAGAAATTCTCGTTGGACAAATATTACTTGGGTTACATAACTCGTCAAGGGTGATTTTATACATTATTTCACTGTTTTCACCTAAAAACTTAGTCCTTAACTTTCCAAAAAAATCACAGACCAAAAATAAAATAAATCATCAAAGTCCCCAATTCCCAAAGGTAAATCAATAATTTAAGCTGGTTTTAAGAATTAAAAATTTGAAATGTATTATGATTTATAAACTATAATTTTGGAAAGCTGAAGGATAATTTTGTTATATTTGTTTTAGACCAAATAGCAAGCTTCTTTTTGGAATTAAAAATTAGAAAAGTTTCATGATTTTACAAATATATTTTTTTGGAAAGCTGAATGAAAATTTTATTACAATTTATTTTGAAACAAATAGTATTTGCGGACTTTATTTGAAGATGAAAAAATAGAAACTTTCAAATATTGAACATCACATAACATTTTTTTTCAATGTAAAGTATTGTTGCAAAGTTAAAAAAGAAGATTCTGTTCCGTAAAATAAAAATTTGATCATGAAAATCCGAGAATTTATAAATGTTTCCGAAAAAAAGTCACATAAATCATGGAAATCATTCAAAAGACAAATCTTACTCATATTATTTTGAGTATTTTTGATTCTTATCAACTTTACAATTCGATTTCCCTGAAAAAATTATCGGTGAGTTTTGGCTTTTGAATTATTTCTATGATTTATGTGACTTTTTTTCGGACAAATTCATTTTTCATTTGTTTTTTTTTAAATATACCTTTTTATTTTTCAAAGAAAAAAGAATCAATATTTTTTATTAAAAGACTGATAAGAATTAGTAATTAAATAAAAAAGATCAAAATTCAATGGCTATTTTCAACAACATAGATGAAATAAACAAACATTTTATTTAAAAAAAGAATATTGATTAGATCGAAAAATTACTCTTTCAAAAATGAAAAGATAGTTTTTGTGGAAAAAAGAAAATTAAAAAACAAAAATCAACTTTTTGAAAATGATAAACCAACCTATCACTAAATAATCAAAAGAATATTCACAAATCCAGCTTAATGATTGTAACCAAAACAAACAACTTTTTGAGTATAGTAGCGAAAAAAATACCTGCAATGAAAATAATCCCTGAAAAGATTTTTAATTGTGAATATTAGGAAAATTGTTGTGTAATTGCAAATATTTTCAATCAATTCCTTTTTTCTAAATAACCAATTTTTTTATGAACTTAGTAATAAACCCACCTAACGTTGATTAAAGTGTATGGACGTCTCTATAGAATACTCAAGTAATTGTTTGATAGCATAAGTAGATATACTTTTTTTTGAAAAACAATCGATTTTAATAGAGGTTTACTAGAGTTTGGAACATGATATTTTTTCTTCTTGTTTTTTTGATTGATTCAATAATGTTTTGAACAAGTGTAATTTTATTAATCATCATTGTAATAAGTGGGTGAGTTATAATTTTAAAAGTTTTTTTCTTAAAAAAAGGATTTTATTTTAAAGAATTAGAAATTACACAACAATTTTCCTAATATTCACAATTAAAAATCTTGTCATGGATTTTTTACGCTACGATATAGATTAATTTAAAATTAATTATTTTTTCATTTTTTTTTTTTTAAATTTTTTGAACTAAACAAACAATTAAGTCAGTGTCCACATTTAAATTATATTTTTTTTGAGTATTTATTTTTAACTCTATAGAAATCAACCAAATCACCTCAAAAACTCACAAAAAATGATTCCAAAGTTAAACTAAAAAAAAGTCAAATATTTTTCAAAACTACTTTTCCAAAAAAATTTTACTTACTTTATAATGGTATTGGGAGGGGTTTTGTGAAATTTTATCACATATTCTTATTAAAATAAATTTTTAATTATTAAACCAAAAACATTTTTTCTAATTTCATAAAATTTTATCTTATTCAAATTTTTTTCTTTTATTTTTGTTTTTTCATTTTTTTTTTTCAAATTTTTGATACTTTTTTTTTGAAAAAGATCATGTTGGAAAAAAAAAAGATATTCGAAAAGACAAATAAACCTTCAGAAAAATGTAGACTAAAAAATTAATTTTAAAATACAAATATATTATTAGTAAAAAATCCTGAGATTAAACATTTAATCATTAAAAGCTTAATAATAAAAAATCCGAAAAGCTCTTTTCAAAAATTTTGATTAACTTTTTTTTGGTTTTTATTTTAAATTTATAATTTTTAGTCTTTATATGTTTATGATGATTTAAAAATGAATTACAAATCAGATTTAATTATTTGTTTTTTCTTGAATACGAAAGAATAAATTTTTTTTTTTCAATTTATTATTTCAGGTGAGTCACAATTTTTGAAATTATGCTTACTTGATCTTTTTCATTTGTAAATCTTCTTCTTAATAAAAGAAACCCCACCAGGGAAAAAATGTAAAAAATAATAAAATTCTTATTTTGAATCAATTACCTTGTATTAATTTTTCTATCAAAATTAAAGTATTTATTGAAATTATATGCCATTCAAGACACAATTGACACATATTAAGAAAATATTTATTTTACCCACAATTTAAAAAAATATGACTACCTATCAACTATTTAATCACTAACAAACAAGCTGACGGATCAGAACAATGATAAAATGTTGGAAAAAAAAAATGAAAAGCAAAAATTTTTTTTTTCAATTTCTCTTTTTATCTTTTGATCAACTGAGTTTTCTGAAAAAAAAAGGATCAAAACAATTTGTGATAATGTGGATCATATTTATCACATAATTGATGAATTATGGGATTTCTTTGTAAAAATTATCAACAATAATAACAATGTTATACTTGATTGTTGCAGATTAAGATCTTTTTACCCTTAAAACCATTTTAGTTAACAGAACTTAAATCTTTCGCCAATTTAAACAAAAAACCATCCTTTCCAATTTTTTTCTGAACAACCGATCCAAAAATCATTTTGTGTTCGAAATTAACATTTTAAGAAAAAAAAAACAATACAAATCGCTTGCAAGAAAAAAATACTTATATTGAAAAAGGCAAGCATTTTCACCTTGGACTAACTTATCAACAAAATCTTTATTTGAGGTTGTATAATCAACAGTTTTAAATTGCTTAATTTTGTTTTTTAAGATTTCGGATCTTTCTCGATCCTTTTCTGTTTGGCTTGTTTCCCAATTTATAATTCCTAATTTGGGGTTGTTGTAAAATTAATGGATTTGAGAAAAGATTTTCATTGGAAATAAATAATTTCCTCCAAGATGTTCACAAATGTAATTTATTATTTTTTATTTCAATTGGTTTTCAGAAAATACTTCTTTGAATTTTCGATTTAATAATTCAAATTTTCAAACATTTACATAAGTCTTTTTTTCCGATCTGTAAGACTTTAAATCTGAAAATGTAAATTGTAATTTTTTTTGATAAATTCTGAAAGGATCGAGAAAGTAAAAAACAAAATGTTGAAGTAATCTTTTATTTCATTCAAATTTTTTTTTTCAAAATCAAAATAGAGAAAATAATTTAAAAAGTTCGTCAATTGTCCTGAATGTCAATTTTGTGAAAAAAACACTAGACTTTTTAAAAATTAAATTTAATCCTTTCTTGAAAATTCAAAAAGTTAAAAGGTTATTAGACTTAAAAACTAATTTCAAAATCATTCTGATGTTTAAAAATATTTTCAAGTTTCTCAATATGATTTAAAATCATTAAATAGGATTCTACCTTTTTCTTTCAAATTTTGATATTTCGATAATCACAGAAATCACAGAAATCACAGAAACTAATTTTAAACAAACAGAAATTTCAAACTATTAATCATAGACTCAATAATAGTCGAACTCTTGATAAATTAATTTAATTTTCAAATTGAAGATAAACCCTGAAAAATAATTTCCTAAAAAAAAGTACTTTGGCTATCTAAAACGAAAGAAATACTAAAATTCCATTCTTATTATCACAAAAAAAAAAAAATAATAATAATCTTTAGGGTAACTGGGGGCGATCTTTTGGATCAAATTATAAATAAAGGTGCCTATACTGAAAAAAAATCACGAATAATTTTTAAACAGTTATTAGAAGTTATGGACTATTTACATTCTGAGGGTATTGTCCATCGCGATCTTAAACCAGAAAATATTTTGCTTAAATTAAAAGACAATGATTCTTTTATAAAAGTGGCTGATTTTGGAGTTTCGAGAATTATTAAACACGATACCTTTATGCAAACAATCGCAGGAACCCCTGCTTACCTGGCGCCTGAAATTATTTTCCAAGGTGATAAAAATGGATATGGAAAAGAATGCGATTATTGGTCATTGGGTGTTATTTTATATGTTATCATAAGTGGTTTGGAACCATTTGGAGTTGAAGAAGGAAATTTAAAAGGCCAGTACAAACAAATTAAAACAGCAAATATAATATTTCCAGAAGAGGAATTCGGTCATATTTCAGTTGCAGCAAAAAATTTAATTAGAAGATTCATTACTGTTGATATAAAAAAAAGAATCACTATTAAACAAGCATTAAAACATCCCTGGATGTTAAATAAAAATAAACTTGTAAAAGATGAATTTCAAACAGAGTATGAAAAAGATTCAGATTCAGATTCAGATTCTTGCTTTGACTTGAAACCAAATTCTAATTCAAATTCAAATTCTAACTCCAAAATGAAATCTAGTTCTAATTCCAATTCCAATTCCGATTCCGAATCTGATTCAAATACCAAAAAAAAACAAACGAAATCTAAAAATAATATTGATGAGAATAATATCAGAAAAAGAAAACTTGTAAATGTAAGTGAAGAAGATGGGATTACAAAAGAAAAACAAATAAAACAAAACTTGAAAAAACAAAGCAAAGCAAAACAAAAAAATTAAATTATTATTTAAAGAAATATTCATTTTTTTAATTATTTAGTTGAGTTATTATTATTTTTTTTTTTTTCATTTCAAATCATAAATCAAATAATCAAAAAAAGGAAAAAGTTACAATAAACTTTTCATAATTAAACTTAAATATTTTTTTTGATCGCGAGTAAATTAACAAAATTCAAATTAGATCAAAAAAGTTTAAAATAAAAAATTAATATTCATATGTTTAATTTTTATAAAAAATGACTTTACGATTTTAAAATTTATTTGGCTTACAAACGATCATTTTCGAAATAATTCCTTTCTTTTCATATAATTTTAATTAACAAGTAAATTCCAATTTTTCATACACCCGTTTAACTAATGTGATGTAACTTTTAAACAAAAAAAAATCTTAAAGTTAACATATGGTTCAAGTTTCTATGAGATTTAATCAAAATCCTAACTAAACTAAAATTCAAAATTTTCGACACATCTAAAACGTTACAAACAATCACAATAATACAATTTCATTCAAATTGGAGATAATTTTGATTTTTGTAAAATCTGAAAATCATTTTTTCAACTTTTCGTTTTTGTTTTCATTTCATTGTTTGAATTACGTAATTTGTTTCGTTGGATCAAAAATTTTTTTCAACCCTTGATATTAGGTTAAAGCCAAGTTGTTCCAAATAGAAGAACTCAAATAAAATTAGTTTGTAGTATCTAACCTTTGATCGATCAATATTCCTAATAGAATTTCAACAAATTTACTAATGTATTTTTTTGTTTTGCTCTCTCCAAAATTTTTAACACACCCATGATTTATTTGTATTGATAATTATTTATTTATTGTTTTGTGAGTATTGTAATTTATAAACAAGTGTTAACATTTCAATTAGTGAATGGTTCTAATTTGGTAAATCTTCTTGAATTGATTAAATAAGTTTTTTTTTTTCACAAATCGAATTTTGGTGTGTTAAAAATTTTGAATTGGGGTTTATATTTGTAGATTCAAGACACTTGTTTTAAAACAATGAAGTTATGTTCAACAATTTTCACTTTTTTTAATAGATTTTTTTCAATCCAAATTAAAAATTTTCACTGACTCTCTCTTCTCTTAGTAGAATTTCGGTAGGGAAAGCAAACCTGTTTGTTGTTAGTTTTTTTTATAATTTGAATTAATTTAATTATCTCTTTCATTTTACTCAAACAAATTCAGCAGTGTAAAATCACTTCTCACCTTTGATTTCAAATTAAGAAATAAAATGAAAATTTATTAAAATTATTTATTTCCTTTAATTAAAAAAAAAAAAAAAGTAATAAACTTACCAAATACCTAACTTGATCTAGAGATATTGAATCTAGTAAGAGATAGTCAATTGTTAACAGATCAATACACTCATTAAACAAAGGGATATAATTACTTTCTATTCATTTTTATAAAATTCTGAAAAGATTTAAATGGGTAAGTATTTCTCAAATAATTAACATTTTTATGAAGGACAAGTTTGGTTTTGAATTGAAATTTAACCTTGGAGGAATTTTTGTAACTTTCTGAGGAAAGGATAAACAATTAAAAATATTACGATTAAGAATATTCTATAATCCGGCCATCATATAGTATTTGGATACTTGATGAGGTACTGTTGACACATTACCAGTTCAAAAAAAATTAATTATTGTATTTTTTTTATTTTCAAGGAAGAAATTTAGTTTCCTCTTATAGCGGTTAATATTTTTTTAATTTGAGGAATAAACCGATAATTTATTGGATTTTTCTTTTATTTGAAAAAGTAAAAAAAAAACTTAGGTACTTGATGTTAGCTTGTCTATAATAAATAAGAGTTGAGTACAATCAAAATTTTTTACTCAATTCTTTTGAATTCCAGAAAAATGCTGTTAAGTTTTCTTGAGTTTTCAGTTTATTGGGTTGATCAATAGATTTTATAGATAAAACAGAAAACTCAAGAAAATCAAGTTTCGATATTGTTTTCATTCTTGAAATGAAAAGAAACTTTCTTAATTTTCTGTTTATTTCTCAAATTAAGAAAAACCTTGGCACCTTACTTCATTATATTGCATTTAGTGGCACATCCCATATACCCAAACCCGCTTTAAACATTTTAATAAAAGAATCATTGTTTCTTTCATCATTCAATTGCGATATGATCAATAATGAGTATTTATTCTTTATACTATTGTAGATATTATACTTACTTTTTTTTTTTTATTGTTTTTTGAATTTGTTTTCTTTTTTTAACCATATTTTTTAGATTTCATTTCTTAGAATGGAAGGTTCCTGAAAAAATATTTGGTATTGACAATAATTTATATTTTGACCAAATTTACTTTTTTTACGGATTCTTCAAATATTAGTTTTTATTAAATTATTGAAATATCATATATGGGGATCGATTTAAGTAAATTGTAAAATACATTTATTTTATAGAAGTAGAACTTTTTGTTAAATATACTATTTTATACGTTATATATATATTAGAAGTAAATAGGTATTTTCACATTGTATTTCTTGAATTAAAAAAAAAAAAAATCTTTAAATTTTGGGTAATTTAAAAATATAGATTAAAAATTTTGATTTTATTCTGTTCTTTATAATTTTTTAAAATAGATTCATTTTTTGTATATAGCTTTTTTTCTGATTTTATATAAGATATATAATAATTTTTTAGAATCTTTCTATTTTCATCAAGAATTCATATATTACAAAATTTTCTCTCAATTATTTTTGATTTAATTAAATAAATTTTCAATCTAAACTTTGTTTGAGTCAAAGGTTCCCAAAAAAAAAAACATTTTTTTTCAAATATCAATTCTTTTATATAATTGACCTTTGAATAACAAATAAGAAATAAACAGAACAATACACATCAAAGAATTGTTGATATATGTCTGAAAGAAAACTAACGAATCAATAAATTTTCTTAAAAATTAAAAAACTCAAATTCTTAGTACCCTATTGAGAAAAACAACGATGCTTGTTTTGAACTTCTACTGGTATTTGAATAATAAATATGAAACATTTTTCACTTCATTTTCCATACTTTTCTGTTAGAAATCAAGTGCACAAACGAAGTTTGTTGATATTTGTGGTCTCTATTTGAAAAAGCAAATGAAAATGAAGTGAAAATTTTTCACATTTATTATCTTATATCAAGATCAAAGATCGAATAGAATTGCAATAGAAATCAATATGATTTCTCAACAATCTTTACATGGTTTGAATAACCTTAGAATAACACATTTTATCAAGTGACGATTGATCTTGTAATAAAAAAATAATTTTGCAATAGAATGAGGTTTTAAAAAAATATCGAAAAAAAAAAAAATGATTTCAATTTTGAAAATTTCCAAAATAAATTTTTTCTTCTAATATCTATGCAAACCCTTTAAACACATGTATTTCACCCATTACAACTGGGTCCCTTTGACTGAAAAATAGTTTATGATTTAATATAATATCAAAAAAAAAAATAATTGGGAATATAAAACTTTTCTAAACCAATAATATCTTTTATATCCATTAATGTATTTTTTTAAAAATAATATTACTTTATTATGTTTATCTTAATTTTTTACTAATTTCTAGAATTTAATTAAAATAACTATTTTGTAAATTTTTAATATTTCAAATAATTTTCAGTTGAAGATTTTCTAATTTTAATCATCAATTTCCAAATATTTTAAATTGGATTTAAATTCAAAATTAATTTTGTTTATTTAATTTATTCTTTTAATGAATATTTATTTTTTCAATTTTTATAAATTAATTTTGTCTTAATATATTTTTTTCTATCCATGACAGTTAATAAATAGAATTTTATATAACCAAAATTTTGATATCTGTTATTTGCAAAAAGAAGAAAACTTGTTTTTAAATAAAAAAAACTATTTATAATTATTTTATAATTTTTTTTAAAATATTTTTGGAAAAAAAAATTGTTTTCCCCAAAAAAACTTTTAATGTACAGACATCTAGTTATCCTACCTAAATAAGAAAAAAATAAATAAATAAAAATAAAATAAACAAAGGAATTAATTAGATTAGATGAAATTTTTGTTAAAATAGATTGTAATTGGAAATTTTCTTGGAATCTTTGTGTTAAATAACTTTTTTGATTTCTTGCCAAAGTTCGATTACTGCCACCTTTTTGATTTGTTTTAGATTTTTGACGATGTAACTTGTTATTAGAAGAGGATGATGATGAAGATGTGAAAGTAACTGAATCATTTGATGAATTATTTTGTTGATTAATATTATTTTGAGTTGATTTATTTTTTTTCCTCTTTTTTGGAGAAATTCTTAAAAAGAGATGTACCATTGGAATTGTTATATCATCAAGGTTATTTATTGGGTAAATTCTTTTTTTTTTATTCCATTCAAGAATTTTTGCTCTTCTTTTTTCTTCTCTTTCATTTACATAAACACTTTTTTTCTCCCAAATTTCTTGCATTTTTTTTTGAATCTCCAAACTTTTGTTTATTTCGTCTTCAATTTCTTTTAAGGATTTTGTTCGCTTTGCGATATTATTTTTAATATTGGGAGGATCTTCCTTTCTTAAGACAATTTTTGGGAAGGGGTTATTTGGAAGAACGAAATCCTTTTCGAGGGATATTAGAACAATTTTTTCGGAAGAGTATTCTGTTAAGGTCAAACCCTTTTTCACTGGCTCCCCATCAATGAAATGGTCAAACTCGTCTTCTCTTTCGATATAGATTCGGTTTTGGAGTAATTTTGTAAACCATGGATTAAAAACACTTGACTCGTCGGCGTAATTTTTATCCCATACCAGGATGGCACCAGAATTATTTGAGCATGTAACCACCACAGGGTCGGTTGGATGAACTGCAATATCAGAAAGATCGCCGCCCTGTGGGTCCTCTATCGCAGGATGAGCTAAACGCCCATCATCAGCTTGAACGATAAAGAGTTTATGTTCGTTAATCCTTCCAGATGCCGATAATAAATATTCAGAAGTGTTTGTATAAACCACTTTAAACATTATAGTTCTATTTACACTTTCACCAAATCGCGAGGTTACTCGAAATCTTGGGGTGTTTTCATTCAATGTTGTTTTTTTTTTTTTTGTTGTATTTGTTGTTGATGCTGTTGTTGTTGTTTTTTTTTCATTTGGATCTGTTGCCCAAAATGGTTTTTTGCCAATTATTCGAAGATTTCGAATGAAATTATCAACTGCGGCTAAAACAACAAATTTACCATTTGGTGCTAATTTGATATCATAAAAGCATTGCTTCTTTTTACGAGCATTCAGCTTAATGGGGAAAATACCGAGAATTTCTAAAGTGTCAGTATCAAATTCAATTAAAGATGGACTTGATGATCCAGACACAAAAATACTTTCGCCATCCTTTGAAAAGCATGAAACTCTTCTTCTTTTGAGATACAATTTTGATTTGATCACCTTTGGTCTTCTTAACACACCCAACCATTTATGCTTTTTAGCCAGCCTTGTTTTTATTAAAAAATCTTGGTTTGGTATATATGAATTAATGACATATTCGGTATGATCTACTTTAATGTTTGAAAGAGAACCATGCTTGTTTACATTTGAAACAATTGATACAATGTTTAGGTTTGCCCTTTTGCCCTGAAAATAATAATTATTTTTCGATGAATTCGGATCTTTTGAGTTTATTTTTCCTTTGTCAATTAATTCTATTTCCATATCTTTTTGATCTTTTTTTTGGAGACTAATAATTTTTGGATCTTTCTCATTTACTTGTAATTTCTTTTTCTTTTTCTTTTTCTATTTCTATTTCTTTTTTATTGTCTGTTTCCGTTTCTAGTTGCTTTCCCATTTCATTTTTTTGATTAAATTTGTTTGATTTCTCTTCGAAATTTTCTTGAATTTTATTACAATTTGATATATTGATTAAATATGGATCTTCATTTAATGTATTAACTAAACAAAGATCACACCAATTGTTATTTGTTTCAAGTGAAATTATTGATGATTGGAATGTAAATTGCTTTATTATTTTGTGTTCAACAATATCAATAATCTTTACAATATTCCCAATTGTACCAAAAATAATTTTTCTACCATCACAATACCAACAGATAGTAAGAACATGTTGTTTTTTTTTTGCTTTAGATCCTTGTTTTCCTCTCCCTCTATTTCCACTTCTCCCTCCCCCCCCCTACCTCTTCCTCTACCTTTTGGTTTTCTTGTTTCAATTGGCTTTTCATTTTCATTAACTTTTTCTTTTTCTTGAATTTCTTCTTTTTTAATTTCTATTTCCATTTCTTTTTGATCTTTATTTTGGAGATTAATAATTTTTGGATCTTTCTCATTTACTTGTGATTGTTTTTGTTCTTTTTCTGTGTTATTATTATTTATAGTTATACTCATTTTTGTTTTTTCTTCTTTTATTTGTTGTAAACTATTTTCTTGGTTGACATTTGATATGGTTTGTTTTTCAAGAATTTCTTTATTTAGTTCCTTTTTAATACTTTGTTTCTTTTCTTCTTGTTTATCAACTGTAATATTAAAAAACCGATCAACCACATTGTGTGTGCTATAGTCCCATAACAATACACTTCCTTCATTATATCCAACTGCAAGTAACGATCCTTTTTCAATGAGAATTTTTGGATATAAAAAAAAAGTAAAAAAGTAAATCCCTTTTTTGAAAACCAGAGAGATTGAAAAGAAAGAATTTCGTTAAATTACCTTGTTTGTTAAATGATAAGCACATCGGAGAAATGTCAACTATTGTTTTAGTTTCATCAAGCTTTGAAGACAATAACTGATCAACCACACAATGAGGGAAATGGTCTTCATGTGGATCTTGAGAGTTTTATGAAGAAATAGATATAAAAAACAAAAAAAATAAGATTAAGTAAGGCATTATTTGAAATTGAATACAGTTGGAATATTACTTCTAAATTTTAGGTTCATTTTTGAGTTTTTGTTTTGGTATTCTTTGAAAAATTACAAAATTAGAAAATTAAAACAAAAACTTAAAAAGGAAAAAAATAATAAAATTTAATTTATATTTCCCATTTTTTTACAGATCAAGTAAATTGAACAAAAAAAACCTTTGGGTTTTTAACTTTTTGAAGTTTAAATTTATTATACTACAGTTAAATCTAAAACCCTGAATTGTAAAAAAACCGAAGAACAATTTTTTTTTTGATCAATTGAAAATATTACTAAAAGTTCTTCAATGTATTTCCGATTTCCAGACTAAAATCTAAATTATCCAATTACTATCAATTTTTCTCATTTTTTTATTGTTTAAATATTATAAATCTCTGAATTTTAAACCTTTGGTACTGGTAGAAATTAAATAAAAAAAAATACTACAAATAATATGAGACAATTTCTATAAAATGAAAATCTAATTAATTGTGATTATTCTTAAATATATTTCTAATTTTATTTGAAAACATCTATTCTGATAATTAATTTGAAAAAAGATTTAAAAAAATTTGAGTATTATTTTTAGATCTTTCGAATTAATAATTATTAACAAATTAAACTTTTTAATTGTGAAACTTGGTCGAAACTTTTATTTATAAAATAATTTACCTAAAGCTATTAGAGTCTACCAAGAAGAAGCTTAAATTTAAAGAATGTTATATTGAATGTAAATCAGTATTAGTTCTACACATCGTTCAAATGTCTCTGATAATTTCATTAGTAAAATAGTTCTATTAGTTGATCTCATCAAATTAAAATGATTCTTGTATTAGTAAAAAACATGAAGAATTTCAGAAATCTATCTACATTTTGAGACAAATTTAAAAGGCTGAATAATCAATATTCAGACCTTAAAGTTACAAAATATCTGTCTTAAATTTGTTGAGAAATTCATATTGCTAAAAAATTTATTTTTTTTTTTTTATAATTATCGGTTTTAGAGGTGAGGGGGGGGTAAAGATACCTCTTATTTGCCGTTAGGTTTTCCTAAACTTAAAATTAGGAAATTTTTTAAAATATTCAAACTTAGTTTTATTATCTACTAGACCTAATAAAGATATTTAATTTTGTTTGTTATAATATTAATAATAGTATTATTATATAAAATATTGAAAAATTATTTATTTGTAATTCAAAAATCCGGATTTTATGGTTATTTGTATAGGATGGACAATCCCTGTAAAAATGATCAAAATCTTCAATTATATCTAAATCTTTATCTATATACGCAACTGACAAATTGTAATTTTATTTTTATTAATAAAATAAAAATATCTATTAATAGAATATGGATAATTTCATAACTAATTCTTATTCTAATTCCTTGAAATTTTTAGATTTTAAAACAATTGATTTTAAATCAAAAATAATTAACTCAATTGATTATTGTGATAATTTATTTTCACATATTGAAAATATATTGATATTACAATGACTTTATAAAAAGGAAAACAAACTAATCATTATTTGTTTTTTTTTTTTTCGATTTATATTTATTAAGTGAATTTTGAAATCATAAAATCAGAAAATAGTGGCTGTTGGAAGTTTTATGAAGGGATAAATAAAATACTGGAAAACAATTAATTTGGATTTGTATTTTTTGATTTGTAGAAATTAATTCAAATATATATAAATATATATATATATATATATATATATGTCTTAATATACGGGGACAATGTTTTTTTTTAAAGAATTTATTTTAATGAATATAGACAGCTAAATTTGATTAGAATATTGTTAAAACCAACCCCCAATTAACTATTTTGGTTCAACAAACCCCCCAGAATCTTTTATTTAAAATCGAAAAAAAAATAAAAATATTTTCAACGTTTTCTTATTTTTTAGTTACTCAAATCAAAATCATTTCAAGATCTTTCAATAAGGGTTTGGGTTTTCTGGTTTTTCTTCCAAAATTCGAATAAATAACGAAAAAAATTTTATTTTTTTTTTAAAAAAAACGAAATTTCATTTAAAATTTTTTTATTAAAAAAATACAACTCCTGTTTTTTCTGTACCGGGTGGAAAACACTCCACCCAAACAAAACAATTTTAAAACCAAAATTGAAATTAAAATATTCTTTCTATGTGTTGAGAAAATAAATTGCTCTATTTTGTTCTTTTCTTCAACTAGAAAAAGATAAAATATAATTACTACCAAACATTCAAGTTACAAATGGTTTTATTTCCTGATGTGTATTTGTAATTTTTGAAATCCATTTTGTAATAAATAATCTCAAAAAATAAATCTCATGAATGAAAATAAGTACCAAATCCCCAATGTCTATAAAAGATTTAATTTTTGAATAAAAAATTTCACTTCAAAAAAAGCAATTAAACATGATTTTCCAGTCTTACTCTTCCCTAAATTCATTTTTTATGCTTTATAATTCGAAATTGAAATGGTTGTTTTCGAAAAAAAATATTATTACAAAAAAAAAAATAAAATAAAATATCTTCTTATTTTTCGAACAATTGCCGTATTTCTACACATTTAGTTTTTCATACAAATCTATTTTGTATCAATCTCTTATGATCAAAAAACCGAGTATCTAAACATTTTTAACCATGTTAAATTCAAATTTCAATAAGTAACTCTTCATTCAATTCCAAATTAATAGATTTTTAATTATGTTTCTAAAAAAAGCAAAAAATGTTTCAGTTTTTTTTCTTTGTGATTTTTTTCTTTATTAGTTTATTGATCAACAATTCCCATTCCTTTTTTAATAATAAAAAAAGAGTGAATATTATTTTTGGTATCAATTACAGGAAATTAGAAAAAATAAAAAATACTGAAATTGTAGCAAAAGACATAAGAATTAACCATTGTGGAAAAAAAGTGAAACACGGTTATTAATTGGGACCATTAGAGAAAATTCAAAGAAAGATCAATGAAAAAAAGAATAAATAAATAAATAAAAACAAAAATGAAATATTAAGCACAATAACAGTTTTTTTAATACTATTTTTTAGTATTGGGTTTTTCTAAGATTGATCAATTATTAAAAATTTGTTCAAAAAAATTAACAGTATTTTTGGGGATCTCTAAACCACCTAAAATTTCGATATGAACGTAGATTTAAATTATATTTGTTGGGTTGATTGAAAATAATATAACAGATTATAATTTGAAGTTGATTGGTTTCTGATTTTTATTGATTTTCCTTTTCTTTTTCAGTAATGTTCCTAATTAAAAACTGTTTTTCACTTTTTTTCCAAAAAGTAAAAAATTTTTTTTCTTCATTGAAAAATGAAGGTAATTATTATCCTTCTATGGAATTAAGTTTTTTATCTATATTCATCTATTTTTAAAAATTGTCTGTTTTTATTTTGAAATTATATGGATTTTTTATATTGACTTTTTTTGGGGACTTGTTCGTTTTATTTTTTCAAGTATGACTTTGTTTACTTTTTTCATCATCAATAACATTTTTTTATTTCAACAGAGAATAATTTTTTTGAAATAATTAAGAAATATGTTGAATTAAAAACTTTTAGAAAACGAGAAAAATGACCTAACTTATAAACACAAAAAATCATTACTGAAAATAGCTTTAAAAGTAAGTTTTCTCTTAAAATACTACAGATTTTGACTTTAATTTTTCTATTTTAAGATATCTGCAAATTTTATTTGAAATTGCTATTAAATTTATTACAAAGATTTTTTTTATCGTTACATATATTTAAGAGATCCAATATTTGAGGTCAAGCTGACTTAAATATCTACATTCTGATTATCAAATTATTTTTCCAAAATACTCAAGTATTTGTTCATTATTAAAAAGTTCGTCATTTAATAATTGAAATTTCTAAAAAAATAAGACTTTTTTTTCGTTTCCTTCTTTTTGAGACAAAAATAATGCCTCATAGTATAAAAATAAATTTTGAACAACTGTACAATTATAAAGAACGAATTTTGCAGGAATTTAGAATTTTATTTTTTTAAAATCTACCTTTTTGTTTACCCAAAATTCTCTTTTAATTTGTCTTAATGAACTCTTCACAATACAAATTTAAGACAGAAGATTTAGGTGTTCTTCTAAAGAACACTTCAGGAAGGATTTTTATTCCAAGGATCGGAACAGGAGATCTGAAATCTGATATCAATGAACCCGAGAGGCAGTTTGTCATAAACAAGGAAAAATTAATGGTTTATTTATTTCTTTATCCTGAAACAAAAAATCTAGAGTTATGGAATAAATTAATTAGCTTGTCACTTATTGATATTTCAATTGAATACGAGAATGGGACCACGAATTTGGACAAAAAAAAAGAAGTAAAAAACAATCAAAAGAAAAAAAAAAACAGACAAAAACAAAAAAAAATCGAAAAAAAAAATTCCCTGAAGAAAACAAAAAATATAAATTCTTTGAAAAAAACAATAAAATCATCAGATCTCTTGAGGTTATCATTACAACAGTTCCAACAAAAGAAAAATATTGGCACTAAGAAAGCACAAGAAAATAATTTCAATGAAGGAGAAGAAATAAACAAACAAGAAAAAGGAAACGGAAAAGGAAACGGAAAAGAAAAAGAAAAAGATCAAAATAAGATCAAAGTTATTGGGTATTCTGAAGAAACAAAGTTTTGGTCAATATCAAAAAAGGGAATCGCACTTTTAAAAATGGTTCCTGTAGAATTAATGGAAGAGATCGAAAAAAAAAAAAACAATGTCAAGATCCAAATTAAAATCTTAACTAATAAGCAGTCATTAAGAGAAATCAGCCACACTAAAGAGATCTCAAAAATCAGAGAATTAAAAACTTTTGGATATGATCCGGATATTAATATTGATGAATTATTAAACCGACAAATATCCCAAACACTCTTAATTGAAAAAAGCTTTGAAACCACTTTGCCGATCTTAAAGGTAATTAAGTACAACACCCAATATCATCCTTTGGGCCAGACCACCTACCTACACATTACGGTCGAAAATATCTTAAAGGAAAATGGCATTTATATTACTGATCTCGAGTTCCCTTTAAGCGCAACCCGCTGCTTAATTTCTGAAAGTGCCTTTGTGGACAACAGGAACTTTCTTCCTAATAAGGAGAATAATCTTGACTTCCAATTAAAGTTAGATGAAAAATATCTTGTAACAAATTTGTCAGGCCCGCAATTAAAAAAAAGGCCTATAAAATTGTTATATGAAGAAAGCACAACCCTACTTTTAAAAATTGAAAAAAAAGTCCACAACAAAACTCAAAAGTACACCAACAAAACAATTACAAACAAAAATCAAACCCAAAAGAAAAACACGAATGATGATGAAAACAATTTTGAAGAGTTTTCAAATCTCTTCTGCACCACTGCCATTTTCTCAATGAAAATTCCATTTATAAACGAAAATTTAAAAATAGACATCCCCGTGGAATGGATCAGGCTTCGAGAATCAAAGTTCCAAATCCGAATTATTACCGACAAAAGGTATATGTTAAATAAGCAAAGCAAATTGAAAATTGAAATCCATAACTTTAGCCAACAAAATTATAAACTGCAATTAAACGTCCCTTTGGAACAAAGAACTTTAATACAGTCAATAAAAAAAAGTAATACAAACAAACGAGAGGAGCTGGGGTATTTAGGTACGCCAATTTTATGCTCGGAAGCCATCCAAATAATAAAATTAAAAGCCCAAAGATCAAAATCATTATTTTTACATTTTGTTCCTTTCCAAGAGGGGTTACTTAATTTTAATTTTTGGTTTCTCGAGTTAAATTCAAATCAAGAATTTTATCCCGATGAAAAATGTGTAATTTATGTAAATGATCAAAAATTTTAGGAATTTAACGATCAGAAATCTTTGGGTAACCATAAATGGAAAAGGAAAATAAATGCTCAAAATATTTTAATAAAGAATAAATTTGGGTACTTTGTGCTCTACTCTTTGAGTCATGAAATATCAAATGAAATAATCACGGTTTGTGGAAATTTTATTTTTTTTTTGATAATTTTTTTAACGTTTTTTTATCTCTCCCATTCATTAGTGAAGGAGATAATTTTTAATTTGGTTAATAAAATGATATTATTTTTCGATAAATTTATTTTTTATTTTACTTTTATTCTCTTTTTTTTATTTTGTCCTTTGGCTCTGTTTCTTTAATAAATAAAAAATGTTTCATTTTTAGAAAAAATACACTAATCACTATTAAAAAAAGAAAATTATTTCGCATATTCTATACATGGTGTATGGTCTAGCAAAAATTGAAAGTGTTGTTAATTTGGAAATATGTATAATACATGTGCATTTATATAGTTCAATGTTTATAACACCATTTATTTCATATTTACAAAAAAATCTAAAAAAAAATACTATTTTTTTTTTTGTAATTAAAGGAGGGGGTGGTTGGTAAACAATATTTGCTTTAAGATATTAGTGTACACCATAGAGAAATTTACAATTAAAGTGTGTTGTTATTTGATATAAATTACTTTTGTGTGCAAAAGTTCAAATTTCTCTTAAATTTTGACAAGTAAAAGAGTTTGATAAACTTGATCTTATCAATTAATAATGATCTTCTAATTAGTAAAAAACTCAGACAATTTTTGAAAAAAAATCTAGATTTTGAGAAAAATTTAAAAATCGAATCATCAATCTAGAGAATTAAAAGTTGAAAGATATCTTTCTGAAATTTGTCTCAAAATTTATTTTGGTAGTTAAAGATTTTAATTTTAAAAAAAAAAGTTAATAATTAACACATTGGTTAAATTTTGGAATTATTTTCACATAACGGAAATATATTGATGTTACGACTAGATTTATAAAAAGCAATTAAATTGATCCTTCTTTCTTCTTATATGTGAAAAAAATATTGAACAAATCCTTGAAAGTAAAATATTGAAAAAAATAATTATTTTTTAAAGGTTCAAAATACGAATTTTTAAATACTGTTGTTTGGGTTTCTTTTTTAAGATTTTGAAAAGGGATTAATAAAAAAATTAAAAAATTTCAATTTTTAATTTAAATTAAAACTTAAAAATGTTATACTTTATTGTTCAATAATATTTATTTTAAAACTTTTATAGTTTGAAATATATAGAACTAATATAATTTCCTTTTCATTATAATATACTTTAATCTTGGATGAATTTATGGTAAATATAACATAGTAATTTCTAAGATTTAATTTTGAAATTTATTCAATGTGGAAATATATTATTATTATTACTGGGGGTAACGGTATTCAATTTGGTTTATTGATAATTTTATGATTTGATTAAAAATTTTGATAAATTAATTTTTTTGAATTCAAACTAAGAGATTTTATCCATTATTTACATACATACATAGTTCTAGATAAATGGATAAATAAATACAAAGCAAATTTTATTTAATCTGTCTTACATATAAAAGTTTTTTGTTTAATCTCATTTTACCTACCAAACTTTCACATATTTTAGAATTCTTAAGCAATCCTAACAAATCATAGAAATATCCTAACATAAAGGAATATTCTCTATAAGTACCAAATACTCCAAAAAGAACATTATTTAACAATAAACTATCTCTACGTTATCTTAATATATACCTTAGTAATAATATGTATAAATTTATTATATAAAAATTAAATGTATTTAAAAAAATTTTCAGTGATTTTACACAATTAAAAAATGTTTTTACCAAGAAAACTTGGTTTTCTTTCAAAGTTACCCAACATTTAGCCAAATATCAATTATTATTTATAATTGACCTTTAAAGAGCAAATAAGAAATAAGTAGAATAATCAACTTAAAAAATAGTTAATATTGATCTAAAATAAAACTAATAAATCAATAGATTTTCTTAAAAATTGGAAAACGTAAATTCTAAATATCATATTTAGAATAACAACAAGGTTCATTTTTATCTTCAATTGAAAATAAGTTAAAATTCCTGAAGAAAACGATTTTTACTTCCTTTTCTAGCTTCCTTTTTTAAATTGAGTACTCAAACAAGTAGCTAGTAATTTGTGGCTTTGTTTGAATAAAGAACTGAAAATCAAGTGAAAATTTTTCACATTTGTTATTCAAATATTAGGATCCTAGATCAAACAAAATTCGAAAAGAAATCAATATTATTTCTCTATAATCATTTCTAACCTTTCAATAATGCCCGAAAAATACATTTTTACTGCATGATTATCGATCTCAAATTAAAAAAAATAATATACAAATGAATTACATAACAAAAAAAAATGAAAAAATCAAAATGTCAAAAATGTGGAAAAATGATTTCAATTTTGTAAATTTTAAAAGAAAATTTTTCTTCTAATATCCATTCAAACACTTTAAACACATGTTTATTCACTCACCAAAGCTTGGCTACTTTGATTGGAAAATGGTTAACATTTTATCTCCTTTTATAATGTTGTCTTTAATAGCCAAAAATGCTACATGTATCTTATATATCAATTCATTTCCCTTATAATTAGTAGAATAATATTCATAAATTTTTGCAATTGTTTGCATGTTATATCAACTTTCTTTGTATTTTTTATCTTTTTCTGAACAAATTTTATTTTAAATACAGTCGGTTCAACTTTTAAGACACAAAATTTCAACGAAATTTAAATTCTAAAAAAATCTCAAATTTAAGGCACATTTTTTCGAATTTTTTTTTTACAATTTATTTTACTAGAATCTGAATTTTGTGCTTTAATTTGGATTTTTATTGGACCTTAAATTTAGTTGAAATTTTGTGACTTAAAAGTGGAACTGGTTATATACATTCAAAAATTATTGTATTGCTTGAATTTTATTCATTAATTCCAAAATTTTAAATAAATATAAAAATGTAGTGACAAAAATGAAGATTAAGAAATTAATTTATTCTATTATTTGAAATACAAATAAATTAAATAAAAATTAAAACTAAAAAAAAAAAAAAATTTATTCTTATTTTTAGACAAAATTAATAGGATATTTAGATTTCAAAATTGATAAATTTTTTTAATTAAGAATAAAGATATAATCAAATTTAAATTACACTCAGTTTCACTTTTAAGACATAAACTTTGAACAAAATCCATGGACCAAAAAAAAGCTCAAATTAAGGCGCTTTTTTTGGAATTTTTTTTTTAAAAACAAATTATTTTACTATTATCCAAATTTTGTGCCTTAATTTGAGATTTTTTTGTGCATTAAATTTCGTTGAAAGTTTGTGCCTTAAAAGTGGAACTGATTGTATGTTTTTTTTTTTAAAAAGAAAAAGACGTTAATTATAAATAACCACCCACATTTAGTTGATTTTGGAGTATTGTTGAGCTTACTACATCAAAAACTGCCCTCATACTATCCTATAAATAATTTAAAAAAATTAATAGAAATAAAATATTTTTTTAAAATTTTAAACTATAATTGAATGTTTTAATCACAAAAAAAGAAAAAAAAAAAAAAAAAAAATAGATTATTATTACTGTATCTGTTGCACAAGTGAAATGATAGAATATCACTCTTTTTTTATTTCTACCAATTTTATCAAATTTTTCTTGAATAAATTTGCATGTACTTTGATAATCATTTTCACCAGTAAAATTTGGAAAACATGTTTTTAAAGGAATTTCCTTAATTTTTTGCCTAAAGATATCATCTTTATTAAATAAAACAACACAGTTTTTGTTTTCAAAACATTCGTTATTAATAGTTTTTGTAAAAAGATCAAGACTTTCTAACATACGATTGACTGTTTGATCTTCAAACGGTTGTTGATCGTATTCGGACAATGCTACAACCTATCAAATAATAAGAAGAGAAAAAATAAAAAAGTTAATTAAAAAAAAAATTAGAATTATTCTTTAAAAGTATAGAATTATTTATTTTACACTATTATTTTTTTCTTTTCTCTTCTCGTAATAAAATTTTAGATTTTCTTTTGGTGGGTCAGGTTGTTTGATATTTATAAATTTCAATAATTAAAAATAATAAAATTGTAAAAATTAATTTAAAAATCCAAAAATGAAGAAATAATTATGCAATTTTTCTTTTACAAATCATAAAATAGCAATCTAAAGTCCACTTTCAGATTTTATTGAATATTTTTTTTTATTTCTAAATTGTAGGTAATTGATAGTATATTTGGTGTTATTATAGAAAATCGTAATACAAAAAATATATTGTTTTTTTTTTTTTTTTTCATTGAAAAGCGTAATTACTCAAGATCTTAGATTACATCATCGATAAAATTTAAATATGATCCAAAGTCCTGATTTGTTAATTATGATTCTTTTTATGAAAAATTTCTTCTTTTATCAATATCTTATAACAAAAAAATTTTTCTAATGGATTAAAAATTCAATTTTTTAAAGCTGTATTATATAGCCAATTATTATATGGTTTAGAAATATTTGATTTGACAAAAACAGATTTTAAAGATATTGATACTTGGATTAATAAAAAAATTACAAAATTTTTATTAATCAACCCACACTCCTAGGCTTATTTATAAAACTGAAGCAAAAATTGATCCCGTAAGGATAACGATATAAAAGACGATTTAATTTAATTCAAAAATTAAAAATCCTCCATTATGATGAATTAATTAATTATCTTCCTTTTAGAAAAAAAGAATTAGAAAATATAAATTGGTACTCCAAAAATTTAAAACAATTGGAAAATGAACTAGAAAATTTTAGAATTAAAAACTTAGAAAATAGCCCAAGTTGGAAAGTTCAAGAATATCTAAAAATAGTACAAATCAATAATACTATAAATAAGCAGCAAAGATATTTAAAATGGAAGGGCTCAACTTCAATTTTAAAACTCAGAAATTTTACAAATTACCTTAACAGGTACTCTTATGTTATGAATAAAAACAAATCAAAACTATGTGAATTATGTAAAAAAATAAACAATTTAGATATTATTGAAGATTTAGACCATTTTCTATGGAATCGCTCAGCCTATGAAAATAATCGTAAAATCTGGATATCTGAATTAAAAAAAATTAATATATCGAATATATTAAATAATAATAATATTTCTAATATTATTATAAAAAAGGATTCAAACTCTTTATTAGCCTTAGTTGGTAATAAACTTATTTTTGAGTCTTTAATTAAATTCCTAAATTTTTATTTAGGAATTCGGGCAAATAAGAGGGGTCAATAACCCCTCCCTTAAATAATAAAAAAAAAAAAAAAAAAATTTCTTCTTTTCTTTTTATTTTTTTTATTTATTTGTTACTATTATCCAACAAATTACAAATGAATAGGCAAATCAAATTATTAATAAATATAATCTGAAAGGTTGGGGGGGTTAACAATAAAACATAATGTTTTTATGTTTTTTGTAAAAAATATGGGTGATTGTCTCGAGAAGGGGTATGGTGATAAAGAAAGAATAGAATTGTTCATTCTCTATTAGTAATTGACAAAAATAAATCCCTTTCAATGTTGGTTGAAATTTTAGATCCAATTTAAATGTAATGGTATAAAAAGTAATCAAAAAAAAAAAAAAATTATCATTACTACCAAATAATCTTTTGTATTTATGGTTATGTGGTTAAGATATTTCTGAAATATTCAAATTTTAAACCGTCACTTTTCATATTGGGTGGACTTAATGAAAAAATATTTAACTGAGGATATATATATATATATATATATATATATGTATGTATGTATGTATGTATAGAACGGATATGAAAGATTGGTCGAATCCAAAGTGTGTTTTTATTCATAGTAATATATAAAGGTAACAATAGATTGAGAGATCAATAATTTACCTCAAGTGATTGTTATTGTTGGTGTAAAGATTTCTTCAATGTGTCAACAAACCTAAACCAAAGAGAATAATCATTAAATTTGTTCATTGACTTTTTTTTTTTTTCGATTTTTTGTTCATTTTTTAATAAACAATTTTTTTTTTTTTCAAGATCTAAACTATTTTCCATTCAAAGTGGCTCAGTTGTAAAGGGGGGGTTACATGGTTTTAAATGGTTTGAATTGAAGATAAGTCTTTATTTTAAAAAATTTAAATTTGAAATCAATTTTTTCACATTTTTTTTCTTTTTTTTTATTTTTTTTTGATATGGAATTCATTTGTATATTTTTTTTTATGGTAAGATCAATAGTCACTGAGTAAAAACATGTTATACCAATCTTATTGAAACCACGAGAATGATTTTAGAACAATCATATTGATTTCAATTGGAATTTTCTTTGATCTTCAATTCAAGATTAAAATTAACATTGTTGTTTTTTCCAATTGAATTACTCAGAATTAAAGTTTTTCAATTTTTAAGAAAATCTATTGATGTATTAGTTTTATTCCATATGGATATTAACTTTTCTTTAATATGTATTATTCTACTTCCATTTCTTATTGTTTTCTTTAAAGGTCATTTAGGAAAAATAATTGATATTTTGAAAAAAAAATTGGGTGTACTTTCTAGAAACAAAGATAGTTAGTTAATCAAAAAAAAAACTTTTTTCTCATTATAAATATTATAAATAACCCAAAATTTTATAAAATATTAAATCAATACAAATTTTTCATTATCATATTGAGGCAAATATCACAATTTATAGGTAATTATCGTGATTTTATTCATTATCATCATGATTTGTTAAACGGGTCTATTTTTTTTATCAAAGTCATTGGTTTTTTAGTAAATGTCATAGGGTGTCTTAAAGTGTATAAGTGTTTTTTTTTTTTTTTTAATTATTATTTTGGCTGAGAAAATTTATTTATTTTCTAATCAAAAAACATTGGTTTTTTTTTCAAATTTCTTGATGTAATTTTTAAGGATATAGAAAATAGAAAAAAGGTTATTAAAGTAAATAATAGAGAGAAACTCTGTATTTTTGAATCTGATTTCTGAATTATTGTAAATGTTAATAAAACAATAAATTCATAAATTGAAAAAATTGTGTGTTACAATTTATAAAATAGAGCTTTAATTTTCAAAAAATCTTTTGAAACTTGTAGGGTAAGGTATTTCCAAAAAAAGTGTGATATTTTTTTTTTTTTTATAAAAAATTCTCTTTATCAGTTGATCTATTTGTAAATAGGCAATACCAAATTATCTTGGAATATCAATACTGATTAAATCAACACAGATTGAATTTATTTCAAAATTTGTTCATTGATTAATTTCCAAAAAATTGGACTTTTTTTTGTAGAAAATAAAGTACCAACAATTTTAATAAAAAATGGGCAATATTGTAAAGGACACAAACGATTTTTTAAACAATAAAATATAGTTATAATTTTCATTTTCTATTGAAAATTTTGTCAGACGAAAACTCTTATGAAAAAATTTTTTTCAAGAAAAAAGAAGAAAATAATCGCTCATTTTCTCTTACCTAAAAAATATCAGATAAAATTGAGATCATAAATTTTTTCATAGCTTTTATTTCTGTAATGTCCAAAAAAATACATATTTGATTATTACCAAGAATCAATAAAAAATTAACAGATCTAATGAAACAGATTACGTAACTGATAAAAAGGAAATGATAACAAAACAGAGAAAGGTTAAATAATTTTGTCGATTTAAATAGTCATCTCACCCCAATAAAAAAATTTTTTTTAACATCTATATAACATTTTTATAACAAAATTTCCTTTTACATGTTGATTTTTTCAATATTTTTTGAAAAAATATTCCTATAACAGACTTATAACATATTACAAGTTTTATAGCACATTTTATAACAAATATTTATCTTATAAAAGTTTTTATTATAAAATTTTATAACATTTTAAACGTTTATAACACCTTTACAACACGTTTATAACATGCTATAAAAAATTTTTTTTATTAGGGTAAGGATTCACTAGTATGAAAAAATAAAATTGAAAAAAAAAAAGTTAGACAAAACTACTCCATTCCTTAACCTTTCATCTTGAATAATAAAGTTTATTCACAATATAATCAAAATTCCAGAACTTTTAAATCTTGAGGCTATTGTATTTATTGTTGTTAGTATAACCAACTTTTTTAAAAGTCTCTAGTCTAGAAAAAAAGGCATTTTTCGGGTAAAATTTTTTTGATGGACATGAAAATGAATTTTCCAAAAATTCAACTTTGGGATATTTACTTTGATGATAATAACGAATAGTTATGAAAACATTGCACTCATCTAATAAAACTGAAACAGAGAAAAAAAATTACTGATGATAATTATTGTTAGTGTCCTAGGTTTTTTTTACTTTTTGAAATAAACCGAAAATTTTTATAAATTTTCTGTTTATTTCAAAAATTAAAAAAAACCTAACGGAAAATCAAAAAAAAAAGATTTTTTTAAATTTATATTAATAAATAATTTCATAATAGTCCAAATAATTGGTTATCAGTTTGAAAGATTTTTATTAAATTTAAAATACTTTTAAAATATATGATTATATGACTTCTTATTGGTGTAAATAAAAATATTCAAATTTTTTACTATTAAATTTGAAAAAATCTTAATAGAACCTGGAAAATAGAATTTTCCAACTTAAATTGTTAAATATCTTTAAAAGTATTTTTTGATCCAAGATCCTTTATTAACTAATAGTGTTTATTATAAGTGAAGTTATCAAAAAGTGAAAAATTAGCAAATGTTTGATTTTTCTTTGAAAAAATTTTTTCATGATCGTGTTGTGTTTAATAATGAAATTTTAAAATAAATTTGTACCTCTTTTTTGAAAATAGCTTATATTTAAAAAAGAGTTTATAAAAAGGAGAATCTAAAGTTATTATGTGATTGCCTAATTTAATTTGTTGTCTAAATTATTTTCATAATTATTTTTTTTTTTTTGTAACCCCCTTTTTGGAAGTTTTTGTAAGATTTTAAAAAGAATAAATAAATAACAATGATAGAAGATAGATAATTACATAAATAACTAATGTAACACCATCAAAATGATGAATCCATTTTCTTCTTTCAGATCTTTACCAGCCTACATCAACAACCTTAAAAAAAAAAAATAAATAAATAAATAAATTATTTAATATTAACAATAATGATAAATTCAATCAATATGTTTATTTAAGGAAGGAATAAGAAGATTAACCTACACCCAAGGAAGATCATCAACAACTATATTTAATTCATTTACACCTGTTGTGGGAATTCTACAATTTAAAATATTTTGATCTGTTGGGAGATAATCTGATTTTCCAATTCTTTCTGCGCCATCAAGAAAACTATTGAAAATATAGATTATAAAAATTAAATTTAAAAAAAAAAAAAAAAATTAAAAAGTACAAATATTAGTTTTTTTCATACAATTACAAGAATAAAAAGATTATAATTTTAGCTTGATTGTAATTTATTCTTTGTGCAAGGAAATTATTATTTTTAGAAATAAAAATTTATTAGTTGTTGGATTTTTTAATCATTATGATTTCGAGAATGAATATACTTGTAAATTCAAAAAAAAGTTTTGAAATTTTTTGGTTCAATTTCCCTTTTTTACCATATCTTGTAAACCAACCTTTCAAATCATTATTTTACCTAATATAGTCTTGTTGTCAACTAATTTACATGTTTTTATTATATTTTGACCAATGAAATTCTTCCTTCAAAGCTCATTAAACATTTTCAAAAATAGAAAGTTAACAAAAAAGTTAAAATAGTTTTTGTGAATTTATCAGTACCTAAACTATTTTTCAAAAAATGTTGGCTCACTTTATAATGTAAATGGTATGATTTTTAAGGATTTATCACTTATTCTTATCAAAAAAAAAATTTTAAATTTTTAGATACAAATAATTTTTTCCAATTTTGTCAATTTTTTTGTATTTCTTTTTCTTTTTCTAGATTTTTCTTTTTGTTCATTTTTTTTTATTTTTTTTTTTTCATTTTTTTTTTATACAAACCAAAGTTAAAAAAAAAAAGATCTTCGAAAAAACCAATAAAAATTTATAAAATTGAGACTGTGTAATGTCTTGTATATTTCCTATATTTGTTATTAGCAATAAATATCATTGTTAACATTTTTTTGTTGAAAGTTCAGTAATGAAAAATCTTTAATGTTCATTTCAACAATATTGATTCACTTTTTTTTAGTTTTTGGTTTTATTTTTTTTTAATTTTTAAAATATTGGATTTTTGTATGTTTAAAATGAATTCAAATTAGAATTTTTAATAAGATTTGTTATTAAATACTAAAGGGTATTTTTTTTTTTTCAATTTATTATTTCATGTGGGTGGCAATTTTGAAATATAGTTTAGATGTATCTATTTAAAATTGAATTTTTACAGAATAATCATTTATAAAATTGCTATTCCAAGTAACGAAAAATAATAATTTATATTATAAACTATTTTTCAAAAAAAAGGGCACACCTCTCAAATCGTCAATACCATCGAATTTGATTGTTAATAAGATAATTACTTATTGGTGATTTTCATTTTAATTTTTCATTTTTTCATTTTTTGCTTTTTTTATTTTTGGATATTGAACAGTTGGAAAATGAAAAAGCAAGATAAGAAGAAATCAATTTGGAAATAATCTACCTGTGTATAAATGGAAACGGTTTAAGTTTGATTTCGAATGAGTTAGAAATAGGAATTAAGAAAGACCATTAATGGATTGGTGTATGGAACAAAGAAAATCAAGTAATAAAGAAAAAAAAAAAATTCCAACAAAATACCCAGATGAATTGCTGCTTTATCTTGAAAATGAGACTTTAAAGAACAAAAGTTTGACGTGTAAAGAGTTATCAATAGCTTGTAAAAAATTTTTTCCAATTCACCTTGTTCAAAGGTTTTAAATGTTTTTATAATTTTTTTCAATAAAATTTCCAAAGCGAGATTTCTCATTTCAAATAAAAGGGCACACCAATTTTTAAAATATTGAATTTTAATTTTTATTCTTTTGTTTTAATGAGTTCTAAAGAATCAGTTGAGTGTTTTTTTATGTTTTAAAGCGTTTCTTAGATTTTAGAATGATACTACAATTAATTTGATTCATTTATGAATAATTCTTGAAATTTTTTGTGCCCTTTTATTTGAAAAAGAGTTTAGTAGAAAATATGGTCTTCAGATACTATTTTTATGAAAATATTATTATTTAAAAAAATTTTTACACTTTAAGAGGGATGATATACACCCAAAATTAAAAATAGGCAAAAAAAAAAAGAGAGAAATTTATTATATTTTTACAAGCGTAATATAAACCCACATTTAAGTAACGCAGTATTAATGTTTTTATAAGTAATCATTTTCATTCAAATAAAAGAAAAAAATATAAAACTCAATAAAAAAATCAGTGTGTCCAAAATAATGAAACGAGCGGATCAAAAAATGTATTGGTAAATTTGTTGAAATTTCACCAACAATTGTTGATCGATCAAATGATTCGATATCATCGACAAATTGTATGTGATTTTTCAATTTAAGAAACTCAACACTGACCTTCTATCAACCATCGAAAAAAATTTCCAGATCTAACGAAACAGATTAAGTAATTAGTAATAAGTAAATGAAAACAAAAAAAAAAAGACAAAAATGAAATAGTTTGTAAAATCAAAATTATTCCCAAATTGAATGTAAAGTGGAGTATTGCTATCTTTTTACTGTTTAAACTGTGTACAAATTTTTGGGAATTTAGTTTAGATCAAAAAGAAAAAAGAAATGATAGCAATTATACAACTACTCCCAAATGACGAATCATGGTCATCTATCAAACTAAACTTAATTAACCAAAAGTATAGTAGATGTGATTGTGGGTGTTATTAATTCAATGATGGCATTGTGTTTTTCATTTATTTTTTATTTTTTTTTTTTTGATTTTAAACCAATTACTTATTCTAAACATCTTATAAGCTAATTTTTTTTTTTTATTTTTTGTTTTTTCTCTTTTTTCTTTAAAATTTGGCAATTTTTGTTTTTTGGATAATAAAAGTGATTTCTTGATTTTCTTTTGGTTTTCTCTATTTGTCTTTTCCAATTATTTAAAGAAAAGTTATTTTTTGATTTATAATACTGTCAAAGTTAAAATGGAATGGATAAAAATCACTAAATAAAGTTTTGTGGTTCTGAAAAGCTTGGGTTCTATCTTTTGATATTACACCCTTTGTTTCAATAAAAATACAAAAAATTCAACATATTTCCAAATTAATTTTGAAAAAAATTATTTTCTTTGAAGAAGAAAGAAATTTTATCATCTATGAAGGAAGTGTATAAAATACTTTTTAAAAAATAAAAACACAAAGTCTTATAATAACCCAGTGGAAAAATCAACTATATTACTAAAAAATTACAATAATTATTTTAAACTTGAAAAAATATAATTTCTTTATTGAACTAACAGTCCAAATCATTTTTTTCTTTTTGTTTAACAAAAAAAAAAAATGATAGAAACAACCAAATTCATTATATTAAAAATTTACCCAAAATAGTTTTTTTAAAAACTGGAAAATTCAACTTGTAACCAAAAGAAATTCTTTGTAATTTGATTGTCACCAAATAATAATTAATCACACAATCTTAATTATTTCCAGAAAGGTAGTAATTATTCATCAGTTAATATTACTATTATTTTTCGATTAAAAAATGAAAATTTTTAGTTCACTTTCCAAAATAATTTTCTAGTTGATAAGTTGAAGAAAATATAAAGATCTTTATAACATCATTTAGAAATGATATTTTTAGACAAGAAATTAAACTTCCTTAGTTAGCTCTGAGACAAAATTTTTACTCTGCTAAATTTGATTGTAGCAGTAATAGTTAATATTGATTTTGGAAATTGAAATTAAAATTTTCATTTATTAATTGGAAAATAACAGTTGTAATCAGTTTGACTATTATTTCTCAAATCCTTAATATTTTCAAACAAATAAAATTAATTCAAATTACTGGTATTTGAATTAAAAACAGAAAAAATTTTCATTTCATTTTCAATTTCTTTTTTCAAATAATTTTTCAAGTAGAACCACAAACCCCAACCTACTTCTTTGAGAACTCAATTTATAAAAGTAAAATATGGTAAAGGAAGTGAAAATTTTTTCCCATTTATACTATTATTTTCCAATAAAACAATGAAAATTTTTAGTTCACTTTCCAAAATATTTTTCTAGTTGATAAGTTGAAGAAAATATAAAGATCTTTACAACTTGGTTTAGAAATGATATTTTTAGACAAGAAATTAAACTTCCTTAGTTAACTCTGGGACAAAATTTTTACTATGCTAATTTGATTGTAGTAGTTAGAATTAATATTCATTTTGGAAATTGAAATAAAAATTTTCATATATTAATTGGAAAATAACAGTAATTCAAATACCAGAAATAATAATTCTAATAAAAAAAAAAATAGATATTATCAAATAATCTATTTCAATTTTAACAATTTGTTGTTTATAGTTTTGATATTTGAAAAAGGGTATTGCCATTGATCTTTGAAATCCCAAGAAATTTTTTACAATATTTGTGAACAAAATCTCTGAACATTTTTTCTGATCTTTAGGGATTCAATATTTGATTTATTTTTCTTGTATTTTTAAACAAGACTAAAGGTTCAATGGTTATTTTTTTCATATAAACTATTAGAAATTACTAAAAGCGAAATCTGATAAAAAAAATAAAAATGTTTTGCAAATTTTACTTTTTTCGAATTTGATCCAAAAAACCAAACAAAAAAGGATAAGGATCTTTTTACTATAAATTTAATTTGTAAAAAATGAACTCTTTTGACAATGATAATTCATTTCTTCTAAAGTTTGACAATAGTGCTTGGTTATTGGGTTTAATTGTATCTTTGTGTAAATAATTACTCTATTACCTTTGTGAAAAAAAATAAATAAGATTTACCCAGCTCGAAAAGAGTCAAAATGGTTCAGTAGATGATCAAAAAAAAAAAGTTTCTGTTTTGATTGTTTTTGTGTTTTAAAAATGCTCTACAAATATTACAACAAAAAATGAAAATGGTTCAAAAGAAAAAAAAGACAAAGACAGAAAAAGAAAAAAAAGAGGGTTTTGAAGAAATTTTACTATTTGGACATATCAGGAAGCTGAAATTCACATCTTCTTTCATAAGCTTCTTTTAAGCCAGGGTCACTCCACAGCTTAATGATGGCATTGAGTGATTGCGTAGTTAAGTCACCAAAGGCAAAAAAGGTCCGGCTTAGCCTCTATTATAGTTAATTTTCCATTTATTTGATATTGTGCAATCAGTTGTGTTTTTGTTTATTTTTGTAAGGATCAAATTTGAAAAGAAAGAAAATGAAAAGAGTTAATTCAGGGTTTGTTTGGAAAAAAACAAAAAAAAAAAAAAAAAACTAAAGCAGAGTATTGCTTAGTATTATCTAATTAAAAAAAATTTTACAATATTTTCTTCTTGAATTTTAATTCCAAGACTATGAGCTGCCCTTAACAAAATTTTAATATAATGAATTAAATTTTTTTGGATTGTTGAAGTATAAAGCTCTCTTGAAGATTCTTCAAATCCTGTTGAATACAAAATTGCGAGTTGTTTGAGAAAGGTAGATTTGCCAGATTCACCAGTTCCTTTTTGTTGTGTGTTGTTATGTTTCAAGATGAAGGAATTTGTTTGTTTGATATCATTGTTTATAAAAAAAATTTGTTTTCTTTTGGAAAGTGAAAAAAATTTATTTGTTAAAAAGAAAGCGCTACCTAAAGTGATGATCTTGATTGTTTTTTCGATTTTTTCATTTTCTTTGTCCATTTGCAAATCTATTAAAATGTTCTTGGTTTTTTCTTTTTGTTTTTCTTTTTTGTTTTTTTTTTTTTTACGTGAACGATTGCCCATTTTGAAGAAAAAGAGTTGATCTTTTAATTATTAATTCTCGTTTATAAAATGAGAAAAATTAAGCATTTTTATTTGTTTTTTGGTTGATACTTCCCCTCCTTTTTTACTTCTTTTCAGTTTTTTTGACTTTCAAGAAGAGTATTTGTTGTTAATTTTTTTTTTTCTTTGCGATAGGTTCATAAAAAGAGTGTAGACAAGAGTTAAAGAATTTTGATTATTTCTCAATGTTATGTTTCTTGAAATATAATCTGATTTTTTTTGCAAATGCAATCTTTCTGAATTATTTCTAAGAAAAGGTTCTACTGTATTTATGGGATCAGTGAACCAATAACAAATCATTGGTTTAATATAATCGCCAATTCTCGATAAAATTAACCACATCTAGAAATTCCAAAAGGAAGTAAAAATCTGATTAGTAACAAATACTTAACTCACTTTTGATACTAATATCCAAAAATGAAATTATTGTTGGTAAAAATTCGATCCTTTTTTTTTTACATTTGGAACATTCTTTAAAAACTTTCATAATTCTCTGATTTTCTCTTTAAAAAAATTACGATTTTCAATTTTCAAATAAAACGATAGTGTTATTCCCTTTATTAATTTGTGTTGATTATGTTTGGACAGTTTTCAAAAACAAAAGGAAAAATTTTTTAATTGATTTTTGGATTAAAAAAAAATACAAATTTCGAACAAGATTCTTGGATTTCAAGATTTCAGAACAACACCAATCTTTAGAATGAACACCAAATCTATTATTTGAAGTTATTTTTGATTAAGGTATTTTGGTGACTAAAAAAAAAAAGGATATTTAAAAATTTGTTTACATTGATTTTTGAAAAAATCTTTGATAAAAATTTATCGAAATATCAAAAGGCCTACTCTCACCCTAATACTGTTGGGTATAAAAGGTGATAAGATTTTAGGAATCATAATCTCAAGGGATTTTAATGAATTTTTTTCAAAGACTCAGATACAAAATTTCAATTAGGAAATTTTATTTTTTGATAAAATCCAAATATTTCAAAGTTTTATGAATAAAAATTTTAATGTTTTTTGATAATTCATACAGTACAAAATTTTTTTTTTTCAATTTTTTAACAAATCCAAATAATCTGAATATATAAAAATATAGCCAGTTCCACTTTTAAGACACAAACTTTCAACAAAATTTATAGCACAGAAAAATATCAAATTAATGCACAAATTTTTTGAAAAGTTTTTTAAGCAAATTATTTAACAAGAACTTGTATTAATTTATACTTTAATTTGTGATATTTTTTGTGCCATAAAATTTTATCCAGATTTTCTGTCTTAAAGGTGGAATTGGTGATATTACTAAGATTAAAACTTGGAATGTTCTTTTCAAAAAAGGAAATATTGATGTAATATAATGAGGATATTTCCTTTTAACGAAATTTTGAGTACAAATAACAAGAAATTTAATACAATTCAACAATTTATTTTTTATAAAAAATCCCAAATTTATTTGATTACAAATATTTTTTTTTATACATAACACACGAATTCAGCATGATCATCATTATTTCATAAAATAAAAATCAAAAATATCAAAAAAAAAAAAAAAAAATTAAAATTTCAAAATATTTTTTAGACAAGTTTTTATATATCTAAGTATTAAATCTTAAATATATTTAAAAATATTTGGGTTTTTTAAAAAATACCAAATATATTGATATATATCATGGAATCAGTGTTTTATGTTAATTTTTTTTCAATTTAGTATATATATATATATATATATATATATATATATATGTTGTTGTTCTTTTTTTGAAAGGAACTTGAAGTCTCCTCAAGTCCAATTGCTGATTTGAGGATAAAAGATAAGAAAACCCAAAAATGAATTGCCCATTCCAATAATTATGGTTTGGCGTATTATAACTAGTATTTTGAATTGAGACATACAACCAGTTCCACTTTTAAGGCAAAAACTTGAACGAAATTTAAGGCACAATAAAAATCTTAAATTTAGGCAAAAAATTCAGATTTTAGTAAAATCAATTGTAAAAAAAAAAATTAAAATTTTGTGTATTAATTTGGGATTTTTTTGTTCCTTAAATTATGTTGAAAGTTTATGTCTTAAAAGTGAAACTGACTGTATAATTGAAAAATAATTTTATAAAAGACTTCATATTGTACGAAATTAAAATAAATTATATAAGTAAAAAAGGTAAAATATTTACCAGGAGATAATTTTAATTACCTTAACATTTTTCTCCAATTGATGAATATTTTGGATAAATCCAAAATACAACAGAGACTTTATTATGTCTTTCTTATATAAATACAAACGAAAACTACCAAGTCATTCGTAGAGGGACTTGAATAAGATTCCCAAAAAAAAAATATATTATATTCAACACTACCCATCAATATAATATAGTAAATAAAAAAAAAAAAAAAAAAAAAACAACGAAGACAAATAAAAAGTCAAATTAAAAACAACAGTAGATGTATAGATAATTCAACATAGTCACCCCATTAAGCAGAAAAATATAAACCCAACACGGATTTGAAAAAGAGGAATTTTTAAAAAAAGCATCCAAATAAAAAATACCCCATGTTTAAGAGCCTAGCTACCCACGTACCCTCACTATAGTACCATTTAGATATTTCTTAATTCTGAAAAAGTTATCAATTTTTTTCTTTAGAAAATTTTAAAAAGTTTTTAAAAATTTTGTATTTTTATATTAAATGTTCAGAGTTCCCTAAATGATTCCATTTTTGAATTTTTTTAGAATCTCACAAATTAAAATTTGGAATCATAATATTAAAATGATTTCAATGGAATCAATTTTTATCAGCCATTTTCCACTTGTAAAGTCCATTTAAAGTATATTTTTTCAAAAACATTAAAAAATTATTTTATTTCTGATTCTATGGAATTAAAAAATGAATTTATATTTTGTACTAAAACTCTATTAAAAAAAAAAAAAAAAGAATCTTTTGATTCCATTTCAAAGAAAAATAATTTTCTTATCTGAAATAAACCTAAAAACATCAGGATTGATGAAAAGATGATGAAAACTAAAATTCCAATAAGAAAAATTCCAAATATTTATTTTTTTGAGAAATGTAAAATTCTTTTTGAAAATAAAAAACCAAAATTATTAATTATTAATAAATTTTGAGAATAATGTGATTCTATTAAAAAATGAATGTGAACAAGAAATGAGTTGAGACTTATCTTTAAAAGAAAAAAGAAACATTTGATTCCATGGAAATAAAAAAAGAATTTTTTTAGTATATTTTTAAAATATAATCAAAAGTTAAACTCTAAAAATGTTTTTTAAACTTTTGAGATATTATTAAATTTTAATAGAATTGAAAGATAAAAGGAATAATAAGTAAGTCAATATTTAAAATTCAAATTCAAATTAGGATCAATTACTAATATTTTTATAACATTCAAAAAAAATGTATTTCCTTTTTTGTTATGAAAATTTTCCCAGCACTTATCAAGTAATTTCAAAATTTTCAAGCTATTTTTGGATCTTGTTTATTTTTGTGTTTGAAAAATTTTTTTCAGATTGACCACTAGTATTTTTTTTTTGATAAAAATAACCATTGTGGAAAAAAAGTTCTACATGGTTTTTAATTGGGAGCCTTACTGAAAATTCAAAGTAAGATCAATTAAAAAGAAGAATAAATAAATAAATAAAAACAAAATGAAGTATTCGACACAATATCAGTTTTTTTTAATACTATCTTTTGGTATTGGGTTTTTCTTTGATTGATTAATTATTAAAAATTTTTTCAAAAAATTTACTATTTTTGGGATCTCCAAAACAACACAAACAATTTCTAGAAATTAGATTTAAATAGTATTTGTTAGGCTTGATTGAAAATAATATAATGCATTACATTTTAAGTTAATTGGTTCCTTCTTTTAATTGGTTTTACTTTTTCATTTTCAGTTTCTATTAATGTTGCCAATTAAAAACCGGGTTTCACTTTTTTTCCAAAACGGTAACATCTTTTTGGTTGTGATTTGAAAAAAGTTCAAAAGGTGAATCAAAATAACAAATTTCTTTCCAAGAAAACTTCACAATAGCCTTGTAATCGCTGTAAATAATCCCTTTTAAACGGACTAGACATCAATACCTTTTTAAAAAAAGATAGAGTTACTGTTAAACGTTTGAGTATGTTCCTAATGGATCTTATATTTGCTAATTATTCTAAAAATATTGAATTTGTTTCATCATGAAAAATAGAGTAGTCTATTATCTGTAGTGAAGATCTTGAATAGATTTGTTTTGAATTTTCGTTGAATAAATGAGATTTGTGAAATTGAATATGTAAAAACAAAAGGAAAAAGAGAATTTTGAAAAAAAAACAACAATTATTTCCTAGATCAGAAAGAGAAGTTTTTTATTGAAATTAATTTTTTTTTTGTTTTTCTTTGAAAAAAAAAAAAGTCAAAGAAGATTAATTTTGATAAAAAACTAATATTTGAAAAGAAATATTCCAAAATAGAGTCAAAAAATTGGGTTTGTTCTCGTCGTTTAGAGATTTAGTCTTCTTCAATAAATTCTTTTTCAGAAACATAAATACCATCCAAAAACATTCTAATATCTTTATTACGTACATTACAAATTTGATGGATTTGAGCACCTATTTTATGGGTATTTTAAGAAGTGAAAGAGTTGCAAAAAAGAAAAAAAAAAAAATAAAAGAAAAAGTAAATTGTCGATTTAAATTAAATAAAAAGAATTCAAAAGAACTAAAAAAAAAAAAAAAAAATATTAAAAAGAAAAAAGTAAAAAAAACAAACAACAAAGAGAAACCAATGTAACATCATTTCCTTCAAGATAGATTTCGTCTTTGGTTTTTTCGGATCTGAATACTTTGACACCTTCAAGCATTCTAACTTTTCTTTCAATTTTTTCACCAAGGAAATTTCTGATTTCGATGAATGATCCATTTTCTGGGATATTGAGATTGATTGGAAAATGATTGTATGCAAGTTTCATTCTGTATCTGTATCCTTTGGTAACACCATTGATCATGTTTTGGATATGTGCGACAATTGTTCTGACACCACACACTTGTTTACGTTTGGCAAGCCATAATGTGACGGTAACTTCTTTTTTTTCTTTATTGGACTCTAAGTGTAATTTTGTGTGCTTGAAATTTTTTTTTAATGTTCCTCTTGGTCCCTTGACAATGACAATTCTTGCCTTGACTGTAATTTCGACTGAACAGATCAAAAAGATTAAATTTTTGGAAAAATTTTTAATAAAAAAAAAAATTTAAAAGAAATTTTGAAAAAGAATAAAAAGCAAAAGAAAAATTTAAAAAAAAAATTTAGAGAAGAGGCAGCTGTTTTAGCAACATTTAGAAAAAGTGTTTGAAAGCAAATGGTGGGTTAGTACTTACCATTTTCTGGTACTTTGACGATTTCTATGGTCTTGAGGAATTTCATTACTTTATTATTTTTTTTTTTGATTAAAAGAAAAATGAAAAAAATGATTTTTTTTTTTCTTTTTAAGGTTGAAAAATTGAATGATGAAATTTGAATTTGGAGATCT
Organism: Anaeramoeba flamelloides; assembly: GCA_027625915.1. Taxonomy (NCBI): domain Eukaryota; family Anaeramoebidae; genus Anaeramoeba; species Anaeramoeba flamelloides. The sequence continues at coordinate 162,685 of JANTQA010000026.1, forward strand.
CTTTAAGTAGTAATCAATAGTGTTTTAATGTCGTTCAAATACAATCTATTAAAAATCAGTTTATAATCCAATTTTTAAAATAGTGATAAGACATTAATAATTCATGATAGGTTGTCAGTTAAAGCTACTCCGAAGTAACAAAAACAGATTTTTATTGTTGTCAATATGAACCTGTGTGTTGGATAATATAACTGTGTTTTAAAGTAAAATCAGTTCAAATTTTTTTTATTATTCCTCTACAGCATCTAATCACTATTCAATATTTTATCTGAATTCAAATCGATTTTGAAAGCAAACTCCTTGATATTTTGAGTTAATTTTAAATTAAGTATGCAATTAGTTCCAAATGTTTCCCAAAATTTTTCCAATTATTTTTTAAATTTTTGGTTTTTATAATAATTGTATATTTTTTGAGAAAAAAACAAGAACTTTGATCCTTTATTTTTGAAATTCTTTTTTTCATTGTAGAACTTTTAGAACCCAAAAATATATTAACTCTACATTTTTTTTGGGTTTCTTTGATCGTTTAATAGGCATGTCTACTACAAAAAAAGAAAAGTAAATTGATAATCCATCAAGTGTGTACAAAGTCTTTAGGGACATTTTCACAACCATAAAAATAATTGGTAAAAAGATTATCGAAATCTGTTTTTTATATTTGGTAAACATGAATTTTATGAGTGATAGCATGTTTTTTTGACTGAATAGCAAGTTGCGAAGAAATACCTTGTTAACATGTTTAAGTAGTTTTTTTTTTTTTGAAACTTCAGAATTTGGATAAATCCATTTTATGCAATACACATTCTAAATTTAACTTGAAAAGGTTTGGAAATATAAAATATCCCAATTCCAGTAATTAACTCTCTATTTTGAGTTTTTCTGGATTTTATTTTAACCATCTAATTATACTTTCAAACTAAATGGAAAAAACTTTGATCAGAAATAGAAAAAAAAATTGATTTTTTAAAATAACTTAAAATATTCTAATTATTAAGAAAATTATTTCAATTATAAATGATTTTTTTAATCTTTATTCGAAAATCCTAAAATTTTTATTATTTTGACTTATATTTAATATAAAATCTTCAAACATTTTTTTCTTCTATTAATTAGATAGTATTTTAGTCCACATCAACGATTAAAGTAATTTTTTACTGTAAAGGAACAATATTTCAGAATTGTTAAAATAGAGTTTCAGATTTGTAAAATTATGAATTTCATTAAAATATATTAAAGGTATGAGGAAATATAATAATTAAAAATAGGTCAAAGGTTTATCCCATGACCGATATTTTTTTTTAACCTCCACCTCCTGTTTTAATGAAGAACTGTAAAAATCACCAAGAAGATAATTTACAAAGTTACAAAATATAATTTTCCAAAATGAAAAACAATTTTTATTCAATTATCATTTCAATATTAAAATTTTAATATTCCTATTTTTTGGTCCAAAGTTAAATATAAGTTGTTTTAAAATTATATTTAATATTTTATTTTTATTTTTGAAATTTCATGAAATGTTGGTCTCATCCAATTCAATTTATTTCTTTTTTACAAATATTTATTTAACTTGAAAATTTCATTAAACTTAGAAAAGTATATATTGGAATGATACTTCAAACAATATAAATCATTTAAAAAATATAAAAATTTTAATTAAAGGAATACTTATTATTTTTTTAGGTATAATACTTTTCTGATTATCAACTCTATTTCTCAGTTGATCATTTTTTATTTAAAAGTAATTTTATATTATTTGGACATTTACAAAAAAAAATAATTGAATTCTTCATTTTCCAAATAAAACTATAAACGAAAGAGAGTCACTTTGAGCATAAGATTGAGTTTAAAAAAATATTTTTCAAGATAAACCTGTCAAATTATTTTTCATCAACTGTTAAGAACAAATTTTTAACTAGTTGTTTTTACTGATAAACCATAATGTATTGTTAATTATATAAACATTTCCATTTTTTAGAGAATATTTTATACTACTTATCATAATAAATTACAATTTTCAAATTTAATATTATAGATTTTTTCTTGTTTTTTTTTTAATTACATAAAAGAAAGATATTTAATTATTATTTGTTCTAAAAAGTAACAACTAAAACTGAAAAGTGAGGTAAGATACCAAAATATCAAAACAATTGGTTCTTTTTTTTTTATTTTAAATCATTTTAAATGTAAGATTTCAATATATAGTTTTAAATTCATAAAATAGCTACAAAAAAATAAATTTGATATAGCAAAATGATAATATTACATTAAACCAAGTTAATATATAATATTTCGATTGGCATCCAATACCATAAAATTATATTAAAAATCTTTATAATTAAATAAAAAGCACTATAAAGATCAAAATACCCAGATAAGAAAAAATAATAGAAATTTAATAAAGTTATTCTTTATAAAAGTGGCTCAAAAATTGTTTTCCCCAAATATCAATTATTTTTTTTTTCATATTGAACTTTGTATTAGTAATAAAAAAATAAGTGAAATGGTATATATAGAAGAGAATTTAAGATATATTTTTAATTATATATATATATATATATATATATATATATAATTACTAATTAACTATTCAAGTTCTAAACTTTATTTAAGCCAAAAAATGCCAATATTTTTTTCAAAATCAATTCCTTTTAATAATTAACCTTTAAGTAAGCAAAGAAGAAATAAGTTTCATAATAAATATAATTTATAGATTGATATCTGTTTTAATTAAGACTCAAAAAATGAATATATTTTCTTAATAATTAAAAACTACAATTCTTATACCCCTTAGGGAGAAAAACAACACAATTCAATTTTGATCTCGAATTGAAGACCGTAAATAATTCCAATATAAATAAATAGGATTTTTCTATAATCATTTTTACACATTTTCAATGGTAATAGAATAATACAGTTTACCAAGTGACTATCTATTTTGTAAAATAGAAAAATTCCAATCAATTATATGTCAAAAAAAAAATAAAATAAAAAGAGCTAAATGAAAAAAAATGTGAAAAAATGTTTTCAATTTTGAAATTTCAAAAAATATTTTTACTTTTTATCTCAATTCAAATTCTTTAAACCCTTGTAATTCACTCACCACAACAGAATTTATTTGACTGGGAAATTGTTTCAATATTAACTTAAAAATTGAAAAATCAAAACTTCTTAGTAGACACAATTGAAAAAAATAACTTTTGTTATTTGTACGAAGTTGAAAAAATAAGCAACATATTTTTCTTGAGAGGGTGATATTTATATAGCCTAGAAAAAAAAATATTTTAATTGTTGTCGAAACAATAAATCAAATTGCGTTAGTTATTATTTGTTGAAAAAGTGTATATCTTCATGAATAAAAACACCTAAAATAAAAAAAAATCTAAGTCATTTTTAATTCTTTTTAGTTTTTTAAAGCGAGAGGAATTTATTATTTTTTATAAATTTTTATGTCTTTCAAAACTTTCAAAGATTTGGAAACATTTCTAAAATCTCAAGATGCAGTAAAAGGAAACATTTCTTTTTTTTATATATTTTCAAATTATTATTTTCTTTTTTTTTTCGATCTTTTATTGATTATCTCGATTTTTTGATTTTTCGTGATCAAGTAGAACTTGTAGAGATTTTATGAATAATATCAAATCCATTACTAATATGAGGAGTTTCCATGTTATCTCCACCCCCCCCCCCCACCCCCCTATTAATAATAAAATTATTGATTTATTAGAACTGAAATAAAAAAGATCTAATAACCAGAGTTCACAAAATAATTGCATTTTTGGAATTTTCAGAATCTCAAAAATAAAAATTTGGAATCATAATATTAAAATGATTCCAATGGAATCAATTTTTATCAGGAATTTTTCACTTTTTAAAGTCCCTTTGAAGTTTAATTTTTCAAAAACATTAAATTTTATTAATATTTCTGATTCTACAGATTAAAAAAAAGAAATTTTATTCGATACCAAAACTCTATTTAAATAAAAAAAGAATCTTTTGATTCCATGTCAAAGTAAAATAATTTTCTTATCTGAAATAAACCGAAAAACATCAAAATCGAAGAAAAGATGATGAAAACTAAAATCCCGAGAAGAAAAACCTCAAAGATCTATTTTTTTGAGAAATATTAAATTCTTCTTAATAATTTTTGTAAATTAAAATTAATTATAAAATTTTGGGAATGATTTGATTCCTTGTAAAAACCGAATGCGAACAAGAAATGAGTTGAGACTTATTATTGGAAGAAAAAAGAATTATTTGATTCTATGTAAATAAAAAAAGAATTATTTGAGTTTATTTTCAAAAAAGAATCAAAATGTGAACTCTGATAATTACAAAAAAAAATAAAAAAAAAGACAATTAAAATTGATGAAAAAAGTGAAAATAAAGAAATAAATTAAAATAAATATCTTTGAGAATTAAAAGGTCTTATATAAAATTTTGGTTATTAATTAATTATGATATAAATTTTTAAGAATTTTTTCGAAAATTTAAAAATAAAAATGAGAAATTATTTTTTGAAAAAAAATGTCAAAAAAAAAAAAAAAACATTATTCATTTTCAATATCTTAAAATATATTATTGGTTTATTGTATTTCAAATAGAAAATAAGAAATAATAATAATAATATCAATAATAATAATAATAATATAAATAATAATAATAATAATATAAATAATAATAATCATAATATAAATAATAATAATAATTTATTGAATTATACATTTTTTTTTTTTTTTTTTTTTTTTTTCCTTTTTTATTTTCTTTAAACTTCCAAATAATTCTAACTAATTCATGAAAAGCATCAGTAATATTTAAATTTTCTAAAGCAGAGGTTTTAAAAAATGGTATTTTATATTCCTTACAATGCTTTTGTGCGTTTTTGATTAAGGTTTCGTTCTCAGTAAACAAATCTATTTTATTTCCTATTAAAACGACGGGAAATCTTTTGTTATCTTTTTCTTGTATAATCTATTTATTAAATAAAGAAAAAAAAATAAAGTCAGAAAGAAAGAAATAAAATTAAAAAAAAAGTTCAAAAATTGAAAAAATAAATTGAAATAGGATAATAAAAAGAATTTGTTTAGATTTCTAATTGTTGAATATACCCAGACGTGTCAATTTTTTTTTTCACAAAATAAGTGTAAAAAAAAAAAATACTAAAAATAATGGATAAACTTGCAAATTAATCATACAATCAGAGTATGCAAAAAATGTTAAAATCTTATAAAATGATAATTAAATTCTTTGTGATCTTGTGTAAAATTTCATTCTTTTGTTTTTAATGAATACTAAAAATTTATTGAAAATATTAATTAATTTAAAATATCAGATTTAATTATGTTTACTTGTTTTTTTCAAAATAATTGTTGACATTAAATTAATTATATTTTTTAAAGATTGAATGGGGAGATTAATTAAAGATTGAGGTGAAATGTAGAACAATTAATGAATATCCGTAGTTGATGTTCTTTGGGAACTGAAACCCAATATAATATTTATTGAATTTTAAGAATGTATGGTGAAGGAAAGTAAAAAAAAATTAAGTTTTGGTGTTTTTTTGATTTTTGATGAAAAATTTGAAAAAACATTTATTGGTCAAAAACTTTTCTAAATTTTTGAATTAAACAAGGTTAGCATTAAAATCAATTTTTTTTTTACCTCTTATGTAAATCAACTTTCTTTCCGCTTTAAATTCCAATATAATTATACCCTTATCATCAAACTCTGGAATATTTTAAAATAAAGTAGAATGAAATTTTGATTTTCGAACCTTTTCAAGGTAAATGTAAAATTTAGACAGAAAATGGTTTTAGCGAAATTACAATAAGTTCTAAAAGAAAAACCTGAACTTTTAAATTTTAACAAGATCTCTTCTTGACTCAACATTCTTTTAAATCAATAAATATTTTGTTGATTATAAATGTAATGTTCACCGATCATGAAATACAGATATCCCTTAAAGTTTATCTTTATTGAAAATTTTCAAACAACATATTCTTCAAAAAGAATTTGTTGAATAGTGTGATACACATTTTCAAATATTTTTGAATTCAAGAATATTTAAAAATACAGCAAAAACATTTGAAACTTGATTCTATGAATTATTTTGTAAAAGTTTTGTATTAAAAAATTTTAAAGTTTTATATTCTTCAAATTTTTATTTTTATGGTTGAAGAAATAAATGATTATAAGTAAAAAAAAAAAAAAAATTAAAACATTTTTAATGAAAAACAACATTTGAATGAAATATTCTAATATCTATTTCAGCACATTGAATTATAAAACACTTTTATCTGAATCAAAGTATTTTTAATGATCATTTTTTTTTCTTTTTTTTTCGTATTTAAGGGGGGTGTTAATTCTTCTTATTTGTCGTTAGCTTTTTTTTAATTTTTGTTTTGATTAGATAGTCAATAGATTTTTGAAACAAAAACAAATCTTAAAAAAACTGACGTTGGGTTTTCTTGAATTTTTTGTTTTGATTAGAAAATCGATCGATTTTTGAAACAAAAACAAGAATTAAAAAGAATCGTTGTTATCTTTTCCAGAATTCAAAAGAATTAAGTAAATCTTTGATTTTACTAAATTCTTATGAATTTTTTGAAAACCGCTGTTTGCTTTTCTTGAGTTTTCTATTTATTTGGAAAATTGATAGATTTTCGTTAGGTTTTTTTACTTTTTGAGATAAACCGAAATTTTATTAAAATTTTGTGTTTATTTCAAAAAGTAAAAAAAACCTAGAACACTTCACAAATAAATAGAAAACTCAAAAAAACCTAGAACACTTAACAGATAAAACAGAAAACCTCAAGAAAATTGCCGTTAGGTTTTCCAGAATTTAAAAGAGTGGAGAAAAATCTATGATTTTACTCAATTCTTTTAAATTCTGGAAAAGCTAGGCACTCTACTTCACTTTCCTAATTCCTATTTTTTTTTTTAGAAATTGTTCTAAAGCCTCAAAAATGAGTTTGTTAACAAAAAGTTTTAATTTTTGTACTTTTTTTCCTTTTTTCTTATAATCAAATTTCCATTTCTTTTTCTTTCTTTTTTTATCCTTTTTTTTTTATGAAGATAGATCAAGTTGAAAAAAAAAAAAATCTTCAAAAATACCAATAAAAATTCGCAAAAAGTGAGACTTTAATGTAATATCTTTTAAAATGCATAGATTGATTACTTAAAAACTTCTTGTTAACCTTTTCTTCAGTGGAATTTCAGTAATAGAAAATATGTGATACTTGTTTCAAAAATTGTTACTAACTTTTTTTTTTTAAAAGTTTCTGGTTTTATTTTTTTTTAATTTTTAAAATATCAAGTTTTGATATATTCAGAATAAATTTAAAAGTGAAATATTAATAAGATTTAAAAATTTGTTGTTCTTGTTTATAAAAGAATATAAATTTTTTTTTTTCAATTTATTATTTCGTGTGAGTCACAATTTTTGAAATGAAATTTACATCTATAAATCATATAAAAATAATTATTGAATTTTTATTTGATTTGATTGACTACAATTATAACAGTTCCTTTTTGCCGACTCAAACAATCAACTTGGAGTAAATTATCATTTTTCAATCTATTGAAGCATTATCTGTTGCTAGGAGAAATAAAAATACTTTGGGTACTTTCTAAATTTCATGAAATTCTATATTTGGATGTACTCATTTTAAAGAATTTTCTAAAGTGTTTACAATACTAAAAAGAGAGATATTTTATTTTTTAAAAAATTTTCCAATGGTCAGAAACATACAACCACGACTTTAATAATGATTGTTTGAAAAGATTGTTATCTTCTCTAAAATTTAAAAGTTAAGAAAAGAAGAAGAACAAAAAGAAATTTCAACACTAAATTTGAAATGGTGTTTATGATTTTTAATCGATCACTTAGATCTAATGGAAATGTCTCTTTCTTCTTGAGAATTTAACTTTTGAAGGTAAAATACCTTTTTGTAAAAAAAACTCTTCTGTTTTGGGTTTCAACACTTTTCTCAATTGTTTGTTTTGTCTCTGAATTTGAAATTTTAATGATTATGTCAAAAAAATTATTTTTCTTTTGTTTTATTTTATTTTTGCTTGAACTTTCAAAATAAAGTTAAAATTAATATTTTTAAATCTTTTTATTTTGGTTTTATTTTACCATGAAAATTTTTTTATTAATTGAATATCAAAAACAAAAAGATCTTCAAATTAATTTAGTATTTTTCCAACTAACCCTATTATTTAAGGCATTTTATTCGTGAAAAACTGTGGAATTTCGTGAAAAGCTAGGATTTCTCGTGTAAAAAAATGACTTTTATTCATAGAAAGGTATTTATTCGAGAAAAAAAAAGTATTTGTTCACGAAAAAAGTAATATTTTTCGAATGAGTAACTATATCCACGAATTTGTCATATTTAGATGGGAAAATCTATTATATAACTCAAAATAATCATAAAATGAAATATCTTTTTTTCCATAAATGTATTATCAGAAACAACAATTATCTTCTAGTTTCAAACGAAAAAAAAAATAAAATAAAATAAAAATTGTAAAGCCATTTTTAAAAAGCGAGTATTAAAAGTTTTAAAAAGTGGCAATTCAAACTGCCTAATTCGCCCAATTTAATCAGTTTGAGTAACATTTTATAAAATGTTTAGTCCTCACCTTTTTAAAATGGCTCTCTAATTCTAGTATTTTAATTTTTTATTGAAAAAAAATTTTCATTTTCTTTTTTTTTTTTTACTAATTAATTTTAAAAATAAAAAAAGTCAAAAGAAAAAATATATGACGAATATAAGGATCTACATTAACCATTAATAATGGTGAGAGCTTACCCCCAAGAAAAAGAAATCACCAATTCTCATTTACTGTTTTATTATCATTTAAAAAAATTGTAATTTTTGATCAAATAAAAATTAGAAAAGAGCCAATCGGAATTAAATCTGAAAAAAAATGTAATATATAATGTACTGTAAAGTTATTGTTGGGTTGTCTTTCTTTTCCAATTGTGATGTAAATAAATGTTTTTGGGGAATTGAGATCAATTTTTTCATTTATGAAATCGAAAAATTACAGTGTTTTTTTTGAGTTCCTCTCCCCCCCCCCCCCGTTTTTTTTTATACACATTAAATTTGAAGGGGAAAAAATCATTATATAATTTTATTTATTTTTCGTGGTGGCGATTGAATCAAAGCCTATTGCTCTTATATGAAAGCAGTTTTTTAGAAAAATCATGAGATAAATGGAAGATGTAAAAAGATATAAAGTGGTTCAAACGATTGTGGTTTTGATTAAAATTCACTTTAAATATGCCTAGAACAAGTGCCTTGCACTGGAAGAGATCTGACGAGATTTGTTGTCTTGTACTGGGTTTTATTTTATTTTTGAAATCTTGGTGATGTAATGGGCAGCGATTAAAATAAAAAAAAAAAAAAATCGATCATTTATGGTCTTAAATGAAAAATAATTGACTAAAAAAAGAAAAAGAAGAAAATTTTTCAAATTAAAAGTTTTTAAATGCAAAGAAAATTCATTCAGAACCTTGCAACTCATTGAAAAATAATCAGTTTTTTTCTTTATTTAGTTCTAATTTATTATTTTTTGTTTCACCACCTTGGGAGAAATTGGAAGTTATTCTTTCCTTAAAAACAAATCAATAAAAAACTTATATTTATCATTTGAAAGGAATTTTTTCAATAAAAGGGATATTCATGAAATGAGAAAACAAAAGAAATGAAATGGTTAAGCTATTTGGATTTTGAATGACAACCTGAGAAAAATAATGTTGAATCAAAATATTATTTCACCAAAAATCTAATACATTAGCCAAAATTGGGCGATAGATACTATTTGTTCCAAAAAAATGGAACAAAATTTTTATTTGGATTTATTGTTAAGAGTTGGATAGAAACCCCATCTAATCTGTTAAAGAGAGAATTTTGAAGTGAATAAATTTGAGACTTCCAATTCAAAGAGACCTAAATAGATAGCCATCAGAATTATTTGAATCTTAATTTAGTTTTCGAAAATAAAAAAAAAATTTCATTTGGCTTTCCAAAAAAAGATTTTTAGAAATTATTTAAAATTTAAATTTATTAATTCTGTCAAGAAGTTGTGTACTATGATTTTCCTTTGAGAATTGTGTATTTTTAATGTTTTATATTAATTTTTGGGTTTTGATTTTTTTTGGAAAGCACAGTTGAATAAAAATTTTGTTGCTTTTATTTTTCAATTGACAGGAATATTAATAATTTTTTTTAGAATATCTTTATTGATGTAAAGAATTTAATGTAAGACAAATTTTCCTCAAAAAAAAAAAAAAAAACAAAAAAAAAATACTTGAAAGTTACTAATAAATTCAAATAAATGTTTTAAACTTTTTTGCTTGATTTTTCATTTTTTTCAATTTTTTTATCTTGGCTTTGAATAAAGCATTTTTAGTGGTTTAAATTTTAAGAAACTTTGTAAAAATAATTGAACTTTGAAACTTTTCTTTGTTAAGAACTGTTTGAAAATGAACTGTTTAGTGAGTATAGTTTAAAGATTTGATAAAATGCGCATTAAATTAAAAAGTTTTTTAACTCTTTTTGAATTTATCAGCAAAAGAAATAAAAACAAATAGCATAATTATAGTTGTTTTAAAAAATCAAAGACTTTTTTAAAACTTTTGTCAAGTTTTCTATTTTAAAAAAGTGAAAACTTTTAAAGAATTAAAACTTTATTACCTAGTTTTCTGTTTTGATAAATCGAGGGAACATCCTTTAAATGTGGTGTGGAAGCTAGAGTGTGAATGAAAGCACTTTTTTAAAAAAAGTTTTCACTTTAATGGACTAATCTCTATTAAATTTTTTTACCTAAATTTAATAGAGAATGAGAAAATTTTTTGACAATTACTTAGATTTGAAAAGCCCCTGTTTATTTTCAATATTAAACATATTTCTAGATAAGGGTTTCTTATTTAGAAATTGGTCAAAAAAAAAAAATTATAGAGACTAGTCCCTTAATAAAAACCAAAACTTTTAAAAAAGTTTGAATTCTTACAAAATCATAATAAAAAAAAAAGTTTTCACTTTTTTAAAATGACATTACCATTCTCAAAAGAATTTCTTTTTAACTGAGTAGGAATATTTTTAAAGTTGGTTTAGTGTTGTTCCCCATTGTTAATTATTCGAGTGGGTGATATTTTTATTGGGAACCATTCAGCCAAGTTTGTGTTTTTTGTTTTTTTTTTTATTTTTAAGAATTTTCATATTTTTTCAATTTAATCTAATAAACTTAGATTTGTTGGATTTTTTAAAATTGTTAATTAAGATTGTTCCATTTAAACTGTCACTTTATTCTGACTTCTCTTTTTGTATTTATTTTTTCTTTTTTTAAAAACAAAAATAAAACACTTTTTTGTCATCAAAATTTTAAAAAATGTTTTTTGTGTTTTTTTATTTTCATGATTTCGCATTAAATTTCTTTTTTTCGATTTTTTTTTTCACAAATTTCTAAAAATCCTTAGTTTCGTTTGGTATAGAAGTGTTTTTTTGAATTTCCAGAGATCTTTCGTTTCCAGTTTTAAGAAAATGAAATTAACACTTTTTTGGTTGTAAATTAACCAAGAATTACAATCCGAAATTATAAATCTCAGGGTTGTCGTACAGATCAAATCGAATCCTTTTTTTAACACGTACCAAACTGGTTTTCTGGAATTCGATTTAAAAAAAGGGTTCGTTTGTTTTCGTGCGATTCCACATTTGGGAAAAAAGAAAATACATTCAAGAAAATGTTGAAAAAATAATTTTCAAATTTCCCTACTTGTACTCCGATAGTTTTGGTTTTTAATTTTCTTTTTTAAATTGAAAAATGCAGGTTTTTTCCAGTTTGGTGACTTTTGTTTTCAAAAGAAACAAAAAAAAAATTTTTTTTTTGTAAAAGATTTAACACTTTTTGATTTTCAACCAATGATCATTGCCGAATAAAAAAGACTCAGGAAATCTTTGTATTTTGTGTTTAGTTTGGGGTATGTCAATAATTTGATTTCCAGATATTTCAAAACAAAAAAAAAAATTTTTTTTGAAAGTTAAGAAGGACTGTTGAGAAAAAATTATTCAAAAAAAAAAATTATTTCTCGAAAGGCTAACATACATTGCGGTGAATTTTTTGGGCTTGTTTTAAAGATTCTTCTGAAATGGCTGAAAAGACAAGCAAAAAGCCATCTCCTTCTTTGGTATGGATTTCTTCTCTTTTTCTAAATTCTTCTTGTCCTGCGGTGTCTAATATTTCAAGAAGTGCTGATCGATCGTCAATCATAATTGTTTTACGATACTTGTCTTCGATTGAAGGATCGTATCTATGTTTCGAAGAGAAACAAAATTAATAATAAAAAAAATTTTTTTTTTTTTAAAATTCAAAAACAGAGGAAGGCACCAAAAAAAGGAAAAAAAAAAAAAAAAAAAAAAAAAAAAAAAACCAGTGATTACATACTCTTCAATGAATTTTCCTTGTAAAAATTGAATTGTTACTGCTGATTTTCCAACACCACCAGAACCTGCGACGATTATTTGGACACGTTGGCTCATAAAATAAAAACAAAATAAATTGGTAAAAAAATAAAATAATTTAGGGAAGATTACCTCCCAAAATCTCACATTTGTTTCTAATTTTTCAAAATATTTCAGAATAATGATTTTTATAATATTTTGCTGTTTTGTTTTTGATTATACTGAATTTAATAAAGTGAAATAAAGCTATTTAAAATTTTAATTAAAAATTAAAATAAAATTAAATTTTAGAAACAAATCTACCTTGTCTGAAATACAAAAATTAATTGAAAGACGTTGAAATACAACTCTCTTTTGTTGTATTTAAAAATTAAAAAAGATTTTAATTTATTTCATTTTGTTCAGTTCAAAAGAAAAGAATCTGTCAATTGTAGAATATGAAACAAAATTTTCATGAGGTGTCCAAAAAAAGATTTAAACAAATCACCAAAGTCCGAATTCCTTTAGAGTTTGGGAAGTGGTGTATTATATTCCTCTCCAAAAGAGTTTAAATTTTCTCAACTCTTTACAACTTTTTTTAAAAAGCCAATTTTTAATTTTAATTCAATCTATTTTTCCACAAACAGTATTTTTCAATGAGAGTGTTCTGTTGCGGTTAGTGACCAACAGATAGATTTATTTTCTTTTGTTTGAATAAATTTCAGAAGAATGATTTCATAGTTTGCTGTTTTTTTACTTTTAAAATGTGTTTTATTGAACGAAACAATGCTGTTCAGAAAAGTAATCTGGAATCTCATAAATTTTAATGTTCGGAACAAAAAATAAGTATGTGAAAAACAAAAAAATAATTGAAATATTTTATTGCGAGGTTTGCCAGTGAAATTCAAAGTTTTATGCATACTTAAAGGGGGGTTTGGTGGTTAGTAATTCTCACAAATATTTTTCAAGTCAGATTTAAGTAGGAAAAAATTTAATGTTTTTATTAAATTTGTCAGTCCTCTTTACTGTGATTTCTGAGATTTCTATTAAGGATTATGTCTGTAATTGAAATTCAAAGTAAAATATATTATTTATCTTCGTTTGGTTACAGATAATGTTACAGATATTTATTGACTTTTATAATGTCGGAAAAAATATATATCGACCAAATTTTTTTTTTTGAGTTTCCTTGTATCTAAAAAATGAAAAAGAAGGTTGAGGAAAAAAAAACTTTTGGAGAAAATTCCTTACTATATGAAAATATCATTTCATGGTACCTTGTCGAGAAATTTTTATCATTTATTTTTGATGTCTGAGTAAAGTTAAGAGGGTTTTTCTTTTCATATAGAAGATCAAAATTGAGAAAAAATATAAAAAATTTGGAATTATTCTTTTTTTTTTGTGTGGTCAATATTTACAAATATCTATAAAGTATTAGGTATTGTATAGATTTCATCAAAATTCACATTTACAAAGAAAAGAAAGATCATATTTTTTCTTTTTTGAACACAAATCAAAATTTTTTTGAATAAAAAAAATGACGATTTTTTCACCAATTTTATTTTGATACGATCGTTATATAAAAAACCCCACAAAACCTTTCCCAAATTAAAATTTAGCCTCAAATGGAAAACTGAGTTTTTAGAGAAACAATACAAAAATAAAAATTGTCAATGAAAATAAACCAAATCTCAAGTGTTTTGAGTGTTTGATATTGGGGATTCTGTTCACAATATCAAATAGAGTAAATACCACACTGGAAAGAGTTGTTAGGAACCCCAACCCCAGAATAAACAAAATGGAACAAACTAAAAGACTAAGAATTACAAAGAGAACTAGAAAACACAACTTCTTTGTAAGGAATTGATATTATTTCTGGGCACAATTGAACAATTCAGATAAAATAATTGTTCAAAAATCATTGACAAAGTGATCTTTAAAAATTTAGAGCCGTTTATTGAGAGCGTTTGGACTGATATTAATTTTTTTAGGGAAGATAATCGTGATTTTTTTCTTTTTTGTTCTAACGTTTCTTAATAGGGGTATTTAAGTTTAAGTATCTCAAAAAAATATTCATTTTTCATTTAAAAAATATATAAAAAATGATATTTTGATCCAAAATAGCGAATAGTCCATTAACATGAATTTACAATTTAAATAATATTTGGATCAAAAGGTGTTGCTATAACTTGATAAATGACCAAAACTGTTTTTAAAAGAATATTTTTACATGGTATTAAAAAAGTTAAGTATCTTCTGAATTTTATGTTTTCTAAGAAGATAACTTTCCCTGATTCGATTTGAAATAATTCAACTTATATCCTGGGATCAAAAAGGCTTAATTTTGGAAAAAAAATATACAGTTTTTACACTATCTTTAATTAAGTATATATTATTAAATTTCAAATTTGATCAATGTTGGATTTTTTTGTATTTTTGAAGATTTTCCTAATTATTATCATCATTTTAAAAGTTTATAATGGTTTCTAGATGCTAGGGAGGAAAAATTAAAAAGATTATTTATGTGATTAGTGGTATTTTATATTATTTAAATTGTAGAAAATCCAAAATTTTGAAATCACCAATTACAAAAAATATTAAAAAATTTGTTTGATACCCAATTTTACCCACCATAAAGTGGATATTTTCCACCTTAAAAAAAGTTCCAAAAGTCTTATTGGTATCTTAATTATTTTTTTTTTCAAAATCCTTCTGTTATTTCTATAAAATACTACCAAAACCTTACACTAACATAGTCTAACCTGCGAAAACATACCAAAACCCACAGGAAATGGTTTTAAATATCTCCAAACAAGGTGTTACAATAAAATTGACTATTGTGAACAAAATGAGAATTTTTGAAATTTTGAAATTTGACCAAATTTGTAAAATAATAATTTTCCCTTAATTAATGATAAAGACAATTTTAACTCTTTAATAAAATGACTAAAGATAATTTGCGAAATTAGAGAAGTGTGATGCAATGTCGTTGAAATTAGTAGAATATCACCCAGTACCTATTTTTTTTAATTCTTGTTTTTCTTTTGAAAATCTATTGATTTTCTATTTGAAACAAAAATTAAACAAAACACTAACTGTGTTTTTTTGAGTGTTTGTATTATCTCAAAAATCTATTGATAATCAAAATAAACAGAAACCCAAGAAAAATTAACAATTATTTTACAAAATTTAAGAGAATAGAGTAAAATTCATAGATTTTATTCTATTATTTTAAATTTTCGAATAACTAACAACTCAAAGAGGAAATTAATTTGTAATCTCTAAAAAGTTAGTAATAATAATAAAATAAAATAAAAATTGGTAAATTAGACTTTTTTACTCCGAATATTTTAACTTCAAGCCATTGTATTATAAAAAACCATAGATTTTAATAAATAAGTTGTATTTATTAACTTATAAATACATACTAAGAGATCACAATCAAACATGGATTGGTTTAAAATACCTGGAAATTTAGATTTAACCGACACAGACGAGTTAGTGGAATCAAAATTAAAGATTAAAATTCTTAAATGTAAGGTCTACTTCCCATTTTCACTATTTATTCAAAATTAAAACATTGACCTATTGTAGAAATAAAAGAAACGAATAAATTGGATGATAACTTTATATAAATAAGAAATTGATCCTTAAATTCTTTTTTCAAAAGAGTAAAGAAAAAATATTGTAAGAATTAATAAATTTTTTTTGGCAAAAAAAGTTAGAAAAAGACAATTTTTTGAATTTCAACATTGAGAACTTTATTTTTCATACAATTTTTAATCAAGTTAATTTTTTTGAAACAAGATAACTTATATTTAAAAAGTATATACCCAATTCAAGTCCTACCCTGTTAGACAATTTAAAACCGAAAAAAGTCGGTATATATGTCTTCAAATCTTCAAATTTAGATTCCTAAAAAAAAAATAAAAATCATTTGTTAAATTTTTGGAATAGGACTAGGTTTTCATAAGAATTATTTACACCACACTATTATTAAAAAATTTTTTCAAAAAAGAATAAAAATATGCTAATTTTTCATTTTTTGATATCCACTCTTTGAATAAATATGATATTTTTATAAGAAATACCCGATAAGAATTAATTTTAAAGATATTTGACAATTTAAGTTGAAAAATCCAATTTCCCTGGTTCTAGAAGATTTTTTCCAATTTAATAGTAAAAAAAGTTTATTTTTTTTTCATAATTAAGCAGCCATTTTATTATATTTTAAAAGTATTTTAAATTTATTTAGAATCTTTCAAATGAAGAATCAATTATTTTGACTATTAAAGAATTATTAATTATTATAAATTGGATAAAATAATTTTTTAACGTTTTTTCTTTTAGGTTTTCCAGAATTCAAAAGAATAGAGTAAAATCGAAGAGATTTTACTAGATTCCTTTGAATTCTGGAAAACATTGGAGACTCTGTTAGGTTGTTTTTTATTTTTGAAATAAGCAGAAAAAAAAAATAAATTTTCAGTTTATTTCAAAAATAAAAAATACTATTGGTTAGGCTAGCCAGAATTCAAAAGAATAGAGTAAAATATCTTCGATTTTTTTCCATTCTTTTGAATTCTGGAAAAGCTAGGCACTCTACGGACACTTTTCGTTAGGTTTTCCAGAATTTAAAAGAAAAGAGAAAAAATATATATGTTTTTACTTGTTTCTTTTAAATTCCGGAAAAACCATGATACTTGACAGATACTAATAATTTATGATGGGTTTTTTTTCCCCTAATTCAGTTTTTGTAGATGAGTACCATATTTTATTTTATTTATTTTTTTTTTTGATAATTGTAAATGAAAAATAAAAAAATCCTTCTGATAAATTCTGAAATGGTGACTTTTTTTTAATACAAACCAATAATCTTGCATTTATATACTATTATATCCCCAATCAAATAATTTAATAGACAAGGGTTTCAAAAAATTAGAAAATCACAAAATTGATCTCCAAAATATAAAGTATGATAATAACAAAAAAAAAAAAAAAAAAAAAATCAATTTTCTAAAATTTATTGAAAAGTTCTGATGATAAATAAGTATAATTTTTTAATATTAGCTTTTCCAAAATAATTGGTAAAAAAAAATTTATTATAACAATAAATAAAAATAATTTTTTTGAAAGATAAAATTTCAAATTGTGAGTATTTGTATTGAGGAATCGAAAAGGATCTTTAATTTATTGTGTTAAATTGAATTGGATAAAATTTAAAGCTCATATTTTTTCAATTCTTTCTCTATTTGTTCAATATTTAAATTGGACAAAGCCTTTTTCCAGATGGATACATTATTTGGATTTATTTTGGAAATAATTGTATTTATTAAGAGTGGTTTTAAAGTATTTTTTTGCAAACCATAATATTCTTCAGCAATCAAAAACTTTACTAAATTTTGAGGCGACAATTCGTCATCTGCTGAATGTGCTAATTTACGAGTAAAAAGATATCGAATAAAAGTTTCAATTATGTCTTCATTTAAGCCCGACTGGTCACGGACGGTACTTATATTATCTTTGACCTTTTCAAACATTTTTGAAAATAGTTCAGAACGTGCTATTAATAAAATTTTTGGTATTTTGAAAATTTCTTCGTATTCATCATCCTCATCCTCCTCCTCCTCCTCCTCCTCCTCCTCCTCCTCCTCTTCATCATCATCATCATCATCATCGTCGTCGTCATCAACTGGAACATTTATACTAAAATCAAAAAACTTATTATCTTTGTTATAATTATCATATAATAACTCAAAAGTATGTTCAATAGAATATATTTGCTCGATACCTAATTCTTCGAAAATTAATGTCGATCTAAATGAATATTTCCCCGTATAAACCCATATTATAAATTGTTGAACCTCAGTTGAAGAAAATCTGGACAATATGTCTTTGATTTCGTCCATTTTCCGATCTGTTGCGGTCAACAATCTGATTTCAAAAAGTTGCTGATGCACATTATACACTTTGTTTTCATTAGAAGTAAGAATCATATCAGTTAATTTCTTTTCAAACATTAGATTTTCAAAATCTTCCGAAATTCCCGTTTGGAATGTTAATTCGTAAACATCTTTTACATAGTTGCAAGTGTTCTGATTCTGTACAAAAATTTCACCGGAAAAATGAAGTGCCCTAAAATAACCATTTGATTCAAGGTTATCTAAGGGGACAAGCTTACCATACCTACATAGGGGAAGCGTATCTGAATCTGTTGCAAAGTTGTCAATTTTTTTCATTTTTAGCGTATCAAAATCAAATAATAAGTGATCACGAAATGCAGATTCCATAACTTGGGATGAGCCATGGAATATTAACCATTTACGCTCCTTAGCAAGCAAGTATGAAGAATGCCCAAATGTATTTTTGATCTCTATGTCAACGATAATTTGCTTCCATTCCCTCTTTTTGAAATTAAAACACCACAGATCATTTAGAGCATTGTCGGAAAGTCCTGCAAAAATCCAGAGCTTGTTATCAATAAATGTACCTTCGTGAGATGATCTTGGCTGTGGTAAGTTCTCAGAAACAGTTTCAATTTTTTCCCAAGTATCAGTAAGAGTATCAAAAAGATAAACATCATTTGAACGTTCTCCATCTATTGACAAACGACCGCCAAACATGACCCATTTATGATCGTTATATTTGACAAATACATGCGTTGATCTCCCTTCAGGCACATCACCTTTTTGGTTAACTAATCTCCATTCATTATTCCGAATATCGAATATATGCATTTCACTTAAATATTCACGATTACCAGCATATCTTTATTTATTTTTTTAAAAAAATTAAATAATAATAATAATTAAACATTTATTTCTTGATTTATTTCTTGATTTATTTCGTTATTTATTTCGTTATTTATTTCCTTATTTATTTCCTTATTTATTTCTTTATTTATTTCTTTATTATGATAAAATGATATTTTTCACCCATTTGATAAAAAATTACTCAAAAAATTAAAAATCAGTATTATTCATTAAATTATTAAATTCTTTTGAAAAACTATATTGCTCAATTAATATCTCTTAGTGGACTGAAATAAACCATCTCTGATTTTCAATTATTTTTTTTCACACTCCCAGAGCAGAATTCGAACAAGCCAAAATTTAGAAAATTGTGGGTGATCGATTTTGTCCTCACAGTTTTATAAAATATAGACGAGAATTCATTTTTTTTTAGAACATTCTAAACTGTTCAAAGAATCATAACGTTACACTTTCTTTCAATTTGGAAAGAATTTTGATTTTAAAAAAATATGGAAAATCATTTGTTATCAATTTTTTTAATTTGTTTTCATTTTATTTTTTGAATTACTTAATAGTTTACATTGAGATCTAATTTTATTTTTTTTGAATAGTTGATATTAGGTTACAGTTTAGTTCCTTTATATAGAAAGAACTCAAATAAAATTAGTTGGGGGGTATTTGAAACTTTTGATCGATCAATATCCCTAATAGAATTTAAATGAATTTAACAATACATTTTTTTGTTGTACTATCTCCAAAATTCTAGAATACACCGATAATTTATTAGTATAATTAATAATTTATTTTTTATTTTGTGGGGATTATTATTTATAAATAATTGGTAACAATTCAATTAATTAGTGAATGATCCTAATTTAATATTTATTATAGAAGTCTTTAATAAGATTTTTTTTTTTCAAAAATTGAATTTTGATCTGTCAAAAATTTTGAATTGGACTTTAAATTAATCACAAGTATTGTGAATGTGAGTATGGGTGTTCTTAAATAAATGATATCATGGTTTCTTTTTTTTTTATTTTTTAACAATTGCTTTTTATAAATTCTTTTTCTAATTTTCTTTTTTTCTTTATACCTTTATTCCTTTTGTTTTTTCAATTTTATTTTTGCTTTTTCAACCATATATAATGTGGTTGTGTCTCTTCCCATGAATAATCGTGAAACTAAGGTTTTATGCTTAAACCACCTTTCAGAAATTTAAATAAAAGGGCACCTAGAGTGTAATTTATACTTCTTCAATAATAATAATAATTCTCAATTTTTGATATTATTAAAAACTTAATATTAAGGATGTAAACTCCATTTCAAAATCATTGGCACAATAAAAATCAAATTTTGAAAATAAATATTTTTATAAATTGAAGTTAACTATTATAATAAAAAAATGACTATTTTAATATTCAGTTCTGAACTAAAAATATTTATTTTTCGTCTAAAAATTAAATATAAAAAAGTAAAAAAATCATGAAAAAAAATTGTGCCATTTATTATGAAATTTAGTTTATGCTCTAAATGAATCCTGTACATACACTAAAAATACCTTCCTTTTATATTGGTTAAGGTTCAGACGATCTTTTAGAGAAAGATTAAAATAAATTATTGTTTACAAAAAATGATGTTTATTCGGAGCTAACTATGGATTTTTATTTTTTGTTCTACTCTAAAAAATCACTTACTGGGACCTTAGAAATACACCTAAGAAGATATTATTGCAATTAGTTTTTCATTTAAGTCAAGCATAGAAAGTCTAATAATTCAGTAAAATTGATTAAATTTGGCGAAAAACAATACTAATTTTCATAATTACTACTTTGTGGTAAGGTGGATATTTACAAAAGAACAAATAAAAAAAGAAAAAAACTAATTTTTTTTTGCAAAATGAAATTATTTTAATCTGTGGATAAAAATGTGTATTTACCTAAAATTAATAAAAAGGATTTATATTTGTAATGTATCTGATGAATTCATTTAAAACGAACCAACCCTTAAATCACCTTTAAGGAACCCAATACTAATATTTTTCCAAACCTAATACAAAAACACATTTAAACTACAGTGTATTAACGTTTTAATAAGTAAACATTTTTATCCAAATAAAATCAATGAATAAAAATCTAAAAAATAAAAATCTATATATCAAAATTTTGGAATGAGCTGAACAAAAAAATTTATTGGTAAATTTGTTGAAATTCCACCAAAAATTGTTGATCGATCAAATGATAAGATACCATAAACTAATTGTCTGTGTATTTTTCTATTTAACAAACTCAACACTAACTTTCTATCAACCCTCGAAAAAAAATTACCAGATCTAACGAAAAAGGTTACGTAACTGCAAAAAAGGAAATGAAAACAAAACAAAAAAGACAAAAAATGAAATAGTGGGTGTTTGAAATATTCCCGAAAATACCCGAAAATTTTTTAGCCACGAAAAAACACTTTTTGAACAACTCAGAAGAAACCCTAGTGTCAATATACCCAGTTTAACGGTAGAATAACAATTTTTCTCAAATACAAAATATTTTTTTTTTGAATTTTCTACTTTAAGCCCTTTAAGAGTTTTTAGTACCTTTTAAGTATATTTGAGTAATTGTTGTACTTATTAGGATAAGTGTATATCCATGTCAGGGTATTGGTAGGGTTGTGTTAGGTTTGCATTGTTTTGGATAAACCAGTTTCTTTTATGGGATGGGAAGTTAAAACAAGTTTGGTTTTAGTCACCTTGTGTAGGGCCTGGGTATGTATTGTACAATTAGATATTAATCGGTTATTTTTGGATTGTATTTAAGATTACAAAATTATGGGTAATGATACGCTATTAGAAATTTTCTTTACAAGTACATTTTCTCTCATTTAGTTAATACCATTTTTGAAATGATCAAAAATGTTACAGTCATCTAAGATACCAATTCCTTTCACACAAAATGGGTTGAATACTATTCCCAAAAATTTTAATTTTCTTGTATTTTGATATTTTCAGAAAAAAATTTTTTTCTACAATAAAATTTCCAAGTTTAGCTTTAAACTGGGTATATTGGTACTAGGGTTTCTTAGAAGTTGTTCAAAAAGTGTTTTTTGTCGTTAAAAAATTTTCAGGTCTTTTCGATTTTCGGATATTTTCGGGAATATTTGATAGATTCTGAAATCCAGTTTGTAAAATCAAAATTATTTCCAAATTGAATTTAAAATGTGAATATATTGTTATTATTTCAACTGTTTCAACTGTGTATAAAATTTTGAAATTTAGTTCACGTGAGCACCAAGATTTACATAAAAAACAATTACTTTTTGTATTGTTTTTATCTTGAAAAGATCAAAAATTTTTTTTGACTTTAAGAAAAATACATCTAAAAAATAATTGATCAAAGTAAACAAATTTTCTTTTTCTTTTTTCATTCCCTAATTTTTCTCAGTTTTGCTTTAGAATTGATTGAAAATGTAAGTTTTTGATTTTAATTTTAAAAGGCATCAACTAACACCTTGGAAAAAATTTTGTTATTAGGGTTCTTGTAAGTGGTATTTGAAGTAAATTGTTTTCACAATGATAAATCAATTTTAATCACAAAAATTTCTTTTGTGAGTAGAGAATAAAAATGCACTTGTTCAATAGTGAAATATAAAGAGACGACACTACGCGTTCGGATGCTAAACAAGACCTGAAAAGATAAACTTTTACTTTCAGCAAGACACCTGATTTAATTTAAAAAAAAGACTTTTAGTAAAATCCTTGGAAAAGCTTTTTTTCAAAGACCATTAAAGAAAATTAAAAAGAAAACTTAAACTCATTTTTTATGCTACCTCTTGGTCCAGTATAAAAAAAGTTTACCTTTTTGTTAATGTGAACAACAAAGATTTGATCATTTTGTCAAGTCAAAATAAATTAAAAAAGAAAAGAACAAATTTTCTTACCCCCCATATAGCATTAATTCGTTTTCATTGATCCTGACAAAAGTATGTGCCCATCTTGCAGATGGTGTATCGCCAGTATAATCAATTTTTTTACATTCAAAAGTATTTATGTCCAGTACATGTATGTCGTTGTTCCAATCATGTTGGCCATTATCCTTTTGGTTTGATTAAAAAAAAAAAAAAAAAAAAAACAATATTTTATTTTTCAAAACATTAAAAAGATAAAAACTTCATTAAAAAAACAAACAACCAAGATCCCACCAAAAAAATATATTTTGTCATCAACAAGTGTAGCAGATTGTTGTTTTACACTTAAATTTTTTGCACACTCAAAGTCTCCCTTTACAAACAATTTCCAACGTGGCTTCATTCGTTTTTAAAAAGATAAAGAAGAAAAAAAAATTCGGATAAGAGATAAAGATAAGTAAAAAATCAAAAAATAAAACTGTGTTTAGGGATATTTTAAAGTTTGAACTGTTGTAACAAAATGACTTTAAACTTTTTTTGGTTGGATTTGAGTTGTTTGAATTTCTCTTTTACAACATTTAATGAATTCAAATCTCCAAAAGATCTTCTATTAAATTCAAATGCACATTCCGAAAAAATTATCACATCTTGAAATTGAAAAATGAAGCAAAATTCAGTATGTTACAATACTAAAAGACCACACTTACTTTTGAAGTTATTTTTTTGACACGAATTATTGTTTTTAAAATTTTGATCCATTTTTCCCATTTTTTGAAAAGATTAAAAATTCATTATATTTCTGAATCATTCAAAAAAATAAATATTATCTTTGAAAGGTGAAAGACATCTTATTATTGTCCATTAAGGAAGTGTACTCAAGCACTTTAAAACCACTTAGTTCACAATTTACTAGTATAAAAAATCTACTTAATTTCAAAAAAAAATAATTCTTTAAAACTTTTAAAAAAATATAATTTCTATTGATTCAAAGAACAGACCAAATCAATTTTTATAAAAATTGAATAACAAAAAAATATTATAAAAATGTCACAACAAAATACTTTTTTTAAAACTCTGGAAAATTCAACTAAATTCGTAAAGAAATACTTTTTAGTTAATATTATTTTTTAAAAATTATCAATCAAAAAATATTAATTATTTTAAGTGAGTCATTAATAACCAAAAGACTCAAATGTATTAAAATGTTTTTATTATTCTTTCACAATTTTTTGAAGATTTTCAAACAAATACAATTAATTCAGTAATACTAGACTACAAGGAAAAAATAAATTCTGAAAATTCAAGTTAGCCAAAGCTCAATATTGTATTTCAGAAAATATATCGTTTATAAATTATTTTTTCAAAATTATGATAATTTTATATAATTAAGAAAAGATAGCTTTTAATTGAATTAAGTTTCGAATATCCCCCCTTTTTGAAATTCCTGACTTTTATAATAACACCTATTTTTGTTATATTTTTTTTTGAAATAATTTACACTGAACTTTATATTAAACATTAAGATAAGAAAAAATTATAAATGTTAAAACACCTTGTAGAAGGAAACAGGGAATATATATATAAAATCAAATATGAAAAAAAAAAATAAAATGATAAAAAATATTCCAAATACAGAAAAAAAATAATTATTTCAATTTAATTTAATGATATCTTGATTAGAAAGATTTGATTTTATTTTTGAAAGTGAAAAATATGATTTTTTAGACCTTTAAAAAAAAATAGATTCAAATAGTCTCTCCACCAAGTTAAATAAAAATTTCAAAGATTTACAAATAAAAATGAAAAAAATATTACTGAAAATTTTCTTTTTTTTTTTCAATTGTCATTAATATCTAATACAGTTATAAAGCTTTGCAAAATGGTCAGTACAATAATGTTTATTATCTGAATGTATTTCAAAGATACAAAATTTAGAGATTTTTTTTTTGAAAAAAATTTGCCAGTTATTGGGTCTTTGAGGGTTAAATAGGAAAAATTTTTCACTTCCTTTTCCATATTTTTCTTTTAACAATTGAAGTTCTCAAACAAAGAGACTAAATTTGTTAATTTATCTGAAAAAAAGAAATTGAAAATGAAGTGAAAATTCTCCTCATTAATAATCAAATACCCATAATTCAAATAAAAAAATAATAATCAGAAATATTCTCTAAAAACTTATTTTAATAATAGCCTTTAGTTATTAATACCATTTATATTAAAAAAAGAATATTACATTAACTTTTCAATTTCAAGAAATTTAAAAATACATAATTTGCAAATAAAAAAAAATCTGAATTGTTTCGATTCTTTAAGGATTCAATATTTAATTTATTTTTTCTATATTTTTTAAAAAAGATTAAATTTTCCAAGGATTTTTGTTTCTTGTACTAAATATCATAAATTACTAAAAGCGAGATTCAATAAAAAAGAAAAATTTATTACCAATTTTGACTTTTCTAATTTGATACAAAAATCCAAACAAAACAAATAAAGATTTTTTAGCTGAAAATTTTTCTTGAAATTAGAGTGAATTTTTTTAGAAGGTTAATAATCTTACAAAAAAATATCCAAAAAAAAAGAGAAAATTACTTAAAATTTCTAACAATTTACATTTCTAAATTTAAAATTTACTGGAAATATCAAGTAGTTTACCTCAAAAAATGATTTAGCCTGGTGTATATAATATATAGTGAATTAAATGTTGCATTGGAACAACAAGAAAAAATAAAATTGGATAAACGGGCCAGAATTTTATACATTCTATTCATAATTTATCATTATGGGGAAATATCAAGAACTTAACCTTCAAAATATATTTGATCTTAGATATCATTTGGTTTAGTGAATTGGATGTTATATTGTAACAAGAAAAAAAAAAAACAGGAATTATTTTAGAAACATAGGTTTTGAGTCATTTAGTGAGAATTTTTTTTTGATTACTCTGTTGTTTTTTAAAGTTCTTGTATAATTTAAAAGTATTTTCGTTCAACAAATTGATAATGTATAGTAACCCCAATTAATGTGTTTTAAAAATTGTTATTTTTTTTTTTGAAAATAATTAATATTGTTTAAGAAAATTTTGAAAGATGATTTTTAGAAATGGTTAAGGGATTATTGTCAAAAAAAGATTCATATAGAATAAAGTATGTTGCAATTAAAGGTAAATGAAATTAGTACTTTTTTACCCATATGTGTCTATGAAATCTATTAGTAAATATTATTGGGCAATAAATTAAGATATTGTTTATTAATGACATCAATTAAAAAATATCTATTTTCTAATAATTTTTATACATTCAATTTAGTTGAAAAATGGCACTATAGAAATGAAACTGACAGTCTTTAAATTGAAATCTACTCATTTAATTAGTGATAATTAAAAAAAAAAAAATATTGATCATAATAACACTTAATTGACTTTTATAAGATAAAAAACAAAAACTTGATAATATCTCTACCATGTTAGAATCTAAAAAAAAGATTTTTATTTGTATATCAAAACGTACAATGTGACTAATTTTCTTCTTTTCTTTTCTATAATATATGTCAGTTCTTAATTTTATTTTATTTAATAATTTTCGGATTTAGAGTACTTAGAACTAATTCTTCCCTTAAAAAACAAATTAAAAAAAAAAAAGACAAAATCAATTAGTTTCTTGAATTTTAGAAAACTACAACTAGTCCATTTTTCCAAACTTTTTCTATTTAAATATTTTCTTTTCTTTTATTTGAAAACCATTTTCTTTTTGTTGACTTATATTTATTTACAAATTAGCCCACTGTTTAAATGTTTTATTAAAAACAGGTAAATTTAAATAAATTATTAATTAATCTCAATTAGGCTTCTTACTGTTGTGGAAAAAAATTGAAACAGTTCAAAAAAGTGCAAAACGGTTTTTAATTGGGAAGCTGACAGAAAAACGAAAGGAAAACCAATTAAAAGAAGAAATGAATTAAATTCAAATAATAGTCCATTGTTTTATATTGAATCAAGCCAACGAATAAAATTAAAATCAAATTTAATATCGAACCAGTTGAACAGTTTTGGAGATCTCGATAATAGTCATTTTTTTTTTGAACAAATTTTTAATAAGTGATCAAATAAATAAAAGTCCAATACCAAAAAGTTAGTATTAAAAAACTGTTATTGTGTTGAGTCCTTCATTTTCTCTTTATTTATTTACTTATTCTTTTTTTAATTGATCTTACTTTGAATTTTCAGTTTCTATTCAGGTTACCAATTAAAAATACGTCTAGAACTTTTTTTCAAGAAAGGTAATGTTTTTTTTTTTGTTTTCAAGAATTGTATGTACCGTGGTGTAAATAACCAGTTCAGACTACCTTTAACCCATTATTAAAATTTAATTACTGTTTTTTTTTCAGACTTGGGTATTGGAAGACCATAAATCACTTATAGATTCTTGGTTCAGATCCAAATTGACTTTAGAGGTTAGATCTTTGATTAACCGAAATGACTCAATTATAATAAATGCTTTTGTTTCAAAAATTTCTTCCTATTTACAAAATTTGTGAGATTAATTGTTTTTTTTATCAAAATTCTAAAAATGAAATTTTGCACATTTTTTTTTCAAAAAATTACATTTTAATCTTCCAGTATCTTCATAATTTCTTTTTTAAAATTTATTTAAAGAACCCAATTTCTTGTTTATAAACTGTTGCCATTCCATTGATTTGTTTCTTTTATTTCTAGAGTCAGCGAATATTTTTTGCAAGAGTTAAATTTTTAGTATTGGGTTTTAATAAAAAACACCGGTTAGTTACACCACTGTACACTTTGTACCATATTGATCAATAACTTCAAAGAAAAGTTGGAAATAAAAATTGTTCATCAAAACCTTCAAAGGATATCTGTACCTTAAAATTAATACTCCCAAATAGTTTTTTAATCGGCTTAAAATTTACAATCATCTTTATTTTCTGAGTGATGAAAGTTTTTGACTAGAATCTAATTTCTACAGCTTTTTCGTCAAAAATTTGTTCAAAACACAATTATTCTCAATTCCAAAAGTTTTTTTGTAAAATTGAAACAAATGATTTGATCAATTAAAAATACCAAAAAAGTTCAGAATAATACAACCAAGATAAAAATAAATAATGTTTGAAATTCAAAGAGCAATTTAAGAATTCTCAAAACACTTACATACAAAAAAACATTTTTTCATTTTTTTAGTTTTTCAAACAAAGCTAATTCAATCATCTGATTAAAATTTTTATTTAATCATTTAACATTCCTACAAAATCAAAACACAAACCCAAAAACCCTTATACACCATATTTTTTTCTTCAAAAGGGCTCGACATAAGAGATAGTTTTTTTTCTGGCTAACGAAGAAATCTTCAACAAGATTTGATAACTAATTCCAATTTAACAAATTTATCCAGATATGCAAACAAGAAGAGAACACGAATATTCTTTAAACACGATAACTCAAAACACTAGTTTTCGGATGGCTTTAGGACTTCTAAGTTTACTTTACTTGTTTATTAGTGTGCTTCTTGCTCGGCGCAAATCCATTCAAATTGCCTTGAAATTTCTTGCATTTTCCTTTTTGTTTACTGGCATTATATCAATTTTTATTTGGATTGCTCTTTCAAATTCTGTGAGACAAAGAAACCAGCAGTTAGCTCATAGAAGAAGGAGACGGAGGAGGAGACGGCGAAGGAGAAGGAGACAACAAGGAAACGGGAATGATGATCCTTTGCCAACAATTGGTGATATAGAAACTCGCTTGAATTATTTTTTTTCTACAAGATCTGTGCTTAATGATCAACCAAATAGCACCTCATACACAAACGCTGTCGTAAGATTAGCGGGCACGGAAGGAGACTTTGATGATCTCGACTACGAATCGCTCTTGTTCCTTGATAACTTTGTCAAAAAGAAAGGCCTAAAAAATCATCAATTACGAAGGCTTCCTGTGAAAATTTACCATAAAAAGAAAGATCTCTCAAATGATCAAGACATGAAAGATTCTGAGAATTGTATGGTTTGTTTAGAACCATTTGAAGAAAACGATGAATTAATAACCCTTGTTTGCTTTGTAAGTACCTTTCTTTTGGTTTTACCCTAAAATGTTTTTATTTTTAACAGTTTCTTTTCCATTTCGAACTAAATAGAATTTTTTTTTATTCTTTTCAAATCAAGTTTTTAATTCATGAAAACTATTTTAATTTTCTTGAGAGCTTTGAGAAATCAACAAAAGAAATAGTTTTATTTCAATTATCTGGAAAATACTGTTAAAATCAAATGATCAGAATTATAATTTTGTCCCAAAAATTCAAACCAGAAGCCTGACTAAATCTCTACTAAGTCTCTTTATTAAATCATTTTTCCAAGATTTCTTGAGTTTTTTCAAGAAATAGTTCGTAAAACAATTTGGGAACTTGAAATAAAAATTTTTATTTCTTAATTTTAAAATAACAGTAATGGGCACATCACGATCACGAAAGAATATTTTCTAAAAAACTTCAACATTTGCCAATTTTACACTTTTTGATAACTTCACTTATAATAACCCTTGTGGAAAAAAAGTGAAACAGGGAAAAAAAGTGAAACACGGTTTTTCATTGGGAACCTTTATAGAACCTGAAAACGAAAAGTAAAATCAATTAAAAAAAGAAACTAAATAAACTTCAAATAATAACCCATTATATTATTTTCAATCAACCCAACAAATACAATTTAAATCTACTTGATTTTTCGAAATTGTTGGTGTAGTTTTGGAGATCGCAAAAAATAGTCAATTTTTTGAAGAAATTTTTAATAACTGATCAATCAAATAGAAAACACCAGACCAAAAGATAGTATTAAAAAAACTGTTATTGTGTTGACTACTATATTTTGTCTTTATTTATTTATTTATTCTTTTTTTAATTGATCTTACTTTGAATTTTCAGTTTCTATTAAGGTTACCAATTAAAAACCGTGTTGAACTTTTTTTCCCTGTTTCACTTTTTTTCCACAAGGGTAAACACTATTGGTGAATTAAAGATCTTTGATCAAAAAATATTTTTATAGATATTTAACAATTTAAGTCGAAAAATAAAAGTTTCCAGGCTCTATCAAGATTTTTTTCAAATTTACTTGTAAAAAATTTGAAAATTTTTTTTCACAGTCTAAGAAGTCATTTTATTATATTTTAAAAGTATTGTAAATTTAATAAATATCTTTCAAATGAATAATCAATTATTTTGATTATTAAAGAATTATTAATTGTTTTAAATTGGAAAAAATATTTTTTTTTTGATTTTCCGTTAGGTTTTCCAGAATTCAAAAAAAAACAGAAATTTTCAGAAATTTTCGGTTTATTTCAAAAAGTAAAAAAAACCGAGGACAATTTCGTTAGTTTTTTTTTAATTTTTTAAATTAACAGAAATTTTCAGTAATTTTCGAAACAAAAATAAAAAGTCAAAAAACCTAAAACACTTAACATATAAAACAGAATCCTCAAGTAAAGCTAGGCACTTGACGGCACTCTACGGACACTTGATGGACACTTTCGTTAGGTTTTGCAGAATTTAAAAGTATAGAGTACAATCTATATGATTTTACTCAATTCATTTGAATCCTGGAAAACTGCCGTTAGCTTTTCTTGATTTTTCTGTTTATTTGGAAATTCAACAGATTTTCGTTAGGTTTTTTTGAACTTTCTATTTATTTGAAAAATCAATAGATTTCCATAGGTTTTTTTTACTTTAGAAATAAAATAGAAAACCTCAAAAAAACCTAGAACACTTCACAAATAAATAGAAAACTCAAAAAAACCTAACTAAAATCTATTGATTTTCCAAATAATATAGAAAACCTCAAAAAAAAAAAAAAACTAGAACACTTAACATATAAAACAGAGTCCTCAAGAAAAGCTAGGCACTTGACGGTACTCTACGGACACTTACAATAATTATCATCAGTTATTTTTTTTTTTCCGTATTTGAGTTTTATTAGATGAGTACTGCCTTTTCAAAACTATTCGTTATTATCTATCAAAGAAAATATCTCCAAGCTGAATTAAACTAAAATTCATCCTTCCATTTATTTGGATTTTTTAATCTGAAAAAACACCTTATTTTCTAGACTAGAGAATTTTTAAAAAAGGTGGTTATACTAACAACAATAGATCCAATAGCTCCATGAATTTGAAGTTCTGCAATTTTGATTATATTGTGAATAAACTTTTATTATTTAGGAACAAAGATTAATTCAAAGTAGTAGTTTTGTCTAACTTAAATTTTAAAATTTTATTTTTTCTTACGAGTGGAGTGTCTAATTTTAATTTTCTTCAGATTAATTTCATCAAGATAGTTCAAGTAGATTGTTGTAAAACTCAATACTTTCCAGTATTAGGAATTTTTCGAGAACATTTTAAGATCATATATAAGGCACAAAATAATCAGAATAAGACACAAAAAACAAACAAACCAATAACACACAAAAAAAGATTAGCCATTATCAGGAATAAACTTTTTTTTTTATCAACCCAAATAATAATCTAAAAAAAAAATTATGTTCCTTATATCTCAAGAATAGTGCTTTAAAAAAATTTTTTTTTTGTGTGTGTGTGTGCGCGTGTGTGTTATTTGAATAATTAGAGTGTTCGCTAAAAACTGCACGGGCTGTATTTTTCAAACTAAATCCTTATGTAAAATGAAGAATTATCACTATTTTTTTATTTTTGACATTTTAAATGTTCATGTAAAAATAAGGATTTCTTGGTTTAGTTGTTTGAATTTTATATCGATCCCTTTGGGTCTTTAACTCTTAATCTTGATATTTAAAGCTATTTTTTAAAAAATAAAAATTTCAGTTTCTATTAAGATTTACATTAAAAATCGAAAATCAAAAATTGGTCAATTTTCACAATTACTTGATCTTAATAAGAACAGAGTTTTTATCAAGTACTCGCAAAATAATTCAGATTCAATATTAAGTGCGTTATATTCTGAAGGCTATAATTTTCCAGATATGAATTGCTCTAAAAATATACTTTTTACTACTCATTTTTAAGAATCTTTCCAACCAAAAATAAAGTGGTTGAGTTTTACAACAATCTACTTGAACTATCTTGATGAAATTAATATTAAGAAAATTAAAATTAGACATTATGTATCTTAAAACTTTTTCACACTCATTTGGATTCTTATTAACTTTAAAAAAACTGTTGATTTTGATCAGTTTTACAAATTTGAACAAATAAATTTTTTAATTTTTGATAAAAAAAAATGTCACACTTTTTTTTAACAATCCTCATTTTTTTTTTCACAACAATTACACAAACATTGATTTTTCAAATTTCGAAAAGATTTTTTAATTATTCGTTACTTGTTATAATGTGTACTTTTTTTTCAAAATTTCTTCGCAAAGTAAAAAAAAAATGTTGGATTGGGCGATTTATGTACAACTTTTTCAAATTAAAATCTGAATTATTGAATTAAATCTAGTCAAATTATACATCAAAATAATTAATAGTTGTTTACATAAGAATAGTTTATATCAATTCCAGAGAAACGTGGACCTTACTTATTGGGTTTTTAATATTTAAAAAAAACATTTTTTTTTTTTTTTTTATTTTCATAAAATTTTCTTTAATTATTCCTTTCTCTCAATAAATAAAATATTAGAAAAATTTAAGATTTTTTCCCTGAATATTAATATATATATATATATATATATATATATATATATATATATAATAAAAATAAATGAGTTGTAATTATTTCTTATTTATTCTCTCTCTTTCTCTCCCTTTCTCTCTCTCTCTCTCTCTCTCTCTCTCTCTCTCTCTCTCTATAAAATCAAAAGCATGATTTTCATAAATCCTGTATTTCAAAATGGCTGGAATTAAAAGCAACGTGTCCTATTTGCAACCAAAAAATATTATTTGAACAAAATTTTTAATATAAAAAACTGTATTTTAAATAGCAAATGAAAGTAAGATTTTATATCATATTTTCTAAGATTATTCAGAGTTAATTTTGTGATGAATTGAAAACAGAGTTTATTTATGCAAAATTTACAATTATTTTTTATAAAACAATTCGAAAACAGTGTATTTTTTTTCCATATCTAAAATTTAAATAAAATTTATATTTTTCGTTTTTAATTTTCATTTTTACGAAATATAACGAAATTCTATATTCGTATTAAATTTTACTCTAACCTTTTCATAATATATTCACAATGAACTTTCTAATGGTAAGTATTATATATTGAAGATCTTCTCAGAATAGCGATAAATTTCCAAGTTTTGATAAATCTAATTGAGTTTTTCTGGAGTATTTATTCAAGGATTACCTTTTTTAAAAAGTTCCAAAATTCATAAAAATTCAATCAAAAAAAAAAAAAAAACTCAGAATTTTAATTTTTAAAATGTACTATAAGTGATTATTATTAA
The DNA here is from genome assembly GCA_027625915.1 of Anaeramoeba flamelloides. Classification (NCBI taxonomy): domain Eukaryota; family Anaeramoebidae; genus Anaeramoeba; species Anaeramoeba flamelloides. The sequence goes on from JANTQA010000026.1 coordinate 196,185, forward strand.
CATTTTAGTCCATTGACTTACCTTTTTTTTTTCGTAAATTATTTTTCTAGTTTATCCTCAATTTTGAAATTCAATTAAAATCACAAAAGCTGACCCATTATTGAGTCTAGACGAAAAGTTTGAAATTTCTGATATTTAAAAAGGGGGTTTCTGTGATTTCTGTGATTATCAAAAGATCAAAATTTTCAAGAAAAAAGTCAAATCTTATTTTATAATTTTAAATCATATTGAGAAACTTGACAATATTTTTAAATATCAGAATCGAAATTAGGAATAGTATTTAAGTCAAATAACTTTTTAACGTTTTTAAAAATAAGAATGGATTAAATTTAATGTTTAAAAAGTATACTGTTTTTTTTTTTTTTTTTCACAAAATTTACATTGAGGACAATTAGCGAACTTTTTCAATTATTATATCGATTTTGAGTTTTAAAAACAAATTTGAATGAATTAAAGAGACTCTATCACAATTTTGTTTTTTGATTTCTTGTACTTTCAGAATTCATCAAACAAATTTCAATTTACTTTTTCAGATTTAACATTTAAAGAAGGAGAGAAATGACTTTTGTAAATGTTTGAGAATTTGAAATATTTTATCTGAACTACGAAAGAGGTGTTTATAAAAAATTGCATAAAAAAACAACAAATTACATTTATGAACTTCTTGGAGGAAATTCTTTTTTTCAATTCAAAACAATTTCCCAACTTCAGTAATTAAACAACAATCCCAAATCCCCAATTATGAATTGAGAACCAAACTAAACTGAAAAGGATAAACAATAACGAGAAATCTTAAAAAAAACAAAAAGTAATAAATTAATACTCTTAATCATATAACCTCAAATATTGAGTTTGTTGATATCGTAGATCAAGGTCGAAAGGCATACCTTTTTTAACTTAGGTAGTTTTCTGGGAAAGGTAATGATTTTTATTATCCCTTTTGAATTTCAATCCCCTATAACAAAGATGATTTATGGATCTATAGTTTAAAAAAAAACAATTGATAATGTTCATTTTATTTCTTAATTGGCTAAAGATTTAAGTTCTGAATTACTGAAAGATTTAAAGTTGTGAACAGAAATTATCTTTATCGTAAACAGGTAATGTGGAATTAATTCAAGATGATATTTTAAAAGAATTCCCACACTTCATTGATTATGCTATAAATATGATTCGCATTATCACAAATTGTTTTGATCCTGTTTGTTTTCTGAAAACTTCAATTTATTTAACAAAAAAGAAACTTAAAAAAAATATTTTTTATTTTCTATTTTTTTTTCAACTTTTTATCATTGTTCTGATTCACCAATGGGTTTATAAAGGTCATGTAGTTGATGGATGAAGATATTTTTAAAAATGTAGGAAAAGTAATTTTTCATTAAAACTGTCAAACTTGTTTATATTTATGAATAATAAATTCTGAAAAAAAATTAATTTATAATTTAGAGGAATTATCCCTTATAGAGAATTTATCAAAAAAAAAAAAGAAAAAGAAAAGAAAAGAAGAATAATCAAAGAATTCATAAAATAATTCATAAAAGTATAATAATAATAGACTATACCAAATCACAAAAATGTATAAAATAATATTAGGTTTTCCAGAATTTAAAAGAATTGGCCAAAGTAGAGGTGTACACATTTTTTAAAAAAGATTGGAAAACTAAATAATATTTTGTAATTTTAGTGTTAGTTTATTTCTATTTCAGCTGTATTATAAGAATAGAGCCTTTTAAAGCTATTAGATCTTATCTATTCAAATAAATATCTCAAAGTTGAAATAACATTTTTTATATTTCTTTTTAATTCATTAAAATTCTCTGTTTTCGAAATATATATTTCTTTTTTGGTTGCATCTTCAATTTTAAATTATTTGATTAATTTTTTATATTCTACTTTCACAAGTTTTTCAGTAAATTTACAATTACTCAAGTTGATTGGATTTTTAATAAATAATAAGTCAGTTTCGGCTCGGTATACTAAAACTGGAGTTTTTTTTTTGAAATTTTTACAATATTTAGATTAATTGGAGAACTTATTTCTTTTTAGTCTTTTATGTAAAATTAAATAATTCAAAATTTTATAAGAGATGGATCAAGCAATTGGCTTTTTTAGAAAATAACTTTGAGATAATTTAATAATTCATTTGACTTGAAGATATATTGTTATTTCCAGTAAAGCCGCAATGCATTTCATTTGATTATTAAAGAGATAAGGTTTGAAAAAAAAAAGAAAAAAAAATATAAAAAATATAATATTTTTTCTTTATTATTCTTTAAAAAAATGCTTAGTAAATAAAAAAATGCTTAGTAAATAAAAAAATTTTCTATTGAAATAAAAGAAAAATAAAAATAATTAAAAATACAATAATGATGATATAATTTAATATTATAACATATGTACATGCATACACACACACATACATATTATTTGAAAAAACAATATTAGCTTAAATTTGTAAAATAAATCTAATAATAAATCTTATAATTAATTTTGCATTTTTTCATTTTTATTATGATTTGTTGGAAATATTATTTGATTAACAAATTTTTGAGAAGCAAAAATGAATTTATAAGAATATAAATCAAAGATATTATCAAATTTAAGAAAGGCACGAATCCATAAAAGAATTTGAAAGTAATTTTCTCCAAAATGATGACAATAATTTTCAAAAATAAATGGAATAAAAATTTTTTTTTTCTTATGATTAATTTGAAAATACTTTTTTAAAAAAAAAGTTGTACTTTTTATTATTTCTTGACCATAATTCTCCTCAGTAAATGATTTTAATGAAGGTGCTTCTTCCGTGGGTGAGATTAAAGTAAAGTGAATTCTAGGATCAAGATTATTTATATAAAGTTTTTGTAAATTTGAAGGAAGATTCACTTTTTTGGATTCAGAATTTGGATCCAGTAAACCAAAAATTGAAGATTTTATTAAAGCTAACGAAAAATTAAATCCGCCGATATTATATTTACTTTGATTCAAAAACTGTTTATAAGTAATTTGCGATTCAGGAAACATATTAACAATTAAAGAATGTACTGTTATTGTATTGAATATATTAATAAAGAAAATTGTTTTTTGTAAATTTGTGGAATCCATTAGTATATTTAAATCGATATTACAAAGTGATGGCACTTCAACTAAAAATTTTTTAAATAAAATGGATTGCTGTAATTTATTCAGATCAATTGTTCCAAGCCCTTCCCAAAAACTGTCATCTAACGCTTCGATCAAGGTATTGACTAACTGCGAACTGAATTTGAAAGGATCCAATACTGCCTTTTTGATTTCAATATTAGTGTTCAATGATTCGGTTGATCGTTCTCCAAATGTTAATCCAAGCTGAAAATAAGATAGCGAACAGAATTTTTCATTTTTGGAAATTTCTAGATCAGATAATTCTGTATGCAAATAACTTTTTTGAAATTCTCGTAAATATTTTTCTTCTAACAGCTTTTTAATTTTTTTTCCCAAACTATCAAAAATGGTCTTTGAATAGTTTTCATTTTCCCATAATGAAATATATTTTTCTCGAGTTTCTTGTTTTAGATCTAATGAAAAAATGGAGGTTGTTTCTAAATAATAGTCAATTATATGCTCAATCAATCGATGTGCATTCTATTAATAAATTATTAAAATAATTAAATTTTGATGAAAATAATAATAATAATCATTATAAAAAAATGTTATCAGTTTATTTTGTGGTAAAAATGTTAATTTAAAACTTGATTTTTTAATTAGGATCACAAATTATTCATTATATTCTTTGATCTTTTACAGATTTTACAACAATCCCTGTATTTTTTATTTTTTTTTGATTATTTGAATCTAACAACACCAAAAAGAATATTATTCCTTATTTAAATAAACTATTTTCTGGCTAAAGGCTGTAGTTTTAGTGAGATGAATTATGTATATTTAAAGGGTTTGAATGGATATTTGAAGAAAAAATTTAATTTTGGACAATTTCAAAATTGAAATCATTTTTTCACATTTTTTCTCATTTTTTTTTTTTTTTTTTTTCAATTTTTTATGATACCTCATTCATTTGCAAATTGTTTTGAATTTTTTTTGCAAGATCTAGAGTCACCAAGTAAAAACATGTTATTCTAACGTTATTGAAAAGTAAAAATGATTGTAAAAAAATCATATTGATTTATATTGGGATTTTCTTTGATCTTTAATTGAAGATCAAAATGGACCTTTTTTGTTTTTCTCAATTGTTTTACTCAGAATTTTGAGTTTTTCAATTTTTAAGAAAATAGGATTTTTACATAATCTTTTTGCATAAAATGAATTACAGAACAGAAATTCCAAAATAGATTCTTTTTTGTTGAAATCTTCAAGATCAGTAGTATTTTTTGGTAATATTTTTTTCAAAATACGAATTACGAAACAGAAATTCTAATTTAGATGATTTTTTTTTTAATTTTTCAAGATCAGTCCTCTTTTTAGTAAAGCATTGCAGAATATGAATTTCCTGAACAGAAATTCCAAAACAGATGATTTTTTGAAATTAAAAGATCATAAAATCAATAAAGTATTTTTATTTAAAAAAATTGAAACAAAACAAAAAATCAAAGTTTTGGCTTTCATTATTTCTTTTCTTGGCCTTATCTTATTGGTTAGTATCCTAATTAATTCATAAAAGCATATCACTTTTTATTGAATTTCAAGTATTCACGAAGTTTTCTTTTTATATGGGATATGATAAAATAAATAATGTGTTATTCACTTTAGTGTACTAATAGTAAACTATTTTCTTATCTCTTGAAACTCTTTTTGATTGAAATCTGTTTCTTTTCGTTGAGTAATCTGTTTTTGGAGATTTATATTCATATTAAGACTTTTAAATTATTCCAGTTACCACTTTTACTAAAAAGAACTTGATTTTGTATATAAAAAAAAATTCTTAAAAAATTGTATTTCGGAACAGAAATTACTAATATCTTTTACATAAACAAAAATTCCGTGAAATATATTATGTCAAAGAAATCCATAACACAAATTCCATCAAAAAATTTCGAAAAAAAAATTTGATCTCAAAAAATGGACGCATATCTTTTGATGTTTATAATAGCACTTTCTTTTTCTACTTGATAAAGTAAATCAAAATAAGGAACTTTATTTCAAAATATTTTTTTTATTCCATAATAGAAATTACGGCAAATCCCTAATATATAGATTGATTAGATTTGCTTCAGAAGGATACCAACTATTCTTTCATGTGTATAATTCAGCTTATTTCTTATTTTCTTATTTAAAGGTCAATAATAAAAAATAATTGATATTTGTAAATTTTTTTGGTTCACTTTTGTATAAACAAGGTTTATAAAAAAATGGTTGAGGTTGTTTCTCAAATAAATTAATAAAGAAAAAAACATATCTAAGATAATAAACAGAAATGATTTTAATTCTTACAATATAAAAGTTTTTACATCATTTTCTTACTATTTATATTATTATTACACCATAAATTATATTTATTGTAATAAAAACTATTAAGGGTCGAGTCATTACGGTGAAATTTTTTTTTCTGAAATGGAAAAAAAAACTTTTTAGTAATTTTTATGAGTCCCTAACACCAATCAAAAACCAACCAACTTATGATGTATGATCGATCTCCAAAAATCAACAACTAAAGATGAGGACATTTTTAGAAAAAAGCGCCAAAGATCGACACGCAATTTCCAATTAGAATGGTTCTAAATTACAATTTTGAAAACAACTATGTCAGTTTTGAAGTGTAGCTCTTTGGCGCTTTTTGAGATCTCATTGATTTTTTTTTTCTTTTTTTTCATTTTTTAAATGAGTTATTTTTATCGTAAGAATATGAAATAATCCTTACTTGGTCAAATTTAGAGGGTTACAAAATAACCACAAATCAGATTAAATCGAATTCAATTGATTGCGAAATTCAAGAAAGCAATTTGTTACAAATTAAAGAAATTTAACCATTTGGAAATAGAAAATGAGAAAAGATGAAATTTTTTTTTTTTTAAATTTCAATTTTTTGAGATTGAGAACTCTTTTAAACTTTTTTTTCTTCATTGAATTTTTTGTCAAAGAGATCCTATATAATTTTTTTTTTTTGTTATTTGAATTTTGTCAACCAAAAGAAGGCTATTTCACAATACCCTTTTTGGTCTCAGGCCACCCCTCGAGTATGGAGTACATTCAAGGTAAATGACTAGACACTTATGTGATTTTTTTTTTTTTCTTTTTTGAGATTATTCTTTTGATAAAACAAAAAAATTGATTTATTGAGGATATTGAAAATTATTCGTTTTATTTTAATAATGAAAGTTATAAAAATTTTTCAAAAATTTAACAAATTTTAATGAAAAATTGTAATTTTATTTTAAAATGAAATTTGATTTTTCAGTAAAATTTTCTGAAAGAAATTTGATAATTAGGTAATTTTAACTCAAAATTCAAAAATAATTTTTTTTTTTGAAAACTTATTAAACCTGTTTTTAATAAATAGTTCATAAATCCAATTGTCATTATTTTCTTTTAGATAAGATAAAAGAAAAAGATTAAAAATGAAAAAGAAAAAAGGAAAAATAATTTCAATTAAGTAAAAATATATACTAAAATAGGATTTAAGATGTTGGAAACAGGAAACTTGATTTTGAATTTTAAAGTTGTATTATCGAATGTGGATATACTGAATACAAATATCAAGAAAAATTATCAAAAAATAAATTGAAAGCAATTTAAATAAAATTCTTTGTTAAAATATTTTAGTGAATATTAGTGCTTTATTAGAAAGACTTTCAAGTATATTTTTTTCATCCAAAATTCCATTTTTAATTATTAGGATTTTATGAATCAATAAGTTTATAAAGATTTTACTTAAGTTTGGTGGAAAATTCTACAAATGAACCTATAACTAATTTCCTAAATTAGATAAAATGAGAACAATCTCATTTAGATTTAAAAATAATTTCAAGAAGATTTTTAGGCAAATAACTCTACAATTAAACATTTTATTAAATATTTTAAATAAATGTTTTTAAAAAATTATTTCTTTATTCGTTAGTTATTTTTTTAACAATCATAATGAATTAAATATAAATATAAAATATTCTGAAAGAATATCTAAATAATTGATTTTGTAAAAAGGAGTATTCTTCCTAAACTAATTTTTAAAAGAATAATAATAATTCTCAAAAAAAATAATAATTTTGTGAAAAAAAATATTTATTTCAAAGATCTAATGTTTAAGAATAATTATCATTCTTTTTAAACTTATCGAGCACGTCAAATAAATATTGTTTTTGATTATTAAAGGTTTTTAAACAATATCAAAATTAAATTTTCTTCGTTTATCTTTATGGTATTAGGATTAAATAAAAAGAAATAGAAAAAGAAAAAAGAAAAAAAAAATTATACTTGTTCATTATAAACTTGATGAAATTGTTGCAAATCCAAATAAAATAATAAAGCTTCTGGTACCATTCTTTCTGAAAGGAATTCTCTAAAAAATTCTAAAGCAATTGGGATTTTTAATATTTCATCAAGAGTAATTAATTGATATTCGTCTTTTATGGAGTGATATTTTTTTAATTTATTTTTTTTCTTGTTTTGATTATTTTTTTTCTTGTTTTGATTATTTTTTTCTTTGGTGCTATTAAAAATAAGATATAATATATCACAAATAAATAAAAATAAAAATAAAAATAAAATTTACATTTTTGTTAAACGTTAATTTTTTTTGAATTTTAGAATGTATAAATAATATTTGAATAAAACATGATATTTCTGAAAAATGTATCGAAATATATAATTGTAGACTTCTTAAAAGACTTTTTATAAATACACGAGCTTATAAAATTTATTCAAATCATTTGGATTGAAATTTTTGTAAAATGTAGATTTTATTCCTTTGTTGAATAAACTCATTTTTGAAAACATTTTCTTTTACTTCATGTAATTCAAATAAAAAAAAAATACACTTAATAAAAATGAGAATTTTTAGAAAAGTAACAATTGACACATGAAACTGTTTTAGTACTATTTGAAAAATAAGGGGTTAGGTTCCTCGTAAACATATTGTTTCTGATTGTTTATGGTTTTATCAAAAAGTTACAAAAACCGCGGGGTTTTTATTTTAATTAATAATCGTGTTTATGCTTCATAGAATCAATAATTTTATGAGAAATCATCTGATCGTTTTGGGTATTTTAAAAAAATCAAGTGTGTATAAGAATTGAAACAAAATACCTCTTGATTTATGGAGTAGATCCAATTTTTTTTAGAGAAATGATCGGATTCCACAAGATTCAAGAAAATCCTTAATTCAAATCAAGGATTATTATGGCGCTGCAAAGTGACGAGGGTTTTTTTTTTAATTTTTTTTTCTATTATTAAATTTAAATCAGCCTATTGTCTCAAAATTTTGTTATTAAATGAATTGATTTAAAATCCAAACAAAAGACTATAAATTATTTCAGAAATAATTAAATCGATAAAGTTTGTGTTCTTTTGTATTAATAAAAAATTTTATAATTTTTTTTTTAAAAAAAAAAGCCTGAAATGTTGTAGATTTATATATTTGTATCTTGAAATTTTCATTTTTTGTATGAATAATATTGACATTCTCAATTAATGTTTTTTTTTTTTTTTTTTTGGCATTTTAAAAAATCATTCCTTAAAATTAAGAAGATTCCATGATTTAAAAAGTTTATTTTATACCAATATTTATATTATTTATTTATTAGACTTTTCCGTCTCAAAGTTTAGAATACATAATAAACTAAATTCAAAAAATAGGGGCCCAAATTTCGAGATCTCGTTCTAGAATCATTGGATTTTAATATGATGTTGGGCAGTTGATTAATGATGTAATTTAAATAAAATTTTCTACTTCATAATTTACTAACCAAACTTTTGACTGAAAAATTGGAAGAAAATAAAAAAAAATTTTCAAACAATCAGATGACAATTTGATTTTTTTTTTGTTTGGTAGTTTCTTCAATCAAATAGTTTCAGATGTCAATTTTTCTTCACTGATTTACATTTAATATTTTTACATGATGAAAAATTTCAATTTAATTCTCAATCAAATTACTCTTACAACCGAAAAAAAATTCGATAATATCCAGATTTTGAAAAATTTTGGATGATTTTTTTAGCCAAATTTTTGTACAAAAAATGAAATAGATTTTGTTCAACGTATAAAAATTTTTAAAGAAGACACCTTGTTAGTATTTAATCTTCTGATGATTATCCATCAACTTCTAGTTTATTGATGATTATTTACAGGGTTCCTCATATAATTAGTTTAGTGAGTATAATTTGAAAAACTGGGCCCTTATTTTTCGAAAGTAGTTTAATATAATTCTTTCGTTTAAATGTCCATTATTTCGTAAATAACTCATATTTTAGCGAAAAGATATTTTAAAGCAAAAAATTCAATTTAGACAGAAAAAGTATTTCAAATACTCAATTTTTTGAAAACAAACTGAACATTTTTTAACATAATTTTTTTTTGTTAAAAATCTTTTCAATTTTTCAGAATTACCAAATAATTAGATTAATTGGGTTTGTATTCAAGATATTCGCTTATAAGTCGATACATTTCTGTTGAACAATAAAAACAAATTGTCTTTTTTTGAAATTGAACAAAAAACATACGAAAAAATATCAATAATCGAGATTAAAGCAATTACTTGAATTTTGTTTTGATTTGATTGGCAAATTTTATCTATTCTTTTTGCTAACTCAAAATGCCAACTTAAGGTAAATTATCATTTCTCAATCTATTGTAGCATTATGTGTTGATATGAAAATAAAAATACTTTGGGTACTATCTAAATTTCATGATATTCTATATTTTGTTGTACTCATTTTAAACAATTTTCTGAAGTGTTTACAATACTAAAAAGAGAGATATTTTATTTTTTAAAACTTTTCCAATAGTCAGAAACATACAACAACAATCACGGCTTTAATAATGATTGTTTGAAAAGATTGTTATCTTCTCTAAAATTTAAAAGTTAAGAAAAGAAATACAACTAAAAGAAATTTCAACACTAAAGTTGAATAGTTAATGATTTTTAATCAAACACTTAGATCAAATGGAAATTTATCTTTCTTCTTGAGAATTTAACTTTTGAAGGTAAAATACCTTTTTGTAAAAAAAACTCTTCTGTTTTGGGTTTCAACATTTTTCTGAATTGTTTGTTTTGTCTCTGAATTTGGAATTTTAATTATTTGGTCAAAAAAATTATTTTTTTTTCTTGTATTTTTATTAAACAGTATAAATTTAAAATTAAATAGTTTTATATCTTTTTTTTTGGGTTTTGTTTCTCATTAAATTAAATATATTTTTGATTGAAGATCTGAAACAAAAAGATCTTCAAATTATTTTTTGTATTTTACAACAAACCCTATTATTAGATGTGTTATTTTGGCGGAAAGCGTACCTTTCCATTAAAACCTCAACTTTTATGAGAGAGAAAAAATGCACTAATTCACGAAAAAAAGAAACTTGTTCAAAAAACAATAGATTCTTTTGTGAGCGAGTAACAATATCTGCTAATTTTTCACATTGTGATGAAAATTTCTATTCTCTTTTTATTTATTTCATTGTTAAAAAAACATGAAACAAAGAGCATTTGTAAAAATAAATCAAAAAATGGGAAAAAATATGTTCTTATATAACCGTTGTGTAAAAAAAAATGGAACACGTCAAAAAAATGTGTGATATTTTTTTTATCAATAATTAAAAATTTTAATATGAAACATTAGTAAAACTGATCAAAATCATAAGAATTTTTTGAAGATAATAATAATCCAAATGGTGATTAAAATCATTTAAGAAATATAACGTCTAATTTAGTTTACCTTGATTTCAATTTCATCTCGATAGTATATGTAGATTGTTTGTGAACCTCAATACTTTATTTTATAAAACTAAATCTTAATAGAACTTAGAAATGAAGAATTATCACTATTTTTTATCTTTGTCATTTTAAATGTTCATTTTCAAATAAGGATTTCTTGGTTTAGATCTTTGAATTTTATATCAATCCATTTAGTTCCTTAATCCTTAATTATGATATTCAATGCTATTTTTACAAAAAGAAAGTTTTCAGTTACTATTAAGATTTACAATGAAAAACCGACAAATTTAAAAAATAGTCAATTTTCACAATTACTTGATCTTAATAAGAACAGAGTTTTTATCAAGTTCTCGCAAAATAGTTCAGATTAAATATTAAGGGTTATCTCTGAAAGTTGTAATTTTCCAGATATGAATTGCCCTAAAAATGTACTTTTTATTAATTTTTTTACCAATCTTTACAATCAAAAATATAAACTAAATTCCAAAAATTTGCGCACAGTTTAAATAGTTGAAAGAATAACGATTTTGTGTGGTTACATTAGATTTGGAAATAATTTTGATTTTACAAACTATTTCATTTTTTTTTCTTTTTTTCTCTTTTTTTCTGTTTTGTTTTCATTTCCTTTTTTCCAGTTTCGTAATAGTTTACGTTTGATCGGAATATTTTTTACAACATTCATAGAAGGTTAGTGTTGAGCTTGTTAAATTGGGAAATAACATACAATTGGTAGATATATCTTATCATTGGATCGATAAACAATTGTTGGTGAAATTTCAATAAATTCACCAATACAATTTTTTGTTCCCCTCGTTTCATTATTTTGGACATTGAAATTTTTATTTTTTCCGTTTATATTTTGCTTCTTTGATTTGGATGAAAATGATTCTAAATAAAAACATTAATACTATCTAACTTAAATGTGATTTATTATACGGTTTGGAAAAATATAATAAATTGAGTTTTATTTTGCATATTTCTGATTTTGGGAGTCGGTACTAATTTTTGGAATGGGGCAAAGTATTTGCTTTTGAAGACATTCTACTTGAAGGATCTTGATAAAAGTGAAATGAAGAAAATCTAAGTTAGCTTTTTATTCTTCTAAAAAGTTTTTAATCATCATTTGGATTATTATTATCTTGAAAAAATTCTTATGATTGTGATCAGTTTTACTAATGTTTGCAATTAAAATTTTTAATTTTTGAGAAAAAAAAGGTTATACACTTTTTTGAAAGTCTCATTTTTTTTTACAACAGTATTAATAATTTTTTGTTTTGCTGTAAAAAATAGATACAATCAACATTAATATGATTGTACTAATTATAATAATGAAATCTTCTTAAAAAAAAAAAAAGAGAGAGAAATAGATCAAATAAGAATGTAATAATAAAAAAAAAAACAAAAAAGAATGATAATTGAAGAAAAATTGGATTGAATAATTTACCCTGTAGACTTTGAAGGGAGACTTTCATTGTGGTGCGATTGATTTTTCAATGGAAGGGGACGAAAGGACTGGATTATGGATATTAATTTTTGGCTATCAATTTTTTTCAGATACTTGAAAATAGTAGGGTTTGAGAAACTTTCACTCATTTGTTTCTCATCTTGAAGTTTTGTTTGATAGCTTGTTGTGATTAAATCGTTTTGTGTTTTTGATGAGTTAATTTTTTTAATCGATGAATTTTTCAAAAAGAATTCTGGTTCATTCTTATTTCTCTTTTTGTTTTCATCAACAAACGGCCTCTGTTCTATTATTGTTAATAAGTCGCCCGAAGAAGAAGCGGAAGAAGAATTTGAAAATTTTGATTTTTGAATTTTAAGAATATTTTTGAGTCGATCCAGTTCTCGAATTAAAGAATTTCTTATTTTAGATAATTTTTTTAATTGGTTTGAAGTTTTTGAAATTTCTTCCTGGATATTTTGGCTGATTACATTTTTTTTAAGCTTCTTCAGGATCCACTTAATTTCCTTATCAGCGTCTTTTTGGTTTTGTGCTAAGGATTTTTTTTTTTTCAAAAGCTTTTGGAATTGCTCAGATTTATAAATTAAATGCGATTTTTTCTTTTCCATTTTTAATAATCGATTTTTTTGTTTTGCGATTTTGTTTGTGTTTTCTTTGATTTGGATTTTTATTTTTTGTCTTTCTTCTTCTTTAGACTTTGACTGTAACCTTAGTGAATTTAGTCGGGTGACTATTGAGGTGTTTAATTGTTTGTGTCGAAATTTGTTTAATTCAAAACTTAATTGGTTTTCCGCAGATCGGATTTGCTTCACCAATTTCTGTTTTTCTTTTTCATATTTTTTGGAGTCTGGTTCCCTGTTTGAGATGTCACTTTGAATTTGTTTAATTTTTAAATTCATATTGTTTAATATTTTTGTTTTTTGATTATTTTGATTCACAAAGTCTCGTAATGTTTCTTGTGTTTTGGAAGTTTGTTGAGACATGAACGAGTTGTTCATCTTCTTTTTAAGCTTTTGAATTTTTTCTTCTATTTGCAAATTTTTCTGTTTCACTTTTAAAATTAATTTCCTTTTCCTTAACAATTCAATCGGCTTAAATGTTGGTTTTAAAACAATTTCAAAAAAGAGATCTCCTTTAACCAAAAATGGTTGGACAGTCAGAAAGGACCAAAAATATTGTGAGTTTTTTGTGTTTTTTAAATAATTGTTTTCTTTTTTTTTCAGCTTGTCTTTTTTTTGGTTTTTTTGTTTTTTGTGTTTTTCTTCTTCTTTTTCTTCTTTTCCGTTTTGTTTTTGGTTTTGGTTTTGATTGTTTTTCCCTTTCTTTTCTTTTTGTTTTTTGGTTTCTATTTGTTTAGTAATGTGCAGAATTCTGACCTTGAATAACCAAACTAAATCTAAAGAACCGGTTGGGGAATTGACTGCAGACTTTGCAAGGGTTGGTAACAAATTTGAAATTGAGTCGTTCAGGTAAACTTGAAAGGACGGACAAAATGACTGGAATGATACCTTTTGTGTGGTGCTTGAAAAAGAAAACAATTTTGAACACTTTTCGCTAAAGCCAATAATCATCCCTGTTTGGCTAACATGTAAAATCACTCGGTTTTTAGAATTGGTTGGATTTATTCTGTTTTGGAACGACTTTAAAGTGACTTTGTTGGTGACGTTGCTGGTATCTAAATCATTTCCCATTTGAAAGAAAAAAAGTTATTGAAAAATTAAACGATATTTGTTGGGGAAATAGCGTAGAAAAAATGAAATCAACGTGCAATTTTTGAAATATTTTCTAAGACTTGTAAAGAATTGTGTTTTTTTTTGTTCAGCTCTATTTTGAATTTGGAAATTAAAGAAAGATTTTTTTTCTTTTGGAAATTTTCTAAAAAATGACAACTATTTTTTTTTTTTAAAAATTGGTGTGATTGTGTTTTTATTGGTTTTTTATGAAGAGACTCTGAACCAAAATTCTTTTTTTCCTCAAAGCGAGAACTAGTCTTTGGAATTGAAAAGGGATAAAATTTCAAATGATCATTGTTCATTTATTAAATATTCCATTCATTTGTGAATTTTAGTCCAACCCAAAAATAATATTAAATTAATCCTTTGGGAAAGAAACAAACAAAGAAATAGCAAATTAATAAATTATAGTCTCTTTTTTGGAAACTCTTTTAAGGGAGGATCCCCCATAAAGTCAAAATTTTGACTTTTTAAAGTTATAATAGAAGATTCCAAGAAACAACATTTTTAATTTTGGTTGTGGGTCTTGTTAGTTTTTAACATTCAAAGTAATTGTTGTAAAACAATTTATTAATTTTTTTCTCAAAGTAAAAAAAAAATCCCACAATAGAATGTTAAAGTTGATTTGTTTTATCTACTTTGAGAAATGTTTAATGGTTTATATTTTGTTCTTATCTCAACATTGTATTCTTAAATTTAATTTTATGTTGGAAAAAAAAATTCTAAATTGTTGCCATGAAGTAGAATTGAAATACTAAATTAAAAAAAAAACCATAACTCAATAAACAAGACTTTTTTTCAGATCTAATTGTAAATATATAAAAAAGTTAAAGTTTTCGCTTCTGGGATACGACTTTTCTTTGAATTGAACTTACTCTACACTTTAAAAGGAAGTGATATGTACTTGATCATAAAAGAGAGAGAGATAGAAAAAATCCAGAAACAATCTTTAGCTCTATCATTTTATTTGTAACCTTTTTGTAAATTATTTTGAATTTCAAAATGTTTGTTTTTAAAAAAGGATTATGTAGAAGGATTTTATTAAACAAAGATAATTTAAAAAATAGAATGAGTTTAATGGTATTTATTATTATGGGTATAAGTATTGATAGTATATCTAATATAATAATAAGTTGAGATTCAAGGTTTATTCGAAAAATGGTAAGTGATATCGAGTTAATGATAAACCCACCCACCAACTAAATTTAAAACCAAAAGTAAATTATCTTTTGATCAGATCACTGGTTTAATTACTTTCTTTTGATTCATTTTTCAAAATTAAGTGTTTTTTTTTGCAAGATTTTTATATTTATTCAAATTTCTATTTTTCTAAGTCCAAAATCTGTTTAAATTACTTGAAAAAGTTCTAAAGTATTAAATTTGAATTAATTTTTAATACTCGTATGAATTCCAATTTCCTGAATTTTAATTTAAATCTTATCTAATAGAATCTAACAATTCCTAAAAATTACACATTTTATTAAGATTGATTAGGAATTGAAATAAAAAAATGATAAATTAATCCCAACACTTACAAAAGAACAATTATTATGAATTAAAAGGGTTTGTTTTAAAATTTTAAAAAATAAGGAATTTTAAGGATTGGAAGAGTGATAGAAAAAGATATTTTTTTGATTTTTTAATCCAGATATATTATGTTATATTGTTTTGTTAAAATCAATTAAATATTTTATAAAAAGTTTGATATAAATATAAAAATATTTTAACAGTTAAAAAAAAAAAAGATATGTTTTTGGTTATCAGAATTCAAAACGATAATCGATGTAAGATGTTAGGTTCTTTTTTAAAAAAACAAAAAAAAGTGCCTTATTATTTTATTATTAGTAAGTTACGAAAAAATTTTAAGTAAGGTAAACAAAAAAAGAATTATCAAATAAAAAAAATATTTAATGATAATAAAATTTATATGACCTCTACAAATGAATTTATTTCAAAAATATATAACACTATTGAATATAAAAATATCTCAGTAATACTAACAAAAAAATATATTTCTCTTTTATAAAGTAGAATTTTGAATAAAAAATGTGTATTATTTAATTTTTTTTCTGAGAGGGGTATATAGAATATTTGGATTTTAAGTATATTTGTTAATAGAATTAAATTCAAACCATTGCTAAACATAATACAAATAAAATGTGAAAATACAAAATGAGGGATTTAGTCTTTGATCTCTAAAAAATAATCTCTAGAAAATATTAAAACAATTTTTCAAAAATTTAATTTCTTTTTTTTTTTTAAATATTATTCTCTCTTACCTTTTAATTTTATTTGTCTATAAATGTCAAATTAAAGTTTTTTATTTTTTTTTTGAAATTTTTCAGGAATCTAGAAATTAAGAGTTACAATATATTGTTTTAATAAACTATCACATTTTGAAATTCCATATATCGATATGGAATTGCAATTCCCTTAAACACAAGTATGAGAAAATTATGTCAATTTTTTCTAATATATAATTCAAATACTAATATCTTATGCTCAATAAGAAAAATTAAAATCCTATAATTTTTAGTGTATAAAAGGAAAAGTCTATTTGAAAAAGAAAACAAAATTACTTATTTCATAAAAATCTTTTTACCCGGTTTTATTCTATTTTAACTGATCTGTAATTGTTTCCTAAATGAATATTCACGGATTATAAAAGTCAGAAAGTCCTTAATATCAGATCAAAAAAATTTTTCAGCGGTGCCCCACTATTTTGTTTTTAAAAGGAATAAAAAGGAAACCTCATTCCAAAATTTTGTACACATCCCAAATCAAAATAAAGCAAAAAGAATCACAATCCAATTTATTATATTTTTTACAACATAATATTAAAATAACATTCAAATTAAATGAGTATGAAGATTTTTTTTTATTTAATTATTAATATTATCCAAATAAAATAACAATATATATATATATATATATATATATATGTGTGTGTGTGTGTGTGTGTGTGTGTGTGTGTGTGTGTGTGTGTGTGTGTGTAAATCAATGTATCCAAAATAATGAACTGCAAAGAATAAAAAAATTATATTAGAAAATTAGTTGCTGAAATTTCACAACAATTAATGATCGATCAAATGATAAGATACAATCAACTAACTGTCTGTGATTTTTTTTTTATTATACTATCGTTGAATATTAACTATCAATCAACTCATTGAGAAAATATTTAATTTAACGAAACAGATAACGTAACTGGGAAAAAAAAATGAAAACAGAAGAGAAAAAATACAAAAAATGAAAAAATAGTTAGTTTTTAAATTTAAAATTATTCCCAATTTACAGATAAAGAAGTATTTTTATTCTTTAAACTATTCTAACAGTATAAAAATTTTTGGAATTCAGTTTATATTATTTATTGCAAAATAAATGGAACAAAATTTTTATTCGGCTTTCCAATAAATTATTTCAAAAATCAGATAATATTTCAAATTTTTTATTCCTAAAACTAGTTTAAATTATTAATTAACATTTTAAAGTCAGGAATTTTGATGATTTGTTTTAATTTTTGGGGTGTGATTATATTGGAAAGTTGAGTGTAAATTTTGATCTTTTTATTTTATAATTAACAGTATACTCAAACAGAAAGAGATCAACATAATTCTATGAAAAACATTGAGTTTTTTAAAATAATAAAACAAAAAAAAAAAGAGGGAATGAAAATATTTCCAACTTAAATTTGAAATACACCAGTGATGTAAGTGGCACATTTTTTAAACTTTAATTCCTTACCAAAATTTAACCCCTTATTGCAATATTGGATCTTTGTAGGGATAAAAGAAACAAATCAATAAGAGGATAACAACATATAAACCAGAAATTGTGTTATTTTTAGGACTATTCGAATTTTATGCTCTGTGGGGGTTGAAATAAAATACTATAAACAGAAAAAAAGCTTTAAAAGACAATGGATTGAGGAAAAGTCAAAATATTGCAATTTTTGGGATTTTTTGGATTTTGCTTGAAAATCATTTACTTATCCAAAAACTTTTGAAATTTCCGGAACAAAACAAGGGGAAACTAAAAAGCTATTTTTTATTTTTTATACTTTTTACAAATTTCTCTTTTTTAAGTTATTTGGGTTCCTCCTCTTTTTGTTTTTTTAGGTGCTTGGAGAGGTTCAAGGAATAAAAAATCATTATAAGAATTGGTGGACTTGGTAATGACTAACCTAACCAAACTTGTTAATGATCAGATCTAAAATGAATTGAGCTGGACTTATGCAACTGTAGAGAACTGAATCCAACGAATGCGATCTGAAGCCAACCAAAGTGAACCGAATTGGACTTTCCGTACAATCTGTCAAGTCGTTACCTGGACTGGGTTTTTGCTGTCGAGTCGGTATCTTGTACTGGGATTTTACGAAAACAAGATTTGGGAAACTTGCAAAAAAAAAAAAAAAAAAAAAAAAAAAAAAAAAAAAAAAAAAAAAAAAAAAGCAACTGAATTCGGTAAAACCAAATCTTATTCTTAAAACCTTAGCACTTTATAGAATCAAACCATTTATAAAGTTTCTAAAAAACTTAATAAAGTAACCTATTTCATTTGATCTATAGTTGTTCAAATATTTAGAACTCTTTATTAAAACAAATTGAAAATATTGATCATTTTTTATGGGTCTATCCTTCCTATGAAAAAGATAGATTAATATTTCAAAACAAATAAAAAAAAAAAAATCTTAATGAATTAATTTAAAACAAACAGTTTGAAACTATTTTCATTAAATAATAATCGTGAAATCTATGATTTTACGCTTAAATTTCTTTTTGGGAATTTAAGTAAAAGGGTATCCAGAGTGTAATTTACACTTCTTCAACAATAAAAAAAAAAATAAAAAGCTATTTTTTTTTGATATTAAGCAAATGCCACTCCACTTTCTTTTCAAGTATATTTATATTCTCTCACTACACTCTAACATACTTGAAAAGAAAGTGGAGTGACAATTTCCTAATGAAATTTTCTTCTTCAAAATTTGTTGAGAATAATTTGGATTTGATGAAGGAAAATTGTTTTTTGCCCAACTCAAAATTTTCCAAAAATAACCTAAATTTTTCAAGTTAACAAGATCCCTTAGATCAAGTTTCTTTTAAAGTTTACAAATATATTGCTGGGTGGAAAAATAGTATTAACTAATCATAAATTTTGACTAATCCGTAATAAATTTTATAAAAGAGTTTTGAAATTATTGAAATTTAATTTTTTGTCAAAAAAAAAATGAGAAAAATTTCATTTTAATTGTTAGTCTTTAAAACTTCATTTTATTTCACAATCGGGCATATGAAAAACTTCTTAAAACATATAATTAATATTTTTTTGAAAAAATACTTTAATTCAAGATCTAACCCATAAAAGTCAATTTAAATCCTAACAAATTAGATACACATGTGCCTTCCTATCTTAAAATATAAGCCTAGTAAAAAAAATACAAGATATAAATTTTAATAATAGTTTTACAGGTTGACAATACGGTTATTTGTACAACTCGAGTATTTAATGTGAGGATTATAACAAAGGACCAACAAGTAACAACAAATAAAATGACGCTCATCTTTTCTGTTGTCTCTCAATTCTTTATTGCAACAGTTGTTTAAAATACTCAAAAATCAAGAGAAATTCAAAAGGTGTTAAGTAGGTAATAAAATTATTATTGTTAGAAACACTCTTTTATTTGAATTAGTTGTCAAATAGTAGATTGTTTTTGAGTGAACCATCCAAACCGAAAAAAATATTCAAAGAGAAAAATTTTTTTCGACAAAAAAAGAAAATTTTAAAAGGAAAAAGGGTACTTAAAAAAAACAAGAAACTGTTTGGTTTGAAAAAGAAAGAATGGAAAACATAAAAAATAAAAGCAAAAATGATAATTTTGCCAACAAAGCCCAAATTAGAGAATCATTCCACCCCACTCAACTGCAACAAATCCCTTTCCTTCTCTTTTCCCGATCGGTTGTATATTTAACTGCTCTCCAAGATCGAATAGTTGGTTTTTCAAAGGCTTGAAAAGAACAAAGATTCTTTTTTCGACATTTGGCTTTGGCTCGATTTCCAACTTTGCAATTTTGGAGTACTCGGAAGTCTCGTCTAAGAATTGCACCTGCACCCATTCAAGTTCGTCAATTTGTTCAAGTTGAGGGACCCAATAGATGATCAAGTCGTTGATTTCCTTTGTAGTTAAGCCGATCATTGATAATTGGTCTGACAAAAATTCTGCGAGGTTTTGAAGATTTACACAGAAGGAATTTTGCTTTTCCAATAAGTTGCAAAATCTGTTGCTTTTGCTATTCACGCTGACAAATTTGACGCACTCCCAAAACAAGTAGGCATAGTTTCTTTTGCCAATGGAAATTTTTTGTTCTTCGTTTTTGCCTTCGATCTTGATGTTGCTCCATGTGATGGAATTCTGTTCAAAATCCCTTTTTTTGGGCATTGGGTACAAGGACGAGAAAAGGATGTCCTTCTCCAATTGCAGTTTGACGGATGAAATTTGGAATTTTTCCTTTTCGCTTGTTTTGTTTTCTTCTTCGTTGACGTAATTGTATAAATTGATCACGGGCTTGCCTCCCCATTGGGTACTAATAATGGTAAGTGTTGCACCGTCCCCGATGTTGTAGGAGGCCAGTGTGTTGTCGAAGGACAAAGTTTGGTTATTGAAAAGCACCCTTTGGGATTGGTATTGGCCAGTGCTAAGATTGTTTGTCAATTCCATCAACCTCCTAACAGTGATACTAGGCTTCACCGTTATACTTCGCCCTTGGCTGTGGTTACTAAGTCCTAAATTTGGCATCCCATAAATGTCCATGCCTGTCGAAATAGTAATTGTAATTGTTTCCGTATCAGCCTCATTCGTTTGGCTTGAATTATTTTGGCTCGTTGTAGTTTGTGTATTTCTTACAAGGCGATTGTTGTTGTTGTTGTTGTTGTTATTTAATCTTAAATTTGTTGTTTTTTTTTTTTTCCAAAACATTTGAGTTTTTTTTTGTTATTTGCTGAGAATTGTTGAATAAAAAATGAAACATTTCTTCTGGTTTTTACTTTCATATCCAAAAATATTTTTACAAATCGTTTTAAATTAGGTCTTACAATGGAGTTTTTTTGTTGTTTCTTCAGAACATGTTTTCTATTATTTTTTCAACCTACTTTATAAAAATTTAGTTTTTATTTTTGAAATTTTCTGATTTTCTTCTTTGTGAATTGTTGGTTTTCTTTAAGGTGAGCCCTTCTGTTGATTTTTAAAACCTCAAAAAAAAATGGGTCTTTTTTTCGAATAATAATTGGTTTTGAAGGCAGAATATTCCTTTTGAATTCTGAACACACATGAGAAAAACCAACCTTTCGTTTTACTTGAGGTTTTTAGATCCTGACAATCAGGTAAAATTAATTCGAAATGTAAAAAAATGTAGTTATTTTTAATTTTATTTTTTATTTTCAAGTAAATTCTTAATAACAATAATACATAATTTAAAAGTGTGGAAATACCAGAATAATCACCGTAATAGAAATGTTTGTTCGTTTATTCCAAATTCTATTGGTTTTCAGTTCTAGATTCCTCAAAAAAAAAAATACAAAAATTCTTTTTTGCTAATATCTCCCATTAAAAGTACAGAGAAAAGAATCTTGTGGACTATCTAAAATAAGGTCATTGCGGGGATAGTGTGGGTTTAAACACAATAGTTTGAGACACTTTATCTTTTTCAATTAACCAGAAACCTAAAATAAAACAATTTTTCAGAATTTTTTTGCACTTTTTAAGGAATTAGCGTCTACTAAGGAGAAGCCTAGGATTAAAGTATGTTGTTATTGGACCTAAACACATTGAGTGTTACATGGTTCAACTTCTCTAAAAAATCGATTAGTCAAGTAGCAATATTTTTGATCTCATCAATTAAAAAAGAATCCAATGTATTAGTAGAAAAATCAACAATTTCAGAAAAAAATCTGCATTTAGCCATAAATTTAAAGGTTGAATTATCAATATTCAGAATACAAAGTCACAAAATATCTTTCTTAAATTTGTGGCGAAATGTAGATTAGTTACTAAAAAATTCGTTTTTTTTTAAAAAATTAAATAATTAACCAAGAGATTCTTTTGACAAATTATTTCTCAAATCATGCAAATATATTGATACTACAAGTAACTTTATCAAAAGCAAACAAAACTAATCAGTCTTTGGGTTTTTATGTTGATGATTATTGAGATAATCTTTGAAATTCAAAAATTGTAAAAATAGTTACTTTTGGGAGTTCTAAATCTAAATTATTAAATACCAGAATACTGCTATTTGGGTTTCTCTTTTTAGATTTGAAAAAGGAATTAAAAAAAATTTTTCAAAATGAAACTTTTTATAATAGTGATCATTTGTCAAAAATGTAATAATTTATTGTTCAATAAGATTTATAATAGATTTTTTTAGAGCTATTCAAGCCATGGTGCACTAATATCATTTGTACCCAATTACAACATACTTTAATTATAGAGAAATCATGGTGACGCTAATCCCTTAAATTTCTAAAAAAATATAAATAGAACCTGGAAAATTGGATTTACAAAGTTAAATTGTAAAATTTCTTTTAAAATGAATTTTAAATTAAGACCATTTATTAACCAATAGTTTTTATTATTAGTAAAGTTATTAAAAAGGGTAAAATTAGCAAAAAGTTTAATTTTTTTTTGATGAAATTTAATCATGATCGTGATGGGTTAACTGTTTTCAATATGGTTTCTTTTACCCCACTGTACTTGGTGTTTTTTTTTTTTTGATATTATTTAGTGGGTGGTAGAAACAATTCTTTTATTTTTAAAGTGTGTTTTTGTGAAATTCCTTTCCAGACAATAAGATCTTGTTTCTTTTTTCATAGAAAATAATTTTGTTTTAAATAATTGGGAAATATGTTGGTTTTTAAACTGTACTAAATATGAGAAAAATGGATCAAACTTTTTAAAAATCATCGCTTATTTCTGAAAAAGAACATAAAAGTAAGATTGTCTTTGTAGTAATCAGATTTTTAATTTGTTTTACAATTTCAAGCTGCTGTAAAATTGTTTTGAATAGGCTATTATATTTACTATAAGTTTTTTTTAGTTTATGAGTCCCTAAAAAAACACTCATTTTATTATAAGATCAAATGTATATAAATAAGAGAGAACAATATAAAACGAGTTCAAAAGTAATATATTGATTTCTTTTATTTATGATTTGGTGATAAATTTAATTTTTTTGAGAAAAATTGAAAAAACTTTTACAATATATTTTTGGTTTAAATTATCAGCTTGAAAAGTAATTAATCTATTACTTTGGCAGATTTTATTTTTTAAAAGAGACATTTTTAAGATCTGTGTTAGATGCTGAGCTGATTAAAAAAGTATGATATTATAATTTATTATTTTCTGATCAATTGTTCAAAAACAGTAAATTATTTTCTTGAATTGACCACTTTCCAACCACATAATATCTGTACAAACCCAAATTCCCTTCTGCTTTTCTAGATCAGTTTGATGTTCTTATATTTTATTTCAAAAGTTAAACAATAAGAAGACATTTTGCATCAGCACAAAACTCATTGATTTTGGATCATTTCAAAAAGTAGCCTTAAAAGGTACAAATTTTGAAGTTGGAACAAATCTTCAACACCTTCTCAAACAAATATTGATTTTTCATCAGAAAAACCACCAAATATATTTTTTAAAACTATATTTTATCATAAAACAACTCAAAACAGCGCACACAGTAACAACAATTTCACTTCTCAAAATATTACCTTTGCTTTTCACAAAACCAAATCTTTTCATTTTCTTGTTTTTAACAATCTGATCAAAAAAATGCTTTCGAATTTTTTACAACAACCAATTGGACAACAACAACTTTTGTCCACACTCTTTACTTCAAAAAGGTTCTATGGTGGATTACGAGACAACAATCGAATTTTCACTAATTTATATGGGGACTATGATTCGTCTGTCACAGGCGCAATGAAAAGAGGCGATTGGCAACAAACCAAGAACATCATTTCCAAAGGAAAGGAATGGATCATCAGCGAAATCAAAAAATCTGGCATCAGGGGAAGAGGTGGCGCCGGTTTCCCAACAGGCTTAAAATGGTCCTTCATGCCAAAGAACGATCCTAGACCATCCTATCTCGTAATTAACGCAGACGAAGGAGAACCAGGTACCTGTAAGGATCGTCAGATCTTATTGAACGACCCACAAAAATTGGTTGAGGGTTGCCTTTTAGCAGGATACGCCCTTGGTGCAAACAGCTCATACATCTACGTAAGAGGCGAGTTTAAAAAAGAAATTGAAAGCTTACAAAACGCCATTGACCAGGCCTATGAACATAACCTCATCGGTAAAAACGCATGTGGCTCTGGCTATAATTTTGACATCCATGTCCACCCTGGTGCAGGCGCTTACGTTTGTGGTGAAGAAACTGCACTTATTGAAAGTCTTGAAGGATCTACAGGTAATTAATCTTTCTCTTTATCATTATTTTTTTTTTTTTTTATTATTATTCTTATTCTTGTTTTTGTTTTCCTTTCCCAGCAAAAACAAAAACTCTGCAAAAAAAAAAATTTTTAAAAATATTCCTCTTTTCTAAATTCGAATTTGTAAACTTGAGGCTTTAAAAAAACAAAAAGACTGACATTTTATTCCTTTTGATTTTTGTTTCTTATTTTTTTTTTTTTTTTTTCAACCAATTTTGCTTTTTTCCTACAATTTTACTTTATTTTTCAAAATTTATCTTTTTTTTCAATTTCTTTTGAGTCTTTTTTTTTACAAAACTAAACAACTTTTAATCCACTGACAACCATAATAACACCAACTCTTTCTTTCACAAATTTCCAACCCTTCACATACCAAACCAACCAACATTAAACAACAAAAAAACAATACATCCTGTTCTTTTACTATTCCCCTCATAATAATTATTATTGCAAAAGGAAAACCAAGAATCAAACCACCCTTCCCACCACAATTTGGATTATGGGGATGCCCAACAAATGTAAACAATGTCGAAACAATTTCAAGTTGTCCAACAATCCTTCGAAGGGGATCGTCATGGTACAACTCATTCGGAAGGAAAAACAATCACGGAACAAAAATTTTCTCGATTTCTGGCCACGTCAACACGCCTTGTGTCGTTGAAGAAGAAATGAGTATTCCTTTAAAAACCTTAATCGAAAAGCACGCTGGAGGAGTAAGAGGAGGATGGGACAATTTACTTGCCGTCATCCCAGGTGGATCCTCGTGCCCTGTATTGCCAAAAAACATTTGTGAGACTGTTTTGATGGACTACGACGACTTGGCCAAATATGATAGCTCCTTCGGCACAGGCGCAATCATTGTCATGGACAAATCTACAGACATTGTCAAATCCATCGCCCGATTATCCAAATTTTATGCCCACGAAAGTTGTGGACAATGTACACCCTGCAGAGAAGGTACAATCTGGGTCAAATCAATCATGGACAAAATCGTCGAAGGTAAAGGTACCAGAAATGAACTTAAATTACTTGAGAGCTTGATCACCACAGTTAAAGGAAACACAATTTGTGCATTAGGTGACGCAGCTGTCTTACCAATTGAAGGCTTACTTAGACATTTTAGAAAAGAAGTAGAAGAAAAATTAATTGATTAATTTTTTCTCGTTGAGAAATTATTTCAATGAATTTGATTTTTTTTTTTTTTTTCTTTTGACTACAATTTATATTTGTAGTTGTTTTCTCGGATCTTTCCCTCGTTATATTAGTTGCAATTTGAATAATTAGATTTCAAATTGCTATAGTTTTATTACCCATTAGAGTTCGATCATCAAAAATCGGTCCACAATAGAAAAAATTTCAGTTCTTAACTGCATTTTTTTAAAAATAAATCTAGTATTTTTTAGTAATTTATTTTTCTGTTTATATTTATTTTTTTTTTTTTTTTTTGATGCAAGATCATATGCAATTTGATGGGAAAAATTATTTTATAT
Source organism: Anaeramoeba flamelloides (assembly GCA_027625915.1). NCBI lineage: Eukaryota > Anaeramoebidae > Anaeramoeba > Anaeramoeba flamelloides. The sequence goes on from JANTQA010000026.1 coordinate 222,214, forward strand.
ATTGATATAATGTTTAATTTTTTGGAATTTCCTCGTTTTTTTTTTTTGAGATTCAGTACTTAATGAATCAATTAGGTTAATATTTTATATTTTTTTTAAGAAAGAAAATTTTATCAGAATTATCTGAAGAATAAAATAAAGTGTGAGATCTCTCAAAAACTTATATTGAACAATTGGTATAAATTTTCATAAATTATTGAATCCACCTTTAATATTTTAAAATAAAAAAAATAAATACTAATCTTTTATAGCTCAAATAATTCCTATTTTTTGAAAAAATATTATTCTTCTAAAAAGAGTTATTTGAATGGTTTCTTTTTTTTTTCGCATAATATTCCTTAAAAAAATTATTTATAGAATTAGATATTGATTTTCAAAATAAAATTTAAGTTGGTAAAAAAAAAAGTTTAAAACAATAAATCTTATAAAGCAGAAGATTATTATTAATGATAAAAAGCTTTAAAAAAAACAATAATAATAAGAAAATAGGGCACAATTTCATTTATATTCCATCTATAAAAGTAATTTTGTTCCAATATATATATATATATATATATAAAGTTAAACACCAATTCAAAATTTTTAACACACCAAAATTCAATTTGCGAAGAAAAAAACTTATTTAACAACTTCTCGAAGATTTACCAAATTAGAACCATTCACTAATTGAAATGTTAACACCTTTTTATAAAATAAAATACTCACAAAACAATAAATAAATAATTATCAATACAAATAAATCATGGGTGTGTTAAAAATTTTGGAGAGAGCAAAACAAAAAAATAAATTAGTAAATATGTTGAAATTCTATTAGGAATATTGATCGATCAAAGGTTAGATACTACCAACTAATTTTATTTGAGTTCTTCTATTTGGAACAACTTGACTTTAACATAATATAAACCTTGTAGAAAAATTTTGATCCAACGAAACAAATTACGTTATTCAAAAAATGAAATGAAAACAAAAACTAAAAGATGAAAAAATGATTTTCATATTTTACAAAAATCAAAATTATCTCAAATTTCAATGAAATTGTATTATTGTGATTGTTTGGAACGTTTTAGCTGTGTGGAAAATTTTGAATTTTAGTTTAGTTTAATTTGTGTTAAAAATTGATCTTATGACTGCTTTTTTTTTTAACATTCACTTTTTATTTTTATTTTTTAAACAAATAATTATTGAAAATCAAGGAAAAGAAAGGTATTAATTATTTAACAAATTTAAGATACTACTCTACTTACTTTGTAAATATTTTGTGTAATCTTTGTATTATAAGGCAAATCTTGAAAATTTTGAGATCTTCTTATTTTTTAGTTTTATTTGAGAAAAAAAAAAAGTATTTTATTCATAGTTTAAACCTTGAAAAATAATATTATAGTTTTTTAAGAACTCTCTAAATATTTTTTTATAATAATAAAAAATCTGATAAATCACAAAAATATCACTCATATAATAGGATTTAAGATATGAAATAAATAATTTGGTACAAGAAAAAAAAATTATTCATTGAATAGAAGTCAAAAAAAGAAAGTATTTGATAATTTATGGAATGTTTGTAAATTGAATAATGTATCTTTCTTTATTACAAAAGAATTTCTAGATACAAATATTTTTTTTTCTTGTTTCAGATTAAAATTAATTTCATTTAAATAAAACCAAATTGTTGTGATTCTCAATAAATAAATAAAATAAAATAAAAAGAAACAATAGAAAAACACCTTTTTGAAAATATTAAAAAAGAGTATTACAAATTTGATACAGTCAGTTTCACTTTTAAGACACACACTTTCAACTAAATTTAAGGTACAAAAAAATCTCAAATTAAGGCACAAAATTTGGATATTTTTTTTTTACAATTTTTTATACTAGAATTTGTTTTTTGTGCCTTAATTTCAGATTTTTATTGTGCCTTAAATTTTGTTGAAAGCTTGTGCCTTAAAAGTGAAACTGACTTTATATTAAAATAAAATGTTCATGCTAAATTAAGTCAAGAAAATAAAGGAAAGATTTCTAAATAATACAATGTTAAGAATACTTAAGAAAGGTGGGGTTTGTATGTTTAAGTGTTTTTTTTTTCTTTACATAGTAAACAAAAAGATGTATTTACTCTATTAAAGAAAAGAATGTTTTTGAAATAATTTGGAAACATATTGGTTTTTAAACGTTTTAAAATCAGAAAAAGGGATCTTTCTTTTAAAAAACATTGTTCATTTTCAAAAAAAAAGATATTGATAGAAAGTTTGGTATTATTCTTAAAATTTTACTCTATTTTTATATTTCAAGATTCAGGAATTTTTTTTTATAGATTTGCTATTATATTTAATTGGTTATTTTTTTGTAGAATAATCCTTTACTTTTTATAATATGTATAATTCGAAAAAATGATAGCTTTGGATTTGGCATGGTTTCATGATATTTTGGTTCTTTTAGCTGTTCAATATTCAACTTTGTATAGATTTTAATAGGTTGTTAAAAAATTTAATAATTGTGAAATCATTCTTATAATCTGAAATCCAATTTGGAATATATCATACATATTTATTGGAATACAAGAAAAAAAAAATTCGTATTTTTGGGTTTTTATTTGAAATTTTTCTCGTCCTTTTACTCAATTCGCCAAAAAAAAAAATAAATTTATGAAAGCTCAAAATCCAACCAAACTCTGAAAATTTTCAATATATAACCTAAAAATCAATTTTTTTATAACTTACTTTCAAACAAATGAGTCCTACTTTCAGGAAACTCTTTTGACAAAAAACAATAAAAAATGAATTTATTTTTTAACCACTATTGGCACCTTCTTTAAAATAATATCAAGTGAAAGACCTCTCAGATATGAGTTTTAATAATTAGAAACCAAGTCAAAACAAAATAATCTTTTTGTAGTTTCTTTGATTGTAAACCTTAATGGGGTACCCAAAAAAATAATTTCATCAAAGATCTTTAAAAAAATAATATCATTTTTTAAATTATCTCAAGTTATATTTTTAATCGATTAATTTAATTATCAACCAGGTTTACAGGTTAAATTTATTTATTTTTTCTTAGGAAATTTCTCAAATGGATACAGTATTAAAAAAAATGTGAACAATTAATATTATTCTTGAATATATATATATATATATATATATATAATCAATTTACTTTTTTCTCACTTTTCAAACAAAATTTACCGTTTTTTTTTGATTACTTGTAAAGAATTTTACTTGGATTATCAAATATCTCGTTATTCCTCCGAACAAAAAATAAGATAATTTTATTGAAATTAAACTAAAATTCAAAATTTTCCACACAGCTAAAACGTTCCAAACAATCACAATAATACAATTTCATTGAAATTTGAGATAATTTTGATTTTTGTAAAATATGAAAATCATTTTTTCATCTTTTAGTTTTTGTTTTGATTTCATTGTTTGAATTACGTAATTTTTTTCGTTGGATCAAAAAGTTTTGAGCAATTGATATTATGGTTAAAGTCAAGTTGTTCAAAATAGAAGAACTCAAATAAAATTAGTTGGTAGTATCTAACCTTTGATCGATCAATATTCCTAATAGAATTTCAACATATTTACTAATTTATTTTTTTGTTTTGCTCTCTCCAAAATTTTTAACACACCCATGATTTATTTGTATTGATAATTATTTATTTATTGTTTTAGGAGTATTGTAATTTATGAAGAAGTGTTAACATTTCAATTAGTGAATGGTTCTAATTTGGTAAATCTTCTTGAATTGATTAAATAAGTTTTTTTCTTCACAAATTGAATTTTGGTGTGTTAAAAATTTTGAATTGGGGTTTAGTACAAACTCACTTGTAGTTGAAAATCAACTTTTTAAAAAAAAATATTTTTAAATAATTAGTAAAATTTCAATTCATTTACAGATCAATCAACTTAAAGTTAAAATAAAAAGACCAGATTATTTATTGAGGGTACGCAGTAATTAAAAAAAATAATCATTGTCAAAAAAAGAAGAATAAACAGAATTAAAAACAATAACAATATCTTTTAATTGAACAAATCAGTTGTATATATCGCATTGTAAGATTTTTTCAAAATTTTCAAGATTATAGTAACTTTTTTGATATTACTAAATTCTAATGAATTAAAAAACCACAGTTAGCTTTTCTTGGGGTTGATACTTATTTGGGAAATCATTTATTCTTTCAATAAAACAGAAAACTCAGAAAATACGCTGTTAACTTTCGGAAAATTTCACGGAATTGAGTAAAATTCTATTTTTCTCTATTCTTTTAAATTCTGGAAAAGTTAAAGGTAGTTTGTTAATTCTTGAAAATTTACCGAAAGTTATTTAATTTTGATTTAATTTCAAAAATTTATAAATTTTTTTGATGAATTTTGTAAATTAAAACATACATAATTGAAGATTCCGTCAATTGCTTTCTAGTTCCTAGGACTTTTTAAAATTTTCAAATAGAAAGAAAATTAAATCAAATTTCTTTTTTTATTAAAAAGTAAAAAAAACCTAACGGTTCTTTTCTTGAGATTTTCTGTTTTATCTGTTAAGTCTTGTAAGTTTTTTTTGAGGTTTTCTATTTTATTTGGAAAATCTATTGATTTTGGTTAGCTTTTTTTTGTTTTTTCTATTTATTTGTGAAGTTTTCGAGTTTTTTTGAAGTTTTCTATTTTATTTATGAAGTTTTCTAGGTTTTTTTTGAGTTTTTCTATTTTATTTGTGAAGTGTTCTAGGTTTTTTTTACTTTTTGAAATAAACAGAAAATTTTTATAAATTTTCGGTTTATTTCAAACAGTAAAAAAAACCTAACGAAAGTCTATTGATTTTCCAAATAAATAGAAAAATCAAAAAAACCTAACGATAATCTATTGATTTTCCAAATAATCAGAAAACTCAAAAAAGGATAACGGCAGTTTTCCATATTTTAAAAGAATATAGTACAATTAAAGATTTTTCTCTATTCTTTTAAATTATGGAAAAGATAACGAAAAGGTACCATAGAGTGCCTAGCTTTACTAGAATTCAAAAGAATAGAGAAAAATCAAAATTTTAACTTAATTCTTTTAAATTATGAAACAGCTAACAGCGTTGTTTTTTTACTTTTTGAAATAAACTGAAAATTTTTAAAAATTTTGGATTTATTTTAAAAAATAAAAAAAACTTAATGGATAAATCATGAAAATAGTATTTTTTTTTTTAATTCAAACAAAAAATATTTTTTTATAGTCAAAATAATTGATAATCCAATTTGAAAGATATTTATTAATTTAAAATACTTTTAAAAGATATTAAAATGACTACTCAAGTACTACTTCCCCACCCTTGAGAAACTTGAGTTATTGTGCTATTTCACTTCGTTTTACTTCACAATAAAAATTCCAAATCTTTAGAAATGTAACAAAAAAAAAAAACACTTTTTGTAATCTTTACCTTATCATGTACTCTTATTTTCAATCTTTTTCAATAAAAAAGTAATTGAAAATAACAAAAAAAATTATTGCAAAAAATGGCTTTTGGGGATTTTCAAGTGCAAATTCAAATTTGAGAACATTTCAAGTATCTACAAAAAAATGTAAAAATATGAAAAATGGCCCGAGGAATTACTGCGGGTTCAGAAAGTTGAAATCGTAATTCTACTATATTAAAATCAAATTTTGGCATGTTCGAACAAGGCTAAGATGTAAAAAAATATGAAAATTATTGAAATTGTTGAAATTTATCTTTTTTTCTAAAAGAAATTCTAACTGTGAAAATATTACTGTGATTACAAAACTCTTTCAAGGGTGTTTTTGGACATAATTTCACTGTTTTCACCTGAAAATGAAGTCCTTAACTGTGAAGAAAAAAATTTATTATTAATTTTTACTATTAAAATTTGAAAAAATATGACTTGGAAGATAACAATTCAGTTTTTCTTATTAAATTCTCAAATGTTTCAAAAAATAATTATTGGCCAGATATCTCTTATTAACCAATAATATTTTATCAAAATGAAGTTATCCAAAAGTGAAAAATTAGCAAATTTTTTGTTTTTATTTGTTAAATATTTAGGATCATAATTTGGTTCTAAAATTATTTTTATTTATGATTTGGTGAAAATTCAGAAAGATCTTTGCAAAATCTATTAGTAATGATCTTTTATGAGATATTATTAAGCTTCCTTATTGAATTTTGATTCAAAATTTATAATTTATATAACTTGGTCAGGGCTTTCAATTAAATCTTAGTTAGAAAAAAAAGTGGAATTTTTTTTTAATTTCTCAAAATTATTGACTACTTTTTCAAGTGAAACAAAGTGAAGTTGTTGACAAAAACGTCCTTGAAAGAGTTCCATAATCTCAGTTATATTAACTACTAATTAAAAAAATTTCTTTTCCCAAAAAATGTGAATGTAGTATTTTCCTAACAATTTTCTTTCTTTTAACCCTGCTTTGGTCCAACCAAATTTTGATTTTACTATTTCATTATTTCGATTTCGTACTTTCCATTTCAAATCTATAAAAACAAAAAAATTTAACAGGCTGTTCTCAATATCCTTTATAGTTATTTTTTCAAGTTTAAAATGTTTTTTAAATTTGATGTTGTACTTGAAAATCCTCAAAATTCATTTTTTGTAAATTTGTATTCAGGCTTTATTTGAGAAATTTTTTTTTAATATAGTCTATCGTGTTTTTAACTTTGAAACTACAGATTTCTTTAAGCTAGTTTCTTCATAATGAAAATTATTTTCGAAAAGTGAATGTAAAATAACACAGTAACTATACACCCACCATGGGGTGAAAGTTGTAATAAGTGTGGGAATTAGAAAAGCATTTCACACAAAATCACCCAGAGTTTTCCAAGTTATAAGAATTTAAATCAGGGTCAAAAATCTTTTAATATACAAATATCTAACATTAAAATTCTTGATTTTAATTTTATCAAGATTTACTTGAAAGAATGTCTTAAAAATCAAAACTTCATTTTTGATCCAAAAGATTGGTAAAAATGAATAAAAAGTACATTTTTTGGGAACTTATTAAGGACTATATGTTTCAGATTGAAATTTAAAGTAAAATGTGTTCTAATCAGGTTCTAGGGGTTGGTAATTCTCACAAAATTTTATTCAGTGAGAACTAAAGTAGTAAAAAATGATATTTTGTGCATAAATTTTAATCTAATCAACCTCGTATCTGGAAATGACAAAGAACGTTGGCAAAAATTGGCTTTTTGAGAAAATAACTTTTTAGAACAGTTTTTAAAACCCTTAAACATTGTTGGCACGTTTAAATGTTTTTTTTTATTGGTTTAGGTATTAAGATAGGCAGGCTTTAAAAAATGTTCAAAGAGATCAAATTAGGAAGAAAAGTGAAAAATTTTTAATCAATTCTTTGTTTTTTACCGATAAGACTTTTTTTGAATAATGTCAACTATAAAGTGTTTGGTATTGGATTAAATCCACTAAAAGACCCAATTCCAAAAACAAAAGATCATTTTTTCTCAATCAACACAATATTGATTTTTTTAAAAAAAAAAAAATGATTTATTTTTGCAAATTTTTATTTTCAAAAAGATCCTTTCATTAAAAATTCTTCAAAACCTTTATCCCACACAGCTTCAACCCAATTTGTCTTGATACATTAAATTGTGTTTTGAGAGAAATTATTCAAACAAAAAAATTTTATCAAAAAAGCCCATTAAAAAATTAAAAAGTACCTATTCATGGATCATGTTGTTTACAAAACAATTTAATTGATTATTTAATCAAGGAAAAACAAAAAGAACCAAAAAAAAAACAAGCCAAAATCACAACCCTCTTTGTAATTGATACAGTCGTACCAGTCCTACGGTGAAAATTAAAAAGACCCCTGAAATTGATTTTCTAATCTGAAATTTTGTTCATGTAAAACAAACGGTAAAAGGATTATTAAAGCTCATCCTAAATCATAAAATTTAAAATAGAAGATTAAAAATAAGTAATCCATTTTATTGTTATGGGAATTGACAAATAAATTCATTTAAAGAAGCTAACATTAATGTGGATCTTCAATTTCCAAAATTGCTGAAATCTTAGATTTTTACAATTTAAAAGCAAAGATCCAAAATACAACCAAGTTTCTCTGTGATTTCTGTGATTTCAATTCTTGAGAGAATTAAATTTTGTCTTGGTTTTTTACAAAAAAACATTTCTCGAATAGCGCCAGTGAAATTGAAATTTTTATCTTTTGATCGAAATTGGATTTTCTATTTCTAAATACACAATTTAATAATAGACAACCAATTTCTATGTCTTATAATATTTCGCAATAGGATTGGAACGGATTAATTGTTTGTGGAGACAATGTAACAATTCAAAGCAACTCAATGATCAAAATTCAATAACTTACAATTTAAAAGTTTTTACAAGTTAGACTTTTAAAAACATGTAATTTAAACAACCTTCCAATTTTTGGTTTTCATGAAAAAGAGTTTCATATTGTTTGAAAGTCACACAATATTTTTCAATTAGATAACTTTTAAAAAGTTCAATTAAATTTCAAGATTTATCTTTTGTAAATTATTATTTTTTATCCTTTTTTGGCTTATACCAGTTTGTATCAAGTATTTGAAATTTGAAAAAATATGAAATAATATCAGAGACTGAAATCTTGCAGACTATCGATCTGAAAGTTCCAAAAAGTCTTGGAAGTGTTTGTATGGATTGTACTATTCTTGTTGTGTGGGGAATATTTTAAAGATCCTAATTTTAGGATTCAAATTGAATTGTACCAAAAGTTTGTAATTCTAATTGGCAAATCCGATATGTTTTCTAAAAAATCATTGAAAATTTTTTGTTATTTTGACTTCTTCTATTGAACAGTTTAAAAATATTTTTGAAGAGAATTACTTCTTTTCTTTTTGAACGAATTCATTATCAAAATATTTTGTTTGAATATAAAAAGAAAATTAAAAAGAAAAAAGTTGGTAAAAATAAGCAAAAAGCAAGACTGTTTTCAAGATACTTTAAACAAAAATGAATTTTTCAGGATTGTTCAATTTCAAAAAAATAACGTAACTTTTGATTAAAAACCTGAAAAGAATATTTTGGATTATTTATTTCATTTTTTTTTGAATTAGAGTTTGAATACAATCTTTCTTTTTTGTTTTTCAGTAAATACTATTACAGAAAAAAGATTGAAAGATTGAAATACTTATAATAGGGATCTTTGGTTTTGAGTTCAACTTTGGGAAGTAATTGATCTTGTTTGGATTTTAATGGTTTAATAAAATAGTGAACACTTATTTTTAAACTCTATTAAATGCTTTTCAATCAGATCATTCAAAGCAAATATCAGATTACAAATAAATATTTGTAATTATGACAAATGGTAGACTTTATTTTAATATCTTTTTTTATCTTTAAATTTACTGTAAATTTTCCAATGGATTTTTTGACTTCTTTTCTTATTACAATTTATTAATATCCAAAATGAACAAAATTTTTGAAATCAATCATCATTCTAAACCAGATTTATTTTCAATTTCATAATATAACTTTCTCCTTTTTTTAAACTGAAAATCTATCAATATTTGGTTAGATTTGGATCAAGTTTTTTTCATTTGAATTGAATTTATTTTTTTGGTTTTCAAAATTTACTAATTCTCTTTAAAAATTTTTATCTTTATTTATTTTTATTTGTACCTTGTACAGTTTATTTAGAATAGAACTTGTATGTGTATGTTATTTTTATATTTTTTTGGGAATTTTCTTCCTTTTTGGTATTCTTTCTGGAAATACCAAAAAACTAAAAAAATTGATTAAAATTTGACTATTTTTTTTACTAAAATTTTTTGTTTTTTTTCCTCATTATATTTCTTTTTCTTTTAATAATAGAAATGTAATATTATCTTTATTTTTATTATTCTCTATTTTTTTATAATTTTTAAATCTCTATTGTATATTTTTATTAAAATTTTAATTTTTTGAAATAAAATAGAAAAGTAAAACTCTTTTTTTAAAAAAAAATAAAAATTACAAAAACAAAATAAATAAAAAATTAGGATTTTTTATTCTGATTTTTTATTTTCTTTTTGTTTTGGACTAAGAAATATAGTCCCTCCTTCATTTCTAAAATTTTGATTCGAGAATCTTCTGTAATGTATCTGATGTGGGCTGAGTGGTTCATCTTCATTTGAGTAATTTTGAATCGTTTAATATTTTTTATCTTTGGAGATAAAAAATAGAGAGGAGAGAATGGTGGAAAAACGAACAATTCTCGTCTGTGATGTCCTTAATTCTAGTAATGGAACTCCAGGTATTTGGACTACAAGGATCCTGATCAAAATTTAGACCTGGGGGGGTCGCGCGTGTATATATATATGTAAAAAAAAAAATCCATTACTCAAATTATTGTTATTTGGTTTTTTTCTCCTTTTTGGCCCCGTAATTGGGCAAAAAAATTTACTTTTTCGGGTAAATTTTCCCATCCTCCGAGATTTTTTTTATTGATTTTGAAAGATATTTTTTTTTGGTCCATATCAAGCAAAATTGTGAAAATGTCGTCTTCTTCTAAAAATATTTCTTTTGGGTAGTTTTTTTGGGTCCATTTTCCGTTTTCGTCGCATTTGAGTTTTTGGCTTTCGAGATTATTCCGATAATCCCAATCCAAATAATTATGAAAAAAATATGTTCCTTCCCATAATTCGTCGTTTTTGATAAAATTTTCCCTATTTTCGGTTTTGATTACTCCTAAATAGATTTGGTTCAATTGATATATTTTTGGATTTGGGTATTGGTCTATTTTTATTTTGATTTCGTGTTTTCCGCTCGAATATATTATTTTTCCACATATCCTTCCATTCCTATCATATTTTGGGTTCCGAGCTGTTTTATTTTCATTTTTTAATTTTATTAGGTTTTTGTGGTTCATTTTCGGATCAAATTCATCTTCTCCAGAGTCATCAGAATCCCACGAATCATCAGAATATTCTTCTCCAGAGCATTCTTCTAAAATTTCTTCTTTTTCTGCATCTTTTCGTTCTTTTCTTTTTTCTAGTTCTTTTTCTTTTTCTTTTTTTGTTTCTGGTTCTTTTTCTTTTTCTTTTTCTTGTTCTTCTTTTTCTCTTGTTTCTTTTTCTTTTTCTTCTTTTTTTTCGCTCTTCCTTTTCTTTTTCTTTTTCTGCTCTTCCGTTTTCTCTTTCTTTCCACTCTTTTCACTTTTTCTTTCCGTTTTTATTATTTCTTTGCCTCCCTGTATTAATTTGATATGATTTTTATCTTTTTTAAATTTTTTGATTGTGTTTATTTTTATTTTCTTTTTCGATATCTTTTTCTGTTTTTTTTCAGTGTCTTCCAAAATTGTCTCAATTTTGTTATTGATTATTATTTCAATTTTTTTAAATAAATTTAGATGATTTATTTTCGAATCTTGGATTTTTTGGATCAATAAATCTGAATCATTTTCAATTTTTTTACAAATATTTTTAATTTTTTCTTTTAATTTGTTTTGATTTTCAAGTGATTTTTGTATTGTTTCCTTGTTTTGATTTTCTTCGTTTTGCATTTTATTTAAAATGATTTTTATCTTTTCATAAATTTCATTTGAGTAATCAGTTAAACCTAATAATTCATGATTATTTATGTTACAATTTGAATAACATTCTGAGCAAATTAATTTATTTTCATCTATGCAATACAAGGATAATTCTTTATTGTGTTTTCTACATATATTAAAATTAGTTTCTTTTTTGAATAAAATATAAAAATAAAAATATATAATATTTAAATAATAATAAATATTTGAATAAGTTTTTGTGATATAATTTGGTTTTTTTTTCATAAAATTCTATGTTTATTTTATAATTTCTAATTTTTGTTAAAAATAACACTTATTGTTTATATCAAATAAGAAAAAAAATTACCAAGGATTTTTCGTTTTGATTGTTCAAAGAAATTAAATTAAATTTCACAAAAAAATATTCACAAATAAAAAATAAAATAAAAATTGTTTTTTTTTAAACAATTTTACTTTCCACAAACAAATAGATTTTACCTACTTTCATTTATTGTTCAATTTTGTGAAATTTTGTTAATAATTCAGAATTATTTGTCAATATTTTGTGAAATTGATTGTAAAAAATAAAATTTTATATTGTTTCAAACAAAATATTAACCCATCACATTATTCTTGAAATTTTGGTTCTCAAAATTCACAAATTAATTATTTTGTGAAATCATATTTTAAAAATGTTCATGTTTTTTGTGACTTGTTGTTTAAATATAGTTCTCATAATAAATGATATTATTGATCCGATCAAAAATAAAGATTTATTTTCAAGGTACTGGCATTATATCACCTGAAATAACAAAAAAATTAGTTTTTGTTTTTCAATTTTTCCATTAAGGTGTGAGTACAAAAAGTTCTCCTTCTTGTTGTTAGATTTTCAAGAATTTTTGAGAATTTCACAAAATCAAAGATTTAGCTCTATTCTTTTGAATTCTGAAAAAGTGTTGTTAGGTTTTTTAAAATTTTTGAAATTATTAGAAAATTTCAAAAATGTTAAAAAACAGACGTTATCTTTTCAAAAGTCATATGTTTATTTGGAATATCAATAGATTTTTCGTTAGTTTTTTTTGTTTTTTCTATTTACCTGTTAAGTTTTCTAGGTTTTTTTGTGTTTTCTATTTTATTTAGAAAATCTATTGATTTTCGGTAGGTTTTTTTTACTTTTTGAAATAAACAGAAAATTTATCAAAAATTTCTGTTTATTTCAAAAGTAAAAAAAACCTAGAACACTTCACAGATAAATAAAAGAAAACCTCAAAAAAAAACCTAGAACACTTCACAATTAAATAGAAAAAAACCCAAAAAAACCTAGAACACTTCACAAATAAATAGAAAACCTCAAAAAAAACCTAACTTAACAGAGAAAAACAAAAAAACTCAAAAAAACACCGTTAGCTTTTTCGGACTTTTTATGAATTGAGTAAAATCTTTGATTTTCTGAAATTATTTTGAATTCTGGATAAATAGCCATTAGGTTTTGTTAATTCCAGAAATAAAAAGACAATTTCAAAAATTTTTTAATAATTTCTGAAAATTTCAAAAAACCACTGTTAGATTTTCCAGAATTTTTAAGAATTGAGTTAAAACTTTGATTATACTCTATCCTTTTGAATTCTGGAAAACCGCCGTTAGGTTTATTTTACTTTTTGAAATGTATTGAGAATTTATAAAATTTTCAATTCATTTCAAAAAGTAAAATAAACCTAGGTACTCTATGGCACCCTACGGCACTCTACATCACTCCCAGAACCCCTAATTTGAATTAGGGATATTATTAAACCAAGTGAGAGCGCAATTCTGGTAAATTCTCTCAAGAATTGGATCCAGCTCTATAAATTGCCAAGTATTTTGTTCCAATTATTTATTCAATCCCATTTTTATTCTAGTCAAAAAGTATTTTAAATCAACCAAACGATTTCTTCAAAGAATTAGTGGTTCCATGAATCATAAGCCCCATTTTAAATTAAAATATCAATTGCTGGATATTTGAGAAAATGGTAAGCAATCGGATTATAATGTGGTTCAGGGGAATATAGATCCTATCCCCATATTGTAAGATGGGTACTTTACCTCTTACACATTATCGTTTTTTCAAAAAATTTATTTTTCATTTTCAACAACAAAATTTCGTTTTTCAATTTTTTCGTGAATGATTTATGAAAGTGTTAATAAAAATATGATAATGCTGTGTAGGTTTTCTCTCAAATAATTCTTTGTCAAAAATTCAAACTGGTCTCTTTTTTTAATTATAATTAGAAAATAAACCATTATTTATTGAAAATTATTTCACTAAAATTGAAATTTTATTTCATTGAAAATTAAAGTATATTGAAAATGAAATGAAAATATTTTTTCATCAAAAATTTAAATAATAGAATTACAAAAATAATTTAACAAAAAAATTAAAAATAATCAATAAAATTTTAATCATTTATTATGAAGATCATTAATCGACATCAAATCATATTCTTGAAACGAAATGTATCTTTATTTTTCAATAAATCTTTTCAATTTTTGAAATATTTTCAATTTTTGAAAATCATTTCTTGATATCGGAGTGAAAATGAAAATAAAAATATTTCTAAATTCTTATTTTTTACGTTTTTTATTAAATTCATTTAGTCCAAAAATTTCTCAATTTCAAAACGAATTAAGATTTAGTTTTAACTTCAGTCAAACTCTTATTGAAGAACAACCTTTTGAGATCAAACTTCCTGAATTATTAAGAGAGTATATAATTGGTGTTGTTTACAAGTCTCATATCAATTTCAACAGTAAGATCAGTTTTGAAAAAAATATAAAATGAAAATATTTTGGTTTTTTCAAGATTCAAGATCTTGGAAAATGATAGTTTGAAGTTTAACCAAAATTTTATTTTAGTTTTATAAAAAATATATTAAAACAAATTTATAAATGGATATCCTGTGTAAAAACCTTCCAGGTTGGGTTTTTTTCATTCTTTGGAGAGGTTCAAAATATTTATAATTTTAATTTCCTAAATTTTTCACAAGTAAAATTGCACATTTAAAAAGATATTGCATTCCAGATTGAAATAAACATATTGAAATACATAAATAAATTGAAAGTTCTGAAAATAAAATTCAATCATTACATTTCAAATTTTAAAAAGATTTTAAATCAATTTGATTTTGTAGAATAGTATTAAATATCTTTATTTCAATATATTTAATTCATTGGAATATAAAATTAACACTGGAATATCATTTCAAGCCATGATTCTGCAATATTTTGAAATTGTTGAAATACAATGAAATAAATGTGCTATATATTTTTTTTTTATCTCAAACATTTTATTTGGAAAAATTTAACTATATAATTTCAAACAACTACTGATAAGAAAGTGATTGTATCACAAAAAAGTTTAGGATAGTATTGAAGTCACTGTGGAAAGATTTTCGGAAATCCTTTAGTAATTAGGTAAAGTTTGGTAATTTTCTGATCTTTTCGAATTTCGAATTGAATTTGGGTAAAATAAGAAGTATTTTACTATTAAATTCAACTTTAAAAATGTTATTTAAAGTTATTTTAGAAGAGTTTAACCAAATTATTTTGCCAATTTTTAATCTCATAAATATATAAGGTTTTGCCGCGCTCAAGGATTTACGACATTGGAAAATTAAATTGGTTCAAGTCACTCAATTATTTGATCAATAGAAGACAAAGAAAAAAGTCCATCAACTTTCTCGTACTGTTTGGAAATCGAACGAATTCCCTTTCTTTGTTTAAAAACAATATCTAAAATTAGACAATGTTTTTGTTTTTTCTCCCAAAGAAATCAATCTCATTTTTAAAAAAATTAAAAACGTTTGGTCTCTTTTTTCTTCGATAAAAGGAGAGAAGAGACCATTTATAAAAGGTTTTCAAAGTGAGAAAAAAACATTTACCAATTTTTGAAATTAGAAAAAAAAAAAACATTTTATTTTAGTATTTCAAGTCAAGAAATTTTGGAGAGGAATGCTGAAAATTAGTCACTGTTAAGATCACACAATATACGCAGGTTTTATGTTTGATCGGCTTCGGGTGTTTCTTAACAAGCGTAAAATACAAGTGTAAATAGAAACTCATTGAAAAGTTGGCGATCTAGTTTGTCTCTGTGGGATTTTAAACCAAGTTTTATACTTTATGGATGAAAATGTAACCTTTAACTTCAATGTTTACAATGACTCCATTGGAAGAAAAAGATCCTTTGAAGTCAAGTTCTTTAAAGTACCATTAAAAAATTAGAAATTAGTTGTATTGGGCAAAATGTGTTTCTTTTTTTTCGTTTGTTTGTTTTTTTATTGTTTTAGATCCCGAGTTAAAAAATAAATAGCATCTCATATTGTTTCATGTGTGCAACAATCACCAGCTATATTTCCTCGTTTTGGTTCCCCTTCCAGACTCAAAATATGAGTTTGCTCTAGTGCTAAGATTTTATTAATCGTCGTTCTTCGAACTCCTCAACATCATCTTATATCACTTCGAACAATATAATATTTCTCATTCTTCCAGGCCAAACTCGTCACATAACAAGGAGATTGTTTCCAAATCAAAACAATAAAGACAGTTATAAATTTCAAGAGATTTGAAATTGAAAAAAAAAAAATGTTTGAAAATGTTGTTTTTGGGTAATTTTTTTGAACAATTTTTCTCTCTTTGATTGATCTATTCTCAAAAGGACATTGGTGAGTTAAGGTTATTACCCAATACCCACCATGGTGGTGTGGTCTTGAAAGGTCTATTCATTTCTTCAAAAGGTATTTTTTACAATGGTTTATCAATTTTCTATTTCTCTTTTTTTTTTTTTTAATTTTTTCAATTATCTTTTCTCTTTCTCTTTTTGAAGAATTCTCTTTTTGATTTTTTCTATTCTCAATTCTTTCTTATCTTTTGAAGAATTGAAAATAAAAAATTAAAAAATTTTAGATCTTGAAAAGATCCTCAACTCAAATTACCTTTACTTGTTGAATTGAAAAAGTTTTGAATTCAAAGCAACTATTTTTATTTGAGAAAGGGATTATTTATTTCAAAATCAAAAAACAACAACAAAAAATAATAAAAAAAAAAAAAAAAAAATAATTAATAACAAAAACAAAGATGTACTTTTTGAAAGAACAAGACGAAAAAAAAACGAAACAAGAAGGTTTAATTCAAAAATAAGATCAAAAAAAAAAAACAAGAGTTGCTTAAAAAGGAATTGAAATAAAATTTGAAAAAAAAACGAAGAAAAAATAAAAAAAAATAAAAATTGAAGAAAAATTTACTTTTGACTAATTCATTGTAAGGAGCTTTGAAAAGATGCTTCTTGTGTTTTATTAAAGCAGAATTTTTGTGTATTTGTTCTTCGCATTTAGCACAATAATAAACTTCACATTTGGTGCAATAGAATTGAGATTGTTTTTTATGGCAATTTTCACATTTTGGAATTTGTTTTTCAACGGGTTGGATAATTTGTGAAAGCTCGGTGATTTTTTTTTCTTTTTTTGAATGTTTCTTCTTGTTCTTGTTCTTCTTCTTTTGTTTGTATTTATTTTTCTTATAAGCTTTTTGTTTATGTTTACTTCTTTTCTTTTTTTGATGGCCTTTGGAATTGTTCATTAAATTAGGTGTTTATTTTTTCTCGTTGTTTAATTTTTATAAAAAATTAGAAAAATAGAATAAAATTAAAAAAAATGATTTTATTTTGTTTTTGATCCATTGAGTAAAACCTTAGAAAATGAAAAAAAAGCACACAATAAATCCAATAATTGTGAAACTTAATAAGAACTGAAAACCAAAATTAAGATCAATTAATAAAAGAGAAAATAAATGATTAAAGACCAAATGGAGGATTCAACACAATAACAGGGATTTTTATTAGTATCTTTTGGAGTGAGTTTTTACTTGATTGATGATTTTTATTCAAAGAATTTGATGAAAAAATTTAACTTGTTTTGAGAATCTTCAAAGACAATAAATTAACCACAAAAACAAAAGAAGATTTAAATTGTTTTGGTTGATTTGATTGATGACAATGAATTAAATTTTTCAATAAAGTTAATTTACTTATTCTTTTAAAATGATTTTTTATTTATTTGACACAGTTTTTTGAATCAATAATAAAAAAAAAATTTTATTTAAGGTTTCAGTCTCTCGAAAACAATAAGACAAAATTTCAATATATTTTATTGATGATATACTCTACCTCCAAATTTTATCAATGCCAAGTACCCAATTATTCTGGTTGAGTAAGAAACCCAACAAAAAAAAACAAGATCAAATTTTTTAGTCCATTTTTTCTGAACTTGAAAACCTTTTAATTCATTTGGTTTTTTCCATTATAAAAATTTTTTTACCTAATAAATTATCATTTCCATCATTACTACATAATACCAAGTCTTTGTTGCATGGAATATTAATCTAAAGAGTTGTTTTTCAATTTTTAAGTTAATTCTTTTGGCGAACTAAAACATTTTTTTGAGACAACCAATTGAAAGATAACTATATTGGTTTATGAAGAGTAGTTATAATTATTAAAGTTTTAAAGTCACTAACAAATTATACTTTGAAATTGTGTTTTTGTTAAAAAGATGAAATTTGATTTTTTAAATAAAATTTTATTGAAGATATTTGTGAATTTAATAATTTGATCCTCCAAAATACAAAATCAATTTTCATCTCAAAAAATGATTTAAATTGTTAAAATAATACTTTTGAATCAGAATAAACATTTTGTTTTAAAAAAAAAAATTGAAAATTGAAAATTCTTTTATAATTTTATTCGTTTTTTGAAAACCTAAAAAAAAAGCTTTTTTTAAACTTGAGATATAATATAAATCCTTGACTTAATAGATCTAAATTTCATTGATAAACTATTGTTAAACTTCAATCATATTTTTATTTATTTAAATCACCTATACCCCAATTAGTTTTATTAGATGAGATATAAATTGAAAGATTAAATAATAAAAATAATAACAAGAACAAAAAATTTTCAATTAAAATCAATAATTTGGAAACAAAAACATTAAAAATATGCAACACCAGTTTCAAAATTAACTGAATTGTTAATCAAAATAATAGTTTACTGTTTTTGGTTTTATCTTGAAAATACTGGAATTTTGGATTTCAAAAAATCGAATCAAATTTATGAATTGTTTAAATGATTTTAACTCATCTATTTTCGAAATCGAAAATTCTAATTACAAAGATTCAAAAAATTATGGATCTTTGAAAAAATTTCTAATTTTTTTTTAAAAAATACTACTCCCTTAACAGGTTTTTTTTCTATTTGGTTTTTTTTTTTATACCACTATTTCAAAATATACACTTTACATAATTCCCAAGTTACTGATTTGTTGTCAAGGATTGAGTAAACAATAACTTTTTAACTGTTAAAGAGAGGATTTTGAATTTATTAAATTTGAAAAATCTAAACTCTTTTTCAAATAAAAGGGCACAAAAAATTTCAAGAATTATTCATAAATGAATCAAATTAATTATAGTATCATTCTAAAAGATAAGAAACGCTTTAAAACATAAAAAAACACTCAACTGGGTCTTTAAAACTCATTAAAACCAAACAATAAAAAATTAAAATTCAATATTTTAAAAATTGGTGTACCCTTTTATTTGAAATGAGAAATCTCGTTTTGTAAATTGTAATGAAAAAAATTATAAAACCCAATAAAAACCTTTGAACAAGGGGAATTGGGGAAAATTTCTCCACATTTTATTGATAATTCTTTACACGTCAAACTTTTGTTCTTTAAAGTCTCATTTTCAATATAAAGTTGCAATTCATCTGGGTATTTTGTTGGAATGTTTTTTCTTTATTTCTCTTTTCTTTGTTCCATGCATCAATCCAATAATGGTCTTTCTTAATTCCTATTTCTATCTTGATTCGAAATCAAACTTAAACTGTTTCCATTTATACACTGGTAGATTATCTCCAAATTGGTTTCTTCTGATCTTGCTTTTTCATTTTCCAACTGTTCAATTCCAAAAATAAAAAAAGCAAAAAATGAAAAAATGAATAATTAAAATGAAAATCACCAATAAGTAATTCTCTTATTAACAATCAAAGTTGATGGTATTGACGATTTGAGAGGTGTGCCCTTTTGTTTGAAAAATAGTTTAATTGGACGATGGAGAAATATATTAATTAGAAGTATCTTAAACTAAGTTGAATTGACCAAAATATGGTTGAAATATAGAAGTAGTGTGCCCAAAAAATGAAATATAAAAAAAGACAGAATAAATAAAAAATATAAGAATGTTTTTAACAGTCAGTTCCACTTTTAATACATATATTTTTAAGGAAATTTAAGACACAAAAAAAAACTCAAATTAAATAACATAATTTTGGATTTTTTTTTTATGATTATTTTCCTAGAATTAGAATTTTATGACTTAATTTGGAATTTTTTTGTGATTTAAATTCTGTTCAAATTTTGTATCTTAAATGTAGAACTGGCTGTATTTACTTTTTATTATTAAAGGGGGGGGCATCGGGTGGTGTGGTTAATATCATCTTACAGCAATTAGTTATTTTAAAATATTCGAAATTAAAAGTAAATATCCACACTTTTCCTTTTTAGTTCTGAAATTAAAAAAAAAATAATTGTTATTTTTTGGGGCTTTTCTGTTTATTTGTGAAGTTTTCTAGGTTTTTTTTTTACTTTTTGATTTAAACAGAAAATTTTAATAAATTTTCTATTTATTCCAAAAAGTAAAAAAACCTAACGAAAATCAATATATTTTACTAATAAAATAAACTCATTTTCAGTCAAGTGACTGAGTTTTTTTCAAGAAATAGAATATAATCTATGATTTTAATTCATTATTATTCTCAAAATAAATTTTCGATTTGTAGATCTGATCATTTTTTCAATTTTTTTTTTTTTTGTTTTTTGATTTTTTGTTTTTTCTATTTTAAAAGTAAATTTGAAATTAAAAAAAATATTTAAAACTCCAAATTATCATTAAGAAAATTGAGTCTTGGTAGTTTCTTTTGAAATGAATTAACTTTAAAGTAATAAAATCTTATTGTCTAAAATTTTAATTTTCTAAAGCGGTTGAGAAATATATTACAGTTAAGCTCTAATGAAAGGGTCCTAAATTTTTTTTATAACAGTTATATTTTTTTTTTTGAAAATTTATGGTTTGTTTAGATATTTCTTTTATAAATCTCAACTTTAATCTGAAGTTTATTATTTCTCTTATTTCTAATCAATCAGATATTGGTTGATTCTGAAAAAAAAGTGAATTTTTCAATTTTGAATTGGTACTTTTGAGTAAAAGTAAGTTTGGAAAACCTTAAGATAAAAAACCTCTCTGAGTTTTCAAGAAATTCGAAAGTATTGAGTAAAGTTGATGATTTTATTTACTTCTTTTGAATTCTGGTAAAGTATGATTGTGTTTTTTGAACTTTTGAGTAATCAAAAAAAGATTTCAAAAATTTTTGTTTTTATTTCAAAAATTTTTAAAACTCATTGTTACTCTACAGTAACTTGGCACTATACAATATTCTCAAACACTAGCTTTTTATCTAAATTATTATTATTATTTTTAATAATTTCAAAATATTCTTGACCTATTTACCAAAAATTATATATTATTTAGTTTTTTATTTATTGATTTAAAGTAAGTTTCACTTTTAAGTTAAAAACTTTCCAGGAGATTTAAGGTGCAAAAAAACTTCAAATTAAAGTACATTTTTTGGAATTTTTTTTAACACAAATAATTTTCAAGAACATGAATTTTATGACTTAATTTGAGATTTTTCTTATACCTTAAATCTCCAAGAAAGTTTGTGACTTAAAAGTGGAAACAAGTGTATATTGTACATAGAAAACATTTTCAGCTATCTTTATTACAATTCATATTTTCCTTAGATATTTTTGAAAAGTTTTATTTTTTCTTGAAATATGTTTCAAACACTAGACAATATAATTGTTTTTTATTGTTTTTTTTTAAGGTTTATGACTTCATTAATGACTTGAAATCATGTTATGAGGAAGTTTTAGCTTAGTTTTTACATATTATTCTTTGAAAATGTTGATTATTTTTTTAAAAAAATTTGAATTTTTTATTTGTACAGCCATCTATTAAATTAAATTATTTTTGATTTGGCTCAGATAAAACTATTTTTTGAGTAAAGGTAACTAGTGTTATTTAAGAAATAAAGCACAGTATATATATAAATATAGTAAGTTCCCGTTTTAAGAAACAAAAGTTAAATAAAATTTAAGGTACAAAAAAATCACAAATAAAGGCACATTTTTTGGAATTTTTTTTTTACTAATTATTTTATAAGAATTTGAATTTTGTGCCTTAATTTGTGATTTTTATTGTACCTTAAATTTTGTTGAAAGTTTAGGTCTTAAAAGTGGAACTGACTGTATGGATAAAAAATTCAAAATAAAAAAACAGTTTCAAGGATTTACAATTCCAAAAAATCAAATTTAAAATAAAAAAATTACTTGCTTCTTTTTTTAAAATTTCTAAAGGGTTTAATTTATTCAATTTAAAACAGATTGTTTTCTTTAAGATATATAATCAATTTAATTCATTTTAATCTAATTTCTGGTTCGATTGTAACTCTCTATATTTCACAAAATAAGGTTTTTGTAACATTCTTGAGAAAATAATAACATATTTGAGAATTTAAAAAAATCAAAAAAAGAACTCTGAGATCTCAAAAAGTGCCAAAGATTGACACTTTGAAACTAACACAGTTGTTTTCAGAAATATAATCTACAGCCATTAGAATTGGAAATTGAGTGTCTCACTTTGGCACTTTTTTCTAAAAATGTCCTCTTTTTTTGATTGTTGACTTTTCAAGATCGATAACCTTACACAGGTTGATTAATTTTAGTACCCACTCGTTAAGGTATTCAGAAAAATCACAATTTTTTTTTAAACCATTTCATAAAATTATTTTTCACCGTGTGGCTATGCCCTTAAAAGTTTTCGATTTGAGAAAAAATGGGTAAAAAAAATTTTATCTCATTGAAAAACTTTTATTTCTGGGTTTCTTTTTTGATCAGAATTTTTTTAGCCACTTTACAGCAACAAATTGATAAGTCTAAATTATCTCACAATAACATATTTTCAAAATATTGACTTGTTGTGAAATTTATTTTCTTTAGGAAAATGCTAGATCCAAATAAAAAATGAAAAAAAATTAATTATTCTCATTTTTTAGCAGATTATTAATTGTTAAAATTCAACAATGAGTATAAAAAATCCAAAAAAGAACTTTGGAAAAAAAAAAAAAAATCAATTTATCAAAGCAGTGTCATAATTCAAGAAAGGGAAAGGAAAAAAAAAAGAAAAGAAAAACCCAAAATCCAAAAATTCAAATCTAAAAATTCAAAAAACAAAAAAGAATGGATTTTATTTGAGACACACACTCATTAGTATGAAAAAATAAAATTGAAAATTACAAGTTAGACAAATTTATGAATTTAATTATTATTTTGCCCTTATTAATAAATGAGTTTATTCACAATATAACCAACACTGAAGTTCTTAAAAAACTTGAGGTTGTTGTATAGATTGTTGTTAAAAGTACTCCTATTTCTCAAAGTCTCTAGTCTAAAAAAGGATATCTTTTGGGGTAAAAAAATATAAATGGATATGACAATGAATTTGTGTTAAATTCAACTCTTTGATATTTTTTTGAATAGATGATAACAAATAGTTTTGAAAACACTCAATATATTTAACAAAACTCAACTATTGGAAAAAATAACTGATGATAAATATTTCAAGTCCTAGGTTTACCAGGATTCGAAAGAGTCAAGTAAAATCCAATAGATTTGACTCGATTCTTAAAAATTCTGGAAAACTCAACCGAAATTTCCGTAGATTGCCGTCAAGTGCCTAGGTTATCCTGAATTCAAAAGGATAGAGTAAAATTAAAGAGATAACGACTAACTTTGCAATTGAAATTTTAAGTATCAGTGTATTTTAAAGAGGCTTTGGTGGGTTGTAAATCTCATAAGATTTTTATTCAGTGAGATCTAACAAGGAAAAAAATTTCAAATTTTCCAGAAAAAGTTCTGAATTTTTTTTAGTCTGGGATCTCAAAATGACAAAGAATGTTGGCAAAAATCGACTTTTTGAAAAAATAACCTTCTATGAACAATTTTTAAAACACTTACACATTGTTGGCCATTTAAATAGTTTTTTTTCAATTTCTCAGTTAAGCTGAGAAGGTTTTAAAAAATTACATAGAGTGTTAAAAAGGAGAACACTGAAAAATTTTGATGAAAAAGTCCTTTGTTATTTTAAAACAAAGATATTTTTTGAATAGTGCTCACGATAAAGTGTTTGGGATTGGATTAAATCCACTAAAAGACACAATTCCCAAAATTGAATGATCATTTTTTATCAAACAAGCACAATATGTACTTAATAAATTTAAGCACTATTTTTTTCTGATTAATATTTTTCGAAATTAAGTTTATAACTTAATTCAATTAACCACTGGGATAAATTTTTTTTAGAATAAAAACACTCTTAACCTTTGAATATCGAAAATATTTTTTGAAATTACAGTGAGCAAAAATATGCGTGTTGAACCAATAAAAAGCATGCAAAAAATAAAAAGCGTGTTTTAAAATTTAATTCGCGTTTCGAAATAAAACACGTGTTTTATTTTGACATTTTCATTTTTTGTTTGGCTGACAATTTTTTCAATTCTTTTGTACGGCCAAATAATTTAAAGATCCTAAACTCTGTTTAACAACAGATGTTTTTAAATCTCAACGTAGACTAATTCCCAACATCCAAATATTACAAACTCCACTATCGAACACAATTTATCCACAAACAAACAAAGATCCTTCTTCCAAAAAAGTACTTTTATCCAATACAACGAATAGTTCAAAAAAATACATCTCACTGATACTACTCAACTCTATTTTTGCTACTCTGGCTGTTTGACTTCAACTCCCGCTTCTTATATTTCACAACCTGCACCAACATCAAATAAAAAACAAAAACAAAAACAAACAAGACACTTTGCCAGTTGAAACGTGTGATCTAAAAACTCCAAAACTCACGTCAACCCAAAAACAAACACAAACACAAACACAAACAAAAGCATTTTCAAACCATCTTTTGAAAAGGTTTCAGGCTTCCGATCGAATTTAGTAACTGTTGAAAAAAACATTTTTTAACGTTTAATAATTTTTTTATTTAAAATTATTTTTTGCTGCTAAAAGAAAAACTCAAAAAGAACAAAATAAGAAAAACGTTTCATAAAAAGAAAGTAAAGAAGGGAGGAGAAAGATTAAAAATCAAAATGCCAGTCCCGAAAGATCAAAATGTGGAAAGAAAAAGGTGGAAACATAAATTTGATGATGGAGAAAGATCAAAACTTGAATGCAAAAAGGTGGAAGGAGAATAGAATTTTCAATTATCATATTCATTATCGTCACACACATAAGTTCGTAATTTATTGTGTGTTCTTTCCGAGATCTTTCGTAGCCTATTTTCCTTTGGCGTGTTTTTTTTGGAAGAAAGAATTGGGGTAGGGGTCACAATAATTAGAATCCCTTCTTGAAGATCTCTGGTTATTTGTATTTCTTCTTCTTCTATTACCCTTCTCTCTTCTTTTTCTTGTTCCACGGCCACTATCACTACCCTTTCTTCTACCACTAATCCTACTTCTTTCTCCACTTCTGCCCGTACTCCTGTTCTTGTCACTGCTTCGGTCTCTGTTGTTGTTTATGTTGTTGTTTATGTTG
Source organism: Anaeramoeba flamelloides (assembly GCA_027625915.1). Classification (NCBI taxonomy): domain Eukaryota; family Anaeramoebidae; genus Anaeramoeba; species Anaeramoeba flamelloides. The sequence continues at coordinate 247,457 of JANTQA010000026.1, forward strand.
CTGTTTCTGTTGACGTTTCTGCTGCTATTTCTGTTGCTGTTTCTACCATTGTCTCTATTTCTGTTTCTGCTTCTGCTTCTGCTTCTGTCATACTCTCTACTGCTTTCTCTTCCTGCACCATGGTGTGTTTCTCTACCCCTGCCTTGGTTTCTGCTTCTGAGCCTACCTCTTCCACTCCTCTTTAACTCACCCCCCCCCTCTTCTATTATTTGAATTTACATTTTCTTTATAACTTCTTACTTGTGTGCGCCTCTGTTCCTGAACAAAAAGAAGACCACCAAGTTCAGGATCCCTTGGCTGATAATAGTCTGTGGAAACATTTTCATGAGTGTTCAAATTGTTATTATGATGATATTGAATTAAATCTCTATTATCATTTAAACGATTCGAAGGATAAAGGATCCTTTGTGTGGGGGAGGGTGTGGTTGTGTTTTTTTGGTAAAGTAAATTTCTCACAACACTAAACTTATCCCTCACTTGATCTAAATTTCGATTTTTTGGTTGCGGAGTTCGATTTTTTGTTTGGTTATTATTTGGAATTGGTGGTGTAGAACAATTTAAATTGTTATTTTCAAATGAACGGGTTGTATTATTTTCTCTTAGATTTTGTGTTTCATTAGATCCTAAAAAAATTTTTTCACTGTGGATACTAGTTCTCCCCGGAGATAATGCTGTTAGAATTTCATTATTTTCCGAATTTTTTTCAGTGTTTGTAATATTGTTTATTGTTGGTAAAATTAAAGGTCGGTTATCATACGAATCGTGTATACTTGTTTGATTAATTTCCTGTCGAATTAACTGAGGCTGTATAGTTTGTCTATTTGAATTGTTTGCCAAATTAATAGTGTTTTGGAAATCTTGAAATCCATTTAATAAAAGGTTATTCTCATCAATTTCATTTGTCTCTGTTTCAACAATTTCTGTTCCAATGCTTGAATGTACGTTTTCGACTGATATTAACCTATTAGTGAGGTTTTCGATAGATGAGTGTTCTGAAACTTGCTCTATATTGTCAATTTCGTTGATGTCAAATGGGGTGTGTTGAAATGGGTTATTCATATCGGAGAATAATTTTTGAAACAACTTATGAGGCGGAATGTGCTTCTTAGATGCTTCTAGCTGTGCTTTTCTTTTCCTTTTTTCCGGATTTGAAAGTTGATCGATAAAATTTTGACGAGTTAGAATTTGACCAGATATTCTTAATCGACTACCACGATTAAAATTTGAAAAGGTAAATTCTTTCACTTCAGTCGGAAATACATATTTGTCATTTACTTTTTTTTTTAAATTTAATGGATAAATTCCAGATTTGTTAAAAGCTTCGACAATCCTCATTGTTGAAGTTGCTAAATTCAAACAATGGTCAAGTACCAAATAAAGATTTTTCTTTTTATCTTTATGTCTTTGTTGTTTTTTTAATTCGGTTTTAAAATGCCTAAAAATTCCCACATCAAGTGGTTGTAACAGATGGCTTGAGTGGCCCGGTATAACAACACAATCTATAAAGTGTTGTTGTAATAAATGGATTGCCCTTAAATCAGCCCTTGAACTATGTCCATCAAGAACTAAAAGAGACCATTTATTCTTGGGAAATTTATAAAATCTTTCTTATTGACTCTACTTCTGGTATAAAAATATCTCGGGTCCATTTATAAAACAAATCTTTTGTTATGAATCCCTTTGGACTCGTTGCATACGCAAAATTAAATAAATCCTTTTCCTCAAAAACTTTGTGATTTATTGTTTTGTTTGGCATTAAAAGCAAAGTTTTCAATAAATTTCCGCGTGCTGAAATTGTTACAACAACACTCATCAACTTCCCATCAGGTTTTTGTGCCCTAAACGCTTTTTTCTTTGATTCTGGGGTTACAACAACATATGTTTGGTTTCTTGTGAGTTTTAATGATTTTTCGTCCATATTAAAAATTAAATGAGAGACATATTCTTTTTCTTCATATAATTCTTTTAACGTTTGGAAGAATTGTTGAATCATATCTTCATTAACTATAATTCTTTGATATTCTATGGACGAGCTCCTTGTTATTCTCAACTTATTTCTTTTAGAAAATTCGTGAACCCATATGTTAGATGTTATTAGTGGTCTTTGGATTCTATAATCAACTTGTAACCAAGATGAGATGAGTTGATTTGCTATTTCTACGGTTTCATCTAAAGTAGGTGCCCAGCCAATCATGGATAATATTTTGAGTCTTTCGACAACAAAAAGTTCTTCTGCTTTGTTCAAAAGACATGGTCTTCCACGTTTACCAACTCCTCTTCCTGTTTTTATTGCTTTTTTTGCACGATAAATTTTTCCCCTCTTTATTTTAAAAACCCCCCTTACAAATGAAAGGTTAAAAGGGGTCATCCTCTTTCTTTCACAAACACAAATAGCAGAAGCAAACATTTCGATTTCATTGGGTATCAACAGTAATTTTGGGAATTGGCGAAAGGGTGCGATGACTTTTTCCTTTTCATGGATCTCTTTTTGTGTACAGTCAGTTTCACTTTTAAGACACAAACTTTCAACGAAATTTAAGGCACAAAAAAAATCTCAAATTAAAGCACAAAATCCAAATTCTAGTAAAAATAAATTGTAAAAAAAAAAATTCCAAATTTTGTGCCTTAATTTGAGATTTTTTTGTGCCTTAAATTTCGTTGAAAGTTTGTGTCTTAAAAGTGAAACTGACTGCAGCAATTGTTAAATTTTCAAACTTTGCCAATAATCGAGAGTGGATCAATTCTTGGATTTTCTCCTCGCTTTGAATATTGCTTTGTGGATCGTTCGAAGATAAATCTTCTTCAATAGTATTCCGATCATCTTGGACAACATTTAGCCTCTCTTCACCAATTACAGTCTGATCGCATTCGTGAAAATTCGACGCAACTGCACCAACAACACTTTGGACATTTTGACGAGTATTAAGATTTTCTTTTGGTGCAAGAATTCCATTGGCCAAGATCTCTTCCTCTTCCTCTTCTTCGGAACTTGAACTGGTAGACAGTGGTTCAAAATTTTGTCGATCTGTTTGATTGTCGATTTGAGTTTCAATTTCAATTTCAATTTCTGTTCTGTTGTTTTCCATGTTTCTTCTTCTTTTCTTAAAAAAATATTGAAAAATAAAAAAAAAAATTTTCTTACTTTTAATTTTTGTTCTTTTTGTTCTTTTTTCTTTTTATTTTTTAAAAGTTTTTTGTTTTTTTTTTGTTTTTTTGTTTTTTTTTTTTTTTTGTTTTTTTTTTGTTTGATAAAAAAAAAAAAAAAATAAAAAAAAATAAAAAAAAAAAGCAAACGAGTTAAAAAAATTAAAAAGATTAAATAATAAAAAAAAATGATTCTCGGCAATTAATTTCACAGGTTTTTATACTAAATTGAGAATAGTTAAATTAATTGAACGATAATCTTTGTTAATACAAGCACATAACCAGGAGAGTCAAAAAAAGGGGATTCTTTCCAAAAGATCTTTCCAAAAAAAAACACACACTTTTCCAACAAAAACAATTTTCAAAAAAACATCTTCTTTTGGCGAATTGTGGATCGGAACTTTGGGAATCTCTGACAAAAAATTATTACAAATATTTTCGAATTGATCTCAAAAGTCTCATTTTTACCAAAACGTTTCAAAATAAAAAGTAAAAACATTCGGTTTTATTGTTTGTGAGGTTTGCTCTCTGTTCTTCCACTCTAGAAAACTACAAAAATTTAACACGTGTTTTATTTTATTAACCTGCTTAATATTTTTTCAACATTATTTTTATCATTTTGCACGCTTTATTTAAGCAACAGTAGTGTGCATTTTTTTTTTTTTTTTTTTGAAAAATTGGGGTTGAGAAAAGCTTGAAATCAAAGAATAAGTTAATTTATTAAATTAGAATGGTTTTCCAGAGAGTTTATCTTTTTAGTTGATCTTTTTTTTAATTTTACCATTTAAAACTAAAAAAAAAACCTTTGAAGACCAAATTAGTGCCTTTTGTGAAAAGAAAATCCCGATAATTTAGAATTTGTTTTTTTAAATGAGTTAAAACAAGAGAGTGAATCTAAAAATATACATAATTTCAAGTGTGAAGTCAATCATTTTGGCAAAAAATGTTTTCAAGAAAAAGTTAAATTGAAACTTTATTTATTTTTATTTTTTTCATTTAGTTTTTTTAATTGTATTAATGGAAAGTATTTGATCAGTTTTCCATTTTTAGTGTTTTTTGGGTCGTAGGGGCATATTATTATTTTTTAAATAAAAAAAACTGACTAATTTTTACGAATCATTATTTCCCAGATGATCCTGTCATTAAAAATTCTTCAAAACCTTTACCCCACACAGCCTCAACCAAATTTGTCTTGATATAACCAATTGTGTTTTGGGAGAAACGATCCAAATAAAAAAAAATTTATTAAAAAAGCCCATTAAAAATTTAAAGTGTGTTTGGCATGGATAATGTTATTGTACAAACAATCAGAGGGGACACTCCCCTCTTAGTAATGGGTGTGAGATTTAATTCAAGGGAAAACAAAAAGAAAAAAAGAACCAAAAAGAATAAAAAAGTAAAAAAAGCCAAAATCACAACACCTCTTGGTTAATTAATACATTCATTCCACAACTACTTGAAAATTTATAATATCCTGAAATTGATTTTCTATTCTGAAATTTTATTATGTACAACAAGCCCTAAAAGGGTATTAAAGCCCACCATGAACTATAAAATTTAAAATAGAAGATTAAAAATAAGTTATCCATATTTTACTTTTGTGGAAATTGACAAATAAATTCATTAAAATAATTACATTAAAGTGGATCTTCAATTTCCAAAATTATTAAAATCCCAGGCTTTCACAATTTTAAAAACAAAGATCAAAAAATATTTTCAAGTTTCCATGATTTCTGTGATTTCAATACTTGAGAAATTTAATTTTTGTCTTGGTTTTTACAAAAAAAAATTTCTCTAATGGAGTCAGTAAAATCGAAAGTTTTTATCTTTTGATCGAAATTGGATTTTCTATTTCAAATAAACACAACTTTATAATAGAAAACCAATTTCTATTTCTTATAATTTTTCTCAGTAGGGTTGGAACGGATTAATTATTTGTGGAGTGAATGTAACAATTCAACCTGACATAATGATCAAAAATTATCGACAATACGATGGTTTAGCTTTAAAGTTGTTTAAAGAATTTCATTTTTTTGTGTTTGAAACTCGTGGCTATTTTTCAATTTCATTTTCGTGTTCCCTCAAAAGGTGTTCGAGTTCACGTATCTCAAAATTTCAATTTCATTTTTCATTGAAAAAATGACACAAAATGATTTTTTGATCCTAATTGGGTGAATATTTTTCCGATCATTCAACCATAATGTAAATGAGATTGTCACATCTTGGGTTGAGGCAAATTATTGAATTGTAAAGGAAGTCCTTAATAACCTAAAAATTAGATCTTTCAGATATAACCCTTCATAATTTCATCATATTTATTTTAAGAGTACTTGAGAAAAACTTGAATCTTAATAAGGTAGACCTTTGTGAAAATTCTCTTTTTTGGATTTTTTCGGTTTTTCATTGTAAATCTGAATAGAAACTGCATAAATTATTATTTTTGATGAAAACATGGAATGACAAGAACAAAGAATACAGGTGTCAAACTTTTCAATATAAAATTCCAATCATCTAAAACGGATCAACCCTTATTTTTAAAATATCCCTAAAAATTACAAAGATGAAAATTCGAATTAATTCTTCTTTTCCAAGATCTTATCTGAATTTAATTTTAAAAAATAAAGTATTGGGGTTTAAAACAATTTTCTTTTACTTTTCGAAAAGAAAAAATGGAAATTAAGAAAATAAAAAACCTTTTCAATTTTTGACAAAATTGTGTGTCGAAGTTGTAATTCTTCAAACTTTTCAAAAGATTCGCGAATTTTATTTACTTTACGACTTTTCATAATTGTTATTTTGAGAGTTTAAAAAAAATCATCACCCTTTTGAATCAATGCGACACTACTTTAATTTTCAACAAGAGTTAAATAAATCCGAAATAATTTGATTTATTATGAATTATCAAAACGAATAATTTTTGTTTGAGTCAAGATTTTGAAAAAAAAGTGTGAAACTTCCTTAAGAACTGGACAACCATTTCATTCAAAAAGAATAACTTGCCTGTGTTTTCCAAAAAAGTAAAAATATAAACTTTTTGTTACATAATCAAAATCTCTAGAACCCAAATTCACTCACAAAGGATGTGTCTTAACTTTTCTTTTCTGAACAAAAAGAATTCTCAAAACAAAGTAAAGCAAAAAAATGCAGAAAAAAAATTTCTATAAAGTCAACTGAAAAAAAAAAAAAAAATCCAAATTGTTTTATTTTTAACTTAATTCCCACAATTTTACAAGTTTCAACTATGTTGATTCTTTTCCAAACCAGAAACTTTCCCTGCAAAAGAAAATTTTCAAGAAAAGTTGAGAGTTAGCTAATCAGTTTTTAGAAACTGTGAACATTTTTTTTTGGGTAAGGAAACATTTTTTTATTGTTTTAACTTTTTTTGTAATGAATAAACACTTCAGTACTAAGAGCTACAAAAACCGGATGTCACGATTTTTGTCCGATCCTTTTGATCAAACAAGTATCGATCAATTTGAACGTGAGCCATCTGACGTCTTTGAAAGAGTCTCTTCTGCGGGCTATTCCATGTTTACAAATGAAAAAACAACCGCCATCCAATTCGTGACAAAAACCTTAACAGGCGATCAGGAGTTGTCTGATATTGATTTTGATATTAGTTACGATAGTGACATTACTTTTGAAAATGCCTTGTCAAGGACAGCTTCCTCAAAATCGCAATTTAACAACGATCTTTCTTCAAACCATCACAAAAACAAAAAACATTTTAAAAAAAAGAAATGCTTTAATGACGGTTACAACGACAACGAAATCTACCAGCCACAGTCTCCGATTAACTTCGATTTCACAGACAGCGAATCAAACACACAACCTGGTTCGGATTCGGTAACCGAGCCAGTTTCTTCATCATCATCATTCTCTGAAGGTTCGCTTTCTGAGAAGGAGAAAAATTATTTTGTAAACGAGAATCTTGGTCCTTACAGCATGAATCTTGGCATTGGAAAGGCTGATCTTCGCATAGGTAAGAATACCCGTATTGAGAAGGGGATTGAAAATAGTGAAAAAGAGGACGGAAAGAAGCGAAAAGAAAAAGAAAATGACGAAAACGAAGAAAACGAAGAAAACGAAAACGAAAACGAAAAAGAAAAAGAAAAAGAACAAGAAAAAGAAAAACACACCAACACCGAAATTATTCAGAACTATGAAAAATCATTTTTTGTCCCTTTAAAGCATTCGATTCATGAAATAGATTTTCAAACACACCACAACAATCAAGATACTGAAAAATCAAAACCAAAACAAATCCCAATGAATGCAAATTTACCTCAAAATGGTATATTTGAATATTCGCATGGACAACTCTCATTCACTCGACCAACATCACCAATTGATCTTTCCAAACTAATTGAAAGCAATTTGAATCTTGCCAATAAAAACTAAATGTAATTAATGAATGAAAAAAATTGAATTTTTTTGATCTAATAACGTTTATTTTTTATGTATTTTGAACATTTCTCAAATTTTAATTCCAAAAATTTTATCTTAGAAATTCTTCGTTAATTTATTAATGTTTATTTCAGCGAATTTCATTTTTTAAAAATTTTATGTGAATTAATGTTTTTATTTTCCTTCTTTTTGCTATTTATAATTAATAATACAAATATATTATAAAAAAAAATTTATTTTATTCTCAAATATTAGAAATATAAATAAATATTTATACTTTTTAGTTTTCTTTTCCTTTTTTATCTAATATTTTGCTTTGGATATTTGTGCATGTTTAAATAGGTCTATTTTTTGTCTTCTAGTTTTAATAAAAAGATAATTAAAAAATGATTTCAGATCCTAATTGGTTTGTAGATCAACTATTTTTTTAAAAATGTTGTATATCTAGATAATGTTGCTTTATGAGGTTTTTTCCTGTATTCAACTCAAAATAAATTTTGACTTTTTAGCTCAAAATAGTTGTTTTGAATTTAGTTAATATTTTTCTCCTTTTTTTCTCTATTTTTCCAAGTTATTAAACATTTTTTTCTTTTTATTTTTTTTTAATTTTGCTTATTTAGCCAAGTTTTTTTATTTGTTTTTTTTTCTTTTTCTTCTTATATATATATATATATAATTTCCCTTTTTTTTAAGAAAGTAAAGTCAAGTTGGAAAAAAAAAAAAGATCTTATTAGTATTATTTTTATTGAAGAAATATAAATTAAAACCTTCAGATGGTTTAACATAGAATTACTCAGTGGAAATTTAAAGATAAAATCACAGATTTCACGTCTGTTCAATGTATACGACATACCTAAAACACACACACACACACACACATATATATATATATATAAATATAAAGCAATAATAAAAATAAACGAAAAGAAAAAAGGAGAGAGAAAAAAAAAAGAAATTTAAAAATAATTCCTAAAAAACAATTCGTAAAAAACCAAAATCAAAAAAAAAAAAAAATATTATCTTTATTAGAAAAATAACAAAATATGGACTTGATACCTTTGGCAAATTTAAATTAATTTGATAAATGATCATGGATTTTCATTTGGAGTTTTTGTTTAATCGTTGTATTTCTGTTTACTTTTTGATCCAGTTTACTTTAAACTTTTGTAGATTTTTTGTATTTGCTTTTTAGATTTTAGTTTCAAGTTAGTAACGCTTTCTCATTACAGTATTTAAATGTTATCTAGTATTCACCATATCTTTTTTTTTATACATATAAAACTCTCTTTCTCAAATATCAAGTAAATTTTGACCTGGAAAAGATGTAAAAAAATAAAAAAAAAATTCTTATATAATTCAATGAAAGATTATGTAAATTGAGACTTTGCAAACAATTTGAAAACGTATACATTTCTTATCAAAAAATCTTATTTAGAACATTTTCTCATCAAAAATTCAGTAAAATTGGTAAATTCAATTATTTATTTCCCCTTAAAGTTTTTATTTGAATTTCCCTTTTTAACACATGTTACTGAACTCTAAAATAGAATTATATTATTCTGGTGAAAATAATAAGTACCGAAAAGTTTAATCCATTTTCCAAATTAAAACTAATGTTACTTTAAGACAGAACCCCTATATACCAAGTGAAGAAAGAAAACAATAATAAACAATAACAAAATATGAAATTTATTTCTTAAAATCATATTACTAAAAAATAAACTCCAAAATAAAAAATCAAAAGTGTTAATTTTTCTTTGAAAACAAATAAAAAATAGTAAAATTTTGAATAAAATTTCTACTTAAGGGATCAGTCTCTATTATTTTTTTGACTAATTTCTAAATTAAGAGTCCTTATCTAGAAATAGGTTTAATATTGAAAATAAACAGGGTGTTTAAATCTAAGTAAGTGGTAATTTTTTTTTCTCAGTCTCAATTAAATTTAAGTAAAAAAAACTATTAGAGAGTAGTAACTTAACAATAATTCTTCAATTTCAAAAAAAAAAAAATTGAAAAGATAACGAAAATTTTTTTAAAAATTTCATTCTTAATTTAAAATTTTTACAAAAAAATCAAGGATTTGCCTCAAAATAGATTTGTACTTTGATAAACTCATGTGTTCCGAATTAGATTTTTACTTGGAACAAAAAGGAAAAATAGCAAGGGTTTTGTTTGAAATATCTTTTTAATTTTCTTAAATCCGGTTGTAATGTTTTTATTCATTCCGATTATTTTTTTAATTGCAAACAAAATATAATTCTTATAAACAATCCCAATAAATGAACCTCTATCCATTTTTTTTTTTTTTTTTTGGGTATTAAATTTAATAATTTTTCAATTTTGATAAGATTTACTCTATAATTATATTATCTAAAAATACTATCAAAATTCTGAGAATTAAAATGATTAAATCTATCAGTTATTCATAATAATAATAAGTGTGTTTGATTGTCAATAATTTTACCAGTCTTCAATCTCAAAAAATATTAAATTTTTTATTCTTTGAGATACGAAATAATTCATTTTTATATACAAAATTAACTTCATCAAAATCAAAATCATTCTGAGTCTTCTATTTAACTAATATCAAATTATAAAATGTATTTGTCAAGATAAAAACTTTTTAAAAATCAAAGTAATTTTTGACAAATAAAAAAATCAAAAGAAACAAAATTTTCAAATAGAGACAATAAGATATAATCTCCAAAACTCATAACTTAACATCACCTAAAACAATACAATTCTTTAAATATTACTCAAATTGTTAAATATTTCAAAGTTAAGGGGGTGAATTACCTAATGGAGAAACACTAAAAATTTAAATAAAGCAATGCCTTTGATTGACTTATAAGGAAGTATGTACACTTTACCATCTTGAAAAATTTGATTTGTGTAAACTTTACTAAAAAAAAATTTTCTAAGTACCACTTGATATTGAAACTTTGAAACGAAAACATTAGCTGCTCTATTTGTGAAAAAGAAAACGAACTCAAATTAAATCAGAGTTTAATTTTTAATTTTTCGATTTTTTGAACATTTTTTTTTTGATTAAATTTTTGGTTTTATTAAATTTGGATATATATCGAGAAATCTGTTTATACGAACGAGTGAAATTAATCAAAGAGTAAACCGAAACAAATAGGTCCAAAAAGATATATATTTAAAATAATTATTTCTTTTTGAAAACCAAAAACGAAAGATCACATTTATAAATAAATTTGTTGAAATCAAGAATTAAAAAAGAAAAAATTGATAAAAGCCTATTTTCAAAGATTTTTTTGTTTCTCTTTTTAATTTGTATGAATCTTAACAATTTATAGCCTTGAAATCCCCCCACACAACTATTTATTATTATTTTACAAAATATTTTTTTAAACCTTTTGTAACAAATTTACTTTCAAAATTCTTTTTTCAAATATTTTTATCAAACAATTCCAAAATAAAGAATAAAATTTCAAAAATCAAAATAAAGGGGTCGAATTCTCGGAATCAAAAAAAGTTACTACAGGTTCAACCCAAAAAAAAAGAAAAAATTAGAAAAAAATTCAATCAGATACAAAATTATTTTTAATTCTAAATTTACAGCCAGTTACACTTTTAAGGCACAAACTTCAACCAAATACAAGACACAAAAAAATCTCAAATTAAGGCACATATTTGGGAATTTTTTTTTTTACAATTTTTTTTTCTAGAATGTGAATTTTGAGCCGTTATTTGAGATTTTTTATTGTGCCATAAATTTTGTTGAAGTTTGTACCTTATTAGTAGAACTGACTGTAATCAAGAATAAATAATGATAAATTAAAACAAATACTTTCTTAAAATCTTTATTTCTGATGATGAATTGAATATATTTCCTATTTTCTTGAACAAAATCTAGAATTAGATGAATTAAATGAAAATAGGATTTGTAAATTCATTTAAGAATATTTTTTCAGAAATAAATTGTAATTTGTTTCTCAATAATTTCAAACAAAAGTATTTACATAAATAATTGAAAAAAAAACCAAATTAAGAAGAAGCAATTGTATCAAATGTTACAGATAAGATCAAGAAATAAAAGATTTTTCTTTATTTTTTCTTGATCAATTTTTTCTTTTTTTTGAATTCTATTTTTTACCTTGAATGAAAATATTTTATACTAGGATATATCTCACTCTCATATTTATTAAAATATCAATACATTTGGTTAAAGAAATGATTTGAATGAATTCAGTTTTGTATAAATTGTGGCACTCAAAATTTGAAAAATGTACGTACTCCCTTAAAAAAAAAGTTACTATTTTACTCTAATACTCATTAAAGACAAGAAACTCCTTCAAACATTCTTTTTTTCTGATTAAAAAGAACAAAATTATTCTCATTTCAGGAAAACTCATTCGAAAATTTTAATTGTGCTGATTCATTTTTTTTCTTCTTTTTTCAAACCGCTTTTGCCCCCAATTATTTGGCTTTTTCAATAAAAAAAGACAAAAAGTAACTCCAAAGATCCAAACCAAACGATGAATAAACAAGTGTTCAAAACTTTACTTCAAAAAGTTAATTCGAACGACGAAAGATTTCAAAAGGTTTATCTTTCTGGGAAACCACTAGGGATGGAATCAGTGGGGCTGATCAGTAAAGCACTAATGAACAACAAAACTGTCACTGCCTTGAAGCTTTCTAATTGTCATATGGAACCTGAAGCGGTGCAAACACTCTGTGAGACTTTAAAATTAAATAAAGCAATTACAAAACTTGATCTTTCTTCGAATGACATCGGGCACCAAGGAGCAAAATCACTCAGAAAGGTTTTACAAAGCAACACAGCAATGACAAAGGTTAATCTCTCAGGTTGTGCAATTGGCTCAGGAGGAATGCTCCATTTAAGCCAAGCTCTCAAAGCCAACGTAACGTTGACAGAGATCATCCTTAGTAATAACCAAATTGGGAACGAAGGATTAAAATTTTTAAGTGAAGCAATAAAAATCAACCAAACACTGAGAGAAATATCTTTGTATAACAATGGAATACGTGCTGAAGCAATGGAGCCGCTTTGTGAGTCTTTAAAATTAAATAAAGCAATTACCAAACTTGATCTTTCTTCAAATGAAATCGGGCCTTTTGGGACACAAACATTGTGTGAATTCTTAAAAGTCAACCAAACAGTGAGGGAACTTTCTCTTTATCTGAACGGTGTTGGAAAAGAAGGAACAAAATCGCTAAGTGAAGCTCTAGTATTCAACCAATCTCTGACCGAACTTGATCTCTATGGAAACCAAATTGGAAATGAGGGTATGATCTCACTAAGTGAAACCCTCAAGACCAACAATTGCATAACAAAGCTTGATCTTTCCAAGAACGAAATTAAAGTAGAAGGAATCGAATCGCTAACGGAAGCACTGGTAGTCAACAAGACAATAAAGAGCATCGATCTCTCAGAAAACCTAATTGGATCGAGTGGAATGAAATCCTTAAGCAAGAGCATAGCCATTAACCCGACCATTACGGAGCTTGATCTGTCTAGTAACCGAATTAAAGCAGAGGGGGTGAAATATCTCTGTGGAGCATTAGACAAAAGCAATACAATTACTGTGCTTGATCTTTCTGGGAACACAATTGAAGCAGAGGGGATGAAATGTCTTAGTGAATCTTTCAAAGTGAACACTGCAATTACCGAACTGAATCTTTCTGCGAACGCAATTGGGAACAAGGGAATAGAGTTTTTAAGTGGATATTTGAAAGAGTACAACAACAGCCAAAAAATTACTTCACTGTATCTTTCTTGGAACAATATTCAAGCCGAGGGGATGGAACGTCTCAGTGATTCTTTAAAATTGGATACAACACTTACTGAACTTGATCTTTCGTATAACAATATTGGGACAGAGGGAATGAAACGCCTAATTCAATCTTTAACAGAAAACCATACCATTATTAAACTTGATATTTCTGCAACAGGAATCAGGACAGAAGGAGTGAAGCCATTAATAGAATATTTAAAAGCAAACCAAACAATTGCGTACTTATTTCTGCTTCAAAATGGCATTGAAGATGTCACGGAAGAGAAAGAGAAAATCGTCCAAGAACTTATCGAATCGCTAAAATGCAATAAATCTCTGACTGATCTTGATCTGAGAGAGAACAATATCAAGAAGGAAAATTTAGATGCAATTGATTTATTAATCCAAAGAAATCAAAACTTGCAAGTAAAATTAACCAATTCAGTGAAAGACTTTGGCGGCGATTTAGAATCATTCAAAGATTTAATACAAATTGAAAAAATTCCTTTGATATATCAATATTCAAAAGTAATTCGCAACTACGTGAACAAAACAAAAGAAAACACCATTTTACATAGAGCCATTTATAATAACCAAATCGACATTATTTTTTATCTGTTGTTCGCAAACAACGAAGAAAAGGATCAAGTAATTATTTCAAAAAGAAATGACCTGATTAATCTTCGGAGTTCAAAAACGAGGAAAAGCGCATTAGATTTGTTACACCCACATGAACTTTTAATCAAAGACTTTCACAATTATTACTCTCGGTTTATTTATTTATCTTCCTCCTCCTCCTCATCATCATTTTTCAATAAGAACCATAAATCAAATGGCTTCCCAAATAAATTAATTGCAGAAGAAGAAATAGTCCTGATGCGAACTGGCAAAGAATGGAAAGTAATTAAAAATCAATTCAAAAAAGAGTTATCTCAAAATCAAAAACAATTGTTTTTAAAATGGTTATATTGCCCAGTTTCTTTTCACTTTTACGAAACACAAATAATTCTTCAAATTTTCAAATTCTTAAATCTTTTTCAAGATCAACAATTTCTGAATATTCAGAATAATCCAAAAAAAACTAAACAAAACAATAAGATTGATAATGGTATTATTAAAATTTATAATTCTAATTCTAATAATATGAATGATGTCAATGAAACCCAAAGAATAGACGAAAAAGAGAAAGAGAAAGAAAAAGAGAAAGAGAATGAGAAAAAGAAAGAGAAAGAGAATGAGAAAGAGAATGAGAACGAGAAGAAAAAAACTAATAATGGGGATAATCCATTCAACAGAATTCAAAAAAATTTCATCAAATATTTATTTTCCAATGAAAAATTAATCAATGATTTCCAAAATTATATCGAAAAATATCATAATTCAGAAAAAAAAAATTTTGTTATCAACAAAAAACAGAAGAAGAAGAAGAAGAAGAATGAAAAGCATAATGAGAATATCAAAATCAAATCAATCAAAATCAATAAATTTATTCTCTGTCTGAGATCAAATCTATTCAGAGAAATGCTTTTAAATATCTTTACTTCTCGAAATGAAAAAGAAAATGAAAAACTTGAAAACCCAATTAATCAAGTTACAGATTATTTACATACAATTCCTGAATTTTACCCCTTTTTCTTATCTGAAATGTATAATTTAAAGGCCATTAATAACACAATAAGAAACTCAAAATCGTCATCAAAAACAATAAATAAAATTCTTTTACAAGATTTTAATACACAAAATATCCAAAATTTAATTAACTTCTTTTTCGAACATAACGTTCATGGCTTTTATCAAACAAATCCTTTATTATTTATTTTTAATTTATTTAATTTATCAAAAAGAATATAGCTTTTTTATTATTTTTCCATTTACTATTTTTGAGTTTCCCTTTTTTTTTCTCAAATCAAGAATGAAAATTTTTTTTTATAAAAAAGTAGAGAAGAAAGAAAAATTATCAACAATGTGGTCTCTAATTTGGTGGGCAACTATTGAATAAGAGAAATGATGAGAAAAATTTAGCTTCTTATTATATGCGATTACCTTCTGCTTTTATCAACTTCTATCGGACACAGTACGAATATCTTGTGATGGGATCAACTACTCTGTCAAATTAGGCATGACCTTAACCACGTAAATGCAATGTCAGTGATTTTAAATTTTTTAACATCATCAACATAAAAGAAAACAATCAAAAACCCATTCAACACTTGGGTTTTAAAAAAAGTATATTATATTATGTTTTGGCTTTTATTTTATTTTTTTACTCTCTTTCTTTCAGAAAACTAAATTGAGTTTAAAATACTTCTAATTACTGTAATTAAAAGATTCTTTTGACTACTCTTTGAATTAGAAGTCACAAATTTAGTCACTTCAAAACTCTCTCTTTAACAAATTAAGATCTCTTGAGTACTTAACCCTTACCAATAAAGTCTACTTTCCTTTTTTTTTTTACTTTTCTTTCTCATTTTCTTGTCTTTGCATTAAAATTATAATTTTTTCTTTTTTTTTATAAAGAAAAGATATTATATCATGAATACTATAATCTTGCCCACATTAGTAAGGATAAAAAACACTAAATTAATTTAGAGATTAAGGAAGTGTCATCAAGTGCTGTATAGTGTCATCAAGTACCTAGTTTTTCTTTAATTTGATAAATAAATTGAATATTAAAAAAATTTTTAATTTAACTCTTAAATTCAAAAAAACATAACATCATTTTTCCAGAATTCAAAAGAATAGAGTAAAATCTATAATTTTATAAATAAACAGGGAACTCAACAAAACATAATGGCACTTTTCCAGAATTCAAAAGAATGGTGAAATAATCAAAGATTTTACTCTATTCTTTTAAATTCTCGAAAACCTAACAAAAAGCACTAGGATTTTTTTTAATTTAAGAAATATACCAAAAATTAAATAAATTTTTAGTTTAATTCTCAAATTAAAAAAAAATTAACAACAAATGGAAGGTAATTTTATCTGGATCACCTCTCATTGATGAAAAATAAAAATAAAGAAAAAATATTTTATAAAAAAAAGTGATTTTATCGTGACTCAAATCTCTACCTCGTATTGAATAGCTGAGCCAATCACTTCACTAAAATGGAAAACTTTCAAAAAGTTTTGATTCTGATAATTCATAAAAAAAACACATTTTTAAAATGGATTTACTTTGATTTTGTTGTTCATATTTTTTGGATATTAATGAAAGTGATTGAATAAACTGAAAGATGGTATTTTTTTATACAATTTCATTTTTAAAGATTAAATGTTAGGAGAGGAAAGAAGAGAAAATATATGAAAAAAATATTTTTTGAAATAGAATTTCCTATTAGAACTGTTTTTTTTTTTATTGGTGATTCTTAACAAAAGATATTTGTAAATTAATTTTTGTGAGCCGATAAATAAGTTTTAGGAAAAGCTTTCCAATAGGATATATATATATTTCCAGGAGAGGATTTTTTTATATTTTCCCAAATATAATATATACTATCTTTGAGAAAAGCTTTTTAATTATTCCAATTGTGTTATTTTTGTATTTTTAGGTACTTTTTTAGATTTCAATATTTTTTAATCCCTGTTTTGAATTTCAAATTTTTATAAATTTACATAGTATTAGTATATCTGAAATTTTTTTTTATGTTAGAACAGAAATTTCTCTACCATTATAAGAGTTGGTTTTCTAAAACAACCCAAAAAGATTGTATTTTAAACTAAAATATAAATTCTTGTCTTTAAAAATGCTAAAAAATTTTTAAAATTATTTTTACTTTTTACAAAATTAATGTCAAAATAATTTTTTTAATATATTTGAAAATCAAGATTTATTATTTTTTTTATTTTAAAGTTTTTTTCATGTTTGACCATTATTTGTGATCATACCCCAATTTCTTCTTGTTTTATGGTATTTTATAAATCAGTCTTCTATATTAATCTTTTGTACCTTTCAATATTAATATCAAATCACAATTAAACATTTGAACGAATGTAGTGAATGTTTTTTTTTTTTATTTTGAAAATAATAAATAAAACCATATAATGAAGGATAAAATGAATATACTGGATGAACTCCTCTACTTTCTTTTGAATAATACTCAAATATAAATAATTTTATTATTGCATTTTTCCTGGTTTTTTAATTTGTTGAGGTGAATATACAATATATTTACTTAAATTCATCACAAAAATTATATTACAACGAAATAACTAGATGCCATGAATAATTTAATGTATAATTCATAATTCCATGAAAAAAAAAAATGATAAATCACTTTTAATTGTAAAACTCTAGTAAAATGGGAAATTTTTTTAAATATTTTAATACTTATTGTGTTCCACTGATCAATAAATATTTTGGAAACTGAAAAACCTGAAACGGGAATAATACCTATTGTTAAAATTTTTAAGCCAATTTTATATGCATACTATAATCATAGCATCAAAAAATCCAAAAAATTCAATTTTACTAAGGCTTACAATTAAATCTGAAATTATGAAAATTAAACAATATTAGATTTTGATTCAATGTAATGATTTGAATTCAAATAATTACTCTACCCATTTTTTGGACTTGGTTTCTATTTTCAAATGACCAAAAAAAATCATTACATAATATTTAAGAAGGAGAACATTTGTTGACATCTATTAATTAAAATTGATTTGAAATTATTTTCAAGAATTGTTTAAAACCCTCTGACTCTTTATATTAAAATTGAGGAATAATTGTTGAATTTGTTGTCTGGTTACTTAGACGCTTTACGTTTGAAGAAATTGTTTTTCTTTACTAATTAGGGTGTATTGATCTCACCAAAAAGTCAATAATTGCAAGAAACTTTGTTCATTTTTATTTCATAATTGTTTTTATGGAGAAATATAAAATTGCTGTTCTAGGTTTGATGGGTTCTGGAAGAAGTTCAATAACACTACGTTATCTCAAGAAAGAGTTTTATGGTGAAACAGATCCAACAATTGAAGAAGAATATGAAACCACAGTCACAATTGATGATCAGGATATTGGTTTGACCATTCTGGACAACGCAGGAGGAGAAGAACTCAGCTATACACTGAAAGAATATTTCCAAAATGGGCATGGGATCATTCTTGTATTTTCGTTGACAAATATGACGAGCTTTCTGAATTGTGAAAGATATATAAGGCTGTTTGAAATTGTCACAAATAGAGATGCCAAAGATCACCCGATCCTTTTGTTAGGTAATAAAAAGGATCTCGAGGAAAAAAGATGTGTTCCAGTCGAGAAGACAAAAGATTTCCAAAAGAGAATTAAAGCACATTATTGGGAAGTATCTGCACTCACAGGTGAAAATGTTGATCAAGCAATTAATGAATTTGTGAAAGCAATAAGGAACCAATACACAGAAAAGGATAAACAGGGGTATCAAAAAAACAATGCTAAAAAATCGAAATTTAAAAGGATCTTTTCAAGAAAAAAAAAATAAAACACCTCTACCACTATAATTGAAAAAGTCAAGTCCCAAACAAATTGCCAACCTTTGTTGGTTGTTTTTTGTTCGGTGTCTGATTAAACATTAAACACAATTTTATTTCACTATTCGATCCCTTCAGAAATTTTTCAAATGGTTTGATACTTTGTTTTGATGTATAGGGCTGTTAAATCATAAGAAAAAGATCAAAATTTTCATTCAACTTTCCTCAACAATCACATTCCAAGATTTAAAAAAAATCACCAAAAGTCCCAATTCGATAAGACGCAAATTCATAATTTAAGCTGATTTGAACAGAATTAAAAATTTGAAATTTTACACGATTAATAAAATCTTATTTTGTGGAAGTCTGAATGAACATTTTATTCCTTTTCGTTTGTAACAAATAGTAGTAAAAAAAAATACCTGGACATGAAAAAAATCCATGAAAAGATTTTTAATTGTTAATATAAGGAAAATTGTTGTCAAATTGCTTATATTTTAAATCAAATCTTTTTTCATAATAACCAAATTTTACATGAATTAAGGAATAAACCTACCCAAAGTTCATAAAAGTGGGAGTGTGTCTATTGAACACTCATTTAATTGTTTGGTAACTCAAAGTAGATCAACTTATTTTGAAAAACAATCCAGTTTTATAGAGGTTTACAGAGTTTGGAAAATGAAAAATTTTTTTCTGGTTTTTTGATTGATTGAATATTGTTTTGAACAAAGGTTATTTAATTAATCATCATTCTAATAAGTGGGTGAGTAAAAATTTAAAAACTTTTATTCTTAAATAAAAGGATTTGATTTTAATTCTTTGCAATTACATAACAATTTTACTAATATTCATAATTAAAAATCGTGTTATAATTTTTTTTTCATGTAAGGCTTTTTTCAATGCTATATTCACATTTATTAAATCTCTTTAATGGTTCTGAAAATAATTCAATAAAACAATCTTTTGGGTTTGTGATTTTAAGGGATTAGTGCAGACATGAATTCGTCTTTATTTAAAGTGTATTGTAATTGAAAATAAATCATATTAGTGTATGAAGTTTAAATTTTCTAACAAAACTATTTTTATTTGAAATATTATTGATTAATAAATTATTGGATTTTTTACTAATGGTTTTACAATGACAAATTATCATTACTAATTTTTTTTTTTTTTTATTTTTCAAAATCTAAAAATTGTAACCAAAATCATAAAAATTCGGTCTTTTAAAAAAATATTAAGAACTCACAAAGGTAATATTATTTTTTAGATTTTTTAGTTTGAAAATATACCATATTAATTCAAAAAATAAAAAACCGAAAGAGTGATTATAATAATATTATTTTTTATCTTACACCCTAAGTAATCAAATAAGTTACAAAAAAATAATTCATTTTTTCAGTTACAATTCTTGAATAAAAAATACCTATTTGTTTTAAAAAGTTTTTATAGCTGAGTTAAAGTTGAAAAAAAAAAAAAAAATGATTATATGATATTATTATGTTAATCATTAATTAATATTTATTGTTTTTTTTTTTTTTTTTGGTATCACTTATTTTGAGTATTTTTTACCTTATATATGATTGTATCGTATCTATCAAAAAGCCCAAGGATTTTAATTTCGTTTCTTTTCTTTGAAAAATTAAGAGATTATTTTTACACGTATAGACACAAACCAAAAAATTTTCCAAGAAATACTTTTCTTTTTGTTTTTTTTTTTTTTCCTAACAAACCCATATATTTGGTGGTTGAATTTTAAAATTACTTTTAATTGTGGAATAAAAAGAATAATGTTTTCAATGACCTTGCAGATTAATAAACAAAAAAGAAGAAGAAGAAGAAGATTGTCATTTAAATTTAATCATTGATTTTCCAACTCTAAAAGGCAAATTTAAAACATAATGAGTTTTTATATACTCAAGAGTTCGTTTGCTGAGAGATTTTTCAAACATTTTCTTTGGAAAGTTCAATGAAAACTTTTCTTCAATTTATTTCCCAATTTAGAATTTATATACAATATGAAAATAATTTATCAAAATAATCTATGAATTGATAATTATAAACTAAATTCCAAAAATTTGGACACATTTTAAATAGTTGAAAGGATAACAATACCACACGTTACTTTCAATTTTGTAATAAATTTTGATTTTACCAACTATTTCATTTTTTGTCTTTTTTGTTTTGTTTTCATTATCTTTTTTCCAGCTAAGTAATCGGTTTATCTAGATCTTGTTTATTTTTTTCCAAGAGTTGATAGAAGGTTAGGGTTGGGTTTGTTAAATATAAAAATCACATAAAATTGGTAGATGGTATCTTATCATTTGATCGATCAACAATTGTTAGTGAAATTTTAACAAATTTATTTATTGAGAGAAAGGAATAATCAAATAAATTTACTACATAAAAAAGAGAAGAAGAAAAATAATTAAAATATTAAAGTAAAAAAATAGTATATCATTTACATGACCAAATTAAAAATAATCCAAGTACTGAAAGGGGGGGGATTTCAACAAATTTCCCTATACATTTTTTGATCCTCACGTTTCATTATTTTGTATACACCGGTTTTTTTTTTTTATTATTTGATTAATATGAAAATGATTACATATAAAAGCATTCATACTGGTTAACATAAATGTTATTTTATATAAAGTTTGGAAAAATATAAACAATTGACTTTTTTTTTTATTTCCTATTTTTAATTTTGGGTGTGTCCAAATTTTTGGAATGTGGTTTAATTTTTTCTTATATTAAGGGTTTTAATATCTGGGCATGCCTTTACTATTATAAAAATAATATATCATTATTTCTCAATAAATAAAAAGAAGTAAACTTTAATAAAATAATTTTTAACCAAGTTTGTTTATATTATTATTGGTAATTATTAATCATGGAATCCCTTATTTTATATTGTAATACCCCTTTGAATTTTCAGTAAGTTATTTCCAAGAAAGTAGGTAAATTTATTTTAAAATATATTTATTAAACTCAATCTTCAAAAGAGTATTTAAATATACAAATCTTAACAACTATTGAAAAGATTTTTGTTAATAATTCAATTTGTGTCTTAGTATCGTATTTAATAAATAAAAGATAATGAATTTTCTGATCTTGATTTTATCTGATATTTTTTAGAGGTGAAAATTGATGTTTATTTTTTATTTTTGATCAAAAAAAAAATCATTTTCAGAACTTGTTTTATCTCAACAAAATTTGAAATAGAATTGAAAATATATAACTACATTTTATTGTTTAAAAAATCATTTGTACCCATTCATATTTCCAGTTTTTTATTGAAATTATTCGTCAATTTTTTCACCAAAAAAAGTGTCATTGTTTTTTATTCTTTTTTTAGGAAATATTTTAAAAAAGTATATTTAGAAATAAACACCTTAAGGGACTAGTCTATATAATTTTTTTTTTTAGGTAAATTTAATAGAGATTTAGATTTTTTTTTGCCAATTACTTAGATTTAAAATTAAAGTGAAAAAATTCTTAGTATATTAATGAAATCTTGCTAAATTACATTCATTAAATTTAGTTATTGTTTTTATAGAAATAAAAAATTTTTTCATTTTTTCACTTTTTTGAAAGTTGCTTTTTTTCAACTTTTCGCAAAAATACAAAAAATAAAAAAAAATATGAGCAAGAAAGCAAAACCTTGTTATGTTCGTGGAAGATCTTCAAAAAATAGTTTGAAAAATAAAACTGAAAGGGTTTTTTTGGATTTGCATGAAAACATAGTTTTATTCGAAAAAAAAAATACAATATATGCTTTACTCTTAATAAAAGATTTTCTTTTTTTATATTGTACCATTCTTTTTTTTCATGAATCTACTTTTTCAGTTTACACTACTTTGTTTTTGTCGAATTTGAAGTTTTTTTAAGTGTTCCCAAATTACCATCCCAAAAGTTTTTGTCAGAGTCAAAAAAAATCAAAGAAAAGAATAAGAACTATTTTTTAAAAAAGTAATTATTGATAAAACAAATTGAGTTCTTTATAGAATCAATTTGGATGGATAGAAGCGAAGGAGAAAATATTCACCAGTTTTAAATTATTTTTTCGTTTTTAAAAATGAGAATAAATATTATTTTTGAGAAAATAATTAAATCCAAAATTAATCAAAAAATTCTCATCCTTTAAAGATCTTTTTTGAAAAAAAAATTTTAAAAGTCACTTTCCTTGACATAACTGTAAAATATTAAAAAAACAAGAACTAAAAGTTCTAACATTGGAAAAACCTGTCTATTTTCAATTTTAAGCATATTTCAAGATAAGGATTCCTTATTTAATTATTTGTCAAAAAAAAAAAAATTAATATAGACTAGTCTCTTAACAATTTATTCAATCAGTATTAATATTAAACTTATTTTGGTAATGTCAATTAATGAATACCTCCACTTTAAAAGATTAATATTTTCTGAAATGTCAAAAAAATGCCCCACTTTTTTGGAAATACCTTATAAGAAATACTAAGAGTGCCAATTAATCTTATTTCTCAATATTAATAATCATTAAATATTGATTCTTGTCTAAAACTCAGTAACATTTCGAACACCCTTTAAGAAAGGTATTTTTTTTTTTTTTTTTCAACACTAAACTTTTTACATTGGTGGACAAAATCTGTAAATCTGAAGCGAAAAACAACTTTCTTTTTAAAAATGATGAATTTTTTACTTTTAAACAAAATCTTTTTTCATTAAAGACATCAACTTTCTGTGTTTTTTAGAATCAAAAATTCTGATCCATTTAAATGCGAGAGTACTAATTTTGTTTATATTCAATAACAATGTACTTTAATTTTAGGTTTTAATGTGTTGGATTCTAATCCCTTAACTGAAAAAAATTGAAGAATAATTTTTTTATAATTTAATTATTTTAATTTTATTTCTGATTTTTATCAAATTTATATTTATTAAGAAGAAAACAACCCATTACAAATTGTAAGTTAAATTGTTATCATTTGAGAGAAAACGAGTCTCTATTTTGTCATTTTTGTGATGAAACGATAATTAAAAAATTATACACAAATTTAAAATGTATTGTATCAAGTGTGAATTAGCCATTTTTTGTAAAGTTTAATTATTGATAAAGTTATACTTGGAGTAATTAAAATTATATATCAAGTGGATTTTGGAAATATACACTGCAGAGCTAAATTGGATTCTCGTCAGTTGTGGGGATTTGAAGTTATTGTAGAAATATAATTATTTTATCCCTTTTATGAAAGAAATGTTTATTTTAAAAAAATCCTACTTCAAAAAAGGCAATTCATCTTAAAAAAACCCCTTTAGATTCAACATTAATCATATTGTTAATGTTTGTTTAATAATACCCTGACCTTGTCCCACTCTTCCCTATTTGGAAACTGAATTAACTTCCAAAATTAAATATCAAATCTTGTAAAAAAATCTAAGAAAAAAAAAATTAGATTTAACTATAAATACAAAGTATTGAATCTGAAAGTAATATTTATAAATTATCATAACTTGAAATAAACAAAACTTATCTTTTCATATCTAACACTAAGGGTAAATATCTCTTAGTTTTTAAATACTCTTTAGAAATCTATAAATACAACTAATTAACCTACAATCATTATTTCTTAAATAATATTAAAAAAGATTCATAGTAGCCGACATAAAACAGGGAAAATAATTAAAAAAAAAAAAAAATTATTAATAGTTTAAAATAGCAATTGGTTACTGTACAAAGTTTGAGTAAAGATAAAAGTTCATAAAATATTAAAGAAAAAGTTTTAAAATCTCAAAAATAATATCTTTTTTGAATTGTGTCACACAGTTTAAAAAAATCAAATATTTAATTGATCCAAAAACACTTTTGAATTTTGTTTGTTAAATTCCATTCACAGAAAAGTTCAAAATATTTGTATGAAAGATTTATCCCAGAAAGAACAAGTGCCGAAAAAAAAAAAAAAATTTATCTTAAACGCCTTTAAAGTTTTGACCCTATCAGAAAATACAATCCTTATATTTTTAAGACTTTAAAAATCGTTATAAAAATTTTTGTGTGGTTTGCAACTTTGTATTTCAAAAATCAACTTTGACTGGAAAAGAAAAAAATAATAAAAGATGACTAGAAAAATGTTTTTTATTGGAAAAAATTTATCACTCATAACTAAAGAAGAGAGCCCTTCGAAGAATATTACTTTTTTAAAAATAAAGAAGTCATCACTAATTAATGAAATCTGAATCAGATAATGTACATGTATTAAAAAAGAATAAAAAATCTCTCACAATGTTTTAAAAGGAAATTGCTATCCTAAGAAAATTTTATTTTTCAAAAAAATTGATCTTTGATTTACAAATAAAAGAAATACATTCGTTTGTGAATTTTATAAATTGACTTTTCTTGGGAAACTATTACTATTCACTTACTGGATTATTAAACTTATCTTGATAAATTTCATTTTTTTAAAATAATTTTTTTTTTTCTTGTTCTTTGTTTCAGAAATCAAACCACCTTTTCTATTTGGGCCTTATTTAAGAAACAAACATCCCAAAATATGAACCACCAATTCACCACCAATAACCAATCGACTCAACAACAAATGGGATCACGATCACGATCACGATCACAACAAAAAGTCAATCAACAGATTTGGAACAACCGAAGGTTTCCGCATATTTTTGGAACCTTTGTTCACTCACCACCGATTACACCATCTTTAAAAGATTTGATTGCAAGCGAGAATGAATTTCAGCAATCGATTCTCATGTCTAAATCCCAAATCAAGCATTTAGAAAACCAAAGAAATACGATCAAAAGATATCTAATTAGCAAAGGGGAAAATTTACAACAACCTTCTTCAACAACGTCTACAATGAGTGTGGGTATGAATCCTAACAGCACAGGTTTTACCAATAGCGTTGTCAAGAGTAATAATAAACATAATAACAATAGTAATATTCTTATTCCCAACCAAGTATTGCCTAATGAACAGACAATGATGAATAATCCAAAAACAAGGTGGCAACCAAGAAACAGTATTCAAAATAGTCTGAGCCAAACAAATACAACCAAGTTCACTGCAAATCATAATAATCCCAAAAATGATCCTCAAATTCGGAAACGAAAATCGCCAGGCGAATTAAATAAAGAAAAGTCGACAAGAAAAGGCTTTAATCTAAATGATGCTTCCTTAGAAATAAGTAATACTCACAAACGGCAAAGAAGCAATACGATCTCCCAAACAAGAACACATAATACTCAAAAAAGTCAAGTTAGGAAAAAAACAAAAAGACGCTCAAATAGAAAGAAAAGCAAATTCAAAGACGAAAACTCAGACGATGAAATCAAAAGAATTATTCAGCAAATAAACTTTTTTGATTCAGAGGATAACGAAACAGATAGCGAAGAAGACGATTTTATTTCTACAAGAACAGAACCCTCCAAAGTTTGGGATCATTTAAGCCCTTGGCTAGAAGAATTCACAGCAGAATCAGTAGAATTCCTTCAACAAACAGTTTGTTTCATAATTTTTTTTTTTTTTGCTAATCTTGAAGAGATATCCTAATTTTGTGGTTAGCGAATATTACTTTTATGACTTGTAATATGTTTGTGACTTCAAAGTATGCTTAGTCAAGAGATCTTGTTTAAATTTTAAAATATAAGTTTGTTTTCAAAAAGTTTGAAATTTTGCAAAACCATTTTCTACAATCCAAATAAAGCTATTTCCAAAAAAAGTCGGGCAAATTTATTTTATATATATATTTATTAAACTTAATCTTCAAAAAAGAATTTAAATATACAAAATCATTAACCACCATTTATTGATTCTTGATAATAATTCAATTTTTTTTTTAGTATTGTATTTAATAACTAAAAGATTATGAATTTTCTGATCTCGATTTTGTCTGATATTTTTTTATGGTGAAAATTGGTGTTTATTATTTTATTTTTGATCAAAAAAATGGTTTTCAGAACTTGTTTAATCTCAACAAATTTTTCAATAGAATTGAAAACTTATAACTGTATTTGATTTTTTAAAAAATTATTTGTACCCTTTTTATATTTCCAGTTTTTTATTGAAATTGGTCTACTTTGTTTTCACCAAAAAAAAGTGTTATTTTTTTCCATTTTTTGCAAATATTTCAATCAACATATTTTGAAATATATTTCATAGCCATTGTTCCAATCGGTATTAATATTAAATTTAATTTGGTATTGTCAATTAACGAATATATCAACTAAGAAAGATGATTTTTTATGAAATGTAAAAAAAAATACCACACTTTTTTGGAAATACCTTATAAATTTACCTAAAAAGGTTCAAAAATAAAAATTTCATTATGAAAAGGTCACTCCACTTTATTTTCAAAATGTGTTATAGAGTATAGTGCAAGGGTATAAATATCCATGAATATAAAAGTCGATAGGTAGTAAAATAATAGGCAAACAAAATCGATTTTAAATTTATAGTAGTGAAAAAAATACCTAAACATGAAAATAATCCATGAAAAGATTTTTAATTGTGAATATTATGAAAATTGTTGTGAAATTACAAATATTTTCAATCAAATCCTTTTTATAAATAACCAAATTTTTTATGAACCTAGTAATAAACCTACCCAAAGTTCATTAAAGTAGGGTGTGTCTATAGAATACTCAAGTAATTGTTTGATAGCCATAAGTAGACCAACTTTTTTTGAAAAACAATCGATTTTTATAGAGGTTTACTAGAGTTTGGAAAATAATAATTTTTATTCTTATTTTTTGATTTATCGAATAATTGTTTTGAACAAGTGTAATTTCATTAATCGTCATTCTAATAAGTGGGCAAGTTATAATTTTAAACGTTTGATTCTTTAAAAAAAGGATTTGATTTTAATTAAAACAAATTACACAACAATTTTCTTAATATTAACAATTAAAAATCTTGTCCAGGGATTATTTTCATGTCCATGTATTTTTTTCACTACCATACCTTATCTTTTTCTTCTGAAAATTTATAAAGTTTTTGGATCAAAAAAGTGTTTTTTTTATATTTTCAATTTTTCTTAAAAAATGCAATATTTTGTCTTTACTTTTATTGACTAACTTTTAAATCAATTTTATTGGTTAAGGTATATTTTTTCAACTCCCGGATAACATGCAATTATGATATTCCTGAATTCATTTAGTTTTGTAAAACAAAAGAAATTACCAATACTTTTTTATGAAGATGAAAAAACAAAAAGGATATTAACAAAAATTTAAATATCTTTACAGCTATCCCAAGCCAACTTAAAAATGTGCAATTGTCAAAATAACACGTGAAGAAAAGTTTAATCAATATCTCTCTCTCTTCTGATTACAGTAATTTTGTAATTTATAAATAAAATTTTGTTTCAAAATTTAGAAATGTTCTGTTTAATTATTATTTAAAAAAATACAAGATCTTGGCACAATCAATTTGATCGTTTATTAATATTAATTTTCTTCTTTTGATTTATTGTCTAATTATAAATTCACATTTACGTATATTTAATTCAATCTTAAATACTCATAGGATTTAATTAAAGAAGGATATTCTCAAATTCCGCCACTTTATCAAATATCATGGAATTTTCAAGATTTGTCAACAACAAATATAAATGATCAAAATTCACAATCTCATGCATCAGAAAATAAAACAAAAACCCAACAACAACAGAAATTAAGAAATGAAATCGAAAAATCGTCACGTGTATTTTGCAGATTATTAGGATCGCTAATTGAAAGTGATACAAAATATTCGCATTTGGCACATAAAAACAAAAGACTAGTAACACAATTAGATCAATTAAAAAATTCGTACCAATATTGGAGAAATCCTAAGGATCCTAGGTTTCCTCGAAAATATAATGGTATTAATACAAAGCAGATCATTTCTCGATCTTCACAATACACTCATTCGCAAATCCCCATCATCAAAAAAAATGGGAATTTATCTTTAAAAGCAATGTCAGAATTAATAAAAGTTGGGCTTATCATTGAACCTTCTTCTGATTTGCAACAGGAAGATGATGATCCAATTTATCAAAGATTAAAAATTTTAATGACCCAATTACACAAAGTTGTAAAAATAAATAATAAATCAAGGCAGCTCATGTACGAATCAACAAAAGAAATAGTTAGAAAAGAAAATAATTGGAAAAAAAGATTTAAAGAAATATTGGAAACCGAAAAAAAATATAAAGATTCCTTAATTCAAACAAATGGAAAAAAAAAAAAAACGAAAAAAAAAAAATAATGAGAATATATGTTTTTTTTTTCTTTTTTCTTTTAACTTTTTTTCTTTTTTTCATTTTTATTTAATTTTTTAGGTTATTATCTAATAAAAAAATGAATTAATGACATTATTTATTTCTATTTATTCAAAATAAAAAAATAAAAAAAAATTATTAAATTCTTAAATAAGAGACTAATGATTTAATTTTGTTTTTTTATTATTTTTTAAGAAATAAATGGAATAAAACCAAAAATCAAATATCAACTTTTCAAAAACAATTTATTTTAAAATGAAAATCAACAAAATAAAAAATTAAAATTATTTTTTTATTGTTAATTATGAGTGGTGGTTCCACAGAATTACCACCGGTTTCATTTAAATACTAAAAAAAAATAAAAAATTAGACTTTTTTATTATAGATCTATATTAGGTAAGAATATAATTCATAATATAACTTTTCTTTCTATTATATATATATATATACATCAGTAGTTTTTTGGCAAAAAATAATTTTCTTTTCTTAATTTATAACATTTTTTTTTTGAGAATTATTCTAATTATGACAAAAATTAGTTTCTGGACAACTTTTTTTATCAAATCAATTATTTTTATATTCTTTCAATATTTAAAATATTTTATATTCATACTTAATCCCTTATGCTTGTTTAAAACATTAAAAGAATTAAAAAGAATTTTGAAAAAAATAATTTCAAATATTGAATGAAATTATTTAATTTTCAACTTCTTTATCTATACTCTTCTTGAATTGAGTTTTTTAAAATCTAAATTAGGTTATTTTCATTTCAAATTGTGAAATTAGTTAAAGGTTTATTGAAATAATGATAGCACAAAAGAAAGGAAAATCATTTTTTTTGTTGTTTCATTGCATAATTATAGAAAAAAATATACTAGATATCTTATCAAAAATACTTCAAAACTTCAAAGAAACCAATTTTTTTTTTTTTTATAAAATCAATTTAATTATTGAAAAAATAAGCAATTTCCATTTAATTGTATTTTATTTTTAAGAATTATTCTTTGTTAGATGGGGTCAATATATCAGCAATTAACGAGACAATATTTGGATTCTAAATTAATTTTCCTATTTCTAATTCCATAAACGAATAATTTATTATATGTTTATTTTTTTATTGTTTTTTCATCATTTTTTCCTTAATTGAAATTAGGTTCGTTTTTTTCTTTTGCATTATTTTCCCTTTTAACCTTTTTCTTTTCTCTTATTGGTAAAAAAATGAGGGTAATTAAATCCATAAACTATTCATCAAAAACGAATTAAAACCATTTTTACAAAACAATAAATCTGATAATTTTAAAAAATGGTTTCTGAAAAAAAAGTATTTACAGTTTTTTTTTGTTATAATTTCCCTGTTAAATTTCAACATAAAAATCTTCAACTTGATCATTTTTTTTTGATCATTTGAATTACTAACTTTAGATCAATGAAATTTAAAATTTGAAAATGTTTTTTTTGGTTCTGGTATAGATCAATTCTTTTTTAAAAAAAATATTAAAAAAAGTTTATTTGAAAAAATTTTTAATAAGATTTTATTTTAAATTTAAAAAATAAATAAAATTTCATTAATAATTGTAAAGATGAAAATAAAAAAAAAAAATGAAAGGGAAAGTAAGATAAGACAATTCAATGCAATGCAAAGCAATGTAAGGTAAAAAAAAAAAAAAATGAAATTAAATGGAAATTAATAAAAAAATAGAATGATTTCAAATGAATTAGTTTAATTTTTTAGAAATTTCTAAAACATCTAACCATTCTTGTTGGTGTTTAGAATTTGAAAATCCTATTAATAATAAATATTCAGCAAATTGGTTCGAAATTGTTAAAGGGTATTTTTTTTTAATTTGGAAAGTACTTTTTTTTGAAATGATAACAGTTTTTTGAATTTCAATTATTTTAATTGGGTCTACGAAATGTGAAGGAGGCTTATCCATATAAATCCCTAATAAATTTTTTTTCAGGACAAAATAACGTTTTGACCAATTTTTTTTGACTTTTGAAGCGCCAATTGGTAAATAACCAAAGCCTTCCTTTAAAGTTGAAGAATTCCAATTTTCAGACCATAAAATTTCTAAAGGTATTAAATTTTTATTTATTCTAGATAATTTATCGATGTTGGATTTGGGTTGTATGGTAGTGAATTTCACATTTCTGGTTATTTTGGAAAGTAGCAATGGTATGCTATCTTGAATTTCTTCTTTTAATAATAAAAATTGTTTATTAACAAGACTAATATATCGAATTTTTTCCAATAATTCTTGATAGCTTTGATGTAAAAATTGCATCTGGTCGCCTTGGTTAATGGATTCAATATTTACTTTGAGTATTCTTTTGCATTTATCAAAAAGATCATTTATTAAAATTTCTGAATTAATTCTACTTCTTTTATCAAAATTTGGAAAAGTATTTTTAAACAATATTTTTATATTATTATCATTATCATTATCATTGCCATTATTATTATTATTATTATTGATATCATCATTATTATTATTGATATTATTATTATTATTATTATTATTTAAAGAAGATAAAGGCTGGATAAGTAATTTTAAAAATTCTGATCTATTTGAAAAATTATCGATAATTATTTTATTAATTGGCTTTAAATTATGGTCATTCAAAATTGTTGTACCATTGGCAAAAGTTTTGCAAATTTTGGATAAATATATTAAATTTTTTAAAAAAACGTTCTTTTCTTGATCAAAATCTTCTTCATTTTCAGGCTCATTTATAATTTCGAATTCATAAGGATTTTCAATAGCAAAGCAAATAAAATATTGGAAAATATATTTACCAATAACAGATAGGATTTGGTCGGGATATTTTTTTTCAACATTGTTACTAATTTCAATACAAATAAATTTAAATTTATCTGGAAATTGAAATTTCTTTTCAAAAATGTTTAATAAAATTTCTTGGAAATATTTACCGAGATTAGTAATATTATTATTTAAGGTTTCAAAATCGGTAATCTTCTCTGAATTTGTTTCAAAGCGAATTTTTTTATCAAAGATTTGCTGGATTATCAAGCCTAATAAATCCTTTAAAAAATGCTTCCCATAACGGAGGCTATATTCTAATAAAAAGTATTTTAAAATTTTGGAATTTTTAAAGGCCTGTTCCACGCCAGTTGTCATCGAAATATTTATTGTTATTAAAAATTTAATAAAATGTGATAGCAGACCAAAGTTATTAATAAAATGGAATAACTTTGTAGAAAATTCTTTTAAAAATTTTTTATATAAATCTTTATTAACTTGATTGACATTTTCTTGATCGAGTTCATTAATAAAATTATCATTATAATATTTGGATAAATACTGTAACGTGGCAATTAAGAAAAACAATTCTTTACGGTGAATCAAATTACCAAAATAATGTTGAGTAATGTCAACCAATTGCTCATATAAATTATTATTCTTATTCTTATGATTCATTTCATTTATGTTTTTATTGATTTGGTTTAATTTTTCTTCACCCAATATAATTATTAGATTTTTTTTTAAAAAAAGGCTTAGAGATTCTTTTGTTGTTTGATTGACAATATTCTGAGAAATTTCTTGGCTATCATCCAAATTTAATTTATTGAAAAAGTTATTGATCACCTTCGAGATTTGATCAAAATAAGGCAAATTGGGTATTTCATGGATTAAGGAATTAAATATTATATTTTGGATTATTTGTGAATAAAAATCGAAAATTTTTTCTTTAGGAATTGATTTTTCTTCTAATGAATTTAATTCGTTCCATTCGAATAATTCTTGTGAAAATAAAAATTGGTAAATGTTTTTTGATAATTGTTGTAAAAATAAAATAGTGTATCGATAATAATCAAATTTATTATCTATTTCTTGGTTTAGATTATTTTGAAATTTTTTCATTTTGTTTAATTTTTGATCAGATTGAAATAACTTTTCGATACAGTTCAAAATATTCATTTTTGTTTCATAAAGTGTATCATCATTGATGACAATTAAATTATTTTCGATTTTTTTTTTAATATTGTTCATTAACTCTTTTTGCTTTTGATTTTGATACTTATTCCCATTCTCATTATTCTCATTGTTATTATTATCTTTAAAATGTCTTTGAAGAATTGATTGAATTTTTAAAGTTAAATTATTTCTAATATATTTTGTTGATTCTTCAATTTTTTTTTTATTTTCAGTTAGCCAAGAAATTTCTGAAATAATTATGTTCATTTTATTGGTAAATTTTAATTTACAATTTGAAGAATTAGTAAAATATATTTGAATTTTTTCAGTTAATAATCTTGTTTGCCTAACTAATCCAAAAATTATTCTAATTAAAATAGATAATGAAGTTGATTCTTCTTTGGTTGGTTGGTTTCCTATTTCGAAATGCAATTTTTCTGTCATTGATTTTTTTCTTTTTTCAATATTGTCTTGATTCATTTCTTTTAAATTTCGTTCCAAATTTTTTCTTTTTCTTTTATTTCTGTTTAATTTTTTTATTAATTTTTTAATCTCCTCTTTTTTCTTTTCCTTTTCTTTTTGTTGTTCAATCAACTGTTGTTTCTGTTTTTCTTCTTCCTTTTGGTTTTGTTCTGATTTTTCTTCTTCTTCTTTTTGTTTCCTTTCAAGTAATTTTGGTTGTTCTTCTTGTTGTTGTTTTAATTTTTGATTTTCTTGTTCTTGTTCTTGCTCTTGTTCTTGTCGTTGCACTTGCACTTGTATTTTCCCTTGTCCTTGTTCTTGTTCTGTTTCTTTTAATATTTGTCTTTCTTTTTCTTGATCAATTTCAATTTCTGTTTCTTTTTTGATTCTATTATTTTCTTCATTTTGATTATTATTTATCATTTGATCATATTCCACCCATTCATTTACATCATCATTTTCTTTTATTAAATTTGATATTTCCTCTTCTTCGAGTTCTGTTTCATTTTGTAATCTATATTTTTCTTCTTGATTTGCTCTAGAAATTAATTCATTAATATCCAACGAATAAATCATTTCTTCAGTATAGTTACGATAGTTATGTAATTTAAAATTTGAAAAATCTACTTCATTATTATTTTCATTATTATCATTATCAAAATATTTATTTTGCTTATTATTATTATTTAATAATTCGTCAATATTTAATTCATTGTCAATTTCATTAGAATAATAATTATTTTTATCCAATTGATAAATGTCGTTTTCATATTCATTATTATTAAGATTAATATTGTTCTTGTTGTTGTTAAAATTATAATCATATTTATAATTATCCAAATTATTATTATATTGTTTGTTTTTGGATGAATTATTTTGATCAAAGTTATATTTGGTTAAATAATCGTCATTGTTATTCTCATCATCAGATTCTTTACTTAAAGGATCAATTTCAACTAAATTACCAATTAATGAATCTAAATCTAAAAGCTTTAAACGAGAACGTGTCTGTTCTGCTTTTTTAAGTAAGGCGGTAATATCATCATTTTCATCAGTATCATTTTTTTGATCGGTCTTATTCAATAGATAAGTATTGGTTAAATTGTTAGGTTTTTGATAAGAATATTTATCTTTATTTAAATAGTTGTATTGGCCTTTTGTGGGTTTGTTTAATAAATGCTCAATGTTAAAATTATTATCGTGATCAGTTTTGTTATTTGTTTTGAATTGTTGTTGTTTATTTGTAGTTGTAGTTGTGTTTGTTCTTGATTGGCTTAACAATTGTTCGATTTCTGGGTCTTGATTATCGGTAGTTGTGTTTGTTCTTGATTTATTTAATAATTGTTCAATTTTAAAGTTATCATTTGTTAAAGTATTTGGTATGTTTGTTTTTCTACCAAAGCTAATTAAAGAATCAATGTCTAAGTTGTTTGATCCATTTATTAAATTATTTTCTCTTTGATTCAAGGTATATGAGTTTGTTGAAATTTTTGGTTGGGTTTGTGTTGTTGTTGTTGTTTTTGTTTTTGATCGATTCAATAATTGTTCGATTTCTAAATCATTATTGTTATCATTGGTTGTTGTTGTTATATTTCTTTGGTATTGTGAATTGTTTGTTGTTGATGTTCTGGATTGATTTAATAATTGTTCGATTTTAAAATTATCATTGTTAAAATCATTTGTTGTTTTTTCAAATTGTTGATGTTTATTTGTTGTTGATCTTGATTGGTTCAATAATTTTTCAATTTCTGGATCTTGATTATTGTTAGTTGTTGTTCTTGATTGGTTTAATAATTTTTCAATTTCTGGATCCTCATTTTTGTGAATTGATGTTGTTCTTGATTTATTTAATAATCGTTCGATCTCCATATCCTCATTATTTAAAGTATTTATTGTATTTGTTTTTCTACCAAAGCTAATTAAAGAATCAATGTCGAAGTTGTTTGGATCATTTATTAAATTATTTTCTCTTTGATTCAAGGTATATGAATTTGTTGAAATTTTTGGTTGGGTTTGTGTTGTTGTTGTTGTTGTTGTTATTTTTGTTTTTAATCGATTCAATAATTGTTCGATTTCTAAATCATTATTGTTATCATTGGTTGTCGTTGTGGTTATATTTCTTTGGTATTGTGGATTGTTTGTTGATGATGTTCTGGATTGTTCTAATAGACTTTCAATTTTAAAATTATCATTGTTAAAATCATTTGTTGTTTTTTCAAATTGTTGATGTTTAATTGTTGTTGATCTTGATTGGTTCAATAATTTTTCAATTTCTGGATCTTGGGTATTGTCAGTTGTTTTTGTTTTTGATCGGTTTGGTAATTTCTCAATTTCTGGATCCTCATTTTTGTGAATTGATGTTGTTCTTGATTTATTTAATAATCGTTCGATCTCCATATCCTCATTATTTAAAGTATTTATTGTGTTTGTTTTTCTACCAAAGCTAATTAAAGAATCAATGTCTAAGTTGTTTGATCCATTTATTAAATTATTTTCTCTTTGATTCGAGGTATATGAATTCGAGTTTGTTGACATTTTTGGTTGGGTTTGTGTTGTTGTTGTTGTTTTTGTTTTTGATCGATTCAATAATTGTTCGATTTCTAAATCATTATTGTTATCATTGGTTGTTGTTGTTATATTTCTTTGGTATTGTGAATTGTTTGTTGTTGATGTTCTGGATTGGTTTAATAAACTTTCAATTTTAAAATTATCATTGTTAAAATCATTTGTTGTTTTTTCAAATTGTTGATGTTTGTTTGTTGTTGATCTTGATTGGTTCAATAATTTTTCAATTTCTGGATCTTGGGTATTGTTTGTTGTTTTTGTTTTTGATCGGCTTGGTAATTTTTCAATTTCTGGATCCTCATTTTTGTTTTTTGTTGTTGTTGTTCTTGGTTGGAATTGTGAATTATTTGATCTTGTATTTGATTTAATTTTTGATTGTGCGTTTTTTACTCTTGCTAAAAGTTCTTGGACATTTGTTTTTGTTAAAGGTGCTTTTTTTGGAGTGGAAATCTTGTTACGCGACAAAATGTCGTCTATTGTTTTTGAGCGTGTTGAAGAAGATGTGTTAGTTTTGTTTTTGCTCTGTGGTGTGTTGCGTATTTTTGCCAAGATATCATTAATATCCTTTGAAAGAAATTATTTATTATTTTTTTTGTGTTTGTTTTTGTTTTTAAAAGAAAAAGTTTTGACTTAATTTTTACATCTAAATTTAGAAAGTAACCAAGGAAACTTACTTGACTCATTTTTTGTGGAAATTTTTTTTTTGAAAAAATGAAAAAATTGTTGCAAAATGAAAAAATAATAAATTAAATTTGTTTTGTATTAAGAAAGTCAAATATTCATCGTCTCGAATCTCTATTATTCTTTTTTTTATCGTGGCTCCTCTCACAGACAATTCTCTTTCTTAGAATTACTTTGAAAAATTATCATTCTTGTTGTTTTTTTTCTGACAAAGGTTTGAAATGAGATAAATCTCAATTCAAAAATAGTAGTTTATAAAAAATTACTTTAGATAGAATTAATATTGGGTTATAGATACTCTCTAATAAAAAAATATGAACAAAATTAAACAATAGTTTTCTCAATAAAAGAACAAATGTCTAAAAATTGATTTTGTAAGATTCCAAGTTTTTTTTACTTAATTTGTAAGTTTTAAGTAATTTCAAAAATTTTCATAGAGGCCCACAACATATTGGATACTTTTCAAAAAACCAATGTATTTAATATCAAAAAATTCAATTTAGTCAAAGAATAAAAATGTTTGAGGAGGGAATTGAAATTTAAAAATCAAAAAAAATTTTCAAAAATCACAAAACAAAAGCAACAACAAACTTTTCTATTCTTTGATTAAATTTTATTTTTTGTTATTAAATACCTTGGTTCTTTGAGAAGCAACAACTGAGTTGTGGGTGTTTCAGAAAAGTTTTATATTTTTTGGATTATTATTGAATAAGGAAAAACACTTAAAGTCGGAGTATTGGTATAAAAGCTAAAAATGTCCATTTTTTTTTTTTTTATCATTTTTTTTCGATCTCCTTTTCCAAAAATCCCATTTCCAAAAAATTACCTGTAATATAAAAATTATTACTATTCAAACCTAGTCAAAAACTTGAGCCAAAACAATTATTAAAAAATATTCCAAAAAAGGTGATTTAAAAAAAATCATATAAAAAAATGGCCTATTTTTTACTTTTATACTTGTACTAGAGCTCTATAATATATAGGCATCAGTTTTCAAAATGTATACATGAAGTGTTATAACATTAAAAAACAATTGGTAAAATTTAATTAACTTATAAAATTATGATTTAGTTGTTCCATTTTATCTAATATTGAATTAAAAAAATTCAATTAAAAAAGCTCTGAGGATATCTTTTTCAAAAATTGTCTTTATTGATGAGTTATCCAAAAATTAAAGAAAAGTCATTCATAATTTTTTCATTTTGTAGTAAAAAATTAATTTTCAATTTTTAGAACTTATTTTTTGGTGAAAAATAAAACACTTTTTTGAACTATAAAAAAATTTACAATGTATCAATTACAAAGTTTATCTAAATGTTAAAAGAAGAAATCAGTAAACTCTCAAATACATATTATTAACTATTTTTCTTTTTTTTTTTGTTGTCATATTCTGTTTGATCGTGGAAAAAATAATTATAATATAAAAAGTAGGAAAAAAAATTTCTTTTTTATTTATGATATTATTTTTCTTAGTTATCCTCATTAAATTACATATTTAGATTAATTTTTAAGAAATATAAAACAATTTCTACGAATTTTCTTGAAAATTGCTTTAGGTAAAAAAAAATAAATAAGTGGGTATCAAATTGATATCTCTTCAAAATACCCACTTATTTATTATTATTATTATTATTATTATTTCATTAGTCTCTGATTAAAAGTTTTAAAATTGGTTCTTTTATCCCAATAAATTATTTTTTAATGAATTTTTTCCTTGACAACTAAATAATCTTCATAAATATCTTTTTTAATAAAAAATATTATTAAATACTTAGATTTTTTATTGTGTCTAAGATATTTTATTGTCATAAAAAAGAATAATTATAGGAATACAAGAAATACACTTTTTTTGAATGTATTATTTAATGTTCATTGTTTAGGAGTTGTGGGTTCTTCAAGGGTGATAAGTAAAAAAAAACAAATATAAAATTCTTATTTTATAATTTTCAAAATGTTAAAAATTTTCTTTATCTTATGAAATAATAATAAGAAGCTGATGAAAAATCAAAATTCTCATGACAAATAGTGTTTTTTTTTTCTTATAAAGTTAATAAAAATATTTGATATTAAAAACATTTATAAACTTAGCAAGTATGTTTTCTTAATTGAATAATTATCTAAAAAACTATAAATCGAACAATTTATGTATATTAATTACTAAATATTTCAACAAACTTATTTGTAGTAATATATATATATATATATATATATATAAATTATTACTATATTTGAAAATCTTGAAAGAAAGAAAAAGAATTGTAAAAATTATTATTTTTGTTTCATTCTTCCCTGTTAGTTATTAGGTTTCCGATACAGTCAGTTTCACTTTTAAGGCACAAACTTTCAAAGAAATTTAAGGTACAATTAAAATCTCAAATTAGGGCACTAAATATCAGTTTCTACTAAAATAAATTGTAAAAAAAAAATTACTAATTTTGTGCCTTAATTTGGGTTTTTTTTGTGCCTTAAATTTCGTTGAAAGTTTGCACCTTAAAAGTGGAACTGACTGTAAACGAAAATGGACACAATTACATAGAAAAAAAAAAGAAAGAAATAATGAGAGAAAAGAACAAAGAAATTCATTGTAAGTAACTAAAATAATCCTAAAAAGAAAATAATATGAAGGAATTCAAAATGTATTATAGAGATTTTACATAACTTTCGGAAAATCAAAGAATGTTAAACAATGGGAATTGTTATGGTAAATAATCTTCTCCCTTTTTTGAAAAGAAATTGAATCTTGAAAGGCTATGGCGTTTTTTATCCAAGTTGGATGATATTTAAAAAATGAGAAAATGTTATTGTAATTACAATTTTCATTTGTATAACATTACTGAAATTATTGATATAAAATTATATAATCCTAATGTTAATTTTGTAATCTTTATGGAATTTCAATAAAAAAAACACTATTCTAATACCCAATCTTATACACACACAACCTTTACCCAATTGAATCCAAACGTTGCCTTATGGATTATTCGAATTCTATTCCTAGCAGTTATTGCTTTTATACCCACAACACGAATTATGAACTCAAAAGAATATTGAGTTAATAGATCTGAGTTAAAATGTAAAATTTAGGATTATTTTGAGGAAGGCAAAAAAAATTTACTTTCCAAATCCAAAATTTTTCACTCAAAATTTTCGACTTCCAAAATGATACTGGTAAAATGTCACTCCACTTTATATTGAAGTATGTTAGAGTTGGTGGTGAGTGTATCCACCCATTTGAAAAGAAAGTGGAGTAACATTTCCCCAATAACAAAAAAAATAGCTTTTTATTTTTGCCTTGCTTTGTTGGGAGTTTTCGAAAAGTTTTTGGATCAATAAATGATTTTAGTCAAAATCTTAAATCCAAAAATTGCAAAAATTGGTAATATTTTGACTTTTCCTCAATTCATTATTTTTTAAAGGTCTTAATCTATTTACTGCTTTGTATTTCAAGGCTCACAGAGCATAAAATTCAGATAATCCTTATCTACACTCCCAATACACTAAAGCCCATTCTATTAACTTTACCTAACTTTGCCTTGTATTCCCTACCCAACTCAAACAGGTTTTACCTTTCTTACACAACAATATTATAACACACACCTTGACCAATAATACCAAATATACTAAAAAGTTATCAAATACTTTGAAAAGAAGGTAATTTAACACTGAAATGCCCTCAAATTAACTCTACATTATCATCTGGTGAAACTTAACAATATTATTATAAATCAACCTCAAAAATTTATGACATGAAGATGAAATAATTGATATTAGGATTATAAAATTTCAAATAAAAAAGTTCAGTAATGTTATACAATTGAAAGTGGTAATAACAATAACATTTTCTCGTTTTTTGTATCATCTAACTATAGTAAAAAACACCATAGGTGTTCAAGATTACATTTCTTTTCAAAAAGGGGGGAAGATTATTTATTATAACACTTCCTATTTTTTCATATTTTGAACTTACAAAGTATCATCAGCAATATTATATTTTTAATATTACTACAAAAAATAATACCAATAATCTAGATACTCTAAAAAGATAAAAAAATTGTTTTTTTTTTATCTTTAGTTATTCTTCACAATTTCCAAAGTTAATTTTGATAGAAAAATTTGTGAAAAACAAAAAAAATATCAGAGAATGAAAAGAAAGTTTCTGTTAATTTTGAAATTGATTACATAAAGGATTTGTAAATATAAAGATGAATAAATAGTTATATATCTTAGAAAGAGAAAATACAGAAAAGGGGGGTATTTAATTATGGTAATAAATTACAAAATAGAAGTTCAGAAAAATATTTTTACAAATAATTATAATATTTTTGGAACAAATTTCCCATCGTATCTTAAAAATAATAGCTTTTTTTAAAAGAAAAGTTGTTTGAATTTTTTTGAGATTGTGAGATTTTGAGAAACCAGATAAAAAAAATGAAAAATTAATGCATTTTTCAATAATTAAACTTCCAAAATTATTTTTACTTTCAAATTTTTCTTTTTTATAAGCTAGCACTTTATAAAAATAAAAATTTAAGCTTTAAGAAGTACCTATGAACACAATTTGTACAATTATTTTGAATCTAAGAAAGTAATTAGTAAATATTGACCAATACTTTTTAAAAAGTCAATAATCATGAGCCCATAAATAAAAACTACATTTAAATGATGTCTCTCTATCTATTTTCTTTTTGCAATCGAACAAAAAATACAACCCAGAAAAAAACACTTTTTTTTTGTCCAAAATTTATTATAAATCCTAAATAGACGATTATAATTACCAGAAATAACATTATCACTGATCTTTGTTTTTTATATTATAA
Source organism: Anaeramoeba flamelloides (assembly GCA_027625915.1). Taxonomy (NCBI): domain Eukaryota; family Anaeramoebidae; genus Anaeramoeba; species Anaeramoeba flamelloides. The sequence continues at coordinate 288,929 of JANTQA010000026.1, forward strand.
ATTCATTAGGTGTATCCATCCTTAATCTTAACAAATTGACTTAAAAAGACCAATAAACATTAAAAAATGCAATAAACATTAAAAAATAAAAAATTAGTTATGAGTGCTTTATTATTTGGATTTTATAACAAGCCAAAATAAATTAAATCATAATTTTTTGAGTTGACAAAACCATTTTTAGAAATAATTGTAAAATTTATTAAAAATATTTAATTTAGTGGTGGAATTAGAAATTAGTGACATTGGATTGGGCTCTTAATGATCCCATTTAACCCCCCAATAAATATTTTCAAAAAGAAGACCGAAAATTCAATTTATTAAAGCGTGGTGAAAAATAATTTGAATTGAATTTTCTAAATCAAGCATGAATCAGAACAGTTTTTGAATTGATTATATGTCAGACCAATAATACAAATATTTTTTGTCGTCGTCTGTATCAAATACAGGAGAAAATTGAATTGTGTTTACTTCTTTAAACCCTTCCTTTTGGGTGGGAATTTCAATTTTACATATATTATATGCAACTCTGGGGATATGCTTCGCATCAGACTTAAAAACGCGAACCCAATTGAGGTGCTGAGCCAAAGGCTTTTCTACATCAAAGTAGAAGGATCTGACTGGGATATTTTTTTGTTTTGCAAGGGAAATAAATCCTGCTCTAGCCTTGCGGTTTGGCGAGGTGTTGTCAATAACAACGGACTTGCCCTCTCCTAGTGCAATCCTGGCAAACTTGAGACATTTGGGCATCGTTTTTAAGGTGTCACGGTTGATATGAGCATATCCATTGGGTCCGAAATGCCTTTTGAAAAAGCTCGTCTTTCCAGAGGCAGGAAAGCCAGTGAAAATCACCAACTCTTGTTTCTTGGAGATCAGATCCTTTGTTTTGTAGGTTGGGAAGCTTCTGCTTTTCAATAACTGTGGGTTAAATGTTTTCCAATTGACAGACGCCGTGCTTGAGGGCTTGGGAAGCTTCACCTTGCCATTCGACACCACAACGTCGTTCGCGAAGAAGTCCTCGGGCACGTAGAATGCTAGATCACAATTTATTGCAAACTTGCGATCGGAGCATGCAAAGTCTCCCTTCCTGCCTGCAGCGTCGCCAACATAAAAGCATTCCTTTTTGACCGGATCAACGCTATCGTTCATGTTTGCACACAGGTACTCCCAGATCCTTGGCGAGGGCTTGCGGTATTTGTCCTTGCATGTTGCCAAAAAGACTTGGAACGGTAAGCCAGTAGATTTCATAAATTGGCTGATCCTTGACTGCACCGATTTAGAGCTGACACGATTGGAGCCAATGCCGGCTTGGTTGGAGATTATGACCAATTTGTATCCGTTTTGATGGTAGTCGTGCAAAATTTGAGAAACCTTTCCATTAAAGTGCTTCCAATCGTTGGCATTCTGCGCATGCTTTTTCCCGCTCTTTGGCACAACTAGGGTGCTATCAAAATCGAAGGCTGCAATTTTTGATGACGACTTACACCCTTCCAACGTGGTCATCATTAAAGAATCGTCTTGTTCCCATGAGATGACGTCTTTTTTCTCTTTTTGAATTTTTTTTTGCCTTGACGATCTTCTTCTTTTTGGTTCTTGTTGTATATCCTTTTCCTTTTCCTCTTCCTCTTCCTCTTCTTCTTCTTCTTCTTCTTTTTCTTCTTCTTCCTCTTCAGAACTATTTTCTTTTTCTTTTAATTTCTCTTTGTTTTTTTTAAGGTAAAATAGATTTTATTGTTTTTGCATAAAATCAAGAAAAAATCGTTTTGCAAACAGAGTGAGAAGGGAGAAAAAAAAACACAATAAAAAAAAAAAAATTTTTTTATTAATTTTACTTCTTTTTCGAGAAGTTGAGGGTTTTTTTAAATCTTTTTTTTTTTCACCCATTGCCAAATAACCTTTGGTATCTAAAAGCTTTTTTTTTTTAATACAATCACTAACAAATTTCGTCAAAATGATCTTGACATTATTTCTTTTGGCAACTTTTTTACGTTGAGTTAGTGTTTCCAGTTCGTTTGGATCGACTATTAAAAAATTAACTTTTTTTGTCATCCTGTTGGTTACTTTGCCTCCATGCTTTGTTATTTTCGAAGACAAAGATTTGGTTGTTTTGGTTAAAACAAAAGAATATCCATCAAAAATTTTTTTTGACATTTTTAAAAAATTGTAACAAAATAATAATTAAAAAAAAATGATTTTTGTGCTTTTTGAGATTCTTTAAAATTATTTTTTCTTGTTTTTTACAATATGTTTGAGAAAGTTGAAAACCCTTTTGGTTTCAAGGGATTTCTTTTCGGAAATGTCGAAAAAAAAACCAGTAGTTATTTTTTTTCTTAAACAAGAAAAGTTTTTTTTAAGGAATCTTACAAAGCAAACAGTGGTTTGATAGAAATTTTGAAAAATACAACTAAAGGCGTTAAATTCTTTCAAATACCTCCAATATAAAAAGTGTACAATCTAAAATTTTTTTCGACATTTTTTGTTTTTTTAACTATTTTATGACAACCTTTACATACTTTTTTGAGAAATTTTAAATTCCAAGAACACTCGTTAAATATCTACTGCTATTTTATGACTTTAAAGATATGTTGTTGAAGAACTCTTGCAAAAACCACACAATTTTTTTTAGTTAGGTTATTTAGTTTTGGGGCAAATTTATCCACTTTGTCATTTTCTCATCTTAACTCATAGAATCATTCTTAAAAAATTTGAACTAATTTCTTGTTGGTTGGTGTTTAAAAGTAAAAGTCTATCAAAAGGTTTGGAGGGTTGTTCATTTTCGAAAAAAAAAAAAACACACCTTATCCAGTCATACAAGAGATATCCCAGAGAGGAAAGGTAATTTTTAACTTTTGGCTTGTTGAATAATACATATTTTTTTTTGTTGACAACCCCAAAGAAAAATATCCCATTTCAACACAACAAAAAACCACTTTTAGCTTGTTTTGATTTTGAATTTTTTTGTTCAATTTTTTCGAGATCTTGATATTTCTTACTTTTTCATTTTGTTTTTTGTCCTTGGCTTTTTATGTAAAGACAAACATGTCAATTTACCCAATTAGTATTCCAACAATCGCAAATTATGAGATCTGATTAACTTTAAAATGGTATTGATTGAAAATTTTATCATACAATTCTTTCTGGATCATACTTTGGAAATCTTACAGAGCTTACTCTTTTGCTTTATCAAAAACCAAGCATTCGAATTTGGAAGGGCTTGGTATATTCCAATGAGATCCCGAATCACCTATTTTATTTGTCGTAATTTCACATTTCTTTTAGTTAAAATCATACCAGTAACAAATCATTACTAAAATGTTTTTAGATGATTTAATTTTAAATAATAAAATAAATAAAAATTATTTCAATGATAAATTAAATTCATTAAATGAAATTATTATTCAATATGGATTCAAACCTAATGAAGGTAAAACCGTTATATCAAAAAATTTTAAAAAAAATAAATATTTGGATATTTATTTAGATAAAATTTCACATATAGTTTAATATTTAAAAAAATCTAAAATAGTATATAACAACTGGATACAATTATTTAATAACAATTCTCTGAATAATAACTTGAAAATATGATTAATTAAATCTTTTATACCAAGCGAATTTTCTTATTGATTCGAAATACAGTTTGTCCAAAGTACCATGAAATTTTTTCGATATCAAATTTTGATGTTGATATGGATTTTTAAAAAGTTGAATATAAAAATAAATAAGCTTATATTGAAAAAAATTTTCCTAAATGAGCAAACCTCCAAGAATTTTTCTGATTTTCCAAGAATCAAATTTCCAGAACCAAAAATGACTCAAAAGATCGATAGTTGGTTGAGAAACTAGATAATATTTACTCTCTAAAAAATAAATTTATTTGAAGATCACATCAGTAGTTTATTTTTCATTTCAACTCATTTGGGTAATTTTTTTTAATACAAGCTTATTTATTCGTATATTCAAATTTTTAAAAATCTATATCAACATCAAAATTTGATATCGAAAAAAATTTACAGTAGACTTGGAAGAGTTGTATTTAATTATTAAATAAAAACAATAAATTATTAAATACTTGAATTCCTTCATGTTTGAAGAAATATGTCAAATAAACAGAAACAAACCTATTCTTATTTACAATGCAGAATACTAAATGATATAATATAATAATTCCAACCAACACATCTGTTTCAATGCCACTGCGAAAATTTATCGATATCAAATTTTAATGTTGATATAGATTTTTAAAAAGTTGAATATACGAATAAGAAAGATCAGATTGAAAAATATTTTTTCATAAATGATTTCATTTTGAATCTAATCTTCTTATATGATCGAAAAAAAATTTATTTTTTTAAGAGTAAATATTATCTAGTTACTCAACGAACTTTTCATCTTTTGAGTCTTTTTGGGTTCTGAAAATTTGATTCTTAGAAAATCAGAAAAAATTATTGGATATTTGCTCATTTAGGAAAATTTTTTTCAATATGAACTTTATTATTCTTATATTTAACTGTTTAAAAATCTATATATCCCTTAACACCCCGGATTTGCCTAAATTTCATCAAGTTTTTTAAATTAGATTTAAAATGATATTGATCTACTAATATATTAATTTTCTTATTTGTCTTTAATACAGATTTGAATTATAATAAAAAGTCAAAATAGTTCAAAGATAAAGTAGTTAAGTTATTGATTTTTTTTTTTTTTGAAATTGAAAAAAAAAAATAATAATTATTCATTTTTACATTTTTTTAAAGATTTTTATTTTTATTTTATTTTTTTAAATCAGAAATTTTATTACACTAATAGTAATTCAAAACTCAACACATTAATTTACTAATAATAACCCCCAAACAATTTTGTTAATTTTATGATAAAAAAAAATAAATAAAAAAATAAATTACTTTGAAATTTAATTTTTTTTTTTTAGATAAAATTTCAATAAATATCCAATTAAGAGAAAAATAAAAGTTATTTCTTTAGGCAAAAATTAAATTTTTAATATGATTAATTTTCTAAAACTTTTATTTAAGCAATAGATAATAATTGAAAATCAAAAAAAAAAAAAAAATTGTAAAAATAATTTCAATTTATTAAATTGGAATAAAACAAATATAAATTACTTTTTAATCGATAAAATATTTATACCTAAATTTAAAATACAATAAAAAATAACTCTTGAATATTATTCCAATATAATAAAATAATCTCGGAAACCAAAATTTTTTTATTGCATTTTGTTATTGGTAAAAATAGGAATAATATATTTGTGATATTTGGATTTTTCCTTAATAAATTAATACAGATCTTGTTAAATAAGTTCTGATATATGGTCTATAATTCAACAATATTGTTTATTTTATGTCTAGATTTTAAAAAGTCAAAAATTAAAAAATTGTAAAAAATAAAAAAAAAAAATCAATTATTAATCTGACTCGAACTTTTGGCCAAATCATTTAAAATTGAAAAAAAAAATCTTGTTGAAAAAAATTACAAATTTTACAATGAAAAAAAATTTGATTTTTTTTTCTAATTTAATTTATATTTTTTTTTATTTTTAAATTATTTAAAATCTAAATTAGATATTGATATTGAATAGTAATCAGTAGATAAAAAAAAATTTCTATGTGATGTTATAATAACTTTTAGAATGAATAAATTATTTAATCATGCATTTTAGGCAATTTTGGGGTGCAAAGGCCCCCAAAAAAAATTCCAGTAAAGTATGATGTGTTTTAAATGTTAAAAATAAGAGGTTTTTGATGTCTAGACAAACTTTTAAAAAAAAAAAAAAAAATTTATTTTGACAAAATTTGGAAAAATAATAAAATCACAATGACCAAGACAAAAAAAATTCCCAATGTTGAAAAAATTTTTTTCAAGTTATTTTTTTATTTTAAGTAACTATACAATTTTTAATTATAAAATTTTCTTTCTAAGATAATTGTTTATTAATTCTATATCTTATTATCCTTTGATATCATTTCAAATTCAAACTTTTGTTTGAAATGTTTTTAGGTTATTTGGGGTGCTAAGGGATATATATAAACCCCAATTCAAAAATTTTAACACACCAAAATTCGATTTGTGAAAAAAAAAATCTTATTTAATCAATTCAAGAAGATTTACCAAATTAGAATCATTCACAAATTGAAATGTTAAAACTGGTTTATAATTTACAATACTCACTAAACAATAAATAAATAATTATCAATACAAATAAATCATGGGTGTGTTAAAAATTTTGGAGAGAGCAAAACAAAAAAATACATTAGTAAAATTGTTGAAATTCTATTAGGAATATTGATCGATCAAAGGTTAGATACTACAGTCAGTTTCACTTTTAAGGCACAAACTTACAACGAAATTTAAGGCACAAAAAAAATCTCAAATTAAAGCACAAAATTCAAATTCAAGTAAAAATAAATTGTATAAAAAAAAATTCCAAATTTTGTGCCTTAATTTGAAATTTTTTTGTGCCTTAAATTTCGTTGAAAGTTTGTACCTTGAAAGTGAAACTTACTATACCAACTAATTTTATTTGAGTTCTTCCATTTTGTACAACAAACTTTAACCTAATATCAGATAGTTGAAAAAAAAATTGATCCAAAGAAACAAATTACGTAATTCAAACAATGAAATGAAAACAAAAACTAAAAGATGAAAAAATGATTTTCATATTTTACAAAAATCAAAATTATCTCCAATTTCAATGAAATTGTATTATTGTGATTATTTGGAACGTTTTAGCGGTGTGGAAAATTTTGAATTTTAGTTTATATATATATATATATCATAATTTGATATTTACATAGATTTCATGTTAGATTGTGGAAAGACAGTACAATAAAATCTAAATGAAAAAAAATAGTAATATCGTTTCTAACTTATAATGAAAGTTAATAATATTTAATCAACAAACTAACAATAAGATCAATAGGAATTCAAAAAAATTAATAGAAATAACGAAGGAAATATATGTGTACACATATAAAAGATTCTTGAATTTCATGAGCAGGGGATATCTTTTGGATTTCTTGAGTTTTATTTTATTTGAAAATTGATAGTTATAGGAAATAAACAGAAACCCCAAATAAAACCTTCTATATCCCTTTTTTAATACAAAAGAGAGAAAAAGTTAAGTTTATTTTTTTTTTTTTTTATTATTTAACGGAGATTTTTTTTATTCTTCTTATTTGCCCGAATTCCTAAATTATGATTTAGGAATTTTTTTAAAGACTCAAAAATAAATTTATTATATACTAAGGCTAATAAATATGACGGATCTTTTTTTCTAATAATATCAAAAATAGTAATAATATAATTTTTTAATATATTAGAAATATTAAATTTTTTTAATTCAGATATCCATATTTTTCGATTATTTTCATAGGCTGGACAGTTAAAAAGTTATGATTTTACTCAATTCTTTTTAATTTTGGTAAACCAAGGGACTTTAGAACCCTTTGTCGACACTTTACGACACCCCAAAAAATATTTCACAATAATAATATATCACAATTATTTATTTAAAATCCAAAGATATCTGTCGTTATTTGTACGAAGTTGAGATAATAAGCTATATATTTTTCTTGAGAGATGGTATTTATATCACCCATAAAGAAAAATATTTTTCTTATTGCAGAAACAATGGGTTAAATTAGGTGAGTTATTATTTGTTCAAATAGTGTAGATCGTCTGGAAAAAAATTAAAAACATAAAAAATAAAAAAAAATTCTTTGTAGTTTTTCATTCTTTTTAGATCTTTAAAGCTTGACTAATTTTTGTATTATTTAAAAATGTTTTAAAATAAGATTCTCAAGATTAAAAATAATTGTTTCTAAATTTCAACCTTTTTAAAAAGTTATTTTCTTCATCCCTAATAAACTCTTAATAAAGCTAACTCTAACCAATAACAACGCCTATTCTATGTTTTTTTTTAAAAAAAAACATTTTTGGTTAATTAAGATCTTGAGACAATTCAAATTAATTCTATTTCACCCGTCTCTTGTGTTTTTGATAATAAGACACCATTTCCAAAAACTCAACTAGTTATTTCACAAATAAAAAAAAAACAAAAAACGAGAAAGATTCAATAATACTTATAATCAGTAGAGTATTATTAAATAAAGGTCCTTTTTCTAGAAATAACCAATATAAATAAGCCTCGAAAAAAAGTTATTTTTTATCATTTTTTAAGCTTAGGTTTCAAAAAAAAATAATTAAGTTATCGTTCAGAAAGAACAATTTTAAAATACAGGGCATTTAATGATTGCCTAAATAGGTATTATTATATAATAAATAATAACACAATTCAATTTTCTCTATGTTTAAAATATAAACAGAAGTTAATAATTAAAAATATTGATTATTTTTTTATGTAAATCCCCATCATATGTAAATTATTGATTAATTTTTCAAAAAAAATCAATGTAATAATTCTTCATCAATTAATTTTAAATTAATTTAGCTTCAAAATTATTTTTATTACAGCCGTTCCAAGTCTACCATATAATTCTAAATAAAACACAATTAATTTTTTTTTGAATAATAACTCTTATTTCGGAATTTTTTGAAAATAGAAAATAAGAATAGAAAACTCAAATCTGTTTTATTTAAAATTTTATGGTAGACTTGGAAAGACTGTAATTAATAACTGTATAATCTATTATTTTACACTTAAATTTATAAGAGGGGTTGAAGTAATAGATTAACTATTGCGTAATTTTTACTTCCCCAATAATAATTATAAAAATAAAATGACTTCAATTTTTTTCCTAATAACCATTTAAACATTGTTTATACCCACTTTTGTTTATAGTGTTTAAGGTATTCTTATAGGAAAAAAAATCTTCATGTAAATTTGTAATCGAATTCAAAACAATATTACATCACAACAATGTAAAAGCTGCAAAAACCCTATTACTACAAAATATAAACTTATTTTTGATATTTTCCAAAATGAATTATTTTTTTAAACGTTAGATCTATTTTTTTTATTTTTGTAAAAGTTCAAAATTTAACCTATTTTCAAATTATTTTTAATAAGAAAATACAGTGGAGAAGTAAGAAATGAATCTTATTGTATATCAAGGGATTTAACAAAAAGCCACTTGAAAAATAAAACCACAAGTTTTATAATAACTAATTAAAAAAATCTACTTTATTTCAAAAAAAAAACTAAGTAATTATTTTAAACTTTGAAAAACTTCAATTTTTTATTCAAAGAACCTTTTAAATTTTTTGCTTCTTTTTACAGAACAAAAAAACAAGAAAAACAACCAAACCATTAAATTACCTATTATCCCAAAAATATGTTTTTAAAACCTGTAAAATTCAACTAAAAACCATAAGAAAATACTTTTTAATTTTATTATTTCAAAATATGAATTAATAACACAGACGTAATTTTATTCCAGTAAGACAGTAACAACCCAGATACTAAAAGTATAAATCTGATTATATGATAATTCAATTTTTTTTCAATATCTTCAAATAAATAAAATTAACTCAAATTAATAAATCTAATCATAATAAAAAAAAATAGATATTCACCAATAACTTATTTTTAATAATAAATCTTTGTTTTTTATTCTATTAATATTTGAAAAACAATATTTTACCATCTTTGAAACGTCAGTAAATTTGTAAATTTTTTTTAAATATAAGTATGATATTTTTTTTTATGTGACTTCAAGGATTAAATATTTAGTTTATTTTTTCTTAAATTTTCAAATTAATATGATCACATCAAGTTTATTTAATCATAAATACTCTCAGAAATCACATAAAGTGGGATTTCATAAAAATAAAAATGTTTTTCAAATTTTTCGATTGTTTTACTAGATTTAAATATTAAAACAAAATGGAGTGAGATCTTTTTATTAAAATTTCAATGGAAAGCTTAAATATTTGAAAAATAATTAGTGCTTATCTAAAGTTGATAAATATGTTTTATTATCAATATAAATCACACAGTCGAGAAAATAAAACACTTTTATCTTTTTTTTTTTTTTTTTTTTTTTTTTTTTTGGGGGGGGGGGGGTAAATAAGAGTTAAAACCCTTAAAAGTGTTCGATAGTACTAGAGACGATCTTTCAAATTTGGAAATAGAAATGTATTTTACCTTTTAATTTCGATAAACTTGAGGAAAAATAAAAAATTGAAATTAAACTAAATTCCCAAAATTTGGACACAGTTTACACAGTTGAAAAAATAACGATACTACACTTTAAATTAAATTTGAAAATAATTTTGATTTTACGAACTATTATTTCATTTTTTGTCTTTTTTGTTATGTTTTCATTTCATTTTTTCCAGTTACGTAATCTGTTTCGTGAGATCTGGAAAATTTTTTCGAGGGTTGATCTAAGTCTAGTGTTGAGTTTATTTAATAGAAAAATCACATACAATTAGTTGATGGATCTAATGATTTGATCGATCAACAATTTTCGGTAAAATTTCAACAAATTTACCAATACAAATTTTTTGTTCCTCTCATTTCATCATTTTGGAAACAAAAATGTTTTTTTATCAGAAGAGGATTTTGACACCTTTATACTTTTACTAGTACTTTAACAGCCAAAATCCATCCCCCCAAAAACAAAAAAAAAAAAAAAAAAAAAATGAAAAAGTAATAAAAATGTATTTTTAAAATTGTAAGAGAACAGCGGTTATTATTATATCTCTTTCCGATAAACAAAATGAGATTAAATTAATAAAAAAAATATAAAATATAAAATAAAGTCTAGACCCAATATAATGTGCAAATAGGTTGAATTTCCAAATTCAAAGTTATTTGATTTATATCAGAAATTGATGTGGGTAAAAAGAGGATAAGATGATAAATCAATCAAAAAAAAAAAAAAAAAAAGAAATTGAATCGAAAATTCAAATTATTTCTATTAATATAAATTAATAAACAAACAAATCCGATGAATTGTTTGAAAATGAATTTTGAGTAAAAGGAATAATATTAATTTTTCCGGAAACCTTTTAATACATATTTAATTTTGTTAAAGGCACTGAACAAATCTTGTCTTTGCTTTGCTCCTGTCATTACTATCTTCCCTGAAACAAATATTAACAGAACAATATTTGGACTCATCATTTTATAAATAAGCCCAGGAAATAATTCAGGTTCGTACTAAAAGTATTATTTGAATAAATTATTAAAATAAAAAAAAGTTAAAAAAATAAATTTATTAAAGAAGAGAGGAGAAGATTAGAATATTATTAAAAAGAACGAATTAATTCAAAATCATTTAATATTACACAATTTTCTTTTCAATATTATTTTTATTAATAAATCACCTTGCCTAAAAACAATTAGAATTATATCAAAATCTGGATTTAGTTGATGTGAAATTATGAAAACTAAATCATGAATCAAACAAGTTTTATTGATCAAACATACTCAAAATATAAATAAAAAATAATTTCAATTAATGTTTATAATGATTAAAGAATGTAAAATCAACTCGTTTCCAAAAATGTTGACTTTCTTTAGAATGCCATTGGAAGTGATTTTGTGTGCTTTTATCCCATATTCTTATCAAAAAGAATTTTTAATTTTTTAGATCAAAATAATTTTTTCAAATTTTTTCTTCTTTTTTGCTTTTTCAAATTGCTGTTTTTCATTTTTTCTCTTCTAATTTGAAGGTCAAAAATTATTAAAAAAAAAAAGATCATAGAAATTACCAATAAACATTAAAGAAAATTGTGGCGATATAATGTCTTTTTAAAATATATCTATTTATTACAGCCGTTCCAAACCTAACGTGAAATTTGATAGACATAGAAATTGACTTTTTTGTCTCAGTTAAATATAAAAAAAAAATCTTTGGTTATTCGCTATCATATATATTTTATGGTTTGACATTGGTTTTTTAAAAAAATTTCTTATTTGAAAGACTGAGAAAAAAACCTTGTTGTTTTTGAAACAAATTCAAAAATTCAAAACAAAGCTTCGAAAGATCGAAGATCGAATTTGATGATTTCTTAGAAATGGTCTTGCCTTTTGATTTTAAGTTCTTTAGAAATTTAGGATCCACCAAAAACCTGAAAATTTTTCAAAATTATTTATCATTCAGAAAAGTTTTGTAGTCAAAAATTCAAATTTTAATATTTTCTCTTCTCAAAAAAGGGAAATTTTTGTTCTATTCTAAAATTTCATAGTTTGTAATAGGCTATCACATAACCATAAAATCCTGTCATAAAAGGCCAAGTATGAGACAGAAAATGAATTTTCTGTTTATCATAGATTTCACGGTAGGGTTGGAACGGCTGTGGCAAAAAAACTTGTGTGTAACAAAAGCGTTTTAAATTCAAAAAAAAAACCTTACATGACCAAAAAAAATAAACAACAAGAACAACAATGACTCACCAACTTTAAGAAAACCAACTTTAACAAATGTTGTTTGTGTGTGGCACAATTAGTACTGTTCTAACAATCAACGGATGATTTATTACCAAGACAATTCGCAAAACACTTTTAAAAAAAACCTTTTAAATTGCTTATGAGATGCTGTACTTTTGAAGATCTTGTTTCAGAAAAAATACTTTGTTTTAATTTGGAGATGCAGTTTTTTGGAACTTTCTTTCAGAAAAAAAATTATAAATTTTAACAGTCCTAGACAAAAAAGTAACTCAATTATTTTAGAGAGTAAAATTACTCATTTCAATTATCTTTCTTTTTATTTGTTTTATTATTTTTTGACCCAACCCCTGTAAAAAATACATCAAAAAATAAAAAAGAATTTCTTTTTTCAAAATTTTTGAATTTTTAAGCGGTTTTTAAGAAGTTTTATCTTGACTAATCATTTTATAAAAGATATAAAAAACCACGTGGTAAAAATCGAACAGTGTAAAATTAGTTACTTGGCCCTAAAATAATGAATATTTTCGTAATTTTTGGAACTTTTTTTGAAAATTTTTCTTTGACCAAATGATCTCATTTGAAATGAATTTATCAGATGCCAATTACACTTCACTGCTAGTACTGAGAATGTAGTACTTTGTTAACATAAACTATTTAAGTCCAGAGATTAATTGAAAGGGTAAGTGTAGTATTTGTGTTGCTTTATTTTAAATTGGCTTCAGAACAAAAAACAAGAAATGGTAAAAAAAAAAAACAAAAATCAAAGAATTCTATCACAACCAACAAAAAAAAAAAAAAAAAAAAAAAAAAAAAAAAAAAAAACTTACTGTACAAAAACTATTATGGTGGTGTGCCATTGACTCGAGTTTTATTCTGAAATTTACGCTACTAGTTGCAACAATATTTTCAATTTTAAAATTTACAAATTTGATTGAATAACCAAGTTTTTGTAAGATACGAGCAAATTTTCTACATGCCTTTTTTGAGAGATCCTCATTTGCTGCTCCTGTACAGACAAGCTTGCCATTTCCATAAATCAACGCAGTTGCTTTTGGATCACGTATTCTCATAATTAGTGCAGAAAATCTTTTCGGGTTATATTCTGCATTTCTTGCCCTGAGAGATATGTCTTTAAGATCTAACTTTGTCTTGAAATTGACTGTGGAAACAATATTACTTTTTTTTTTTTTTATTTTTTTTTTTTGATTGGTTCAAGGTTTTCGTTTGTAGAAGTTATAATTTTGTTGTTGTGGTATTTAAAATTTTGGGAAAAGGAAACAAAACAAAAGTCTTGGAAAAAAAAATTTTACTTTATCACAGGAGAATTATATTGATCAATTGTGGAAACATTAGTGGTAGTTGTATTAACTGTTGTTCTGTTAGTTTGTTGGGGTTGGTTTTGGTTTGTGCTTTGATTTTGTGGTGCTTCTTCTTCTCGAATTGCATATTCATTAAGATCAAACATCACAAAAAAAAATAAACAAAAAATTTTTCAGGTGACTAAAATAAAAAAAAATGAATAAAATATTTTCAAATATACTTTGAGTTAAGGGTGTAAATCCAAAACAAATTGTCAAGGCATGTAAAAACATACCATCCTATTTTTTTGGTTGAGAGCAATACAATTTTCATCCAAAGATTAAAAAAAATTCTTTTGCAAAAATATGGTGTTTTTATCATTATTATTTATTGATCGACTTTCAAATCCCGATGAACGTGTTCATAAAAACTATACCCAAGAAGATCTTTGTCAAATTACTTATTCATTTAAAGTAGTTTTTAGTTTTATAGGAACTATAACATTAATGATATTAAATCTCCTTCCCTAGTCAATACAATTCTTAATTACTACTTTGGAATAAGTGAGTATGTACAATAAAACAGAAAAATAATAACAAAATGAACTACTTGTTTTAATATGTTAAAATCAAATTAAACTTTTCAAAATTTTATACAACAATTCCAAAGGGAAGATTAAGAAATCAAAAGAAATATCATTTCTAACTGATTTTGTGAAGATCTTTGCTGTTCATTCAACTAGCCATAGGTATAATATTCCAGAACTAGAAATAAATATTATCTTATATTAAATGGAAAATAACAGTTTTTTGAACAAAGTATAAAATACACTTTAAGGGTATAGTTATTATGGTCAAAAATAATTTTCTGAAATTGATTAAAAAAATTTTGTACTTTTAAATGAGTTCCTAATAACAATCAAAAACTAACCAATATGTGAAGTGTGATTGATCTCCAAAAAATCAACAATTAAAAAAGAGGAAGTGTTAAGAAAAAACTGCCAAAGATCGACAACCCAATTTTCAATTAGAATTGTTGAGAATTTATTCATTTAAAAAACAGTTATCTTGGTTTTGGAGTTCGTTCTTTGGCGGTTTTGAGATCTCAAAGATTTTTTTCATTTTCAACTATTCAAATGAGTTATTTTTAATCAAGAATATTACAAAATCAATGCTTTGTCAAATATAGTGGAGTACAATCTAACCACAAATTAGATTAAATCGAATTAAATTGATTGTATACTTAAAGAAAACAATTTGGTTTAAATTGAAGCAATTTAACTATTATAAGAATTTAAAAAAATAAACAAGTAATTTTAAATTTTAAAATTTGATTTTTTGGAATTTGAGAATGAATTTCAACTTTTTTTTTTGAATTGAATTTTTTGTCCAAGAGATGATATCAAATTTTTTTTATTTTTTATTTGAATTTTTTCAATCAAAAGAAGAACAATTCCACAATATCCCTTTTAGGTTTCAAGTCACACCCTGAGTATGGAGTAAATCCAGGGTAAATGACCAGACCCATAAAAGTTCTTTTACTTTAGGGATTAGCATAACCCCGGATTTTTCGATAATAAAAATATGTTTTAATTGGATATAAATGGTATTAATATATCGTGGTCCAAATTAACTCTAAAAAATCTATTATTAATCTTATTGTACAATAAATTTTTACATTTTTTACAAAGGCTCACAATTAAAAATTTTCATTTTGGAATTTTTTTTTTCATTCCTTTTCCAAATCTAAAAAGAGAGAACTAAATAATATTATTATGATGTTTCAAAATTAATCTTTAGAAATACCAAAACTAACTATTTTTATAATTTTCTACTTTCAAAGATTAACTTAATAATCATCAAAATAAAACCCCAAAAACTGATTAGTTTTGTTTCCGTTTTCTGATGCTAATTGCAGCTTCAATAAAAATCCCCATTTCAAAACCCTTTACCCTTTAAAAATCAAAATTTGAAAATAAATATTTTTATATATTGAAATTATCTATTATAATAAAAAAAATGGCTATTCTAATATACATTTATATACACTAGAAATATTTATTTTTTGTCTAAAAATAAAATAAACAAAAATAAAAAAAAAAAATAAAATAATATTGGTACATTAATTATAAAATTTAGTTTATTTCCAATATTTCAGAAAGAATTAGTCAAAAAGGTCTATTCGTTAATTATTTAATTTTTGAAAAAAATGTATTTGTTTCCAATTAAAATACATTTCTCAGCAATTTAAGAAATATATTTTACAATTTAGAGTCTTAATATTGATAATTCAACCTTTAAATTTGTCTAGAAATATATATTGTTTTCTGAAATTGTTGGTTTTTTTACTACAGTCAGTTTCACTTTTAAGACACAAACTTTCAACGAAATTTAAGGCACAAAAAAAATCTCAAATTAAGGCACAAAATTCGAATTCTAGTAAAATAATTTGTGAAAATTAAAATTCCAAAAAATGTGCTTTAATTTGAGATTTTTTTGTGCCTTAAATTTCGTTGAAAGTTTGTGCCTTAAAAGTGAAACTGACTGTATAATAATTATCATTTTTAATGGATGAGATCAAAAAATATTACTACTTGTGAAATCGATTTTTTGGAGACGTTCATAATATGAATACTGCTGTGGTTTACACTCAATAACAACACACTTTGTTCTTAGGCTTCTTCTTGGTAGATTCTTACCTCGTAATTTTCTTTTAAGAGAATTTCAGTTTGAAACCATAGATTATACTATTATTCGGTGGGAAGAAATACCCAAAAAAAAAAAAAAAACTACATTTTTTGAGAAAATAATTTATTTTAATCTATGGATAAAAACTCTTAATGGTGTTAATGAATCTACATGAAAGGTGTTGTTAATGTATCTTAAGAATTTGTTCAGAAACATTTTCCTTTCGTAAATAGTTCTGGTCTTGTTATTATACTTTTGAATTTTCAGTAATTTTCAATTCGAGGGGTTTGAACGAAAAAGCAACGAAGATTGAATATTAATTGAAAAAATTACTTATTATTCAAAAGTTTCAAAGGGAAAAACAGACTAATGAGCCAATTTATCTTTTGAATTATTTTGTGAAAATAATTATATCATTCCTGCATCTATTTTGGAAAAGTATTTGAGAATTTTTGAGAAAAAAATTATTTCTTGAGATATTAATGTATTTTACATAGAAGTTTCTAATTAAAGTATGTTACTGTTGAAGGTAAATTATAATAGTGACATCCATTGTTCAAATGTCTCAAAAAAAATTTTTTTTAATTGATTGTATTGCTAAGGGATCAGCCTTCTACTACAACAACGAAAAAAATGAAAAAATGTTATTGGTGGTATTCCCTACTTGCAAATTTTTGTCGAGATCAAGTATCAAAAAATTCTTATCAACTAAGAAAACAGAAAAGAAGAATTTTTTAGTGGGATCTAATTTGTTTTTTCCCTTTTTTATGAAAAAGAAAACCATTTAAATTCTTTTTATTTCTTAGATTATAAATTTTTGTACCTTGCTTATTGCCATTTCGATCATTATTATATAATAACAAATCTTTATTGGAAGGAAGAATAATATAAAGATTTTTTTTTCTTTTTTGAGATAAAACTTTTTCGTTAATCAAAAAATTCATTCTCAGCATGTTGAAAAATAATTTTATTTTTTACAGAAGGGTAGTATAAACTATTAAAATTTTAAAGGTCATTTTCAAATTTAAATTTAAAAGTTTGTATTTGTTATAAGATGAAATTGTGTTTTTTATAATAAATTTTTTTGAGATTATTTGGGAATTTTAAGTGTTTGTAAGCTCAAAATTCAAAATAAATTTTTTTCTGATAAAAATGATTAAATTTTACATAATGTTTCCCATGAATTCAAGTGAACAATTTGTTAAAAAAATTTTTTTTTCAATTTTTTTTTTTGACTTTTTAAACATGAAAAACACTTTTTTTAAAACCTCAAATAATAAAAATTTTTTACTGAATAGATCTAGAATTTCAATGATAAACTTTTTTTAAGTTTATATCAAAATTTAATTAATTTAATAGGATATGCCTCAGTTATTTTTATTTTTTGAGATTTGAATTGAAATCTCAATAATAATAAATAATTAGAAAATAAAAAAATTCTTTCAAAAGAAAGACTTTCTAACATATAACGAAAAATGGTGTTATATTGTTTTCCAGAATAAATTTTATGTTTAATAAAATATTAGGTTACTTGTTCTTTATTAGAATTAAAAAAATGTGAATTTTTTGATTTCAAAAAAGTGACTAAAATTAATAATTTTTTTAAATTGGGATCATAAATTTATTTTATGGGCAGGAATCGTAAATTGCAAAAAAAAAATCCAAGGATCTTAACAAGATTTCCTTTTATTTTTAAAAAAATAGTAACACTTTAAAAAGGGAATATTATATCTCATTAGGGTTAATTATACTTTTTTATATAAAAAATAATTTCTTTTATTGTGTTTGAAAACTTGTTATTTTGGTTCTTAACTGAATTTTCCATAATTTGGTATGAATTCGAAATAGTTGTTTAAAAAGGTAATTTTTGGCAATTTATTTTTTTCTTCAAAAAAACTGAATTTATCAGTCTAAGACCAATATATTTAAACATTTAAATATATATAATATGATTTGTGTTTTACCACTTGGAATTTTTATTTATTTATGGTTTTATTTGAATTTTTAGGACAGTTATTATTTTTTTTTGATTAAATAAATTTTCATAAAAATATCAAGTTATTTTTTTTGAATTGGAAACTCAAATTTAGTCACTTCTAAATTCTCTCTTTAACAGATTAGAAAATCTTTTATCTAACCCTTAACAATAAATCAACTCTATTTTTTAAGATAAATTTTGAAATTTGATCTTTTCTTTTTAGAATTTTTTTTAAAATAATAAATCTATAAGAAACAAAATATCAGATTTATTTAAGGTTTATTGTCAGTTTGTATTGCCGGTTAAGATATTCCACATCTATAAAATCAATACATACCTTTTATTTTGAAATACAGTTTAAATTTTTTTCCAAGAATTATTTTGAGAAGAGTAAAATCAATTTGAAAAGTGATATTTTGAAATTTTATGAAGTCCCTTTTTGTAATTTTGAGAAAAAATTTGAATTTCAACAAATTTTTTTGAAAAGTATAATAGTGAAAAAAATATATAAATTAAAAAATCTTGTGAAGGCTTTTTAATTCCGAATATTATTTTTGGAAAAGTTTTATATAGTAGCTAATATTCAACATCAAATCATAATGATAAATAACCACATTTTTTATGAAAAAAGTAATAAACATAGATAAATTACATTAAAGTTTGTTATCTTGAGAATACTCAAGTAATTACTAGATATCATAAATAGATGAACTTTGTTTAAAAAACAATCAATTTTTATTGAGGTTTGTAAGAGTTTGGAAAATGATATGTTTTATTCTTATTTTGTAATTGTTTGGTTGGTGTTTTGAACAAGAATAATTTAATTAATCATTATACAAATAAGTAGGGGGGTTATAATTTAAAAATGGTGTTATATAAAAAAAGGGATTTGATTTTAAGGACTACGTTCCCACCCTTGAGGGGGCCGAGTAATTGTGTTATTTCAGTTTCATTTCTCACTAAAAATTTTCACTCAGAAGAAATTGGACAAAAAAAAACATTTTCAATCATCTTTACCTTGTCAGACAGACTGTTTTTCTTTCTTTTTAAATGAAAAGGAAATTGAAAATAACAAAAAAAAATAATTTCAAAAAATGTCTTTTTGGGATTTTCAAGTACAAATTCGAATTTGAGAACATTTCAAACTTGTAAAAGCAAATGTAAAAAACGTGTAGATCAGTCCAAGAAAATAATGTGAGTTCAGAAAGTTGAAATGGAATTTCTAAAATATTAAAATTGAAATACAGTGGTTTAAATAACCCGTGTTGGTAACCTTTAACCTTTTACTAAAATTTAACTCGTGTTTTTTTTTTTTCAGACTTGGGTATTTGAAGATAGGAAGACACATATATATTCTTGGTTCGGATTTAAATTGACTTTAGAGGTTAGATCTTTGATTAGTCAAAATGACTCAATAATATTAAATGCTTTTGTTTCAAAAATTGCGTCATATTTACAAAATTTCTGAGATTAAATGCTTTTTTTTTATAAAAAAACAAAAAATGAAATTTTTGCTCATTTTTTTGTTGTCAAAAAATTACATTTTAATCTTTCCATATCTTCATAATTCTATTTTAAAATTTATATAAAGAACACTTTTTCATGTTTATATACTGTTTCCACCCCATTGATTTGTTTCTTTTATTTCTAGAGTCAGCCAATATTTTTTGCATGAGTTAAATTTTAGTAATGGGTTAAAATAAAAAACAAGGGTTATTTACACCACAATATTGCCTGATCTAACAAGGTTAAAATTATGAAAATTGTTAAAATTGTGAAAATTTCAAATTTTTTCTAAAAGAAATTCTCCTTGGACAAATATTACTTGGGTTGCGTAACTCTTTCGAGGGTGATTTTATACATTATTTCTCTGTTTTCACATAAAAAATTAGTCCTTAAATAATAGAAATTACACAACAATTTAACTATGATCAACAGTTAAAAATCTTGTAGGGGATTTTTTTCAGTATATAATTTTTATCAGGGTTATATAACAATAAAAGTTGGTTCTGAATGATTTAAAACAAAATTTACCAACTACAAATCGATATTTAATTGAAAATAAGTTATTATTGGTGATACTTGAGGAAGGTTATTTCTTTGTTTGGCCTTTCAATAAGTCAAAAAAATGGATTTTTGAAAAAAACAAAGGAAGAAAATTTGAATAAATTAAGAAATTTAATACTCTTTTTGTTAGACCTCCTGTTCAATTTTAACTTTTTTTCAAACATATTTTTTATTGGGTTTTAAATAAAAAAGGGGTAAAAATTTTCACTTGATTGTGTAATTATTTTTTAGCCTTAGAGTTTTTAAATAAGTAGGATGTAATTTAAAAACTCTATTTGAAAAGGGGAATTGGTAACCAATTCAAAATATTTACCTTTTATTCATATTTGAATTCTAAATAGGATAAAATTTTCACTTCATTTTCATAATATTTACATCATAAGATTTTTCATTCCATTCTGGATCCCAAATTCACTCAACATATCAAACACTAAAGATCAAACACATAAAATAATAACATAAATCCAAATCTATTACTTTGACAATATCTTCTTTTTTATCGAAAAAAGAAAAATCAAAAGGAAGGGAAAATTTTCTTAAAGAATTCTTCAACAATTAGTATTATTCAAAGGACAATCTGCTTTTTTTTCAGATAGTTTTTCATAAAAAGATCTCTTTTGAATAACTATGTAGATTTTTTTGGATGTTTTTTTTTTTTCTTTATTGCAAGAGAAAATAATTTTACCAAAACAAGTTTAAGGCTTCTGAAAAAGAAACCAAAAAAGGTGGATGGTTTTAGCAATCTTTATCATGTGTACTAAGGGAAGTTTTGTTGCAAATTAAAAAAACATAACCTCCAAAAGTGTCCAGTGATCAAAAAAATGCGTGAACAACAAGTAATACATCAGTTTTTCCAAACTTATGTGCTTTTTTTTCTTCTTTTTCCAATAAAACATCAAATATACTTCGTCAACGGGGAAACAAAAGTTCAAATCAATTTTGAAAGTAAACTTTTGTATCTTCTTTAGCAAAATTTTCAAATTAAGAAAAGAATTTGTGAAAAATTTTTAGTAATTATTCACAATTTTTTTGAAATTTTTGTTTAAAGAATTTAACAAAATTTTATCTCTATTTGTAGCGAAAAATTGAAATTTGATTCTTTGTTTTTCGAATTTCTTTTTGTACAATATAACTTTAAGAAACCATCATTAATTCTACTTCAGGTTTATTGTTCGTTTATTTGATCGATTTAATTGTTAGGTCTTCTATAACTAAAATTACACACATTTTATTTTGAAACACAGATTGCACTTTTCTGATTAAGTTATTTTGACAACAGCAAAAAAAAAAACCAAAAGCAAAACATCTTTTGTTGATCTTCATAGTCAAAAATAAAATTAAAAAATTCCTTTTTTCAAAAAATAGCAAATATGAGATGAAAAAGAAGGCAACCTGTTGTGTTTTCAAAATAATGGGTTTTTTAATCCTGAAACTTTTTATGCAAAAAAAAATAATTTAAATGTGGACTTTTTATTTTTCCAAATATTTTTTTTTGTCTTAAAAAAGCGAACAACTTTCAAAAAAAAAATTGAATGAGCACCAGTAGTAGTAGCAGTAGCGACTCAGAGTCAAAAAACTCTGATGTCGAATTAGGCGATCAAAACAAGAATAAGGATGAGAAAAATAAAAAGAAAAAAAAACAAGGAGGATTACACCGAGAAGACAACCACCATTCGCCTTACGAAGGAAGCCTCGCTGTTAAATTAGACAAGTTTTTTGAAATCTCGAAACGGGGCTCTTCTTTCAAAAGAGAGATCTATGGAGGTATAGCAATGTTTCTTGCCTCGCTCTACATTTTGACTGTGCACCCGCAAGTTTTGCAAATGGCGAGCGTCCCTGCCAAGGGCACGAGGATGGTCACTGCACTTTTGTCTGGGCTTGGCACCATTTCGATGGGCATATTCACGGGGATACCAATTTTCATTTCCAATGGGATGGGCCAGAACTACTTTTACGCGCTGACCATCTGTGCAAACAACAGCTACGAGTGGAACACTGCGAGCTCGCTTGTCTTCATACAGGGGATCATCATCGTGGCGATTTCGTGGGGTTTCCTGAGGATCAAATTTCTGTCCTCGATCCCGCCCATGTTCCGAATCGGGATCGGCTTTGGGA
This sequence comes from Anaeramoeba flamelloides, assembly GCA_027625915.1. NCBI lineage: Eukaryota > Anaeramoebidae > Anaeramoeba > Anaeramoeba flamelloides. The sequence continues at coordinate 311,451 of JANTQA010000026.1, forward strand.
TCGCCCTCTTCATCGGGACACTGGGTATCAGCTCCATGTTTAACAACCCTTCCACTTCGGAGCCCGAGCTGCATTTCAGGCTGCTGTTGGCCGTCCTGTGCCTTGTCATGATCACCGCGCTGATCTTGAGGAACAAGATCTATGTGTTCATTCTGGCGCCCATCGTGACGTCGATCGTCTCTCAGATTATCAGAGCTGCGATGAGCGATTTCGAGATGGAGGAATGGGGCATTTCTGGGATGGGAGAAACGGTATTCAAAATCAATTTCAAATGGAAAGTCAGCGCACTTTGGCTGATCCCCGTAATGTCAATTAACCAGCTGTTTGACGCCGTTTGTACAACTTTAACCGTCATCCAATTCGCATTTTTAGACAAGATCCAGTTTGACGAAAAGCGGTTCATGGCCCTGATCACAACAAGCAAAACCTCCAAACTGCAAAGAGTCATTATGCTCACGGGCCTATGGTCATCAATTTCTGGCGCCTTTGGAAACGCGCAAATGGTGCCCTTCATTGAATCGATCGTAGGCGGCACAGTCGGCGCCAGAACAGGGCTTTCTTCTGTGGTCACAGGGCTCTGCTTCATCCTTTCCATCTTCATCTACCCACTGTTTGCCCTAATCCCAAACGAGGCAACAGCACCCCTTATGGTCTACACAACAGCCTTAGTTATCGAAATGATCACACACGTTGACTTTTCAGATCTCAATACTATCATCCCAATCGTTATTTCAACAATCACAATGCCCCTAATGTCAAGTATCCTCCTTGGCATCGCTTTGGGTTATTCAACTTTGATCCTGCTTTGGTTGGTCGGCCCAGAGAAAAAATATAAAGACATTAAATGGCCAATGATAATTGTTTTTATTCTTTCAGTAGTCGGAATTGTCTTTGAGTTACGCGATTAAAATGTAAAAACAAAAAAACAAAAAAAAAAAAAAGAAAAAAAAAGCAATTAATCAAAAACAATACAAAAATTTTAAACTATTCTATGATTTATAATTTTTTTTTCTTTTTCCTTTTAATTTTTTGAATTTCTTTACAAAAATAATCTCTCAATATTTTATGAATTGTATTAATTAAACAACATATATTTTCATAATATTTTTATTGCATTTCGAAAGTGACTAGTGAACTCAAAAATCTTTAAGTAAATTTAAAAGCAAATTCAAAAAAAAATATTACCTCATCTTGAAATGAAAAACAAAAGTAAAAATCTTTGTAATATAATACCAAAGGTAAACTACTTTTAAAGCTATTTTTAGAAATGAATTATTTGTTTTTGAAAAGTTTGATCCATTTTTACCACTATTTTTGAAAAGTCCAAAATTCAATCTATTTCTGAATTATATAAAAAAAAACAATTATTTTCTTTGAACAAGTTTGAAATCTTATTTTATATGAAGGAATTGGACTAAAAATATATTTAAAAATAAAAACCCAAGTTTAAAAATAACTCGGTAGAAAAAATCTACTTAATTTCAAAAAAATGACAATAATTATTTTAAATTTGAAAAACAATATAATTTCTTTATTGAACTCAAAGAACATTTTGAATCAATTTTTTCTTTTTGTTGAATAATATAAATCAGAGAAAAACACAAATCTTTAAATTAAAAATTCCCAAAAAATTTTTTAAGAGAGTAGCCAAAATAAAGGAAAATTTTAATTGCACATATAGTTTATAATTTGTAAAAATCTAAAGAAACATATAATAACTATAAACAATTATTCAATAACAATTCTCTGAATAATAGTTTAAAAATTAGATTATATAAATCTTTTATACAGTCAGTTTCACTTTTAAGGCACAAACTTTCAAGGTAATTTAAGGCACAAAAAAATCTCAAATTAAGGCACAAAATTTGGAATTTTTTTTTTTACAATTTATTTTTACTAGAATTTGAATTTTGTGCCTTAATTTGATATTTTTTTTGTGCCTTAAATTTCGTTGAAAGTTTGTACCTTAAAAGTGAAACTGACTGTATTAAGTCAATTAACATGTGAATTAGAAATTTTTAATTATCAAATAAAAACGATAAATTATTTAAATTCTTGGATTAATTCCTGTATTACCGAAATATGTAAAATAAACTGAAACACCCTAATTCTTATTTACAAAACAGAATTTAAAATTGAAAATATGGTAATTTCAGTAAATAAAAAGAAATTTAAATTAAAAAATAAATTAGGAAATTTAACTCTTCCTTATTTAGAAAAATTAATAAAATTTAATCAAAGAATAAATATTAAAATCAACTGGTATTCAAAAGATTTAAAAGAATTAAAAAATGAAATATATAAGTACACATTCAATGAGTTGCTGAATTCCAAGAGCTGGAAAGTCGGAAGATCCAAAATTATTTTAAAATAATTAAAAATCAAAAATATTTATTTAAAACGCAAAAATATTTGAGTTATCCATCAAGTTCAACAATTCTAAAATTCAGATCTTTTACTAACTGGTTAAATAGATATTACTATTTAATTAATAAAAAATCAAATAAATTTTGTCCTTTATGTTCAAAATATGAACAAAAGGAAATTATAGAAAATATTGATCATTTTTTATGGGTCTTTCCTTCCTATGAAAATGATAGATTAATGTTTTATAACAAATTAAAAGAAATAAATCTTAATGAAATAATTTCAAATCAAGACAGTTTGAAATTATTTTCATTAATTAATAATCGTGAAATCTATGATTTTACGCTTAAATTTCCTGAAAGAGAATTTAAGTCTAAGGGCTACTAGAATGTAATCTACACTTCTTCAATAATAATAAAAAAAAAAAATAAAGAAAAATTTTTCACTTTTTTGCAATTATTGAAGAGAATCAGAAAATAACATTTTTTACTTGGGTTCTAACTTATTGATTTTTATTATTTAAAGTACTTCATTCATTAGATTTTTTAATTTTTTTTTCAAAGTCTCAAAAAAATTGCTATAATAAAATGTTGAGTTGAATTGGTTAAAATAGTGTTACGGATGTTGAATGACTTTATTTTATCCTTATTTCTACATTTTATTGTGGCTTTTAATTTTTTCATTTGAATTTTTTTCATTGTTTTTGACTTTTTATTCATGACAATATAAAATAATAAGAAAGATTTTTTTATTATCATTGACATTCACATTTGGGATGTATGGATTTTGTTTAAAAAGCACAAAAAAATTACGATTAGGGATGTCACAGAAGGAAATTTGAATAGGGCTTTAATAGTTAGAATGATTCCAAAAAATAAAATTATCCCAAAAAATATCTTGCTAGGGTTTGAAACACTTGGATTTGTTGGAATTGGAGAAGTGAATATAAATATATTTTTTCAAAATTTAACCTACAAAAATAGTTATAAGTTTTTTTCTAACTATCCAAAATTATCTTCCCCCACAAAAAAATATTTATTAATCTAAATAATAAAAATCGAATCATTTTTATCAATATATTCTCTTTTTTTATTTACGTTTAATATTACAAAAAAAAAAATATCAAATAATTTTTTGAAAAAATTTTTTAGAGAATCTTTGATTACACTCCACAAAAATAAAATACTCCTTTCTCATCACTCTCAAATGTTTATCATCTCTTATAGTGTAGCTACCCCCTTAAGGGTTAAAACCTTTTCTCTCAACTTTTATGGTTAAAATTGAGGTTAGAACAATTTTAGGAAAATTTTTATTATTGATGTTTTCAACCTTTTGGATTTTCTCAAATTTAATTAATCAATACTCCTAATCACAAATTTTTTTTTCTATTTTTACTCTTACAATTATTAAAAACTTTATAAACTGTTATAAAGATAAAAAGAATCAAGAAAATCTTCAAAAATACAAAAAAATTCAATTTGACAAATTATGAAAAATCATAATAAAACCTAATATTTTTTAAAATCAGAAAAGAATTTTCATAAAAAAATATTAAATTCATAAAATCAAATTATATTTTTATGAAAAAATTAGAAATTAGTGATAAAATAATCAAATACACGATAATATCATTTTATTACTCAAAAATTATTATCATATTTATCTCTATTTAAATATATTTTCAAATTTTAGAGATTTATTTTTTTAAAAAAAAAACAAATATTTTTAGATCTTTTAAAGTAAATACCCCCCTAATCTTACTTATCATGATAGAAAATACGAAAATTTACATGAAATGGGAAAAATATTTACAGAATAATTAGATAAATAAAGGATATATTTTTTTTTGTCTTTTAGTAAAAATTAAAAACAAAAGCCCATTTCAAAAATTGTGACTCATCAAATATAATAAATAGAAAAAAAAAATTAAAATTTTTATTTTGATAAGATTTAATTATTAAATCTTGTTTATAATTAACTTTTAAAATATTCTAAAAATATAAAAACCTGATATTTCAAAAATTAAAAAAGATAAAATCAAAAACTAAAGAAAAAAATATCACAAATTTCTGAAGAACATTACTGGATTTTTTATTACAAAAATTTTCACTGAAAAAAAGATTAATAAGAAGATTTTTGCTTGTAATTATCTTACTTTTAAAAGAAAATTATAGAGTCTAAGATTTCTTAATGTTTATTAATATTTACCAAGATTTCTTTTTTTTTTCCAATGATCTTTTGCAAACAAAAAAAGTATCAAAAAAAAAAAAAAAAAAAAAAAAAAAAAAAAAAAAAAAAAAAAAAAAAAAAAAAAAAAAAAAAAAAAAAAAAGGAAAAAAATTTTTAAAAAAAAAAAGAAAAAGGGATAGAAAAACACAAGGAACACAAAAAAAATATCAAAATTTAAAAAAAAAAAAAAAAAAGAAAAAAAAAAGTTAAAAAACAAATATTTGAAAAGGCAAAGAAAAACAAAATTTTGAAAAAGCAAAACAATTATATGAAAAATTTGAAAAACTGATTCTGATCTAAAATTAAAAAATTTTTTCTATTAGGATATGAGATCAAACTCTTCAAAACAACTTCCATTAACCATATAAAGTCAGTCAACATTTTTAAAAATTAGTTTAAATTCAAATTATAAAATCAAAAAGAAATTTATTTTGAAAATTTGTAAATATAAATATTAATAATTTTAAAGATATTAATTAATCAAATTTAATAAACATATTTTTAAAAAAGAAATAATAATATAAACGAAAAAACAAATAAAAATAATAAAAAAAAAAAAACAAAACATTCCAAATGAAAAATAACGAGTCTTAAGAAAAACAATAAAAAAACTAATAACAAACCAAAAAATGAAAAATTAATTTTTTTCAATTTTTTTCCTTTTAAATTTCGTTTTTTTCAAAAGATTCAAATAAGGTTCCAAAACAGCCAAATAACCCTTTTCGTGTTGTGAATCGCTTTTTGATAAAGGGAATAAACGCGTAGCGCTAAGTTGATTTAATCTATTATCTAATAGGATTGCTGCGTTATTAAATTTAGTATAAGAAGAATTGCCCACACCAAAAACGGAATATTTTAAATAAGGGAGATGTATTTGTAAAGATTTTAATTTTTTCCAAAACTTTAGACCATTTAAAGGAAAGGATCCTTCCCAAAAGGTTGAAACTACAAAGATCACAAAGTCTTCATTTTTTAAGGATTCCACTGGGAATTGATCCATGGAGAAAATTCTAGATTTGAATTTTGCGTTTGTCCACTCCTTGTGTATTCTCTGAGCGATTTGATAGGTAATTCCTGTTTGACTAGCCCATAAAATTAAATAAGAATTTTTTTGGTTTAATTTGATGCTGGAATCTCCGCTGCCATTACTGCCATTGACATTGCCGTTTCCCTTTTTGTCATTATCCAATTTCATTTCACTTTCACTTTTATTTTTATTATCACCTGTGCCACCACTACTATTGCTGTAATTGTAACTTTCATTACTACTATTATCACTTCCGCTATAACTCTTATTTAAATTATCATAATTAAAGTTTTTATTGAAATATATCATATTATTTATTTTTGATAAATATTTATTTTCAAAATGAAGGTAATCAATCACTGATAAATTTTTATTTAAATGTTTAAAATATTGCTCTCTTGTTGGTATAATTTTTTTTTCAGATTGTGGATGCCCACCGGCGCCCAAACAAGAAAAAGGGCATATTCTAACTTCAATATAATCAATTGTATTTTTAATTCGATCAAATAATTTTATAAAATCATGGCAAAAAGTTCCTCCGTCGATTACTAATATTTTTAATAATTTATTATTTATTTTAATTTTTCCCAATTTCATATTTTTGTTTAATTCAAAATTTTCAAATTTTAAATTTGTATTTTTAATTTTTTTTTTTTTTGAAATATCTAGATCAAACAATTCATTTATATTATTATTATTAATTGTTGATAATTGTATTGAAACTGTTTCTTCTTTTTTATTATTATCTTTTTTATCTTTTGGCTTTTTATTAACATTATCAAGATCATTATTATCGACCTCTTTTAAATCATTACCACCCACAATCTCATCCTGTTCATTATCCTCATCCAGATCTACATCAACTTGGTCATTATTTTTTTTCATATGATTGTTCTTATTATTTTCAGTAACGTCCAACACAAAAGATTTTTTTTTTTTTTTAAAATTTTTGAGAAATTTAGGATCAAAACTTTTTTGTTTTTTAAATTTCACTTGTCTCAATTTTTTTTTTTTTTTATTTTTCGTTTGCATTAATGAAAATTCATCTGGAGTTACTTCCTCCCATTCTAAATAATCAATAAAGGAATTACTTTTCATCATTTTATTTGTTACCATAGACCCCAATCCCAACACCTTATTTCTCTTCTTTTGTTTTTCATTTTCATTTCCACTACCATTTTTGTTTCCGCTTCCATTTTCATTTCCATTTCCATTTTCATTTCCATTTTCATTTTCATTTTCATTTCCATTTCCATTTCCATTTCCATTTCCATTTTCATTTCCATTTTCGTTTCCATTTCCATTTCCATTTTTGTTAACAATTTGGGATAAACAATCTATTACAGAAATACCATACCCACCATTTTTAATTGTAATATCTAATTCATTTTTAAAGGTATAATCAGAAAAAATGGTGGAGAAATCCTTTTCAGGTATTTCGTTAACCTTTTCCAAAATTTTTTTGTTTTTTTTTAATAGTTGGGAAATTTCTCGTATGGTTAAACAATTGTCAATGATCTTTTCACCATTTTTCATTAAATTATCATTTGATTCTATTTGGCTTTTAATTGAAACGCAATTTGTTAAAATTAAACAATATATTTGACTTGGATCTAAATTCAATTTTTGAGCATAATATGTTTTTATTAACAGACCAAATATTTCTGATGGTGTTTTAATTGGTGACAAATATGGTATTATCTGTGGATAAGAATTATAAATTAAATTAACAAACGATGGGCAATAGGCATTAATGATTGGCCTTCCCTTTGTATTGTTATTATTTTTCCTATCAAAATCCTTTTCATTGTTGGAGCCTTTGAAAATGCTTTCTCGTAAATACATGGCTTCCTTTAAAATGGCAATTTTTAAAGCAAAGTCTAAACTGAAAATATTATTAAAGCCCAATTTGTTTAAAATCCCAACAATTTTTTTCCTCGTAAATATTTTTTTGTCAATTTTCTCTTTCGCAAATATTTCTGGAAAACTAACAAACACCTCTGGGGAAATGCCCATCACTACATGCATTTTAGGATTTAGGATCTTTTTTTTGATTAGACGAAAACTAATTAATTTTTCAGATAAGGCATTAGTGGGACAAAATAAAGTACACTGCCCACAGTTTATACAATTTGTTTCAGCTAAGGAGGCGTGATCATTATTAAGATTTAAGGAACAATCAAAATTGTTGTTTTTTTCTCCAATATTTAACTTAAACACTTCTAAGCCAATCAATTCTTTACATGCCTGGACACACCTCCCACAGTCAATGCATTTTGACAAATCCAATTGAATTGCATTGTTACAATCAATTAGGGAATTTGATAATTTTAATTTCTGATCAACAATTTGAAATAATTTGTTATTTGATTCTTTGAAGGATTGATCCAATTGCTTTTTCCGAAAATTCCTTAGGGTTTTTTGAATTTTCTTTTTCACATTAATTGTGTTTGTAAAAATCTCTAAATTCTCTCTTACTTGGAAACTACATGAATTGACTATTTCCTTTTTACCTTTGCTGTTTTTGATTTCAACAGCACACATGCCACAGATCCCTATTGGTGATAATAAGGGATGATGGCATAATGTCGGGATTTCGATTCCAAATTCTTTACATGCTTGATATATTGTCAACTGTGGCAAAATTCTTTTCCTCTCGCCATTAATAATAATGGGCAGCATGGATTTCCTTCCTTTAAATAATAAATTCCTATTGTATTCCTGAATTTTGCTCTTTTCAAAAACTATACTTTTGGTTCTCAAATTCCTGCTAGCGGGCCACCGATAGATCAAACCATCTTTAGAACATGAAAAAAGCCTTTCATTTTTATCAAACCTGATCGAATGGATCGTATTCTTATGACCCTGGAATATGGCCACAGTGACCTTCTTTTTTAAATTCCAAACCCTAATGTCGTTATCGTTGGAAAACGAATAGAGCCTTGACTGATCCTGAGATAACACGATACCTCGGATTTGGCCTCGATGGCCACTTAAAAAAATTGGTGATTTTTTTTTGTTTTTTAAATTCCAAATCCCTATTTTGCCATCCCATGATGATGATATTAATCTTTGGTTTCCCTGATCTAAAACTATCTTTGAGATCGCAAATTTATGCCCTTTAAATGTATGGATGCAATTACCACTTTTAAGATCCCACACTTTGATAGTAGTGTCATGCGATCCCGAATAGATCAATTTATTCACAGGATCAACTTTACAACAGATCACCCAACTTGTATGCCCCTTGAAGATCTTTTTTATCTTCCCAGTCTTAATATCCCATGTCCTTAATGTGCGATCAACACTACTTGTATAAAGAGTCTCGTCTAAGGAATACAAAGCAGTAATCATATCAGTATGGCCTATAAAATCCGTTATTACTTCTCCATCTATTAAAGGGGACAAATAATAATAATAAAATTTAAAGATGTAGATGGGGTCGGAGGGGGGGGGTAATGTATTCATTAGAAGTTTTTGGAAAGAAAAAAAAAGAAATAAAATCAAAAATTAAATAATTTTGCTAAAAAAATCCGAATTGAGAAATTGTATTTGTTGTTAGAAATTATTAAATATCTTTAAAAATAATTATCGAATTAATGGATCCTCTTTACAAATAGTGTTTATTATAAATATATTCTTTAAAAAGTTGAATTTTTTTTTTTTCAAAATTTCAATGGGTACTAATGTTGTTAAGCGTGTGTTGTAATTAAAGTATCCACCAGGGTATATGAATTGAAAGGGTTTTATAAAATCTTTTTTTTGTCATTTTTAACACAAACCTTATGTTTTTTGTTTTTTTTATTGGTTAAAGAAAAAGAACAATAAAAATTCAGTAGTACATATCAAAAAGACTTCATATGAACGATTAAATCGATGAGTAGTTTTTAGGTTGTGAAAATAGATTTGGATTTTCAAGCAATTTATAGTTAGTTAAACATTTGCTTGATAATGGGAAATATAATTCAATATGAAACAAAAAAAAAAGACAAAAAGACAGGAAAGAAAAGGAAGAAGAAAAAAAAAAACAATAATTTGAAGAAAAATAAAAACGTGAAAATTTCCACTCAACCTTTATCACAATCTATTAGAAAAAAAATTAAAAAGGCAATCTTCTTTTTTTATTTCTCTTTTATTGTTTTTCCAAAAATTTTCTGTTTGATCTGACTTTTTTGCAAACTTTTTGAAACTAAAATTAAATAAAGCGTTATCTGAATCATTTTAATCACACACTACTTTTATTTTTCTTCTCTTTTAATTTAACAAAGGAAAAAAATGTTGAATGGATTTGAAAATAACCCCATTGACAAAAAATGTATTTTTAACAGAAGTAGGCTTCTACACCTTTTTAAACCTTTACAACTACTTGAAGTTGAAATTTTTTTTTTTTTTTTTTCTTTCAATAATTGGGATTTATTTCTGGAGATTTTCAAAATAAAAAACTTTTCATGTTAATTTTTGAAAAAGAATTACCTCTGTTCTAATTAACTTGCGAGCAGCTACCCCTTAAACATATTTTATGGATCACATTTTTTTTGTTTAAACCTTTTTTAAAGTAAGTTTAAAATAACTTGAATTTTTTTTTTTTGAAAATTTCTAACAAGTTTAAAAGAGTATAAAAGGAAGTGCAAAAGAATTTAAAAAGACGTTTAAAATATTTCAGAAAGTTCAGGTTTGCTTCAATGAAAGAAAAAAATCCTCATAGGTCAAATGGAATGGCTGTCAAATAAATAAATTTCAAAAATATGGTAAACTATTGAAAATTAATAGTGTGAATTTCAAATTAACAAAATTTATATTTTATCTCACAATTCAAGAAAAAAGAGCTTAATTTAAATTCTAAAAATGTTTATTTTGAACTGATTTTGTGAAGATCTTGTTTTTTTTTATTTTATTTTATCAAGTAATTAGGAGGAAAAAATAATTGGGAAATTGAAATAAAAAATTTCTTTTATTAATTAGAAAATGGCAGTAATAATGAGTGCAATTTTTAAATGAAGCGTTTGGCTTGTAAATTTAAAAATTAAGAAAATACTAATTAAAATAAAGAATCTATCAAATATTTCCGAAAATACCCGAAAATCTAAAATACCAGAAAAGTTTTTAACGAAAAAAAAACTCGTTTTAAACAACTTCTAAGAAACACTAGTGCCAATATACTCAGTTTTAAGGTAAATTTGTAATTTTATCATGGAAAAAAATTTTTGTCGGAAAATATCAAAATTCAAAAAATTTAAATTTTAGGGAATGGTATTCAACCCATTTTGTGTGAAAGGGGTTGGTATCTTAGATGACTATAACATTTCATATCATTTAAAAATGGTATTAACGAAATGAGAGAACATGTACTTGTTAAGAAAATTTCTAATTGTGTATCATTACCCATAATTATGTAATCTTAAATACGATGTAAAAATAACTGAATAATATCTAATCGTACTATAGATACCCATATCCTACTCAAGGTGGCCCAAGCAAAACCTTATTTTAACTTCCCATTCCATAAAAGAAATTGGTTTAACCAAAATATACAAACACGCAGCATACCGAAACTAACACAACCCATACCAAACCTAACGCACCCCATATTTACTTACCCTAATAAGTACCAACAATTACTCAAATATACTCAAAAGGTACCAAAACCTCTTTAAGGGTTTAAAGTAGAAAATTCAAAAAAATTAATTTTTTCTGAAAGTAAAATTGTTGTTTTATCGTTAAACTGAGTATATTGGTACTAGGATTTTTTCGAAGTTTTCCATAAAGTGTTTTTATGTGGTTAAAAAATTTTCGAGAATATTTCAAACACCCTAAAATAAACCATAAAGATCTCAGAAAGCCAAGTCTACCCGAAAAAAAAAACAATAATTAAAAATTCTCAAATTGAAAAAGGGGGATACCATTATGAGTTTGGTTGTTATAAGTTAAATATTTTTTTTGTAATATTCACACTCTCTAAACAATTTTTTTAAAATTCACAAATTTATTTTTTTTCTGCAACTGTAAATAACTTGGGACCTAAATTATTTTTTAAAATTGTTATAATACATTTAAATTATCAATTACATTGTTTAGATTTTTAGTTTATTTTTACAAGAAGGTTGAATTATTTTTACAAAAATCATTTTTTTATAATTTTTTCTGAATCATTAATTTTTATATAATTCAAATTCTTCCATACTTGATGAAGAAATAAAAGAAAAAATAATTTTATTTTATTTAAATAGTTGGTAATCACCTGATAACAAACAAAATAACAACTTTCGAAAGAATACAGTTTAACAAACTAAAACATTAAACAAAAACAAATGGAGTTCAAAAAAAAAAAAAACAAGAAAGAAAAGGTGTATTTGAAGACAAAAAAAAAAAGAGAAAACCAAATCGAAATATAAACATATTGTTAATGACAAATGGTGGTATCATACAAAAACAAAAGATAACCGTAGGAAATATATTAAAAAAAATTGCCAAAACAAAAGCTTTTTGAAAAAAAAAGGAAAAAAAAAGAATCAGAGGAAAGAGGATTTCAACAACCTTTTGTTCACAAGAAAAACAAGTATTTTAAGTCAAAAGAAGAGTTTGTGAAACTTTATTTCAATTTGAAATTCAAAAAAAAAGTATTAAAAAAAAATATTAAATTAGAAAAAAAGACTTGAACATTTTCAAAAAATAATCTAATTGAATTAATTTTAAAACCTTATCGACACATCACTTTCAATTATATTATTATAAATATTTGTGAAACCACTTTATTAACAATATATTAGTTGCTATTGTATAAGTGGGGTGTTACTAAAAGTTACTTATCAGATTAACAAAATTTCTGTTACAAATATGATTTTGTTGATCATCACCAATTGAAAAAAAAAACATATTCTAATAAGAAATTCTATTTCAACAAACAAGAATTTGACCATTTTTCATTTTCCATTTTTCATTTTTCATTTTCCATTTTTCTCCCCTCTATTTTGATCTTTCAAAATGAAATATTTTTTAAAAAATTGTGCTTTTTTTTTATTTTTTCGAAAAAAAAAAAAAAAAAATTATCAGTTTATTTATTCGTTTGATCTAAAATCAGAAAAATCACGATCTACAAAATCAAAGTATTCCTATATTTTTTTTTTTGGAAAAGTTAATAAAATCGAAAAAAAGATAAATTTTCTGAAAAATTTTTCACTTTTTTTAACTTTTTTTTTTTCAATTTTTTCAGCATTTTGAACAAGTTGGACGGCTAGAGTTTTAAATATAGCATTATCGGCCAATTTAATCATTATTATTTAAAAGACAATAGTGGTTTTTTAATTTTAGACTGTGGAAACAAAGCCATTTTCTTCTAACTCTAATATGTAGATATATCTTTGTGTTTAGTACTTGATGATTATAAAACTGATTTGTTGAATTTAAAAAGTTTCATTTTTCTTTGGTCTCTAAAACAATTTTTGGAAATCTGAACCAAAATTTTGTTCAATTTATTTTGTGACAAATAGTAAATCCAAAATAGGGAGTAGAACAAAGACTATAAAATCTCTGTTTCAATTTAAAACCATTCTTTTTTTTTTCTACTTGATGTTACAATGTAACATCTAATTCGCCAACCTGACCAATAGTATACCTAAGTTCAAATCAATTTTGAAAGTAAAAATCTGGATTTTTTTTAAGTCAATCATAAATTAGGAATGCAAATAGTTGTAAATTTTTTCATAATTTTCCTAGTTTTTTGGAAATTTTTTGTTTTTTTTGATGATAAAAATTATTCTACAAAATATACTCTATTTTTTGAGATAAAAAATTTTCTAATTTGCCTTCATTTTTCGAATTTCTTATTGAATTATCGAACTTTAAGAAACTTAATTTCATATTTACTTATGGTTTATTGTTGGTTTCTTTTGTCGGTTAATGTATAGGTCTTCTCTAATCAAAAACACACGCTTTTTATTTTGAAACACGTATAAAACTTTTCTGCACATAATATTTGTACAACAGAATGTATTTTTTTTATTGAAAAGCTGAATGAAAATTATCTTACTTTTGCTTTTTGATTTCCAGTAGTTTGTTTTTCTGGCAAACAAAAGAATTTGTCATATTTTGTCTTGAAAATTAAAAGATCCCTGACACCAAAAAGAAAAATTCTTGTTTTTTGTTGAATAATAATTGTCGAAAAAAAATTTCAAAACAAAAAAAATGTAATAATAAACGGAACAATTTTTTCTCAGCCCATTTAGGTTTAGATTTAAATTTATATTTAATTTTAGAAGGAAGAAAGAGAGAAATTTGTCAGATTTGTAGGGTTGTTTAAATACCAATCCTAAATAAAAATTTTTTTTCTCTCATAAATTTACAAAATTTTTCAAGAATTCGCTCAAAAATTCTTAATTTTGTGTTTGTCAAATAAATTTCTTTTGAATGTAAAAAGAGAGAGAATTGTTTTTCAAAATTTTTGTCTCTTAAAATTGATGAAGTTTCTTTCATAATACTTTTGTTTGTCTGTTATTTGATTTTTGAACCTTTAAAATTGCAAAAAACAAAAATCTCGCAAAAGAAAAAAAAAAAAAAAAAAAGAAAAGAAGAAATTACTGAGGGTATCCCACAATTTAACAGTTTTATCAGAAGAACCAGAAAATAGCCTTCCTTTTTTGTCAATCTGGAATGTTGTTATTTTCTTTGTGTGTGATTTAAATGTTGTTAAAGGTCGTTCATTTTTTAAATCGTAGGATTGCAATATCCCAGAAGTGTCACTTGCATATAAGACCCCGTTTGCAACTTGAAGCCCATTTAAAGGCGCCTGGTGGTTAATATATGTTTTCACTAAGTGGCCACTATTGATGTCGTAAACACAAATAAAATGTGATTGCAACCCACAATATAAATAATTCTCGTCAAATGTTAGGCAATTGACAGCAGTTCCACCTTTGTCTCCATATGACAGGATTGGCTGAACAAAATTTATTCCCTGTTTGGGAATTCTTGAAAAGTCTTTGCTCATCCTCGATCTTAAAAATCACAAATTTTGCAACAGGTGGAAAGGAGATGGAAAAAAGAAAAAAATAAAAAAAATAGGATTTATTTATTCAGGAATCTGTTTTGTTATTCAAGTATTTGAAACCAGACTCCAATTATCCAAAATAGAAAACTTGATGTTTTTGAAATTGTCTATCAGAAACTTGGAAAGAGTAAAGAGAAAAGGTTTTTAATGGATTTAAAAATCATTTTCGTTTTTCATTTTTACTTGTTGTTCTATAATTTGTTTATTTGTGGTTTAAAAATGACGCAAAAAGTGTTGTGTATGGTTTGTGAAGGAGAAAATACATTTTTCGATTTAGTAAAAAAAATTTCAATTTATTAACCAAATAATTTATTATTTTGAAGGTGTAATAATAAGAAAGATCGAAAGATCATGTCAAAAAAAATTCGTCTTCTCAAAACAGTTCTCTTGGATGGTTGTGATCATAAATTTCAATGAAAGTTGCATTTATTAATTCCACTTTTTGAATCTTTGATGAGAAAAGATTTCCACTTCATCTTCTTGTTTTTTGATTATTATCTGATCTTATATCAATCTAGACTTATTTTGTGATATCTCAGTCTTGGAATTCAATATTTTAAGGCAAAAAAAAACTAATTAATTTATTATTTGTTGGGAAAATCAAAATACATGAATTTTTATTATTTTTTGAATCTTGTAAAAGAAAAAAAAATTCAATTATTGATAAATTATAATTGCTGAAATTTTCGAAACAACCCTAGTCAAATTTGAAATTGTTATTGTTTGCTTTGTGTGGAGCTTTCCCATGAGATCATTTTAAAGATTATCTTGTAATACTTGGATTTAACTTGGTAAAAATTGAATAAAAAGAAGAAGGGAAGTTCATCAAAGAGTTTTGGTTTTTCAACACTTTAAAAAGTCAAATTAAAAATTACAATTTGTGAAAATAGTTTTAACAACTGTCCATTTTTTATAAACAAACTTTAATTTGTAACAAGATCTATAAACTTGTCATTCTTAAAAAAAATAATTCACATGTGTGGTTGACAATTGATCGACACTGTTGGTAATATAATCAAAATCTGGAAGAAATTGGCAATGGAAAAAGATCATCTTTGTCTTTTCAAAAATTTTATTTATATTTACATTCTACTTTTTGGGTATTATTTGCATTTTGAAATGTAAAAGAATCATTTAAAATTAGAAGTTCCGGGAAGTACTGTTGATTTCACCAATTTCAATTTTCATTTTTTGGAAAGTCTTTTGGGTATTTTTTTTTTGATTCAAAGAGGGTTAAAAAAATTGTTTATATATCCCCCTAAATTGTGTTTGAAAGTAGAATCTAAAAAAAAAAAATAAGAAATATATTGTATTATTTCATATTAAGAGTTGAACACATCCGAATAAAGTACAATGTATGTTAATTCGAAATATTAATTTGAAGAAACATTAGTTTTGTTTTTTTATCTTTTAATATTAAATTTAATTCTTTATTTTTAGTTTTTGAATAATTTATTATATCACCAGGATTATAAGAAAATCCATTAATAGTAAAAATTATTATTAATATATTTCCTGGGGGTAACAAATTATTTGAGTTAAGATATATCAACATAATATTTCTTATCTCCCAGGATTAACCAAAATTTTACCAAGTTTAGAAAAAAAAATTGAAAATTATCATAATTTATTAAATCAAATATTTTACTGTTTAACTAAACACCATTTCAAAAATTGTGACTCGACTCTAATAATAAATTGATAAATATATACCCTTTATTATTCAAGAACAACTCATAATTAAATCTGATTTGTAATTCAATTTTAAAATAGTCAAAATCGATATAAACCTGATTATTTAGAAATTAAAAAACAATAAAACCAAAATCTAAAAAAAAGTGAGTCCAAATTTTTGAAATGAGCATTACCGATTTTTTATTATGAAATTTTCACTGAAAAAAAGTTTAACAGAAGATTTTTTACTAATAATTAAATTCATTTTGAACAATATTGGATAGTGAAAATTTTCTTATTGTTTATTTGTCTTTTCAAAGATCTTTGTTTTTGCAAAATTATCTTTCACAAAACAAAAAGTATCAAAAAAAAAAAAAAAATAAATAAAAAAATGGAGAAAACCAAGAAAAAAAAATAAAATTTTTCAAAGAAAAAGAAAAAAAAACCAAAAATTAGAAAAAATGATTCTGACCGAAAAAATCAAAAATATTTTTTGATAATAATCGGTGATAAACCCTGAAAAAAACTTCTATTCATATTATAAAGTGTGTTGAAAATTTTGAAAAATAGTTTTTAATCAGTATTTTAATCTAAATAATTATTTAAAACGGCTTAAAGAGGAGTAACTTAGGTTTTTGTATTTTTCTTTATAAATAATAATTTATTTATTTCATATTTTTTGAAGATATTTATTTGAATAAAAACAATCTTGATGAATAAAATGTTAACCAAAATAGTTTGAAGTTGTTTTTTTCTTAATTTATAATTATAAATTCTATGATTTTATACTGAATTTTGTAAAATGGGTATTGGGTATAGACCAACATTATGTACAATATCCTTCTTCAAGGATTTAAAAAGACATTTAATTCTTATGAATATTTTAGATTAAAAGTTTTATTATTATATTTAGTTCCACTTTTAAGACACAAACTTTCAACAAAATTTAAGGTACAAAAAATCATCAATTAAGTAACAAAAATTGAATTTTTGTCAAATAATTTATGTAAAAGCAAAATCGAAAAAATTTGTTTTAATTTTTGATTTTTTTTGTTCCTTAAATCTCGTTGAAAGTTTGTTTCTTAAAAGTGGAACCGGTTGTAGTTTAATTTCATTTTTCAAAATCTTGATATTCTTAATTTGAAAATATTTCATTGCAAAGAACAGTTCAAATATCAATTTATTTTTCAAACATTGTTTCATAAAATTTTCACCATGAAATTTTTCTTCAATTTGTCGTAAAAAAAAATCCAAAAGGTAAATTAACGGCTAAGTTTGTAATGGAAAACTTAATTTATAGTATGTTTCTATAAGTTTTTAATGGTTGGAAAATTTCACAAATATTTAATAAGTGGGATATAAGATGTAAAAATTGTATTTTTTTACAAAAATGATTAGAATTTTGTCAACCTCGTTTCTGTGATTGATAAAAATAACAAAGGAGGTTGCAAAAAATCAAATTTTTGAGAAAATTCCGTTCAAAGTGAAAAATGAAAACTATTTGGACTTGTTGAGAATTAATTACGTTTATTTTTTGATTTCTTAGTTAAGTTTAGATAGTTTTCTGTTTTCACTTAAAAGGTCAAAATGGACGAAAATTGATATTGTTTGAAGAATTTTCTTGTTATTTTAAAACAAAGACACACTTGATAAGAAAACACTTATTTATGTTTTGAGTTAATCAAATTCACAAAGTAATCAATTTTTAAATGAAAGATCATTAGTTCTCAACTGTATATAATTTTTTTTTTATTTTCAAAAAACTTAACCCATTTCCACCAATTTTATTCACTTTGATCAATCAAAATAGAAGTCCACAAAAATTTTTGTATCAAAACCTTCACCAACCCAATTTGTATTGAACTGAACAATTCAGATTTCCAGAGAAACAAAACAAAAAAAATCATTTTATCAAAAAAGCACCATAAAAATGAACCCAATGTTTATCGTGTTTGTTAATAGTGTTTCTGATCATCAATCAAATAGATACATACTAAACCCGATTGTAAAAATTTGTACACACCCAAAATTAAAAATAGGCAAAATAAAACTCAATTTATTATATTTTTCCAAACGTAATAGAAAACCACATTTAAGTAACCCAATATAAATGTTTTTATAAGTAATCATTCCCATCCAAATAAAAGAAAAAAATATCAAACGAAAAAAACAAAATTGGTTTGTTAAAAATTCTGAAACGAGCAAAACAAAAAATGTATTGGTTAATTTGTTGAAATTCCACCAACAATTGTTGATCGATCAAATGATAAGATAACATCGATCAATTTGCTGTGGTTTTTCTTTTTAACAGAACTCAACACTATTCTTCTATTAACCATTGAAAAAAATTTCCAGATCTAATGAAACAGATCACCTAACTGGAAAAAAAGGAAATGAAAACTAAATAAAAAAGAAAAAAAAATGAAATAGTTTGTAAAATCAAAATTATTCCCAAATTGTATGTAAAGTTTAGTATTACTATTCCTTCAACTGTTTAAACTGTGTCCAAATTTTTGGAATTTAGTTTGTATTCAAAAGTGTTGGTGATATCTTCAATCCAAGATAAAAAAAAAAAAAGAAAGAAAATTGCAACTCCTTTGTAGGAATTGTTTTGAATTTTCGAATTGATATGGGAATTCAAGAAACCCGAGAGTCAAAACTAAGAGCCCTGTCCTCTTTTAAAAATGGGTCGTTTGTTTAGAGTGTATGAAATGATCTTCATTTTTTAAGTTTCAGAAAATCGTGATTATTTTTCATTTTCAGATTTCAAAATATGGGTGTTTGGTTTGGGTATCTTTTTTTATTTTATTCATTTTATCAATTAAAAAAAGGTGGAAAATACAATTTTGATCCAAATTGGAGGATATTTCAATGTATCATTCATTAACAATTCAAATGAGATTGAAACAAAATCCTTTGAGACAATTTTGTGAATTGCCAACCAAGTCCTTAAAATATAAAGTGAAATTTTTATATTTTGGTTAATTTATGAAAAAATAATAATAATTCCAAAATAAACAAATATAAAATGAAACTAATATGGCTTCTTTGGATTAGACACATTTATTAAAAAATAATATCAAAAAAAAAAAAAAGATATTTCATTTAGAAATCAATTAACTTGTCAAAAAGCACATAAAAAACATAACATTGTGGAAAAAAGTGAAACAGGGTTTTTGGTTGGGAACATTACTGAAAATTCAAAGTAAGCTCAATTAATAAAAGAATAAAGAAATAAATAAAGACAAAATAAAAGTGTTTAACACAATAACAGTTTTTTTTAATACTATCTTTTGATCGGGGTTTTTCTTTGATTGATTACTTATTAAAAATTTGTTTAAAAAATTGACTTTTATTGTGATCTCCAAAACCACAACAATTATTTTGATATAAAAGTTGATTTAAATATTGTTTGTTGGATTGATTGAAAATAATATAAAGGATTTTTATTTTTAGTTAATTGGTTTCTTCTTTGTATTGATTTTACTTTTTGTTTATCTGTAAGGTTTCCAATGAAAAAATGCGTTGGACCTTTTTCCCTATTTCTCTTTTTTTCTAAATGGAAAGAGAAAATATCCAAATTACAAATAAAAAACTTAATTTCTTACAGTTAATTGTTAAATAACAAGATCAAAATTTTCATTTAGCTTTGCATAAAATCGCATTCCAAGAATTAAAATAAATCATCAAAGTTCCCAATTCTCAAAGTTTAGTTAATACTTTAAACATCTTTTTAGAATTAAAAATTTGGAAAGTTGAATGAAAATTTTGTTCCATTCATTTTGCAACAAATAGTAGATTTATCAATCTTTAAAGTTTACAAATACAAAGTTAAATTTAACAAAACCCAAAACAAAAAAATAAAAAATAATTATTCTCAAATTCTGTTAAAAACAGAATTTTTTAGTAAAAGACTAATTGGTTGTTTGGTGAAACTTAACCTTCTATTATTTTACAATTTAAAGACTTTGGTTTAAAACAACACCTTTCCAGAAATACCCAGTCCTCTTACTGACCCACAGTTTTTTTTAACTTTTGTGAGAGAAAAGCTATTCTTTGTAATTTTTACAAAATCTGTTAAGCCTGAAAAAAATCCCCTCAAGAAACATTTTGAATTTTCAGGGCGTTGTTGGTCAGTTGTGTCAATTTGAGAATTGCTTTTCCTAAATTTCTATTCTGTTGATAATTGAGAAAAAGAAAAATTTTTTTAAAAAACAAGTAAAAACAATATAAATTTTTTTTTCAACATGTAAATCCCAGAACACCAAACTATGTAGACTTTTGTAAATAGTTTCCAATTTATAAAAACTAAAACTTGTAATGGAAGAAAAAAAATTTAACATATTTTTCTTCATCTTTTAAAAAAACCAAAAAAAGATGAATTACAAAAACCTTTCAATTGAATACTCTCAAGGGTAAAAATTAACACTTGTACAGGATTTAAAAATACTCTCAAGTTTTAATTTTCTTTTGATTTGAACAATCGACTTATCATCAAAGCAAAATAAAAATTTTCTTGTTTTTCTTTCCTATTGAAGAGTAAGAAGTATTCTAGTGAAATAAAAAGAAACTACTATATGATAAAAACCAAAAATTAAGCCCTAATTTGTAGAAGTTCAATTCTTTAACTTTATATAATTGATGAGCGTAAAAAAAATTTCCTGAAATAATAAAGAAACAAGGGACAAATATTCACAAAAAAGAAAAAAGTTTTTTTATTCTAAATAGATATCATTTAATTTTTTAATCTTACTGTTTCTCAAATTCAGCGTACTTTTGATTTTTTTTTTATAAAAAAATAATAGACACTCTCAAAATGCGATGTTTTCTTTGGGTGATGAATAAAATTTCAATTTGGAGAAAAAATTAAGAAATGATTTTATTTTTTCAACAACAAACCTATTTCGAAACCAAAACAAATATTTCCGAAAATTAAATGGGAAACGAAATAAACCCAGAAAATTCCCAACAACAAAAGCTCCGCAAAAAAGCATTCAAAAAATTTACAAAAAAAAGGCTCAACTCAAATGATCCAATTTTGTTTCTTGATCAGTTCCATCGTGTTATCCAATTCAATTCAAATGTTCCACAAATTTTGAATCGAAAAAAGGAAGATATTTTTGGGGAGCAAATTGAAAACTTTTCACCAAAAAACCAAATACATGTAGGCACTAGTAGTACTTTCAACATCAACAACCAAATAATAAAGCTATTGGATGCAAAACAAGAAACTGTGAAAATCATATGGAGTTTTCTTGACGGACAAAAACAAGAGAACTTGAAAAAAGGAAATGAACAAACACAAGAAAAAGAAAAAACAAATAAAGAGCAAGAACCACAATTGCCAAATGAGAATTTAATTTGGGTGAGCGTTCACTTGAAAAAATTGTTTGTCGAAAACTCCATAATTATCGAGGCCAAGATGGAAAAAATTGACAAGCCGATCGAACTTTTAAAAAAAAGAAGATCAATCCAAAATTTAAAGAAACAAATAGCAAACGTGCAAAGGAAATTACAAGAACACAACAGCGTAGTTGAGAAGTCCACCATTCCAGAAAAAACACAGGTTGTGTTTGAGAAGATTTCCAAACAAGTCTCGATCACAAATGTGATCCGAGAAAAATTTCAGCCGGTTAAAAATGCAACAGACAAAATTAAGGAGCAACTCAAAGAGTACGAGCCAAATTCAAAAGAACACAGGCAACAGCAAACCGAGAGGGAAGAAATTGTCAGTGAGCAAATCAAATTGTTGAGGATCCAAGAGAAAAAATTGTCGTTCCAAGAAGAGAAAATAACAAAAAAAAAATCCGAGTACAACAGCCTCCGCCAAATCAAAAGGAACAAATTAAAGCTAACCAAATTACAAAAAGAAAACAAATCAATCAAAAGGGAATTCAAAGAAAAAAACGATCTCTTTTCAAAACAAAAGGAGCACCTGCTGTCCGTTGTGAAAAAAAAAGAGCTTGTCATCATGAACCAAAGCGAATACCAACAGCAGAAAAAGGAAATTCAGGAATTAATGGACACCATCGATTACACCAATAGACAGATTAAAACACTAAACCAAAGAATGAAGACGACAAACAAGGATCACAAAATCGAAGAAGAAATATTTGGCTTCAAAACCAACATCAAGAAATTCACGAATCTCAATAACCGAACGAAAGCTCAAATTTCTCAAATCAAAGGAAGAAATCGCAATAACAATAGGAACGGCAACAAGAACAAGAACAAGAACAACAACAAGAATTATAACATTAAGGGCAACAAAAAAACTTTTAAGAACAATGATAGGTTGCATGTTGGCCATCGGAGGAATTTAACCATCTCGCCATCTTCAGAAAGTATTAAAACATTGCAGGCAACATCTTCAGATATACTAAAGCAATCGAAAAGCATTTTTTCTTCTTCCATGAACGATATTTCTGTTCTTAATAAAAAACAGGCTAATAAACCGAAAAGAAATTCAATAGTCTTTAAATCAAAGAAAATAATAAACCAAAAAAGGCAAAGAACCAAATCAATGAATTTTCAATTGAAAAATAAGCTGTTTGTAAACCTTCAGAAGGAAAAGTCTTTGTAAGAATTTTCATTTCCTTTAATTTTCTGTATTTTCCTTTTATCTCATTTCCTTTTGTTACATTTAATTTAATTTAATTAATTTTAATGTACTTTAATTTCATTTAAACTGAATTCCAAAAATTTGGACACACCCAAAATCAAAAATAGGCCAAAAAAAATCCGAAATTTATTATATTTTTCTAAACATAATGTTGTACCACATTTAAGTTACCCAGTATTAATTTTTTTATAGTAATCATTTTTATCCAAATAAAAGATAAAAATATAAAACGAAAAAAAAAAAATCAGTGTGTCCAAAATAATGAAACGAGCAAAACAA
The DNA here is from genome assembly GCA_027625915.1 of Anaeramoeba flamelloides. Lineage (NCBI taxonomy): Eukaryota > Anaeramoebidae > Anaeramoeba > Anaeramoeba flamelloides. The sequence goes on from JANTQA010000026.1 coordinate 334,692, forward strand.
AATTTGTATTAGTAAATTTGTTGAAATCCCATGAACAATTGTTGATCGATCAAATGATAAGATAGTATCGACCAATTGTATGTGATTTTTCAATTTAACAAATTCAACACTAGTCTTCTATCAACCATTGATTAAAATTTTCCAGGGATAATGAAACAGATCACGTAACTGGTAAAAAGGAAACGAAAACAAACAAAAAAGACAAAAAATGAAATAATAGTTTGTATAATCAAAATTATTTTCAAATTTAATTTAAAGTGAAGTATTGATATTTTTTCAACTGTTTAAAATGTGTCCAAATTTTTGGAATTTAGTTTAATTTTGTTTCATTTAATTTCATTCCATTTTAACCCATTTAATTTAATCTAATCTTTCTTTGGTGTCTATTCTTAATGGGATTCAATTTATTGTTAAGGGTTTGATGAAACTTCATCTAATCTGTTAAAGAGAGAATTTTGAAGTGACTAAATTTGAGACTTCCAATTCAAAGAGTGTCTAAAGACATAGCCATCAGAAGTATTATAATCCTAATTTAGTTTTCTAAAAAGAAAAAAGATTTCTTAATGGGATTTATTATCGTCTTCTTTTTTCAACAACGTTTTTTCAAACCAGAAAATAATCACCTTTTTTACTGATTTTTTTATTTATAGATTGATTATTTCTTCTTTTATAAGAAGATTAGATAAATACAATAACGCGATTTAAATACCACAACCATAATTCATTGGATACCAATTTTAGAATCCTTTCATAATCAAGTATACAACTGTTTGATACCTTGACCCAATTATTTTAAATTACTTGGTGTATATTACTTTGATAAGATTATGAGATAAAAACAAAATTCTAACCTTTTAATTCAAAATATTTTGATTTAAATACACAATCCCCATTGGAATTTACATACCATCACCTTGAGATTGCACAAATGAATTATCGCTAATGATGATGGATTGAAAATTATTGAAGGTATTGGGTACAAATAGAAAAAATTTTCACTTTTTTCCTAAATCCAAAAGCGATCAAAAATCTCAATTGTTCATTAGAGCAGAACTCATTGATTCTGAACCTTTAAACAACTTGTTTCATTTTTTTTTTGTTATATTTAAAGAAAAATCCAAAGTCACCCCAGATGCTGATGTAAGTATTTTTACAACCTTCCAAATTAGTTAAATAATAATTTGTAATATCTCACTAAAAACATCTGTTTGTGATTTTATGTAAGGTATTTCCAAAAAAGTGTGGCATTTTTTTTTACATTTCATAAAAAATCATCTTTGTTAGTAAAAGTATTCATTAATTGACATTACCAAATTAAGTTTAATATTAATACCAATTGAATAAATGGCTAAGGTATTTATTTAAAAAATTGTTCTTTGAAATATTTCTCAAAAATAAAAAAAAAATAACACTTTTTTTGGAGAAAACAATGCACGACCAATTTCAATAAAAAACTGGAAATATGGAAAGGGTATAAATGTTTTTTTAAACAATAAAATGCAGTTATGTGTTGTCAATTCTATTTGAAAATTTACATAGATTAAACAAGTTATGAAAACGTTTTTTTCAAACGAAAAGAAAATAATAAATACCAATTTTCACCCCTTAAAAATATCGGATAAAATCGAGATCAGAAATTTTAATATCTTTTATTTATGTAATACAATACTAAGAAATAAATTGAATTATTATCAAGAATCGATAAATGGTAGTTAATGATTTTGGAAATTTAAATACTCTTTTGAAGATTAAGTTTAAAAGATATATTTTAAAATAAATTTGCCCCACTTTATTGGAAATAGCTTAGCTTTTAAAACAATCTTTTTTTAACAATTTTTTTTATTAAATGTCAAAAAGTAAAAAAAAAGAAATCATTACTATAAATGTAAATTGGGACGGTTGTATGATTTTAGATTATATTGATCTTTTGAATTCTTGAAACAAATGTATTTAACAAGAGAAATGATTGTGCATGTGCTTGATTTAAAACAATATTTTGTATTTATAAAAAAGAATAAATTGGGGATTTGGTGAGAATATTGAAAATCACCAAACCATCAATAAATTGGTGATTTTTATTTAAAATTGCTATTACTTTAATCCTATAGGATCAATAAATCGTGATCTGTAGTAAAAATTCCAAAAAACTAAAAAATTATTTCTTTCCAGAGGATTTTTCTTTTTCTTTTTTATTGCTTTATTAATTAATGACAACCCAACAAGTCTAAATTTAAGAGTTAATTAAATAATTAATAATTATAAAGAAGAAAAAGAAATTGAACATTAAAATCAATCGATATTTTTATAAAGAATGGGGGATTACTTATACAAAGAAAATAATTATAAAGAAAATTGAAGAAATTTCAGGTGATATTAGCTGATCTCAAAAAAAAATCATCCATTAAACCACTAATTGGACTTTATCTGTAGTAATTTAACACCAATCTAAGAAGGAGGTATAGAGTAAAAAAAAAAAAAAAAACACAAATTCACAAAGAATCTCCAACTTGATGGAGGTATAACCCTCGTTTTGTAGAAACATTTCAAATTTAAATAATTGTCTTTAAAACTTCATTGAGCTAAGAAAAATAAAGAAACCATGAAGAGTCGACAATATCAAAATATTTAACTTTATTGCTTTACATAATGTGATACTAGGCTAAAAGCCATGGTTTATCTCAAATAGTTGTTATCGTTAATGGAAGAGGCCGGATAAAAGGATAAGTCAAAGTATAATAAAAAACATAATCTTTTGATTTAATCATTGATTTACTTTGGATTTTTTTCTTCATTTTTAAAAAAAAAAAAATTTTTTTTAACATCTTGGTGTCTGTATGATCAACAAAAATTAATGAATATTATTATTATAATTTTATCAACTATTAAAAAATGATTAATTTTTAACCAGTAATTCATAATCAATTATCACATTTGGCATTTTATGATGTATTAATACAATATCATGATTTTTTAAATTACAACTGTTCCAAGTCTACAATGAAAATTTTTCGATATCAAATTTTGATGTTGATATAGATTTTTAAAAAGTTGAATATGAAAATAAGAAAGCTCGTATTGAAAAAAAAAATTTCTAAAATGAACTCATATGAAAAATAATACTCTGATCTAATCAAAAAAAATTATTCATTTTTTGATGAGTAAATATTCTATCGTTTATCAAGGAATTTTTGATGTTTTTTAGTCATTTTGGGTTCTGGAAATTTATTTTTCGAATATCAGAAAAAAATCTATAATATTGGCTCATTTAGAAATTTTTTTTTTCAATACGAGCTTTCTTATTTTCATATTCAACTTTTTAAAAATCTATATCAACATCAAAATTTGAAATCGAAAAAATTTCATTGTAGACTTTGAAAAGACTGTATATTACGAATAGAATAAAAAAGAAAACACAATTTACTTTTTTGTCAATTCGAAAGAATATTCACATAACAACCCAAATATTTTATAAATTCACGAAAGAATTATTTTTAATAGTAAATCAATGAACAAAGGAAGTTTTTCCCCCCTTCACACATGTATTAATTTCCAATATTTTTTTAGTTCAAGTTAGATAAACACTTTAAAAACATTTTATTTAATAAATCTAATAATAATTTAAATACTTTTAATTCATCTTCAATTATTAAAAAATAAAAATCATATTTTGTATAACTCTAAAAACAGAGCATCTTACAAATCTTTGGAATTCGATTGGATTTTCAAAAAATAAAAAAGAATAATCAATTAAAAAAAAAAACTCAAATTTTAACATAAATAAAATTAATAAACCGAAAAAAACTTGTTCGTAAAGTTGGAAATATATTAAAAGATAAAATGAATTTATTTTTTTTTAAAGTTTTGATATAAACTTAGAAAAAAGACATAAAATCAGCATTACAAATGAATAAATTCTCTTTTATTAGACATTGTTCTAAAAATTATGAATTATTTCAAAACCCTTCGATTAATATTTAAAGTTTTGGATTTTTTGATATTTATAATAAAGAAAATAAATCAAATTTAATTACAAAAAAAAACAAGAACAAAAAAAGTTAAAATGTGACAAAAAAAAACAATATTCTAAAATGAAAATTACTTTTATCAATTAATTTTAACAGTTTATAAAAGACTTAGAATTATGTATAAATATAGTGGTTAATTTTTTTTTTTTAGGATTTAATTTAGGATTATTGATTTAAAAAAAAAATTGATTAAATTGAAATATAAAAAACAATAATAAATAATTATAGTTATTGTGTATTTCGGATTTATGAAAAGTACTTTATTAATTACCAAAATAATTGATAATTTTGAAAATTTTTAGAAAAGTTTCTACAATAAAATCTAAAAATCAAAATCCTTAATATTGGCAAAATATTTAATTTGCGAACTCAAAATTTGATTTACATCCATCAAATATAAAATATTAAATGTTTGGATTTTGTTATTTTTTATTTTCAAATTAAAAATTGATTGTAATTGTAGAATTTAAAAAATTAACTTTATAGAAAAGAAGTGATTAATTATTCTTTATGATAATACCAATGAGGTTTAATATCCCCAACACGACTGATGTGGTTAAATAATTTATTTTTTTTAGATGATTAATTAATAAATATTAACCTAATTTTTATGTACAATTACTGGGTAATTATAAGGGGAAAAAAACAATAAATTAAAAAAAAAAATCAATAATATAAATTATAAAATAAACAATAAATAAAATTATTTTGTTATATCTCGAACATTCACTAAATAATACTTTTTTATTTTTATTTTATTTTATTTCTTTTCTCATTTAAAAAGTGATGATAGCAAGAAGAACATTTTATTTCAAGAAAAATCCAATAAAAATAATACACCATTAGAATCCATAAATCTGAGTGCATCCAAAATACGATCACATTCAACCGACACAAGACAAACATATATTGACAAAATTAAAAACCATACCCAATTTAAAACATTTGATGAATTATTCAAATTCCCCATAGGAATTGAATACTTTAGGGAATATTTATCAGATAGATTTAAACAAGAACCTTTATTGTTTTATTTAGCTTATCAAAAATTTATAGAATATTATGATGAAGAAGTAAGTCTTTTATTTATTTTATTTCTTCATTTTTACATTTTAAAAATTATTATTTTTTAAACATTTTTTTTAAAAGTAAAAAAAATTAAAATAAATATTTTTAGATTATAATTTTTCGATAAAAGTCATATTAGATTAAAATAATCTATTAAAAATTAATTGTTAAATGCATTTCGAATAATAAACTGCAGTGAATTAGTTTTTCTTTAATTCTTGAGAACTTAATGTTCTATTTTGAAGAAAAGCTAAAAAAAAAAAAAACAAGATTAAAGAAAAATTATGTAACAATTTTTTTTTTTTTTCATCTCATATATTAAATTCATTTGGATAATTACAAACTCAATTTTTATTTATAAATGTCTGTCTTTGAAATTCACTTTCTTTTATTTTTTAAGACTTTCTATTGATTTAAAGAGTTGTTTTAAAAATTTAAATTAATTTTGATCATTATATTATACTTCTTGTTTTTAAATATATTAAAAAAAAAATAATAAATATCCAATGTTTTTTGCTAAAAGTAAAGAATTTAATAATATATCAATATTTAAACTACGATAATTAAATATTAAACAGTTATATTTATTAATAGTAGCAATCCCTAATTAAAGAATATTTTTTTAAAAATATCAAAATATTATACAACACCTATTAGATAATTTTTTTTTTTTTTTGATTTTTATAATTTAAATTTTGATATCCTTTTCCAATTGATTTTAATAAAATCAATATCAAATATAACAAGTGATGTAGATCTGAAAAATATAGCATCATTTTTTATATTTTTTCTTGAGAAAAATAACAATTTTAAAAATAGTAAACTTTTATAAATATCAGAGTTTTTTTATTTTTACCAATCGAAAATATGAAAAACAACATTAGAAATTTAAAAAATAAATCAGTTAAAGGATTTCAAAAAATTGAAAATTTGAAATATATTATTAATGCTGGCTCAAAACAATTGAAAATAAAAATTATAAAAAATATCTTATTACAATTTAAAATATATTTAATAATTGGCTGCTTAATCCTAATAAAAAAAATATTGAATATATTAAAAAAAGATCAATTTTATTTATCCGTAAAAAAAGGAAAGGAGTTGCTTTGAATTATAGACCAATATTTATTAACCAAAGTTTACCAAGATTATTTCTAAATATGCTATACCAATTAATTGAATCTTATTGTGAATTTATTCACAAATTTCAATTTGGTTTTCGAAAACAATATGATACTCGCATTGCAGTATTAAATCTCTTAAATACTTATAATAAAAGGAAATCAGATAATGAAAATGAAAATTATTATAAAACATGTTATTATGTTTAATATACCAAAATCTTTTGATTCAATCAATTTTAAAATAATTAGAAAAACAATAAAAAAATTTTTTCTAAATGAATTATTAAAAAAAATTAAATTAAAATTTTATCAAGGTAAAGTACTTGGTATATTTCAAGGAACTCCTTTATCACCCATTTTATTTGCTCTAATGTCACATTTTATTTTATTGAAAATCATACCAGTAACAAATCATTACTAAAATGTTTTTAGATGATTTAACTTTAATTATCAAAGACAATAAAAATTATTTAAATCCAAAATTAAATTCAAAATAGGAAATTATTATTCAATTTGGATTTAAACTTAATAATGATAAAACAGCTATATTGAAAGATTTTAAAAAAATTAAATATTTAGGAATTTATTTTGATAAAATTTCACATATAGTTTATTATTTAAAAAAATCTAAAGAGACGTTTTGTAGCGACGGTAAACAATTATTTAAAAACAATTCTCTTGCCAAGATCTTAAAAATAAGATTATTCCAATCTTTTATACCAAGACAATTAACATAAGGATTGGAAATATTTAATTATGAAATAAAAATTTGAAATTAATTAAATACTTGGATTCATTCATGTATCACCGAAATATGTAAAATAAACAGAAACACGCCAATTATTATTTACAAAACAAAATTCAAAACCGAAAATCTTGTAATTTCAGTTTATAAAAAAAAATTCAGATTCAAAAAATTAAAAAAAATTCATCTCTTCCCTATTTGGAAAAATTAATAAAATTCAATCAACAAACAAATAATAAAATTAACTGGAATTAAAAAGAAAAATTGAATTGAAAAAAGAAATTTATAAATACATATATAATGAATTATTGAATTATAAGAGCTGGAAATGTCGTTAGTTTTTCTTGAGTTTTCGGTTTATTTGGAAAATCAATAGATTTTAGAATTAAAACAGAAAACCTCAAGAAAACCTAGGAACTTGACAACACTTTGCGTTAGGCTTTCCAGAATTTAAAAGAATTAGAGAAAAATCAAAAATTTTACTCTATTCTTTTGAATTCTGGAAAATTGCGGTTAGGTTTTCTTGAGTTTTTTTGTTTATTTGAGAAAACGATAGATTTTACAAATAAAACAGAAACCCCCAAGAAAACCTAGACACTTTATGGTACTTTACGGCACTCTACAACACTACAAAATAATAAAATCTCAAAACTATTGATTTAAAACCCAGAGATAATAAAGTTAACCTTCAAACTCAACACTCCTAAAATTCAGGACATTTACTAATTGTCTAAATAGATATTATTATGTAATCGATAAAAATTCAAATCAATTTTGTCCTTTGTGTTTAAAGTGTGAACAGAAAGTAATAATAGAAAATATTGATCATTTTTTATGGGCGTGTACTTCCTATGAAAAAAATAGATTAATTTTTCAAAACAAATTAAAAGAAATAAATCTTCATGAATTAATTTTAAACTAAAAATAGTTTGAAAATTCTTTTCATTAATTAATAATCGTGAAACTGATGATTTTACGCTTAAATTTCCTTTTTAGAAATTTAAGTCTAAGGGTAACTAGGGTGTAATTTAAACTTTTTCAATAATAAAAATATCAGATTTTTTTTTTTATAAATGCTTCTTATAATTATTTTACATTCCATTAATTTTTTTTTTTTTTCAAATATGACTTTTGTAACATTTAAAAACACTTTTATTTGTAATAATAACAATTCTAAAGGGATTAATAATACTTATTTACCCCCCCAAATAAAAAAAAGTAAAACACAAAAAAGCAAAAAGAAAAAAAAATAAACATTTAAAACTTTTAATTATCGTTTTAGGCCAATAACTCGATGCTTATAAAACATCTTTGTAATTTATTTACATTCCAAAATAAAATTCCTTCAAAAATTATAAATTATTTAGAAATCAATATTTGATATTTTAAAGAATTTTGTAAAGTCTTTATTTTGTTTCTTTATTTCTTTATTTTTTTTTTAAATAAGCTAAATAATTTAAAATGGATTTATAAATTTGAAATTTATTTCAATTTTTGAATTTTAAATGATCAGAAAAATAATGAAAAATTTTTTTCATTTTATATTAATAAATAATAAATTTAATTTTAATAAAAAAAATATTTTTTTTTAATTAATTAATAAATAAATAAATAATAATAATAATAATAATAATAATAGAGTGGTGAAGAAATGTCTGATTATATTTTAGAAAAGTTTTTTATACAGGGTGGATTATTTCATTTTGAATTACCAGAAGAGATTTCTAAAGAATTAATAAAAAATTGGAAAATTAGTAAATTTTCTTCTGAAATGTTTGATAAAGCAAAAGAATATCTCCTCGAGACATTTCTCAAAAAGGATTTTGAATTCTTTAAGGAATCTGTATTATTTCAAGAATTATTGGATCTTGAATATAAAGAAAATTCGCAGTATAATTATAGTACTTATAAATCGGGAACATTTATTTCTGAAACAAAGAACAATAAGATTTTGAATAGTTCATTTACATTTAAAGGAACTGCAAGAAGCCCAATTAAAATAGTTGAGAAGTTAATGGAAAACTTGATAGATACCCTTGATGCACATTATTCTCGCCGGATGAACATGATTCGTTGTGATTCTTTAGAAAGTTCAATTTTGTTTAAAAAATTTATTGTGGCCTCTGGGGAACTTCAAAAAGTGAATTTAAAGGATATTCAAGAATTACCAATTGAACTAAAAAAGGTTTTTTTTATCAATTTATATAATATCATTTGCATACATTCATTAGTTGCAAACCAATTCCCAAATTCGCCAAATTCCTTATTACAATTCTTGTCTACTAGCATTTATCAACTAGGCACATCATATATTTCGTTATCAGACATCAAATATCATATTTTACAATTAGCAACCACCAATAAAAAAATTGCAAAATTGCCAATCACAATTGAAAAATTACATCCAATCGACATTTCTCAAGTCGATCCTAGAATCCATTTTGCCTTACTTTCTTTATCTTCGGAGACTTGTATCCTTCAAGCTTATAATTCCCAAAATATTGATCAACAGTTAGATTTTGCTTCTCAAGAATTTTTGAAAAAATATTTGACAGTTGATATAGAAAAAAAAATTATTAACTTGCCAGTTATAATCGAAGAGGGGTATAAAGATTTTGGATATAATCAACTTTCGGTATTAATATTTTTTAGAAATTTTTGGGAATTTGACAATCCCCTCTCCTTATACTCTTATCAATTTAAATCATCAAAATCAAAAATTGAAATATATATTGAATTTTATTAAATCAAGTTGATTAATGGATTTAGTTTTTAAATAATTTTTTTTTTTTTTTTCTTTATTATTTAAAATCTATTTTACCCTTTGATTCGTTCTTTATTATAATTTAATTCATTTTTTCAATACCGATAGAATAATTATTTTTTAAAAATGTTAATAAGGAATTTAAAAAAAAATAAAATTATTTTTCATCTATTTATCAATTCTATTTTTTTAGTTTTATTAGACAAACTTTTTAATCAAAATTAATTTTCGATATTTTTTCTGAATATTTATTTGGTGATTATTTTATTGGAATATTTTTTGTATATCTAAATAATTTGAAAAACAATCTAAGTTGGAAAATAAAAGAATACTACAAAATTATCAAAAATGAAAAATTTAATTTTAAAATTAAAAATTATCAAAAATTAAAATCAAGTACTACATTTCTCAAATTTAGAACCTTTACAAATGGATTAAATAGATACTCATATCTTTTAAAAAATAAATCTGAATATAACACATATATAAAAAAAGAAAAATGTAAAAAATGCGATTATTGTACTCATTATTATGAAAATATAAACCACTTTATTTGGTATTGTGAAAGGTATAAATTTATCAGAATCAAATGGAAAAAAAAATTATCAAAAATTCTAGATAAGAAATTATATGAATAAGTTATTCTTAGAAAAAATACACAGAAACTCTTCAACCTGACTAATCAAAATTATGAAATTTACTGCGCTTGTCGGGAATTTTTTATCTAAGCTCTTATGGTTAGAAAACTTAAGGTAATAAGGAAAAAATAATAAAAATAAAGCGAAAACAAAAAATTTTTTAAATAATAAAAAATATATAAATTTGGGCACCCAGTGTCCCACTCTGAGAGTCGTGGAATACCAATTTATTAATCACAGTTTGTGGAATTTTTATCTATAATCGATAATCTTTCTATCGGGTTTTTGCTCCTCCTGTATTCAGGACGTGGATAGTTTCTAATTGGTCATGAAAATGATAAATTTATTATATAAATATTATTTTTCTTCTTCTCTTTTTTTTTATTTGATGATTTTTCTTTAATTACTCCTTTCGATAAATAAATAAATAAATAAATAATAAATAAAATAAAATATTGGAATATTTTTTCAATTTTTGTCAAATAAAAGAAAAAATTGTCTTTTATAATAGATAATTTAAATAAATTGTGTTTAATTCTATTTAGGAAGATTGAGTAAACGAATATTAAAAAAATTTTTCAAAAAAAAATTTAAAATAATGTTAATTTTTCACTTTTTAATAATTTCACTAATTATAAACACGATTGGCTAATAAAAGATCTTTTGATCAAAAATTATTTTTTGAGATATTTAATAATTAAAGTTGGAAAATTCAATTGTCTATTAAGATATTTTTTCAAATTTAATAGCAAAAAATTTGATTATTTTAATTTCATTGTTAAGAGGTTAAAAAAATATATTTTTAAAAGAATTTTAAATTTAATAAATATCTTTTAAATGAATAATCAATTATTTTGACTGATAAAGAATTATTAATTGATATAAATTGAAAAAAATATTTTTTTTTTTGATTTTCGTTCGGTTTTCAAGAATTAAAAAGAATAGAGAGAATTTATAAAAATTTTCGGTTTATTTCAAAAAGTAAAAAAAACCTATGAAACAGTAATAATTATCATCAGGTATTTTTTTTCCTCTATTTCAGTTTTATTTTACAAATACAACATTTTCAAAACTATTTGTTATTATATATCAAAGTAAATATCCTACAGTTGAATTAAACTCAAATTCATCCTTCCATTTATTTGAATTTTTTAACCCCGAAAAACACTTTTTTTCAAGACGAGAGACTTTTTAAAAAGTTGGTTTTACTAACAACAACAAATACAATAGTCTCATGAATTTAAAGTTCTGTAATTTTGATTAAATTATGAATAAACTTTATTAATCGAGATGAAAGGTTAAGGAATGGAGTAGTTTTGTCAAACTTTTTTTTTTCAAGTTTTATTTTTTCATGCTAGTGTAGTGCAAAAAAAGATTAATTTTTTTTTTTTTTTTATTGTTGAAGAAGTGTAAATTACACTCTGGATATCCTTTTACTTAAATTCCCTTTCAGAAATTTAAGCGTAAAATCATAGATTTCACGATTATTCTTTAATGAAAATAGTTTCAAACTGTTTGTTTTAAATTAATTCATTAAGATTTTTTTTTTTTTAATTTGTTATGAAATATTAATCTATCTTTTTCATAGGAAGGATATCCCCATAAAAAGTGATCAATATTTTCAATTTGCTTTAATAAAGAGATCTAAATATTTGAACAACTATAGATCAAATGAAATAGGTTACTTTATTAAGTTTTTTAGAACTTTATAGATGGTTTGACTCTATAAAGTGCTAAGCTTTTAAGAATAAGATTTGGTTTTACAAAATTGAGTTGCTTTTTTTTATTCGTTGGATTCAGTTCTCTACAGTTGCATAAGTCCAGCTCAATTCGTTTTAGATCTGATCATTAACAAGTTTGGTTAGGTTAGTCATTACCAAGTCCACCAATTCTTATAATGATTTTTTATTCCTTTTACCTCCCCAAGCACCTAAAAAAACAAAAAGAGGAGGAACCCAAATAACTTAAAAAAGGAAATTTGGAAAAAGTAAAAAGTATAAAAAAAATAAAAAAGATTAATTTTATTTATTTCATAAATTAACAAAAATCATTGAAATTTTTGGTGGGGTATCTTAAATATGTAAGAGTTTTAAATGATTAGAAAGAATCTATCAAAACAATTTTTAAATAAAAAATCAAAGAAAAAATAGCCTACAAAATAAATAAAAAAAGAGTCTTCTGGTGATGTTTTTAGGAAATTTTGATGAATGTCAAAAATTTTAAAGTGATTTTTTTTTTAGATCTATTCAATTGAAATCTATTTTAAAAATATAAAATCCCATTATAGATTTTACATTATTTTCTATCTTGCTTTTCATTCTATTTTATTTTAATTTCCCCTTTCTTAACATTATTAATCTCTAGATATATATCTACCAATTATTTTCATGTGAAAAGCAACCAGTTGTAATTTATGAATTGATGCTATCCAAAGGGGTATATTCTCAATATTAACGAGATAAGAATCCTAATGGAAATAAATAATATTGAATTGAAAAATTACAATCTGTTGAAATTTTATGTCATTTATTATCCCAATAACAGTAAAGTCCTGAAAAGATGTATATTGTGAACTGTTTTATCAACACTTTTGAAGATCTTTTTTATTGGTACTTTTTTTTAAATGAATATACCAGAAAACTAACATTTATTTAAAGAAGGAAATTCAAAACATATTTTATTTTTCTCATTAACATGGATAAGAACATGTGGTGAGTGTGCCCGTTTCTAATTTAAATAACACCCTCTGAAGCAAAAATTGAGAAATAAAGATGATAAATAATTTGAAAATCAAAAAGGAAAAAAAAATCTTTGAATGGATCTGTCACCATGAGAAAAAGTCGACAAAGATTAAAACAAGCTTCACATGTTAATAAAAAAGATGTAAGTTTGTGAATTTATTTTAAGGGAATATATTTTCATAATTTTAATAAAACGAATAATCAAATGCAAGCCAAATCAGCAAAATTTCTAAAATTTGGAAATTAAATCTCATTATTGAAGATCAAACATCTTGGAAGTCATAGATTAATTCTGTTAATGAATTCACTTCAAAGTGGATGTCTTTAATTAAATTTTGGGCATACGCCAAGGATATCGAAATCAGCATGGCAAGAAAATAATTAAATATTGCATCAATTGAAGACCGTAAAACTAACGAGAGAACAAAGAAAAATGAGCTTGCAATCACACAAATATGTAGAACTAATTTTTTCCTTTTAAGAAGATAAGAAAACAAAGTTGTGAAAAGAATTGCGCAAATGGGGTTTGACCATTGAAGTGACTCTGGGTAATTTGATCGTTTTGAGTTGAGGAAGATAAAGGCAGATCTGAAATAAAAAAAGATGATTAAAAAAAAGAGCAAGAAAAACATAATAAGCTATATTATTGTTGGAAATTAAAAGAAAAAACAAACAGTAGAAAAAAATTCACAAAGAAGAGTAAAGAGCTTTCTTGAAAAACAATCCTTTCACAACGAAAAACAGGATCAAAAAAAATATATAAAAAAAAAAGTAAATTGTTGGTACGTACACCAAATCGTTTATTACGCTTTTCTTCTTGCATTTTTAATTTGTTCACAAATTCTTTTTGATCGTTTGTGTTTTCGAGAGGTTGCTCGTCAATCTCTGAGTTTTTGAGTGTTCTTTTCCTTATAATGTTTGTCATGGTGTGTTGAAGAAAAAAAAATAAAAAAATGAATTAAGGATTGGGAATTAGGGTTTCAGGAGAATGGTGATCTCAAAAAATGGTAACTTTTTGTAATAGTCGGTTTTTCGGCGCCCTTGTTTTATTAAAAACAAACGAAGGTTTTTTGCTTGTGATGTTATTAGAAAGGAAATAAAGATCTTTTTTTTAAGATGTTTAATCCGAGAATCTTTTCTATTTGGTTTTAAACACATAGTGTTTGAATAAATCAGTAAAAAGGAATTAAAATATGAAGAAAAAACATGTGTTATGGAAACTCAGCGAAATATTTTGAAATTTTAATATGGAGGTATAAAAATATTTCTGAATTTTTTCGTTATCAAGACCAAGTGGCTTGAAATTTTTTATAAAACCTTCGTTTTGAACTGATGATATATTCAACCTAAAAAATACGAAAAATTTTTTATTTACTCTCAAATTAATCAAAAAGATTTATTTTTATCAAAGTGGTGTTATCATTTTTTTTATAAAAAATAATTTTTTTTTTGAAAAAAAGCTAAGTGTCAAAGAAAGAGTTATTATTTCTCGAGTTCAAAATTTGTCTTTTTTACTATTTTTAATAAAAATAATTGATTAAAACAAAAAGAAATAAAGGGTTTGGAAAAAAAATCAAAAAATTTTTTTAAAAATATATTAAAATTTATTTTTTCAGTAAATAAGGTTGAACATCCCTTACAAAAAAAAAAAAAAAAAGATTACCTTGTGTTAGGTATGAGAACTTGTGATTTTGGTTCATTTCTGATCGTTCTTCAAGTTTGAATTATTATTAATATTTGTTAAAAAGACAAATTTTTGATTTTTTTTTATGAAAATTTGTATTGATGAGGGTAAGAATAATGTTTTTGAAGATATATATATATATATATAAAACTGATTTTTGCATTGTGAATTAGAATTTGTATTTTACTTTTTTTTATTTGGTGCTGTTAAAATTAACTATTTTTTTTCCTCGAAATTAAGTAAAATCTAAGCCAAATTTCAAAATTAGGGTCAATACTTTTTATTTATTATTTTTTTCCTTTTTCATTTGTCTTTGAAAAAAATACAATGATTACATAATATTTTTATTTATTAATCTATATTGACTATTGTCTCTAAAAAATGTAGTAAAATACATTATAATTCAATTAAAAACACAATTATACTAATTTTTTACTGATGAAAAATCTGCCCATATTTTTTAAAATTAAGCTTATAATATAATTTCAATTAATGAAGTGAAAAAAATTGTGAACTAGAAAAAATCCCTGACAAGATTTTTAATTGTGAATTTTTGGATAATTGTTGCATAATTGCATTTTTTTAAGAATCAAATCCTTTATTTTAAGAAGGAATTTTTTAATTTTAACTCACCCATTTATTAGAATGATGATTAAAGAAATCACACTTGTTTAAAACACCTTTAAATCAATCAAAAAAAAAAACAAGAATTAAAAAATATCATTTTCCAAAAACTTTCAAACCTCAATAAAACTTGATTATTTTTCAAAAATAGTTGATCTACTTATTTTATCAAAAAATACTTGAGTACATTATCTAGATACCATTTTTTAATGAACTTTTGGTCGGTTTATTACTAATTTCATTAAATATTTGGTTATTTATAAAAAGGATTTGATTGTAAATATAAGAAATTGCATAACATTTTTCATAATATTGACAATTAAAAACTCTTTTCTTGTGGATTATTTCCATGCCCGGTATTTTTTTTCACTTCTATACTTATTATTTATCTGAAATTTTAAATTCCTTTAAACTTTTTTTTATCCAAGCTAGAATGTAAGCAATATTATAAATTATAGATAAACTTTTCTTCAAAAAATGAAAAGAAAAATTTTTATTTTTTAAACAAAGAAAAAGAAAATCAGAAAAAACAAAAGAAATAAAATAACAAATGAGAACGAGTAAAAAAGAAAAATGGAATTTAAAAGTTTTTTTTGTATAATATATGTTGATTGAGTTATTGGTTGTTTCTTTCTTTTATCTTTTTTTTGAAACTTACTGGATATTCACAATAATTTTTTTTATCAAAGTAGTTCGAAATATTTGACCGACTTTAAATCAAATGAAATATGTTACTTTGTAGTTTTTAATGAGTATTTTATAGATACACATATATCTAAAAAAAAAACTTTTTTTTGTGGTGTAATGATAAGTTTTCGAAATCTATTTTCAACTCTTTTTTTTTTTTTTAATATATTTTTTTTATTTTTTTGCAAGTTCCCCAAATCTTGTTTTCAAAAAAACCAAGAACAAGATACCGATTCAACAACAAAACCCAATCCAAGTACATTATCAACAGAATGTACATCATTATCCTTTTATTTTCTTCCATTGGTTCAAACATGATTATATTGGCACCAAAAAATTCCAGTTAGGTTCTGTTTTGTTTGTTTAGATCACATTTGTTGAATTGAATTCTCTTGAGTTGTTTAAGTTCATTTCAATTTCTTTAAGGTTTAATAAGTTCTGCCCAATTTATTTGAGATTTAATTATAAATAAGTTTATCAATTCTTATATTGATCTTTATATTCTTTTTACCTTTCCTGAAAAACTCAAAAAAACAAAAAGAGGAACCATCCAAACAATTTAAAAAAGGAAATGTTGAAAAAATTAATCAACTAAAGAATAAAAGAAATCATATTTAATAAAATATCAAAAAAAAATATCCAAATTTTAGATAAAAAAGGCTTATAATTATTTTTAAAATATGGTTTTGAAATATAAATATATAAGGTATTTCCAAAAAAGTGGGGCATTTTTTTTTACATTTCATAAAAAATAATCTTTTTCAGTGAAGGTATTCATTAATAAACTATACCAAATTAAGTTTAATATTTATACTTACTGAATCAACCACTTATGTATTTAATTCAAAGTATGTTAGTTGAAATATTCCCAAAAAATGAAAAAAAAAGAAGCACTTTTTTTGGTTAAAGCAATGTACGACCAATTTCAATCAAAAACCGGAAATATGGAATGCGAACAAATGATTTTTTAACCACGAAAACGCAGTTATATGTTTTTAATTATATTGTAAATTTTGTTGGGATTATACATGTTATGAAAATATTTTTTTAGATCAAAAGAAAATAATAAACACCAATTTTCACCATAAAAAAATATCCGATAAAATCGAGATCATAAATTTTAAAAAAATTTATTTCTGCAATACAATACTAATAAACAAATTGAAATATTATCAAGAATCTATAAATGGTGGTTAATGATTTTATATATTTAAATCCTATTTTGAAGAATTGGTTTAATAAATATATTTTAAAATAAATTTGCCCCACATTCTTGGAAATAGCTTATAAGCTATTTCCAAAAAAGTAGACAAATTTATATTAAAATATCCCTAGTAAACTTATAATTCAAAAAAGTGTTTAAATATACAAAATCATTAACTACCATTTACGGTTTCTTGGTAAAGATTCAATTTTTTTATTAGTATTGTATTACATTAATAAAATAAGTTAAAATTTCTGCTCTCAATTTTATCTAATGTTGTTAGGCATCAAAATTGGTATTTATTATTTTTTTTTGATTGAAAAAATCGTTGTCATAACTTGTTTAATCTCAACAAATTTTCAAATAGAATTGAAAAAAATAACTGGAATTTGGTTGTTTAAAAAATCATTTGTACCCTTTCCATATTTCCCAATTTTGATTGAAATTGGTTGGACCTTGTTTGTACCCAAAAAAAAATAAATTAGTACAAGATTTTGACAAAATAAAATTCTACAAAATTGGACCAAAAAATAAAAATAATGAAGAAATTTTTTCATTTTCAAAATAAATAACCAACAATTTTTATTTCTTGGTATTGAAAAAAAAAAATTAGAAAATCTTTAATTTTCTTAAATAAAGAATTATTACATTTATTCATATACCCACGAATGAAGCAATCCCCTTTAATCACCAATAAAAACCAATAAAAATCCGATAAGAAAGTTTTTTTTTTTTTTTCAAATGGATTTAACAAGGAATCAAAGACTCTTGGAGTTAACATATCAGATTCTCAATTTGGATTTTAAAAAAAAAATAGAAGAATTAACCATTTTAAATGTTATATTTGAACTTGAAAAACTCAAAAAGAAATATAAAAAAAAAGAATTTTTTACTGTCAAAATTAATATTAAAAAATGCTCTCATAGAATTAGTGATATATCAGTGCACTGTGCTCTTGATAAATATATTAAAAATGAAAAAATTAAAATATTGTTAAAAAATAATCTAAAAAAGATGGATTGAAGATATACCATGGAGATATAGTCACCACCTTAATTATTTATATTTATTAGTCATTTTTTAATTGAGAAAAGAAAATGATGATCAGAAATAAAATAGTTAGGAATTTGGCTAGAAAAGGAGAAACATTTATAAAAAAAAAAATAATAAAGACAAAGATGTCTTTAAAAAAATAAAAACTTATTTTGAACCAAAAAAAAAAACTAACCAATGGAGCAAAATTACAAATGTTCAAATCAATATGTATTAGCCAATGATTCTAAGGGTTCATTATTTTGATATTTGAATCAAAAAACATTTTTTTTGACTCAATAGATGTTAGAAATATAAAATTCAATAAAATTTTTGAAAATTAATACACATTTCCAAAGAATAATTTCTGAAAAATGAAGTAAAATTTTATTAAGTCAGAATCTCAATCTATAAAACAAGATATAACTCAGTTTTTTTTTTTTTTTTGAACTTTTGGAATTTTTTCACATTCAGGATTAATTCAAAATTTAATCGAAAAAAAAGATGAAAACATTAATTGGGATATAGTAAAATTTAGTTTTATTACATAACTATTTAAATAAAAATAGCAAAAAATTAATAATAAATAGTTATGGGTGGAACTGAAAAGAATATTTAAAACCCATTATGTAGGATAAAAATAATTTCCATAAACAGTTGTGCTATATAGCACCACAAATTGAATAGCCTTTTTTTTTTTTTTTTTTTTTTTTTTCGAATTTAAGAGAATTGAGTAAAATTTTCTTTTTATCCTTTCTTTTAAATTCTGGAAAAGCTAGGCACTTGGTGGCACTCTACGGCACTTCACAAATCCCTAATTTGAAGTGAGATATTGTCGGACCGAGTAAAAGAGAAATTCTGGTAAATTCTCTCAAAAATATAAACTGATCTATAAATTGAGAGAGGTTTTGCTCCAATTCTCGTTCAGGTTAGATTGTTTATAATAATCCAAAAAGATTCAAATCGTTCAGACAAAATGTTCAAAGAATTAGTGGTTCTATGAAGACTAAACCCGATTTTGAATTTAAATTCCGCCGTGTGTGGTTTTTCTAACAATTTGAGAAAATGATAAACAATCAGAAATAAGGTGGTTAAGGGAACAAGAACCCCGGGTCTTCAGAATGCAAGTTGTGCGTGTGGCCACTTGTTCCAGAACAGTTTTCTCAAAATCTTTATTTTTAGAATTATACCACATTTAGCACAATAATTACAAACTGCCTATTAATTTCCTTTCACCATTTGATTTAATTGATAATGGAAATATGAATTTCGATTTAATTGGTAATATTCCACCGAATCGTGCAATTCGTCATACAATAATTCATTATCAATTTTCTTATTATCATTCCCAAAATCCAATAAATCAAGTTTATTTGTATAAAAATATTTGATTAAAATTTGTAGACTTTCAATTGATTTTTGAGAATAATCGTTTATTTGATTGATATTGTTTTCTTTTTCATTTAGATTGTCAAACATATCTCTGAACAAACCAGTTCTAGTCAGCAATATTAATTTATGTACAAGTATTTGTTTAAATTTTAGAATATCTTCTTCATCATCATCTTCAACATCAATATTATCTTTAATTTTACCATTATTAACCACATCGACATTTTTTACCAAAATACGAAAATCTTTTGAATTGTTATCGTTATATAATTTTAATAAATCCTCTTTTAAGTCGTTTTGAGGGGGGAAAGATAACTCGAAAGAATTGAAAATTTGTAAAAGTTGGTTTTGCTTCGAATATTCAAATTTATCATAATAGGTCCATTTTAAGAATATAAATATATCTTTCTTATTAATTTTTTTTTCATTAATTATGCTTTGGATTTTTTCAATTTTTAATCCAGTCCTTAATTCAATTATTAATTTATGTATTGGTATTTCAATTTCAATTTCATTCGAAATAATTATTAATTTCGAATCACAATATTTTTTTGATTTAAACAATTGTTTGAAATCATCATTTAAAGAATCGGTTCGATTGTCGGGATAAAGAAAAACTGCATTAAACCCGCAATTGAGTTGGAAGGGGATTAAATTATTTTCAAAAAATTGAGGTAAATTGATTTTCCGAGGAAATTTAAAATAATCTGTTTCATTATTTGTTTCATTTCCATTTTTATTAAGATTTCGAGAATTTTGAAAGAAAAGTTTATATAAGTTTAAAGCATATAATTCATTTTCTTGTGTTATAAAGAAATTTATTTGTGAACATCCGTGTATTTTGATGATTACTTTATTTTTTAAGTGGGGTATTTCAGTAAATATTAATTTATCTTCCCCGATTCCATTGTTATCACCACAGCCACAACTAAAAGATTCTCCACTTTTCGTAATCAATATGGTATGTTCATAACAAGATTTTATATCCAAAATTTCTTTTCCATCCAAATTTGTAACATCAATTTTTTTTGGTACATTTTGTAATTTCTTACTTCCAATTGATAATTGCCCATAATTATTCAGACCGCGTCCATATAATTCTTTATTTTGAGTTAGATAAAATAAATTTCTACTCTTTTTCCCCGAAAATACCTTTTTAACGTTTTTTGCAATATTAATTGGAAGCTGATAGTGTGTGTTTGGATCCTCTCCAATTTCACCTATTAGTAATTTTTTTTTATTTATTGAATTTTTTTGTTTATTAATTTTTTTTTTATTTATTGAATTTTTTTGTTTGATTTAATTTTTGTTTGAAGGGATTAACTTATAATTAAAATTCATTTTATTAATTCTAAGAAAAAATAATTCATATTTTGTTTTTGGAAAATTGATCGCCTTTTAAAAAATAATTCTAAATTCAATATTTACTTTTTCTAATAATATTATTTTGAAAAAAAGTAAATCACATCATTTCAAATTCTTAAGTTTCATTATTTCTTAAAAAGAAATGAAAATAAATTAAAAAAAAAACAGAATTATTTTTAAAAGACTTTTTTCAAAATATTTTGGCGTAATTATAAATAAAGGCGATGGAAATTTTTTCCAGCTTATTTGTTAGAAACATATATTTTTATATTTTTTACTTTATTGATAAAATGGGGAGGATTAATTAAGAGATTGGTTTCATCATAGATTCGCCCATAATTAAAGTATGTTGTTATTGAACGTAAATCATATGGGTTCTCGATAGTTCAAATATCCCTAAAAACATCTGATTAGTAATATAGTACTAAAAGTCGATCTCATCGATTCAAAATGATCCTTGTGTTAGTAGAAAACTTCAAAGAATTTCAGAAAAAAACCTGTATTTTGACACAAATTTAAAGGTTGTGTTATCAATATTTCAAAATTCAAAGTTGAAATATATATCTTTCTTAAAATTTGCATCGAAATGTAGGATTAGTTGCTAAAAAAATTTGATTTTTTTAAAAAATTAAATCAATAAACAAATAGATTATTTTGGCAAATTATTTTTACATATTGGAAATATCTTGAAAATACAACTAACTTCGGATAAAGGAAACTAAAATAATCAATCTTTAATTTTTTTTATGTTAATAATTATTGAGTTAAATTTTGAATTATAAAATTACAAATAGTTTTTTTTGGATGGTTCTAAATATTTATTTTTAAATACAGAATATTATTATTTTTGTTTTTCTCTTTGTATTTGGAAAAAGTAATTAAAAAAAAACATTTCCAAAATTTCAATTTTTATTTTGTATACATTTTACTTTTTCCAAATTTCATTTTTAAGTTCTTTGAGTTCTCCCTCTTTTTGTTTTTTAGGTGTTTTTTTTTTTTTTTTTTTTTTTTTTGGGATAAATAAAATAACTAAGATCTTTATAAGGATTTTTGTTTTCAAGCTGAAAAATGTACTTATTGAAGAATTGTTATATCTTGAGTAAAGTCCTAACACTTTATAATCGGCTCTTATTAATCAAATTGGCACACACACACACACAAAAAAAAGTAAGGCACAATTCTTGAATATGAGACGCATAATACTTTTTGTAAATTATTCTTTGAGTTGAAAAAAAAAAAGTATGATTGTTATTAGGGCCAATCTTTTTTTGTGTGTGATGTTTTTTTTTTCCCTTGTGCTTATTTTGATTATTTTATGCCTTATATGTGATCTCAAAATGTTCGCTAAAAAGATTTGAAGGGGTATTATAATTTAATATTTACAGTAACAATAGAGTTTCCCAAGAAATAGATTGTAATTAGTGATCTATATTAACTTTTTTATTGTATTTGTTTGAGATATTGTGTTTTTTATTTTTTATTGAAGTTATTAAGTCAGTCTATGATCGTATGTACATGTTTGAATTTTACATTTTCATAGATTGTTGTGAGTTACTGAAGATTTCAAAAAAACAGTTTCAAACTTTTTGGTTAAATTTCCATTTTTTTTTTTTCTTGTAACACACCAACTTTCAATACATTTTTTTTTCCAACAGTCTTGTTGCCAACCAATTTACAAGTTTTCATTGTAATTTAAACCAACAAAAATCTTTCTTCAAAGCTCATACAAATTCTGTTAATTGCAAAATAAAAAGATCAAAATTTTGATTCAGCTTTCTAAAATAATTATCCTTGGAATTTAATATAAATCTTCAAAGTTCCCAATTCTAAAAAGAAAAAGAATAATTTAAGCTTCTTTTCAGAATTAAAAATTTGAAAAGTTCTTCGATTTATATTATTTTTAAAATAAAGTGTGCAAAAAATATAATGTGTGTTTCAAAATAAAAAGCGTGTTTTTTTGTTATAGAAGAAACTATACATCAACCTACGAAAGAAAACAACAATAAACCCTAATTAAATATGGTATTGGTTTCTTAAAGTTCTATTATTTAAAAAGAAATTCTAAAAATGAAAGATCTAATTGGAAAATTTATCTCAAAAAAAGAAGAAATTTTTGATAAAATTTATTTCATTCAAAAAAAAAAATTCCAAAAAAATTGAGAAAATTATAGAAAAATTTGAACAAAATGCATTCCTAATTTAAAATTTTACTGAAAATATCCAGAGGTTTACTTTCAAAATTGATTTGAACTTAGGTATACTATTGAGTAGTTCATTGGATGTTGCCTTGGAACAAGAAGAAAAAAAAGCACGGATTATATTTTGAAACACTGATTTTAGTCTCTGTAAATGCTTTATTTTGATTACTGAAAAATTTTTTTTTGGAAAGCTGAAGAAAAATTTTGTTCCCTTTGTTAGACAACAAATATTATTTACAATAAATAGGAATTGAACAAAAAAGTTAAAAGAATTGTGTGAATTACTCAGTATTTTTTTTTTGTTTTTTTTGTGCCTTTTTGTGATCTTTGAAGTGTGTGCTAAAAAGTCCTGGGACTGTTTTGTATTTTTAAAAATTAAAATCCAACTTAATGGTTTCTCTCAACTGTGACGAAGATTACAAATATGTCCCACTGTCAAATAAAATTCTTTTTGTGAGAATGGTATTTTCATCTTAAACTTGGAAAAAATTTTCCCTTTTCCTTTTCCTTTTCTTTTTCTCAGAGGGAGATCACTTATTTCAAACTCCTCCAAGAAAGCTCTCTTTGTAATTGAAAAAGAGAGAAAACGAAGTAAAAATGTTTTTCCCATTTGTTATGCAAATACCAGTAATAAACAAGGAAATAAAAGAATAAGAAATGAATTAAAAGAGTACAATTTTCATTAAAGCCATTTGCATACAGTTCTCCGTTCTTGCACAGATAATAATTTGAATAAGCATTCATAACAATCGATTTTACAAATAAATTATTCTTTTGAAAAAAAGGAACTATTCTTATTTTATCGTAAGTACTATTTTCTGGATCTTGGAAAGGAATATCTTCATAGTCATACCTGCGTTTTGAATCGGCAAAAGAATAAACTTTACCAGACTTAGTCAAGATTAGAAAAGATAAAGATCCTGCCTGAAGATCCTCAATTTCTTCATTTTCAATTTCAAATTGTTTTGTTTGAATCATTTGGCTATTGTTTCTTGATTTACCAGAGTAAAAGTCAATCTTGTTTGAATTATACAAAACTAGGAATTCGTCTACCATCTCATATTCGTCACCTGAAGTAATTTTTTTTATTTGTTGTTGATTTCTAATTTTTGAACTTAAAACCGGTCCCCATTCATACTTTCGATAAGACTCATCTTTGCGGTCGAAAAGAAAAGCCATGTACAGGTCATCTTGGCAATAATATAAAATTTGTTCATCCATTTGCAAAAGAAAAAATTGAAATGAGAAGAAATAAAAATAATAAAATGATTTTTTTTAAAGGCGTCACGCAAGAAACGAACAAAAATCACAGTCACTTTTTTTACTTTACAACACTTTTGATTTTTTTGAAAGTGTTTCTAATTTTGAAAGGGATAACAAGATCAAAATCTAAAACTTTCAATTTTAAATTTTTTTCAATTAAAACTTATACAAACATATAATTAAAACAATTTTCCACTTTTGGGTTTTCAAAAAATGGGTTTCAGGTTATTTAAAAGATAACAAATATTTTCTTTTGAGTAAACTTTCGGCAATTTCAATTCCTGTTACAGCCGTTTCAACTCAGGTGTGGATTGCAATCATTCATTTAATGGTTGGGAAACCTGACGAGTCAATTTAAAATGTTTCCCAATAATTCTTCAAATGAGTGCGATTCGCACTGAGTTGAAACGGCTGTATTTTCCAATTAATAAACTCAAATTTTTATTTCAATTTCCAAAACGAATATTAATTATTATTGCTAGAATCAAATTAGCACAGTAAAAATTTTGTCTAAGAGTTTACTGTGGAAGTTTATATTATTTTATATAAATATCATTTCTAAACGATGTTATAAAGAACTTTAGATTTTCTTCAACTTATAAACTAGAAAAATATTTTGGAAAGGGAACCACAAATTATCTTTTTTTAATTGGAAAATAATAGTATATTCATAATGTTTTCTTTTGTTAATTAATATTTTTTTGCCCTTTTTTAGTTCTAAAAGTTTGTATAAGTATTAGAAATTTGAAAAAAAAAGAAAGAATATCAGAGACTGAAATCTTGTATACATTCGTCTGAAAGTTCGAAAAATTCTTGAAAAAATTTGAATGCATTGTGCTATTCGTGTTGAGGTTGTTGTGAAAAATTTTGGGTTAAAATCATATTTTATTGCAATTAAGAGTAAACCATCAAATAACCGAAAGTTCAAATCAGTTTTAAAAATAAGTTTGCTTTTTATAATTGTTTTAACAAAAACTTTTTATTTGAGAAAATTTCTCGAAAAAAAAATTTTTGATAACTACAGATAAGAAAAAGATTAGAACTCTTAAAAGTTTAAGAATGGTATTGTAATTTTTATGAAAAGATTTTGAGAATTCATTGTATTATTAGGCAAAGTTTGGAAATTAGAAGATCAGAAAATTTCCAATTCTAAAAAAGTGAATCAAGAAGTATTTTACTAAAAAATTTGACTTTAAATATGATATTTATAGTTATTTAACATAACTTTGAAATTTTTATTTTCGGGCGTTTAATTGATAACACTGAGATTAGCGAATGTCTCAATTTCAAATCAATTGAACACATACTTTGGTACAAGGAACCAAATTACTTGTCCAAGAAAAACGAAAAAAAAAAGTGCTTGATCATTGGGGGAATGTTTGAAAAAGGAATAAATTCCATTTCTTTATTGAAAACAATGTCTATTTACAAACATTGTTTTTTTCTCTTTTCGAAAAAAAAACAATATCATTTTTAAAAAACACAAAATTTGTTTATTCTCTTTTTTCATCGTAAAAAGGAGAGAAGAGACCATTAATAAGAAAGATTTTGAAAGAAGAAAAAAATAAATTAATTATTTATGGAAAAAAAAAAATAAAAAAACATTTTATTTTTACTTTGTCAAGTAAAGAAATTTTAGAGGAATGTTCAAAATCATTCATTGTTAAGAATACCAGGTGCACTCAGGTTTTTAAGTTTGATAGTTTTAGAGAGTAGGCTGAGAAACGGGGGAAAAAAAAGGGGGAGGGGTGGGGGGGGATAGATCTCTCTTGAAAGGATGGCTGAACTAGTTTGTCTCCACTGGATGAAAATGTACAATTTAACTTCAATGTTTTCATAATAACATTGGGGAGAATAAGATCCTTTGAAGACTAAGTTCTTCAAAGTACCATTAAACAATTACAAATTAGTTTATGTGTTTGGTTTGTTTTGATTCGTTTGTTGTGTCAACGAGTTAGATCCCGAGTTCCCAAAATAAATAGAATCTCATATTGGTTCATTTGTTCAACAATCACCTTTTATAATCCCGTGTTCTGAATCCCCTTCCAGACTCAAAATAATGATATTATCCTGGTGCTAAGATTATATTAATCGTCGTTTTTCGAATTCCTCAAAATAATCTTATATCACTTCGAACAATATCATATTTCTTGTTCTTATAGTCAAAACTCGGATTATAACAACGAGATGATTTTTTCCAAATCAAAATAATGAACACAGTTTTAAAATAGATTTGATTATTTTTTACATAATAGAAGTTTGATTAATCACGGCATAAAACAAAAATAGGTATTTCTAATACTGTTGTTAAAATAAAGCGTGTAGAAAAGTTTAATCCGTGTTTCAAAATGAAAAGCGTGTTTTTTTTTGTTATAGAAGACCTATACATCAATAGATCAAATAAACCAACAATAAACACGAATTAAAAATGGTATTGGTTTCTTAAAATTTATTATTAAAATAGAAATCAGAAAAAGAAAAGATCAAATTATTAAATTTATCTCAAAAAATAGAGTAAATTTTTCATAGAAAATTTTAATTAAAAAAAAACAAAAAATTCTAAAAAAAATGAGACTATTATGAAAAATTTTTTACAAAATGCATTAATAATTTATATTTTACTAAAAATATGAAGAATTTTAATTTCAAAATTCATTTGAACTTTGATATACTATTGGATAGTTCATTGGATGTTGCATTGGAACTAAAAGGAAAAAAAAATAGCACGGATAATATTTTGAAAGACGTATTATGGTCGTTCTACATACATTATTTTGATCACTGTAGTAACTTGGAATAACACTTCATTCTCATTTTCCCTTTTCCTTTTCTCAAAGAAGGATCATAAATTTCAAACTCTTTAGTGAAAACTCTCAGATTTAAATAAATAACAAGGAACGGAAGTGTAAATTTTTTTATTGTTTATTTTAACCTTTTTTTTAAAAGAAACTCATATCCTCAAAAAATTTTACCTAAAAAAATAAAATATATTTCTAATTTTTCACTTTTTGATAACTCCAATTATAATAAACACTATTGGTTAATAAAGGATATTTGATATAAAATTATTTTTATTGATATTTGAACTATTTAAGTTGTAAAATGGAATTTTCCAGTTTCTTTTAAGATTTTTTTAAATTTTTAATAGTAAAAAATTTGAAAATTTTTATTTTTACAGTAAAGGGGTTATAGTCATTAATTTTCATTGTATTTTAAATTTAATAAATATCTTTCAAACAGGGAAATCAATTATTTTGACTGTTAAGGGTTTAGTCATTTACTGTGAATATACTCCATACTCAAGGGGTGAGCTGAGACCAAAAAGGTTATTGTTAAATAAACCTTCTTTTGGTTAACACAATTCATATAACAAAAAAAAAATTACATTGGATCTCTTTGATAAAAAATTCAAAGAAGAAAAATAAGTTTGAAAGAGTTCTCAATTTCAAAAAATCAAAATTTATAAAAAAAAAATTCATCTTTTCTCATTTTCTTTTTCCAAATGCTTAAATTTCTCTAATTTAAAACAAATTGCTTTCTTGAATTTCGCAACCAATTTAATTAGATTTAATCTGATTTGTGGTTATGTTGTAAAGCTCTAAATTTGACCAGAGTATAGATTATGTAATATTCTTACAATAAAAATAACTCATTTGAAAAATGAAAAAAAAGAAAAAAAAAATCACTAGATCTCAAAAAGTGCCAAAGAGCGAAACTTCAAAACTGACATAGTTGTTTTCAAAATTGTAATTCATAACCATTCTTATTGGAAATTCAGTGTCGCTCTTTGGCACATTTTTTCTAAAAATGTCCTCATCTTTAGTTGTTGATTTTTGGAGATCGATCGTACACCATTAGTTGGTTGGTTTTTGATTGGTTTTAGGTACTCATAAAAATTACTAAAAATTTTTTTATCTCATTTCAGAAAAAAAAATTTCACCATAATGACTCAACACTTAATGAAATATTTTCAAACAAGGCAGTTCAGAATTGTTTTCAATAATTATAATCATGGAATAGATTATTTTGTTTGTAATTTCCTTTGAAGGAATTTATGTAAAAGGGTAACTCGAGTGTAATTTTATACTTCTTTTTCAATAATAATAATGTTGTATTTCTACCGAAATTTTTTTTAGAATATAAAAATTATCTATTTTTTACAGTTCGAGAAGTTTCTTCAAGAAATTAATTGAATTCTATTCAAATAGCAAAACTCTCAAGTATAAAAAAAAAATGAAAAGAAAAAACCAAGAATTTTTCTAACCATTTGGTAAAAAAAGTTAAATAGGAAAAAAAGACCAATAAAGTTTTTAAACTGTAACCTTACTCAAAACATAACTGGAATACTAATAATAAACCGGAAAAATTTTCACTCAATTTTCAATTATCTTTTTCAGACAAATTCACAAATTACAACTTATTCCTTTGAGAACTCAATTTATAAAAGAAGACTCTGGAAAAGGTGGTGAAAATTTTTTCCCATTTAGAATTCAAATACCAGAAAGTAAGATCCATTACAAAAATTAAATAATAAATATATAAAGACAAAATAAAAGGACTCAGAGAAATAACAGTTTTTTAAGACTATCTTTTGGTTTGGATTTTTCTTTGATTGATCAAATATTTATAATTTTGCTGAAAAAATTGACAAATTTTTTGAGATCTCCAAAACCATTACAAAAAATTTCGATAATCATAGAGATTTAGATTATTTTTTGGATTTGACTGAAAATATTATAATGGGTTATTCTTTGGAGTTAATTTGTATCTTTTTTTTTTTCTTGAGTTTACTTTTTATTTCAGTAAGGTTCCCAATTAAAAACCTTGTTTCACTTTTTTTCCACGACAGTAAATCGATTTATAATAGATTTTTTTAACGAACTTTAATACAAATTATAAATAACGACTCCATAAAAAAAGAAAAATTCATTAACCTAAAAAAGTTTAACAAGGTTTTTAATTGGGAACCTTACTGAAATAAAAAGTAAACTCAAGAAAAAAAAAAAGATACAAATTAACTCCAAAGAATAACCCATTATAATATTTTCAGTCAAATCCAAAAAATAATCTAAATCTCTATGATTATCGAAATTTTTTGTAATGGTTTTGGAGATCTCAACAATTTGTCAATTTTTTCAGCAAATTTTTAATATTTGATCAATCAACGAAATACCCAATACCAAAAGATAGACTTAAAAAACTGTTATTTCTCTGAGTCCTTTTATTTTGTCTTTATATAAGTATTTTTTAATTTATTGAATTGATCTTACTTTTTTTTTTGGGTAAGGTTAGAGACTAAAAACTGTGTTGGGCTTTTTTTCCCTCATACCAATTATTTTTTTTCCAAAATGGTAACTCAATAGTTTTTTGGAAAAAAAACTTTTTTTTTTATATATTTTTGAGGAATAAAGGTGAAAACAATTTTCACTACATTATTGGTTGCCAATTACAT
Organism: Anaeramoeba flamelloides; assembly: GCA_027625915.1. Taxonomy (NCBI): domain Eukaryota; family Anaeramoebidae; genus Anaeramoeba; species Anaeramoeba flamelloides. Next base: position 364,698 of record JANTQA010000026.1, read on the forward strand.
TAAAAATCATACCAATTTCAACCTATTTCTTGGAAAACTCTATTTTCCAGAAAAGAAGAAAAAGGAAAATAAAGACAAAATTTTCTCCTACCAGATAATCAAATATCGACAAAAATAAAAGATCCTTCATAATTTCATCAATGTTGCTGGTATTTGAAATTAAAAGGGTAAAAATTTTATTATTATTAGATAAATTTTTTAAACACAAAAAAAAAGGTTAGAAGATTCAATTGTATAAGTTCTCTTGGGATCCCACTTTTTTAAATTAAAAGATTATTTTTGTTTTCAACAACATTTGTAAATTATTCATTTGGAAATCTTTAGAATAAGACAGATCAAAGAGATTAACTTGTTGTTGTTCTAATTATTTATAACAATTACTCGAATATTTTTGCAAATACGAACAAAATCGAACAAAACAACAAATTTTTCCGAGTTTGGTTAAATTTTCCAACTTTTCCTTTGTAAAATTGGATTTTCCTCAAAAGAAAAGAAAGATTATCTTTCGGTTGAAATATCTTTTTACCATCTGTTTTCTTTTTTGGAATTTGACTATTTACAAATTCTTAATTCTAAAAACCAATTATTACGAACCAAATTCTGATTGACTTCTGTGTTGCAAGAGAATTTTTAATCTTAAATTATTTTAAATTTTAACATCCCCAAAAAATTTTTATCAAAAATTGACAAAATAAAATACCAAACAACAAAAAAGTTCTTAAAACTCAAGTTTTGGGATTTTTAAAGAAACTTTTTTGTTTTAAAATATTTAATTTTAACTCCACTCAACAATTTTCCTCAAAAATTTACAAAAAAAATACCAAACAACAAACCAATTCATAAAACACTCTTTTGAGCATTTTGAGGGAAGTGTTTATTTTAAAAAAAAATTATTTTTTTGCAAATAAAATAATCTACAAAATAATATGTTTTGAAAAATAACGGTAGTGAGTACTCTCTTGAATTCTAAGAAACTTTTTCAAAAACTCATTTTTGGAAAACAAAAAAGAAAATAAAATTCCCAAATTACAAATTAAGAAATTTTCCTGATCCAAATGGAATTTATTGTGTAGGGGTTTCAATTTCCTACCAACTAACCTCTCATTTGACTTTTCAATTTTTATGATTTGTTTTTCGAACAGAAAAAAATCTTTTTTTAAAAAAAGTGGAAAAATAATTATTTGAAAAAAAGTAACTGAGATTCTTTCCAAAACAATACCACCTCAAAATTTCTGGTTTCTTTTATAAATATTCCAGTTACAAAAAAAAGTAAAAATTTTCCAATAAAAATAAATATTTCTAAGACAATAATCATTAATTTTTCATAATTAATTTTTTTAATATTAACTTGTAATATATTATTATACCATATGAAACTCTTATTTATCTTCTTTTTACTTTTCACAATTACCTTGGCTCATGGAATCCCATTAGGACCAACTCCAGATATGCCAACCGAATCCTCAGACATCACAGTCATCAGCGCCTTACCTATGCCATACCCCGAAGAGATTGCAGTTGATCCCTCCGAAACCTTTTATTTGACTGGAACCGCCAATGGATATGTCTACAAAGTTTTACTTGACACCAACGAAATCAGCGTTTTTATGACACCAAGAGATTTCAATCCAGATTACTTTGCCGATTTCACAGACGAAGAAGTTGCCGCACACTGTACTGGAGCCCAAAATGAAACACATCTTCTTGAACCTGTTTGTGGGCGTGTTCTTGGAATCAAATTCTACACAAACGCCAAGAAAGTCTACATTGTCAATACCTATTTCGGAATCTGGGAATACAAATTCAAAAGAAATGGAAAGGACAAAATTAAAAACATTTTCAAACAAACTGGCGTTTTCTTGAATGACGTTTATCGAATTGGCGACAAGCTCTATTACACCAACTCTCACACTAGTGTTCAACGATATGCAGTTGTTAGCGTTGTCTTAGATCCAAACCCAATTGGACAAGGATCTTTCAATGTCTTTGATATGGATACAAATGAACACACAACACTCATCGATGGTTTATTCTTTGCCAATGGTATCACAGTCTCATCTGACGAGAAATTCTTCTATATCTCTGAAACAGACGCAGCTAGAGTTATCAAATACGAAATTGCCACAGGTGAAACCTCATACCTTGTCGAAGACCTTCCTGTTCTCACCGATAACATTTATCTTGAAAAATCTGAAGCATGTGAAGACAGAGAAGACAACGAAGAAATTTGTGACAACGATGGTACACTTCTTGTACCAGGTTATTACAGAGTCGAAGAACTTGACAACTTATTAAGAGACTTTACAGTAATGGCAGATTTCCTTACCCAAAATTTCTATACAGTCGTCATCCCAACTTTCAAAACCTGGATCAAACCAGTTGGAACAATCTGTGAAGTCGACGAAGCTACAAGCGAAATCACAAAGGTCATCTTCTCCAACAACTTTAAATTCTTACTCGCTGCATCTGCTCACAAACTCTCAGGAAACCAATATATCACAGGATCTGTCTTTTACCCAATGGTCTTCCGTTTCCAATTAAACGAATAAATTTTTCCTTGATCTCTTTTATAAGATATTTTTTGATCTTTGTTCTTAATATTTTTTCAACTTTTACCATATTTTATAAAATTATTGGAAATTTGAAAGACAGAGAAAATAAAATTTCAAATTTTTTTTAAAACTTTTTCATTTTGTTTTTTTTTTTTAATTTTCTTTTGGATTTTTTGAAGATAATTTAATTAAAAGCAACACGATATGAAAGTAAAAGAGATATTTTGATCTTCATTTACAGGGCAACTTTCTTGAAAGTAATTACAGCTGTTCCAAGGCTACCGTGAATTTTTATATGAATCAAATTTTGATGCTGATTTAGATTTTTAAAAAGTTGGATATTAGGATAAGAAAGCTCATATTGAAAAAAAAAATTCACAAATTGACTTATTTCAAAGATTTTCTTGTGATACAAGAAAAATTATTTTTTCAGATCCCTAAATTGCTTCAAACCTGGAAAATCTGTTGAGATGCCACTTAAAAGTTTCTCTTGAAATACTGAAAATATTTTTGATCTTACCACAAGAAAATCCATGAAATAAGTTGATTTGTGAAAATTTTTTTTCAATATGAGCTTTCTTATCCTCATATCCAACTTTTTAAAAATCTAAATTAGCATCAAAATTTGATTCATATAAAAATTCACGGTAGCCTTGGAAAGACTGTAGTTTTAATAACTAATATTGAACAAAATTTTCATTCATGTCCAACAAAATATTTTAAAGACTTTTCAATATTTAAACTTTTTATACAGCTGTTCCAAGGCTACTGCGAAAATTTTTCCATATCAAATTTTGGTGTTGATATAGATTTTTAAATCTAAGAATATAAGAATAAGAAAACTTATATTGATAATATTTTTCCATTAATGAGTCGATATGAAAAATATTCTTCTAATGTGATTGAAAATTGAATTTATTTTTTAGAGGAAATTTTATGTGGTTTTTTAATGAATTTTTGATTTTTTCAGTTATTTTGGGTTTCTACATACAGTCTTTCCAAGGCTACCGTGAATTTTTATATGAATCAAATTTTGATGCTGATATAGATTTTTAAAAAGTTGGATATGAGGATAAGAAAGCTCATATTGAAAAAACAATTTCCTAAATGAGCTGATATTCAAGAATTTTTTCTGATACAAGAAAAATTAGTTTTCAGATCGCTAAATTGCTTCAAACTTGGAAAATCTGTTGAGATTCCACTTAAAAGTTTCTCTTGAAATACTGAAAATATTTTTAATCTTACCACAAGAAAATCCATGAAATAAGTTGATTTGTGAAAATTTTTTTTCAATATGAGCTTTCTTATCCTCATATCCAACTTTTTAAAAATCTATATCAGCATCAAAATTTGATTCATATAAAAATTCACGATAGCATTGGAACAGCTGTAAATTTATTTTTTGAAAATCAGAAAAAATACTTGAATATCAACTCATTTAGGAAATTCTTTTTTCAATATGAGCTTTCTTATCCTAATATCCAACTTTCGAAAAATCTATATCAGCATCAAAATTTGATTCATATAAAAATTCACGGTAGCCTTGGAAAGACTGTAAATGAGTCAATATTCAAGAATTTTTTCTGATTTTCAAAAAATAAATTTTCAGATCCCAAAGTGACTCCAAACATTAAAAATTCATTAAGAAACAACATAAAATTTCCTCTAAAAAATGAATTTATTTTTCGATCACATTAGAAAAATATTTTGCATATGAACTTTCTTATTCTTTTATTCTTAGATTTAAAAATCTATATCAACATCAAATTTTGATATTGATAAAATTTCACGGTAGCCTTGGAACAGCTGTAGCTTTGGATTGACTGTATTAATTAAATCTTGACTTATTTCTTAATTTCTGTTTTAGAGTGAAGAATTTAACTGAAATATTTTTAATTCTGAAGATTTATGATTTTTGTCGCCAGAAAGTGAAAGGAAATTTTTATAATATTTTTATTTCGTTTTTTTTTCATGATTAATCTTATTTTTCAATTAAAAAATGAAAATTTTTAGTCCACTTCCCAAAATATTTTTTTAGAATAAAAGTCAAAGAATATCCAAATATCTTTTCAAGATCTTTTAGAAATGACATTTTTAGACAACAAATTAAACTTCCTGAGTTAACTCTAAGACAAAATTTTTACTCTAATAATTTTATTGTAACAGTAATAATTAATATTCATTTTGGAACTTGAAATAAAAAGTTTCATTTCTTTATAGGAAAATAACAGTATAATAAAATCAACCAAAAAATTAAAATAGTCTGAAAATAACCTTTTCATGGAAAAGAAGAATGTTTGGAGAAAAAAATTATTTTTTATTCCTTATTTGAGACATGAAAAAAATTTCAATCCCGTTGAAAAAAATTTTTCTTTTGATTTGGTTGAGAAGAAATTATAACCAACAAATTTACTTTTAACTTTCTTTTAATCCAAGAAATAATTAATACTATTATAAATATTATTATTCGTTCTTAAATTATCAAAAAAACATTGTCTCGTAAACATTTCTAATTTAAAATAGGTATCCTACCACGAAAAATGACTCTACAAACACCATTAAATGTTCACCTCTTTTTGTTTTACCATGATTATAAATTTCACATCTGAAAATTATACTTGATTTCCCTACAGATAAAAATTAAAGTATTTATAACGTTGTTTAGATTATTTATACACTATTACTCTTTATATTTTTTCGAATTTTTAAAATCACATAGTTGTTTTTTTGATAATTCTGTTAGCTTATTGAGTCTCAAATTATTGAAAATTAATTAGATCCCGTTTAAATGGAATATAGAAAATAATACTTTGACCAATTTAAAGCTGGTCATTACTTTTTAAAAATATTGAACATTGGAAATTCGTAAATATTTTCAACTCGTTCTATTTGAGTATTTATCAGATTTTTTTTTAGTTTTTAAAAAATGTAACAATCTTATAGCTCAAAATAGGTAAAGTGCTCAAACAGAGTAACTTTCAGCCTTTTTTATAATTTTTTTTTAGTTTGTTTAAATAGTTTGAGGATTTTTTTCAAAGTTGTTGAATGATCAATAATAATAATAATAGTATATATAATGAATTCCAAAAAAGTGGGGAATTTTTTTTTTATATTTGATCAAAAATACATCTTTGTTAGTGGATGTTTTTTTAATTTACAATACCCAATTAAGTTTAATATTAATATCAATTGAATAAATGGCAAAAGTATTTATTTCAAAATATCTGGATGAAATATTTCCAAAAAATGAAAAAAAAAAAAACAACTTTTTTTGGTGAAAACAATGTATGGATAATTCAATAAAAAATGGGCAATATGATAAGGACACAAACGATTTTTTTAAACAACAAAATGTAGTTATAAGTTTTCCATTCAATTGGATATTTTGACAAGATTAAATCCCTTTGTTTGAAAACAAATTTTTGGGATCAAAAAGAAAATAATTAAACACAAACTTTTACACATAAACAATATCATATAAGATCGGGATCAGAAACTTTTATCCATTTTTTATTTTGGAAATGTCTTACAAATCAATTGAATTTTTATTAAGAATCAATCTAGGATAAATAAAAATTTTGAATATTTAAATAGTTTTTTTTTATTGAGTTTAATAAAGATATTTTCAAATAAATTTTTACCCTGTTTTTCAGGAAATATCTTTTTTTTTTTTGGTTTTTAATGATTTTAGAAAAGTTAAAAGGCTGTTAAACTTAGTAATAATTAATGAGATTAAGTTTATTTTTTTAACCTGAAGTAGGATAATATCAACAATTACCCTAATAAAAAAAGTTTTTTATAACATGTTATAAATATGTTGCTAAGGTGTTATAAAAGTTTAAAATGTTATAAAATTTAAAAATAAAAACTTTTATAACATAAATGTTTGTTATAAAATTTGTTATAAATTTGTAACAAGTATAAGATGGTTATTAGAATATTTTTTTCAAAAAATATTGAAAAAATTATCATAGAAAAGGAAATTTTGTTATAAAAAAAAATTTTTTTATTAGGGTTAAGAAAGAAATTTATTAAATAAAAAATCGATGTGGTACAATTTATAAAATAGAATTTATATTCTAATAACTTTGGCTGATTAAAAATAAAATAATTAAGAAAAAATACAAGAAAAGTTGAAAATCTGAATATTATATAAATAAAAACTATACATATATACATAATACATACACACAGACAGATATAAATATATATTATTTTATCAATTTTAACATTAAAAATTTTCTTTTAACAATATTAAACAATATTTTTAATCTTTTCCAAAATTATTAATACAGGTAATAAATTTAGTATTATATAAAAAAGAAATTTTATAGCCAACTTCACTTTTATTTAAATGCTTATTTGTTGGGAAATTTATTCCATCTGATGGTATTGTTTGAAAATTAAATAAAAATTTCCACCAAGGATTATTCTGTGTTAACCCAAAAAAATATTTCCAATTTTCCATTTTACCAAGATCATATTTATTCTTAAAAACCTAATTTTGTTATAAAAAAAAAATAAGTAAATAAAGGAAAGAGAAAGAGAATAGAATTTATTAATTAAAATAATCATCAAAAATTAAAAAAAAATAAAAATCATTTTTTTAATTAGTTATATCCACAATTATTCACAATAAATGAAATAATAATTTAGAATAAGGTAGATCTCTCAATTTTTTTTGTAAAGAACAAAAATTGAAAAAAAAAAGCAAGTTTTATACAATTAAAAATAAATAATCTAGTTCTCACTTTATATCAAAATGTTTTATTTTTCTTATTTAATTTTGATTATTTGCCAATTTTTTTTTTTTTTTCATTAAAAATGACTGTTTTTTTTTTTTTTTTTTTTTTTTTTTTTTATTTTTGAAGAGAGAAAATTGCTTTTCTCCTGTGTGCCCTAATTTCTAACTTTTTTTTAGAAATTTTGTTAAAGAATCACAAATTTTATTATCACTTACTAATGATAATATATATGATGAATTCTTTTTATTAATAATATCTCCGATATGTTTAATTTTTTTATTTTTTTAAAAAAATTCAGATATCCAGATTTTTCGATTTATTTTATAGGCCGGACAGTCCCATAAAAAATGATCGAAATCTTCAATGATATCAATATTTAACTTTTCTTTACATAAATCACAATTTTTATTTTTATTTTTACTTGTTACATAAGAGTATCTATTTAAACAATTAGTAAAATTTCGAAATTTTAGAATTGTTTTTGAAGCTTTCCAGTTTAAATATTTTTGTTGTTTGAAATTGCAATTTTGTTGTTTTATAATTTTTAGATATTGTTGAACTTTCCAACTAGGTGAATTTTCCAATTCGGTTAATCGAAAAACTTTTAATTCTAAATCTAATAATTTTAATCCCTTAGTGTGCCAATTAATATTTTCATTTTCCAATTTTCGAAAATTTAGTATTGTTTTTAATTTTTTTAAATTTAAGAAATCTAATTTTTCTATCGATTTATATTTTCTTCGGTATACTTTTAATCAAGCGGGATCAATTTTTGCTTCAGTTTTATAAATTAATCGAGGTGAATGGATATTAATTTGTAAGAAATTTGTGACTGATTTATTGATAAATCTATCAATTCTTTCAAAATCATTTTGTTTCAAGTCAAATATTTCAAGACCATAATAAAGTTGACTTAAAATGAGAGCTTTGAAAGAAGTTATTTTGACTCCATTGTTGAGTTTATTTTGTTGAAACAATCGATTAAGTGTTTCCAAGGACTTTTCTACTTTTTTGAAATTATATTCAAGATGTGTGTTTTTTTTTAAACAAATCCCAAGATAAAAAATATCTTTTAATTCTTTTTTATATTTGGTTTTATTATTATGTGGGTTCATCCCGAATCTTTTTATTATTTCAAAAATACTTTCTAAATTAATTTTTAGAGAGATTAATGGCCCTTTCATAATAAGAATAAGATCATCTGCATACATTTGAACATGAACAGCTAAAGTTTTTTAACTTTTCTATTAGGAAATGAGATATAAATGCGAAGAGAATTGGTGATAAGGGATCTCCTTGGTAAACTCAATTCCTTCTTTTTTTGTAATATCTCAAGAGCCATTTTTAATTGTTTCATTTTTGATAAATTTTTTTAATAGATTGATATATTAACGAGTGTTGTATAGAGTCAAAACATTTTTGTATGTCTATAGTAACTACAAAGTATTCTGTATTTTTATTTTTTATTTTTTATTTTTTAAATTTTCTTAATAAATTTAAAACAGCAATTCTTGTTCCAAAATATTTTTTAAATCCAAATTGTTTTTTTTGAAATCAAGTCCCATGAGTCTTGAATTCCAATGTATATTAATTTTAAAAAAAATCTTGGAAGAGATTGATTTATAGAGATAGGTCGATAATTTAATGGTTCGCCTTCATCCCCAGATTTATGAATAAATAATAAATTTATTTTTTTAATAAAATTTATACTTTTTTCAGTTTCGTCTGTTATCCAATTTAAAAAAATATTTTGAACTGTTTTAATAAAATAATTATAATTTAATAAATATTGAATTGGTTGGTTTTTTTATAAACTTATAATGATTTATTTTGTCAAAATCTTTAACTGATTTATTTTTTGGAAATTTGATTATTTCTTTAATTTTATCTTGATCAAAAATTTCCTTTATGTCAATTGGATTTAATGAATTTTTATTAATTTTAAATTTTTTAATATAATTAATTATATTTGTATTAGGTTTTTTGACTAATTGATTTTACAAAATCGTTATACACTGTGAATATGGTTTCATTATTTAAAAACATTTTTGTAGAAGTTTCTCTTATTTTATTTAATGTTTTCCAAAAGTTTTTATTTTTATTATATTCTTCATTTATTTGATTAAGTAATTTTAAGTAATTTAATTCATTAATTTTTTTGATTTTATGTAAAGTTTCATTTTTATCAAACAATTTATAAAGTAAATTATTAATTTTTAATTTATCTTGTTTGATATCAAATACTATTCTTTCTTTCTGTTTATATTTTTTTTTAAATAAAATAAAATTTTCTTCATTTAAATTAAAATTCTGTCGAGAAAAGAATTGGATAAAGTCTTCTTGAAAGGTAAAAATGACTGTTTTGGACAATTGGTTTACTTTATTTTTTTAAAATATTTTTTTGTATTTAACTTTGATTTAAAAATCAATTTAAAAAGAAATAGAGTTATGTTGCTTATTATTTAAGGTTTTTAACAGTTGGTTGGTTTTTAATTGATTAAAATATTTACAAAATTTTCAGAAAAAAGAAAATAATATTTGAGAAATAAAAAAAATTCATAATTTTTTTCTTTTGTTTTATTATTATTTAAGGGTAGATTTATGAACCCCTCTTGTTTGCCATTATGTTTTTTTTTATTTTTTGTTTTGATTATTATCGAAACAAAAGCAAGAATTAAAAAAAAAAAAAACTTTTATCTTTTCCAGAATTTAAAATAATCAAGAAAAATATAAGATTTTACTCAATTCCTTTGAATTATGGAAAAGCGCCTTTCGGTTTTTTTTTAATTTGTGAAATTTTCTTTTTATTTCTAAAATTAAAAAAAAACATGGCACTTTTGTTGATATTTTCTGTTTTATATGGCAAATCAATTGATTTTCGTTAGGTTTTTATGAGTTTTCTATTTATTTGTGAAGTGTTCTAGGTTTTTTTGAGGTTTTCTATTTTATTTCGAAAATCTATTGATTTTAGTTGGGCTTTTTTTACTTTTTAAAATAAACCGAAAATTTATTAAAATTTTCTGTTTATTTCAAAAAGTAAAAAAAACCTAGAACACTTCACAATAAATAGAAAACTCAAGAAAACCTAGAAAACTTCACAAATAAATAGAAAACTCATAAAAACCTAACAAAAATCAATTGATTTACCAAATAAAACAGAAAACTCAAGAAAACTAAGCTTTTCCATAATTCAAAAAAATTGAATAAAATCCAAGATTTTACTCAATTATTTTGAATTCTGGAAAGCTAACGGCTGTAAGGCAAAAACTCTCTTCAACAATAAAAAAAAAGGAAATTTTTTTACAATTTTTTGAAAAAATTTTTAATAAAAAATATAATAAAAAATATAATAAAAATCAAAAAGATAACAGAATAAGGATATCTCACTTGTAATTATCTGATATGAGGTTTAAAATTTAATTCAATACAAACATATATTCGATTTTGAAAAGAGTTTAAATAACGTTTAATTTTAAAAGTTTACATAAATTTGACTTCATACTCATTAGTTTTGAAACCGCTATAAGTCAGTTGATTAATAATGATCTTACTTTTTCAAATGAGATTTTTGGAATTTCATAAAAAATTCAAATACTTTTTCGTGCTTTTACCAACTTCTTTTTTTACAAATAAATATCAAAAATTTTCAATATTTTCCATTTTGACCTATAAAAACAATTTTTAGAACCCTATCAACTTAAACAACATACCAAATATATATATATATATATATATATAATTCTCTACAAATTGTCAGGTTTTTAAAAATTGTTTTCAAGGAAAATTTTCTCAAAAAGTACATTTTTTATGATCCTTTTTTCTCATTTTGAGAAGAGGAAATTCAAATTCAGAAAATAATTCACTTTTTCCATCTTAAGTCTAGCTGAATAAAAATTTGTGAGATTTACAAACCTTCAACCCCTCCTTAAAATACTTATACATTAAATTTCAATTGTAAATATAGCAGTTAAGAGATATTGACTGTATTTTTTTTATGATCATCTAAATTTAGAGGCTTAAAAACATATTTAAATTGCTTAATGAGTATCTCTCAAAATTTGATTGTTTTTTTTTACTTTCTTGGTTATTTAATAATTGGTCAATCAAATTTCCTTTAAAACCATTTTCCAGTTAAAGGGGTCAAGTTGTAGGTGGTGAAATACATGTGTTTAAAGGGGATTTGAATGGATATTAGAAGAAAAAAAAATTTTATTTTCAAAATTGAAATCATTTTTTCACATTTTTGTTTTTTTTTTTTTTTTCAATTTTTTTTTAGAAACCTCATAATTCATTGCAAATTTTTTTTTTATTGACAAGATGTATAGTAGCTTGAATAAAAAAAGGTTATTCTAATGTTATTGCAACCACCGGAATGATTGTAGAGAAATAATATTGATTTATATTGGAATTTTATTTAATCTTCAATAGGAGATCAAAACGAACCTTGTTGTTTTTCTCAATAGTGTCCTAAGAATTTGGGTTTTGACTATTTTTTTGAAGAAAATCTATTGATTTTTAGTTTTATTTCAGGCAGATACCAACTATTCTTTGGTGTTTATTATTCTATTTATTTCTTATTTAATCTTCAAAGGTCATTTCTAAAAAATTTTTGATATTTGAAAAAAATGTTGGGACCTTTTTTGACTGAACAAAGTTTACTTTTCAGAATTAATTCTTGTTCTTTTCTATTTTTTTTTTTTTTTAATTTTCGATTTGAGTATGGTAATTTCTGGTTTAATCACTTTAATATTGATAGGACAGTTTGTGGTGTGAGTACTTTAAAAATGAAAAGAAAAGAAATTTTCTCAAAAGTCCACCATTCTTGTCCTGCACAACATGAAGCAATTATTGTTCAAATCTGAGTTATACTCTCATTTCTGCTGTGAGGGTTGAAAATATTCAATAAAACTTCTTCTTGAAGAAGTGGTATTTCCACAAATGGGCAAACCTTTTTCTGGTTGTCTTGGCCTTGAAAATAAAATAAAAAATCAGAACACCCCAAAATGTTTTGGTGAGTAAATTTCTCTGTCTCGAAAACAAAAACGGAAAAAGAAACTTTCGGATTAAAAAAACATACTTTTCCCTTTTTTTTTTGATTCCTTTTCAGCTTCTCGATTTTCATAAAAGTCAATTGTAGTTTGATTTGTTAAAGCTAAATAAGTGTGCCAAAATAATAGGAATGAAATGCAAATTAAGACAGTGCCACAGATAATAAAAACAAGACTAAAGCTTGTGTATTCTGTGATCGAAGTTGACTTTAACCAGCCAATGTCAACGAGGAAAGCTGGAAATGTGCACAAAACGATATATAGACAACCTAAAAAGAGATAAGTCAGGAACTGAAGAAAGAACTTGTGGTTATAATGGCCAACACAGTCGCTGATCCAGACACAGTAATGGTCCATTTTCAGCACGCACTTCCCCGTGACACTGTTGTGGTGCGATCTTGGGGGCTTGATGTAATCGCATTTCTTACAATAGCGATACTTGTGAGACAACCCTTGTTTGATTCGGTTGATCTGCTCGGTCGTTTTCAGTCCTAAGGGCACCGATCCGGGCTTTGTTCGAAGCACTTTATAATAAGAATAAACCACACCAAATGCTAACCAAAGCGCAAAGACTAATTGGGAAACGAAGAGCGGAAATTTCATCTTCATTAAATAGGGCAAATAATATTTCAAATACGTAAATATTACACCAAAGATTAAAACAAAGGCAAACAAAATTGAGAAGATCCCGGTACTTTTAAAACAATGTTTTTAATTATATGAAAGAACCGATTGCTGGACAAAAATTGCACTAATTACATTCTGAAAAAAATGAAATTTGTGAGAAAAAATATTGATGTTTGAAAAAAAGTGTGTACTTTTTGTTTGATAAATTTTCACTCCATTCTTGTTTGAAGAATTTTTAGGAACACTTTGAAAAATTTGAAGTGAGACTTTTTTTGAAAAATAAAAGGGAAAAAATGTTCCATTTATTTTTATTTATTTTTCTTTTTTAAAAAGAGATCAAGAAAGTTTTTGATATTTTTGAAACCTATTTATTTGTTTGATTCTTTTTATTTTCATATATTGGTGAATTATTGTGTTGAACCCCGAATCCTCAATAGAAGTCATGATTTCAAAATTGAAAAAATGATCTAACAAATGAAATGTTATCCCTTTTAAATTTCAAATACAAGTAAGAAGGAAATTGTAATCGATGCTTGCTTTTTATTTTTTATTTTACACATCTATGAAAAAAGAGTCCACAACAAAAATAATATTTCACAATTGAATAGATACAAACAGATTAAATATTATCCCTTGTAAAATCAAATTCCTCAATTCAGCACATGAAAAAATTTTTTGAAAAAAAAATTATAACATATGCTAATTTTACACTTTTTAATATCTTCAATTATAATAAACACTACTGATTAATAAGAGATCTTGGATCAATAATTATTTTGAAAGATATTTAAAAATTTAAGTTGGAAAATCGAATTTTACGGGTTCTTTTATTATTTTTTTCAAATATAATAGTAAAAAATTTGAATATTTTCTTCAAAGTTAAGAATAATTTTTTTGATCTTTAAAAAGTATTTTAAATTTTTTAGATCTCTTTTAAATTGGGAACAAATTATTTTGTATAGTAAAGAATTATTTATTCTTTATAAATTGGAAAAAAAATTATTCTTTTTTAAATTTTTCGTTTGGTATTTTGTAATTCAATAGACTAGAGGAAAATCAAAGATTTTACTCAATTCTTTTGAAATTTAAAAAACCTAGGCGATCTTTTCTTGAATTTTTCTGTTAATTTTGAAAATCAATTGATTATTAGAATAAAATATATAACTTCTAGAATTCCAACATTAGGTTTATCTTTCATTTTAGAAATAAAAGGTAAATTTCAAAAATTTTGTTCATATTAAAAATAAAAAAAAAACACAGGCCACTTTTCAAGATTTCAATAGAATTGAGTTGATTGATTTTACAAATAAATAGAAAATCTCGAAAATATATAGGCACTCTACGGCACTCCCAACAACCTGAATACAATACTGTTTATTTATATTGATATTATATCTCATTTTTTTTTTAAATATTCTTGACCTTTCCACACAGAACTCTTAGAGTTAGATTTTCTCTAAATTGATTTAGAAAATTATTTAATAATTAAATAATATTTATGACCTGGACATCCACATATAAAACTGAATAGATTTTTTCAAAATAAATTTAGATTCATATTTAGTAATTTTGGTATCTATACCCCTCTATTAATGATTTAATTATCTTTTTTGGAAAGTTTAAATGTTCTGATATGTTTAAATCTAATAATTTCTGTTTTCATTTGTTTGAAGTTAAGAAAAACAGCAATATTATTTTCTTGAGAGAGTGATATTTATATCGTCGAGAAAGAAAAATATTTTTCTTCTTGTTGAAATAATGAGTAAAATTGTGTGAGTTCTCATTTGTTGAAATAGTGAGGATCTTCTGAAAAAAAAAATAAAAACACAGAAAATAAAGAAAAATTTTTTGTAGTTTTTCATTCTTTTTAGATATATAAACCTAGACAATTTTTTGTATTATTTTACACCGTTTTAAAATAAAAGACTCTTAACTTAAAAGTAATTTTTTCAAAATTTCAACCTTTTTCAAAAGTTATTGTCTTCATGTCTTCTAAACTCTCAAAATAACTACGTCTCATTAATAACAACGCATTTTATAATTTATTTGAAGAAAACAATAACTGGTTAATTAAGATCCTGAGAGAAAATCACATTTCTTCTATTCTTATGAGTCTTATGTTTTTTATAATAAGACACCATTTCCAAGAACTGAACTATTTATTTCTCAAATAAAACAAAGAAAGAGAAAATTTCAATAATACTTATAAACAGTATAGTATTATTAAATAAAGTTCCTTTTTCTAGAAATAACCAATATAAATAAAACTAGAAACAATTTTTTTTTTTATCATTTTTTTCGCTTATGTTTCATAAAAATAATATCAAATTTATTATATATATAGATATATATATATATATGCTCATTTTGAGATTGACATTTGGAATTGGTCATTTTGTGTTTAAGTTTTATAAATTAAAATATAATTTCTTGATTGAACACTAATTTTAAATCATTTTTTTCTAATTTTTTATCAAAAAAAAAAAAAATCAAACGATTAAATTAAAATTCTACCAAAAGATTTTTTTTTTAACCTTCAAAAGTAACTTATCAATAAATTTAAAAAAATTTAAAGAAAAATTTTATGTTTAATTTCCATTTTAGTAAATCTTATAAACATGTTTGTAAAATAGTTCATGGCGACTGTTATCATTAAGGTCATCTAAATTTTCAATTTACTTAATATTTTAATAAAATAAAATGCTATTTTTTAAAGGTCAAGCCAAAAGTTCCAGAATGGTAGATCGGGTAAAGATTCCAATGTATTTCAATTTTATTGTGTTTTATAAAAAATATACATTTTAATTGGATTATTTTAGAATACTAATTAATAACCCAATATTATACTTTTTTTTGGTATTTTTTTTCCAAAAATAAAACATTTAAATATTGAATTATTTTGATCTTATTTGACAATAATTTATTATTTGTTTTTCTTAAAAATAAAATGTAAACTTTACCGAAAATTTTGATAATTTGTAATGTTAAAGACTAAAAATAAATAAAAACATTATATAAAGATTATTTTCAATGATTTTCAATTTTTGAAAAAAATTCAAATAATTCCAATTTTCAAGTATTTGTGAGTTTTTTTCTTTCCCATTTTTTTTTTTTTTTTTTTTTTTACCTAAGATCAAGTTGATAAAAAAAAATAGTTTTGAAAAGACATTTAATCACAAGAAAATTGAGACTATGTAATTTCTTTTAAAATGAATTTAATTATTTGCAAAAAATCTTCTTGTTAAACTTTTTTTTCAGTGGAAGTTCAGTAATAAAAAATGGTAATGCTTTTTTGAAAAATTGTGACTCACTTTTTTTAGTTTTCTGGTTTTATTTTTTTTTAATTTCTAAAATATACCGCCTTTATATATGTAGAAAATAATGAAAAATGAATTAATAATCGGATTCAATAATTAGGCGTTCTTAAATACTCGGAAATAATATATATTTTGAATTTATTATTTCAGGTTAGTTACCATTTTTAAAATACACTATTTTTCAAAAATTTTGACTCACTAAATAATGCTAATGGAAGTTGTTTTGAGGGTTTATTACTTTATTCTTATCAAAAAAATATTTTCAAATTTTTGGATCCGAATCATTTTTTATTAATTTTTTAAATTTTTGTTTTTCTTTTTAAAAGTTTTGTTTTTCTATTGTTTTTGTTTTTCTTTATATTCTTTTTTTTTTTCTTTTTTTTTTTTTTTAAAAAAAAAGATAATGTGGAAAAAAAAAGATCATCGAAAAGAAAAATAATCACTATGAAAATTGAGACTATGTAATGTCTTGGAAATCAATTTAATTATTCATTATAAATCTTTTAAACTTTTTTTCTCAGTGAAAGTGTAAATAAAAAATCTGTAATGCTCATTTCAGAAAAATTGACTAACTTTTTTTAGTTTTTGGCTATATTTTTTTTTTAATTTTTAATATATCAGGTTTTTATATATTTAGAATAACTTAAAAGTTAATTCCAAATCATATTTAATATAATTGTTCTTCAATACTAAAGGATAAATTTTTTTTTTCAATTTATTATTTCAGGTGAGTGAAAATTTTTGAAAAGGTGTTTATAATTTGGTTTTAAAGTTCTGAAAATGTAAGAATTATATAATAAAAATATTTTTATTATTATTAATAATCTACATTTAATCTCGCATTGTTTCTTCTCTTATCGCGCCACTTTGAATTTTTCTCTTTTAAAACAAAAATTCAAAAAAAAAGATTCTAAAATACACTTTAAAAAAAAAAAATAACATTATTCAGAAATAATAGCATATTATTAATATTATTAATATTATTAATAAAAATTTATACTTTATTTTTTTTTTTATATTGTTATTCAATAAATACAAAAAGATAAAAAATACTAATTCATGTTTTGAGAAAAAATTTGATTTAGTCGTAAATTATTGGATCTGATCCTTCGGTGTCAATATTGTAATAATATTTTTTCGCAGGTATTTCAAAAACCCAAAATATAATCAATAAAACAGGGAATATTTCCACAATAATCCAATAAAATAGCCCAAAAAGGTTGTCTTGCAAATCGTTCATTTTTTTAAATAAATAATAAGAGTATAATAAGATTATTGGTATTCTAACCAAATGGATGGTTGTTATTACAACAATTATTTTAAATAAACGAGAAGTTGATTTCTGGATTCTTGAGTGCGAATTTGGTGGGAAAGACTTAAGAACCTTGTGTCCATAAAATAATAAGCCAAAGCCACAAATTAAAAAAACACAGACCTCAAATAAGTCAATAGCCAAAAGAGAGCCAAAGTCGCCCATTACAAAGACCAACACGATCAGCAAAAGATCAAACAGAAGGAATCCTTTAGTCAGCCGTTTGTTTAAACGAGAAGCTTCTTCAATTCTTAAACCGATTTGTTGAAAGTACATCTCCACTCTAATGGTTGAATGAAAAAAAAGAAAAATTGAAAAACAACAATTAAAAGAAGAAATTTCTCATGAGAATTGAAACGGAAAAAAAAAAAAAAAAAAAAAAAAAATAAAAAAAAATCTATTCAACAAAATGTCAAACAAAGAAGCGAGAAAAAAAATCGGAAATTTAAGTTACTAATTGAATATTAGTAATCAGGGAAGTGTCTTAGAGTTTGAGTTTTTGTTTTAAAAATCTATCTATTCTCTAATTAAAACTTAAACGCATGAAAAGTTAACCACAGTTTTTGTTCATTTCAAGGGAATTGATAAAAATCTGAGATTTTTCTGAATTCCTTCAAATAAAATAAAATCCTAGTGTCTGAAAGAGGATCTTTGATCTCTCCCTTTAATCATTAAAATAAAAAAAGAAAAAGAAAATTGAAAAAAACACAAACAGTGCAAATATTAACAGAAGGAAGGCAGAAATGAAAAAAATTGTGATAAACCCACGAATGATTATTTCAATTTTCAGCCTGAATAAATTCCGATCATATCCAATTTCAATCCAAAATAGTAATCGTAATAAAGAACCAATCAAAATAATGGTAAAGAATATCTAGTATTGTTGATCAAAAGAGAGAAAAGAAAAAAACAAAGCAGAACAGAAAAGGAAGGAAAAGAAAAAAAAAGAAAAACAAGAAATTTTTTTTTTTTTTTTGTTTTTGTTTTTGTTTTTTTTTTTTTTATTTAGTTTTGAGAGATCTTTTGGAGATTAAAGAAATTCTTAAAGAAGGATTACCTTTTGATACACTAAGTGCCTAACTCTTGAGAATAGTAAATAAAGCCTCACAGCACAAATTATAAATAATATTCCATAAACAACTGCAAGACACGTATAGATCGCCTTATTCTGAAACCCTTTTTGCATTTTTAAATTGAATTAGTCTTATTGAATTATTTTAAAAGGTTAGTTGTTTGTGTTTGTTCAGTTTCGGGAAAGCAAAAAGAAAAATTAATTAAACAAAAAAGAGGCCAGAAAGGGAAAAATGATTATCAAAAAAAATTTCTTCTTTTAAAATTAACTTTAAAAAGGTTCTCTTCAAGATGAAAAAGTAGCTTTGTACTTACAAATTTGTATTGTTCAAGTCCTTATTTAAATATTATACAAAATTCTTGATTTTCGTTTTTTTTTATTCTTTAAGGGAGCAGTTATTAACCTATCTTGTTTGGTGATATATTTTCTTGAGATTTCTGTTTGTTTGGGAAATCAATAAACTTTAGAAATAAAACAGAAACCTCCTAGAAAATCACTATTAAATTTTTTTTAAATTCCAGTAATAAAAAGAAATTTTTTTTAAATTTTCTGTTTATTTCTTAAATTCAAAAAAAACACTGTTTAACTTTTTCAGATTTTAAAAGAAATGAGTAAAATCAATGAATTTTCTCTATTCTTTTGAATTTTGGGATGGTACTGTTCGGTTTTCTTGAGTTTTCTGTTTATTTCGAAAATCGATAGTTTTTTCAAATAAAACAGAAAACCTATCGAAAAATATTTTTAGGTATTTTTTTAATTTAGAAATGAAAAGAAAATTTTCAGATATATCACCGATACCTTTCTTTCAATTTGGTTCTGGTTAAATACGATTTTTTATACACATTTTAAAAATAATTATTTTCACATAAAAAAAAATTAAATATATAGTCGTGAAAAAAAACCGAATAAGAAAAATAAAACTGGAAAGATTTTTCATTGTGAATATTAGGAAAATTTTGTTTAATTGCTTAAAAATTTCTTTTATTTAAAATCAAATCCTTTTTTTTTGTACAATCATACTTTTAAAATTATAACTCACATACTTATTAGAATGAATCTAATGAAATTAAACAGGTTCAAAACACCATTTAATCCATCAAAAAACAATAATACAACTTTTTCATTTTTCCAAACTCTAGCAAACTTCAATAAAACTCGAATTTCATTCAAAAAAGTGATCCCCCATATACTATAAAATAATTATTTGGGTATTTTATATACACCCCCACTTTAAAGAACTTTCTGTAGGTTTATATCTAGACTCATACAAAATTTTTGTTATTTATAAATAAGGATTTGATTTAAAATATTAGCACGATCGCAACTATTTTCCAAATAATAACAATTAAAAAACTTGTTCGAAAATTTTTCCTGTTCGTTATTTTTTTCACTACTATGTATTTATTTTTCAAGTTCATTGAAAATATTCAGAACCCCCAAATAGTAACACAAATTATATTGATTTATAAGGAACGTCTATTCTTTATTTAGATATTATGCTTTTTTACTTATAACTCACTTCAATACAAAACTAATTGGATTTATCTTTTCTTAAATTTCTTTTTAAATTTAAGATAAATGCAGTTTTTTAGTAGAATAAAAAAGGATGAATCAAAAAAATCTATAATTACAAAAATAATTGGTTGTAATTTTTGGATAAAAGATTATATACATCTTGACCAATTAAAAAGTTTTTTTTTTTTTGAAAGTATTTAAAGAAATATTTGGGAATATATGCGCTTAGGAAATGGTGAAAAAAAAAAATCATGAAAAATTCAGAAATTATTTTCAATATTTATAGTAAATTTGATAGTAAATTCAAAAATTATTTTATAAATCTTAAAAATTGAAAAATGAAGTAAAAATCTGATCACTAAAATATCATACTAGTGTTGAAAATATTTTCAAAAATATACCATTATTCTATAAAAGTTAATATCCATTTTTTTATTTTTCCAAAAATGAAAAGTTCAAAATATTTTCAAATGGTTTAAAAAGAAAAATTTTCAAAAAAAAAAAAAAAATTATCTTTTGTCTGTGAAGGAAGTGTACAAGCACACTTTAAAAATAAAACAACTTTTAAAAAAACAATCGAGTATAAAAAATCTACTTGTATTACAAAAAAATTGACAATACTTATTTGAAACTTGAATAAAATATAATATATTTATGCTATTTCATATTTTTAATGAATTCTCTTCTTCTTTTTTTATCATAAAATCTGAGAAAAAGAACCAAAAAAAAAAAAACAAAAATTCTCCCATGAAACACTTTTAAAACTATAGAAAATTCAACTAAAAACAATAAGAAATGATTTTTGATTTGATTATTTCTAGATAAATATTTAATAGATAAGATTAATTATTAAATAAAGTCTGTAACCATTCAAAGATTTTAAACAATTAATAGATTTTACTTTTATTTTTAATTATCTTAAAATTTTTAATGTTGATAAAATTAATATATATTGCATTTAATAATTTCTAGAATTTAATAAATAAATAATATAAATAAATTATTTTATTGCTTATACTATAATTGAATAATATACATATGTACATACGAACATATATAAACTCTTATATTTCAAGAAATACAATTAATATTTGCTAATAAAATCAAAATTATTTGATTCTGAATCTTCAAGAATTAAATATTTTTTTTTATTTTTTCTACTTATTTTAAAATGATATCATATTTTTAATTCTGATTTATTAATAAAAACTACCAGATATAATTAATAGTAATAGTTCATAAAAATTTATTCACTCCTATTTTATAAATAATTCTTTTAAAACAGATTTCAGATTTTAATTTGTTTGTTGTAATCAGAATAAGAAAACTTAGATTCAGAAAAAAAATCAAGAAACAATCAATTATTATTCAAAAATGTTTTCCTTACATTACAAAAATTTCAAGATCTCACTCATAGTACAACTCTGATTATTTCGAAATTATCTGGCTCGCTACCATAGTTCTACTGGTTGAAGTATTGCTATCTTTGACAGAATTTGATCCTAGTAAAAGTAATTATTAACATACTTGGCAGAAGTGAGTACTAATCCAAGAAAATCATATATAAGAAGTATAATTTCCACCGGCCCCCCCCCTCACTCATCCCCATACCTTAAAAACCAAATCACACCACCACTATGGAGTATTTTTCTTATTTTCTACTTTAGAATAGAAAAAAAAAACTCATAATAATTAAATGAAATCTAAAAAAAAATTGATTTTTTTTTAACTAATCTACTATTTCGTAAGAAATTTGTAAACGATATTTTTCAACTTTGTAGATTGAAAATTTATAATTCAACCTTTAAATTTGTCTCAAAACATAAATTTTTTTAATAAAAATTCTTTGAATTTTTTCCTCATATAACAATCATCATTAATTTTTAAGAATTCAATGAATGGTTCTATTTTACAAATTCAATTTTAATGGATATATAAGCTTGGTTTGCTTTTACAACTTTACTTTTAATTTTAGACTACTCATTGGTTGACAATAACCCCTTAAAAATTTTATAAAGTAAAAAAAAACTGAAACAACCCAAATTTCCGAAGACTGGGCAATCTCGTTTTTTCTTTTTGGTTTATAAAAACAGAATATTAGTTACAAGCTTTTGTCTTTGAGCAATTACAAAATTTATCATTATGTCTAAAATGTAAAAATATGATTGTAATTTCGCTCTTTGATAGTAAATAATGTATCAAGTAATTTATTTTTTATAATTCTTTTTGATAAGCAGATCTTTTTTTTAAATCTATTTTACATCCTTTTTAAGATTGACTGACTTGGAAATTCTTTTTTAGAAAGAATGAGCAACAATGAACAACAAAAAGAATTAAATTCAATTCGTCAAAAATGGGAGAATTACCTGAATAAAGACAACAAAGAATCAAAAGAAAAAGTCTTACAGAAATTAATTTTACAACTGTGTTCATATTTTTCCACACAAGAAACATCAACCATACCACAATTTTATAAAGAGTCCGAGCTTGTAATAACGATCTGTAAATTCTTAAAATATAAAATTACCTCTCTGATCGAGAAAATTCAATCCCAAAAATCCTTGCCAACTCAAGAAGAATTAAGTCTCATCTTGCAAGCAAAGCCAACCCCTTTTATTGTAATCCTAAGAGTGATCCTTTCTTTTAGTGACAGAAGCAATAATTTAAAATTGTTTTCGCCAATACTGATTCACCCACTTTCGGTATTGTTTCAATTATTTGCAAATACTAATCCCAAGGAAGAACCTTTATCTCACCAATCAAAAAAAGGTTTGTTCTTTTATTTTTCCTTTTCTTTTTTTTTTTTTCTTTTTTTTCTTTTTTTATTGGGTTTTTTTTTTGATACAGAGAATCAAAATTAAGATTTTAGTAACACACCAGATCTTAATTTTTAATCTTTATAACTTGAATTATTTGTTTCAGAATGTTGATTTAATTTCGAGTCTTTTTCTTTTTTATTTCGTTAATCAATTTTTAATTTACAACAAACAAATATTCTTGGGTGTATTTTGAACGTAGCTCTTAACTTTTTTTTGTCTTCTTAATTTCAAGACGTAAAACAATTGCCAGGATTTCTTTCTTTGTTGTAAACACATTTAGCTTTTGTATTTATTTAAAAAGAAGATCTTGATTTGTTTGTGTTTTATTTTACTATATTTGGAGTTTAATTTTTTCTTCTTAATGATTATGAACTCTTTAGTACTGTGGTTTATAATTTTAAGCGTAAAATAAACATTAATTTGGTGAATCTCTTTTTCATAAAAACATTCACAACAAAATCTCATTCCAAAGATTTTTTATTTCTTAAACTTGGATAATTTACTCAATTATTTGTGTTTACCATTTCTATAATTTGCTTCAAAGATAAAGGACTGAAATTTTTAGTAAAAAATAATTCCTATTGAATCAATTCTAATATTTGCTTTATAAATGGGAAAAAAATTTCTTTTTCATTATCCAATTCTCAAATCTGACTTTCATGGAGGATTCTAAGTTTAGTCAATGTACGTCCTAACACACTATAAAAAAAGAGCGAAACAAATAAAAGAGAAATCACAAACTACAACTCAACTTCTTTGAAATTTGTACTCAATTTTTAAAAAGAAAAATAAGGAAAAGGAAGTGAAAATTTTTTCCCATTTATTCTGCAAATAATAGTAAATATTTTTAAAGAAAAAGTTCAACCAAAGACAAATTTATCAGAAATTAAAAGAAAAAGAAAAAGATGAAGATGAAGACAAAGCGAAAATATTGTACAAATAGAATTTATAAAGTTGTAATTCTATCAATTGTATTGTTAAAAAGAACCAAAACGATTCCTTTGTTAAATAAATTGATTGGACTTACTCAATGGATTACCATTGATTTCACCTTTTTGGCAACCTTTAAAAGAATCTATTCGAGTGAGAGTCCATAATAAAAGTTTTATTTCTAATTTGTTGATTCATTAATTAGTAATAATTCCAAATTTCATTTTTTTTTTCATTTTTAACCTGGCTATATTTTCTTTATATCGAGAAAAAGAGCGACAAAGGAAAAAGATCAAGTGACTACTTGTTAATACTGAAATACTGAAACACTAAAGTATGGGTAACTTGTAAAAAAAAAGAAAAAAGCAAAGACAAAAAATATCAAGGGTAAAAAAAAAAAAAATGAGTTCAAAAAGAAAAAAGAAATGATAGTAATTTAACAACTATCCCCAAGTCAAAACCCATGGTCAACTATCAAACTATTAAATCAACAACAAGTATAATGACTGTGATTTTGGGTATTCTTAATTAAAGATAATATTGTTTTTTTTTTGATTTTTTACCCATTACTTGTTATAAACCCTTTTTTATTTTTTATTTTTCTATTTTCCTTTTTTTCTTTTCAATTTTTTATTCATGCTTTTTTCACCATTAAATTAATTTGGGTATGTCTTTCCCTCAAAAATCTTTGAATCTATGATTTTACGCTTAAATTACCTTTGATAAATTTAAGCAAAAGGACATTTAGAATGGAATTTACACTTTTTTAATAATAATAATAATAATAATTGCAAATCTCAAAATTAAAACAAATTTTTAATTGGTTTACCTTTAAATTAAAAACTCATTAAATAATTGGTTTGTGTTAAAAAAAAATATCAAAATATTCGAAATTTTTCAGTAATGAAAGTCAATAATTAAAAGTTTTATTTCATAATTATGATTTATTTCATACTTTTTCCAAAAACTTCCTTTAACTACATTTTAATAATACTTTGTGTTTGTTTTATTTAAATTTAAATTTGAGGTCTATTTTATTTTTAAAAAATGTATCCAACCTTAAAAAATTTTAGTTATTCTTAAGGAGGTAAGTAAAATTTACCAATTTTGGGTTCATCAGTGTATTTGAAATTGAATTATTCAAATCCTTTCTTTATCTAAACACATTAATGTTTCAATAAAAAGAAAATGAAATATATTCAAGTATAATATATTTACAAATAAAAAAAATGGAAATCAAAAAAAAGAAAAAATTCATCAAAGAAAAAATAAATAAAAAATCAAATTTATTTATTGATCTTATCTGTAACATTTGATACAATTACTTATTCTTTACCCAATTTTATATTTTAATTATTTATGGAAAAACTTTTTTGTTTGGAAAATTTTTGATTTGACAAACTACTTGTTATTTACAAAGAATTTCTCAAATGTGAATTTTAAATTCCTATTTTCATTTAATTCATCTAATTTTAGATTTGGTTAAAGGAAATATGTTATCTTTTGAATTCTTCTTCAGAAATGAAGATTTATTCAAATGAATTTGTTTGATTTTAAAAAAATTATTTTAATCTCAAATTGTGTAAAAAACTCAAAATATTTATGAATTCCGATTGAAATTTTTTCTCAATTATTCTTTTTCATTGGGGTTTGAATTTTTGAAGTTTTTTTTTTTGATTTTGAGAATTCAATCCTTTTCTTTTAATCTTTGGAATAATATTTTTTGTTTTTGATTCTGTTTGATAAAAATATTTGAAAAAAGAATTTGGAAAAGAAATTTTAACCAAAAAAATTTAAAAGAAAATAATAAATTGGAATGGTGGTAACATTTGAATGTAATATTTTGTTTGAAATCTCTAATCCAAAAGTAAGAAGATAAAAAAGAAAACAAATCGTATAAAATAAACCTTGAAAAAATTTTTTTTTCGATCTGGATTTTCTTGATTTCAACAAATTTATCTGCAAAAAGGTGATCATTTTTGTTTGGTTAATACTAAAAGAAAATATTTGTTTAAAGCATACACTTCCTCAGGTCTGTTTTATTGATTTGTTCTTTTATTATTTTTAGCAATTCCTGACCGCTTTTTTAATTTGCAGATATTACTTTCATAAGATATATAAATATACTCAGAGGATTAAAACTTATATACTATTTTTCGTTGGTTTTTTAATATTTTGAAGATTGATCAAAAATTTAAATTATAAATTCTCTCGAATCTTCAATATTATGATTTAATATAAATTAAAAGAAATAATAATATATAAAAAATGAAATCTCGATCATTTTTACTTTTTACCGAGCCTTGAATATTCTTATAACCACATAATTAACATTATTTATATTACCAGAATTTGTAATTAAAATCAATTTTTATAAATTTAACATATGAAGCTAAAGAAATAATAGAAAACCTTGATAACTTTTTATGGGTATTTTCTTCCTATGAAAAAGATAAACTAAAATTCATAATTTCCCACACAGTTAAAATAGTTCAAAACAATCACAAAAAATAAAGTTTCATTCAAATTGGAAATAATTTTGATTTTTGTAAAATATGAAAATCATTTTTTCATCTTTTAGTAATGTTTTTTTCATTTTTTTTTAGAATTACATAACTTTTTTGGTTCTATCAATAATTTTTTGAACAATTGATATTATGTTAAAAGTTGAGTTTAGTTAACAGAAGAACTTCAAATAAAATTAGTTGATTGTATCTAACCATTTGATCGATCAATGTTCCTAATAAAATTTCAACAAATTTACCAAATGAATTTTTTTGTTTTGCTCTCTCCAAAATTTTGAACACACGTATAATTTATTTATTATTGATAATTATTTATTTTTTGTTTTGTGAGTATTGTAATTTATAAACAAGTCTTAACATTTCAATTAGTGAATGGTTCTAATTTAGTATTTATTCTGGAATTGATTAAATAAGATTTTTTATTTTCAAAAATTGAATTTTGGTGTGTTAAAAATTTTGAATTGGAGTTTAGATTAAAATTTCTCAAAATAAAAGAAAAAAATCTCAATGAATTTAATTTAAACCAAGACAGTTTGGAATTATTGTAATAAAAACATAATAGTAAAATACATGACTTTTGAGTTTAATAACCCTCAAAAAATATAAATTTAAGAGCACCTATAGTTTCATTTACACTTCTTTTTCAATAATAATAATAAAAAGAAAATTTATTAAAATTTTACAAAATTAATTCGAATTCTGAAAAACTTAATGGTGTTTTTTTACTTGTTGTTTTTGTTGAGAAATTTTATTAATTTTTGAATCAAAACAACACTTTTTTAAAAAAAAACTTCATAACTATAAGTATACATTAATTCCCGCCAATATACACCTATATATATATATATTCTCTACTTTCTAAAACCCTTTTACTGTATTTTTCAAATAAACATTCATTTAAATTCCATTCTTTTCTAATTAATAACTTTAATTTTAAACAAACAAATAGTTTTGATTCAATTAATTCAATTATGTTCAAATATTTTGCTTAGATGCTATAATAACCAAAAAGGAATCGAAAATGGAATTAAAACAGATTCAATACACCTCTTAATTACAACATTATTTCTGATCAAAATATCAAGTGATTTTAGTGAATTTTTTATTGATTCATTATTATTAATTCTTGAAGAAATTGTTTCAAAGCACTCAAATCTTTTAAAAGAATATTTCATCAAAAAAAATATTTTATCATTAATTTTGGATTATTTATCAAAAACAAAGAAAAAAATTAACACTGATCAGAATGATAATAACAATGATCACAAGAATAATTATATCACTATTAGATTATGTCATTTTTTATTATCGTATTTATTAGAATCAGTCAAATATTCTGAAAAATTTTTTATAAAATTTTCAGAACTGGGTGGATATAGTATAATATCAAATATCTTTTTAACTAATTTATCACAAAAAACTTTGAATATCGATTTTATTTTAAATAATTTAAAATATTTGTTTGCATTAGTCTTTTTAGGAAGTTCAAATATTCCTACACTTACTAGATCCAAGAAAAAAATGAAAAGGAATAAGAATGAAAGAAAAATGATTGAAAATTTAGAAGCATTCCATTGTTTACATTCAATATTTTTGTCATTGAATTCTCTGAAGATTAATAAACAATTCCAATCAGTATTTGAAAGTGAGATTTTTTCATTTTTTACATCTTTATTTTTGGAAAATTCAAACAATTATCATTTGATTCAGCCCTTAGACATTATTTTGCATTTTATTCAAAACCTTGAACAATTTTGTTATGACACAAGAAGATCAATTTTACAACTAATTGAATTATTATATAATCAATTCAATTTATTTCCAAAAAATGAATTCAAGTTATTGATTCAATTATGCCTTGAAAATAGATATACTGACAGTACGCAGGAACTGATTTTACAATTAATTTTAAAATTGACACAAGATGAGAATTATTTTCATTTGAAATTAACTAAATATAATATTTTAAAATTAATTATAAATTTATTTAATGAAGCGTATTTAAAAGAAAAAACATTATTTGAAATAAAAAAAAACGAAAACAATATCAGCAGAGAAAAAACAGAAACAGAAATGGAAAGTGAAAATAAAAATATAGAGACGAAAGAAAAAAAACAAGAAGAAGAAAATGTTAATATTAAAGAAAAGGAAATAAAAGTAAAAAAAGAAATTCTTAAAATTTTAGTCAAAATTTTGATTAATTTAATTAAAGGGAAAAATAATCATACAATATTAAATTTCTTAGAAAATGAAAATAAGAAAAATAATGATACAGAATTCAAAGAAGAATTGATATTTTTTATCCAATTTCCTGAATATAAAGAAACTTCTTTAAAATTATTCTTTCTATTATGTAAATTAAAACCAAAACAATATTTTGATTATTTATTAAAAATTTTAAATGATAACGATACTAAAATTAAATTATCAAAAAAAATATGAATTTTAAATATTATCATTTATATTTTTAAAAATTCAAAAAAATTAAAATTAATATTAATCCAAAAATTAAATATTTATTTTGTAATTATGAATTGTTTTAATATAATTAACTTTAAAATTGAAAAGAATTTTAAATATATTTTTAAATTTTTAGAAACTTTTTTTTTATTATTAATTGAGTCTTTAATTAACACACCTATTAATTTTATACAATTGAAAGCTGAAGTATTACCCTTTTTAAAAATATTAATTGAATCAACAAATCTATTAAAAACAAAAAATAAAAATAAAATAATTGATTTGTTATTAGATTTTTCTTTATTAGATATTAATTTAAGCAATTATAAAAAAAGCACCAATGATGATGATGATGATGAAGATGAAAATGACAAGAATCCTAATCATAATAATAAGAAGAATAAATGTAATAATATTACTAAAATTTACTATCCACAGCCAATTTTATTATCTTTAGAATTAATAAAAAATTTTGAACAAAAAAAGATTCTAAAATTTTTTAATAAGCTATTTGTGATTACAAATAATCATTTATTTAATTGGCAACAATTAGGAAAAAGTAATTTTTTAACTTTAATTATAAATCATTATAAAAAATATTTAATAAATGAAAATCAAGAATATCATTCAATCCAATCATTATTAATTAAATTTTTACATAAAATGATTAAAAATTTTATTCATCCAATAGAATTAGAATATTTTTTTAGATTTTTAATTTATGAATTTAAAAATAAAAAAATTCCAAATATTTTTTTAAAAGATATTTTTTTAAAAATTATTCAAAAAAATAAACAACCATCTTCAATTAGATTTGATTTAAATTTAAAAGGCAATAATTCAATCGAAATTTTTGATAAAAATTGGAATTTTAACCCAAAACATTTAAGTTATAGTTTTTTGTTGTTGGGTAAAAATAATTAATTTTTATCAAAATAATAATGATCAAAATAATAATAATAATAATAATAATAATAATAATAATAATAATAATAATAATAATAGTAATAGTAATAATAACAATAGTAATAATATCAATACTAATAACAATAATAATAGCAATATTGAAATATTAAAAATTTGTTCTCAGAATCAAAATAAAATAAAAAATTTATTAACAATTATTATCAATAAAAATAAATTTCTTGGAATCAAAACTTCTGAAAATGATTTTAAAGTTTTTAATAAATATCAATTAAAAAAAAAACAATGGTATTTTCTTTCCTTTTGCCATAATAGAAAGAGATTTCAATCGGATTTAATTTATTTATATATTAATGGGGAATTTATTCAAACTTTAAATATAAAATACCCATTATTTAATAATTATACAAACAAAATGATTTTTGGTAATAAAAATAATGATAATAACAAAAATAGTATCAACAATAACAATAATACCAATACTACAACACATTTTACGTCTACCCCCAAAACTAATGAGAGTAATATTATTAATAATAAAAAAAACGGCATAATTGATCTTAATAATATTAACAAAAGAAAAAATTCTCAAAATATAATTTTACCTAAATGGGATTTAAGTAATTTATACTTTTTTGAAGATTTTTTACAAGATTTTGAAATTTTAAATTTATATTTTCTTGGCCCATTTTATAATGGTATTTTTTTAGAAAAAATTTATAATTTTAAAAATTGCTATTTGTTAAATCATAATAATATCCCTAGAATTAAAAATATATTTTTTCAACAAATAAAAACAAATAAAAATAATAGCAATAAAGAAAATAATAATCAACAAAAATTTAATAACAACAAAAAAAACGATAATAATAATAATAAAAAAAATAATAATTTACAAACAAACGTTAAAACTCAGAACCATAATTTTAATAAAGTTTTAAAAAATGAAAAGATGAAAAATAAAAATATAAAAATTTTACAATATTTTTATCAAAGAAACAACAATAATGATAAGTACAAGAATAATTTTAAAAAAAAAAATTTAATAAATATCAATTCGAAAGTTTTATTATCAATAAACCCATTAAAATTTAAAAAAAAACAGAATCTTAATCAAATTTATTTAGTTAATACAATCTCATCAAATGACAAGCCTAAATTATTCATAAATAATAATACTGAATTACTATTAAGAAAAGGAATTTTCCAACAATTAAATACTATTGGTATTCACAAAATTTTTTATTTGTTAAATAATGTTAATGAAACAAGGCAATTAACTTATTGTTTTAAAATTATAATTGAAATTTTAATTCAAAATAATTCTAATTTAACGGAAGATGAAAAAACAAACTATTATAATTTAATCACTTATTTCGTTCAATTAAAATTAAACATAATAGAGCCTAAAGTTATTAATATTCTATTTAAATTAATTACTAATTCTAACAATAATATCATTTTGAATAAACAATCATTGATAAACAATAATGAATCTAAAAAAGATATTGAAAATAAAAGCGAAACAAAAAACAAAAATGAAACAAAAAATAAAAATGAAACAAAAAATAAAAATGAAATAAAAAGTAAAAACGAAACAAAAAATAAAAATGAAACAAAAAATAAAAACGAAATAAAAAATAAAAACGAAACAAAAAACGATCAAATAAAATTAAATGAAAACAATGATAATACCAATCAAGAAAAAGAACAAGTAGAAGATATAAACCACGAAAAATTAATAATTTCAAATAATAAAGCTTTTGGAATCTTATTTTTAAATCGAGAAATTTGGAGGTTTTCTCCAATAAAAATCCAAGAATTAATTTATCAAGGGATTAAAAATTATTTAGAAAATGATTATAAATATTTAAATTTAATTATTTTGAATGATTTAGTTTTTTTAAAACATTTGATTTATATTTTGAATGAACCCATGCTACCAAATTCAATATTAAAAATATTAATAAAAATTATAAAAAATATCATTATTTTACAAAATAAGGAAAAAGATTTGATATTAATTGCAAATTTAATTTTAGTAAAAATATCACACATCGAAGTAATTAAAAAAAATGAAAAAATGAACCACAATAATGATTGTGAAATTTTAAATTCACTTTTAGATTTAATTTTAAAAATTATTATTAAATTAAAGAATAATCAGCTGAAAAATATTGGGAACGAATCAAAAGTTTTTTGGAAAATATTTATCAGAGTGTTTAATATCAATTATTTTTTCAAATTATTAATGAATAAAATACCGAAAAACATTTTGAATAGAATCTTTAAATTATTATTAATTTTGCTTGAATCGAACAAGAAATTTGAACAATCATTTTTAAGCAACAATGGAGGATTTAAATCGCTATATCATTTGATAAATATCAAAAATCACATTTTAACAGAAACAATAGGCATTTATTTAATTTCTTATTTATTGCAAATACCGATTCATTCATTACCGAATTCAATTAATATTACTTTTATAGATTACAAAACATTTTTAGAAAAAAAAACTAATTTACCAAATTTTGAAATGAAAAATTTCCAAATGTATAAAGATATATTTATTTTATTATTTAAGGTGTTACAAAATACTAACCAACAATTAATTAAAACAAATTTTCAAGGGATTCAATTAAAAGAAAATTTTGGAGAAATTTGTAAATTAATAATAATTATAATTCAAAAAATTCAAAAAAAAAAAGTAATTTTCAAACAATTTTTTTCCTCTGATGAAATTTTAATTAATTTAATTTCAGTAATTTTCCCAAAGTTTGTCAAGTTAAACTTTTATTCTGATCCAGGCCTAAGTATTAATAAAAAAAATCGTGATAATAATATAAATAATATTCAAGATTTTAGTATTAATGACGATGACGATGACGATATGGTCATTATTAGCAAAAACACTATTAATAGCCATATCCATATTAATTATTTTGATAATTTTCAAAAATTAATAGAATCTAATTTAAAAATGAATTTTGATCAAATAAATTTTATCATTCAAAATGTCATTTCAAAGAACATTATTTATTTAATTTGTCAAATCTGCTTAGATTTTTTTTTAAAATCAAATTCAATAAAATTAATTATTTTTAAAATAAATGAATTCATTCCAAAAAAAATCTTTTGTGAAATTAAAAATTTATTTTTACAAAATTTTTATTTAAGATTAATGGAAATTTTAAAATTAGAAATCCAATTAAAACCAAAAATTATTAGTACCAAATTTTGTAATAAATTATTAATATTATCTTCAATTTTTAAAAAGCAATTATACAAGGGTATTTTTCAAAATAAAGAATTAATTTTTTATCATTATTTAACTTTTTATTATAAAATCTGTTTAAATAATTATCAAAAAATAAAAGAAATTGAAAATAATAAGAAAATAATTAAAGTTGAGGATAAATCTAAAGACAATAAAATTAATCTAATTCAAAATGAAAAAATAAAATCTGAATCAAATTTAAATAATAATAATAATAATAATAATAATAATAATTTTGAGAAAAATAGAACAGAAAAAGAACAGAAAATGGAAAAGACAAATGAAACTACTAATGAAAATCAAAATTTAAAAAATAAGGAAAAACAATTATATTTAATTGAAAAAAATTTTTCAATTATTAAAAAATTTTTAAAAAATTTAAATTGGATTACAATATTTTTATTAAAAGATTTAGAAAATTATTTAGAAATAGTTGAAATATTATTATCAGAATTTGATTTATATTTAAACATTAATTATAATAAAGAAAATTTGAATTTTTTTTATTGTATCTTTTTTATTTTTATTGAAAAATTAAATATTTTTAACAATAAAAACACAAATGATAATGAACCTAAACAAGAGAAAATCAAAAATAATGAAGGAAATAGCAATAATGACAATAACGTTTATAATAGTGAAAATATATTAAAAGAGAAAGAGAAAGGGAAAGGACAAGAGCAAGAGAAGAGGCAAGAGCAAGAGCAAGAGCAAGAGCAAGAGCAAGAGCAAGAGCAAGAGCAAGAGCAAGAACAAGAGCAAGAGCAAGAGCAAGAGCAAGAGCAAGATAAAGAGCAAGAGCAAGAGCAAGAGAAAGGACAAGAGCAAGATAACTCAAAAGAGCAAGTGAAAGAAGAAAAACAGAATAAAGACGAACTGTATCTTCAAAAAATAAATCAAAAAAATATGGAAATTTTTGAAAAAATCCAATTATTTTGGAAAGAAATAATCAAATTACAATTAAATTATATTCGACCAATTTTCCAATATACCGATCAAGACAACGAAATATTTTATTTATTGGATCATTCATTTTTTATTAGGGTTGTGATTTATAACCAAAAATTACAAAATTTTTCCAAACATGAAAAAACTTTTTTTGAAAAAATTTATTCGAATATAGGAAATAAGGTAAACATTATTTTAAACCACGAAATCAAATCCTTTTTTAAAAAGGAAAAAGAATTAAAAACATTTCTGAATGAAAATTTAGTACAAATTAAAAAAAGATTTGAAATAAAATTCTTAATAGAAAAAGATAATTTAATAAAAACAATTAATAATTCTTGGGAAAATGAATTAATTCAAAAAATTTCAATAGAAAAGGAATTGGTTTTAAAACAAAGAAGAGAAGATTTAGATTTAAAACAGTTAATAAAAATATATTGGAAAAAATTAGAAAAAAAATTTAGAAATGATGATTTGATTTTTGATCACATAAAGTATAATAACGATGAAAGCAACAACAATAATAATGATCAAAAAATATATTATAAATTATCCAAAAATGAGGGATCAATCAAAATGAGGAAAAAAATGATAAGGAATTGGAAATTTACAAAATATAGCTCCCATTCTTCTTTAAGAAATAAAAACAACAATAAAAATATAAACGGGGACAAATTAAGCACGAACGAGAACAATCAAACAAATAAAAAAAAAAAAAAAAAAAAACAAATAGTAGACGATCAGCTAGTTTCATATAAAAAAAATGCTCAAAAAAAAATTAAATTACCTTGGAAAAATGAAGAAATTCAATTATTTAGTGAATTACAATTAAAAAAAAATTTAAATCAACAAAATGAAGATCTGGATCAAGACGTGGAAAAGAAAATAAAAGAAGAGAAAGGAAATGAAATTAATGATCCGAAAGATGACAATAACGGTGGTGATGATGAAATGATAAATGATGTAGAAGATGAAGAAAATGGGGGCATTGTCGAAGATCAAAGAATAATTAGAAGACTTAGTAAAGAAGATAATAACAAAATCCTAAATAAATTTCCTTGTTCATTATTATGGAATTTTGAACCAATTAAAGGTGTTTTTTTAATTTGCAATTATAATTTTTACATTATTTCGAATTATACTATATCGGAAAATGGCGATTTTTTTGAAATTGGTGAAGCAGGTAAAGTAAACCATAAATGTAGAAAATGGAAAATTGATGGGCTATATAATTTGTATAAAAGAAAGAAATATGGCCAACAGATGGCAATTGAATTTTTTTTCGAAAATGGACAAAACTGTTTTGTAATATTTGCTAATGAAGATGACAGAGATGAAATTTATCAATTAATAATGTCAAAATCATCCCAATTTGCGAATTTAGAGCAAAGATTAGTTATTGTTCAAGACGGGCAAAAAGATGACCAAGTTTCTTTAACAAAAAATTTATTTAAGCGAAACTATACTCTGAAATGGATTAGAGGAGAGATATCAAATTTTGAATATTTAATGAAATTAAATACTCTTGCGGGAAGAACATCCAATGATTTAACCCAGTATCCTGTTTTCCCTTGGATTTTAAAAGATTACGATTCGGAAACTTTGGATTTAAATGATCCTAATATTTATAGAGATTTTTCAAAACCGGTAAGATTTATAATTTTTTTTTTTTTTTTTTTTTATTCTAAAATCTATTACCTTTCTTCTCTTTTAAATACAATTTTTTTTATTTTATTTTATTTTATTTTTGATTAAATAGATGGGTGCTCAAACAGAAAAAAGATTTCAAAGATTTTTAGATTCTTACAATTCTTGGCAAGATCCATATATTCCTCCTTTTTATTATGGTAGCCATTATTCTAGTTCTGGTGTTGTTTTGTTTTATCTAGTTAGATTAGAACCTTTTACTAAACATGGTGTTGATCTTCAAGGTTTGGCTTTTTATTTTTTATTTTTTTTTTTTTTTTTTTTTTTTGGAAAGTATTTGTAAACTAATCATTAATTCGATTTAATTGGAGTACAAAAAATAAAAGTAAAACTGTTAAAGTATTTAAAATCATAGGTGTACTTATTTTGTTAAAATAATCAAAATTTATTTTTCCTCAAAAACATAAACTTGTATTATATTTTAAAATAAAATAATAAATAAATAAATAATGAAATGAAATAAAAAGGGGGCAATTTCGATAATCCAAATAGAATTTTTTCTTCGATTAAAGAGGCGTGGTTAAATGCAAGTCAAACAAATAGCAATAATGTCAAGGAATTAATACCAGAATTTTTTTATTTACCGGAAATGTTTGTAAACGAAAATAATTTTGATTATGGATTCCGAGAACAAAATAACCAAAAGACATCAAATTTGGAACTACCAAAATGGGCCAATAAATCAGTATATAAATTTATTAAATTACACCGAGAAGCATTGGAATCTGATTATGTTAGTAAGAATTTACATCATTGGATTGATTTAATTTTTGGGTACAAGCAACGCGGTGAAGAAGCTAAAAAGGCATTTAATGTGTTTTTTTATTTAACTTATGGAGAAATGATTAATTTTGATTTAATTAAAAACCCACAAACCAAAACAGCAATTTTGAATCAAATTGAAAGTTTTGGACAATGCCCACAGCAATTATTTTATCAACCACACCCACAAAGGAAATATTTACATGTCAAATTCCACGAAAATATTTTTTCACATTTAAATGAGTTGAAAATTTTTGAAACATCCATTAACAAGAAGAAAATAGGTCTGATTGGAGACATTCAAATAATGCATATACAAAATTCAGGAGATGAAATAATTTGTGTCAAAAAACAAAAATTAATGATCCCACCCGATTATAACAAATTTATTGATTGGTCATTTCCAGATTTGTCACTTAGAATTCTTAATCATAATTCAAGATTATTGCTTGTTAAAGAAAATCCACATTTCGGAAAAATTACAACTGTATCTGTTTCAGAAAATGCCAAGTATATCCTTACAAGCGGCACAGATCTAGTGATAAAATTGTGGCAATTGATAACTAGAAAAGAAAAAAATCAAAAATTTGATTACCGGGTCGAACTAATTGCCAAATTCTTTGGACATAAGTCCCGAATCAACACAATCGATATCTCAACTGAATATGCCTTTTTCATTACAGGGTCTGATGACAAGACTTGTATAATGTGGGATTTAAATAAATTAATCATGATTCGCCAATTCAAAGGATTTAAAAACGTTATAAACATTGTTAAAATTAATAATGAGACTGGCGAAATCATCATCTGCTCAATGAATGAAATCAAAATT
Organism: Anaeramoeba flamelloides; assembly: GCA_027625915.1. Taxonomy (NCBI): domain Eukaryota; family Anaeramoebidae; genus Anaeramoeba; species Anaeramoeba flamelloides. Next base: position 402,073 of record JANTQA010000026.1, read on the forward strand.
TTTACAATTAACGGTAAATTGTTAGTCAGTTATGAATTATCTCATATCAAACTAGATAAAATTACTTCTTTGCAAATTGTCTCAATAGATAGATATACACCCGATTTTATGTACATTACCGGCCACCATTCCGGAGTAATTCGGTTTTGGAAAATCTCTGAAAATTGTAAAACACACAAAATGAACTTGTCAATAATTTGGACTTCAAAAAATATTAAAAATGGACCAATATCTCCTTTATTATTAACCAAAGACCAAAAGAAACTTTATTACGCAAACCCAAACGGTATGTTTTATTTATCCTATCAAGTCAATAAAAAAAGTAATAAAAAGAAATTAAAAAATATGGAAAATAATAAGAAAAATAATAATAATAAATTGAATGTGAAAAATAAAAATAAAAACAACTGCTCAATTTGTAATACAGCATTTCGTTTAAAAAGAAAATATTATTGCCAAATTTGTAATAAATTAGTTTGTAATAAATGCTCAACTTATAAGCAAATAATTACAGAATCAAACCTTAAAAACCTTTTAATTTGTAATAATTGTTTATTAAATTTGGATTTAAAATTCAAAAAATAAGTTGAAAAGTCTTTTTTTTTTATTTCTCTACTTTAGATTACTTTTTCTGTTTTTTTTTTTTTATGTTTCTTTGATTTTGTTAATCTCTTTACTTGTTTGAAAAAAAAAACAATTTTATCTAATTTCGAAATTAAATTAAATAAAATTAAAAAGAGATAAAGTATATTATTAATATATTTTTTTAATTTTTTTAACCAATTAGAATTGTTAATTAAAATAATAATAATTAATAAATAATTTTTTTTTCTATATTTCGTTTAATTTTATTTTATCAGAAAAGATTTTCTTGGGAATTTAAAGGGAAATAAAATAATCTATATTAATGTTTTTAATAAAATATCAAAATTTATTATGAATATTAAATAGAATTCTAACAATTTAAAAATCAAAAATAATGTTCTTTAAAAACTTTGAGAACTGGCACTTCCCTTTCCAGAATCATTTAAATTAAGATAACCTCTTTTTCAGTCAAAGTGAAACAGTTTTATTGAAGAAATAGAACATTTTCTATGAGTTTAATTCATGTTTCTTCTCAAACTAAATTTTCAATTTTTAGATCAAAATCATTGTTACTAATTTTGTAGATTTTTGTTTTTTTTTTTTTTTTTTTTTTTTTTTTTTTTTTTCTTTTTCTTTTTTATTTTTTTTAAAAAAGTCAATTTGAAAAAAAAATGTTATAAACTCCAAATTAACATTAAGAAAAATGAGTCTTTATATTTTCTTATAAAATGAATACATTCACAATTAAAAAAATTTATTTTTCAATTTTATTTTTCCAAAGAATTGAGTAATTTCACATGAGGCGTTCCAAATAAAAGGGACCAAAATTTTTTCAGATTTTATTTGTCGAAATTTATAGTTTGTTCTGGTGTTTCTTTTATAATTATTGACTAAAATACCAAGTTTATTATTTTCAATTATTTCTAAACAATTGTATGTTTGGTTGATTCTTTCAAAAAAAGTGAATTTTTTATCTTTGGCTGGGATATTTTGAGTGAAATGGAGTTTTGTTTTCTAGAAAAGATATCGGTCAATCTATACATTTAAATTGAGAAACTTTTGACTTTTTATGGGAATTTAATGGAGACTTTTGACGAAAAAATATTTAGAAATTTAAAATTGTTCAAACATTATACAATAATTTAAGTTGTTATAAGCATGTGATTCAAATTAGATTAAATTGTAAGTTATTTTAATTATTAAAACTCAAGTTTAACCTAACAAAATATTATTGATGGAAAATTAGAAAAAAACATTGAAATAAGGTTTTATTTATATTCAAATTCCATTTAAATTATTTTTTAAAAATATCATGTATATCCAAAATAAAAAAATTATAAGGTATATAGTAATAATAACAATAATAATTTGTTGTTGTTTTTGAAAATAAATTGCAACATTTATCAAAATAAAATGAAGATTAATTGAAAATATATTGATTTTTTTAATTAAATTTAATTCTCTATTATTGAAATGTTCAATTAATTTACCAGAAAAGTTTTAGGAAAATTTTACATAAAATTAATAGATTAAATGAAATATTTTGCATATTAAATATCATAATATGATAAAAAAGAGATGAGAATTTATTCAATTTTCATTGAGATATTTTTTTTTTAATTGTTACATGAGTAAAAAAAAAACACAACAAAAAATAGGAAAAAAAAGAAAAAGAAAAAGAAAAAGAAAATTTAGTACAAGAAAAGTAAAAATAAAAAAAGTTTTCTTATATAATCATATCCTATTTACTAAAGTTATTTTTTCAATAACAATTATTCTTCAACTACATGCCCTTAATCTTAAAGACACAAGTTTTCATCTGAAATTAGGTACAAAAAAATTCTAAAATTAAGGCACAAAATTAATTTTCTAATAGAATAATTTGAGTAAAAAACAATTCCAAAAAATGTGCTTTAATTTGGGTCTTTGTCTGTACCTAGATTTTGTTGAAAATTTATGCCTTAAAAGTCGAATCGATTTTCCAAAATATAAATTGGAGAGTGTAAGGTTAATAATTTGGAAGGGATTTAATATGAATTTTTATATTTTAGGTCACAGAAGAAACGTTCTTCATTACATTTTACTCAAATTACAGAAAAAAAATAAAGATTTTAAAAAGCACCAAATAAAACCAAACTTAAATAATAATCTGAAATAACAACACAAAAATCACTTTTTATTCTTAAACACCTTCCAATATATTAATCTTTACTATAAATTCAGATTTCGGAAAAAAAAAAATATATTACGTAAAAATACAAAATTTTTAACAACTATTACAATGAATATCAAGTCAAAGATCAATCAACTAAGTCCCAAAATAACATACCCTTACACCCAATAAAACATAATCTTTTTTCTAATTTCAGGGATTATAAACCTTAATAGTTTATATATTTTTCTGAAAAAATTTAAATTGTCATCCTTCGTCTGAGAATTATTACTTTGAATGTCAAAATTAAAGAAACCAATAACCATATTTACTTATTGTTGGTTTCTTTGATCACTAAAATGAAGGTCTTCAATCTCAAAACAGATCTCTACTTTTAAATATGGCTATAAAAATTCGGGAAAAACTAATAAAGTTATTTTGTATTCAGAAAATCCTTCGTCAATAAATACAAGTTTTTATAAAAAAGAAATATAAAAGTTTGAACAAAGATTAGTCACAATTTAGAAGAACAAAAATAATATTTCGACCAATACTATAAAAAGAATTTTTCAAAAAATAAAAAACAAAAAAAAATTTCATTTTTTTCAAAAATTCCACTTAAATAAAAAACAAAACCCAAACAATTTTCAAGCAAATTTTGAATTTTTCACAACCAAATACACTCGAAAAATCATGTTGGAGTCAAACGAATTATTTGATTTCCCCGTGCCGTTGTATCAACCAGATCAAACTGTCAACCATAATTTATCCTTACCATCTACGTATATACTAGGCGAGGATGACAATGGTGAGCCTGTTTTAAAACTGACTGATTTATTGTGTCCAACTCTTATGAACAAAGAACTGATTGGCAACCGGAGGAGGTTTTTGCTTTTGGGTCGGCATTTACAAGTCAAAAAAAAAATTCGATCGGAATCTAAAATTCAAAGCCAAACTGCGCCAGATGAAGAAAGAAAATTTTTATCGCAAGTAGTGCTTGTTTCTGAATCTGAATCATCTGAATCTGAAAAGGAAAATGACTTGTCTCTCAGCAATACAATTGAGCCAGTGATTTTTAAACCTACGAGTCCTATTATTAAAGAAAAAAGTATTGATAATCTTCACAACGAAGAAGAACAGGAAAGTAAAGAAGACAAAGAGCAAAATGACGAAAGCGATCTAAATAATAGTCGAGGTGATAAGGACATGGACATAAACATGAACACGAACCAAATCAAAAACAAAAATGAAAGCAAGATGCAACAGGACGAGGATCTTCAAAATCTGGGTGTTTATGGAAAAAGAAAAAAAAAAAAAAAAGAAAAACAAACAAAGCAGAATTTACTTTTCAAAAAACCTTTTCTGAATCCAAAACATTATTTATCACCAATGTCATCTGCAGTTTTTCATCCCGTTGAGCATTTAAATTGGGAAAAAGAAATTGTATGGGACGATCAGCAGTCCAAGGACACGAGAAATGTGATTCAAGATAACCTAATTCCATTTAACAAAGAGCTGCAAAAAATTAAATTTAAAAATAACCAATTTACTGTTCAAAACAATTTTCTTCAGACACTCTCAGATTTAGAAATTGTCCCCAATTTTAAACAAAATCGAAATAATGGGCATTCGAATGACGAACAAAAGGAAAAGGAAAAGGAAAAGGAAAAGGAAAAGGGAAAACAAAAACAAAATAACAAAGAAATTGAAATCGAAATTGAAATTGAAAAAGAAAATTATAGTGACACTGATAACAACAGCGATAGCGAGTCTGAGCACAGCACAAAGGAGCAATATGAGCAAGACTTTCGCTCATTTGTGTATCGGCCAAATATGTCTATTGAAAAAAAAATCCAAGATCAACCAACCATCATTTCTGGCACAACAAGAGAAGAAATTGAGAAAAAAGAAAAAATTTTAGCAAAGTGCATCAAAAAGAAAGCAGAAGAAAGTACTCAAATCTGGTCCAAGTTTTTAAATCTTGATGTATTAAATTTTGATAATAGCAAACTATATTCTTCAATAATTTGGTCGAATTCTGAATCAAAGGGAAAGAATACTGAAGCGCTGTCATTAGATTTGAATGATGAAAATATATTGTTTGAAAAAAGGGTTGGGTCAAATCCAATAATTTTCCCATTAAAAGAAGATTTTGAGATACAGTTTATCAAAAAGCAAAAAAGGATTAATTTTAGCAAATCAAGGATCAACCAAAGGGCAACATTACCAAGTGATCCCTTTTTATCAAGAGAGGCTATACTTTATGAGCCCTGGAGAAGATATAACGTTTCACATGATTTGTTTTACTCAAACCCTTTACAAAAATTTAATGAACAAAATGTTGAAGGGAAATTGTCCTTGATCCATAGCGAACCTGCGTTACGGTTAATTGGTGTTAAGGAGACGTGGTCTACAAAGGATTTGAGATCCTTCCATCGGCCAGAGATCCCAAAAAAGTTTTTTTCACGTGAATTTCCTCTTTTTAAACAGGGAATGCTCGACCTTGACATTATTTCTTCCTATGGCAATAAAAAAACAAATAGATCCAAAATGAAAAAAAAAAAAAATAAATATAAATCGTCGTCTTCAGAAAAAAAAAAAAAAAAAAAAAAGAAAAAGCAAAAGAAAAGAGATCGAGAAAGGGAAAGAGAAAGGAAGAGGAAAAAAAGAAAGGAAAAGAAAAGAAAAAGATCCAAGTTCAGATCAGAAAAGTTTGGAATTGGCTCATCTTCATCACATCGAAATAATAATAAACTTCGAGAAGAAAGTTTACCAGCAGAAAGATTTCAAACAGTGAGTGATCTTTCAATTAAGGAGGGAAGCTTTGTTTTATTTGAATATATGGAAGAAAGGCCTATCATTGTTCAAAACTTTGGAATGGTATCAAAAATTGTGACTTACTACGTCAAAAAAAATGTAAACGATACTGGTTATCATGATGACGAATCGAATGAAAACACCGACTCCAAAAAAAATAGATCAGATTTTGGTGTTGGTACTCATTATCGTTTCAAAGAATTCCAAAAAGGATCAAGTTCAAATTTAAGATATATGCCAAAGCCTTTAAATGATAAACGATATAAAATGATATTTGGTGATCAAGATTCAAATTCAAGTTCTGACAATGCCGATGAAAATGAGAATTTAATTGAATTAAAATCAGATAATTTGAATGATGGAAATTCACAAGATCCAAAAATTGATACTATGAATGATCATGATCACGAAAATAACAGCAACAATGACAACGATGAAGATTACGATCACGAAAATAACAGCAACAACAACAACGACTACGACGATGATGATGATGATGATGATTATGATGATTTTGATGATGATGATGAATCAAATTCTAGAAAGAGAAGAAAATATAAAGGTGATTTTAAACAAAATAAAAAAAGAAGAAGAAATAACAAAAGAGGATCTTCAAAAAAAAATAGGAGGAAAAGAAAAAAAAGAAGAAGACGGAAAAGAAGAAAAGACAAATTTTTAGAAAAAGATCTGGAAAATAGAAGAATGAATCAAAGTAGAAGAAAAAATAGAAAACAAAATTTATGGAAAAAGAAAAGCAATGAAAAGTTAGAAATTAACGAAATTAAAGAAGAGCTTAAAAAGGAGCATTTAATAATTCAGGAGCATACAGACCCCTCTGTATTTATTTCTGCATTACCGCTTTCAACGAAAATAAAAAGTGTTCAAAATAAATTATTCCGCGCACCGATAGCTCAACACGAAGCACCTGAAACTGATTTTATTGTGTGTAGGGCATTTGACGGGGCCTTTTATATACGAGAAATACCGGCAATCTACACAGTCGGGAAAACGCAAGCCTTGCAAGAGGTCTATGGGCCAAAGTCTAAAAAAACAAAGAAAATGCAAGAGTTAAGATTAAAAGTTTTCCTGTATCGGTTTTTAAAAAAAAATAATCTCAGATCAATTCGAGCAAGACAAGTCCAAGAAATGCACCCATTGCTTTCTGACACATTTATTCGAAAATCGTTAAGTGGGTTTTTGGAATTCCAAAAGACGGGCAAAAAATTTGGTTCTTGGATCTTTGACCCCAAAAATTGCCCCTTGACTGAAAAGGAAGCTCAAGAACTAGTGACTCCTGAAATGATATGTTTATTTGAATCCATGCTAGCCGGACAACAGTATTTGCTAGATCGAGGAGTGAGCTCCATTTATTCTTTAAACATCTTTTCGCAGATGAGTTTGAAAATTTTGAATAACCAAGTCAAAGAGGGTATTCAAATTTTAAAGGATCTCCTGAGATTTACGCCCTGGGAAGTTTCAAATCACCACATTTCAGAATCCAAGGGCAAACAAGTACCCTTCCGTGATGTTTATGGGAAAATTGGATATATTAAGCAATCAAAAAAATCTAAGCAGGGAATTAAAAAAAAAAAAAAAAAACGAGAGTCACACAAGCCATTAGAGGGAACACAGTCGGATCTTAGAAAGCTCAAATTGCCTGAGCTAAGGCAAATCGCTTCCAAGTTTTTTAGCTCAAGTCTGATTGAAAAGCAGAGCAGATGGGATCTTGTGCATTTAATTCGGGAAAAATGTAATGAATTAGACAAACGTGGAGAAGAATCTTCCTTGACAAGATTTGCAAGAAACAAAACAAACCAAAGCAAAGAACAACAAAAGTATTCCAAATGTCGTCAAAATTTTTTCAATAGAATGTTAAATCGAATGATGTATGGCGACCCCTTAACGGGTATTGAATATACAATTCCGTCTGACGAAGAAGACAAAGAAAATGAAAATTTGATTAATAATAATATCAATAATAATAATAGCGAAAATGTCAATACCAGTAATAGCCTAATTAATAATAATGACCAGAATAATAAAAATGAACAATTGAAGAACGTTAAGATTGGGAACGATAATTCAAGAAGTGGTAGTAACAATGATAATAGCAATGATAATAGCAATGATAATAAGAGCACTTTATTAAACAATCAAAGCAATTCCCAAAACTCGGCCAATAGTGGCCCTCATAACCAAATTATGGATATGTTTGAACAAGAACTACAAGGAATGATGATCGAAAAAAAGTTACAGGACGAAATAGACCCAACAGAAATTACAGATGTACTCAAACTTGAAGAAGTTACAAAGCCTCATTTTACAAACACCCAATTGGTAGTTGAAATTGTGAAACTGAAATTTGAAAAAGATGGCAATTTTGAAATAACACCAAAAAGAATCACAGATCCAGAATTAATGAAAAAATATATTTCAGAAAAGAAAAAAAGAGTTGGTGGGTTGTATTTAAACGAAGAAGAAGGTTATCAAAGAATCGAAAATCAAAAAAAGAAAAGAAAATTGCAAGACAGGAAAAGAAGAATTTTGAAAAAAAAGGAACAAGACGAAAAAGAAAAAAAAAAGCAAGCCAACCTTAAAAAAAATGATGATTCCTCAGTTATTAATTTTTCAAATGGCAAACTTCAATTAAATGTTTCCTCAATAATTGACCAAGAGCAATTAAATAAACAAAAAAATTCGAAAAATAAAAATAAATCTTCTTCTTCAAAAAGAAGATCGAAAAAAATTATCAAATCGAAAAAAAATAAAAAATCTAAAAGAAGATCAGAAGAATATGATTATTCAAATTTAAATTCTGATTAAGATTAAAGTTTTTATTATATATATATATATATATATATATATTAACCAAATTCCAAAAATTTGGATACAGTTAAAACAGTTCAAAAAATAACAAAGCAATACTATAGATTGATTCAATTTGGAAATAATTTTGAATTTAACAAAATATTTTATCATTTTTTGTCTTTTCTATTTTGTTTTCATTTCCTTTTTTCCAATTTTGTAAACTGTTTGGTTAGATCAGGAATTTTTTTTTCAATGGTTGGTTGAAGGTTAGTGTTGGGTTTAGTTAAATAGCAAATACTTCATACAATTAGTTGAAAGATATCTAATCATTTGATCGATCAATGTTTGTTGGTGAAATTTCAACAAATTTAGTAATACATGTTGTTTGTTCAGTCTGTTTCAGCATTTTGGGAATTTATAGTTTTTATTTTTTGGTTTTCTTTTCTTTTCTGTTATTTATTCGTTTAAAAAGGGAAACATATCAAAATATTAATACTCTGCTACTTAAATATTGTTTAATATTATATTTGGAAAAAGTTTTTAAATTGTCATTTTTTTTTTTATTTGATTTTGTGTGTGTCCAAATTTTTGTAATTTGGTATATATTTTAAAAAAAAAATTTAAAGTGAGAATCTGAAACTAAACCCCAGTGTCTTCAATTCCTTTATATATCAATTTTCGAATGACTGTTGTTAAAGGTGACATTTATTGAGATAAGTCAATTAAAAGAAATTCCTGCATCTTCAAGTTTGTGAATAATTAAAAAATCTTGTTCTTTAATTTAATGTATTATTTCTTCAGTCAGGTTATCAATTAAATCTAAAAATATTTTTTAAACATTATTTAATGAAAATATATATTCTTTTGCATTCTTTTTTTGAGAAAAAAATTTTTGAATTCTTTTTAAGAAAGTATTTACATTTTAATTATTTTCAAAAATTTTTATTCTGAAAGAATTACTGAAAAATCATTTTTTGAGTATCACGGAAGAGTAAAACTTTAAAAACAAAATAAAATTCGCTACTCAATAGGTAAAAATAAAAAATATCAAAGTAAATTCAGAGTTGAATCTTTCATTTTTTCAATTTTTTGAACTTTTTTTTGATGTATTTTTTGATTTAATTTATTATATTTTGTGTATAGAAAAGTGTTTATGGGAATGTTTGAAATTAATCATATAATAAACAAAAAAAGAAGACCCGAGTGGGTGTGGATTTGAAACAAATCTTTTCTTCTTGAATGCTAATCAAGAAAGATCACCTATCCAGCTAAATTTATTACAATCAAGAATGAAAAAAAAAAAAAAAAAATTAATCCAATATTTTATTTTCGAAGATTTTTTTTTTTCTTTATCTTCTTAATTTATATGAACCCATACAATTTATTCCTTGAATCCCTCACTCTTATTACTATTTATTATTATTTTACACAACATTTTTTTGTAAGTTTATTTTCAAAATTCTTTTTTCAAATATTAGTTATCAAATTAATCCATAAGAAAGGATATTGTTTTAAAAATCAAATTAAAGAGGATGAATTCTTGGAATCAATAAATAGTTTACAAAATATTAGATCCAAAGAAAAAGAAAAAATGTTAAAAAATTTCAAACCTGTCAAGAATTATGTTGAGGTTCTCAATTTAATCAAATATAAATAATTATCAAATCAAACGAATTTGTCCAATAAATATTTATTTCTGAAGATGAATTTAATAAATATCTTATTTTCTGAAACATTATTTGAATTTGATGAATTAAATGAAAATAAAATGTTTTAAATTCATTTTGGAGAATTCTTGTGAAATAAAAAGTAATTTGTTATCAAAAATTTTCCAAAAATTTTTTTCGATTCAGAACTAAAATAAAACCAAATTAAGAAGAATTAACTATATCAAATGTTACAGATAAGATTCAAAGTATAAATGTTTTTTTTTTATTATTTTGTGATGACTTTTATTAATTATTTTGATTTACATTTTTTAGTTAGTATGTAAATATATTATACTTGTATAGATACAAATCTAGAATTAATAAAATGTCAAAATTTTTTGGTTAAAGAAATAATTTGAATGATTATAGTTTCGCATAAACGGAGGCACTCGAAATTTGTAGAATGTAGTTACCCCCTTAAGAAAAAAAAAAGGAAAGTTAAAAAAAAGTAAATAAAAAAATAATTAAAGCATAAACTTAAATAAAATTTATTTTTTCAAATAATATTATATATTTTTGAGGAAATCTCAAAATAAATAAAAATTTAGAATGGAAAAAAAAAGAAAAGAAAAGAAAAGGAAAGGAAAGGAAAAAAAAAAATACAATTAAAACTTTTTTAATAATATTAGTATTTTTTCTCTTCACTTTCATCAATGGATAATTCTTCTATTATTGGTTCATTTTCAGGATCTTGTGTGTAAGGGGCGATTGGTTCATATTTATGAGGCGGTAGGAAAATATATCCTCTATTGATTTTCCGTAGAACGGAATTGGAAGGTAAAATTAAAAATAAAAGAAATACATTAAATGTGTTAAATGTTATAAAAATTATTAAAAATAGTTGAGTTGATCCATTTATCTTCCGAAGCATCCCTGACAGGAAAATAATCCCTAAAAACAAAAGTAGCAATAAATTAAACCAAAACATAAAATATAATCTTTTCCGGGTTTTCTGTGAATGAATATTTGTATATCCATTAAATCCAATAAAGCAAAAGTAAATTAAATACAAGATAAAGCATATTATTGAAATGACGATAAAAAATAAATATAATGGGATGGAATCAACACTTGAATATTTTTCATCTTCAAGATTATGTGTTTGTGGCCATATCAAAACAACAGAAAAGCAGATAAATAAGGTACTTGAAAAAATGATTTTTGGTAAATAGAATTTGCTAAACTTTCTAGAGTGCTTTGGGTGCTGATAACAATCTAGAAGATAAATACTCAAAAACATTAATCCAGTAAATTGGAAGGAAATAAAAAGCATATCTATAACAATAAAACTATAATTCCTCACTAAAATTGTCAACGGGAATAAGGGATCTATTTTATAATTTTTTTATTTTTTTATAAAAGAAAACAGAAAATGTAAAAATTTTAAAAAAAAATGAAGATATGAAAATTTTTTTAATTTTAATTAATTCTCTGTTGAAAGCAAAAAATAAATATCTAAAAAAATGAAAAATAATCTCTATTTGAAAAAAGAATTGGTTTTTTTTTGTTTTTTTTCTTGTTTTTTCGTGTTTGGAAAATCAAGAGCGAATTCCAATTAAAAACAATAAAATAAAAATATGTTTTCAAATAGATTTGTTCATATAGTTAAGGTTTATATTTAAAATTTAAATCATTAATCAGGGTATTCAAACAAACATAACCCAATTTTTGAATTTTTAAAAAAAAAAACTGCTTTTGAGGATTATCTAAGGTATTTCCAAAAAAGTGGTTTATTTTTTTTTTACCTTTCATAAAAATGCTCTTTTTTTTTTTTTTTTTTTTTTTTGAAGCGGGAAAAAATCCTCTTTGTTAGTGGATAAATTTGTAAATTGAAAATTTCAAATTAAGTGAAATATTAATAATTATTAAACCAAGACCTATTTTATTTATTTCAAAATGTGTTCATTAAAATATTTCCAAAAAATGAAAAAAAAAAATAAAACTTTTTTTGGAGAAAACAATGCATTGTCAATTTCAATAAAAAAGGGCAATTTGGAAAAGATACAAATAATTATTTCAACAATAAAATATATTAATTAGTTTTTCATTTAATTAGAAATTTTTCAAAAGTTAAATATCTAAGGAAAACGATTTTTCGATTAAAAAGTTAGAAAATAATCAAGACCAATTTTCACCCATCCCTGAAAAATATCATATAAAAGCGAGATCAGAAATTTTAATATCTTTTATTTAAGTAATTTCATACAAGCAAACAAATTGAATTATTATTAAGAACCAATTAAGGATTATTAATAATTTTGGATATTTAAATATTTTTATGAGAATTGAGTTGAATAAAGATATTTTTTAAAATAAATTTGCACCTCTTTTTTGGAAATATTTTATAAGATGAAAAAATGTTAATCTATTCCAAAAGTAGTTCTTAACTCTTTGGTATGAAAGTAAAAGATATCTTGTTAGAAATTTGAAATCAAAAAAGAAAAATACTCCTTTTACTAAAATTTTAATCAAAATGTATTTTTTTCAATTGAAAATTTTCATTCATTCAAAAATTTCGCAACCTCATAAAAAAATCAAAATGATACATCAATTTCAAGCCTGGTGCGTACAAGTTTACTTTCGGAGAACTTTGAATTTTATTTAAATTTTGTTTAAACTCTTTTCAATTAAAATGGTAAATTGTTATTTTGGTACAAATTTTACTAGTATTGTATTTAATCTTGTAAAAACTTTTCAAAAAGGAATTTTTTATTTTTTTACCATTTTTTCCCTGGGCGAATTTCCTTTATATTGGGAAGAAGAGTTACAAAGGGAAAAGATAAAGTGGTTACTTGCTAATATTAAGATACCGAAACACTAAAGTATGAGTAACTTGAAAATAAGAACCAAAAAGCAAAGGCAAAAAATATCAACAGGTTTAAAGCAAATAAGATCAAAAAGAAAAAAGAAATTTTCAACAATTAAACAGCCATTCCCGAATGAACATTCATGATCAATTATCAAATTAAACTCAAATAATCAAAAATATTGTGGCTGTTATTTTGCGTGTTCCTAATTAAAAATAGGATTGTTTTTTTTTTTGATTTTTTACCAATTGCTTCTTATAAACTAGATTTAAATTTCTTTTTTTTTTCTTTTTCTTTTTTCCTTTTTTCTTTTCAATTTTTTACTTTTGCTTTTTAAACATAAAAAAATTTGGGTGTGTCTTTCTCTTGAACAATTGTGAAATCTATGATTTTACGCTTAAATTACCTTTGAGGAAAATAAATTAAAAGGGCATTCAGAGTGTAATTTACACTTCTTCCATCAATAAATTGTAAATAAATTTTTTTTTGTCTATTTTTGATTTTGGATGTGTCAAAATTTTTGGAATGGGGTTTAGATTCTTTTTGACTTTCTTATGTTTTGTTTTTTTTTTTAAACATAAAGAAAATTTTGATATATCGTTCCAATGAATAATCTTGGAATATATAGTTTTACTCTTAATTTTTTTTTTAAGACATTTAAGTAAAAGGAAATCTAGGGTGTAATTTAAACTTTTTCAATAATAATAAATCTAAAGGAATTTTTTTCAATAATTCATAAAAAGTTTAAAGAATTCAAGGATTGTAAGTTCTTAAAAAAAATCAAAATGTTTTTTTAAGGGGGTATCCATTATTGTAATCTTGTGTTTTGGGGTTAAAACCAAAATTTAGTATTTGTGGGTATTAATGATTTGAGTTGAAATTGATGTTGAATTAAAATTAAAAGTACACTGAAAGTAAACCTGTAAGCACCAAGTCTGAAATTTCTGTATTTACGGAAGAATCATTTCTTTAAAAATTGATAGTTTGCTTCGAATTTTTGTTCAAAAAAAAAAAAAAATTGGAGGAAATGCAAAATGAATATTTTTGCTCAAACTAAAAATACCATAAACTTTATTCAAAACCCAAACCTCAAAACAATTAATAGCAAAAAAAAAAAAAAAAAAAAAATAGGGATTGTTTAAGGTAATCCCTTTTTTGATATTCAAATTAAGAAAATAAAGAAGAAATATCTCTTCTAAAATAAACTTTTGAATTTTTTTTTTTCATTTTTGATTATAACCAGTTTTTTCGGTGAAAGGTGATTTGTCTTGTTGTTTGCTATTTTTAAAGATAAAAATTTGTTTAAAATTCACACCTTCTCATGTCTATTTTTTGGTTTACTCTTTGATTAATTTAGCTATTCATCATAAACACATTTCTAGATTCAAAACACAATTTAAAAAAAATCAAAAATGTAATCACAAAAAAATGTTCAAAATAATTGAAAATTTTAAAGATTCAATTCTGGTTTACTTTGAGTTCTTTTCACAAATAGAGTAATTAATGATATTTGGGTTTCAAAATTTCAAAGTTATTTGCCCCTCAAAAAATCTTTTTTCAGTAAGGTTATATTGAGATCAAAAAAAATCGTGCAGAGCTTAAAACCCATGTTTCAAAATATAATCTATCCTTTTTTTTCTTCTTGTTCCAAGGCAACATCCAAATTACTAACCAATAGTATATCTAAGTTCAAATCAATTTTGAAGGTAAACACCTTGATTTTTTTTGTAATTTTTAAATTAGGAATTGGATTTAGTTTCAAATTTTTAGTAACTTTTATCAATTATTATGAAAATTTTTCTTTTTTTTTAAGCTTGAAAAATTCTCTGACACTGTGCAAAAAGCGAAGTCTTAATATTTGAAGTTTTTTTACTAAATTTGTCATTTTTCCAAAAACTATAAAACTTTTCAGGTGCACCTCAGGGATGGATTTCTTTTTAATGTGCTTTGGGTTTCTAAGAGCAAAAAATTATATTTAATGAAAGAAAAAAAATTTTTGAGGTTGTTTTTTTTCTGATTTCTGAAAATTATTTTCGATTTTTAAATTTCTATTTCTTCCTCAAACATTTTTATTCCATTATTAAATGGAATTTTTTGCAATTAAAAGCCCCAGATCCGTTGACAAGAAACCTCTCCCGTCAGGGTACATCAGAAAAGTTTTATAGTTTTGGGAAAAATGAAAAATTTAGTAAAAAAACTTCAAATATAAAGACTTCACTTTTTGTACATGAGAAACTGTATCAATTTTTTTTGAGATAAATTTTCCAATTTGATCCTTCATTTTTCGAATTTCTTTTTTAATAATAGAACTTTAAGGAACCAATATTAAATTTACTTAAGGTCCGTTTGTTGATCACTTACTGCATAAGTCTTGGATATAAAAAGAAACTTGGCTTTTTATTTTGAAACACGGATTAAACAAGTCTGAATGGGATATTTTGACAACAGTAACAATCAAAATTTTTAAAAATGGGAAAATGTGTCTAAATTCTTCATGAAAATCGAGGTATTTGGTCTTGGTAATAATCATAAATATTGTGAATAATGAAAAATTAACAGAGGTTAAAAGTGTAAAATAAGGCCACCTTCAAAGCCGATAGTAGTGAACTGTTTTTTGTGGAATTAAACATTGTAAAAATAAAAGAAAAATAAAAGGCATACTGTTAAAAAGGGTTTGGAGAATAAGACTGAGGTACATTAATTTTTGTTCGGTTGAAAAATAGCTCCATTGAATTTTTTTCATTATGTTTGTGTAAATAATGATCAAAGTGAATGTCAAAATTAAAAACATATAACGGACAAACATTTCAAAAATTGTGAAATTTGTATTCATATAAAGGATCTTTAATGTAAATTTGAACCAAAAATAAAAGAACATTCAAAAAAAAAGAAAAGAATTAGTCGCTGGAAAACAAGAGAAACAAAAAAGAAAAAAATCCAATTCACAATACCTCATAATTTAATTGAGTAAAAAAATTTTGGTTTTTGGAAGGCAAAACTTCTATGTTCATTGAATAATTGTAATATATTATAAAAGGAATGTCGATTAAATTCACTGGTTTACAATCTGATTTTGGACTACAGCTTATTGTTTTCTTTTTTAATCCATAACGATCGATTGTGTCCCATTTCTTTTTCTTGGGGTTGTAGCCTTGTAAAGTGACATTAAAAAGTAGTTCCTCATCGATTTTTTTGTCTAATTTGTTCTCGATAATGACATTAAAAAACACTTCTTGATTCAGTGACTCCAATTCACCCGTACTGTCTTTAATCAGGATTGTTCCCTTGTGTTTTTCAAAATCGAAAAAAGAAACAGAAAAAAAGAAAAAAAAAAAATTAGTTTGTTTTCATCTTTCTTGGATAATTTGTTCTTGGTGATAAATGATCCTATTTTGAAAAAAAAAAAACAATTTGAGGTATAAAAAAGAGAAATGCTTTACTTTTTGATTTTTCTTTTTAACTTGAGTGATTTGCCGAGTACTCGAAGGGCAAGCAAAACTAATTGCAATTCCAAAAAGAAATATCAGTAGAAAAATTGAAAAAAACCAGATAAAATGTTTTCTTTGAAAAGAGTCCAGTTTTAATTTCATGTCTTCTTTCTTGAGCGTAAGTAGCTTTCTTTGTCTTCCTTTTGACATGTCTTTTGATGAACAAGATAAAAAAATAAAGTATGAAAAAATGGTTATGGGGATTGGAAATTTAAATTGGATAAACTTTTCATCTGATTACTTTTTTCATAGTTCTTAAAGATTTGGTTTGGTTTGAAGTCTTAGTTCTTCCAAAATTCTTCAGTGTAGATAATCATAAATAATCGCTAAATTAATAAATAGATCTCTAACCTTTTTATCTATTCTTTGAAAAGCTATTTATAAACACAAAATATGAAAACGAACAGTAATGTATTCCTGTTTTAAGGATAATCATCACTACCAATTGATCGAAAATCAGAGTTGATTGTTCTTGAAATGCAATCAGGTATGTTCCCATACTTGAAATGACTATAAAAAATTTATTTTGCTGATTATTTAATAATAAATTGAGTTTTTTCGAATGATTATAATACACTCTTATCATTTAGTGAAATATTTTTGAATTATTTTTTTCTAATGAAAAACAGAGAAACCAAAATTTTGGTATTTCCAGAAAAATAATTAATCTTTAGAATCATCCAACTATAATATTTTTTTACAATATTTTAGTTTCCAAGGTTTACCCAATAAATATCAAATGAAAAAAAACCACAAGACTGATGAATTGTTTCCATTTTTTAAAGTTAGTTGAATTTTTCAATATGTTTCCAATATATTAAAATAATTAAAAAAATAATCTGTTGAGATAATTATTCTTTTATTAAAACAATAATTAATTTTTTTTTCAACTAATAAATATTATAGGATATATCTAAGAAAGATATTGTTCAACTTTGAAGTCTGTTACATTTTGATAGTTTGGCCTTTCAATTTTTGGTGAAAAAACAGCTTTCTTGATAAAATTCTTTGAAGTTTTTACTAATACAAGGATCAGAAGGAATTGATAGAGATCAACTTTTTTTTAAAAACTCTTTTTCAAAAATTGTGACTCACCTGAAATAATAAATTGAAAAAAAAAAATTATCCTTTAGTATTCAAGAGCAATTAATAACTAAATATGATTTGTAATTCTCTTTAAAGTCATTCTAAATCTATAAAAGCCTGATATATTAAAAATTAAAAAAAATAAAACCAAAAACTAAAAAAAAAGTGAGTCAAAATTTTTGAAATGAGCATTACCGATTTTTTATTTCTGAACTTTCTCTCAAAAAAAGTTGAACAACAAGATTTTTTATGAATAATAATTAAATAGATTTTCAAAGACATTAAATTCTCAATTTTCTTAGTGATTATTTGTCTTTTCGAAAATCTCTTTTTTTTTCCACTAGATCCTTTTAAAAAAAAAAAAAAAAGAAAAAAAAAAAAAAAAAAAAAAAAAAAAAAAAAAAAGAAAAAAAAAAAATAAAGAAAAACAATAGAAAAACAAAAAATTGAAAAAGCAAAAGAAAAATTTGCAAAATTAGAAAAAATGATTCTTATCCAAAAATTTGAAAATATTTTTTGTAAAGAATACTGGAATCAACCCTCAAAACAACTCTCATTAACATTATAAAGTGAGTCAAAATTTATGAAAAATAGTTTATTTTGAAAATAGAATTTTTGGAAACAATATGTTAGAATGAAAAGGGAGCTTAAATGAAAATAAATCCTAATTGTTATTATAAAAAGTCATACAAATCAAAAATCTTGAAGTTTCTTACTCATTTTATTTTTTCTTCTTCATTTTGTCTTCTTCCTTACTTCTATTTTTTATATTTCTTCTCAATTTTTTCCTTTTCTTTTTTTTTTAATTCAATCCTTTTTTTTTTATAGTAAACAAAATTTAGTTTCAATTAGTTCAAATGACTATATCTATTTTAGATTATCTTTGAATTAGAAGTCTCAAATTTGTTCACTTCAAAATTCTCTCTTTAATAAATTAGATGAATTTCATCAAACCCTTAACAATGAAAACTAATTGAGTTTTTTCAGAAATTTAAGATCTGATCACAAAAAAAGATTTTATAAATATTACAGCCTATAATTTTAGATTTTTATGATAGAAATCAAGAATTTCTTAATATTATAAAATTAAAAGCTCTTTTTAAGTTTTAAAAATATTAAGTTTGAGATTATGTCTAGAATATATTTCATTTTTAGAAAATTTTGACTCACTTTATGACGTTAATGGGAGTGTTTTTTTGTCTTATCCCATATTCTTATCAAAAAAATATTTTCAATTTTTTCATTAGAAACTAATTTTTTTAATTTTCTTCAAATTATTACTTTTTCAAATTTTTGTTAAATTTTTCTTTTACTTTTGTTTTTGCTTTTTTCTCTCGTTTTTTTTTATTGGTCCATTTTTTTTCTTTTTCTTACTTTTTTTTCTTTTTGTCACCTTTTTTATCTTTTTTTAACTTACTTTTCCTCTTTTTTCTTTTTCTTTCTGTTTTTCAATCTTTTTTTTTTTTTAAAAAAGAACAAGTAGGAAAAAAAAAAGAGGATCAAAAATACCATTAAAAATTCTGAAATTTAAGACTCTAATGTTTTTTTGAAAATCAGATTTTTATCAAAAAAAATCTTCTTATTAACCTTTTTTCTGGAAATGTACATGAATAAAAAAATCCAGAATACATTTTGCAAAAAATTTTGACTCATTTTTTTTCAGATTGTTGGTTTTTATTTTTTTTAAATTTTTAATTTATTGGGGATTTATATATTTATCAAACTATAAAATTGAATTATTAATCAGATTTAATTTTTCGTTGTTCTTGAATAAAAAAGAATATTATTTTTTTTCATTTTTTTATTTAAAGTGAGTCATAATTTTTGAAATGGTTTTTTTTTATAACTGTTAAATTTTGTCTACTTTTAGGTTTCTTAATACGTAATTCAATATTTTATTTAGAAATAACATGAAATAATTTTATTTTAATTTTAATTTTCTTTGAAAAATACAAGAAAAAATAATCTGATATTGATTCGTTGAAGATCTAGAAAAAATAATTATTTATTTTATTCATAAATAATTTTTTCAATTTCTTGAAATTTAAAAAATTTAGTAATATTCTTTTTCAAACACTAAGAATATAAACAAGGAATTGATTGTATTAAAATCAGTTATATGGGGAGAATATCTATTATTTTTTTTTTTTTAGTAGAATTATTAATTTGAATTAGTTCATTGTTTCAAAATCTATACAAAATTGAGAAATAATTATAAAGCCTATTGATATTTTTAATCTTTTGATTATTATCTGCTCTCGAAACAATTATAGGTTCGGTTATTAATTATTGATTAGAATTACACAAATTAAACAGTATTTCTTTTAGATTATAAGTTAAATTTTCCAGGTTTTAAAAAAGTATTGTTGGGAGAATTTTAAATAAGATTGTTTGGTTCTTTTTCTAAAATTTTTTTGTTGAAAAGAAAAAATTGATTTGGACTGTTCTTGGAATCAAAATATTATATTTTTTTTGCGTTTAAAATAATTATTGTAATTTTTTTGAAATTAAGTCGATTTTATACCAGGTTATTCTCCAACTTTTGTGGTTTTATTTTTAAAGTGGATACCAGTACACTTCCTTAACAGTTAACAAGATCTTTTTTCTTCTAAAGGTAAACAATTGTTTTTAAAATAATTCAGAAATATGTTGGATTTTGGACTTTTCTAATGTTAGAAAAGATTGATCATACTTTTTTAAAACATAATAATTCATTTCGGAAAAAAAGAATTAATTGTCAATTTTGGTTTTGTAGTTATCAGATTTTAACTTTGTTTTGAAATTTCTAGAAATGGTAAATTTTTTTTAATTTGCTATGAAATTTACTTGAAGATTTAATTATTGTTTACAAACTCCTACACTATTTTAATAATTTACATAAAACTGTTGTTTATTTGGTGATCCAGTCTGAAACACGTTTTATTTGTTTCTGGTCTGTGTTTAATTTTTGTCCCAAAAATCATTTTTTTCTCTTTTTTTTCTCTTTTTATTTCTTTCGAAAATGTCGAGTTTAAAATTGCTTCTTGTTGGTGACAAATCTGTTGGAAAAAGGAATTTAATTATTACTTACACCGCGCATGTGTTTGTTGGAGAAAACGTTCCAATGTCATTTGAATCCTGTAAAGCAAAGGTGACGATTAATAAGGAAGATCTTGATTTACAATTAACCTCATCTGCGATTCTAACGAGCAAAAAATTCCCCGAAGCTGATTGTGTGGTAATGTGCTTTGCAGTTGACTCTTATGACAGCTTTGAAAGCCTTGAAGTTAAATGGTATGATGTTATGAAGGAGCATTTCCCAAACACAACGCTTGCTCTACTTGGTACTAAAACGGATCTTCGCGAGGACGAAGAAAGACTGGAGGAACTTGAATTAGAGGACGACTCGCCAATTGCATGGAAAGAAATTGAAAAACTTGCTAAAAAACTGAAAATTGATAACTTTTATGAGTGTTCTTCGAAAAGTGGCAAGGGGCTTTCCAAATTCTTTGAAGATCTAGTCAAGACAACTTTGCATAATAAAAAAAATAAAAAAGAAATTAAAAAAGAAAATGTAAACGAAAAGGAAATTGAAAAAGAAGAAGAAGAAGAAAAAGAAATTAAAAAAGAACAAAAAGAAGAAAAACTCAAAACATCAATAAAACTTAATCTTGAATATGATCCTAAAATAAAAATAAATCTTACCTATGAAGATGAAAATGAAGAAGAAGTTCAAAAAGAAAAAGAAAATGAAAATGAAAAGGAAGAAAAAAAAGAAAATGAAAAGAAAGTTAAAAAAGAAAAAGAAAAACAAGTTCAAAAAGAAAAAGAAATTCAGAAAGTTGTTAAAACAAAAGAAAATTAATTTTATTCGACGCTTAGATGTTTTCTGAAATTAAATGCTTTTTTCAAAGCCATTTCTGAATGACTGAGAATATTTTTTTTTTTTAATGAAAAATCAACACAAAACTGAACTAATCAAAGGTGGTGTTTCAAAAAAGTTTAAATGAATAGTACTTTAAACAATTTGCAATGCAATTCTGCGCTTTTTTGAAATGACTTTATTATTTATTTTGAAATTGTTTTTTTTTTTTTTTGAGATGATTTGAAAAGTACTCATCATAAAAATATTGTGATGGATCTTATTATAATTTTCGAATTTTCAAATCCAAACAAATAAAAAAATAAATAAATAAATTCGAAAGAATTACACAACTTTATTTAACTCTCTTTTTTGAAACGAAAAAATCTACGTTTCAATTGATTAATAATTATATTAAAGATTCTACTTTTGGAAAAGGTTTTATTTCTAATAAAGTTGAAAATTGTTGGTTTTATACTTCGAATTAAAGTTACTAAATCTCCAAAAAAATCTTAGAATTTTTTTCAATGCTTTTTTATACCATTATATGCCCATCAACCAAAAAAACACTAAAAATCTATTAGTTGATAGAATTTAAATAATAGGAATTTACTTTGATTTTGAACCATTTATCAAATGGAGAATTCCTTAATTAATGGAATGAAAGGTTAAATTCACTTATTAATTGAAAACAATCATTTAGGAAAAATAGCGAAAAAGAAAAAATAAGTACATTTTTTTTAATTGGGGGACTTTAATAGAACCTGATATGAAAAGTAAGATCATTTAATAAATGAAAAAATCAATGTTTAAAGAGAAAATGGAGGATTAAATAAAAAATATAGTTTTAATGGATTATCTTTTTTATACTGTTTTTCTTTGGTTAATCTGTCATGAGTAATATGTTGAGATAAAGATTGATTATTTTTGAGATCTCCAAAAATAATCATAAAATTTCAATTATTAGGGGAGTTAAATTGTATTTATTGATTTAATTAATAGTAATATACTGATTTATTATTTGATTCTTAATTTGTATCTTCTTTTATTGGTTTTGCTTTTGTTTTACATTAAGGGTTTGCAATCAAAAAAATTGTTAACATCTTTTCTTGTTTCATTTTTTTTTTTTTTCCGACAGAATAAAATCTAATTGTTTATAAAATTACACCGATATTTGTATGAATCGTTTGATTTATATAAAAAATCTTTTGGTTTAAAAAAATGAATCAAAAATTAATTTTATTTGTTTTAATAGTTCTTTTTTAATTCTATATGCTCTTAATATAAAAAAGTACTATTTTTTTATGATTAATATTTTTCGAAATCTCAGTTTATATACTTAATTCAATTAACCACTGTGATAAAATTTTTTATGAATAAAAACACTCTCAACTTTTGAATATCGAGATTATTCTTTGAAATTACTGTAGACTTTTTGATTGTTTTTTTGAAAAAATCGGGGTTGGGAAAATTTTGAAATCAAAGAATAATTTAATATATTGAATTAGTTTATTTTTCCAGTGGGTTTTTCTTTTTTTGTATAACTTTTTTTTTTAATTTTACCACTTAAAAAAAAAAAACATTTGAAGATGAAATTAGGGCCTTTTGTCAAAATAAAATCCCCATAATTTCGAATTTTTTTTAGTAAATAAGTTAAAATAAGATTATATATATAATAATCTACATAATTTCAAGTGTGAATTCCAAAATTTTGGTAAAAAATGTATTCAAGAAAAAGTTAAATTGAAAATTTATTTATTTTTATTTTTTCATTTTGTTTTTTTAATTTTTTTAGAGGATTGTATTTGTTCATTTTTCTATTTTTAGTGTTTTTTGGTTCATATGGACATATAATAAAAAAAGAAAAGAAAATTATAAAAAAAATATGTTAAGCTTTAATAAGAATAAAAATAAAATAACTTGAAATTTATTGTTTGTAAAAAATTAAAAATATCTCTCAAATTAAGGGTTGAAAAAATTTGAGTTATCTGAAAACCTTTAAGAAAAAATATATTTTTCTTTTCTTGTTTCTTGATTTTCCTTTTTTTTTTTTTTTAAGCTTTTAAGAAAACAATTATTAATTCTTTATAGTGAAATCTTTACAATTTGTTAGTAATGGTCATTATTCAAAGCTGAAAAACTTTATTATTTTTTTTTTTTTCCTGCTTTTAATCAGAGCAGATTGGTGGGATTATATAGTTTAAAGTTAAGTTGATTAGTCAATGAAAAATTGAATTAGAATGGAATTATTTTTGTTATCCATTTTAAAGTTAATTTTAGTTATTAAAAGGTAATTCTCTTTAATTATTTTCTTATTCTTCAGCATTTTTTTTAAAATAGTTTATAGGATATTATATTTTTGCAATTTTTCTTTTTTTTTTTTTCGGGTAATTTATGATAATCATGAAATCAAGAATATTTCCAACTTTGTAAAACCCTCCTCCTGTTTTAGTAAAAAAATATTGAAAATTAGATCTTCAACTAGGAAATGAAAATAATAATAATAATTTATCAATTTTTCAATGTTGAGTCTCTTCTATTTATTATTTGAAATGACTCATATTAATAAAAAAAAATTTAAAATAAATTTTCAGGCAATTCAAACAAAAAATATCGATAAATTGAACTTGAAATAAGATATAAAAATCTAATTATTAATATAAAATCAGATTTTGTTGAATTTTTTTTCACTAGTTTGTTATTTTTTAATCGAAAAATCATTTTTTTTTTTTTCAATTTTTGTAAAATTCGACATATTTTCAAATTATTACATTTTTTGTAAGAAAGAAAAAAATAGTTTTTGGGCATAATTCAAAAAGTTGGAAATTTTAATTGTTTTAAATAAGATAAAAATTGTAACAACACTGTAGAATCAATGTTTCATTTCTGAAAATAACCTTTACAAAATAAGTCAGATATTATATAATTACTCAGATTTTAAATTCATTTTTCTATTTCAATCTGTAGGAAATTTTTTTGAATTTGTTCTTAAATTTAAGAAGAGATTGAATTTTAGTTCCTTGTCCTTAAAGGTTTACAATCCCTGAAATTCGAAAAAAGATTATCTTGTATCGGGTTTGATGACTTGTTATTTTGGTTCTTAGATGATCGATCTTGTGACTTGGTTTGGGTTTTTTATTGTGGATTAAGAGCAAGTTCTATCAGTTTATTTTTTTTTTTCCCAATATCCGAATTCAAGAGTCTACGACGAAAAAGTTAGAAAGTACATTATCATAAAAACTCAATTACTGGGCTATCAATGAAATTTGAAATATTTCTTTCAGTTTTACTCATTTTTCTTTTACAAAAAATAAATTATTTATAAGAATATTTAAACCAAAGCTAAATAAAAATATTTCCATCAATAACCTACAAACTACATTTTTTTATAAATTCGCTTTACGGTATATGAATCTAACACTCTCAAATCGTCTTACTGAAAAATAAAAAAATGGATTGAAAAGGATTCCAAAAATTGCCATTTTGAACCACTATTAAAACCCATACCAAGCACAAAATCGATCATCTATGAACCAAAATAACAAGTAGCCAAACTTGACACAAGATAATCTTTTTTCGAATTTCAGGGAATTGTAAACCTTAAAAGTAGATCATTCTGGTTTATGAATAACAAAAAGAGCAACTTTTAACTTCATTTTTGACCAAAAACTGAGTTTTCAAAGAGGTCTTTCAAATTTGTGATGGAAAAGAAAAGGAATGTAAAAAAGTAGTACAATTTTTTACAATTTCTTCGAAAAACCACAATTGACTCCTCAAAAATAACTTTTAAAAAAAGCAACTTTTCTCATTATATAAAATACGTCTGTTTCAGAAGAGGTGTCAAACCCTTAAAAAAATGAAGATTTAATTTGAAATTTGTTGAACAATTAAAAATTTTGGTTATTTTTTCGAATTTTCCTCTTTCCCAAAGTTTCCAAAAAAAAGTTTAGGAAATGCTTACAAATTACCCTTTTTTATTCTTTTTTCTTCTATTGAATTTTTCAGCCCTTTGCTTCCAGCTTCAGATTCAAAACAAAAAACCAAATGAAAAAGAAGACCAAAACACGCCACTAGTTTCCGATTTCCCCTTGTATTCAATCGAAAAAAACAGACTAATTTTTTTGATTAACGACAAGATTGAAATCAAGATGGAGTTGCTAAATGCAAATTTTGAAGAAGAAAAAGAAAAAAGCGTCTTAATTCAAGAGAAAAATGAACAAATAAGAAAAAGAACCTTTCAAACGGGGATGTTGGGTATCTCGTTAAATTTGTATGAACAAGAAAATTGCACAAGATTGATCAAAAGTGAGTTTGAACTTGAAAAAGGAAGCCTATTCAAGAAAATCAGATGGAAGGTAATAAACAAGGACATTTCTATCAGGCACAATAAGCACAAAGGAACTCTTGAATTTGTAAATGAGAAAAACCAAGTGCTTTTGGAGGAAAGCCAACCAATAATTTATTCCCAAATGGGAAATCAAAAACACTTCTCGATGAAAAATCAAAAAGCACAAGCACAAGCACGAGCACAAAAGAAATTTCAGAAACAGACACAAACACCAACACAGCCACATGAAACTTTAACAAAAACCATACCACTAAACAGTGAATATCGAATTTTCACAAAGCACAATCACAAGTTTCGTAAAATTGGCCAAGAAAAAGGAAAAAACAAAATATTTGGTTTTTGGATATCCGATCAAAATTTCAACCAAAATTTGCCATTAGTAATCGATCCAAGTTATCGAACATATCTAGGTGGTAACGTAACCGAGAACGATTCACGAATAGCATCGGACTCAAAACAAAGGACTTTT
The DNA here is from genome assembly GCA_027625915.1 of Anaeramoeba flamelloides. Lineage (NCBI taxonomy): Eukaryota > Anaeramoebidae > Anaeramoeba > Anaeramoeba flamelloides. The sequence continues at coordinate 428,183 of JANTQA010000026.1, forward strand.
ATTGTCGGAGTAACAACATCTTACAATTTCCCTACATTTCCAGATGATGTATACCAAAAAGAATCCACTTGCGAAGGACTTTATATAATGCTATTTGATCAAAATCGACATTTCTTATGGTCAACTTTCTTTTCGTCTCCGAAAATTTCACTCACCTTTCCGAAAATTAAAGTTTCAAAATTAACAGACGATCCAATTATTTTAGTTGACTCCCTTGATTATTTAGATATAAATTCCTTGCCTGTCTTTGAGAACTCTTATCAAAAGAACTGTTCGTCTATTGAATATGGCTATAGTTTTAAAATGAATCAAGACGGATCAGATTTGGTGTGGTCTACCCTGCTTTGTGGTTCGGGGTATACCAAGGCCATAGATTTTGTGCTTAGTAGCAAACCTGAAAACTTGATAATTTTGGTGCGTGTCAGTGGTGGTACGTTCCCCCCTAATCCAAACTACACGCCCACTGGAACTCCGTACGTTCTTTGTAAATTCGACAATCAAGCTGAACAATTATTAAATTCTCGTTTGTTTTTTGATACGTCAAAAGTCATTATCCATTCATTGATATTACTCAAGGGAACAAGTACAAGCACAATTACCAACAAAATTAATAATCAATTTAATACAAACAAGAATAAGAATAATCACAAGAGCAAATCGAAACAAGAGAATTTACAACCTGGAAAGCAAATGGAAATAAAGGAAGAATCAGAAGAGGAAGAAAAAATTTTTCTTGGGGGCCATGCACACGAGATACATCCTAATTCAACTTCAAATAACCTTTGTAAACAAATAAATTGTTCAATTGAAATGGAGGGTGAAACTTGTGTTATACTGAGAATTGATGAAAAGAGTTTTGCCACAGAAATATTTGAAATCTTTAGTTTCGATAGCACTTCTAACTGCAAAGAAATTTATGCAGTTGGAAATTCCATTTGGTCAAGTACCAAAATCCAGGTAGACTACAATGGTACCCATGGAATTACAACGCCAGGGGCATTTCGGACGGCATCAGATTATAGAAAAATACATACTATCCCTTCCCCTGATTTATTTACTATAATCTATGAAATTGATTATAATCTCTCAAACTTTCTTTATATTTCCGCCTTATTCCCCATTAATAAAGATAATAGCTCTTTATATATTACTAATACAGAAAATACCAGATTTATAACAAACAAACAAAATAACCAATTAGTAATAGCTGCCATGGGCTTTTATAGTGATGATATTTTAAATACTCACAATTATGGTAACCAAACAGTTATTTTCAATTTTGAAATTGGAAAAAATGAAAATGAAAATGAAAATGAAATTAATTATACACAATTAAATTTTATTGGAATGATTACAGATGAATTTCAGGCTTTAGATATAATATTTAATAATGAATTATCTTATGGGTATGGATCTGAATCTGAATCTGAATCCGAATCTGGATCTGGATCTGGATCTGGATCCGGATCTGGGTCATATGATATGATAGTTGTGGGATATGTAAACCCTGATATTACCACTTTTGGGCCGACGGATAATGCATTTATAAAAACAAAGCCTGGCGATTATGATACTACTTTAGTAATATATGAGAACTGCTTGCCTGGGCTTTATGGAAACATGTTCACGGAATGTCAAAAATGTGAATCGGGAACTGTGTCGAGTGAAATCAATTCCCTGCAATGCTCGAGCTGCGAATCAGGGTTTATTTCATCATCGAATATTAACCCTAATCAAACAAGTTGCATAAAATGCCCACTCGGGGCAAACTGCTTAGGGAAGGATTTATGCCAAAAGGGGTATGATTCGAAATCTCTTTGCGTGCAATGTGTCAAAGAAGACTATTTTATGAATTCGTTAGATTGCATCAAATGTGCAAATTTGAAGGTTCGATGGATAACTATTGTTTTTTCAATAATTTTCATATTAATTTCAATAATTTTAATTTTGTATTCCGTGAATTCAAACAATTATTTCATTTGGCCAACTTTTGTAATTTTTTCAATTCAATTATCTTGTGTAATTATTTTAAGAAAATCAGATCGAATATCAAATTCTACAAATTCAGTTTTGCTTCCATTCGTTTCCATATTTTTATTTGATTGGGAAATGGTCTTTAATTTGGGCTGCAATTCACAGGGGGGTTATATTTATAGACTATTATCATTAATGATCAGTCCTTTAATTTTATTTGCAATTTTTTTAATCTTTTCTTTTTACAAAAAAAAAATCCTCTCATCTATTATCAAATTGAAAATTTATTTTGGCCTGATCAGCAAATTCTTTGTTGTTCCCTCTTTAATTTACTTTATTATTTCCTTACAGTCATTCGAAAATTCACTTGGAGAAGTAGTGTCTTCTCAACAGCCAGATATTTTAATTGATTCAAGTGATTACAAAAAAATTTTAATATTATCAGTATCATTGTTATTAATCTTTGTTATCATTATACCCTTGATTGGTTTATTTATCTTGATCAAAACAATGAAAATATTTAATAAAGGTGAAACACTGAAATTCATTTTTATTAAAACTTATGACTGGATTTGGAAAAGCTGGAAAAATACTAGAATATGGTGGTCTATCCCTCAATATCTGTTCCTGGTTATATTTTGTCTTTTATTAGGGCTAATCAATTCAAACAGCGCGCAAGTCATCTCTTTATTTGTTATTTCGTTCGTTTTTATCATATCAATTTTAATATTCCGCCCTTATTATACTTCATCTAATACACGATTTTCCCATAATGAATTATATTCTATTGTTATGATTATGCTCCCAAATACCTTCTTATCTTTATTTATTTCAAGACTAAATTATCTTTTCTTCTCTGTCCTTTTGGTTGGTACTTTGATAATATTATCATTTGCAATTAAATTACATCGCAATTATTTATTAAATAATACATTCAATAATAAAAATTCCAATTTGGAATTGAGTAATATCCAAGATTATAATAAAGTTGATGAACATTCAGATGATAATATCAATAACAGTGATTCAGATTATTTAAAGAAAAGTAATCATGAAAATGATAGTTTTGATTCAAGTGATAACAATATTTCAGAAGAAAATAAAGAAAACCTTGAAACATTTCAAGAAAACAATATTGATAATAATGAACAGGATAAACAACCAGATAGTGATGAGAATAGTGATTAAATATTAACAATTTTATTTTATTTTATTTTTTAATTTTTGTAATATATATGTATATATATATATATATATATATATATCACTTAGAATCACAAATAGAATATTTTTCTTTGAAATGAAATTTATAATTTGAATTGTTATGAAAAGATTCAAAGATATCGAATTTATAGATAGATATCTTAGAAAGAAAATTTTATAATTAAAAAATTGTATAGATACCTTCAATAAAAAATTGCTCTAAAAATATTTTCAACATTTTTAAAAATTTTTCTTATCTTATTGTGATTTAATTATTGTTTATTGGAAATTTATTCATAAAATATTTTGTTTTTTTTTAGAAAAGTTTTCTTAAACATCAACAACTTTCAAGTTATAATGATTAAGGAATTAGCATAACCATAAATTTCTCTATAATCAAAGTATGTTGTAATTGGGTGTAAATGATATTAGTGCACCATGGCTCAAATAGTTCTAAAAAATCTATTATAAATCTTATTGCACAACAAATTATTATATTTTTTACTAAGGATCACAATTAAAAAAGTTTCATTTTGAAAAAAATTTTTTTAATTCCTTTTCCAAATCTAAAAATAGAAACCCAAAATACAGTATTCTGGTATTTAATAATTTTGATTTAGAACTTCCAAAAGTAACTATTTTTTTGATTTTTTAATTTCAAAGATTAACTTGATAATCATCAACATAAAGGCACACAGACAGATTATTTTTGTTTACTTTTGATAAAGCTACTTGTATCATCAATATATTCCAATAATTTGAAAAATAATTTTCAAAAAAATTTAATATTAATTATTTAATTTTTAAATAAAAACAAATTTTTTAGTAACTAATCTAGATTTCGCCACAATTTTAAGAAAGATATTTTGTGACTTTGAAGTCTGAATATTGATAATTCAACCTTTAAATTTATTGCGAAATTCAGATTTTATTTTGAAATTGTTGGGTTTTTTACTAATATAAGGATCACTTTTAATTGATGAGATCAACAAATATTACTAATTGACTAATCAATTTTTTAGAGACATTTGAACAATGTAGAACCAATGTGATTAGGTACAATAACGGTATACTTTAATCCTAGACTTCTCAATGGTCGACGCTAATCGCTTAAAACACATCATTTTTAACTTAAAATTTTTTTAGGGTTCTTTGCACCACAAAATGGCAATTTTTTTTTTTTTTAATAAATAATTTATTTGTTTTAGAAAATATTTTACAATCACAAATAAAATTTGTTTTTTCTGTTGATTTTTATTCAAGGTAAATATATATTTTTGATTCGAAATTATAAAATTTAAAAAAATTTAAATTAAATTTGAAAAAAACTATTATTTTTTTTTCATTGTAAAATTTGGCAATTATTTGAACAATTTTTTTACAAAATTTATATCTTTTGTCTAATAGTTCGAGTCAGATTAATAATAGATAATTTTTTTTATTAGTTTAAATGTTTTTTAATTTTTGAGTTTTTAAAATATAGATACAAAAGAAACAATTTACTTTTATAAATAGACCTTAGATAAATTAAATATTTCGAAAGATCACAATTAATATAGATAGGAAAACTCAATTTTCACAAAGATTTTTTTCAAATTTTTACAATTCAAAAAAAAAAAAAAAAACAATCAAATTCTTGGTTTCGAAGATTATTTTTGTTATCTTTGAATAATATCGAAAAATTAAATACCATTAATTTAGTTATTCATTTGATAATTGTTTTAATTTTTGTGGAATTTCTTAATATAAACTCTTTTTTAGTAAATATGGTTCAGTTTTTATTGGGATTAACAAAACACATTCTCAGTATTTTGTTTAATATTCTTCTCAAAATAAACTTTCAATTTGTTAGTAATGCTTATTTTTCTTATTTTTTGCAGGTGTTTTTTTTTTCTTTATCTTCTTTCTTTTTTTTAAAAAAAAAAATGATTTGGAAAAAAAATGTTCAAAAGTCAAAATTAACATTAGGAGAATTACCGGTATGTAATTACTTTTAAGGCTGTAAGTAAAATTTTCCAATTCTGAGTAACATCAGTTATGGGATACTTTATTTTTCAAATCGTTTCTTGAAACTTATCTTTTAATATTTATATAAACATTAGAGTCAAATCTATACAAGTGTAATATATTTATAGACTAATTAAAATATTGGAAATCCAAAAAAATGAAAAGAATAATCAAGAAAAAAATTAAAATATCATTTATTCCTTAATCTTATTTGTGTAATTTGATTAATCATTCTTCACTTGATTTTATTTTTAATTCTAAAAGGAAAAAAATTTACATTATAAATTTTTGAGAAAATAATTACTTCCTCTTTCAAAAGAATTCCACAATGAATTTTAATACGATTTTCATTTAATTGTTCTAATTGTGGTTCAGAAAATAAACATTGCATTTTATGACACTTTTTTATAAATATAGCTTTATTGGGTGTATTTGTTTTATTTTTTAATTATTTATTTTCATCTAAATTAAAAATCACAAAATAATCCTAAATTATACTTTCATTTTTTCCCAATTTTTCTTTTTATTTGGGTGAACATTTTTTTTAATTACTTTTTAATTTCGAGAATTCAAACCATTTATTATAATCTTGGGAACAGTAACCCTTTTTTTGGATTTCTTTGATGAAAATATTTGATAAACTAATTTTGAAAATAAATTTGTAAAAAAATATTAAAATAATAATAAATTGGAATGGGGGGGGGGGGGGATCCAAGGCCATAAATTGTTAGGATTCATACAAATTAAGAAGAGAAAAGAACTAATCTTCGAAAATAGGTTTTTATCGCTTTTTTATTCTATTTTATTGGTTACAAAAAATTTATCTGGAAACGTGATCTTTCTTTTTTTGCAGTCTAAAAGGCAAATATTCATTTAAAATTCACTATTTCTGATTTCTATTTTTTTTATTTATTTATTCTATAATGAAAAACAAGAATTAACATAAACACCTTTTTAGATCCAAAACTGAATTTAAAAAAACCAAAATTTCAAATCAAAAATATTGTTCTCATAAAATTGAAAGATTTAACACTGAATTTATTTTTGTTATTTTCTTTTTCAAAAAAGTGCAATGGTAGGTATTTTGGTTTCAAAGATTCAATATCCCAATTACACTCATTTTTTTTTTTTTAATTAAAGATTGATATACAGTCAGTTCCACCTTTAAGATACCAACGGCAACGAAATTTAAGGCACAATAAAAATCTCAAATTAAGACTCAAAATTCAGTTTCTAGTAAAATAAATTGTAAAAAAAAAATTTACAAATTTTGTGTCTTAATTTGAGATTTTTTTGTGCCTTAAATTTCGTTGAAAGTTTGTTCCTTAAAAGTGGAACGGACTATGAAAACTGTTATTTAATGTGAAATTCTTAAATTTAAATTTAATATTAATATTATTATTTCGAAAAGGGGGTAAATTAAAGAAAATTTTATCAAATATAAAAGAGAAGAAGAAAAATAATGAAAATATTAATAAAAATTAATAATATCATTTAGGCTAACAAGTTCAAAACTATCTTCTATTTTTTATTTTTACATTTTTAAAAATTTTACAATATATTATTTTGATATATGTAAAAAATCAAAATAATTTCTCGGATTGTTTTTTTTCAGTTCATTCATAATATTATATAAACTAAAAGAATTACAAAAAAATGATTTTCTTTTCAAAAATCTTTTTGGTGTATTTTTAAAACATTTATTGATTGAGTAAAAAGTATATTAGCTATAATTATAAGTTATATTGATAAAGTTTTCTTACATTTAATTTTTGAATTTTAAATTTCATATTCTATGTATTTCAAAGAATTTTTTTTGAGTCATAAGTTTCACAAAAATAATTTTCAAGTTGGATACAAAAAGGAAAAACTGAATTATTATCAAAAATTGAGAAATTCATGGAATAACAAAATGTAAGGTGGGATGGATAAAACAACTTTTTGAGAAAAATTACCTTTAGAATCGAAAGCGACAAACACTGACACCTTGTTGAGAATTTATAATATCTTTTTTCTTCCAAAGTCATTTAGTTTTGAAGGTTTGAAATTTTCATATCAAATCATAAAGGGGCTTATTGAAAAATTTCGGAATTATATTTTTGTTATTTTCTGGTTTGGTAAATATTTGCTAAAAATATGACAAATTGTTGTGTAAACAATAAAATGAACCAATATTCCAATTCTCTAAATGAAAGATTATATTTTTGAATAAATAAACTTTCTTAAATTGACAAAAACTGACTAATTTAGGCAAATACAATTTTCATTTGGATTGTTGGGTGTACAAATCCTCAAAACCCTTTCCACAGCAAACTCAATCTCAATTTGTCTTGTAACTAACCATTAGGTTTCGATAGAAACAATAAAACAGAAAAAATTTACTAAAAGAAAATAAACCAAATTTTCAGGGTACTCAGTAAATGTAAAACTGTGTTCAAAATTTCAAACAGAATAAATTCAATGATCAAATACTAGTTTGCTAACTTCTATTCAAGAAAAAACGAAAAGAACAAGAAAAGAAAAAGAAAGTTACAAAACAATTTTAAAAAGAATTTTTCTGATTTCTGAAGAGAAAAATGGAACAATTCAAATAAATCAATGGTCAAAAATCATAGACACTTGATCTTCAAAAGTTTGAGTTGTTTACTGAGAGTGTTTGAAATGATCGTCACTTTTTCGGCAAGAAAATCGAGATTATTTTTCTTTTTTCTTTTCAAGTCTTTGAATAAGGTGTTCTAGTTTACGAATCTAAAAATATCTTGTTTATTGTTTATTAAAAAAACAGTTAAAATGATTTAATGATCCTAAAATATCTGAGGATATTTCAATTAGTGTTCATTTAGAATTTTAAACTGGAGTAGATCTAAATGATTAGAGATAATTTGTTGAATTAACACATAGTCGTTAAAAAAGAAAATTACTTTAATTTTGGTTTCATCTTTTTCATTTATTTAATTTTGGATCGAAGAAAAAGAAAAAAAACACAAGTCATAACAAATAACAATCAAAAACCAGAGTATTTGAAAACGTCAGTAAAATTTACAAAATCCTCAATGTTAATTTTTTATTTCTCATCAACAATTAATAGAAGTAGGTTCTTTGGGGATTAAAATTCTACAAAAATTTCAACAAAAAAATAGACAATCTCTGAGTATGATTAATAAAGAAAGAGAGATTTAAATATTTCTATTTCTAGTGCTTTTTTTTACTTCACAAAATTCCTTAACAGATGAATTTCAAAATATTTATTTCATTTTTTGTTTTTATTAGCTGCTTTTTTTTTTTTAATATTAAAACAAAAAGATGTCTTCACCAATTAACGAAGAGTCACCAGAAAATAATAACTCACCAATTAATAACGAGTCAATTAATTTTGAAACGAAATCTGATTCACCACCAAACACAGATTCTTCTTCAGATTTAGAAGATCTACGAAATGAAGAAAACAATAGCTCTGAAAATGAAAACTCTGAAAAGGAACTAAGCCTCCCTTCCAATTCAGGATCAGAAAAAGAGCAAGATGAAGAGATCGAAAGACATGATTCTGACAATCAAAATAGCAATTCTGATCAAGAATACGATCCTAAACAAGATTTAAAAAGCAATTTGGAAGAAGAAATAGAACGAGAACAAGATAAGGAATACGATCCTGAACAGGAACAAGATCAAGAAACAAAACAAGAACAAGAACACAAACAAGATCAAGATCAAGAACAAGATCAGGAATATGATCCTGAAAAGGAATACGATCCAGAACATAATTTGAAAGGTAATTTAGAAGAAGAGCAAGAGCAAGAGCAAGAACAAAAACAAAAAACAAACAAATCAAAAACTGTTCAATTAAAATCAACAGTCGAAATTCAAACAAAAGAAGAATCTAAAAAAATTGAAGAACAAATTCCAAAAGTTTTAATTTCTAATTTTTCATGGGTACTTTTTTCAATTTTTATTTCTTCTCCGAACACCTTTTTCTTATAACAAAAAACTAAATTTTTTTTATTTTTGATTCATACCAATTTGAAAAGAAGTGTAAAGTTTATTTTATTAATTGTCTAAATTCTTTCTTTGAAAATTAAAATTAATTTGTTAATTTTCATCCATCAATAAGGTCTATTATCAGCAAAATAAAATACTTTTTTTTTTTGTTCTATTTTTAACAAAATGAAAAAATAAAAAAAGCAATTATTTTTTTTAAATTTTTTTACCAAAGAAAAAAAATTTCTCAAATTTAACATGTTTGAGAACAAAAAGTGAAATGTAGTGATTAAAAAAGAGTAAGAAATCAGTTCATTGACTTACAAAAAACAATTTCGAACCAAAAAGCTTCCAACTACCAATATTATAACCCATATTTTTTTTCTTGAAGAATCAAATTGCTCAATTGTTAACAAAAACTAAGATAATTTTTTAAAAGACAAGAAAAAGAAAAAAAAAAAAAAATGACAGCAAATTCGATAAGGTTTTCCTTTTGTAAATAAAATCTTGATATTTTATTACAGCTGTTTTAACAAAGTGCAGACTCAAAGTTTTATCATTGGTGCTCCAAACTGTCTAATTCACTCTTTTCTCAGCAGCTTTGATAAAAATTTTATTCAACACTTTTTTAAAACATCTGCGCTGAATTTAGTTCAATTATTTAAGAAACAAATGTTATTTCAATTTCCCCAATTATTTGTTATTTCAATCACAAAATCAAAGAAAAAAAAACAAAGATCTTGGCACACCAATCAAAAATCAACTAAAAACGAAAATTGTCTCAAATTAAGTATGGCTCTTCCTGATGATTGAACTTTTGAGATATAATCAAATTTTTTTAAATTGAAATTTAACAGTCTCAGATAGAAAATCTCAATAGGCACCGTGAAGATTCAAGGTAACTAAATGCGATGACAAGTTATAATTTAAATTGGTTTCAGAAAATTAAAGATTATATTTTAAAAGTAACTCTAGATCATGGATGTAACTGTAGCTGCAAACAATTACTGAAAAATGCATCGATTTTTTTTTTTATTATTAAATTAAATATCAAAAAAAAATAAACAAAAAAAAAGAAAGATTATCATTAAAATCAAAGAAACAGATTCTAGGGATGCTTTAATTCCTTACTGTCATTTCCCAATTAAATAAAACGAAAAATTTTTATTTCATTTTCCCAAATTGTTATTTCTTCATAAAAATTAGAAATAAGAATGATCTTCACAAATCAATTAAAAAACGAAAATTGTCTCGAATTAAGTATGGCGCTTCCTTATGATTGAACTTTTGAGATAAAATTAAATTTGTTTAAATTGGAATTTAGCAGTTAATTAAAGAAAGACTAGCTTGGGTTCAAAAGGTTGATAATAAAAAATTATTTAACAATGAATATACGAATATTTTCAGTTTCATTTATTCAAATTAAAAAAACTGAATTGAAATTAAAATAAAATATAATTAGAACTTATCGAACGATAGTGATAAAAAAGTGTGAGAATAAAATATTTTCAAATGAATTCTATAAAACAGAGGACAAGTTTAAATGGATCTATTTCCATGGCTTTATTAAAAACTGTTTTTTAAAATAATTTGATCATAGCCAAAAAATAGTCAAAGATAAAAAAATATTTTTTATTTTTTATTTTTTATATTTTTTATTCTGAAGGGAGGAAATTAATTTCCTTGTCTAGCCAATAATGTTTCCTCTTACAGCCAAAAAAACAATTTTTAATCAAATCAAAATTTTTACCTTAAAAGTCTTAAAAATAAATGTTATCATTAAATTAATGGAAATTAATCAAAAAGAGGAAAAAATATTTTTTCTCCCAAAAGACCAATACGAAACTTTGTTAATAACAAAATATTATTCAAAAAATTATTTTCTTTTATTTGAATTGACTTTGATCTAAATCTAAAATCTTTATTTCTTAATTATCTCTATTTTAAAGTGGACAAAAGATTTCGAAATTGAAGAATTGATGAAAAAATTTGGGAAAATAGTTTCAATAAATTTTAATGAAGATGAGAAGAATGGAAAATCACTTGGATCATGTGTTTGTGAATTTAGTGAAATGGATTCGGCTGTGAAAGCTGTTGAGGAATTAAAAGGTTCAAAAATAAATGAAGATCAAATCAACATTTCTTTCTATCAGAAAAGGAAGCACATTATTCAAACAATTACTTCAGAAAACACCCAAAATAAAACCAAAGCCAAACCCAAGAGAATTAATAACAATAACAAAAATAAACCAAATCAAAATAATCAAAATAATAATTTTATGATGATGAACGGCATGAATTATTGGAACCCAATAAATCCAAACCAACAATTTAATAACAGGAGAATGAGAGGTAGAGGGATGGGCCCATTCCCTGTTTATCATAGAAGAGGCAGGGGAAGGGGCGCAAGAAATCAAATGATGGCATTCAGGGGAGGTAAAATTCTTCTTCTTCTTCTTCTTCTTATTTTTATGATTTATTTATTTATTCGAGATTGTATTTAAATTTTGTGTCAATATTATGAATAGATTTCTTGAACATCATTTAATTAATTTTAGTAAACATAATTCATGGCCAAGTTCACATGAATTTTCTGAAAAACTTAATTTAAATGATTCCTTTATTTTGCCAGATCATTTTTTCAAGATATTAAATTCTAAACTAAGAAATCTTCCTCAAGATTATATCACTACCTCTATATTAATTGATTTAAAAATGAATTTATTTTTTGAAAATGAGATGAACAATATAAAATTGTCTTAAGATAAAATCCAAAATTAGGAAATATCCTTAATGAAAAAAACACCCATGAAGTAATTAATGAAACACAAGATATTTGAGAAATAAAAAGTAAATCAAATAAAACTGTTTATTAAATAGGATGGATTGATATTTTAAGAAACTATCCTTTTTTTTTTCTTTTTCTTTTTTTTCAATTTCGATTTTTATTTTATTTATTAATCGATTTGTTATTTTTTTTTTGAATATTATTGCACCATCAATTACTATTCTCTGATGGAAAGATAACCCTTGTTCTTATTCCATATCATTATAATTCCAAGAATGAAAAAATCAAGATAAATAAAATAATCAAGAAAATCATAGAAATAGAATCAATAAATTGCCTAACTTAAAGAAATAATTGTTTGATCTCAAGGCTATTACTTAAATTATTGAAATTTAAATATAATTACGAAATTAACTTTATTTATAAATTTAATCTCATTCTCTAAGAAACTTGAATCCGAAAATTTCCATTTAGTGTTAAACTATTTCAATTCTAAACCGAATTTGACATTTACCAATTTACAAGATATTTGAATTCTAAATATGAAATTATCACTTTATTTTCTTCCAGTGATGTTATTTTTTGAAAAAAATGAATGCTTTACAAAACTGAAATCACAAATCCTTAAAAATAAAAAATCTTTTTTTCAAATGTATTTAATTATCGTCACACTTTTGAAATATTTACCCTAATGAAAATTTTAGTATGACAAAATTATATAACAAGTGCTAAGCTATCATATCTATATCCCACTTCTTATCGTATATGATAAATTTTTATTATAAGTGATCTAATTAATAATAATAATAATAATAATAATGTGCTAAAAAAAGCAGATCCCAAAAATACCACATTGTGATAGGCCATTTTTTATCAGAGTTGGTACACTTTTGTTATGTGATAGGGTTATATCCCATATCTATTTAATTGTGATAAAGAATTGTTTTTATTGGGATATTCGTCAAATTAGAACTTGATTTGAAAAAAAAATGGAAATAATTTGTTTCCAAAAAAACAATTCTTTATTTTTATTAACAAAAATAAATTTCAAAAGACAAATGTTTTAAAAAAGTGTGGATAAAAAAAAAAAATTAAGTGTTACTCAAGCTGCTTGAATATGGTGAATTAGATAGTTTGAAATACTAGTTATAGATCATTTAGCCCTCACTTTTTTTAAACAAATTTAAAACCATTTTAACAATTTTAAATTTTTTTGAATTTTGTTAAGGGACTAGTCTCTATTAAATTTTTTTAGGTAAATTTAATAGAGATTTAGAAAATTTTTTTGCCAATTACTTAGATTTGAAATCAAAGTGAAAAACTTCTTAGTATAGTAATGAAATCTCGATAAATGGCATTCATTAAATTTAGTTATTGTTTTTATAGAAATAAAATATTTTTACATTTTTTCACTTTTTTGAAAGTTGCTTTTTTTTACACTTTTCGCAAAAATACAAAAAATAAAAAAAAATATGAGCAAGAAAGCAAAACCTTGTTGTGTTTGTGGAAGACCTACAAAAAATAATTTGAAAAATAAACCTGAAAAGCTTTTTTTTGGGTTTGCATGAAAAAAAAGTTTGATTCGAAAAAAATATACAATATATACTTTACTCAAAATAAAAGATTTGTTTCTTTTTCTGTACCGGTTTTTTTTTTTCATGAATCTACTTTTTAAGTTTACACTCTTTTGTTTTTGTCGAATTTGAAGTTTTTTTAAGTATTCCCAAATTACCATTCTAACAGTTTTTGTCAGAGTCAAAAAAAAATCAAAGAAAAGAATAAGAACTATTTTTTTGTAAAAGTAATTATTGATAAAACAAATTGAGTTCTTTATAGAGTCAAGATGGATGAACAGAAGTGAAAGAGAAAATATTCACTAGTTTTTAAATTATTTTTTCGTTTTTCAAAATGAGAAGAAATATTATTTTTGAAACAATAATTAAATCCAAAATTAATCAAAAAATTCTCGTCCGTTAAAGATATTTATTTTAAAAAAATTTTTTAAAAGTCACTTTTTTTGACAGAATTGTAAAATTTTAAAAAAACAAGAACTAAAAGTTCTAACATTGAAAAAAACCTGTCTATTTTCAATTTTAAACATATTTCAAGATAAGGATTCCTTATTTAGTTATTGGTCAAAAAAAAATTAATAATAGGGACTAGTCCCTTAACTCATTTTGAAGTATTTTCCAAACCCATCAAGACCACAAAACCAACTTACGAAATAAATTTTTTTTTAAGAACTTGCTTATATGTGTTATTCAACAATTTATGCCAATTTACTGATTCATTTTATCTATTTTTTTATATTTTACAATATTTTTTAAATTTTAGGTAGAAATTATTTTGATCCAATGTTGCATCCACAGTTTATGGTTCCAATGGGATATCAACAAATGATAATGGACCCAAAAAATATGAATTTAAGGGGAAAGCCAAATATTAATAATAAAATTAAATATATAAAAAAACCAAGAAAACAAAATAAATTTGTAAATAATAAAAATAAAAATATTGAAAACAATGAAGAATCGAATAAAAACTTCAAAGGAAGTAATAATATTAATCAGTCCTCCTCACAAAATTCAGAAAGAAGAAAACATAAACCAATTAACGTCCAGGAAAGCATTAAAAGGGGAAATGATAAGGGAAGAGAAAACCAAAAGGAAAGGGTGAAGGGGAAAGAAAGGGAGAGAGAAAGGGGAAGAAACCAAAGACACAAAAGAAGAGAAAAGGATTTTTTAAGCGAACGATCAATTTCACGAAATAGAAATCAGAAAAAATCGCGTAGCCCTCCCCCAATATATAATAAAAATCAATCATCAAGATATAGCCGAGAGAGAAAAAGAGAAAGGGGCCGAGATAGAGAAAGAGATAGAGATAGAGATAGAGAAAGAGAAAGAGAGAAGAGAAGAGAAAGATTTGGAGAAGGTGGTAGAAAGGAAGACAAAGACAAAGATTATAGAGTGAAAAAATCTCGAATTGTTGATACAACAACTAGATTTAATCCAGTGAAGAAAGACAGGGGATCCAGGTATACTTCCAGGAATGATTCTCGTTCGAAAAGAAGTAGATTAAACGAGAAATGATCGAAACAAGGGAATTGTTTTTATAATTATAAAATTATATTTATAATTTAGTATTTTATTTAACAAATTAGATTATATCAAAGATTATATTTTTATTTTATTTTATATAAGGATTCCATTAAATTGAGAAGAAGGGGTAAATGATTTTATCTCATTGATTTCAAAGATAATGCCTTAATTCAATAAACATTAATATCTAAACATTATTTACAACTTAACTTCAGTTATTTTTACATTTTATTTTGAAAAATATTAGTAAAATAAAAAATGATTACTTTTTTTTTTTTTTTTATTTTAATAAACTATGCCGTTCAAAAAGCCTATTTTAATATTAAATATTTTTATCGGAGAAGGAATTATTTATAGTCAAGTAGTTTGCTAGATTGAATCAATCTTCACATTTTCAGTCAGTTTAAAAGTAAACTCTTTTTCAGTCAAAGGAGTCTGATTTTTATTGAAGAAATCGAATAAATTCCTTGAGTTTTATTGAATATGCTTTTACTAAATAAATTTTTAATTGTTTGATCAGAATTATTTTTTCTAATTTCGTCATTTTTTTTTTTTTTTCCTTTTTCTTTACTTTTTGTTTTTTAAACTTCTTTTTTTTTTTCTATTCCTTTCATTTCCTTTTTCAATTTTTTTTTTTAACTTTATCAAATTCTTTTCTTCTCTTTTCATTTTTTCGAATTTCTTCATCTGTTTTTTTCTTCTTTTTTACTTGTATTTTTATCTGTTTTTAGAAAGTCTATAAGAAAAAAAAAATGTTATAAAAAGTGAAAAATGTAAAAAAGTAAAAAGGAAAAATGAACAAAAGAAAGTATTATTAAATTCCAAAAAAATTATTTTGATTTACAATTTGAAAAATTATTTTGTTAAATCCCTAGTCCCAGTATAAAAGCAAAAAATATTCATTATTTTTGGTATTTCTTTCAATCTCCTTTTTCAAAAACACCATGAACAAAAAGTTGCCTAAAAGGAAAAAATGATTACTATTCATACCTTTCCTAATACTTGGTTCATAACTATAACTTCAAGATATTCCACAAAAGTTAATTTAGAAAAATGCCCAAAAACGGACCCTTTGTGTTTTTATACTGGTTTTATGGATTGAAGAATATGGGTTTAAATTAAATAAAACTACAAACAACACTATTATTAAAAGATAAAAGATTTTTGATAAATAATTTAATTTGGGCCTAAGTTTTGTACAAAAGTTAATAATCAAGGAGAAATAAAATAAGGTTTTCAAGGGTTTTGGATCTGAAACATTAAATTACTGTTAAAAAAAATGAAATTATCTTTTCTTATTTTATATTTCAAATCATTAGATTTCTTCAATTTATAATAAATTGTTTTTTCTTTGAGTGTAATTTCAATTAAATAAAATTTGTGATTATTTTGTAACCCCCAAAATTTATCAAAAAAGGATTTTGTAACTTTCTTTAGATAAAAATAAACCCATCTTGGAATGAAAAAAAAAAAAAAAAATACAAATAAACTCAAAATTTCACAAATAGTGACACATCAAAATAGATTTTGTTGAATTGAAACTTATTTTCATAAAGTTATAAATTGGAAATAAAATGTTTCTCTCTTTGGAATTGTTTTCTAAAACAATATCCTTTTTTGACTTTTGGTATTTAGAAATATATCTTACATCAGATATGATTTTGATTTTAATTAGAATTTATGATTCAAAAAACAAAGAGTATAAATAATCACATATAAAAAAATAATGTTAAAACTGAAATTGACTAAACATGAAGAATTTTTATCAACTCTTATAAAATAATATTTTTGTTTCTTCTGTTTATTTTTTATTTTATCTTGTTTTTGAATGGTTTATTCGTTTTCTTATTTTAACAATATTTCAGAAAACTTTTTTGACCAAATATGAATTTTTTTACAATAATTCTTTGTATCCTTAATTATTAGTTATATAATTATATTCTTTAGTAGTTTTAAACTATTTTCAAGAATACATTTCATAAATAAATAGGTCTCTGTGTTCATTAAATCCTATTATTAACCATTATTTTCCATCTAATAATTGCATTTGTACTCTTCCATTTCATAATTTTACTTTTTATACTTTTCCTTACGTTTTTTTTTTTATTAATAAATTATTTTGCAAAATAATATACTTAGGTTATATTCTAAAAAGTGGACAAATTTTGATCTTTTTTCTTTTTATTTTAATTAAAAATACTGTAAAATTCAAAAAAAAAAAAAAAAAAAAATTTGTTCGATTCCCATTTTACTTAATCTCTATTAGCTCAACTTTTAAAAAATTTCATTTCAAATAATATTCCTAAATTCAAATAATTTCCAAACTCTCTTTCCATTTATACCAAAAAAATCCTTTATCTAAAGCAATTTTCAAAAAATTGAGTAATTCAAATTAAAAACTGTAAATCAGTTTTTTGAATTTAACAGTATATAAAATTAATAAAACTAAAGATATAAATGAAATCTTTGAAAGAATAAAACATTCAAATTTTAGTTTTAAAAAATGATTTTTCATGATTGGGCATCAATTTATGTTATATCTTTAAATATGTTTTTAAAAGACATGTTAATAAAAATAAAATAAAAAAAATCGTATTTTATTGTATATTTAAAATGATATTTTAACATTTACAACAAACTTTTCAATTTTTTGCGAAAAAATAGTTTTGAGTTTATTTTGGTTTTCAATAGTGTAAATTATTAAGCGATTTAAGGTATGAAAGTTTTCTCTTTGTGATGAAAAAAATATCTTATTTTTCTTTTTTAATTTCGGTGTTAATTTCATCGTAAAGTTGTTGTAATTCATCTTTATATTTTTCTCTTAAAAAGAATCTTCTTAATTTCATAGTTGTTGTTAAACATTTATTATAAACCGTAAAAGGTTCAAATTCAAGATAAATGTTTTTTACAGTTTCAAAGGATTTCAGTCTTAATTCATGTGATTTTTCACGGATATCGTTCATGATTTTTTCTTTAAACTCTTTGGTTTTAGAGATTTCTTCTTGTCTTTCTCTTCCATAGATTTTTAATTCTTTAAAATTTGGCAGAACGATCCCAACCAAATATCTTTGTTTTGAATCACCATAAATATAAATTCTTGAAATTGATGGGCACTGTTGATAGACTTCTTCTAAATATTCTGATGCGACATATTCTCCTTGTGCTAATTTAAAAATATTTTTTTTACGATCAATGATTTTTAAAGTTCCTATTTTCGTTATTTCGCCAATATCCCCCGTTTTAAACCATCCTTCTTTTGTCAGTACTTTATTTGTTAGCTCTTCATTTTTGTAATATCCTTTAAAAACATTAATCCCCCTTACCCATATTTCACCCTGCAAAATGCCATTTTTTGAAAAATAATTCATTTCAGGAACATCAACCAATTTGATCTCATTACATACACACGATGATCCACAATCATATGTTTTAGACCCTCTTACCCAATTAGTTGTACACGCTGCTCCAGTTTCGGATAAACTAGATAATTATAAAAAGAATATAAGGTTATTCATTAAATAATTTTTTTAAAAAGAAAAATATTTGAAGAATATAATTAAGAATATGTCAAGTTTATAACCGAATTATTTTAAGAATTGAAATTCTTCGAAGGAAAAATAAACGGGAAAAGGGAAAAGGAAAAGGAAAGGAAAATAAAAGGAAAAATAAAAATTAAGATCAAAAAAAAAAAAAAAAAAAAAGAAGAAAGGAAAAATAAAAGGGAAAAGGAAAGGGAAAAGGAAAGGAAAATAAAAGGAAAAATAAAAATTAAGATCAAAAAAAAAAAAAAAAGAAAGAAGAAAGAAAATAAAGCAAAAAAGGGAAAGGAAAGGAAAGGAAAAGATAGGAAATCTAAAAAATAAATTTACCCATATCCTTGGACTGTGTGTGGTGTAACAGCAAATGTATAAAATTCATAAATATTTTTTGGTAAAGGAGCCGAACCAGAGATTAATAAATTCACTCTTCCACCAAAACGATCTCTAATTGCATTAAAAAATAAATAGTCCCAGAGTGGTGTTGTACCTTTATTTTTGTGTGCTTCTCTTTTTGATTTTAAGGCAAGTTGAAATAAATACTGATGGAATTTACTTTTTTTTGAAATCTCTAACATTATACTATCATAAATTCTTTGAAATACTCGGGGAACC
Source organism: Anaeramoeba flamelloides (assembly GCA_027625915.1). Taxonomy (NCBI): domain Eukaryota; family Anaeramoebidae; genus Anaeramoeba; species Anaeramoeba flamelloides. The sequence goes on from JANTQA010000026.1 coordinate 447,379, forward strand.
CCAGCAAAAATCGTTGGCTTCAGGACAACGAGATCATCTAATAAATTACGATAATCACCTGCAAAAAATCCTATCTTACCACCCACTGCTGTGACAACATTGTGGATCATTCTTTCTAGAATGTGTGCTAGTGGAAGAAAACTAAAATGTGTTTCGTTTTCCGAAGGCTTAAAACGCTATTTGTATATGTAAATAAAATTATATTCAATTCAAAAAGTTTTAGTAATTCAAATACAAGCTAATTCATTAAAACACATTAAAAACCTTTTCTTGTTTTTTTTCAACTGAGGTAAAAAAATATTTGTATTTATTTCAATATTGCTCGTCGGAAAAAAAGTAATTTTCAATGTAAATTAGCCAATTAGATCAAAAAAAAAAAAAAAGAAAAGAAAAATTATCAACTTACAGATTCTAATAAACCTATTTTAAATTAATTAAAATATTTAATAAATAAATTAGAAAAATAGAAGAAATAAAAAAAAAAAAAAATATGTAAAATTAATAATGTGAAAAATGAAATGAATTATATTTGAAAGTTTTCTAACTTTTCAAAAAAAAAAAAGAATTTGGAATTTCAAAAAAAAAAAAAAAAAAAAAAAAAATGATTTGATTGAACCCTTTCAATTTATTTATATACTCTGGTGAGTGTTTTAACAAAAAAATCCATAAATAAAAATATTTTTAATTAATTCTTTATTTTTTTTTCTATCTCTATTTTCTTATTTATATGCTCTTCATTTTATTTTAGAAAACTATATTAAGTTTAAAATACTTCTAATGATGATGGTGCTTATTCGCTCTTTGAATTAGACTACACGAATTTATTCTCTTCAAAATTTTTCTCTTTAACCGATTAAGTGTTTGTTCGAACAGTGAATTATTAACAATAAATCCAAAAAATCTATTTTTAGAGATTCAATTTACTCTTGTGTATTCATATGAAGAAAAAAAAATCGAAATAATGACTGTTGAAAAAAAGTAAAACACGTTTTTTAATTATAAACATCAGAGAATCGCAGAAATCACAGAAATCACAAAAGCCTGCAAGGAAAAGGTAAGAGCAATTAAAAGAAAAAAGAAATTTGATTTGAATAATAATCCTTCAATTATCAACTGTATGAAGAAAAGAAAAAAACAATTTCGTTCTACCTTTTATATTAAGATCCAATTTGCAAGTTTCTTTGATCTCATAAATAGTTAAATTTTTTGAAAACAATATTTAAAAACCAGATTAATCAAAAAAAATTCTTGACTAAAAGATATTATATGTCAAACTGTTATTGTGATTAATCCTTTATTTTATCTTTACTCATTGTTTTTTTCTTTTCTTCATACAGTTGATAATTGAAGGATTATTATTCAAATCAAATTTCTTTTTTCTTTTAATTGCTCTTCACTTTTCCTTGCAGGCATTTTCGGGTTTCTGTGATTTCTGTGATTCTAAAATGTTTATAATTAAAAAATACTGTTTCACTTTTTTTCCACAATAATAATAACGTTATACGTCTCATGCTTAAAACAAATAGAATTTAGGGGTTATAACAACTTTATTCGGTATCTTTGTATACAGAATATCTATTTATTTGAATAAAATAATGTAATTTGAAGTAAAAAAAAAACTCCCTGTATTGAAATACAATAAACTATTTCTAAAAAAGTAGAGACAATTAATTTTAAAATATCTTTTATCAACTCAATCTTCTAAAATATATTTTGTATATCCAAAACCATTATTCGTCATTTATTGATTCTTAATAACAATAAAATTTGTTTGCTTATTCTGAAAGACATTACTTTAATGGCAGATAATAAAGTTTATGATCTCAATTGTATTTGATATTTTTTAGCTTTTAAAATTGTTGATTATTTTTTTTTCTTTTTGATCCTAGAAATTATTTTCCAAAGAGATTTAATCTCGACAAAATTTCCAATAGGATGGAAAGCTTATAACTATATTATTTTGTTTTAAAAATCGTTTGTTAACCTTATCATATTGTCCATTTTTTATTGTATTTTGTCGCACGGCCTTTTTGTACAAATAAAGTAAGGTATTTTTTTTTAATTTTTTGGAAATATTTTGATCAACATATTTCGAAATATATACTCACTGGGTATTGATTCAATCAGTATCAATATTTCATAAAATTTAAGATTAACATTTTTCAAATAGAAATATTTACAAAGAGAATATTTTTTGAAATAGACTAAATTTCATAATAAATTCCCCAATTTTTTTTTACTTTTTTTTATTTTATTTTTAGACGAAAAACAAATATTTCTAGTGTTTAGAACTGAATATTAAAATAGTAATTTTTTTATTATAATAGATAACTTCAATATATAAAATTATTTATTTTCGAAATTTGATTTTTAATGGGCCAATGATTTTGAAATGGAGCTTATAAAAAAATTACTTTCAACTTTTTTGGAAATACTTGTGTTGCCTAATTTATATTGAATGTAAAATTGTTTATTTGTCAACACATCTACTACAAGTTTTGAGAGGCGACCAACAGTTAAATGATAGTAAGTAATGAAATTGTTAAGGCTGATTATGAAACTTGGATTAGCACTTTTTTTTCCACTTGGTTTAACAATAGTTTGTGAAATATATCTCAAGATCTGCTGGATTTTCAATTGAACTACTTTTTAAATTATACTTTGTGATTTACTGGTGTTTGCATAATAAATAGGAAAAAAATTTTCAGTTCGTTTTTATTTTCCTTTTACAAAAAGAGATCATTAATTACAACCTACTTTTTCTTCAAAAAATCTATTTTAGTAAAAGAAAAATAGTGAAAAAGAAGTGAAATTTTTTTCCCGTTTATGATTCTAATATCAGTATTAAATGAGGAAAGACCCAAAAAATGTCATTTTGTTTGGAATTTATCAGTAATTATGAGACAAGAAAACTTGTGATTTTTAAACAGAAAAAATTAAAAATGTTGATTAAGGTACTAGTCTCTATTACTATTATTTTACCAATTTCTAAATAAGGATTCCTTCTCTAGAAATATATTTAATACTATTATTTTCCAATTCATATATGAAAATTTTTATTTCAATTTCCAAAATGAATATTAATTATTACTGTTACAATCAAATTACAAGAGTAAAAATTTTGTCTTAAAGTTAACTCAGGAAGTTTAATTTACTGTCTAAAAATATCATTTCTAAATGATGTTGTAAAGATCTTTTGGTTTTACTTGCACTTATAAATTAGAAAAATATTTTGGAATGTGAACTAAAAATTTTCATTTCTTAATTGGAAAATAATAGTATTTTTTTTTTTGACCAATTTCTGAATAGGATTCCTTATCTAGAAATATGTTTAATATTGAAAATAAACAGGGTTTTTCAAATCTAAGTAATTGGCAGAAAATTTTCACAATTTCTATTAAATTTAGGTTTAAAAAAATTTAATAGAGATTAGTCCCTTAAAAAAAATTATGAAAAACAAAAAATCTTTATGACTTTTATCAAGCATGGGGTCTTGTAAACGTTTCAAACACTTTATAAAAGCTTTTAAAGTGGAAAGGGTTGCAAAATTCATCATGTTTTCGGTAGTGAAATGATTTCATTTGATCAGAGAGAGGGATCAACTCAAAATAGCGAAACAAAAAAATGGATTCAAAACAAGCAAACAAAAGAAAACGAAATGTTTCTTACATCCTGTTGTTGAAGCAATTAAATTTTGATGAGTTAAAATAACGCCTTTAGGCGATCCTGTAGTGCCTGAGGTATACATGATTGTAGCAATGTCTTCAGGTTCTGGTGGGTTGTCTTCAAGATCATTTTCTTTCCCAAGATCGATGATTTGATCCAAAGAAAGAACTTTTAAGCCCAACTCTTGTAATTTGTGGACATGCTTTTGGTTTAATTCTGGTTCAATACAAATTATGTATTCCAGAGTTTTACAATTTGGCTTTAGCTCTACAATTCTTTCGAGTTTACCTTTGTCACATAGCAAGAATTTAATTTCACATTCATTAATAATTAGTTCGGAAGATTCATAGCCTAAGGTTTCATAAAGCGTAACAGATATAAGCGATTGGCAGTAACACCCACTTTCTCCGATACACCCTTTTGGTTTTTTTTTTTTTTTTTTTTTATGAGTTTGGGTTTTAGTTTATGGGGAGAGAAAAAGAAAAAAAAATTAGAAATTTTGACAAATAAATAAGGACACAGAAAAGTTTGCCCAGGTTTGTTGTGAGGCTTTATCAAATTTAAAGAATATTTTTGAGAGTTAAACCTCAGAAATAAAGAAATGAAAATTTTTTTTATTTACACTCGGGGCAGTTCGGTGCATAAATTGCAAGTGGATCGCCCTTTTTCATTCCAAGTGAGACAAGTCCACACGCAAAAAAGTGCTTTGTTACACTGAATTCTTTTCTGGTCATCCAAACATAAGAGCCATATTCTTCATTCTTAAATTCACGATGACCGAGATAATCATAATCTTGATTTTTTTCAAGTGTGCTTTCGAAAAGTTGGTACAATGTTTTTATTTCTGGATCATATGTACCAATTAGCTCGTCTTTACATAACCTGTTTTGTGTTGTTTGTTTTTTCAAAAGAAAGTTAGTTGGTTTGATTGAAATTATTCGAAAAAAAAATAAAAAGAATAAACAAGCAATAATTTTTTTTTGCTTGAAAATTTTTTTTTTTTTGAAAACAAAAGAAAAAAAAGCACAAACAAAAAGATCAAATTGTTTAAGAGTAGAATAAAAATATTTTACTTGGATCGATAAATTGGGCTTTCTCCATTGAGGTAAATGTACCCCTGTTCTTCAAAAAAGTTTGTTTTGTTTTTACTAGATCCTGATCCCATATTTAATAATAAAAAAATAAAAAAATAAATTCCAAAATCCAACTAAATGAGAAAAAATTAATTATTTGTGTTTTTTTCCAACTAATAAAGTGAAAAATCAGAAATTTACAAACAGAAGTGAGAGATTTTTTTTGTGAATGTAAAAGTTACCCATATTTGAAAAACTGTTAATTTTTGCATTTTTTTTTGTAATTTATATTAATTTTTCTTTATAACAATGATAAAAATATACATAATTGAGTTTCAAATTCGAGGTCTGAAACAATAAAGAACGGGCTGAACAAATACCTTGGTTAGAACACACCTTCCCAAAAGTATTAAGACAAGGGAAAAAAATGCAATTGACATACATTCAGTTTAACTTTTTAGACATCATCTTACAAACTAAATTTAAGGAAAAAAAAAATCCAAATTAAAGGAGCATTTTTTGGGAATTTTTTTTTTTACACAAATTAAAAGACTCGAATTCGAATTTTATGTTTTAGTTTGGGATTTTTTATTTGTTCTTGAATTTTAGTTCAAAGGTTGTTCTTTAGAAGTAGATTTAACCGTAATTACATTTCATATTAAGAAATAAAATAAGAATTAATTTAAACGACTATAAATAATTTCTTGAGAATCAACAGACTCTTTGTTTTCAAGTAAAGAGATATCAAAATAAACACACAAGTGCTTCCTTTTGATGTAAACATTTTGTATCTGGATGTTGTTTCTAGATCTATCTGAAATGATAAATTGAATCAATAAGAAATTATAGAAAGGAAATTTATCGCTTTGATAGATTTAATGGATCTTGAATAGTTGAGGACTGGAGAAAAATATTTTTCTCTTCTTTAGAAAATAAATGATCTCATTAATTTAACAATTCAAGAAAAAAATGTGAAACAGGGAAATAAAGTTCAACTGGTTGTTTAATTAGTTACCTTACTAGAAAAGGAAAAGTAAAATCCATGAAAAGAAGAAATAAATTACTGTTGCCAAAATAAACCGTGTCTGAAAAGTTTAATCAGTGTTTCCAAAAATAAAAAAGCGTATTTTTTTGTTTTAGAAGACCTATACATCAATTGATCAAATATACCAACAATAAACCCTAGTTAAATATGGTATTGGTATCTTAAAGTTCTATTAATTAAAAAGAAATTCTAAAAATGAAGGATCAAATTCAAAAATTTTTCAAAAATAGAGTAAATTTTTGAGAAAATTTTAATTCAAAAAAAACAAAAAAATTCAAAAAACTTGAGGAAAGTATGAAAAATTTTGAACAAATTGCTTTATTAAATTTAAATTTACCCAAAATTTCAATCTCTTAACTTTCAAAATTTATTTGAACATAGAAATACTATTCGGTAGTGAATTTGATGTTGAATTGGAAGAAGAAAAAAAAAAAGGCAACAGATTAGATTTTGAAATAGAGGTTATAGTAATTTGGTAGGCATTATTTTGAATGTTGTAAGCTCAAACAATAATTCATTAAATTTATTTTAATTTTCAACAATTACAATTTAAGTTTCCTTTTAGATTGAAATCAGATTTGTCAATTTTGAAGACCGATATAAGTCCTTTTTTTAAACAGATTTGTAAGAATAAATCAAGCAAAGAAAAATCCTTAACTGAAAGAAAGTATGATAATAACTCTTATTGTGTTAAACCTCGCATTTTGTCTTCAATTATGAACCTAAAGGAAAGGTAAAACAATATCAATAAATAAAAGAAAAAACAAAGATTAAAAATAGTTTTTCACTTTTTTCCTGAACTAGAGAAAAAAATTATTTTTTTTTTTTAAAATTGGGTTATTCGTAGAAATTTCAAAAACATCTTTGTTAAAATTGAATCTATCAATCTAAATTAATACAGATCTTTCAAAATAATTATTGGTCTATGTCTCTGATTCAATATTATTTTTTTTTACGTATCTATATTTTCAAAATCCAGAAACTGGAATATTTTTTTTTTATTTTTATTTTCTATTTTTAACTTATTCTTATGGGTCGATTAATCAGTATATTTGAATACATATTAAATGATTGATTGGTAGTGATATTGATTAAAGGAAAAATAAAATTACCCAAATGTGTAAATGGTGTCCTAAAGGAAATATATTACTTTTTAAAATCTTAATAAGGGAATACTTATCTAAAAGTTTTCTTGCAACTGTTTCATAAGATAATGAAGTGTTCTATAAACTGCAAAAGTGAGTATTTAACAGTTAGAAGTATCAATGATAAATCTTTAGGTATATACTTTTTTTAATTACTAGAGATAAAAACATTCTTTTCTACTTTAATTTTTTTTTTATTTTATATAAAATAAAAAAATAGTAAAAAAAATCAAAATTTTATTTTCACTTCTTCAAAAGAACCTAAAAATTGAATTTTATAAAAAAAAAAAGCAAGTATAAAAAAAAAAAAGAAATAATCTAATAAATGAAAGTAAATAAATTGAAAAGAAATGGAGATTATAATTTTTTAAAAATAAAAGTTTTTTTTCTAGTTCTTGTTCATGAAACATTTTTAATAAATGGATGTCAAAAAAAGTCAAAATATTAAAAAAAAAAAAATAAAATAAAAAATTTATAAAATCTGAAAGGGTGTTTGATCAGATTAGAGAATTATTTTTTTTGCCACATATTATTATTCATGTTGTTGTTCATTCGATTATTCATTCCACCCATATTGTTATTCATTCCCATATTGTTATTCATTCCCATGTTGTTATTCATTCCACTCATGTTGTTATTCATATTCATTTGGTTGTTCATTCCCATGCCTCCCATATTATTATTCATTCCCATTCCACCCATGTTGTTATTCATTCCCATACCACCCATGTTGTTGTTCATACCCATTTGGAATCCACCCATTCCCATTCCCGTTTGTTTCATCATACCCATGCCTCCCATGTTGTTGTTCATCATGCCACCCATATTGTTGTTCATCATACCACCCATGTTGTTGTTCATTCCCATTCCACCCATGTTGTTCGTCCTCATGTTGTTGTTCATCATGTTGTTATTATTCATCATGTTATTGTTGTTGTTCATACCGATTTGGAACCCGCCCATTCCCATTCCTGTTTGTTTCATCATCCCCATACCTCCCATGTTGTTGTTCATTTTCATTTGGTTGTTCATTCTCATCCCACCCATGTTAGAGTTCATTTTCATTCCACCCATGTTGGATTTCATTTGGTTGTTTGTGGTGAATTGTTGTTGGACTTGTTGCTTTTGTTGTATCTTGTTTTGAGATGCTTGGAATGGTGTTGAAGCTATTTTTTTTGGAAATTTGTAATTAAGATAACATTGAAGTAAGAAATGAATATTAATATATTTATTTTTAAAGATAAAGTTTCTATCTTTTCATGAATTACGCCCCAACACATATAATTAAAAAATTCTCTATCTCAAAAAAAAAAAAAAACTTCCGCTGTAAAAATTTATGAAGAAAAATAATGAATTTTTTTTTTTTCATCATTATGTTATATATATTGTTCTAAAACTTTTAATAGAAAACACATTAAATATTTTTTGAATTTTCTTATTCTAAATATATGTAAATATATAACACCTTTCAAATTTTAGTAATGTGATGAAAATCCTAAAAAATATATTTGAAAAAATCATTTTTATCTAACATTCATTTTTGGAATTAGTGAAAAAATGATTCACAATTAATACCCTTTTAAAAGCGAGAAAAATACTCTTGAAGTCTTTTTTAAAAAGTTTGACTAAAATTCTTTTTAATACTGTCATTTTCCAATTTTTAAAATAGATTTTTTTATTCCAATTTCCCAAACAAATTTTTTACCAAAGTTACAGAAATTAAAGATACCAACCCCTTCACAAATCAATTCAAACAGGAAAATATATTCCGAATTTTGTTCTTCCTTTTTTGTACTTTTGAGAGAAAAACTTTTTTCTATTAATTAGGATTTAACAGTATAGTTAGGAGAAAAAATTTATTTAAGTTTTATCTACTTTTTTATTGAAAACCTTTTAAACTTTTTTATACATTTTTAAAATGATTTTAGCCAATTTTCTCCAAAATTTTATTTTGAAAAATATTCGTTGCAATATATAAATTCAAATTTGGGAGAAATTTCTTTTTTCAACCTAACTTCTTTCAAAAATTGAACATAAAAGGTCTAAATAAATGTGAAAAAAAAAATATGAAGAATTCTAAAATAAAAATTTTATCTCAAAGTTCAAGAAAGAAAGAAAGAAAGTGCTAAATTAAAATTTTAAAAATATCATTTCTAATTGATTTTGAAAAGTTATTTGGTTTTTTTCAACTTTATTTTAAGGAAATATTTTGAGAACCTGAAATAAAAATTTTCTTTTTGTAATTGGAAAGTAACCGAAAAAAATAATTCGAGTAATTTAAATTACATTTTTCGAAAGAACAATTTCAAAACTTTTAGTTTTTGCTTTATTAAAATGGCTTTATACAAAAAAAAAAATTAAATTTTTTTGTTTTTATTTTTATTTATAGATGACAGTAAAAATCTTTTAAATTGTTTTTCAAATATATAAGGTATATTATTACCAAAAAAAAATAATTTAAATTAAAGTAATCCAATTTAAGTACATTTCAGTAAATCCAAACCTTCAGAGATAATTTTTCAATTAAAAAAATAGGCTAAGAAAACATTTTTTAATAGAGTCAAGGAAATGTCTTTTTTGAAGGCTTTCACCTATTTTATTGAATATTATTTTTATACTTCTTTTTCTATTCACTTGTATAATGGAATGTGGTAAAAAATAGAGTTTTTACAATTTTAGAGATAAATAAATAGTTCCATGTAATTGTACGCAATTTCATTATAGTAAATATAATATCGGACTATATTAATAGACTAATAATAATTTTAATCAAAAAATCGTTTGTTAAATACCAATCTTTCATTTTTTTAAAAAAAAAATCATTTTTCAAACAAAGTATTTGTGTTCACCAAATCCAATTATAACGATTTTATATTGAAAATTCCTTTGATCTCAAAAATTAAAAATGGACTTTTTGTTTACTATTACCAAAATTTGGATAAATGCCTGGAAACTCTTTATTTGTCTCTAAAATTGTAAAAACTCTATTTTTTACAACATTCCATATTTACACTTGTGATTCAGTTATTACTTTTTGTTGAAAAATCTATTAAATAATATTTTCGTTTATCATTAGAAGAAAATTTTTAAAATGTCTTTGGGGAAATTTAGACTTGTTAAACCCCCCAATTCTAAAGGGGGAATTGTTCATAACTGATTTATGGAATTAAATGGGTTGTATGCTTATTTGTCCGTTTAGAGTCGAGACTTGAATGATTTATTTGATTCTTATTATTTTTGTTTTTTTTTTTATTTTTGGAAAAAGAAATGAAAATTTTGTTGGTGGTAGTTTTAAAAAAGTGTGACAAAAAAGTTAGAAAAGTATTTTATAAACATTCAGAGAGTCTTATTTTAAGGACTTTTTTTGTCATACTTTTTGAAAACGAGTTTATTCTGTTTTTCAATCTACAATACAATCGCTAAAATAATCTTTGCAGATTTAGTAAAACCTGTGTCTAAAAATGCAATATGTGCTTATTTTTTTGTGAACACCAACACATGAAATGATCAAAGAACAGATAATAAACAATAAGTAAACATCATATTTGTTTCTTAAAGTTCGATTATTAAATTTGAAATTTTAAAAATCAAAGATCAATTATGTATATTTTATTCAAAAAATTGAGTATTTATTTTTAAGAAAGTTTTTCACATTAAGGGACTAGTCTCTATTATTTTTTTTTTGACCAATTTCTAAATACCGATTCCTTATCTAAAAATATGTTGTAATAATAAAGATAAACAAGGTTTTTCAAATCTAAGTAATTGGTAAAAAATTTTTACAATTTCTATTAAATTTAGGTTTAAAAAATTTAATAGAGATTAGTCCCTTAAAAAAAACCATAATTTTAAAAAAATTACGAAAAAATTATGAAAAATACCAAAAAATAAATTCTATTTATAATTTAAAACTTTCTCAAAGTACCAAGAGGTTTACCTACAAAATATATTTTGGCCTGAATTTATACTATTCTGTATATAACTAGATGTTGTATCAGAACAAGAAGAAGAAGAAAAAAGTGAGGATTTTATATGAGAAACGGGTTTTATGCTCTGAACACAGATAGATGACAAGTAAAATTTGGTATGGTCTTATAAACAGGAAAATTTTTTCATTCCTTTTACTTTTTCATTTTTCAAATAGACGAATAAATTACAACCTACTTCTTGGAAAACTGGATTCAAAAAAGGAAAATAAGGAAAATGAAGTGGAAGTGAAATTTTTTTCCCATTTATTAGGCCTTTAAGGTAATCAAAGATTTTCTTAAAAACTCAAAATCTGTACAGATTTTTAATTCAATTTCGTAATTCACAGTTTTAAAAAGTAAGAACTAAATGTTTTTTAAAATGTTGATATGACTACTTAGTTTGCTCTTTTTAAGAGTTTTGAGTGGTGATATTCAAAATTTTTTTTCGTCACTTTTTGAAAATGACCCACAAAAAACGATTTGATGATTATTTAACAAGTAGTGTAAATTACATCCTAAGTGCACTTTTTATGTAAATTTCTAAAAAGACACTCAAGTACAAAATCAGAGATTTCATGGTTAGTAAGAAAAAGGAAAGAACTAAAAAAAAAAAATATTTTCTGAAAGGAGAAGGGAAAAAATGTGATTTATTTTTTTTCTTTACGAAAAGATCGAAATTAGAATTTTTTGTTTATTTTGATTTTTCGTTGGAAGAAATGGACTTACGAGGACAATAATGCAACTATTGGTTTTTGTTTTTTTTTATGTTCAAAATAGTTTAAGGGGAAAAAAAATATGTGGAAAAAAAAAAAAAAACATTTGAAAATTTGGAACTTTAAAAAAAATTAGGAAATCTGAACAAAACTTACGACAAGATGAAGCTTTCCCTTTTCTTTTGATCCTCTTTTTTTCCCTTCACATTGTTTCCATTCGTCATGTGGTTCGTTATCTAACAAGGAACTAATTGGAACACGAACAAAGGCAAGAAGATCGTGGCTTCCAATTCGATCCCAATCAGAAATTGCAACAATTAAAGTGTCACGATTGCTATCAAGAAAAAAAGTTTTGTATGGATTGAACAAAATACAAAGAAAAAAAGATTTGTTTGTAATAATTACAAAAAAAGAAAAGATTTTTTACGAAATTAGAACCAGCAAAAACTTGAGAAAATAATTTTGGATCAAAAAAAAAAAAATTTACGCATCCTTAACATCAAGTGTGTAAGTTTCATTCCAAACTGGGTTTAAAGTTTTCTTTTGAACTTTTGTCTTGTGGAATGGTTTTGTTCCATTAATTGAAACAGAACAATAAGGATCAGATTTTCCTCCAACATCAGCTGCTTTTAATCCTTTGCCTTCAATAATTTTTACGTGTAATTTGGTTGACATATTTCTATTACCAAACGAGTGTTTAATAAAAACAATTAATTTGAAAACAAGAAAATAAAATTAAAAGGAAAAGAAAAAGAAATATTTACTTTGTTTTTGATAATAAAAAAATGAAAAAAATTTTTTAAATCAAACGAAAAAGATCGACCAAATATGAAAAAGTACTGTGGTTATATCAAAAAATTTTTAATTTTATTTTTAAGACACCTTTTGAAAAAACAAGTTTGATCAAAAAATTTAGAACAAAAAATTGATGATGAGAATCTCTTGTTGAGGAATTATCATCGAGACTAGAATTGGGTTAAGGTTTAATTTCTGTAAAATTTTTATATTTTGAAAGCTTATTTGTTTGGACAAAACTAAAAAAAATTATATTTATCCAATTACTCTAATAATATGACTCAAGTTCTTTAGATTTTGATTTTGTTGGTAGGTACTTATATCAGTTATTTTGATCACAAGATATTGAAAATATATCTGTAAAAAAATATTTTGTTTTATTTTTCGATATTTTGTTGAATTTGAATGTTTTAAACCCTATCTTAATCTCAAAACAAACCCCTAAGAAGTAAAATTTTATATTCCTGGCTTATATAAGATCAAGTAGTTCTCTTCTTTTTTTATTTAGACTTTCTCAAATCCTCAAATAAAAACTAATATAATTATTATCTTTTTTACAATTGTAATACCAATTTTGGTTGATATTATATCTCTATTTATCACAGTCTGCCAACACCGAGCATAATATAAGTTAAGGTAAATGTCATTGTATTCTGAAGGATAATTTTATAAAATCAAGAAGACGAATATTAAATCTTAAACTGTATTTTCCCCTTTTTTTCATTTGTTCAAATTAATTTTCAATTTCTTCCTTTTGAAGGCATTCTTTTTAACATAACAAGACAAAAACTATTCTGATATTTTACAAAGTTCCAGACAATTCCGAACTTTCAAACACTTTTCAACATTTTCAAATAGAGAAAAGCATTATTAAAGTGATGATATTTTTTTTACTGTTATCAAAATAACTTGTTACAGAAAAGTTTAATCCTTCTTCAAAATAAAAAGCATGTTTGTTTATTATAGAAGACCTTTAAATTCTAAAATATCAAAGAAACTGACAACAGCGAAAAAGTTTATCTGATATTAGGATTTTATAGTTGTACCATTAAAAAAATTAATTTAATACAGAAAGTCTCAAATACAAACATTTTTCTATAAAAAAATAGAGTGATTTTTTGAAATTATTCATATCAAAAAAAACAAAAAAATTGCAAAAAAATTTCAAAAAAATTGAGATTTATACAAAAAAATTTAATCAAATTATCAATATAATTGAAAATTTCATTAAAATATCAAGAAAATATTTTAAAAATTGATTTCGACTTTGGAATATTATTGGGTAGTGAATTAGATGTTGTTTTGGAATAAGAAAAAAAAAAGAAGCAACTTTTTTGTTTTGAAAGACATTTTTTTGGCTATTGATATAGGTTTTTTTGATTACTGTAGTGAATAATAAATGTATTAAAATACTTACAGGTTTGGTTGAAATTACTCCAGATCAGTATTGTTTTCAATTCAACAAAATTTTGAATTTATAGTACTTTTTTCATTAGGAACTCTTTGATCTCTAAAAATTCACTTTGCTTGTATATGGTAATACATCCAATTCCACCTAAATGGAAATTCTCTATTTTTTTTTTTTTTTGACCCATTTCTAAATAAGGCTTGATTATCTAGAATTATGTTTAATATTCAAAATCAACAGAGCTTTTCAAATCTAAGTAATTAGCAATGAATTATAACAATCTCTATTAAATTTAGGTAAAAAAATATAATAGAGATTAGTCCCATAAGACACAAACTCTATAATAAACTATATTCCAATAAAATTGGACACAGTTTAAACAGTGGAAATAACATCAATACTACACTTTAAATTCAATTTGAGAATATTTTTGATTTTACAAACTATTTCATTTTTTGTCTTTTTTGTTTTGTTTTCATTTCCTTTTTTCCAGTTACTTCATCTGTTTGGTTAGATCTGAATTTTTTTTTCAATGGTTGGTAGAAAGTTAGTGTTGAGTTTGTTAAATTGAAAAATAACATACAATTGGTAGATGGTATATTATCATTTGATCGATCAATAATTATTGGTGAAATTTCAACAAATTTACAAATAAACTAAATTTCATAATAAATGGCCCACCTTACATTTGAATAATGAATTGCTTTTGTATCGTTTTGAAGTCTTTCCTCTCATAATGAAAAGTTTGCAAATAAATCATTTTTTCTCTTTTTTTTTTTTTAGACAGTGTTTTGTTAAAATGGAAAATGAAAATGAAAAATTGGAAAGAAGTAAAAGATGAATTAATGAAAAATTTGGTTTCAAATGTGAAAAAGAGATTAGATTTAGTTATTCAAATGGAAGGAGAATTGATAAATGGATTAATTTACTTTTTTAAAATTTCTATTTTTCATGCAATGCTTCTTTCAAAATAAATGGCCCAATTGTTTTTAACAGTTTTTTTTATTTTTCTTTCTTTTATTTTTAGACAAAAAATAAATATCTCTTGAGTATGGTATTGAATATTAAAATCAAAATTTTTATATTATAATAGATAACTTCAATTATTAAAAATATTTTTATTTAAAATTTGGTTTTTAATGGGCAATTATTATGAAAGATGGTTTACATTTTTTGTTCCTTTCGTTTCATTATTTTCGACATATTTGATTTTTATTTTTGAGTTTTATTTTTTTTTTCTTTTATTTGGATTAAAATGATTACTTATTAAAACATTAATACTCGGTAACTTAAATATTGTTTTATATTAGGTTTGGAAAAATATAATAAATTGGGTTTTTTTGCCTATTTTTGATTTTGGGTGGGTCCAAATTTTTGGAATGGGGTTTATAATATTTTAATAGCCAAAATAACTGGTTTCCCATTTGAATTATATTTATTAAATTTAAAAAACATTTAAAATATGTGATAATATTTGGCTCTAAGTATAACCTGCAAAAATTTGCAAAATTTTTTTAATAATATTCTAAAGAGTGTGGGTGAATTGAATTGGTATCTTATTTGTATGTAGCATTTCAATACGTTACTTCAGGATAATGAGGAAATGTTAGTAAATGGCATAGTTGTGTCAATTTTTAATTGTGTAACATTAGTAAATACCATCTTTATGACAATTTTTTAATTGTGTAACATTTGTGACAATGTAATTAGATCAAAATTGCCATATATATGACATTTCGGAAAAAACCAGAAAAAAGCAAGTAATACTCACCAATACCTTATTTTACCCTATTCGATACAAATCAGCGGTTTTTCTATGTATCAAAAACCAAAATACACAAGATTATGAACTTACCTACCTTACCTACCATGAATCTATAATTTATAAATATACTATCTAAATAAAAAAAGGCCATAGTTATGAAAATTTTAGTCTAATGACATTGTCACAAATGTTACACAATTAAAAAATTGTTATAACGATGGTATTTACTAATGTTACACAATTAAAAATTGTCATAACTATGACAGTTACTAACATTTTATTACAATCTTGTAGAAATACATAGGAACACTACAAGCCTCTGAGGTGCCAATTCAATTCACCCACAATCTTTAGAATAATATTAATAAAAATTTTGCAAATTTTCGCATTTTCCAATAATTTACAAGTTATGTCAACTCCCTAATATTCTCATAACTTGAAAAAAAAAATAATCAAATTTATTACTAGAAATTTGAAAAAATCTTCATAGAAAATTGGATTATTCAACTTTAATTGTAAAATATCTCAAAAAATAATATTTGATCAAAGATCTTTTATTAACCAATAGTGTTTTTTATAAGTGAGGTTCTTAAAAAGTAAAAAATTAGCAAATATTTAATTTTGTTTTGAAAAAAATTTTTTAATGATCGTGATGTATCTTAAAACAATCGATCTAAAAAAAAACTCATCAGAAATGATTAATAAAAAAAAAAATTGTTTCCATTGAAACTAATGAAAGTCTTTAATAAAAACTGGACATACAAATACAAAAAAATGAGGCTTGACCTAAAAAATATTTTATTTGTTTACGAATTAATCAGTATTGAAAATCAATTTTTATCTATACATGGAACTTTAAGATATTTTAAACCCCAAATGGGTGTGTAAATCTCTATGGTTTTGGTTTCCAAATCTTTTCAAGTTAAATTTAGAATTTGATTTTGGGTGAAATGATCGTAAACTAATTAATAATTACCAAAAAATAAACTAACATTAAGGGACTAATCTCTATTAAATTTTTTTAAACCTGAATTTAATAGAGATTATGAAAATGTTTTGCCAATTACTTCGATTTGAAAACCTCTGTTCATTTTCAATATTAAGCATATTTTAAGATAAGGAATCCTTATTTAGAAATTGGTCAAAAAAAAAATACTAATAAAGACTAGTCCATTAAACTATTTCTCTTAGAACATAATATGCTTTTCATTCCATTAATCCTCTGAATTGCAAAATAAAAAGATCAAAAATTTCATACAGCTTTCCAAAAAAAGCACATTACTCAGAATTAAAATAAATGATCAAAGGGCCCAATTCTATAAGAGGGTAATTAAAAATTTCTGTTGGTTTTTGAATTAAAAAAATGAAATTTTACTTCATTTCTTAAAAATTTTTTTGGAAAGGTAAATGAAAAATTTGTTCCATTTATTTTGAAACGAATAGTCTGATCTTTAACAAAAATACAATTTCGGTTGGCAATTTTTATGTGTGAGCCCTTAAAATTTTTATTTTGTGACTAAAAATAGAAAATAACCAAATAATCTTTTGTTTTACAAAGATTTGGAATTTCTGTTTTTTTTATTTTCGATAAAAGAAAAGAACAACAACAAAATTCGCAGAATCTATCAATGTTAAGAATTAAAAATCTTTCATTCTTACTTTATATTTTATTTCTGAATACTACAAAAAAGAGTATTTATTTGGATTTTTAACTTTTTCCATCAAACACTTGGTTTGTTTTCATTCCATTTCCCAACACCTTTATTTTTGAAAAAAAGACTTTTCATTTTTTTAAAATCTTTATTACTATTTTTATTTGTAAGTGTACCAATTAATTCATAACCCAACAAAATATCAACAAAAATTGTTGTTGTCATCATTTCAACGAAAACTAATTTTTGTTTTTCTTTTCTTTTTCTTTTTTCAAATAACGATCTTTTCCAAAGAATTATCAGAATGGAAGAAAAAAAACGAGAACTTTTAGTATACCAAGCAAAGGTCTGTGAACAAGCAGAAAGATACGAAGGTAACAATCAAATTTTTTCTTTTTTTTTTTCTTTAATTTTATTTTTGATTTCAAAATTAATTAATTTTACTTTTTTTTTTTTTCTTTAATTTTTTTTTTTTTTTTTTTTTTTTTTTTTTTTTTTTTTGAAAATCCTTTTTTCTTCTTTTTCTTGTTTTTTATTTTTTTATTTTTTTTTATCAACTAAAAAAATAAAAAAAAAATAAATATTTTTCCCTCGATGTGATCTTCCAAACCAAAAGAAATGGTAGAAGCAATCAAGGAAGTAGCCAGTGCTGATGTTGAATTAAACATCGAAGAAAGAAACCTTTTATCTGTTGCCTTCAAAAACTTAATTGGTTCAAGAAGAGCATCATGGAGAATCTTATCCTCAATCCTCGAAAAGGAAGAAACCAAAGAAAATAATGAAGAAGGTGTTAAAAAAATCACAGAACTTCGTGTTAAAATTGAAAACGAACTTGAAGAAATTTGTGATGGAATCTTCAAGATTATCGACGAACACTTGATCAAAAAAGCTTCAAGTGGTGAAAGCAAAGCCTTTTATTACAAAATGTTTGTTTTTTTTTATTTTATTTTTATTTTTATTTTTTTTTTTTTTCCAATTTTCCTTTTTTTTCTTTCTGTGTCACTAAATCAAAAATAATTTCTGCAAAAATAAAAAAAAACAAAACCAAAGGAAAGGAGACTATTACAGATATTTCGCAGAATTTACAAGCGGAGAAAAAAGAGAAAAAGCCTCTGAACAAAGTTTGTTAGCTTATAAAAACGCATCCGAAATTGCCAACTCTGAACTCGCCACAACACATCCAATTAGACTTGGACTTGCATTAAACTTTTCTGTTTTTTATTACGAAATTCTTAACTCCCCAGACAGAGCATGTCATCTTGCCAAACAAGCATTTGACGATGCCATCGCTGAAATCGACGATCTTACAGAGAACTCATACAAAGACTCAACTCTTATCATGCAACTTTTAAGAGAAAATCTTACTCTCTGGACTTCTGAATTTGAGGACGACGATGATGATGATGAATACGACGATGAAGATGATGACGAAGAAGATGACGATGAAGATGAAGGTTTGTTTTTATAACACTTTTTTTTTTTTTTTTTTTTTTTTTGAACGTTTTTTCTTTTTTCTTTTTTCTCGAAAAACACTATATAGCGATTTAAAAAAAGTCAGTCAGATAAGTTTTCAAAAGTAGTTCTCAGATTGATTCAAAGAGCAAGTCAAACAGTTTGAACAACACCTTTGGAAACTTTTATTTCTCGCTTTTTTTAAAACCAGATCTTTTTAATCAGCTTTCTATAATTCCAAGTTAATTTCATCTAATAAACTTTTAATTTAACCTTTGATTTCAATTATTCATTTACACCTCTTCTCTTAAATAATAAATAGCTGTTGAAGAAGATTAAATTGCAATTGATATATTCCAAAATACATTTTTCTTTAAATGAAATCAAAAAAAAAAATTTAAAATCAAATCATTATTAAATGGTTTGTTAAAAATTTAATCTCAACTATCTTTTTGAAATCAATTTAACTTCTTAATTCAGAATAATAAGGATCTCTTTCAGCTTTTTTATTAATTTATGCAATTTTTCTTTTCATATATTTTTGTTTTTTTTTATTTGTGTAGTTAGTTGCCCTTAATTGAATCACTAAATGGTTTTTGTGAAAAATTAATTTCATTTGAAACAAAGTTTTTAAAGTCTTTTTTTTTGATTGACATAAGTGATAAGTGATAGCGCCACTAAAAAGTTTTTTTTATAAGAGGGTTAATAAAACAAAATCACTCAAAGAAAAATTTTTTTGATTCTAATGAAGTTATTCTTAAGGTTTACAATCCCTGAAACTGGAAAAAAGATTATCTTGTATTGGGTGTGGCAACTTGTTATTTTGGTTCTTAGCTGATCGATCCACAACTAAGTTTGGATCGTATAGGTTGTTGAAAAAGGCTATTTTTGTGATTTTATTTTTTTTTTTTCCGAAATCCAGATTGATGAGTCTAAGATTAATTAATTGAAAGGTATTGAATTGAAAGTGTTAATTTTTGGGTTGTCAATTGAAATTATCATTTTCCTTTTACAGAATTAGGAGTAAATAAAAAAAATTTTTTTTACAAGCATCAAATAATACAAAGCGTAAATAAAAATTTCAACAAAGAAAACAAAAAACTCAATTACTAATTAAATATCTTACAATCAATTAACCTTAGACTCATCAATCTGGATTTCGGAAAAAAAAAAAATAAAATCACAAAAATAGCCTTTTTCAACAACCTATACGATCCAAACTTAGTTGTGGATCGATCAGCTAAGAACCAAAATAACAAGTTGCCACACCCAATACAAGATAATCTTTTTTCCAGTTTCAGGGATTGTAAACCTTAAAGGAGTATTTTGAATATAAAAGGAAAAAATTCGGAATTTTGAAAATTATTTATTTTCAAGTCTTTTTTCAAATATGAAAAAATAGTAATATATGCTACGAAGCAAATGGGTCTTAAAATTCAGATAATTAAAAAAGGGGGAATTAAAAATGGGAAACAATTCATCATTGCAAGATTTACTAATGGAAGATTTTTTCAAACACAATAAAACACAAGTTGATATTTTTTCGAAAAGAAAAGAAAACAAAGTTTAGTTCGTAAATGAAATATGGAATAACAATTTTTTTTTTTTGGAAACCGAATAGAATGAAACAAATGTATTCATCAAATATATATCTTGCAATAAAAAAATATTCCAAAACAATTACGTATCAAAAATAAAAGGATAAAAATAAAAAAGCACAAGTGTGGAAAAATAATAATTTTTATTGCCTAGCTCAAGATCTAATTTACTTGGAATTTCAAGTGTTTATTATTCCATTCCAAGTAACTGAGTTTTGTCATTGAGATCTTTTAATGAAATTTTTTTCTTTATTTGTTTTTAATTTTTTTTGCTAATTTTTTTGGTAAATAATTGAAAAAGAACTTTTCAAAAAACTGGAAATAAAAAAAAAATGGAAAAGTCCGAGTTTTTTTTGTATACCTATTATGATGCTTTAATAAACTATTTTCCTGTTAAAGGTGCCCCGTTTTAATGGGTGGGAAAAACCTATTTGTGAGATTTGGATGGATTTAAGAAGAAAAAAGTTAATTTTGGAAATTTTGTTTTTCATATTTTTTTACATTTTTGGACATTTTTTGATTATATTTTTTTTTGATATAATTCAACTACAATTTTTTTTTTTATTGCAAGATCTATAGCTACAAGGTAAAAAAATAATATTATTAATACTATTGAAATAGTGGGAATGATTGTAGGAAGATCAAAAATCATTCCAACCCCGCTGTAATTATTTACAAGACTAAGAAATTGTATTTCCTATTCAAGTATTATCTTCTTTATGTTAAACTGTAAAACGATTATGAAAGTTTATCAAAAAGCCTAAAATTTCAAATAGAAGAAAAAACAATTGATGTTATCTAATTTTTTGTTTTTTGACATTGACAAACAAATAGATAAAAAAACATACATTACTGTAGATCTTCAATTCTCAAAATTGGAAAAATTTCTACTGTATATTCAGGACGTGGATAGTTTCTATTTGGTCATGAAAATGATAAATTTATTTTATATATATATTTTAATTATTTTTCTTCTTCTCTTTTTTTTATTTGATGATTTTTCTTTAATTACTCCTTTCTATAAATAAATAAATAAATAAAATTGGAAAAATTTCAGGTTTCAACAATTTTAAGACAATGTTCGTAAAATACAACCATTTTACAAAAGTGAAGAATTGTTTTTTATTTTATGAGATACTCAGAATTAAAACTTTTTTATAGGTTGTTTTATGTTTTAGAAAGTGAGGCTCGTGTTTTAAAAAACACACTTTTCTTCCCATTTCGATCTCACCACACATTTAAAGTCTGACCCCACACCCTTTTAAAAGAGAAAACTTGAAAAAAGTTTTGAAAAATTACATACCTTTATAAAAGCATCACACCATAAAACTTTGATGATTTATTTCCCCTTGGGATTTAAAATTTGTCTTTGCTGAATAATGCAATAATTCTCTTGGGCTCAACAGAAATTGATAAATTATTTTTAGATATACTATAAATTGATTTTCTATTTTCTAAAAGACAATTTTATAATAAATAATCAGTACATATATCTTCTAATATTTGTGGTAGGATTGACATGAGTATATTGCTTTATTTTTTATTTTTTTTTGGACTTCAATCGAAGATCAGAGGAAATACTATTGTTGACTAGGCACCAATTCGAATTTTTTATTTGCTTTTTAAGAAAATAGAGTATTTATTTTATACCATTAAATACATACCAACTATCCTCCCCATCTGTACTATTCTCAAATTTCCTATTTATTCTTTAAAGACCAATTTTTAAAACAATTGATATTGTGAATTTTTTGGTATCAATTTTCTGAAACAAAATATTTTTTAAATATAAAATCAACATATTCTCTTCTGACAATGAACGAAACAATTTTTATACAAGCTCTACCATTGTTATCAAGTGATATATAGCCCCTCTCAGTGAACGAAGTTTTGTTTAATTGGAAAAAAAATTGAACAGAATCTTTGACTTTTATAAAATTTTCTTCCCAAAATTTAAACTTCAATTTGCTGAGAATAAACATTAGAACCCTTCTTTTGATACTAGTTTCGTTTTTTTTTTCAATTAATGCTATTTTTCTATTATTAGAATCTTAAGACACCAATTTATTGAATTTTGTAACGGCCATTTTTTTTTTCAAATGATGTTTTAAATCACTAAAAACAACTTACAAAACAAAAGTAACTCAAAAATTTCAAATTAAATAAAACAAATAAAATGATTTTTATTTTTTTTTAATTTTTTTTAAGGAAAGATTGCATAAAACAAAAGATATTGGTTTGTGATACATACCCCGCACAAGGACACATGATTATTGTGGTTTTTATTAAAGTGCCTTGAACTTTTTGACCAAATTTAAGGAAATGTTAAATTCTGGTTGTTCTTTTCTTGCTTTCTTTTTCTTTTTTTGAACATCGGTTTTTTATTTGAAACTAAAGTTGCTATTATGATACTATTTTTATTTTTAGTTCCTATCCGGTTAACCAAGTTTATTCCTCCATTTTCTTGTTGATTAAATAGAAAGAAAAAAAAAAAAAACACATGAAATAAAAAAAAAATGAAATTAAAAAATTAAAATCTTTTCATTTTACTTTTATAAAAAAGGACAAAAAAAAAAGAAAATAAACTGTATTAATATACAAAAGAATTACAAGATGCCAATTTTTAAATAACCAATGAATTTATTTTTTTTGAAAATTCTTTATAATTATCAAGATCAAAAACAGAATTTTACCTAAAAACATGATATACCTTTTGGCTGATCTTTTTCAGTCACTTTTTGTAATAAAAACCCCACAATATTCTAGAACCCCTTTCCAAAAAAAAAATAAAATCTTTAGATTCTATCTTTAGTCTTCTTTGAACTATTTTAATAATCATTTTTTTGAATTTATTCAATTTTTTTTTTTTACAATTTTTCTTTTTCTTTTTTTGATTACTAATTTATGAAAGTCAATTCGAAAAAATAAGATTTGAAAAAAACAATAAACTCTTCGAGAATTGAGGATATGTATTTTTTTTCTTTTAAAAAAGATTCATTTGTTATTAAAAAAATATTTTTGTTAAAATTTTTGTTTATAAAAAAACTTGAGACAATTTGAATGTGGACTTTCATTGAGCTGAAACAAAATTTTTTTACATTTTTTTTTTTTTGAAAATCAAATATTTGTTAAGGCATTTCTTTTTTTAATATCAATTATAATTTGAAGATTATTCTATTACTAATTTCATTTCATCTTATATTAGGATATTATTAAAAAAAAAATATTTTGCATTTTTGACTCGAAACTATTTGAGTGAAATAGAGTTTAAGAGGTGGAAACGTTTGGGAATTTAATAGAAATTATGAGGAATTTTGAATTGTAATGACAAAAAGTATAATAAAGATAAATATTTATTTTTTTCGATTAAATAGCTTGTATTTAATATTTTATTTTTAACTGGTATTCAGAAATATAATTGAAAACGTGACAAATGGCCAATACTCTACAAATTCATGATAATCAAAAATAAAAAAAAAAAAAGCTGTGAAAAACTTGAGTTAAAAATTTTAGTGTTGAAATAACATGCCAAAATCTAACAGTTTTGTTTTTTTTTTTAAATTTAATAAACAAAAAGAATCCCAAATGCAAATTAAAGTAATTAAAAAATTATGCACAATAATGTAAAATATTATGAAAAAACCAAAAAAAAAAAAATGATTTTTTTTTATCCACTTATTAAATTATGTTTAATATTTTTAAAATAAATATAATTAAAAATCACTTCTTGACAATGTAAGTTACATGATATAAACTGTTTTTTATCCCCCCCCCCTATCTAGTTACCCCCAATATAATACAAATTACTTTTTGCATATGACTGGCTGCAGATATGATAATTTTTTTGAAATTAGTATACAACAGGGTAAAATAATATCACCAACAGATCTATCTTAAATAACAAGTTTTCTTAAACAAACAAAAGATTTTTTATGTTATAAATCCAATTAATCTCAAAGATCTTACATTAACTGAGCATTGTAAGAATTTCACAACTCCTGAAAAGGAAATATTTCGCATTGTCACAAATGAATGAGATAAAAAGATTGAGATCAGTATGGTCAACTATTCACCTCATCAAGATCTACTTTGAAAATAAACGAATTTTACCTCTGTTTATTTCTTGTTTTTAGGCCTGACTAAATATTTATTAAGGGACTAATCTCTATTAATTTTTTTTACCTAAATGTAATAGAGATTGATAAATTTTTTTGCCAATTACATGTATTTGATAACCTGTTTATTTTCCATAGTAAACATATTTCTTGATAAGGAATCCTTATTTAGAAATTGGTCAAAAAAAAAATAATAGAGACTAGCCCCTTAAGAATTTTTTTTAATTATTTTTACAAAGAACCAAATTAAAACAATTTTTTTAAATTAGTACAAAAAAACAATTTAGTGAAATTAAAATAGTTTTAAAAATGCGAGTAATAAAAGTAATGTTAATATTAAACTAAACTAACTAATATTTTATCTCAAAGTTCAATAAGGAAGTCGAAATTAAATCCCCGTAAATGTCATTTTTAAGGACTCCGTTTTTAGGTCAAAACAGAGAAATAATGTATAAAATCACCCTTGAAAGAGTTACGCAACCCAAGTAATATTTGTCCAAGGAGAATTTCTTTTAGAAAAAATGTGAAAATTTCACAATTTCAATAATTTTCTCAATTTTTGCCTTGTTAGATCATGCCAAATTTTGATTTTAATATTTTAGAATTCCCATTTCAACTTTCGGAACTCACACTATTTTCTAGAGCTGTTCTCCATATTTTTTAAATTTACTTTTAAAAGTCTGAAATGTTCTCAAATTTGAAATGCACTTGAAAATCCCCAAAAGCCATTTTTTGCAATTATTTTTTTTGTTATTTTCAATTTTCCTTTTCATTGAAAAACAAAGAAAAACATTTAGCATGAAAATGTAAAGATGACAAAAAATGTTTTTTTTTTTTTTTTGGTCCAATTTCTTCTGTGTGAAAATTTTTTTGAGAAGCGAAAGCGAAATAACACAATTACTCAACCCCCTCAAGGGTGGGAACGTAGTCCTTAAATTGACTTTGTGGAGATCCACGGGTTTTTATCAACTAATAATTTGCAAAATATTTGATTACTTGAAATAAAAAGTTACTTTTTTTAATTGGAAACTAGCAGTAACAAAAAAATGATAGCCAAGCCGTTTGGTTCACTATTTTTGAAAGTTTGAGTAACTTTTTTCAAAGTCAACATTCTTCCTTTCTTGTGAGGAATTTAATTTCTCAATAATGTGAATTGGTTCGACAATCATTTCAAAGTTCAAATATATCCATTTAAAAAAAAGTGCCACAGAAAATTTTTTTAAAAAATATCTCGAAAAGAGATGACAAACGCTTCATGATCCATTTTTGGTCTTTTATTAAAAAAATTTTAGGATACACTTTGTTTAAAACGACTTTAATCATTGTTTACTTGTTATTTTGTACTAATTTAACCATGTTTTTAATTTTAGTTCTCAACAATAACCAACAACAAAAAAAATTGCTAAAGAAGTCTATATTCATATCGGAAAAGCGAAAATGAAAAATTTTTAGAACCCTGATCAAACCAATCTGTTTGTTGTTTTGTACTTTTGTTCCAAACTTTTTAAAACTTTGTTAGTTTTTGAAAATGGCTGTATTTCAAAAAAAATAAAATAAATAAATGTTTTGAGAGAAATAACCCAAAATGAAATTTGTGAAAGAATTAAGTTTAGTGCCTTGAAACAGAGAAATCC
Organism: Anaeramoeba flamelloides; assembly: GCA_027625915.1. Lineage (NCBI taxonomy): Eukaryota > Anaeramoebidae > Anaeramoeba > Anaeramoeba flamelloides. The sequence continues at coordinate 473,408 of JANTQA010000026.1, forward strand.
AAATACTTTTATTTTTTTTTGGAAAAAGCCAATTGGATTTTTATTCAAATGGTTTCTTAAATTAATGACAAATGAATTTGGTACAAGAAAAAAAAGATTTTGAGGATCTTTGTGAATAAAAATCAAAGGTAATTTAAGTCGAGACAAAATGCCTAAGAATAATTTTTTTTTGGGTTTTGGAAAAAAAAAAAACAAATAAACAAGAAAACACAATTAATAAGTTGCAGTCAATAAGAGCTACTGATTTTTGAGAATTTTATTAAAGACCAACAAATATAAATCAAAAAACAAAAAGTACTGTTAACAAATAATGCAACAACTGTTATGCTTTTTAGCTGTCTTATAAAATTGTTTTGATTGCATACTGAGAACTTCAGATCGATCCACTAAATTTTCAAGTTTTTCACCTCTTTCCAAGACTTTCTCGATTGTGTCTTGGAGAACGATCGTTGTTTCGTCGAGTGTTCTCTGGATCTTTGACAATTTGTCTACTTGATTAGGATCTTGGAATTTTGTTAATAGTTGGCCGATTTGTTCAAAGGGGTATTCTTCTAATTTCCCTAATTTGTTTCTTTTAATTTGGTTTGGGTTGTAAAGGTAAATTTGAAAACAATAATTAAAAAAAAAAAAATTTTTTCATAAAAAAAGGATGAATGAATAAAGACAAAAATACAAAACAAAAAAACAAAACAATAAATTTTACCCATAGAGCTCACTAAAATCATCCATAACTTTATTCAACAAGGCAAAGGCAACTCTTTGGGGTATATTCCGAATCACAAACAGCTACACATGCAAGATTATCAAATCTGTTATGGACATGACAAAGATAATCGTTTTCTTTTACACTTTGTCGTTGGGATTCATTTGTCCTTTTCACTAAGGTGTCTGAGATAAATACACACCATTCTTGAACTGTCTTTCTTTTAAAAAAGCCGAACGAGCTTAATTCATATGCACTTGCTAATAATTTTGGTTCGGTAATATTATTCCCTCTCCATTGGTATAAACAAAGTGAAAGTATTTTCATGTCAACCTAATCTTTTTCTTTTTGTTTTGAATTGTAAAAAGAAATGTAATTTGATGAGTGAAATCAAAAAAATAAAAAAAATTCTCTCGATTTTCATTAAATAAGACTTTTTACAATCGCTTTACTGCACAAGTTATGGGTTTTGAATTTCAAAAACACTTTACTTTATTCTAGTGACAAATAAAATTGTTTGAAAATCATTGTCATAGAATGTAAAATAAGGGAGTAAGTAGATTTTCCAATTTTTGAGTGCATCAGTTTATACCAAACTGAATGACTCAAATCATTTTTTGAACCAAACACAGGAATATTTTAATAAATATGAAAGAGTGGAATATATTCAAAATATAATTTATTTATAGACAAATTAAAAGAATATAAAAAAAATGAAAATTTGAACAGAATAAATAAATAAAGCTTATTTATTTCTTGATCTTATTTGTAAAATTTGATAAATTACTTCTTCTTTTCTTGATTTTATTCTTCTTCATTAAGGAAAAACTTTTGTTTGTAAATTTTTTTAAGAAACAAATTAATTGCTCTTTATAAAGAATTTCCACAATGAATTAAAATGCTCTTTTTATTTAATTCATCTAATTCTAGATTTTTATTAAAGAAAATAGGATATTTTTTAAATTCTTCACTTAAGAAATAAAGATTTATTGGACGAATCTAATTAATTTGGAGAATTATTTTTTTCCAATCTAAATTGAAAACTCAAACTCATTCTGAATTTGAAGAAATTTTGGATTAGGACCTAATAAAGATAATACAGTTATCATTTTTTTAAAACTAGTTTACTTTAGGGTATAATTCTAATACTGACTTAATATAATATATAATTTAAAATTTTCTAATCAATTTTTTATTTTTTTCTCTCACATTTGAAAAAAGATTTTATTGTTTACATTTCAAAAAAAGATTCTGAAATTAGTTGATACTTGAAATATTTTTTACAAGGTACTATTCTGAAAATCTCATTATGAAAATAAGGACCATTCGAATTTTATGCTCTGCGAGGGTGGGAATACCATAAAGTATTTATGAAAAATGGTTAAAAAGTTATAAGTTTTGCTGAAAGTCAAAATATTGCAATTTTTGGGATTTTTAACGATTTGATTGAAAATTAAAAAAAAAACATTTTGAGATCCAAAAACTTTTCAAAATTGAATTCCCTCAAAAAACGGCAAATTTTAATTACAAATTTTTTACCTCTTACTCCTGTGACTTTCCACTTTATATTAAAATAGATTGATACCACTCCACTACTTTCTTGAAATACTATAATACAAGGTCGAAAGTCAAATAACTAATTCGTAAAAAATTTGTAATTAAAATTTGCGTTGTCTTGTTCGCAATTTTGAACAGTTTTTGTATCTCAAAATGTTTTTTTTTTAATTTTCAATCAAATCGTTAAAAATCCCAAAAATTGCAATATTTTGACTTTCAGCAAAACTTATAACTTTTTAACCATTTTTCATATCTACTATATGGTATTCCAGCCCTCACAGAGCATAAAATTCGAATAGTCCTTAACAAATAAATAATATTCTAAAGATTCTTTTGAATTTATCAGGATACCTGTTTCATTTAGGATTCTTAGGAGACTCAAAAATAAGAATGTAAATAATAAAAAAAGGACCAAAACAATAAACCAAGATCATAAACAATAATCTCTTTCTTGGAAAACTCAACTTTCAAATAAAATAATAGGAAAATGATCACAAAATTTTTTCTTTATTCTTTATTATATACCAGTATAACAATATGAAACTTTCTTATCTCCAGATTTACTATTTTTCAATGAAGAAGGCGTCTCAAATATTTTGGTAAACTGATAATTCTACAGATAATGTTCAACAATGACTTGAAAAAAATCCAAATTAAAATATCCATGTTTTTCTCCTTAATGGATTAGTCATTTACCATGAAAATGCTCCATCCTCAAGGGGTGACCTGAGACATAGAAAGGGTATTGTGAAATACCACTTCTTTTGGTTGACAAGATTCAAATAACGAAAAAAATTTTTCATTGGATCCTCTTTGACAAAAAATTCAACAAATAAAAATAAGTTTAAAAGAGATCTCAATTTCAAAACATTCAAAATTTAAAAAAAAAAAAATTCATCTTTTCTCATTTTCTATTTCCCAACGGTTAAATTTCTTTAATTTAAAACAAATTAAGTTCTTGAAGTTCGCAATCAATTTGATTCGATTTAATCTAATTTGTGGTTATTTTGTAACCCTCTAAATTTGACCAAGTAAGGATATTGCAATATTCTTGCGATAAAAATAACTTATTTGAAAAATGAAAAAATTGAAATAAAAAAATTACCAAGATCTCAAAAAGTGCCAAAGATCGACACTTCAAAACTGATAAGGTTGTTTTCAAAATTGTAATTGACAACCATTCTAATTGAAAATTGAGTGTAGCTCTTTGGCGTTTTTTCCTAAAAATGTCCTCATCTTTAGTTGTTGATTTTTAGAGATCGATTGTACATCATAGGTTGGTTGGTTTTTGATTGGTGTTAGGTCCTCGTAAAAATTACTAAAAAGTTTTTTTCCATTTCAGAAAAAAAAAATTTCACCATAATGACTCTACCCTTAAGGAACTAATCTCAATCAAATTTTTTTAAACCTAAATTTAATAGAGATTGAGAAAATTTTTTGCTAATTACTTGGATTTGAAAAGCTCTGTTTATTTTGAATAATAAACATATTTCTCGAGAAGGAATCTTTATTTAGAAATTGATCAAAAAAAAAATAATAGAGACTAGTCCCTTAAACAACAAAAACAAGTATTCGTACTTTTTTCTTCATTAAAAGCCGAATTGATAATAAAATTGGAAAACGTTTAACCAAAGTGAAGTATTGGTTTGCCATTCACTCATTCATTTTCTGAAAAGATTGTTAATTCATTTTTACTTTTTTAATTAATTTTAAATAATTCAGTCACTTTATTTACTTGTTTCTCAAAAACAAAAAGAAATCAAAAAAAAAAAAAAACAAACCTCCTAATGGAAAACCAAAATTCTAAAAGATTTAACAAACTCGGTCAAGTTGTTGAAAAAGTTGTATCAAAGATCTTGGAGCCTAATTTAAAGAACTTCCGATCCAATTTCCCAACGATTGGGACTGAAAATAGCAGTGTGCTTGGAGACATTTACAAACAATTTTTAATGATCCTTCAAACAAGCATTATGTCTGAATTTGATCTCATTCAAGAAGAAAGACAAATTAAATCAAAATTAACAAAATTGGATTATTTATTAGATCAAAAGGCGAAGCGATATCAAGATTATCAAGAAAAAAAAAACAAAAATCACTCCAGTTAGAAAAACAACAATTAAAAATTTTAAAACACAAACAATCACAAAGGCTGAAACTAATTAACCACCTTGCACAACTCAATCAAAATAATGAAAAACTTCAAGGAGAAATCAAACATTTAAACCAAAATATAAAACAACAAATCAAAGATCACCAACAAGGAAATGACAAGGTTTCTTTAATAAAGGATCTCCAAATTTCTTCTGCAATTTCGGAAAAACTTTTGAACCAAAACTAAAACTAATACCAATACTTTAACATAAACAAAAACTAATTGAATAAACTCAAAACATATTTTTTTTTAATTGTATTTATTTTTAATACTTAACGAATACATTGAATTTTTTTTACCAACTTTCTTTGGAGAAGAGGTTTTCAGAAAGCTGTGAAAAATTAATTTGGTTGATTATCATTTTTAATGTTTCCTACATCTTTATAATTTTTTAAAAAAAACAAGACTTGAATTATTAAACAAACTTGTAGGCAAGACTTTATTCCTGTAACTTCATCCTAACTAAACTCAAAATAAAAAATAATTACCAATTATTAATTCATAAATTCGTGGTTTACCTGGTATTTACATTTTAAATTGTAATTTGCGCTTATCTATTTGTTTGTTTGATCCTTTTTTTTATTCCTAAATATTGGCGTATGTTGGGAGAGCAAAGGTTGCTTAATATACAGAATCCACCCACACTAATAGGATTTGATATCTTACTAATAATTACCCAAAAATTACAATTTCTAAAATATCATATGAACCATAAAGGTAAATGTCGATTAGAAAAATTAAAAAAACAATTTTTTATTGCAAATTTATTTGATAGGATCTTTTTTTTATTTCTACTCCTTGTTGAAACACAATTTTGGTTCATGAAATAAAAATCAATTATTTTTGGAGAACGTTCATTTTTTTTTTTTTAGATTTAAGTGTACCACTCGCTCATAGGATAAAATAAAATGAAAATCCCATGCAAGACAAAACTTGTCTTTAATAACATTTTGTCCTGGTAATAAAGTTTATTTAAAATATAGTCAAGATTCCAGAATTTGAAATTCTTGATCTGTTGTATTTATTGCATATAAACTTTGTTTCAGTCAAAGGGGCCCAACATTTTTTTCAAATATAAATTATTTTATATAATTGACCTTTGAAGAACAAATAAGAAATTAGTTGATTAATACACGTTAAAGAATTGTTGATATATGTCTGATTGAAAACTTATTAATCAATAAATTTTCTTAAAAATTGAAAAACTCAAATTCTTCGGGACACATTGAGAAAAACAACAATGTTCTTTTTGACCTTGTGCTAGTATTTGAATAATAAATAGGAAACAATTTTCACTTCATTTTCCGTACATTTCTTTTAGAAATCAAGTACCCAAAAGAAGTTGGTTGGGATTTGTGGTCTCTATTTGAAAAAGGAAAAGAAAATGAAGTGGAAATGTTTCACATTTATTAATCAAATATCAGGATCAAAGATTAAATAAAATTCCAATAGAAATCGATATGATTTTTCAACAATTATTTCTATGGTTTCAATAACCTTAGAATAACACATTTTTATCAAGTGACTATTGATCTTGTAATAAAAAAATTTTTTACAACTGAATTATGTGAAAAAAAAAATTGAAAAAAGAAAAACAAAACTGTGAAAAAATGATTACAATTTTGACAATTTCCAAAATAAAATTTTTCTTCTATTATCCATACAAATCCTTTCAACACATGTATTCCACACATTAAAACTGCCCCTTTGGCTGAAAATAGTTAATTAGTAGGACAATTTTAAAAAAACTTTCAAATACAAGAAAAAAGTCAAGTTTTGATGAAAAAGTTTGTAATTAAATGTAAGAAAGATTTTTACTATAATTCAACTTTGATATATTTACTTTAAAGACTATGTTTCCAATTCACCTTTTAAGTACCAGTGTATTTTAAAGAGGGTTTGGTGGTGTGTAAATCTCACAAATTTTTATTCAGTGAGATCTAACAAGGAAAAAATGTCAAATTTTTCTGAAAAAAGGTCTGAATTTTTTTTTGTATTGGATCTCATATTGACAAAGAATGTTGAAAAAATCAACTTTTTGAAAAAATAACCTTCTATGTCATTTTTAAACACCCTTACACATTGTTGGCCATTTAAACAGTTTATTTTTCTCTTTCTGAGATAAGCTGAGAAGGTTTTAAAATATATAATAGCGTGTCAATAAGGAGAAAACTGAAAAATTTCGATGAAAAAATCTGTTGTTCTTCAATAAAGATATTTTTTGAATAGTGTTTATGATAAAGTGTTTGAATTGGAATAAATCCGCGAAATGACTCATTTCCCAAAATTGAATTGTCAATTTTTCTCAATTGACACACATATAGTTTTTTTTTTAATAAAAAAAACTGACTTATTTTGGCAAATTAAATTTCAAATGATGATAACATTCAAAATTCTTCAAAACCTTTACCCCACACAGCCTAAGCCCAAATTCTCTTGATGCAACAAATTGTGCTTTGAGAGAAATGATCCAAACAAAAAAAATTTAATCAAAAAAGCCCATTAAAAAAATGTAAAGTAACTTTTGCATGGATCGTCTTGTTCCTAAAACAACCAAAGAAGAAGTTCTCCTCTTACTAATGGTTGTGAGATTTAATTCAAGGAAAAACAAAAAGAACTAAATCTAAAAAAACAAAAAGTAAAATAAGCCAAAATCACAAACACTATTTTTTAATTAATACAGTCGTTCCAGTACTGCCGTGAAAATATAATAACCCTGAAATTAATGTTCTATTCTGAAATTTTATTTTGTGTAACAAACGAAAAAGGTAAAAGAGTTATTAAAGCTCATCATAAATACATAAAATTTATACTACAAGATTAAAAATAAGTTTTTCATTTTTTGATTTGTGGAATTGACAAATAAATTCATTTAAAATACTTCCATTTACTTGGATCTTCAATTTCTAAAATTGTTAAAATCTCAACTTTTTACAATTTAAAAACAAAGATCGAAAAAGACAAACAAGTTTCTCATGGTTTCTGTGATTTCTTATCTTGAGAGAATTTAATTTTTATCTTGGTTTTTACAAAAAAATAACTCAATGAAGTAAGAAAAGTTGAAATTTTTGTCTTATGTTCAAAAGAAAATTTTTCTATTACAAAAAAGACAATTTTAAAATAGACAACCAATTTCTCTGTCTTATAATATTTCTCAGTAGGGTTGGAACGGATTAAATGTTTGTGGAGACAATGTACCAATTCAAATCAACCTAATCGTCAAAAATCATAGAAAATACATTCTTTTGTATTGAATGTAATTTATTGAGAATTGTTTTTTTAATGTTAAAAAAGTGTGATTATTTTTTTTTTAATTTCATTGTCACGTTGCTTAACAAGGTATTCAAGTTCAAGTATCTCAAAATGTTGTTCTGAATTTTTCATTTAAAAAATTACTCGTAAAATGATTTTGTGATCATAATTGGGAGAATATTTGAAAGATCCTGACTTTACAATTCAAATGGAAATTGAAACCAAAGTTTGTAATTCTAATTGGCAAATCCGATATGTGTTTCTTAAAAATCATTGAAAATTTTTTTTTTTATTATTTTGACATCTTCGACTTTACAGTTTAAAAATATTTTTGAAGAGAATTACTTCTTTTCTTTTTGAATGAATTCATTTTCAACATATTTTGTTTGAAAATGAAAAAGAAGAAAAAGTAAAAAAAAAAAAAGTTGGTAAAAATAAGCAAAAAGCAAGACTGTTTTCAAGACACTTTAAACAAACATGAATTTTTCAGGATTGTTCAATTTCAAAAAAATAACGTAACTTTTGATTAAAAAACTTGAAAAGAATATTTTGGATTATTTATTTCATTTTTTTTTATAATTAGAGTTTGAATTCAATCTTTTTTTTTTTTTTCAGTAAATATTATTACCAAAAAAAGATTGAAAGATTGAAATACATATAATAGGGATCTTTGGTTTTGGGTTCAACTTTGGGAAGTAATTGATCTTGTTTGGATTTTAATGGTTTAATAAAATAGTGAACACTTATTTTAAACTCTATTAAATGCTTTTCATCAGATCATTCAAAGCAAATATCAGATTACAAATAAATAATTGCAATTTTGACAAATGGTAGACTTTATTTTAATATCTTTTTTTATCTTTAAATTTACTGTAAATTTTCCACTGGATTTTTGGACTTCTTTTTTGTTTCTATTTATAAATATCCAAAAAGAACAAAATTTTTGAAATCAATCATCATTCTAAACCAGCTTTATTTTCAATTTCAAATATAACTTTCTCCTTTTTTTAAACTGAAAATCTATCAATATTTGTAAGATTTGGATCAAGTTTTTTTATTTCATTTATTTTTTTTATTTTGGTTTTCAAAATTTACTAATTCTCTTTAAAAATTTTTATCTTTTTTTTATTTTTATTTGTTACCTTGTTCAGTTTATTTAGAAATAGAACTTGTATGTTATTTTTATATTTTTTTGGGAATTTTCTTCCTTTTTGCTATTCTTTCTGGAAAAACCAAATTCCTCAAAAATTGATATTTTGATTGTTTTTTTACTAAAATTTTTGTTTTTTTTCCTCATTATATTTCTTTTTCTTTTAATAATCAAATCTAGAAATTGTAAATTATCTTTATTCTTTTTTTATAATTATTATATCCCTATTATATATTTTTATTAAAATTTTAATTTTTATGAAATAAAATAGAAAAGTAAAACTCTTTTTTTAAAAAAAAATAAAAATTACAAAAACAAAATAAATAAAAAATTAGGATTTTTTATTCTGATTTTTTATTTTCTTTTTGTTTTGGACTATGAAATATAGTCCCTCCTTCATTTCTAATATTTTGATTCGAGAATCTTCTGTAATGTATCTGATGTGGGCTGAGTGGTTCATCTTCATTTGAGTAATTTTGAATCGTTTAATATTTTTTATCTTTGGAGATAAAAAATAGAGAGGAGAGAATGGTGGAAAAACGAACAATTCTCGTCTGTGATGTCCTTAATTCTAGTAATGGAACTCCAGGTATTTGGACTACAAGGATCCTGATCAAAATTTAGACCTGGGGGGGTCGCGCGTGTATATATGTAAAAAAAAATCCATATATATATAAAATAATCCTCACCTCAAATTATCGTTATTTGGTTTTTTTCCTTTCCTTTTTGGCCCCCTAATTGGGCAAAAAAATTTACTTTTTGGGGTAAATTTTCCCATCCTCCGAGATTTTTTTCTTTGATTTTGAAAGATATTTTTTTTTGGTCCATATCAAGAAAAATTGTGAAAATGTCGTTTTTTTTTAAAATTATTTTTTCTGGGTAGTTTTCTTGGGTATATTTTCCGTTTTCGTCGTTTTTGACTTTTCGGCTTTTGAGTTTTTTCCGATAATCCCAATTCCACCATGTTTCGAAAAAATATGTTCCTTCCCAATGGTTTTTGATAAAATTTTCCCTATTTTCGGTTTTGATTATTCCTAAATGGATTAGGTTCCATTTATTTTTTGGATTTGGGAATTGGTCTATTTTTATTTTGATTTCGTGTTTTCCGCTAGAATATATTTTTTTTCCACAAATTTTTCCATTCCTATAATAATATTTTGGGTTCCGAGCTGTTTTATTTTCATTTTTTAATTTTATTAGATTTCTGTGGTTCATTCCCGGATCAAATTCTTCTTTTTTTTCGCTCTTCCTTTCTTTTTCTTTCTTCCCTCCTTTTTCGTTTTCATCTGGTTCCGTTTTCTCTTTCTTTCCACTTTTCCTTTCTGTTTTTATTATTTCTTTGCCTCCCCGTATTAATTTGATATGGTTTTTATCTTTTTTAAATTTTTTGATTGTGTTTATTTTTATTTTCTTTTTCGATATCTCTTTCTGTTTTTTTTCAGTGTCTTCCAAAATTGTCTCAATTTTGTTATTGATTATTATTTCAATTTTTTTAAATAAATTGAGATGATTTATTTTCGAATCTTGGATTTTTTGGATCAATAAATCTGAATCATTTTCAATTTTTTTACAAATATTTTTAATTTTTTCTTTTAATTTGTTTTGATTTTCAAGTGATTTTTGTATTGTTTCCTTATTTTGATTTTCTTCATTTTGGATTTTATTTAAAATCATTTTTATCTTTTCATAAATTTCATTTGAGAAATCATTTAAACCTAATATTTCATGATTATTTTTCTTACAATTTGAATAACATTCAGAGCAAATTAATTTATTTTCATCTATGCAATATAAGGATAATTTTTTATTGTGTTTTCTACATCTATTAAAATTAGTTTCTTTTTCGAATAATATATTGAATAATATATACAGATATATATAATAAATTAATTTAAGTAATAATATATAATAATATAAATAATAATAAATATTTGAATAAGTTTTTGTGATATAATTTGGTTTATTTTTCATAAAATTCTAGGTTTATTTTATAATTTCAAATTTTTGTTAAAAATAACACTTATTGTTTATATCAAATAAGAAAAAAAATTACCAAAGATTTTTTGTTTTGATTGTTCAAAGAAATTAAATTAAATTTCACAAAAAAATATTCACAAATAAAAAATAAAATAAAAATTGTTTTTTTTTTAAACAATTTTACTTTCCACAAACCAATAGATTTTACCCACTTTCATTTGTTGTTCAATTTTGTGAAATTTTGTTAATAATTCAGAATTATTTGTCAATATTTTGTGAAATTGATTGTAAAAAATAAAAATTTGATATTGTTTCAAACAAAATATTAACCCATCACATTTTTCTTGAAATTTTGGTTCCAAAAATTCACAAATTAATTATTCTGTGAAATCATATTTTTTAAAATGTTCATGTTTTTTGTGACTTGTTGTTTAAATATAGTTCTCAAAATAAATGATATTATTGATCCGATCAAAAATAAAGATTTATTTTCAAGGTACTGGCATTATATCACCGGAAATAACAAAAAAATTGGTTTTTGTTTTTTAATTTTTCCATTATGGGGTGAGTACTAAAAGTTCTCCTTCTTGTTGTTAGATTTCCAGAATTTTTATGAATTTCAAAAAATCAAAGATTTAGCTCTATTCTTTTGAATTCTGAAAAAGTGTTGTTCAGTTTTTTAAAATTTTTGAAATTATTGTAAAATTTCAAAAATGTTCAAAAACAGACGTTAGCTTTTTTAAAGTTTTCTATTTATTTAGAAAATCTATTGATTTTCGTGAGTTTTCTATTTATTTGGAAAATCAACACATTTTCGTGAGGTTTTTTTTGAGTTTTCTATCTATTTGGAAAAAAACCTCGAACACTTCACAAATAAAATAGAAAACCTCAAAAAAAACCTTGAACACTTAACAGAGAAATACAAAAAAACTCAAAAAAACGCCGTTAGCTTTTTCCGAATTTTTAAGAATTGAGTAAAATCTTTGATTTTCTGAAATTATTTTGAGTTCTGGATAAATAGTCATTAGGTTTTGTTAATTCCAGAAATAAAAAGACAATTTCAAAAATTTTCTAATAATTTCTGAATATTTTAAAAAATCACTGTTAGGTTTTCCAGAATTTTTAAGAATCGAGTTAAATCTTTGATTATACTCTATCCTTTTGAATTCTGGAAAACCGCCGTTAGGTTTTTTTTACTTTTTGGAATGTATTGAAAATTTATTTAATTTTCAATTCATTTCAAAAATTAAAAAAAAAAAAAGCTAGGCACTCTACGGCACTCTACATCACTCTACATCGCTTCCAGTAACCCCATGATTTGAATTAGAGATATTGTTAAACCAAATGAGAGTGCAATTCTGGTAAATTCTCTCAAGAATCGTATCCACCTCTATAAATTCCCAAGTATTTTGTTCCAATTATTTATTCAATCCCATTTTTATTCTCGTCAAAAAGTATTTTAAATCAACCAAACGATTTCTTCAACGAAATAGTGGTTCCATGAATCATAAGCTCCATTTTAAATTAAAATATCAATTGCTGGTTATTTGAGAAAATGGTAATCAATCGGATTATAATATGGTTCAGAGGAATATAGCTCCTATCCCCATATTGTAAGATGAGTACTTTACCCCTTGTCCATTATCGTTTTTCTAAAAAATTGATTTTTCATTTTCAACAGCAAAATTTCGTTTTTCAAATTTTTTTGTGAATGATTTATGAAAGTGTTAATAAAAATATGAAAATGCTGTGTAGGTTTTCTCACAAATAATTCTTTGTCAAAAATTCAAACTGGTCTCTTTTTTTAATTATAATTAGAAAATAAACCATTATTTATTGAAAATTATTTCACTAAAATTGAAATTTTATTTCATTGAAAATTAAAGTATATTGAAAATGAGATGAATAATATTTTTTCATCAAAAATAAAATAATGGAATTACAAAAATAATTTAACAAAAAAATTAAAATTAATAATAAAATTTTAATCATTTATTTTGAAGATCATTAATCGACATCAAATCATATTCTTGGAACGAAATGTATCTTTATTTGTGAGAAATATTTTCAATTGATAGAAATAATTTCTATTTTTGAAAATCATTTCATGGTATGGGAGTGAAAATGAAAATAAAAATATTTCTAAATTCTTATTTTTTGTGTTTTTTATTAAATTCATTTAGTCCAAAAATTTCTCAATTTCGGAACGAATTAAGATTTAGTTTTAACTTCAGTCAAACTCTTATTGAAGAACAACCTTTTGAGATCAAAATTTCTGAATTATCAAGAGAGTATATAATTGATTTATTTGCAAGTCTCACATAAATTTAAACAGTAAGATCAGTTTTGAAAAAAATATAAAAAATGAAAATCTTTTGGTTTTTTCAAAATTCAGGATCTTGGGAAATGATCGTTTGAAGTTTAACCAAAATTTTATTTTAGTTTTATAAAAAATATTTTAAAACAAATTTATAAATGAATATCATCTGTAAAAATTTTCCAAGTTGGGTTTTTTTCATTCTTTGGAGAGGTTCAAAATATTTATAATGTTAATTTCCTAAATTTTTAACAAGGAAAATTGCAAATTTAAAAAGATATTTCATTTCAGATTGAAATAAACATATTGAAATCCATAAATAAATTAAAAGTTCTGAAAATAAAATTCAATCATTGTATTTCAAATTTTAACAAGATTTTAAATCAATTTGATTTTGTATAATATTATTTAATATCTTTATTTCAATATATTTAATTCATTGGAATATAAAATTAACACTGAAATATCATTTAAGGGTCTAATCATTATGGTGAATTTTTTTTCTGAAATGGAAAAAAACTTTTTAGTAATTTTTATGAGGACCTAACACCAATCAAAAACCAACCAACCTATGATGTATTATCGATCTCCAAAAACCAACAACTAAAGATGAGGACATTTTTAGAAAAAAGCGCCAAAGAGCTACACTCAATTTTCAATTAGAATGGTTGTCAATTACAATTTTGAAAACATCTATGTCTGTTTTGAAGTTTCGCTCTTTGGCACTTTTTGAGATCTTGGTGATTTTTTATTTCTTTTTTTTCATTTTTCAAATAAGTTATTTTTATCGTAAGAATATTACATAATCCTTACTTGGTTAAATTTAGAGGGTTACAAAATAACCACAAAACTGATTAAATCGAATTAAATCGATTTCGAACTTCAAGAAAACAATTTGTTTTAAATTAAAGAAATTTAACCATTTGGAAATAGAAAATGAGAAAAGATGAATTTTTTTTTTATAAATTTTGATTTTTTGAAATTGAGATCTCTTTTAAACTTATTTTTATTTGTTGATTTTTTTTTTCAAAGAGGATACAATGAAATTCTTTTTTTTCGTTATTTGAATTTTGTCAACCAAAAGAAGGGTTATTCTACAATACCCCTTTTAGGTTTCAGGTCACCCCTTGAGTATGGAGTAAATTCAAGGTGAATGACTAGACCCTTAAAGCCATGATTCTGCAATATTTTGAAATTGTTGAAATACAATGAAATAAATGGGCGATTTTCGTTGTGATCACCACAAGAATAGCACAATCAATATAAAATAATTCCATGACTTTTTTTAGACTCCCATCCTTGATAGTTCTGATCCTTTCAAGATTCAGATCCTATTTCATCATTTTTCAAATTTCAAATACTTGATCAAAGTTTGTCAAAATCCCAAAATGGGTAAAATTTTCAAATGATTTTTAAAAAAGATACAGATGGTTTGGAAAAGTGAGTTCCAAAAATTTTCTCAAGTGTTGTCTGAACTGTTGAAAACGTTTGAATTTGGCCGTTTTAAGGCACACTTCTAAAAATTCGAGTACACACTTTTTCATCACTGCTGTAGCATTTGCAATTGTTTGAAATGTTTTACAGTTCTTAAAATTTAAAAATATTTTTACAATTTTAAAAACTTGACACTGTTTTTCAGAAAAGTCAAAAGACAAAAAGTGGATTACATTGTGAAAGTTTTGAAAAGATTTAATTGTAAACACTTTGAAATTGAAAGTTATTGGATTTTGATTTTTTAATTATATTTTTAAATTTGAGAATAATTTGATAAAAATAAAGTTTTATGGATTAAAAAAAGCCACTATAATTTTTGTGCATTTCTTGTTGTCATATCACAACGAAAATCGCACTCTTAAAAATATATATTTCATTGTTGTATTTAACAGACTAAAATAAAATATGATTCTACAATCTATTTCAATATTTTAAATACAACAATGAGAAAGTTTTATTTTTAGATCATTTCAATTTATTTTTGGATTTCAAACTATTATTGTTTGTTTCTTGGATTTAATTCAATTTTTTTTTGTTGAATAGTATTAAATAGCTTTATTTCAATTAATTTAATTCCTTGCAAGACAAAATAATACTGGAATACCATTTAAATAACTTAGATTCTGAAATCTTTTGAAATTGTTGAAATAAAATGAAATAAATGAGTGATTTTTGTTGAGATGGTAAGAGTTTTCTTCATTTTTTCAAAAATTTTTATGTAGAAACTTTTTTGTTATCAATTTTAAAATTGATAATATTTTCCTAATCAGACTTTGGACTGTATTGTAAATAAATATTAAAACCTCCTCTTGAAGTAAAATTAAAGTGTTATAAATTTCAAGAGTTTAAAATTGAAAAAAAAAATTAAAAAAAAATGTTTGAAAATGTTGTTTTGGGTAAATTTTTTTGAACAATTTTTCTCTCTTTGAGTATAATCTATTCTCAAAACGAAATTGGTGAGTTAAGGTTATTACCAAATACCCATATGGATATGTGGTCTTGAAAGGTTTATTCATTTCTTCAAATGGTATTTTTTACAATGGTTTATCAATTTTCTATTTCTCTTTTTTTTTTTTTTTCAATTATCTTTTCTCTTTCTCTTTTCAATCTTTTCTCTTTTGAAGAATTGAAAATAAAAAATTAAAAAATTTTAGATCTTGAAAAGATCCTCAACTCAAATTACCTTTACTTGTTGAATTGAAAAAGTTTTGAATTCAAAGCAACTATTTTTATTTGAGAAAGGGATTATTTATTTCAAAATCAAGAAAAAAAAAAAAAAAAAAATAAAAAAAAAAAAAAAAAAATAATTAATAACAAAAACAAAGATGTACTTTTTGAAAGAACAAGACGAAAAAAAAACGAAACAAGAAGGTTTAATTAAAAAATAAGATCAAAAATTAAAATTACAGTTGCTTAAAAAAAAAAATGAAATAAAATTTGAAAAAAAAACGACGAAAAAATAAAAAACAAATAAAAATTGAAAAATTTACTTTTGACTAATTCATTGTAAGGAGCTTTGAAAAGATGCTTCTTGTGTTTTTTTAAAGCAGAAATATTGTGTATTTGTTCTTCGCATTTAGCACAATAATAGACTTGACACATGGTGCAATAGAATTGAGATTGTTTTTTATGGCAATTGTCACATTTTGGAATTTGTTTTTCAACAGGTCCTGTAATTTGTGAAAGCTTGGTGATTTTTTTTTCTTTTTTTGAATGTTTCTTCTTGTTCTTGTTCTTGTTCTTGTTCTTGTTCTTGTTCTTTTGTTTGTATTTATTTTTCTTATAAGCTTTTTGTTTATGTTTACTTCTTTTCTTTTTTTTATGGCCTTTGGAATTGTTCATTAATTTAGGTGTTTATTTTTTCTCGTTGTTTAATTTTTATAAAAAATTAGAATAAAATTAAAAAAAATGATTTTATTTTGTTTTTGATCCATTGAGTAAAACCTTAGAAAATGAAAAAAAAGCACACAATAAATCCAATAATTGTGAAACTTAAAAAAAACTGAAAAGGAAAATTAAGATCAATTTATAAAAGAGAAAATAAATGGTTAAAGACCAAATGGAGGATTTAACACAATAACAAGGATTTTTATTAGTATCTTTGGGCATGAGTTTAACTTTGATTAATTCTTTTTATTCAAAACATTTGATTAAAAATTTAACTTGTTTTGAGAATCTTCAAAGAAAATAATTAACCACAAAAACAAAAGAAGATTTAAATTGTTATGGTTG
The DNA here is from genome assembly GCA_027625915.1 of Anaeramoeba flamelloides. Lineage (NCBI taxonomy): Eukaryota > Anaeramoebidae > Anaeramoeba > Anaeramoeba flamelloides. The sequence continues at coordinate 490,242 of JANTQA010000026.1, forward strand.
ATTTGGTTGATGACAATGAATTAGATTTTTCAATAAAGGTGATTTCTTTATTCTTTTAAAATGATTTTTTATTTATTTGACAGTTTTTTGATCAATAATAATAAAATTGAATTTAAGGGATCGGTCTCTCGAAAAAAACAAGACAAAATTTCACTATATTTTATTGATGATATACTCTACCTCCAAATTTTGTCAATGCCAAGTACCCAATTATTCTGATTGAGTAAGAAACCCAACAAAAAAAAACATTAAAGATCAAATTTTTTAATCCATTTTTTATGAACTTGAAAACCTTTAAATTCATTGGGTTTCTTACATTATAAAAATTTTTTACCTATTTGATTACCATTTCCATCATTATTATAAAATACCAAGTCTTTGTTACCAGGAATATTAATCTAAAGAGTATTTTTCAATTATTAAGTTAATTCTTTTGGTGAACTGAAACATTGTTTTGATACAACCAATTGAAAGATAACTATATTGATTTATGAAGAGGAGTTATAATTATTAAACTTTTAAAGTCCTTTACAAATTATCCTTTGAAATTGTGTTTTTTGTAAAAAAAGATGAAATTTGATTTTTTAAATAAAATTTTATTGTAGATATTTGTGAATTTAATAATTTGATCCTTCTAAATACAAAATCAATTTTCATCTAAAAAAAAAAATGATTTAAATTGTTAAAATAATACTTTTGAATAAGACTTAACAATATTTTTAATAAAAAAAATTCAAAATTGAAAATTCTTTTATAATTTTAATTGTTTTTTGAAAATCTAAAATAAACTTTTTTTAAACTTTAGATATAATATAAATCCTTGACTTAATAGATCTAAATTTCATTGATAAACTATTGTTAAACTTCAATCATATTTTCATTTGTTTAATCGCCTATATCGCATTAATTCAATTAGACTGGGATTTAAATTGAAAGATTAAATAATAATAAAGAATAACAAAATAAAAATTTTTCAATCAAAATCAATAATTTCAATCAAAAAACTAAAAATATGAAATACAAGTTTCAAAATTAACTTAATTGTTAATAAAAATAATAGGTTACTTTTTTTGGTTTTATCTTGAAAATATTGGAATTTTGGATTTCAAATAATTGAATCAAATTTATAAATTGAATAAATGAGGTTAACTCATCTATTTTCTAGAATCCAAAATTCAAATTACAAAGATTCAAAAAATTATGGATCTTTAAAAAGTTTCAATTATTTTTATAAAATACTACTCCCTTAACAGATTTTTTTACTGTTTAGATTTTTTTTTCTAAAGACTATTTCAAAATCTACACTAAATATAATTCCCAAGTTACAGATTTGTTGTCAATGATTGAGTATTAAATAACTCTTTAACTGTTAAAGAGTGAATTTTGAATTGATTAAATTTTTAAATAATAATTTGAAGATGGAGAAATAGATTCATTAGAAGTATCTAAAACTAAGTTGAATTGACTAAAATACAGCTGAAATAAAGGTGTAGGGTACCCAAAATATTGAATTCCCAAAAATTATAAGATAAACTAAAAAAAATATAAGAATGTTTTTTTACAGTTAGTGCAACTTTTAAGACACAGAATTTCAACAGAATTTAATGCATACAAAAAAACCCTCAAATTAAAGCATATAATTTGGAATTTTTTTTAACAAATTATTTTACTAGAATTTGAATTCTGTACGTTGATTTGGAATTTTTTTGTGCTGTAAATTTCATTGAAAGTTTGTGTTTGAAAAGTGGAACTGACTGTATTTTCCTTTTTTTATTATAGGAAGATGACAAGGTTTTTGTGTGGTTTGTATCCTTTTATAGCCATTATGTTTTTTCTTATTTTTTTCAAAATTAAAATAAAATATTTTCAATTTTCCTTTTTATTTCTGAAATTAAAAAAATAAACAATTGTTATTTTTTGGGGGCTTTTCTGTTTATTTGTGTAGTTTTCTAGTTTTTTTTTACTTTTTGAAATAGAACATATTCTATTGGTTTAATTCATTATTCTTCTCAAAATATATTTCAATTTGTAAATCTGATAATTTTTTCTAATTAAATTTTTGTTTTTTTTTGAAAGTCATTTTTTCTAATATAAATTTGAAATTAAAAAAAAAATTTGAAAATCCAAATTATCATTAAGAAAATTGAGTATTTGTATTTTCTTTTGAAATGAATCAACTTAAAATTAAAAAAAATCTTATTGTCCAAATTTTTAATTTCCTAAAGAGATTGATTAATTTGTTAAAGGAAGTTCTAATGAAAATTTCTTAAAATTTTGAAATAAGATTATTTTTTTTTTTTTTGAAAATTATAGTTTGCTCATATATTTCTTTTATGAATCTCAACTTTAATCTGAAGTTTATTATTTCTCTTATTTCTAATCAATCAGAAAATGGTTGATTCTGTAAAAAAAAGTGAATTTTTCAATTTTGGAATGGTACTTTTGAGTAAAAGTAAGTTTGCAAAACCTCAAGATAAAAAACCTCTCTGGGTTTTCCTGAAATTCAAAAGAATTGAGTAAAGTTGATGATTTTATTTAATTCTTTTACATTCTGGAAATGTACGATTGTGTTTTTTTAACTTTTGAGTAATCAAAAGAAAATTTCAAAAATTTTCGTTTTATTGCAAAAATTTTCAAAAACTCATCGTTACTCAACAGCAACTTGGTACTCTACAATATTCTAAGATACTACTTTTTTATCTTAAATTATTATCCTTTTGAATAATTTCAAAATATTCTTGACCTATCTACCAAAACTATATATATTATTTAGATTTATATTTATTGATTTAAAGTAAGTTTCATTTTTAAGTTGCAAAATTTCAAACAGATTTTAGGTGTAAAAAAATCTCAAATTAAAGGGTATTTATTGGAATTTTTATTTCACACAAATTATTTTACAAGAATTGGAATTTTATTCCTTAATTTGGGATTTTTTCATTCATTAAATCTCCAAGAAAGTTTGTGACTTAAAAGTGGAACCAGCTGTATATTGTACATCGAATAAATTATCATCTATCTTTTTTACAATTCATATTTTCATTATATATTTTTGAAAAGTTTTATTTTTTCTTGAAATATGTTTCAAACACTGGACAATATAATCGTTTGTTTTTTGTTTGTTTGTTTGTTTTTTTTTTTTTGGGTTTATGACTTCTTTTATAAATTTAAATCCGGTCATCAACAAGTTTTAGCTTAATTTTTTTGTATGATTCTTTGATATTGTTGACTAATTATTAAAAAAAAATTGAATTTTTTCTTTATACAACAATCTATTAAATTAGAATATTTTTGGTTTGGCTCAGATAAAAATCTTCTTCAATTTAAGGTGAATAGTGTTATTTAAGAAATAAAACACATTATATATACATATATATATATATATATTAATACAGTCAAGTCCCCTTTTAAGACACAAAATTCCAATCAAAGTTAAGACACAAAAAAATCTCAAATAAAAGCACTTTATTAAGAATTTTTTTTTTCACAAATTATTGTACAAGAATTTGAATTTTGTGCTTTAATTTGTGATTTTTACTGTGCCTTAAATTTTGTTGAAAGTTGGGGTCTTAAAAGTGGAACTGACTGTGTTGGTAAAACATTCAATTCAAAAAAATAGTTTAAAGCATTTGAAATTCCAAAAAATCAAAAATAAAATAAAAAAATTACTGGTTTCTTTTTTTAAAATTTCTAAAGCATTTAATATCTTCTATTTAAGACAAATTGTTTTCTTTAAGTATACAATCAATTTAATTCATTTTAATCTAATGCTTGGTTAGATTGTAACTCTCTTTATTTGACAAAATAAGGATTTTGGAACATTCTTGAGAAAATTATAACTTTATTGAGAATAGCAAAAAATGAAAAAAAGATCTTTGAGATCTCAAAAAATGCCAAAGATTGACACTTTAAAACCAATACAGTTGTTTTCAGAAATATAATCTACAGCCATTAGAATTGGAAATTGAGTGTCTCTCTTTGGCACTTTTTTCTAAAAATATCCTATTTTTTTGATTGTTGATTTTTGGAGATCGATCACGTTTCACAGGTTGGTTAATTTTTGATTGGGTTATCAGGTACTCAGAAAAATCATAAAATTTTTATAGACCATTTCAGATAATTATTTTTAACCAGATGGCTAATCCCTTAAAAGTTTTCAATTTGAGAAAAAATGGGGAAAAAAAATTGATCTCTTTGAAATAGTTTAATTTCTGGGTTTCTTGTTTGATCAGAATTTTTTAGCCACTTTACATCAACAAATTGAGAAGTTTAAATTATCTCACAATAACATATTTTAAAAATATTGACATATTGTGAAATATACTTTCTTGAAGAAAATGCTAGATCCAAATAAATAATGAAACAACATTAATTATTCTCATTTTTTAACAGATTATTAATTGTTAAAATTCAACAATAAGTATAAAAAATCCAAAAAGAACTTTAGAAAAAAAAAAAAAAAACCAATTAATTAAAGTAATGTCATAATTCAAGAAAAGGGAAAAATGAAAAGAAAAAAAGAAAAACCCAAAATCCGAAAGGAAGATCCAAAAATCCAAATCTAAAAATTAAAAAAACAAAAAAGAATGGTTTTTATTTAAGATACACTCATTAGTATGAAAAAATAAAATTGAAAATTTCAAGTTAGATAAATTTATTAATTCAATTATCATTTTGCCCTTATTTATAAATAAGTTTATTCACAATATAACCAATATTCCAGTTCTTAAAAAATTTGAAACTGATGTATATATTTTTATTAATAATTCAACGATTTTTCAAAGTCTCTTGTCTAAATAAGGGTATTTTTGGGGGTAAAAAAATTTAAATGAATATGACAATGAATTTTTATTAAATTCAACTCTTTGATATTTTTTTGAATAGATGATAACAAATAGTTTTGAAAACCATCAATTCATTTTAAAAAACTCAACCAAGGAGAAAAAATTATTTGTGATAATTATTTCAAGTCCTAGGTTTTCCAGGATTCGAACGTGTTGAGTAAAATCCAATAGATTTGACTCGATTCTTAAAAATTCTGGAAAACTTAAAGGAATTTTCCGTAGATTACCGTCGAGTGCCTAGGTTTTTCCAGAACTCAAAAGAATAGAGTAAAATCAAAGATTTTATGACTAATGTAGTCAAAATACAGCCTGCAAAAACCTTTAATACGTGTTTCAAAATAAAAAACGTGTTTTTTTTTTTTTGTTATTGAAGATCTAAACATTAGTAGATAAAAGAAATTGACAATAAACCCTAAATAAGTATGTTTTTGGTTTCTTAAAGTTCTAATATTTAAAAATAAATTCTAAAAATGAAGGATCAAATTGTAAAATTTATCTCAAAAAATAGAGTAAATTATTCAGAAAATTTTTTGTCTAAAAAAAACAAAAAATTTCAAAAAAAGTGAGAATATTCTGAATTTTCAACAAATTGCATTCCTAATTTAAATTTTACTATAAATATCCAGAATTTTACCTTCAAAATTGATTTGAACTTCGGTATACTATTTGGTAGTCTATCGGATGTTGTCTTGTAAAAAGAAGAAAAAAAAAGCACCAATCATATTTTGAAACTCCGGTTGTAGTTGTTGTTCAGGCATTATTTTAAACACTGTATGTTTTAAATTGAAATACAAAGTATTGGTGTCATTAAAAGAGGGGTTGGTGGTTGGCAGATCTCACAAATTTTTATTCAGTGAGATCTGAATAGGAAAAAATGTCAAATTTTTCCGAAAAAAGGTCTGAATTTTTTTTTGTCTCGTAGCTCCTAATAATAAAGAATGTTGGCAAAAATCGACTTTTTGAAAAAATGACTTTCTATATCATTTTTTAACACCCTTACACATTGTTGGCCATTTAAATAGTTTATTTTTCTCTTTCTGAGATAAGCTGAGAAGGTTTTAAAAAACGACATAGAGAGTCAATAAGGAGAAAACTGAAAATTTTTTGATGAAAAAGTCTGTTGTTTTTATAATAAAGACTTTTTTTGAATAATGTTTATGATAAAGTGTTTGGAATTGGATTAAATCCATTAAATGACTCATTTCCCAAAATTGAATTGTCATTTTTTCTCAATTGACACACACAATATTGTTTTTTTTTAAGGGACAAGTAACCCTTATTTATTTTTTTTCCTGAAGGTAATAGAGTAATCATTTACATAAGGATACAATTAAACCCAATAAGAAACTTCGTTTGTTTACTTTAGAGAAATGAATCATCATTTTTAAACGATTTAATTTTTCCAATGGAATTTTCAGTCAAAAGATCTGATCCATTTGTTGGGTTTTTGGATAAAATTAGAAAAATAAAAATTTGCAAAAAAATTTAATTTTTTTTTTGAAGAAATATCACTTTTAGTAATTTCTGGGAGTCTTTATGAGCAAGCAACGTGTGTCTTTAATATTATTTTAAAAATACATGAAAAATAAATCAAATATTGTATCCTTCAAGATCAAAAAAATTTGAACATTTATTTTATTTACAAATATTTATGAAATTTCTTGAAATTTAAAAGACTGCCAATATACTTTTTCAAAGATCAAGAGTATAAAAAAGGAACTGTTTGTATTAAAATCAGTTATTTGATAAATATATTATTTTTTTTATTATTAGATATATGCATTTGAATTGTTTTATTTGTTGCAAAATCTTGAAAAAATTGAGAAATAAATGTAAAACCTATTTGATACATTTAATCATTGGGTTGTTAATGACTTACTGAAATAATTAAGATTTGGTTTATAATTATTAATTATAAATAATCAAATTAAAAAGTATTTCTTGAGATAATAAGTTGAATTTTCCAGGCTTAAAAAGTATTTCGGGAGAATTTTTAATTTCCATTCTTGGGTTCTTTTTCTCAGATTTTTTCATTTGATCCCTAGAAAAAATAGATTTGGTCTGTTCTTTGAATCAAAAAATTATATTTTTTGACAATGTTTAAAATAAATATTGTATTTTTTTTTGAGATTAAGTAGATTTTTTAAATTTGGTTCTTTTAGAACTTAGTGGACTCATTTTTAAAGTGTATTTTTGTACACTTCCTTTACAGGCAATAAGATTTCAATCTTCTTTCAAAGAAAATAATTTTTTTTAAATAATTCAGAAATATGTTGAATTTGGAAATTTTCAAAAATGGGAAAAATGGATCAGCCTTTTTAAAACAATAATTCGTTTCTGAAAATAGTATTAAAAATAATTTAGGTTTTGTAGTTATCAGATTTTTACTTTATTTTTCAATTTCAAGATACGGTAAAATTTTTTTTAATTTGTTATGAAATTTACTTGAAGATTTTTTTTAGTTTACTACTCCATAAATAAAAAAAATGGCTTATTTCTGCAAATTATTTAATCCCAAAAGAGCCTAACATTAAAAATTCTTCAAAACCTTTACCCCACACAGCCTAAGCCCAATTTCTCTTGATGCAACCAATTGTGTTTTGGGAGAAATGATCCTCAAAAAAATATTTAATCAAAAAAGCCCATAAAAAAATGTCAAGTGCATTTGGCATGGATTATGTTGTTGAACAAACAATCAGAGGAGAGACGTTCTCCTCTGAGACATGGTTGTGATATGTCTTACGTTACAATGTCAGTACTATTTTATTTTTTTTTCTTTTGGGTATTTTGTTCAATAAAGCATTCCTTCAATTTTTAAATCAAGTGCTTTACGTTTTTCAAACAAATTTTTTTCAAAAATAACAACTTTGTGATGTAATTTTTTTTCTCTTAAAAAAATTTTTAAGCTGATCAGTTTCAAAACAAAAGTTTTATAATTTGATGAGGAATGAATAGAATTGGACTTATTTTTGAAAATTAAAGAAATAAATTTCAAAAAAATATCCAAAATGTGATTTGAGTCATGTGATAATGTACTAAAATTAGCTATTGTTTCAGCAATAAATAAAACAATTCAAGAAGTAAAAGGTATCTGATTGGTTCTTTTTAAATGACAATGAAGAAATAATGAGTCTTGAAATTGGAATACTTTAAGTATTTCAGGTTGATTAGAGGACTTTTATTTTTCTCAAAATGGATTATGAAATTTTAGGTTACATTTACAGTTCTTGAAAAGTGATAGCACTCAGGTTTTTGTTTACAATTGGGTGTGTGCAACCCTCTCTGTACTAAAGCGAAATATGAGTCTAAAAAAAAATAAAAACAGTAATGGTGAATAAAATTTTATTTTGGTAGTTAGTGGTAAACTTGATCAATGAAAACATTTTTTATCTTTACCTTCTTTCTGGTTCTATTAACTTGATCTTCACAACCAATCATTTCAAAAAAAACAACTTGATTCTCCTAAATATTGCTTTTTTTTGATAATGAATCGATTTTAAGATTTGGGCAAAGAGTACATTATCCCCGGATTCTAAGTCATAATTAACACAAGGAAAAACAAAAAGAACAAAAAGAACAAAAAGTAAAATAAGCCAAAATCAAAATAAGCTAAAATCACAAACACTATTTATTAATTAAAATATTCGTTCCAGTACTACCATGAATATTTATGGATAACCCTGAAATTGATGTTCTTTTCTGAAATTTTATTTTGTACAACAAACGAAAAAGGTAAAAGAGTTTTTAAAACTCATCATCAACTGTAAAATTTATAATACAAGATTAAAAATAATGTAATCCATTTTATTGTTTTGTGGAATTGACAAATAAATCCATTAAAATACTTACAATAATGTGGATCTTCAATTTCCAAAATTGTTAAAATCTCAGGTTTTTTACAATTGGAAAACAAAAATCGAAAAATACAATCAAGTTTCTCATGGTTTCTGTGATTTCAATTCTTGAGAGAATTTAATTTTTGTCTTGGTTTTTACAAAAAAATAACTCTAATGAAGTAAGAGAAAGTTGAAATTTTTATCTTATGATCGAAATTGAATTCACTATTTCAAAAAAGACAATTTTAGAATAGGCAACCAAATTATATGTCTTATAATATTTCTCAGTTGGGTTGGAACGGATTAATTGTTTGTGGAGACAATGTAACAATTCAAAGTAACCTAATCGAAGGTCAAAAATCATTAACAATACGATCATTTAGCTTTAAAGTTGTTTAAAGATCTTCATTTTTTTGTGTTTGAAACTCTTGGTTATTTTTCAATTTCATTCACAAGATCCTTAACAAGGTGTTCAAGTTTACATATCGTAAAATTTTTTGTTCATTTTCCATTGAAAAAAGTACACACAAAATGATTTTTTGATCCAAATTGGAGAATATTTTTAAGATCATTCAATCATAATGTAAATAAGATTGGAACACATTGGGTAGAGACAAATTCTAGAATTGCAAATGTAGTCCTTAATAGATAACAAAGAAAACTTTTCAAAATTTTCGATCCATAAAAAAAAGCTGAAATACGAAAAAAAATACATAATTATTAATCTTAGAATACCATAGGTTTTCGGGGAGTTTTAAAAGAATGGAGTACAATCCTAGCTTTTGTTCTATTCTTTTGTGTTCAGGAAAAAACTACTGAAAAGTGTCCGTAGAGTGTCATATACATTCTAGAATCCGAAAGAATTGAGTAAAATCTATTTAATTGCTGATTTAATTCAAAAATTTTAAAAAAAAAACAAAGGAAAAGTGACCATCAAGTGCAGTAGAGTGCCTAGGTTTTCTTGAAATTTTCTGTTTTATATGTAAAATCTATCAATTGTCCTAATAAACAGAAAACTCAAGAAAAACCTTACTGCGCTTTTTTTTAATTTAAGCAATTACTAGAAAATTTTTTAAATTTTTTTTTTATTTCATAAATTAAAAAAAAGCTAACTGCGGTTTTCCAGAATTCAAAAGAATGGAGAAAAATCATATACATTTTACTCAATTCTTTTGAATTCGGGAAAACCTAATGAAAGTATCCGTAAAGTGCCGTAGAGTGCCGTAGAGTGCCGTAGAGTGCCTAGGTTTTCTTGTGGTTTTCTGTTTTGTTTCTAAAATCGATAGATTTTACAAATAAACAGAAAACTCAAGAAAATCTAACGGAAAAATCAAAAAAATAAATTCTTTAACAATTTAAAATAATAAATATATCTTTAATAGTCAAAATAATTGATCCCTTATTTGTAAGGTATCTATATATTTTGAATACTTTTGGTATATATTATTGTAACCTCTTAACTACAAATATATATATATATATATATATGTATGTATAATTATTTTTTTTACTATTAAATTTAAATTAAATAATATTACCTGTAAAATTGGAATTTTCAACTTCAGTTGTAAATTATCTTTTAAAATGATTTTTGATCAAAGATTTCTTACAAGATCATAATATACCATTCCAATTCAAATGAGTTTTGCTAAATTTTAACTACAAGAAAACACCGTCTAAAGTTAATATGTGTGTATCGGGTTGATAAAACTGTAAATGGGAAACAATTGTAAAAAAAAATATGATTTTTAGAAGTATTCATAATAAATTTTGACTTAAATTGCCATAAAGAAAAACATAAAAAATAACAAATTACTGATTTTTAAAACTGTTTTTTTCTTATACAAAATAATTAAGAAATTACATTTTTACAGATATTTTCAGATTTTTTTTTATTAAAAAGAATTTGAAATAAATAAAATGCTTCGATTTAAAAAAAAATACTTTTGATTCTTAATTATTCATTTTTGTGTTTAATTATAAATTATTTGCATTTTTAAAGTCAAAATGATGAATATATCCATTTTTTAAAATGGATAACAAAAGTTTTCAAAAGTTTTGATCCAAAATATTTGGTTTAAATTATTTTCAGTAATCATAGTTATCTATATTAAAAAATTTGTTCGTCACTTTTTTAAAATGATAATAAATAATAAGATAATATTCAACAAAATCATCTAATACAAATTAAAAATTTAAAAAAGTTAAAGTATACCTAAATTTGTAACATTTTGGATCAAATCTAATTTTTACATTATTGTGTTTAAAATAATTTTAAGAACAAAATTTCCTTTTTCTATTTCATTTTCTTTCTATTTTTTTATCATTAATTAAATGTTGAATATTCAAAAAAAAACATCAAAAATTAATTCTAATTTTCCCTTTAATCCCATTGATACATTTTCATATATTATTAAGTTTTTTATTTATCTTTTTCTTTTGTTCCCTTCTTCTTTCTTTTCATCCCCCCCTACTTGTTTTTTTTTTCTTTTTTTTTTCTTTATGTTTCTTATATTTTTTGAATTAAAGATATATATATATATAAACTAAAATTCAAAATTTTTCACAGAGTTAATATGGCACAAACAATCACAATAATCCTACACTTTACAGTCAATTTGGAAATAATTTTTATTTTTCAAACTATTTTATTTTTTATCTTATTTGTTTTGTTTTCATTTCCTTTTTTCCAGTTAAGTAATCTGTTTCATTAGATCCATAATTTTTTTTCGAGGGTTGATTGAGAGTTAATTTTGAGTTTGCTAAATTGAAAAATCATATACAATTGGTAGATGGTATCTTGTAATTTGATCGATCAACAATTGTCAATGAAATTTCAACAAATTAGCCAATACAATTTTTTTGTTCCGCTCATTTCATTATTTTTGGACACACCAATTTTGTTTTTTGAGTTTTATATTTTTTTTTTTTTTTGGATTGAAAATAATTACTTATAATAAAACATTAATTTTCTGGATACTTAAATGTTTTTTTTTATTAGATTTGGATAAAATATAAAAAATTGAGTTTTTTTTTTTACAATTTTTGATCTTGGGTGTTTCCAAATTTTTGGAATGGGGTTTAGATTAATAATCCAAAATACGGTTCAAATAATACATCCAAATAATTAATTTTAAATTATTTTCATTAATAAATAATCACAAAATCAATCATTACACTCTTAAATTCTCCTTTCAGAAATTTCAGTAGAAGAGTATATATTGTGTAATTTACTCTTCTTTCAATAAATAATAAATCAATAAAAAAATTATTTTTCAAAAATGCTTGTATAATCAATTTTTCACTGTGATATAAATGAATCTTAAGTGTTTCAATACCTAATATATTATTTACAAAAAAAAATAAAGAAAAAATTGATTTAAATCTTTTATTGTTAAGAATTAATTCTTTAAAAACAAGTATTTTATCAAATAATATTATTGAACAAACAATTAATCATGATGAAATAAAAAACTTTTTTTTTTTTTTTTTTAGGAAAACAATTATTAAAACAATATATTAAATATAACTGTGGGAAAAAAAAATTTTTAAAATAAAAATAAAAAACAAATAGTAAAGAAAAAGAAAAACAGAATAATAATTCGAAGATTACATTTCTAATCACCAAATAAAATATTGTATGTATGTATGTATGTATATATCTTTAAATTTTGTTTTTTATAAAAAAAAATGTTTTTTAATTAACAACATTTTTTTTTTGGTTGTGTTTCTATTTCCACATTTGTTGTTTGTTTTGTTTGTTTTGAAGAATCATTATAATGCTTTTTTTTTAATGATTGTTCAGTCAACAGTAAAAAACATTTTTCAACATTTTCACCTGTTTTTGCCGATGTTTCAAAAAAGGGTATATTGTGCTGTTTAGCGAGGTTTTCACCCTCTTCAGTAGAAACAACTCTCTCTTCTTCCAGATCGATTTTATTACCCATTAATAAAATTGATAAATCAGAGACTGCTGTGTTTTCCTTTAAATTTTGAATCCAATATTCAACATTTTCAAATGATTTTCTACTGGTGACGTCATAAACAATCATGACTCCATGTGAGCCCCGATAAAATGCTCTTGTAATTGTTCGAAATCTTTCCTTTTGTTGATGCGTTTTTTATTTTTATTTTGTTTGTTTGATATTTTTTTTTTTTTTTTTGTTTGTATAATTGTGATTAAAAATATGGCAAATTATTAATGAAGAAGGGAAATTTAAAGAGGGAATGGGTTTTTGAAATTATTGAGTTGTGTTATTTTTTTAACATCATTTTTCAAGATCAAATAATTAATTAGATTTTATTAATTTGTGTTTTAAAGGAAAATTGATAACTGTCATTATTTTTTTTGATTTGGAACATAATCACTTTGTTATGAATTGGAGTTTTGCAAGGAAGAACAAAAACAATGGTATTGTTCGAAGTTATATAAGATGATATTGTGGAGTTTGAAGATCGCCGATTAATATTCTCTGAGCACTGGAACAATATCATTTTTTTGAGTCTGGAAGGAGAACCAAAACGAAGAATTATAATAGGGGATTTTTGATCAAATGAAAAAATATGAGTTGCTATTTATTTTTGGAACTCAGGATCTAACTTGGTGCAATAAAGAACAAACAAACAAATGAAAACTTTAACAAAAAAACTAATTTGTTATTTATTTATGGTACTTTGAAGAACTTGCTCTTCAGAGGATCTTCTTTTTTTTTTCTTTTTCTATCAATGGAATTATCGAAAAGATTGAATTTAAATGTTAAATTTTCATCGTCGGTGACAAAACTTAGTTTAAATTCCATAGAGACAAACCAAGATCATTCGTCTTTTCAATGAGATCTGTTTTCTCTTTTATTGCGTTTGTCAACCAATTCTCGAAAACGATCAAACATAAAAACTTGCATGTATCTATTGACGTTCTTAAAAATGAATGATTTTGTGCATTCCTCTAAAATTTCTTTTTTGACTTTACTTAAAAATTGTTTTTATTTTTTTTTTTTACTTAAATTTGGATTTTCTTTTTTTCACCTTTCAAAATCTTTTATTAATGGTCTCTTCTCTCTTTTTCTCGAAGAAAAATGAGCACAAACAATTTAAATTTTTTTTAAAAATGAGATTGATTTCTTTTGAACGAAAACCAAAAACGCTGTTTGGATTTAGGGATTGTTTTCAAACATAGAAACGAGATTTACTAAATTTTCAAACATTGGAGTAAATATTTGGGAACATTTATTTGGCCTCTATTTGAAATGGTTTTTTGTTTACTTGGAATTAATCAAGACATTCGCTAATTTCAGTGTTATAAATTAAATAATGTTGCAAAAAAAATTGTTAAAGTGATATTAAATAACTTTAAATAACAGATTTAATGACAAAATTATTGGTAAAATACATCTTAATTCACTTTGTTAGAATTGAAAATAAGAAGATCAGAAAATTTCCAAACTTTGCCTAATAACCAAAGGAATTCCCAAAATCTTTCCACAACGACTACAATACTATCTTAAACTTTTTAGTGATCTACTCTCTTTCTTATCTGTAGTTAATCAAAATTATTTACTTATAATTTACGAAATAAAAGGTTGTGGTTTAAAAATAAATAATCAGCCTATTTTTGTGAAATGAACAAAATTGCAAGAGTTATTATTTGAAACGGTCTAGTTAATACCAAATAATTAAAAATGCAAAAGAAACAAAAAACAAAAAATATATTTCCAATTTTATTCTGGACAATAAATAACAAAAAATGTAAAAAATTATCCCGATTTTTTTAATAATTTTGAAAAATTTTCACCCATACAGAATTTCTCAAAATCGTCTTTAAATTACCAAACTCAAACAAATTGATCAATTTTATCTAGAAATTTTCAACTGTAATTTTTTTTGTTTATTTTTTTTTGTTAAAAACATTCAAATTGGATGAGTCAGATGATTAAAAGACTGTTTTTATTTTAGCTTTTTTCCAAAATTAGTATAAGCTGCTATACTTGATCTACATAAAATTTACTAATTTGACTTATCCCGAAACTCTTTTAATTTTAATAATTAGAAACTCTCACCATCATCCTAAAAAGTTATTTTGAATAACAAAAAATAACAATTCAAAATTTGAAAATAGCCAAAATTGAAAGAGTGAGCAAGTGGCAAGAAGTTGATCTAAAGTATAAGCTAATTAAATCTTCTTTGTAGGTTTGTTATTTTTTGTCATTTTTTTAGCCTAACATAGAAGAAAATGATAAAATGCTTATCTAACATATTGATTATGTGCTATAAAAATATTTTTTTTATGATGGAGTTATTATGATGAAAATATTTTTCATCTTTTTTTCTGAGTTCCTATTCTGATTCCAAAAATAAACCAACAAGTAATGTATGAAAAGATTTTGAAAAATCAACAATGATATCTATGACATTTTTTTTAAAAAATAATAGTATAACAATACTCCATTTCCAGTTTGAATCAATGTGTCTTTAAATTTTGAATATAACCAATTCAGTTTCAAATTTTCACTATTTGGAACTTTTTGCGATATAATAGAGGTTTTGATGATATCTATGTTTAAGTCACGATAAAGTTACAAAAATCGCGAAAAGTTCCATCAAATAGTGATATTTTAAAAAATCGCGCTATTCAATATTATCGCAATAATATCACAAATTGCACGATTTTCTATAAAATCGCGATAATTTTCTTAAAATCGCGATATATCAGAAAATCTCGATCTTCGATATTATCGTCATAATTATTATAAAATCGTGATAAATTTCAAAATATTGAGATTAAAAAGTAATCGCGATATAATAGTTGATGGGATTTTAGGACTAATTCAGCAATATTTTTAAAAAGAAATTTTTTTTGATCAAAAAATAGATTAGGTGATTAAAAGTTATTCTTCGAAAAAACAACAAAAAAAGATACTTGATTCAATCAAGGATCAGATCAAAGAGTTTTTTATTGCATTTTCGTTTGGTTTGGTTGACAAATTTATCGATCCTTTTAGATCAACAAACGTAATAACTGAAGATAAAATTAATATTTTCACAATTAAATCGTGGTGTTGTAAATTGTGTTGAATAAAAAGGCTTCTAAAAGAACTAACCCTTCACCCGTTCTATAAAGAATGTGTTTTTGGGTTAAAAAATTTTCTTTATTCTCCGAAAGCTAAAAGGGGGTTGGATAACTTTCCAAAAGCTTTCACAACAACCTAGCCACATTATCACCAATTATTAAGATTTTTTGTACATTTGTTTTCTTCTTCTTCTTCTTCTTCTCATATCTTTGTATTGGACAGAAAACACACTTAGAACCTAGATGTTTTTGTTTAATCGATCACCAATAAGAAAGAAAATTACTCTTTTCATTTTTTTTTTTTTAACAAAATAAACTAAATTTCATAATAAATGTCCCACTGTTTTTTTACTTTTTTTTATTTTATTTTTAGATGAAAAACAAATATTTCTAGTGTTTAGAACTGAATATTAAAATAGTAATTTTTTTATTATAATAGATAACTTCAATTTATAAAAATATTTATTTTTTTTCAAAATTTGATTTTTAATGGGACAATGATTTTGAAATGGAGTTTATAAAATCTCAAACGAATTTTATGATCAAATTAATAATAACCCATTTCAACAATATACTTGAATATAAAATAGATGTGTTTTTTAAAAATGGAGTTATTACCTTCACAATTTTAAATAATCAAAAAGAAGAAAAGAAATTTAAATTTTTTTTTCCACTACAAACAGTCTCATTCAGTTGATTAAAGTTTTCTTTCTTTCAAAACTTTTAAACACTTGAAGATAATTTACAACTCTT
The DNA here is from genome assembly GCA_027625915.1 of Anaeramoeba flamelloides. Classification (NCBI taxonomy): domain Eukaryota; family Anaeramoebidae; genus Anaeramoeba; species Anaeramoeba flamelloides. The sequence continues at coordinate 506,741 of JANTQA010000026.1, forward strand.
TCAAATGCTTTCTAACATTTTTAAAGGGGGGAAGCGTTGTAAAAGTCCCAAGGCTTTATAAAAGTCAAGAGATTTTTCATAATTTGATTTCAAAAAAATAATTTTTCATTTTTTTACGATAAGGTTGAATATCGCGATAATGTTGATTAACGCGATTTTATAATTTTTCGAGATAAAGTAGGACTAATCGCGATTTTTTTAATATTATCGCGAATTAATTGTTAATATCATGATAATATATGTTATCATCAAAACCTCTAATATTTTTTTTTTTTATGGATTTTTTCAATCGGTTATTTTTGACAAAAGAATAGAACAGAATCGATAGTTTTCAAATAAAAAGGTCATACAAGAACCCTAAATTGGATTAAATAAAATCTTTTTTTTTTTTTTGTACTGGAAGAAAATGATTTACTCCAAATTGTAGAAATCTAAGCATTTGAAAATATTAAACAAAAAGACATTAATGTTTTGGTTTTTTATAAACTTTGAGTTTTTTTTAGATATCATTGAAGATTGAGACCATTTTCTATGGAATTGCTCAGCCTATGAAAATACTAGTAAAATCTGGATATCTGAATTAAAAAAAATTAATATAAGGTATTTCCAAAAAAGTGTGGTATTTTTTTTACATTTCATAAAAAAACATCTTTGTTTGTGGATGTATTCATTAATTGATGATATCAAATTAAGTTTCATATTAATATCAATTGAATAAATGTATAAGGTATTTATTTCAAAATATGTTGGATGAAATATTTCCAAAAAATGAAAAAAAAATATAACACTTTTTTTGGTGAAAACAACGTACGATCAATTTCAATACAAAACTGGAAATATGGAAACCGTACAAATGATTTTTTAAATAATAAAATGCATTTATATGTTTTTAATTCTATTTGAAATTTTGTTTAGATTAAACAAGTTATGAAAACGATTTTTTTCTATCAAAAAGAAAATAATAAACCCTAATTTTAACACCTAAAAAATATCAGATAAAATCGAGATTTGAAAATTTAATATTTTTTATTTATGTAATACAATACTAAGAAACAAATTGAATGATTATCAAGAATTAATAAATGGTAGTTAATGATTTTGGATGTTTAAATACTTTTTTAAAGATTGGGTTTAAAAGATATATTTTGAAATAAATTTGCCCCACTTTATTGGAAATAGCATATCTCATATATTAAAAAATAATAATATTTTCAATATTATTACAAAAAAAAGATTCATCAAGTTTGTTAGCCTTAGTGGATAATAAACTTATTTTTGAGTCTTTAATAAGATTCCTAAATAAAAATTTAGGAATTCGGGCACACAATAAAGGTTAATAACTCCTCCCTTAAATAATAAAAAAAAAAACTTTGAGTTTTTTTCTTTCATTGAAATCCTTTGAGGCTTTTTTTTGGTTTTGAGATCTTATGAAAATTTTTTTTACTTGGATTTTGAAATAGAGATCCTATGACTTTTTTATCTGTTATTTGAATTTTTTCAAGTAAAAGAAGTCAACTTTCACATTATCATTTTTAGAGGAAAGGCCTCTCCTTGTGTATGAAGAGAATCCAATTCCATGATTATGGCCCTAAAAGAAATACTAGTAAAAATCCATGCCATTAACCTGTTCCTCCAATAGATTTTATCATTTGGAGTTAAAACCAGAAATCCAAAATAATAAACCAAATTGTATGATTCTCCAAAATTTTTGCTCAGTCATCCAAAACATTTTCCTTTCAATCGAAAATTTATTTCGAAACAAAATTTTTGCTTAAAAATAAAAAACTCTATTGCCTTCATTTTAACAATTTTCCTTGAACAAACTCGAACTTCGCTGATAAATAGGGTATTATTTGCTCTCAATTTTTCTTTTATATTTGAAAATTAAAAAAGTTCGGGTTTGTTCAAGGAAAATTGTTAAAATGAAGGCAATAGAGTTTTTTATTTTTAAGCAAAAATTTTGTTTCGAAATAAATTTTCGATTGAAAGGATCTTTTTTTCAAGATTTGTTCAAGTTTGAATAGAGTGAGTTCACTTTCAAAAGATTGAACTTTAAATGCAAAGGGGGGATATTAGATTAATGGGTATCCTGTAGGAATCTTTTTTTAAATTTCAACAAGTTGCCAATTTATTTTAACTTTGATGTAAACTTTGAGATTTACAAAAGTGTCGAAATCGGGAAAGTGGTTTTTGATATTAATTCAAATTTAGACTTTTTCAAATTCCCCTCTATTACTTTATTTCAGTATAATTTTCATTCGTGGCTACATTTAATAATTTTTTTTTAGTCTAAATCCCAACATTTTTTTAATGGGTTGCTTGGTTTCTTTGGTTCCTTTGATTCCTTTGTTTTTTTTTTGATCAGTAAAAACAAAAGGTCTTGTGAAAAGTAAGTCTAGGTCAAAAAAAAGTGATTTTGTTCGATAAAAACGATTTCGGGAAAGAAAAGAAAAAAAAAAATTCATTACTTGTCCGGCTGTATCCCATCCTTGAATTTTTACAAGTTGTCCCGAAACCTCCATTGTACGATCCATAAAATGAACACTTTAATTTTGTTGTTTTGAATTTTGGTTGGGTGGAATAATGAAGGAGATCAAAGTTGTTATAAAATAAGTATTATCAAAATGAATGAAAAAGAATAAAAGGATCAAAAATTTATTTATGATGAAAAAAATAATGAGAGAGAAAAATAAACGTACCCTATTGTATAAACCGTTTCGGACTTAAAATTGTTTTTCTTTGGATTGGACAAAAGATTCATTTTTTTGATTTTTTTTATTAAATTTGTGTTGGTTTTTTGTGTCAAGTAAAAAAAAGAATAAAAACTTTGGAATAAATGACAAACACTAAAACGTAATAATAAGCATGTTTTTCCAACAACTAATATGCACATTTTCGAAAATTATTAAGAGAAAAAAAAAAAGAGTTGGGAATTTGGATCTTTTGTTTTAATAAAAAAATTAAAAATATAAAAGACATGAGAAAGAATCAGTCTTACCAGAATCACCAATAATTAAAATTTTAACAGTTAAGTTGGAAGTTTGTTCTATTATTTCTGTCATAACTAATCAACAAATATAATAATGTTGAGAAAAAATGAATTGTGGTTTTTCGTTCACCATTAAAATCGAGCATTTATTTCTTGAATTGAAAACTTTTCAGGATGGTTAGATTAGTACATTTAAAAAATATAAAGAAGATGTTTTTTTGCTTGGAACAATTTATATTTATTGAAAGAATGTATTTAAGGTTCAAATACAAATTGAAATCAACTTAAATACAAGGAAATAATCACAAAAGTCTGGTTCATAAAGAGAAATTGAAAGATCTGAAAACGATACTTTTTGTAGTTTTTGCAACTTTTCAATCAGTTTTAAACTAATAATTTATTTCGATCTGTTTAGGGTTTATAATCACTAAAACCGGAAAATGGGTTATCTTATATTTGGTAAAGTGGCATGTTATTTTCGTTCTTTGCTGATCATTCTTGGATTTGGTATGGATTTTAGTAGTAGTTCAAAATGTATAAAAAATTGATTAAATTTTTTTCCTCCGAAATAGGAATTGAAGAGTGTAAGTTTGATAGGTTGGAAGGTAAGTAATAAAAGAGAATGTGATTTTTTGGTTATAAATTAAATTTTTATTTATTCTTTGGTCTTTATTTTGTGTTTTTAAAAAAATGACTTTTTTTTAGGTAGTACTACAATGAAAAAATAAATTCTGAAAATTCAAGTTAGCCAAAACTACATATTATATTTCAGTTATATCTCTGTTGTTTATTATTTTTTCAGTTTTATGATAATTATATATAATTAAGAATAGATATCTATTAAACTTATTAATATTCGAAAACCCCATTTTTCAAAAATACCGACTTTTGAAAAAAACACCTATTTTTGGTGTATTTTTTTATTGGAAAAAGTTGAAATGAATTAATTTTTGATTGAACATTAAGATTGAAAAAAGAATATATGTTATACCAATTTGCAGAAAAAAATAGGGAACGTATATAAAAACTCAAACATGAAAAAAAATAATATGATAAAAAATATTCGTAAAAACAGAAGAAAAAACAGTTTTTCAATTTAATTTAGCGATATCTATTGAAATGAATGTTCGATTCTTTTTTAAAATTAGAAAAAAAGTATTCTTTTTAGACTATTAATAAAAAATATGTTAAAATAATCTCCCCGATTTCAAATAAATACTTTTAGAAATGTAGAATTAAAAATGAAAAAAAAATATACCTGAAAATTTTCATTTTTTTTTTTTTTGTAATTATATCGAATAAAGTAGTAAACCTATTTTCAAAATATTAATATATAAGAATGTTCATTATATGAGAGTATTTTGAAAATATAAAATTTAGATATTTTTTTGTGAAAATTTTTTTCGAGTTCTGAATTAGTCAGAAGGGAAAGAAAATTTTCAATTTATACAAAAAAACACAATTTTTTATAAAACAACTTCTAAACTTTGTCTTATAAATTCAGTTTTCGGAAGAAAAAAATAAATAAATTCAATGGCATTTTTGAACCACTTCTAAAAACTATATGAAGTTAAAGATCGATCAGTTAAGAACCAAAATAATATGTCACTTCACCAAATATAAGATATTATTTTTTTTTCAGTTTTGAGGATTTATAAACATCAATGCAAAAAGTAAGATATTATTTATAAATATGATTATTTTTTTTTGGAATATAAAATATATAAAACTGTTGGATTTTTAAACTTTAAAATGAAACAATATTTCCTTCATTCTTTTTTTACGTTGCTTTTTTCCAACTATACATCTCTATGATGAAAATAATTTTTCAAAAATAAATGAAATAATTACTAATTTTTCACTATTCAATAACTTCACTGAGGAGAAGGATCATTTTTAATAAGATATATATTGTCCTTTCCATGTTTAAAGGTGCAAATTTTCAACTAAATTTTAGGTAAAAAGGAAAAATATCAAATTAAGGCACATAATTCAAATAATAGTAAAATAATTTGTATAAAAAAATTACAAAAAAGAAGCTTTAATTTGAGATTTGTTTTTACCTAAATTTTGTTTGAAAGTTTGTGTCTTAAAAATGAAAAGGACAGCATTTTTTTTATTATTTTTTAAAATATATTTTGCTATTTAAATCAAAAATCCCATAATTTAGGTTATATTTAGATATTTTTAAAAAAAAAATGAAATTAAAAGTTTGAAAATATTTTTATTCGCATCAATGGGTTATTTTATAATGATCCAGTGATATTTAAAATTTAATAAATATACTTAAAATGTTAAATCAATTATTTTTGGTATTAAATAATTATTTTTTGATTTGAATTGAGAAAAATAATTTTTATTTGATTTCTCTATTATTTTTTTTTATTTTTTTTTTTCAAAGAATTGAAAAAATCTTTGATTTTACTCTATTTTGTTAAATTGTGGGAAATTTAGGTACTTGATCGAAGTCATGTTGCTTTTTACAAGGTTCGAAAGAATCTAGTGAAACATATTTTTATATAAGATTCTTTTATACCCTGGAAAATAAAGGAAACTTTCAGTGGGTTTTCCATTATATACAATTATTGTGTAAAAACTTTGAATTTAACTGATTTTCATAATCCTGGTTAACCTTGGAAAAAGGTTATTTATTACAAAAAATTTTTTTATTCAATTTTAGTTTTATTTGGGATGTGTAGCATTTTTATAGGTATTATTTATTATCTATTTGAGAAAAAACTGCAAGGTTGAATTAAATTAAAACATGTATAACAGAGTTTTATAAAATTTTATCCCCGAAAAAAACACCTTTTTTCTTCGACTGAAGATATATAAAATTATGGGTGTTGTTAACATAATAAATATAATAGCTGCAAGATTTGAAGTTCGGGGTGTTGGTTATTGTTTAAAACGGCTTTAATAAAAGGATAAAAGTTTAATTAAATTATTAACTTTGTACAACTCGAATTTTTGAATGTAATGATTAATAAAACTTTTTATTGTTAACTTTTTTCAGTGAAATTTTGGTAATAAAAAATGATTAAGGCTCATTTCAAAAGATGGAGTTTCACTTTTTTTGGTTTTTTTTTTATTTGATTGTATAAAATTTCAGTCTTTTCTCTGCCGGGGATAATGTAAACGTAAATTATGATTAAGGTGATAATGTGTATTGTTATTGGGTATAAAATATAGAAAGTTCCACTTTTAAGACACAAACTTTCAACCAGAAATTTAAGGTAAAAAAATCTCAAAAAATGGTACATTTTTTGGATTTTTATTATTTCAAATTATTCTAATGTCTAATTTTCGTACTTTAATTTGATGTTTTTTTGTGCAATAAATTATGTTAAAAGTTTGTGTCTTAAAAGTGAAACTCACTGTAATATATCCACAGAAACATTTATTCCTGGATGGGTCAAACTTTTTGGAATGTGGTTAGTATTTATGAAAAGATAATAAAAAAATATCGTATTTAATTAATTGGGTGAGAAATTAGATAAATTCGAAGAAAAGTGAAATCAAAATTCCTTTTGAAAATTTTTTAAAGATCGATCCCATCCCCTCAATCAGATCTGACCTCAAATAATAAATTGAAAAAAAATATATAGTTTTGTATTCAAGAAATAACTAAAAATTAAATCTGATTTGTAATTAACTTTAAAAATATTCTAAATATATAAAAACATGATATTTTAAAAAATATAAAAATAATAAAATCAAAAACCTTTAAAAATTGAGCCAAAATTTTTAATAAAGTCAGTTTCACTTTTAAGACACAAACTTTCAACGAAATTTAAGGCACAAAAAAATCTCAAATTAAGGTACAAAATTTGGAATTTTTTGTTTTACATTTTATTTTTACTAGAATTTGAATTTTTTGCTTTAATTTGAGATTTTTTCCTGCCTTTAATTTCGTTGAAAGTTGTGTGTCTTAAAAGTGAAACCGACTGTATCAACATTACCGATTTTTTATTACTGAACTTTCACTTAAAAAATTTAACAAGAAAAATTATTGATAATATATAATTTCATTTTAAAAGACATTACATAATTGAAAATTTCTAGGGGAATGTTTGACTTTTATTAAGATCTTTTTTTTTTTTTCAACATGATCTTTTGTAAAAAAAAAAGTCTCAGAAAAATAAAAGAACATTAAAAAAGAAAAAAAAAAAAAATTAAAAAAAAACAAAAGAAAAAGCAAAAAAAAAAAATTAAAATTGGCAAAATTAGGAAAAATGATACTGATCCAAAAAATTGAAAATATTTTTTTTATAAGAATATAGGATAATCACCCAAAAAACTTTTAATAACACTATAAAGTGAGTCAACATTTATGAAAAATAGTTTCTAAAATGTTTTTTTTTTCGATAATTTGCTCAAAGTAAATATGTTAAGTGGAAAAGGTAGAGAAATTGTATCAAATATTAAAGATAGAGTTTATCAATAAATTATTTTTTTTAATCAATTTTTTAATTATTTTAGTTTCAATATTTGATTCGGTATTTGAATTCATTTTAATAGTTTATGACTGACCCCCCTTTTCATTAACTGTTTGTGTTATTAGAATGAAGAAAGAAATGAATTTTTTGATTTCTTTCAATTGTTCCTCTGGTTGTATTTACTTTGTGTGTGTGTGTGTGTTCGGGGGGGGCGTTATAAGATAGAAGATCAAGTGGTAAATTGTTAACATTCGTAAGCTGAAAGGTGAAAGTGTCTGAAATTTAGTATTAAAAAGAAATGATAACTAGTGTAATACAAAAGGGTTAAAATATAAAACTCGGGGAACAAAAAGAAAATAGAAATCACAGTAATTATTTCCTTTTAAATGAATTTAATTAATTAATTATCAAATTAAACTCAATTTGCCTAAAATACTGGGGTTGTGATTTTGTGTTTTCTTAATTAAAGGCAAAACTTTTTACTTTATTTTTTTTTCTTCATGATTTTAACTAATTAATTATAAAAAACCTTGTTTACCTAGTTTTTTTTTTTTTTTTTTTATTACTTATTAATTTTTTTCTATTAATTTTTTGATCTAAAAGCCTGATTTATGGGTGTCTTATAAGTGGACAAACATTGAATGGGTGAATTTCTCATGTGTTTATTTTTATAAAATTTCAATAAATAGCCACATAAATGTACTTTACTAATTTCTTTGATGATAATAAATGATTTTTTATGATTTTTCAAATAGAATTTCTCATTATTTTAATTTTCGGTTTAGTCATTTGTATATATATATATATAATCTTTTTCAAACAAAAGGGTACACCTCCCGAATCATATATACTATCGAATTTGAATGTTAATAAGATAATTACTTAATGGTGATCTTCATTGCGATTATTCAATTTTTCTTTTTTGTTTTTTTTTTATTTATCTGGTATTGAACAGTTGGAAAAAGAAAAAAAAAATAAGATAAGAAAAAACCAATTTGGAAATAATCTATTAATATAAAAATGGAAGTCTTTTAATTTTGATTTGTAATGAGCCAGATATATAAATTAAGTTAGTGGTTATTGAAAGATACATGGAACAAGTCAAAAAAAAAGAAAAAAAGAAAAAAACAATACCAATAGAATAACCAGATGAATTGAGGCTGTATCTATAAAATCTGACTTAAAGAACAGAAGTTTTATTAGTCAAGAATTATCAATAAAATTTAAAGAAATTTTTCCAAATTGGCCATGTTCAAAGGTTTTTATTGGTTTTATAATTTTTTTACCATCAGCAATTATCAAAACTGGATTTCTCATTCCAAATAAAAGGGACATCAATTTTTAAAATATTTATTTTTTATTTTTATTATTTTGTTACAGTGGGTTTTAAAGATTCGGTTGGGTGTTGTTTTTTTTTGTTTTAAAGGTTTTGTTATCTTTTTGAATGATACTACAATTAATTTGATTAAATTATGAATAATTCTTGAAAATTGGTGTACACATTTATTTGAAAAGGGGTTTATATAAATTGATCCATATATTAATGATTTTTGGACAAAGGACCTAAATTGAAATTTTTCATTTTTAGAATTCTATTTTTTTCATTCATTTTCGTAATCTAAAACGAGAAAACAAAATAAATTATTCCAGTACCTAATAATTCTTATTTAGAACTTCCAAAATAACTATTTTTTTTTTTAATTTCAAAAGATTTACTCAATAATCGTCAGCGTAAAACCCAAAGGTTGGTAGGCTATTTTTATTTCCTTTTTACAAAACTTGTTTTATTATCTCTTAATTTTCAATATTTCTGAAATAATTTTTCCAAAAGAATCTATTAGTTAAAGATTTAATTTATTAAAAAAATTGATTTTTTTAGCTACTCATCTCTATTTTGAGAGAATTTTGAAAAGGGCATTTTACAAATTTGTGGTTATTCTTTTTGTGTTTCAGTCTTTAAATTTATGTCGAAATGCAGATTTTTTTCTGAAATTCTTGAATTTTGAACAGATATAAGGATCATATTTGATGATAGGATCATCTTTTGTTGTGCTATGTTACGAATCAAATTTATAGCAACATATAAACAATGGAGCACTCAAACGGTATGTGTCCAACAACAACTTATTTTCATTTTAGACTTCTCTGTTCTAAACGTTAGCCTGTTAAATGTGATCAAAATTAAAGTTCTTTATGTTTTTGGATTCAAAAATTAGACTTACGTTATGGATTCTGTGTTCACCCAATATATACGAACTAAAGAACAAAAAGGGGGTGTCCAGCATTAAATTGAGTACCAATTTGCTTCTATTTCTTGGAAAACTTAATTATAAAAGAAAAAAAGGAAATGACAATAAAGGTAACAATTTTTTCCGATTATTGTTCAATGACAGTTGGTGATTGATTTTTTTTTTTACTAGACTTTGAATTTTAAAAGGGAAAAATTTTCACATCATTTTCAATTTGCTTTTTTCTAATAGAGATTCAAATTGAAACCTACTTGTTTGGAAAACTCTTTTTTATAAAAAAAGAAAAAATTGTCAAAGGTAGTGAACATTATTTCGATTAAAAATTCAAAAATCAGTTTGATCTTTTGATATTGAAAAACTCAATGGAAAGACTATCACTATTAACAGTTCATTTAAAGTGTAAAAACCATTGTTGCAAGAATTGTCGAAGCACAATACTGGTATATGGAATTCTAAATGTTAAAAAATTTTTACTTCTTTTTTGATTTTATTTCTTTTCTTAAAACAAGTTTTCCAAACAAGTAGGCTTCAAGTTGTGTCACTATCAGAAAAAAGGATATTGAAAATGATGTGAAAATTTTTCCCATTTAAAATTCGAATTACTGTAAAACACTTGAATTAAAATTGGAGAGAGAAGATTTTATTATACAATTAGTGAAGAGGTTCCAAAGTAATTTTAAAAGAGCCTTTCACCCCTTTTACACTGAAATCAAAAAAGATTCGAGAATTACCTAAAAAAAAAAAGCTATAATTTTTATTAAAATTCATTTTGAAAAGTGACGTTGTCGTAAATAAAAAAAAAACAATTTACTCTCAAGAACCCTTGGATTTAAATAAAACATTATAAATTAAGTGAGATCTCAACAATCTAAAGAATATACACTTAGTTTAAGGATATCAAACTTTTGTTAATTAATTGGTTTTTCTTATTCTTTGGAGTTAATAAGTTAGTTCAAAAAAGAAAAACAGTTTGAAAAAAAAAGAAAGGTTTTCTGGTGTTTTTAGAAACAAAAAAAAAGTGTTTCTTTTAAAAAGCAAAAATAATTTCTTTTTATTACAATAAAGCAAACAAAACACCACCCCATATAACCCATTCGAACAATTGATTGAATCATTTCAATTAGTGTTTTATTTATAAAATAATCATTTTTTTACTGTTTATACATTCTTAAAATGAGCAAAAATAAAGAAACTAAAAAAGAAACTGAAGAAACCCAAACCGAAAACAAAAAACTTTATGTTGGAAACATTTCTTATTCAACAACAAACGAAGACCTCCAAGAATTATTTGAAACCTACGGAACAGTGTTTGTATTTTTTTTTTTTTTTTTTTAATTTCTAATTTATTTATTAAAAAAAAGTTTTAAAATTCTTTTCTTCCCTTCTCATTTTACATTTTTTTTTTTTTTTTTATTTATTTTTTTAAATCTTTCTTAAAACGATCTTTATAGAGTTGAAGCTAATGTTGTCGTAAGGGGAACAAGAAGCCTTGGATTTGGTTTTGTTGAATTTGAAACAGTTGAAGAATGCGAAAAAGCTATTGAAGGACTCCATGACACAGAACAAGAAGGTAGACAAATTGTTGTTGAAATTTCACAACAAAACAAAACACGTAAAAAACCACAATACAGAAGAAACAACAATTATAATTATAATAATGTAAAATTTTTTTTTTTTTTTTTTTCTTTTTTAATTTCTTTTGCTTTTTATTCTTTTACTCAATTTTTTTTTTTTTTTTTTTTTTTTTTTTTTTTTTTTTAAAATTTTATTTTTACTCTTTCTCTCATCTTCCAAAGAGATACTATAATGATTATAACGATTATAATAGTTATGGTTATGGTTATCAAGGTTATGATAACGACTATTATGGTGGCGGATATAATAATTCCTATCGATCCAACTATAGAAGAAGAAGAAACTTCAACCAAGAGGAACGTAAATTAAGTGAAACAACTGTCTATGTAACTAACATCCCATTTGAGACCACTGACGAAGAATTAACAGAAGCTTTTTCTGAATACAACCCAAAATCTTCTCGTGTTGTGATGACCAAATTTGGAAGATCAAGAGGATTTGGTTTTGTTGAATTTGAAAACCAAGAAGATCGTGACAAAGCCTTAGATATGAATGAACAAGAAATGGGCGAAAGAACTATCTACGTCAAGGTTGCCTATGAAGTAAACCATATTTTTTTTTTTTTTTAAAATTTTAGACTCAAATTTCAAAAAAGTCAATTACTCATTCCTTCCTAATTTTCTTCATGATCTTTTACTTTCTTTTGTTCCTTTGTTTTTTATTTTTTTTAATTCCAATAGCAACCAAAAAGAGACGAAAAAGAAGAAGAAAAAGAAGAAGAAAACTAAATTTTACAAAAGATAAATCTCTGGATACTTGATTCTAACAAATGATAAATGATGAAATAATTTAGATTTTATTTTTTTTGATTCAAAAAAATTATACAAAACAAATTTATTTAAATTATTTTTAAGGATACTGATCAAAATATTTGAAGTTTGTTACTGGGTACTATTTAAAAAAGAATATTCGATTTCATTTTTTACAAATAAATTTCTTATAAATTATTTTGAAATTGTTTTTTTTTTTTTTTTTGTTTTAATTGTTATTTTTTTAATATTTTTTTATTAAACTGAAAGTTATCACAAAAAATTTCGAAAGAACAAAATCCAAATCGAAAATTTTTGTTCTTAGATTATTTTTGATATAATTACAAACCTGAGAAAATAATTTCAAATTTCATATTTTTATTTTTGAGTCTTAAAAGATTCTTACACAAGATTGAAGAAAAGTTTCTGATAAATAATGAGCTGTTTGAGATTTTCATTTTGATATAAAGAGTTCATATTTTGATTCTTTTTGGAAAAAAAAAACAGTAATAATTCGATTTTTAATTCTAAGGAATCAAAATGATTTTTTATTTTATTTTAGAGATTAATCTCAGCTAATTTCTAGGGGCTAAAATAGTGGTTTTAATAGAATCCTACAATTCTCAACATTTAATAATGAGTTTTGTATGTTCTAAGTGAATTCTGGACATAAACCATAGAAAATAATTCTTTGGGATTGGTTTAGGATCTTATGATCTTTTAATAGTAGATACAATAAATTTATTTATTTTTTATTTTGCGATTATGTTCTTATTTTTTGTTTTAATTATTAAAGATAGACTGATAAATTCAAATTAATGTTTGAAAATTTTTCCTTCCTTTTCCCATTTTACAAATTTTTTTACCAAAGCATTGGATCTTAAATTTCATTTGTTTAAATGTTAAGAAACTTTATAAAATTTGTTGTTCTTCAAAATACTCTTGGTAAAGAATTGTTTTCAAGGTTGAGTTATATGATTTATAATAATTGGAATTGAATAAAAAATTATTCTCTATTTATTTGAATGTATCAATAGTAGTGAAAAAAATACCTGACATGAAAAATATCCCTGACAAGATTTTTATATTGAGACTATTAGTAAAATTGCACTTTAATTGCTTAACACTTTCTTTTATGTAAAATCAAATCGTTTTTTTTTTTTTTCTAATTTTAAAATTATAACTCATCCAGTTAGTTGAATGATGTATATGGAATTACACTTGTTCAAAACACCATTTTATCAACAAAAAAAAAAAAAAAGAATAATAATTATCTTTTTCGAAACGCTTTAAATCCCTATAAAACTCGATTGTTTTCAAAAAAAGTTGTTCTACTTATACTATCAAACAATTAAATGGGTATTCTTTATACCCCCCCCCCCCCACTTTAATGAACCTTAGGTCGCTTTATTACCCATATTCATAAAAAAAAATAGTTTATTTTAAAAAAAGGGATTGACATTACAATAAAACCAAATACACAGCAATCTTCGGAATGTTCACAATTAAAAATCTTGTTAGGGATTTTTTTCATGCACTGTATTTTTTTCACTATTTTACACTAAAATACCACTTTATAAATCTTAATAAACATACTTATGAAGATATTAGAACACTATAGTTTTAATTTAGGCAAGTTATTAGCAATTTACTACAAAAGCCTGAGAAAAATTTGATATTTTTCCTAGAAATCAATAAAACACTTCAAGAAGACCCCACAAATATTTATTTTCAACGGACAAACAATAAAAAAAAAAAATGGCATTTTTTATACTAATGTTTATATTCCAATTTTAAATAAATATCCTTACCCGCTTTAACCAAAATGATGTTATATTATACCAAGTATATGTAAAGTATTCATCTAGGAAATTCTTAACAAATGGGATTTTTACAATAAATTGAGAAAAAAAATTCAAGTGTAACAAAAAAAATGAAATATTTCAGCTTTTTGTCACCGAGAATTTGATTTTAATCTTCGATTTATAAATACTGATGATTTTATACTTACCCTGGACGGTGTAAATTATTCTACTTCAAAATGGAATCATGAATATCTTTATTCTGAAAGGAAGTTTTGGTAAACTAAAATAAAAAATTCCTTTTTTTTTTTTTTGATTTCCTGATAAATCAAAATAAAATCATTTTTCTTTTACAGTAAAAAAATTATTGGAAGATAATTTTAAAGAACAAAATTTTGATAAAAATTGATAACTATTGAAATTATTTTAATATCCCGATTCTAAAATTTATACTGTTAGAATTCTAAAAAATATAAAAATTGAAATATTTTTGGAAAAGTAGTAATAAAACCCCTTGAAAATTTTATCATATCACAGTTCTACTTTTTGGTCATTATATTAAATAAAAAAATGAAAAACCCACCCGATAATTATTTGATACCCCTAACCCAACAATAAGGGATTATTAACCAATAAGTAATCATGGGGGTTATATATGAATATATATATATATGTAGATTTATAATATCTCTAGCGTTATTTTAGTGATTTCCAAAAAAATATGCTGATTACAATTCCTGGTAGGTGATATTAAAAATATAACCCACCGGGAATTATAATCAACTAATTTTTGATAAATGAACCAAATATTAAGAGTTATCATTTTCTTCTACGGTATGCTACAAAATTACAAAAAACAATAAATCTACAAAAATGAATTAATTGACTTATATTTTAGACCAACTTCTTAATACTTGCTTACTTTTTAAATTTTGGCTATTTTCAAAATGCTAAACATTATTTTTGTCATTCAAAATAACTTTTTCCGATAATGATGAGAGTTTCTAATTATTAAAATTAGAAGAGTTACAGGATAAGTCAAATTAGTAAATTTTATGTAGATCAAGTATAGCAGCTTATACTAATTTTTTAAAAAAATTAAAATAAATTCGGTTTTTTAATTATCTTACACATTGAATTTGAACGTTTTTAACATAATATAAAAATAAAAAATAATACTTGAAAATTTCGAGATTAAATTGATCAATTTGTTTGATTTTGGTAATTTAAAGATGATTTTGAGAAATTTTGTGTGAGTGAAAAATTTTCAAAATTATTAAAAAAATCGGGATAATTTTTTACATTTTTTATTTCATAAAAGAATAAAATTGTAAATAATTTTTTTTTGTTTTTATTTTGTTTTGAATTTAATTTTAATTATTGATATCAACTAGTCGTTTCAAATAATAACTCTTTTATTTTTTTTTTTTAATATGAATTTTTCCCCATTTAAAATTAAAAAAACAAATAAATATATGTATTTATTTCAATTCAATTATTTGACTTCCATAAAACTAACCCATATTTGGTTTCCACAAATACTATTTTTTTTTTTTTTTTCGTACAATTAAAGTCAAACCCCAAATATAATAGAATTGCTTTTACAAATAAAAGAAATTTTAGAACAGGATTTTAAAAAAGTTATTACACATAAAGTGTCTCATCCGAATAAATCAAAATTTATATTATTAAAGTTGAGCAAAGAAAACAAATATAAATACAAATATTAAGAATTTAAATATGTTCAAATTTTTTTAAAAAGTCCCGATTATTGTATCAAATAATATTTATTTGAAATTTAAATAATTCAGTGCTTGGATGACCAAAAACCTTATTTTTCTCCAGCTTTCTTTTTATTTTATTTTTTTATATTATATGTTTAAAATCAGAATTTGATACTTCTCTGAAAAGAAGACTATTTTACTAAATAATTTTTATAACTTTCAAAAGGCCTTAAAAAAGTTACATTAAAAATTGTTATCATAATATTTATAATTGAAATTCACTTTCTGAAAGATAACTAATTATCTTTTTTTTATTTGGGAAATATTTTGTTGAAAAATTTAAAAAAGGGTTATCTGGATTAGATGTTCTCTGAGTGATATAAATATAATAGTATAAGACAAAATTTTATCCATTTATTAGATGTTGTTGAATTACTCAAACACTTGTCAATATTAGGATATTTCCAAATTATGATTAAATTTTTTTCATAAAACAAAATAGAGAGAATTTCAGAATAAAACAAGAGGAATGAAAAATCGTATTTAATTTACCTCTGCGAGAATCTGACTTCAAACATAATATGAAAGAATTTGATAAATATCCTATATAACTCTGTAATACTTTACAATTAAGCGGAATAAATTTTGAACATGGAAACTTAAATTATTAGAGGCTTTGATGATAACCTGCTTAATTCACTATATAGTTATAAAATTCACCATAAAGTTATAAATCGCGATAATTTCCATCAAATCGCGATATATCAGAAAATATCTATCTTTGATATTATCCTCAATAATATAAAATTATCATAATTATTATAAAATCGTGATAAAAAAGTTGATGGGTTTTTGGGCTAATTGAGAAATATTTTAACAAAATACATTTTTTTGATCAAAAAATAGATTAGGTGAAAAAAAGTCATTCTTTGAAAGTACAACAAAAAAGACACTTGGTTCAATCAAGGATCAGATCCAAGAGTTTTTTTGTGTTTTCGTTTAGTTTGGTTGTCAAACCTATTGATTATATTGGATCAACAACAACAGAACTAAAGAGAAATAAATTTTTTTTCAGTTAATCGTGATGTTGTATATTGCCTTGAACAATTGGCTTCTAAAACAACCAACCTTTTATCTACTCTTTAAAAGAATATGTTTTTGGGTTAAAATATTTTCAATATTCTCAGAAAGCTAAAAAGGAGTGGGATAACTTTTCCTAAGATTTCACAAGATTTTGCAAGATGATCACAAATTATTAAGATTTTGTATACAATTGTTGTCTTCTTCTTCTTTTTTTTCTTTGAGCATCTTTGTATAGGACAGAAAACACAATTAGAGCATAGAGGTTTTTGTTTGATCGATCACCAATAAGAAGGAAAATTATTCTTTATTCTTTTTGGCGATTTAAAATTGTAAAGGTAATAACTCCATTCTAAGAAAACACATCTATTTTATAATCAAGTGTATTGTTGAAATGGGTAATCATTAGTTTGATCATAAAATTTGTTTGAAGATTTTAAATTTTGTGAAAAAAAAAAATGAATTGAAAAAAATCATGTGTTTCCACTTCAAACCAAACTCATTATCTTTATAAAAATTTTCTGTCTTTCGTAACTTTCAAACAATTGAAGACAGTTCACAACTCTTACAAACACTTTCAAACATTTATTAGAGCAGAAAGTGTTGTAAAAGTCTCAAGGCTTGATAAAAGTCAAGAGATTTGTTTTAGGGTGATTTCAAAAAAATAATTTTTCATTTTTTCGCGATAATGTTGATTTCGCGATTTTTTATGTTTTTTCGACATAAAGTAGGACTAATTTTTTTTTTTTTTTTTTATTATTTAAGGGAGGAGTTATTGACCCCTCTTATTTGCCCGAATTCCTAAATTTTTATTTAGGAATTTAATTAAAGACTCAAAAATAAGTTTATTACCCACTAAGGCTAATAAAGAGTTTGAATCCTTTTTTATAATAATATTAGAAATATTATTATTATTTAATATATTAGATATACAAGTTTTTTTTAATTCAGATATCCAGATTTTGCGATTATTTTCATAGGCTGAGCAGTTCCATAGAAAATGGTCTAAATCTTCAATAATATCTAAATTGTTTATTTTTTTACATAATTGACATAGTTTTGATTTGTTTTTATTCATAACATAAGAGTACCTGTTAAGGTAATTTGTAAAATTTCTGAGTTTTAAAATTGAAGTTGAGCCCTTCCATTTTAAATATCTTTGCTGCTTATTTATAGTATTATTGATTTGTACTATTTTTAGATATTCTTGAACTTTCCAACTTGGACTATTTTCTAAGTTTTTAATTCTAAAATTTTCTAGTTCATTTTCCAATTGTTTTAAATTTTTGGAGTACCAATTTATATTTTCTGATTCTTTTTTTTCTAAAAGGAAGATAATTAATTAATTCATCATAATGGAGGATTTTTAATTTTTGAATTAACTTAAATCTTCTTTTATATATCGTTATCCTTACGGGATCAATTTTTTGCTTCAGTTTTATAAATAAGCCTTGGTGAGTGTGGGTTGATTAATAAAAAGTTTGTAATTTTTTTATTAATCCAAGTATCAATATCTTTAAAATCTGTTTTTGTTAAATCAAATATTTCTAAACCATACAATAATTGGCTATGTAACACAGCTTTAAAAAATTGAATTTTTAATCCATTAGAAAAATTTTTTTGTTGTAAGATATTGATTAACTTTTTAAAATTGGCCTTAACTTTATCAAGGTTAAATTTTAAATGAGTTTTTTTATCTAGCCAAATACCAAGATATAAAATTTCTTTTGGAATTAAAGTTTTTTTAGTTTTATCATCATTAGGATTCATTCCAAAATCTTTTATTATTTTAAAGATTTTTTGTAATTGAAAATTTATTTCTATTAATGATCCTTTCATCAGTAAAATCAGATCATCTGCAAACATTTGATAAAGTAGGACTAATTGTGAATTTTTAATACTGTCACGGTTTTATTGCTAATAGCATGATAAAATCTGTTATCATCAAAACCTCAATTAAATCACTTTGAAAGTAAATTTCTGATTGGATAACTTTAAAGAAGTTTTGAACTAAAACAAAAGTTTTTTAAATAATCTAAAAAGGTAAACTTTTGACAATTTCTATTTACTCAACTGAAATTCAAGTTTAACAAATATACCGTTGATAATTATACAATTTAAAATTCGCAGTTTAAAAAAATATTGAATAGCCCTTAAATTATAAAATTAAAAACCTGATTTGAAATATGATTCCCAATAGGTTTGTTTCACGTTTTTTTTTTCTTCTCATTTTAAACCAGAATGTGGATTGCCGCCTGAAATCTGAATTAAAAACACTTCAAACCGTTTCCTAATTTAACAATTCTGAAATACAAGGTTTACTTTGTGAAATATTATTAAAAATAGTTATTAGCATTTTTTTGCAAAAGTTATTGAAATTAAATTCACGTAAAAAAGTTAACTGAGAACGATAAAAGTTAAAAGAACAAAGTTTTCCAATTTGAGAGTTGTTTATTTCTTATTTTTATAATTTAAGATACTTGTCAGTTATTACCTTTTATTTTTTTTTCAGTTCTCAAAAGATATTTTTTATTTGGAGAAAAAATAATTTTCAATTTTTAAAAATTCATTTTTACAAGACAAAGTGAGAAAAATTGAAAATCAAATTTCTTTTTTTTTGTGTAACTCAGAATCTAAGACTAATTTTAAAAAAAAGTTTCAAGAGAATTTTTTAAAGAGAATTTTTTTGACAAATATTTTATCTTTCTCCTTTTCTTTATTTTTTTTTAAAATTCAACTTTAAAATCTCAGGTTATGTTTCCATGACTTTAGTAAATTGAAAACTCAAAAAAACAATTCATTTACCCTTAATTAATAAAAAAAAAAAAGGAACAAAAATATTTAGTTAAGGACTATTTTTACAATTCAACGAATAGTCTTTAAACAATTTGTTCCAATCTCATTTGAAACACAAAGGAAAGATCTTTAAAATATTCTCTAATTTGGATCTATAGATCATTTTAGGATATTGTTGAAATGAAAAAAATCACCAATAAATTTTGATGTACATGAACTCGACCACCTTGCTAAGGACTGTCTATAATAATCACGATTTTTTAACATTAAGGAAGTAAGTACATTTTACCATTTTGAAAAATTTTAATTTATTAACATTACTTAAAAATTTTTTTGGAGTGCCACCAGATATTGAAACTTTGAAACCAAAATACCATTCTCTACTCTATTTGTGAAAAGACCCAAAATAAATCAGATTGTAATCTTAATTTTTTCAATTTTTTGAACATTTTTTTGATTCGATTTTTGGTTTTATTAAATTTGGTTTTGGATCTAAAGATGTGTTTATACAAACAATTGAAATTTTCCAAACAGTAAATCAACAAAATATACCCGAAAAGGTATGAATTTGAAACAAATATTTTCTTTTAGAAGACCAAACAAGAAAGATCACCATTATAAATAAATTTGTTGAAATCAAGAATGAAAAAAAAATAATTGATAAAAGCCTATTTTTGAAGATTGGTTTTCTTTATCTTCTTAGTTTGTATGAATAAAAATTATTTTTTTCCTTTAATTTCTCTCCCATTACTATTTATTATTATTTTTAAAAACACCTTTCTGACAAATTTGCATTCAAAATTCTTTTTTAAAATATTTTTATCAAACAAAACTAAAACAAGGAATACTATTTCAAAAATTAAAATAAAGGGCTTGGATTCTTGGAATCAAAAAACAGTTATAAAAGATTCAAATCAAAATAATTGAAAAATACAAGAAAAATTTCAATCAGATTCTGATTTTTTTTTAGTTCTTATTGTAATTGAAAATAAATAATTATAAAATCAAACGAATTTGTCCAATAAACCCCCATTCTCAAGAAGAATTAAAAAAATCTCTGATTTTCTAAACCAAATCAAGAATTTGAAGAATTAAATGAAAATAGGATTTTTAAATTCATTTTGGAAATTCTTTTGAAATAAACAGTAATTTGTTTTTCAAAAATTTTCCAAACAAAAATTTTTTCATAAAGAATTAAAAACAAAACCAAATAAAGAATAAGTAATTGTGTAAAATGGTATAGATAAGATTCAGTAATAAATCATTTTTATTAATTTTTTTTTGATCAATTTTTTCATTTTTTTTTGATTTCCTTTTTTTAGTTGGAATGAAAATATCTTTTACTTGGATATATTCCACTCTAGTATTTATGAAAATATCAATGTATTTGACTAAAGAAATGATTTAAAGAATTCAATTTCACATAAATGGTGGCACTCAAAAAATGAAAAATGTACTTACCCCCTTAAAAACACTTCTCAATATTTAAAACTTTTAAATCGAAATGATCGTATTATCAGTGATTTTTGACCATTGGATGACTTTGAATTGTCACATTATCACCTCAAACGAATTAATCTGTTCTAGTCCTACTTTGAGTTTTTCAAAGACATAGAAATCAAATTTTCTATTTCAAAAAAATATTTTTATAAAAGACAACCAATTTTTAACCTAAAATTAAAATTTCAACTTCTCTTACTACCTTAGAGATATTAGAGGTTTTGATGATAACATATATTATCATGATATTAACAATAAAATCGCTATAATATTAAAAAATCGCGGTTAGTTCAACTTTATCGTGAAAATCAACATTATCGTGATATGCACATTATAGCTAAAAAATGAAAAATTCTTTTTTTTAAATTACCTTAAGGGACAAATAACTCTTATTTATTTTTTTTACCAAAGTCAATAGAGTAATTATTTATATAAGGATACAATTTAACCCGATGTACAACTTCCTTTGTTAACTTTACAGAAATGAATAATCATTTTTAGAAGTTTATTTTTTCCAATGAAATTTCCAGTAAAAAGATCAAGATCCTTTTTTTTTTGGGTTTTTGGATAAAAAGAGAAAAAAAATTGTAAAAATAAATTTATTTTGAAGAAATCACACTTTTAGTAATTTCTGAGAGTCTTTATGAACTAGTAACGTTGTGTCTTTAATCTCATTTTAAGCATATAATAAAAATCAAATAAAAATCAATCAAATATTGAATCCTTGAAGATCTAAAAAAATTGATCATTTCTTTTATTTGCAAATATTTTTTAAATTTCAAGAAATCTCAAAGGCTAGTCAATATCCTTTTTTAAATACCAAGGGTATAAACACGGAACTGTTTGTATTAAAATCAGTTGTTTGATTATATCTATATTTTTTTAAAATAGAAATATGTATTTAAATTGTTTTATAGTTTAAAGATCTTTAAAAAATTGAGAAATAATTGTAAAGTCTATTTGATACATTTAATCTTTGGGTTGTTAATGACTTACTGAAATAATTAAGATTGAGCTATTAATTATTAATTATAAATAATCAATTTAAAAAGTATTTCATGAGATTAAAAGTCGAATTTTCCAGGCTTTAAAAAAGTATTTGGGAGAATTTTTAATTATATTGTTTGGTTCTTTTTCTTGGATTTTTTTCATTCAATCCCGAGAAAAAAATTGATTTGAACTGTTCCTTGAATCAAAAAATTATATTTTTTGACAATGTTTAAAAAAATTTTGTATTTGTTTTGAAATTAAGTAGATTATTTAAACTGAGTTATTATAGAACTTGTTGGTGTTATTTTTTAATACTTATTTTTGTACACTTCTTTTCCGACAATAAGATTTCAATCTTCTTTCAAAGAAAATAATTTTTTTAAAATAATTCAGAAATATGTTGAGTTTTGAACTTTTCAAAAATGAGAAAAATTGATCAGAATTTTTTTAAAACAATAATTCATTTCTGAAAAAAGTTTTATTAGGAGTTTTGTCTTGTAGTAATCAGATTTTTACTTCGTTTTTCAATTTCAAATACTGTAATTTTTTTTTAAATTTTTCAGTAAATTTACTATAAGATTTTTTTAGTTTACTAGTCCCTTAATAAAAATCTCTTGAATTTTACAATGTCTTGAGACTTTTACAACACCTTTCCCCTTTAATAAAGGTTTGAAAGTGTTTTTAAGGGTTGTGAACTGTCTTCAAGTGTTTGAAAGTTTTGAAAGACAGAAAACTTCTATCAACGGATTGAATTTGTTTTGTTGAGGAAATGCAAAATTTTTTTCTTATCATTTTATTTTTTAACAAAATATAAAATCTCAAACAAATTTTATGATCAAACTAATAATTACCCATTATAACAATATACTTGAATATATAATAAATGTGTTTTCTTAGAATGGAGTTATTACCTTCACAATTTTAAATAGTCAAAAAGAATAAAGAATAATTTTCTTTCTTATTGGTGATCGATCAAACAATAACCTCTAAGCTTCAATCGTGTTTTCTGTCCAATAAAAAGAAACTCAAAGAAGAAGAAAAGGAAAAAGAAGGCAACAATTGTATACAAAAAATCTTAATAAATGGTGATCATCTAACAAGGATGTTGAAAAATCTTTTGAAAATTTATCCGACTCCTTTTAGCTTTCTGAGAATATTGAAAATGTACTTTCACCCAAGAACACATTCTTTAAAGAATGGGTGAAGTGTTGGTTGTTTTAGAAGCTAATTATTCAAGGTAATTTCCAACACCACGATAAACTGAAAAAATATTTATTTCTATTTATTTCTTATTGTTGTTGATCTTAAAGGATCAATAGGTTTGACAACCAAACCAAATGAAAATACAATAAAAATCTTGGATCTGATCCTTGATTGAATCAAGTATCTTTTTTGTTGTTTTTTAAAAGAATAACTTTTATTTCCCTAATCTATTTTTTTGAAAACATTTCTTTGTAAAAATATTTCCCAATTAAACCAAAAACCCATCAACTATTATATCGCGATTACTTGTTAACCAAGATATATTGAGATTTACCACCTTTTTTTAAATAATTATCGAGATTTTTGATATTACTAAATAATTTTTTTGATAAAAACTATTTCCCATAAGAGAGGATTTGATGATAGCTAGGCTTAATTCACGATAAAGTTCTCACAATTAATATTTTCAAAAATGGGAAAATGAACTAAATTTTTAAAAAAATGTTTCTTATAATTTTTTCAAATAATTGGCCCTCCTTATTTTTTTACCAGTTTCAAAATAAAAAAAAATTTAAAAATTTGAGCAAAATATCTACTCTTTTTTTATTCTTACATTTTTTAAGACAGATTTCATTTTCTAGAAATATCAATTATCATTGTGTTAATCTTTCATTGTGTGTCTTTTATTAATGATAGTTTACAACATTTCAAAGCTATATTGTAAAAAAATCAAAAAACGTGAAACACACCTAATCTATTATTTCTGAAAAAAAAGGATTCTGAAATTGCTGTTGGTCATAAAATGTCAAAAAGCTTTAAAGGAATTTTGTTTGCAAACTCATTTTTTCATAAAAACACTTTGCTTCCTGTTTTTTTAATTACAACTTACCGATGAAATTTCTGTTTGTCTTTTTAGCCTTTCTTTTTTTCGTAATGATAAGCGGGGAAAACATGATTTATCTTGAAAACAGCCAAATCAGAGTTGGCGTTGATTTAGACTTTGGAGGTGTCATTACATATTTGTCTGCTGCCAACAACAATTTGAATCAAATCAACCGCCACGATCGTGGAAGGTGTTGCCAGGGCTCTTTTTATAGCGGGCCAGATCCTTACGACTCGTGTACCTTTATGGGCAAGCCGTGGCCATGGAACCCAATTGGCTCAGGAGACCGATACGGCCATTCCTCTCGTGTTCTTTCACACAGCAAGACTTCTACAAGCCTTAATATCAAGACAAAGCCCCTGCAGTGGGCATGCGATAATGTTGAATGTGAGTGTGAGTTTGAGAAAAAGATTTGGTTAGACGAAGACGCCGTCAGAGTTCAATTTACTCTTCACAACCACAGGAGCGATAAAAATGATTACGGAAAAAAAGATCAAGAACTACCAGCTTTGTACACGATCGGCAAGTTGGGAACTTTGACATGCTACACAGGAAACAAACCTTGGACAAACGGGGGACTGACCGTATGGGAACACCCAGGCTTTAACCCTTGGACACCAGGCAAAATCCAATGCTCAGAAAAATGGGCTGCCTTTTACGACGAAGAAACACAATTCGGATTGGGACTTTATTCAAAAAACAATATCAATTTCCTAACGGGATTTTCAGGAACAAAAAATAAAGGTGGTCCTTATGACTCTGAGACAGGGTACATCGCTAGCCTTGGTGAGCTAGATATTAAAGCCGACGAAACTTACACTTATGAGTTTGCCTTAGTTCTTGGTTATATTAAAACAATTAGAACTTGGGTTTATGAACAGAACAACCATTAATTTTTGTTTCTTTTTTTTTTTTTTTTGTTATTGCCTTGATCATTGCCTCTGCACTTTTGATTTATTTTGTCTTTGAAATTAATTTGTTTCCACTCCAAATCTAATATCCATTGAGAATCAATAAAAGCTTTGAAATTTACTTCTTCTTCTTTTTTTTTTTTTTTTAAATAATTGTTGAGAGAAAAATGGTTGGACAGAAATTTTAATTGGGAACATTACTGAAAATGATTTTTAATTTCTTTCGTTTGTGAAATAACTAAAGAAAATAACCATAATCTACTTATTAGAATAAGGATTAATGTAATTCTACTTTTTCAAAAGCTTATCTCTTATAATCTAAAGCAAGTTTAAAAATTACCATTTTCAGAAATAATAGTAAACTTTACTAAAACTTGGATTTTTGTTAAAATAGCATGATCTACTTTAGTTATCAAACACTCAAACGAATATTCTACACAAAACACATATTAATGAACTTGTAACACATTTAAATCTGGATTTATATAAAATTCACTTAGTTATCAATAGGATTTGATTTTCAATTTTACTAATGTTCCCAATTAAAAATGTTTACCAAACATTTTTCTGTGTCCAACATTTTTCTCTCAACAGTAATACACTATTTCAACACAAAGGATAATTTGTTCATCTCAAATAATACCACTCAATTCAATTCTTTTGAGTGCAATCTACTTTGATTGAATATTTAATATTTTGAACATGCAAATACCAATGATTTTTTTAAGAGATTTGTTTGATCCAAGGATTTCTAAAATAAAATTTCACAACATCAAGAAAACTTCATCACAATCTCTGATTTTATTTTTTGTTTGGTTTTCAAAAGTCAAGAAATAACAATAAATGAAAAAAAATTTATTTTCCCATTGATTTGTAAGGGTTAGTTCTTGGCTTTAGTTGTAGTCATTCAATATTTTAATTTGTTAACATTACTTTGCTTGGTTGGTAATGGTTTGATGAAAAATTAAGCAAAAGTTTTTTTATTTTTAAAAATTTCAACTTTCGATTAACAAAAATTAACTGTTTTTCAATTGTAGAAAAAAGTATAATTTCCGATCAAACACAATATTCTTTTTTTCAAGACAAAAATTGTTTCTGTGTTTTTTTACCTCTCAAGGAAAACAGGTTACAAAAAATATATTATTTTAATTTCATCACTTTTTCTGAGAAACCAATTCAGAAAAATTAATTGAATTTTTTTTCTATGAAACAAAAAAAGTTGCTTGTCATAAAAAAATAATACTGAAAAAAGTACATTTAGTGTTTTTATAAAAAAAGTCCAAGAAATTAGTGAAAAAACTGAAACTAAAAAACATTTATTATTTTTATGAGAAAAGAATTCTCACCCAGAATCTAATATACTATCATGAAAAAAATACT
This sequence comes from Anaeramoeba flamelloides, assembly GCA_027625915.1. NCBI lineage: Eukaryota > Anaeramoebidae > Anaeramoeba > Anaeramoeba flamelloides. The sequence continues at coordinate 533,071 of JANTQA010000026.1, forward strand.
GGATATGAAAATAATCCATAACACACCTTTAAATTTATAATAGGGAGGGAAATGTTGTATAATATCTGTATAATTTCATTTATTTAAGAATCAAATTTTAAAAATTATAACTCACCCACTTATTAGAATGATGATTAATTAAATTACAATTGTTTCAAAAAATTACCCAATCAAAAAACAAGAATAAAATTTATCATTTTTCAAAATCATACTAAACCTATATAAAATTATATTGTTTTTTCAAAATGTGTTGATCTACTTTGGTTCTCAAACAATTAAATGAGTATTATATAGGCACTTTCTTTAATGAAATTTAAGTAGGTTTATTACCAGTTTCATAAAAAATTTGGTTTGTTATAAAAAGGATTTGATTTCTATTATATTTGAAATTACAAAATAATTATCCTAATAATAAAAATTAAATATATTTTCAGTGATTTTTTTTCATCTCAAGTATTTTTTTTCACTACTATACTTTCAAGAAAAAAAATCGAACTTGTATGTTTATTTGAATTTTTTCGTTCTTTAAATTTTGTTAAATTTTTTTTGAATGCCAGAAAAATCTATTTCTATCTTTAATTGACATTCAAAAATCTAAAACTTTTTCTTAATTTAACTCTATTTGATACCAATTTCAACTAAACATCATTTCAAAAATTGTGACCCACCCAAAAGAATAAATTGAAATAAAAAAAATTATATCCTTTAGTATCCACGAACAACTAATAATTAAATATGATTTGTAATTCTCACTTTACAAACATTGCAAATATAAAAAAAACCCAGTTTTGTAAAAATTAATAAAAAAGAAAACCAAAAACTAAAAAAAAAGTTAGTATCAATTTTTGAAATTAACATTATAGATTGCATATTACTGAACTTTTAACTAAAAAAAAGTTGACAAGAAGATTTTTGGCTAATAATTCACTTAATTTTAAAAGACTTTACATGGTCTCAATTTTCTTAATAATTATTATCTTTCCATGATTTTTTTTTCCTTCTACATGATCTTTTTAAAAAAAAAAAATAAAGGAAAAACCAAAAATTTGAAAAAAACAAAAAATTGACAAAATTAGAAAAAATGAATTTAACTAAAAAGTTTGAAAAAATTTTTATGATAAGAATACTGGAATAAACCCTCAAAAAAAATTTCCATTAACATAATAAATTGAGTCAAAATTTTCAACAATAGTTTATATTATTGAAAAAAAAATATATATTTATAAAAGAGGTATATATATCAATCCGATAATAGTTTTGGCTAACTTTAACTTTTTGATTTTAATTTCCTTTGATACAAAATCCTGTTAAACCATTTTTTACTTTTTACAACATTGGGTTTTGAGTTCATACATAATTTAAAATTCTAATAGGAGATAAAATTACAAATAGAATTGTCTCAATTTGACCAAATCGAAAAAAGCCTAAAAAAAAAGAGTACTTGAAAAATTTCTCCAACCAAGAATATGTCGGAAGAATTTCAGAACTATTATTTAGATTGTAAGTATTTTCCACATAAGACTACAATTCTTCTTTTGACAACTCACTAACAGAACCACTCCAAACCATCAACCAAATTTTTCAGTCATTTTTCAATAATTTAACTTTTTTAATAATATCCTTTTGTTAAATTAAAAGAGTTCCAAGCCCAACCAAACGAAACGATCCAAACATGGACAAAAAAATCACAATTAATTCACTTAACCAATTAATTGACGAAACAAAAATCACGTTTTTAGAAGGGAGCTATGAGAATGTGATTCATACGTTGAACCCATTCAAGAACTATTCACTTGACGTGAAGGCACCAATAAATTATTTTTATTTGCTATTAAAAGGGTTTAAGTTGCTGGAAGAGAGTTATGAAAACATTGGGAAATACAGCTCCTCGATCAAAGTCTTAACGATTATGAAACAAAACTTTTTTTCTTATTATCACAATTTGCCCTTGGATCACCCTTTAACTTTCCCCATCTTTAGTATCATGGAAAATACATTGTTTAAAATAGGGCAATTGTACCGAAAGAAGGAACAGTACCCAGAGGCATTAAACAGCTATCGGCAATTTGTTCATTTAACTCTTCGATTGAATATTTTCCATTCCAAGACACAAGCCAAATCACGCTTAATAAAAACCTCATTGTTCTATGTCATTCAAATTTTATTAACAAAAATCTCTTCAATGTCCTACAAGCCCATGATCAACCCAAAGTCCATTAGGAATCTCAAAAAAAAAGAATCCCCAAAGATGCAAATCAAAGACTTAAACGACAGAAAGGGATTTCCCTTTATTGTGAACCACAGCGATTTTGTCCCTTTAATGATTCCTGAAGAAGCATTTTTAGCATTGTCTCTTCTTGAGGAATTGATCATACGAGATAACACGACTTTTAATCTTCCGCTTGATTCCAAAAAAAATAAAAAAAAATTAGGCTCTGGAAAGAAGAAGAGCACTTCTTTTACTTCAAGAAAAAGGACCAACACTGTCTTTAATTCTCCATATCTCATTAAAAATAAGAAAAATAAAATAAACAAGAACGACAAAGTTTCCCAAACCCAATTTCTTGGTAACAAAAAAAGAAAAAATAAAAAATTAAAAAAAATAAAAACTGAATACGGCATTAGCCTTGATAAGAAAAAAAAAGATAAGGCCAAAGAAAAGAAAAAAGGTGAAAAGGAAACAACTAAAAATAAAAAGAAAAGTGGAGAAAAAAAAAAGACAAATAAAAATAAAAAAAAACCCAAAAATAAACAATTGCCAACTTCATTAAATGTGTCTGAAAGAGATTCAAACAGTGGTTCTTTTACAACGTCAAAGGAAACAAGAATTAACGATGAAAAACTGAAAGATAAGAAGAACAAAAAGATCCAAAAAAAAAAAGAAGAAGAAGAAAAAGAAAAAGAAAAAGAAAAAGAAAAAGAAAAAGAAAAAGAAAAAAAAGAAAAAGAAAAAGAAAAAGAAAAAGAAAAAGAAGAAAAAGAAGAAGAAGAAGAAGAAGAAAAAGAAGAAGAAGAAGAAAAAGAAGAAGAAGAAGAAGAAGAAGAAGAAGAAAAAGAAAAAGAAAAAGAAGAAGAAAAAGAAGAAAAAGAAGAAGAAGAAGAAAAAGAAGAAGAAGAAAAAGAAGAAGAAAAAGAAGAAGAAGACAAAGAAAAAAACAATAATGACAAGAACAAAAAAAAAGATTTGTATACTGTTAATCACGTGAATAATGATATACTGGGGCGAAGAAGAACAATTACAATAGCAAACAAAGGCAAAGACTTTAAAAACAAAAAGGAAAAAGAAAAAGAAGAAAAAAAGAAAAAGAAAAAACCAAAAAAAAAACCAAAAGACACCATAGTTGATGATTTTGTTGTCATTGGCAAGGTTCGAAAAAAAAAAAAAAAAAAATCCCTCGTTGACGGCATCCCGTGCATCAATTCCTTGTTCTGTATTAATTACGCCTATAGATACAACTTGATGAATTTAGGATTCCATTACGAGCGCGCTATCAAAAGCAGACCAAGCTCTATGCAATTGTTAACAGAATTATCATACATCCATATCCACAATAACAAAACGGAACTCGGGCTCAGCTTATTGAACATTTCCATTGAAACGATCTCTGAGGAGCACATTGTATTAATCTTATTAAAAATTAAATTGCTATTAACTTTGGATGAATCTGAAAAAATAATGGAGGCTTTAAATTTGACAAAGCTGGTTCTTCAAAAGGGGATTGGACCAATTTTGAAAATCAAATATTTGCAGGGCCTATGCTATGCAAAACTCGGCTCGTTTTCAACAATCAAAAACCTTTCGAAAAGGAAGCGCTATCAAAAAATGGCACTTCAGATCTTGAACGATTGCTATTTGCAGGATCCAACTGATCCCGAATTTGCGTTTTCGCTAGCGCTTTTCAATGCCAGGCTGCGCTTCATTGACGATTCCCTCTATTATGCAAGAATAGCCTTCAAGCTGGACAAAACTTCTGAACAATATTGGCAATTACTAGCCTTGATTTTGACGTCGAAAAAGGATTATCCCACCGCAGACAAATTTTGCCGGGATGCAATTTACGAATTCCCACAATCCATTAATTTGATATTGCTTCGTATTCGAACTTTGATTAAGATGAATAGTAAGCAAAGCACATTGGTGTTACAATTTGCACTTGAGCAATGGAAAAAGCTATTTATTAACACCCTCAAAAATTGCCGAATCGTGAAGGAAATTTTACAGTTGCACATCCATTTAAATGATACATATCCCCGCTACACCGACAGCAAGAGGAAGCCAAATTTGGAATTTCAAAATTTGAAACATTCAACGAACGCGCCCCCAAAGCCCTCGGATTTAAATTCCAGCCTACGCTCGCTTTCTGGCTCATTTTCAAATGCCAGTGGCGCGCTTAGCCTAGGCAACGAGGAGAATAACAACGATCGGCTATTATCGTCCGTAAAGGAAAATTCCTTTATCAACGATGACCCTAACTTCTCAAATAAAAACAACCAATTGGAATCATCCAGGATCCTTTTATTAACATTGAACGGCAATAATAACGGATCCAAGATCTCAAAAACAATTGCAGATATCATTATCAACATTGTCTTGGAGACACACAACAAAAAGAAAACCAGTAAAGGCAGTACCAATGGTAACAGTCAAAAAAATAGCAAAAATATAAACAAAATGAAAAATATCAAAAAAGCAAACAAAAAAAAAAAGGCGGATTTCCAATCAAACCAAGACAGCAACAAAGAAAAGCAACAGGAATCACTTTCCGATAATTGGATCGAAGGTTTCATTAATGAAAACCAACAGAATAAAAAAATTGCTAACGAACTGCTGCAATTGGAAAACAACGAAAAGTACCAAAAGCAATCAAAGTCAATCAAGCATTTGCTCATACTGTATTCACAAATCTGGAACCTTGCGGCGAGAGCGTATATACAGATGGAAAAACTTGACGAGGCAATGAACTGTATAAGGGAAAGTTATGTCCAGCCAGTAATAAGTGCAGAAACCTTTTTTTGCTTTGGCCTTTTGCAATTTAAAAAAAAAAATTATGATCAGGCCTTAGAACACTTCCAAAAGGCACTGCTTTTAGATTCAAACCACATAGATTCCATTTGCTACTCTGGCTTGATATATTTAAAAAAATGCAAGTTACTCACCAAAAAAGAAAAAATTAAATCAATTCAAATTTCAATTTCTACTTTGAAATCTGCAATAAAACTAAATAACCAATCTTCCATTGCCTGGAAATTCCTTGGATTAGCATTTAAAAAAAAGGCACGCATCATTTCGGCTTCTTCTTCTTCTTCTTCTAATGTCAATGATAATGTTAATAATAACAGTGCTGGCAGCAGTGACAATTCTACTATTTCTTTATCTTCATCGAAAAATGTGAAAGAATTATGGGAAAAATCAATTCAATCTTTAAAAACAGCAACACAATTAGAAGCCACAGAACCAGTCTATTCATTTGAATATATCCCATTTCACATTTAAGACCATTTATGTTTCTTTTTATTTTTTTATTTTATTCAATTTTTTTTTTTCCATTTTTAAAAATTAATATTATAAATCACCAATATAAGATTTTTCAATTATTTTTATTTTTATTATAAATCACAATACTTAATGATTTTTTTGTCTCTTATATTTAGTTTTTTTTTATTTTAGTATATTTTTTTGGGATCAAATATAAAATAATCTTTGGAATAATTCAATTTTTTTGGTAAATTAGTAATTTTTCTAAAAAAACCCGAAAAAAAAATTTACCCGAAATTTTTTAACTTCTTATTTCAAGTAATTTATGATAACTGGACTTGGTTTTTTTATTAGTTGACTTTTAGTAACTTAAATTTCAAATTTTATTATCAAGTTCAAATTTTTAAAAAAGTGAAAGTAATTTTTTTCTTTGTTTTAAACTAACTCATATACTTAGACATACCCTTGGTCAATCTTTTGAATTTAATTTGTTGATTAGCTAATCATAAAAAGTTTTTTTTAATTTTCTTCCTTTTACTTTCTTTTCAATATTAACAAAAAATAATCAAGTCAAAGTTTAAAGATGACTTAAATACAAAACCCTTTTGTCAAAGAAATTTCATAATTATACCCCTAATTTCTTATTAAACACCTATTTTTGATTTTATTATTTGTGAATTTCATTATGTTTTCATTATTTTTCATTTAAACAAGTTCTCGAAAAAACTCTTTTAATATTTATTATTAACCCATTAATTGAGAAAAGAGCACATAAACTTTTTCTAACTTTTCCAATTTCCATTTTAGAAATCGAGAAACACATTTTAGATACACCAAATTTTTTGATTGTGGATCTTTCACAAAAAAAATCAAAAATTAAGAAACTGAAAACAATTTGAAGAAAAATACAAAACCTAAAGAACACTAAACAATTTCTCAAACATGATCGTTATTTGTAAAATAAATTACAAATATTTTTTCCAAATTACCAAAAAAAAAAATAAGTTTTTATCACAACACACAATTCGATTGAAGTTTTCTTGGTGTTTACTGAACCACTTTTCTACTTTGACTACTTTTAAAAATTTTTAATTTAGGAAAAGTGAAGATTATTCTGAAAAAAAACAAGATTTTCTAATTTGTTCAACAAATAGGTGTATAGTTTTACTTTATTTTCATTTCCCTATTTGCATATTTATAATATCTTAACAAATCTCAACCTATTTCTTTGATAACTCTATTTGTGAAAGAAAAACATGAAAATTTAGTGAATTTTTTCTTGTTTAATAATTCAAATACAATTAATTAAGCAAAAAAACACTCAAGTTTCTTTCTGTTAATAAACAAAAAGATTTTCCAAGAAAAATTTCAGGAAATTAAACTTTGACAAAAATTCTTTCTCAGTTTTCGATTTTTGTTTCTTTAAACACTTATTCCGAAATTCTCCACGTTGTATTAAAAAACTTTTGTAAATATCATTTAAATTACAAAGCCAAGGTCAAGGAAATTTCCAACTATTTAGATCAAAAAATCTTTTTCAGTGTATTTTTTAATCAAAAATTCAAAAATTTTTGAGATATGTAAACTCGAACATCCTAATTAAGAAACAAGGAAATGAAATTGAAAAAGAATCAAGATTTTGTAACTAAAAAATGAAGATCATTTCAAACTCTCAATCAACAACTCTAACTTTAGAAGACCACATATACTATTATTGTTGGCCTTTGGGTTTCTTAAATTATTGTATTGTCTTCCTAAATACTGTAAATCCTTACACCGAAATTCTTATTTTTATTTAGTTTTTTCTTAAATTAAGGTTTTACAAGACTACTTTCAAGACTAAGATTTGACCTGTTTGGTATTTTGAACAGAACAAAACCTTACCAAGTACCCAAAATATGTTTTTTTTATTTGTTTTTTTGAAAATTTTTCTTGTTTGTGCACAAGAGTAAATATAAAATTGGGATCAAAAAATTGTTTTATTGCTCAACAAATTCAAAATTTTCTTAAATTTCGATTTTTGGTGTTTAGAAGTCTATAGGACGTCTAGTTTTCGAGATATTTCCCAAAATCGATTTTTATATACAAATTTTTTAATTGTGATTTTTCACAGCTATTTTGGACAATAACTCGAAAAATATAAGAGCCCCAAAAAAATGAAAAATTGAGATTGTTTTTATATTTTTTATATAGTGGCCCCCATAGATTAAAATGAATTTTAAAGTTTTTTTTTTAATTGTAGGTTTTAGTATATATAACTATTTTAAAATCTTCTACTCCTCACACGGAAAAAACTACTTAGTTACCAGTATTTATCCGAATTTTGGTACCTTAAGAGGATTTTAATTTTTGTTAAAAAAATTTTTGAAAAGATTTAAAGGTAAATTCAGGTAGCAAACATGTATACTTTAATTGATCAAATTATATATAAAAATTTTAAAAAAAATAAAAAAAAAACTATTATTTTAATTGATCTTATCAGGGATCGAACCCCGGCTACACACTTTTCAACTTTTGAGATCTCGGTGCTCTACCGCTGAGCTAATGAGTAATTATTGGATATTGTAAAATTATAAAATTCTGAAGATAATACAGTCAGTTTCACTTTTAAGGCACAAACTTTCAACGAAAATTATAGACACCAAAAAAATCTCAAATTAAGGTATAAAATTCAAATTCTAGTAAAAATAAATTGTAAAAATTAAAATTACAAATTTTGTGCCTTAATTTGAGATTTTTTTGTGCCTTAATTTTCGTTGAAAGTTTGTGCCTTAAAAGTGAAACTGATTGTAATAAAATTAAATTTTTAATTGAGTAATTTTTCTAATATATTTTTTTTTGAAAAAAAAATCCAAGTTTTTTAAGATTAAAAAAAATTTTTTTTTTTTCATTGTAAAAAATTAACAAATTTAAAATTGAATTGAAAAAAACTTATATAAAAAAAATTTTTTTTTAAAAAAAATCATTTTAATCGGAAACTCTAGTAAAAATTTTTTTAGCATTTTTTTTATATTTTTCTAGTGATTACACTATCAAAAATTTGAAAAAAATGAATATTAGATAAAATAAGATGAGGTCTAATATTTTTTTTTATAAAATATTGGTTCTGTGAATTTGTTTTCTGTTAAATTAGAAAAAAATGAAAATTTACCAGAGTTTTCCAATTAAAAAAATTTTTTTTTTTAAAAATTGTTTTTCAGTTAAAATAAAAATAAAAATCATTTTTTTGAGATATTTAAAAAAAACATTTTTCTTTCAAAGTTACCAATTTTTAGTACTTTAAAAAATATTTTGAAAAAAATTTTTTATATACATTTTTTAAAATTTTCAATTTTGAAAAAAGTCAAAAACACCCATTTTAAATACTAAATATTTTCGAAAACTCTAACCCTCATAAAGTTTAAATTTAAAAACTTCACAAAAAAAATCAAAATAAAAAATTTTTGAAAAAAAATTTTTGTCTATATCAAATTATTTTTTATATTTCATTTTATCAACTAATATTCACAGTAACTTATGTATTTTTATCATTAACTTGGATAAAAGTAAAAAAAAATAAAAAATATTTTTTTTTAATCTAAAAAAAAAAATTTCAAAATTAAAAATTTTATAACTAATGTAGTTTAAAATATATTATAAATATAATATTTGAGTAAATCAAAAATGGGAAAATCAAAAGAGTAGTAAAAAAATTTTCAAAAAAAAATTTTTTTTAAACCTTCATTTTTTCAATTTTTTTCACTAAAATCATATTTTTGATTGAAAATTACCCTAGTAAGATGATCTTTAAAACACCAAAAAAAATTATTTTAGTGTTAAAATGTACCTTTTTTAAAAATGAAAAATTCTAAATTTCAAAAAAAACTTTTTTTTGAGAAAAAATCGAAAATTGAGAATAACTTCTAAAATAGAGGAGATAAAGAGCTCTAAACTTGAAAAATCAATTCTTCAGATTATTTTGATTTTGGAACGATGAGTAATTCGCCCAGAGATCCAATATTTATAAATTCAATTTTTTTCAATTTATACTTGTGTGGGGTTTTCTCTCAAAATACAATTGTTTGGTTCAATAGAAATTGAATTGGAGTGTTGTGTGGGAAAGTTTTTGTGGACTTTTTATTCAAGGATCAAACAAAATTTACAGTTGTTTCAATAACCCGTGTTGATTTCAATAAATATTTTTTTTCGGACTTTTACTGGTGTTTTTGTAATTTTGTGTTTTTAACTGTTGTTTTGAAAATTTTAGGAATTGTTCTTGGTTTTTAATTGTTGTTGAAAATTCATGTGAGTAAAATTTTCTCTATTTTTAACAGCAAAGTACATATTGACCATAATATTGTCATTCTCGGAGTAATAATTGAAATTTTTTTTCAACATTTTTTGAATTATTTTTTCTTTTAAAAAATAAAAGATCTTGATATAATAAATGAAAATTGATCTTTTTTGAGATTTAATTTGTTCTCATTCTGAAAATTGTTTAAATTGAATTGATTTTTAAATAATTTGGAAATTGGACATGTTCTTGTCAAATTTTAATCAGAAAAAATATCTGTAAATTTACTTTTGATTCATTATGAAATATTTCTTCACTGAGGATTCTTATCTCATCCAATAGAGCCAAAAATTAGAACAAAATAAAAAAAAATCATCCAATTCAAAGATAAGATTTGAAGACAATTGACTAAAGGAAAAAACGACAAATGAAATGAATTTTTTTTTCATTTCGTTTTCAAAAAACTTTGAAAAATTAATATCTCAATTTTTACTCATATGGAGATATCAGTAAAAAAGGATTTTCAGAAACTCTTTTTATCCTTTTTGTCGTTTTTTGATTTGTATTTATTCAAAACGAAAGATTTGGTTATTGTGAATTTTGGTGTTGTTTTGATTAATTTGGTTAAATTAGATCTCATTTATGGGGAGATTGGTCTTGAAGGTAGTACAAAAACACTTTGGTTATATGATCAAAGTGTAAATATCGTTTGATTTGAAAGTATAGTTAGACTAAACTGTATTTTTTCCAAAACAACAGATTAATAACATAAAAACACAGTTATTGTAAAAAATAAAACATGTTAAAAAAAAAAAACCACAGTTATTTCAAAACAACACAAATAATTTTGAAAAACACAAACAAAATCGTCAACAAGGGTTATTGAAACAACTGTATTTACAAAAATTAATCAGGTTTTAATTATTTTAAAAAATTTGTTGACAATAATAAGAAGACAAAAATGAACTAACTTTTCTATGAATTTATCATTTTCACTTGATCGTTAAAAAATAATTTATAAAAATGTAAAAAAATAATCCAATATTTTTTAAATTTTACTTTTTTTTGAAAAATTACCAAAAAATGAGAAATTAAGTTTTAAAACCAAAATTTATATCAAAAAATTAAAAAATACGCTGGAATTAGACAACACTTACCAAAATAATTGTATTTGGTCAATTTTGATTAAAAAATTTTTTTAGGGTAAATTTTTTTTTCGGGTTTTTTTAGAAAATTTAAGAAGCACTCAATTTTTTTTTTGAGAGATTAAATACATCTAAATGTTTCTACCCACTTTGATTTAGCTGTATTCTTGTTTAGATAAGAAAATCATTAGACTTTATCAAGTAATAATTATAATAATCTAACTTATTTTGAATCTGATGCAATTAAAAGAAATTGGGAATAGGTCCTTAAGGGTCAAGTCATTTCGGTGAAATTTTTTTTTCTGAAATGGATATAAAAATTTTTAGTAATTTATATGAGGACCTAAAACCAATCAAAAACCAACAAACCTATGGTGTACGAACGATCTCCAAAAATCAACAGCTAAAGATGAGGACATTTTTAGAAAAAAAACCATGGAGAGACACTCAATTTCCAATTAGAATCTCTCGAATATACAATTTTGAAAACATCTATGTCCGTTTTGAAGTGTCGATCTTTGGCGCTTTTTGAGATCTTGGTGATTTTTTATTTCTTTTTTTTCATTTTTAAAATGAGTTATTTTTATCATAATAAACTTAAAAAATCAATACTTGGTCAAATTTAGAGGGTTACAAAATAACCACAAATCAGATTAAATCGAATTAAATTGATTGCGAAAATTCAAGAAAGCAATTTGTTTTAAAGGAAAGAAATTTAACCATTTGGAAATATAAAATGAGAAAAGATGAATTTTTTTTTTTTTAAATTACGATAATTTGAGAATTGAGAACTCTTTCTCAAACGTATTTTTCTTCGTTGAATTTTTTTCAAAGAGGATCACATGAAATTCTTTTTTAGTTATTTGAAATTTGTCAACCATGAGAAGGGCTATTCTACAATACCCCTTTTGGGTTTCAGGTCACACTTTGAGTATGGTACATATTCATGGTATATGACTAGACCCTTAATGTTAAATAAAAATTTTTGATTTGTAAAAAAAATTTTTTGTAAACTTTATGAGTAACTAAAAACTAATCAAGATGCGAGGTAAGATCGGTCTCCGAAAACAAACAATGAAAAATGAAGATATGTTTAGAAAACAAATCCAAGAGTGACACTTAAATTCCAATTTGAATAGTATTGAATTGTAATTTTGCAAAAAACTGTGTTGAGTTTCAAAGTTTTACTTTGCGACTATTTATTGAGATCTCAAATTATTTTTTTTTTCATTTTTTTAATTTCTAAAATAAGTTAATTATATATCAAAAATATTACAAAACCCTTAATTAAACAAATATAAATACTTTTAAATAAACTATAAATTAGATTAAATTGAATAAAAATGATTCTGAATTGAAAGGAAATAAATGGTTTCAAATTAAATAAATTTATCAATTTGGATAAAAAAAATTGATACAATTAGTTTTTTTATTTTTTCCATCTTTCCCTGATTTAAATTTCTTTATCTTGGGAAGATGAGTTACAAAATAAAAAATTAAAGTGGTTAATTACTAATATTGATACTCTTAAACACATGAAATAACGTTTAACTTGGAAATATAAAAGTACATTCAAAAATAAAAAAATACTAATTATTTAAAGTTAATGAGATCAAATAGAAAAAAAAAAAAATGACAAAACAACCAAAAACAAAGATTCCTGATCAATTACCAAATTAAAAGTAATTTACCAAAATTATCCAGATCTTGTGTTTTGGATGTTCTTATTCAATTGGATAGCATTATTTTTTTTAATTTTTTCACAGGTTTTCTACTTAAACTGTCTTTAAATTTCTTTATTTTTCAAACCAAAATTTTTCTCTGACAATTTTATTTTTTAATCATAAAAATAATTTGGTTATACTTCTTGAAAGAATAATTGTTAAAACATTGATTAGAATACTTATATTTAATTATAGTAAGTTAAAATAAAAGATCTTTTAGAGTTTTATTTGCACCTCTTCAAATGTATAATATAATGAATCTGCTTTTTAAAATAAGAATTGTTTTAATTTTTTTAATTTCAATAATTAAATATAATTTTAAAAAAAAATTTTTTTAATGACATTATTTGTCATTGAAACCATGTTTATTTTTTTCATTTATTTTTTAATTTTTTGTTAACCAATAGAAAAGTAATTCCAAAATACTATTTCGAAAAGCAATAAAATCTATGAATATTTACTAAATCCAAAATAATTGGACATACCGAAAAGTACAAAAATAAATTTTTGATACCAGTCTTAGAATTCTATAACAAATAATGTACCATTTCAATAATTTTAGTTTTAATTCTAAATTATACGTAACTTTATATTTAAAAATACAGCTTCAAAACCTTAAAATATGACAATACAAATAAAAATTAAATATTTATTAATTACAGTTTGTGGAATCTTTATTTATAACTGATAATCTTTCTTACGGGTCTTTACTTCTCCTGTTTCAAGATGTGGATAATTTTTAATTCGGTCATGTTAATGATATAACATTTTTTTACTTAAATATTTTAATTATTTTTCTTCTTCTCTTTTTTTATTTAGTAAATTTTCTTTGATTACTCGTTTCTCACAATAAATAAATAAATAAAAATTGATTATTTCAATAGAATATATGAAACTTACATATTAAAACCAATTCAAAAACAAAAAAAAAAAAAAAATCAATATTTTTATGGGTATTAGAATTACTCAAAATTTAGATAAATTTTTCCATTTTAATAATAAACTAGATTCCAAAAATTTGGACACAGTTTAAACAGTTGAAAGAACATCATTACTGCACTTTAAATTCAAATTGGAAAGAATTTTGATTTTACAAACAATTTCATTTTTTGTCTTTTTTGTTTTGTTTTCATTTCCTTTTTTGCAGTTACGTAATCTGTTTCGTTAGATCTCGAATTTTTTTTTTCAATGGTTGATAGAAGGTTAGTGTTGAGTTTGTTAAATTGGAAAATCACAAAAAATTGGTATATGGTATCTTAACATTTGATCGATCAACCATTGTTGGTGAAATTTCAACAAATTTACCAATACATTTTTTGTTCGCTCTTTTCATTATTTTGGACACACCTGTTTTTATTTTTGAGTTTTATATTATTTTCTTTTATTTGGGGTAAAAATGATTACTTATTAAAACATTAATAATAGGTAACTTAAACATTGTTTTATATTAGGTTTGGAAAAATACAATAAATTGGGTTTTATTTTGCCTATTTTTGATTTTGGGTGTGTACAAATTTTTGGAACGGGGTTTATATTAAAAAGTAAATATTTTAAACTTTCATTTGGAAATTGTAATCATTATTCAAAAATGTACTAAATTAAAAATATTAAATACCAACTTAACTAGTTTTTAACAAAAAAAAAAAAAAAAATTATACTGTATCAAAATTCAAAATATATCCACCTACCCTACAAACTAATTATTTTAAAAACTGAATTTATTGTTTTGGTTTGGAAACAATCTTGTGATAATCTGCGTTTTGCCTTGAAGAAAGAAAAAAAAATAATCCTTTTAAAAGTGATATATGACGATATTGAAAAGTTCGAAGAACGGTTGATATCATCTTATATCGCTCCGATCAATATCATTATAATTTGAGTTTGTAAGGAGCTCCTAAACTAAGAATTATAAAAGCAGGATTTTTAAAGAAATGAAACAATATAAAATACTATTTATTTTTTGAACTCGGGATCTAATTGTCAAAACAAAAAACAAACAAAATAATTTTTTACTCTCTTCCAATTTTGTTGTATTGGCAAAACGAAAGAATGAAATAATTAACAGATCAATAAGTAAACAATTTCCATGTTTAAAATTTATTTGATCTTAAAATGAAAATTGACAACGATAATACCCAGGCACTAATAATAAATCAAATTAAAAATTTGTAAAATTAGAATTTTTAATTTCAATACTGATCAAAATTACAATAATGGTGTCTAATGAATCATTACTGAAAAAAACTTGTCAAAATAGAATAATTCTTAAAGAATTGAAATAATTTCATCACCACTTGCCAGCATAACAAGTAATTTCACAGGCTTACTTAATATGCAGAAAGCAACACCCGGGCAGGAACCATTGACTGCAAAGGAAACTGTACTTTGATCCATGTCCAGCAAAATATCGACTCTATCACCACTTTCCGTACAGGGGTCGCCATACTTCATCCACCGACCCGATGTTACTTTATTTCCTGAAATTGGATCAAATAGATATACATATCTTGATAAATGATGCTCACCTTCAGAATTCTCTGCTTTCCCAACACCAAGGAGTATTGTCCAAGAAAAGGCCTCTGTAATCTCGAGCGAAATAACGTGCTTCCCTTTCGAATAGAATCTTGTTCCCCAGATTGCCCTCCAGTCAAAAAATTCTTCACCAGCGCCTGAAACTGTTGAATTAAAGTTCTCAAGTTGTAAATACTTGTCTAATTGATTGGAATCAAATGAATCTGATCTCAGAATTTGGAAAGATTGGCTATCAAATTTATAAGTTTCGCCTCCATAATTGAATTCACTGCAAATATATTCACCATATTCTTTTGGAATGAATTTACCAACAAATGATGATTCATTTATTTGTTCTTTGAGTTTTTTTTCTCTTTCCTTTTCTGTTTCTTGCTCTTTTTCTTTTTCTTTTTCAATTTCAATATCTTTTTCAATTTCTATTTCTATTCCTTTTTCTTTTTCTATTTCTTTTTCCTTTTCTATTTCTATTTCTTTTTCAATTTCAATACCTTTTTGAGAATTAATAATGCCATTAAAATTTAGATTGTTATTTTTTTGAAAATTTAATACAATATGCTTGATCTTTGACGGTGTTTGTATTGTTAAAATTAGTTTGGTATTTTCTTTAAATATGATTGGTTTTTTTTGGACTTGTGTATTGTGATCGATGTATTTTTTCAACATTGATAAAGAAATTGTAACTTTTTTGTTTCTTTGAAATTCCTTCTTATTGCCACTATCTGAGAAAAAATTCACATGAATGCTAGACTTATTAAATGGTAATCGTAAATCCTTGTTCTTTTTTAGTTGTTCAAGTACTTGTGGAAATATTGTTGTTTTGATATTTTCAAATAATTTTGGTGGATCGAGATAAAAATTTTTGATTTCATTACTAACATTCTCTGCTTGTAATAAATTTATCAGTTTGTTCACATTGTTTTTTTCTTTTTTCAAGGGCCCATTTAAATTTTTCACAATTTCTGTTCCTTTTGAGATGCGGCCAAGGACAAATTTTGTTCTTTCCATTTCTTTTTCGAGCAGCTCTTGCTTTTGTTGGTATTCCTTCTCGAGTGATTGCATTAATTTCTTGTGTGCCAAATCTATTTCATCATGAACAAGCTTTACCATACTATCTAAATTTTGTGTGTCTTGTTTCTGTTCTAAGACCAGCTTTTCTTTTGTTCCTTGCAAGTTCTTTTTATAGACTTGGATCTTTTTTTGATTTTTCTTCAAGTCCTTGTTTTTGATTGGGTTGCTCTTGAATGAAAAATATGATTTCCATGCTTGCTCGATTTCAGTTACACACCCTTTGTGCTCTTGTTTCTTTTCTTCAAAACACTTCACACATTCTAAACAATCATGTTGTGAACAATAAAACTTGAAAACTTCGTTGTGTATGCTACAAATGTTTTCTGATCGTGGTATTAGAAAAAAAAAAAAAAAGGTTAATTTATGTCATCAAAAAGATTCTTCGAACAATTGTTTTTCTAGTGTGTCCTTTACCAAAAACTGTTGAAAAAAAGAGAAAAAAAATTAAGATACCTTTTATTTGTGTGTTTGTGTTTGGTTCTATTTCGATTTCAATTTCTTTTTTTGACAATTCCGTCATTTGATAAAAAATGAGATTTATTTTTTTTAAATTATCTGTTTTTTACAAATCATTTTAAGATAGGACGGAAATACTTTTATTACAAGATACCTGAAAGTGAGATAAACCCTTAAACTGATGGTTGATGAAACAATTATCAAAAGAGTTGACTTGTGGGTTGAAAAATCATTATAAAAAAAGTTTCATCTTCCTGATGATTGAAAAATTCGGTTCTTCATATTAATAAGTACTACAGCTGTTTCAAATCCTCGACGAAAATTTATAAGAAAGAGAATTTAGTCTATATTCTAAAATTGTGTTTTATGAAACATAAAATTCAATTACTCTCATATCTTAAGAGAAAAATTTCAATTTCTCAAACTTCATTTGAGTTATTCGTTTCCTTGCTAAAATAAAGTCAAAAATTAAATTTCAAAAGAAAAAGAAATCATAGAAATTTGAAAAAAAAAATTGAAAGTATTTTTTGATGATTGCTTTTAAATAATATAATCTGTGATTTTTCCAATTTTAGAAATTGAAGATCCTCATTAATGAAAGTTTTTTTATATATTTGTATTCGCTTAAAACCAAAAAATTGGATAATATATTTTTTTTCTTCTATTAGAAATTTTACAGTTTATGATTAAATACCATAATCATTTTATTGTATTTTATACAAGAGAAACTTTTCAGAACGAAAATCAATTTGTATATCGTTTAAATTTTCAAGGTATGACAAGAAAGATCCCGTTGAACTTTAAAAAAAAAATAAAAAGTCCTTAATTTCAGATTTTTATTTCAAAAAACTACATGAATAGTTTTTCAAAGTTCCATTTTATTTTTGTAAATATTAAGTTAAGAAACTTAATTTTAAAATTTTAAAAGTTGAAATATTAAGGTGGGATTTTGTGAATTAAAAATTTTCATTTTTTTATTTGAACGTATTAGTTATAAGTAATTACAACCGGTAGTATTTTAGAAGAATTTGATTTACTCGAAAAATTAAAAGAACAATTAATAGACAAATAGTACAAAAAAAAAAAAAAAACTCATACAAATTTTTTTTAGATCTTGAAAGATACAAAAAAATAAACTGTAACTGATCATAACATATAAAAAAAAGAATGTCATTAATACATTATAATATCAATAAGAAATAGTTATCTATATTATGTATTATAATTTTAATCAATAAATTTATGATAATATCTAAAATTTAAATAAAAAGGGGGAATATTTTATTTATTAAAAAAAAAAATTCTTCTTTTGGTATTTATATTTTTTTAAAATATTAAAATTACAAATGATGAAGCTATACCTGAAAAATTTAAAAGATCTAAAGAAATTGAGAAGCTATTATAAAATTGACCTTTATAAAATAGGAAAACTAAATCTATATAATAAGTATAAATTAAATAATTTGATTTCTATCTTAACATAATAATTTTTTTAATAATAAACAAGACAAAAATTAAATTATAATACAACCATTCCCGACTTAGTTTCAAATCACATGATTAAAATTATTTTCATTTTTTATCTCATATTTTCCTTGCATACAAGAAAATTTATCATCATATACTAGTCTCTAACAGTCATTTCATACATTGTGGAATTTGGTAGAGATAGATATTGACTTTTTTTTTGTTTTTATTAAGGGACTAGTAACTATTATTGATTTTTTTCAAAATGTAATAGAGTAATTATTTACACAAAGATATAATTAAACACCATAAATAACTTTATTTATCAACTCTAGATAATTTTTTATCATTTTTAATAATTGATTTTTTCTAATAAATTTTTCAGTGAAAAGATCTTGATTTTTTTTGTTTGGGACTTTTGATTGAATTTAAAAAAAGATTAATTTTCAAAATAATTTTTATTTAAATGTTATCTCACTTTTAGTCATTGTTGGGAGTTTATATCAACATAAAACCTTGTAATTTTAATTGTATTTTTAAAATACTAGAAAAAAATCAAAAATTGTATCCTTGAAGATTGAAAAAATAGATCTATACTTTATTTATAAATATTTATTAAAGTTCAAGAAATGTAATAGTTTGTGTTCTATCCCCTTTTCAAATATTAAGAGAATAAAAATGAATATTTATTATTAAAATTAGTGATCTATTACCATCTATTATTATTATTATATTGATTTATTTATTTGAATTATAACTTTGAATTAGTTTTTTTTTTTTTTGAAAATCTTTAAAAAATTTGAAATTTGAGAAATTATAAAATATATTGATTCATTTCGTATTTGTATTTTTAATAACTCACTGAAAGAATTAACATTGGGTTATTAATTACAGTCAGCTCCACTTTTAAGGCACAAACTGCTACGAAATTTAAGGCACAAACAAAATCTCAAATTAAGGCACATAATTCAGATTCTAGTAAAATCAATTGTAAAAAAAAAATTTACAAATTTTCTGCCTTAATTTGAGATTTTTTTGTGCCTTAAATTTCGATGAAAGTTTATGTCTTAAAAGCGGAACTGACTGTATATATTATCAATAATCAATTAAAAAAGTATATATTTGTGTTTAAATTTGAATTTTACAAGGTTTTAAACTATTTTGGGAGAATTTTTATTAATATTGTCCGTTTTATTCTCGGGTATTTTGTTATTCAATAAAAAGAAAAAATTGATTTAAAAGGTTCTTTGAATAAATAAATATTAATTTTTTATCATTTTGAAAACAATGATTTTATTTTTTTTTAAATTAACAAGATTTTTTATTTTGTGATATTTCAATACTTTGTGGTTTCTTTTTTTTTTTAACATGTATTTTTGAAAACTTCCTTCCCAGATAATATGATTTCTTTCTTCTTTTCTAAAAAAATTTTTTTTAGAAATATGTTGAATTTTGAACTTTTCAAAAATACAAAAAATGCTTCAAACTTTGGAAAACAATTATTCATTATAGAAAATAGCATTAAAGTAAGTCAGGTTTTATTGTAAACAGATTTTTACTTCATTTATCAATTTCAAATTTCCTTTATTATTTTTTTAAATTTGGTTTTAATTTGACTTAAGGATTTTTTAAGTTTACCAGTCACTTAGATTTTTTAAAAAAATATATCATTAGACTTTCTAAGAAAATTTTATGATTTGGCATTAGTTATATAAAAAACAATTTCTTATGAAATAACTTGGAAAAAATAATCAAACTTTGTAAAATAAAAATATTAAATTTCTTATTTTGAATTTCCAAAGTGTTAAATTTCTTCAATTTAATAGAAATTGCTTTCGTTAAGTACACAATCAATTTAATTCGATTTAATCTGAAATGTAGTTATATTGTAACTCTCTATATTTGACACAGTAAGGAATTTGTAACATTTTTTACAAAAAAAATCTTATTTGAGAAGAGTAAAAAATGAAAAAAAAAATCTACAAGATCTCAAAAAAGGCCAACGATGAAAACTCCAAAACTAACACAGGTGTTTTCAGAAATATAATTCACAACCATTCTAATTGGAAATTGAATGTCACTCCTTTGTGCTTTTTTCAAAATGTACCAGTTTTTTGATTGTTGATTTTTGGAGATTGATCACGATTCACAGGTTGGATTTTGGTTATTTTTTGATTGGTATTAGAAACTCATTAAAATTCCAAAATTTTTTTTCTCCATTTCAGAAAATTATTTTGAACCGTAAGGACTCGACTCTTAAAAGATAGGAATCTCAATTTCTTTGTCTTACAAATTTCACACTAGATTTGAAAAAGCTGTATCTGTTTTTAGGAAACAGCGTTCTATAAAAAACTACTTTCTTGAAAAAACTATCAAAATGTATCAATCTTAGTTTTATTCAGGTAACAAGTAAATAATTCAATTTTATATGGGTGTTGTTCAGAAAGAATTTCAAGAAATAACAAAAGAACAAAAAATATCTGGATCTTCAAAACTTTATTTAGAAATAATTATCAAGTGCTTTCATCTTCTGTTGTCGGCACAATTTTCTTTTGTTTTTCAAAATTTTGGAATTCTTTTTATGGTATTGCTTCCTGTCTTGGCTGCGGGCACAAAAAGAATTGGTTTTCTTGTAATTGATTATTTGATAATTAAAGAGGCCCCAGAATAAATTGTTTTTCTCCATATGCTTTTGAAAGCCTGTTTTGAGTATCTTTTTAAATAATTCTAATTGCTTAAAATGAACCCAATTAGTGATATTGATTGAATTGCTTTTGATTTGGAATTCTTTTGTCGGAAAGTTGTTGCCTTGCAATGAATCGATCATCTCTTGGATTTGGATTTTTTTTTTAAACTTATTCTTTTTATTGCTTTTGGTGCATTGCGATGAGAGATCGTTCAACATCCAAATTAGCTCGTCGAACTGGGTTTCAAAATCAACACTATCTAAACTTGCGTCTGATTGCTTAATGCTCCACAATAATGTTATTATTTGTGCGCTTTCATTTTTGATTTCCTGTGATGTGCTATCGAAATAGTTCAAGAAATGATAATATAAATAATCAAATTGATAAAAAAAGAGTTCCGAGTGCTCACCCTCGTTTGGTCTTTCCAAAAAGCTTGTTGGTAAAGACGTTAGTAAGATCCCACACGTTCGTAAGATCTCAGTTAAGAGCCGATCTGTGATTTTCTTGTCGCTTTTCTTATTTGAATATTCAACCAATTGAAAGAGGATCGAATTGAGTTCGTCGTTCATGTCGTGATCTTTAAGCAGCAAGCAAAGAACACTTAGGAGTCTTAAAGACTATTTTATTGTTGTTTGAGGATTATTTAAGTTCATAAAAAAAATGCAAGTGAGACAAGAGTTCAGAAAAGAAAAAAATAATTATTAAAAGTGAAAAAAAAAGGAGATTTAAAAGAAGGGATTCTTGTGTGGGGTGTTTTTTTACTTCAACTTTCAAATTTTCGGGATTTTTATTTCTGATAACACTTAATAAAGTTTGGTGGTACAATAAAAATATTTTTGTTGCATATTTTGGTACACTTATCACCATCGATTGCAGATTCTGAATTACCAACACACTTTCAATTTCTTGCTTATTTTGAAGGCATTTACTATAGCATTTTGTCAGGTAATCATATTGATCAAACAGCAACGGGACGTAGTAATGAGAACTGATATGATACATTTCAGACAAGGCCTCAATTCTTGTTTTTTTTTGTGATGAGCCAAAGGATTCAAAAAGATTATCTAATTGAGTATTAAAAGTACTTTTTTCTGTTTTTGTTCCTTTCATGTGTAAATCTTTGTTCGGAATGTAAATTGTTTTTTTGAAAAATAAAAATAAATAATTGATATCTTTGTATTTTTTCCTTTTATTGATTTTTAATTTTTGTTTTTTTGAATATGGTTAAAAAGCTCTTAATTCTCAAAACTGGTTAATATTTAAAGATCTAAGAAGTTTTTTTGGATTATCTTTGAAATATTAATTTTTTTTTTTATCAAATTATGTCATTTTTCTGAAAATTATTTTCATTACAATTACAACAAATTAATTCTTTAAAACTCAAATTATTTTTCTTTGAAATAGATATAACGCTTCTAAATTTGAGAAGATTTATAAAATTCAGTTTACAGTGAATTATTTTCTGAAAAAAGTTTTCCTTTATTTTCAATTTGTTAAACTTATCAATTTGAATTCTCAAGGTTACAACCACAGAGAGAAATCACAACACTTTAAAATTTTAGGGGAATCCAAAAAAAAGTGAATTGTCGATTTTTATTGCCAACTTGAGGAAAATAGAGACTATCTTCATATTCATTTTAATCTTGGATAGATCTTTTTGACAATTTTCCAAAAAACTGAAAAATTCAATTATATCAGGGAAAATAAAACGTAAAAGATTTTTAATTGTGAATATTTTGAAAATAGTTTACTATTTGTCTCAAAATAAATGGAAAAAAATTTTCCTTCAGCTTTCCCCGAAAAATTGATTGGTAAATGAAGCAAAATTTCAAAATTTTGAAGATAAATTGAAGCTTAAATTATTCACCCAATGTTTAGAAGTGGGGTCTTGGATCATTTTTTGATTAATTTTTGGGATGATGATTTTATTTTGGAAAGCTGAAGGAAAATTTTGATCTTTTTTATTTTGTAATTAACAGTAAATTCTTTTATTTTCAATCAAATCCTTTTTATAAGTGACAATTTTTTTTATGAACTAAGTGTTAAACCTACCCAAAGTTCATTAAAGTAGGATTTCTCTCGAATACTGGAGTAATTGTTTGAAAACTAGAAATAGATCAACTTTTTTTGAAAAAACAATACAGTCCTGTGTCATTTTAAGGCACAGGAAAAACCAACATATAAGGCACAAATTTTTGTTCACTTTAAGGCACAAATTTTTGATTTGAGGCACTTTCCCAATTTCAAGATATAATTTCACTGAATAATTACAAAATTAGTTTGAGTGTTTTCTTCAATATATATATATATATATATATATATATATATAGAATATTACATTATGGGTAATCTTAGAAATTTAAACAGAAAAATAATACCTTATTTTGACCACTTTGATTTTGTACCTTAATGGGATTTTTTGTACCTTATTTCTTGATTTTTCCTGTGCCTTAAAAGAGTAAAGGACTGTAGAGTTTAATATAGGTTTGCATAGAGTTTGGATAATAATATATTTATTCTTGTTTTTTGATTGATTGAATGGTGTTTTGAAAGGATGTAATTTTGATATCATCATTCTAATAAGTGGGCGAGTCTACAGTTCTTACAATAACCCGTGCTGACCTCTTTCTTTGTGTTTTTCAAAATTTTTTGTATTTTTTTTGTAAATAACTGTTGTTTTTTGTTTTTAAAGGTTGTTTTTTTTTCGGTAACTATTTTTTTGGTTTGTATTTTGAGTTTTATAAAATATACAGTTCAAAGAAACCTTGTAGTATCCAGAAAAAACGTATTTACATCAAACGGATCATATTATTAAATTTTTTTCAACAACCTACAAGATCAATTTCCTCAGAAAAGAGATCTAATTCGATCAAATTTAAACAAATTAACAGTAAAATTCATAATCGACCAAATCTTTTAATTTGATTCCATAAATCAAAAAATTAGATAAAAAGATAAGGAACTTTTCTGAAAAACTGTTTGGTATCTTCACATAAGCAAAAATGAGAACAAGATTTTTCAAAGTTTTTTGAAATTGAAATTAACAAAAAATTCATTTGAATTTCCGATTTTCATTTAGTCTATAGTCTTCAAACGAGTTATTGTAATTGGGTGAATTTATTTAGTTCTTTTTTTTTGCCACATTGGATGAGATAAGAATCCTTAGTAAATCAATATATCATTTTGAATCAAAAGTTAATTAGCCAATATTTTATCTCACTAATAGTCGACAAGAACATTCATAATGACCAAATTATTTAAAAACCAATTTTTTTTCAATTATTTAAATAATGAGAGATAATTAGATCCTCTAAAAACAGTCAACTTTCATCGGTTACCAAAAGATCTATTGGATTTTTTATTTTCAATCAATTAAAAGAAAAAATATTCTAAAAATCTTTGAAAATAAATTTCCTGCATTACTTCGAGATTGAAAGTATTATTGCCAAGAGAGACTTATTTTTAAAAAATAAACACACTTTTGAAAAGTTTTCATTTAAACCACAAATAAAAACCCAAAACACAGTTTAAAAATTTTTTAACAACAGTTAAAAACACAAAATTTGGAAAACAAAATTTATTTAAGTCAACACAGGTTATTGAAAGAACGGTACATTTTAAAAGTTTGGTTCTTAAAAAAAAAAATTTGATTTTAAATAAAAGTAATTAAACAATAATTTTCCTACTATTCACAAAAAAAATCTTTTCAGTTATTATTTTTAGATCCGTATTTTTTTTCACTACTTTATTTTGAAAATTCATAATTTTATCCAAGTACAAGAGAAATTTAAATTTCAATATTGTTAATTTACAATCGAGAATCACACTCTAACAATGATAGAGAATTTCAAGGATAATAGAAATTATTAAAATATATAATTGAGTTTTCTATCTGAAAATCACATATTCTTGAATTTTTTTCCATGTTTATTGAAAGATTTGGTTTTGTTCATTGGCAAATACTTTTTTGTGAATTATTTTTTTTTTCATTCTTAAATAATTTTTCTCTGTTATTTATATGATAATATTTTTCGTTAATAAAATATTTATTTAAACTGTTTGTTACCGAATACCAAATCAATTTACTAATTGTTTTTGTTTAAGATCTTGATGAAAAACAATTTAGTTCTTATGTAAAAAACAACCAAAACAAGGGTTTTAAAACAATTAATTGTACCTTTCAAGTGTAAAATAAAGAAAAGAAATATATGGGAAAAGTAAAATAATTTTCAACATAATTAATTGAAATTCCAAATTGAGTGGTAAATTAACTATTAACAACAAATAAATAATTTTTTGTTGAAGTCTAGAATAGAAGAGTGTTTTTTAGAATGTTTATCAAGTTATTTTATCTCTTGTTTTCATTGACTATTATAAATACAGAATATTAAATTGAAAAAAAGAGTAGAATTTTGTCAGAATCTAATTCGAGTTCTCGAAGACTACATATCTGAAAAATCTGAGGGTACAATAATTAATAAAAGAAATAAACCCCTTATATAACTCCGTTTACTGGATTCAGATAAAAATTATATCAAATCAAAAAAACCCGAGGTTCAGAAAAATGTCATACTTTTTAAATTTAATTTATTTAAGATCAAAAAAAAATACAATTAAAGAATAACTTTTTTGAAATTTATAAAATTTGGTCTTTAACAAAGAAAAGAGAACTCAGTTAGTTCAAAATGTATTTACCCGAGAAGAGAGTCTCTTTTGGTGACACCACACTAAAAAGATTAATTATTTAAACGAAATTATTTTTTTGAAAAAATTGTTTTGTCTTTATTCGCGCCTGCTTGGGTTAATAAAATTCTGTTTTATTATTTTCCAATGACAAGCATTGAAATAACACACCTAAAAACAATTCAGTTGGTTGACTATGAACTTTCTGAATGGAAAATGAACATGTTGTGTTTAACAAACAAACCACCTTTTCTCTTTGTAGCTGATAATGAGTCAATCAAAATATTTTCTCATGTCCAAGGCATACCAACAACAAAGGTGATCTCAACATTAAATTGTACATTAGGCTCTGGCCCAATTAACCAAATCAAAACAAGTACAATCTTTGATCAATTTCTGGTTTTAATTGCAGCAACAGATAAAGGAACAGTAAACGTCTGGATAATTTATGATCTTGATCAAAAAAAGACTTTAATTGAGCTCACAACAATGGGTCCATTAGTATTTAAAAATTTTGGTGAATCTACTTGGTCTCTTTCAAGTTCACAAAATTTTTTAGCTGTCGGTTCAAACTCACATAATATCACAGTTTGGAATTTACTCAGGGAAAAATCGAACCAAAAAATTAAAAATGAAAACCGAATGGAAAACAGAGAAGAAAGAATTAAAGAAAAAGAAAGAATTAAAGAAAAAGAAAAACACAAAGAAATAGAAAACGAAAACGAAAACGAAAACGAAAACGAAAAAGAAAAAGAAAAAGAAAAAGAAAAAGAAACCGATCACGCTAACAAGAAAGAAGAAAATAATATTAAGTCCCTCAAAAAATTTCTCAAAATGTCTAAAAAACAAATGAAATTTACACTGATTGGCCATAGCCATAATATCCCGTCAATTGAAATAACGAGCACAGCTGATAAAATTGCTTCTGCTTCAATTGATCACTCAATAAGGGTTTGGGATTTAAAGACCGGATCAATACTGTATAATGCGTCATTTGTTGATGAATGGAATTGGTCTGTTTGTTGGGTTGATCACAACTCTGTAAGGGGGATGACAGAAATGACAATTTCTCAAATAGAGACTTTAATCGAATACAAACATGAAAAATTTGGTTACAAATCACACCAAGGCTCTCGTGGAAGAAAACTATTTACAGAGCTTATTCATGAAAGAAGAACACTTTCCTTTTCCCTCCTTTCTTCAAGACGATTCTTTTTTTCGAGTGTGACAATGGATGAAAGGGAATTTCAATTTTTAAGAAATTTTGTTTCTAACAGCCCTCTTATAAGAAATCTAATTTCAGAATTTGGAGGTAATATACGCATTGTTCAGGAAAATAATGACCCATCAAATGAAAACAGTGAACAAGACGAACAAGACGAACAAAATGAACAAAATGAACAAAACGAACAAGAAGCACAAAATGAACGAACAGATCAAGATGAACAAAATGAAGAGATAGCAATTGAAGACAATTTTGAATTTAGTGAAGAAGAAGAATTAATAATTCTCGAAAAACAAATAAGATTAGATTCAAAAAAGAAAAAACAAATAAGAAGTGTTTGTTTGGTTACAAACCAAGAAATTGATTTAATAGATTGGCCATTTGTATCAAATAATTTTAAGAATGGATCGAGAAATAAAAGTAAAAATAAAAAGCTAGAATGTCAATCAACTAATGCAGGACAATCAAAATCACAGGAAGACATCCAAATAGATGATCAAGAACAAGTAAATCAACAACCCGATTTAGAAATTGAATACACACCAATCCCAGAAAACGAAAATCAACAAATGGAAACAAATGCACAAGAAGGGGATTTAATTCATTTCGAGCAATCAGAACATCAGGAAGAAATCCAAATAAATGAACAGCAAAGAAACCAACAACTACAACAAATACCAGACCAAATCGAAAGAAATGAACTGGGGGCTAGTTCATTAAATTCAGAAGAATCAGAATCCCAGGATGAAATCCAAATAAATAATCAAGAGATCGAAGGCGAAGAAGAAAATAGAGAGGAATTTTATCATTATATGAGTTTGGATGAAAATTTGATATTTTCTAATGAAAGGGAATCAGAAATAAGAGAAGAATACCCATCTATAGACTCTTCCCCTCCACTTTCGCCTAGAACATCACCATTAATGAACGAACATGAACAAATAAGGGACGATCAAGAAAATTTTCATGATCAATTAAATATTTTAAATCCATATAATGAAAATTTTCAAAGATCTTACCAAAATACGATGAACCTTTATAGTGATGATCCAAAAAAGATAAAAAAGGTATCACCTAATAAACTATTATATTGCTCAAAAAGCCATCTATTTTTTGTTTCAATTTTTGATGAAAAACGACCCTTAGCTACACTTTATCATACTATTCCAAAAAAAAAAATCAAGGGTAGATCATTACATGGGATGGATAGATTATCTATATTATATCACGTTGCAGAACTAGGCCTTGTAATTACATGCTCACAGGGTGCCGGTAAGGTTACAGTTTCAAGTCTAGTTAAAAGTAAAAAAACGCAAGAAGAGATTGAAAAGGAAATAGAAGGGCAAATAACATCAATTGATAATAATGACGATAATGATGATAATGATAATGATGATGATGATGATGAAATAAATGAAGAAAATGGAATGGATGAATTCGATAGAGTTGATGAAATATTTGAAATAAATAGAGAGAATAATAGAAATACAAATATTGAAATTAATATAACTAATAATGAAAATGAAAATGATGAGAACAGAGAAAATACTAATGATGGAAACTTTACAGATAATGAGAATGGGGAGGATGGTAATGAAAATTTGGATAATAGCATCCATAATAATGGAAATAAAAAATCTATAAACAAACAAACATCAACAAAAAAGTCTTTCGATAAAAAATTAATTAAAGATTATAATATAGATATTTATAATTATCATATAATACCTGAAGCAATTTTACCAGAGGATTTGCACAAAGTCAATTTCCCAATATACGGTGTTTCAATTTTAAAAATACCTTCAGGTAATCTCTCTTCTTTATCCCAATTTTTCCTGTATATAATGTATACAAACGGCAAATTGTATATTTTTCAATTAATCAAGAATAGAGACCCAATTCTTGATTTTTCAAATATATTCTATTAATTGTACAAATTGGAATATAAATAAAATAAATATATGAGATTTTATTTTTTGTATTCTAGTTGTGATTTTTATCCTTATTTTAACCTTTTTAATATATATATATATAACTTATTACCCCAAGTATCCTAATTTTCTTTGAAATAAATTTTTTAATTTGAATTATTATCAAAAGATTCAAAGATATAGAATCTATAAGAAATTATCTTAGAAAGAGTATTTTATAATTAAAAATAGTATAGGTACCTACAATAAAAAAAATAACTTGAAAAAAATTTTTTCATCATTTCAAACATTTTTATTATTTATTGATATTTTATTCATTTTAAAAAATTTGATCAGAAAAAAAAATAATGTTTTTTTTGAAAAGTTTGTTTACACATCAAAAACTTCTTATTTTTAATAATTAAAACATTTCGTACTTTACTGTAAATTGTTTGGGGGTATTTTTCATTCCAAAATGACCTAAAATCATTGGATAAATAAATTATTTTTTAGAATAGATATTTTGAACTTACATAGAAAATTTCTTTTGTGTATTGATTACTATTCAATAATAATATACATGTATTTTGATCTAAATAATTTGAAAAATAATATAAAAATGTTAAATTTAAATATAAATAATTATATTTTTTCCTTTTAAAAATTCGATGTTTTTTCAACACATGAGTTTAAAACAAACAAAATTATTTATAAACTGAATTTCAAAATTTGGGGCAGATTTTTTTCGAGAAAAAATATCATCGAATCATAATTTTTTGAAAAATAAAATTCATTTTATTAAACTGTTTTATAGAAGAGAAGAAACAAATAGAAATATAAACGTATGTATTAAAATCATTTTATTATTTGAAAGAATAAAGAAAAAAAAATTTAAAATTCGCAAAAAAAAAATTTGCCCTTCTTTTTGAAATGGAAAATTTTTTAAAAATGTCCATTTATCGATTCTCCATTGTGTTCTACAACTAATCTTAACCTTTTCTCCATTGAACTAACCAAATTCTCAATACCCCCCCATTCGATATTCTTCCAAACTCTTCTAACAATCGCTTCAAGTTTTTTTTTCAGTTTTGGGTGCTTCTAAACTAATTCTTTTTTCCCATGATTCCCCAAAGATTCTCAATTGGATTGAGATCCGGCGAATTGGGAGGCCAATTTTCCAAAACTGAACATTTCTTTGATAAGTATTCTTTTGTGGACCTCGATGTATGTGCAGGAGCACCATCCTGCATCAATATCCAATTCCATTTTCCAAATTCTTTATCCATATCTGTGAACACTCGACAACGCGAAATTACCTTTTTTTGATAGCTTTTCGGAATTAACAATTTTTTGGACATTTAATTAAAGTCGATATCCAACTATAGTTAATTCCACCAAAAAACATAATTTTTTTTGCCATACTTTTCCTTTTCGCGAAAAACAGAATCTTTAAAAAAGAAAAAAGAAAATTACAAAAAAGCAAAATTAAATAAAAAAAAAAAAAAAAAAAAAATACAATTATGGTATTAAGATTGAGAAGTTTGGATCTTTGTTTTACAAGTTGTCATCAAAAAAGTCATTTTTATACAATTTTAATTTTTCGTGATCACGTAGTTAAAATGATGTGATCCACAACCTATGAATCTTACTAAAGAATCCAATTGAAAAAAAAAAAAAAAAAAAAAAAAGATAACCTTCATTTTCCCCCCATTGTCTCCAAATAAACCCATTGAGACTTTCTAAATAAAACCACGTTTCATCTGTAAAAAACAACCTTTTTCCAATCTGTATTATTTTCTATGTGATATTGTGCAAAATTTAATCTTTTCTGTTTTGTTTGTTCTGTTAATTTTGGTTTAACTTTTTGGAGCTTTATATTTAAAATTTAAAGATTTCCTAATCCTCCAAACTGATGTTGCACTGATTTCAATTTCTCGTGTTTCTTTTAAAAAATGTTGCTAATTTTTCACAACTCAATTTTCTATTTTTTTTTTGTTTCATTCTCGACAATATCAGTAATTTCATCAGATTTTATTCTTTTTCTACCTGTTGATTTTGTAAAGTCTAGTGTTCTAAAAAAATTTAAAAACAAAATTAAAATAAAATCAAAACAATTGAATTAAAAAAGGATTAAATACCCTTTCATTTCAAATTTTTGTTCCCAATATCGAACTTTCTTTATTGTTATTCCCAAGTTTTGTGCAATTTTAATTCTTGAAATGCCTCTATTTCGAAGTTGAACAATTTTGAGTTTGTTGATACTTTCATTTATTTCTTTCTGAATTTGTTTCATTTTAAAAAGGGGAAAAAAAAATAAAAAAATGAAAACGAAAAAATTTAAATTTTTGAAAAATAGAAGACTATTTTTGAAAATTAAGATAAAATATGTTTGATAATCCTAATACCAATATGATACAATCATTAATTAATTTCTCAAGTTTAATTTCATAAAAAAAAAATTATGCCCCACATTTTGAAATTCAGTTTATATTAAAATCCAACAAAAAAATATATTTTACCAAGTTTAAGAAAGAAAAATCTTTGATTAATATGTTCTCAATCGTACCTGGAATAGTATATAAAATAAATATTTTTTTTTTTATTATTATTTAACGGAATAGTTTTTAATTCCTCTTATTTACCCGAATTCATAAATTATGATTTAGAAATTATGTTAAAGACTCAAAAATAAATTTATTACCCACTAAGGCTAATAAACTTGATGAATCTCTTTTCCTAATAATATCAAAAATAGTAAAAATATTATTTTCTAATATATTAGAGATGTTAAATTTTTTTAATTCAGATATCCAGATTTTACGATTATTTTCATAGACTGGGCAGTTCCAGAAAAATAATTTATTTTAAATTTAATTATAAAAACCTAAAATAAGAAAAAATAAAACAATAATTATAAATTTTAAATTATAATATTTGAATAATAGAAGAAAGATAATTAAACTCAATTCCAAAAATTGGGGCACACCTTCAAAATCAATTTAATTCCAAGAAAAGTGATATTTGACTCTTAAATAGAAACACTGGATATTAACAATCAATGTAAATAATTTTAAAGTTAATTATTTATCATTTTTTTTCATTGTTTTTTGATTTTTGATTTTCAATAATTTTTTTGATTTTTTTTGTATTCTTTTTTTTCAAATAAAAAAAAAATTTTCTTTTTTTTTCAAAACTTTTCGAAAATATCAAAATCACTTTAAAATTAAATTTAAAAGTTTTCATTCGGATCACAAAAAAAATTTTTTTTTTTTCTCTCAAAAAGAAAAAAGATCCTTTTTTCTCGAGAAAAATGTTTTTTGAAAAAAAATCATGATATGGTGTGCTAGGACACATGGCCTACAAACAGACCTTATTATTATTAATGAAAGTGTGAATACTGAATGTATTATTAATGATGTTATCAAAAAAATCAAAGGAAATTCAACTCGCTAATTCAGAATATAGTGAGTTGAAATGGATTTTCCAAAAGGATGGAGCTTGTCCACATACTTCTCAAAAAAAAACTCAAACTTGCTTAAATCGGGGATGTAATGTTCTGGACCCTTGACCCCCAATTCCACAAATTTAAATCCAATTGGGAATTTATGGATACTAAACTGAAAAATTGTAACCAAAAAACGAAGAAGAATTTTTAAAATTTTCACTAATGTATGAAATACTTTGAGTTGGAAAACCTAAGATAATTAGTAAACTCTATATTTAAAACGATAGATTTCGTTATCAAAAGACAAGCTGAATCTATTAATAGTTTTTATTAATTTTTCTTTCAATAAAAATGGATTTTTTGGTAACCGTGTTCCAAAAAATAGTGGCACACTTTTTTTTATTTTTTCTTTTTTTATTTTTCGAATTGAATGTTAAATTTACTATAAAATATATAAATAGTATTAATTAAATATTTTCAGGTCTTTTATTATTTTAATGTTCAAGTATTGTGTATTTTGGAGTATATTTTTATTAATGTAATTTTTTTTTGTGTCCCATTTTTTGGAATTGAGTTTATATTATAATTCAGTTTTACTAATATAACTCAGTGTTTTTTTTTCTTTTTTCATTTTTTATCTGGGTTGATTTACTTTATATTGGGAAGAAGACTTACCAA
This sequence comes from Anaeramoeba flamelloides, assembly GCA_027625915.1. Taxonomy (NCBI): domain Eukaryota; family Anaeramoebidae; genus Anaeramoeba; species Anaeramoeba flamelloides. The sequence goes on from JANTQA010000026.1 coordinate 565,840, forward strand.
AGAAAAAGATCAAGTCGTTAATTGTCCATACTAGAGACACAGAAACACAAAAGTATAAGTAATTGAAAATAAAAACCAAAAAGTAAAGTTAAAAACTATAAATATAAAATAAATTACATCTAAAAAGAAGAAAAAAAATTAGGTAATTAAATAACTATCCCCAAGCAAACATTCATGATCAATTATCTAATTAAATTAAATCAAGAAAAAGTATCAGGGCTGTGATTTCAAGTTTTCTCAATTCAAGATCACTTTCGATTTTTTAATTTTTTATCAATTAATTCTTATTAACACTTTTTATATTTCCTACTTTTTCTTTTTCTTTTTCCTTTTGCCTTTTTTTTTGTTTAAAAATAAAAAAACCATTGATTATGTTTTCCATTTATAAACTGAAACCTATAATTTTATACTTAAATTACCTTTAAGCAAATTTAAGTATTATATCATTTAGAGTGTAATTTACACTTCTTTAATAATAATAAAAAAAAATCTAATTATTTTTTCCAAAAAGGAAATATAATGTTTTAGTGAATTTGACAATGTGTATTGAATTGAAAAATTAGATTAAATTATTTTAAGGATCTATAATATTTTAATAATTATGAAAAATTCTTCAATCGCTTTTTATTAACAAATCTGTTAAAAATAATATCTATTTAAAATGTGAATTAGTAACTTTTTTTTTTTAGTATTAAAACTCATCTTTAAAATATGAAAATATTTAAGGAATTCTATATTTATTAGGTATATTAGATTACAATAATTTAATAAATTATTTCCCCAAAAAAAAAAAATATTTTTTACAATTCTTTAGTAATGGATCTTCTTCTTTTCAGCCATGGTGGCGAGTTTCTTTTACAAAATTAAACAATTTCTAAGTGTTTTGTTGTAATTTATTTTTAAAATAAAATTTTCACTTTGTAGATCAAAATAATTGATTCTAATTTAGTTAATATGTTCTAATTTTCTCGACTTTTTTAATCAAGTTTTTCTTTTTCTTTTTTATTTCTCTCTTCTTTTTTTTTTTTAAATTCACTTGGATTTTATTTTTTGTTTTTCTTCTTTTTTTTTTTCAAAAAGCTAATTTGAAAAGATCTTTTTGAAAAAAAATAATGATCTTACAAATATTAAATCAACATTAAGAAAATAAATGATATGTAATGACTTTAAAATGGTAATATTGAAGATTAAAAAAGTTATTATCAATAATTTGTATTTCCTGAAAGAAATTGAGAATTATTTCAATTAAAGGTACCAAAAAATTATTTAACATTTTTTTTTTTTGGAAATTTAATTGTTTGTTCAGTTATTTCTGATATGATTATCAACTATATTCTGAATTTTATCATTAACTTTTTTTTTATTAGCAATCTTGTTTTGTTTGATTCTTAAAATAAATTGAATTTTTCATTTTTAGCTCTTCACTTTTTATTGATACAGAATTTGCTTTAATGAAAAATTGTTTTTAATAGATACTAGTGAAATATATTTTCTTTAAAATGTGTTGAATAACATTTAAAATATTTACAAATTGAAAATTTTCTGAATCTAAAAAAAGTATTTTGGACTATTGACTTTAAGAAGAAAGATAATCATTATATTCTATTTTACAAATAAGAAAAATCAATCTTTTACAAAAAAAAAAAAAAAAAAACTAGAAAAATTTTCAATAGAACCTACCCTAATTTAATTATACTCAGAAATCTTACTTTTTTCTTGAATATATTAACTTTTTCGTAATCAATTGAAAAATAAGAATATTTTATGGTCTTTTGAATGATATTTCCAATCAATATTCTTTATTATTACAGTCAGTTTCACATATAAGGCACAAACTTTCAACGAAATTTAAGGCACAAAAAAATCTCAAATTAAAGTACAATTTTTTGGAATTTTAATTTTCACAAATTATTTTACTAGAATTTGAAATCATGTTCCTTAATTTGAGATTTTTTTTGTGCCTTAAATTTCGTAGAAAGTTTGTGTCTTAAAAAAGAAACTGACTGTATAATTAAGATCAAAAAAGAAACTTGAAAAAACAATAACAATAAAGATCATTTTTTCTTCTACTATAAATAGAAAGTATAAAATGTATTATTTCTGGGAAGGTAAGTAAAATATAATCTTTCTTCATTTATTGTTTAAAAAAATATAAGGTATTAGAGTCTAACCGAAAAGCCTCAAACCAAGGTATATTGTTATTAAAAGCAAAATACATTAGTTTTTGATGATTCAAAGGTCTCTTAAAAATCATATTAGTGAATTAGTACTCTTTTTGATCTTTACTAATTAAAAATGATTTTTTATTATAAAAAAAAACCTCAGGAATAAAAAAATCTAGATTTTGAGAAAAGTTTAAAAGTTGAATCTTCACTTTTCAGACCCCAAAATTGAAAAATATTTTTCTTAAATTTGTTGTGAAATTGTTGATTAGATAGCTAAAAATTCGATTTTTTTAAAAAATTAAATAATCAAACTGAGATTATTATAATAAATTATTTTTGAAATATTGGAAATGAATTGACAATACAACTTATCCTTTATCAAAAAGGAAATAAAATAATATATTTTTTAATTTTTTTGTTAAAAATTATCATATAGAACCTTGAAAATATAAAAAAATCAAAAATAATTACTTTTGGAAGTTCTAAATATAAATTATTAAATACCCAAATAATATTATTTTGTGTTTTTATTTATTCTAAGTTTTGGAAAAGGAATTAAAAAAAAAAATCCAAAATGAAAATTTTTAATTGTCAAAATTTATTAAAAAAACGAAATAATTTATTGTGAAATAAGATTTATAATAGTTTTTTTTGAAGCCATTTTAACTAAAGGAAAATTAATATAATTTACTTTAAGGATTATTCGAATTTTATTCCCAGTGGCTATTACTTTTATACCCACAGCACGAATTATGAACTTAAAAGAATGTTGAGTTAATAGATCTTGTTAAAAAGTAAAATTTAGGTAGTTTTAAGGAAGGCAAAAAAAATTTACTTTCCAAATCCAAAATTTTTCACTCAAAATTTTCTACTTCCAAAATGATATTGGGAAAATGTCACTCCACTTTATATTGAAGTATGTTAGAGTTGGTGGTGAGTGTAGCCACCCATTTGAAAAGAAAGTGGAGTAACATTTTCCCAATATCAAAAAAAATAGCTTTTTATTTTTGCCTTGCTTTGTTGGGATTTTTCGAAAAGTTTTTGGATCAATAAATTATTTTAGTCAAAATCTTAAATTACTAAAAATTGGCAATATTTTGACTTTCCCTCAATTCACTATATTTTAAAGGTCTTAATCTATTTATTGCTTTGTATTTCAATGCTCACAGAGCATAAAATTCAGATAGTCCTTAAATTGCAACATATGTTAAATCTCAACAAATCTTTTGTTGACACTAACCCCTAATGTACATTTTTTTTGTATTTACGAAACAATTGTCGAGTTAAATCTAAACTCAACACAAGTACTTAAATTGGCTTGATTAATGAAGGAAAAACAAAAAATTATCATAAAAAGAATGGCATACTTTTATTTTGAAAGAACACAACCAAATAATAATTCACTAATACAAGTATTTGATATGAATAATTAATCTGGATATAATTTTATTCATTTTTTTTCAATTTTTTTGTTTTTTTTTTTTACTTTTCTAGTTACGTTTGTCGCTTCGTAATTCAATCTTCACTATTTAAAAAAGCGATCTTCAATGACACAAGTACTTACTCAACGAAAAACAAGGACAAATGAAATGCAAAATTTAAAAAACCAGGTTACAGTCTTAAAAAAAAGATTTGGAAAGTTGACACAAAGCCAAATTGAACTTGAAAAAACGGTTAACAATAGGAAGCAGGTCAGTGACTTAGCAACAACACTAAGACGTGAAATTGATTTGCATCAGAAATTTGCTTCTGAACAACAGACCGTCTTGGATGAGGCACTTGAGGAAGTTGATCGATTAAACATCTTGCTTGAAGAAAAGGAATATAATTACAAAAGGAAAACCAACACACTGGAAAATGAATTAAACCATCATAAGCATGCTCGTCAGGCGCTTCAACAACAAAACGAAGATTTGGTTGAGAAATTGGAAGAACAACTCTCAAAGGAAAAGCAATTAAATCTCAAATATGAAAAAAAAAATACAAAAATACTTGGTGAGCTTCGAATTACGAAATCACTTCAACTACTTTACAAAAAAGCTCATCAGGAATCTCTTGAACAAGTTGAGAAATCAACCAAATTCTCTGAACAAATGATCGAAAGTTCCAAAGAAGAAAATAAAAAGCAAAAAGATGATTTGGTTCAAGAAAATTTGCAATTAAAAGCATTGCTTCAGAATCAACAGAAGCAATTTCAAATTCTTTGGGATGATTTTAACCAAATACAAAAAGAAGAAAGCGATCCAGATAAAGAAGCCCAAGACCAAGACGAAGAAGAAGTACAAGATCAAGAAGATGATGATGAGGAATTTGAAGATGAAGAAAAGTATTTTCAAAACGAATTCCAAGAAATAAAAAATGACGACGAATTGGAATTTGAACAAGTAAGTGAAGAAGAAGAACAAAAAAAAAACCAAGAAACAAAAAAGAAATTAAAAAAAATGTCAAAAGAAAAACAAATCTTATATTATAAAAACCAATGGTCATATGAAAAAAATCGTAACAAAAAATTAATCAAAACTATTGATGAAGTCCAAAATGAAATTCAATTAAGAGCACAAGAGATCGATGATCAGTATTTGGAATATGAAAGAGTGATACACGATCACTTAACATTAATTAATGAATTAGATCAATACACAAATGTTGAAAAGGAATTAAAAAAGCAGATAATTAATTCTGAAAGGAATTATCATTTAGAAATGGAAGAAAAAAAAGTGTATAAGAAAAAAGTAAATTTATTAACAAGGGAGTTGACAAAGCTTTTACAAAACAATTTTTCTAGTGATCGAATGTTAAATTTCCAAAATAAGAAAGTTTTAGCTTTTGACAGTCTAAAAATGATTGGTAATAACATTTTGAATGGAAATGGAAATGGAAATAAAACGAAAGAAAATAATAATATCAATGAAAGTTCTAGTGATAGCGAAAATGAAATTAATAATCGATATTTGAAAGATTTAATTTCCCAATTAGAAAATTGGAAAGAATCCATTTTTCATGAATTAAAACAGAATTTAAATAATTATTCCAAGATCTCAATTGAAGAGTTTAGTCAGGATTTACAAAATAAAAATAAATTCTATGTTCAGTTAATAACGTCACAAAAGGAATTAATTGGAGGGTTAGTTTTGCAGAGGGATGTATTAAAGGATTATATTGAATATGAATTTCAAAATGGAAATTTTGATTACACAAATCATAAAAAGCAATATCTAAATGGCCAAAAGAAGCAGAAGAAAAGAGAAGAGCATTTATTAAAAACAGCGAAATTGGCATTAGAAAAATTATCTCAAGAAAACGAAAGGGGGTTAAAAGAAAAAAACGAACAGATAAAAATCTTTGAAAGGGAACAAGATCTAATGAAAAAAAGGATTTCCAATTTAGTTGGAGAATTAGAATTTGGAAAGTCCATTAACGAAAATTTGAAAACCAATTTACAAGAATATACAAATGCATTACAGCAGTGGAAAAATAGAGTAAATGAGCTAAATAATGAAATTAAATTATTAAAAAAAGAAATAAAGAATTATAAAGAAAATAAAGAAAATTTAAACCAAGAAAATAATGAATTAAGAAAAGTGAAAAATAATTTCAAAAATGAAATTGAAACAATTACAAATGATAATAAACAAAAGAACTTCCAAATAGAAGAATTAAATGTTCAATTAGAGGAAGAAAAAAAAAATGTAGAATCTGTAAGAAATGCTAAAGAATTAAATGAGCAAATTAATCAACAAGAAAAAATAAAATCAAACCAACAAAAAGAACAATACTTGGAAATAATTCAAACAATGAAAGAAAAAATGAAAAAAAAGAAAATGATTAATAATAAATTAAAAAGCAAAATAAATAATTTCAAAACAATTATAAAACAAAATGAAAAAATGAAAAATAAATTTGAAAATTTGCAACAGGAAAGAGATTTAATTAAAAATTACAACGAACAATTAAATGAAAAATTAATTCTGATCCAAGATAATATTAAAAAATTAAAATTTTTAGATTTAAAAAATAATGAAAAACAGCAGGTTATTAATCAATTGACAAAGGAAATGAAATTGAAAGAACAAGAAAATCTGACTTTAAAAAGGAATTTAAATAATCTAGATTTACAATATCAAGAAATGGGAGAAAGACTAAAATTAAAAGAAAATGATTTGAGTGGGTTAATCCAAGCCAAGGATATTGTAGAAGAGGAAATTCGAAAATTAATTAACAATGAAAAGTTATCAAGAGAAGAAATTACGAAACAAAAATCCAAATTTGAAAGTGACATATTATTGTTTGAAAAAAAATATCTCCTAATTGAAGAGCAATGGATTGAAGAAAAGAATAATAATAATAAATTGGAAATTCAAAATAAAGAAATAATGAAATCATTAAAAGAATCTCGAATAGATTTAGAAAAGTATATTAAACTATGTGAAGAGTTTCAAAACAAATACGACAGTGAAGTGATTTCACATTCAACGGATGTTGAAAGATTATTAAAGGAAAGAAAGTCAAATAATTTAAAAAAAAAGCATTATCTCAAAATGAAAAAACAATTCAAATCAGAAAATGAAAAATTAAGTAAGGAATTGGATAATTTAAAATATGAACGAATCAATTTAACAAAGGAAAGAGATACTTATAAAAAATGAAAATGTGGAAATGACCAAAGAAAAAACGAAATTAGAAAAAACATTAATAAAGCAATTAGATATAATTAAAAAAGATGCAAGTGTTTTTTATTTGAAGAAAAATAAACAACTGGGGGAGAATAAGAACGGAATAGGAATGGGTGGTGGCAACAAAGAGGTTGGAGAGAGGCCTGAAAAGGAAAATGATATCGAAATCGAGAATATGGAAATAATTGAAGAAATGAAGCCAATCGAAAAAAAATTAATTGAATCACAAAAAAAATATGAAGTTTTAAACATTGAATTTAATAATTTGAAATATAATGAAGAACTATTGAGAAGGCAAATAGAAAATGTTGAAAATAATTTGAAAAAAGAAAAAGAAAAAAATAATCAACTCTCAAAGCAAAAAAAATTCTCAACAAGTGCCAAGTTTAATGATAATATTAATTTTATTAATTTGGAAAAAAAAATAAAGCAATTAGAAAATGAACTTTTATTATATAAAGAAAATAATTCTTCGTTAAGAAGTGAAATCAATAACATGTTAAATACAATAAAAAAATCAAAAATGCAAATTGCCAAATTGCAAACTGAAAAAACAGAGGCAGTCAACAAATTAGAAAAAAATGAAATTTCAATGAATGTGATTAAGGAAAGTAAAGAATCGTTAATTAAACAAGAAGAATATTGGAAAAACAAAATCAATCAAATATTAAAGCATCATAATAATTTAGATTTAATGAAAGAAATTGAACTTGAAAATGAAAATGAAAAATTGATTCAGAAAAATAAAAAACTAGAAAAGGAAATTAATAATGGGAAATTACTTCATGAAAATTTGAATGAAAAAATCAAACAATTGGGAGAGCAAATAAAAAATTTAAATCAAATGAATTCACAATTAAAAATTGATGATCAACAAAAGGACAATGAAATTAACGTATTAAATGAAAAAATCAAAAACAAAATTAATGAATTAAAAAATGTTAATATTTTGTTGAAAAAGGAAAAGGAAAAAATTGTACAAATGAAAAAACAAAACTATAATACTTTAAAGATGAAATCAGAATATGACGAAAAAATAAAAACAATCAAAGAGGATGAAATTGCCTTTCGAAAATTGAAACAAAGGCATTTAAAAGAATTTAATTTAAAAAAGCAACATTTTGAAACCCAAATTAAAACATTAAATAATGAAAATAACCACTTGCAAAGAGAATTCAAAAATTACCGTATCACCCATGATAATATTAAAAAGAAATTAGAAGCAAATAATAAAACCTTAATTCAAAAAAATCAAAAATTGCTGAATGAGAGCAATAATTTGAATGAACAAATCAAAAAATCAACACAGATAATAAATTCAATCGAGAAATTGAAAACTAATTATCAACAAAAAATAAACCAAAGTAAGCAATTGAAACAATCGAAACTGAAATTAGAACAAGATGTTAACCAATATTCCCAAAGGTTAAATAAATCAAACGATGAAATTCTTAATTATAAATCTAGATTGAAACGATGTTCACAATTAATGAATCAAGTTTTGCAATTGCATGATTCGGTGGATAGGAAAAGAAAAGGGCTTGAAACGCATACCGTTGAAAAGAATGTTGATAACGTTGACAATTTAAATTTAATTTCACATTCACAAATTGAAATCGAAAAGCCCATTTTACAAACTCAAAAAAAGAAAAGAAATTTAAAAATTAATCATTCAAAAATTAGTAATGATTCAAATCAAATAGATTAATTTTTGTTTTTTTTTTATTTCCAAATATATTTTAAAGAAATATACACTTAATAAACACAAAAAGAAATACAAAAACATTCGAATTTTATTTTTTAATCTTTTATTTTTTTTTTCTTTATTAAAAGGTCTTACTTTCCATTTTGAGGTTCTATTAAGTTTTGAAATTAAAAATCGTTTGTTAACTTTTTTTTTATTCCCACTTTTTATTACCCAAATGTCATGATACTTTCTATATAGATATATCAATATTTTTAACATCAAATCACTTGAATATTTCCATAAAAAACTATTTATGCACAATGTGGTATATATTCTTTCTTCTAATTAAAAGATTTAAATTTCTCTTATTTTTACAGTTTGGTTTGGTAATAAAATTGATAAAATAATTAGGGAATGAGTGGTAAGAAATTTTTGATTTTATATTTCAATTTTTTTTTTTTTTGAAAATATTAAAATAATATAATTAAAGAATTTGGATTATTGTTGGAAAAGTTATTATGGTTTCATCTATATAAATCTAAACCAAAATTCAAAATTTTCCACACTATTAAAAACAGTTAAAAGAATCACAATATCATATTTGGTTCAAATTGGAAATAAATTTGATTTTTGTAAAATATCTAAACCATCATTTTGTTTTTTGCCTTTTTTTTATTTTCATTATTTGAATTATGTAACATATTTTGTCCGATCAATGATTTTATTGAATAGTTAAACTTAGATTAAAGTTGGGTTCTATCTAAAACAGAAGAGCTAAAATAAAATTAGTTAATGGTATCTGACCTTTTGTTCAATCAATAATACTAATTAGAATTTAAGCAAATTTACCAATACATTTTTTTACAAGATAAATTCAATTCATCCAAAGAGGATGAGAACTGGAAATGAAAGCAATACCTAAAGATTAGCCAGTACCCAGAAAAATTCAAAGAAAAACATCCCTACTTAAACTCGAAATCATCAACAACATTATTCAAACTCAAATTATTTTGTAATGGGTTGAAGAGATACATACACAGATGAGAAAAGGGAGTAAAGTCTAAATTATGCCCATGCTGTAACAAAAAAGTTGATGACATAGACCACTTTATTCGGGACAGTAAAAAATATGAGAGAACCAGGAAACACTGGAAAAAACAAATCAAAAAAATCAAAAAGACTTTGACATCAATATAATAGTCAAAGATGATATGGATGAATTGTTGAGGAAAACGAACATAAAAGAAATCTAAGACATCACCACAGAATATATTCTGATAAAAATGACTTTACCATAAAATATATTCTGACCAACATGACTCAACATACAATTAGGAAAAAGGAGCTCAAGACGAAATAAAATCTATCAACAAATTCACTTTTAATCCAGAAAATTTCAGATTTCTTACCGCAATTATTTTAAACCTATTTATTTTTTCCACTCTTCATTCTTTTCTTTCTATCATTTTTTACTTCTTCATTTTTACTCTTTCTTGTTTTTCTTTTTCTTTTTCTTTTTCTTTTTTGAGAAAACTAAATTAAGATTCAAATACTTCTGATTACTGTATCTGTTAGATACTCTTTGAATTAGAAGTCTCAAATTTAGTCACTTCAAAATTCTCTCTTTAACAGATTAGTTGAGTTTCATCTAACCCTTAGCAATAAATCCTAATACATTTTTTTGTTGTGTTATCTCCAAAATTTTAAACCCAAACTCTTAATTTATTTGTAGTATTGATAATTATTTATTTTTTGTTTTAAGGGTATTGTAATTTATAAATAATTGTTAAAACTTCAATTCGTGGATGGTTCTGATTAAGTATTTCTTCTAGAATTTATTAGAGAAGTTTTTTTTTTTCACAAATTAAATTTTGGTGTGCTAAAAATTTTATACTGGGGTTTAGTTGTTATTCAATAATAATCATTTTTGAAAATTACAAAAAGTTTCAAAAATTAAAAAAAAAAAAATAGGAAAAAAATACGGAAGAAATTTTAAATTTTTATAAAAAAAAAGATAATATTTGATCTATTTACGAGAACAAAATCATTTATAAAAATTGTTATTGTTTTCTTTTGTTTTTAATTTCTTTAATTATATTATAAGAATTTTTGATTTATTTTGTTTTTGTTATTTTTACAAATGTAGTTTATTATTATTTTTGAATATGTAAAGTTATTTAATAAATAGAATTATTCTCAATAATGGAAATGAATTGCATGATCAAGACCAATGAAAAAATGAATATTAAAATAATAATTATGTTTTTGGTATTAAGATAATGGTTTACTTTTTGGAAAAGTTGATCTTTAAATTCAACTTTTAGTATCTTTTTTTCTCTCGATAAATTTCTTTCAAATTTTGGGTTTGTGTTTCTCTTTAAATCTATTTGAGGCTCTGTTTGCAAATTCACTTCAAATTCAGGTGTATCATCTTTTTCAGAATAATTTGAAAATTCTTCATCACTATCATTGATATTATTTTGTGTTTTTGTTTTAATTGAATTGTTTTTCTTTTTAATTCCATATTCATCTTGGTTTTCATCTTCGTTTTCATTTTCAGTTTCGTTTTCATTTCCACTTTCGCTTTCGCTCTCATTTAATTCATTTTCAAATAATTTTTCAATTTTCTCATTCTCATCAATAATCTCAATTTCTTCAAAATCTTTGATCTGATTAATATTATTTGTTGTTTGTTTTTTGTTTAATTCTTTTTCTTTTTCTTCTTCTTCTTCTTCTTCTTGTAAAAATTTGTTTTCATAGTCTTGTTCTTTTCCATTTTTATTTATATTTCCATTTTCGCCTTCACTTTCACTTTTGCTTTGATTGATTATTTCAAAATCTTTTTCTTCATTTTTGGCATTTCTTAAATTTAAATCAAAGAGCTCTTCACTTGAATTGCTATCTTCACTAAAATCAAGAAATTTGTTCTTGGAATTTAATCGATCGTTCGTAAGGAAATTTTGGTTGAAACCCAGATTCTTTTGTTTCATTTTAAAATTATTCTTTGTTTCTTGTTCAGTTATTGTCTTTGTTGTATTTTTTAAAAAGTTTGCAAACTCAGGATCAATTTCAGAGCCTGAAGAGTTAACTAAATAATTTTTGTTTTCATCATCAAAAAAGCTGTTGCTTTTTTTTTCTATTTCTATTTCTTTTTCTTTTTCTTTTTCTTTTTCTTTTTCTTTGGTCAATCCCAAAAGATTGAGGTCTTGGTTGGTTTCGAGACCTGTATTTGTAATTTCTTCTTGTAGGTGTTCTTCAAATTGTTGTGTTAGATCAGATAATTCAAAAATTGTATGGTTGGGATCAAATAGGTTGTTTGTTAGAATGGTTGAAAATTCATGTGCTTTACTCATTTTAATTCTGGTTCAAAATTAAACCTTAAAAGATTGAAAATGAAAAAAAAATGAATCTTTATTTGGATTAAATTGAACAGGTATAGTGCTTTTTTGAATAAATTCTGAATATGGTATCTAATTAGTCTTTAAATTTATTCGTTATTATTTGTCTTTAATAGAAAATAAGTGAAATATCAACCAATATAAAGTATTTTTGGTTTCATTTTTTATTTTGTGGTTTTTTGAAAAATTCCATTCGATCAAAACAAATGTCGTTCTTTTATCTTTTTGCTGTCCTTGCTGTCCTCCTTGTTGTGCCTTTTATTTATTTCCGAATTTCTGTCAAAGGGCCATTCAAAAAAAAGACTCCAATTCTTTATGGTGTTGTGGCGTATCTGCTAACAACCTTGTCGAAAATGATCTTGATGGCAACATTCCTCCCGGACTCTGATCAAGAAGAAGCAGATTTCCAAGCACAATTTGAACCCGTCTCTGCTTTAATCACCATTGTGGTCTCTTCACTTGATATTCTTGGATGCTTTCTTGCTTTAAGAGCATGTTCTGGCCATTCCGAAATCAGGATCTTTGGCGTTTCTTTTGCTTGGTCTTCTGCTGAATCTCTTTTATCCTTTTTCTTAGTCTCCTGGATCGGCTGTTTAAAACCTGAGTTTAATTGGGTTTATATGCAAAATGCACTTGGTTCAAATATTGGTCTTGTAAATGCTCTTTTTTTTAAAAATCCTTTTTATTTGTTCAAATTTCCTTTCTTTTTATTTTTGTTTTCTATGTTTCGATCCACCGTCTAATGCTTTATTTCTCGAATCACTTTCCTTTGTTTAAATTTTAACTTTCTCTCAATTTCCTTCTCCACTTCTCTTTCTATTCCTTTTCCATTTGTAACCACTAACAACTAAAGTTACGACAAATTGCTTTTACACACATAATTTGGGTTTTATGGAAAGGGAAATTTCAAAACCCAGACAAAAGAAATATTTTTGTTTGGTTGTCTGCTTTTTTTATTACACCAGAGCTCTTTAAATTATCCGAGGTGCTTTTAAGTAAATTTTTCATTTTTGGTTGGGTTTTGCTTGTTTTAAAATTTGCAGTTGCTTATGGCCTATTTAACACATCCAAAAAATTTTACCAATCCTTTGAACAATTAAATAGCAATAAGAAAAAAAACTAAAACCCACTTCAGCTGTAAATTGATGAGAAACACTCAAACTATTACCTTTTTTTTTTTTTATACAAATAAAAAACCATTCAAATTATACACCTTTCATCTTGATTTTTGCTTTTCATTTCCCTAAAAATGAATTTTATGACAATCCGACCCATTCTTCAAAATTAATGACAAGAAATTATATAAATTATCTTTTTATAGCCTGTTGAAGCACTTAAATAGAACACATTTTCGAACTTTATTCAAAACCTTTTGATACAATATGTTTTTTAAAAAAACAAAAACTTTTTCTGAATTAAAACTTTTTGAAAGTTTTCTATTTTAATAAAGTGAAAAAGTAAGGACTATTTCAGAAATGAAAACTTTTTTCAAGTTTTCTGCTTTAATATAGCCGAGAATCAGCCTTTAAATATTCTAGAAGTTGGAGTCCGAAGAAAAGCAATTTTTTTTGAAAAAAAAAAGTTCACACTATATTAAAACATAAAACTTACAAAAAAAGTTTTAATTTTTTGGAAAGTCTCAGATCATAAAAAACTTTCCACTCATAAAAATACAAAACTTTCAAAAAGTTTTAATACTTTTTTAATCCATAAAAAAAAAGTTTTCACTTTTTTAAAATGGATTGACAAAGTTTTTTCAAATGGAATTATCAAGATTTGAAAATTAAATGATTGAAAAAAAAAACTATTCATATTTTATGCTTGGTGAGAACTGAAATACAATGTTTAAATCTCTAAAAAATGATTTAATAGAATGTAAATTTAAGGGGGGGGGTAAGTATATTTTACAAATTTTGAGTATCATGGTTTATGATAAACAAAATATTTCAAATCTTTTCTTTAACCAAATATACTAATATTTTAATAAATATGAGAGATTGTTTTATTACCTATTATAATAAATTTATGTACCAAATAAAAAATTTCAAATCTAAAAAAATTAAAAATTTTGAGCTTGAAATAATAAATAATAATTATTTATTTCTTTACCAAATCTGAAAATTTTGATACAATTACTTTTTCTTTACCTGTTTTTAATTTTTAATTCTTTATGGAAAAACTTTTTGTTTTTAGAATTTTTGATTTAACAAATTACTTCATATTTCTAAAGAATTTCCAAAATGAATTTAAAAATCCTATTTTCTTTTAATTCATCTAATCCAAAGTTTTGGTGAAAATAGGATATTTTTTGAATTCTTTTTGAAATAAAGGTTTATTGAACTAATTTGATTGATTTGATAATTATTTATTTTCCAAATAAAAGTAAAAACTCAAAATAATTCTGAATTCTGATTGAAAGTTTTTCTAAAATTTTTCTTTTTCATTGGATTGTATCTTTTAAACTATTTATTGATTTCGAAAATTCAATTCCTTTAATTTTTGAAATAGCATCAGGTTGTTTTGGATTAGTTTGATAAAAATTTTTCTAAAAAGAATTTTGAAAGCAAATTTGTAACAAAATGTTTTATAAAATAATAATAAATATTAATGGGGTTAGAAATTCAATTTTATAAGATTTTTTATTCAGAATAAGAAGATAAAGAAAAAATTTTCTTCGAAAAATATACTTTGATTTTTTTTTTTTTAATATTTGATTTTTTGAAATTTATTTAGAAAGGTGATTTTTTGTGTTTGGTCTTTCTAAAAGAAAGGATTTGTTTCAAATATACCTCTTTACTTGTCTATTTTTTGGTTTATTCTAAGGTTAATTCCAAAAATCCTGATAAATACATTTAGATTCATAACCTACTTATTTTAAAACTAAAAAAATATATGTTTAAAAAAATGAAAAATGAAAATCCATTATTACTTTGGTTGGGTTTGTTTTCTTTTTCACAAATAGAACAGCGAAAGGTATTTTCGTTTCAAAGTTTCAATATCTCAATTACACTCAAAAAATTTCTTTTTTTCAGTAAGGTTCACACAATTAAAATATTTCAAAATGGTAAAAAGTCCTACTTCCGTTGAAAAAGTTAAAATAATATGAATTTTTAAGATTTGAATGAAAACTTTTATTGATCAATACAATCTTAAATAATTCTTTTGAATTATATAAGCTAAATTTCAAAAATAGGGGCAGATTTTTCATCGGAAAAAAAATTGTTTAATTGTTTTTTTTTTTTTTTTTGAATAATAATGTTTTTTACTGAAGTTTTTAGAGATAAAAGCCAATATAGACTTATAAATAAAAATATAGTGTAATAATTTTTTTTTTGAAAGACAAACAAAAAAAGAATAAAATAATGATAACAAAGTTTACCCCTAATTTTGAAATTTGAATTACGGAAAATTAAACAATTTTTTGGTATTTATGTTGTTTCTATGAAAATTATTGTCAAATATATAAATACAATGATGTTTACTATTTGAAAATTATCAAATATTTGGATAGAACTAGTCTCAGAGAAATTTCGATTTTTTAACCTTTTTACAGTCAGTTTCACTTTGAAGGCACAAACTTTCAACGAAATTTAAGGCACAAAAAAATCTCAAATTAAGGCACAAAATTTGTAATTTTTTTTTTACCATTTATTTTTACTAGAATTTAAATTTTGTACTTTAATTTGAGATTTTTTTTGTGCCTTAAATTTCGTTGAAAGTTTGTACCTTAAAAGTGAAACTGACTGTAAAGGAAATTTTAATATTGGTTCTTAAAAATGATTTTACACAAATGACAACTAATTAGAAAATAACGTAAAAACTGAAATTTGAACCAGAACTCTTTAATGAACATTCTTTAAAGTTGATAAATCTTTGTTTGAAAAAAGTAATCCTTTAAATAGATAAAATATGAATAGTTATTGAGACAATTTCCAAAAAAATAGTTCCAGTTCAGCTGATTACTTCTTCATAATGTTTGATTATTTTTTAAAGAATCAATTCAGGCTTTTAAAATCTTCAAAATATATGGAGTAAATATATTTTTTTTGAACAATTGTGGATTTTTGTAAAACTATTATTTGATGGTTTTAGATTTGGAAGAAAATATCTATTCATGAGGTTTTAGAATTATATATTTTATAAACTTGTTATTATAAGTAAGAAATATAATTTTAATTTTATCTTTTTCAAATTGTTAATAAAAAGTTGGAAATTATTAATTGTTTTTTTAATTTTTTTTTTGTACAGTCTTTCCAAGTCTACCATAAATTTTTAAATAAAACACAATTGATTTTTCTATTCTTATTTTCTATTTTCAAAAAATTCGGAAATAAGAGTTATTATTCAAAAAAAAATTTCAATAAAAGAGCTATTATTCAAATTTTTGGAACATCAAAAAAAACAAAAATTTCTTCACAATCAAGAAATAATTGGAAAACAAGAAAGGAAATCTCACAAATACTCTATCAACACAATTATTCATTGACTGAAATCTGAATATATTCATTTTTTTCCATTTGTCAGACATGAATAAATTAGAATTAAATCAGGTTTCAAAACAAAGGACGTTTATATTCAACTCTTTTACTCTTTTTTCAATTTCTGAAAGTGAAAGTGAAAGTGAAAATGAAAATGAAAGTGAATGCGAAACAAAAAATGAAAAAAAAATTTCGCAATTATAAAATTTATTTACAAGTAAAAATTTGTTTTCAGATGACACTTGGACACTTGTTTTTAAAAAACCCACTTCCAAATCCTCTTCTTCATGTACAAATTCATCAAAGAACTCTAGAAAAAGCGAACATAGACTTATCTCACTTCAGGAATTTCTTTTAACTACTCAACCTTCAAGTAAAACACCTTATCCTAAAAAAGAAACAAAAACTAAAACGAACAACCCTTTGAAGAACAAAAAGGAACCAGAAAAAAAAAGACATTGGCCTGATGAAACAGCACCAAAATTGAAAGAATTCAAACGTTCAAACAACAGAAATGCTCTAAAGCTCAAGTCGAGATCACAATCATTACCTGTGAAAAAATCAAGTAAAATTGCTTTGACAAGAAATTTTTCAGTTCCTTCTCTACATTCTAAGTACTTTTATAAAAAAATAATAACTAAGAGGTCTATCGTAAACAGGAAACCAAAGTTTAACAAAGTTCAAAAAGCAACAAAAGAAGACCAATTCAACGAAAAAGAAAATTTTAAATATTATCAAAAACGGTATTTTGGGAATGGAGATCTTCAAAAATTAAAAAAATTGATCTTTTTGTATGACAAAGAAGAAGGTAAATTTCAAAAATTAAAGATAAAAATTGGAAACAAACCAGAAACAAGTACAAATCAAAAAGAAAAAGAAATAGAAAAAGAAATAGAAAAAGAAATAGAAATTGAGATTGAAAAAGATAAAGACAATTACAACCCTAATTTAATCGACAAAAATGATTTGGTTACAATCAACACACCAAAGCAATTGAATAAGAAATTGGAAGGAATAAAAAGTTTACATAGTAATACACATACAAAAATTGCTTTAAAAACTGGGACACTTGATGGCTTCTCAATAATTCGTCGAGCCGATCACACCAAGGTATCCCGTCAATATGAAAAATTACAGACTATTATGGATCAAAATACCAATAATGGAAAAGGTTATGATGTACTTGAAAGTGATAATGGATTTTATTTTGATAACAGATCAAAGCGAAGAGGGCACAGTAGTACTCTGGATGACAAACAAACAGTTGACTGATCCTTCTTGTTGGAAGAGTTTGCCAAGCAATACTTTTCTTCAGCTAAAGGTTTCGTACTGAGAAGAAAAAAGCAGTATGCATTTAGGGAGCAATTAGTCCACTCACCAAACGTCATCCAAAATTCACTAACAAAATTATCAAATTCAAAACTCAATAAGAGGGCAACTAAGTGCTTCAAAGATTTGATACTCTACATGGGCGATGCACAGAGTATTAAACAATTTAAAACTGCAGATGACTTGCAAGTTGCACAACTTGGGGGGATCAAACGTATTTTACAAAACGGCATTGACCATCCGGAACTAAGAGATGAGATCTATGTCCAAATTTGTAAACAGACGAGCAGGAATCCCAACCCGCAATCAAATTTAAGAGGGTGGGGGGCACTATGTTTAGTATCGCAAACTTTCCCACCATCAGAGGCATTGAAGAGGTATATAAGCAAATTCTTGAACTATTATTCTAAAAGCGATTATAAAGCAACACTCGATTTGCAAAATATTCTCGAGACAAAATCAAGTATTTGAGAACAACACAAAAAGAATATAGCTTGCCATTAGATTCCGTCATTCAAAAAATATTTAATATACCCTTCCGGCCAATAATCTTCGGGGTTACTCTTGATCAGTGTATGAAGGAACAGGCACAAAAGGAATCTTATGCAAAGGAAGTGATACCTCATATTATTCCCTTTTTAACAAACCAAATCAAACTAGAAGGTGGGTTTAATACAGAAGGAATCTTTCGGGTTCCAGGTAACTTGAATCAAATTTTGAAATATAAAGAACAAATTAACTCGTGGAATTTTACACCCACCAAAGAAGTAGGAAATACAGCATTCCTGTATGCATCAACTTTAAAACTGTGGTTACGAGAATTGGAAGGTCCGATATTACCTTTATCTAATGTGCCAACCTTGTTAAAAACCGAAATAGAATCAGAAATGATATCAATAGCTGAAAATTTGCCCTTGATAAATAAATAGTGTCTCGCCTACCTCATCTCATTCTTCCAAGAAATGGTGGAAAAGGATACCATCAAATATACTAAAATGGATATTAATAACATCACTTTAATGATAGCTCAAATTTGGTGAAGAATGTGGGAGGGGACTTCTCTACAGCGATTGAATTAGCTGAAAAAAGTGGAAAATTTCTGAATACTTTAATTTCACAATGGGACTTTTCTCAATATGTATCAATAATTGAAAAGAGTTTTAAATAATTTGAATTCTTTTTTTATTTATTTACTTTTTTTTTTATATCTTTTTTTTTATTTCTGAATATAATAATAAATTCTTTGAATGTTTTTTTTTTTTTTTTTTTGAGAAAAAAGTGTTTTTATAAAAGTAAAAATAGTTGATTTGAAAAAAACTTTCATAAAATTAAACCCAAATTCATAATTTTTAACATACCAAAATTCAATTTTTGAAAAAAAAATAACCTATTTTTTTTTTTTTCTTTTGTTATTAAAGAAGTGTAAATCACAATCTGGTTGCCCTTAGACTTAAATTCACTTTCAGAAATTTAAGCCTAAAATCATAGATTTCACGATTATTAATCAATGAAAATAATTTCAAACTATAACAGTTTAAAATTATTTCATTAAGAAATATTTTCTTCAATTTATTATGAAAAATTAATCGATCTTTTACATAGGAAGGATATATCCATAAAAAATTATCAATATTTTCTATAATTTCCTTCTGTTTATGTTTCAAATATAAAGGTTCAAATTTATTTGAATTTTTATTAATTACATAATAATATCTAATTAAGCAGTTAGTAAACGATCTGAATTTTTGAATTTTTGAGCTTGAGGGATAACTTAAATATTTTTGAGTTGTAAATAAATAATTTTGATATTTTATTATTATGAAATTTTTTTTGACCTTCCAACTTGTAGAATTCAACAACTCATTATATGTATATTTCCTTTTTAGCAGGATAATATCTTTTGAATTCCAATTGGTTTTATTATTTATTCTTTGGTTAAATTTTATTAATTTTTCTAAATTAAGTAGAGATAAATTTTCTAATTTCTTTTTTGTATTTAAATTTCTTTTTATTTACAGAAATTATCATATTTTCATTTTTAAATTCTGTTTTATAAATAAGAATTGGTGTATTTCTGTTTATTATGCATATTTCAGTAATGTATGAATTAATCCAAGAATTTAAATACTTTAAAGTTTTCATTTCATAATTATATATTTCCAACCGATATGGCAATTAGCTTATTATAAAAGATTTAAATAATCTAATTCTTAAACTATTGTTAATAGAATTGATATTGAATAATTGTATACAGTTGTTATAGTTTTTTTAGCCCTTTTTAAATTATAAACTATATGTAAAATTTTATCTAAATAAATACCAAAATATTTAAATTTTTTAAAATCTATTGATATAACTGTTTTATCTTTATTAGATTAAAAAAAACTATTCAATCAATTCTCGAATAAATAAAAAAATAGAACCATTTACTAATTGAAATATTAACACTTTTTTATAAATTAGAATGCTCACAAAACAAAAAATAAATAATTATCTATAATAATGAACCAATAGTGTGTTAAAAATTTTAGAGATGAGCAAAACAAATGTATTGTATTGATAAATTTTTAAGTTTTATTCATAATATTAATCCATCAAATGGTTAGATACCAACTACTTTTATTTGAGTTCTTCTATTTTTAACAACTCAACTTTCACATAATATCAATCGTTGAAAAAAAAACTTGGATTAGCTGAAGTGAGTTAAATAATTCAAAAAATGAAATTAAAAGAAAAACATAAAGATCAAAAAATGTTTTTCATATTTTACAAAAATCAAAATTATTTCCAATTAGAATGCAATTGTTTTTGTGATTGTTTGGACTATTTTAAACAGGTGTAAAATTTTGAATTTTAGTATGTTTTTTTTTTAACTTTTAATGGATTTTTTTATCCTTAGATTTTAAATAAAATAGCTAAAATAATCTTAACTTTAAGATATAAATTACATTTCAAAAATTATGTCTTACCTGAAATAAAAAATTGAAAAAAAAATATATATATCCTTTAGTATTCAAGAACAACTAATATTTAAATCGATTTGTAATTCACATTTAAATCATTCTAAATATATAAAAACGTCACATTTTTGAAATTAAAAAAAATAAAACCAAAACTAAAAAAAAGTAAGTAACAATTTTTGAAAAGAGCCTAACATTTTTTTATTACTGAACTTTCCATGAAAAGAAGGAAAAAAAGCAAGATATTTTTCTGAATAATTAAATTCCTTTTATCAGACATTTCATATTCTCAATTTTTATGGTGATTATTTATCTTTTGGAAGATCTTTTTTTTTATCAAGGTGATCTTTTGCAAAAAAAAAAAAAAAAAAAAAAAAAAAAAAAAAAAAAAAAAAAAAAAAAAAAAAAAAAAAAAAAGAAAGAAAAAGAAAAAGACAAAAAAAAACAGAAAAACTAAAAAATTTGACAAAATTAAAAAAATTTACAAAATTAGAAAAAATGATTCTAATCCAAAAATTTGAAAATATTTTTTGTAAAGAATACTGGAATAAACCCACAAAACAACTTCCAATAACATTATGAAGTGAGTTAAAATATTTGAAAAATAGTTGATTTGGGAAATTACTAAATATGAAAAGTGAGAGCAATTAATAAAAGAAAAAATCTCTGATTAAAGACAAAATCGATGACCCAACACAATAAAATTTTTTCAAAAAATCTCTTTTGGTCTAAAGAGTTTTCTTTTGATTGATCTACCATTAAAAAAATTGTTGAAAAAATTGATTATTTTTGAGATCTCCAAATCAAATCAACCATACAAAGGATTTCGAAAAAAAGGAGATAAAAATTCTTTTTATTTTTATTTAGTTTATAATAATAAAATGAATTGTTCTTTGAAGATAATTTGTTTCTTCTTTTAATTTATTTTACTTTTTGTTTTCAGGTTTCTGTGATTCTATTAAGGTTATTAATTAAAAAGCGTGTTTTGCCTTTTTTACAATTTCGCTTTAATTCCCTAATAGCAATTAGCATCTTTGATGTATATATTTCTTTGATTTCTAATCTTTTGCTTTACTATTCCAGTAAATTTATGAAAAGAAAAGATCAAAGGAATCAACTTCTATTCACATCCCATATAGCATTAACCTTGAATTTCAGATTTTGAATTTTTCAATCAAAAAAGCAATAAAAAGAAAAAAAAAATTCAGAATTTAAAATTTTATCAATGGTTAAAAAGATTTTTCTTCAAAAAAAGAAAAAACTTTTTGTTTTTATTTCAAAATAAAATCAAAATTTGAAGAAAACCAAAATGGCTCATTCAATTTTACTATTTGTTGCAAAATAAAGGGAACAAAATTTTCATTCAGCTTTTCCAAAATTCTAATTTATAAATCTATAACCCTTTTAAATTTTAATTCTTAAAATCAGTTTAAATTATTATTTTCCCTTTAGAATTTAGGACTTTGGTGGTTTAATTCTATTTATTGGAGGTGATTTTTCATGGAAAGTTAAATGAAAATTTTGATCTTTTTTCTTTTACAATTAATAGATACTGAAAAGATCGTCATAGTCTGTAATAAATGTTTTCATTAAAGTTTTTGCAATAGGGGCATCTTCAATTGTAATTGAAACACTTTCGTCTTCAGATCTAATCGTTTTTGTTAAGTATTTTTGTATAGTTAGTGATAATAAAGGTTTTTGAATAAGTACATTTGTGGTAAGTAAAAATATAAACAAAAATGAGGAAATAAGCTCTGTGAAAAACCAAAAAAAAAAAACAAAGGAAGAAAAAAGAAATTCAGAAATAATTACCTTAAAAGATTTGGAGAAAATACAAGGCTAAGATTGTCTGGTCCCATTTTATTCTGTTTTTCAAAAGAGGCTACTTCCTTTAAAAAGGTACATAGTTCCATTAACAAATTTTTATGGATAAGAGGCATTTCACCAAGGATCTTTTTTAACATCATGTTTCGGCTTTCACGGACATTGATGACAGCAGAGGCTAGGAAAATGTCATACAAATCAAAGGTACACAATGGCTCTGGGAGATCTCTCAGAAATCTTTTCAATAAACTTGCTACTGAATTAAGATCGTATTCATCCAAATCGGGATCTTCGCCATTGTTATATTTTGTTTTTAATTCTTTAATCTCACTAACAGAACCTTTGGTTATGGTTATGTGTTAGTTGAAAATATGAGTTTTTAAATTGACACGAACCATTCATTTATTTGTTGGAAGGGAATTATTGGGTTTGTTTAAATTGCAAAAATGAATAAAAGAAAACAAAAAAAATTTAGAGTTAATCTGGACATTTTAATCAAACTAGAGCTGAAAAAAGTGCACTATCTTGTTAAATAATTAAAAGAGCAAAATAATAAAGGGTAATTTGTCATGAGAAAAAAAAGAAAAACAAAATTGTTTTTGTTCTTTTGTTTTTGTTTTTTGAAGAAAAGAAAATATTTTTAAAAAGAGTTTATAAGAGAAAAAAAGAATTACCAGGTACACGAAAAAGACCTTCAGATTGTAGTGCTCTTTTCTTAAGGTTTTCTATTGTTCTTTTAACTGGTTATGGGATCTCATTTGAGTTAAAGTCAACAAGTCTTTTATTGAACATTTACGAAAAATGGAAATTCTTTTTTCAAATTTGAAAAAATGAAATTATATATTCTTTAAGGAGGAACTTATTTTTATGTCAGTAGAGGCTTAAAATCTCATAAAAAATCTAAAAAAATCATTAAACTGCATATTTATTGAAGGAAAATTGAAATATTGTAAATTTTATCTATGTACACTTTACTACAGTGGTGGAAATAACCGGTTCAGACAACCTTTAACCCATTACTAACTTTAACTCATGTTTTTCTTTCAGACCTGGGTATTGGAAGAATAGAAAGACACACATATATTCTTTGTTCAGATTTAAATTAACTTTAGAGGTTAGATCTATAATAAATTGAAATAGCTCAATTATACTAAATGCTTTTGTTTCAAAAATTTCGTCATGTTTACAAAATTTGTGAGATTAAATGATTTTTTTATAAAAATTCAAAAAATGAAATTATTCTCATTTTTTTTGTCAAAAAATTACATTTTAATCTTCCAGTATCTTCATAATTCTTTTTTAAAATTTATTTAAATAACCAAATTTCTTGTTTATATACTGTTGTCATCCCATTGGTTTGTTTCTTTTATTTCTAGAGTCAGCCAATATTTTTTACATGAGTTAAATTTTATTAATGGGTAAAAATAAAAAACACCGGTTAGTTACACCGCTGTATTTGTATAAATTTTAATTAACACAAAATTACTGAAAAAACAATTTTAAGTATAACCAGATGTTGAAACTTCGAAAAATCAATACCAACCATTATTCAGTTACTCTATTTGTGAAAAAGAAAAGGAACCCAAAGTAAATAAGTAGCCTAATCTTTAATTTTTCAATTTTTTTAAGTGACTAGTCGCTATTAAATTTTTTTAGGTAAATTTAATGGAGATTTAGAATTTTTTTTTGCCAATTACTTAGATTTGAAATCAAAGTGAAAAACTTCTTAGGATAGTAATGAAATCTTGCTAAATGACATTCATTAAATTTAGATATTACTTTTATAGAAATAAAAAAATTTTTCCTTTTTTTCACTTTTTTACAAGTTGCTTTTTTTCAACTTTTCTCAAAAATACAAAAAATAAAAAAAAATATAAGCAAGAAATCAAAACCTTGTTGTGTTTGTCTAAGACGTACAAAAAATAGTTTGAAAAATAAACCTGAAAAGCTTTTTTTGGATTTGATGAAAAAACAGTTTGATTCGAAAAAAATATGCACTATATGCTTTACTCTTAATAAAAGATTTTCTTTCTTTTCTTGTACCATTCTTTTTTTTTCATGAATCTACTTTTTGAGTTTACACTCTTTTTTTTGTTGAATTTGAAGTTTTTTTAAGTATTCCCAAATTATCATTCCAAAAGTTTTTGTCAGAGTCAAAAAAAAATCAAAGAAAAGAATAAGAACTATTTTTTTAAAAAGTAATTCTTGATAAAACAAATTGAGTTCTTTATAGAGTCAAGTTGGATGAACAGAAGTCAAAGAGAAAATATTCACTAATTTTAAATTATTTTTTCGTTTTTCAAAATGAGAATAAATATTAATTTTGACAAAATAATTAAATCCAAAATGAATCAAAAAATTCTCATCCGTTTAAAAATTTTTTTTTTAAAAAAACATATAAAAGTCACTTTTTTTGACAGAATTGTAAAATTTTAAAAACAAAAACAAGAACTAAAAGTTCTAAAATTGGAAAAACCTGTCTATTTTCAATTTTAAATATATTTCAAGATAAAGATTCCTTATTTATTTATTGGTCAAAAAAAAAATTAATAGAGACTAGTTCCTTAACAAGATTTTTTTTGATAAATTTTTATTTTTATCCAATTATTGTCAATTGGATCTCCAAATGTGTTGCTTAGGCGTTCACATTGAAATTAACCCAAGTAATATCCAAAGGAATAGATCTGATAAGGCTTGTATATATGAAAACAAATCTTTTCTTTTGTAAGACCAAAAACGAAATAGATCACCTTTTCCAAATAAATTTGTTGAAATCAAGAACAGAAAAAAAAAAAAAAATCAGTGCTAGAGAAAATTATCAAATATACATTTCCTAATCTTGTTTATTTAGAGATTTTATCTTATCCAAGTTTACTTAATTAACGGTGATTAAACAATAATCTCCAAAAATACTTTTAACTGAAAAAAACTCATTATCCCAGTTACGATTAAAGCAATTAACAAGAAAAAAAAATAGAATAAATATATTTTCCCAAATCAACCCAAGAAGATATTTGAACAATCAAAAAAATATGATTATGAAAGATCTTTTTGAAAATAACAACCATAAAACATAAAAAATAAAAATTCCAACAATATTAAAATTTTTTAAAAACCATTTATTTATTGTTTAGAATTAGACTATTCAAATGAATTATTTTTTCTTGAATAACATTTTTCTAAAATCTTCATTTGATAATTTTGTATTTTTATTTTTATTTTTATTATTTGATGTATTTTTAGAGAATGACGCTTTAGCTATATTATCATTTTTAAATTTAAATTTTTTATGAAAATGCTTTTGAACAACCTTAGTTTTATTTCCAAAGAGCCCCTTATTTCTTACTGTACTTAATTTTTTAATTATACATTTTCGATTATCAATTAATTTCCCACTTAATGTCAATGCACGGGCAAGATTTGCTCTATCCAAACATTGGACATAAGCAAATCCACGGGATTTTTTTGTTTTATGATCAAGGCCGAGATTTACTTTTCTCCATTTTATGTTGTTTTCAGTTAGAAAGTTTTCAACTATTTTTCTTGTTGTTTTAAAATTTAAATTTTCAATAATTATTGTCCAATGCTTTGGGGGGTCAGAGATCGCCACAGAAATTTTTCTTTTTGTATTGTTACCCTTCCCTTCACCGTTATTGATTTCTGTTTGATTTAAAACTAATGATTTTTTTGCAGAATTATTATTTTTAAAAACTATATATGCAAAGCTTGATTCAAATTTACCAGTCTTTTTAGATTTTCGAATTCTGATATCTTCGGTTTCTCCAAATTGTCCAAATAATTCTTTTAATTTTTCATTTGTTATATTAATTGGTAAATTGGAAACAAATATTTTTTTTTCAATACTATTATTTGGATTTTGATTATCCCTCCGAAGGAATTTTTTTTTTGTTTTGTTATTATTATTATTTTCATTTTCAATTACATTTCCTTTTTCAATATTTATTTCAATTTCATTTTGCTTTTCTTGATCACCTTCATTTTCAATTGTTTCTTTTTTCATCTCTTTTTCTTTTTCTTTTTCTTTCACTTTTCCGTTATTCTTTTCACTTTCGCTTTCTTCCACATGTTCCATTTCCACTTCCATTACTTTTTCTTTTTCCATTTCTTTTTCTGTTCCTAGTTCTATATTATTTTCCCTCATCCTCTCTTTCCCCTTTTCCATTTCTAATTGAGTTTCTGTTTCTGTTTTTGTTTCTGTTTCTGTTTCCATTTCCGTTTCCTTTTCAATATTCATATTAATTTGTACTTTTTTTTCTTGATTTTTCTCTCTTTTCAATTTCCGAGGCTTTTTTAAAATTTTTTTCTCTTCCATTCCCCCTTCCCCTTCAATTTCCTTTTCAATTTCAATTTCAGCTTCTTGATTACTTGTCATTTCATCAAAAGTTCTTTTTTTAATAGTTTCATTGTCCCTTTTTTCTTTTAATTTTTCTTTTAATTTTTCTTTTAAATCCTCTTTAGTTAATAGATTTTTTTTATTTTCACAAGTTTCTCTTGCCTTCTTTAATTGGTTTCGATTACCAAATTGCCTTTCAAATTGGATCCATTCATTTGTAATTGGATCAATTCTATTAAGATCGACCATTTCTATTGATCTAAGAAAGGCATTTCGAATTGAATTTTGATTACCGAATTGCAATTCAAATCTAATTTTGTCATATGAAAGTTGTATTCGATCGCAATTTTGTTTATTGTTCTTTGCAATTTTAAAAATACGTTCCCAAACCTTTTTGGCTAAATTCGGCATCTTTAAACTATTTTGATATATTACCGACAGAAATTTTAATATTTGAATTGAAAAAAAAATACCATTTGGCAATTGGTGGAATGAAAAGTTTATTAAATACTCTGAAAAATCTTTCATGTATTTTATAATAAAATTGATTTGTGGCCTTTTGTTCCTTCTCCTTCTTCTTTGGTTTTGATTCTGTTGTTGTTTCTGATCAAAAGAATTAGAATTTATATACTGATCAGTTACTCTTCGGATGATTGTTAGTGATTTGAAAAATAAATTTATATATTCAATTTCATTTGAAAAGCCAAATGAAATTGCATTAATTATATCATTTTGGATCTTTTCAACCAACCGGAGATAGTCAGATTTTTCGATTTGCTTTTCTAAAAAATTATTTTCAAATTCTAATTCATGATAATCGATCCTATTTTCCCAAACTGTTCCATTCCAAGGGCAATTCCTTGATCCTCGCTCTGCAATTGTTTTTAATTGATCTACTGTAACAAATTTGTTATTATTCGCAGACCATTTGTAATATTCTAACCAGAGACTATTTTGCCAAGGTAATTCATATAAGGCCCTTTCAAACGAAATTAAAATTACACTATTTAAATGTGGATCGCCTTTTGATCTTTGAATTATTTCTTGTATGTATTTAATCCAAAGTTGGCATTTTTCATTTTCTTTTGCATTTTGTTCATTTCGTTTTTTATTAATTAATTGAAGCTCTTGTTTTTCTTCTTCTTCCTTTTCCTCTTGTGGGTTTTCTTCTTCTTCTTCTTCTTCTTCTTTATCTTTTTCTTTTTCTTTGTCTTCTTCTTGTTTCTTATTAAGCGATAAAAAAATTGATTGTTCTTTTTCTTTGAGTTTCTTGAATTTTTTTTTACTTTTTTTGTAATTCGTTTTAATCTTCTTAATAACTTCTTCGTACTCAAGTGATAGTTTATATTTTTGAACAAATTCAATAAATTCAAGATAAGAATAATCATTTCCTTCCAATGGAATTACAAATTGCCTTCGAAAGATATTTAAAATCTTTGAGCGCATCTCGTTGATCCTTTCAGAATTTTGATAGCTATTGTTATTCTGTTCATTTGCTTTTTCATTCAAATGATCGTGAATGATTTCATAATATTCCTTGTATTTGTTCCAAATCATTATCCCTTCAAACGGGTGCCTTCCAATTATCGTAATGCTCCTTTCAAAGTATTCCTCCATTTGGCTTTCATTCTTTGAGAAAGCTGTGCTCAAGATTTCTAAAAAATACACCCAGATTGAACTGCTAAAGGGGTGTTCGGAGAGGGACCTTTCAAAGAGGTCGATTAATCTGTTTTCATCCTTTTTCGAAAACTCGACAAAATTCTCTTCATTATTCGTCAGCAGCACAGTCAGCTCTTTGTCGATCCATTTGATCCAAATATACTCGGGCAATGGAAAATGATTGTTCATATGCTCAAATGATTGCTCATATGTCTCCTTTGACTCTTGAATCACTTTGATTAAATGCTTGATATGTAAATCATAGTCGTGTGCGTTACTTACTAATTCAGATGGTAAATCCATAAACAAAAAAAAGTTTTGATAATGAATATTCAAAAAATGATTTACTTTAATTTGAAATCTTGGTTATAATCATTTTATTTTTAGTGATATACAAATTAATGAAACGTTTTTTAGTTGTAAATTATTTGTAGGTCTAGTTTTTATTTAAAATTCTGAATTGGTGAATGAACACTCGTTTATTAATCTAGAAAAAAACCTCAAATTGCTTTTAATTATAAAACAGTAGTAACATTTCTTTATTCTCAAATATTTTTTTATGTCATTTTTTATTTGAAAGTTAACCTAAAACAAAAACCAAAGTTCAAAAATATGGCCTAGAATTAAAATTAAAATATAACCCAAACAATCAGTATTGAATCAAAATGTATTAATCTTCAATTTAAAAATTTAAGATTTTAATTAAAAAGATTAGTAAAAATTGAACTTTTTGGATTTTTAGTTGCTATGATTTTTCTATATATTTGGAATTGACTTGAAGATTTTAACAATAGTTGTTAATTGGGTTTATGGTATTTTAGTTTCAGATATCTTTTATTGATCTGTGAAAAATAAGTATAAAAATATTTAAAAAATTTTACTTTTTACTTCAGTTATACAAACAAGTATCAACTCTTTTACAGCAGTTTTCTTCATAATCAAGGAGAAACTTGGTACTAAAAAAATGGTATTGTAAAATTTTATTTCTTTTGATTGATAACATTCAAATAAAGATAAAAAAAAAACTAAGATGATCTCATTTGATAACAAATTCAATTTAACAAAAAAAATTTTAAGGAATTCTCAATTTCAAATAATCAAAATTTTAAAAAAAAAATTACTTATGCAGATTTTAAATTTCCAAAGGATTAAATATCTTCAATTTAGTACAAATTATTTTCGTTTAGTATACAATCAATTGAATTTGATTTTATCTAATTTGTGGTTAGATTGTAACCCTCTAAATTTGACAAAGTAAGGATTTTGTAATAATCTCGAGATAAAAAATAACTAAGTTGAGTAACAAAAAAAAATTGAAATAAAAAATCTTCGAGATCTTAAAAAATGATAAAGAACGACAATTCATTCAAACAAAAAGTTGTTTTCAAAATTATATTTCACAACCATTCTAATTGGAAATTGGGTATCTATCTTTGTCACTTTTTCCAAAAAATGATCTCATTTTTGATTATTGATTTTTAGAGTACATCTCAACCTGGTTAGTTTTTGATAGCAATTAGCCACTCATAAAAATTAGAAATATTTTTTTCCCTATTTTTCTGAATATATATTTTACTGTAACAACTCAGACTAAAAGTGAACAGTTTCCATATAAAAATCTTTTACTACATCTTAACATTGATTTGTCAATTTTTTTCAGGAATGATTAATTAAAAATTGGAATATGTGAAAGTGGATTAATTTTATTGTATGGTTTTCCAAATTTTTAATCATTTTGATTGATAAAAAATATCGAAAGACATGATATACAAGTCGACATCTTTTGTTATTTATTATAAATTCAACATTCTATTGTTAAATTTAAATTATTTTTTTTTCATATTGAACCATTTGAGCCTTCTTGTAATCACGATTTATATTTGAATTTTTTATAAATATTTTTTTAATATTTGAGTATTATTTATAAAGAAATGTAACTTGATCTAAATCACATTATTTTCTCAAAAAAAAATCAAAAACAAATTAAATTTTAATTGTTTAAGAAATTATATAAACTACCGTAATTTTTAGAATAAAGTAAAAAAAAAATAATTGAAATGATAAAATCAATTTAAAGAAGAAATTTAACCCATTTGGAAATCAAATAATAGAATGTAAGAACTTTATGTTTTGAATTTTTACACCTTGAAAAAAAAATTTTTTTTTTCAGAACTTTTTTTGATATTTTAAAATTACCAAATAATGTTTTAAAATAGAAAACCATTGTTTCTCTTCTGCTTGTTTCAATCTTGTATCTAATTCTCTACCTAATAGTATATCTAAAGGCCTAATAAAATTTAAAGTTATATTCATTGTCATTGAGAGAAAATTTTGAGTAGTGTATTGAATTTTTTTCACAATTGGTCAACTATTCAAAAAAATCCTTTTAATTTTTCAATTTTATGGATTTAAATTTGAATTTTGAAAAGATCTAAAACAAATCATGATGTTGAAGATTTTTTTGTGGAAATCTGTTAAGTGAAAAAAAAAAAAAAAAAAAAAAAAAAATAATCTTTTAATTGAAAAATCAATTGAAATGTTATTTTTTCAATTTTTTTTTTTGATAAAAGTTTTAAACTTGTTTATGATGATTTTTTTATGAATTTGTTTAACTTCGTTTACTGATTTATAAAAAAAGAAAAATGAAAAAAATGGAAAAGAAAAAATATAAATACAATCTCAATTAAGTATAAATTTAATAACTTTAAAGTTTAAGAACTTGCAATCTTAAAATTTGATTTTGAATTGAAATAGTGTATTACAGTCAGTTCCACTTTTAGGACATAAACTTTCAACGAAATTTATGACACAAAAAATTCTCAAATTAAGGCATAAAAATTGTTATTTTTTTTTTTTACAATTTATTTTACTTAAATCTGAATTTTGTGCCTTAATTTGAGATTTTTTTGGTGCCTTAAATTTCTTTGAAAGTTTGTGCCTTAAAAGTGGAACTGGCTGTATCAAATATATGAATATATCATATTCAAGTATAAATCTATAAATTCAAATAATAAATTGAAATTAATTTTTTCCTCGTATATTTTAATATTTTCGGAGTATTTTCATAAAGATTTTAAGGGATTTTTTTTTCTCCAAAAATACCATTTTTAATGATTCTAATTACATGTTTAATTGGACTTATAAATATTGTATTATGCAATTAATTGAGTAAAAAAAAAATATTTTTTATTACACCAAAGAAATGTTGAAGACATTAATATACTAAAAATTTACAGATGAGAAATGAGAAATATCACATTTAAATTGACAAAAAATCAAGAATATTTATAGAAAAATAAACGGACAACTTAAATTTTTTAGAAGTATTTAAAAGTCTTTCCAAATCTACCATGATGTTTTTTTTTCAGTCTCAAACTTTAATACTGATACATATTTTTACATGGTAAAAAATGTGAATAAGAAAGATCATATAAAAAAAAGTTTCAAAAATTAACTATTATTCAAGATTGTTTTCTAATATTCAAAAAAAGTAAATTAAATGAGCTAAATGAATTGAAAAAGCATTAATTCTTTGATAAATTAGATAAAAATGGTGATTTTATTTATTGTTTTTTTTTTTTTTGAAAAGATAAAATTACTTTTCTCATATGTTCCATTAGCTCTTCAAGAATTCAAAAGAATAGAGAAAATTCATTGATTCTACTTATGATTTTAAATTCAGGGAAAGTACCTTTTGATTCTTTTTAGAAACGGTAATTAAAAGTAAATTTATTAAATTTTCTTTTTAATTCGAAAAAAAAAAAAAAAATCAGGCACTTGACGACACTCACCTAATTCCTAAACTTTTATTATGAAATTCTGTTAAAGAATCGCAAATTGTATTATCATTTACTAATGATAATATAAATGATGAATTCTTTTTGTAAATAATATCTGAGATATTTTTAATTTTTTTAATTATTTTTATACAATTCAGATATACAGTTTATTATATTGTTTTTATAAGCGAGATGTTGTTAGGTGTTACAGAATTCAAAAGAATATTGTAAAATCATAGATATTACTTGTTTCTTTTAAATTCTCGAAAATTGAAGTTAACTATTTTTGAACTCTAGAAATAAAAAGTAATTTTTTTTAATTTTCTCTTTATTTCTTAAATTGATAAAAAAAATAGACACTTTACGACATGACCCCACAAAAAATGATCCAAGTCTTCAATGATATCAATATTTAACTTTTCTTTACATAAATCACAATTTACATTTTTCTTCTTTCTTGTTTAACGAAGAGTATCTATTTAAGTAATTAATAATATTTCAATATTTAGAATTGTTTTTGAAGCTTTCCAGTTTCATTTTTTTTTGTTGTTCGAATTTATAATTTTGTTGTTTTATAATTTTTAGATATCGTTGAACCTCCAACTACAGTCGGTTCCACTTTTAAGGAACAAATTTCAATGAAAATTAAGGCACAAAAAAATCTCAAATTAAAGCACAATTTTTGGAATTTTTAGTAATAAATTTGTAAAAAAAAAATTTCAAATGTTGTCCCTTAATTTGAGATTTTTTTGTGTCTTAAAAGTGAACTTGAATGTATTAGTATCTTGATTTTTGCTGAATTCTTCAATAAATTGGTTTTTATTACCAATTTTAGAAAAAATCACCCAGTTAGACCTGGTAAACTATATTGTTGTAAATGAAAATCCTGGTTTCTTTTTTCTAGAACGTCTATCGGTTAAATTCTCAACAAAATCAATAATTAACAATAAATAAATATAGTATTTGGTTTCTTAAAGTTCTTTTATTGAAAAAAAAAAATGAAAAATATAAGAATAAATATAAAATTTTTTCAAGAAAATAGAGTAAAAATTCAAAGAGAAAATATTTAGTAAAAAAAAAAGACAAAAAAATTCATCAAAATTGAAAAAATTAACTACAAAATTAGATTCATAATTTAAAATTTACTTGAAAAAAAAAACAGTTTAAAAGGAGTTAACCTTCAAAATGTATTTTAACTTGGGTACACTATTGGATGATGAATTAGATGTTGTATTAGAATAAGAAGAAAAAAAAGTACAGCTTTTATTTTGAATCAAGTTTTTATGACCGGGACACTTGTATTTCTGAATCATTATGAATTTTTTCTAGAAAGGAAAGATCGTTTTTATGAACATAATTGGGTTAGGGGTCTGATTGAACAACATTTAGGAAAATAACTGTTTTTCTTTTTAGTGCAAGCTTGAGGTGATTTTGATAATCGAGCTTTTCGTTGTTTTGATCTATAGAACATTAAGATAATTTACCTTCAATAACACACACCTTTATTTGAGGCAATTCTATTGACAATATTTTACCCGATAATTAGGTTTTCATTTTTTTGAAAAGTTATGATTCTTTTGTATTATCTCCCATTTCTTTAGAGCCTTAACAAACCCTTTATTGGGCTGAATGTTTCTTTTTCTTTTTACAAATTTTCTAGCTTTCTTGTATTTCCAATGTTTCGTTTTCATTAGCCATGCTATTACACAAGTTGGTGAGCGAGACAAACCAGCTTGGCAGTGTACCAGGATACGCTTTTTTTTCTCTTTTGCCTTGGTGATAAAGGAACAGATCTCCTCAAAATAATTCAAAATATCAAAACTTGCAATGTCCAGTATTGGGAACTTTTTGATCACCACGCCATTGTTTTTGAGTTCGTCGGTATTGTCTGGATCGTCCCTTTCACAAACAGAAAGAATATATTGAATGTCAAACGAGTGGACAATTATGTTTGTTTTCTGCGCTTGGTATCCACCTAAAAATAAGAAATTTTCAATAATAATCGAAGGGTATTGCCAGTAAGGAATAACCTGAGAGATTGTGTTTGAGTTTTGTAAAAATGGGAACTCCTTAAAGAAAGCCGCAATTGGTGTCCGAAGAAAGGCTACATAAGGAAAATTTAATTTGACGAGTTGCGAATAGACTTTGATCACAACAGAATTATTGTCACTTAAAAGATCTTGTTCACAAATCAGGATAATTTTTTTTAATGTACACTTTCGAAATTGTGACTGTAAAGTTAGATTTTTGATTGCCTTTACAGTTTTTTGATAAAAGTCTTTTTCAGAAAAATCCTTCAAATTTACCTTCTGCGATCCTCTTACTATTTTTTCCTTGTTTTCTTCTGTTTGAAGATGAAGAACCAAGAGATCGTTTCTTAAATTACATAAGTAATTGTAAAACCTTAACGAATTTATCAATCGTATATCATTCATTTGAACAAAATCTTTGTTTTTGATGTTCAAAAAAAAATGGAAATTTTTGAAAAAATAAGATTCTTCTTTTTTAAAAACCTTCTCTCTATTTTTTAAGTTTTTGTTTTTGGAATCAAATCATTTTTACCAATTTTGAGTGTCACAGTTTATAGAAACTGAACTACTCAATTCATTTCTTATAACAAATATGTCCTTAATAAAATTAAGCACTATTTTTTTCTGATTAATATTTTTCGAAATCTAAGTTCATAACTTAATTCAATTAAACACTGGGATAATTTTTTTTTAGAATAAAAACACTCTCAACTTTTGAATATCAAAATTATTTTTTGAAATTATTGTGCACTTTTTTATTTTTTTTTTGAAAAATTGGGGTTGAGAAAAGTTTGAAATCAAAGAATAAGTTAATATATTAAATTAGAATGCTTTTCCAGAGAGTTTATCCTTTTAGTTTAACTTTTTTTTAATTTTACCGTTCAAAACTAAAAAAAACATTTAAGGACCAAATTAGTACCCTTTGTGAAAAGAAAATTCCCAGAATTTAGAATTTATTTTAGTAAATGAGTTAAAACAAGAGACTGAATCTAAAAATATACATAATTTCAAGTGTGAATTCAAGGATTTTGGCAAAAAAAGTTTTCAAGAAAAAGTTAAATTGAAACTTTATTTATTTTTATTTTATCATTTTGTTTTTTTAATTGTATTAATGGGAAGTATTTGATCAGTTTTTCATTTTTAGTGTTTTTTGGTTCGTAGGGACATATATTGATATTTTAATAAATATGGAAGTGGAATATCTACGAGTAAAATATATTTCGGCACCAATTAAAAAAATGGAATTCATAAAAAATTGATCTAAGAAAAAATTTAAAAACATTGATGTTCATTGATATTATATGAAATCTTGGACAAAATTACTTCTTCTTAATTTGGTTTTATTATTAATTCGACAATTGGAAAAACTATAGTTTGAAAAATTTTTGAAGAAACAAATTACTTTATATTTGGAGAGAATTTCCGAAATGAATTTATAAATCCTATTTTCATTTAATTCATCTAATTTAAACTTGGGTTCAGAAAATAAGATTTTTGTAATTCTTCTTGAGAATGAGGGTTTATTGGACAAATTCGTTTGATTTGAAAATTATTTATTTTCCATTAAAATGAGAACTCAAAATAATCTGATAGAAATTTGTTATTGAATTTTTCAATTATTTTGAGCTGAATCGTCTGTAACTGTTTTTTTGATTCCGAGAATTCGACTCATTTATTTTTATCTTTGAAATAGTATTCTTTGTTTTGATTTTGTTTGATATAAATTTTTGAAAAAAAGATTTTGAAAACAAATTACTCAAATAAATATTTTATAAAAAATTATAAATAGTAAAGGGTCAAGAAATCCAAGTAATAACTTGTTGGAATTCATACCAATTCAGAAGATAAAGAAGAATGATCTTTTAAAATCTGACTTTGGTCAATTTTTATATTTTTCATTCTTGATTTCAACAAATTTATCTGGAAAGGTGTTCTCTCTTATTTGGTATTCTCAAATAAAAATAATTTTTTTCAAATGCACACCTTTTTTGGTATATTTTTTTAGTTTATTCTAAGGTTAATTCCAGTCTTCCCAATTAACGGATTTCAAGATTTAAAACCTAACTATATCAAACGAAACATTTTAATACTGGTATTTTATTTAATAATGGGAAACAATTCTCACTGCCTTTCCCATGTTTTTCTTTTACAAAAACAGCATTAAATGATGATGTTTTGGTTTCAAAGTTTCATTTATTAAACCTCTATTAAAATTCAAACTCAGTTAAATCAGATCAGCTAAAAATAAAAATAACCTGGCTTTACACCTAACATCAGATTTTTTTTTCCTTATTCTGTTATTGTCAACCTTAAGGCAGTGGTAGCCTAAATAAAACAATCTTCTTGAGGATTTAATACTGGTATTTGAATTCTAAATGGGACAAATTTTTGACTTCATTTTCCATATTTTTCTTTTATAAATAGAGTTCTCAAAGAAGTAAGTTGTAATTTATCGATCCAAATGAAATAGGAAAATGAAAAGGGAGTGAAAAAATTTTCCCATTATTAATTCAAATACCACACTATAAGTATACAATAATTTCTGAAAATTTAAGTTAGTCAAAACAACATGTCTTGGATTCCAGTTATACATTTTTTATAAATTATTTTTTCAAAGTTATGATAATTTTATATAATTAAGATAAGTTATCTATTGAACTCATTGAGATTTGAATACCCCATTTTCCAAAATTATCTACTTTTTAAAAAAAACACATATTTTTGGGGTATTTTTTTTTTTTGAAATAAATTAATGAATGAAGGTTTGATTGAACATTAAGAGAAAAGAATAAATGTTAAAACAATTTGAAGAAAAAAACAGGGGATATATATAAAAACTCAAACATGGAAAAAAATAGAATGATAAAAAATATTCCAAAAACAGAAAAAAAAAACAGTTTTTCAATTTAATTTAGCAATACCTATTGAAAGAAATATTTTATTACAAAATTAAGAAAAATATGATTCCTTTTAGACTATGTTAAAAAAATAGATTAATATAATGTCTCTACTAAGTAAAATAAAAAATTCAAAAATTTTACCGTTAAAATGAAAAAAATATTACTGAAAATTTTAATTGTTTTTTTTTTAATGCCCATCAATATTTAATAAAGTAGTAAACCTTTTTCAAAATTGTATGTCAAATAATGTTTATTATCTGAGTTTATTTCAAAAATACAGAATTTAGAGATTTTTTTTTTGAAAATTTTTTCCATGTTATAACTAAATCTTTGGGATCTATATTTTTTTCAAAATACAAGAAAGATATATTAAATATTCAAAGCAGTTAGTTCCACTTTAAGACACAAAATTTCAACTTAATTTAATGCACAAAAAACTCCTAAATTATAACACAATTTTTGAATATTTTTTATACAAATTATTTTACAAGAATCCGAATATACACTTACTTTCACTTTTAAGGTACAAACTTCAACGAAATTTAAGGCACAATAAAAAGCTCAAATTAAGGCACAAAATTCATATTCTAGTCAAATAATTTGAAAAATAAAAATTCCAAATTTTATGCCTTAATTTGAGATTTTTTGTGCCTTTATTTTCGTTGAAAGTTTGTGCCTTAAAAGTGGAACTGACTGTAGTACATGGATTTGGAAATTTTTATTCTACCTTAAATTATGTTTAAAGTTTGTTTTTTAAAAGTGGGGTTGACTATAGAATTTGAAAAGGGTAAATCTGGAAAACCAATTGAAATTTTTTTCCATTTTATAATTTAAATACCAATATTTATCATTAGTTAATTTCACGAGTTATGTGTTGTCAAAAGAATGAGCGTAGCAAAGTTTAATTTGTATTTCAAAATAAAAAGCGTGTTTTTTTTTTTTTGCTATAGAAGACCGTATATATAAGGATCAAAGAAAATGACAATAAACCTGAATTAAATATGGTAATGGTTTCTTAAAGTTGTTTTATTAAAATATAAATTCTAAAAAGAAAGGATAAAATAGGAAAATTTTTCTCAAAAAATAGAAATTTAATTTTTCAAATCAAAAAAACAAAAAAAAAAAAAAATCTCAAAAAAATTGAGAGAATTATGTAAAATTTTAAACAAATTGCATTCATAATTTAAAATTTACTTGAAACCTCAAGGCCGTTACTTTCGAAATTGATTTGAACTTAGGGTATACCACCGATTAGTAAATTAGATGTTGAATTGGAACAAGAAGAAAAAAAAGCTCAGATAATATCTGAAAATACAGATTAAAGTTGTTGTGCACATATTATTTTGATCACTTTAAATCAAACCAAAGTTAAATATTAACATTTTCATTCAACTGAGAAGCTTTATATTTAGTTCAAAGAGATCAAAAAATATCTTAAAAATTCCTTGGTATAAAAACATTTCCAACAAAAAATAGGATGAGGAAATTGTTTTTATAGTAAATACAAGTTATAGTCTGTAAAGACAAACATTTAAAATAATTAAACCACAAATCAAAAACCACAACACCCTTACAATTTAATTTTTAGACTTTTTCAATCAACAAAGTTAGAAATTAGTGATTTGATAATAGCACATAAGGTGATTCAAAAAAAGTTTCGAATTGTCACCAAATGAAAGTAATCTCCTTCCTCTATCAAGAAATTTTTTTGGTTTTTTTGAGGACTGGTTAAAAAAGCTTTTTCTATATCATGCCAGAACTTTCTCGCCATAGTGTCTGTTGGTTTGGGTTCTTTGAAAATCAGTTATTTAAGAGTTTAGAGCAGTGAAAAAAATACCGGACATGAAAAAAATCCCGGACAAGATTTTTAATTGTGAATATTAGTAAAAATATTATGTAATTTCAGCTATTTACAATCAAATTCCTTTTTTTAAGAATTGAACTTTTTCAATTATAACCCCCCCCACTTATTAGAATGATGATTGATGAAATCACACTTGTTCAAAACACCATTCAACCAATCAAAAAACAAGAAGAAAAATTATCATTTTCCAAACTCTAGTAAACCTTTATAAAACTGGATTATTTTTCAAAAAAAGTTGATCAACTTATGGCTATCAAACAATTACTCAAGTATTCTAGAGACATCTTTACTTTGACGAACTTTAGGTAGGTTTATTACTAATCTCATAAAAAAAGTGGTTATTTATAATAAGGATTTGATTGTAAATAAATGAAAATTAGACAAAAATTTTACTAATATTCACAATTAAAAATCTTGTCAGAGATTTTTTTCTTGTAGGGTATTTTTTTCCCTACTATTAAATATAATTTTTCCAAAGTATGATTCATTAGGTACCATACTTTGTTACCATACCAAATTCATATTTTTTTAAATTTCAAAGTAAAGAATCCACCAAACAGTAATGTTGTGTTCTATGAAAAGTCTCAAGCAGTGTAAATGAAAAATGAAAATAAATATTATTATCGAGAAAATCTAATAACTATAATTTCTTAATTATTTTATTTCAGAATACAAGGTTCTAAATCAAACAAACACTCATTTAAACTTTTTATTTGCAAAAAAATATTTCTTAATTGACAAAATTCTAATCAAAAGTTCGTTTTTTTCAAAAAGAGAATATTTTTTCGCAAATATTTACTATTTTTTTCTTTTTACAGTTTTAAAACTTTTTTTTTTACAAAATTTTGAGAGCTTTTGCTCTCTTGAAGATCCAAACAAGAAAGACTCATAATTTTTTTTGATATGAACAAAAAAATCGATTTTTATAGGTTACTGTGGGAATTTGGTGAATTTGTTTCGAAAGAAACTGAACAAATCCCAAATTTTGCAATTGACTATATGATTACAGATTTTATTACACACAAAATGGTATGCTTTAAAAGAGATCAAAACACAACGGACAACGAAAAAAAACTCTCAAATCATGAATGTGTTCTGAAAAACTATCTTGGGTTGGTTTGTTCCTTGTTTAAACAAAATTGTGCTTTTGTTGTCCCACACCCAACAAAAAAAACAAAGGAGCAAAAAGATTGTAAACATACCCAAGAAACTCCTGTACAAAGAAGAAAAGACAACTCTGTTTCATGCCCCACAACCTTTTTTCAAATTGCTTCGAATTGGAAACATCTTTTTTCAAGGAAATTCATCACTCTTCAAGGGAACCTAAATCCAAACACATTAGTCCAATCTATGAATTTCATTGGATTCAATAACTCCAGGTCAGAACGCACAATAGGACTACTTTGCTTTACAACCAATAAAATACTCCTAAATGGTAACTTTTCCTTTGTTTTTTCTTTGTTTTTTTCGGAAAAAACATTTTTTGATTTTCATTTTTCGAATTGTTAGACCCAATTACCAAACCGGCTTTCAAAAAAAAAAATCTTCTTATTTTCTTAATTTATACAAACAATTGTAAAAAAAATTTCATTCTCAAGAAAATCCAAATTTTTTGTCGAACAAATTATTTGGTGAATAATTTTCAGTTGTTCTATTCTGATTTTGTTTGCAGATTTCATTTCATCAATTAAACAATTTAAATCAAACCCCAGAATTGGTTGTGGATCATTTAAAAATATCTGCTTTCCATTTAAAACTCTTTTCGATTTGTTAATGTGCAAAAAATAATTTAATTTCTAAAAAAATCTCTTTTGTTACCTTCATTGACTGAAAGTTACAATAAATAAAGAATTGAATTGGTGAGTGTCTTTCAACGAATCCTTTTTTTGGGGTTATTTAATTACTGATCCTAATTTTAAAATTTTTTTCTTCCTTTTATTTTCTAAAATCGAAAAAAAATTAGAAATGATCTCACCAATTAACGAACAATTATGAACTGGAAATCGATTGCTAAAATTGAAAGAGTTCTTCTTGATCGCATTTCGTTTAATTTAAAAATTTTATGTAATTATTACTAGATAATAAATTTCTTAATTTCAACTTGTCAAATATTTTAAAATTCATTTTTGATAAAAAAAGAATTTAAGAACAAACAATAAGAGTCAAGCAATTCAAAAATGTTTT
Organism: Anaeramoeba flamelloides; assembly: GCA_027625915.1. NCBI lineage: Eukaryota > Anaeramoebidae > Anaeramoeba > Anaeramoeba flamelloides. The sequence continues at coordinate 607,124 of JANTQA010000026.1, forward strand.
ATTAAAGAAATACACACTCTAAAAAGTCTCTGTTAATAACATCAAAATAATGAAGACAATTAAACTGTACTTTTTTTTTTTAATTCTTGATCAAATACAACATCTAAAGATGAACACAGACTTCAAAAGAAGTTTAAATTGATTTTGTAGGGTTATCTCGTTATAATTAAGAGAAAATTTTAAATTGTGAATTGAATTTGTTTTTTTGTTTCACTTTTGCAAATATGGAATGTTGTCAAAAATAGAGTTTTTTCAATTTTTGAGATAAATAAAAAGTTCCCTGTATTTACCCAAATTTTGATAAAAGTAAAGATAATATCTAATTACCGTAAAAGACTAATAATAATTTTAATCATTATAATTGGATTTGGTGAACACAAATACTTTGTTTCAAAAATGATTTTTTTTTAAAATTGAAAGATTGATACTGATAAATTCAAATAAATTTCAAAATATTTTTACTTCAATTTCCCTTTTAAGAAATTTTTATGCTGAACTTTTAAATAAAACATTTTATGTAGTCAAGTGTTAAGAAACTCAGTAAAATTAGTTGTTCTTGAAAATTCTTTGCGATGGACTGTTTGATAAGAAACAGTTTGAAGATTTATAAAAATGGAAATTGAAGTAAAAATATTTTGAAATTTATTTGAATTTATCAGTATCATTCTTTCAATTTTATAAAAAAATCATTTTTGAAACAAAGTATTGGTGTTCAACGATTTTATATTGAAAACCCCTTTGAACTCAATAATCAAAAATGAGCATTTTGTTTACTTTTATCAAAATTTGGATAAATTTATTTATTTATTTATTTATTTATAGAAAGGAGTAATTAAAGAAAAATCATCAAATAAAAAAAAAGAGAAGAAGAAAAATAATTAAAATATATATAAAAAATAAATTTATCATTTTCATGACCAATTAGAAACTATCCACGTCCTGGACAGGAGGAGCAAAAACCCGATAGAAAGATTACCCATTATGGATAAAAATTCCACATTCTGTGATTAATAATTGGTATTCCCCGACTCTCAGAGTGGGGCACTGGGTGTCTGAATTTATATATTTTTTATTATTTAAAAAAAATTTTGTTTTCACTTTATTTTTATTATTTGTTGTTTATTACCTTAAGTTTTCTAACCATAAGAGCTTTGATAAAAAATTCCTGACAAGCGCAGTAAATTTCATAATTTTGATTAGTCATGTTGAAGAGTTTCTGTGTATTTTTTCTAAGAATAACTTTTTCATATAATTTCTTATCTAGAATTTTTTCTAATTTTTTTTTCCATTTCAAAATTTGGATAAATACATGGAATTCTTTATTTGTCTCAAAAATTTGACAAATCATTTTCTCATCTTATATTTTTTACAACATTCCATATTTACCTTGTGTTTAAGGGAGTAGTCTCTATTATTATTTTTTTTTTTTGATTGATTTTTGAATAAGGATTCCTTTTCTAGAAATATGATTAATATTGAAAATAAACACGGTTTTCAAATCTAAGTAATTGACAAAAAATGTTCTCAATCTCTATTATATTTAGGTAAAAAAAATTAATAGAGATTAGTCCCTCAAGGAAGTACGATCATTTTACCAATTCTGAGTATAACCTTGGTTTATTCAAAAATGAATCATTAAAATCATTTCTTTATATATAAACTCTGTTTCAGTCAAAGTTGCCCAACGTTTTTTTCAAATATCAATTATTTTATATAATTTACCTTTGAAGAACAAATAAGAAATAAAAAGATATTAAACCTCAAATAATTCTTGATATATGTCTGAAAGAAAATTGATTAATCAATAAATTTTCTTAAAAATTGAAAAATCTAAATTCTTAGAGACACATTCAGAAAAACAACAATTTTAGTTTTGAACTTCTACTGGTATTTGAATAATAAATAAGAAAGATTTTTCACTATATTTTTCATATTTTTCTTTTACAAATCAAGTCCTCAAACGAAGTGTGTTGGTATTTGTGTTCTCTATTTGAAAAAACAAATGAAAATGAAGTGAATATTTTTCAATTTATTAACAAATATCAGGATCAAAGATCGAATAGAATTGCAATAGAAATCAATATGATTTCTCAACATTCATTTCCATGGTTTCAATAACCTTAGAATAACACATTTTTACCAAATGACTATTGATCTTGCAATAAAAAAATTTTTGCAAATGTATGACGTTTGAAAAAAAAAAATCGAAAAAAAAAAACAAAAATGTGTAAAAATGATTTCAATTTTGAAAATTTCCAAAATATAATTTTTCTTCTAATATCTATGCAAACCCTATTAAAACATGTATTTTACCCATTACAACTGGGCCCCTTTGACTGGAAAATAGTTTATTTATATATATATATATATAAAGTATTTCCATAAAAGTGGGATATTAATTTTTTACATTTTATAAAAAATCATCGTTGTAGTATTTATTAATGTACGATACCAAATTAAGTTTAATATCAATATCAATTGAATAAAATGGCTAAGGTATCTATTTTATTATATATTGGATGGAATATTTCCAAAAAATGGAAAAAAAAAATAACACTTTTTTTTGGTTAAGACAATTTACGATCAATTTCAATAAAAAACTGGAAATACCAAAGGTACAAATTATTTTTTTAAATAATCAAATGTAGTTATATATTTTTAATTCTATTTGAAAATTCTTTGGAGTTAAACAAGTTATGATACGGATTTTTTCAATCAAAAATAAAAAAATATACACCAATTTTCAATACATGAAAAATATCAGATAAAATTGAGATAAGAAAATTTAATATCTTTTATTTATGTAATACAAAACTAATAAACAAATTAAATTATTATAAAGAATCGATAAATGGTATTTAATTATTATGGATGTTTAAATAATTTTTTGAAGATTTATTTTTAAAGATATATTTTAAAATTAATTTACATTACTTTAAAGAAAAAAAAAACTAATATTTAGTGAATTTATATATATATATATATAAATATATAAATATAAGCTATTTACAATAAAGTTGAATTAACCTATTTGAAATAATAATATTTTAATTTACTTTGATTATTATCATTTATCTAAAAAAAAAAATCTTTTCCTAATATATTGTTTCTGATCAAAAAATATTCAAAAATTAAAAAATTTCTTTATTAAATAATTAGAACCTCAAACCAGAGAAGATTTGGTAAAACTTACACACTTTTCAAGGCAAAGAATTTGTACTATTTTGGCAATTTATAAATGTTTAAATTTAATTATTGATAAATCAAAGCATTACCCAGTTATCTGGAATTACAAGCAATCGCAAATATTTACCAATTTAAATATTTTAACAAAGGATATTCTTCAAATTATTTCATTAAAAGAACAATTAGTCAAAAGACTATTACTTATTTTGAAACTTTTGAAGAGTAGGGTATTGAAATCGAAGGCAATTGGGGAAATCAATAATCATAACAATTTGTATCAAGAGCATAGAAATATTCAAAGTTTTAAAGAAAGCCAAGAGCAAAGGGTGACCCAATTTCCTCAAAATAACAACATTCCAGAAAAGAATGAAATTAGGAGATTATTTGATCTCGAAAAGAAAATATTCAGTTTTCATAATAAAAATCAACAACAAATTTCAGAATTTAATAAAAATTTTTTGTTAAATAACCTTTTTAAAACAAAAGAGTTACTCAAACAAAAACAAAGGTTGGTCAAAGAACTAATTTTAAAAAGAAAAAAATATTTATCTCAATTAAGAAAAGAACAAGAAAAACAAATGTTAAAATACAACTTAAAGATTGAAAGCAAGTATTTATATAATTTTTCTAATTGTAAAAATAAAAAAAAGACAAGAAATGGCCAAAGTGATAATAAAAAGAAAAAGGAAAAGGAAAAAAAAAAGAAAAAGAAAATGAAAAAGAAAAAAAAGAAAAAGAAAAAAATTGTTACAAAATTACTTAAAGAACAGAAAAATAATTTTGATCAAAAAAAAAAACATATTGTTTTGAATAATATTCAGAAAGTAAATAGTAAAAATACTTTTGATATTGTTACCACTGATAATGATATTAACACAAATACGACAATAAACTATAAAAACAATAATAATAATTTATACATTAATAACAAAGATTCAATGATTCAAAATTCAATGACTCAAAAAGAAATGGAAGCCGCTGAAGCTATATTAACTTTATTCCCAGTAGAAAAACAAAATAACTCTAAGAATCAGAAAGAAAAAATTAAATATAAAAAAAAGGAAAAATTATCAAAATCCAAAAATATTTTGAAATGTAAAAAAAAAAAAAAAAATGAAATTAAAAATAAAATACAGTTACAAGATTTATACCATTTTTATTTTTCAGGGTCGGAACTTATACCACAAATGAAAAATAAAAAAAATTAATTTATTTAAAAGTCAAGGTGAAATATATCAAAATATAAAACGCCATTCTCACTATTTATGTTTGTTTAACATTAATAAAACTATTTGCAAAACACTTCGCTTACATAATAATAATAAAAAAAAAAACTGTTTTTGAAATATAAATTATTATTTTATTTTTTAAAACACAAAATTTTTATTTTATATATTTTAAAGAAATAATATTTGATAATTGTAGAGAAGAAAGAAATTTACTTCTAAATTGTTTTATGAGAGTATTTTAATTCATGTAAAAATATTTTTGGGAATTAACTCGGACATTAGATATAATTAGGAAATTTTTGGATTTTTTTTTCAATATAATCGAGTAAAAATAGTAGAATTTTTAAAGAATAAAAGCCTTAAAAATTGGAAAATTATTATTTTTCAAAAGTGGTTAAATTTCAAAAGTGGTCAAATTCTCAAGTTTTTCAAAATAGTCAATTCCGTTGACAGATATTGATCGTGGGTATTTATAAACCCTTGACAGGTGGGATGTAGGTATTTAAAACATCCTTTAGGGGTAGGTTAAGGTATGATTAACGTATTTTAGGGTAGGTTAGAGTAGTTTAAATGGTATGGTAGAGAAATTTGGAAAGTATTTTGAAAAAAAATAATTAAGAGACCAATTAGATTTTAGTAACTTGTTTTGAGGGAGAAAATTTTTCGACTTAACTTTGGTGTTAAAATTGGGTTACAAAGAAATTTTTAAAAATATTTAGAATTGATGATTTCAACATTTTCGATTTTCTACAATTTAAGTAATAAAATACTAGAAATTATACAATAATCTTTTTAAATTTCCTTCCAAAGCACTTAAAACTGATTAAAAATCTTCATACTGGTTAAAATAATTAAGAAACTTTTCAAAAATATAAAAGACATTAAATTTGACCCATTATGCAATTTTAGCAAATTTGAAATTTAATAGTATATAGTAGGGAAAAAAATACCGGACATGAAAAAAATCCCGGACAAGATTTTTAATTGTGGATATTAGTAAAATTTTTGTCTAATTTCAATGAAATCCTTATTATAAATAACCAATTTTTTTATGAGATTAGTAATAAACCTACCTAAAGTCCACCAAAGTAAGGTGTCTCTAGAATACTCGAGTAATTGCTTGATAGCCATATGTTGATCAACTTTTTTTGAAAAAATAATCCAGTTTTATTGAGGTTTACTAGAGTTTGGAAAATGATAATTTTTTCTTCTTGTTTTTTGATTGATTGAATGGTGTTTTGAACAAGTGTGATTTCATCAATCATCATTCTAATAAGTGGGGGAGTTATAATTGAAAAAGTTCGATTCTTAAAAAAAGGAATTTGATTGTAAATAAATGAAATTACACAATAATTTTACTAATATTCACAATTAAAAATCTTGTCCGGGATTTTTTTCATGTCCGGTATTTTTTTCACTACTCTACCCTTAAAATTGATATTTAAAGTTATTGTAGAAGGGTTTATTTATTTTTTTTTGAGAGATTTTTATAGATAAATCTCCATTAAATTTTTTTTACCTAAATTTAATAGAGATTGAGAATATTTTTTTAGCCAATTACTAAGATTTGTTAAACCGTGTTTGTTTTCCATAGTAAACTTAATTCGAGATTAGGAATCCTTATTTAGAAATTGATCAAAATTAAAATAATAGAGACTAGTCCCTTAATGATTTATGTGATTGCTTTCATTTCTGAATTATTTTTTTTTTATTGCAAAAGCCTGATTGGCATTTTATTCCTTTTATTTTCATTTAACAGCATTCCCAAAATTGGGTGTTAGGAATATGAAATAAATTTAAAATAATAATAAGAAGGTAACAAAACAAAAAAAAAAAAAAAAAAAAAAAAAAATGATCAAACAACAAGTTTAATTATTGAATAAAAATCAAAAAGAGAAAAAGTGTTTTCAACAATATTAATCATAACAAAAAAAAATTTTAAAATATAACAAAAGTATTATGGTAACAAATAAGAATAAAAAAAAAATTTTCTCCAAAATTCACAAACAAATAATTTCTTTTTTTTTCAAAGCATTTTGGAGATCACTCTTGCCAAATTAATTTGATGTAAAGAGTAAAACTAAAGGGTGTTGTGTTAAAAACGTGTTTAACCTCTGGGTTTAAAAAAAATAGAATTTGCAGAAAACAAAAAAAAAAGACAATTGTGTTTGGTTGTTGATCAAGTAAAAAATGAGTACTTTTTTTCTTGTCCAATACCAAATTCCAAAAGAAAAAAAAAAGAAGTTTGTTTTGTGGTGTTTTAGTCTTTGGTTTTTGAATTGCCCTTTTGTGAGTGTTTGGTTTTCTGTGTTTTTTTCCTCTCTGGATTTGAAAAAAACATTACTTTTTAATTGTGTTTGTTGTATTTGGAGAAAGTGTTAAAGGACCTATTTTGGTACCTTTCGCCTTTTTGGATCTTTGTTTGAAGTACCCGTCTTGTATAACTGGGCAAGGTGTGCGATTTGGAGGTGAAAAAGGTAATAATTCGCGATCATATTCCAGATTTTTCATTTTTGAAACAACAAACTTTTGATCTTGTTTTATGTTATTCAATTCAAGGTTTGGTGAGGGTTGCAGTATCCCAAATAATTCAATTCTTGCTTGTTCAGAAAGTCTAAGCGGTTGTTTTTTTGGTTTCCTTAGCAAAATTATTTAGAAGATGATAATTCAAAAAAACCAAAAGGAAATTAAAAAAAATTTTTGTGTAAAATTTTTTCTTGTGTTTGGGTCGTTTCTTGTTTGTAATTTAATTGTAGAACAAAATGATCAAACAAAAAAAATAAAAAAAAATTAAAAGAATTTACTTGTGTTTTTGTTGTTTTTTAACTGGGACTGGAACAACCAAATTTGTTTTTGGGCTGTTGTAATAAAAATTTTTGGTTTGTTTTTTCTTTTTGTGTTTTTTTTTTTTTTTTATTTTTTTTATTGGAATTCTTTGTGTGGTGTTCATTTTCTTTCTTGGTGAAAGGTTTTCTGTACAAATTGGTGTTTCCAATTTTTAAATAAATAGCAGTGTCTTTGGGTTTTTGGATTTTTTAAAAATTTATCGTATTCACAAAACAGGAAAAAATGATCAAAAGTTTTCCATTTCACTCCAAAAATAGCACAAAAATTATAGTCACTTTTTGTATTTCACAACAGTTTGTTTTTGGAAATTATTCCAAATTTTGAGTCAAATTACTTGATCAAAATCCAATAACTTTCAATTGTAAAAGATTTTACAATTCAAACTTTTTAAAAACTTACAATTTAAATAACTTTCCATTTTTCAGTTTTCTTCTTTGGATTTCACTGAAAACTACTTAAGGTTTTTTAAAAGCAAACAAATATTTTTCTTCGAGAAAACTTTCTAAAACATCCAACAAATCCTGAGGATTATCTCTAAAAAAAAATTATATTTTTACCCTTTTTTTAGCTGAGAAAAAACTTTTTAAGGGAACAGTACTCTACAACAACAACGAAAAAATTTCAAATATATTATAAGTGATATTCCCTACTTACAAAATCTGTCAATGCCCAGTGTCAAAAACTTCTGATCCACTAAATACTTTAAAATGAAAATTTTTTTTATTTCCATTTTTTACAAAAAATAATAATTTAAATTCATTTTATTTCTGACATTATAACAATTTTTTACATTGTTTATTATCATTTACATCATCATTTGAAAAAAGAATTTTTTTTCGTTTTTTGAGATAATTCTTTTGGTTAACTAAAAAAATGATATATTCAACAAATTGAAAAATAATTGTATTTTTTTAATAAGAATAGTTGTTATAATAATTAAAGTTTTAAAGTCATTTAAAAATTTTAATTGAAATTTTGTTTTTGTTTTAAGATGAGATTCGTTTTTTTGAAAAAAAAGTTTCTTGTTGATATTTGAATTGAAATATTCATCATGAAAAATAATAGCCAAATAAAAAAATTACTTTGTAAAAAGGTAATATTTTCCAACATATAATTAAAAATATTTTCCCATTTTCAAGAATTAATTGAATTCTTAATAAAAATAAAAAATTAATTTTGGTTTTATATTGGAAAAATGTGAATTTTTGATTTCCAAAAAGAGACTCAAATTAATAAATTGTTTATATGGGGTTAACTTTTCCATAACATAAGTCAAAAAACACCATTTATAAAAAAAAAAATTTTCAAGATCTAAAAAGTTTTCATTATATTATTAAAAAATAATTTCCCCTTTATAATTGTTTAGAATTTGAAAAAATAAGAAAGAAATAGGAAACTGAAATATAAACTCTTTTTCAGTCGAAGGAGCCCAGTTTTATTGGAGAAATTAAACATATTGTATGAGTTAAATTCATTACTCTTCTCAAATTAAATTTTCAATTGTTAGATCAAAATCATTTTTTCTCATTTTGTTAATTTTTTTTTTTTTTTGCTTTTTGCTTTTTTTTTCTAAAAAAAGTCAACAATCAAAAAAAAAATGTTTAAAAATACCAATTTAACATTAATAAAATCAAGTCTTTGTAAATTTCCCACAAAATGAATACATTTGCTATTAAAAAATCTTATTGTATAATTTTAATTTCCTAAAGAACTTGAAAATTTTTGTACAGGAAGTTCTAATCAAAGGTCACCAAAAATTTTTTTTGAAATTTTTTTTTTTTTGAAATTTATTGTTTGTTCAGGTATTACTTTTATGATTATCAACTCTAACTCGAAGTTTATTATTTCTCATATTTCTAAACAATCTTAGTTTGGTTGGTTCTTTAAAAATAAAGTGAATTTTTAATTTTTGGCCAGGATCCACATGAGTGAAATGGATTTTATTATAAAACAGTAATGTTTATTCTAATTAAAATTATTAAAGAGCGAAAAATTCAGAAAATTTTTTCATGACCATCAAGTGTTAAACTGAGCACAAGTTTTTTTTTAATTTAAGACTTCAAAAGAAAACTTTTGATTTTTTTTTCAATTTTGTAAGTGTTTAGCGTATACCAATAAGAAGTTAAGATTAATATATGTTGTTTTAGGTGTAATCACATTATTGAGCTTAATGGTTCAAATGTCTCGAAAAATTCGAATAGCAAAGTAGTAATATTTGCTGATCCCATCATTCTAAAAAATATTCTTGTATTAGTAAAAAACCCAAAACATTCAGAAAAAAATCTGCTTTTAGAAATAAATTTACAGCTTGAATTATCAATATTCAGACTAGAAAGCTGTAAATTTTCCTTTTTTAAATTTGTCAAGAAATATATTTTAGTTGCTAAAATATGCAATTTTTTTTGAAAAATTAAATAATTAACCAATAGATTTTTTTGACCAATTATTTCTCCAATCATGGAAATATATTGATGATACAAGTAGTTTTATCAAAAGCAAACAAAACTAATCAGTCTTTGTGCTTTTATGTTGATGATTATTAAGTTAATCTTTGAAATTAAAAAATTATAAAAATTGTTACTTTTGGAAGTTCTAAATCTAAATTATCAAATACTGGAATACTGTATTTTGGGGTTCTATTTTTAGATCTGGAAAAGGAATTAAAATAAAAAATTTCTAAAATGATAATTGTTAATAGTGATCATTAGTAAAAAATCTAACAAATAATTGTTCAATAATATTTTTAATAGATTTTTAACAGAAATCACAGAAACTATTTGAACCAGGGAGCAATAATATAATTAACACCCAATTACAACATACTTTAATTATAGACGAATCTAGGGTGAGGATAATCCCTTAACTTTAAAAAAAACTAACAGATTTTAAATGAAAAATAGTTTGATATAAATAAAATTCATAGAGAATTTGCTAGCATAATAAAAAAATTATTTATTTTTTCAAAAATCCCATATTTTGGCAATACAAATATTAAATTCATTTATCTATAATAAAGGTGGGTGATAATTATTTAATAATATATTAGAATATGTTTATATCTAATAACATTGTTGAAATATATATATATATATAAATTACGTATTTTTCATTTATTAAACAGTATTTGTATTGATTTATTTTAGATTTTTTTTTTTAGTTTGATGGAATTTCTTTTAAAAAAAAGAAGAAACAATATTAAAATTTTCAAAAGCATTTTAAAAAATAGTGGTAGTTATGTTTTTTTTTTTTTTTGAATTTATATTACTTTTTTATTGTATTTTAAAGAAATAAAAAAAAATAATTGTTTTTGAATGAATAATACTACTTTAGCGTAACCATTAAAGATTTAATTTCAATTTTTAACAAAAAAAATATTAATTCACATTATTTTCGTATTACGGATTCTGAAAGTTGCTCTTCTTCCCTAATAAGTGCACGGTTTACGACAATTTCAGAATCTAATTCAAGAATTATTCCTCGATCAACAACTTCATCAATTGTAAGCATAATAAAATCTAAATTTTCCATTAATATGCTCAATTGGAATTGTGCTCTAAATTATTATTAAATTAGAATAATAAAAAGAAAGAAAGAAAGAAAGAAAGAAAGAAAGAACGAAAAACGATAATAAGATAAAAATTAATTAAATATATGTATTTTTTTTTGCTAAAAATCAATAATATATTTTGGAAATGTTTTTTGAGATCTTTAGATTGTTGCAATCAAATAAAAAGAAATGAATTTATGAAAAAAAATGCAAGAGTTTTTATTTTTTTGGTGGCGATATTGTTTTGTTAGATTTCGATTTACAGGTTTTTATTAGTAATTAAGGGACTAGTCTCTATTATTTTTTTTTTTTGACCAATTTCTAAATAAGGATTCCTTATCTCGAAATATGTTTAATATTGAAAATAAACAATGGGTTTTCAAATCTAAATAATTGGCAAAAAATTTTCTCAATCTCTATTATATTTAGGTAAAAAAAATTTAATAGAGATTAGTCCCTTAAGAAGGAAATATTTTTTAATATATAAAAGATCAAAATTATTTTAAATTATTAAATAGATTTGAACTTTTCTTAAATTTAATTTTTTTTGCTTTCTTTAATAAAAAAATTGTTTTTAAAAGAAAAAATTTTTTAAGTTTTCAAATGAATATTATTTTGGCACATCATTTTTTTTCTTTTTGAAAAATTTAGATAAATAAAACAAAAAGAGAAATTCATAATATTAAAGAACAAAATGCATACAATCACTTTACCAATTTAAAAAAAGTAAATGTATGCTAAGCTCCTTTTTTTTTTTTTTTTTTTTTTTTGAGACACTCATATTCTATTTTAAAGAAATTAAAGAAACATAAATTGATGTTATTTTAATAAAGTTGTTTTCGTATATCGGACATTAAAAGATTTAGAAAGTGTTGCGCAAACTGTTTGATTAACACTTTTTAACAGTTTGAGTAACACTTTTTAAATCTTTTGTTCACGCTTTTTTAAAGGGATATTAATAAAAATGGTTTTTGTTATTTTTCGATTTACTGTTTTTGGGGTTTTGTTTTTTTTTTTCTCAAAAAAATAATTATCTTTTTAATTGTAGTTAGTTTTCTTTTTTTTTTAATTAAAAAGAAGATAAAAAAAAAAATAATCAACAGTGTGGCTCTAATTTTGGTGGGCAATCATTTAAGAAGAGAAATGGTGGTGGTATTTTCACTTCTTCTTATATGATTGTCTTGTACTGGGATTTACTTATGGCGAGTATGGTAATAATGCTTTGTAATGGGATCTACTTCGGTAAAGTACAGTATTGCGTAAAGAGTTGGTATTATAGTGGTGATTTAGAAAATTTCAACATAAAGGGAAAAAACCGATAACCCACTCAACACTTGGGGTACAAAAAATACTTTTTAATAAAGTTTTTACTTTTTTTTTTAAGGATTTTTAAGATTTCTTTTATTTCTCAGTTTTCTTTTCTTTCTTTTTCTTATTGTTGTTTAAAAATAATATTTTTTTCTTTTTTTTTTAAGAAAAGCTATAAATATGGGTTATAATTTTTCCTACATTATATGCAGAATAAAAAACTCTAAATTTATTTAGAGTTTCAGAAAGTGCCGTCAAGTTCCGTAGAGTGCCAGGCTTTTCCAGAATTCGAAATAATGGAGAAAAATGGAAGATTTTAATCAATTCTTTTGAATTCTGAAAAAACGCCGTTAGTTTTTCTTGAGTTTTCTGTTTATTTGGAAAATCAATAGATTTTCGTTAGGTTTTTTTGAGTTTTCTATTTATTTGTGAAGTGTTCTAGGTTTTTTTGAGGTTTAGAAATAAACAGAAAATTTTAATAAATTATCGGTTTATTTCTAAAAGTAAAAAAAACCTAACGAAAATCAATAGATTTTCCAAATAAAATAGAAAACCTCAAAAAAACCTAGAACACTTAATGGTCGAGTCATTACGGTGAAATTTTTTTTCTGAAATGGAAAAAAACTTTTTAGTAATTTTTATGAGTAATTAAAACGGATCAAAAACCAACCAACCTGTGGTGTATGATCGATCTCCAAAAATCAACAATCAAAGAAGATGACATTTTTAGAAAAAAGCGCTAAAGAGAGACACTCAATTTCCTATTAGAATGGTTGTCTGTTACAATTTCGAAAACAACCATGTCAGTTTTGAAGTGTCGCTCTTTGGCGCTTTTTGAGATCTCGAAGATTTTTTATTTCTTTTTTTTCATTTTTCAAATGAGTTATTTTTTTTCTCAAGAATATTAAAAAATCCTTACTCTGGTCAAATTTAGAGGGTTACAAAATAACCACAAATCAGATTAAATCGAATTAAATTGATTGCGCATTTCAAGAAAGCAATTTGTTTTAAATTAAAGAAATTTGACCATTTGGAAATATAAAATGAGAAAAGATGAATTTTTTTTTTTTAAATTTTGATTTTTTGGGAATTGAGAACTCTTTTACACTTATTTTCATTCGTTCAATTTTTTGTCAAAGATGATCCAATGAAATTTTTTTTTTTATTTGAATTTTGTCAACCAAAAGAAGGGCTATTTTACAATACCCTTTTTGGTCACAAGTATCCCCGTGAGTATGGTACATCTTCACGTAAATGACTAGACCCTTAACAAATAAAATACTGGTATTTGAATTATAAATGGGAAAAAATTTTCACTGCATATTCAATTTCCTTTTTCAAAGAGAATAGATCCCAAATTACAACACACTTCTTATTTGGGAAACTCTTTTTATTAAAGACAAATATGGAAAATGAAGTGAAAATTTTGTCCCATTTAGAATTCAAATACTAGTAGAAAACCTCAAGAAAACCTAGGCACTTGATGGTACTTGATGGCACTCTACGGCACTTAACAGCACCCCACTAATTTCTTAATTTTTGTTGAGAAATTTCAATAAAGAACCATAATTTTTTTTATTCTCAACTAACAATAAGGCAAATAATGAATTAATCTTTATTTTGAATAATATCTAGGATATTATTCTTTTGTTGTTATTTTTGTTAATTTGAATTAATTCTTGAATCCAAATTTTTCGATTTTTTTTTTCATAGGATGAGCAGCCACAAAGAAAATCATTTTTTTGAAACAAACATACAATACGGTGTTTATCTTTCGGAAAGACTTTCTTGAAAAGGATGAAAAAAATTTTTGTTGATTGTTTCTAATTTTAAAAAAAAATAAAAAAAAAAAAAAAAAAAGAAAACAAAAAAAAAAAAGAAAAAAGAAAAAGAAAAATGCAAACTTAAAAACAAGGAGGAGTGTTTCATAAATTGTATTAAGCACGCTAAATAAAATCATTTCATTTTCATCTTCGTTACCAGAAACAAAAATTCTAAATTCAGGTAATGTTTTTGTTACAGTGATAAGGTTGTCTTGTAAAATGACATCAACTGTTTGAAAATTATGAAACGAAAGAAGAGGAAAAATGTTGAAAAGGTTGTAAAAAAAAAGAAGTTTTTGTTAAGAAAAGAAATGTTTGGTTGAGAGAACAAAAATTGTGGTTTGTTTCATACCTCCTTTTGTTTTGGTTTTGTCAAAAATTGATTTTTCAAATGTTTTTTGTTCTTTTTGTGTTTGAAACTGGTCATCATAAAATTTTGCATAAATTCTGTTTCCTTTGGGATCAAGTAGGATAATACTTTTTACTGTCTGAAGAGATAAACTCATATGAAAGCAAGAAAAATTATAAAAAAACCAAACAAGGAAAAATGTTGTAAGAAAAAATGAAAGTTTCGACATAAATTTGAGTATTTATAATTTGAATTTCTCAGGTATCAAAGAAATAATTGAAGTAAGGGCAGTTTGAAACAAAATGGTTTCTCTTTAGATAAGTGATTCCAAAGATTAAAAAAAAATTGTTCTATCTCTCAACTATTTATCAAGCAAATAGAATGAAATGTTGGTAGATTATTCTGAGAAAGTTGTTCCACTAGTTTCTAAATTTAATTTCCCACAACAAGAATAATCTCGCTCTATTGTGAAATATATCTTTTAAAATCGGAATTCAATCAGGAGCTTTTTTTTTTGGTTCGTTTAGCTATAATTGATTTTGGTATTTTTTCGATGAAAATTTTTTAAAATTAATTTTTCCGAATAAAGAACAATAATATGTTAAAGATCCTTTTATTTTGTAAACAAACAATACTGTGGGGTAGTTCCAAGATCTATAGAATTTTTTTTTCTTTAAGGTTGTAGTTTTTCTTTATCTGTTGTAGGGTTTTAAAGATTTTTTTTTGTATTTTACTCTTGTAGTACAATGGTTCTATTTTTAAAATCATGCTAGATGAATGAGATACTAGAGTTGAAAAGATAAAAAGTTATCTAGAATAAAGACATGATTAGCATCCTCTGTGTCAAAACATTGTTGAGCTATGTACTTTATATCTTGATATTAAGAAGAACTATAAAATTTCAAAATTTTAGGGATCTGTAATTTTTCCTGATCAGATTCTTTGTTATAAGACTGTAGTATTTTCCAAAACACAGCCCTTATATTTCTAGGCCTAAGAAGTCAAATGTTATCTGTTTTCACTGTTGAGCGAAAAATGTTGGACACAGAAAAATGGTTGGACACCATTTTTAATTGGGAACATTACTGAAAATGATTTTTAATTTCTATCGTTTGTGAAATAACTAAAGAAAATAACAATAATCTACTTATTAGAATAACGGTTAATGCAATTCTAGTTTTCAAAACCTTATCTCTTATAATCTAAAGCAAGTTTAAAAATTACCATTTTCAGAAATAATAGTAAACTTTACTAAAACTTGGATTTTTGTTAAAATAGCATGATCTACTTTAGTTATCAACCATTCAAATGAGTATTCTACACAAACCACAGATTAATGAACTTGTAACACATTTAAACCTGGATTTATATAAAATTCACCTAGTTATCAATAGGATTTGATTTTCAATTTTACTAATGTTCCCAATTAAAAATGATGTCCAACCATTTTTCTGTGTTCAACATTTTTCTCTCAACAGTCAATAAAAACATTTGAAAAAAATCTAATCTTATCAGAAAGTATATTGGGTTTTGGTTTTTACAACCAATTTAAAATTATAAATCAAATATATAAAAATATCAAATTCTTAAAAATTAAAATTTGTTTACAATTCTTCGGGATATCAAGTGTTTAAGTACATAATACAACAATTTTTTAACCTAGAGGCCATTAGTAATGACTTTATTTTTGATAACCGTTAAATTTTATGCCATTTTATAGATTAAAAATGAGATAACTTTTTAAATTCTAATCTTGAAGAAAGAAAAAACCCATTATTTAAAAAATTTATGATTAAAAAAGGATCACTTTCAGGGAGATTTGAGAACAAGTTCCTAAGGTCAATTAGTTTATATGAACCTTTGCATACTGATATTTAAATTTTAAATCGGAAAAATTTTCAGTTTCATTTTTCAATTACTTTTTTAAATTTCCTTTTTCAAACATAGAGTGCCAGCAACAAATTACAACCCACTTCCCTGAAAACTCTATTGGATAAAAAAAAATCTCGAAAAAGAAGTGAATATTCTTTCCCATTTATAATTCAAATACCAGTATTATTTTGTATGTTTGACAACTTGATAATCTCTTTTTTTTGTTTTTTATTTTTCAAAAAATAATTTGTTAACTTTAATTCTTGAAAGAACAAAATAATATTCTATTATTTTTTTAATTATTTTCAATATTGGTATCAGTAAAAATAGTTACAACAACAAAAACAACAATAAAAACAGTCAAACAAAAAATAACAAAAAAAAAATCCTTAAAAAAAACTAATAACATTATGAAAATATCCAACTTCTAAATATAATATGTCTCAAAATGTTTTTTCAAAGATAACTCCATCCAAAAAGAAGAAAGTTAGTGGCAACAGTATAAGCAACAAGAATTGTGATAAAAAAAAAAAAAAACTAACAAAAACAGTAATGATAATAACAGTAATAATGATAATTAACAACAAAAATCAGAATCTAATTTTATTTTTTGTTTTCACTTTTTTATTTTTACCTTATTTAAAAAAATCCTTTGTTAATTCATTATTTTTCAAATTGTTAACATTTTTTACTTTTTTTATTTTTTTTTGCTGAATTCTCTTTTAATAATAAATTTGATAAATTATATTCTTTATAATTTCTCTTTTATTGAAATCTAACTTTATTTTAAAAAACAAAATGAAATTGAAGAATAATTATTAAATTGTATATATAAAAATAAAATATTTTTCAGTGTATGGTTTTAATATTTTTCAAAAATATTATGAAATCTCATCGAGATCCCAAATAAAATTTCTTTTTTAAAATTTTTGTTTTGGCTTCTAAAATGGTTCAGTTGACCTTATCTAAACACTTTATTTATTATGAGTATATTTTTTGGAATCAGAAATTAACCTATTTTCAATAGAAAGAAATAAAACCAATGTTCTGTTATTTTTATTAACAATTAAGTTAATTTTTGAAAATAAGAGAAAATCTTTTTATTTTTATGTTAGAAAGTCTTGAAATCGAAAGAATTTATTTTTATTTGGTGAATATTTTTAATAATTAATCTCTCAATTTAAATATCTAATAATTAAATTAATAGATATTATAGTTATTTAAATAAATATAATTAATATAGAAAAGTAGCAATATATTATCAAGAATATTTAGATCTTTTAGTAAATAATTGTTTTCTCTTTAAAGTTTGAAAAGAATCATTTTCTGATTTTCAAACATGTAAAAAAATTTGAAAAATAAATTTCAAATTTGAAAAATTGTTTTACAAATTTTTTCTGATTATTCACAAGGATTTTTATTACAATTTAAATCATTTTTTGGAAGAAAAAAAATTGATTTTGGATTGTGTGGTAAAAGTTGAACAATTCCCAAATATTGTTCAGAAAATTATCATTGAAAAAAAATTTAATCTTAAAATGAAAAATACATTTTAGCATTAAATTTTATAATACCTTTAGAACTTTAATGATTAGAATAAATTTATTAAAAGAATAATATTATTTTTTAATGCGTTAAATATATCAATATTTTTGGATAACCAAAAGAATTATCCCAAAAAAGAAAAAAAAATTATATTAATATATTTAACAAAAAAAAATATTTATTATGCAATAATAATGAAAATGACAATTAATGGGGTAAAAAATTTATTATAGTGTATGAAATAAAATGAAATTAATGATTTGTTTTTCCAGAAACTATGGAAAAAAAAAATTTATCTCACTAAAAAAAAATTTCTTTTCAAATTTTCTTATTCGGTCCTATTTTTTGACAAACTTTATAAATATACAAAATTTGAAAATACAGAATATAACCACAAATATAAATTAATATTTTGACATGTTTTCTTAGATTATTATCCCCTTAATATTTATTTTTAATAAAAATAAAAATCGGTTTTATTGTTTTTTATCAATTAAAAATCTAAATTTTTATTAAAAACAATTTTGAAATAATTAGAGGGGACTTTATTTATTATTACATTGATGATTTCATTTTAATTTTGTTGATAAAAAATATATATAAAATAAAAACTTTTATTAAAAAAAAAATTAAAGGGTTGGTATTAAATGTTCAACTATCTACAGTTAGGTTTTAAAGAATTTAAGGGTATTGGGTAAAATATTTATATTTCAAGTATTTTCTTCTTTTGAACACCGGAAAACTTAATTACGGCAACCCGATCCCCAATAATAAAATTGTATTTGAGATATTATTCAAAAAATATGAATAATTCATTTTACAATGGAATTAGATAGGATTCATGACATGGGTTTTTTTACACCCAAATTTATATACAGTTTGATATTTGCTAAAAGATACAAATTCACCATTCGATTTCTTAAAAACAAATATCAGTAATCTGAAAGATAAACCCAAATTATTAATTAAAATTGCACCTTGGGAAATATTTGAGGAAATGATAAACAAACGGGAATGATGTTGTTAAGAGTAATTAACTGTATTTGTACTTTTAATGGTGGATTGGATAAATTATCAACAACACAGCTAAAACCCTATTTCAAAAATTGTAACTAACCTGGATAATAAATTATTATAAACTAAAATTCAAAATTTTCCCCACAGCAAAAATGTACAAAATAACCACAATACTACAATTTCATTCAAATTGGAAATAATTTTGATTTTTGTAAAATAAGAAAATCATTTTTTATCTTTTCGTTTTTTGTTTTCATTTCATTTTTTTTTGTATTACATAAATTATTTGGGTCGATCAAAATGTGTTTCAACGATTGATATTATGTAAAAGTTGAGTTGTTCCAAATGGAAGAACTCAAATAAAATTTTTTGGTGGTATCTAACTTTTTGATCTATCAATATTCCTAATAGAATTTAAATAAATTTAACAATGAAATTTTTCTGCCATGATCTCTCCAAAATTTTTAACACGTCCTTGATTTATTAGTATTGATATTTATTTATTTATTGTTTTGTGAGTATTGTAATCTATAAAAAAGTGTTAACATTCCAATTAGCGAATGGTTCTAATTTGTTATTTCTCTGAGAATTGTTTAGATAAGGATTTTTTATTTTAAAAAAATGAATTTTAGTGTGTTAAATTTTTTGAATTGTGGTTTATATAAATAAATTGATACTCAAAAACAATTATTTATTTATTAAAGATTATTAATAATTCACTTTCTAATTATCCACATATATATTTTTTAATGAACATAATCATTTATAATGGGGGTTAATCACTATAAATTAGATTTTTGTTTACATTTAATTTTTGAAATTTTGATATTTTTTTTAAATTTTCTTATTTGCGAAAGGGTTAAAATTGATTTGTTTAGAATGTTTAATCAATTGCACAATTAAATTAGTTACTAGTTAAATTCGAATTTAGTCTTAATCTCATAGATGGTAATAAATTTTTTAATTTTTTTTTCTAATAATTCCAATTGATCAGAAAAATGGAATTTTGGTCTTTTTGAAAGTTACAGGGGTTTGGGATTGGATAAGAACATAAATAAAAAAATCATCACTACTTTTTTTTTAATTTAAATTACTATTTAAAATATATTGAAATTGGAATTAGGGCAGAAAACATTGGAAATGAAAGTAAATTGTGATTGAAAAAATCATTTGCATTTTAAAAGGAATTTATTGATTTCATTAATTACAAACAAAAATGAAAATCTTAAAAGCCAATTTATTTTCTCTATATGATGTTTTTATATGGATACCTGGAATTTTTATTGGAATTACCTGTTTTTATTTAATTGGTTTTTTGAAGGTCTGAAAAAAATTTTTAACCTAAAATTTTTGCAAATTATCAATATTTGACGAATAAAACAACTTTTGTTGATCTATTTCTTGAAAGGTTGAAGTAATTAATGATTATTTTATCACAATATAAGGAAAATAAGATGAAAAAAAATAAGTAAAATATCCAAAATTAAAATAATTATATCATTAACATGGCCAAATTAAAATTTATCCACTAAAGTTAGGTTTTACAATGTTTCAACAAATAAAGTCTAATCATAGAGTATACTCCATACTTTTAAATTCTAGAAAACCTAAAATCACTGTTTTGTTAAATCACACATATCGATTTTTTATACTCTTTAAATAATAAACTCTTAAAGACTTCTCTTGACAAACTAATTTGATTTTTTAAATTTGAGGAAATAAATTTATATTAAGTTGTTTCGAAAAATTACACAGATAGTTTAAAATAACAAAATAGTCAAGGTTCTTTGATCAAGCATTTGAAACTAATTTTTTTCTTTCAAATTAAAAACAAATATTTTTTAAGAATGGTTTTTATTCTAGAGAAATAATGCTTTCTATTAAACATTTTGAATTTCTCATCTAATGTGAATTTTGAAATGAAAATAATTCTCATTTTGTCTTTAATATATGAAAATTTTGATTTCATTTGTTTTTATTCCAAATGAACCTAAAAAAAAAACAATTCCTAGTTATCCGTCCACCACAAAAATCTTTAAGATAAATTGGGTCTTTCCTTTTTGAACTTTTGATATAAAATATTTTTTTTATTTTAATTAATGAAAGATTCTTGTTGATGAAGAAGTGATACTCTTCGTTTTGAGTGGCAAATAGAAAATATTAGTATTGACAAACAAGGTGGAAAAAATGTGGTAATTTTATTAACATATAACAGTATTTTAAAATGAATAGAATATGAAAAAAGAGTTATCAAAATTTGAGTCATTCATTCCGTATATGGGTTGTGTTATAGCTTTATTACACATTCTCAATCAATTTTCGGAAAAGGTTTTATCTACCTGACCTTTAAAGCACTGGTCCAAAAAAAATTTTTCTTCAAATTGCAAAAAAGTTTATGATTTTGAGAAAATTTCAATTTTTTGAAAGTATATTGATGTGAAATAATTATTTGGCTTAGATTTTGTTTTGTCTTTACAATTCTAAAAACAATTTACAATTAGCTACTTTCAAAGAAGCCACCCAAATTCTGTCTACTTAAGATAATTGATACCATTTACTTTTTTCTGTTCCCAGATAAAAACAATAAAAAGTATTTTCTATAAGTCAATAGGACAAACGATTTCTTTTCTTATCAAGAAAAAGGTTTTGGTAGTGAAAATACAAAAGACATAAAGTAACTTATCAAATTTTTTTGGTTTTTAACTTTTAACACAAAGAAATCTAATCCGATTTTGTTTTTCTTTTTGTATCGGGACTTTAAAAAGAAAATGATTTCAATGAAGTTTTAAAGAAAAAAAAAAAAGAAAACATAAACCTTCTTTTATTAATCCACGTCTGGAATCTATGGATAAGTGCACAATTACTCGTTTGTTTTTACTTCTTTATTAATAAGGCTAAATTAATACCTGATATAATTTACAAAAAGAATATTTGCAATTTGATCAACAAAAATGAATTAGAGTTGGGTTTTGTGTCATCTGTGTCGACATTCTTCTTCCAATCAAAATAAATTTCTAACTTTTTTTATTCATTTTTTTTTTATTTGTCCAAATGTTATAAATAAATACCTTTTTTCCTTTTTGGGTATTTCTTAATTTAGAGTCTTGTTTGATCTTATCAAAAGTTTTAAATGCTCTTGATCAGATTCAAATTTCTTTGTTTTTTAATATTTGTTTATTTAATATCCCAATCAACTCAAGAATATTCAGTACACCATCCAACTCCCAACGAAACAACACAGAGAAAATTGAAATATCCACAAAAAAAGCAACACTATTTTTGGTAATACTTTTTTCTTTATTTTGCTAAAAAAAAATTTTTTTTTTTTTTTTTACTTCCAAGACACCACAAAGAATCTTTCAACAAATAAGTAAAATGTTCAAATTTGAAACTTATAAAAGATTACTGATTTTTTCGAGAAAACTTTTTAATCCAAAAATCATTCATTTGAAAATAATATTTTTGTTCGAACTGAAAATTGTGAAACAAAATGATAACACTGAACAAAACCTACAACACTCATTTTTTCAAAACGAGATTTTTACATTTTTTTTGTCTTTTGAATTTTTGTTCTGAATCTGATTTGTTCGACTTTATTTCGATCTTTTCTTTGAAAAAACCATTATAGTTTTGAAGACACATTCTTAAAAAGACCTCAAAAAGCAAAAGAGTCAAAGTACAGCAATGGAATGAACAACAACAACAATTACTTTCAGGCTTTTCACAGCAAAAATGAGAATCAAAAAGAAAAAGTAAGAGAAAACGAAAAAGAAAACCAAGATGAAAACGAGATCGAAAACGAAAATGAAAAAGATCACAAAAACCAAAAAAATCCAAATACAGAACAGGATTTTTTATTACACAATTCAAACAATTGCGGTTTTGGTTCTTATTTAAATTCTGATAACGAATGCCAAAACTGCAGCGCAGGAACTTTTTGTGACAAATCAGATGCAACATCATCTGAAAGTTGTCTTGCGTGTCCAATTGGCAAATATTCTCTCGGCGGAGCTAGTGTGTGCTTGGATTGCCCGATAGGAAACTTTGGTAATGGTGAGCATTTGTCGAAATGCTTTGAGTGTATTCCTGGGAGCTGGAGTAACACTCTTGGGAATATGAATTCCAGTTGCAACCCATGCCCCGCTGGGACATACTCCACGGCATATGGCGCAACGACAATAAGCACGTGTGTTGAATGTGCTCCTGGTACATACAACACAAAAACTGGCGCAACCGCGAAAGCATTTTGTCTTGAGTGCCCCGTGGGTACTTATAACTCGGATTACGGTTCCACCACGGCAGATTCTTGTGATCCGTGCCCGAGTGGCTCTGTTGCCAACGTTACTGGATCATCTAGTTGTTATTTTTGTGAAAAGGGCAAATCGCCTTCAACAAAGAAAGATCTCTGTGAAAGCTGCCCAACGGGCACATACGCAAGCAAGCGTGGCTCCGAAGAATGTGTAGAATGCCCAATAAATACCATAAATATTGGAGTAAATAATCGTAAGTGCACCAAATGCATAGTGGACGGGATATGCTTGGGTGGTGATACATGTAAAGAGGGACACGATCCAAATCAATTTTGTCAGGTTTGTAAAGATGGAAAATTTCGAATTGCAGATATCTGCTTAAATTGCCAGATGTTTTTGCTTCCAATTATTATGTCCTTGTCAATCCCAATACTTTTGTTAGTTATTTATTTTTTAATTATTCCAAAACTATTTTCGCATCTCCAAAAAGAAAAACCAAAGGAAAATGAGGATCATTATCTAAATAAAATTGAATTAAATGGCAATGTCAATGAAAAAATAATCATAAACAATCCTACAAACGAAAAAATAATTAAAAATAATTATAGTGAAAACCAAAATGAAAATAACATTAAAAATAAAAATGAAAATGAAAACAAAAACAAAAAAGATCAGAAAAATGAAAATGAAAATCAAGAATTTTTTTCAATTGAAATAAGCGAATTAAAAAACAACAATTTAAAAGAAAAAGAAATTGAAAACAACACTTACAATAAAAATAACACTTATAAATTAACAAAAGAAAATACCTCATACTTTAAAATAATATTTTATCAACTTCAATTTTTATCATTAATCTTAATATTACCAATTGGTGGAAATAGATATTTCCACTTTATCGGAAGAAATTTAACTTCCTTATTGATCTTAGACTTTGGGGTAATAATTCCAACAGAATGCACGCCTTGGTTTAGTTTTTTAAATTTTTGGGTGTTGGTTTCAATTATAATACCAATTACAGTTTTTGTATTAGTATCATTACCATTACTGTTAACAATATTTTGTAAAAAAATTAAAAGCAAATATAAAAAATATTATTTAGTATCATATTTTTCAAAAATTAATTTGGAGGTACTCAAAATAAAAACAATTCGATTAATGGTAGTATATTTTCAATTTATGTTTATCCCATTTTCATTAATTAATTCTTATTTAGCAAATTTTGGTTATAATAAAGCATCTGATCATTATTATTTAAAAGCAAATCCTAAAATTAAAATGAGTTCGCAGCAATGGAAAACATTTTACCCATATTTTATCTTGTTTGGTTTAATTAATTTATTATTTAATTTTGTATGTTATTTAATAATTCTTTATAAAACATATAGATCCAACTTTTCGAAATGGTGGACTATTAGATTTGGACTTTTATTTAATAGTTATTTACCAAAGCATATTTGGTTTGGTATAATTGATTATTTATTTAGTTTCTTAATTGCTATTATTTATGCTGGGTTTCCATCGTTTAAACAAACAACAATTTTAACAACAACAATTATTCTATTAATTATTAATATTATTTTAGTATTAATTGTTCGTCCTTATCAAAAAACAAACATTAATCCCAATTTAAATGGATATGGCAATGTAAGTGAAAATGTAAATGGGTTTAATAATGAAGATATCAATATAAGTAAAAATACAAATGGGTTTAATAATGAAGATGCCAATGAAAAGAAAAATAATGAGAAGAATAAGAACGAACAGGAAAATGAAAAATATTCTCTTCAAAATCAAAATAAAAATGAAAAATTCGTAATATTAAAAATTGTTATTGGCTTTAAAATAATTTGTATTGCATTATTAATTTATTTATCCGAATTAGAAGTTATGAATTATTTCATCACCATATTATATTGCATTGCCACAATCTTGTTTTTTCAAGGCATACAACCATTTTTTACAAAAAATAAACAGAAAAATAATAATTCAAATATATCAAATAGTTTAGAGTATCTTGAAAATAATATCTCACCCCTTGATGATAAGATAGTTTCAATTTTAGAAAATGAAACAATCAACTTTCATAATAATAATAATATGTTCAATTTTGATTTTGACAATAATACAAAATTAAACCTTGAAGAGATTGAAAATATTCGAAATCAATTATCATACCAAGATCCTCAACGATTATATTATTTTTTAAAACAAAAAAATCATTTACAAAAAAGACAAATATGGGAATTGAGAGATCAATTTGATCGTTATGTTCAAGAAATGAGATATCTAAAAGAAGAAATACGAAACCATTCTCAATTAAATTCTACAAATAATCGTCAAAAGAAAATTAGCAGTACAAATCGCCAACAATGGAATTTTTTGTCAGATAATTCAGATAATACAGATCTATCAGATAACGACGAAGACGACGGCGATGATGATGATGACGACGACGATGATGATGATGCTGATGAATATAATGGATTTATTTCAAATAATAGTGATACCAACGAAAAAATTTCTTTTAGTTCAGATTTTAGTCATCTAGATATATAATATAATGCTAACAGAAAAAATTTTTACAAAGGAAAACAATCAAAAAATCCTATTTATTAGTAAAAAATATGTTGTTTTATAATTTTTATACTTTGAAAATCTTATAAGAAAGATTTAAGAAAGAAATTATGAAATTTCTAAAAAAAATAAACTGAATAAAAAAAAAAAAACGAATAATAAAAATGAATTAAAACAAATACCAAGAAGTATATATTTATATATAAACAAGAAATAAAATTGAAGGTGAAAACAAAGACTATAAAAAGAAAACACTTTAATAATCGTAATTATTATTTCAAAAAATTATTTTCTAAAAACAATCTATTTGATGAAAATTTTTCTTTAGACAAATATAATATAATTTTATTAGTTTTAATTTTAAAATCTTGATATATTATAGAATTAAATTATATTTTTATGTTCATTCGTAAATAATGTAAATTTTTTTTTTTTTTTAAAAATAAAAATATTTAAAAAAAAAATAAATCATTTTTTTTTTTTTTTATTATTGAAGAAGTGTAAATTACACTCTAGTTGTCCTTAGACTTAAATTCCCTTTCAGAAATTTAAGCGTAAAATCATAGATTTCACGGTTATTAATTAATGAAAATAATTTCAAACTATCACAGTTTAAAATCAATTCATTAAGATTTATTTGTTTCAATTTATTGTGAAAAATTAATCTATCTTTTTCATAGAAACGAACATATCCATAAAAAATGATCAATATTTTCTATAATTTCCTTCTGTTTCTACTTTAAACATAAAGTCCAAGATTTACTTTAATTTTTATTTATTACATAATATTATCTATTTAAACAGTTAGTGAATGTTCTGAATTTTAGAATTGTTGAGCTTGAGGGATAACTTAAATATTTTTGAGTTTTAAATAAATAATTTTGATTTTTTATTATTGTGAAATATTTTTGTGGAGTGTCTAGGTTTTCCAGAATTCAAAAGAATAGAGAAAAATCTTTGATTTTACTCAATTCTTTTAAATTTTGGAAAACCTAACGACACTTCCAACTTGTTGAATTCAACAACTTCGTTGTATATGTATTTGTATATTTCTTTTTTTAGTTCAATAATATCTTTTGAATTCCAAAAATAAATCATTTTTTTTTGTCCTAATTTACTCTTAATTATATTTTATTTTTATCAATCCTTGATAAATCAAAATCTGAATATTTTAATTCCCATTTAATTTTGAAGATAAAATTAAGTTAAAATCAAACAAAATTTTCTTTTGTCTGGAAAAATAACAACTAGAATATTTCTTTTGAAATTTTTCCTGAAATAAGTCCGATCATCTATTTATCCAAAAACAAAACTTATCAAAATGATCTTAAGAACTTAATTGTATTTGGAATTTTAATCAGAAAAATTTTTTAATTTCAAATTCCTTTTTTATTCTTAAAAATTACCAGTTTAGAATCCTAGAAGAAAGTATACCAAATAGGAATAAAAGAAAAAAGTGAAAAGAAATGAGGAAACGGCTATTAGCGATTAAAGCATTTGGAATGAGAAAAACCATTTGTTTATCTTTTAATTAGCAATAATCGAGATATTATAATACTGTAAAGTATCAAAAAACAAAACCAACATTAAATAAATAAAGGAAGAAATCAGATAAATTCTCAAAAATTGATTTTAAGATCACATGTTAATAAATTCTTTTTCATTAACTACTCTATTCAAAGCAAAAAAAAGACTATTTTTTTTATGATCCAAAACCCATTTCCTAAAAAAGAAATTTAAATCAAACATTGTATATATATAAAGAAGTAACCAGGACCATATTCACTTTTTGGGAACAATCTTTCAACTAATATCAAGTCACAAAAAAATTTCAAATTAAGGTATATTTTTTTTGATTTTCTTTTCAAAAAAAATATTTTACTAGATTAGAATTTTGTTCCTTATTCTTGTGCATTAATTTTACAACATAAAATTAGTTAAAAGTTTAGTACCCCGAAAGTGAAGATCACTATAAAATATGGCCAATTTTTTTTTTAATCCCATTAAAAAGATGTTTGTTAAGAATAAGAATTTGTTTTATGAATTGGCTGTGCTTTTTTTTATTTATTTATTTTTAAACAAATTTTTGTTTTGCAAAATCTCAATCTAAAAAATACCTACTGTACATCATTGATCAAGTTCAATTACTGATTCTACAAATTACATATCAAGTTCGATTTGGTTCACTTTGGTTAGTTTTAGTTATATTCTTTTTACTTATGATCAAATCCAAAAATTTTCAGATTGTTCAGTTTAGATCTGATCAGATCAAGTTTATTAAAGATCTAATCACAAACAAGGATATCAATTCTCATAATGATTTTTTTCTGACATTTACACCCTCCAAAATCCTAAAAAAACAAAAAGAGAAGGAACCTAAGGAACCCAAGCAACTTTAAAAGGTAAATTAGCAAAAAGCAAAAAGTTTAAAAAATAAAAAAAAACAATATATAATATTTAATACAATTTTATTTATAAATTTCTTAAAAAGTATAGAATAAAAAATAAAATAATAATCATAATCACAATAAAAATGATAAATCGGAAATAATCATTAAAAACAACAGCAATGTTAAAAAAATGTAATATTAAAACTAAATGCGTTTATTTACCATTTATTAACGAAAATAAAATGAAATGATTTTTTTTTTTTGTTTTAAATTCCATGAAAAATAAATTTATTCAATAAATCCGATGAAAAATTAAATTAATTATAATTAATTTTCAAAATCTGAAGAGGAATCATAAGATGAAGAGGAATTTGATGTAATATTTGGAGAGGAAGAAACATTTAAATTATTGGTTGATATTAAATATAGACTAGAATCAGAACTAGATCCCGATTCTACATTATACTCATCACCAGAGCCCGATTCTAGATTATAATCAACATCAGAATGAGAACAGGAATTCGAATTGGTATCACAATCAGAATTTGATTTTGAATTCTTATGAGAGTTTATTTTATTTTTGCTTTTAGATAATTTCATAGATTTAAAAGTCTGGAATTTGATGATGATATTTTTCATTTTTGTAATTTGATAATTTTTGTTTTCCCATGGCGGGATTTTCAAGAATGAAAAACAGGAAATTAAACGGTTTCGATTTGAAATAGTAAAAACATTAAAAACAATTTGTCTGCTCAAGGGCAAAATCAGTTTGATATAATTGCCGTTCACAGGGCTAATAAATAACCGAGAAGATTTTGCATTTAAAATAATTTCATAAAAATTTTCATTGTTCCAATTTAAAGACAATACATACTTTTGATCGTTTTTTTTTTTAAAAATAATAAAATTAATTAATTGATTTTTTGGCAAATGATTTAAAGAGTCATCAATTATTTGGCAATAAAAATGCAGAATAGGAACATCGTCTGTTTTATTGGCCTTGCTGTCCCCCCCTTCAATATTTTCCTGGCCGAAAAGAACACCCGTGCCAACGACACCGCCTTCATTTTGCTGAAAGTCGTCAGTAATTAGATTGGTTTCAAGCCCCATAATTTTGAGATGCATGTTTTTTAATTGCCCAATTTTCAATGCATAAAAATAAAGGATGCTTACAAAATTATTCAGATCATTAAAAGAATGTAAAAGAATATTTTGATTAAAATTTTTTGAATGAATTTTAATTACATTTGTACACATTTTGTTGATATGAATTGCTAAATCCTTAATCCAAAATAAGATCCGTTTACTCTGTTTATCAAATTTAATGATGATGCCATTCGTATCAATCTTAATTTTGATTTTTTTTTCGATTTCAAATTTATTATTATCGTCATTGAGCAAATAGCCATTTAAAGAAAGTTTTGATTTCAATACATTTAATGTAATTTTTTTTTGAATTAAAAATTCTTTATTTAAAAAATTTGTTTTTTGAAATCTTTCGAAAAATTTCAATAATTTTTGGTCTGATTCAAATTTTATATTAAATGAGAATTGGTATTTTAATATTTTCATTGTGATCAAATGTGAGAATTTTGGATGTAAATTTAATTCAAGTTGCTTTTTTTTGATTCTGATTGGTAATTCATTCGGCAATTCTAAAATCAATTCGTTATTATTTCGAATCCAAAGATAACTTGAATATATGTATTTCCCCTCTTCAGAGTATAAGTATATATGATAATACAAATAATCTACTCTTGTGTATATTAAAGAATAAAAGGCATCCCTTTCACCGAGGGTTTGGAATTGCAATAAAACCGGATTTGAATTAGTAAATTCCATCGAGCAAATAAAATTATTATCAATTTCCTCTTCATTCTGATTATTCTTATGATTATAATTACTAGAATTTTCTCCCTTTTCAATATATATTAAATTTTTTAATTCATAATCCTGTTCATAAAAATTATGAGATTTGGGATTAAAATATATTTTAAGATTTTGCAGATTTATCTTTATTATTATTGGTATTGATACGTCCCATTTCAAATGTGCTAAAAAAATATATTCACGGATTTGCAATCTTGTTTTTAATTGCTTGTTAGTAATTAAATTATAAGGATTAAGATTAAAATAAGATATTAAACTATGCTTTAAATTTGAATTTAATTTTGGATTGATATTTAAATGATTTTTACAATTTTGATTAAAAATTTTCATATTATTATTATTATTATTATTATTGTTGTTGTTATCACTTTCATAATTATTGATTAAATAATCAATATTTGATTTTAAAAAGGATTTTGTAAATTTTTCGAAGGTCGAAATAAATAAAATAATAAATTTTAATTTTTTGAAAAATAAAAAAATATATTGGGTTTTTGATTGATTTAACCAAATTTTAATTGAAAAATTGTTTTGGTTAATTTTTTTAAGATTCGATAAATAAATTGTTTTTTGGTATTGGATTTTTAAAGGATTATATTTTTTAGTTATTATCAAAAAATGATCTTTGTTAAAAATGATTTTTGATTTTTTTTTTTTCCTTTTGAAATGAGGATAATTATATTTCCGATCTATTATAATTTCACAATTATACATTTTAATATTTCTTTTATTACTGTTAATGTTAATATTTTTATTTTTGTTTTGACTATTATTATTCTTATAAAAATTATTATTATTATTATTATTGCTGTTGTTACTATTTAAATATGATTGTGAATGGATTTTTTTTTTTATTTCAAAATCTTGTACAAAGGATAACATTTTAGTTTTTGTTAAAAATTCTAAATAAAAAAAAGAATGTTCATCAATAATAAATTGGATAATTGACTTTTCTTGTGTTTCGTCAACTAAAAAGCAATTCGAGTTTACATTGTAAACTCTTTGAATTGGATAAATCGCATTTGTTCCTAAAAACGGATAATCAATTTGGAAATAATTGAAATTTAATTCAATTGAAATTTCCTTTTCTCTTTCCAATATTCCATTTAATAAGTATGCGTTGTGTTTGAGTGGTTGTGGCAAACCGAGGTATAGTGAAGTCGTCCATTGTTCTGATGGAGATTGTGATTCAATTTTCTTTAGCAAATTATTTTCATCCTTATTCAATCTTGGGTGTTTTTGTGACAAATTCTTTTTCTTGGTGGAAATTGAATTGTATTTTGATGGCTTTGGTAAATTGACTATTTTGTCAATTCTTAAATTACACAGCCTAGACGGTAATGTTAATGGGAAATTCTTGAAATTATGTTTTTTTTCTTTTTTTTCTTCTTTTTTTTCTTCTTTTTTATTCATCATCTGTTTTTGTTTTGAATCAATTTCGTTTCCAGTCAAAAAACGAAGGTGCAGCGTTAAGAACAAATTACAAATCCGATCTCTTGCTTTTGGGTTCAGCGCTTTTAAAATATATTCATTAGATTGATCAAAACGAAGAATAAAGAGAGTATCGTCATGAAGATTAATCATAACACGCTGCCCTTCATGGTACGATCCCGAAATAATAACTGTTTTGTCTTTTTGGCTATTGAGTACAAACGATTTTTTCTTCAAGGTCATGGCAATTTGGATCCATTCCTTTTCTTTTTCTTTTTCTTTTTCTTTTTCTTTTTCTTTTTGTTTTTGTTCTTGTTTTTGTTCTTGTTTTTGTTCTTGTTCTTGTTCTTGTTCTTTTTTATAAGACTCAACATTTTCTAGTTTGCGAGACATATTATTATATTCATTATCATTACTATTATTAGTAGGGATAGTATTTGGTGTGGTTTGTTGCTTTCTTTTTGTTCTTTTTAATAATAATAACCGAAAAGTTAAAGGCTCGTTGAGCTTTAAATCTTCTTTCAGATTTGTTTTAATTTTTTTTCTTAATTTTGGTTTGATATGAAGACAAACTAGCCTAGATCTCAATGTTCGAAGAAAATTTGATTGCGAAGTTTGTTGAATAAGAGGAAAAGTTCCATCAGATTGAAAACCAACAAAATCTAAACTCATTAAAAAAGAATTTGGGTTTGGTGTTGAAAAAAAAAAAAATAACAATTATTTTTTGATTATTTACTATTTTTAAGGTACAAAGTAAATTTATTTTTGGTTCAAAGATTGAAAGTATTCAGTTCTTATTTGACAATAAGGTTGTTCCAATTGTTGTTTTCTTTTCAATATTAAAGGAATTATTACATTAAAAAATCCTGTGTTAATTTTTTTACATTTCTTACCTGGTTAATTTTTCTGTATATCCGGAATTAGTGTACCATAGGGAAAAATCTCAAATGTTTAATTCACTAATAATCATCTAATGAAATATCAAAGTATGAGTAACTTGAAAAGAAAAAAGAAAAAGCAAAGACAAAAAATACCAAAAGTTTTAAGTTAATTAGATTAAAAATCAATTACAACAACTTAAACATTAAAAATCCATGAATATTCTGAATCAATTATCAAAGATAATTCTATTAACTGATAGTACCATGGCTGTGATTTTGGGAGTTCTTAATTAAAGATAGTATTGATTTTTTGTTTTTTGATTTTTTACCAATAGCTTCTAATAACTTTTATTAAATTTCAATTTCTTTTTGTTGTGTTCATTTTTTCTTTTTAAATGTTTTGTTTTTTCTTTTAATTCCAAAATAATATATGTGCCTGTTCTCTCCTTGAAAATTAGTGGAACCTATGTTTTTAAACTGATTTTTTTTATTTAAGGAAATTAAAGTGAACGGAAATTTAGAGTATAATTTACATTTTCTTAATATTCTAAGAAATTGAGTTTTTTTCGTTGTAATTCTGTTAGTCTTCAAGATATAAACTCCATTTCATAAATTGTAACTAAAATAAAATAAGTAATCCGAAATATATATATATATATATATATATATATTCTTTTGTATTCAAGAGATAGAAATTATTAAATATTAGTAATAATTCACTCTTAAATTAATCTAAACTGATAAAACCTGAAATTTTAAAAATATAAAAAATAAAATCAAAAACTAAAAAAAAGTAAATTAAATTTTTGAAATAAACATTACCTATTTTTTTATTATTAAATTTTCAGTGAAAAATACTAATATGAAGTTTTTTTGCTTATCAATGGATCCAAATTAAAAACAGTAGACAGATCCAATTTATAGCAAATTTCTTTATTTATTAAGATCTTTTAATTTCAACACAAAATATTCAAAAAATGAAATTATTATTAATTAAATTGATGTGACTCTATTTCTTAATTTAATCATTTCATGTGTTCTCAGTCATTTGAGAATCGGAAATTAAATTTGAAAAAGTATTTCAAACTGTTATTTTTATAATCTTAATAAATCAAATTATTTGTCCATTTATTCTTCCAAAAATGAATTATTGATTAGTGTTTAACTTTAGTAAATTAAGTGATCTTTAAAAATTAATGGCTTACTTGATTTTTGTTTAAAATTAAATAATGGTTTGAGAAAAAAAGTTAAAACCGATTTTTAATTGGTAACTGCAAAAAATTTGAAAAGTTCAATGAAAAAAAGAAAACAATCAATAATCAAAAAATAAATGGGGGGTAAACCACATTAACAGTGTTTTTTAATACTATCTTTTGGTATAGGGTTTTTATTTGATTTAATTAAGGCTATTATTTTCCAATTAAAAAATGAAAATTTTGAGTTCACATTCCAAAATATTTTTCTGTTTTAATTAGTTGAAAGAAAATCAAAAGATCTTCACAACATCTTTTAGAAATAATATTTTTAGACAACAAATTAAACTTTCTTAAATAACTCTAAGATGAAATTTTTACTCTACTAATTTGAATATAGTAGTAATAAATAATATTCATTTTGTAACTTGAAATATAAATTTTCATTTTATTAATTAGAAAATAACAATAGTAAACATTTGTTGAAAAAATTAATTACTTCCGAGATCTCAAAAAATACCGATTGTACAATTGTGATAATCAAGGAAATCCAAATTGTTGTTTGATGCTTTGATCGAAAATAATATAATGAATTATTAATTAAAGTTAATTTTTTGGTTCTTTTTCTCTGATAAAAATATTGTAAAAAATAACAAAAATGATGCATTTTTTTTCAGATCTACATCACCTAATATATTTGTTTTTTGAATTGGTTTTACATTTGGTTTTCAGGTTCTATTAGGGTAGGTTAGCAATTAAAAAAACGTGTTTTAACTTTTTTTCTTTGTTGAACTTTTTTTCACAAAGGGAAAATTTTTATTTTAATTTTTCATAATTTCAGGTAACAAAAAGAAAAAACAAAAAATTTAGATTTGGATAAGATCCTGAACCAAAATACTTTTATTTGAAGGGTGGGAAATTTTTTAAGACAGATTTGGTTTGGGAAAAAAAAGAAAAAATTTGAAAAAATTGATGTTTGTGGTAAAAAAAAATCACAAAAGCGAAGAAAAAAAAATTGAATAAAAAAGATCAACAATTTCTGAAAAATTCCAAGGAATTGAACACTCTTTTATTTTTTTGATTTTCCTTTTTGTTTGGATTGTTTTTTTTTTAAAGTAAACAATACAAAAAATGTGATTTATCTTGCATCAACAGCAACTAATTTGTCTTGATTAAACAAGAAGTTTTTTCATTACTGTTGGTTAGTTGGTTTGTTGTGTTATTGGTGGTTTGTTAAAAGTGTTGTTTTGTTGTGAGCAGTATTGGGTTGTTTCATTCATAAGAAAAGGTTTTTTTTATTTTTCTTCAATTTCTTCTGCTCCTAGAAAAAAGAACAAGATCAAGGTCACAATAGTAATTCCTAATAAATTTACAAAGAAAAGTAGTTGGTTATCTGTTATCATAAAAAAAGGGGCTAGACAAAAAGTAAATTTTTAATTTGAGAAAATAAAATAAAAGGAAAAAGTCAAAAAATGAAATACTTCACTTTTTGAAAGATACCAGATCAGGACAAGGTTCACAAGTTTCATAAAAGAACATTTTGTAGACACTATTGTGATTATAAGTTTATAAAAATGAAACAAATGTGCTCTGATAAAGAGCTAAGTTTGCAATTCAAATTCAAAGTATTATATGTTTTTATCAGGGTTTGGTGGTTCATAAATAATACTTCAAGTTAGATTTAAGAAGCAAAAAATCAGATATTTTTACAAAAATTTCAAGCCTATTTTCTTTAATTTCTGTGACTTTCTACGATTTCTGTAATTTCTGTGATTTCTCTGATTTCAGTAATTTGTGTTAATTTAAAAAATGGAAAAAGAATATTGGGAAGAATCTATTTTTTGAGAAAATTTCAATTAAAGCAAAAAATAAAAACCCTTTGGCCTTATAGGACAATTTACTATTATTATTTTTTGATAATTGAATTAGGTTTTAATGGTTTTCTATTTTCATTTAAGAGACTTGTAAAGTAAAAAAAAACTTCTTGAAAATTTTCTACCAAATCAAAAAAAAAAATTATCTTGTAATAAAAAAATGAAGGAAAAGTCTGATTACTACAATAGAAAAAAACTTTCTTTTAAATTCTATTTTCATAACGAATTACTTATTTTCTGATTTTTGAATCCATTTATGAAAAGTTCAAAATCCATAATATTTCTGAATTATTTAGAAGAAATATTATTTTCTGTTGTGGGGAAATAAATATTATGGGATATAGAAAGAATTTGACAAAAATACACTTTAAAAAAAAAGTACTTAGTTTTGAAATAACCCACTATAAAAAAACCAATTAATCTCCAAAAAAATTACAATAATTATTTGAAACTTTTTAAAGTATTATTTTTTGATTCAAAGAACAGTTCAAATCATTTTTTTTCTCGGGATTAAATGAAAAAAACCAAACAATTTAATTAAAAATTTCTCCCAAAATACTTTTTGAAAACCTGGGAAATTCAACTGTATTATATAAAGAAATACTTTTTAATTTGATTATTTATAATCAATAATTAATTGGGCAATCTCAATTCTTTCAGCAAACCATTAAATACATATTAAAGGTTAAATCTATCAAATAGATTTTACAATTATTTCTCAATTTATTAAATATTTTCCACCAATAAAACAAATTCAAATAAATAAATCTAATAAAAAAAAAATAATAGATATTCTCAAATAACATATTTTAAGACAAAAAGTTCCTTGTTTATACTCTGAATATTCGAAAAAGTATATTGCTAAAATCATTTAAATTTCAAGAAATTGAATAAATATTTGTGTATCAAATTATTGATCATTTTTTTTCGAATCTTCAGAGATTCAATATTTGATTTATTTATATTGTATTTTTAAAACAAGATTAAAGTTACAAGGTTATTTGTTCATACAATCTCTCTGAAATTATTAAAAGTGGGATTTCTTCAAAAGGAAAATTTTTGGCAAATTTTTTTTTTCTAATTGTTTACAAAAATTCAAACAAAAAGTGGATCAGATCTTATTACTGGAAATTTAATTTGAAAAATGAACTATTTTTTGAAAATGATAACTTATCTGTCTAAAGTTGATAAATAAAGTTGAGTATTGGTGTTAATCTATATTTGTGTAAATAATTACTCTATTGAATTTGGTAAAAAAAATAAATAAGAGTTACTAATTCCTTAAGAGAAACGATCCAAACATAAAAAATTATGTCAATCTTTGACTGAAAAAGTAAAGTGAAT
Organism: Anaeramoeba flamelloides; assembly: GCA_027625915.1. Taxonomy (NCBI): domain Eukaryota; family Anaeramoebidae; genus Anaeramoeba; species Anaeramoeba flamelloides. Next base: position 643,677 of record JANTQA010000026.1, read on the forward strand.
TTGGCACGGATCATGTTGTTTTACAAACAATTCGAGGAGACACTTTCCTCTAAGTTATACTGGGGGCTTTAATTCAACAAAAAAATAAAAAGAACCAAAAAAAATAAGAAAAAATCACAACCAATTTGTAAGAATTAATACTGTCGTTCCAGCCCCTCCTTAAAAACTTATAAGACATTAGATATTGATTTTCTATGTATGAAAATTTTAAATTGTCTGATAAAGCGTAAAAGGGTTATTAAAGCTTATCATAAGCCATCTAATTTATGATTGAAGATTAAAAAAACAAGTTATCTATTTTATTGTTTTGTGGAATTGACAAACAAATCCATAAAAAATCTTAAATTAGTGTGGATCTTTAATTTCCAAAACTGTTAAAATCTCAAGTTTTTACAATTTATATACAATGATCAAAAAATACAATCAAGTTACCGTGGTTTCTGTGATTTCTATTCTTGAGAGAATTTGATTTTTGTTTTGGTTTTTATAAAAAAATAACTCTGAATGAAGTTGGATGAGTTATAATTTTTATGATTGTGATTGAATTTTATATTTCAAAAACACCAAAAAAAAGTAGATCTAACCAAAATTGTTCGTGACTTATTGGTTTATGGAGCTGATACACAAATCAAAGACAACGAAGGAAAGATTGCCTTAGATTATCTGACAAAAGAAGCCATAAATTATCAGGTCTTAAATTATCTATTGAAGGGACAAGTTCATGAGGTCTTATTTGAAAAGGAGTTTAAAATGTTATTGAAAAATAAAGAATTAACTGATTTTGAAATTCATGGAATCAAATGTCATAAGCAGTTAATTGAAGTGAGAACCAAACAGGATCCAGAAATTGTAAATAAAAACTCTTGAAGAAGAGTATTCAAAAAATAATAGCGAAAATTTTTTAAAATGGGTATCTGGAAAAAAATATCACAATTCATTGTTTGACGAGACCTTAATTAAACATTTAAACATCCAAGATGTAATAGAAAACTCGATAACTAAAAGTTGGGAAGAAGCCTATTTAGATGAAACAAAAAAGGATTTTACACTATTAGTAACATGGAAATTTGATCCTGAAGAAGAAGAAGAAGAAGCCGAAATTGTTGAAATCAAAATTCATAAAACACTTTTATTTGCACGTTTAGGGTTGTTTCATGAGATGTTTACGAAATTAGAAAAAGATGAAGAAAAAATTATCAAAGTTACAGACCACTCAGATAAAAGAGTTGATACAATTACAATTTTTGTGAGGTTTTTATATAAAAGCAAGATCGAAACAAGTGGAGATTATGAATTAAAGCCAAAAGTATTAAAAGAACTTGTTGATCTTCCTCTATATTTTAAAATAAATGAATTATCTGCAAAATTTTTTGAAACAAACCTTGACTTATAGAAGGTTACCTTTGTTGTGGCTTGAGGTTCAAATTAATTCTCATATTCTAATGGGTTTTATAAATCTATTATATTTTTTTTCAGTTAAAAACCATAATTGAAATATTTTTTTTTTTTTTTTCAATTTCTAATCGCAGTGCCAATTATAAATATATATAATGTCGACAACTATATTGTTGATAAGATTAATATTTAATAAAATCCGCAACATTATGATTATAATTCAATTTTGTTTTGGTATCAAGGATGGTTGTCATTACTTAAAAAAGGATTAAAAATAGTTTTTCACGATTTTTTTACAACAGTCAAAAGAAACAACTAATTTGTTTACAACTTTGACCCAACCTTAATAACCGTTTTTCTTTATAAAGGGGTGCCTAAAAAATATAAATTCACAATTTATTTTTTTTGATAATCAGACTTTTTCTTTGTGAAATTTTAAGTAAATAAATATTTGATAACCTCAGATAAGAAAGGGATTAGATCTCTGAACAGTTTAAGATTGTATTTTAGTTGTTGTGGAAGGATTTTGAGAATTCCTTATATTATTAGGTAAAGTTTGGACATTTTCTGAACTTCGTATTTTCAATTCTAACAAAGTGAATAAAAATATATTTTACCAATAAATTTGTCTTTAAATATGATATTTAAAGTTATTTAACAGTACTTTAAAATTTTTGCAATCTTGTTTAATTGATAACATTTAGATTAGTGAGTGTGTCAATTTCAAACAGTTGAAAGCGTATTTTGGTCAAGGAACGAAAATACTTTTTCAATAAAAACTAAAAAAAAAGTGCTTGATAATTTGGGGTAAAGTTTGGAAAAGGAATAAATTCCATTTCTGTATAAAAACAATGTCTATATACAAAGATTTTTTTTTTCTCATTTCTAAAAAATAAGTAATATCTTTTTACAAAATAATATAGATTTGTTCTCAATTTGTGAAGAAAAAAGAGTTATGGAGATCATTTATAGAAGATTTCGAAATGAGTTTAAAATAAATTATTAATTTTGGAAAAAAATTAAACATTTTTTTTTTTCTATTTTAAGCCAAGAAATTTTCCAGGAATGTTGAAAATTATTCATTTTTAAGAAAGCCAGGTGCAAGCAGACATAAAATTTTGAGTGTTGTTAAGAATTGCTTGACAAACGGAGAAATAAAAGGGGAAATAGAGATCTCTCTCGAAAGGACAAAAGATCTAGTTTATCTCTGTTATAATTTAAAACAATTTTTGTCTCACCTGATGAAAATATCTACGTTATATTAAAAATTATTATTATAAGAGAAGTATTGATATTCGTATTGATATTATTGAATAAATGAAATTATTTTCTTATAAAATTGAAAAACAAAATTTCTTTGTTTCCGTACTAGGTTTTCGAGAATTTAAAAGTAGGTGCTAAATAATAGATAAAACTCCATACTTGTAGAATTTTTAAAGATAGATATATTTTAAACAGCTAGTACCACTTTTAAGGAACAAACTTTAACGAAATTTAAGGCACAATAAAAATCTAAAAATCAAGGCATATATTTTTGAATTTTAATTTAACACAATTTATTTTACTAGAATACGAATTTTTTACCTTAACTTGAGATTTTTTGTGTCTTAAATTCCCTAGAAAGTTTGTGTGATTAAATTTATATCTGATTATATATATATATATATATATCTGTGTGTGTGATTGTGTGTCTTAATTTTTATTTTACTTTATTTATATGTGTGTTAAAATTAAATAAAACTTTTTTTTCTCTTTTTAAATCGGAAATAAATTCAATATTATTCTCAATTATAGATCATCAAAAAATGATAATAAGAATATATTTATTCTTATTTTTCTATATTTTTTATTTTGATCTTTTATAAAATTTAACCAGTTCCTTTTAAGATTTTTCACCAAATTCTTTTTATTGCATCTAATGTAGGCTGACTGATTAATTTTCAATCAAGGTCAATTATTAGAAAGTTAATCTTTCATTCTTTCGAAAAGATTAATTCAGATCATGTGTTTCTAAATAAATTCTTATTTGAAATGTCCTGAAATCCATTTACAGAACTGCATGTATTTAGAACTACAAGAATTGTGTTTAAACTAGACCCGGTGGGGTATGTGGAAGAGCAAAATAAAAATAATTGAAAAATGAAAATTTTAATAATTTATTTTTGAATGGATTTTGATAAAAAGAAAAAAATTATTGAATTAATTTTGAAAAAAATTTTGGACTTATTGAAAATTTAAAGTACTTATAAAAAGTAAAAGAATTTGTATTTGTTTTTTTTTTAATTTTCACAAAAAATTTCAATTTGAGAAATCTCCCAATTTCGAAAGGAACCTGCTAAAAAATTCTTTGCTTCATTTGATTTATGTTTATATCCAAAAGGGGCTTGATATGAATAACCTAGGTTTGATTTGTTATATTTACTCATATTTTCATTCCCTAAAATCAAATCATTACCACCTCCAAATCCTGGTCCATAATACGAATTGCAATATATTTCGCAAAATTGATCCTTTTTAATAGGCATTTTTAAAGGTTCTGTAAAATTTGGATCCAGGCTAATTAAGGAAAAAAGAAAGGATTTATTTCGTGTTGATTGTTTCCAATTACTTTTTGAATCCCAATCTACTGCTGCAAATCCTCCAAATAAGGATTTGTTTTTTAATTTGATTAGAACGATGGATTTTCCTTTATTGTCGCATTTTCGATGGAATGTCTGATTATCCCATCCATCTGTTCTTGAATTGAATCTTCTTTTCAAATTTGAATTGCACCCAGCTTCTCTGAGCCATTTTTCGAGAATTTGATTGAATTTTGGATTATTTTCCTTTTGAAGGATTTCTGGTTCCTCTAAAAATATTTGATCAATTACTTTCAAATTAAAAGGTGATTTTCGAAATTTTTGATTGTTTATTGAAATATTTATTTGATATTCTCCTTCTTCTTGGAAGAAATATTCTCCAATTAATTCTTGATTTTTTCCTTCTTTAAATTTGGTTATTTCAGTGATTATTTTATTTGAATTTGATTTGAGAATTTCTGCTTTTGGATTGAATTCTTGGGCATTTATGGTTTCATTAAATTGATTTTTAAGAAGAATTGAAAATTTCAATTTACTTTCTAATTGAATTTCATCAGGTAAATTAATTTGGGTTTTATTGGGATCAAAAGGCAAATTAAATTTCCAATTTTTCAAATTATCCATTAAATCTTTTGAAATTTCATTTATTTTATTAAATTTTGAATTGCAAATTAATTGATTATTTTTATTTTTATTCAAAATTGGTAATAATTTTTTCAATTTAAAATAATCCATCAATATTTGTTGATAATCATTATATTTTTGGCAAATTTCAATTTCTTGTATTATCATTTCAGATTCATTAAATTCATCAATTTCTTTTTGGATTTTATTTGATTGATTGTTTAATTCGATAAATTTTTCATTTTGATCGATTGAGATGGCTTCATTCATTTTCTTGAATTGTTCTTGATTTAATTCATTTAATCTTTGATAATTTTTTTTGACCATTTCCAGATTTATTTGTTTTTCTTTTAAGGAATTTAATTTTTCATTTTGAATTTTTTGAACAAATTCAATTTTTTTATCCTTGATTGAATGGATTTCATTGATTAATTCTTCCAATTCATTTTGGATTTTTTCATATCCTTCTTTGAAATTTACAACTTGATTGCATTTTCTATGATTTAGAGTTAGACAATCAACACATAATAATTGTTTATGATCAAGACAAAAATATTTATAAGGTTGATTTTTGTGTTCATTACATAATCTTGGGAATTTCGAATTTGGTTTTTTTCTAGCTATTATATATATATATATATATAATATAATGATTTTATAATTTTTAAAAATAAAATAAAAAAATAAGAGAGAAAGAGAATGGAAAAAACAATAAAATCCGAAAAGAAAACAAAGAAAATTCAAAAGATTGGTTCAAAAATTCAAAAAAAGAACTGTTGAAAATTCAAACTTCTAGTTAGTTCCATTTGAGAAAATAATTTAAAAAATCCAAATGAATTTGATTGGTTTATATTGGTTTCCAATTTTAAAAATTGATTAAGTAGTTTTTCTGTTGAAGATTTTGAATTCTTGATTGTTTGTTTTTCGATTTTCATATTTGTTGAAATTTGTTCTAAAAAATTATTGGTTAATTTTATTTCATTTTGTTCTAGTAAATCTAATAACTTTTTTTGATCCAAATAAAAATTTGATATTTCTGTTAAAATGGTTTCTTTATTTGTTTTTAGATTTTTTTCAGAATTCTTTAATTGTTCAAAATTTTCATTAATTCTTTCAAAATGGTTTTGAGTGCATTGCTTTTGTTCATTGATTAATTCTTTATAAAAATCCATTGATCGATCAAATGAAATTGCTTCGTGGTTTGTATGTTCAAAGCTGCATTCAGAGCAAATTAATTGTTGACAATTCGTACAGTATCTGGAAAGTTTATTGTTTTGATGAATTGGGCATTTTTCAGTAGTATTTAAATTCTCTTTTGTTTTTTTTATTTTTTTGTTTGTTGTAAAAGAACAAGAGTTTGTAATATTGTTTTTTATTTAAAAAAAAAAAGAAATAATAAAAGAAAAAATATTTAATTAAGAAAACAATTAAGGTGTATATTATATAGAGATTATATATATATATTATTCAATATTGATATTTATTTTGTTGATTTCAAGATTTTGCCTGAAAAATAAAATATAAATTGAAAATTTAATGTGTAAAAGATTCTAAAAAGATGAAAATTGAAAGAAATTGCCCAATAAAGAAAGAAAGTGAAAAATAAATCTTGAATTAAATAATTGAATCAAATAAGGAAGATGAATCTAAAATATGACAATTATTAAATCCAAAAAAAAAAAAAACTATGAAATAAATAAATTTTTCAATTATTTTATTTTGAAATTTAAAGTCGAACTGAATTTTAGATTTATAAAATGCAATAATTTTCGTATGTCTGTTGTTAATATATTTGCTATATATATTTTTCTAAACATAAACTTTTACCTTTGTTTTGTGAAAATTTTTGAAAATAAATTTGGATCAAACACAGCTAAGATTGCGATTATAAGTCAAAAAAGTTTAGTCTAGTACTGTTGTTGTTGTGTAAAGATTTTAGGAAATCGTTTAGTTATTTGGAAAAGTTGGGAAAGTTTTTGTGATCTTATTTTTTTGAATTCTAATTAGGGTGTAAATAATTTGTATTTTAGAAATAAATTTAATATTATCAAAGTTATTAAAAGTTATTTTAGAACACTTTGAATTTCTTTTTTTTGTATGAACTTTTAAATCTCTTAAATCCAAAAAGATGAACCATCTCAACTGTTCATCTATTTAAACAAAAAAATTGGTTCAAAGAACCAAATAATCCGTTTTAATAGTGTTCAAAAAAAATTACATCAAATAATGAGTTATTTTTGCAAATGGAATAAATTCCATTTCTTGGTTTACAAAACAATGCCTAAATACAAACATTGTTTTTTTTTCTCATTTTGAAAAAATACACCAATATCATTTTTTTATACAGTCAGTTTCACTTTTATGACACAAACTTTCAACGAATTTTATTGCACATAAAAAATCTCCAATTAAGGCACAAAATTCATATTTTTAGTAAAATGATTTGTGTAAATAAAAATTCCAAATTTTTTGCCTTAATTTGAGATTTTTTTGTGTATTAAATTTCGTTGAAAGTTTGTATTTTCAAAGTGAAACTGACTGTAAATAAAATGCAATTTCTTCTCTTTTTTGAAGATAAAAGAGAAAAAAAGAGTCCACTAATAAGAGGAATTTCAAAAGGAGATAAAAACAAATTCTAAATTTACATTTGAAAAAAAAAAAAAAAAAATTTTTTTATTATTTAATGGAGAAGTACTTAATCCATCTTATTTGCTATTAGGTTTTCTTTTTATTTGGAAAATATATCGATTTTCATTAGCTTTTTTTGAGTTTTCTATTTATTTGGAAAATCAATTGATTTTTGTTAGGTTTTTTGAGTTTTCTGTTTATTTGGAAAATCTATTGATTTTCTAAATAAAATAGAAAACCCCAAAAAAGCCTGGAACACTTCACAAATAAAACAGAAAACCTCAAGAAAACAAAAAAAAAATAATTAAATTTATATTCTTATTTCTCTAACTAAAAAAAATGTAATTAACTTTTCCATAATTCAAAAGAATAAAGTAAAATCAAAGATTTAACTCAATTATTTTGAACTCCACGAAACGTGGCGGTACTTTGACGATACTGTTATGAAGCATTTTTGTTTATATTGTTATTATAACTAATAATTTTTAAATATGATTGACTTTTCCACCCAGTACTATTTATTATTAAGTTTTCTCGAAATTGATTAAGCTTCATATTTAGTAATTTTAAATTATCTACTTTCCAATTAATATTTATGTTTTTTTTTGTTAGAAAATTTTGAATTTTTTGATATGTTTTCATAATCAAGAATTTCTAATTTCTTTTTGGGTTTAAATTTTCTTTTATTTATTGAAATTCTTACTTTGTAAATTTTAGCTTCAGTTTTATAAATTATTCTTGGTAAGTGTGGATTAATATTTAAAAATTTTGTGACTTTTTTTTATATCCAAACAAGAGGAATTAAAAACTCCGCCTTAAATAAAAAAAAAAAAAAATCGTGATTTTTTTATTTATTCAAACATCTATCAGGTTAAAATCTTTTTGGGTTAAGTTGGAAATTAATAGGCCATAAAATAGTATAATTGGCTGATATATATCGGTTTAAACATTTGTAATTTTACTCTTTTTGCTAATTTTTTTTTGGTTAAAAATCATTTTGGTTTTTTTGAAATTGTCTTTTACTCTTTGAAAAAATTAAACATTAAAAAAAAAATTTTAAAAGCCAAATGCCTCAATATTTTATTTCTGATAATAGATTTAATTTTAAAGTTTTATCAATCTTTGGATTCATTTCAAATTCTTGAATAATTTTAAAAATTATTACCATTTTGGAAAAAAAGTGAAACACGGTTTTTAATTGTGAATATTACTGAGAAAATGTAAAAGTAAAATCAATACAAAGAAGAAACCAAATAAATAAAAAATAATAACCCATTATATTGTTTTCAATCAAACCAAAAAATACAATTTAAATCTACTTTCTTATCGAAATTGTTTTTGTGGTTTTGGAGATAGCAAAAATAGACAATTTTTTGAACAAATTTTGAATATTGATCAATCAAAGAAAAACCCATACTAAAAGATAGTATTAAAAAACTGTTATTGTGCTGAATACTTCATTTTTTATTTATTTATTTATTCTTTTTTTATTGATCTTACTTTTCATTTTCAGTAATGTTCCCAATTAAAAACTGTGTTTCACTTTTTTTCCACAATGTTAATTCTCTTTTTGTAAATTTTTGAATGGATCCTTCCATTATGAAAATTAAGTCATCTTCAAACATTTCAACATGATGAACTAAACCATCTAAAGAATTAAAACTCATTTTTCTCTTTAGAGATCGTTTTTCTTTCTAAATAATCCAAATACTAGAACAAAGAAGGAAAAAATCAAACAAAGTAGATTAAAAAACAAAAAAAAAAAAATACAAAATGAGAAAAAAATGAAAAAATCACAAACTTGGTTTCGGATCGGTTCGTCTATGTTTTCTAAATTTTCTCATTTGGTGCATTGAATCACATTCTTCACACTGGTTTTCTTCGCAGTCGTGACAATAAACTATAGCTTCAACCTTTCGATCATCTTCAAGGCAAGCGTCACACCAGATAATTTCTTCTTTCGAGTTTTGAGCTTTTGGTTGAATTGGAAGCTTTGTTGTCATTTTTGGTTAATTATTGAGTTTTTAAAACGTAAATAGAGAAAAGTGTCAATACTTGAATTGTGATGGATTAAATTAAAAAAATGATTTGCTTTCGCTTTATCCTCAGTTGAAAAAATCACATGTTTTCCCTCAAGCTTTCAACCTTATCAAACTTTCAAACGCTTTTAGGTAATTTTCAAATACTTTCCAACACTTTTAAAGGGGGGAAAATGAGTTGAAAAAGTGTAAAACTTTATAAAAGTCATGAGATTGTTGAAATTGTTCTCAAATTTTTTTCTCCTTATTTAGGAATTTCGTCGAGATGTTTTCAAAATTTTTGAAGAAAAAATAACAGTAAAGGTCGAACCAGTTGTTTGTATTTTAAAATTAAAACTTTTATACTGTGTTTGTTAATGTTGTTAAAAAATTTTGAATTTTTGTTTATTTTTAGAGTGAAAAAAAAGGAAATTTGACAAAAACAAACAAACTTTTTGAATCAAATAAAGACAACAAGGACAAAATTGAAATAAAAAGGATTTAAAGTTATCCAGAGGTACTAAATATATGTCTTGAAAATGTGTTTTATTCAAAATTTAATCAATAATAGGATTCTAATATCCACATTTGGGATTTATCAAATAGACTCAACACCTTTTGATCCAATCTCATTCAAAATTGGAACTCAGGATCTTCAAAATATTCTCCAATTAGGATCAAAATTACATTTTCTGTCTATTTTTTTTCAGAAAAATTTCGAAAAAATTTTGAGATATGTAAACTAGAACAACAATTTATTTGGAAATTAGTAAATGAAATTGAAAGATAATTCAAGATTATCTTAACCAGAAAAAATGATGATCATTTCAATCATTTTCAATTAACAACAACAGCTTGAAAAGATCAAATAGTCTATGTGTTTTGATCTATGGGTTATTTGGAGTTGGTATATTGTGTCCAGAAATCTGAGTAATTCTTTTAAGGGGGTAGTCACCATATAATCAAAATTTTCACTTTTTAACAGAAGAGAGAAAAAATTATTAGAATTTAAAAAATATTTATATTAACAGATAAGCACTAAAAGTTACTAAATTCGTTAAATAATTTATAAATAGGAAAATGAGAACAAAAGATCTTATAAAAGATCCCGAAGTCAATAAAAATGTCTTTTATAACGGCATTAAAAATTTTCTATTCAAGAATCGAGTAAGATTGCAAAGACAAATCAACAATTGTTAATAAACCAAAGAAGGATTATTTACATGGATTCGTTATGTATCAAGCAAAAATATTATGAATTATCACAAAAATAATCAATTCATTTTTTTTTTTTTACTTTTAAAATCTAGAATGTATCTAATAGCCGAATAATTAAACCTAATAAGACCAATTGTGAATAGATCAAAAAAATAATCAACACTTTAATTTATTCATAAATTGGGAGATCAAGGTGTGTCTTCAGACAGAAGACTAATATAAAGTCATCAAAACTTGTTCAAGATTATTTCATAAAATCTAATATTAACTAATTGTACCCTCTTGGAAATTTATTTCTAAATTTATATTTACTTTTCAAAAAAATAAGAAACTTGTATGTACATTAAATTTTTCAAAATATTTATAATACGATCAAATAAGGAAAATAAAAGTGATAAAATATAAATTATCATAATTTATATAGCTTAATTCATTGATTCAAGCAATAGTAACAAAATTAGAAAACAATATAAAAAATTCTTTTAAAGAGAAGTTTTTCTTTTTTTTTTTATTGAAAAATGAAAAAATGATTTTTATTGAGATTTTCAAAAGATTTTTTTGTATAATTTTCCCCAAATTTAATGTTTTGTTAAAATTTAAATTCTGGATTTGGTAATTCTTATTTAAATATTTATTATGATTTAATTGCAAATTCTTTTATTAATAATAAAATATTAGAAAATACAAAATTTAAAAATTTTGATTTTTTTTTATATTAAGGATAATTTTATTAATTCATATAAAAATTGTTTGATTACTAAAAAAAATATTGTTTTTGAAAAACTTTTATGTATTAAGTGGCAAAAAATGGTATATTAATCTTTTTTCTAATTTGCATTGTGTTATTCCCTTAACTATCATCATTTTAATACTCAATGAAAATGGTAAAGAGAATGTAAATCAAATGATTGGTTAAGTTTTAAAATAATTTAGTAAATCTAAAATTGCAACAAAAAAAAAAATAATATCAAAAAAATTAAAAATAAAATTCACTAAACAGGTTATTAATTTCCATTTTTATTTTTATTATTTTATTTTTTAATAACATTAAAGTGTTTATACTTTAAAAAATAAAGAAAAAATAGAAAATATAAAAGTTTTTAAAGAATCTATCATAATAAATAAATGATAAAAAAATATATTATAAAAAAAAACTTATTTTCAGGATAATTTTCATTAACATTATTTAATAAAAATGATAAATATGTATTAATACAAGAATAAGAATAAGAAGAAGAAAGAAAAAGAAAAAAAAGAAAAAAAATAGAAAGAAAAAAGAAAAAAAATTAGAATAGAAAAAGAAAAAAAAATAGAAGAAGAAAAAGAAAAAAAATTAGAAGAAGAAAAAGTAAAAAAAAAAGAAAAGACAAAAAATAACAAAAAAAGAAAAAAAAAGAAAAGAAAAGAAAAGACAAAAAAAGAAAAAAAAATGAAAAGACAAAGAAATAATCACAACAAATTATTTTTTAGGTTCAATTTTCAGGCTTTGTTTAAAGAAATTTTCTTCCTTATAAGGGGTAAACGCATTTTTCAAAATCCATTTACTTATTTGACGAATTTTTTTAAACCCAAAACTATTTTCTTGGAACTTTTTAATTTGATTAATTATAAAAAAGATTTTTCTTCTTTTTTCAAAATTAATTAATTTTTTATTTGATGAATTAGAATATAAAAAGTCATTATGAATTTCATCTATTGAAATGAATTCGTAAAAATAGCTACAAATGTTTGGAAGGGTAGGCTTATGTAAAGAAAAATTATTATTATTATTATTATTATTATTCTGGTGGTGTGAATTATTATTCTGTGAATGGAAATGACTGTGGTTGCGATCGTTCTTAGTGTGCGCTAGGGACTTATTAATATTATCCAAAAGATCATTTTTTTTCATAAATTTGTTCAAATAGATCCAGAATTTCTTGTGGCCATTGGAAAGGCCATCCCAAGTTTTGCGTAATCTGTAAATGACCGGTGTATTCAGCGTGACGTAAATTTGGTAGGCTGTATTGAAGTTCCTATATTCCAAGCACTTATCGGCAATTTTGAGAAAGGATTTCAAACAGTTGATCCTCTCAGATAATTTCTCTTGGCTTAAAATGAGGTTTGTGATCCACAATGTTGTGCCTTTAAAATATCTTATGAATTTCATCAGGTTGGGTGCGATGACGTCTCTTTTTTCCTGGTTTGTCCAGGACTGGTTGAGGAACTCGTTGGGGTGGATCGACTTGTACAGCGTGAATTCCACCAATGTGATTTGTCTTGAAAATTCCACAGGATCCAAATCAAAAAATTGGAAATTATTTAAATTCAAATTCTTGCTCAATATTGGCTTGGGCCTATTGTTGATTAGGCAGCTTGTGCTGGACTTTGACCGATACAAATTTGGGTTTGTTTTGATCTGGAAGTTTGAACTAAATCCGAGCACTATTTGCTTCAATTTTTTTTCTAACATTAAGCCCGACCTTTTCATTGTTTCATCTTTCTTAATAATATTTTCAATGAATTTTTCCATTTTTTTGGAAAAGGTGGCGTTTAATTGGAAATCTATCGACTGGTAATTCATCCAATGGTTAATGAAATTGAAAACTTTGAATTTGATTGACTTTAAAATTTTATTCGTAAATATTTGGTTCTGCTTTTCGGTCAGCCCCTTGGGTGGTGAAATCAAATATTGCCTTTTCAATAATTTATATACTGCAATTGGCGTTGCAAAGGTTGGGTAAGTGAAGAGGAATAATTTTAAAAAATCCGGATCCGATTTTTTATAATCGCAGATATATGAGACGATCCATTCCAAGGTTCCTCCGACAATGATCGGGTTATTGTTAGATTTATTGTTTACCTTGGTGCTTTGCTTACTGGAATGGTTACTATTGCCGCTGGCTGTATTGGTATTGTTTTTGGTGTTGGTGTTGCTTTGAGTATTGGTAAGCCTCGTTGATTTTGCAAATGTATTTAAATTGGAAAAGGATTGGGAATTTGTTATCAGTGTGGCTGACGAATTGCTTGAGTTCAATGAATACGAAGAATAGGAATGGGCAGAATATAAAGAATAGGAATCGGTTGTATCCATGGAACTCGAGGAATTAAAGGAATTTGTCTTTAAAGTGCTGAGATTATCTAAAGGCTGTAAATCTGAATATATAATATAATCATCAGTTTGATTCAAAATTTCAAACGATTTCAAAAAAATCTTTTCTTCTTCAATGTCATCATTTAAAATATAATTGGATCGAGATATTTTCTTTCGTAAATTAATTGACCAGCAATGATAATAATTTAATTCTTCCAACTCCTTCTCGAATGTGTCTGTGTTTCTTTGGTTTAATTCAATTAATTTCATCACATTGCTTTTTAATAGGGATTTGGCCTTAGAATCAAAATAATTATCATTTTGGCAATACAATAAGCTATAGGATCTGTTCTTACTTGTTTTTTCTAATTGGTTGATAGACCTCTCCATTAATTCTTCTTCAGACACGATCTGAATATTTGAAAGATAATTCTGGATTTGGGGGATTTTTTGAAAGGCAAATGGATAGTTTTTTAGCAATTGGAAATTCTTGAGTATTGCAGAGATTTTGATAAACTTATCATAATTGATGAGTGCACTTTCCTTTTCTGTTGTCTCTTTCCCCTTGATCGTTTCCGGATCAGCAAAGTCTTTGTTTTGGTAGTCAATTAACTGCAGATCATAGATTATTAAATCAAAGAATAAAATATATGGCGGCTTACATTTTTTGACAGTTTGCCGGTACTTTCGATAATTGTTCATTGGGGAGACAAGCACCTTAATGTTGTCAATTTCCCTTTTCAGTTGCCCACTTAAGCCGGACCATGTCTCATCTAAGCGGGTGATCGAATCGATTTGCAAGCCGGACATTAGCGCGAAAAGTGTATTAAAATTGTTGACCTTGATCAGGTTAAGCATGACTTCGATCCAGAACCCAATTCTTTTGAGCCTGTTTTTTTTCTTCTTGATGTCCAAAATGCTTTGTGCGATCATGTTCCGAGTCGTTTCGAAATTCATCAAATAATTATACAGATGAACGTCCCTTTGCTTCACCTTCTGCTTGTCGATATACTCAAAGGGATAAAACGAGTGCGGTGTCACTTTCCTCACTAACTCTTGATCGATTAACGTTAACTGCCGCGACATTTCAATAGGCGAGATTTCGTCAAACTTGAGTTTCTTCTTTTTCACAAGGCTCTGCGGTAAAATCGGTTGCGGTGCATTCAAAATGTTGCCCTCTTGCAAACTGCTGTTCAGAAACCTTTCCTGTGAAGACACGATCCCCTTGTTAATCTGGATTTGCAGTGTCCTTGTTTTGGTGGGCTGGATCAACGACAGGTTATTCTCCAAAAAGCGACCGATGACTTCGTTTGACTGCTTGTTGGTCTCACGAGAAAAATCTTTGTTCTGGAACCTCACCCACATTTGGACGAAAAACAGTATTGAAAAGCGGAGCGGTATTAATTTTAATTCTCGGTACCTTTTCTTGATCGCCTTTGATTGGCTTTCCTGTTTGAAATTAAAATATTTCGTTAAGATTTTGAAAATGTCTGGGACGCTACAAAAGCACGGGTACACAAGTAAAAACGTTTTCATGAGTTCTGGATCATATGAACACTTTGTGACGATTTCTTTTAAAAGTGTCTCCAGATTTGCCTTTGTGTGTTTTGGGATCCCTTCTTGATTACTAGTTACCTGTGTGTTGCTATGGTCTTTTCGTTTCCTTGTTTCTTCACTGTTAACAAGATTTTGCAAATAAAGAGAATATTTATTTTTTTCTATTTGTGGCTTGTCAATTTCATTTTTATTTTTGGTTTTTTTTTCTTTTTCTTTTACATTTTCATTTTCATTTTCATTTTCATTTTCATTTCCCTTTGCACTTTTGTCTTCCCTTCGAAACAAACTTTTTAAGTTACGATTTGTTTTTTCATACCGTTTGATTTTTTCAAAGAGCCTTGGTAGTGTTCGAGATTTATTCATCATTTGGTTTATTATTTTTTGCGTTTTTGTCTTTTTTGGAATTCTTCTTTTTTCTGTTTTCTACTTGGAAAAAAATCAATAAATAAAAAAATGAGAAACTAAAACATTTTTGAAAAAAAGTAGAACTAACCTTTTGAATTCAGCAACACCGGTAATTTTCGTTTTATTTTTCAATAATTACAACAGTTTTGGTTTTTTTTTTAAAAACATTAATTTTGTCTTCAATATTTTTATTTTGCCCTTAGTTTTTGTCACCACAGTCAAAAATTCGATTATAGGGCGATTAAACTTGGCAGATGAGAATTTTTTAATTCTACAAAATTTCTCATAATTGTAAATGATGACTTTTTGTAATCTTCTCAAGATAATAATTCCACCACTTTTGTGAACAAAAGATATATTTTCTTCAAGAAAGGATTTTACATCACTTTTAATAAAATTTTCGACAAGATCAAAATTAAATTTGAAAACAAAGTTTATTTGACAATTTTGATAAAGTCTTATTACTTTGTTGAATAACAATTTCTTTTTTGATTTTTCCCCTTTTTTATTTTTCAGTGTTTCCAAAATAATATTGTATTATTGTAAAATTTTGAGTAGAATGGAAAAAGGTGGTTGCAAATTTCAGTTTTTTTCCACACTTAATTGAAATAACAAGTATTCCAGAATTTAAAACCTTCATTTATTTCTTTACAAAACTTTTTACAATGAAATTAAAATTAACATAGAAGTTTATTTGAGAAAATCGATTTATTAAATTTTGTTTCTAAAAAAGTCAAAAATTTTTTGACAAAATGATCCTATTCCATTCTCGTTTTATACAAAAGGGAATAATAAAAAAAAATTGACTAACAACTTCAAAAAACCAATTATATTCAAAAGTTATTTGTTATAGGAGTGAGTGCGTTTTTAAGACAAATCGAAAGATTTCTTTTCGACTCAAAAACAAAATTCAAGACTATTTAGAAAATGTTTTTTCCCAATTATTCTTCTATATTTAGAAATTGAGAAAATGGTTCAGCAAAATTGCGTAAAAAATATAAGACCGTGTCACCTTCTTAGTTGAGAGACGAAAGGTATAAATAGCTCAAGAATTATCAAAAATCAATTTGAAAAACGATCAATTGAAAACAAATATCTTTTGCTTTAAAATGAATTTTAATTTCAAACCTTATTTTGGTTGACTTTCAAGAATAAAGAAACAGAAAGAATAGTTCAAAATAAAAATTTTTGTTGTGTTTTGCAAATATTTTGGGCAATATTTTTTGTTCCTCTATTTCAATAAAAAACTTGACTACATAAGTCTGAAACCAAAATAATTTTATATAAATGCCTTTTGAATTTGTTTTTAACCTGACACAATTACAATTGAGTCCATTGTGGTGTTTTATTAAAGTTGATAATTTAACTTGAAAATAGTCTCAAAAGTTAGTAACATTCCAAGCGAAAATAATTGAATGTTTTTTAGAGATTATTATCTATCAACCAAGGAGAAATCTAAAAACAAACCATGTTATTAAAGATGTAAATCACATAAACTCCCCAGTATTTAAATTTCTCTAAAAAATCTTTTTGTAAGTTGAACTATTTGTTGATCCTTCTCAATTCAAAAAGATACATGTATTTGTAAAAAAGTACAAATTTCAGAAAAAAATCTTCATTTTGACCATAAATTTAAAGTTGAATTATCAATCCTCAAAACTCTAAAGTTGACAGATATCATTTTTAAATTTGTCTTAAAAAATAAGATTAGTTTCAGTCAGTTCCACGTTTAAGATTCAAACTAAGAAATATATTTAAGGAACCAAAAAATCTCAAAATAATGATTTTTTTTGGAAATTTTCAAAACTTGAATTATTTTAATAGAATCAGATATTTGTGCTTTAATTTGAGATTTTTTTGTTCTTTAAATTTCGTTGAAAATTTGTGTCTTAAAAGTGGAACTGGCTACAATTGAAAAATTGAATTGGGGTTTATATTATTATTTTTTTTTGAAAACAAATCTTAAAAAAAAAATAACAAATAATAACTTATTTCCAGGGATAAATATATATATATATATATATATATAGATTATAGATGAGTCACAATTTTTGAAATCAGGTTTTGGTTATTTTTTGTCATTTTTTTCCTTAAAGATCCCCGCCACCCCAACTAAAAATAAGATACGTCTTTTAATCCATTATTTCGTTAATTTGACCAAAATTTTCTCCCAGGTTGCTATAAATATCACCCTATCAATATAAATATATTTCTTATTTTCTCAAATCCATTCAAATTACTATATTTAACCTTCAAGACAATAATTAAATAAAAATACTAACAAATACTGATTGCAAAACAGGTATTACTATTTAAGAAATAAAAATTCAAATAAATTTTGTCTTTTATATTTAAAATATGAAAATTAAGAAATAAAAGAAAATATTGACTATTTTGCGGGTCTGTCTTCCCCATGAAAAAATATAAATACAAACTTCAAAATAAATTAAAAGAATTAAAACTTTAATGAAATAATTATTTATGTCGACAAGAGTTTGAAATTATTTTCATATATTAATAATCAATAAATATAAAATTTTTTACATAGATTTGGTATAGAAAATTTAAAGTGAAAGGACAGTGAAAAGGTAATTTACACGTAATCACCAACAAAACAAAAAATAATAAATGAATATTTTATTACTCTTTTATATTTTCCTCTGAATAAAAAAAAAACACCTGAGAAAACAATTTTTTTTATTTTATCATTGTAATAATAATATTTTGAATATTAAAACATCCAAATATATACACCTTTCCTTGAAAAATAAAACTATAAATTAAATTCTATTTATTTATTATCAAGAAATAATATCACATAATATGATAATATGTAAAAATCCAGTACCCTAAATTCAATGAAAAACAAATGATATTGTAAAATATCCCCTTTATTTATAAAACCCTAAAAAAATCAGCTTTTTAAGCAAATTATCCATATTTTTTCTATTTTTTAATACATTTTGTAATAGTATAAGAGATCAAATCTAAAACATGAGTCATAAGCTTTATTTCAACTTTTTTTTTGATCACCTATATTTTAAAAAGTGATATTATTGAAAAATAAGTTCTTCAATGTTTACTGTTAATTGTAAAATAAAAAGTTCAAAATTTTTATTCTTCTTTCCATAAAATCACAGCTCAAGAATTAAAAAAAATTATCAATAGTCCACAATTCTCAAAGACAAATTAATATTTTATGCTTGTTTTAAGATTTAATAATTTGAAATGGTCTCTGATTTTTTAAAAAATCTTTTTTTGGAAAGGTGAATGAAAATTTTGTTTTATTTATTTTGCAACAAACAGTATTACTCTTCTGGAATATTAGGATTTGAAAAAATGAATCTATCAAATATTCCCAAAAATACCCTAAAATCCAAAATACCCAAAAAAATTTTAACCACGAAAAAACACTTTTGAACAACTTCTATGAAACAATGGTGTCTAATACTCAGTTTAAAGGTAAATTTGACCTTTATTTTTGAAAAAAAATTTTTTTTCTGAAAATATCAAAATTCAAAAAAAATTAAATTTTAGGGAATGGTATTCAACCTATTTTGTGTGAAAGGAATAAGTATCCTAGATGAATGTAACATTTCTGATCATTTCGAAATGGTATTAATACAATGGGAGAATATGTACTTGAATTGAAAATTTCTAATTGTTTCTCATTACCCATAATTTTGGAATATTAAATACAATCCAAAAATAACCTGAGTAATATCTAATCGTACAATACATACTTATATCCGACATAAGGTGACACAAGCCAAACTTTATTTTAACTTCAGATTCAATAAAAGGAACTGGTTTAACCAAAACAGACCGATACCAAACCAAACCCAACCCTTACCAATACCCTAGCATACCTATACACTTATCCTAATAAATACCAACAATTACACAAATATACTGAAAAGGACCAAAACCTCTTTAGTATAGTTTAAAGTAGAAAATTCAAAAAATAAATATTTTTTCTCAAATTAAATTTGTTATTTTACCGTTAAACTAAGTACATTGACACTAGGGAATCTTCGAAGTTGTCCTAACGTGTTTTTATGTGGTTAAAAAATTTTCTGGTATTTTTGATTTTCTGGTATTTTCTGGAATATTTCAAACAGTCGAAAAAATCAGTTCTTACATTTTTTCAAGTTTTTTATATTTTTTACAAAATGTCCAATTCATCGTCTCTTTATATAACTGGTTTTAAAAAAGTTTTCAGTTTCCTTACTCAAGAAAAGAACAACAATTTACCCAAATGGACCGAAAGCAAAATCAAAAAAACCCAAAGAATAAAAAAGATCGTCAGTGGAAATCCACCGAATTTTCTTGTTTGGAAAAAGCCAAACAAATTGGAGTTTTATCAAAAAGATTATGAGAAAAGGAAATACCTATTACCCAAAAAGGAAAAAATCAAAGACATTGTTTCAAGTTTCCAAACCTATCAAATTTTAACAGAATCAGGAAAGGTTTGGTCTTTGGCTAATGAAAACCGTTTTAAAGAAGTACCTCTTCTTGATGCAGACCAAAGTACTTTTGAAAAGATCAGTCCTATAACCTTTTTCCAAGAAAAGAAATTGTTTGTTAATTCACTTGTAATGGGCTTTACTTCTTGTTATTATCTTTGTAATGGAGACCAATTGTATGCCTCAGGATCGAACTTTCAAGGTAGGCTGGGTATTGGAAAAAGCAAGGGCCTGAAACCTTTGCCTATTTATGTCCAAGACAAGGTTTCCAAAATCTTTGTAGGAAGTCATGCTTCGAATTTCAATTTCATCATAAGCAAGCCTGATCTTTTGTATTCCTGTGGAAACAATAGAGATGGGGAGCTCGGTATTGGCTCTACTGTTGATCAAAGTACTCCCACTGTTGTTCAAAACTTTAAAGGATCCGAGATCCTGACTATAAGTTCAGGCAATTACCACTCCATTCTGATCACCCAAAAGGGACAAACCTATAGCTGCGGCTACCAGAGAACGAATGGGCATGGTGTCCAAAAAACCATATTTACCTTGATACCACAACTCAAGGAGAAGAAAGCTGTCCAACTGTCAACAGGATCAACCCAAACTTTGGTTTTGACAGACCAAAACGAATTGTATGGGTGAGGGTTTGATGGCGGACAATTCCCAACAGATGAATCCAACAACAGCAAATTTCCAACAAAAATCAGCCTTCCTGGTTTTTTTACAAATTATTTGGAATCAAAAGACCTGATCCGAATTGCCTGTGGCTCAAATATAAGCTTTCTTCATCTTGATTTCAAAAATACACTTTCCGAAGATCTCAGAATATTATTCCATTCCAAAAAATTTTGTGATTGTGAAATTGGAAATTTGAAAAACCAAACCCCCGTTCATAAGGCTCTTGTTGAATTCAGAACCAAATTAACAATTGATCAAATCCAAAAAAAATTATTTGGAGAAAAAAAATCAATCAATAAAGAACAAACTTTGGATTTTTTGAAATGGGTTTATTATGATGAGATTTCAAATAAAGATATAAACAAACTTGAACAAACTTTTAATTTATTGAAATTAACATACCCCTAGTCCGTGGATAATACACTTGAAAAGGATATTGCCCAACTCTACAAGGATGATGATTCAAAGGATTTTAAAATTATGGTTAAAATTGATGATCAAGAGGATGATAATGATGATGAGGATAAAGAAGGAAATTATGAAGAAATACCAGTACACAAATTCATTTTATTGGCCAGAAGTGGCTTGTTTCGCTCAATGTTTGATTATGTTAATGAAAAAGAAAATCTAAATAAAGCTCAAGATTATACTAATAAATCAATCGAAAGCTTGAAAATTTTAATCAAATATTTTTATACCGATTCAATTGAATTGAAAACAAACCAAGACCCAAAATTTATTGTTGATGAATTATCTGATGCTGTCGAATATTATCAATTAAATGATCAATGTAATCTTGAATCTGAATTATTGAAAATTAAAAAGCAATTTGATCTTAATTAATTTGGTTTTTTTGATCTTTTAAAAATATCAAAACAACGATTTGTTAGAAATACTTTTTTGAGATTTTTCAAAAAAATAAAAAATTAAAATTAATATCATTTGAAAATATAAAAACGGATTTGAAATTGAAAAATGATAAAATCACAACCCAAATAATAGGATTTTTGAAACTTATTTTTTTCATTTTTCAACTTGATAAAAAAAATTTTCTTAATTGAATAAAAATTTTAATTGTTGTTATAGATAATATTAAAAATAATATTTTCTGATCTTTAACCAATATTTTTTTATAATAGTTGTGTAACTATTCCAAAAAAATTTGTTTAAATTTTTCAATTTTATCAATTTAAAGTTGAATTTTCAACTTATCAAAAATAATTAATTGGGTTGAATATTTTTTTTGTTGACATTTAAAAGGAGAAAAATTCCCTAAAAAAAAATCATAATAATTTGTTTGATGAAAATTCCTAATAAATTATAGGTTTTTTTTTTTCTTTTTTCTAAGAGGGCTTAAATTACTTTTGATGAATAATTGATGAACCCAATTATCACCATTTTATTTTTGATAAGATAAAAGAAAAAGATTAAAAACAAAATTGAAATAATGAAAAACAATTTCAATTTTGTAAAAATATAATAAATTACAGTTTAAGTAGTTCATAAGAGTAAAACATTGGTTTTGGTTTTAAAGGTAGTATAATCAGATGTATATATATTGACTCCAATTATTAAAAAAAAAAAACAAACCCATAAAATAATACTTCAAATTCTTTTGTTGTTTATTTTAATAATTAATTTACCCTCAAAATATTACATAGAAAAACAAATACACCTTTTTTTATTTTTTAAATTGTATATTTGATTAATTTATTGTAATAAAAGAGTAATTATTGATTTTATCAATATGAAAAAAAATAAAAAACTTATTATTTTTATTTGAAATTTTGTATTTTTATTCTATAAATAAATTCTTTTTCAAAAATTAGTGACTCACCCGAAATAATAAATTGAAAAAAAAATTATCCTTTAGTATTAAAGAACAATTAATAAGTAAATATGATTTTTAATTCACTTTTAAGTCATTTTAAATCGATAAACGTATGATAAATTAAAAATTAAAAAAAAAATAAAACCAAAAACTAAAAAAAGTGAGTCACAATTTTTACAATTGACATTATTGATTTTCTATGACTGAGCTTTTGAAAAAATAAGTTTAAAAAGAAGATTTTTTGCTAAATAATTAAATTTTAAAAGAAATTTCAGAGTTTTAATTATCTTAGTAATTCTTTGTCTTTGCGAAGATCATTTTTTTTTCCACTTGATCTTTTGCAGACCAAAAAAAAAAAGAAAAATTAAACGAAAAAATGAAATCAAAAAAAAATAAAAAAGAAAAAAAGAAAAAGAAAAACAAAACTAAAATTTACAAAATTAGAAAAAATTATTCTGATCCAAAAATTTGAAAATATTATTGTGATAAGAATACTGGAATAAACCCTCAAAACAACTCACATTAACATTATAAAGTGAGTCAAAATTTTTGAAAAATAGTTTGTTTATTTTTTTTTAAATATTACACAAACAATTGAGCAAAAAAATTGATTGTTCAATACTTTTTATTAAAAAAACATTATTTCAATGAACCAATTGTAAATTTACCAATCAAAAAAATTAGAAAAATACTATTTAGATTTAAAAACAATGTAAAAACAATTAATAAGAAATAAATTTTACCACAAAAAGTTTTATAAAACCTTGAAATTATATTTTTTTTTAAATAATTTCTGTTTTTCAATCATTTTTTATTATAATTAGATGATATTAAATTTAAAGATACATTTTAACTATTTTGTAAGAATACCTACAAAATTTATTTAGTAAAAAGATTTGCCTAGACGATACAAGAATAAGTATAAACTCAAAAATCTAAGAATTTTAATTCCACAGTAGGTCAATTAATATTTTCATTTTCCAAGTTTCGTAAAATTTAGGAACCTTTTGATTTTTTATTAAATTTTAGAAATCAAATTTTTCGAACAATTTATATTTTTTTCTATAAATTTTTGATATAGAGAGATTGATTTTAACTTCATTTTTATAGATTAATCTTGGATAACGAATATTAATTTGTAAGAAATTTGTAACTGGTTTTTCGATAGATCTATTTACCCTTTCAAAATCACTTTGAGTCAAAT
The DNA here is from genome assembly GCA_027625915.1 of Anaeramoeba flamelloides. NCBI lineage: Eukaryota > Anaeramoebidae > Anaeramoeba > Anaeramoeba flamelloides. Next base: position 667,353 of record JANTQA010000026.1, read on the forward strand.
ATAATATTTTGAGAAGATAACACAGTTGAATTTAAAATTAGATCTTCAAAAGAAGTTATTTTGACTCAATTATTGAGTTTATTCTGTTGAAAAAATTGAGTAAATATTTTAACAATGACTTTTCTACTTTTTTGAAACTATATCCACGGTGACTGTTTTTTATTCACCAAATTCCCAGATAAAAAAACATTTTAAACTCTTTTTTGTAATTAGTTATTTATATCATGTGGGTTAATCCAGAATCTTGATTTTATTTATAAAATAATTTCAAAATTATTCTTTAATGAGATTAAAGATTACTTAAAAATGAGAATAAGATCATCTTCATAAATTTGAACAAAAAACTCCTGGATTTAACTTTTCTAGTAATAAATAAGATATAAATATGATGAGAAATTGCAGTAGAGGATCAAATAGACATTTTTTTTTAAAGATCAAGATTTATAGGAAGAATATCCAAATATATTATTAACTAACTATTTGTGTTTTTATTTTATTTTTTTTCTAATTTCCAGAAATCGAACATAAAATAATATTGGCTTTGATGTAAATATTTAAAATTGAATTGAAATTGTTGATAAATAATCTAATAAAGACAAAAAAATTCAAAAATAAGCTACTGATACATTTTTTGCTTATTGATAAAATAGTAATTAAAAAACTATTAATTTGGAACTAAAGAAAAAGTTACTTATTGAAATTTGAATTTAACAAGGTTAAACAATATCAAGAACTCTGTTTTTTTATTATCATAAGATATTGATACAAAATAGATTTGTTTTGAAAAATGAAATTTCTAGAAATACTATAATTTTTCAAATTTAATTTCAATAGGTCAAAGAATATCGAAGATTTTAATAAACAGTGAATTTGTAAAAAAAAAAAAAAAGAAAAAAAAGGATAAAACAAAAAAATGATCTAATTTTTTTATTGGAAAAAAATAAAAAATCCAATTTCTAACATTCAATATCTTATTATTCTTCAAAATAAAAACTCTGGTAATTTCCAATAAACTGAAATTTCATTTTTTTTTTGATCAATTGAAACTATTTATAAACGCTACAATTTACTCCCCATTTTAACGACCAATATTTAAATGATCGGGTAACTATTAACCATACCAATTGGGAAATTGGTTAAGTGTAACAAATATATCAATTTAAACACTTTTATAAAGATTTAAGATCAAATAATGTCTAATTTTCAATTTAAATAGATAAAATGACTGAAAATTAAAATCTAATTTATAATGATTATCACTTATAATAATTCGACATTGATGAGATAAAATTTATTATTTTCAAGAAATATTTTTTTACATTTATGCAAAGTAGTGAAAAAAATACCAGATCACCAAAATAATCCCTTACAAGATTTTTAATTGTAAATATTGGGAAAATTGTTTAATAATTACAAATATTTAAAAACCAAATCCCTTTTTTAAGAATCAAACTTTTTAAATTTATAACCCACCCACTTATTAGAATAATGACTAATTAAATTAACTGGTTCAAAGTAGCATCCAATCAATCAAAAAACAAGAATAAAAATTATCATTTTCCCAAACTCTAGTAAACTTTTATAAAACTTGATAATTTTTCAAAAATAGTTGATCGAATTATGATATCCAATAATTACTTGAATATTCTATAGAAACCTTACTTTAATAAACTTTAGATAGGTTTATTACTAGGTTCATAAAAAATTTGGTTATTTAGAAAAAGGATTTGATTTAAAATAAAAGAAATTTATAACAATTTAACTAATATTCACAATTAACGATCTTGTCCGGGATTATTTTCATGTCCATTATTTTTTTCACTCGGAGAATAAGAGTTTTCTTTTATTTAGATCTTTCCTTTGAATAATTATATCAAAATTAACAATTATAATATTGTATAACTTTCCCACAATAATATATACACAACATAAATTAACTAATTTAAAGCAAATTCAAAAGAAACAAACACCCTTCTCAATCTAAAATGCTTTCAAATATTTTAAATTGATAAAAATGATTCGAATTTTAAAATCCAAATAAGTTTTTCGTTTTTTGTTTATTATTTCTATTTATTTTGAATATATGGCTTTATTTGATTTTAACCCTCTATAAAAGTGTTTAAGATTGATACATTTGTTACATTTAATCAATTTCCCAATTAGGATGATTAATGGTTACTCGATCATTTAAAGATTGGTCTTTAAAATGTGAGAAATTGCAGCGTTTATTAATAGTTTCAATTGATCAAAAAAAAAATGGAATTTCATCATTTTGGAAATTTCTGGTGTTTTATGCTGTAAATAATTTGGAAAGTTTATTTTTAGTGTTACTCTTCCGAAATTTTTAATTATTTCGTCTTTCGAACCGAAAATTAGATCATTTTTTTCATTTAGATTTTTGTGACGAGTTTTTAAGTTTTACAAGAACTCTAAAAGACCAACGACTATTTGATGTCCAGTAATGAAAATTATAGTTGGGGTGGTAGACTTAGCTCAGTTGAGGAACTTCTTAAAAATATTATGGATCATTCACTTAAACTCGGGACAAGCAGCAATTTGTCAACGAAAAGCACCTCATCTAATTCCGAATTTCAAAGCTATTCCATTTTGGTTGATAGTTCGGGAAATTCGTCTCCGTTTTCTTTGTCATTATCTTCGCAAGAAGAAACGCCAAAAAAAGATCGGGCATTTTCGCAATCTACTTCTTCCAGTTCGTCACCACAATATTCAGATAACACTTTGAAAAATTCGTCTTCAAATTCCTTTTCTTCTGTTGGAAGATCTCAAAGCATAAGCAGCAATGAAGATAATTCTTCAAACGATAATACAAAAAAAAAACTTTCTAAGAAAAAGAAAAAGAAAAAGAACAAGAAAAAACTGATAAAAAAACAAAAGAAACCGAAAAAAAGAATGAAAAATCCTAAAATTAGAATAAAAAAAAAAAAAACGAACAACAACAATTCAAGCTCAAGTATAAATAAAAACGAACAGGAAAAGGAAAAGGAAAAGAAAAAGAAAAAGGAAAAACAAAAGAAAAACAAAAACAAAAGCAAACATAAAAACAAAAAAACAGACAATTATTCCAATTCCCATTCTGAATCTGAAAATCCGTTCGTTAATAACACACCACAAAAACGAGATTTATTTTTGAGTAGCAGTGATAGTGATCAAGAAAATAGGAATTCTTCGAACTTGAAAATTAAAAAAAATATCAACATAGTTTTTCTTTATTATGAAACAAAAAAAGACAATAAAGGCATCTCGACAAAAGAACATTTAAAAAGAATTATTAAGGATTTTAAAAAACAAATTGAAAAGCTATATAACAAAATCGGCATTAAAGTTGTCTTAATTAAAAAAGCTGCTATTCATATTTTGCATTTTAATTCCAAAAAAAATAGACTTGAAAGTAAAGGAAATGTCAAAAGTGATCAAAATTGGGATACAGCATACTGGGAAGCACTGGAGCAAATTAACAATTTGAAGTGGGACTCTAATTTGAGATATTTGATCCAAATTTCAATTCCTTTTTTTTTCAATAACAAAAGTAAAATCAACCATTTTGAAAAATTAAAAAAAATAAATCTAAATAAAGCTATTTGGTGTTGTAGTGTTGATGAAAATGATGAAAAGAACGAAATTAATGATAACATTGAATTGTATCAAAAAATATTCAATAAACAAATGAAAATTACAATTGAAATTATTAAAAGATCTACAAGTGAATTTTCTTTAGAAAAGACTTTCCAATTTTTACAGAACAATTATTTTTCAAAGAAGAATCGAAAAAAAAAAAAAAAAATCAAGAGGAGAGGAAAGAAGCACAAGAGTCATGTCAAACACAAAGAAAAGGAAAAAAATAAAGATTATTTGAAAAAACATAAGAAGAAAACAAAGAGAAATAACAATTCAAGCCCAAGTACAAGTGAAAAGGAACACGAAAAGGAAAAGGAAAAGGAAAAGGAAAAGAAAAACAAAAGGAAAAAGGAAAGGAAAAAAGAAAAGGAAAAAAAAAGGAAAAGGAAAAGGAAAAAGAAAAAAACAAGGAAACACACGCTGGATACAGATACAAACGAAAGCACACACAAAAGACACAATAAAGCAAGAAAGAAAAAAAGCAAAGGGATAACAAAGGAAATAAAGATTAATGATACCATAATCAAAATTGATGAATCACACTGGACAAAATTTGTAAGTGCGAAAGTGTTAACTCTAGATCCTAGCATCTCATTAAGAAAACTCTATGATACAGTTTCAAATAAAGGATGGCTTGAACAAGAACGGGAGTTTCGTATTTATAAAAAGATATTTGCCAAGGGTTCCTTCCGCGACGTGTTTTTGATGATGGATAAAAAAGGAACAATCTTTGTACTAAAGCTGTTCCGTGATCAGAACGAGACAGAAGAAATATTATTAAATAAATCAAAACAAGAGGTGTGCATTTCAGCCATTGCAAGGAATTATGCAAAAAGATTTTTAAGCAAAAGGCCGCCCCGATCAGTTGATTTTGTAATTCCCTTTGTACTTGATTTTCGGAATTTAAACCCACAATTTGGCAGCCGCAATAACCGCCACAATAATGTCAATATCAAATATGCAAAATCAGAAATTTCAAATTTGCCATTAAATTCATTAATTTGCAATGGTGAAATATTCCTCCAGGGCACATTCAGACGATATACAAACAATTGGAATTATAAAAACACGCTTTACGCTGATAAAACAGTTTTTGCCTTTTCTCATTTCACATATGATCGCTCGAATGAAAAATTAATGATCGTTGATTTGCAAGGCGTTGGCAATATACTAACAGACCCAGCCATTCATAATAATATTAAAAAAAATATCAAAAAAAAAAAACAAGATCAAAAATTAATTTGGATGAATGATAACGATTTAAATTTGCCTGGGATTGTTGAATTTTTTAAAAGCCATGTTTGTTCAAAAACTTGCAAAAAATTGAATTTAAAAGAAAACGAATATCAAAATATAAAACATAAAGAAAAAAAAAATACTAACTCTCGAAAAAAGTCTGATAAATATTACCAATTAGTATGCTCAAACCATTTCTGCTCAAAAAGAGTTAAACTTAAGAAATTAGATTTTAATTACGATATGAATCAAATCTATTATTGTAAGAAATGTAAAAAAGAGAGAAAAAATAAAAATTATGAAAAATAAGTTTTTTTTTTTTTTTCTTTTCTTAACTTGTTTTTTTTTCTTTCTTTCCCTTTTTTTTTTCTTTCTTTTCTTTATTATTATTATTATTAAATAATAATAAATAATTTTTACGAATAAATTGTAATTCAATTAATAAAAGTTAAAATAATTACATTTTTTATTGTTGAATTACTCTTACTTTAAGATAATTTCGGTAAAAATATTTTTTTTGAGATTATTATTATTATTGAAAAAATTATTTCTCAACTATCCTTTTTTAGAAAACCAATTTTTTAGATCCTGTTTCAAAATATTTTATATTTATACTTTCTATTTAATTCCTTATGATTCTTAAAAACACATCAAGAAAATGAAATAATTATAAAAAAATTAATTTCAAATCGTTAATCGAACTTTTAATTGGAGAGTTATTTGTTTTTTTATTCTTCACTATTTTTTTTTAAATCTCAATGAAATTGTTCTGGTTTCTCATTTGGGTATTAGTAATAGGTTCATTTGATTTAATGTTTCATAAAGATAAAGGAAATTTATTTTTTTTTTGTTTCATTGTATAAAAATATTTAAATATGGATTATTTTAATAAAATGTTCGCAATTAAAAATAGATATTTTGAAGAAAAAACAAATTTCATTTATATCTTTCTATTACAACTCTAATATTTATTAAAGTATTATAAAAAAGAATTAATCTACTTTAATTTGGTAGAATCCCACCTTATAAATTTCAACAAAAAGATTTTCTACTTCATAAATTATTTTAGATCCTTTAAAAACAACTTTTAATAGATAAAAATAAAAAGGTAAAACAATTTTTTTCAAATAATAACATTATTAAAAAAAAATCATTGCGAAGATCATAAAATAATATTTTTATTTTACTTTTAATATTAACACCTACAACATAAAATTCTAGGATTAAAATTAGTTATTATTGAAATTAAAATAATTCTAGGATTCCAAAGTTTTAAAAAATCTACAAATTTTGATTAGTTGAATAATAGTATTAAGTTTATCTCATCAATTAAAAATGATACTTGGTATTCATAAAAAACCCAACAATTTCAGAAAAAAATCTGCATTTTAAAATAAAATTTAAAGGTTGAATTATCAATATTCAGAAATGTAGATTATAAAACAACTGCTTAAATTTGTCTTGAAATATGAATTAATCACTCAAAAATTCAACTGTTTGAAAAAAAATAAATAATTAACTTAATTTCTTCTGATAATTTATTTATGAAATCTTGATATATATATATATATATATATATATATATATATAGTAACAATATCTTAATAAAAAGGAAAAAAAAAAATAATCAGTATATATATTTTTTTATGTTAATGATTAATAAATCAACCCTTAAAATTATAAATAAGAAAAAAAATAGCTACTATTGGGAGTATAAAATATCTTTATTAAAATACTGTTATACTATTGTTTAGGTTTTTTAATATTGATTTGGAAAAAGAATTAAAAAAAAATTCTAAAATGTTAATATTTATTTGTGATCCTTAGAAAAAAATGTAATAATTTATTTATTTTTCAATAATATTTATAATAGATTATTTAAAGCCTGGTGAAAAAAGTTACACTGATATCATTTATCATTTAATTACAACTCACTTACATTGAGAACAATATAGTGTGATGATAATCCCTTAACTTCAAATTTTTTGTTTTCCCAAAATATCAATTCAATGATTATTACATTTGAATTTGCTTTATTAAACATTCGGAAAAAAAATTGACCATAAGAAAAAAAATTGTCAAATCGATTTCAATTGTAAAATGGTAGTGAAAATGAAACTTTTTCAAATTTCTACATATTTTTCACTGATCAATGAAGATATATGTAACAAAAATTCCTTAAACTGGATTAATACCTGTTGTAAAAATCTTAAAGACCAATTTTACACTTAATGAAAAACCCTAGCAATATTAAAAAAATTGAAAAAATTCACTTTTTACAAATGTTCACAATTTATTTCTCATATTTTATAAATTGAAAAAACTTAAATTTTTGTTTTAGCTGTTTTTTGGTTCTATTTTAATTCCAATATCAATCTAATTTCCTTAGTTTTTTGGTTTAAAAGAATAAAAAATGACATTAAGAAATATTTGGAAATAAGAACATTCACTACACTACAAGGAAAATTTAAATACCAAAAATTAAAGTTAGCCAAAACTATATATTGGATTTAAGTTATACTTCTTTTATAAATTATTTTTATAAAGTTATCATAATTTTATGTAATAAACAAAGGATAGCTTTTAAACTCATGAAAATCTGAATACCCCTCTTTTCAAAAATACCGACTTTTGAAAAAAACACCTATTTTCAGGGTATTTTTATATTGGAAAAAGTTGAAATGAATTAATTTTTGATTGAAAATTAAGATTGAAAAAAGAATATATGTTAGAACAATTTGCAGAAAAAAACCGGGAACGTATATAAAAACTCAAACAGGGAAAAAAATAAAATGATAAAAAATATTACAAAAACAGATAAAAAATCAGATTTTCAATTTAATTGAGCAATATCTTTTGATTGAAATATTTTGTACTATTTTCAAATTGAAAAATATGTTTCCTTTTATACTATTAAAAAAATACTTGAAAATTATTTCTCTACTAAGTCAATTAAAAAATTCAAAAATTTTACAATTAAAAATGAAAAAAATATTACTGAAAAATTTCATTTTTTTTTCAATTCCTATTAATATCTATTAAAGTTGTAAACCTCATTGAAAATTGTTATGTATAATAATGTTTATTATATGAGTGTATTTCAAAAATACAAAATTTAGAGATTTTTTTGAAAAAATTTTCCTTGTACACTACAAGGAAAATTTAAATACCTAAAATTAAAGTTAGCCAAAACTATACATTGGATTTCAGTTATACTTCTTTTATAAATTATTTTTTCAAAGTTATCATAATTTTATGTAATAAAAATAGGATAGCTATTAAACTCTTGAAAATCTGAATACCCCACTTTTCAAAAATACCGACTTTTTGAAAAAAACACCTATTTTCAGGGTATTTTTATATTGGAAAAAGTTGAAATGAATTAATTTTTGATTGAAAATTAAGATTGAAAAAAGAATATATGTTAAAGCAATTTGCAGAAAAAAACCGGGAACGTATATAAAAACTCAAACATGGAAAAAAATAAAATGATAAAAAATATTTCAAAAACAGATAAAAAATCAGATTTTCAATTTAATTGAGCAATATCTTTTGATTGAAATATTTTGTACTATTTTCAAATTGAAAAATATGTTTCCTTTTATACTATTAAAAAAAATACTTGAAAATTATTTCTCTACTAAGTCAATTAAAAAATTCAAAAATTTTACAATTAAAAATGAAAAAAATATTACTGAAAAATTTCATTTTTTTTTCAATTCCTATTAATATCTATTAAAGTTGTAAACCTCATTGAAAATTGTTATGTATAATAATGTTTATTATATGAGTGTATTTCAAAAAATACAAAATTTAGAGATTTTTTTTGAAAAAATTTTCCTTGTACACTACAAGGAAAATTTAAATACCTAAAATTAAAGTTAGCCAAAACTATACATTGGATTTCAGTTATACTTCTTTTATAAATTATTTTTTCAAAGTTATCATAATTTTATGTAATAAAAATAGGATAGCTATTAAACTCTTGAAAATCTGAATACCCCACTTTTCAAAAATACCGACTTTTGAAAAAAACACCTATTTTCAGGGTATTTTTATATTGGAAAAAGTTGAAATGAATTAATTTTTGATTGAAAATTAAGATTGAAAAAAGAATATATGTTAAAGCAATTTGCAGAAAAAAACCGGGAACGTATATAAAAACTCAAACATGGAAAAAAATAAAATGATAAAAAATATTTCAAAAACAGATAAAAAATCAGATTTTCAATTTAATTGAGCAATATCTTTTGATTGAAATATTTTGTACTATTTTCAAATTGAAAAATATGTTTCCTTTTATACTATTAAAAAAATACTTGAAAATTATTTCTCTACTAAGTCAATTAAAAAATTCAAAAATTTTACAATTAAAAATGAAAAAAATATTACTGAAAAATTTCATTTTTTTTTTCAATTCCTATTAATATCTATTAAAGTTGTAAACCTCATTGAAAATTGTTATGTATAATAATGTTTATTATATGAGTGTATTTCAAAAATACAAAATTTAGAGATTTTTTTTTGAAAAAATTTTCCTTGTAGTGTAGTGTAGTGTAGTGTATTGTTTTACAATAAAAACATGTTTGGCAATTTTATACTAGAGATTTAATGTTGAGTTCTATAAAGATTTTTACTTTCAATAATAACCCTTTATATATTTTAAGTTAACAAATTCTTATGGTGATTGTTCTGAAATAATATTTTACTTTTACACATTTAAAAACTTAGACCTTTGAAGGAGTAAAATAAATAATTTACAAAGAGGTGTGGTCTTCACAGTTATGATCTAATATAGAACAGAAGTAATAAATACAAAAATTTCATTTTTTTTAATTTCTTTTGTTTTTTATTACTTTTTTTATAAAAATGAATTTTTATGAAGATGAAGATAGAGATGGCTTAAGATTTTCATGGAATGTTTTACCTGCAACGAAACTTGAAACAACAAGACTTGTCCTTCCAATTGGATGCTTATTTACTCCATTAAAACAACGAATTGATTTACCTTCTGTAATTTTACTCTTTTCAATCAAAAACAAAACAATTTTTTTTCTTTTTCTTTTTTACATCCCAAATTCAACTTTAAATTTTTCTTTTTTTTTACTCCAACAAATGACAAAAAAACACAAGTCATTTTAAAAAAGTGTGGCAAATGAGTTTTCAAAAGCCTCTATAAAATTTGTGACATAAACTCCAAATTGGGTCATATTTTTAGGGCTATCTATTAAAAACTTTTATATTCACACTTTTTTAAAACTACTTACAATACTTATAATAATAATAACCCTCACAATAACCATAACATAACAAAAATTTGAATGAAAACCAATTAAGGTTCAATATGGGCCAATTTACTGTGAAAGGTGTGGAGCAATCCTCAATCCGTATTGTGAAATTGATTTTAAAAGGAAAATCTGGCTATGTAATTTTTGTAACCTTCGGAACAAGTTTCCCTTGTCGTATTCTCAAATCAGTGAACAATTGTTACCTCTTGAGCTTCATCCAAACTCGACTAGCATTGAATACAAGATCGATCGAGCCCCATCGCAGACACCAAGCTATATTTTCCTTATAGATCGGGCAACAAGCAAAGAAGAGTTGGAATCTTTAAAAACAATGCTAATTGAAAAGGCTTTACAATTGCCTGAAGACTCGTATATTGGCTTGATTACCTTTGGGAAGAATGTATGGGTCCATGATTTGAATCACCACAAGATGGAAAAAATTCGGGTCTTGAGGGGAGACAAATTCTATAGTGCCGAGGAAATTTGTGAATTACTCAACATTCCAAATTCACCAATTGTATTAAATCAAAATATGAAAATTAACACCAACCAAGATCAGAAATTTGCACATAATTTAAAAAAATATTTGAAGCCAATTTCTGAAGCTAAATCCTCATTACAAAAAATAATTTCTGGAATTAAAACTACCAATTGGCTCGAGAAAAGCAACAACTCACGAAAAAGAGAGCCAAGGGCAATAGGAAACGCACTAGCCATTGCCCTAACTTTGGCCCAATCACGTTTCAGCCCAGGCAGGATCGTTACTTTACTAAGCGGGCCTGCAACAATCGGGCCTGGGATGATTGTCAGCACGGAGAGATCAGATCAAATACGCTCTCATCATGATTTATTCAAGGAATCGGCAAAATATGTCGAAAAGGCGACCAAATTTTATAATGCCCTTGCAAATTCGGCAGCAAGGTCAGGGCATGTGATTGATCTTTTTTCTGTATCCTTCGACCAAGTCGGGCTATTTGAAATGCAAAACTGTTCCAAATTAACCGGTGGCAAATTGACAATATGCGAAAGCTTTAAGCAAGAGAGTTTTAAAAATTCCTTCTCCTATTTACTAAACCCCTTAAATTTTAAATTAGACTGTTCAATAGAATTAAAAATCTCTCCTGAAATTAAACTTTCAAGTTATATTGGAAACTGTAAGATTTGTTTAATTTTTTTTTTTTCTTTTTTTTCTTTTTGAATTTATTACATAATTATATTTAGGTTTGCGTAAATTAGCAATTTTCTATTTTTTTACGTTTGTGAAAAAATTGAGAATAAATCTTTTCAACACATAAAGCCAGAAATTTTTTATTTTTTTAATCGCCACCAGGACCAACATTTAGGTGGCTATTGTTTTCTAAATAATTTCGTAACATTCACTATCATTCATTTCATGAATGTTATTATCCTCTGCTGTAATCGAGTCAGATAATTTTAAAATACATAAGTTTGGCTACAAAGACATTTAATCTTGTTTAAAAACAATTCTCTTTAAGAAATTAGTTATATTTAACCAATTTTGAAAATTTTAATTGTCATAATATTACTGAAAAAAAGATTTTTTGAGTGCCACCAGATATTGAAACATAGAAACCAAAATACCAAAACATCATTCAGTTACTCTATTTGTGAAAAAGAAAAAGAACTCATAGTAAATTAGAGATTGAATCTTTAAAATTTTTTTAAGATTAAATTTTTGGCTTTATTAATTTATTATGTTTTAAATCTAGAAATGTGTTTAATGTGAATCCTTGAAATTATTCATAGAATAACCCCAAAAAAATAGACCTGAGAAGATGTGTGTTTAAAACAAAATCTTTTCTTTTTTCCAACCAAACAAGAAAGATCACCTTTCCAAATAAACTTGTTGAAATCAAGAATGAAAAAAAAAAATTCAAATTATATTTTAAAGATTTTATTCTTTATCTTCCTAAATTGAAAAGGACCAAACAAAATATTATCCTTGAATTTCTCTCCCCACAACTATTTATTATTATTTGACAAAAAACATTTTTTTACAAATTTGTTTAGAAAATTCTTTTTTTTATAAATATGGTTATTAAATCAAGCCAAAACAAAGAATACTATTTCAAAAATTAAAATTAAGAAATTGAATTCTCAAATTTAAAATACAACTACAAATAATTAAATCAAAAGAAAAAGAAAAATTGAAAAAAAATTTCAAATCAGATTCAGAATTATTTTGTTTTTCTCAATTTAATGGAAAATAAAAAATTATCAAATCAAAATTAATCCATTCAATAAATCTTAATTTGTGAAGTTGAATTCAATTAACTCTTATTTTCTTTAATCAAAACTAGAATAAGATAAATTAAATGAAAATATGGAATTAAAATTCAGTTTAGAAATTCTTTAGAAATAAAAAGTAATTTGTTTCTCAAAAATTTTTACAAACAAAAGTATTTCTATGAAGAATTAAAAATAAAACTCAAATAAAGAATAAGTAATTGTAACAAATGTTACAGATAAGATCAATGAATAAATTATTTTTATTTATTTTTTCTTTATCACTTTTTTTAGATTTAGATTTTTTAATTGGTATGTAAATATATTATACTAGGATATATTCCACCCCTTGTATTTATTAAAATATGCATCTGTTTAGTTAAAGAAATGATTTGAATGGTTCTATTTTGAATATACCAAGGTATTTAAAAATTGGTAAAATGTGCCTATCCCCTCAATACAACATTAAAAATAATCAATTACAATTCATACAAGTTTTTGTAACTTGATTATTATCATAATTTTAGAAGGTAACCCTTTAATTGTTACCAATTAACAAATTGAAATTAAATGAAAAAAAAAAGAAAAAAAAATATTACATATTTCAAAAACTAAATATTTGTTTAATTTAATTCTCAAAATAATTTATGGTTTACCTTAATTGTTTTTTTTGTTATAATTATATATTGTGTAACTTTTATTGTTGACAAAAGAAAACTTACCTCATTTTTTTAAAATAAAACAAAACTAATAAACAAACCAATGATAAGTTTTTTGATGGGAAAATTAATGTTTAGTTTGATTTAGTTTTTTTATTAAACACTTTTTAGAAATTCTTTCTTTTACTTATAGTCTCGATTTTAGTAATAAGGCAATTATGTTTACAAATAAATCAACAATAACGCTTCACATCCAAAAAAAAGATTTTTACAAAATATATTATAATTTTTTTTGTTAAAATTTTCAAAATTAAATATTTTCGACTATTTTGAGAATGATACTTTAAAAAAACCCCTAGCAAAATCAAAGAAGAATTCAAAAAACGAACAAAAGTTAAATGAAATTTGAGATAACACGATTTTAATTTTGCTCAGGGCCAATTTAAAATCTGTTACTTTTCCATATTGTAAAATTGTTATTTTAATAGTCAAGTTTAAATTATATTCCAGTAATGTGTTCTTTCTATAGATTCTCTATCTTTGGAGTTACCATAGATAAAAAAAATAATAATAATAAATCCCAGTTAAATTTTCCAAAATGGTTTCAGTGTAAAAAAGATGAGAAAACTCAATAAAGAATAATTTTCCCTTCTTCAAAAATAAAATAACAAATAAATAAAATATCTAGAATCCTTTTTTTGATCTGTTCTCAAATTTCTAATAGATTCTTCTAAATGTTCAAAACAAGGGAAATTGTAAAAGGAATTTTTATGAGTTTTTCAGAGAAAATTCAACCAAATTCAAGAAAATACCTTCAAGAAATTAACTTGAATTCAGTACAACTAAATTTGAAAAGGAATAAAGAAAATCAAAACTTAGAACTTTCAAAAAGTTTGAATAGAAGCTAAAAAAGGATAAAAAAAATAAAATTTTTTTTGTCATTCTTAAATCAAGTCGAACTTACTTTTACAAACCAAACTTTAAAAAAACAAAAATTATAAAAGATCTTGTAAAACATTCATTCTAAAAGTTAAAAAGAAGACAGAATATTTTCATATTTTTTGAAATAAATAAATAAATCACTGATAAAATTCATCTCAAAATAAGATAACTTTTTGGATTTTTATTTCTCATGAGTCAATTCAGTTACTTTGGTATTTTAATAATTATAAATTAGTAAAACAAGAGATATTAAAAATGATAAATTTTGCAATTATTGTAAACCAGAAGATTTTATATTTGAAATTCAATTAATTTTCCAATAAGAGTTTTAATATGTGTAAAATATTACTTTTCCATACTTGATAAAATACAAATTTAGCCATTTATAATTATTTATTGTTAAAAAGAAAATGAATGACATTTTTTTTTAGGTGAAGATTAAGACGATTTGATTTAAATTAATGGGTAAAATCCTTTTGATCTTTGGAAAAAATGAGTTAACTGGAAAAATATTCATGTATCTATCTATATATATATAATTACATCCTTTTGGTACATATACTTTTTTCCCAAGGATTAAACAGAAAGAATCCAGATAGTTTAAAAATGAATTCTTTTATAAAAAGAAATTGGTGTTTTTTTTTATTTCGTAGATTACAGAAGTATTAAGAATTAAAACCAAAATTTTAACTTTGGAAAAAAAAGAAACAATTTAATGATCAAAATTATATATATATATATATATATATGCTTTTATGTCTAATCAACATATAATAATTATCAGTTTATTATTATCTCTGAAAACTATATTATTGAAACCAACATATTTATTAAATTTTGAGAAAAAAATAATTAAAATTTAATTTCAAAATTTCACTTTATAATTAAACAAAAAATGCTAAATAAATTGTAATGGATTGTTGAAAAATATATTACTGTATAATTATCAATTTAAAATTGATTTGGATTTGCTGAATACATGTTATTATTTCTATTATTTAATAACTTGAAAAATTCAATATATTATCTATTTTTTTTACTCATTACCCTAATATATATATATATATATATAACATGTTATACGTGTGATATAGAAGTGTTTAAATGTTAAAAATGTTATAAAATTTGAACAAAACTGATTAAAATATTTATAACCTCACCTATAACATGCTATAAAAAAATGAACAAATTTTAAAACATTTTTTTTATAACATGCTATAGGTGAGGTTATAAATATTTTGTAACATGTTAATTATGGTGCTATTAGAGATAAAATATGTTATATAATGTGTTATAAATTAAGTATATTGAAAAACAATAATACAATAATAATAATAATAATAAAATACATAACACATCTTGTTAAAATGGTTTCACCATTAATAGTCATGATAGAAAATTGTATTAAAGTCAAAATTATCATTAAAAAACATTTTTTCCAAAATAGATTATAATTTAATTTTTTTTAAAGATTTTATAAAGATTTTTTAAATAATAAAAATTTATAGCGATACAAAAATGTTATTATACTTTTTTTATTAAAAAAATCACAATATAAACAAGATTTTTGTAATAAAGATGTTATCTGATTGTTTTAAAATTATTTTTTTATTAGGGTTGTTTAAAAATTCTTTTTTTTTTTTTTTATCTTTTCTTGTAAAAATAAGAAGTTTTACTTCTCTTTAAATAAAACCAATCCATTAATTTTAAGTAAATTTTAGGAAATAATTTTGCTAATGGAATGTTTGTAATCAAAAGCAGAAAATAAATATTTGAAAAATTCATTTTCTTTTAACTCTACAAAACAGTATCTAATAATAACTTTTATAAAATAATTATATTCCTAATAATACTAAAATTTTATATCCAATTAATATATTATATTAATAATAACAATAATAAATTATTTTTAAAAATAATTGTAGTTTTTTTTATTTCAAATTCAAGAATAAATTCCACGGAGGGAGGCAGCACAACCAGTTTTAAAGCTTGTAGTTTGACCGAAAGCCAAACGTTTGCTTTTTATTTTGATGTTATTACTCATCAGCAAAAAGTTTCCATAACGCAGCCAGGTTTTTTCCAATTTAAAACATTGTATCAACGGCCAAATGGCGAGTACAAATTAAGAGTTACTACGTGTAGTAAGCAATTTGCACAAACTAAAAACCAATTAACGAAAATTGAACATAGTTTTGATAAGGAAGCCGCAGCAATTATTTTTGCAAGAAAGATCTTACAAAAAACGAATTCTGAAAAGCCAAAGAATGTCATACGTTGGCTAGATCGGACATTAATTAATTTTTTTGATTATTTTGCAGATTATAAACCTAAGAAACCAGAAACATTTAAATTGCAAGAGCATTTTAATTTATTTCCACAGCTAATGTATCATTTCAGAAGGAGTAGATTCTTAAAAATCTTTGGATATAGCCCAGACGAAACAGCCTTTCATAAATTTACCTTTTTCAACGAAAACACCCAAAACTCTTTAACAATGATCCAACCAATGTTATTTCAATATTCAATGAACCAACAACAAAGCCCAGTATTGTTAGACCATTCTTCTCTGTCATCAGATTGCTTATTATTATTTGACAACTTTTTTTCAATATTAATTTGGAGAGGGGAGCAAATTGCTGAATGGGTAAAACAAGGCTACCAAAATTTAGAAGACTATAAAGATTTTAAAACTTTAATCGAAATGCCCGTAAAATATGCTAACATTTTAATCAAAGAAAGATTTCCTAACCCAAAAATTATTATTTGTAATCAAGATTCTAGTCAAGAAAGATTCCTTTTATCGCAATTAAACCCTTCCCAATCTAGGACGATAAACAATTCAAGTTTAACTGATGATTTAAGTTTTCAAATGTTTATGGAACATGTAAAAAAATTGGTTTGCGAGAATTAACTTTTTTTTTATCTGTCCAGAATAATTATATTTCGTGAAATTATTTTTTTATAAAATAAAATTCATAAAGAAAAGTTATTGGTTAAAATAAAATTTCATTTACTTTTTATTTTTTTATGCTTTTTAATTTATTACAAATTCCCTTTTTTAAGTTGTTTGGGTTCCTTCGTTTTCTTTGGTTCCTTCTCTTTTTGTTTTTTTTTCGGTGTTTGGAGGGGGGGGGGGGCAAAAGGGATAAAAACTTATTATAAGAATTGGTAGACTAGTCATGGTTGAATTAGTCATGACTAACCTTACCAAACTTGTCGGTAAATAATCTTCGAAACGAAGATTTTCTTTTTTTAATTGTGTTATGAAATAAATTTAAATATTATATTTGGGAAAAGTGATTTTTTCATCGAAATTAATCTAGATATTTGAAAATAATTTTTGATATATTATTTCTTATTCAATAATATTCTTTCTTTTATGTCTAGATTTTAACAAGTAAAAAATAAAAAAAAATCAAAAAACAAATTAAAAAAAAATCAAATATTAACCTGAATCGAACTATTGGAAATAATTTAAATATGAAAATATTTCATGTCAAAAAAATTCCAAAATTTATAATGAAAAAAAATTATTAGTTTTTTTTTTTGAAAAGTTAGTTTACACATCAAAAACTTCTTTCTATTAATGATACTAGCACATCATACTTTACTGGAATTTTTTTGGTGAATTTTACACCCCAATATTGCTTAAAAATCTTTCAAAAAATTTTTATTCATTACAAAGGATTGTTTGACATCACATAGAAAATTTAATATGGCTATTGTTTTTCATTCAATAGCAATATAATTTATTTTATTCAAATAATTTAAATATAAAAAAATTATAAATTAAATTTAAAAAAAAAAATAATTTTTTTTTTGTGTGTTTGAAATATTCCCGAAAATACCCGAAAATCAAAAATACCAGAAAATTTTTTAACCACATAAAAACACGTTATGGACAACTTCAAAGATTCTCTCGTGTCAATGTACTTAGTTTAACGGTAAAATAACAAATTTACTTTGAGAAAAAATATTTTTTTTTGAATTTTCTACTTTAAACTACTCTAAAGAAATTTTGATACCTTTTGAGTATATTTGTGTAATTGTTGGTACTTATTAGGGTAAGTGTATATGTATGTCCGGGTATTGGTAAGGGTTGTTTTTGTATCTTTTGGTTAAACCAGTTCCTTTTATGGAATGGGAAGTTAAATAAAGTTTGGCTTGTGTCACCTTATGATGGGTATGGGTATATATTGTACGATTAGATATTACTCGGTTATTTTTGGAATGTATTTAATATTACAAAATTAGGGGTAATGAGAAACAATTAGAAATTTTTCTATACAAGTACATATTCTCCCATTTAGTTAATACCATTCCAAAATGATCAGAAATGTTACAATAATCCAGGATACTCATTCCTTTCACATACAATGGATTGAATACCATTCCCTAAAATTTACTTTTTTTGAATTTTGATATTTTCACTAAAAAAATTTTTTTTACAAAAATAAAAGCCAAATTTACCTTTATACCAAGTATATTGGCACCATTGTTTCATAGAAGTTGTTCAAAAAGTGTTTTTATGTGGTTAAAAAATTTTCGGGTATTTTTTATTTTCTGGTATTTTCGGGAATATTTGATAGATTCTTTTTTTTTTATTGTAAAAGTTTGAAATTTTTTTAACAAGAATTTTTTTTCAAATTAAAATAATTTAGCCAATATTTCGAGTCAAATCAATAATATGATTTTTTTTCTAAAAATTTTCTTATTTCTAACTTTCTCAAATATAGACAAAAAATAAACAATATTATTGAATAACAGACTATATATCAAAAATTATTTTCCAAGTTCTTAAGTAATTTATTTTGAGAAAATCAAAATTCACAAATATAATATTCAAATTTTTACTCATAACAAAATTCAAAAAAAAGTTTTGGTTTCGAAGATTATTTTATTATCTTTGAATAATATTTAAAAGTTATTTTTTATTTTTATTTTTGAATTTAGGGCTGATTGTTTTATAATTAAAAATAGTTTTTACTGATTTAATTCCAATGTAATAAAAAGAAATTATTTAACAGTTTTTTGTTTTTAATTTGTTTAAGTATTTTCTATTGTTTAAATACAAGTTTTATAAAATTATTTATCTTTAAATTTTTAATTTTTGCCGAAAGAAATGAATTTCGTTTTTCACTTGAATAAATATTTATCAAGAATTTTCTTTAAAAAAAAATGAAATTTTTTTAGTAATATATTTATTTATTTATTTTTTTTTATCATAAAATTAACAACGTTATTTGATTGTTATTATTAATAAATCAATATATTGAGTTTTGAATTATTATTATTATTATAAAATTTCTTACTTAAAAAAAGATAAACAAAAATAAAAATTTTTAATCAAAAGGTAAATATGAATTAGTATTATTTTTTTTTTCCAAAAACAAATAAAAAATACAATAACATAACTACGTTTATCTTTGAATTGTTGTGACTTTTTAATATAATTTAAATCTGGATTAAAGACAAATATAAAAATTAATATATTAATACAACAATATCATTTTAAATCTGTTATTATAAACTTGAACAAATTTAGACAAACCCGGGGTGCTAAGGGATATATATATATGATCCCAAAAAATTGTACACAAACAAAACCACAAAAAGACAAAAACAAAGTCCTAATTTATTGTAGTTTTCCAATTATAGTATTAAATTATATTTCTGTTTCACAGGGATTTAAGTTTTTAAAAGTCAATCATTTTAATTCAAATAAAATAAAAAAAATATAAAATCAAAAAATAAAAAAAAAATATTTTCAATATGATCAAGCAAACGGAACAAAAAAAAATATATTGCTAAACTTTTTTATATTTCACCAAAAAATAATGATCGATCAAATGATAAGATACCGTTTACTAATTGTATGTGATTTTTTATTTCTAGCAAAAATTATAGGAACTTTTATCAAAAATGGAAAAAAAATTCCCTTCAAACAAGAAAGATTACATAACTGAAATATAAGGAAATGAAAACAAAAAAAGAAAAGACAAAAAAATTGAAATAATAGTTTCTAAATCAAAATTTTTCCAAATTGAATGTAAAGTATGATATTATTATTCTTTCGACTGTTTAAACCATGCCAAAATTTTTGGAAAATAATTTAGAATATTAAATTAATTGAGATTTTGATGACTAATAAATGGCAATTCTCTCACTAATAATTTGCAATAAGGTAAAATATTTTTCAAAATTTTTTATTCACTTGATAATGTTTTTTCTAAGTGATTTTGTTGGGTTAATCCTTAATTCTTATCAAAAATATTTTCACAATTTTTATTTCAGAATCTTTTTTTCTAATTTCATTCATTTTTTTTTTTTTTCTATTTTTCTGTTTTTTTCCGTTTTTATTACTGAAAAGTATGTTGGAAAAAAAAAAAGTTCAAAAAAACCAATAATCATTAAGAAAATTCTGACTTTGGTATTGAATTTTCCAATATATATATTTATGAGCAAAAAATCTACCAAGTTAGCTTTTTTCATTGAAAGTACAGTAATAAAAAATCTGGATTACTCTTTTCTAAAATTGTGATTAAAATTTTACAGGTTTCAATTTGCGATTTTTTTTATTGTTAAAAATGTGTGAAAATTTTACTCTATTGTTAGATTATTGTTTTTAAAAAAATTTTATATTTGATCTTTCATTTTTAAAATTTCTTTTTGAAGAATCAAACTTGAAAGAAACCAATTTTCATCTTTAGCTGTTGTTTTTAGTCTGGTTTCATTGATCATTTAGTGTTTAAGTCTTCTCTAAAAAAGAAACACAGCTTTTTAATTAAAACACGGATTAAACTTTTACGCAGGTATTATTTTAACTTTTAAATTTAAGCAATAACTTATCAAAAATGAAAAAACAAGTTGATCTAGTAACAAAAACGATGCTGCTTTTTATTTACACTATTTAGAGTTTGTTTTTTGAGTTGTCTTAAATTAAATTGATTTTGGTTGTTTCCTATTTTAAGCTTTGTTCAAAATCTTGAACAAGTTTTTCTTCTTTTTTGTCTAATTCAATTTGCTCTTGTTTTTGATTTTGAATTTGTCTTTGTATTTGTTTTTCCCAGTTTTTTTGTTCTGTTAGTTTCTTTTCAAAGTTCTTTTCTCCTTCCTTTATATTCTTTTCGGCAATTTCAATTCTTTTTGAAGTCTCAATTGCTAAAATGCACTGATCTTCAAGAAGATCCAAAGTTTTGTTTAGCACAGAAGAGTTTGTAAACAGATCTTCAAACAAGGGGAACATTTCTTTTTTTGTTTTTAAATAACGAGAGTTTAAGTTATTGATCGATCGTAACAATTTGTTGTTTTGCTCTTTATACTCTAACAATAACCCTCTCATGAAACGTTTCGAAACAATGCCCTCAAGTTGAAATGCTTCTTCTTTTTCTAACAAATCACGAGTAAATTCTTTTGATTCGTTGTTAATTGAATTCAGTGATGTTGAAACTGGGTTTAATAACTTTTCAACAGATCGGTTTTCTTTTCCAAAAATAATTGTGCCTGTTTGCTCCTCTTTTTTTAAAGGAATGCTTTTAATTAATTCTTCAAGTGAGTTTTGGAAATCCCCCTTCTCCTTAGTAATTTTTTCAACAGATTGGAAAAAATCCATACAAACAAAAAATGATTTTGAAAATTTGTTCTTCAAAAATTAAGGTTATTTCTAAATTTCATATTTTCCTTTTGTGTTTACGGTACAATGATTTGAAAAGTTGAACTCTTTCTTTTCAAATGTGCACAGTTGATTTTAAAATTGCTCCTTTCAATCGAAATTTATTTTTCTATGAAATTTATGTGTAAAAATCAAACAGAATTTTTATTTCATTTTCAAATTTTTTGTCAAACTAAATATGTGTTTTTGTTGATAATTCTATATATCATAAGGTATCAAATTCTCTTAATTGTGTTTGAATATTAACACAATTCCTATTTGTATGATGATAATATTTCTAGAAGGTCAAAAAATTGCTGATATTTTAATTTAAGGAAAAAGTCTGTAGCTAAATATGAATTCATCTAATTAGGTACGTTCTAAATAAATTCTTCAGATATATTAAAAAATATCATTCGTAGTGATGATGATGAATTTGATCTTTTATTCACATATAAAAATATAAACCAATAGAAAAAATACGGACATGAAAAAAAAATCCTTTACAAGATATTTAATTGTAACTATTAGGAAAATTGATGTATAATTATTTTTATTTAAAATAAAAATCTTTTTGAATAAGAATCAAAATTTTTTAAATTATAACTCACCCAATATTAGAATGAAGATTAATTAAATTACTGTTGTTCAAAATAATTATCTAATCAATCAAAAAAACTAAGAATAAAAATTATCATTTTCCAAAACTCGAGCAAACCTCTATAAAACCCTATTAATTTTTCAAAAAAAGTTGATCTACTTTGGTTATCAAAAAATTACTTAAGTATTCATGAGAAACCCTACTTTAATGAACTTTAGAAGGTTTATTACTAGAGTTCTGAAAAAAAAATGGTTATTTTTAAAAAAGATTTGATTAAAAATATTTACAATTACATACAACATTTTACAATATTAACAATTAACAATTCTTTTCAGGGATTTTTTTCATGTCTATAATTTTTTATTTTCAAAAATTATTAGTTGTTTTTTGTTTTTATTTTTTTTTTTCTCTCAAAAACATCACTTGACCATAGAGTTGTAGTGAAGAGTACGTTTAATTTATTGGAAAATTATTCATTTTTCCAAAATTAGGAATAATTTTGTATTAAAAAACTCGAATAAAATAAAAAAAATGGTTAAATATCTGGTTGTAGTAATTTAAAGTATTGGGTTAGTGGATTTTTAAAATATAATCAAACTTTAAAACTTAAAAATGTAACATAATTTGAGTATTCTTTTTGCAAAATAGAATCAATAAAAAAAAATAAAAACAGGTTTATTAACAATAAAAAATGGTATTGATCTAAAGTTTTTTCCAGTAAAAGGGGTTAAGTTGAAATGAATTATATGTATTTGAAGGCTTTGAATATATTTTAGAAGAAAAATATTACTTTTGAAAATTTCAATATTGAAATCATTTTATCAGATTCTTTCATTTTTTTTATTTTTTTAATTTTTTTTTTTTTATTGACAGATTTTGTAGTTACTAAACAAAAAAGAGGTTTCATTAATGTTACTGAAACGGTCAAAATTATAGAAGAAAAATCCTATTGTTTTCTATTTAATTTTAATTGATTTTCGATTGGATATCAAAATGAACATTGTTGTTATTCTCAAAATGAAAAGAATTGGAGTTTTTCAATTTTCAACGGAAATAGATTGATTGATTAGTTTTATACCAAATCAATATCAGATATTCTCTCATGTATATTATGATTCTTTTTTCTTATTCATTCATGAAATACAACTAAAAAAAAAATAATTGAAATTTGTATAAAATTTTTTATTTTTGGATACCATTTGACTGAAATAAAGTTTGTATAATACAAAATTTTAACTTAAAAGTCACAACCCTTTAATAATAATTAAAGATAAAAAAGCATGAATATTTTAAAAATTGTTAAATATTATTATAATTCAACTTTACTAAATTGACAAAATTTAGGTTTTATTTTTTTACCATTGTTTTCACTTAATAAATTTTTATTATACTTGGGTCAAAAAGTTTCAAAGAAAAAACATTACGCAGTTACTTACTAAAATTATGATACAAAAAGATGAAAGTTCAGAACCACTCGAAAATAAACTATAAAAATCAAAGATAAAAAATATTCAGTAAAAAAAAAGTAAATAAGATCAAAATTAAAATAGAAAACTAAAACTAAATAAGAATACAAAAATAATAAAATTCATGATCAATTTTCAAATTAAATTAAATTTAACAAAAAGTATATTACTTGTGAAATTGGATGTTCAAGATTAAAGATAGCATTGTTTTATTGTACTGGATTTTTATATTTTATTTTATATAAATTGATTCTTATAAACCCAGTTTAAATTTCTTTTTTTTTTTTTTATGATTTTTTGTTTATTTTTTCTTTTCAATTTTGTGCTTTTTAAACTATAAAGATGATTGGGTATGTCCTTCCCATGAATTATCGATTTTTTTTTTTTGTCAATTTTTGTTTTTCTTTTTTCAACCATAAAAATAATTTCTTGCCTTTCTTGTGATCTTCTATATATTTCTATCTTTCCCAATTATTTAAAGGAAGACTTTTCTTTGATTTATAATAATATCAAAGTTATAATGAGAATGAAAATCACCAAAAAAAGTTTAGTGGCATTGGTAAACAGGTATTTCTCCCTTATATTTATACCTCTCTTCTGTTCAATAAATAAAAAAATAATGATATTATTTTTTCAAGACAATTTCGAATAAGAATCTAATTTTCGAAAGAAATTTAAAAATAAAATTGAAAAAAACAAAATATTCAAAATCGTGAATAAAAGGAAATTATATTTTATTGAGTTTTTTTTAGCGACTTAATATTTTAATATTGATAAGACTTTTTCATTATAGTCTAATACAGAATAATGAGAAATTAAATCCCAAGTATAAACAAAAAAATATTGACTCATTACTGTTGGGTCAACAATGTATTTAAAAAGAGGCTTTGGCTCAACTTCTATCCCCTTTTCGTTTAAATTAAATTTTGTAGAAATTCGTTTAATATGTGATAATGCCTCACTTGCGGAATAAGATTCAACATTAGTAAATTTTTTGTCTAATTCAGATTTCACAAAGCTAATGATTTGTAGGACATTTGTGATAAATTTCCATAATCTGGGATGATGCTTATAAATAAATAACTGATTTTCATATTTGAGCATTGTATAGATCAAATTTTCATTTTTGGTTAGTTTCAAAGTTACACCTATTTGAATGATTTCAGATATGATTACAAGTAAGTCTGTATAAAATTGAAGTTCATGTGTCATTTCATGATATCTTTTTTCAAACTGGTTTGCTAGAGTTTGCTTAACTAACCTTTCTGGTCGGTTTTCCGTTGTGGGTGGTGGATTCAATGATTCGCAATCTAACCAATCCGAAAATACAGTTTGATTTAATTGTATACCCTCAAAATAATTATTGTTGTTTTCAATTTCTTCTGTGTTTTCATTTTTACGCTTTGATTTTTTTTTTTTTTTTTTTTTATTAGTTATTTCTTCAACTGTTTCAACTTTTAAATTTTTATCTTTTCGTTTTTTCATTTCCTTTTCGTTTCTCTGTAGAAATTCTTCCATTTCTTCTTCATCAAATTCATATTGACCTGCGTCTTGTACTTTTTTTGCTAAAAAATCAAAAATAATTGCCAATTGTAATGATGCCACCCGGGAGATATCTCTATTGATTAAGAAGATTTTTTATAAAATAATAGTAATATAATGTATTAATTATCATAATTTCAATTTACTAGATGAATTTCTTTTTTTTTTTTTTTAATATTAAATACATCTGATTTTATCTTTAATCTGGCATTTTTGACA
Organism: Anaeramoeba flamelloides; assembly: GCA_027625915.1. Taxonomy (NCBI): domain Eukaryota; family Anaeramoebidae; genus Anaeramoeba; species Anaeramoeba flamelloides. The sequence continues at coordinate 692,840 of JANTQA010000026.1, forward strand.
ATTTGGTGTGCTTTTTTTCCCCTAAAAATATATTCCGAAATATTTAAATTAAGTAAATTTATCAAGAGGCAGGATTGTGCATATTATTATTTAAAATTTTAAAAGTTGGTTTTTTTTTTTTTTTTTTATTGATAGTCAAATTTGACAAATTTTTTCAGAAAAAAGAAAAACGTATTTCATTCTTTTGTAAATAAAAAAATTGATAAACTTCAAAATATTATAGAATATTAGAATGAGTTAAAAAATACTTTTTTGTAAGAATGATCTTGTAATGCTTTTTGTAAATAATGATTAAATAAATTTATTTTTTAAAATTAAAATTTGTATTCAAGAAATTTGAATTCAACACCAATTTAAAATTTTTAACACAAACAAAATTCATTTTTTGAAAAAAAAAATCATATATTATTAAAGACATTTTGATCTGTGAAATACTAAATTAGAACCATTCACTAATTGAAATATTAACACTTTTTTATTATTTACAATATTGACAAAAAAATTAAATAATTATCAATACTAAAAAATCTGGTGAGTCCCAAATTTTAGAGATGGGCTACAAAATACAAATTGTCGGTAACTTTGTTGAAATTTCACTAAAAATTATTGATCGATCAAATGATTAGATACCATCAACTTATTTTATGTTTAGTTTTTTTCTTTAAATGAACCCAACTTTAACCCTATCCCAATCATTCAAAATTTTTAGATCTAATGAAGCAGATTCTGTAACTTGAAAAACGAAATAAAAAAAACAAAAAAAGAAAAGAAAAAAAATGAAAAAATATTTTGAAAAATCAAAATTATTTCCCAAATTAAATGAAACTGTAAAATTGTTATTATTGAAATAATTTTAACTGTGTCCAAAATTTTGAAATTTAGTTTACTAAGGTATTTCTAAAAAAAGTTGGGAATATTTTTAAATTTCAAAAATTTCTCTTCGTTAGTGGATCTATTTCTTAATTGATAATAACAAATTAAGTTTAATATTAATACCGATTGAATCAAGATCCATTGTATTTATTTCAAAATATGTTCTTGAAAATATTTCCAAAAAATGAAAAAAAGTGTTTATCAATTAGGAAAAAAAGCTCAACATGATTTTTAATTGAGAATCTTAATAGAACTTGAAAATGAAAAGTAAAATCAATTAATAAATGAAGGAAATAAATCATTATAAACAAAAGAGAGAACTCAACACAATAACAGTTTTTTATAATATCATCTTTAAGTATAAGGGTTTTTTCTTTGATTGATCTATTATTAAAAATTTTTTGAAAAAATTTGACTTGATTTTTTATTTTTTTTTTTTAATTTATTTTTTTATCATGGAAGAAGTGTAATTTACACTCTAGATGTCCTTATACTTAAATTTCCTTTCAGAAATTTAAGCGTAAAATCATAGATTTCACGATTATTAACCAATGAAAATAGTCGCAAACTTTCACAGTTTAAAATTATTTCATTAAGATTTAATTCTTTTAATTTGTTATAAAATATTAATCTATCTTTTTCATAGGAAGGACAGACCCATAAAAAATGATCAATATTTTTTATAATGTCCCTTTGCTTATATTTTAAATATAAATGAAAAAATTTATTTGAATTTTTTTATTGATTACATAGTAATATCTATTTAAGCAGTTCGTAAACGACCTAAATTTTAACAATATTGAACCTGATGGATAACTTAAATATTTTTGAGTTACAAATAAAATTTTTTAAAATTTGACTTATTTATGAGATCTTCAAAACTACTCATGGGATTTCCATAATCAAGAAGAATTAAATTTCTTTTGTTAATTTGATTGAAAATAATATAATAAATTCTTCTTTAGAGTTAATTTATTTCTTTTTTTAATTGATTTCACTTTTCGTTTTCTTGTTCTATTAAGGTTCCCAATTAAACTTCGTGTTTAACTTTTTTTTCCCAAATGATAAACACTTTTTTTGGAGAAAATGGTACACTGACAATTTCAATAAAAAATTGGCAATATAACAATGATCCAAAAGATTTTTCGTACAAACCAAATCTAGTTATAAGTTTTCCATTCTATTTGAAAATTTTATCAAGATTATACCAGTTATGAAAACTATTTTTTCGATCAAAAAAAAAATAATATCCAATTTACACATTCCCTGAAAAATATCACATAAAATCAAGATCAGAAATTTTAATATCTTTTATTTATGTAATATCATACAAACAAACTCAATTGGATTATTATTAAGAATCAATCAATAAAGGATTTATAATGATTTACAATATTTTTGTATAGTTTTATATTAAATTGTGTTTAATAAAGATTTTTTAAAAATAGAATTGCCAATATTTTTTTGGAAATAGCTTAGAGCATGTTGTCTTTTAATATCTTGATTATTACAAAAGACGGGTTCTAGTTTATTTTAAGACAAAAGAAGAATAAATAAAATAAATCAAAAAAAAAATGAAATAAAAAAAAAAAAATGAAATAAACTTACTTAAAAAATAGAGATAAATTACTAATTATTCCAAAAGAAAGTCTTAATTTTTCGATATCTAATAAATTTGGAAGATGGATTTTAATAACATCACAAATGACTAAAATTAGGATATTTCCAACGCTCACAGAACCAGAATTTTTTTTATTATACCAATTTGGAACAGAAACTATTTCTGAAAATAAATTTTCACATAATTCCTTTTTTTGAGTTAAAATTGTTAAAATCGCAAGAATTACAAAGATTGAACGAGAATCGGTTTGCTTTTTTTCAGATTTTGATTCCTCATCCATTGTTAAATTGAATAATAATGCTAAAACTTTCAATAAGAACTGTGGAGTTTGTTTATTTTTTGAAAAAAAGTGCAAAAAATCTTCATTGCTATCAAATATTAAATATAATAATAAAATTTTAATTGGGCTTATGCTTTCTAGGGAGTTTAGATATTTAAATAATTTAATAAAATTAATTTTCTTTTCTGTAGAGATCACTATCCCATTATTTGTATTGGTAGCTAACATTAAATATTTTCTAAAAGGGTTTTGAGGTAGTTCCTCTTTTTCTAATATTCGATTCATACTCCAATTTGATGGTGGTGGATGAACTTGGTGAAGTGCTAAAAATAAGGATAAACTGCATCTCGATAATTCATTTGTGGGATTATTTTCATTTTTTAATAATTTTTTAAATGTCTTTCTAAATCTTCCTAAAAGTTTTGAATTTGGTTATACATTTTTTTGAATATTATAATACGTAAAATAATAAAATAGAATAGAACACAATTTTAATTTATACAATTTGTTTTAAGGTGATTGAAAGAAAAAAATTATGAAATTTAATTACAACTTCATTTTTTGTTTAAAAATTAGATCTATTGATTTAATTAACAATGATTTTTTTGTCTTATTTATTGTTTATTGATAAGAGTTAAATGAAACAATAAAATTTTGTAATTAAAAAAATAAGAATTAAACTATATTTCGAAAATCGTTACTAACTTTTAAAAATAAATCCGAATATATATATATATATATATTCGTTATTATTCAATGACAATTTATTATTAAATCTTATTAATATTTCAATTTTTAATTAATAAAAACACATAAAAAAGTCTGATATTTTTTAAAAATTATCAAAAATAAAATTCTATACCTAAAAAAATAATTAATCACAATTTTTGAAATGAGCGTTCCCACATAACAATATTTATATATATGAAATCAATGAAATTTTCCATTAAATCTCAATCAAATTTCATTTTGTTTTCATAAAAGATTCATTCAAAAATAGTCCTCAAATTCATATCATTTTTGTTCTAATTTGACGGATTTTGAATTACTGGGTTTTCAATGAAAAAAGATTACGAAGAAGATTTTTTGCTTATCAAATATTACACCTTAAAATACATTATATAGTCTCAACATTTTTTCATTTTCTTTGGTCTTTTCGATCAAAGAGTCAACTTTCCAATAATTATATACTAACGAACAATCACATTTTTTTCATATAATGTACAGTCCTTAATTGAATTAACTTGTCAAATGCAACAAAAGTTTTTTTAAAAGAAATTTCTACTGATAATAAAACAGAATACAAGATGTTTTTTAGAATAAAATACTTAATTATTCAAATTAATAAAAAAAATCACAATTAATAATGTATAATCTTTTATGAAATGATACTGAAATATCAATAAAAAAAACTGTTGTTGGGATTGTAAATCCCATTCCAAAAATTTAGACAAACCCAAAATCAAAAATAGGCAAAAAAAAACTCAATTTATTGTATTTTTCCAAACCTAATACAAAACAACATTTAAGTAACCCAGTATTAATGTTTTAATAAGTAATCATTTTAATCCAAATAAAAGAAAAAAATATAAAATCAAAAAATAAAAATAAGTGTTCAAAATAATGAAACGAGCTGAACAAAAAATGTATTGGTAAATTTGTTGAAATTTCACCAACAATTGTTGATCGATCAAATGATAAGATACCATAGGCCAATTGTATGTGGATTTTTCTATTGAACAAACTCAACACTAACCTTATATCAACCATCAAAAAAAAATTCCAGATCTAACGAAACAGATTAAATAATTCTAAAAAAGGAAATTGAAAACAAAAGAAAAAAGACAAAAAATGAAATAGTTTGTAAAATCAACAATTATTTCCAAATTGAATTTAAAGTGTAGTATTGTTATTCTTTCAACTGTTTAAACTGTGTCCAAAATTTTGGAATATAAACCCCAATTCAAAATTTTTAACACACAAAAATTCGATTTGTGAAAAAAAAAACTTATTTAATCAATTCAAGAAGATTTACCAAATTAGAACCATTCACTAATTGAAATGTTAACACTTGTTTATAAATTACAATACTCACAAAACAATAAATAAATAATTATCAATACAAATAAATCATGGGTGTGTTAAAAATTTTGGAGAGAGCAAAACAAAAAAATACATTAGTAAATTGGTTTAAATTCTATTAGGAATATTGATCGATCAAAGGTTAGATACTACAAACTAATTTTATTTGAGTTCTTCTATTTGGAACAACTTGGATTTAACTTAATATCAATGGTTGAAAAAAATTTTTGATCAAACGAAACAAATTACGTAATTCAAACAATGAAATGAAAACAAAAACGAAAAGATGAAAAAATGATTTTCAGATTTTACAAAAATCAAAATTATTTCCAATTTGAATGAAATTGTATTATTGTGATTGTTTGTAACGTTTTAGCTGTGTCGAAAATTTTGAATTTTAGTTTATTTTAAATAATATATTCGAGAATAACAGTAGAACATACAATATAATATTATATCATGTAATATAATAATTGAGATAATATATAAACTATTTTCCAATCGAGGGAACCCCAGTTGTAATGGGTGAATTGTATGTGTTTAAAGGGTTTAAATAGATATTAGAAAGAAATATTTCTTTTTGAAAATTTCAAAATTGAAATTATTTTTTCACATTTTTCTTTTTTATTTTTCGATTTTTTTTTGATAGGTAATTTTGTTTTGCAAATTTTTTTTTTCAACAAGATCGATAGTCACGAAGTAAAAACGTGTTATTCTAAGGTTATTGAAAGTGTAAAAATGATTTTAGAAAAATCATATTGATTTCTATTGGAATTTTATTTGATGATCTTAATTCAAGATCAAAATGAACATTGTTTGTTTTTCTCAATAGAGCACCAAAAAAATTTAATTTTTCAATATTTGAGAAAATTAATTACTATTTTTATATTTATTTCATATGGATAACAACTATTATCTAAATGTGTATTATTCAGCTTGATTCTTATTTATTTTTTAAAGGTCAATTATAAATAATAAAGGTTATTTGTAAAAATTTTATGGGCCACTTTGACAGAAGCACAGTTTATATATATAGATATATATATATATATATATCTTAAATAATTGAATTGGAAAAGAAAAAAACATAACCCTGTTTTCAAAATAAAAACAAAAACAAAGCAAATCAGAAGAAAAATACAAAAAAAAACGAAAAAAAAATATAATTAAAATAAAAATAAAAAAAAAGATTTTTACCTGATTTAATTACCCATTTATTTGAAGGGGGAACAGGCGGGACAATATCTGATAATGCATAATCAAATAAAACGGAGGCTAATTTTTTGGACTTTTCAAGTTTGAGAGTTGAAAAATAATGGATGAAATGGTTTTTTAAAGAATATTCCTCAACACTCCAGATATTTTTTCTGGTGAAATGAACGCTGTCTAGGTCGATAAATGATTCGATTTGATTTTTCTTTTTTTTGTTTTGTTTCAGTTTATAATTCAATGAAGTGTTTTTGAAACTTTTTGATACCTCGTATAAATTTGAAGATAAAAATGTGATAATGCTATTAATGACCTCAATGATAATAATGTATTCATCGTGTTCGTCTTCATTGTATTTGACTTTTAATAAAAAGTCGACTAGGCTTTCCATAAATAAAGAAGAGACGTCGATCGGATCGGAATTTGATGATTTGATAACAAAATGGTGCTCAAAGCAAGTTGACCCAAAGGTTATGGTATCTTCTGAACCAGGATCTTCAGTATTGTTCTCGATGAGGCTTTCGTTATTAGAAGACACTTCATTTTCTTCTGTTTCTGTGTTTGTTTCCGTGTCTGTGTCTTTTTCCCCTTCTCCTTTTTCTTTTTCGTTTTCTTTTTTTTTTTCTTTTTCTTTTTCTTTGTCTTGGTCTTTTTTTTTTTCTTTTTGTTTTTTTTTTTCTTTTTGGATCTTGATTATTTTTTTTCGTTCTTTCTCTTCTAACTTTCTTTGTAAAGACTTCATTCTTTTATGGTTTCTTTTTTGTGACTTGGAATTTTTCATTGGTTTCTTCGATAATTCAAAGATTTCGATGGAAAATTGCCTTATTAGAAATAACAAATTGACCATATTCATTGCAAAATTGTTGATCTTTTTTTGTTCTCCAAAGTTGTTTGTCATCTTGATAATCTTTTCAACTGCAAACAAGATCAGCCTTGGGAAGTTGTGTGTTTTTGGATTGTTGATTAGCAAATGTGGAAGGAAATTTTCCCGAATAACCACAAAGCTGTCCTGAAGTGGCTGACGAATTAAGGGAACAGAAAAATGAACAAAGAGTTCGTTGTCCCAAAACGTGTCCAGGTTTTCAATCACTTTTTTGTCACATAACTTTTTCAGTACTTTGGATTCTTTTTGCATTTTATTTTGTTTTTGAAAAAAAAAATTTTTTTTTTGTGTTAAATCTTTTTCTTTGTGTTTTTTATTTTAAATTTTGTGAAAAGTTTTGTTGAAGAAGAAAAAGAGGTAAAAGTTTATGTTGGTGTTTTTAAGCAGAAAAACAAAAAATATTTTCAATTAAAAATCAAATTTGAAAACTATTTTATGTTGAAAAAATGAAATCTTGTGTTTTGTTGAAATTATTTCCTCTTTTTTCAAATTGGTTCTCTTTGTAAATTCTGGAAGGGTCTAATAAAAATAGGAAAATTGGTATGTTGGAAAAATTCAATTTTTTTTTATTTGCAATTCCAAAGAAGGTAACTTTTGTGAATTGGATTTTCTGGTCTACTCAAGTTTAACTAAAAAGCTCAGAATGATTAAAATATTATCTTGAGATTTTAGGTCTCAAAAAAACCTCGAAAATCGATTTCCTTTTTTGAAATTGAAAAGAATTTGAAGAAATACCTTTTTGAAATTTTTATGCTCAAGCTTTGAATAAAGTATTTTATGAAGTCAAGTGTTAAGAAACTCTCGGCTATTAGTTTCTCTTCAAAATATTCTTTGTACTGGAATGTTTGATATGAAACAGTCTAAGATTTATAAAAAGGGAAATTGAAGTAAAAATTTATTGAGATTTATTGGAATTTATCAGTAATCAAAACCAAATTAGAGCTTACCATCATGAAGTGATTAACGAATAAAGAGTTAGTGTAAAAAAAGTGAATTGACTTGTAAGAATCACAATTATTTCTTATTTGTCTCAAAGAAATTCATAAACTTGAATTTCTAAAAATCGTCTCATTTTTTTCAAAAAACTAAATTTATTTTTCTAAAGTAACAATGGGCGCTTCAACTCAAGTCACAATTTTTTCGTTGTGTGCAGGTTTATTATTTGGGCTTGGATGGTGGCTATGGATCGATTCTGTAGCATACGCTTCACATATTGACGATCCTGTCCCTGTAAGTGGTGCTTATTGGATACCAGGCATCTTTGGTACTATTGCAGTGTTATTAATTTGTATCACACCAACAGGCGCAGATGACGATATGATTGACGAAAACCGTGGAAAGAGAATTAAAGCTTTTCTTTTGTTTTCCTTTTTTGTTGGAATTGCTTCCATTCTTGCCTCAATGTGGATCTTGATCGAAGTTTATGGTGGTGTTAAAAAAGATGCAACAGATCCCAAATCAAGTTGGCCAGGTGTCGCAGGAATGTTACAAACTCTTTCACTCTTCGTTTCGTAAGTGATCACTTCAAATTTTTTTCTTACTCTTCTGTTCTATTTTCTTTTCTATTCTTTTCTTCACCAAATTTGAAAAAAAAAAATATTTTAATTGAAATCCTTTTTTTTTCTTTTTTATTTCCAACTTCCCAATACTTTTTTTTCTCAAAAAATTTATTAATAGTGCTCTGCTTTACAGGTGGTGTAAAAGCCAATCAAGCACCGACGATCTTTAAATAGATTAAAACATTCAATTTCTTATTTTTTTAGTTGATTAATGAATCCCACAAAACCAACTTTTTCTTTTTCTTTTTATTTTTTTTCTCTTTGATTATTGTCTTTAGAAAAAACCTTAACCAAAGTGGGTTTTCAAATCCATCCCTTTAATGTCAACTTTAAAAAAATTAACACTTTTTTCTCTCGCCATTTATTTCTATAATTATTTTATTCATTGAAAGGTAATTGACACTCCTTCAAGACTTGGTATCAAAGTTAAAAGAAATTAATAAATGAGGTGAAAATATTTTTGGTATTGAACTGGTTTATGTATCTTTCAAAAATCATTATTTAAACTTTTTTTTTTTTACCTGAATCAATCAGAAAACAAAAAAACCTTTCACACAAAATAAATAAAAAAAAGAATAAGAAAAAAATCATAAATGAATATAAGAATCCTTATCAAATGTTCTTTTTTTTAAATTCATTGTAATTCTCGATTTTTTCTGAAGGGGGTAAGTACATTTTACCAATTTTGAGTGCAACCAGTTTATACGAAACTGAATTATTCATATCATTTCTTAAATCAAACGAATTAATATTTTAATAAATATGAGAGTTGGTATCCTAGTAAACTCTATTTCAAAATCATTGGCCCAAAAAATCAAATTTTAACAAAAAATATTTTTAATAATTGAAGTTATCTATTATAATATAAAAATTTCGATTTTAATATTCAGTTCTATACTCAAGAGATATTTATTTTTTGTCTCAATACAAAATAAAAAAAAGTAAAAAAACAGTTAAAAAAAATTTGGACATTTATTTTGAAATAAGCATTACATAAAAAATAGAAATTTTAAAAAATTAATAAAACCCATTTATCTATTCTCCTTCCATTTGAATAACTAAATATAATCTCTTTTTCATATTTGAAACCAATTTTTTCATTATTTCATCTGCTACTTGTTTCCAAATTTTCTTTTTCATTTTCCATTTTAACACAACACTGTGGAAAAAATAAATAAGAGAAAAAATTATTTATTTTCAAACTTTTAATTGTGAGGGGAAAAACTTCAAAACAATACAAAAGCAATTCAAAATTCAAATGTAACATTGGCCATTTATTATGAAATTTAGTTTATAATATATTTTCATACCAATTAAAAAATGGAAATCAAAAAAATGAAAAAATTGATCAAGAAAAAATAAATAAAAAATCATTTATTTCTTGATCTTATCTGTAACATTTATTATAATTACTTCTTCTTTACTTGATTTTTGTTTTTAATTCTTATGTGAGAAAAACTTATATTTGGAAAAATTTTTGATAAAAAAATTACTGTGTGACTGAGAAATTCAAAAAAATTTTATAAAATTTTTAGTTAAATTTCCCTTTTTGAAATCTATTAACTCATCTTTTAAAACAACTAAAGAAAAAGAATTTTTTGAATGTTAAACCAATGATACAAAGATTCTGAAAAAAAAAAAAAAATCAATAAATAAACTCTTATTCAAAACTTTTTTCGAAAACTTTACCAAGTGTTTTTATTTTTTTATTGAGTACATTACAAGCTTTTTCTAAATTATTCTCCCTTTTTGAATAGTCATTATGTGTTCTTTAAATTATTTAGATGTTTTTGGAATAATTTGTAAAAAAAATAAATAGTTCATTTATTGATTTGTAGTCAGAATATTCGCTTTCTTCTTCTGATTGGAAAAAAAAAAATAAATTAAAATTTGAAATTTGTTTTCATTAAAATATTTATAGTTATCTTGGAAAGATTGTAGTATGAAAAAAAGAGTATTTTCAAATTCAATTTTTACATTTTGAACTTATGTTTTTTCCAAAAAAATTTGGAAATATAACTTTTTTTCGTTTGATTATCCACAAAAAGAGACCATATTTTCCAAATCAAATACATGAGTAACATTTTCACCCGAAGATATAGTTTTGAAAATCAGCCAGGTTCTTAAAGAAAAACTCATCAATAATATATATCATTATATAATAAATATCTATTTTCTAAACATACAATTGCCCAGTAATACAATCATTTTTTTTCAATTAATTATATTTCCATTTTGGACAAAGGAAATAATACCAAAACAAATAAACTATTATACCTTTTGTTGAGTTGGGGTGTTCTCTTTCAACATTATAAGGAATCGAACTAAAGAGCTAAATCTACAACTTCCTGATAGTTCATATTAGCAAAAACAGTGCAAAAAATAATTTAATCAAATACAATTTAAAAACACAAAAAGTATGAGAAAAGAATTATCATTTTTTCTTACAAATTTTAAATGATTACTCGTCACACTTAGACCAGCTATGAATGAAAACTGCCTTTTTCTATTTACCAAATTGTATTTTTTTTTATTTTATTGTTAATATATCTGAAAACAAACAAAAACAAAAATGACAAAGTTCTTCATTTTTTTATTTTCGTCTTTTAATATTGTTTAAGATTCAAAAACAGCCGAGAGTAGTAAAATCGAATAATATTTGGTTTTTCAAAAGAGTAATGGAATTCTATACATTTTATTGGATTCAAAATAGAATACTGGTGTTTGAGTTATAAAAGTGAAAGAATTTTCGCTTCCTTATCCATATTTTTTCTTTTATAAATTGGGTTTAAAAGAAGTAAATTGTAATTTTTGACTTTGGTATTTTAAATAGGAAATTGAAAATGAAAGGAAAAATTTACCCGTTTATAATCTAAATACCAGTAAAATTTATTTTTAGAATTATTACTGAGTTACTATTGCACCCAACTCCCCGTAGCCCGAACAGTAGCTTGTTTATTAAATATCATTCCATAGAACAATTCAAAAAAAAACATAAAAAAAAAATAGATAAGAACCGACTTTGTTTTTGAGCTTTTTCCTAATTTGGTTAACTTTACTTTTGTAAGAATTTTCTTGGTTTTGAAAATCAAAAAAAAAACCGTAAGAAGCATCTTCTCAATTTTTTTTCTGATCAACTTTTCTATTCGTGAGTTGCAAATTCATAGAAAAGTAATTTCGTTCCATTTAATAAAGCTTTTTGAAGTTAACACTTTAGGTTTCTATGAAAAAAATAAACTCTAAAAAATTGTTTTATTAAAATTTATGAGGTCATTTTTCTTGTGAAATTATTTTTCAAATTTTTAATTTTGGAATTTGTACAATTTTTTTTTTCATTTAAACCCCTAATTTTGACCAAAATAAATTAAATGACAATTTCTGGGAAATTTGAAGGATACTCTGTCAATGATTTTCCTATTAAAAATGTCATTATAATTTTTCATTTTTTGCTTTTTCAAAATTTTTTAGATATGTCTCTAAATTCATTCAAACCTGTAACTGTTGTTAACCAAACAATTTTAGAAGAACCGTTTGGTACTAGCATTCAAGAAATTTTATTCAAGCTGCCAAGAGGTTGTTCAAACCTTTTTTTATTTAAAAAATACTCCAATTCGATTTTAATCTTTTTCTTTGAATCCTTTTTATATTCTTTTCCAAACAAAAAAAAATTCAAACAATAATTATTACAGGAGTTTATTCTGTTGCAAGAACAGTGACAACAAATTCAATCGTTTTATTTGACTCTCATGTTGATAGGTTAAGTAAGTCTTCCATCCTTTTTTTTATTATTATTTATTTTCTTTTTTGACAACCCATTTTTGAACAAACAAACCAAAATTACAAAAAAACAAAACAAACATCCAAAAAAAACAAAAAAACAAACAAACAAACAAAACAAAACAAACAAAACAAACAAACAAACAATATAAACAAACAGGGAAATCAGACAAAAAGATTTTTGGTTCGCTTTCAGAATTGGTAAGTGATCGTAACTATTTCAAAGAATTGCTTGTAAACAACATCCAAATTGCTTTCAGGAAACTACTTGAAACCAATGAAGAAGAGAAAATCCAAAAAAAATCTGTTTTAATTTTCATTTCAGACACCAGCACATTCTCAAAGCAACAAAAAAGCACACTCAACAATACTTTCCTTTCAGAAAGACTATTGGTGTTAGTACATGTTTATCCAATGATGAAAGTCTCCAACTCAGTCAAAACACAAATTTATGGACAGGCAAGAAAACAGCCAAATATTAAAGATACAAAATGGGTGAAGTAACGACAAAATTTCCTTTTCATTTTTGATTCATTCTTTTTTTTTCAAAATTGCTTTTCTTTCATTTCTTGTCACACCAAACCATTTTTCAGGATAACAAACAAATATGATATCCAAAGATATAATTACCAAAATCACTTGAATTTAGAATCGTCCAGTTCTTGACAAATATAATTATTAATAACAAATCACTTTTTTAATTATTGTCTTTAGAAAAATTCAAAAAGTGATCCACCAAAATTTATCAAAATGCTTTTTTTGAAATTTAAGATTTAAGGGTGGAGTGTACAGTTTTTATTTGTCAACTGCTTTTCAAAAATAAATATTCAAGAATTGATGAGTTGCCATATCACATATTTTTATTTCTTTTTGGTTTGGGGAGTTTCAAGATCAAAAACAAAATACAAAAAAGACAAAAAGACAAATAAATAGATTTTTGGGATTCTTCACAAAAACGAAAAATGTTAAAAGTTACCAGAATGGTTCTCTAAAATTTATGTTTTTTTTTTTATTCTTGAAGAAGTATAAATTACACTCTAAATGCCCTTTTACTTGATTCCCCTCAAAGTTAATTTAAGCCTAAAATCATAGATTTTACGATTGTTAATTAATGAAAAGCATACCCAATTTTTTTTTATTTTTAAAAAGCAAAAACAAAAAATTGAAAAGAAAAAGAAAAAGAAAAATTGAAATTTAAAAAACGTTTTCTAAGAAGCCATTGTTAAAAAATAACTAAAATAAAAAAAAAAAAAACCAATTCTATCTTTAATAAGAACCCCCAAAATCACATCCACGATACTTTTGGTTGATTTAATTTAATTTGGGAATCGTTATTTAATTGTTGTAATTTCAATTTTTTTCTTTGATCTTATTTGCTATAGACCTTTGGATATTTTTTTGTCTTTGCTTTTTAGTTTTTATTTTCAAGTTACTCATACTTCCGTGTTTCAGTGTCTCCAGTATTAGCAAATAACCACTTGATCTTTTTTCCTTTATAACTCTTCTTTCCAATATACAGAAGATTCAGCCAGGTAAAAAATCGAAAAAAATCAAAATTTATGTTTCTTTATCTTCCCTTCAAAAGAAAACATGTCAAAAACCCAAAAAATAGAAAATTTCCGATATACACAAAGAAAATTTTCCATAAACAAAAATTCAAATCTTTTAACCTTCATCGCAAAGATAAACCCCATTCCAAAAATTTGGACACACCCAAAATTAAAAATAGGCAAAAAAAAACACAATTTATTGTATTTTTTATTATTGAAAAGAGGTGATTCAACAAAATTACTCCTGTTTGTCGTTAGGTTATTTTTACTTTGAGAAAAAAAAAAGAAAATTCAAGAAATTTTCTTTTTATTTCATAAATTAAAAAAAACTCCTTTTAGATTTTCCAGGATTTAAAAGAATTGAGTAAAATCCTTGATTTTTCTCCATTCTACTTTAATTCTGGAAAAGCGCCGTTAGATTTTCTTGAGTTTTCTGTTTATTTGTGAAGTGTTCTAGGTTTTTTTACTTTTTGAAATAAACAGAAAATTTTAACAAATTTTCGGTTTATTTCGAAAAGTAAAAAAAACCTAACGAAAATCTATAGATTTGACTATCTTCTTTTAAATTCTGGAAAACTTATACACTCTACGGCACTCCACGGCACTCCCTGAAACTCTAAAATTGTATTTAATTTTTTTTATCCTAACTATAATGTAGGCAAGATTATAACTCATAGGATATCTTTTCTTTAAAAAATGAAAAGAAAAAAATTTATTTCTAAACAAAGACAAGAAAAAGAGAAAGAAAAGTAAGAAATGAAAAAGAGTAAAAAAAATAATAAAAAAAAATAAAAACTTCATTAAAAGTTTTTTTTTGTACCACAAAGTGTTGAGTGGGTTGGTGCTGTTGCCTTTTATTTCGAATTTTTTTGGATCGCAACCATAATTTGTTTTAATAAAGAGATCCAAATATTTGAACAACTATAGATCAAATGAAATAGGCTGCTTTATTAAGTTTTAATTTAGAACTTTATAGATGGGTTGAATCTATAAAGTGCTCAGGTTTTTAAGAATAAGAATTGGTTAAAAAATCACAATTTATTGTATTTTTCCAAACATAATATTAAATCAACATTTAAGTTGCCCAGTATTAATGTTTTTAAAAGTTAATAATTTTTATTCAAATAAAATAAAAAAATATATCAAACGAAAAAATAAAAATCTGTGTGTTCCAATATGATGAAACCAGACGGAACCGAAAAATGTATTGCTAAATTTGTTGAAATTTCACCAACAATTAATGATTGATCAAATGATAAGATACCATCAACAAATTATATGTGGTTTTTTATCAAACAAACTCAAAATTAACCTTCTATCAGCAATTGAAAAAAATTAAACTCCCGATTCATGAAACAAATTATATAACTGGAAAAAACGAAATGAAAACAAAACAGAAAAGACATAAAATGAAAAAATAGTTAGTTTGTAAAATTAAAATTATTTCCAAATTGAACGAAAGTGCAGTATTATTATTCTTTCAACTGTTTTAGCTGTGTCCATTTTTTTGGAATTTACCATTCTGGAAAAAAAATCGTTCTTGTTTTGCGGTGACTCGACAAAATAATTAGTCTTCACCAAGTTAAAAACATATATTTCGCAAATTATGTTTCCAGAAAAAATTTTTCAAAATGGAAAAAAATTGTCAAATCCATTTTAATTGTAAGACGGTCGTGAAAATGAAAATTTTTCAATTATTTTTTTACTTATTTTTCACTGATCAATGAAGATATATGAAACTGAAATTACTCAAAATTGATTAATACCTATTGTTAAAATCTTTAAGACCAATTTTACAAGAATGGGAAAAGCCTAGCATCAAAAAATCCAAAAAATTCACTTTTTCTAAAGTTTACATTTATTTCTCAAATTTGGAAAATTGAACATTCTTAAATTTTGGTTTTAATATTATGAAGTATATATTAATTTTAATAATTAATCTATTTTTTTTGATTTTGTTTTTGCTTGTAAGATGACCGAAAAAACAAGTAAAAAAAGATTTGAAATATTTTCATTTTCACTACCATCATACAATTAAAATGGATTTGACAATTTTTTTCCATTTTGAAAATTTTTTTCTGGAAACATAATTTGCGAAATATATGTTTTTAACTTGGTGAAGACTAATTATTTTGTCGAGTCATCACAAAACAAGAACGATTTTTTTTAAATTAAAAATTCTTTAACAATTTAATCTTTTGATATCTTCATAATTCTTTTTGAAAATTGATTTTAAGAACTCTATTTCTTTTTTATATGTTGTTAATATCCTATTTGTTTATTTCTTTTCTTTCTACAGTAAGCCAATTTTTTGATCATGAGTTAAATTTTTGTAATTGGTAAAAGTTAAAAATACGGGTTAGTTGCACCACACAAATGGTAATTTTACAGGTTTTATTGATTTCTTGATTGTCTAATTAAAACAAAAACTCACTAAAACCATAGTTAGTTTTTTTTTTAATTTAAAATAACCAAAGAAAAATTTTATTCTATTTATTTTGATTCAAAAAAAATAAAACCAAACCCAACAAAAAAATTAGGAATATTATTACAATCAAGAATACCTCAAAAAAAAAAAGTTATATATTTCCTTTCTTAAAACAATTTATCGAAATTTAAAAAAAATAATTAATTTGATCTGAATAAAAATAAGATATAAATTCTTTTTCAAATTAATATTCTTTTTCGTTTTATTATTTCATTTCGATTTTTGATAAAAATAATCTTATAGGGATAGGAAAAAATATTTAGATGAGAGTATTTTAGATGAAGGCGAAATTCTTTTAACAAATGATAACAAAGAAATTACAGAAGGAGCAACCAGTAATTTTTTTGTTATTATGAATTCAAAAGTTTATACTGCAAAAGAGGATGTTATATTATGTGGAATCATGAGAAAATTAACGATAAACGTTTGTAAAAAAATCGGGCTGGAGGTGATTTTTGAAAATCCAAGAATAGAAACAATTGATCTATGGGAGGAAGCGTTTTTAACAAGTTTGTGATTTCATAATTTATAAAATTTTTTTCTTTATTTCATTCTTTTATTATATTATTTTTTCCATTTTAAGTCTAAGGTCGAGTAATTTTGTGAAATATTAAACAAAAATTTTGTTATTTATCACAACTGTTTTAAAAAAAAATGAGTTGTAAGAGGGGGTCTCAAACTGTTTAGTTCATGATTTTAAGAGGTTCGAATAACACTTTTTGAAAATTTTAATCATAACTTTTTTAAAATAGCTATAAGAAGATATTTTGACTTTTTTTTATTATAACTAACCTTATAAGGAACTAGTAACTCTTATTTATTTTTTTTAAAAAGTTAGTGGAGTACTTTTTGTACATTTGTTCAATTAAACTCAATAAGAAACTAAACGCTTTTTTTAAACTTTAGAGAAATGAATAATCATTTTGAAAAGATTTCATTTTTAACCAAATTATTTTTAGTTAAAAAGATCTGATCTATTTGTAATGAATATTTGGTTTTAATCGGAAAAAAAAAAATTTCAAAACACTATTATTTTGTCTTTGAAGAAATCTAACTTTTAGTAATTTCTGATAGTTTGTAGAAAAAAATAAAAATGTAACTTTTCAAATTTTATTTGAAAAATAAAAGAAAGATAAATCAAATATTTAATACTTGAAGATATAAATAATAATTATCTTTTATTTATATTTTCAAATATTTGTTAAATTTCTTGAAATATAAAAAAGAAAGTAATATTTTTTTTCAAATATTCAGAGTATAAATAATGAACCATTATTATTGAAATTAGTATTTGATAATATCTATTATTTTTTTTTTATTAGAATTATTAATTTGAATTAGTTTTGTTTTGCTTGAATTTCTTTATAAAAAAATTGAGAAATAATAATAAAGCCTATTTATACATTTAAAATTTGTGCTTTTATTTTAATACAATGAACAAATTAAGATTGGGTTATTAATTAAAAATAATTAAATTAAAAAGTATTTCTTTATGTTTGAAATTTAAATTTTCCAGGTTTTAAAAAAGTTTTTTGTGAACATTTTTAATTTAATGGTTTGGTGATTATTAGAATATTTTTTTGAAAAACAAGTTGAAAAAATTGATTAGAAAAACACAGTAAATAAAGAAATTATAAAATTTTCCAAGTTTAAAATAATGATTATACTTGTTTTGAAACATGTAGATTTTTTTATATTGAGATTTTTCAAAACTAAGTGGTTTTATTATTAATTCGTGGTTTTGTATAAATTCCTTCACAGACAATAAGATTTCTTTCTTCTTTTAAGAAAATAATTTTTTTGAAAAATAATTAAAAAATAAAGTCTTTTTCAGTTCTACACGTCACAGTTTAATTTAAGTAATGAAACAAATTCTATGAGTTTGATTCTACTCTTTTTTCTAAAATAAATTTTCAATTTGTAGATCAGAATCATTTTACTAATTTTTATTTTTTCAAATTTTATAAAATTTTCTGAATTTTTTTAATTTATTTTTTGCTTTTTTTAATTGTTTGTCAATTTTTTGTTTTTGCTTTTCTAACCATAAAGATGATTTCTGGCTTTTCTTTTGATCTCATTTTTTTTTTAATCCTAGATATTGTTTGTCTTTAGTTTTGAATTTTTATTTTCAATTTTTTGTCTTTGCTTTTTAATCATACATAAAGTTTGGTTGTGTATTTTCCATGAATAATTGTGAAATCTATGATTTTACTCTTAAATTTCTAAAAGGAAATTTAAGTAAAAGTGCACCTATAGTACAATTTACACTTCTTCTTCAATAATCATAATAACATTACACATTTTTTTCAAGTGTTAAAAAAAATAATTAAAAATCTAACATCTTTCACATTGAATTTACTTTACCTAAGCCTAAAAATAACAATAAAAAAACAAATAATTATCTAAAAATATTTTCAAAAATTATTATAATTATAATCAATCCGTATTTAATAGGTTCTTCTCGCAATGCTGTGCCAGTTAGTAATATTCTTTATGAAAACGAAGAAGGAGAATTAAAAAAAAAAATATTCACTTCCCATAAAATAACTAAAAAAATCCAAGCAAATCTTTTAAAACAAATGGAAATTGAATCAGATATAATTGATTTGTAAATAACTCCAAATATAGTACTACATTACAAATCAATAATTCTTTTTAACTTTCTTATTAATAATTATTTTTCAATTTTGAAATAAATTACAGAATTAACCATAATATAATATTACACTAGAAGATTTTTTGCAAATTTTTTTTTTTAAAAAAAAATGTTAAAAACATAGTTTTTACATTGAAATTAATTTTTTCATTCTAGAAAAAATAAATAGAAGAAAATTAGAAAATATTTTTACTTCATAACAATTATTAATGTATGAATAAATGAAATTTTAAGAATACAAATTTATTATGGTAATTTATTTCCTCAATTTATTAAATAAAAAAACCGTAAAAATAACAATAAATTTTAAAAAGATTGTTTTTCAATTTATTTGAAAAAATAGAAAGGTTTTATCAAAAGATTTAGAAACTTTTTTTTTTTTCCAACAAGTTTTGAATTAATAATAATACTTGGTTTATTAATACTTTAGTTTATTTTATTAGTTTGTCTAATTAAACTAAAATTTGTTTCTGTTAAGGTAACCCAACATTTTTTTCAAATATCAATTATTTTATATAATTGATCTTTGAAGTACAAATAAGAAATAAACAGAATAATACACAAATCAAAGAATTAGTTTGATATATGTCTGAAATAAAACTAATAAATCCAATAGATTTTCTTAAAAATTGAAAAACTCAAAATTGTTTCCTATTTATTATTCAAATAACGGTAGGAGATCAAAACAAACATTCTTGTTTTTCTCGATATTTCCCAAAGAATTTCACTTCATTTTCCAGACTTTTCTTTTAGAAATCAAGCCCCCAAACGAAGTGGGTTGGGATTTGTGGTATCTATTTGAAAAAGGAAATTACAATGAAGTGAAAATTTTTAACAGTTATTAATCAAATATCAAGATCAAAGATTGAATAGAATTCCAATAGAAACCAAAATGATTTCTCAATAATCATTTCTATGGTTTCAATAACCTTAGAATAACACCTTTTTACCAAGTGACTAATTGATCTTGTAATAAAAAAAATTTTTGAAACTGAATTAGGTTTTAAAAAAAAGATTGAAAAAAAAAAAAAAAAATGTGAAAAAATGTGAAAAAATGATTTCAATTTTGAAAATTTTTAATATAAATTTTTTCTTCTAATATCCATTCAAACCCTTTAAACACATGTAATACATATATCTCAACTGTGTACCTTTGGTTAGGGTAGGTTAAATTTAAAGAAAAGGAAAACTTTTCTTTAAAGAATTGGAAAAGTTATAAAGGGAAAAGATCAAGGGCTGCTTACCAATAATGAGATAATGAACATGTCAGTATTAATAACTTGAAAATACAAAATCAAAACTAAAAACAAACAATATCTAGGATTAAAAAATACTAGATCAAAAAGAAACAAGAAATTAAACTTTTTTTAATCATAGATGAGGAAAATTTTTTTCAAATATCAATTATTTTTTATAATTAATTTTTGAAGAGCAAATAAGAAATCAACAGAATAATACACAAAGTAAAGAATAGTTGATATATGTCTGAAATAAAACTAAAAAATTAATAGATTTTCTTAAAAATCGAAAAACTCAAATTTTGATGCAACTATTGAGAAAAACAACAATGTTCATTTTGTTCTTCTAATTAAAATCATCAAATAAAATTCCAATAGAAATAAATATTATTTCTCTATAATCATTTTCAATGTTTCAGTGACCTTATAATAATACATTTTTATCAAGTGACTATTGATCTTTAAATAATAAAAAAAATTATAATGAATTAGGTAAAAAAAAAAAAACTTGAATAAAAAAAAAATGTGAAAAAATGTGAAAGAATGATTTCTATTTTGAAATTTCCAAAATAAATGTTTTTGTAAATATCCATTCAAAATGTTTAAAAACATGTAATTTCCCTACCAACAACTTGGAACCTTTGACTGGAAAATGTTTTATTTTGATTAAACTCCTACCTCGTAAATTAACATTCATGATCAATTATCAAATCAAATTATTCTAAATCAACCAAAAGTATCATGGTTGTGATTTTGAGTCTATTTAATTCAAGATTTTATTGTTTTTATTTTTAATTATTAATTTTTATTTCTAGATTTTACTAATAATAAACCTATGTTAAATTTCCTTTTTTTTTTTTTTTTTTTTTTTTTAATTCTGATCAATTTTTTGTTTTTGCTTTTTCAAGTAAAAAGATAATTTCTGGCTTTTCTTTTGATCTCATTTTTTTTTTAATCCTAGATATTGTTTGTCTTTAGTTTTGATTTTTTATTTTCAAGTTATTAATACTGACATGTTCATTATCTCATCATTAGTAAGTAGCACTTGATTTTTTCCCTTTATAACTTGTCCATTACTTTAAAGAAAAGTTATTATTTTTATTAAATTAAAGCATTAATTATGGTTAGAAAACTTAATTTAATAAAGAAAAAATTGAAAATAAAAAATTGAAAATAAAAAATTCCTAAAATAGTTAAAAAATATACAAATTCGAGTACATAGTGTCCCACTTTTCGGAGTCGCGGAATACCAATTTATTAATCACAGTTTGTGGAATCTTATTATTAATAATCTTTCTATCGGGTTTTTTACTCATCCTGTTTCAGGACGTGGATAATTTTTAATTTGGCCATGTCAATGATATAATATTTTTTAAATTTTATATTTTAATTATTTTTCTTGTCTTTTTTATTTAGTAAATTTTCTTTGATTACTCCTTTCTCACAATAAATAAATTGAACCATTTTTCAGTCAAATTTGCCCAGTTATAATGTGTGAATTACTTCTGTTTAAAGGGTTTTAATGGACATTGGAAGAAAACATTTATTTTGGATAAATCAAAATTGAAATCATTTTAAAATTTTACTTTTTTTTTTTTTTGTGGCTTTTTTTTTTGATACATAATAAGCTGCAATTTTTTTTTTTTTTTTTGAAAAAGTTCTGGGCTTGTTTTGAAATCATACTTTTCGTTTCTGAGATATTAAAAAAGGTAAACAAAAAAACTTATAAACTGGAATATATATATATATATATATATATATACATGTGTGTGTGTGTGTGTGTGTGTATGAAGTAATTACCTTAAAAGCCTTGGAAAACGATTCGAATTGACGATTTCCCATTTAAGTGGGAGGGGTTGTATTTAAAACCATGAAAATGGGTTGATTTTCTATTTTGAAAACACTAAAACAATACAAAGTAGGTTTTCAGTCTAAAACCATTGAAAAAATGTAAACGATTTAAACACTAAGAAAAAGAATTATTTTTTTAAAAAAAAGTACGAGTTGGGGAAGAAAAGTGGTCCAAAATTAAAAATTTTTTACCAATTCCAAATTAGATCAGCTCACCTATTTTTTTTTTGTATTTTAATTACATATATATATATATATATATATATCAGACAAACGAATTTTAAGTGTCGTTCAGGTGTGTAGAACTCGTTTAATGAAGTCAAAAAAATCGTAATACACGTGCAATATAAACTAGATTCCAAAAATTTGGAAACAGTTTAAACAGGGGAAAGAACATCATTACTACACTTTAAATTCAAATTGGAAAGAATTTTGATTTTACAAACAATTTCATTTTTTGTCTTTTTTGTTTTGTTTTCATTTCCTTTTTTCCATTACGTAATCTGTTTCGTTAGATCTCGAAATTTTTTTTCAATGGTTGATAGAAGTTTAGTATTGAGTTTGTTTAATTTGAAAATAACATACAATTGGTAGATGGTATCTTATCATTTGATCGATCAACAATTGTTGGTGAAATTTCAACAAATTTACCAATACATTTTTTGTTCCGCTCGTTTCATTATTTTGGACACACATGTTTTTATTTTTGAGTTTTATATTTTTTTCTTTTATTTGGGTGAAAATGATTACTTATTAAAACATTAATACTGGGTAACTTAAATGTGGTTTTATATTAGGTTTGGAAAAATACAATAAATTGGGTTTTTTTTTGCCTATTTTTGATTTTGGGTATGTCCAAATTTTTGGAACGGGGTTTATATATATATTGAGTTTTAATCACCACTTTAAGAAATACGGGAATTGGATATGAAAGAGATAATTAATATAAAAAATAAAAATATGTAAAAATTTTTGTAAAATAGTTTATTAATTGAATAGAAAACTAATATAAATTATCATTTCAAATTAAAATTTTTCTATGAAATAAATGATGAATAAAAACAAATATAAAATAAAAAAATAAAAAAATCAAAAAATAAAAAAAAAAAAAAAGGAGCATATTAAAATTATTTTTTTTCATATAAGAATAAAACATCTTTTGTTGAAAACAAATCACTAAAATTTTTTGATTTTAAAAAGGTCTTAATATCAATTCCATTAAATCCTTGGACTGGTTTAATTAATTTCCACTTATTGCTATCAAGATTGGAAATTTCTGTAATTAGATGAGAATATCTTAAAAGTTGATTAATTTTTAAATTTTCCTTTTTGGAGTATGCGATATTTGGTATTTCTAAAAAACGAGAAACACCAGTTTCTGCAGCATACACATCGATATGTAAAAACGGTTTAAAACTTAATTTTTGATCATTTAAATATGAATTCATTTCTAATAAAGCCTTACCACCGGGATAGTTATTGATTGAAGCAAATAAAAATGATAATGTAATCATGATTCCAGCAAATAATGAGCAATATCCGATAAATAATACAAAATAAGAAAAAAATTTTTTTGGGGATTTTGTTTCGATTTTTGGATCTGTTTTATTCGTAGTCTTTTTAATATTTTTAATATTTTTTTGATTTGTTTTATCTTTCTGGTTCCTTTGGTTATTTAATTTTTTTTGATTCTTTTGGTCTTTTTGGTTCTTTACGTTCTTTTGGCTTTTCTGATTTTTTTGATTCTTGTGATTCTTTTTAATGGGATGAATTTCTTTTTTTTTGTTGTCTAAACAGTATGACCAAATTGCTGAAGCAAACATATTAAATATTGGAATTGCAGGAAAAACGAATCGTAATTCTTTATGAGGCAAAAATGAATATAAAAATAAATATACTATGGCAACGATTGCTAGATGTGTTGCAGGCGATTTTTTTAATTTTGGGAAACAAAAAATTGATAAGCCGAAAATCGGTAAGGAATTCAAGATCGCCTTTGGTATCAGTCTCGCGAAATACCAATAGAAGGGAGAAGTGCCCCAATCAGAAGATTTGTTTTGCACAGTGTTATACAGCAACACAACACCTTCTGGCCAAATGGCTTTTTTCCAAAAGAAACTATCGATCAGAAATGAAAGAACAATCCCACTAATAGCCGGCGTTATTGACCAAACCAGAAACTCACTAAAAATGCGAAGATAACAATTAAAGTTGCTTGATGGGCGGTTATGGTGATAAAGAAATGTTTTGTTTGCTCTTGCTTTTGGATCCTTTGGGATTTCTGGAAGAGACATCAAGATTTTTCTTCTTAAAAACAGTGCGTAAATGCTTAAGGGCACAAACAAGACGATCAAATCACATCTAAAAATTATTCCACCCAACACCATAAGTGTAAACGATTTTCTGATTTGTGATCTTAACAGCGCAGAAATTGAATAAATTGCCAAGATCAAAGCAAACGTATTGGGCAAAGTTCTTGAGCTATAAAATAACAAATGAAATTGTGTGCTTGTTAATAACACAAAAAAAGTCCCAGCCTTTTTTGATATTACCTGATCGATTGCTGATCTTAAATTTGTTAAGCTTAACCAGGTCATTAATCCTAAAACGCAACGCACAAGATATAACATTTGGTATTTATTTAAAAGAAATTTGAAAGGAAAGGAAAAGAAGGTTAAAGCTAATGGTCCGATAAATGTTCTTGGTACAACGCCAGGGAATTGATGGTGATCAAAGCAGTCCAAAGTTTTGCAATATAAGAGATCGTGTGTTGCTTGCAAATTAAAACTTTCTTCCACTTTGTTGTATGGCGACATAAAGACATAAACAAGAAGAATTGTTAATGGAAGCAGATCAATTGCCCGAAATGATGGTAAATGTTTCTTGATACTTTGGTGGTTCATAAGTTTTTTCTTTTTGTTTTTTATTGTTTTCGCTTCTAAATATTATTATTTTTAAAGAAAAAGAAGTAAAAAATGAAACATTTCTAGTAAAGCAAATTAGTTATTGTCAGATATGAATAGTTTTTAATAGTTTCTATTTTTCTCTTTTGTTGTTTGTTTCTTCATAGAAATCTTTTTTTGGTTCAAGGACTGTGTTAAATTTGTCGTAAAATCAAACATCTTTAGAATCTTTAGTTAGCCTGATCTTTAAAGTTTTAAGGGGGAACCTTCGAAAACAATTCTTCCAATATACAGCTGTTTTAAAAAAGTGTGGACTCGAAGTTTTATAAGTAGGGATTAAAACTGTCTAATTCATATGTTTTAATCAGCTCAGTCAACACCTAATAAAACTTTTAGTACACACTTTTCTAAAACAGCTGTACCACAAATTATTCTGTTCTATTTTGATGAAAGTTTAAATCTGTATTTATCCACAGATTAAATTAATTTTTTCAACAAATTACCTTTTTTTTTATTTTTATTTATTGTTTTAATTATTTGTTCTTTTATATTTACCAACTTATCACTAAGTAGTCAAGAGGAGTGGTTTTGATTTATGGAAATTATTCAATTTTTATGAGTTATTAACACAAAAGTACAAATAACTGACTTCAATGAAAAATTAATTTAATCTCTTCATTAGTGTTATTCTTAAGAACTTGGTAATCTGGGTTTTCTATTGAAACGAAAAATAGACTTCAAAAAAAGAAATGAATATTTTTTTTAAAAAATAATTTATTTTAGTCTTTCAATAAAAAAGAGTATTCCTCTTAACTAATCGAAAAGGGTGATATTTGTTGTGTAGTAAAAACACATTTTTATACTTTTTCGATAAAAAAACAAAATAATGTCTTTTTTTAATTGTATAGTATTAAATGATTCTTTTTTCTTTCAATTTTAAACCCAAAGCCATTTTCAGTTTAACTTTTATTTTTAATAGAATCCCATTCTTTTCAAAATTTAATAATTAATAAAAAGATTTTAAAAAATTATTTTCTAAAGGAATTTCATCATTACTCAAAAATAAATTAATAATTGAGGGTTTTCTTTTTAAAAATATAGTTTACATCATCATTTTTGTCAACTCTAATTTTTTTATATTATTTTCTGATAAAAAAATTATTTTACTTTGAAATAGAATCAAGAGAATCTTTTTCTTTTTTTTTTAATAGAACTTTGATACTAAATAAAAAATTCTTGTTTTGATTCCATGTATTCAAATCATATTAATTTTTAATACTTTGAGAAAAATTATTCTAAAAAGGGAATTTAACAAGTTGAAAATGTTGATGAAAACAGATTCTATTAGAATCTATTTTAATTATATTATTTCCTATTTTAAATTTTTGTGATTTTCAAAATTCCATTAATAGAACCATTTTTGGAACTTTGGTGGGGTATCTTCAGAATTTATTTGGAACTAATTTCCTGAATTTATATATATTGGTTATGATATTGTCTTTCAACCCCTCTAAATTATCTAATATAAATAGAGATTAAACTGAAAAAAGGACATTAAAAAACTATAATAAAGATTATTGTAGATTTGTAGACAACCAAAAGGAAAAAGAATATTTAAGAGAGAAAAAAAAGTCAAAGTATATCAATAAATGGTTTGTGAAAATCAAAGCTTAATTTTTCCGAATAGTCCAATTTAAAATATTTAAAAAAGAGATATGTGCACTCAGTGTTTATTTGACTTTTTTTCTGTAAAAATACATGAATTAATAGTCTTATGAGTCGTTATTATTCCATAAAGAAAAAATAATGTATATCTGTAAAAAATATTGTTTGATTGAAAAATTATTATTTCTTATTATGAAAATTTCTTGTATTCATTTTCTGACAAATTCCTTAATAATTTTACAACAATTCTTGAAAAGATCCACACTTATTTAATTTTTTGTTTTCATTTATGTTAAATTTACAACTCTTAAAAATATTAAAAGCAATAATTCAAAATGGCTTTGTCACTTTAAAAAAAATAAAAATCAAAAAAAAAACACAAGAAAAAAGTTAATTTTTTTCAATTATTCTCAACAATCTTGAATAATCCGCTTAATGATGTGAATAAAAAATATTTCTTTTTTGAATAAACAACAAAATAAAGAGTTTCCAATCAACATACTTTTTTAAATAAAAGTAAAAAATATTAGAAACAATGCAATATTAAAGTAAGTTTTATTAGGTTGTGTAAACATATGGCATTTGTTTTTTGAGAATAAATCAACAACAAGACAAACAATATCAATTTCAACGATAAGGTCATTTTTTTGATTTTGTTCTCAAGGATTTTTCTCCACTCAACTTCGTTCTCAAAAAAACAAAAAAATGTCCAAGTTAAGGCACTTAAGAAAAACCAACATCAAAACAACTTTTCGTTTTGCTTTAATTTTAGTTTCGGATCTCATGATTAAAGACAACCTAGTTTATTTAAAATATAAGCGT
Source organism: Anaeramoeba flamelloides (assembly GCA_027625915.1). Taxonomy (NCBI): domain Eukaryota; family Anaeramoebidae; genus Anaeramoeba; species Anaeramoeba flamelloides. Next base: position 720,297 of record JANTQA010000026.1, read on the forward strand.
GGCAGTCAAACGGGAACAACAAGAAAGGTGTATGTGAATGAACTGAATTATGCAAGGTTTTATGAAGAGCGAGCGATCAATTGTACCTTTTTTGAAAACAAGAAAAAAAAAGGTGTGTTTGATCGAAAGATCTTGACGATTTCACTCAAGGTTATTGGACAAAATGCAAAGAATTCCAAAAAAAGAAGCAAAGAGTCAACCATTGGAAGAGTCAGTGTTGACATTTCCAAATTTCTCAACCAAAAGGAGCCAACGCTAAATATGTACAAATTTAATGTTCCAAAGTCAAATAGCAAAAATATTACAATCACACCTTTTTTATTAATGTGCTTCCAAGTGAGTGAACAGAAAACACGACAAAGACTAACGCCCCTGTTGATGGACGAACAAATTAAGGAAAAGTTAATTTTGTATCTTCAAAATTTAGAAAAGAAAGGCCAAACAAATCAAAACGAAGAAAAAAAAACAAATCAAAACGAACAACAGTCCAGTTTAGTTCCTATTTATAAAGAATATACAGATTTTACTGACTTCACTGCAGTCAGTAATTCTGATTCAGATGTTATTGCCGACGAAGGGATTGCTTTTGATGATAACTTTATGAGGACTTTATCGAAAGATGAAAAATTAAAAATTGTACAGAATCATATCAACCAAAATAAAAAAATGGATCAATCAACTACAAATGAAAAAGAAAATGAAAAAGAAAAAGAAAAAGAAATAGAAAATGAAAAAGAAAAAGACAAAGAAAAAAAAAAAAAAAAAAGTCAGAGAAATGAAAAAAAAAATAGCACAGAAAAAAAAGAGAAAAAAAAAAAATACACAAAAATTAGTAAAAATCCTCAAAAAAAAACAAGAGCTAAATGAATTAAAAAAGAAGTTAATAAGTCAAAAAAAGAAATTAACAAAAAGAAAACAAGCAATTCAAAAATATAAATTATTAAATAAAAAAAAATTAAAAAAGGCGAGATTAAAGCATGAAGAATCTAAAAAAAAATTAAAGGATCCTTTCCAAAGATGGTCTGTCTTAATTGAAACGAAAAAAGATCAAAAAAAAAATATTCAAAGTCAATTAAAATCTCTAGAAAAAATGGAAAAGAAAAAAAATGAATCATTTAATAACTCTTTAAAAGAAATTGAATCGCAAAAACAAAAAGAAAAAGAAGATCAAGAAGAAGATCAAGAAGAAGAAGAAAAAAATGAAAAAGAAAATGAAAAAGAAGAAGAAAACGAAAAAGAAAACGAAAAAGAAGATACTAAAATTGAAAAAATGAAAAAATTAAAAGAGGTAATCGAAAAAACAATTCAGCGAACAAAATTAAAAGAAAAAGAATTAATCAAGGAATTGGAAAAAATGATTAAAGTTATTGAAAAATTAAAAATAATTAATACTGAAAAAAATTCGTTCATAATTGAATTAGAAAAGAATGATGAAGACAAAAAGAAATTAAATAACAAAAAGAAATTATATGAAAAAAAATTAAAAGAGTTCCAAATATTACAAAGGCAAAAAAAGGAAAGTGAAAAAAACGAAAAAATTTCAAGAATCAAAGTAGAGTCTGAAAAAAATATAAATAAAAAACGAGAAGAAATTAACAATTTAAAAAAAAAAAAAAAATTGATTTTAGAACAAATAAAATCAATAAATCAAGAAAAGGAAAAGTTTGTTACAAAAGAAAAAGATATTGAGGATAATTTACAAAAATATGAAGAAAAAATTGACAAAATTCAGGAATTGAAAGAGAAAAATGCAAAAAAAACAGAGCAATTAAATAAACAAAAAATTGAAATTATTGAAAAAGGAAAGGAGAAATTATTAGAAACGTTTCAAAAGCAATTAATTCAAAGGGAAAAAAAGGGCAACCAGACTATAATTTTGAAAAGGGAATTAATTGCAAAAAAGTCAAATGAGCAAAAGGATCTTGAGGAGAAAAAAACGATAGCAAAACAAAAGATTGTTGAAATAAATGATTATTTAAATACCGATTTAAAGGAAAAGGAGGAAGAAATATTAAAGGATCGGGATCGAATCAACGAATTAGAATTGGCCTTCAAAAAAAAGCAAGAAGAATATAACCAGAAAAGAGAGGAGCAAAAGGAAGAACAAAAAAAGCAATTTTTATTAGAAATTGAAAAGCAAAAAAGAAAAAACATTGAAGAAAAAACTAGTCAATTGACAAATAAAAAAGAGTTATTACAAAAAATAAACAATGAAATAGAAATTGACTTGAAAGAAAAAAAAGTAAATTTGGAAAAAATAAAAAAGGAAAATTTCGAAACGGAAATAATGATTAATAAAGAAAAGGAAATTTTAAATGAACAAGAAAATACTATTAAGGAATTAAAAGAATTAAAAAGCGAACAACAAAGCAAAAAAGAAAATTTAAGAAAGCAATGTTTAGAATTATTAAATAATAATTTAAATCAACACAATAATGAAAAGGAAAGGAGAATTAATGAATTAAAGAAATTAAATACAGAATTAAATGATCAATTGAAGGAGGTTAATAATGAAAGGCAAAAGATAAATAATATACTAGAATCGGTCATAAAACAAAAAGATTTTTTAATAGCTAAAGAAGAATATTATTTAAATGAAAAGAAGAAAATAAAAGAATTAGATTTAAAAAATAAAGAAAGAAGAATTGAATTCCAAAATATTAAACAAAAAAAAACTGAAAATGAACAAAAAATATTTCGAGAAAAATACAATGAGCAATTAAAACAGTTAATTAAAGAAAAAAAAGAGCAAATCAATGAAAAGAAATTAAAAGAAAATATTTATCAAAGAAAATTAACTTTAGTTTTAAAAAACAAAAAGAATTTAAAAGAATTGAAAGAAGAAATTAAAGATAAAAATAAACAATTATCCATTGAAAAGGAAGAATTATCATTTAGTAAACAAGAAATCAAAATCATAAAAGAAAAATTGAATAAAAAAACTGAAGAAAAGGAAAAATTAAAAAGGCACATAATTGGGAAATTAAAAAAAAAAATGGACAAATTAATAATTAAAAAAAAATTAGAAAAAAAAATGGAAAAAAAACAAAAATTAAAAATAGTGATTGCAAAATTACCTTTAACGAAAAAAACAATTTTAAATAGCCTACAAAAATATGAAAAAAAATTAGAATTATTAATTATCCAAGAGAATGAAATCAAAGAAAGAAGGAACAAGTTAATGGAATTAGAAAAAGAATTTTTAAAAAAACAAGAAACAATAAAAAATTTGCAAAAACAAAAAAGAGAATTTGAAAAAAGAGAATTACTTGATCAAATGAATGATAAAAAACAAAATTTAGAAAGGGAAATTCAAAAAAAACGAAAAGAAAAAAAAGGTAAAAAAAAGGAATATGAACATTTAATTGAAATCTTCAAGCGGTTAAATGAACAAAAACGGGAATTGCATTTCGTAAATAAAAATAATGAGGAAATGGAAATAAAATTAAAGAAGAAAGAAGAAGATATATCAATCTTAAAAGAATTTCTTGAGGGTTGCAAAGAAAAAAAAAAGAAATTGATTAAAAAAGTTTTGGAAGAATTAATTAATGAAATAAATAATTTGAAAGAAAAAAAAAAAATTGACATCAAAATGAGAAAAAACGAAAAATTAAAAAGAGAATTGAATTTAATAACCAACCAAAAAAACGAAATTCTCAATAAAGTAAACAATTTGAACAAAGAGCATGAGCAGAATAAGGAAAGAAAAATCAAACAGTTTCAAATTCGAACGCAATTAATAAATACCTTAGAATTAAAATTCAACGATCAAAAAAAGAAAATTCAAGAAATCAAATTGAAAAAAATTGAATTCAATAATATAGCTTTATTGAAAAAGGCCAGAATTGAACAAGAAAAAATCATAAAGGAAAAAAAAAATAAATTAAAATCGTTAAAAAATAAACAAAAAATATATAAAAAGGAATTACAAGAAATATTGGTAGTTAAAACAGAAAATTATCAAGTTGCAATTAAATTATCAAAATTGAAAAAATTATTAGAAGGTATTGAAAAGGAAATTAGTAAAAAGAAACTGAAAATGGAAAAAATGGAAAAAGAGTTAAACAAGAAATTAAAAAATAAAGAATTAATCAAATCAAAATTATTAAAAATATTAAATCACGAAAAGGATAAATTAACTGAAGATCATAAAAAATTCACCAAATTGAAAGCTATGAAAAAATCTAATGAAAAAAAATTAAAATTATTATTGTCCCATAAAAAGGAATTATCAAAGTTGGGTAAAATTGTGAAAAAAATTGAAAATGGATTTAAAAATAACAAAATCAAATTGAATAATGAAAGAAAAAATTATCAAAAGAAATCTTTACGGTATTTAAAAATAAAAAAATCATTAAGTTCGTTAAAAATACAATTAGAAAAAAAGAAGAAAAAAAAAAGGGAAAGGGAAGAACAAAATATTATAAAACAGAAAATTGAAGAATTAAATCAAATTAGATTGCTTGACAAACAAGAAAAATACTTTAATTCGAATCCTAATTCACCAAAGATCCGAAATAAGAATGAAAATGTCAACAAGAAGAATAAGAATTTAAGCAAGGATTTAAATTATTTTTTGGATCATAAGGAATTTACCAAAATTGAAGAAGACAAAAAAACAATTTATGAGAAAGATAAAGAAAATAATAACAATCAAATATTAATAAAAAAAAATACCAACACAATAAAAAGAAATTTGGTCTTAATTAAAAAAAATGATATCAATAAAAATAAATTAAAGGAATCTTTACATATTGATCAAGTGAAATTAAAAATTAAATGGTTAATTGAAAAATTATTATTATTTTCACATTTAAATAGAAATATCGATTTGCAATTTGATGATGAGAATGATGAGAATAAGAATAAGATTAATGATTTGCCAATTCAATATATAATTAAATATTTTGATGATAATAATTTGTTTCAATATAAATATAAAAATTGTTTATTAATTTTAATTGAAAATTTGAATTATTTGATTGATTTTCATCAAAATGATAGACGCATTTTAGTTTGGTATCTAAGAAATATATCACTTTCAATCAATTTATTAATTCAAGTTTTTTTGAAGAATTTTAAAAAATCTAATGATTTAAATTTGTTAAAAAATATTCAAAGCTTTAAATTATTTCAATTAAAAAAAGATACGGAAAATGAAAATGATAATGATAATGAAAATGATGATGATGATGATATGGAAATTAAAAAGGATAATGTAAAAAAAGTAACAAAGAATGGGGAGAAAGAGAAGAATGAAACCAATGAAAGAGAAGGAAAAAAAGGATTGGATAAAAAATTGTTAATATTGTTATTAAAAGAATTTGGTAAATTATTTGAACAAGTTTATAGTATAATATTAGATTCTGCTTGTTCTTATTTGGAGCCTAGGTTAATTAGAACATTTTTATATAAAAAAAAGACCCCAACTCAAAAAGAAATGGGACAATCTTGTTTTATTAATCCGAATATTAAATCAATTGTAGACATTTTAGATGAATTTTGCTATTTAAAAAATTTCCCAGATCTGCCAAAAAATGTGGCTTATGAGTTTATTAGCCATACTTTAACATTTATTAATTCTTTGTTAACAAATCAAATGATAACAAAGCATCAATGGTGCACTATAGAAACTAGCTTAGAAATTAAACAATCGCTTTCAGAATTGGAAGAATGGTTACAAAAGAAAACATTTAAAACAACAATCCAAAAAGTAAATCAATTAAAACTTATCGGAGATTTATTAATGATGAATAAATTAATATTAGAAGACAAAAAGAATAATTACGAGTTGGTCACTACTGTGTTTAGTAGTATACATTTATTTAATATTTATAAAATTTTATCTCACCACACACCAGACCCATTCGACCCAATACAAATCCCGAAAGAGGATTTACAGCATTTTTTACAGTTTGTAAAAAAGAAATTAAACAAAAACAAATTGCAAATTCAATTATCAGACCTTGATTTTAAAGAGCCAATAGTAGTAAAATTTAATCAAAATTATGATTTTAATAAAATTACAAATGATCAGTCATTATACCAAGAAATGGAAAATTTTTTTTATTAATTTGATCATCCTTTTAATTAATCTTTTGAAAAAAATATTTTATTATTATTATTTATTTTTTATTTCGAAACAAAAATTTTATCTTTAACCAATCCACAATCAATAAGCCCAATTAATTATTTAAAAATAAATATAATTTCAAAAGTATTTTCACTTTTTATATAAACTATTTTTTAAAAATGTTGACTCGCTTTATAATGTTATTACCAGTAATTTTGTTTGTGCTTTATCCTGTTTTCTTCGAAAAATAAAATTGAAATTTTTAGATCAAGATAGTTTATTTTGAAAAAAAAATATCAAATTTTGAATAAATTATTCGTTATGAAATCCATCATTAAAAATTTGCTTTTCTGGTTGATTAAATTTGATTTTATTCCAAAATTTATTTTAATAACAACATGTGTTGAGAATCTTGGAATTTCAAGTTGAGTTCTATTTTTTTTTTAAAAAAAGTATTTCATCTTTTAATAAATTCCGTAATTGAAATAGTAAAATTTAATAAATTAACAAAAAAAAAAATTATAAAGGTTTTGAAATTAAACTCATAGTTTTATTTATTTTTTTCTTTTGTTTAAATTGGATCTACTAATTGATTCACAATTTATTATAAAGAATAAAAAGTGTTTACTTTTAAATAGTTTTATTCTTTAATCATGTTTTATAATAAAATAAAAAAAAATTATATAGACATTTTTGAAATATATATATATATATTAATTTAAATATAAAAAAATGATTATTACTTGAAATAAAAAAATAAATTTAAAAAGAAAATTAAAAAAAAAAATAATTTTTTGAGAATAGTTAATTTGTATAATGCTTTGATTAAAACCATTTTTTGTTTTTGAAAATTTGTAATTTATTTTAATAATATTGTTGTTTTGACATAATTTGTTGGATTTGTTGGTTAACAATAGCTATTTAAAATAAAAGTTAAAATAAAAAAATGAATTTAAAATTTAGGAACCAATTGAAAAATAATGGAAAAAGAGAAAATGGTGGATAGATCCTTACGATGTTCAGATAAAAGTTTAAGTGTATCTTGGGCTAAAGGCTTTATCTTATCATTTTTGGAATTCAATATTTCAATTAAACGGTTAACAATTCTTAATGAAACAAGATAATTGATAATATCAGACCACTAATTATTTTAAACAAGTTATAGATAGTAATTAAATAAATAGAAAAACGAATAAGGTTTTTTAGAAATAAAATTATTGTGATAAAATTAAAAAACACTTTTTTTTAAAAAAAATTTTTCTTTAATCATGTTTTTACAAAATTAAAAAACATTTTATTTTGAGTAGACATATCTCTTTTAACTCGATGGATTTATTTTGAAAAAAAAAATTAAAAAAAACGTTAAAAATTTAGGAATAACATTTCTCAAATTATTATTGGAAAATAGTTTATTTATTTACATATTCAAATTTTCAATTCTTGAATCTTGCTAGCTTTTTTCAAATTCAAGTAAAAATAAAAAAATATTTTATACATTACAATTTATTTGGCATTTTTTTTTTAATTTTTAAAGTGAAAGTTTGAAATTAAATTTTAATTTTTTTTTATCTCAAAATTTAATAAATATGTTGGTTTCAATAATTTAGTTTTCAGAAATAGTAATAAACTGATAATTATTATATATTGATTAGACATAAAAGAATATATATGTATATAAATAATTTATATCATTAAATTGTTTCTGTTTTTTCCAAAGTTAAAATTTTGGTTTTAATACTTAATACTTCTGTAATCTACAAAATAAAAAAAAATACCAAATTTTTTTTATAAAGAATTCATTTTTAGACTATTTGAATTCTTTCTATTAACTGCTTTGAAAAAAATATTTAACTGAAAAATTTAATTTTTAATTTAATTTTTTTCAATAGTTTTCATCATTTTTTTCAAAGATCTAAAGGATTTTACCCATTCATTTTAATCAAATCGTCTTAATCTTCCCCAAAAAAAAAATTGGCATTAATTTTGTTTTTAGAAATAAACAATTATAAATGGCTAAAAATGTATTTTTATCAAGTATGGAAAAGTAATATTTTACACATATTAAAACTCTTACTGGAAAATTAATTGAATTTCAAATGTAAAATCTTCTGGTTTAAGATAATTTCAAAGTTTATCATTATTAATACAACACTTGTATCACTAATCTATAATTATTAGAATACCAAAGTGACTGAATTGACTCGTGAGAAATAAAAATCCAAAAAGTTATCAAAATTTGAGTTTTACTTATTCAAAAGTAATGAAAATATTCTGTCTTCTTTTTAACTTTTAGAATGAACATCTTACAAGATCTTTTATATTTTTTGTTTTTCAAGTTTGGTTTGAAAAAGTAAGTTCATTTGATTTAAGAAGGACAAAAAAAAATTATTTTTTTTATTCTTTTATAGCTTCTATTCAAACTTTTTAAAAGTTCTAAGTTTTGATTTTCTTATTCCTTTTCAAATTTAGTGTTCTAGATTCAAGTTGATTTCTTGAAGGTATTTTCTTGAATTTTCTTGAATTTACAAATTTCAAATTTCCATAACAATTCCCCTTTGATTTTGAACATTTAGAAGAATCTATTGAAATTTGAGAACAGATCAAAAAAAGGAGTCTAGATATTCTACATTTATTTGCTATTTTAGGTGAGAAGAACTGGAAATTTATTCTTTATTGAGTTTTCTCATCTTTTTTTCACTGAAGCCATTTTGGAAAATTTAACTGGAATTCGATATCTTTTTTTTTTTTTATCTCTGGTTACCCCAAAGATAGATAATCAATTGGAAGAACACATTACTGGAATACAATTTAAACTTGACTATTAAAATAACAATTTTACAAAATGGAAAAGTAACATATTTTAATTTTATTCTTTGCAAAATTAAAATCATGAAAGCATAATTATATTTAACTTTTGTTTATTTTTTTGAATTCTTTTTTGGCTATGATTTTGCTAGGGACTTTTTTTTTTAATATCATTCTCCAAATAGTTCAAAATATTTAATTTTCAAAATTTGTAAAAAAAAAATTGTAATGTTTTTAAAAATGGTTACATTTAGCATTACAGTGAAAACATTGATGGGTACTTTATTAATTTTTCAAGTATAGCTATTTAAAAAAAAAAAAATATGAACAGTGTTTATAAAACAAAATAGAACAAAATCGATAACATTTGTTTAAGATTTTTTTTAAAATACACATTTTTGAAAATGGCTTTCTTATTTATAATATCATTTTTAATTAATCGGAATTTCATTTATGTGTGAGCATCTTCTATTAATAAATAAATCAAATTTTTAAAATTATCATTTGAATTGGGAAAGGTATTGAATAATTTTTTGAATTTTTCCTATTTTATGTTTTTTCTAAAAATTTTCATTTATTTTTTGTTTTTTCATTTTTTCTTTTTCAAACAAAAAAATTAAAATTGATTGAATTTTAATGATTTCAAATCTAGAAGGTTCTATTTTATAATACACTAGAAGTCTAGTCAATGTTAATCGATTGTTTTTTTTTTTCATTCTTTCCAATAAAATAAAAATGTAAACCTCATTACAAAAAATATTTTCGAAAGTTTTTAATTTTTAATCAAATTCTCGTAACAAATAAAAAGCTGGTATAATATAATATTTAATTAATCATTTATATTTGAAAAAAAAAATTATTTTTATGAATTTAAAAGTCAGTGTTGGTAAAATTTGAAATGAGATTTATTATGTTTATAAAAAAATGAAGAATAAAAAAATAAAAAAATGAAAATTTTACTTGTGTTTGATTTTCGTGTCTTTTACGACAAAGATTTTGAACTCCAATTAAGGCACCATATTGTGTAAGAATATCTTCAGAATTTATATATCTAATCATCAATCCAATTCCTCCACATTTTAGCATTGGCATTTGAAGTTCGGCTATGGTTTACATTAGATTTATAAATTATATATAACATGATTAATATCAATAAAAGTTGGTTTTCGTTCAACTAACATTTATAAGAGATACGATGATTAAAAAAAGAAATTCTTAACCAAATTTATTTAATTTTTATAATGTAACACAAATGTTTATCATTATTGTTAGGGATTTTTTTTTGAAGAATTATTTTCCCAAAAAAAGAAAATTCACAATTGGAAAAAAATTGTTTTAAGTTGGAAAAGAGAATAATAAATTTAAATAACCTTTTCATTAAATTATTAAAAAACAATAAAAAGTTTCATTTATTTATTTTAATTCTTTATCAAAGCCATTTCCAAAAAAAAAGAATGGCAAATTTATTTTAAAATATCTTTATTAAAATCGATTCTAATATTGCTTTTCAAATATCCAGAATTATTATTCACTATGAGTTGGTTGTTCATAGTAATTCAATTTGCTTATTTACAAGGCTTTACTTTAATTAAAGATATCAAAGTTTCTGATATCAATTTTATATGTGATTTTTTTTTGGAGGTAAAAATTGGTGTTTATTTTCTTCTTTTTGATATTAAAAAAAAATTTCGGAACTATGTTTAATCTCAACAAATTTTCCAATAGAAAGTAAAGCATATAACTGTATTTTGTTGTTCAAAAAATCATTGTATCCTGACCATATTATTTGTTATTTATTGAAATTGGCCGTACATTGTTTTCTCCAACAAAAAGTGTTTATTTTATTTTTTTCCATTTGTCCAGTTACCTAATCTGTTTCGTTAGATCTGGAATTTTTTTTAGATGGGCTGATAGAAGTTTAGTGTTGAGTTTGTTAAATTGAAAAATCACATATAATTGGTCCATGGTATCTTATCATTTGATCGATCAACAATTGTTGGTGAAATTTTTAACAAATTTACCAATACAATTTTTGTTCAGATCGTTTCATTATTTTTGACACACCTGTTTTTTTTAATTTTTTCATTTTATATTTTTTTCTTTTATTTGGATGAAAATGATTACTTATTAAAACATTAATAATTGGTTACTTAAATGTGGTTTTATATTACGTTTGAAAAAATTTAATAAATTGGGTTTTATTTTGCCTATTTTTGGTTTTGGGGTGTGTCCAAATTTTTGGAATGGGGTTTTGTCAATTTTTTCAACAAATTTTTAATAAGAATTCTAAGAAAAAAAACTTCAAAAGATAGTATTAGAAATACTGTTCTTGTGTTTAATCCTCCGTTTTGTCTTTAGTCATTCATCTTTCTTTTATTAATTTATTTCATTTTCAGTTTCTATTAAGGTTTCCGAATTAAAAACCCTGTTGAACTTTTTTTCGCAAATGGTAATTTAACACAGAAAAATTATTTTATGGCAATTCTCAAAAAAAAAATAAAAAGTCAAGATCTTTTTGTTTTCTCAAAAAAATATGTAAGTCTCTCTTAACGTATAAAAACAGTTTTATTTTTACTTTTTTGTACTTTTTTGAAAAAAAAAAAAAAGAACTGTTTAAACCATTTTCGAGTCAAAGTGGTCCAGTTGTAGGGAGTGAATTACATGTGTCTAAAGCGTTTTTAATAGATATTAGAAGAAAATTTTATTTTGGAAATTTCAAAAGTGAAATCAAAATTGAAAACATTTTTTGACTTTTTTTTTTTTTTTCTTTGATTTTTTTTCTTGAAACTTAATTCATTTGTAATTTTTTTTTTATTGCAAGATCTCAAGTCACTTGGTAAAAGGGTGTTATTTTAAGGTTATTGAAACTGTAAAAATGATTGTAGAGAACTAATATTTATTTCTATTGGGATTTTATTTGGATCTTCAATTGAAGATCAAATTGAACATTGTTGATTTTCTCAATAAAGGTAACCCTGAAACAACTTTGAGTTTTTCAATTTTTAAGAAAATCTATTGCTTTTTTAGTTTTATTCCAGACGGATACCAGCTATTCGGTGATGTTTATTATTCTCCTTAATTCTTATTTGTTCTTCAAAGGCCAATTATAAAAAATAATTGATATTTGAAAAAAAATGTTGGGAACACTTTGACTGAAACAAAGTTTACTTACAATCCAAAGAACGGGGTTTGATTTCTCTTATCCACATTATTTTTGATTGTTTAACATTTTCACAAAAAGTTACAAAAACCACCAAGGTGTAATTTTAATTAAAAATCGGGTTTGTTCTTCGTAGAACTGCTAATTCTTTGAAGAAATGGCCTTCTTACAGATTTGAATCTTTTTGTACTATTATAAAATTGAATAAGAAAAAGGAATAGAATTGAAATAAAATCCCCCACTTTTTATGGAGCGGATCCGATTCTTGAGAGAATTGTCCTAGATCCACTCTCTCACTTGGTTCAATTATATCTTTAATTCAAATGATGTCTTTGTAGAGCGCCGTGGGTATTCGTATAGTGCCCCCAAGTGTCTAAATTTTCTTGAGTTTTCTGTTTTATTTGTGAAGTGTTCTAGGTTTTTTTGAGGTTTTCTATTTATGTGGAAAATCAATAGATTTTCGTTAGGTTTTTTTTACTTTAGAAATAAACCGAAAATTTATTAAAATTTTCGGTTTATTTCTAAAGTAAAAAAAACCTAGAACACTTCACAAAGAAACAGAAAACTTCACGAAAACTCATTGTTTTTCCAAATAAATAGAAAACTTTTGAAAAGTTAACGAAAATTAATTGACTTGACAATAATAAACAGAAAACGCGAGAAAAACTAACGGCAAACAGGTGGACTTTAAGTATTCACCTTTTAATGAAAAAAAAATAAAATTGTTTTTTTCTAACTTTGTCAATTGAGATATATCTAAGATCCATTTTTGTAATTCTCAAATAGATGCAAAGATAAAGTTTTCAAAAAACAAAAACAATTTAAAAAAGTTAAAATAAAACTTACTTGATTCTAAAAGATTAGCAAAAGTGCACACTAAATTTTTTTCCAAATTAACATCTTTAGTAATTTCAAGCAATTTCACTAATAAAGGTAAAGCCCCGCGATTCAATAATTCAAGTCTGGAAGCTTCTTTTGTACAAGAAAAGTTACCGATAATTATTACGAGATTTGATCTCATTTTAGGGTCTTTGCAATTGGTAAATAAAGAAATAATTTTGGAGAAGAATTTGTTATCAAAAAAATCGATATTTGTTGTTTTTGTGGAATTGACTGTTAGTTCTTTAATGGTGGCAATAGCCTGTTGTAATAATTTTTGATTTATTGATCTGATAAAAATAAGCCTCGACAATTCTGGAATAAACTCGGCTTGTCTAATTAAAATTTTATTTGAAATGGAAGATTTCGCCAGTACCTCTAGAAGCCTTAACCCACAATACATCAAATTATTATTTTTCGATTTAATGAATTTGTTCAAAATTAATTCGAAAAATTCTGGTTTTTTGAGGAGGATCATTTGCGACTGAGGATACTGTTCAAACAATTTAGATAATGCCAAGCTGCTATTACATGTAATTTGTTCGTTGTCGGTCTTTGTTGTTAATTCATAAAGTTTGGTAATCATCTCAGGATTATTCAATTGGAAACTTAATTCGCTAATCTCAACAAAGTCGGAAATGATGCTGATCGAATATTCCACTAATTTCAAGTTTGAAGAGTCCAAAAAATTGATTACTGTGGGTATTAATTTGTTTTTGTTTAAGAGGATTGGCACCATTTTGTTGTATTCGCACGACCAAGTTAGGCATTTCAATAAAGATATTTTGACTTTGATCGGCGTATTTTCAATTTTTAAAAGGACACCAAGCAAGGTGATACCTCCGATTTTTTCCAGCCCAAGGACAGCGTCCTTTTGTGTTAATATGATCAATTTGTATAACAGCTTCAAATGGTTTAATAAGTTTTGGGCTTCAAATTTTTGCAATTCTGGATCGTTAAGCTGAATACCTAAAATTAGCCTTTCAATCCCTTGGAGCGAGACAAACTTTTCATAGTATATTTCTAATTACATTGTTTGTTTAATTGTTTATTTATTGTTATGTTTGTTTGGAAAATTGTTTGAAAGCAAATTACAATTTGAGTCGAAAAGAGAAATTACATGAAACGAATTTAAATTTAAATTTTAGACATGCTTGAAAAAAGTTTAAAAAAAAGATATAAAGCAAAAAAGTTAATGAAAAAAATTGTCACTTTTCTGGAAAGAAGTGTTTGTTTTTTAATTAAACTTTTTTGAAGGATCCTTTTGAATAGCGTGTTGTGTTTTTTCGATTGTTGAAAAAAAAAAAAAAAAAAAAAAAAATAAAGTAATTACGGTTTGTTAAAAAATATGACAAAACACGAGAAGCTTTTCCACCAATCACCAAGTCTTGAGAAACAATCAGTTTTGCTATGTGACTGATGGCTTTTGTTTTAAAATTCTCATGAAAAAGTGTTTTTTTCTTTTTCTTATTCTTTTTGAATTGCTCGATTATTTTTTCCAGGGCATCTAATTTTTCATTTTGTTTTCCACTTTCTAACTGCTTTAATAAAGCGGTTTCATCAATTCCCCAATTGATCGTGGTAATTTGTTTATAAAAGCAATAACTAAGCCCAATCCCTGCACTTGTTAGACTGACAACCTTAAACTTTTTTGATCCTAAAACACATTTGTAGCCGTTTTTTAAACCTTGACAGTTATCCATAAATAATAAAATAGATTATTTCGTAATATCAAATCTTGCAAAAAATGAAATCCAAGGAAATCAAAAACTTGAAGAATTATGTAAGTTTATTCTTGTTTCCAGACGAATTGTTTTTGAGGAGTTTAACCAAGTTTTTTTCTGCATTTTATTTCAACAGCTTTTTATTTTATAGTTATTTGATGACAAACTTTCCACAAATTGAAATCAAAAAAACCCTTTGGTGAAATGTTTGAACATAAAAACCTTTTTTTTAAGTTATAATTGAAAGTTTATTTGAGTTTTTTGATTTTGATTACAAGATTGTTCAACAAAAAACTTTTATAAGGTAATATTCAAGTTATAATTTTTCCAAGGGGATACTTAAGGTATCAGTACTCAGAAGAAATCAGGTTGAAGAAGATTAGTAACATTTTTTCCAATATATTAAAAGGTCATAATTATTTCTTTAGATCCATTAGAGATTAAGAGTAAGGTAAAAATGTAATTATAATTCAAAATTTTTTTGATAACTTTATGTATTTTTTCATTAATGTTAATATTTTTCCAGTTGACACACAAAGTAGAGGAAAATTATCAAAATAATTGATTTTTTAAATGCCAAAAACAAAACCTTTTAATATTCCAAAAGAGATTGTTGGTTTATTTTATTTTGGAAAATGTATTTTGGTTTTTCAGTTTATTGTTTCTTCCCAAACCATTGATTTTATTTTTTAAATGAGATAGAATATTATTAATAACATTAAATAAGCTGGTAAGTTTCCTCTTGTGTGTGTGTCAACTGGGTAAATATTTACATTAATGAAAAAAAATATATGGATCAAAAAAATTTTGAAATAGTAATTACATTTTTACCTTACTCTTAATCTCTAATGGATCTAAAGAAATAATTATGACCTTTTAATATATTGGAAAAAATGTTACTAATCTTCTTCAACCTGATTTCTTCTGAGTACTGATACCTTAAGTATCCCCTTGGAAAAATGTTAACTTGAATATTACCTTAAAAAAGTTTTTTGTTGAACAATCTTGTAATCAAAATCAAAAAACTCAAATAAACTTTCAATTATAACTTAAAAAAAAGTTTTTATGTTCAAAAATTTCCCCAAAGGGTTTTTTTATATTCGATTTGTGGAAAGTTTATAATCAAATAATATAAAATAAAAAGATATTGAAATATTATCTGAAAAAAGTTTCCATTGCAACAAATGTAAAAAAAAATCAAAATTTATTTTCAGTTCTTTCCAAAAATATTTGATATTGGAAATAGTTCTAAACACCATTTCAAAAATTGTGACTCAAAGGAAATATTAAAATGAAAAAAAAAAACATCTCTGATTTGTATTCAAGAACAACTAATAATTAAATATGGTGCCTAATTAACTTTTAAATCATACAAAAAATATCAAAACTTAATTTTTTTTTATTTTAAAGGGGGGAAATTAATTTCCTCTTACAGTCCTAATTTCTAAATTTTTGTTGAGAAATTTTAATAAATAATCATAATTTTCTTTATCATTAACCAATTATAAGATAAATAATGAGACAAAAACTTGATTTTTTAAAAATTAAAAAAAAAATAAAGCCAAAAACTTAAAAAAAGTGAGTCAACTATTTTAAAATAAGCATTATCGATTTTTTATTCCCCAACTTTCATTGAAAAAAAGTTTAACAAGAAAATTTTTTATGGATGTTTGAAATATTCTCGAAAATAGAAGAAAAATGAAAATACCCGAAAATTTTTTAACCAAATACAAACACATTATGGACAACTCCAAAGAAACCCTAGTGACATTATACTCAGTTTTATGGTAAAATAACACTTTGACTTTCAGAAAAAATTTTTTTTTTTGAATTTTCTACTTTAAACTACTCTAAAGAGGTTTTGGTACCTTTTTAGTATAATTGAGTAATTGTTAGTACTTTTTAGGGTACGTTTATGGTTATGTAAGGGTATTGGTATGGTTTGTGTTAGGTTTAACATGGTGTAGGTTTTGGTATTTTTTGGTTAAAATAGTTCCTTTTATGGAATGGGAGTTAAATAAAGTTTGTTATGGTTCATCTTGTTAGGGTATGTGTATATATTGTACAATTAGATATTACTGGGTTATTTTTGGATTGTGTTTGAGATTACAAAATTATAGGTAATGATACCGAATTAGAAAATTTCTTTTAAAAGTGTATTTTCTCTCATTTAGTTAATACCAATTAGAAATGATCAGAAATGTTACAGTCATCCAAGATACTTATTCCTTTCACACAAAATGGGTTGAAAACCATTCCCTAAAATTTAAAATTTTTTGAATTTTGATATTTTCAGAAAAAAAATTTTCGAATATAAAATTCCAAATTTACTTTTAAACTGAGTATATTAGCACTAGAGTTTCTTAGAAGTTATCCATAACGTGTTTGTATTTGGTTAAAAAATTTTCGGGGATTTTCGATTTTCTGGTATTTTTGGAAATATTTGATAGATTCATTTTTTATTCATAATTATCAGAAATTTTAAAAGAAATTACAAGATCAAAATTTTCTTAGTGATTATTTGTCTTTTTGAAGATCTTTTTTTTAGTTTACAAATGATCTTTAACAAAAACAAAATTTTCAAAAAAAAAAAACATAAATTAAGTGCAACTTTTCTTATTCGTTTTTCTATAAATTTTTAACTAGAATTCAATATTTGTATCTTTTTAATTAATAATAATAATTTGTGTGCTTAAAATTTTGTCGAGATGGTAGGACTTAAAATAAGAATTAACTGTAAATATGATGTTTTATTTAATATAAGATTATCAAAATTATTAATTATAATATTAAAAATAATATGAAATAAGTTTATAACAGTCGAATTTTCTGAAAAAAAAATAATTCTTTTTATGATAATGGGTTGGGAAATACAAATATGTTCTCGATGTTATACTATAATTTATATTTTTTTTCCTCCCAAAATTCAATTTTTGAAAAAAACAAAAATATTAAATAAATTTGTAGAGAAATACTAAATCAAAACTAGTGGCTAATTGTGATGTTAACAAGATTGAAAATTCACATTATCTTCAAAATAAAAAAATTAATAATTTTAATCAAAAGAAAAAAAAAGATATATAAAAAGTTAAGAAGTGTTGATTTCATATTAAGTTTAAAGGTTAAAAAAAACACACTTATTATAGCTAGTAGGGAAATATTAAGTAGTTAAATTTGTATTTTAGAATTTAAAGGGTGTTTAAAAACAATAAGAGTGTATAAATACATCCATTCAATGCAATTTTAAACTTGATTTAGTTCTCAAATAAAAAATTTAGAATCAGAAAAAAATTGAAAAATAAAAAATAAAGAATTTAACAATAAATAATACGAAAAAAACCAAAGTTATAGTATAGGGCTGAATTTAGATAATAAATATAATAATAATATTACCACAAATTTTCTAATTTTTCTTTTAGTAATATACGTTTCATAAAAAACATTTGTAATTTGAAGACTCAATTTGAAAAATAAAATCAAGTAAAAATTTTTCTCTTTTAATTGTCAAAGATTAGTATTATTATTTAAAATTTTACTTACTTGAACTCGAAATAAAAAAGTTGGTTAAATAGTTAAAATTTGTGAAAACTTTAGTTTTTCTAATCCCTCAGCTTGAAAAAAAAATATCTTGTATTAGGTGGAAGGCTATGTTGTTTATTTTCTTAGCTGATTGATCTTCAACTTTTAATTTCAATTTTTATTGTGTGATCAAAAATTGTATTTTTTTTTTTTCCAAAATCCACAATTGAAAGAATAAGTTTAATCTCTACAAAGGTACTATTAAATGTAAAATAAAAAGATCAAAATTTTTGGTCAGCTTTCAAAAATAATTGCGTTACAATAATTAGAACAAATCGTCAAAGTACTCAATTCTAAAAAGAGGTAAATTAAAAATTTAGGCTGATTTTACAGAATTAAAAAATTTGAAATTTTTTATGATTTATAAATTACAATTTTGGAAAGCCTACTGAAAATATTATTACATTTATTTTATAACACATAGTATTTAAGAATATATTAGAATCTTTAAAAATAAAATACTCTTTTACCTTTTACTCAATTACCAAAAAAAAAACATAATAATGTTTTTAAAAGTCGAAATAAAACTACACCGAAAAAAAAATTTCAATTGACAACCAAAAAATCGAATTATTTTTATAACTTACCTTCCAGCCTATTAGCCTTACACTTTTAATTTAGGATTTCTGAAAAAAAAATACAATTTAGGATAACTAAAAAATTATTAAAAGTTGAAGATCAATCAGCTAAGAAACAAAACACCATTGCCTTACACCTAATACAAGATATTTTTTTTTCAATTTTCAGGGATTATAAACCTTAAATTTTCTATACTATCTTAAGAAATAAAAGTTTCTCAAGATTTCCAAGATGAAGAATCTCAATCCTGGTTCTCAACAAAAGTTTTGTTTATGTGAAGTTGTAGTTATCAAATGATCCCAATTTTGCTGAAAAAGCATTTTCCAAAGAGCAAAAGGAAATATTTATTCCAAGTTTTGTTAGATTTTTGACTTCAAGAATCTTAAAAAAGCTATCAAAAAATTCAATTGATTGATCTGAATTAGAAAATAAATTCCCCCCGTTTGGTCAATTTGAAGAGAAATTTTAAAAATTGTCATAAAAAAGGAAGGAATTATTCACAAAATTTTGGAAAAAAAAACAAAACTTCTATAAACGGAAAAACACTTTTTCGTTAGTACTACCACCTTCACTTTTAAGCATTTTTGGATCGATTAATAAAATGTAAAACTTTGAATTACTCAACATGTTAAAAAGTTTACATTTTAAAAAGAAAAAATTCGTAATACATCACTGAAATTACAAAAATGATCTAAAAGTTTTTAAAATACCACTAAAAGTGAAGTTTTGGAACAAAGTAAATAAGTTAATTGAGATCTTTGATCATTTTTTTTAAAATTGTTCCGACACCTATTATATCCAAATTAAATGTCAAAATCTCAAAATAACACACCTGTCCTTTTTGAAGTTATTGCCATTAAGGACTGCCAAAAAAAACAACCAGACTTTTTAACATTCCCAATTGGCGAAAAGATATCTGTGCTTAAGAACAAAGGTGATACTTGGCTTGGTTTTTCAAAAAAGAAAGGAATAAAACACTCTGGTTATTTCTCACGACAGTAAGCTCATTGCTTTTTCCGAGATTCTTTTTCTTCCACAAATAGTTCACTTATTTGAATTCTTTTTCCTTTTGTTGTGAAAACTTTTTTAGGGAAATAAATAAAATATTTCTTGTTTTAAATTATTTCTCCTTTTGTGACAATTCAAATCGTCAATTTAATAACACTTTCAAAATTACTCTCCCCTTAAAATGAAAAAACAATTCCATCTTCTCATAAAAAAGAAAAAATAGATTGCCAAATGATCAAAAATAAAAAAAAATTTGTTCAAAAAAGACAAACAAAAATAAGATCTTTTCTAAAAATTTATTTGGACTCTCTTCTTTTTGTTTCTTGTTTTACCCCAAACAAACCAAAAAAAAAAAAAAAAAAAAAAGGAGAATATGTGTCAGATTTTGAGATAAAAAGAAAACAACATTCTCGACTAGATATTGTGACACAAGTGTAAATATGGAATGTGTAAAAAATAGAGTTTTTACAATTTTACAGATAAACAAAGAGCTACATGTAATTACCCAAAATTAAATTATAGTAAACGCAATCATCCATTTTGATTTTTGAGCTCAAAGAGATTTTCAATATTAAATCGTTTGGTAAACACCAAAACTTTGTTTGAAAAAATGATTTTTTTTTTGAGATTTGAAAGAATGGTGCCTACCAAACAATTTTTGATTAATTGTTGTGGAAAAAAAGTGAAACTGGAAAAAAAGTTCAACACAGTTTTTAATTTGGAACATTACTGAAAATGAAAAGTAAAACCAATAAAAAGAAGAAACCAATTAACTTCAAATAATAACTCATTATATTATTTTCAATCAACCCAACAAATACAATTTAAATCTACTTGATTTATCGAAATTGTTGTTGTAGTTTTGGAGATCTCAAAAATAGACAATTTTTTGAACAAATTTTTAATAATTGATCAATCAAAGAAAAGCCCATACCAAAAGATAGTATTTAGAAAAACTGTTATTGTGGCGAATACTTCATTTTGTCTTTATTTATTTATTTATAATTGATCTTGCTTTGAATTTTCAGTAATGTTCCCAATTAAAAACCGTGTTTCACTTTTTTTCCAGTTTCACTTTTTTTCCACAACGGTAAAATTATTATTGCTGTTGAGAAAAAAATGTTGGACTGAGAAAAATGTTTGGAAACCATTTTTAATTGGGAACATTAGTAAAATTGAAAATCAAATCCTATTGATAACTAGGTGAATTTTATATAAATCCAGATTTAAATGTGTTACAAGTTCATTAATCTGTGGTTTGTGTAGAATACTTATTTGAATGGTTGATAACTAAAGTAGATCATGCTATTTGAACAAAAATCCAAATTTTAGTAAAGTTTACTATTAATTCTGAAAATGGTAATTTTTAAACTTGCTTTAGATTATAAGAGATCAGGTTTTGAAAAAGTAGAATTACATTAATCGTTATTCTAATAAGTAGATTATTGTTATTTTCTTTAGTTATTTCACAAACGATTGAAATTAAAAATCATTTTCAGTAATGTTCCCAATTAAAATTGCTTTCTAACTATTTTTCTCTGTCCAACATTTTTCTCTCAACAGTTAGTCTATTAAGATAATAGGATATTATATTTACTATAATTCTATTTTGGGTAATTACATTGAACTCTTTGTTTATCTCTAAAATTGTAAAAACTCTATTTTTTCAACATTCCATATTCACACTACGCGACAAGGAAAAAATAAATTCTGAAAATTAAAGTTAACCAAAACTACAAATTGGGTTCCGGTTATTCATCTTTTATAAATTATTTTTTTCAAAGTTTTGATAATTTTAAGTAATTAAGAAAAGAGAGCTATTATACTCATTAAGATTCGAATACCACCTTTTTCAAAATTGCCGACTTTTGAAAAAAACGAAACCTATTTTTGGGGTATTTTTTTTTTTTTGAAATAAGTTGGAATGAATGAATTTTTAATTGAACAACAAGTAAGAAAAAAGAATAAATGTTAAAACAATTTGCAAAAAAAAAAACAAGAAATATAAACCCCATTCCAAAAATTTGGATATACCAAAAATCAAAAATAGGCAAAATAAAACCCAATTTATTATATTTTTCCAAACGTAATATAAAATCACATTTAAGTTACCCAGTATTAATGTTTTTATAAGTAATCATTTTTACCCCAAATAAAAGAAAATAATATAAAACTCAAAAAATAAAAATTAGTATGTCAAAAATAAGGATACGAGCTGAACAAAAAATATATTGGTAAATTTGTAAAATTTCACCAAAAATTGATCGATCAAATGATAAGATACCACTGACCAATTATATTTGATTTTTCAATTTAATAAACTCAAAACTAATCTTCTATCAACCCATCGAAAAAAAATCCCAGATCTAACGAAACAGATTACGTAACTGGAAAAAAGGAAATGAAAACAAAACAAAAAAAACAAAAAATGAAATAGTTTGTAAAAAAAAAAATTATTTTCAAATTGAATTTAAAGCATGATCTTGTTATTCTTTAAACTGTTTAGACTGTGCCAAAATCTTTGGAATTTAGTTTATATAAAAAACCCAGACATCGAAAAAAATAAAATGATAAAAAATTATTCCTAAAACAGAAAAAAAATCATTTTTTCAATTCAATTTAATTTAACGATATCTTTTGAAAGAAATATTTTATTTTATTTTTAAAATTGATAAATATGATTCTTTTTAGAATGTTAAAAAAATAGATCAAAATCATTTCTCCACTAAGTAAAATAAAAATTTCAAAAATTTTACAATTAAAAATGAAAAAAATATTACTGAAAATTTTCATTTTATTTTTTCAATTCCCATTAAAATCTAATAAAGTTGTAAACCTTTTTCAAAATTATTATGTATAATAATGTTTATTATCTGAGTGTTTTTCAAAAATACAAAATTTAGAGATTTTTTTTTTGAAAAAATTTTCCGAGTTATGTAGTGTAGAAGAGTTTTTCGGATCTTTCAAAAACAGTTGTCCATAATGTATCTGGGAAAATCCATCTTAAAATAGTAACCTATATATTCTTTAAAAAGTGTTTTTCTTACTAATTGTTTCACTCTTTTCAATTGTTTGGGTAACATTTTTTCAAAAAATTTAATCCACACTTTGTGAAAATAACTTTTTGAAAAAATTGTTTCAAATTTAAAAAAATAACAATAAATTAAAAAAATAACATTCAAATCTTATGTTTTCAAAGGTCACGTGTCTATTTAAATGTAAAGAACAGTTGATTAATTTTTTTATTTAAATAATCGAAAATTAATAAATATAAATATTAAAAACCACTTCTACTTATTTAATAATTCTACAAATTATAGTAATGTTTTCCAAATATCCAAATCTGAAAAGCAATATTTAACTGTTGACGAAAGCACTAGTGAAACTGGACAATATACATCTGAAAGTGTTTCAACCAAAAAATTCTCCTATGATTTTTCATCTTCTACTGATACTGAAATAGATTATGAGGATCTGTTTTATAGCAAAAATGAAAGTATTATGAGCGACGATGAACATTCAGAAGATTTGGGGAAATTATTAAAATCTTTGAATGGCAATAAAAAAAAGTTCGAATCACTAATTAAAACTGATGTGAATAAAACGTCTTATTTTCCAAAAGACGTTGTTTATGACACAAAGAAAAAGAAAAGAAAAAAAAAAAAGAAAAAGATGAAGACGAAGAAGAAAAGCAATAGAGAGGAAAAAAAGAAGCCGAAAGTGAAGAAGAAAACTAAAACCAAAAACAGCTACAAAGACAATAGTGATAGTGATTTTAATAAGCCTAATAATAAACACAACATGAAAAAAAATGAAAATATAAATATAACAAATCAAAATTCTAAAGAAAACAATAAACATTTCCATTCTTCTTCAAACAAGAACAGCAACCCTCCCAAGGGCAATGAGACAGACAATGACAGCGGTGATCCAAATGACAGCGAAAACATCAATGAAGTTATGACTAATAGTGCCAATGATGGTGTTCAAATAAAATTTAAAGATTTAAAACCACCACCAAAACCAAAAGGAAAAAAACCAAAATTAATAACAAAATCTTTAAATGAAAAAATATCCTTAAAAAACAAATACAGTGGAGAAATACATATTAATAGCAATTTCACTTGGGCGATCAATAAAAAAAAAAAAAAAAAAAAATAAGGTTAGAAAAGTTTGAAAGTTCAACAAAAAACCTATTTTTCATTCTTGGTAAAACAAGTCAAGACAATATAAAAATACTACGATCAAGTAAAGATTTTAAAAAGTTAAGACTTTTATTATTACAATACCAACCATTGTCGATTCCAAATATCGGCCCCAAGAATAAAAGCATGGGCAAAATGGACGTTTTATCTGCCTTCTTACAAAAGGTAATTTCGCACCCAATATTGTGGCATACACAATATGTACAATCATTTTTAGATCTGGACAAAACCGATTGGGGCGAGGTTATAAAGTCGATTAAAAAAGCAAAGCCAAATTTGAACTTTCTTGAAAAAATTACTGTTGACTTCAAATATCGAGATATGATGCCAGAATATAAAAAATCATTAATTTATTTTAATAATTATTTGAACAATGTTGAAACCCAATTAAAGGATCTCCAGAGTTCCTGGTCAAATAATCTCCATTCGGAGATGGTTTATAAAAAAAATCTTCAAAAATATTCCAATTCCATTGAAAACATTTCAAAAAATGGGCTTGAATGGAGAGAACCAAATTCATTCGAATTTCAAAATGGTAACAAATCAACAGAGAACACGCGGAGCAGTTTAACAGGGCTGTGCCAATCCTTTTCAACTATACTAGATTCTTTGGAAAAAACGAATAAAAACATCACGCACAATTTGTCCCATAATTTAAATGACATATTTACAGAAATAAGCGGATTTAAACAATTGTTCAAAAGAATGGAA
Source organism: Anaeramoeba flamelloides (assembly GCA_027625915.1). Taxonomy (NCBI): domain Eukaryota; family Anaeramoebidae; genus Anaeramoeba; species Anaeramoeba flamelloides. The sequence continues at coordinate 745,020 of JANTQA010000026.1, forward strand.
CATTTGCAAAAACGGGTCGATGCACATTATCAAAATCATTTAAAATCCATCCACACTTCGAATTATAACACCGTGAAATTAGAAAAAAAAATGATGAAAGAAAACAAAAAGCAATTAGATGTTTTCCGTTTAAGTATGCTAGCAGAATCAGAATTATTTCGAGAATCTTTATTAAACAATATTAATAGTTCAATGGTCGATTTTTTACAAAATCAACTTAATTTCCATAAAAATTCAGTAAATACCTACCAAAGCGCCTTGGATTCTTTCAATAGTATCCAAGTCGAAAAGGGTTCAAGTTATTGCGAAATGCAAAAATAATCCTGAAATCTGTTTGAATTGATAACTCTTATGATGAATTTCCATATTAATATTCATATTATGATTATTATTTTAATATTTTCTTCTCCATAAGTATCATATGTATATGTGTATGTATTTATAAGTCATACATACTGATATATTAAAAAACAAATGCCAAGGTAAAAATTAAACAAAAAAAAAAAAAATTGATTTAATATTTTTGAAGCTATGATTGCAGAGTTTTTATTTTGGAAATATTTTTTAGATTTTTAGCAAAAAAAAATGCTGTACTCAATCTAGAAATTTAATATTTCCTTTCATTTTAAAAAACAATTTGAAATATCAGAATTATTTAAAACATTTTTCTTTTTTGAATGAAAGTGATTACTGTGAAAAAAAAAAATGATCAAAAGTAAAATGAATTAAAAAATGAAGAAACTTGCAAAAAAAAAAAATATTAAAATCAATTTGTATAAAAGGAAGAACAAGGGTTATGAATATATAAAGTTGTAAAAAATTGGGGGTTTACTTTACATGTTTAATTTTACCTGTGTAATTTTATCTATTAATTTTTTTGTTTTTTAATATTATTAGTATTATTTTAAAAAAAAAATGATTCTAAAAATAAATTATTTGTTGTATTTTCTATCATTTTTTTTTTTTTTTTTGAAAGTGCAAAATTAAAATCCTCTTGGACCTGTTAGATCATCTTGGGTTTAAAAGAGTCGATTAAAATATTTTATTTTCTTGATTTTGCTTTATTATTTTGAATTCTTGAAAAGCTCGTTTAGTTTTTTTTTTCATTTAAGTGAGGAAGTATATTTTACAAATTTTTGAGAGCCACAGTTGATCAAAACTGGATTATTAAAATCATTTCTGTAACCAAATACATTGTTGTTTTAATAAATACGAGAGTGGGATATATGTATAGTATAATAGATTTACCTACCAATTAAAAAAAGGGAAATCGAAAAAAAATGGAAAAATTGATCAAGAAATAATAAATAAAAATAATTTATATTTTGATCTTTTCAAAAAAATTTGATACAATTACTAATTCTTTGTTACATATTTCTTATTTTAAATCTGAATACATAAACACTTGTTTGTAAAACTTTTGATTAACAAATTACTTTCTATTTTTAAAGAATTCCCAAATTGAATTTTAATTCTAATTTTCAGTTATTTCATCTATTCTAGTTTTGTTTCACAAAATCAGAGATTATTTTGAGATTCTTCTTGAGAAATAAAGATTTATTGGTCGAATTCGTTTGATTTGATAATTATTTATGTTCAATTAAATTGAAAACACAAAATAATTCAGATAATGTTTGAATTTTTTTCTCAATTTTTTAATTATTTTAGATTAAATATTTAGTAGTTTATTTTTTGATTTCGAGAATTCCAAAATTTTATTTTTAATATTGTAAACAGTATTCTTTTTTAGGCTTTTACTAATAATAATATACAAAGTCAGAATTAAGAAAACATATTTGTAAAAGAGAATTTTTTTAAAAAAAATAATTAATCATAATGATGTGAGAAATTCAAGGTAATAAATTGTTTCGTTTTAATCCAAATTAAGAAGCTAAAATAATAAAATCTTTCAAAAATAGATTTTAATGGATTTTTATTTTTTTTTCCCTTCTTGATTTTAACAAATTTATCTTTAAATGTGATCTTTTTGTTTGGTCTTCTCAAAAAAAATATTTGTTTTAACTGAACCTTCTTGGAGTTTTTTTTTTTTGGTTTATTCTTTGATTAACATCATTGATTGATAAAAACACCTTTCTAGATCCAAAATATAAGTTAATAAAACCAGAAATTTAATCTAAAAAAATGAAAAAATGAAAGTAGATTCAACTCTGGTTGATTTTGGTTCGCTTTCTTTTCATGAATAAGTAGAGAATGAATTTTTGTTTCAAAGTTTCAATATACCATGACTCTCAAAAAAATAATTGTTCAATAAGTTTATGGTAATTAAAATTTCCTAAATGGCAAAATGTACCTACTCTTTAAATAAAAAATAAGGTACTCGCTGCATTCTACCTATTTCTGTTTAGAATTTACAATAAATATTTATAATTTTTATTATTATCTATAATCTTAAAATAAATAAGATTTCGTTATTTTTTATAATGTTAACTTTATTTTTTTTTCTTTTTGTTTATTTAAATTCGGTAATATGTCCAAAATATTTGATTATTATCTTAAATAGGTAGCTCAGAAAAAAAAAATTTTTTATCTGATAATTTGATCAATATTATTTTTTCAAAAAGTATCAAAACATTTTATTTCAAGTATTCTATATTAAAAACACTGTATAACCACTTTACTTGGAAATAAATACCAAATTAATAGGTAGAATGCGTTTTTTACTTTTTTCTATTACAACTAATCTTTATTGATAATTATATTTTTCATAAATTTTCTTATTTAAATAATTATATCTAAAAATTAAATTAGAATATTTCTACAATATTCTTGAAATATACTAATTATATTAATAATATTAAATTTTTTAATTGAAATTTACATTATATTAATTTTTGAAACTCTATTTCAAAATAATTTTAAATTATTAAGTTACTTTGCTGTTTATTGAGTGTTGCTAAATGATTTTTAACAAGATAATTATTTTTGAAAAGTATTTTTTTTATTAAAATTGGAGTGTTTAGGGTGAAATTAATAAAAATTATTGGCAGAATTAATAAAAATAATCTGGCTTTGATCTTAAAAAAAGGGAACTTATTATTCTCCAAAATCAAACAACAGAATCAAAAAAAATCTAATTGAAGTCATTTTAATGCAAAAAGAAGTTAACCAGACTAGCAATAATGATTCTGAAGTATTTTTTATATTTAATAGTTTCATTCAATTCTTATATTTAGTTGATATTTTCAGGTTAGTATCTTGTACTGTGATTTTGAGTAAACAGGATTTGAGAAACTTACAAAAATAGAAAAAGAAAAACGAACAAAAAGTAAAATTGGGATAATAACTTAAAAAATTAAAAACAAAAAAAAAAAAAATAAAACTCAAAATAAAATTTTCAAAACTAATTCTTATATATAAAAAACTTCGTATTTTATAATTAGTACCTGTCATAATCCTTAATTTAAATTTGATTAAAGTGTTCTATTATAATTTGATATTTAACTCATTTACAAAAAGATGTGGGATTTGCTTTATATTTCCTAAAAAATATTCTTCCTTCTTGAAGCTATACAAAAATTAGTAATATCAAATTAAGCAAAATATCAACACCAATTAAATGAACACAAAATGGTTATTTTTTAATAAAACACCTTTATTAAAAGATTTCTAAATATTTGAAGAAAAAACATTTAGAATTTTAATAAAAAGGGATACAAAGTTTATTTAGTATGTATTTTGAAAACAATATTAATTTTTTAAAGTTTTCATTCCAATTTTGCAATTTTATTACTTTTAAATCTTTTTAGAAAGAAAAAAAAAATTTTTGATCAAAAAGAAAAAAATAATCACCAATTTTCATATCTAAAAATATAATATAAAATCATGAACACACAATTAGATGAAATCCTTTTCAGTCAAAGGAGTAGAATTTTATTTAAGAAATAAAACAAATTCTACAAGTATTATACAGTATTCTTCACCTAATTTATGGTCAATTTTTTTCGTTTGAGTTAGTTTTTCTAATCTCTTTTTTTTTTTTTTTTTTTTAAATTTTATTTTTTTCTTTTTTTTTTTCTTTTCTTTTCTTTTATCAATTGAAAATTAATAAAAACTCTTTTTTTTTGACAACCCTAAATTAATATAAAGAAAATGGAAGTTATACAATTATGTTTAAAATTCAAACATTTTATTGTCAAAAAATTTAATTTCCTCAAAGAAATTAAGAAAATATACTTCGAGACTTTAAAATGAAAAGGTTCCAAATTTTTTTTAACATTGCTATTTTAATCAAAAATTTCTAGTTTGAGTATGTAATTCTTTTATGTATATCAACTTGTGTCTGATCTTTATTATTTGTCTTATTTTTGAACAATTGTATGTTGGTTGGTTCTTAAATATGTCAATTTTTAATTTTTTGATATGTACTTTGATTGAAATTCAGTTTGGTTTTGTTAAATTAAATTTTTATCTTGTTAATATTTATTAAATAACTTTAGATGGGATTATACTTCGAAAATGGCACACATTATTATAATATTCCTTTCTAGATCAGAAATTAAGTTAAAAATTAAAATATCATCTTTTGAATAATTAAATAATTTGTCAACTCAAAGAGTTTAATTATTCATTAAAAGTTATTTAATAATTACTTTAACCTGTTATTATATCCAGAGATTAGTGACTCGAAAACTATGATTTTTTTACCAAATGAAAATTTTATACTAAACCCTTTTAAGTTGATTAATACTTTGTTTGTATTTTTTCATGTAGAAAAAATAGAAAGTTGACTTCTTTTTAAATAAAATCAAAAAAAAATCATCCTTTATTTGTTATGAAAAATAAAATTGATAAAAAAACTGATGATCTTAAATTGGAAAATCCTATTTTTTTTTTTTTATTATTCTAAACATGTATCTCTAAATCTTGTGCTAAAATTTGATAATAAAACAATTAAAAATATTAAATCGATCCTTTCTGAATAATAATAAATAAATAACATTCTGAAAATTATTTTTTTTTTTTTTTTTCTTATTCTTCACTTGTATAATTCATAAACATAAATAAAAAAGAAAGAGAAATAATTAGAAATAATAATAATAAAGAAAAACATTAATGACAAAAAAAATAAATTAAAAAAAAATCTAGAAATAAAAACATATTTGATTAATAAATTGTAAATTGAAACTTGAAAAATTAATTATTATCTCCGAATTTTTTTAGCATCTGGCTGTTTTTATTAAGTAAAAATTGTGTAAGATTTGAAGTATTTTTATAGAATTTAATGGGTGTTGATTCGTTAAAATGTATTTTTTTCTTTGCATTTTTCATATTAAGATTTTTGTAAATCCATTGTAAGATATTTGATTTGGAACTGCCAAAGTCTATTGCATAATCACGAAATATTCTGGGCAAAAACAATTTCTTTTTTTGAAGGAAAATGTGCTTGGATAAATTGACTTTATTGATGTGTGAAATAACTTTTTTAATTTTTTTTTGGTATATGGTTTGAATGATAATTGTTGACGAATTGAAATTGTTTAAACAAAAATGAATTTTTGGGTTGAATTTTTTTTTTTTTAAACAAAATTCTCTTCGTGGATCATCTTTTTTAAAATAGGAAAAATTCGTCTGATCTTTGTTATTACGAAGGATGCCATTGAGAATGTCGTTTAACGAAAAAAAATACCCACCGATGTTGTATTTATAATCTTCGTGGAATTTTTTTTCTTCGGTTTGAGATGGTAAACCATATAAAATTGAAATGTGGAATAATAAAGTATTATAAATATTGATAAAGCATCCCAATTTTTCATAATAGGTTAACGATGAAACATTTAACTATAGAATACAAGTAAAGAGAAAGAGTGTAAAAATGACATTCAAGGATATATATATATATATATATATATAATATTAAAAGAAATGGTGTTGAATTCAAAATTAACAAAAAAAAAATTGGTATCATTAATAAAATAGATCCAAAAACAATAAAAAAAAAAAAAAATTACTTTTTGTAATTCTGTTGTAGCGGAAACAAATCTATTGAATGCTAATGACTGTGTGATTAGATTTAATTCGATTGTTTTTGTACTTATTGAATAATATGAATTGAAAATAAAAATAATTGATTCCATTAATTCTTCAGCCAAATTTACACCTTTTCTTGCTTTTCCCTTAAAGTGGAAATCAGTGTTCAATACCTTTGTTTCATTTGTTTTTGTTACAAAAATTGATTTTTTAGTTTTGATATCATAATCAAAATTGGATTGTGTTTTTAATTGTTGGATTAAATTTTGATAAATTTTGGATTTTTTAAATGGTCCAAATTCATTATGATCCATATGTCCAAACACAATATCTTGTGCATGATTAAACATATCAAAAGATATTTTTTTTTCTGTGATTAATTTTTCGAGTGTTTCCCTTGACTTATAATCGATATTGACTTCAAAAATAGATCCGTTTTTGATATATGTTTTATAAATTTTATTTGCTGTTTGGTATACATTCTATATAGTTTGTGAGATAATTTGAGCGGGGTTATTTGAAATTGAAATTAATTGGGTTTTTTTTTCATATTGGATTAAGAAACAAATCGAAAAGAATGAAATTTAAAAAAAAAAAAAAAAAAAAGAGTGGGATAAAAGAATTAAAAATATTAAGAATAGAAAGATATTATGCATATATTTATACGCGTTTCTAATTAAATAAAAAAAAAAAAGAAAGAAAGAAAAGAAACATACTTTATTGGTATGATAAGTATTTGTAAATTTTTTAACATCAAGATAAAAAAGTAAATTTTCTTGTGACATTTGTTGTACTAGATATTCTTTAAAATACTCCACACCTGCGGGGAAAGTCAATAATGTTGGTGTATCTTTAATATCTATATCTTCAATTTTTTCCCCCTTTTTTACCTTGTTTTCGTTCTCTCCCTCTTGATTGTTTTCCACTTTAGATTCCAGACCTGAATCATTTTCATCAAGATCTGATTTTTGTTTCTCTAAAAGGGAATTTGAATTTTTGCTATGCTCGGTAACTTCATTCGAACTGTTGGACAATTCAGTTAATTCTTGTTCTTTCCACCTTTCATCTTCGCTATATAATTGACTTTTAGAATACATAAATTTTTTTGATGGGACCCTTTCGACGAACTATTGAAATATGTAAGATTTGTTTATTTAATTATTTCAAAATAATAATTATTTTAAAAAGTCAGTTTTGCTTTTAATATTAAAACGGTTAATTTCACAAAATTTAACAAAAAAAAAAAATATATCCAAAAATAACTTTGAGATAAAAATATTTTTTTCCTTTTCAAACTTGAGTCAATAAAAAAAAACTATATTAAAGAAAAAATTTTTGAGTTTTTGAAAAAAAAAGTGAAACATATTTTTTTAATTTTAGACATTTAGAAAATCACAGAAATCACTAAAACCTGAAAATGAAAAGTAATTTCAATTCAAAGAAGAAGACCATTTGTTTTAAAGTATATTTTTCCATTTTATTATCAAACAGTCCAATAAAAACAATTTGGATCTCTTTTTATATTGAGATCCAATTACAAAAAAATTCTTCATCTCAAATTTATTTCAGTGCCATCCGAATTTTATGGTCTGATGTTTAGGCTAGGTTATTTGTTAAGGACTATCTTTATTTTTTGCTCTCTATACTGATAAATTCAAATATATTTAATAAAATTTTTAATTCATTTTCCTTTTTGTAATCTCATATCTCGACTTTTAAAACAACTCAAGAGAAAGAACCTTTGAAGAACAACCAATTTCAAAAGTTTTTTAACATTTAAAGGAATAAAATGTTTTCTTCAAAGCTTATGTAAAAAAAATTTGTAAAATGGAAAATGAAGTTAAAATTTTCAGATATTTATTTGAATTTATCAGTAGACTATGGCTATTTTTCATTTTTAGGTTCCATTAAGGATTAGTCGAATTTTATGGTTAGTGAATACTATTTTTCCAACTAGCAATATATTTACTGTCTTTAAAAGATGTTGAGCCAATAGATCTTGTTCAAATTTAAGGTTTTTTTTTGGAAATTTTGTTGATTTAATAAAACCATTTTTAGAGACCAAATTCAAAATTTGCCTTGAAAAGGTTTGAAAATCAAAATTGATTTTGTTTGCCTCTTATGAAAGATTCACTTACTTTCTTGATGACATTCAAATATAATGCAGTTTGGTGGCAAGGGTATAAATATATTTGAATATCATCAAGAAAGTAAGTGAATCTTTCATAAGAGGCAAACAAAATCGATTTTGAAATTGCTTGTTTTCTTCGAGAATTGCAAAAAGTTTTTGGATCAATAATTATTTTCATAAATTTCTTGAAAAAAAATCTAAAAATTTGCAGTATTTAGACTCCATCAACACTAAACAATTAAAAATGTTTTTTGTGTTTACAAAATTGGATTTTAGTTCTTATAGAACATAAAAATCCTATAGCCCTTTAGTTCACTCACTTTAAAAACATTTTTAAAATAATTTTACATTTCAACTCCCAGCAAACAAAATTAGGATAACACTTAAATACTGGTAATTGAAATTTAAATGGGATAAATTTAGAATCAGATTTACTTTTTTCTGAATTTTGAAATCTGACTTTCGTTTAGGATTCTTAGGTTACCCAATATACACCAATATGTTTTATAAAAAAGTAACAACAAATAAATTTGAGATCGCAAATTACAATCTTTTTCTTTGAAAACTCTATTTGCAAAAGATTAAAGGTAAAAAATGAAAATGATGCGAAAATTATTTCCCAGTTGTTATCATTAAACCAGTATTTCAACAAATATTTTTAGTAATTGATTAATCAAAGAAAAACATTGAAATTGATACAGCGTTGAAAGGACAGTTGTTGTGATTTATAATTTGTTTGTCTTTAATACTATTTTTTTTTTTTTTTTTCCATTGATTTTTGTGATTTTAATAAGTTATAAAAAAAAAAATATGTTTCTTTTATTTTTTAAAGACCTGTTTTAATCGGGTTGTGACGATTTTTTCATTTTTCTGGAAATTGTAATTACTCAATTTTTGTGAAAATTTGGAATCAAATGTTACATTGATGAATCAGAAAATGATAAGCGAATTTTAATACAGATGTTTTCAAATGAGTGGGTTAAAAAGTTTTAACAACACTTTTTAAACCATTTTAACTCACTCTTTTCAGTAATTTGAGAAAAACATTTAAAAAGCCTTATGTTATCAATTTTTTCAAATACTTTACACTTTAATTCGAAATTTCAAAAAATTTGATTTTTTAGGCATTATGAAATAAGAAAAAGTTAGACAAAGTGAGACAATTTTGGTTTTTAATTTGCTTGTCTAATTCTTGTGTTATTTTTTCGTCGGGTTGTGATGAAAAATAGAGTGTATAAATGATTTTATTGGAAAATGTTCGTAATTAGTTTTGGGGATGACAAAGCAAAAATAAAAAAAGGAATTAAAAAAAAACACAATGACCAAAATCTTTGAACAAAACACAAACAAATCTCTTGAAACATCACAGATTTTGAAAAACAGAGATCCAAAAAAACAGCAATTTTCCAACTTTTAAAATGGCAAAAGCTTTTTTTGTTTTTAACAAAAATCGATTTCACCCAATTAAAAGCCAAACAAAAAAATCTTTGTAAATCAATCAAAAAAAATTTTTTTTTCAGAGATTTTACACTTAATGATTTTGTTTGAAGTGGAAAAGTAGATTGTTGAAGTCTGAAAAAAACAAGCAAAAAAAAAAGAAAAATCAAAAAACTTGAAAAGAGAACGAATAAAAAAAAAAAAAAAAAAGATAAAAATAAAAATAAAACTAAAGAAACAAATGGTAAAAAAGAAAAGCGTACCAAATTGTCTGACTCGGACATTGAACTGATACCTTCTTCTGACATTTTGCTGCCATATTTTTTACCAGCGATTTCTTGTAATTCATTCAATTCGCTTTGTAATCGTTTTGACTCTTGTTTTTTCGATTCGAGTTGTAACTTGAAGGTTTCAAGTCTCTCTTTGTTTGAGACATTGGATTTGGTTTCAAAAATTTTGATTAATTTTTTGAGGTTGAATTCTTTTCTTTTAATTGCTGTTTGTAACTCTGATATTTTTTCCTTTTTCTTCTTCAAGACAAAGCTATTAACAGTGTTCTTTTTTCGGATTCTTTTGATATTCCTAATTTGTTCTTGCGCATCGCTGTTTTCGTCCTTTTTTCTCTGCAAATAGTCCCGTACCCGATTGTTCACATTGACACCGTTCCTTAAATTGGTTTGGATCGTCTGGATTCTTTTGTTTTTGTTGTCGTCGTATTGCTTGTTCTCAATTTCTGCAATTGACTCTTGGTGCTCGTTGATATATTTCTTCAGTTTGCGGATTTTTTTTTGGTTTTTTGGGTCTTTCACGGCTTCGTTTGCTTTGTTCTTTGATCCTTTTGCGAAATTTGTTTGTATTTTATTTGAAAACATAAAAGTGTCTTTAATTTGCCTTTTTTGGATGTAGACGTTGACAAGTTGTTTCGAATTGCTCTCATATTCTTTAATTTTGGAAACCAATTTTTTAAGGGCCGAATTGGTCTTTTTTGATTTTCTCACAAGATCGGAGCTGTTGAGGGAATTGGTAATTTGTTCGAAGGTATTCGAAACTTTTCCTTGCACAACCGACAAGGTAACCGACCCAAATCTATCAGGAACTACGCTTTTTGGGGGTGAGGATGAAATCAGATAAGTCATTTGTGAAAGGAAAAAAAGTGTTGAAAAATAAATAAATTATAAAATTGGAAAAAATTATTTACTTTTTTTCAAAACTCTGATTTTTGATTTACTTTTAGGAGAAACAAGAGTACGTTGCTTCATTAATTTTTTGATGTTTAAAACATTATCCTATTTTTGAGAAATAACGATTTTTTAAAACACAAATTTTTTTGTAAAATGTTAAATGTGTATCAATAGTAATAAGTTGTTTGAACTTAAAAAATAAGTTCTATTTTATTCAATCAAATTATGTTACAAATTTTTTGACTTCAAGCATGATAAACTTTTTGTCAAATTGAGAATAATTTTTTATCTCTCTAATTTTTTATATCATTTGGTTTTTCAAGATTTCAAATTTTGAACCCCTTATTAGGACTGTTTGTTTTTGCTTAATCATTGGTTTGGGAAATTGTCTGGAAAATTATTTCTGGATTTCACTATTAGACAAATAAGATTATCAAATGGTCAACTGTCATTTATTTTGTTCAAATTAGTTTTGTTTAATTTTACTTTTTTTTTGTATTTTTGCTTAGAAAGAAAAGTAAGACTTAATTTTTTCTTAGACTATAATGTTGTAGTTGTATTGTAAGTATCACGTTAGGGTTATTTTTTGATGATTATTTTTTTGATTTTTCATCCTATAATTTTTGTCACTAAAATTGGAAAGAAAATACGAACTTTTGTCAATAATTTTTGAAAGATAAAAAGTTTTTTGGAGATAACAAACGAACAGAGCAAATCTAAAAAAAGAATAACTTTAATGTAATGTGAACAGAATTCTAATAATTCCAGATAAAAATATCAGAAATTAAATAAATCAAAAAAATTTGTTTATCTATCACATTAATAAAAGAATCAGTTTGGCTGATCTCTATAAAATTAAATGAGTTGGTAGTTATTAATTCTAATTTGAGAATGAAGATTTGATTTAAATAATTATTTTTGAGAAATTATTCATCAAAAAACATTTATTTTAAGAAAAGATAGTAACTTTATTTGTAATTGTTGGAAAATATTTTTTCTTGTGGAATTGATGCAAATTGAAAAGTAATTGCATTTAACTAGGTTTTAAATCAAGTTTCCCAATTCCTCATTCTTTTTTCTAGAGTCCAAACTTTTTTTTCAAAAAATAAGTAATTAAAAAATTCAAAAAAAAAAATAATCGATTTTTGATTTTTGATTTTTAAAAGGAGATTTTTTGGCCATTATCATTTTTTGATACATTGTATTTGACTGACGTAAATGAGATAACTTCATTTTTAGAAATTGTATATTCTATCATATTTTTAGACTTAGAATTGATATTGAGTTGAAGAAAATCTATTTGAAAAAATAAATATAAAAAAGAATAAAAATTATCTTTTTTTTGTTTTGAAGAAAAGGAAATGAAAAAAAAAAATAAAATCCAAGAAATTTACTGAACTTTCTTAATGAATAAATCTATTTTATTTGTAAAACTTTGTCAAACACTAATGTTAAACAATTTGTAAAAAAAATTTCATTTTTGAGTTTATGAAAATTGAATGTATTAAAATTATTGATTGTTATTAAAACGTGTGGAAAAAAAGTAGTTTTCAATTGTTAAATCTTTTTTTTTATGCTTGTACAAAAACTCTTTATTAATGGCTAGTAAGGAAAAAAATACCAAACATGAAAATAATCCCTGACAAGATTTTTAATTGTTAATATTAGTAAAATTGTTGTGTAATTTCTTTTATATTCAATCAAATCCTTTTTATAAATAACCAAAATTTATATGAGACTAGTAATTAACCTACCTAAAGTTCCTACAGTAGGGTCTCTCTATAATACTCAAGTAATTTCTTGCTAGAACAAGTAGATCAACTTTTTTTTAAAAAATCGAGTTTTTGTTGGGATACTTTAGTTTGGAAAATGATGTTTTTTTATTCTTTTTTTTTGATTGATTGAATGATATTTTGAACAAGTTTAATTTCATTAATCATCATTATAATAAGTGGGTGGGTTCTAATTTAAAAAGTTTGATTATTAAATAAAAGGATTTGATTTTAAATAAAAAATAATTACACATCAAGTTTCCTAATATCCACAATTAAAAATCTTTTTCTAGATTTTTTTTGTGTACGGTATTTTTTTTACAATACTTTACTATTAAATATAAAAAAATCTTTCAATAAATTTATTAGCAAATTCGTAAAAAAAGTACCGTGTCTTGAAAATAAAAAACAAAGTAAAACCCTGGATATTAAAAAATCAAACTTACAGTTGTGACATTTTCCGAAATGAATTATTGTTTTTAAAAGTTTTGATCTATTTTTCTGATTTTTGAAAGAGTCAAAAATCCAAATATTTCTGAATTATTTCAAAAAAATGATTTTCATGTAATCAGAAAGAAATGTCATTTTACTTTAAATTTACTAATGTCTATTATTTTTTTTTTGACCAATTTCTAAATAAGGATTTCTTATCTAGAAATATGTTAAATATTGAAAATAAACAGGGATTTTTCAAATATAAGTAATTGGCAAAAAATTTTCTCAATCCCTATTAAATTTATGTAAAAAAAAATAATAAAAATTAGTCCCTTAAGGTTCAATGTTTTTTTTTTGAAATGGAAAAAAAAAATAATAATTTTTATCAGTTACATATACCAATTAGAAGCTTATCAAAATATGATGTAGGTAAGATCTCACAAATAAATAATCCTAAATAATTGACATTTATTGAAAAAAAAAAAAACACAACATAAATCTCCAATTTCCAATATGAATTTTTATAAATGATATTTTTGAACGCAACAGTAGTCAGAGTTTTATGGGCTATCGTTGGCATTTTTTCAGATCTCAAAGATTTTTTTTTTTTCATTTTTATCATTTCTTAAATGAGTTATTTTTATCTCAAGAATGTTATAAAACCCTTATTCAATAAAATTCCATAACTTATATAAGGAATACAAGACGATTAAATCAAATTAAATTTATTGAGTACTTTTTGAAAACAATTTAATTTCAAACTAAAGAAATTTTAATCTCTTTGAGAATTCAAATATAGAAGTAAGTAATAGTTTTATAAAAATTTGATTTTTTTGAATTGAGAACCCTTTTAAACCTTTTTTTGTTAATCTATTTTTTTTTCCTATGAGATAATTATAAATTTTTTTTCGAAAATTTGATTTTTTTGGAGTTAAGACTCTTTTTATACTTTTTTGATTAAAATTTTTTTCAATGAGATCCACTTATAGAATTTTTTTTATTTTGTTTTTTGACTTTTATTTATCAAAAAAAGTTCAATTTAACGATATCCTCTTTTAATACCAAGTTATTCCTTGGGCATAGAGTAAAAAAAGACAATTGGCTAGATAATCTAATTATTTGATCGATCAAATTTGAAAATAAAATTGAAAATATAAGAAAAACTTAAAGTTAATACTTAATGTTTGTTCCATTTTATTATAAAGTATTAATATATTAACAGCAATTTTACCGATTCAGATTCATATTATCTAGATTTAAGGTTCTGGACGACAAAATAAAGTTGATTTTAAATTAACTTGTTTTTTTTTTGGGGGGGAATTTGTTAAATATTTGATCAATAAATATTTCTATTTAAATTCCCAATAAAAATCAAAAAAATACAATATTATAACTTTATTATAACCTAAAATCAATTAAACTTTTTTTTTTTTATTATTGTTTATTAAATTAATATCCCCAAGAAGCTAAAAAATCAGATATCTAATAAGATACATTATTGAAATAATTCAAATATTTTATACCATTTTAAAAATTATTATGCTTAATAAAGTGGGATCCCTTTTTTTGCTAGAATTCAATTATTTATAAAATAGTCTTGGGTTAAAAATCAGGATTTTATTTTTTTTTTTTTTTAAAATAATTGAGAAACTGTAGAATAATATAAAATAAGTAACGAATTAAGAATAGTCCTGATTGGTCTAATAATCTTACATTTTTGAAAATATATAGATACATTTACATTTGTGTCAAAATAAAAACATTTTTTTGGTTTCATAAAAGACCAATTTATCAAAAGGGATTACAAACCTATATTATACAACAACTGGATAAATTATTGGTTTCTTAAACTTTTTTCATTTAAAAATATTTCTAATAATAAACAACCAAAGTCTGTATTATTCTAAAAAAAATGACATATTTCAGTGAAAATTTTTGTTGAGCCCTTTTAAAAAAGTGAGAAATTTTTAATACTTGTATTAATTCATTCTTGACTGAAATATTTTATATAAACTGAAAAAATACAATTATTGTTTACAAAACAGAATTCAAAATTGAAAATATCATATTTTCAGTTAATAAAAAAAAATTAGAATTGATAAAAAAAATCAAAAAATTTATCTCTACTGTCTTTGTTTAAAATAATAAAAAATAATCAATGAGTAAACAATATAATCAACTTATATTCAAAAGACTTAATTGAACTCAAAAAAAAAAAAAAAGAAATATAAAATTATACATCTAATGAATTATTGTATTCCAAGAGCTAAAAATATTGTTAGGTTTTTTTTATTTTTAAAAAAGCTTGTCAAAATTATTGATTTTAATCAATTATTTAGAATATTTGTAGGGTATCATTAATTTTTCCTTAATTCTTAGATATTAAAAGAAAATACTTGATTTTACTTAATTATTTTAAAACATAGAAAAGATCCGTTAGGTTTTTTTGTTTTGGTTTATTATTGTAAAATCGATAGATTATCGTTAGGGTTTTTTGGGTTTTCTATTTATTTAGAAAATCAACAGATTTTCGTTAGGTTTTTTTTACTTTTTGAAATAAACCGAAAATTTATACAAATTATCTGTTTATTTTAAAAAGTAAAAAAAACCTAGAACACTATATAAATAAAATAGAAAACCTCAAAAAAACTGAGAAAACTTCACAGATAAAACAGAAAACTCAAAGAAAACCTAAACGGTGTTTTTTTTTAATTTAAAAGAATTGAGTGAAATCTTTGATTTTATTCTATTTTTTTGCATTCTGGAAAAAATAGGTACTCTATGACACTCTACACCACTATAGATATTAGACAAAACTATTTCATAATAATAAAATATCACAACTTATTTCTTTTAAACCCAAATATATTTAAATTATCCCACAAGTTCAACAATTCAAAAATTCAGGAAAATTACTAATTGTTGAAAAAGATTATTATTATTATGTAATAAATAAAAAATCAAATATTTTTTTGTACTTAAAGTTTAATATACGAACAGAAAGAAATAAGAGTAAATATTGACCATTTTTTATGGTATGATATTCCTATGAAAATAAGAGATTAATATTTAAAAATAAATTTACAAGTAATAAATCTTTAGGAATTATTTTTAAATCAAAATGATTTGAAATTGTTTTCATCAATTGACACTTATTGCATCATAGATTTCATGATTAAATTTCCGAAAGGGGTTTTAAGAAGAAGGACAACAAGAACGTAATTTTAACTTTTTCAATATTAAAAAAACATGGAATATTTTTCTGTGGATCCATTTTAAAAAAGTGAATATTTTTTTTTATTTCTGAGATTTTATAAGAATTAAAACTTTTTTCGAGTTATAATTTTGATAATAAAGTGAAAAATTTTTTTAAAAAAATACTTTCCTTCACACTCAACCTCTACATCTCACCTAAAGATTTAAAGGGTGACTCTTGACTTTTTTAAAACACAAAATATTCAAAAAGTTTTAATTCTGAAAAAGTTCTCACTTTTTTTAAATTAGAAAACTTTAAGGACTACGTTTGGTATTGAAATTTGATGCCCCGTGTGATAAAAGATGATTCTGTCAGTTAGTAACTCTGGCAATTATTTATTCAATGAGATGTAAGTAGAAAAAAAAGATATTTTTTAACTTGAGTTGTCTCTCACCGTATCTCAAAATAACAAAGAAGGTTGCGAAAAAACAGCTTTTGGAGAAAATAACTTTTTTAGGTTTAAGCGGCAAACCTGGAGACGACAATTAGCTGCTTCTTTGATTTATTTGTGATCTGTGAGAGAAGATGAGAAGGTTTGCCACTTAAACCTAAAAGTTCAAAAAGGAGAAAATTGAAAAATTTTGATGAATTATTGTTGAAAGGTTCTTTTTTATTTCCAAACAAAGAACAAATTGGTTAATAGGTAGGATAATGTGTTTGGTATTGTATCAAATCCACTAAAATCCTCATTTCCAAAAATGGAAAAGATCATTTTTTCTCAACTGCCACAATATTTTTTTTTTAAATAAAAAAAACTGACTAATTTTTGCAAATTTAATTTTCAAAAGATACTTGAATGCAAAGAACCACCAAATCTTTCCCACAACACACCACGCCAATTTTCATCGATACACCAATTGGGATTTGAGAGCAACGATCCAAACGAAGAAAAGTTTGACAAAGAAATATAAAAAAAAACAATATTTTGCGTTTAACATGGATCATGTTGTTCCAAAAACAATTCGAGGAGACAGTCTCCTCTTATTCATGGTGGGATATTTGTTCAAGGAAAAACAACAAGAACCAAACAAAAAACAAGAGAAACACTCAACCCCTTTTTTATGGATTAGTCTAGTTTACGAATTACTAGAACAAAACAAGGAACCCAACATTCAAAAATCTTAGAGAATTGTGATCTTCGAAAGTTAGAGTTGTTTTTTTTGAATGTTTGGACTGATCTTCGTTTTTTATAATGATAAAAAATCGTGATTATTTTTCTTTTTCATTTTTACCATCCTTAACAAGGGTGTTCGAGTTTACGTATCTCAAAATTTCTTTTTCATTTTTCATAAAAAAAATGACATAAAATGATTTTTTGATCCAAATTGGAAAATATTTCCAAGATCATTACTCTGTGTTTTAAATGAGATTGGATCAAAAGGTGTTGAGACAAATTGATTAATTGCAAACGTAGTTCTTAAAATAGTTTGCAGTTCTGAAAAATTTTTCACTTTTTTGAAATATAAAAAAAAAAAAAGGATCAAAATTTTTCCTCGCTTTTTTCAAACAGTTAATCGAAAAAAAAACTAATAAATGTGTCAAAATATTGTAGAAAACACGAATCAGTTTGGTCAGCCTTAATTCATCTTATTATCAATTTTACTCAAAATACCAATTTGTTTATAGTTAAAATCGATTTGAAATTCTTTATACTATTGGACACTGAACTCCTTTCTATATTAGAAAAATAAGAAAAAAATAATGTTATTAAAATTAAAGGACATTTCTAAAATACAGTTGTTTTCAAAAATTTCAGACTTTTTTAATTAATTTTATCAATTTTACTGACATAAAAACACGTGAAAACTTTTTGAGAATTTCAAACTTTTGAAAAGATTTGAGTTTTAATAAAGTGAAGAATCAGCTTGTAAATGTAGTAAAGAGATTGAAGGATGAAGGATTGCACTTTTTAGAAATAAGTTTTCACTTTATTAAAACATAAAAATAAACACAAAATAAGTTTTAATTCTGACAAAATCTCAGAAATAAAAAAAGTTATCACTTTGTCAAAATTACCAAATAACAATCTCTGTTTTTTTTACCGACCTTAATAATAAAATTTTTACTTCAAGTAGTAGAAAGAAAGATATTTTCAAACCACTGATTTTGAATTAGTTCTTAGAAATATGAAAAGGGTTTAAATACAGTCAAAGGGATTAATTTTAACGAAGAACTAAAAACAAAATGAAAAATAAAATGAAATCTGAATCGATCTTTCACATTTTTACAAAAATCCTATTTCTTATTTTTAAAATGAAGTTTAATCCAAATTATAACATAAGGGCTTTTAAACAAACTCAAATCTTAAAAGGATTTTTGCAAACTATTAAAACAATTTGGGATCTTTTCATTTTATATATTTTCCAAGTTTATCATTTCTTTTTTAATGAACTTTTCAATACAAACTTCTAAATTCTTGCCTTATGGTAAAGAATTTGAAGAGAACGCAACAAAAAAATTCCAAGAACTTAAATCCAATTTAACTTCTGTTCTTGTTTTAAAAGATATTCCACAAGGGCTGCATTATTGGTGCACCAAACTAAATTTGTTTGTTTTATTAATTTTTTTTTAATCTTTTCTATCTTTTTTTTTTCTCCCTTTCTCGAACTGGATCAATTTCCAATAACTTTTCTAATGAAAAAAATTCAATTCAAACAAACCTTAGTTACCTTTATGCAATTACTTAACGATTTTGAATCTTTTTTTTTTATTTTTTAACGTAATACCCAAACTTAATACTTGTTCTGAATTCCTCATATAGCTTTTTAAATTCAGGCTACCCGATCAAAAAAGAAGACATTGAATATTTAGCACAACTTTTGTTTGAGATCATTACACTAAAGGATCTCCCAAGGCATGAAATTGGGCGGATCTCATCGATTTTATATTATTTATTACACAAAAAGCACCTTGATTTTAAATTGCAATTCCCTTGGAAAATTCCTTACAATCTCTTTGTGAAAGCCTTTTTTCCAAAAAGCAGTGAGGAGGCCAAGACTACTTTTCAACCATATGGATCTCAACTTGTTGATTTGTGTAAATTTTTTTTCCCTTTTCTTGGAAATATGCTTTTCTCTTTTGAACATTTCTGTTTTTTTAATTTTCTGGCAAACCCTTTATTTCCTTTACAACTGCACCCTAAATTATCGTTTAAAACCAAACAGTCAAATGTACAAGAAGATTTTTTACTCACGAATCTGAATCACAAATTTGGAATGAGCTTTATCCAACAATATCGCCATTTACAGAAGATAGTTTCCAATCTTTGGTATTATTAAATCTATTATTACCAACATGGAACCTCCAAAAAGTGCCATGTTGGTTTGACGAATTGTTTTCTATCTGGAGTTGGGTTGGTAAGAATCCTTTTTTTTTTTCTCTCTTTCATTTTTGTTCATTTTATTTCCGATAATTAAACCCGATTACCACTTTTTTTTCAAAATAAACTTGTTGGTAATTTTAACCAAAAAACCACAAGATCTACCACATTTTCCCAGTGGTCTAATTGTAAACGAACCAAATTGATTTCCTAAATGAGACCAAACAAAAGAACTAATTTTATATTTCACAACATTTAATAAGATCATCTTACAAAGTTAAATCAATGGAATTTTAAAAAGTGCTGTCAAAATAATTTTCAAAAATGTCTATAAAACAATCACTATTATTTGAATAGGCATATTTCCAGTGCTTTATACAAACACATTTCGAAACTTATTGTGATTTATTTTTTGATTTTTTTTTTATTCATTCTTGGTCCTATTAATATTCCCAATTAAAAATCATGTTGAACTTTTCCTCATTCACTAGTTTGAAAAAAGAAAATTGTAATTTTAAAAGTTAGATAAAACTATTACTTTTAATGACCTTTCATCCTTGTTAATAATGTTTATTCACAATATAATCAACATTCCAGTTCTCAAAAATCTTGAGGCTGTTGTATTTATTTTTTATTAACATAACTACGATTTTTAAAAATCTCTAGTCTATGAAAAAAGTTTTTTTTTTGGGCAAAAAAATTTATAAATGGATGTGGCAATGAATTTTCGTTAAATTCAACTTTAGGATATTTACTTGAAGAGATAATAACTAATAGTTTTGAAAAACATTCTACTCATCGAAAAATACAATAAGAAAAAAATAACCGATGATAAATATTCCTTGTACTATGTTTTCAATGATTTGAAATTAATAAATAATTCTTTAATAGTCCAAATAATTGGTTATCCATTGGAATTATAGTCATTAAATTTAAAATTCTATTAAAATATAATAAAATGACCTCTTAAACTAGAAGAAAAAAAATATTGCAATTTTTTTACTATTTATTTTTGAAAAAAATCTTAATAGAACCTGGAAAATTGGATTTTCCGTCTTAAATTGTTAAACATCTCTCAAAATATTTTTTGATCAAAGATCTTTTATTAACCAATAGTGTTTATTTTAACTAAAGTTATTAAAAAGTGAAAAATTAGCAAATGTTTAATTTTTTTTTGAAAAAATTTTAATCATGAACGCCAAGCCATTTTAAGGTGTGACAAAATAGTTATTAATTGAGTTCTCAAAATAGATCCATTAATGCTTGACAATCATTTTAAGACAATTTGGAAAACTTACTTGCCAACTATTTTTTTTTCAAACTACAGTAATCTATAAAAAAGTGTCTGTATCCGAATTCCAATAAAAACATTACAGTATTAAAATATTGTGAACATCAAAAATCACAGCCATGATACTTTTTGTTGATCTAGTTTGGTTTGATAATTGATCATAAATGTTCATTTGGGAGATCGTTATTTAATTGCTGTAATTTTTTGTTTCTTTTTGATCTTATTTTTTTTTCACCCTTGGTATTTTTTGTCTTTGCTTTTTAGTTTTTATTTTCAAGTCACTCATACTTTTGTGTTTCAGTATTTCAGTATTAGTAAGTAGCCACTTGACCTTTTCCCCTTTGTAACTCTTCTTCCCAATATAAACAAAAACCCAGCCTAAAAAAAATGTAAAAACATAAAAAATATTGCTTTTATTATTTTTTATGTTCTGTAAAATTCATTAATGTTGTTAAATCAAATGATAATAATATCTTGTAATTTTAGACAAATACATTCCAATTTTATCAGGATTCTAATGCTTGATTCAAATTGTATCAATTTTCAAATACTAATTTAAGAGTTTAGATATTGCATAAACTTATTGTTATTCATAAAATAAAAATAAAAAAAAATATATGAATAGAAAAAAGCCATAAATTAAATATCTTATGTTAACCAAATATATCCCTTAGCACCCCGGATTTGCCTAAATTTCATCAAGTTTTTTAAATTAGATTTAAAATGATATTGATCTACTAATATATTAATTTTCTTATTTGTCTTTAATCCAGATTTGAATTATAATAAAAAGTCAAAATAGTTCAAGGATAAAGTTGTTAAGTTATTGATTTTTTTTTTTGAAATTGGAAAAAAAAATAATAATTATTCGTTTTTACATTTTTTTTAAAGATTTTTATTTTTATTTTATTTTTTTAAATGAGAAATTTTATTACATTAATAGTAATTCAAAACTCAACACATTAATTTAATAATAATAATCACCAAACAATTTTGCTAATTTTACGATAAAAAAAATAAATAAAAAAATAAATTACTTTGAATTTTAATTTTTTTTTTTAGAAAAAATTTCAATAAATATCGAATTGAGAGAAAAATGAAATTTATTTCTTTAGGCCAAAATTAAATTTTTAATATGATTAATTTTCTAAAACTTTTATTTAAGCAATAGATAATAATTGAAAAAAAAAAAAAAAAAAAAAATTGTAAAATAATTTCAATTTATTAAATTGGAATAAAACAAATATAAATTACTTTTTAATGGATAAAATAATTATACCTAAATTTAAAATAAAATAAAAAATAACTCTTAAATATTATTCCAATCATATAAAATAATCTCCGAAACCAAATTTTTTTATTGCATTTTGTTATTGGTAAAAATTTGAATAATATATTTGCGATATTTGGATTTTTCCTTAATAAATTAATCCAGATCTTGTTAAATAAGTTCTGATATATGGTCTCTAATTCAACAATATTGTTTATTTTATGACTAGATTTTAAAAAGTAAAAAATTAAAAAATTGTAAAAAATAAAAAAAAAAAATCAATTATTAATCTGACTCGAACTATTGACCAAATCATTTAAAATTGAAAAAAAATCTTGTTGAAAAAATTGTAAAATTTTGCAATGAAAAAAAATTTGATTTTTTTTTCTAATTTAATTTATATTTTTTTTTATTTTTAAATTATTTAGAATTTAATATAGATATTGATATTGAATAGTAATCAGTAGATAAAACAAATTTTCTATGTGATGTTATAATAACTTTTATAATGAATAAATTATTTAATCAAGCATTTTAGGCAATTTTGGGGTGCAAAGGGCCACAAAAAAATTTCCAGTAAAGTATGATGTGTTTTATTCATTAAAAATAAGAGGTTTTTGATGTTTAGACAAACTTTTCAAAAAAAAAAAAAATTTATTTTGACAAAATTTGGAAAAATAATAAAATCACAATAACCAAAAAAAAAAATTCCCAATGTTGAAAAAATTTTTTCAAGTTATTTTTTTATTTTAAGTAACTAAACAATTTTTAATTATAAAATTTTCTTTCTAAGATAATTGTTTATTAATTCTATACCTTATTATCCTTTGATAACATTCAAATTAAAATTTCTGTTTGAAATGTTTTTAGGTTATTTGGGTGCTAAGGGATATATATAATAATAAAATAAAAGATTATTGTATAACCATCTTCATAATAAGCCAAATGGAAATGATTTTTAATTAATATTATTCAACTAACCAAAAATAGAATTCACCAGCTTTTTAAATAAAGAAATATCATAAACTCTGTTTCAGTCAAAGGGGCCCAACGTTTTTTTCAAATATCAATTATTTTATATAATTGACCATTTGAAGAACAAATAAGAAATAAACAGAATAATAAACATCAAAGAATTGTTGATATATGTCTGAAAGAAAACTAATTAATCAATAAATTTTCTTAAAAATTGAAAAACTCAAATTCTTAGGGAATATTGAGAAAAACAACGATGTTCGTTTTGAACTTCTACTGGTATTTGAATAATAAATATGAAACATTTTTCAATCATTTTCCATACTTTTCTTTTAGAAATCAAGTCTGCAAACGAAGTTTGTTGGTATTTGTGGTCTCTATTTGAAAAAGGAAATGAAAATGAAGTGAAAATTTTTCACATTTATTAAACAAATATCAAGATCAAAGATTGAATTGAATTGCAATAGAAATCAATATGATTTCTCAACAATCTTTAAAATGGTTTCAATAACCTTAGAATAACATATTTTTACCAAGTGACTATTGATCTTGCAATAAAAAAATTTTTTGCAACTGAATAACGTTTTAAATAAAAAATCAAAAAAACAATAATGTGTCAAAATGTGAAAAAATGATTTCAATTTTGAAAATTTCCAAAATAAAATTTTTCTTCTAATATCTATGCAAACCCTTTAAACACATGTATTATACCTATTACAACTGGGCCCCTTTGACTGAAAAATAGTTTATTAGCAAATTAATTTTTAAAAAAATTCTCAAAAAAAAAAAAACATAAATAATTAAATTCTCCAATTTCTTTCTAAATGTAAAATTAAAATAAAAAAAAAAAAAAAACAAACCAAACCAAACCAAACAAAACAAAACCAAACCATAGACTTTTCATCTTCTTGGGATTTCCTTATTATGAATATTTATGGAAGATTACTAAAAGATACTTACAAATCAAATTCACCAATAAGAAAAGAATTGATTAACAGATTCAAGCCATACTTAAAATTTTTGTTTTCAAGAATTTTATCTTTAATGAATTTGCCAATGAAAAATTCAAATAATGTCAAAGCACAAAGCGTTGTCTTTGGAAAATTTTTCCAAGATTTTTTTGTATCCAAACGTATGGGTTTTAAAATGATTACCTGTGCAAAGATTATTGTATATCTCTGGAATGATGAAACAAAGACAAATTTGAAAAAATTTATTCAGGCTACTAAAGACTATTTCCATCCATTAAATACTGGGATGTGGACACTAAACTTGTCGACCTTTTTATTATCATTATCTTCAAATTTAACCAAAAGAATGAAAATCGAAAATCGAGAAAAACTGAATATAAAAAATAACAATAATGAAAATACGAAACTTATTGAAAACCATTTAAATGAAAAAGAAATAGAAAATTTTATTTTGATGCTAAGGCCACTATTAAATATGACTTTATTTTCACGTGATCCGTTATCAATGATTTTCACGACTCAAACTGGGAAAAATTTATCAGATTTGAACCCAAAGTTAATATATCCATTTATATTTAAAACAGCTCGGAACACTTTAAAAACTGTTATTCATGGGCACCAAAATCTGGCTATTATTGAATTTTTAAATTCTACTATTGTTACTTTATTTTCAACTCAAGAAGTTGATGAAAATGGTTTTCCATTAAAATTAAAATATTTCCCAGAATTGATGGAATTAACAATGAAGGGAATTGATATTAACGATATCAGGAAATACGTTGCAGTACTAATGTTCTTAACACATTTATTTTCCTGTATTCCCTTAATTGATCCAACCAATGATGAAATTCTTGGAATCGATAAAGAGAAATCTAATACGAATAACGAAGAGAATGATCTGAAGAAAGAAAGTGAAAAAGAGAACAAACCAAATATTGAAATAAATTTTGAATTGTTAAAAGTATTAGGCTTTGGCGAATTATTAAAAAATAATCAAATTTCCAAGGATGCAATTATTGATCAAGTCTTTTTAAAAATTACTTCAAATTTGAAACATTGGCTATTTATTTTTTTCGATAAAATATTAATAGTGATCTCAAAAATTGACAAATTAACTAAAAAAGAAAAACAATTTAGTATATCTGGCCTCTGCGTTGAGCAAATGTTCCAGCAATGCTCTGAAACTATTTTTATTGAATTATTAGAAAAATTAAAACTTTTTGTTACCAATAATATTTATCCAAATTCAATAATGCAAATTGGCAAATTTTGCTCTGCGGCTTCGTCTGCCAATCCAAAAACCACTTTAAAAACATTTGTCCCATTTTTTTATCATAATTTGGTTGACAAATGCACAAAAACAGAGAATAAAAATGATCAAATTGAAATTGAACTCGAAAAAGAGGAAAAAGAAAAAAAATATGATTATAAATTCCTCAAAATAGGGAAAAATAAACTGAAATGGTATTTAAATATATTAAATTCAATTGTGCAAAGCACTGGACCAGAATTGCTAAATTATAAAAACGAATTATTAATTATAATAAATTTATGCTTCCGTAGCAGTAATAAAAAAATATATAAGCTTGGTTCCTTAATTTTGAAAAATGCTATATTATCGTGCATTGAATATTATCCTTTAGATTTAAGGTCACACAATAAAGAATTGTGGAACAATAAAGAATTTAGGAGACACCATTGGAAATATTGGGGCAGAATGGAGTTTAATAAATTAAAAATCGATTGGCACATTCCAAATAAGGACGAATTGGATTTTGTTGATGAATTATTAAAAACTTTTTTAAATCCACTATTAAAAGATATTAATGAATTTATGACAAACGACAATGGAAATAACAACGACAATAACAATAACAACAACAATAACAATACCAATAACAACAACAATAATAATAATACTGAAAAAAAGGAAAAAAAACTTTTGGAATTAAAAAAAAAATTAATAATTTTATTAAATATAACTAATGGAATTAATGTATATTTTAAAGACTTTAATGATGAATTATTTAATGATAATAATAATATTAATTCCAAAATTTTACTCTCCAATTCAAATAGCAACGTAATTAACGGAAATAGTATTTATCCAAAAAATGATTATAAGAATGAAATCAGTAACATAATCATCAAATTATCAAAGCATTTATTAAAATTCCACGGTGACTATATTAATGGTATCAAATTAACGATCAAGATAATTAACTCATTGATTAATGTCAATGGAATCTCATTTGAAAAATTTGTTCAATCGAAAAAAGGATATAAGGCATTAAATGTTTTAACACAAATACAAACTTCGCCAATCAAAAGAAATGTGAGACCAATTTTGATAAGAAGAATTTTATATAAGCATTGGTGGCAATTAAATATTCAAGTCAATTTGTCTAATAAAACAAAAATGTATTCCAAATTAGTTAGTCAATTACGAAAATTTTCATTGAATCAATATGAACAAATCCGTAAAACTACTTTACCATATTTAAAGTTTTGCTTTACTCAATCAAACCAAATATTTCGTTATCAAATGAAAAAAATCTTTGCTATTTTAAGTAATAAAAATTCCAATATCGAACAAATTAAAGGCGTTTTAGAAATATTAATAGAAAAAGATCAAGTTAAATTAATATGTGGCGATTTAGAACTATTCCTCCAATTCATGCATTCTCTTTGCAAATGTACTTATGTCGAGCAAGAATACGTACAAGAAAATATCACTTTAATTTTCACTCAATATTATAATTATTTCCAAAAATTGCCCTTAAATATTGAGGCCATTGAAAATATTGAATCTCTTGATTTTTTTAAAAAAAACAAATTACCAACACTGTCTAATGATTTGATAAATGATTCAAAAGAATTTATTAATGGATATAACGAATACAATAATAAAATATTTGAAGAATATTTGAATAAATTTTTACAGATTTTTAATGAAAATTTACAGATTGATGATAATGATAATAATAAAGAACAAGAACAAGAACAAAAAAAAGAACAAGAAAAAGAAAAAGAAAAAGAAAAGAGAATTGAAATTGAAAAGGTAGAAGAGAACGAAAATAAGAAGGAAAATAATCCAAAAATCACTTGGAAATTTAAATTAATTTCTAGTGGTGTTTTAAATTTAATGGTTAAAATGAATTCAAATTATCATTTGAAAATATTAGATTTATATATTAATAATATAAAAAATGAAAATTCTCAAATTAGAGAAATATCGATTCTTGGAATTAAAAATATATTAACAAATTTTAAACCAATTATCAAAAAGCAATATTTAGAAAAAAATGAGAAAAACAAAAGACTTTTAAAAAGCAAACAATATTTCACTTTAGACAATATTTTTAAAAGCAATGATAAAAACAATTATCAAGACACTCAATTTTATGATAAAAATTGGTTTGGTTGGAATTCAGATAATTTAATTAAATCAGAAAAATTTTATATTTATGATTACAAAAACAATAGCAACGATAATGAAAATAAGAATAAGAATAAGAATAAAGGAATTAATGTTGATGAATTAAAAAATAATTTACAAAAAACTGAATTTTTTAAACATTTCCTCAACCATATGACACATAGCCAAGAACATGGAAAAGAAAAATTCAGAAATGAATTCGCCCATGTATTTAAAAGATTTACTCAAATTTTAAAAACAGATCTAATTGAATTGATAGTTGATCCGCTAGCCGAGATCTCTAACCAAACTGAAAACATTTTAGCAAATCAAATAACGGTTACGGAAACCATTGCAGGTCTTATCCGAGGTTTCAAGCATTTCAAGCATGAGGAAATTGTCAAATTTTGGAATGAAATAAAAATCTTTTTCACAAAGTCAATTACAACAAACCATAGAACTGACACTGAAAACTATTGGAACCAGGCACTTAGCTTTATTTGTTCGAATAGGGACCCTCGCAGATTGTTTTTCATCTTCGAATTCTATTTCCAAGATTTATATAAATGCACCCAATTGATATTTTTGAGGAAACTAAGGGCTATCGAAAAGATTGTCTATGAATTCTCTTGGAAAGTAATTGGATTTACAGATTACTTATTAGAAATAATTGAAAAAAAGACACCCTCGGCCTCTGCAACACTTCAATCCATTTTGGGTAATCTATTATTTACCACCTTATGGATAAACACCGAACCAACAAGAAATAAGAACGAATCAAATAGCTTATCCATTTTCTTACAACAAGAAATCACTGACAACCAATCAAAAATTTTTGAAATGGTTATTCGATTATTAGAAAAGGGCAAAGAGAATTTTCAAATTATCAAACAGAAAGAACAGCTGCTAAATAAACAATTATCCGCGGAATATCAAAAAATGAAAAATGAAAATAAGAATGAGAATAATAATCAAGAAAATGAGAAAATCATTGAAGACTTAAAAAAAAAAATTAATGAAATTGCTATTGAAAAAAAAGATTCCTTATCCTTTTGGAAAATTTTTATTATTTCCCAATTGTATATATTTTTAAGTGGCTATAATTTTAAATTGTCTATTGCCAATTTTATCAAAAAGATAATTTCCTATTTTATACAAGGATTAGATCAAAAATGGGAAAACCAAGAAATCCATGGTTACTCATCACATGTCTTAAAGCTTATATCGAAAAATAGTTTCTTTGTACCATTGACCGAAACCGGTAAAAGCAAAGTACCTCAAGATATCTTAAATCACATCTTTACAGAATTGAAAAATGTCAGCGATTGGAGATCGAAAAAGGAAATCCTTGAATTCACTGATAATTTCTTTTTTAAAAACCTCTTTTTTATGGATCAACTTGATTACAAACAAAACATTAATTACATTTTAGCTTTATTATTAGATAAACAATCAGAAATTAGAATTATCGCTGGTGATTCTTTAAAAAATATAGTTGGATTTATTTCAACTGAGAAATTCCAACAATTGCAAACCACATTTGAAAAATTTGCAAAAATTAAATTGAGAAAAAATAACAATGCACTTTTAATAAGAAAACAAGCTGGCGTAATTGGATTAGGTGTTCTTGTCAATTATTCCAAATATGACTTTAATAAAAATTCTTTCCAAATATTGAATTTATTAGGCAAAATTAACACAAATAACCATATCATAAAAGATACAATCTCAAAAATATTTTCACAGTTCTTTAAAACTCACGAAATAAAAATGCTAAAGCTTGAACTGTCTTCAGAAGAAATGGAAACTCTGTTAAGTTTAAAAGATGACAAACAAGTCGAATCTTATTTTATTTAAATCTTTGCAATTTTGAAACAAACACTCTTTTTTTTTTTTGATTTACGATTATTATATCAACAAATTTTTGTTTTTTTTTTACCAGTTAAGGTAATGATATTTTAAAAATAAAAAAAAAAAAATTAAATATTTTAAAAGATTAGAATTTTACAAAAAAAAATGAACAATCTAAGAGATCTTGAAAAAAAATTTTTTTAAATTGTTTTGGCTTTTGAAAGGATTAATATAAATATCATTTCAACTACTTACTTAATCGAAATTATAATTGTTAATATTTTCAAGATAAAATGATATTTTATTCTTCAACACCCTTAAAATTTTATTTTGTATTATTTGTTTAATTTTAAAGAGAAATTTTGAAATTAAATTTTAATAATTTTTTTCTCAGTATTTAATAAATATTGTTAGTTTCAATAATACAATCAGAAATACTAATAATAACTTGATAATTATCAATAGTTGTTTAAACATAAAAATATATCCTCATAAAAAATAATTTAGATCATTAAATTTTATCGTTTTATTCAAAATTTAAATTTTGATTTTGATTTTACTATTTGGCACTTCAATAATCTTCATAATAGCAAAAATAGAATTTTTTTTTCTTTTGGATTCATTTTACTTTTTTTGGGTTTACTTTTTTTTTCTCTTTAAAAATGAATTTTTTTTTTTAATTTCGTTTGTTTTTTTTTATTCAAAAATAAGAAGAATAAAAATAATAAAATATGTTGTTCAAATTTGGTGGACAACTATTCAAGAAGAGAAATGATGGTGACTATTTTGATTCTTCTGATATGAAATTATCTTGTTGTGTGATTAATTTTTGGTAAGTCTAGTAATAATATATTGTACTCGGTATAAACCTTTGTCAAGTAGTTATTACACTAACTAGGTAAAAAGAATGATATGAAATTGATTTTGATATTATATTATTTGTCGAATAATAAACATAAAATGAAATAATCAAAAACCCATTCAATACTCAGTTAACAAATACAACTTTTAATTAAGTTTATATTTTTTTTTCAATAGTTAGAATCTCTTTTAATTCTTACTTTACTTGAATTTTCTTTTATTTGTTTTAAAACAATTTTTTTATTTTTCTATTCAATACTTATAATATAAGCCCCACTCTAAAAATTCTGATATCCCGAAAATCACAAAGAGGTAAAAAAACCCAATTTATTGTATTTTTCCAAACCTAATATTAAACGACATTTAAGTTAATTAGTATTAATTATTTTATATTTTCTCTTTTTGATTCAAAATAAAAATAGCAAATGAAAAACCAAAAAAAAATTATAGATCTGTCCAAAAAGTTTGAAATAAGCCTAACAAAAATTGTATTGATAAATTTGTTGAAATTTCACCAATAATTGTTGATCGATCAAATGATAAGATACCATCTACTAATTGAATGTAATTTTTTTAGTTTACAAACTCAAATTTAGTCACTTCTATCAATCATTTGAAAAAAAATTCAGATCTAACTAAATAGATTACATAAATGGAAAAAAAGAAATGAAAACAAAACAGGGAAAAGAAAAAAAATGAATTAGTTTGTAAAAATAAAATCATTTCCAAATTTAATGTAAAGTAGAGTAATTTTATTGTTTCATCTATTTTAAGTGTATCTAAATTTTTGTTATTTAGCATTCTGGAAAAAAAAATCATCAACTTAAAGAAAATTATTTAGAAATAAGAAAAATAATAAACTTCAGATTAGAGTCTAGGCTCATAAAAGAAATACCTGAACAAACCATAAATTTCAAAATAAAAAAAAATGTTAAAAAAATTTTTGTTCCCTATTATTGGAATGTCTCCTGCAAAATTTCTCTAATTCTTTAGGAAATTAGAATTGTTTCCTAAAAGGATTTTTTAATTAGTAAATGTATTCATTTCAAAAGAAAATACAAAACCCTACTTTTCTTAATTTTGATTTGGTGTTTCAATTTTTTTTTATATCAAATTAACTTTTCAAAAAAAGATAAAATTCTAAAAAAAAATTCACTACATGAGTAAAAAATGTTTTTGTGTTAAAAATTGAAAATTATTTCGGCAAGAATAATTATTAAACTCATAATATATGTTATATTTCTTCAATAAAAGTGTACCCCTTTGACTGAAAAAGAGTTTAGAACCCATTGAAAGGAATTTAACATTGCATTGAAATATAGATTTCCTAAATAAATAATATCTATTCTTGAATTATTAGAAATTTTAAAAGTATTCTAAATATATTGATACTAAATAAAGTTTTAGTCAAATAGTTTTCCCTTTAGTCTATTCTCAGAATTTTTCTTAAATATGATAAGACATTTATTCAAACAAAGATCATTAAATAGTCGAAATATTTAATTTCCAACATATTTACCAAAAAAAAAAAAAAAAAAATATGTAATTAAATATTAATCCGAAGAAACAAGTCTATTTTTTTAAAAAAATTAGGCTATTTTTATATCTTTCTGTTAGAAAATATTTAAATTTTGAAAAATGTAAAATTTTATTCTTAAAATTATATTTTTTCAATCGCTACAAAAAATTCATTAAATCTACCCCAGTGTAAATAATCCATTTTTCTGGTAATTTTTATTCTCTTTTTTCAAACTTTTTTTTATTTTGGTATTTTGATAAAAAAGATATTAATAAGTTAAAACAGTAAATTTTTGTCAGAGAAAAGGCAAAAAGAAAATATTTAAATTTGCTGATATTTGGGAATAATATAACATTTTATTATATCTTAGTTTTTTTATAAGAAAAAAAGGATTAAAAATATTATTCAATAATTATTTCACAAAATATTGTTTATTTAAGAAATTATTTTTTATTTAACAAATTATTTCACAATTCCTTGTAACTTTTGGTTTATATTTTCAATTCGTATTAAGCATTTATATTGGTAAAATCAATTATGATTAGTATTTTATTTAATAGTTTATTTAATCTCTTTTCGTTTAATAAATACATTTTCCAGTTTTAACAAGGCTATCATAAGTATTTATATCAATCATTATTGAGACTGATGAAACTTCTTAAAATTTGATTTATAAAAAAAATCAGCGATTTAGGACTGTAGTATTGAATATTTAAATTAATTTTTATGGTAATAAATACTTTTCAGAATATATTAAAATTTTTTTAATTAAAAAATTTTTGTATCAGTTTAAGGAAACAAGAAAATTTACCTTTTTTTCAAATTTTCTTTATAAAAAACTCACTGAATCAATTTTTTAAATGCAATGATATTTTGAAAACTTTGGAATAAAGATCCCAAGCAGATTAATTATTTTATTTGATAAAAAAGTCAAAGAAAATCATAGTCAAATCTTTGATTTTTCAATTTTTTTGAAGATTTTTTTTTTATTTTTACTTAAATTTATGGTTCTCTTAAATAAGGTTTTGAATATAATCATTTGTTTATTAATGTAAGTGTAAAATCAAAGAAAAAACCAATAAAACTGAATTAAAAAAAAAATATATTTTGAATAAATCTTTTCTCTTTGAAAAAGAAATAAAAAATAACAATTCCAGTTTTAAATAATTTCATTTAAATCAAGAATGATAAAAAAAATCAAAAAAGGTTATTTTAAAAGATTTATTTTTTTCATTACCACCTTAATTTATTTCAATTCGAATAACTTATTAGATTCGATTTTTTGTATCATTGCTATTTATCGTTATTTAAATAAATAATTTCATACAATTTTGTTTTCAAAATTCATCAGTCAATTATTTTTCTTAAACAAACCAAAGTAAAGAATACTGTTTCAAAGATTCAATTAAAGGGGTGAATTTCTCGTAAAAAAAAAAAAAAAAAAAAAAATATTAAAGATTCAAACAAAAGAAAAGGAAAATTTGTGCAATAAATCTCAAGCAAAATTTCATAATAATTTAGTTTTTACAATTTGATCAAAAAATTTTTTTATTTGATTTTCAAACAAATAAACCCAATAAATCAATATTTCTGAAAAAGATTTCAAAATATATTCTATTTTCAGGAAAAAAATATGAATTAAAAGATTTATACAAAAAATCAAAAAAAAAATCTCTTGGAATGTATTGAGGATAATTTTTTTAAAAAATGGAGTAGATGATTTTAACTGAATGACCGTAAAATAAAATTGACTAATATCATAAGTTAATTATATTGTAGAATATCTAAAATAAAGCCTCAAGAAAGGTCTTAGGAATTAAAACATCAGTAAATTGGATCTTTTATCTCGTTAGATCCAGAAGAACTATAATATTTCGAAATTTTAGGAATAGGTAATTTAGCAAGATCAGGTACTTAATAAGAAGATGGTAATAAAAATCACCAACAAAATATGTTTCATCGAATTGAAATATTGTCTAGTTTCCAATAAAAACATCTGAAAAAAATGGACTTCGAAGAAACGTGGTTGGGTTGTTGATTTTGAGTACCAATTTTCCCAATAAACTATCTGATCTGGCAAAAATAACTTTTCCTAAATTTTTGAAATATTATAGTTCTTCTGGATCAAAAGCGATAAAGAGTCTAGTTCGCTGATATGCTAATTCTTAAGACTCCCTGATGACTTTATATTAGATAATCCTTAAATATTAAACTTAAAGGGGTATTTTGAGTATAAAAAGAAAAATCCGGATTTTGAAAATTCATTTTTTTTTAAAAGTCGTTTTTCAAATATGAAAAAACAGTAATCTATGTTAGGAAGTAAATGGTTCAAATGTACGGAGACTTAAAGAGGGGTGTTATTAATGGGAAAAAATTCATCATTGCAAGATTTACGAATGGAAGAATTTTCAAACGCAACAAAACGCAAGTTGTAATTTTTTCAAAAAGAAAAGAAAAGAAAAGAAATAAATTTTAGTTCATAAATGAAAAATTCAAGAACAAATTTTTTTTTTTGGCAACTGAATTGAATGACACAAATGCGTTAAGAAACTATAGGCCTTACAATAAAACAAAATTCAAAAACAATTATGTAACAAAAATAAATCGAAAAAAATCAAAGAACAAAAGTGTGGAAAAATACTATTTTTTATTGTCTGGCTCAAGATCTAATTTACTTGGAATTTCAAAGGTTTATTATTCAATTCCAAGTAACTTTTGTTTTGTCATTGAGATCTTTCAATGAAATTTTTTTCTTTATTTATTTTTTATTTTTTTCCAAATTTTTTTGGAAAAAAATTGGAAAAGAACTTTCCAAAAAAGTGAAAATAAAAAAAAATGTAAAAATCCGGACTTTTTCCTTTTATACGGACAGTAGTGCTTTAAGATCAAGATATTTATAATTTTTTTAATTTTTCTGGATCGATTTATAATTTTCCTTTTCATTTTTTATCTGGTATTTAACTATCATATACCAAGATTTTTTACAGTTTCATATTGATTAAAGTAGCAACTTATTTAGTTCAAGAAATGATTTTAAATGTTCAATACTAAATAAGCAGATAAACCTAAATTTTAAAAAGGTTCAGACTCCCTTAAAAAACCAATTAAATTTAGTAAAAAATTGTAGTTATTTGGAGAGTCAATACCAATCTAACTAGTCACCCAAACCCAACCAAACCGAATTAGTCAAAGAGAAAACAGAAAACAATTCCTTCACGAGTTTGGAAAAGCCTTATTCCTCTGGAAAGTATGTATTCCAAAAGTATCTATTAAATTAATCTACTGTATGATTTATTTTTTCTTCTTCCCTCCTTTTAATGTTTCCATCTCAAATCATAATAACGCTTGTCGGAAATGGTACGTTTCTTTTCCAAAACCTTCCCCTTTTTTACTTTTTTTATCCTCAGCCGATTTAAAAAGAAATTCAATTTCCACTTACTTTTTTTTTTTTTTCTATTCCGAAACAATTTTCTTGCAATAAAGAACAAGTTGGTAAAACAAGTTTAATAAGTACATTTACAAATTCAGAGTTTTGTGAAAATGTACCTTCAACATTATCAGATCAAACATTCAGTACAGAACTGCTTCCAGAAAATGTCTCATTACGCTTAGTAGACACAAACAAAAATAATCCAGAATCGCTCTTGAATAAACTTGAAGGTTGCGATCTGGTTTGTGTTTTATACGAAATCGGATCTTCAAAAAGTCTCCAGTCAATAGTTGAATTTTGGTTACCTTTCCTTGAAGAAAATGGATACACCCAACCCGTTATTATTGTCGGAACAAAAAATGATATTGTTCATGAGAAGGAAGACTATGAAACCCAAAACAAAATGAACAAAATACTGATGGGGCTGTCTTTAAATTTTAATGTATGAAAGTGTTTCTCTTTTCTAGTTATTTTATTCTTTTTTTTTTTTTTTCTTTTTTGTTTACTTTTTTTTTTTATTTTTTTTTATTGTACAAAATCAATTGAAAATCAAAAAGATATGAAAACAAAAAGAAGGGAGACTAAAAACCCATTTAATGCTTTTTTTTTTAAAAAAAAAATCTTATTCACATACACCCAACAGCAAAAAAACGGTTGGTCTTATTCACTATATTTTTTTTTAGCTCACAAAATCAAAAATTAGAAACTTACACAAAAAAGAAATCTTTTTTTGTGATTTCAAAAACAATCTGTGAGCTGATCTTCCTTTTCTGTTTACAAATTTTTGAAATACGTATTAAGGGGAGAGCCATTGCGGTGAAAACACTTTTTTAACAATCTTTATCTGCAGTTAAGGATTACAATCCCTGAAATTTGAAAGAAGATTATCTTGTGTAGGGTGTCTTGAGTTGTCGGTTTGGTTCTTAGCTGATCGATCTTGTACTTGGTATGGATTTTGATAGTGGTTCAAAATGTCAATTTTTGACAATTTATTTTTTTTTTTTCCGAAATCCATACCAAGTACAAGATCGATCAGCTAAGAACCAAATTAACAAGTGGTAACAAACGACACAAGATAATCTTTTTTCAAATTTCAGGGATTGTAAACCTTAAGATCAATCAAAAACCAACAAACAGTGGTGTATGTTAGATCTCCAAAATTCAGCAATGAAAAAATAGTACATTTTTAGAAACAAGAGCCAAAGACCGACATACGATTTCAAATCTAAATCGTTGTTATTGATAATTTTGAATATAATTGTAACAGTTTCCAAGTTTCTCTCTCTTGTACTTTTTGAGATCTAGAAGAGATTTTTTTCTTTTTTTTCATTTTTTTCACTTTCTGAAATGAGTAATTTTAAAAAAAGAATATTACGAAATCCTTACCTGTAAAATATAGAGGACTACAAAACAAACACAAATTGTATTAAATTGGACTAAATAAATTCGGTATTGAATTAATTTTGTTTCAAATTGAAGAGATACACCATTTGAAAATATAAAAAAGAAACCAATTAATTTTTTTTATTGAATTTTTTATAAATGAGACCCTCTTTGAATTTTTTTTTTTTTTTTTATTTGAATTTTTTGACAATCGAGATTTTCTCAAAATTTTTTTTTGTGAATTGAATTTTGTCAACCAAAAGAAGTGCAATTTCACAATATCATTTTGATTTCAATCCACTCTTTGATTATGGAGCAAATTCATGGCAAGTGACTAGACACCTTAGTCCAAAAATAAATTAAGGGGGAATATTTTCAAGGTAGTAATTTTTTTGTTTTGTACTTTATCAATTTCCACAACACTGGAATTTTATATGAGTTTTTTTATTATGGGTATTTTGATATTAAATAGGTGTGTTTCAGGTTTTTTGATTTTATTTAATACAAAGATTTTGAATGAGATATAGCCGAGTTAATAAATAGTATTGAATAAAATATTATGACTTCTTGAATTGATATTGAGTTGAAGAAACTCTTTTATGAAATAAAGAATGTAAAAAGTAAAAAATTGTTTTTTATCACTTCAAGAAAATGAAATGGCAAAAGATAAAAAAAAATTTGTTAAATTCCGATAACTTGTGAAATAACTGAATGAATTAGTTTTATTTGAGTCATTTTGCCAAGTACTAAAATATATTGCGAAAATTGTGACTCACCAGAAATAATAAATTCAGAAAAAAAATTAATATCCTTTAGTATTCAATTACAACTAATTATTAAATCTTATTAGCCATTAACTTTTTAATTATTAAAAATAGATAATGTTTGATATTGTAAAAATATAAAAAAGAAAATCTAAAAAACATTAAAAAAGGTGAAGCACGATTTTTGAAGCGAGCATTACCAGATTTTTTATTACTGGGCTTTTAATTAAAAAAAGGTAACCAAGAAGCTTTTTTTACTAATAATTATCTGAATTTTAAAATACCATATATCGTCTCAATTTTCTTAATGTTTATTAGTCTTTTCTAACTTTTTTTTTTTTTTTCTCATTGTCTTACTGTACAAAACACGATCATGAAAAAAATTTTTTCAAAAAAAAACAAATATTTGCTAATTTTACACTTTTTACTAACTTCACTTAAAATAAACACTATTGGTTAATAAAAGATCCTTGATCAAAAAATATTTTTAAAGATATTTTACAATTTAAGTTGAAAAATCTAATTTTCCAGTTTCTATTAATATTTTTTTTCAATTTAATAGTAAAAAATTTTTCAAATTTTTTGCTTCTAGTTAAGAAGCCATTTTATTATATTTTAAAAGTATTTTAAATCGGATGAATATCTTTCAAATAGGGAATCAATTATTTGGACTATTAAAGAATTATTTGTTCTTTTAAATTGGAAAAATATTTTTTTTTTTTGATATTTTCGTTAGGTTTTCTTGAGTTTTCTGTTTATTTGGAAAATCGATAGATTTAACAAATAAAATAGAAAACCTCAAGAAAACCTAGGCACTTGACGGCACTCTACGGACACTTTCGTTAGGTTTTTTTTAATTTTTGTAATAAACCGAAAATTTTTGAAATTTTCGGTTTATTTCAAAAATTAAAAAAAAACCGTCGTTAGCTTTTCTTGAGTTTTCTGTTTATTTGGAAAATCGATAGATTTAACAAATAAAACAGAAAACCTCAAGAAAACCTAGGCACTTGACGGCACTCTACGGACACTTTAGTTAGGTTTTCCAAAATTTAAAAGAATATAAAAAATCATTAGATTTTAATCTATACTTTGAATTCTGGAAAAACTAGGACACGGAATATTTATCGTCAGTTATTTTTTTTTCGTATTTGAGTTTTTTGAGATGAGTAGAGTGTTTTCAAAACTATTAGTTATTATCTCTTCAAAAAAAATATCCTCAAAGTTGAATTTAACGAAAATTCATTGTCACATCCATTTATAAATTTTTTTACCCCAAAATAGAACTTTTTTTCTCGACTAGAGCTTTTAAAAATCGTAGTTATGTTAATAAAAAATAAATACAACAGCCTCAAGATTTTTGAGAACTGGAATGTTGATTATATTGTGAATAAACATTATTAACAAGATTGAAATGATAATTGAAGTTGTAGTTTTGTCAAACTTGAAAATTTTCAATTTTCTTTTTTCATAATAGTGAATGAAAAAGCAACAATCAAAAAAAAAAACAGAAAAAATGGAAATTTGAAAAAGAAAGAGAAGAAAAACAAACTAAAAAAAAATATAAGTAAATTAGAAAAAATGGATCTGATCTCAAAATTGGAAAATTTTATTTTGCTATGAATATGGGATAAAACTCGACAAAACCAATTCCAATAACATTACAAAGTGAGTCAACATTTTTGAAAAATAGTTTTGTTTGGATCTTGCTTTTTCTTTTTCTTTTTCTTTTCAAGCTACTCGTATCAATCTTTAGTTATAAAATAATACTAGTAAGCAACTTTTATAATCTTCTTTTGAAGTTGCTTTTTTATTCCTCTTTCTAAAATAATTTTCCAAAAAGAAAAGGAAAAGGAATTTGATTTTGTGAAAAAATTGAAAACAGATAAAAATATTGAGATTTAAAACATTATTATATGTTTAAATTTACATGTGTATATATACATTTGTATACATACTCACTCACCCATCTATATAAATGCACAACCAAAGTTAAACCTTTTTTTCTCAATAGTCTTCAATTTTATTAGTAAATTACTTCCAAGAGACAATCAAATTTGTTTTTTTTTTTTCGAACTCAACCTTTCAGATCCAAAAGATTATTAAACAGTTTATCGAACAAACTATCTATAAAAACACAAAAAAATACGACGAAACCAAAGATCTAATTAAAATTTCTGATTTGTTCTTTCATTCTTCCTTTTTTACATTTTTCAGATTTGAGTGAAAACACTTTTAAATTTGTTGAAAAAAAAAAGAATAAATAATAATTACCTCATCTGTTTATTATAATAAAAAAATGAGAAAAATCATATAAGTATTGTATTCTAATTTTAATTCTAATTATTTTATTTTCTTTATAATTTATCTATATACCTGAATAGAGAATCGAATTGTGTACAAAATGTTCAGCAAAAAATCCACAGAGTGTATTTAATTTCTTTTTAACTGCACAAGAAATTGCATTATATCCTTTAAATCCTTTATATAATGTGTCAACCCAAGAATTGAACCCAAACTTTCATCAAGCACTTCTTGAAATATTCAAAATTTGTGATCAAGATAATGATAACCTTCTCAATGAAAAAGATTTTGATTATCTAGAAGTAATTATTTTTTTTTAAATTCTTTATATATAAATATCAACTATAATATTAGTTTTTAAACATCATAAATTTTTGGTTTCTAATTTGAAATAATCGTATTTCAAACTTTATTATCATGCCTGAAATATAAATATATATATATATATATATATATATATCTAAATGTTCTAAAATAATGTAATATTTACGTGTTAATTTGCTAATTTCTTCTCTCTTTCTTTTCTTTTTTCTGTTTGGCATTTTTTTATTTTGATATTTCTCTTTCTTTTCTTTTTTTTATTTCTCTTTCTTTGATTTATGTTTTTATTATCAATTAAAATTCAATTAACAGTTTAAAGTGTTTAATTCCAAGCTTGAAAAAATTGGTTATCCTACTATCGTCAAAACAATTTCTGACGGAACATTCTCAGGGATACAATCAAATTCAATAACTGTTGAAGGGTGGATTTATCTGTGTAAATATTTTATTTCAAATGGATCAAGAAGAATTATTTGGAAAATAATTCGAACTTTTGGATACAATAATGAATTTATAAAAATTAAAAACGTATCAATACCAGAAATTAAGGTCAAGCCGGAAGAATCTATTGAATTCACAGATGAAGTAATTCAATTTTTAGAAGAGAAATTTAATGAATATGATCAGAGCCAAGAAGGATTCCTAACAAAAAATTTTTTTGAAAAAATATTCTTTTATGAAGGCGGTTTCCCTTACGTTGAAAACTGGATGAATTGCATTGAAACAGAAAAAAACAATCGCATAACTTTAAATGGATTTATTTCAATTTTCCAGCTAAAATTGATTTCTGATACTAATAATATTTTAAAAACTTTAGTTAGATTGGGATATCCAAATGAAATATCAAAAATGTTCAAGATTCAAAGAGACAAATTAATAGATTTTGAACAAAAAACTTGCAATAGAAATGTATTTGTTGCCTATGTCTTCGGAAGCAAGGGTAGTGGGAAAAGCACACTTCTTCGATCCTTAATTAATGAAGAATACTTCCCAATTTATCTATCAACGACGAAAACTCAGATTGTTGCCAATCAAATAACAAATCTGAAATCTGAAAATGAAAAAAAAAATACACTTATTTTAGTTGAATATATCAATGAAACTAATATAATTAATTCCTCAAGGATACTGAATTGCGATGTGGCCATTTTCCTTTATGATCGTGGAAATGTCGATTCTTTAAAATATATTCAAAATATTTTTAATAAAATGAAAATTTCGATCCCAGTCGTTTTGATAGAAAATAAAATTGATCTCCCAAAAATTGATTACAAGCTAAAATCAAAAGATATGCAAAATTTCCTCAAGGCTTTTAATCTCAAAAAACCTTTAGAACTCTCGTTAAAAGATTATAGCGATGAATCTTTATTTTTCCAAGAAATTATAAAAAGAGCCAAAACACCTTGGGATTATATGCTCAAACCAAAAATACAGCCATTAAAATATATTATACCAATAAGCACAGCAGTTACCATAGGTTCAATTTTGTATTTCTATTTGAATAAGAAAAAGAAAAACAAAGATAATTAATTTAAAGTTAAACACTTTTTAGTTGACAAAACATTTTTAGTACTAGTTTTTTTATTTTTTATTATAAATTAACAAAATGTTTAATTTTTTTTTTTATTTTAAAGATAGTAAAAGATTTTTTTTATCTGGCATTCCTTCTTTATTTTTTATTCAAAAACTTGTTTAAAAAAAAGAATTATTTGCCAAAAAAAAAATAAAAACTAAATTACCATAAATAATAAAAAAAGAATAAATAAATAATTTCTAAATATACCTTAAAACTCATTATAATAAATATTTTTAAAGATATCAATATATATAAATATTTTTTTTACTGGTATTTTTCACTTTCACTTATTGAAAAAAAAAAGTTAGTCTCAAAAAAAAAAATAATAATCGTTCAATATATCTCATTTTCTTTCTGATCAAAAACAAAATCAAAAAAAAATCTATCTCATTCGGATCTGATCCATGTGATATTTGAAAAGATCAAGTTAGAAAAAATTAATTTCATTTCTACTATTTAAGATTAAAAAAAACATTATCTTCATTAAAATGATAATGGTTACACAACATGATCTTTTCATTCATAAATTTTGTCATTCAAACTTTTTCGAAATTTTGAAAAAATATTTGCAAAAATGATAAAAAAAATTGATAAAATGAAAAAAACA
This sequence comes from Anaeramoeba flamelloides, assembly GCA_027625915.1. Taxonomy (NCBI): domain Eukaryota; family Anaeramoebidae; genus Anaeramoeba; species Anaeramoeba flamelloides. Next base: position 787,077 of record JANTQA010000026.1, read on the forward strand.
TTAATTTTCAAGAAAATCCAAATTGTTAAAAAAAAATTGAAATATAAAAAAAGTCAATTAATTTTTCTAGTTTTTTCAATTCATTTTATTATTATTTTTTATTTTGATAGTAATAATGTGCAAGTATTTGTTTTAATGAAGCTACATCTTCTTTATTAAATTTTCTAATTTTTTTTTTGAAATGTTTTTCAATTATTTGTATTTGGAGTATACTCATTTCAGTGGACAAGAAATTTAATGTTGCTCCTTTGTTTCCATACCTACCACTTCTTCCGATACGATGTAAATAAGTTTCACAATCTACCTGTCTGTTTCTTTGCTGAGGAATATCATAATTAATTACTAAAGAAACTGATAAAACATCGATTCCTCTTGAAAGAACATTAGTTGCAATTAGGATTCTTGTTTTTCCTGATCGAAATTGGTCCATAATATAATCACGCTCATTAAAATCTAGATCACCTGTTAATTTTGAAACTGGAAAACCTATAATAATAATAATAATAATAATAATAATAATAATAATAATTAGAATAATCATAATATATAAGTTTTGATGAAAATATTAGCAAAAGAAGAAAGTGTAAATGGTGGGAAGTCTTAAGTAAATTGATTTAACTCCTGAATTAAAAAACTTTTTATACAATTTACTAAATTCCTTCAAAGATGTTTTACAAATTTACTTTTGTTTATACGTTTAGTATAATATCAGTATTTTAATGCAGCTAGTTTATTTTAGTTTTAATTATTTTGTTGGAAATTAATTAAAAACTTTTGAAAAGATCTTTTTGATTTTAATGGAACAATAATAATCTTAAGGGTATAGTCATTTATCGTGAATATTCACCATACTCAAGGGGTGACCCGATACCAAAAAGTGTATTGTGAAATAGCCCTTCTTTTAGTTGACAAAATTCAAATAACAAAAAAAAAAATTCTATTGGATTTCTTTGACAAACAATTCAATGAAGAAAAAAAAGTTCTCAAGAGTTCTCAATTTCAAAAAATCAAAATTTAAAAAAAAAATTCATATTTTCTATTTCCAAATGGTTAAATTTCTTTAATTTAAAACAAATTGATTTCTTGAATTTCGCAATCAATTTAGTTCTTTTTAATCTGATTTGTGGTTATTTTAAAACTCTCTAAATTTGATCGAGTATGATTTAGGTAAAATTCTTACGATAAAAATAACTCATTTGAAAAATGAAAAAAAAGAAAAAAAAAATCACCGAGATCTCAAAAAGCGCCAAAGAGCGACACTTCAAAACTGACAAAGTTGTTTTCAAAATTGTAATTCACAGCCATTCTAATTGGAAATTGAGTGTCGCTCTTTGGCATTTTTTTCTAAAAATGTCCTCATCTTTAGTTGTTGGTTTTTAGAGATCGATCATACGTCATAGGTTGGTTGGTTTTTGATTGGTGTTAGGTCCTCATAAAAATTACTAAAAAGTTTTTTTCCATTTCAGAAAAAAAATTTTTCACCGTAATGACTCGACCCTTAAATCATTTTTTTTTTTATGATATTATTTTTTCCAAAAGACACCCACATCAAAGCGCTTCTGTTTAGGTTCTTAAAATTGGTGTATTTGGTATGCTAGGATTTTTTTTATGAATACTCTTTAAACCAAAAATTGCCTCGTTAATATGAATATTCTTTACTTTCATTTTACAAGTATTAAATGATGAATTTTTATTTCAATCTTCCAAATTAAGTATTTTGTCCGCAATTAAACCCCATTCCAAAAATTTGGACACACCCAAAATCAAAAATAGGCAAAATAAAACCCAATTTATTATATTTTTCCAAACCGAATACAAAACCACATTTAAGTTACCCAGTATCAATGTTTTAATAAGTAATCATTTTAATCCAAATAAAAGAAAAAAATACAAAACTCAAAAATAAAAATCAGTGTGTCCAAAATAATGAAACGAGCGGAATCAAAAATGTATTGATAAATTTGTTGAAATTTCACCAACAATTGTTGATCGATCAAATGATAAGATACCATGGACCAATTGTATGTGGATTTTTCAATTTAACAAACTCGACACTAACCTTCTATCAACCCATCGAAAAAAAATCCAGATCTAAAGAAACAAATTACGTAACTGCAAAAAAGGAAATGAAAACAAAACAAAAAAGACTAAAAATGAAATAGTTTGTAAAATTAAAATTATTTCCAAATTGAATTTAAAGTGTAGTATTGTTATTCTTTCAACTGTTTAAACTGCGTCCAAATTTTTGGAATATAGTTTAGTAGAAATAATAAAAAGATCTTGAGAAAATCAATCAAAGAAAAAAATTTTCAAGAATTAATTTGGATTACCCATATTGAATTTTTGAGATATAATCATTTTTTTCTTAATTTGAATTTACCAGCAATCATTATAAAATAATAAGAATTTGATATTATAAGCTATTTTCAAAAAAACAAAATAAAAAAAATAATGAACTTTAAAATCAATAGAGAAACTGAATGAAAAAGGAAAATTAATTTTAAAATAACTTTTTTTAGGATCTAGTCACTTGCCATGGATTTGCTCCACACTCAAAGGAGCTGCTTGAAACCTAAAAAGAGTATTGCGAAATTGCACTTCTTTTGATTGACAAAATTCAAATAACTTAAAAAAGCAATTTCAAATGGCTTTAATGGCAAAAAATGTAAATTACAAAAAAAAAAAATTCACAGAGGATCTCATTTGACAAAAACAAAAAGCATTCTCAGTTTCCAAAAAATCAAAATTTTAAAAAAAAATCAATTATTTCTTATTTTAAATTTGCAAAGAATTAAAATTCTTCAATTTAAAATAAATTGTTTTCTTTCAGTACACAATCAATTTAATTTATCACTAATTTAAGGTCGTTTTATTACCTTTTATGTTTGACAAAGTGTTGATGTTGTAATATTCTTTTCTGAAAAAATAACTCATTTGAGAAATAGGAAAAAATGAAAAAAAAAATCTTCTCGAGAACTCAAAAAGTACCAAATATTGATACTTTGAAACTAGCACGGTGGTATTTAAAAATTCTAATTCTAATGATTTAAATTGGAAAATGAGTGGCGCCTTTTTCAAAAAATATCCTCTTTTTTCTTTGTTAGTTTTTAGAGATCTAACATTTACCACATGATGTTTGGTTTTTAATTTTATCAGTTACTGATAAAAATTACAAAATATTTTTTTTCCATTTCATGAAATTTTTTTTTCACATGGTAATAACTTGACCCTTAAATAGTTTTTTTCTCTTGTAATGTTGTATTCCAAACCTCTGGGAGTATAAAATACAGATAGTCCTTAACTCAATCATATTAATCACTTTTTTGTGTTCTAAATGAACAAAACAACCAAAAATTTGAGTCTCTTACTGACACCACGTTAAGGTTATTTTGGTCAATGGAAAGTAAACTGATTTTTACCGGCTGTATCTATCATGTTTTAACAATAAGCAATGTGTTTTTTAAAAAGTATAAAATTTTTTTTTCTCTCTTGTGAATTCTAATTAAAAAAATAATTACTTACCAAAATTTTGTAAATGTGTTTCAATATATGTTGCCCTTACTTTTGTATTCACAAAAATAATAATTGAGCCAATTTCGCTGCCAATGGTTTGTATACATTGCTTTAAAAAGGTAAATTTTTCTTTTTCGTTATTTAATTTTACTTGTAATTGCAATATACCATCGAGTGATAATTTCTCCTTTTCTATTGTAAATTCCTTCCTATTCGGCATTAAACTGTCCAAAATCTTTTTTAAGATTGCTGGGAATGTCGCACTAAAAAATACCATTTGTGCCTTTTTATGGAATTCTTTGAGTATTTTATTTAAGAGTTTTATTGTAGATGTGTTTGTTACTAACAATTCATCCGCTTCGTCGATTACAATCATTTTGATTGTCTCTGATCGGAATTTCCTTGTATTTTTAAGTCGCATAATGGTTCCAGGCGTACCAATAATTACATGGTAATTGCTCGGGTCTCTGTAATTCCCTTGAATGGCAGTAAATATTTTTAATTTTGTCCATTTTGTTAATTTTTGTACAACACTTACGACTTGAATTGCCAATTCTCTTGTCGGGCAAAAGCAGAGAACCTGTGGGAATTGATCTTCTTCGTTGCACCTACTTAACATCCCCAGGGAGTAGGCCAGAGTTTTGCCTGTCCCCGATTGAGATTGTCCTGCAAATGGTCTATTAGTATTGTGAAATTGTAACACGTGCAAATAATCAATCGAAATTTATTTAATTTTCAAAAAGTTAACCAATTTTTTTAAAGGGCAGTTAAAAGAAAGGAGAAAAAGCAAAAAAACTTTAAAAAAAAAAAATCGTTACAATCCTTGAATTATATATGGAATTGATTCTGCTTGAATTTTAGAGGGCCTTTTATAATTTAATTCATAAACTGCTTTTAAAAGAGGCTTTGGTATCCCAAGATCTTCAAATGTCTTTGGGGATTGTAAAATATTGCTTTTTTCCATTTTCTGATTTACTAAATCAATGTGTTCTTTTTTTGAAAGTTGCACGTTGTTTTCAACATAAAATTTTTTAACTTTTTTTTCTTCTTCAACGGTTAATTTCTTTTTTTTGTTTCCATTATTACGAAAGTTCATTCTTTGGAAACCTCGGTCAATATTTCTCACCGGCCCTCTTCCACCCCCTCTTCTCCCATAATTCGCTCTTCCTCTTCTCCCATAATTCCAGTCAACTTCCCTTCCTCCATAGTCCCATCTTCCTCTTCCTCTTCCTCTTCCTCCTCTTCGTATTGCTCTTCCTCTTGCTCTTCTCTCATAATCCCATCTTCTCTGATTACTGAAATTGTCCATTGGCTGCTTGTCTAATTTTTGCAATAATTGTTGTTGAAATAATTGCTGCTGTTGTAATAATTCTTGTTGTTGCTGTAATTGTTTTTGTTGCTTTAAGAGTTGATCTTGTAATAATTTTTGTTGTTGTTGTTGTTGTAATAGCTGAGTTTCAAATTTATCCTGTTTTTTGTTTTTCTGTTTTTGTTGATTCAGTTGGCTTTGGATCATTGGGTTATTATTCGTCTGATTATAATTCATTTGGTTATTACTCGTTTGGTTGTTACTCGTCTGATAATTATTCATTTGATTAAAGAACATCTTTTGTAGCTGATTTTGCTGTTGTAATTGTTGTTGTTGTTGTTGTTGTTTTAAAATCTGTATTTGTAATAATTTTTGTTGTTCTTGGTTTTGGTTTTGAGTCTGTGGTTGTAGGTTTATCATTTGATTCTCGATCATTAGTTGTTGTTGTAATTGTTGTTGTTGCTTTAAGAGTTGATCTTGTAATAATTTTTGTTGTTGTTGTTGTTGTTGTTGTTGTAATAGTTGAGTTTCAAATTTATCCTGTTTTTTGTTTTTCTGTTTTTGTTGATTCAGTTGGCTTTGGATCATTGGGTTATTATTCGTCTGATTATAATTCATTTGGTTATTACTCGTTTGGTTGTTACTCATCTGATAATTATTCATTTGATTAAAGAACATCTGTTGTAGTTGTTTTTGCTGTTGTAATTGTTGTTGTTGTTGTTGTTGTTGTTGTTTTAAAATCTGTATTTGTAATAATTGTTGTTGTTCTTGGTTTTGGTTTTGGTTTTGGTTTTGTAGGTTTTTCATTTGATTATTGATCACTAGTTGTTGTTGTTGTTGTTCTAGTTGTTTTAAGAGTTGTTGTTGCTTTAAAATCTGTATTTGTAAGGATTGTTGTTGTTGTAACATATTTGGATTATTCTTTTTTGTTTTGTTCTTGATTTGTGATACTTGGTTACTTGTTTGGGAGATGTGGTTGTTCTGATTGCGTTTAAAAATTGGTAGATTGCCTTCACTGTCTTCACTTTCTTCTTCCCAGCCATCTAGATCTGATCCGTACTGATATTCAATTGGGTATGAAAAAAGTTCTTGTTTCTTTTTCTTTTTTTTACGAGGATTGCGAGGGTTGTTGGACATTTTAATGAAAAAGCATTTAAAAAAGATAAAAGTGTACCTGAAAATAATGAAAAAATGACAAACTCAAACAATGAATTTATCCCAGAAAAGATAATATTGTTTTAAAGTTACTTAAATTGGTCAACAAACAACTTGTAAATTTTCTAATATTCTTCCCAATAATTCTGTCAAAGTGTGTATTTTCATTTCTTTATTTTCTATTCATTACTGTGTTTATAATTTTACAATCAAAAAAAATAACTTTTCTAGACACTTTATTTGAGAGCATTGTGAAAAGTAGTATATCTCTGTTCAAAAATATTCAAAAAGAATTTTTCCATTCTGATAAATTCGAAGAAATATCTCAAAATTTTTACTTCTTTTTCCACTTTACAAATTTTTTTACACAAGCTTTGATTATAGCACTTTATACATTTAAATGAGAAAAAACTTTGTTAAATTGGTTTGATTTCAAAATATTCTTTCAATTGAGCTGTTTTATTCGTTGAGTTAATTGATTACAAAAATGGAAATTGAACTAAAAATTTTATTCAATTTTTTGAGTTTATCAGTATTTGTAATTAATTAAATAAATTTATAAAGTTTAGCACTAACAATCCAAAACTTTTATTAATCTCTCTTTTTTGATATTTTTTAAATAATTTCTATTCTATATACCCAAATTTTTTATTTATCTATTGAAAAAATATCTACCTGAAAATACGTTCAAGCTACATTCTTAAATGTTCAATTTAGAAATATTTAAAAACAAATCATATTATAACTAACCTAATTTTTTCTGAATTCAGTAATAAACCTAATTAAAGGAGACTAAAGTGAGGTGCATCTTGAAAATTAATTAATTACACTATTACAATATTATATTTCTATTTATATTTTTATTTTTAAAAATTAATTTTTTGACAAAACTAATTATCTGGAAATACATCAGGTATTGTTTAAAAAAACATTAAAAAAAAAAAATGTTTATCTTGAGTAGATTTAATTAGATTTAATTTAAGAATAATTTTACTTGGTATAAAATAGATTTTGAAAAAGATAATAAAAATTAAATTTAAAAGAATGTCCAAGCAATTTATTCATTAATTATCTTTGATTAGACCTACTTAAAATAGCAAATCATAATTGAAGATTATATATAGATGGACTAGTACTGATAATATATTATAAATAGTTACTTCAAAAACCCAATTTTCCAAGAAAACGTAAAAAAAAGTAAGAAATCATATAGACACTTGTTCACATAATTTTTCAACTATTAAATCTTATTTTTAAGAGATTCACTTACCAATGAGAAGTTCGATTGAATAGTTATTATATCAAATGAAAATCATATTATTCTCCAAAGTTTAAATGTCTCTAAAAATTCAAACAGTAATATACTAAACTATATTTCAAAATTATTGATCTATAAAAATCAAATTTTGAAAATAAATTTTTTTATAAATTGAAGTTATCTATTATAATAAAAAAATTACTATTTTAATATTCAGTTTTATACACTAGAATTATTTTTTTTTTGTCTAAAAATAAAATAAAAAAAAGTAAAAAAAAATAAAAAAAAATTGGGACATTTATTTTATAATATAGTTTACTATTAGTTTATCTAATCAATGAAAAAAGATACTCTTGTATTAGTTAATAAAACAAGAATATCAGTAAATAATCTACATTTTGATTCAAATTTAAGCGTAGACGAATCAATCTTTAGACTTGACAGTTAAAAAAAATAGATTTCTGAGATTTCTCTAGCAAGATAGGGTGGTATATAAAACAATCAAGAATTAATTTTATTTTTCGAGAATAAAACTTAATATATTTTACTAATAGAAAAAATAAATAAAAAGTATTTTTTTTTAAATCTTAAAGAGGATGTGTGAATTTTTTATTCTATAAATCCTCAATGTTTTCAAGTCTTTAATATTGGAAATAATCTCGTGTTTTACCAACTACTCTATAAATTTTCATGAAAAAATACACTCAGTTCCACATTTAAGACACAAACTTTCAAAGAAAATTATAACACAATAAAAATCTCAAATTAAGAGTAAAAATCTTAGATTCTAGTAAATATTTAGTATATAAAAAAAACCAAATTTTAGTGCCTTAATTTGAGATTGTTCTGTTCCTTAAATATCCTTGAAAATTTGTGACTTAGAAGTGAAACTAAAAGTAAAAAAAAAAATAATAATAATAAACTCAATGTATTATTTTGGACAAATTAGACCACAAATTGGAAATATATTGGAAAAAAAATTATTTTCATGAAAAGCAAACCAAAATACAAGAGTTTTAGGTTTTTAGAGGTAAAATGTTATTGGGTTAAGTTTGGATATTATAAAAGTGGGAGAATAATTACTTGTAAACGTTCTCAATATTAATTTTTATAAAACTTGGATTTTTATTATTTTGTGTTGGTATTTTGAGATTATGGAAAAGTAATTAAAAAAAAAAATTACAAAATGACAAATTATTATTAAATTGATCCTAACTAAAAAATATAATAATTTATTGTTCAATAATATTTATAATAGATTTATTTTTGACCAATTGAACAATGGTCAACTGTAATTTTTAATTTCCAATTATAACGTAGCAAAGTTTTAAAACAATCTTTGGTGATGTTAGTCACTTAATGAAAACTGGTCTTTGATTGTTTCAATGAGAAAAATTTTAATTTGATTAATTTTTTTTTCAATTCGGAAAGATTCGATTTATTTAGGACCCAAAGTTTATCTGATGTATTCCAGAGCATAAAAAAAAACAACCAAAAAAAAATAGAGATCACAATTTAAAATCAATTTAATTGAAAACCTATTTGTCAAAGCAAAAAATGAGTAAAACTTTTTTCCTATTTATTATATTCAATATTATTTTTATAATCGAGAATAGAATTGTTTTATAAATAGTTTGGAGTTATTACTCTATATGTTTGTAATTGGTTATAATAAGATCAAACTTGACAGGAAAGTAAAATATTAATTATCATTTCTTATGTAAGGCAAAATGTGAAAATAAAAATTTTAATATATTACTTTATTGTCCAGACAGAAAAATGAAACAAGACAAGTCTACTGAGGACTATTTGTTATGAGGTCTGTTAAAAAAAGTCATTCTTGTAGTAACAATGGAATTGGTATTTTCACCGTTTTACCAAACCTGATAATTCTCTATTTATATAACGAATACTCTCTCTAATGAAAATTTCTGATAAAGCTTAAAAGAAAAAACATTTTGAGAAAAATGAGAAATCTGATTTGGGGTTTGATTGAAAATTGATTTGTTAAATCACTTTTAAGTGTGACAAAAAAGATTTACAATGAGTTCATTTAAGAGTATAACATAAGCCAATAAAAAGCCTGGTGTTTGTAGGTGAAAAATTTTGGTACTTTTACTTTTTATTAAAATTGAAGACAAAAGTATTTTATTTTTTTATTGATAACTCGAATGACAAATACCCAAGAACCCAAAAAATTTCCAAAATCTTGTATAATTGTAACTACTTTCTATTTTACTTTTTCCTTCTTCTTGAAATCCTTCCAAAAATAACTAAAGAAACATAATAATAAAAATACTTTTCAATCTTAGAATTTGCCTGTAGAAGGGTGGTTAAAGAAATCTGGTGGTTCTAAAAAAGGTCTCAAAAGAAGATATTTTAAATTAAAGGAGGACAACATCATTTACTATTATAAATCGGAAAGAACAAATGATCCCTGTGGCACAATCAACCTCGGTGAAGCACAAGCTATTAAAGAAGACGAAATTATCAAGTTGGCAATTCACATCCACACAAAGTACCGTGTTTATGATATAGTTGCGGGTTGTGAAGAAGACAAATACAAATGGCTTGATGCAATCGAAAGAGCAATATTCTCGGGAAAGATCTTTAAACTGGAAAATAACCAATCTGTTAGTAAAAAAACAAAGAAAGGATCCACAACCAAAACAGGATTTATGACAAAAAGAGGAGGTATGGTATTTTGCTTCTCTAAATTATTATTTATCTTTTGTTTTCAAGATGAAACACTTTTTTTCTTCTTTTTCAAAGCCCAACTCAAAAAAATTCCGAAATTCTTTTGTTTCCTATTTGTGATCACAAAAGTAAAAAATAAGTTCTACCACAAAAATTTACACAACAATTTTGAAATTATTTCAGTCCTCAAGTGTGTTTTTCCAATGACAAAAAAATCGAGATAATGAAATTTCGTATTTTTTTCCGACTTGGATTATTGTTAAGAATTAAATGATCAAAGAAGAAGCATTTAATCTGATAAGGAGAGAATTTTGAAGTAACTAAATTTGTATTTTCTAATTCAATTTGCTTCTAAACACAGTCACTAGAAGTACTTGAAACTTTTTTTAGTTTTGTTTTTTTTCTGTTTTATTCATTGACCAAAAAAAGTAAAAACTTTTTTAGCTAAAATCCTTAATGCATTGAAAAGTAAGATCACTTAAAAATCTAAAAAATAGATGAATAAAAGACAAAATGTAATATTAAATACAATAACGGTTTTAATAATACTATCCTTGAGAAATAAGGGTTTTTCTTTGATTGATCTATCATTAAAAATGTTGAGAAAAATTGACTATTATTAATATCTCCAAAACAACAAAGTATATTACAATACATACCGAGATCTAAATTGTGTTTGTTGATTTGGTTGATAATAATATAATGAATTATTCTTGGAGTTATATTATTTCTTCTTTTCTTAATTGATTTTATTCTCGTGAAAAAAATACCTTACCTGAAAATAATCTAAAAAAAAATACCTGACAAGATTTTTAATTGTGAATATTAGGAAAATTGTTGTTTAATTTCAATTATTTTCAAAAACAAATACTTTTTATAAATGACCAATTTTTTTATGAATCAAGTAATAAACCTAAGTAAAGTTCATTAAAGTTGGGTGTCTAGAGAATACTTGGAATTGTTTGATAACCATAAGTAGATCAACTTATTTTGAAAAATAATCGAGTTTAATTAAGTTTTGCTAGAGTATGAAAAATGATAATTTTTATAATTGTTTTTTGATTGATTGAATAGTGTTTGGAACAAGTGTAATTTAATTAATCATTATTCTAATAAGTGGGTGAGTTATAATTTAAAAAGTTTGATTCTTAAATAAAGAAGGATTTGATTCTTAAATAAAAGAAATTAAACAACAATTTTCTTAATATTCACTTTTAAAAAAATTTTTTTTTTTAGATTATTCCCAGGTAAGGTATTTTTTTCACTACTATACTTTTTGTTTTCAGTAATGTTTCAAATTTAAAATCTTGTTAAATTCTTTTCCTTTTCTTTGCCCTTTTTCACAAGAGTATTTCTTCATTAACAAAACAATTAATTTCATGTTCAAAAATACTTGTTATGGATGATTGGTGCAAAAAAATAAAAACACTGGGTGGTATCTTGAACAAACAGATTTAAAATATAAAGATACTTTTTAAATTTTGACTTTTTTTTAAAAACCTGATCTAAAATTAACATTTTTTAGGAAAAAAAAATCAAGTACACACATGTACAAAAAAATTGAGATAAAATAAAAGAATAAAAAAATTGAAATTGATTCAAAATGCTTAGTATTAAACAAATATACTAACCAATAAGATCATATCATGGTAAAAATATATAATTTCAATTAATAGTTAATCTATTGTATACTATTTTTTTTTTTTTTTTTTTTTTTTTTTATATAATTTGATAAAAATGTGAAACTATATCATTTTTAAAATATGTATATCCTGCTGGTTATTTTTCTCGGTTTTTATATGCTTTTCAGATTAATTTCGATATTTTTTTTATATTCTTTTCACAGTTTCGAAGATATAAATGTACTTTAAAATGTGAAAAGAAGTGCTTTGCCTAATTCAACATTAATTTTTCAAAAATATAATTATTAAATAAATCACATTTTTTATGACAAAAAAAAATTTATTAAAAATCTCATCTATTTTTCAAAAATATAAAATATTTATCATTGTGGAGGAGAGGGGGTAATTCATGTCAAAAGGTATGTTTTCAATATATATATATATATATATAAATTTAAAGAAATTGAAAAGTTGAAAGTTGTAAATTCTCTACGGTTTGGATGTATAACATTTATCAATTGTTTTTAGAAATTATTGATTATATTAAATACAAAATTCATATCTAATTATATGTGAATAATGAAAAACAGGATCATTCAAACAGAGTAATTTAAAATTACTTGTCATTTAAAGAAATTATTAAAACAAAAATAGAGACAATTTTTTTTTTTTTTTAATATTTGTTACTCTTTTGGGTTATTATTAAGGTAAATACATATAATTAAGTTAATATTTGGATGTGAGTGTTTTCTTCTTATCTAAATCAAAATTTTAGAGTCTTAAATTTTATCTAAAGGTGTTCATATGTATATAATCGTTTACTTTATTGTTCTATTTAAAAAAGATAAACAAAAAATCAATTATTAATATAATAAAATATTTGGTAATTTGGCCATTTTTTAATATAAAGCGTAATAAAAATAATTTAATATTAATTACTATTTAAAAAAGAAGAAGAAGAAGAAGAAAGGGTATAAATATAAAAGCATGATAACTCAAGTTTATAATGAATATCATTTTTAGATAAATTTTTATTGAATTGCTTAATTAATATAAATCTATACTGTATCCAATAATAATAAATTCATATATATTTTTTATATCGAATTATCTTTATATTTGTATACTTGAAAGGGTTTTTGATTTTTGAATGTGAATATTATTTAACCACTTTTTATTCAAAAAAGAATACTGGACATTAGAATACATTTTAAATCTTATACTTTCTTAATTTTATAATTCTTATTTTATTTTATTTGTATTAATGCAATTAGGAAGTTTTAAAAGTTGGAAAAAGAGATGGTTTATCCTATCAGGATCTATTTTAATGTATTACAAAACGAAAAATGATAAAAAACCATTGGGGGAAATTGCTTTGCAGGGTATTGAGATCAAAATGTTAAATGGTGCGAAGTCCTCTTTTGTTATTGATCATACCGATCGAAGGTCATATTTTCTCCGTTGTTCTGATGATAAGGAAAGAAAAGATTGGGTTGATACAATACATGAAGTGATGACAGATTTTAAAGGTACCAATCAAAAAAACCTTCATTTGGAATATGATGCAAAAAAGGTATACTTGGTGAGAAAAATGTCTTCTTTTAAATTAAAAAAACTAAAAAATTTAATCTCAAAATGGAAACCAGTAAAATTAGATTATTCTGGTTTTTTAGATCATCTGAATCAAATTACTAGAACATCAAAAGAAACTTCGTATCTGTTATTTTATTCTCTTGATACAAAGAAAGAAGGTATGCCTTTTAAAGATTTTATAATTGCAATGATCATCTTATCAAAGTCAGAAGTTTTAGATAAAATAAATACGCTTTTCGATTATCTTTCTCATAAAGAGAGCAATATTTTATGTTTGAAACAGGTTTATAAAATCTTTATTATAGCTTCTATTGTTTTAGGTTCATGGAAACTTAAACACTTGACTTTTTTATATAAATTGAAAATTGGTCTAAATATTAGTGAAGAGATTGAAGATATAAATTTAAAAGAGCATTTTATAACCACAAGTCAATTTTTACAAATTGTCCAATCAGAATTGCAATTCTTGGAAATGTTTTTAATTTGGAATTTAAAAAAATAAATTGCTTATCTAAATGCTAAAATATTATTTTTTGTAACTGTATTTCTAATTTAATTCTTAAAAATAATTTTTAATTATATTACATTTTTCTTTTTTGTATTTAATAAAAATATACTTAGAATAAATATATATTTATTAAAAAAATCAATAAATAAAGAAAAATGTTATTAAATACCAAAATAAATTAATAATATATTTAAAATTTAACTTAATATTGTGTTAGTGTTTTTTTTTTTATTGTATTCTCAACCTTATTGGTTTTTTAGCTCATTTTTTTAATTAATGTGGCTTCAGTTCCTTTTTATTATACACAAATTTATCATCGTCAGTTAGTAAAAAAATAATAAATTATATTTATACTTATTCTTTTACATCATTTTTTAATATACTAAACATTTATCCGAGAAATGAGGAAGGAAAAAAAAACAATTCGTAGTTTTTATTTATGGCAAAGTTTTTTTGATAAATTTAAGGTGTAATATTAGATTGGAAATTGTAGTGATATGATTTCTCCACAAAAAATTATTGTGAACTTTTAATAGATATAATCTAAGTAGTGAACTTTAAATCACTGATTTAAATTTTCAACAAACTAAACTAAAATTCAATTTTTTTTAAAACAGTTGAAAAATTTAAAAGTGTCATAATGATAAAATTTCATTCAAATTGAAAATAAATTTGATTTTTAAAAAATATGAAAATAATTTTTTCATCTCCATGTTTTTTTTTTTGTGCTTTATTTTTTGAATTACCTAATCTGTTATTTTTGATCAAAAAAATTTTTTTTTAATTGATGAACGAGTTATATTGGGTTATATTGGAATTATTTTAATTTAGAAGAACTCAAATCAAATCAAATGGTGGTATCTAGCTTCTGATTGATCAAATATTCCTAATAGAATTTATACAAATTTCCCAATGCATTTTCTTATTTTACTCTTTCTAAACTTTTTTAATATAATCTTGATTTATTTATAAATAATGGTAATTATTTAGTTATTTTTTATGAGTATTGTAATTTATGAACAATTATTAACATTTCAATTAGTGAATGGTTCTGATTTATTATTTCTTCTTGAATTGATTAAATAATTTTTTTTTTTCTAAAAATTTAATTTTGGTGTTTTAAAATTTTTGAAAAGGGGTTTTTTTTTTTAATCAAAGGGGGTTGAGTTGCGAAGGGGGTACCATGGCATTGAGAGGGAATAAATGAACATTTGAAGTAAAAAATTAATTTATAATAAACTATTTTTCATAAATTTTGACTCACTTTATAATGTTAATAGGAGTTGTTTTGAGGGTTTATTCCAGTATTCTTAACAAAAAATATTTTCAAATTTTTGAATCAGAATCATTTTTTCTAATTTTTCAAATTTTTAGTTTTTCTTTTGTTTTTCTTTTTCTTTTTCTTTTTCTTTTTTTTTTTTTTTTTCTTTTTGTTTTTTTTTTCTTTTTTATCCCCTTTTTTTGAAAAAGATATTGTGGAAAAAAAGAGATCTTCGAAAAGACAAATAATCACTAAGAAAATTTTGACTATGTAATGTCTTTGAAAATGGATTTAATTATTCATAAAAAATCTTGTTGTTCAACTTTTTTACAGTGAAAGTCAGTTAAACAAAATCTGTAATGCTCATTTCAAAAATTGTGACTCACTTTTTTTTATTTTTTGGTTTTATTTTTTTTTTAATTTTTAAAATATCAGGCTTTTATAGATTTAGAATAACTTAAAAGTGAATTACAAAACATATTTAGTTATTAATTGTTCTTGAATACTAAATTTTTTTTTTCAATTTATTATTTCAGGTAAGTCACAATTTTTGAAAAAGATTTTATTTCAAAATTGAAATCATTTATCCTTTTTCCTTTTTTTATTTTGAAAAATATTGTTTTTGGAATTTTTTTTAAAATAATAAGATCAATAGTGGTCAAGTAAAAGTATCTTTTTGGGGTTTTATAAAAACAGTGAGAATGGTTGGGGGGTAATAATTATTATTTTATATTGGGAATTTCTCTGATCTTCGATTAAAGATCAATACTGTATTTTTCCAATTAATAAATGAAAATTTTTATTTCAATTTCCCACAATGTATTAATTATTATTGTTACAATCAAATTACAAGAATAAAAAATTTGTCATAGAGTTATCTCAGGGAGTTAATTTATTGCTAAAAATATCATTTCGAAAGGATTAGTTAAATATTTTAGAGGTTTTCAACTTTTAAACGAGTAAAATATTAAAGAATGTGAACCAAAAATTTTTTGGTTTTTTAATTGGGAAATTATAGTATAAACATAGTTGTTTTTTTTTTTTTTTCAAAATGGTTGGTGAGAATTATCGGAATTCAATTTTTAAGACAAGATACTGATTTACTATATTGATTTGATACAAATATCAAAATTTATTTAATTGGGAATTATTCTCATTATTTGTAATTGTTTAATTTAAAAATAATTGATATTTGTATATTTTATTTCGGGTACCTTTAATAGAATTATTTTTTGAAAATAATTAATTCCAAAAAAAAAAAAATGATTTGTTTCGTAATTTACAACAAAAGAACTATTCACTTAAGATCCTTATTCCACTTTTTTGTAGATGTGGGTGTTGTTACCAAAAACATTATCAATATGGTTAAAGTTGTGAAGAAAAACTTGTGAAGGGGTCTGCTAAAAATAACTCTATATATAGTTTAACATATATTATGAAAGCAGATTAAGTAATTTGGAAATTTTGAACACATATAATTCACGAATTTATTATTTTTGTGAATTCATTTTCCAGAATATATCAAATATTATGAATCATTCTCGAAAAAGTGATCCTAAAATAGATGAGATTTGTCTTATATACAAAAATTAATAATTATATTCATCACGTTGATTTATTTAGTGATAATACAAAAATCTGGATTTTGTTTTCTTTTTTGATTTAATATTTTTCATATTTTTTGTGATTTTTGACTTCAATTTGAAGATATGTGTACTACATTAGGAGTTTGTATGTTTTTTTTTTTTTTTTTTCCTTTGTTCGCTGACTGGATTTTCTTTTTATATAAGGTAAGAATAGTTATAATGAAAAAATATCAGGAGGGTGCTTATTAATATTGAGATACTGAAACATGAAAGTCTGAGTAGCTTGAAAAGGAAATAAAAGAATTAAGGAAAGATTCTAAATATCAAGGGATTTGCAGGTAAAAAAGATTAATTAGAAAAGAGATATGATAATTATTTAAGCAGCTACGTCCTAATTTAACATGTCTGATCAAAAAGGATTCGTCTAATCGGTCTTTAATTCTTTAAAAAAACTCCTCAACAATCCTATTTTTTTCCTTGGTTGTTGCTCTCCTTTTTTAATTTCTCGAACTTGATAAAAAAAATGAATGACAAATTGCAGACCTAATTTTTAAAAACAAAAAAATTGCAAAGTGTCGTGTCTAGTATTTGAGAAAATTTTAAAAAAGATAATAGTCCCAAATTGCTCAACATAAAAGTAGATCGGAAAAGAAAATTAATTTGAAATTTTTATTCATTTACTCTCAAACTTTTACAATCGACTATTTGTTGAAAAATAACAGGAACAAAATTTTCATTCAACTTTCAAAAAAAAAGGTGTGATAAATCATGAAAAAATTTCAAATTTTTTCCAATAAAATCAAGCTTAAATTATTAATTTCTCTTTTACAATTTAGGACTTTGATGGTTTCTTTTAATTCTTGTTATGTGATTTATTTGGAAAAGCTGAATGAAAATTTTGATCTTTTTATTTTGCAATTAGAAGTATTGTAAACTGGATTTTAAATGTCAAATTGAGAGCCTGGAAAAAAAAACAATTAAAACTCTCCCAAAACAAAACTATTTCCCAATTCTTTGGATTACACCAAACTGTTTTTGGGAATTTTTTAGGAGTTTTTCATCTTGTTCATTCCGATCTTTAATCCTTTCAAGAATTTGTACCCCTTTCTCCATATTGCAGATGTACTTTTTACATTGCTGCTGTGCGATCTGATCGATTTTTTCGGATTCCAGATACACCTTCTCGCGGATACATTTTGAACAGAGCAATTTGTGTCGTTGGTTATTTAAGAGCTGGAAATCTTCTTTGATGCTATTTCTCTCATTTTCAATTTTTTGGAGTTGGTGTTGTAGCTTCTGAAGCTTTGTCTGCTTTTTGCTTATTTGCCTTCTCAACAGGTCGACGATTTTACTTTGTGATTGATTTGAATTTGGAAGCATACTACTTTGCCGATTTCTTTTTTTGATGGGTGTTCCCTTCCGGTTTGGAAACGATGTGATTCTCGTGGCTGGTGATTTTCTGATTTTTAAGACATCTTTTTGGTTTTTGGAATCTTTTTTGGTTTTTTTTTTCTTTTTTTTTGTGTTTTTCTGTGGAGAAGAAATTATGATACTTTTTTGACTAATTTCTTGATTATGCTTTTTTGTTTGTGAAAGTGGGTGAATTTCCCTTTGGCTGCTACGAGGTGGATCATTTCTTATCACTGATTGGGTGCCGTTTGGTTTTTTTTTTGTTGATTCACTTTTTGGGATTTTTTTTTTGTTTTTCGCAATTTCTGAAGACTTTCTTTTTTCTTTATTCTTTTTGTTTGTCTTTTTTTCCTTTTCTTTGTTCTTACCTTTCCTTGGTTTTTTAGATTGTGTTTTAATTGTACTTTTGAAATTCTTTTTCTCAAAGTTCTCCTGTTTGGAAATTTCAAGTGACATCCAAGTAAGTTTTTTTTGTTTAAAATACGTTGTTTTCTGTTCAAGTTGGCTCTAAAAATTGTAAATATAAATTTTTCACTTGATAGACAAGAATTGAAAAAAAAAAATGTTTTATTTTAAAATTAGATTTAAGGAACAAAATCAAAGGTTTAAATAAACAAAAAAAAACATGGTAGGTAATTTCTTTGGTTCTCTTGTATTTTGTTTGCAAAGAAAATGATTGATTTTGAAAAATGATGCAGTAAATCAAATTCATGGGTTTTTATTGTGGATTAAACTGATCAAAATAATGTGTCTTGAAAGACTATAATCTGTGTTTTAAAAAAATAATCGTGTTTTTTTTACTTATTGTTTTACTGTAAAATCTAAAACACTGTCCAATAGTATCTCTAATTAAAAATCAATTTTGAAAGTAAAATCCTTAATGTTTGAAGTAAAAATTTTAATATATAAATTGTATTTATTCAAATTTTTTCATAATTATCAATTATTTCAAGATTTTTTGAGTTTTTTTTATTCTAAAAATTTTATTAAAAACTTACTCTATTTTTGGAGATAAAAGTCCTAATTTGATCCTTCATTTTTAGAATTTCTGTTTTAAAGAACTTTAAGATTACAGTGTCTTATTTTCTTTAGTGTTTGTTTTCCTTTTTTTTGATTGGTTCACGTATAGTTTTCTAAAAAAAGATCCACTCATTTTATTTTGAAATAAGAATTAAACTTTTCTTTGCATATTATTTTAATAAGAGTAAAAAGAGATTTTTTGGGTTTTAAATACTATCTAAATGTTGGATCTCTAGGTTGTTGAAATATATATTTTAAAAAATAAAAACCAAACAGTGATTTGTGATTTAAAAGAAAGTCAAAAAATTTATTTGATCAAAAAATTTTTTGAAATTCTCCAAGATAAAAATCTTAAAATTTCAATTAATGTTGTTTGCCTCTTGCTTTACTAACCTCTCACTTTATCATAAAATACTTTCATACCAAACCAATAATCTCCTCAGTATTATAAAATAAGGTTTTAAGTTAGTGAGCAAGTGTGTTTTTCATTTTTGATATTTTTTCAACAAAATTTTCAAATTCTGCATTATTGAAACCAATTCTTTACTGAATGATAAATTTTTGGAAAAAAAAAAAAAAAATAAGAATTTTTAACAAGAATTATTGGTTGTATATTCGTTTAAGTTAATAAATTTATTGTTAATAACATGAATATTATTCGATGGATATATAAGAATGATAATATATGATAAACACAATGTGGTTCTCTTAAGAAAATATATTGATCGAATTATTTCCTCATTTACTATAACAATAATACACAAATTGTAAAAACTACAATAATCACGAATTTCAAAAATGAAATTTTTATTTTTTATTTTAAAAATTTGAGAAATATTTAATATAAATAATAAATTCAAAAAAAAAATATAAAGTGTGTGTTTGATAACACTAAAATTTTCAAAAAAATTTGTATAAATATTATAAAAAAGAATTTAATATTATATATATATATATATATCTAATTCCTAAAGTTCTATAATTTTTTTTTTATTTAAAAAAAAAAAATATTTTATATATAAATAAAAATATTGTTTCAAAGTAGAAAAGATAACTTGTTTGGGAACTTGAATTTTTATAACTATTCTATCAATAGAACTAATCTTGTGTAATAGAGTAAATAGAAATTTTTTGTGTTTTGAATCTTCTATGTTTCAATATAATATAATTATGTCTAAATTCAAGCTTGTACTCAAAAAACTTGAAAGATGATTGGGTATCCAAACCAAAATTGTGTAATTCGGTTGAATCATCTTTCCTAAATAAAAATAAATAAATGAAAAAATCATTTATTCGTTTTAAGAATTATCACAAAAAAGAGGAAAAAAACTTTACTTTAGTACAAATACAAGAAATGTTGTAGATGGTATTAGAATAATGAAAATAATATGGAGTAGGATAAAGAGGTTTTATAATATAAGAAATAAAAACAGTTATATTAGTGTTTGTTTTAAAAAAAAATTGATCTTTTTGAAAAAAATTTCTTTTCTTGATTTTTGAAGGTATTAGAATTTGTTGGTACTCGTAATTTGTAAAAATTGTTTGTATAGGATACAGTACTTAGTATATTTTTAAATTTTATCTTCTTATCTTGAAAGGGTAATCCTTTAATTTTTTTATATTTTTTTTTTTTACTTACAGTCAGTTCCACTTTTAAGGCACAGACTTTCAACGAAATTTAAGGCCCAATAATCATCTCAAATTAAGGTACTAAATTCAGTTTCTAGTAAAATAATTTGTATAAAAAAAAGTTCAAAATTTTGTGCCTTAATTTAAGATTTTGGTTTACTTTAAATTTTGTTGAAATTTTGTGTTTTAAACTTGAAACTGGCTGTATATTAATTTGATTTCTTTCGCTTTTTCTTCACATAATTTATTAATATTTTTTTTTTTCATTTTTTATTAAGAAAGGTTTATTTATCTGTTACCCTCTTTTCTACCCTGGGGTAAATTAAAAAGCTTGAAATAAACCGCTATTTAAGTACAAGGTGTTGTTTTTTTAAGATAACCTTAACACATTAATAAAAAAACAAAAAATTAATATTTTTTCAAAAATGGGATTTATTCAAAAAACTACTTTTTGGTTAATTAATAATTCCCAAATTGGGAATCAAAACCCAGAGTTGATAAATTTTTTTTTCCAAAAATTGATTGGTTTTCAATAAAGGGGGGGATAAAAGTTATTTTTGTTGGTTTGATAGATTAAAGCATGATAAATTATCAAAAGGGGGGAAATATATTGTTTCGTTAATTGGTTGAAAAGGTCGCCATATCAAGGATACTATGAATAGGACCGTCCTCAATATTCTTGGAAATTCTTTTATAATGAACCAATTTTGATAAAGTTTTATATTTGATTGTACAATCACAAATACTACTAGAGTTATAAGAATAAACAGGTAAGAACTACGGGTTCTTTTATCTATTAATTAAAGGGGTTTTATTGTAAAAATAATCCAGGGTACCAATCTCAAAAAAAAAAAAAAAAAAAAAAAAAACACCCAACGATTTGTATTCTTAGATACCAGGAATAATTCTTGTTTATATACTAAGTCAATGTCATCTCGGTAGTGTTGATTTCGGGTATTTTATTTAACTCTAATTCAATTTTTAAAATAATTCGTCAAGTTAAAAACATTATAACAATCAAGATAATTTTTAACTTATAAAAAAAATCACAAGAAACGAAAATTTTCAAAAGAGAGGTAATAAAAATTTTCCACGAAACTCATATCCAACAATGACTTTTTACAGCTTTTTAAATATTGGTTTTGTTTTGAAACTTTTCCAAGATAAGATAAATTATTGATGAATTAAGAAACACTAAAAATTGAAAATCGTAGAACAGCATTTTTTGGTTAAAAAAAAACTTTTAATAATTTAATGATCAGGACTTTAAAAAAACTAAACTTGGCCAAATATTCATCTCTTTATAAAAATAACAAATTAATTCCAAATAGATCAAAAATAAACCACAAATTTTTAATTGGGGTCACTTCATTGTTTCCTCTATCAAATTTTGATGCTAAGATAGATTTTCAAAAAGTTAAATTTAAGTCAAAAGTTTGGTTCTTTTTACAAATTGGATCCTTCTTTTCACTAACAAAAGAAATTTCAAATCCAAAACTCGATAATTAAAAAAAAAAATTCTTTTTGGGACTTTACTGTTTTGGAAAAAAAGTGAAACACGGTTTTTAATCGGGGATATTAATAGAACCTGAAATTGAAAAGTAAAAGCGGTAAAAGGAAGAAACCAATTAACTTCAAATAATAATCCATTATATTATTTTCAATCAGCCCAACAAATACAATTTAAATCTACGTAATTTATCGAAATTGTGGGTTTTGGAGACACAAAAAATAGTCAATTTTTTGAACAAATTTTTTATAATTGATCAATCAAAGAAAAACCCAGAATAAAAGAAAGTATTAAAAAAACTATTATTGTGCTGAATACTTCATTTTGTCTTTATTTATTTATTCTTTTTTTAATTGATCTTACTCTGAATTTTCAGGTTCTATTAATGTTTCCAATTAAAAACCGTGTTGAACTTTTTTTCCAAAATGGTTAGAAATTACTCTCTCGAAGCCAAAAAAAAAAAAAATATTAAAAAATGAAGAATAAATTAACAAATCAAAAAAAAATTAACAAGGTAAAAAAAATGAAAATTTTATTTTAACATAAAAATTTTTTCTTCCCTAGAAATAAAAAAAAACAATTATTCCAGGAATTTACTCATAAAATTTATTTTTCTATAAAATAGAAAAATAACCTCGGGTTATCTATGTTTTTTTTTTAATTTTGTGAATTATTTTATTAATTCAAATAATATTTTTTTTTTGTCTCAATCTAATAAAAAAAAAATAAAACTCAATTTTGAAAAATTAAAAGATAAAAGATAAAAGATAAAAGAAAAACGACAAAGTTGAAAGTCGGTAATTAAAAATAAAAGAAAAAAAAAAGAATTATTTAACTAATTTCTGAATTGGTAACAAACACTCTTTATAAAATTTGTTATTTTCCCAATTAGAAGCAGAGTAATCTGGCCAAGTAGATAGTTTTACACAATTACTGATTAATTCCTCAACTTTCTTTTTCTTTCTTTTTTTTTTTGTAAGTTTGCTTAATTTTTTTGCCTTTTTTTGTGTGATAAAGCCGTTTTTAACAGAAATGGTTTTTGTAATATCTTGAAAGATCTGGCAGCTTTTGCAATTGTCAGCATTAATGGCCTCGATCTTTCCAAAGCATTTGAAGGCATTGTTAATTAAGCACAAATTTTGGTACTCCTGGTGGCATTTGGAATTGCCATTTAAATTGTATCTGAGCCTTGCCCAGAGCCTCAATTGCTGGAGAAAGCCTTTGTTTGGCTGGATCTCGGGCCTATTTTCTTGCACAAATTGGTAGGCCTGATCGCAATTGATTCGGTATTTGTACATGATGTACGCAATCACAATGGTGGCACTTCTTGAGACTCCTTTTTCGCAATGAACAAAGACATTGTTTCCTTTTTTCTTCAAAGCACCCTCAACAAACGAAATAAATTTTGGAAATTCAGGTAAAATAAACTCTTCGTGTGAATCATAGAGTTTGTGTTGATAATAAACAAAATCCTTTCGGAAGCGGTTTGGTTCATAACATACATTTATGATGTGTGTGATCTGTTTTTTTTTATTTTTATTTATTTTTTATTTTTTTTTTTTTCAAGGAAAAAGGGAAAAGAGAACAAAATAAAAAAAAGGTTGTGAGGAAAATCATTGAATCAAAATTTTTGCTTGTTTTAATTTGTCCAAACAAAAAAAAAAAAAAAAAAAAAAAAAAACAAACATTATGTTTTTTTAAAAGTTCCTTATCGGAAGAACCTTTTGCGTTACCCAAAAAAAGGCCATGATCGACTGGATCGATTGCGTTTCCCATAAAGCAATAAAAAATAAATTTTTTATGATTTCTAATTAGTATTAGAAAATGTAAAGTTGTGTTGGAGTTGAGGTTGAAAAAGAATTTGTGTTCACTGTAAAGTGTGTTGTTTTGGAGTGTTTTTTGACTTTTTAATGTTAAAAAAATTCCAAATTGAAAAAAAATGATTAGTATTCCATAATTTTGGAATAGTTTTTGAGAAACCGTTTTTCGAAATCTTTTAAAATTCTAAAGAAATAACAGTGGGTGTGTGTTGAGTTCAATTTTATTCTTGCTAATTAGTAGTATAATTTTTCAATTCACTTTCAACACAATTAAGAAATAACAAATTCAAAGAACACAAATCCAAACAAATTATGGCTTAGGTGTGACAGATCTAAGTATTCACATTTAAAAATAAAAAATACAAAAAAAAAAAATTTGCAAGAATAAATTTGAGAATGTAAAGAAACACCAGAGTTAAGGCTCGTTGGGGAAACTTGAGATACTTTTCTCTCAAACAAGTTTTATTAAGGCTTTTTCGTCAAAAAAAAAAAAGGTTTGCCTTTTCATTACTTTTTTTAGTGTAAGACCAATCTTAAAAGAGATTCAAAATTGCATACCTCACCATACCCCATGAGAAAATTTTAGTTTTTTCTTTTGGAACTTTTCCAAATTTTTATTTACCTATTAATTTCACTATTGAAAACAGTTCAATTCAAAACAAACTTGTGGTGATTCTGAAATAAGTCAAACAATGTTTATGAATCAACAATCAATGAAACACAATTTTCTTCCAAAATTTTCAAAATAAAAAATGATCAATTTTTAGAGAGTTTACAAAAACTGGGTTCAAAATGATTCAAATGATTTGATCAAATTGTTTGACATAACCCTTACAACTCATCTTTTTACTCTTTTGAAAATTTTAACTCCTCACTTTTTGAAAACAAAGGGATTTTTTCACAAAGATCAAACTTTTTTTCATTTTTTAAGGACTAAGACAACAATTTACCAACACATATATCACATTTTGATCGAATCTCATTTAAACTGTGGATCAAAGTAAGTCTAAATATTCCCAAATTGGGTTCAAAAAATGATTATATATCATTTTTTTAATGAAAAAATCAGAAAAAATTTGAGATTTTGAAACTCAAATAACCCCATTAGGAAATCTAGAAATGAAAAAGAAAAATAATCACTATTTTCTTATTTAAAAACCACAATCATTTCAAAAAAACATAAGAATCAACTCTAACTTTTGAAGATCATATGGTCTTAGAGTTTTTGCCCCAGATTACTTTTTTGATACAGATAAATTCAAATATATTTGATACAGCCGTTCCAACCCTACCATGAAATCTATGATAAACAGAAAATTCATTTTCTGTATCATACTTGACTTTTTATGACAGGATTTTATGGTTAAGTGGTAGCCTATTACAAACAGTGAAATTTTATAATAGAACAAAAATTTCACAAATAGAATATATGAGAATTTGAATTTTTGAATATAAACATTTCTAAATAATCAATAATTTTGAAAAATTTTCAGGTTTTTGGTGGATCCTTAATTTCTAAACACATTAAAATCAAAAGCTAAGACCATTTTAAAGAAATCATCAAATTGGATCTTCGATCTTTGGAAGCTTTGTTTTGCATTTTTGAATTTGTTTCAAAAACAACAAGATTTTTTTCTCAGTTATTCAAATAAGAAATTTTTTTAGATAACCTATGTCAAACCATAAAATGTATATGATAGAGTATAATCAATAGATTTTTTTTTTTTTGTATTTAACTGAGACAAAATGCCAATTTCTATTTCTGTTAAATTTCACGGTAGGTTTGGAACAGCTGTAAAAATTTTACTTCAATTTCCCATTATGTAACCTCATATCTCAACTTTTAAAATAACTCAAGAGAAAGAACCTTTTGAAACACAACCAATTTAACAAAGCTTTTTAACATTTAAGGTTGTAAGTACATTTTACCATTTAGAAAAATTTTAATTGTGTGAACTTTATCGAAAAAGATTTTTTAAGGGTTACCAGATATTGAAACTTACCAACCAAACACCATTCACTAGTCTATTTGTGAAAATAAAAAGAACTCAAAGTAATTAAGAGTTGAATCTTTCATTTTTCAATTTTTTGAACATTTTTTTTTGAAACATTTTTTTTGGTTAATTAAATTTGGTTTTCATTTATTATTATCAACTCTGATATGAAGTTTATTTTTTCTCGAATTTCTAAATAATCTAAGTTTGGTTGATTCTTAAAAATAAAGTGAAAGTCACCTTTTCATTTTTGGTTGTACATCTTTTGATGAAATGGAGTTTAATTTTAATTGTTGAAATAACAATTAAATTTTTAACTTTTTATTTTTTTTTTTTGTAACCCCAAGTTTTAATTTCTATTAGTTTCCATACAAAGAATCTTTATAATTTCAAATTTAAATTAAACTTTGTTCCAGTCAAAGGTGTACAACATTTTGTTCAAAAACTAGTTTTTTTTCTAATTAACCTTTGAAGAAAAAATAAGGAATAAAGCCAGTTTTAAATTTAAGACCCAAACTTTCAACTAAATTTAACGCACAAAAAAATTTCAAATTTAAGGCACAAAATTTGGAATTTATATTTTTACAAATTATTTCACTAAAATCTGAATTTTTTGCCTAAATTTGAGATTTTTATTGTGCCTTAATTTTCGTTGAAGTTCTTTCCTTCAAAGGGGAACTGACTGTAAACAGAATAATACACATCAAAGAATTGTTGATATATGTCTGAAAGAAAACTTATTAATCAATAATTTTTCTTAACAATTGAAAAAATCAAATTCGTATGACACCAGTAATCAAAAAAAAAACAATATTTATTTTACCCCTCTATTGAAGATTTAAATAAAATCCCAATCGAAATGAATAAGATTTTTCTACAATCATTTTGTTACTATTTCAATTAAATCATAATAACACATCTTTACCGAGTGTCTTGTGATCTTATAATAATTAAGAAAGTTGCATAGAAATTAAATATCACAAAAAAAAAAAAAAAATAAACCCAAAAATCAAAAATATGAAAAAATGATTTCAATTTTGAAATTTTTAAATGGATTTTTTTTATAATAACCATGTAAACCGCCATATACATGTGATTTACACGTTAAATCTATATTGATTTGACTGTAAAAAAGAATATTTGGTCAACAGTTTGGTGTGGTATTAATTTTTGAATTTTATAATTTTAAAATTTTTTTCATCTTTGACTTTTTAAAAATTAGACATAAAATAAACAATATTATTAAATAAGATTACACACATCCAATTTTATTTTCCAAGGTATGTCTTAAATTAAATTGAATATTTCAAATTTTACAAAGAGTTTTTTCAAAATTTTACGAATAATACAATTAAAAAAAAATATATTGATACGAATTTTATTTTATTATCTTTGGTTTATATTTAAATGTTATTTTTTATATTTTTTTAAAGTTTATAGTCGTATTACTTTTTCTATAAGACATTTTATATAAATTTAATTTAAAGTTATTATTTAAATTGTTTTTTTTTTGTTATTGTTCCCTTTCTTGAATTAATATTTTTGAAAATAATTTATATTGAATTATAAATTTTGCACAAATGAATGAATTAAAATTTTCTCTTAACCGAATAGTTTGTAAATTTTGTTCATAGAAAAAAATATGAAAATTTCTCATCATTCCCTTTTTCATTTAATTTATTTATCATAAAATTAACATCTTTTTTAATAGGTATTATTTATAATTCAATACATCTCCTTTTGGGAGACTATTTTTACCATAAAATTTCTCATTTAAAAATAAAAAAAATAAAAATTCTTTAAAAAAACCAAAAAATGTAAAATTATTTAATGTTTTCCAAAACGAAAAAAAAATACAAAAAAAATTCCATAATATAACTACTTTATCTTTATAACTATTTTGACTTTTTATGATAATTTGAATCTGGCTTAAAAATTAAGAAGAAAATAAACATATTAGTATATCAAAATAATCCAATATCTTTTCTTTTAAACTTGATGAAATTTAACCCAATTCAGAGTAACAATGTAAATATATATATATATATATATATATATATATAAACCCCAATTCAAAATTTTTAACACACCAAAATTCGATTTGTGAAAAAAAAAACTTATTTAATCAATTCTCGAAGATTTACCATATTAGAACCATTCACTAATTGAAATGTTAACACTTGTTTATAAATTACAATACTCACAAAACAATAAATAAATAATTATCAATACAAATAAATCATGGGTGTGTTAAAAATTTTGGAGAGAGCAAAACAAAAAAATACATTATTAAATTTGTTGAAATTCTATTAGGAATATTGATCGATCAAAGGTTAGATACTACAAACTAATTTTATTTAAGTTCTTCTATTTGGAACAACTTGGATTTAACCTAATATCAATGGTTGAAAAAAATTTTTGATCAAACGAAACAAATTACGTAATTCAAACAATGAAATGAAAACAAAAACTAAAAGATAAAAAAATGATTTTCAGATTTTACAAAAATCAAAATTATCTCCAATTTGAATGAAATTGTATTATTGTGATTGTTTGTAACGTTTTAGCTGTGTGGAAAATTTTGAATTTTAGTTTAAATATATATATATATATATATATGATTTTCACCAAAAATTAAGGTGTGAAATCAAAAAGTATCCTTATCCTTAAAAGTTATTTCGAAATAACTTCAACCTATAAAAGTTTCCAAAAATTAATATCTGTAAGATTTTGATTGATAACTGAATGGAAAAAAAAAATATTTTCCACCATATTTAAAGTTGAAAACCACTTTTTATTTATTTTTTTTATCTTTTTCATTTAAAAAAATTGAATACTGTTTATTTTTCTTAAAATAAAATCAGCATATTTATATCTTTTTGTTTTGAAATTACTAAACTATCAAATTATATTAAATGATATTAATGCTCAACCAAAATCAAATATTGACTATTAAAATAAAAATGAGATAGAAAATTCACCACATTTTCTGTGCTTTTCCTATATAAATAAATTTCAAACCAATTTATTGGATAGTTTGTAATTGGTAATCCCACCATACCCCCCCCCCAACAATCTATTTCTTTTTCCTGAATAAACAAAGAACGGTATATTAAACTCAATTTTCTGAAATAAAAAAAGATAACGGGTTAAACTATTATTTTATATAAATTCCAAATACCCTTATACCCCCCTTTTATCAGAATAATCGAAGAGGTCAAGAGATAAAAGGTTGTGAAAAAAAAGCCTTATGAAAAAAAAAACAAGAAAAAAATACAGTCCAAGAGAAAGAAGACACATAAAACCAATTTATTTAGACCCCAATTTAGAATTTAAAGGATAATTCATTGAATATACATTTATGAAACAGATGTTTTAATTTTTAAGATATTTTGATCAAAATTGAAAATTTTCCAAAAAAAGTTCATATTTTTTTTTGAGAATCAATACACAAACAATTCCAATAAAAAATCTACAATATGGTGAGGACACAACCACTTTTTTAAAACGATAAAACCTGGTAATACGTTTTTCTTCAGTTGATAATTATATAAAGATTAAACCACCTAGAAAAAAAAAATTACCATCAAAAAGAAAAAAATAATCTCAAATTTCCCACCCTAAAAATTATCAAATAATATAAAGATCATAAATCTTAATATTCTTTATTTATATTATACTATACGAACAAACAAATTAAATTATTGTTAAGTATCAATATTTTTTTGTCATTAATTCTTATATATTTAAATAATTTTATAACAATTTGGTTTTATAAAGAGATTTTAAAATAAATCACTCTGTACTTTAACAACTATCTGAAGACAAATAATAACTTAGTCTGGGTTAAAAACAATCTTATAATTATTCAAAAAACTATTCACCAATTTTTAAAATTAATTTTTTGAAATACACTGATATTAATAATTATGTTTTTAACTTTTATCTATTAAAAAAAACACCTAATAAAAATATTGATTTTATGGAGAGGTAAAAGAAACAAATCAACAAAGATGATAAAATTATATAAATAAGATATAGGGGGGTTTAATTAAATTTTGAAAAGGTTTTAGGAAGATATTGAAAGATTCAATTTTAGTTTTTTTGGCAAAAAAATAATCCTTAAAAGATCATTTTTTTTAATTTTTATAACATAGCCATTTACAACGGATTTTTCCAATATCAAAAGGCTGACTTGAAACCTAAAAAGGGTATTCTGGAATTACCAACCTGTTGATTGAAAAAATTAAAATATCAAATAACAAAAAAAAAAATTTCATCGGATCATCATTGGCAAAAAATCCATATCAAAACAAAAGTTTATTAATAATTCAAAAAAATAAATGTAAAAAAGAATAAAATACAATCACAATAACAGAAAATCCAAATTTTTAAAAAAATTACTTGTTTCATATTGTAAATTTTCAAAGGGTTAAATTTCTTCAATTATAGTAAATATTGTTTTCTTTAAGTACAAAACCAATTTAATTAGATTTAGTGTAATTCGTGGTTAGATTGCAACTCTCTATATTTGACAAAGTAAGGATTTTGTCACATTCTTGAGAAAAAAAATAACTCATTTGAGAAATAAAAAAAAATGAAAAAAAAATCTTTTTGAGATCTCAAAAAGCACAAAGAGCGACACTTCAAAACCAACACAAATGTTTTCAAAATAATATATTCTCAACCATTCGAATTGGAAATTGAGTGTCTCTCTTTGGCACTTTTTTCTAAAAATGCCCTCTTTTTTGATTGTTTATTTTTGGAGATCGATCGTGTTTCACATGCTAATTAGTTTTTGATTGTTCTTAAGCACTCAGAAAAATTACTAAAAAATTTTTTTAATCCATTTCTGAAAAGTATTTTTCACCATAATTACTTAACCCTTAAACTAAAAAAATCAATTTATTTGAACAAATATTGTAACTTTACCAAAATATTAGAAATAAAACCATTGAAAATCTGTTTAATAACCCGTGTCGGGTTTTTAGGATGTGTTTTTGACAATTTTTTGTATTGTTTTTGTAAATAATTGTTGTTTTTTTAAAGGATGTTTTTTTGTTTTGAATTTCTGTTTTTGAAATTTATTCTATCGTTCCATAAAAAAACAGTTAAGTAAAACTGTTTTTTCAAAATTAAACAGTATTACCAATAGTATTTTTTACTAAATCATTGTTCCACGATCTTCTAACTTCATTCATCTATTTTTGATCTAACCCAATCAAATTTAAACAAACTTGTAACCAAAATCTAAAATCATCAAATCTTTTGATTTGATCGAAAAAAAACCAAAGAAAAAAAAGACAAAGATTATTCTGATAAACTGTTTTGTATCTCATCTAAATGTACAAAAATGATTTCAAAAATTTTCAAGTTTGTTGAAAAATGAAATAATTAAAAAATGTCACTTTATTTTCTTTTTTTACCAGTATCCAATAGCCTTATAATCATCTCTTGTAATTGGTGAACTTTTATTTATTTACCACATTCTTTTTTGTGATGTTTATTGTGCGAACCAAGAATCCTAGTGAAACAATATTACATAATAGAAAAAAAAGTTAATTAGCTAAAATTTTATACCAATAAAATTCAACATGAGCATTGGCTAAAGATTTACAAAATAAAATTTATATAATAATGGGAGTGAATTATATCTCTCAAAATATCAATTCTCATTGATTAGAAAAAGATCTTTGGGTTTTTTATTCAATGATAAAAAAAAATTATTTTGAAGAATCTTTTTTTAAAAAAAATTTTGAATATATCTTGATGATGTTAAATATAATGTTCAAACATGCTTCTTTTCGAAAAATAAACACACTCTTGAAAATTTTTAATCTCATTAACAATTAAAAACAAAAAACTCTATTTAACAATTTTCAAAACATCAATTAAAAACCAAAAAATCCCAAAACATTAATAAAAAGTTGAAAAAAATTATTTATTGAAGTCAAAACGGATAATTTAACAAACTGTAGATTTTTTTTAACATTTGAAATTAATTTCAAACTCCATTTCACTCAAAGGGGCCCAGCTAAAAATGAAAAAGTAACTTTATTTTTAAGAATATACCAAACTTAGATTGTTTAGAAATACGAGAAATAATAAACTTCATATAAGAGTCGATAATTATAAAAAAAAAGTCTGAACAAACCATAAATTTCAAAACAAAAAAAATGTTAAAAAATTTTTTGAGCCCCATTCATTGGAACGTCTCGTGCAAAATTCTCAATTTCTTTAGGAAATTAAAATCGTTGATAATCAGATTTTTTACTTGTAAATGTATGACTTTTAAAAGAACATACAACGCCAAACTTTTCTTAATGTTTATTTGGTTTTTCAAACATTTTTTTTTTTAAAGTTAATTTTTATTGTAAAAAAAAATAAAAAAAAAAAAAGCAAAAAGCAAAAAACAAAAAAAAAAATTTTACAAAATGAGAAAAAATGATTTTGATCTAAAAATTGAAAATTTTAGTTTGTGAAGAATCAGAATTAAACTCATAGAATGTCTTCCATTTCTTCAATAAAACTGGGCCCCTTTGACTGAAAAAGAGTTTAGATCTAATCTCCAAAGTCAATTTAAATAGGAACCAAGTATCCAAATACATCTTTGCTATCTTCCACAAATACCTCAGTCTAAAAAAAAAAAGAGTTAAAATTTTGAATTAGCCAAGAGTCTGTCAAGAAGAGGTTATTTACACCACTTAGAACTTTGGAATTTAAAATTTCTTCATCAAAACCAAACAGAAGCCTTGTTTTAGTTGTGGTAAAAACCTGTTCTATGACTCACTGTTAATTGTAAAATAAACAATCAAAATTTCTCTTAACAGATTATCCGAAAAATAATTAAAAAAAAAGAAATCATCAAAGTCCTCAATTCTATCAGAGAAAATTAATAATTTAAACCAATTTATTGAACGAATATTAAAAAATTGAAATTTTATTTGTTTTTTTATATCTTTTTTGGGATAGCTGAAAGAAAATTTTGTTCCATTTATTTTACACCAAATAGTAGTCGTCATCTCTAACATGTAAATTTGTAACAACCTTAATTTTTTGTTGTTTTTCAACGGCATTTTTCAAAAAATTTGTCTCAACATAAATCGTGTAAATGGAAACAGTAACAGCGAGAATTTGTTGAGAATCAATAGAATTTGTCAAATTGTTTGTGTGTGTTGTTAATTGCCAAAAGCCTTTAAAAGTTTGATCCCTCTTTACACAGGCTTTAAGTGATTTTCGTCAAAGCCCAAAATATGAATAAAATTTTAATAAACTTGGAAGAAACCAAGTGCAGTAGTTCTTGTCTAGGTGTCTTTTAATCAAATTTCATCAACTTCTTTTTTTTTTTTTTTTAAGAATTTTAACGTTTTTAACAACTTTTTTGCAAAACAAACAAATAAAAAAAACAAAAAAACAATTGCAATTAAAATAAAAAAAAATCAACTCACTTTAATTTTATGAAAATGAAAATAAGAGGAGAGAAATATTGATTAATATCAATTAGGAAAGAGACATGCAAAAAGAACCTTAAATTTAATTCTTTTTGTGTCTTCTTCTTTTTTCTTTTTTGCTTCTTTTTTTGCTTTTTTTTTTTTTTTTTTGAAGATCGGTGCGATCTATGCCTTCTTTCTGATCGCTTTTCACTTTTCTTTCTTTTCTTTTTCCTTCTTGAGGATCTGTAATCGGAACTTTTGTCAGAGTCTGATACACTTTTGGATGACTTTTCATCTAGTGAATCGCTCTCGATAAGAAAATTGTTTTCTTTTTCCTTTTCCTTTTCCTTTTCCTTTTCTTTTTCTTTTTCATCATACTCGTTTGTGTGTTTATTGGTTGTTTCGTTTTCAGATTCGTTATTTTTTTCATAATCATCATCGTCGCCAAGACCAGAGGCCATTAGCCCCGTGCCAGTAACCCTAACTCCGTCAGTAAATTGATCCTCTCCATCAGTTTTATTAGTTTCCTTTTCACAAAAATCTAGCCATTCATAATAGACATCAATTGCCGCACTTAGGTTGGTGATTTGTGATCGGAATTCACGCTTGCAAACCACACACAGTAGAGTTGCAATTGCGTCGATTCTTTTCAATTTAACTGTAACCGATTCGTGGTGATTGCAAAAGGGACAATTGAATACAGTTTCAAGTGGCCTTTTCACAACACGCTTAGGCTTTGCTTTTTTACTTTTACGTCGTCCCATTGAAGCTGTATAGATTTGTTTTGAATTTTCGTTTATTAATAAATATGTTGAAGGGAAATTAGATTGGTTCTGAAGAAATAAAGATTTGAATTGCTGAATATTTATCAAAGAAAAATGAACATTGAACTGTAAATGAGCGAAAAATTACCTCACAAAAATTGAATTTCATTTTAAAAAAGTAACCTTATTTTCGGTGAACTTCACCATCAGATTAATCAAATTCTTCAGAGTATTGGATTAAAAGACTTTTTCAAAAATTGTTTAATTTAACTTTAATTATTTGTCTCAATTTAAAAGTCAATTATTTGTAAACAAAATAAATTAAGGACTAAGTTTGCAATTCAAAAAATAGACTCAACCCAATATGTTCCAATCTCATTTACATTATGATTGAATGATCTTAAAAATATTCTCTCAATTTGGATCAAAAAATCATTTTATGTCATTTTTTCAATGAAAAAAAGAACAAGAAATTTTGAGATACGTGGACTCCAACACCTTGTTAAGGAACATGATAATGAAATTGAAAAATAACCACGAGTTTCAAACACAAAAAAATGAAGGTCTTTAAACAACTTTAAATCTAAATGATCATATTTTCAATGGTTTTTGATCATTTTGTTAAGGTTGAATTGTTACATTATCTCCACAAACCATTAATCCGTTCCACCCCCCCCCCGAGAAATATTATAAGACATAGAAATTGGTTGTCTATTATAAAATTGTGTTTTTAGAAATAGAGAATTCAATCACAATCACAAGAGAAAAAATTCAATTCGATTACTTTATTAGAGTTTTTTTTTGTAAAAACCAAGATAAAAATTAAATTCTCTCAAGATAAGAAATCACAGAAACTCATGAGAAACTTGATTGTTTATTTTCGATCATTGGTTTTTAAATTGTAAAAAGCCTGGGATTTTAACAATTTTGGAAATTGAAGATCCACGTCAATGTAATTTTTTTAATGAATTTGTTTGTCAATTTCCAAAACAAAAAAATGAAAAACATTATTTTTAATCTTCTATTATAAATTAGATGAGCTTATGATGAGCTTTAATAACACTTTTACGGTTTGTTGAACAAAATTAAATTTCAGAATAGAAAATCAATTTCAGAGTCTTATAAATATACATGGTAGTGTTGGGAGGACTGTATAAATTAATATAAAGAATTTGTGATTTGGTTTTATTTATTTAATATGATACTTTATGTTTTTCCTTTAATTGAATTCCTCATTACGTAGTAATACGAGGGTGTCTCCTCGAATTGTTTTTAGGAACAAGATAATCCATGTCAAAGACACTTTAAATGTTTTAATGGGCTTTTTTGATAAAATTTTTTTTGTTAGGATCATTTCTCTCAAAACACAATTTGCTGTCTCAAGAGAAATTGGGTTTAGGCTGTGTGGGGTAAAGGTTTTGAAGAATTTTTAATGTTAGGATCATTTGGAAAAAAATGATTGAAAAAATAAGTCAGTTTTTTTTGTTTAAGGGAGTAACCACGGTAAATCAAAATTTTTCACTTTTTTGCAATTCTGAAGAGGATCAGAAAATAACATTTTTTACTTTGGTTGTACCTCATTGATTTTTATTATTTAAAGTACTTCATTCATTAGATTTTTTATATTTTTTTTCCCAATGTCTCAAAGAAATTGCTACAATAGAATGTTGAGTTGAATTGTTTAAAATACTATTTTGAATGTTGAATAACTTATCTTTTATCCTTCTCTCAACATTCTATTCTGGCATTTAATTTTCTCATTTTTCTTTTTTCATCATTTTTGAATTTTTTTAAATCCTGATAACATAAAACAATTAGAAATATTTTTTTATTAGTGACATTTGGGATTAATGGATTTTGTTCAAAATGAACAAAAACATTATAATTGAGAGAATCATAAAAGAAAACATAAATGGGACTTAAATAGCTAGAAGATTCCCAAAAAAGAATAATTAAATCAAATTATTACTTGTTAGGATTTTTAATCGTTGGATTTGGTGCAATTGGAGAAGTGAATATGATTATATGTTATCAAAGTGTAATCCACAAAATAGCTATAAGTTTTATTCTAAGAATCTGAAATTATCTTCCCCCCCAAAAAAAAAAACCAAACCCCATTCCAAAAATTTGGAAACGTCTAAAATCAAAAATAGGAAAACAAAAACCCAATTTATGATATTCTTCCAAACCTAATATAAAAGCAAATTTAAGTAACATATTATTAATGTTTTTTTAAGTAATCGTTTTCATCCAAATATAAGAAAACAATATTAAAAAAAAAATCAAAATCTATGTGTGTCAAAAATAAGGAAACAAGCTGAACAATAAATTTATTGGTAGGTTTGTTAAATTTACTCCAACAATGGTTAATCAATCAAATGATAAGATACCATGAACCAATTGTCTGTGGATTTTTCAATTTAAGATACTCAACACTAACCTTCTATCAACCATGGTACAAAAATACCAGATCTAAAGAAACAGATTTCGGAACTGGAAAAAACGAAATTAAAACAAAAAATACAAAAAATGAAATTGTTTGTTAAATTACAATTATTTTCAAAATGGACGTAAATCATGTTATTGTTATTCTTCCAACTGTTTAAACTTAGCCCAAATTAATGGAATTAAGTTTATTTTAATAATAATAAAAAAAAAAACTATTTTATTTATATATTATCTTTTTTTTTATTGTTAAACAAGAAAAAAAAAAAATATCAAATAATTTTTCAAAAAAAATTTTTAGAGAATCTATGATCATACACCACTATAATAAAATATTTTTATCTCATCTCTCTCAAATTTTTATCGTGTCTTATGGTTGTAGCTACTCTATTAAAAAAAAAGCAATATTGTGTATGTCATTCCAGAAAAATTGATCATTCAATTTTGGGAAATGAGTCTTTTAGTGGATTTAATCCAAACCTAAATACTTTGTCGTAGATACAATACAAAAAATGTCTTGATTGTAAAACAACAGACTTTTTCATTAAAGATTTTTCACTTTTCACCTTATTAACACCCTATTTCATATTTTAAAACCTTCTCAGTTTATCTCAATAATAGAAAAAAAAAACTATTTAAATTGCCAACATTGTGTAAGGGTTTTAGAAAATGACATAGAAGGTCATTTTTTTAAAAAGTCGACTTTTGCCAACATTCTTTGTCATTTTGAGATACCAGACAAGAAAAAATTCAGAACTTTTTCGGAAAAATTTAGACATTTTTTCCTTGTTAGATCTCAGTGAATAAAAATTTGTGAGATTTTTCAACCACCAAACCCTCTTTAAAAGATACTGATACTTAAAATTTCAATAAAAAGTTTCGCACACTAATCAAAATGATCCTTGCACAATCTCTATAATCCGTGTTTCTAAATATACTGCTTTTTTTTTTTCTTCTTGTTACAAGGCAACACCCAATCAACTACCCAATAGTATACCTAAGTTCAAATGAATTTTGAAAGTAAACATCTGGATATTTTCAGTAAAATTGTAAAGTAGGAATGCAATTCGTTCAAATCAATTTTTCATAATATTCTCAATTTTTTTGAAATTTTTAGTTTTTTTTGAAGAAAAAAATTGTATAAATAATTTACTCTGTTTTTTGAGATAAATTTTGCTATTTGATCCTTCATTTTTCGAATTTCTCAGCAAATAATATAACTTTACAAAACCAATACCCTACTTAGTTAGGGTTTATTATCAGTTTCTTTTATCGATTAATGTTTAGGTCTTCGAAAACAAAAAAACACGCTTTTTATTTTGAAACAAGTATTATATTTCTTTGAATACTTTATTTTGACTACAGTAGTCAATAAATCTTTGGTTTTACTCCATTCTTTTGAATTCGGGAAAATCTAGGCACTTGGTGGGAATCTACAGAAACTTCCTTTATGTTTTCCAGAGTTTTTAAGAATCGAGTAAAGTCTATGGGATTTTACTCTACCCTTTCAAATCCTGGAAAACCAGCTGTTATCTTTTCTTAAGTTTTCTTTTTATTTGTAAATTCAATAGATTTTCGTTAGGTTTTTTTGAGTTTTCTATTTATTTGGAAAACCTCAAAAAAACCTAGAACACTTCACAAATAAAATAGATAACCTCAAAAAAAAACTAGAAAACTATACGGTTCAAACAGAAGACCCCAAGAAAAGCTAGGAAAACTCCCTGGACTCGGAATATTTATCATCGGTTATTTTTTTTATCTGGTTGAGTTTTTTAAATGAATTGAGGGTTTTCAAAACTATTTGTTATCATCTATTCAAAAAAATACAAAAAATTTGAATTTAACAAAAATTCAAATTCATTGTTATATTCAATTTAAGTTTTCCCCCAAAAATACACTTTTTTAGACTTAGATACTGAAACATATAGTAAACCATTTTTCAGTCAAAGGTGTCCAGTTGTAATGGGTATAATACATGTGTTTAAAGGGTTTGCATAGATATTAGAAGAAAAATTTTATTTTGGAAATTTTCAAAATTGAAAACATTTATTAACATTTTTGTTTTTTTTTGCAGATTTTTTTTTTCAAATGTCATTCAGTTGCAAAAAAGTTTTTTATTGCAAGATCAATAGTCACTTGGTAAAAATATGTTATTCTAATGTCATTGAAACCATTTAAAGATTGTTGAGAAATCATATTGATTTCTATTGCAATTCAATTCGATCTTTGATCTTGATATTTGTTTAATAAATGTGAAAAAATTTCACTTCATTTTCATTTCCTTTTTCAAATAGAGACCACAAATACCAACAAATTTCGTTTGGGGGCTTGATTTCTAAAAGTAAAGTATGGAAAATGAAGTGAAAAATGTTTCATATTTATTATTCAAATACTAGTAGAAGTTCAAAACGAACATCGTTGTTTTTCTCAATATTCCCTAAGAATTTGAGTTTTTCAATTTTTAAGAAAATTTATTTATTAATTAGTTTTCTTTCAGACATATATCAACAATTCTTTGATGTGTATTATTCTGTTTATTTCTTATTTTTTCTTCAAAGGTCAATTATATAAAATAATTGATATTTGAAAAAAAAGTTGGGACACTTTGACTGAAACAGAGTTTACTATTAACAACAATCTATACACCAGCCTCAAGTTTTTTAAGAATTTGAATATTGGTTATATTATGAATGAACTCATTTATTAATAAGGGCAAAATGATAATTAAATTAATAAATTTGTCTAACTTTTAATTTTAGATCTCATTTTTTCATACTAATGTCGTGTCTCAAATAAAATCCATTCTTTTTTGTTTTTTTAATTTTTAGATTTCGATTTTTGGATCTTCTTTTCGGATTTTGGGTTTTTCTTTTTTTTATTTTTCCCTTTTCTTGAATTATGATATTGCTTTCATAAATTGATTTGTTTTTTTTCTAAAGTTCTTTTTGGAATTTTTTATACTCATTGTTAAATTTTAACAATTAATAATCTGCTAAAAAATGAGAATACCTGAATTTTGTTTCATTATTTGTTTGGATCTAGCATTTTCCTAAAGGAAATATATTTCACAACAAGTCAATATTTTTAAAATATGCTATTGGGTGATAATTTAGACTTCTAATTTGTTGCTGTAAAGTGGCTAAAAAATTCTGATCAAACAAGAAACCCAGAAATTAAAGTATTTCAATGAGATCAAATTTTTTTTCCCATTTTTTCTCAAATTGACAACTTTTAAAGGCCTAACCACATGGTTAAAAATAATTTCCTGAAATCTTCTATAAAAAATTTTGTGATTTTTCTGAGTACATGATCACTAATTAAAAACTAACCAACCCATGAATCTGATCGATCTCTAAAAATCAACAATCAAAAAAAGAGGATATTTTTTTAGAATAAAGCAACTAAAGAGAGACACTCAATTTCCAATTCTAATGGTTGTAGATTATATTTCTGAAAACAACTTGTGTTAGTTTTAAAGTGTCAATATTTGACACTTTTTAAGATCTCAAAGATTTTTTTATCATTTTTTACTATTTTCAAATAAGTTATTACAGTTACTTCCATTTTAAGGCACAAACTTTCTACGAAATTTAAGGCACAATAAAAATCTCAAATTAAAGCACAAGATTCAGATTCTAGTAAAATAAAATGTAAAAAAAAAATACAAAAATTGTGCTTTAATTTGAGATTTTTTTATGCCTTAAATTTTGTTGAAAGTTTGTACCTTAAAATGGAACTGACTGTATTGTCTCAAGAATGTTACAAAATCCTTACTTTGTGAAATATAGTGAGTTACAATATAACCAGAAATTATATTAAATTGAATTAAATTGATTGTATACTTATGGAAAACAATTTATTTCAAATCGTAGAAATCAAACCGCCAAAGAAATTTTAAAAAAAGAAGCAAGTAATTTTTTTTATTTTATTTGATTTATTGGAATTGCAAATGCTTTAAAACTTTTTTTTTTGAATTGAATGTTTTGCCAATACAATCAGTTCCACTTTTAATTCCGAAACTTTCAAAAAAAATTAAGGAACAAAAAAAATCTCAAATTAAAGCACAAAATTCTTGTTCTTGTAAAATAATTTGAGTTAAAAAAATGTAAAAAATGAACTTTAATTTGAGATTCTTTTTTGCACCTTAAATCTGTTTGAAAATTTGCAACTTAAAAACAATACTTTCTTTAAATCAATAAATACAAAACTCAATAATATATAGTTTTTGTTAGATATTTCAAGATTATTAAGAAATTATTAAAAAGGATAATAATTTAAATAAAAAAATATTGTCTTAGAACCTTGTACAGTAACAAGTTGCTGTTGAATAACAATGATTTTTTAAAAATTTTTGCAATAAAACAATAATTTTTGAAATTTTCTTTTGATTTCTAAAAGTTAAAGAAACACAATTGTAAATTTCCAGAATTCAAAAGAATTAAATAAAATCATTGACTTTACTCAATTCTTTTGGAATTTTATAAAACCTAAAGACTTTTCTTTCTCCGAGTTTACCAAACTTACATTTACTCAAAAGTACTAATCCAAAATTGAAAAATTCACTTTTTTTTTATAGAATCAACCAATTTAAGATTGATTAGAAATAAGATCCATAATAAACTTTGGATTAGAGTTGAGATTCAATGGAGAAATATATGAACAAACCATAAATTTCAAAAAAAAAAAAAAATAAATGTGTTATTTAAAAATTTTAAGATCCTTTCATTGGAACTGTCTGTAACAAATTTATCGATCTCTTTAGGAAATGAAATTTTCGACAATAAGATTTTTTTAATTTTAAGTTGATTCATTTCAAAAGCAAATACAAATCCTCAAGTTTCTTAATGATAATTTGGAATTTCAAAAATCGTTTTTTATAACAAATTTACTTTTGAAAAAGAAAAAATGACTTTCAAAAAAAAACGAAAATTTCAAAAAACAAAAAAAAAAAAAAAAAAAATTTTTAAAAAATAAAAAAAATTTATTTTGAGAAGTATAATGAATTAAAATCATAGAATATGTTCTATTTCTTGAAAAAAAACCCAGCCACTTGACTGAAAATGAGTTTATTTCATTAGTAAAATATATTGATTTTCGTTAGGTTTTTTTTACTTTTAGAAATAAACAGAAAATTTTAATAAATTTTCGGTTTATTTCTAAAGTAAAAAAGACCTAGAACACTTGATAAATACACAGAAAAGCTCCAAAAAAATTACATTATTTTTTTTTTAATTTCAGAAATAAAAGGAAAATTTTGGATATTAACTTTTAATTTCAAAAATTTAAAATAACCTAATTGCTGTAAGAGGATATTAACAACACCACTCCCACTACCTCCTTTAATAATAAAAAGAAAATACAGTAAGTTTAACATTTAAGAGACAAACTTTGAATGAATTTAAGTCACAAAAAAAGTCCAAATTAAGTCAGAAAAATTCAAATTCATGTAAAATAATTTGTTAAAAAAAATCAAAATTATGTGATTTGATTTGAGTTTTTTCTTGTGCCTTAAATTTCCTTTCAAGTCTATATCTTCAAAGTGTTACTGACTCTAAAAAAAAATTCTTATATTTTTTATATATTCTATAATTTTTTAGTATTCATTTTTTAGTTACACAACTTCTTTTTTTCAACTATATTTTAGTCAATTCAACTTAGTTTAAGATACTTCTAATGAATATATTTCTCTATCTTCAAATTATTTTTTTTATTTAATCAATTCAAAATTCACCCTTTAACAGTTAAAGAGTTATTTAATACTCGATCCTTGACAACAAATCTATAACTTGGAAATTATGTAAAGTGTATATTTTGAAATAGTCGTAGAAAAAAAATCAAAATAGTAAAAAAAAAAACCTGTCAAGGGAGTAGTATTTTTTAAAAATAATTAGAAATTTTTTAAAGATCCATAATTTTTTGAATCTTTGTAATTTGAATTTTGGATTCTCGAAAATAGATGAGTTAACCTCATTTAAACAATTTATAAATTTGATTCAATTATTTGAAATCCAAAATACCAATATTTTCAAGATAAAATCAAAAAAAGTAACCTATTCTTTTTATTAACAATTAAGTTAATTTTAAAATTGGTGTTTCATATTTTTAGTTTTTTGTTTGAAATTGTGGATTTTGATTGAAAAATTTTTATTTTGTTATTCTTTATTATTATTTAATCTTTCAAACAAAATCCCAGTCAATAGAATTAATGTGATATAGGTGATTAAACAAATGAAAATATGATTGAAGCTTAACAATAGTTTATCAATGAAATTTAGATCTATTAAGTCAAGGATTTATATTATATCTCAAGTTTAAGAAAGTTTTTTTTTTGGTGTTTTCAAAAAAAAGAATAAAATTATAAAAGAATTTTTAATTTTGAATTTTTTTTTTAAAAAATATTGTTTGGTCTTATTTATAAGAATTATTTTAACAATTTAAATCATACTTTTTGAGATGAAAATCGATTTTGTATAATGAGGATCAAATTATTAAATTCCAAAATATCTTCAATAAAATTTTATTTTAAAAAATCAAATTTCATCTTTTTAACAAAAACACAATTTCAAAGTAAAATTTGTAAAGGAATTTAAAACATTAATAATTATAACTATTCTTCATAAATCAATATAGTTATCTTATAATTGGTTGTATCAAAAAAAAGTTTCAGTTCGCCAAAAGAATTAACTTAAAAATTGAAAAACAACTCTTTAGATTAATATTCCTGTCAACAACGACTTTGTATTATGTAGTAATGATGGAAATGATAATTTGTTAGGTAAAAACTTTTTATAATGCAAGATACCCAATGAATTTAAAGGTTTTCAAGTTCAGAAAAAATGGATTAAAAAATTTGATCTTAAACATTTTTTTTGTTGGGTTTCTTAGTCAATCAGAATAATTGGGTACTTGAAATTGATAAAATTTGGAAGTAGAGTATATCATCAATAAAATATATTGAAATTTTGACTTGTTTTTTTCGAGAGACCGATCCCTTAAATTAAATTTTTTTTTATATTGATTCAAAAAACTGTCAAAGAAATAAAAAATCATTTTAAAAGAAGTAAATAAACTTTATTGAAAAATCGAATTCATTGTCATCAATCAAATCAACTAAAACAATTTAAATCTTCTTTTGATTTTGTCGTTAATTTATTGTCTTTGAAGATTCTCAAAACAAGTTAAATTTTTCATCAAATTGTTTGAATAAAAAGAATTAATCAAAGTTAAACTCATGACCAAAGATACTAATAAAAATCCTTGTTATTGTGTTGAATCCTCCATTTGGTCTTTAACCATTTATTTTCTCTTTTATAAATTGATCTTAATTTTGGTTTTCAGTTTTTATTAAGTTTCACAATTATTGGATTTATTGTGTGCTTTTTTTCCTTTGGTAAGGTTTTTGGATCAAAAAACAAAACAAAATAAAATCATTTTTTTAATTTTATTCTATTTTTCTAATTTTTTAATAAATTAAACAACGAGAAAAAATAAGCACCCTATTAAATGGACAATTCCAAAAAGAATCAAAAAAAGAAAAGAAGCAAACATAAACAAAAATCTTATAAGAAAAATAAATACAACAAGAAAAACAAAGATCAAGAACAAGAACAAGAAGAAAAACAAAAAAAGAACAAGAACAAGAACAAGAGAAACAACTATAAACAGAAAAAGAACAAGAACAAGAAACATTCAAAAAAAGAAAAAAAAATCACCAAGCTTTCACAAATTCCCCAACCTGTTGAAAAACAAATTCCAAAATGTGAAAAGTGCCATAAAAAACAATCTCAATTCTATTGCACCAAATGTGAAGTCTATTATTGTGCTAAATGCGAAGAACAAATACACAAAAATTCTTTCTTAAAAAAACACAAAAAGCATCTGTACAAAGCTCCTTACAATGAATTAGTCAAAAGTAAATTTTTCTTCAATTTTTATTTTTTCTTCGTTTTTTTTTCAAATTTTATTTCAATTCCTTTTTAAGCAACTCTTGTTTTTTTTTTTTGATCTTATTTTTGAATTAAACCTTCTTGTTTCTTTTTTTTTTCGTCTTGTTTCAAAAAGTATATCTTTGTTTTTGGTTATTAATTATTATTTTTTTTTTTTTTGTTTTTTTATTATTTTTTCGTTGTTGTTTTTGATT
The DNA here is from genome assembly GCA_027625915.1 of Anaeramoeba flamelloides. Lineage (NCBI taxonomy): Eukaryota > Anaeramoebidae > Anaeramoeba > Anaeramoeba flamelloides. Next base: position 831,744 of record JANTQA010000026.1, read on the forward strand.
TTGAAATAAATAATTCCTTTCTCGGAAAAAAATAGTTACTTTGAATTCAAAACTTTTTCAATTCAATAAGTAAAGGTAATTTGGGTTGAGGATCTTTTCAAGATCTAAAATTTTTAATTTTCGATTCTTCAAAAGATACGAGAGAATTGAGAATAGAAAAAATCAAAAAGAGAATTCTTCAAAAAGAAAAAATGAAAAAGAGAAATAGAAAATTGATAAACCATTGTAAAAAATACCATTTAAAGAAACGAATAGACCTTCCAAGACCACATCTCCATGGTGAGTATTGGGTAATAACCTTAACTCACCAATATCGTCTTGCGAATAGATCAATCAAAGAGAGAAAAATTGTTCAAAAAAATTACCAAAAACAACATTTTCAAACATTTTTTTTTAATTTTTTTTTTTCAATTTAAATCTCTTGAAATTAATAACACTTTAATTTTACTTCAAGACGAGTTTTGGACTGTTTTGTAAATAAATATTAAAGTCTGATTAGGAAAATATTTTCAATTTTCAAACTGATAACAAAAAAGTTTTTACATAAAAATTTATGAAAAAATGAAGAAAACTCTTACCATTCCAACAAAAATCACAGATTTATTTCATTCTATTTCAACAATTTCAAAAGATTTCAGAATCTAAGTTATTTAAATGGTATTCGAGTATTATTTTGTCTTGCAAGGAATTAAATTATAGTAGGTAAAAAAATACCTGACACTAAAAAAATCCCGGACAAGATTTTTAATTGTGAGTATTAGTAAAATTTTTGTCTAATTTCAATGAAATCCTTATTTTAAATAACCAATTTTTTTATGAGATTAGTAATAAACCCACCCAAAGTTCATCAAAGTAAGGTGTCTCTAGAATACTCGAGTAATTGTTTGATAGCCATATGTTGATCAACTTTTTTTGAAAAACAATCAAGTTTAATTGAGGTTTACTAGAGTATGGAAAATGATAATTTTCTTCTTGTTTTTTGATTGATTGAATGGTGTTTTGAACAAGTGTGATTTTATCAATCATCATTCTAATAAGTGGGGGGGTTATAATTGAAAAAGTTCGATTCTTAAAAAAAGGAATTTGATTGTAAATAAATGAAATTACACAATAATTTTACTAATATTCACAATGAAAAATCTTGTCCGGGATTTTTTTCATGTCCGGTATTTTTTTCACTGCTCTAATTGAAATAAAGCTATTTAATACTATTCTACAAAAAAAAAAAAAATTGAATTAAATCCAAGAAACAAACAATAATAGTTTGAAATCCAAAAATAAATTGAAATGATCTAAAAATAAAACTTTCTCATTGTTGTATTTAAAATATTGAAAGAGATTGTAGAATCATATTTTATTTTCATCTATTAAATACAACAATGAAATATATTTTTAAGAGTGCGATTTTCGTTGTGATATGACAACAAGAAATGCACAAAAATTATAGTGGCTTTTTTTAATCCATACAACTTTATTTTTATCAAATTATTCTCAAATTTAAAAATATAATTAAAAGATCAAAATCCAATAACTTTCAATTTCAAAGTGTTTACAATTAAAACTTTTCAAAATTTTCACAATGTAATCCACTTTTTGTCTTTTGACTATTCTGAAAAACAGTTTTAAGTTTTTAAAATTGTAAAAATATTTTTAAATTTTAAGAAATGTAAAACATTTCAAACAATTGCAAATGCTACAGCAGTGACGAAAAAGTGTGTACTCAAATTTTTAGAAGTGTACCTTAAAACGGTCAAATTCAAACGTTTTCAACACACTAGTATGAAAAAATAAAATTGAAAAAAAAAAGTTAGACAGAACTACAATTTCAATTATCATTTCATCCTTGTTAATTGAGCTTATTCCCAAAATATCCAACATTCTAATTCTTAAAAATCTTGAGGATTATTGTTTTTATCCCTAATAAAAAAAGTTTTTTATAACATGTTATAAACATGTTGTAAAGGTGTTATAAACATTTAAAATGTTATAAAATTTTATGATAAAAACTTTTATAACATAAATATTTGTTATAAAATGTGTTATAAAATTTATAACATGTTATAAACCTGTTAAAAGACTCTTTTTTAAAAAAAATATTGAAAAAATCATCATATAAAAGGAAATTTTGTTATCAAAATGTTATATAGATGTTATAAAAAAAGTTTTTTTATTAGGGTATTGTTGTTAATAGTACCACAATTTTGAAAAGTCTCTAGTCTAGAAAAAAAGGTCTATTTTGGGGTAAAAATTTTTAAATGGATGTGACAATGAATTTTCTTTAAACTCAACTTTCGGATATTTTTTTGAAGAGACGATAACTAATAGTTTTGAAAACACTCTACTCATCTAACAAAACTCAAACACAGAAAAAAAATAACTGATGATAAATATTGAGAGTCCGAGGTTTTCCAGAATTTGAAAGTGTCGAGTAAAATCCAATAGATTTGACTCGATTCTTAAAAATTATGGAAAACTTAAAGGAAGTTTCCGTCAAGTGCCGTCAAGTGCCTAGCTTTTTTTTAATTTTTGAAATAAAAAGAAAATTTCAAAAATTTTCTTTTTATTTCAAAAATTAAAAAAAAGCTAACGGCAGTTTTCCAGAATTAAAAAGAATAAACCGAAAATTTATTAAAATTTTCTGTTTATTACAAAAATTAAAAAAAACCTAAAGAAAACTTCACAAATAAATAGAAAACTCAAAAAAATCTAACGAAAATCAATTGATTTTCTAAATAAATAGAAAACTCAAAAAAAACCGAAGGAAAATCAAAGAAAAAATATTTTTTCCAATTTAAAACATTAAATTATTCTTTAATAGTCCAAATGATTAGTTCCCTATTTGAAATATATTCATTAGATTTAAAATACTTTTAAAGTATTCTAAAATGACCTCTTATCTAGAAGCAAAAAAGTTTCCAAATTTTTTACTATTAAATTGAAAAAAAATATTAATAGAACCTGGAAAATTGTTTTTTCCAACTTAAATTGTAAAATATCTTTAAAAATATTTTTTGATCAAAGATCCTTTATTAAGGGACTAGTCATTTACCGTGAAAATGCACCATACTCAAGGGGCGACCTGAGACCAAAAAGGGTATTGTGAAATAGCCCTTCTTTTGGTTGACAAAATTCAAATAACAAAAAAAAAAATTCCATTGGATCTCTTTGACAAAAAATTCAATAAAGAAAAAATAAGTTTAAAAGAGTTCTCAATTTCAAAAAATCAAAATTTAAAAAAAAAAATTCATATTTTCTCATTTTCTATTTTCAAATGAGTAAATTTCTTTAATTTAAAACAAATTGCTTTCTTGAATTTCGCAATCAATTTAATTCGATTTAATCTGATTTGTGGTTATTTTGTAACCCTCTAAATTTGACCAAGTAAGGATTATGTAATATTCTTTCAATAAAAATAACTCATTTGAAAAATGAAAAAAAAGAAAAAAAAAAGTCACCTAGATCTCAAAAAGCGCAAAAGAGCGACACTTCAAAACTGAATTAGTTGTTTTCAAAATTGTAATTGACAACCATTCTAATTGGAAATTGAGTTTCGCTCTTTGGCGCTTTTTTCTAAAAATGTCCTCATTTTTGGTTGTTGATTTTTGGAGATCGATCGTACATCATAGGTTGGTTGGTTTTTGATTGGAGTTAGGTACTCAATAAAATTACTAAAAAGTTTTTTTCTATTTCAGAATAAAAAATTTCACCATAATGACTCGACCCTTAACTGTTCTAGGTTTTTTTGAGATTTTCTATTTTATTTGTGAAGTGTTCGAGGTTTTTTTCCAAATAGATAGAAAACTCAAAAAAACCTCACGAAAATGTGTAGATTTTCCAAATAAATAGAAAACTCACAAAAATCAATTGATTTTCCAAATAAATAAAAAACTCAAAAAAAGCTAACGTATGTTTTTGAACATTTTTGAAATTTTCTAATAATCTCAAAAATTTTAAAAAACCTAACAACACTTTTTCAGAATTCAAAAGAATAGAGCTAAATCTTTGATTTTGTGAAATTCATAAAAATTCTGGAAAATCTAACAACAAGAAGGAGAACTTTTAGTACTCACAGCTTAATGGAAAAATTGAAAAACAAAAACCAATTTTTTTGATATTTCCGGTGGTATAATGCCAGTACCTTGAAAATAAATCTTTATTTTTGATCGGATCAATAATACCATTTATTTTGAGAACTATATTTAAACAACAAGTCACAAAAAACATGAACATTTTAAAAAATATGATTTCACAAAATAATTAATTTGTGAATTTTTGGAACCAAAATTTCAAGAAAAATGTGATGTGTTAATATTTTGTTTGAAACAATATCAAATTTTTATTTTTTACAATCAATTTCACAAAATATTGACAAATAATTTCTGAATTATTAACAAAATTTCACAAAATTGAACAACAAATGAAAGTAGGTAAAATTTATTGGTTTGTGGAAAGTAAAATTGTTTAAAAAAAAAACAATTTTTTTTTTTTTTTTTTTTTATTGTTGAGGAGAGGTGATTCAACAAAATTACCTCCTATTTGCCTGAAACTCTAAAATTGTATTTAGGGTTTTTTTATCCTAACTGTAATGTAAGCAGGATTACAGCTCAAAGGATATCTTTTCTTTAAAAAATGAAAAGAATAAATTATTTCGGAAAAAAGACAAGAAAAAGAGAAAGAAAAGCAAGAAATGAAAGAGTCAAAAAATAATAGAAAAAAGAAAAAACTTCAGTGAAAAGTTTTTTTTGTGCCCCAAGTGTTGAATGGGCTGGTGGTTGTTTCTTTTTATGTCGTTTTTTTTTGGATCGCCACCATAGGTTGTTTTAATAAAGAGTTCTAAATATTTGAACAACTATAGATCAAATGAAAAAGGCTGTTTATTAAATTTTGATTTAGAACTTTATAGATGGGTTGAATCTAAAAAGCTCTGGCTTTTAAGAATAAGATTTGGTTTTCGAAATTTTCTTTTCAGTTGCTTTGCTTTTTTTTTTTTTTTTTTTTTTTTTTGTGTTATTTTTTTTTTTTTGTAAGTTTCCCAAATCTTGTTTTCGCAAAATCCCAGTACAAGATACCGACTCGACAGCAAAAACCCAGTCCAAGTAACGACTCGACAGATAGTACGGAAAGTTCAATTCGGTTCACTTTGGTTCGGTTTCAGATCGCATTCGTTGGATTCAGTTCAGTTGCATAAGTCCTCGTCGAAGATCTGATCATGAACAAGTTTGGTTGGGTTAGTCATGATCAGGTCAACCAATTCTTATAATGATTTTTTATACTTTTTACCTTTCCCAAACACCTAAAAAAACAAAAAGAGAAGGAACATAGAGCCCAAGCAACTTAAGAAGGGAAATTTGGAAAAGGTAAAAAGTATAAAAAATAAAAAAAACAATTTTTATTTTATTTTTTATTTGTGAATATTTTTTTGTGAAATTTAATTTAATTTCTTTGAACAATCAAAACGAAAAATCCTTGGTAATTTTTTTTCTTATTTGATATAAACAATAAGTGTTATTTTTAACAAAAATTGGAAATTATAAAATAAACATAGAATTTTATGAAAAAAAAACCAAATTATATCACAAAAAATTATTCAAATATTTATTATTATTTATATTATTCTTTATATATATATATATATATCTATATTTAATTATTCAATATTTTATTAGAAAAAGAAACTAATTTTAATATATGTAGAAAACACAATAAAAAATTATCCTTATATTGCATAGATGAAAATAAATTAATTGGCTCTGAATGTTATTCAAATTGTAAGAAAAATAATCATGAAATATTAGGTTTAAATGATTTCTCAAATGAAATTTATGAAAAGATAAAAATGATTTTAAATCAAATGCAAAATGAAGAAAATCAAAACAAAGAAACAATACAAAAATCACTTGAAAATCAAAACAAATTAAAAGAAAAAATTAAAATTATTTGTAAAAAAATTGAAAATGATTCAGATTTATTGATCCAAAAAATCCAAGATTCGAAAATAAATCATCTAAATTTATTTAAAAAAATTGAAATAATAATTGATAACAAAATTGAGACAATTTTGGAAGACACAGAAAAAAAACAGAAAAAGATATCGAAAAAGAAAATAAAAATAAACACAATCAAAAAATTTAAAAAAGATAAAAATCATATCAAATTAATACAGGGAGGCAAAGAAATAATAAAATCGGAAAGGAAAAGCGAGAAGAACGGAAAGAAAGAGAAAACGGAAGAGAAAAAAAGCAGAAAAGGAGAACTAAATGAAAAAGAAAGGAAGAAAAAGCATGAAATCCAAATTATGGAAAAAAAAGAAGAATTTGATCCGGAAATGAACGAAACTAATAAAATAAAATTAAAAAATGAAAATAAAACAGCTTGGAATCCATTTAATAATGAGTATTATTGTGGAAAAATATGTGGGAAAAAAATATATTCGAGCGGAAAACACGAAATCAAAATAAAAATAGACCAATTCCCAAAAAATAAATGGAACGAAATCAAATTAGGAGTAATCGAAACCGAAAATAGGGAAAATCTTATCAAGCACTGGAATTGGGAAGGAACATATTTTTTCCATACATGGTGGGATTGCTATGAAAAAAAACTCGAAAGCGAAAAAAGCAAAAAGGAAGACGGAAAATGGACCCAAAAAAACTACCCAAAAAAAATATTTTTAAAAAAAAACGACATTTTCACAATTTTTCTTGATATGGACCAAAAAAAAATATCTTTCAAAATCAATGAAAAAAATCTCGGAGGTTGGGAAAATTTACCCGAAAAAGTAAATTTTTTTGCCGCACTAGGTAGCCAAGAAGGAGGAGAAAAAAACCAAATAACAATAATTTGAGGAGGGGATTTTATATATATATATATTTATACACGTATACGCACGCGAACCCCCCCAGGTCTAAATTTTGATCAAGATCCTTGTAGTCCAAATACCTGGAGTTCCATTACTAGAATTAAGGACATCACAGACGAGAATTGTTCGTTTTTCCACCATTCTCTCCTCTCTATTTTTTATCTCCAAAGATAAAAAATATTAAACGATTCAAAATTACTCAAATGAAGATGAACCACTCAGCCCACATCAGAGACATTACAGAAGATTCTCGAATCAAACTATTAGAAATGAAGGAGGGACTATATTTCTTAGTCCAAAACAAAAAGAAAATAAAAAATCAGAATAAAAAATCCTAATTTTTTATTTATTTGTTTTTGTATTTTTTATTTTTTTTTTTAAAAAAGAGTTTTACTTTTCTATTTTATTTCAAAAAATTAAAATTTTAATAAAAATATACAATAGAGATATAATAATTATAAAAAAAGAGACAATAAAAAATAATTTTACATTTCTATTTAATTAAAAGAAACTAAGTATTTTAAGAGAAAAAAAACAAAAATTTGAGTAAAAAAAAAAGTCAAAATAATCAATTAAGAGAGATTTGGTAAATTCCGCAAAAAGAATAGCAAAAAGAAAGAAAATTTCCAAAGAAAAACAATAACATACATACAAGTTCTATTCTAAATAAACTGTACAAGGTACAAATAAAAATAAATAAAGATAAAAATTTAAAAGATAATTAGTAAATTTTGAAAACCAAAAAAAAAATAAATTCAATAAATGAAATAAAAAAAACTTGATCCAAATCTTACCAGCACAAGAGTAAATATAAAATTGGGATCAAAAAAATTTTTTATTGCTCAACAAATACAAAATTTTCTTAAATTTCGATTTTTGGTGTTTAGAAGTCTATAGAACGTCTAGTTTTCGAGATATTGCCCAAAATCGATTTTTAAATACAAATTTTTTAATTGTGATTTTTCACAGATATTTTGGGCAATAACTCGAAAAATATAAGAGCCCCCAAAAAAATGAAAAATTGAGATTTTTTTTATTTTGTTTAAATAGTGAACCCCATAGATTAAAATGAATTTTAAAGTTTTTTTTTTTTAATTGTAGATATTAGTATATATAAATAATTTAAAATCTTCTACTCCCCATACAGAAAAAACTACTTAGTTACCAGCATTTATCCAAATTTTGGTACCTTAAGAGGATTTGAATTTTTGGAAAAAAAATTTTTGAAAAGATTTAAAGGTAAATTCAGGTAGCAAACATGTACACTTTAATTGATCAAATTATATAGAAAAAATTTAAAAAAAAATAAAAAAAAACTATTAATTTAATTGATCTAATCGGGAATCGAACTCCGGTTACACACTTTTCAAATTTTGAGATCTCGGTGCTCTACCACTGAGCTAATGAGTAATTATTGGATATTTTAAAATTATCAAATTTTGAAGATAATAAAATTAAATTTTTAATTGAGTAATTTTTCTAATATATTTTTTTTTGAAAAAAAAAACTCAAAGTTTTTTCAGATTAAAAAAAACAATTTTTTTTTCATTGTAAAAAAATTAACAAATTTAAAATTGAATTGAAAAAAAGTTATTTAAAATTTTTTTTTTTTTGAAAAAATCATTTTAATAGGAAACTCTAGTAAAAATTTGTTTTTAATTATTTTAGCATTTTTTTAATATTTTTCTAGTGATTACACTATCAAAAATTTGAAAAAAATGAATATTTAGATAAAATAAGATGAGGTCTAATAATTTTATTTTCAAAATATTGATTCTGTGAATTTGTTTTCTGTTAAATTGGAAAAAATGAAAATTTACTTGAGTTTTCCTATTAAAAAAATTTTTTTTTAAACATTGTTTTTTCAGTTAAAATAAAAATAAAAATCATTTTTTTGAGATGTAAAAAAAAATTTTTTTTTCAAAGTTACCAATTTTTTCTTAGTTTTAAAAAGATTTTGTAAAAAATTTTTTAAATACATTTTTTAAAATTTTCAATTTTGAAAAAAGTTAAAAACACCCTTTTTAAATACTAAATATTTTCGAAACCTCCAAACCTCATAAAGTTTAATTTTAAAAACTTCACAACAATAATAAAAATAAAAAATTTTTGAAAAAAAAATTTTGTCTATATCAAATAGAATTTTATATTTCATTTTATCAACTAATATTCACAGTGACTTATGTATTTTTATAATTAACTTGGATAAAAGTGAAAAAAAAATAATAAAAATTTTTTTTTTTACAGTCAGTTTCACATTTAAGGCACAAACTTTCAACGAAATTTAAGACACAAAAAAATCTCAAATTAAAGCACAATTTTTTAGAATTTTAATTTTCACAAATTATTTTACTAGAATTTGAAATCATGTGCCTTAATTTGAGATTTTTTTTGTGCCTTAAATTTCGTTGAAAGTTTGTGCCTTAAAAACGAAACTGACTGTAATCTAAACTATATTTCAGTCAAAGGGGCCCAGTTGTTATGGGTGAATGCCGTGTGTTTTAATGGTTTGCTTGGATATTAGAAGTTAAAAAATATTTTGAGAATTTCCAAATGGAAATCATTTTTTCAAGTTTTTACTGTTTTTTAATTTCAAAATTGTCAAAATGGAAAATCAAGAAATTGAAATTCGATTTCAAATAATTTCTTAATATTCACAAGGTCATACGCAAAGATATATTGCAGATGAATTAAAGATTGGTCGGAAAAAAGTCAGAGTTTGGATTAAGAATTGGGAAAATGAACGCCGCATGACAAATAAAAAAAAAAAGGCGGTTCAAAAACAAAAATCACTGAAGAATTACAGTCAGTTTCACTTTTAAGGCACAAACTTTCAACGAAATTTAAGGCACAAAAAAAAATCTCAAATTAAGGCACAAAATTCAAATTCTAGTAAAATAATTTGTGAAAATTAAAATTCCAAAAAATTGTGCTTTAATTTGAGATTTTTTTGTGCCTTAAATTTCGTTGAAAGTTTGTGCCTTAAATGTGAAACTGACTGTAATTCAAATTGTTCAAGAAAAAACAACAGAGAATAGAAAATCAACTTGTAGGGAGATGAGTTCTTTTATTAAAAACAACCACCAAAATGTAATTTCTTCACCAACAACAATTTTCCGAATTCGTAAAAAAATTGGCTTTGATTATAAGCCACCGAGAATTCGTCAGCGTTTAAATGAAACACAGATTGGGAAAAGATTATTGTTTGTTCATAACCATCTTTCCCTCAAAACTGATTGGACCCGTGTTGTTTTCTCAGATGAATCATGGTTTTTTATTAATTCCCGAAATAAAAGGATTTGGAGGAAAAGAGGAGAGAATGAAGGTTTGGTTTTTTTATTTTTATTTATTTTTTTATTTTTTTTTGTTTTTTCTAACTTCTATTGAACAACAACAAAAAAACAGATTCTTGTTTTATAAACAAATCTAATTATGATACCAAAATTTTGATTTGGGGAGCTTTTGGATATTTTTTCCAATCCCAATTAATCATTCTTGATTCTTCTGTGAATTCAGAAATTTATATTGAGAATTGTATTAAAGGTTCCAAGCTAATCAAAAGGGCGAATAGGGAATATGGTAAATTCGATTGGACCTTTATGCAAGATGGTGCTCGTCCCCATACTTCGAAATTTTCAATGAATTTCCTAAGAAAAAAATGTAAAGTATTGGACACATGGCCTCCAAATTCACCAGATTTAAACCCTATTGAGAACCTTTGGGCTATTATGGATTCACATCTTGAAAAAAACAGACCAACAAATGTTGAAAATTTTATAGAGGTTCTCTATAATGTCTGGGAGAAAATAAAATGGGAGACTTTGGAAAATTTAATAAAATCAATGGAAAAGAGGATTCTATTAGTAATTCAAGAAGATGGTGGCCCAATCAATTGTTTGTATTAGAAATAATCCATAAAAACTTTATTTTTATTTTTAAATTAATCGACAATAAAAACCAAAACGAACATCGTTGTTTTTTTCAAAGGGGCCTTTCGTTTTTTTATTTTTTTGTTTTATTTTTTTTTTTTTTAGATTTGAGTGAATGATAACTATATCAAGAATCAAGTATTAGTAAGTCTATGTGAGTGTGATTTTTTGAATTATCAATACCCTTTTAATTATAAAAAATATTCTCAATTTCTATTTTTGCTTGGGCCCCATTGACTGAAACAGAGTTTAAAAAAAAAATTCAAAATTAAAAAATTTATAACTATTGTAGTTTAAAATATATTATAAATATAAAATTTGAGTAAATCAAAAATGGGAAAATCAAAAGAGTTGTAAAAAAAATTTTCAAAAAAAAAAATTTTTTAAACCTTAATTTTTTCAATTTTTTTCACCAAAATCACATTTTTAATCAAAAATTACCCTAGTAAGATGATCTTTAAAATACCAAAAAAAAATTATTTTTGTGTTAAAATGTACCTTTTTTAAAAATGAAAAATTCAAAATTTCAAAAAAAATTTTTTTTTGATAAAAAATCGAAAATTGGGAATAACTTCTAAACTAGAAGAGATACAGAGCTCTAAACTTGAAAAATCAATTTTTCAGATTATTTTGATTTTGGAACGATGAGTAATTCGTCCAGAGATCCAATATTTATAAATTCAATTTATACTTGTGAGATATTGATAGATTTTCTTTTTTTAAAAAAGTAGAAAGTTATATTATGAAATTGAAGATATATATCTGGTTTAGAATGATGATTGATTTCAAAAATTTTGTTCTTTTTGGATATTTATAAATAGAAACAAAAAAAAGAAGTCCAAAAAAATCCAGTGGAAAATTTACAGTAAATTTAAAGATAAAAAAAGATATTAAAATAAAGTCTACCATTTGTCAAAATTGCAAATATTTATTTGTTATCTGATATTTGCTTTGAATTATATGATGTAAAAGCATTTAATAGAGTTTAAAATAAGTGTTCATTATTTTATTAAACCATTAAAATCCAAACAAGATCCATTACTTACCAAGGTTGAACCCAAAAACAAAGATCCCTATTATATGTATTTCAATCTTTCAATCTTTTTTTGGTAATAAAATTTACTGAAAAACAAAAAAGAAAGATTGAATTCAAACTCTAATTTTAAAAAAAAATGAAATAAATAATCCAAAATATTCTTTTCAGGTTTTTAATCAAAAGTTACGTTATTTTTTTGAAATAGAACAATCCTGAAAAATTCATGTTTGTTTAAGTGCCTTGAAAACAGTCTTGCTTTTTGCTTATTTTTACCAACTTTTTTTTTTTACTTTTTCTTCTTTTTTATTTGCAAACAAAATATTTTGAAAATGAATTCATTTCAAAAAGAAAAGAAATAATTCTCTTCAAAAATATTTTTAAACTGTAAAGTCGAAAAAGTCAAAATAATAGAAAAAAAAAATTTTCTATGATTTTTCAAAACTACATATCTGATTTTTCAATTAGAATTACAATCTCTTGTACAATTCCATTTGAATCGTAAAGTCAGTATCTTTAAAATATTCTCCCAATTATGATCAAAAAACATTTTATGTCATTTTATCAAAGAAAAATTAACAACAAAAAACGTTGAGATATGTGGACTCGAATACCTTGTTAAGGAACATGATAATGAAATTGAAAAATAACCACGAGGAACAAACACAAAAAAATGATGATCTTTAAACAAATTTAAATCTAAATGATTGCATTGTCTATGGTTTTTGAACATTGATTAGGTTTGAATTGTTACATTATCTCCACAAACCATAAAACCGTTCCAACCCAACTGAGAAATATTATAAGACATAGAAATTGGTTGTCTATTATAAAATTGTGTTTTTAGAAACAGAGAATTCAATCACGATCACAAGAGAAAAATTTCAATTCTATTACTACATTAGAGTTTTTTTTTGTAAAAACCAAGATAAAAATTAAATTCTCTCAAGATAAGAAATCACAAAAATCACAGAAACCCTGGAAATTTAATTGTCTTTTTCGATCTTTGTTTTTAAATGATAAAAGCCTGGGATTTTAATAATTTTGGAAATTGAAGATCCACATTAATTTAATTATTTTAGAATTTGTTTGTCAATTTCCAAAACAAAAAAATGAAAAACATTATTTTTATTTTTTTTTATTGGTTGAAGGGAGTGATCAAAGATCCTCTTACAGCTCTGATTACTAATGGTAAATTAGTAATTTAGATGATAAAAGAAAAAAAAATATTTTGGAATCGAGCAGGTTCCAATTTTTTATTGGTTGAAAAAACAAAAAGAAAAATTAAAAAAAAAAAAAAAAAAAAAAAGCAAGTTAGTAAACAAAAAAAAATTTTTTTTTGACAGTTGATAAAAAATCAAAAAAAAAAACCAACTGTCCATTTTTATCAAGAACACTCATTAAAACAGACACGATCCTTTTATTTAAAATTTTGTTGTTTAATTATTTCTAAGAAATCGTGAATGCTTCGTTGAGAGGTAGCTGTTTAGTAGCTGCCATTTTTTTTCTTTTTGATCCAATCTTTTTTGATCGTTCCAGTTTTTGTTTTTGTCTTTTCTTTTTATTTTCAAGTTACCCATACCGACTAGTTTCTGTTCTTCGAGTATTAGTAGGTAACCACTTGATTTTTCTCCTTAGTAACTCTTCTTCCCAATAAAAAGGAAATTCAACAAGGGAAAAAAATGTTTTAAACAATTTTTTTGTTTCACGTTATATGTCCCTACGACCCAAAAAACACTAAAAATGGAAAACTGATCAAATACTTTCCATTAATACAATGAAAAAAACTAAATGAAAAAATAAAAATAAATAAAGTTTCACACAACAAGAATAGCACAAAAATTGTGGTCACTTTTTTTACTGAACAACACTTTTGCAATTGAAACCATTTTCAAGTACAAAAGTTTTTAAAAGATCACAATTCAGATAATTAGTTTTCGAAAGTGTTTGCTGATAAAACTTCCAAAAACTTTTGGACACAATACTTTTATTGATTTCTTTTTTTCTTGAAACAGTTTTAATTTTGGAAATTATTTATAATAATTTCATTTTTAAACTTTTTTAACTTTCAACAACTTTTCTTACTTCATTGAGTTATTTTTTTGTAAAAACCAAGATAAAAATTAAATTCTCTCAAGATAAGAAATCACAGAAACCATGAGAAACTTGCTTGTCTTTTTCGATCTTTGTTTTTAAATTGTAAAAAGTTGAGATTTTAACAATTTTAGAAATTGAAGATCCAAGTAAATGGAAGTATTTTAAATGAATTTATTTGTCAATTCCACAAATCGAAAAATGAAAAACTTATTTTTAATCTTGTAGTATAAATTTTATGTATTTATGATGAGCTTTAATAACTCTTTTACCTTTTTTGTTTGTTACACAAAATAAAATTTCAGAATAGAACATTAATGTCAGGGTATTTTAAATATTCACGGTAGGACTGGGTGGACTGTATTAATTAATATACAGAGTGGGGTGTTGTGATTTTAGCTTATTGTACTTTTTGCTTATTGTTATTTGGTTCTTTTTCTTGTTCCTTAAATTAAATCTCCCAACTATTACTAAGAGGGGACTGTATCCTCGAATTGTTTGTGGAATAACATGATCCATGCCAAAGTCCCTTTACATTTTTAATGGGCTTTTTTGATTAAAAATTTTTTGTTTGGATAATTTCTCTCAAAACATAATTGGTTGCATCAATAGAAATTGGGGTTTAGGTTGTGGGGGGTAAATTTTTTGTAGAATTTTTAATGTTAGGATCATTTGGAAAATAATGATTACCCAAATAAGTCAGTTTTTTTTATTTAAAAAAAAGCAATGTTGTGTCATTCGAGAAAAATTGATAATTCAATTTTGGGAAATGATTCTTTTAGTGGATTTAATCTAATCCCAAACACTTTATTGTAAACACCATTCAAAGAATGTCTTTATTGTAAAACAACAGACTTTTTCATCAAAAATTTTTAACTTTTCTCCTAATTGACACTCAATGTCATTTTTTAAAACCTTCTCAGATTATCTCAGAAAGAGAAAAAAAAACTATTTAAATGGCCAACGATGTAAAAGGGTTTTAAAAAATGACATAGTAAGTCATTTTTTTAAAAAGTCGATTTTTGCCAACATTCTTTGTCATTTTGAGATACGAGACAAGAAAACATTCAGAACTTTTTTTGGAAAAATTTGATCATTTTTTCCTGGTTAGATCTCAATGAATAAAAATTTGTGAGATTTGTCAACCACGAAACCCTCTTTATATGACACTGATACTTAAAATTTCAATTGCAAACATAGACTTTAGCTCAAATGTGAATTCAAGTTATTGAATTGTGCTATACTGGTATTTGAATTCTAAATGGGAAAGAATTTTCACTTCATTTTCCATATTTTTTTTTTATAAATCTCGTTCTTAAAGAAAGAGGTTCTCGATCTATGTTCTCTTAAAAAAGAGAAATTAAAAATGAAGTGAAAAAAAATCCCATTTATTATTCAAATACCAGTAATGTAATATTAATCCTTTTTAGTACAAGAGAACATTTTGGTAATTAGATCATTTATTAACCTTGATTGCTTTCATCTTGAGGTATTAAAATACTTTTAAAAGCTAATAATTTTTTTTTGATTGAATTTCTCCAATTTTTACAAGTTAAATTCCAATAATAGGAAGAGATTCAAAAGAACAACAATCAAAAAACTCAAATAATAAAGAGATTTCTTTTAGCTTTCTCACCATTAAAAGAAAACACATAAACACTGAAGATATTTGATATTTTCAAGAAATAGAATTCAATTATATATGATATTTTTTATCAGATATTTAATGAGATTGTATTTCTCCAAAAGAGTTATTAATTTTTATAAAATTGGCGATAAAAATTATTTATTTGTGGTGAAGATCATTTATTAATTAAGATTTTCCCAAATTTAGGTCTTTATAAAAAAATCAGATTTTATAACTAATTTGAGAAACTTTTGGAAGGATTTCGAAAATTTGAAATATCTTCCGAGCATGTATGAAAAAAAAAAACGGAATTAAAAAATGTAGTTTAGAAAAAAACATCATCTATTAAAATGTCATAGTTTCTAATAGATTTATTTTCAATTGTAATATAAGTTTTTAATTACTGTATATATGATAGGAACTTTAGTATTTTTATTATAGTTAGTGAAAATTTTGAAAATTGAGAGATAAACAAAAAATTTGAAAAAAAAAACCAAAACCTGGCCAATTACAAATCAAAACTATTTGCAGCACCATTAATAACTATAAAATTAAACAATACATTTATCAAAATTAGATCGATTTTTTTCAATTCATTCCCAATTTATGAGTTAAAAATTTTTTATCAAAGAACTAAATTATTTTTTAACTAAACAACAACACTCACAATTTTTATTATTTTTTTTTAAAGTTTTTGGTAAAAGAAGTTAATTTTTCATTATTTTTTTCAGTTTTATAAAATTTATTTAAAGATATCTTGACTTTATCAGCATTTCTATTACAGTGTATTTATTTTTTTACAGCTTAATTCTCATGATCTATAATCAATTAAAAAAAGAGTTATTAATTAATGAATGTTTGAATTCTAAAAATCAATATGATAAAATGATAACTATTTTGAAAAATAACAAAAAAAGATCCTTTATTTGTAAAAATAATTGTTGTGAAAAAAATTTTTGTAAAGAGTATTTTAATTTTTAATTTACCTTTTTGGCACTTTTTGTGAACTTTCAGTAATTGAATATCAATAAAAAAATTTTAATAGATATTCTTAGGTAAAAGAATGTATAAAATTTTTTATTTGGTATTGTAAATAATATTATAAAGATAATATTATAAATAATTATTATTTTTATCTAATGTATTTTTATAATTTTCGTTTGATTAACATCTTTTAATGGATGAATTTGTTAATCAATAAGAAAAGAGAATCATTTTTCAGAAATAATGGGATAAAAACCCACTTTATTAAATATATATAATTATAAAACATCCACAATTCAAATCAAATCAGATTAAAATATTTTTTTAATCAAAAAAAAAGATCTATTTTGAATAGAAAAAATTTAGCCATTTGTCAAAATAAAAAATTTTTTTTTATTTAAAATTGAATTTAGACTAATGAAAATAATCCAGTTATTTTTTTTTTATTCAAGGAATTTTATCATAAGTAAGAATACTGAAACTATTTTTTGAGGTTTGGATTTTTTTTCCACTGAGGTCCTCTGATTTTTTTTTAATTTTTAATCTTTATAATTAGAATACCATGGTTTTTTAATTATTTGAATTTTTTATTGATTATTATTTTTGGAGATATTCAAAACTGAATTCAAATAAAATTTCATTTTATTTTACCAAATAATTTATAAATTATATTATTTTTAGGTATTTAACGAGGGGTTCAAACCTCCCTAAATTTCTTGTTTTTCTTTTTATTTTTTGTTTATTTTTAATTAAAAATATATTTTTTTCTAAATTTATTAAAACAAGTACTGTAAAAAACTATATAAAAAAAAACAAAGTCATAAATAAAAAAGATTATTCTTTATTAACCTCTTTGGAATTAATAACAAGTTTGTTCAACTGGAAATTGTATTTTATTAGATTTCATTTATTATATTCACCTTAAACGTTTTATTCATACTTTTACAGATACACATATATGGCTTTCAATTTTTTTAGTTTTATCTTTTCTCTTTTTTTTCTTCTCTCTCTTTTAATATCCATAAATATAAAAACCCCATTCCAAAAATTTTGACACTCCCAAAATCAAAAATATGTAAAAAAAAAAACTCAATTTAACATATTTTTCCAAACATAATATAAAATCACATTTAAGTTACTCAGTATTAATGTTTATATAAGAAATCATTTTGATACAAATAAAAGAAAAAAATATAAAACTCAATAATAAAAAATTGGTGTGTTTAAAATGATTAAAAGGGCAAAAAAAAAAAAAAAAATTATATTGGTTAACTTTTAGAAATTTTACTAACAATGTTGATCAATCAAATTTTAAGATACCATCAACTAATTGACAGGAATTTTCTATTCACATAACTTAACACCAACCTTCTTTCAAGATCAAAAAAAAATTCCATAACTACAGAAACAGATTATGTAACTACAAAAAAGGAAATGAAAACAAAACAAAAAAGACAAAAAATGAAATAGTTTGTAAAATCAAAATTATTTCCAAATTGAATCTAAAGTGTAATATTGTTATTCTTTCCACTTTTTAAACGGTGTCCAAATTTTTGGAATTTTGTTTATATATATATATATATATATATATATATGTGTGTGTGTGTGTGTGTGTGTGTGTGTGTGTGTGTGTGTGTGTGTGTGTGTGTGTGTGTGTGTGTGTGTGTGTGTGTGTGTGTGTGTGTGTGTGTGTGTGTGTGTGTGTGTGTGTTTCTTTATACAGTAATACTTTGTATAGTTAAGTGGTATCTTTTTCCATTAAATAGTTATTTGGCATTTATTGAAAATCTTTTTCATTTCAATAAATTAATATCTTGAAAATTTTGATTTTTAATCAGATTGAACAATATCTATAACTCTCTTTGAATTTTTAATATTTTTTTATTTATTTTCTTTTTAATAGATACATAGTTTATTTTACTCAAAACAAAATCAATAAACCAAATTTCTCCAGTTCTTTATTTTCCAAAAATAAGGAATAACATCTTAAAAACAGATAAGACCAACTAATTTACTTGAAAAAAGAATTTGTACTCACAAATACAACTTCTAAAACCAAAAAGTAGTTTATCTCTGTGATAATTGAACCATTAAAATATTATTATTACAGGAATTTTTCCTTGATGTTTCTTACATTTAAAAAAACTAACAACAATTTTCTCAATTATTTTTTACTTATTGTTACTTCCAAAAATTTATAGATTTCTTGGATAAAGGCAAAACTGAGAAAATCAAATTACGATTTTTTTGAATACAAAAAAAAACCTATGAGCAAAACTCGAATAATTTTAATACCTACTTATTTAAAGAATATAAAAAAAAATTAAGAAAGAAAAAAAAGATTTTTTATAAGAATTTTCTGGTTTTATAAATACAAATTAAAAATAATTCATCAGAGTGAATAAATTTTATTGAGAATAAAATCAAGAAGATTTTTCTGAAAGCTTTAAAAATGATTTATAATATTTTTTTTTTAAAAAAAAAACCTTCAATTTCTGAATTTTCGTTTTCCACAAGATAGAAAAATAAAAATATGAAATATCATATCAAAAATGAGTTAGAATTTTTTTTATGATCACTTTTTATTATAATTCTAATTATAAGAGCTTTTAGAAAAAAAAAGAAAATGATAAAAAATTAAATAATAGTCTGAAGAGAAATTATAAAATGTGTTTTTTAATCGATTCGCAAATAATGTCAAATATTACGAAAGAAATTTACTATATTTTAAAAATTTAGTGTGATCTCAATTGTTGAAAAAGATTTTTACTAAAAATTATTTGCAAATAGATAAGAATATTTCTTGTAAAATTTTTTAATATGATTGGCTTGATAAATCGCTAGTTGCGTCATCTGATTGAATATCAGAAAGTAGCTTTGTACCTTTGAATTGTATTTTAGGTTTTAATTTCATTGTCCACAATTGCACGATAATTGGTGGAAATTCAGGCAAATAATAAAAGAAAAATATATAAATAACGCGTTGAAACATTTTTTTGGTTATTGGGTTATATATAAACATGCAGAATCTGAGAATGAAACAAATAAAATAAATTATCGATATTACAGATATTTTTAAAAGGTGTTTTGTTTTTTGTGCAAGGAAAATTGAATTCTAAATATTATTAAAAAAATTTAAAAATAAAAGATATTTGGAAATTTTAGAAAAGAAAGAGGGGAAATATTAGTTCTGGAAAAAAATACAAAATAATAATGTAATAAAATAAAGAAAAGAAAGGTTGTGAATGATCACTTTATATCTGTTCATTATTAGCATTCCATAAACAAAAAAAGCAATTGAAGTAAGCGCAGAAATACCGGCAATTATTAAAATATTGGTGACATAAAAGATGTTTGTATTTTCTTGTTTTTTCATTTTGGCAGAATATAATATGATACATACAATTGTATATATGTACAACAAACCATTCAAGATATAAAAGGGTAGTTTAAGTGTAGATAATTTTACCTTTCCTGTTGATTTCACTAATCCATGGAAAATCTCTGCCCTGTATATAATTTATCAAAAAAATTTTTTATTAATAGATGGATAAAATTTAATTTATGTGAAATAAAGATAATCAATTAAAATAATATAGAAAAAGAAAAAGAAAAAGATCATGTTTGAGATTAAAAAATAATTCAAGAAAATAAAATAAAATAAAAAATTCATAATGTTATCTTGAATTTTTATACTAGAACCATGGAGTAATTCTAGTAGCCCGCATTGTCTACAACCAAGCCATTTTTCTCGAATTAAAACTTTTGGAATATACATATTTGATTGCCCCTGCGTGGATTGAAATACAATACCCCTAACCAATAAAAATGATTTAAGGGGTTCCCAATTAAAAGAAAACTGAAAATATTGCAATTTTTAGGATTTTTTTTGGCAATTTTGCTGAAAAAATTTTATTAATCAAAAACTGTAATGGTTTTTTCACAATTAAAAATTGATTTTTTTGATATTTTTGCTTATTCTTTCTAAAATTATTTTCAATGTATAATATCGAAAAAAATACCTTGCATGAAAATAATACAGGACAAGATTTTTGTTTGTTAATATTCGAGAAAATTGTTTTGTAATTGAAAAAATTTAAAAACAAATCCTTTTAATAACAAACCAAATTTTTTATGAATGTAAGAAATAAACCTACCTAAAGTTAATTAAAGTGAGGTATCTATAGAACACTCAAGTGATTGCTTGATAGCCTAAGTAAACTCTGTTTCAGTCAAAGGGGCCCAAGGTTTTTTTCAAATATCAATTATTTTATATAATTGACCTTTGAGTAACAAATAAGAAATAACTAGAATAATACACATCAAAGAATTGTTGATATATGTCTGAAAGAAAACTAATTAATCAATGGATTTTCTTAAAAAATGAAAAACTCAAATTCTAAGGGCCCTATTGAGAAAAACAACAATGTCCGTTTTGAACTTCTATTGGTATTTGAATAATAAATAGGAAACATTTTTCACTTCATTTTTCATACTTTTCTTTTAGAAATCAAGTCTACAAACGTAGTAGGTTGGTATTTGTGGTCTCTATTTGAAAAAGGAAATGAAAATGAAGTGAAAATGTTTCATATTTATTAATGAAATATCAGGATCAAAGATCGAATAAAATTCCAATCGAAATCAATATGATTTCTCAACAATCATTACCATGGTTTCAATAACCTTATAATAACACATTTTTATCAAGTGACTATTGATCTTGAATTAAAAAAAAATTTTACAAATGAATTAGGTATAAAAAAAAAATTCTTGAAAAAAAAACCAAAATTTTAACTTTGAACAAGAAATCTTGGCTCAATATTCTTTTAAGGAATTAGCGTCACCATAGATTTCTCTATAATCAAGGTATGTTGTAATTGAGTGTAAATAGTATTAGTGAACCATGGCTCAAATAGATCTAAAAAATCTATTATAAATCTTATTGCACAATAAATTCTTTCATTTTTTACTAAGGATCACTATTAAAAAAGTTTCGTTTTGAAAATATTTTTTTTAATTCCTTTTCCAAATCTAAAAATAAAAACCCAAAATACAGTATTCTGGTATTTAATAATTTAGATTTTGAACTTCCAAAAGTAACTATTTTTTTATAATTTTTGAATTTCAAAGATTAATTCAATAATCATCAACATAAAAGCACAAAGACTGATTGGTTTTGTTTGCTTTTGATAAAGCTACTTGAAGCATCAATATATTTTGATGATTTGAGAAATAATTTGTCAAAAAAATTTATTGGTTAATTATTTAATTTTTTTCAAAATACGAATTTTTTAGTAACTAATCTACATTTCCCCACAAATTAAAGAAAGATATTATGTGACTTAGTAGTTTGTATATTGATAATTCAACCTTTAAGTTTATGGCGAAAGGCAGATTTTATTCTGAAATCATTGGGTTTTTTTACTAATACAATGATCATTTTTAATTGATGAGATCTACAAATATTACTACTTGACTAATCGATTTTTTAGAGACACCTGAACCATTGTAACACTAATGTGGTTAAACCCAATAACTACATACTTTGATCCTAGGCTTCTCCTTGGTAGACGCTAATCCCTTAAGTCAATAAATATGACGTTTCAAAAAAGTAATCTGAAAAGACCATAAAATATGAATATTCCTTCAGAGGACCAGAAAATGAAAAGTAATATCAATTGATAAAATATAAAAATCGATGATAAAGACAAAATATAGTATTAATCATAATCTCAGTTTTTTACAATACTTGATTATAACCAATGTTTTTCTTGGATTGGTACATTACTGGCATTTGAAGAATAAAGAGGAAAAATTTTTCACTTTTTTTTCCTTTTTCTTTTTTTGTATTACAAAAAGAGATATTCAAAGGGGCAAATTGTAATTTTTGTTCTCTTGATTTATTTGATTGCAACTTTTTTTATTATGTTCTCTATCGACAAACTAAGAATCCTAAAAGAAATTCAGATTTCTAGAAATAAAAAAAAAAAGTTAATCAGCTGAAATTGTATCCCATTGAGAATTCAAATAATAGTATTTGACATTTTTTGAAAATTATAACTAACTTTGAGATCAAAGAAAGCTGCTGACTGGATATCAAAATAAAAAAAAGGAACTTTAAATTGTTTTTGATAATTTTGTTGATCACAAAATGGTGAACTATTCTGTTACGTTGGTATGTTTTTTCTTTGAATTGATTTTAATTTTCATTTTAGGGCTTCTGTAATTTCTTGTAATTCTGCTGAGGAAGTAAGTACATTTTTCAAATTTTATGTGCCACCATTTATGTGGAACTGAATTCTTCAAATAATTTCTTTAATCAAATACATTAATATTTTAACAAATATTAGAGTGTTGAATATGTTTAGTAGTATAATATTTTCATACCAAATTAAAAAATGAAAATACAAAAAACCAAAAAATGAAAAAATAAATAAAAAATCATTTATTTATTGATCATATCTGTAACATTTGATACAATTACTTATTCTTTCTTTATTTGGTTTTATTTTTAATTATTTCTGCAGGGGTGATTTTTATTCTTCAAATTGTTGATAACTAAATTACAATTTATTTCTAAAGAATTTACAAAATGAATTTAAAAATCCTATTTTCATTTAATTCATCTTATTCCTGTTTTGTTTCAGAAAATCAGATTTTTTTTAAAATTCCTCTTCAAAAATAAAGATTTATTAGACAAATTCGTTTGATTTTCAAATTATTTATTTTTCATTAAAATGAGAACTAAAAATAATTCTGAATCTGATTGAAATTTTTTCTAAATTTTTCTTTTTATTTTGGGTTGAATCTTTTGTAACTGTTTTTTGATTCCGAGAATTCAATACTTTTATTTTAATTTTTGAAATAGTATTCTTTATTTTGGTTTTATTTGATAAAAATATTGAGATAAGAATTTTGAAAGCAAATTTGTAAAAAAATATGTTTTGTAAAATAATATTAAATAGTTATGGTGCGAGAAATTCAAGTTTATAAATTGATTGGGTTCATACAAATTTTGAAAATAAAAGAAAACAAATCTTCGAAAATAGGTTTTTGTTCGAATTTTTTTTTACTCATTCTTGATTTCAACAAATTTGTCTAGGCAAGGTGATCTTATTGTGTTCGGCCTTCTAAAAGAAAAGATTTGTTTCAAATACACACCCCTACTGGGTCTATTTTTTTGGTTTTTTCTATGATTAATTTTAAACATTCTCATAAATACATTTCTAGATTCAAAACCTAATTTAAAAAACCAAAAATTTCATCTAAAAAAAATGTTCAAAAAAATTGAAAAATTACAAGATTCAACTCTGAATTAATTTGGGTTCTTTTTCTTTTCACAAATAGAGCAGCGAATGATGTTTTGACTCAAAAGCTTCAATATCTTGTGGCACTCGTAAAAAAAATTTTTCAGTAATGTTTTCACAAAATTTTTCAAAATGGTAAAATGTACCTACTTCCTTAATCTTTACAATTAAAAAGCGTGTTTTACTTTTTATGCACAATCAAAAGTACAATTCAGAAAACAGGTTGCTTGATGTTGGCCATCTGTTTTACTGATTCTTGAGAAACTTTTTTAGAACTACTTTATTTGCTGTTTTTTTTTTTATTTTAAAAGAAGATTCAAAAAATCTCTTCGATTCCAATTATACAAGCGTTTCATTCAAAGATCAAAAAATTTTGGAAATCACAGAAACACAAAAAATTCTTTATGGACAAAGAGAGAGTTTATATGAAGAGGACCTGTTTCTGTGATGATTAAAACTTTTTGATTCAAAATTCTTTCGATTTAAGATCACGAAGATTAAGAAAAAAAAAATAAAAAACAAAAAAGGAAGGAAAGCTTACCAAAAGAAAACAAGCAACGTGAACGAAGTAAAAAAACTACAAATTGCAAACCTGTTTATTGTAAAAAGGAACTCATTATTTTCATCCTGGTTTTTTTGCAAGATTAACCATATTAATCGAAAGATCAAAAAAAGAATTGTGATTAAATGATACAGGGACTGTAAACTCGTGAAAGATCCTGGCTCTGCTCTTTTGATGATAAATACGTATTGTGTCTAAGATTTTTTGGAAACAAAAAAAAAAAAAAGGATTAGAAGCAAAAGAGGTCAGAGAGAGATGAAGGAAGCGAAGAGGTAAAAAAAAATCGTTTTTGAGAAATTATTTACAATGGCCCACAGGAGAAGCAAACAGCAAATTATAACACCAACAAGAATTTCCCACCTCATAAGTTAAAAAATCGAGAAAAAAATTAAAAAATAAATTGAAAAAATAATAATCCTCAATTTCTATCTCCTAAAAATATTAAATAAGGATAAGACAGAAAAATATTAGAGAGTTTATATTTGATAGTTTCTCTTGTAACTTATTAGTGAGTTCTAGGTTTTGAGAATCTAGGGATTTGTAAAAAGAATACTGTAATCAAAATAATGTGTACAAAGCTTATCATCCATATTTCAAAATAAAGTCAGGGAGGATTTTTCTTATTGTTACAATGTAACATCTAAGCCAATACCTAGTTGTATACCTAAGTTCAAATCAATTTTTAATGATAAACTCTTTTATGTTTTGAATAAATTGTAAATTAGGGATGAAATATGTTGAAAATTTTTCATAATATTCTCAATTTTTTTGGAATTTTTTCTTTTTATTAAAAGCCAAATTATTCAAATTTTTTCTTTATTTTTTGACCTTTGTGAAACAAATTTGGGTACATTAAAAAAATTGGGAAAGTGAAAAATTTGTTTTGGAATTTTAAATAGTAAATATTGGCAAAATGGGTTATGATCCAAGTAAAAATTTCATGAATAAATCTTACATCCTAGAAGAATCAAAGTCAATATCAAGAATATTTTTAAAGAAACAATATTATTTCATTGCATTTCGAAACTTTTGGATTACTTTGGAAGGCTAAATTTACAAAAATAGAATTTAAATTGCTCTCTCTACCAAAAATGTTCATTTTTTTTTTTATTAGATTACTGTTGAGAGAAAAATTTTGGACAGAGAAAAATAGTTGGACAGCAATTTTAATTGGGAACCTTACTGAAAATGATTTTTAATTTCAATCGTTTGTGAAATAACTAAAGAAAATAACAATAATCTACTTATTAGAATAAAGATTAATGCAATTCTACTTTTTCAAAACCTTATCTCTTATAATCTAAAGCAAGTTGAAAAAATACCATTTTCAGAATTAATAGTAAACTTTACTAAAACTTGGATTTTTGTTAAAATTGCATGATCTACTTTAGTTATCAACCATTCAAATAAGTATTCTACACACACCACAAATTAATGAACTTGTAACACACTTAAACCTGGATTTATATAAAATTCACCAAGTTATCAATAGGATTTGATTTTCAATTTTACTAATTTTCCCAATTAAAAATGCTGTCCAACCATTTTTCTGTGTCCAACATTTTTCTCTCAACAGTTACATGCCAAGATCAAATTAATGATTGTTTGTGAACACCAAAAATGAATAATTATTTTAAATTAAGGTTTATTCTATGGCGATTTTTAGAATTTAAATGATTTCTAAAACCTTTTATATTTAGTTGTTTTAAAGTTTTGATTGTAAAACAATTGTAAAAATCAATCTCTTTTGAAAAAATATCTTTTTTTGGAAGATTATTTAATTCAATTTAGTTTAAAAGAGTATTTAAGATTGAATTTGATAACTATATGTTATCTAAAAATGATAAATAGCTTATTGAATTGATGGATTTGAATATTTCCCCATTGTTAGTTATCCTATTTTTAATAAAGTTAACAATTAAAAATAATTTTTTGTTTTTTAACGTTACAAATAAATACAAAAGGTTCCAAATGTAATGAAAGAATATTGTCTCTAAAAATATTTATACATAGTGACTTTGTTTTTTCCAAAATGTAAGATTTGTTCATAAAATTTTACATTGATCATAATCATTTTGCCAATATTTACTATTTAATATTCCAAAACAAATTTTTCACTTTCCCAATTTTTTTAATGTACCCAAATTTTTTTCAAAAAGGTTGGATTAATTTTTTAATTTGATACTTTAAATTTAGAATTTCTATTATAAATAAAAGAACTTTAAGTAATCAGTGCCATATTTAACTATTGTTTTATTGTCCTTTTCTTTGATCGGCTGATGTATAGGTCTTTAAATAAAAAAGAAGGGCACTTTTGATTTTGAAACACAGATTAAACTTTTCTGAACATTTTATTTTGTTAAAAGTAAAAAATTTTTTTTAGATTTATTATACCAATCTTCTTACTTTTAGTCTCACAACACTAGTTTATGAAGGTTGTTGGTTTGAAATGAATTCTTCAGACACACTGTATATGGTCTTTGTTCTTTTTTAGTAAATATGAAAGATATGTTTAAAACAAAGTATAAATAAAATTGTTTTTATCAAAAAACTTAAAATTTTCAAAAAAAGACAACGAAAATATTAATTGGAAAGTAGAAAGTTAAAACTACTAAATGATAATCTAAATTAATTTAGAGAAAACTTAATAATAAATAGTTTTGGACAGGAAAAGTTAATCAGGGTTAACAATTATTGCGTATAATAAATAATATAAAAGAAAATTCGTGTAGTAGAGTGCCGAGGTTTTATTTTAATTTAAGAAATAAAGTGAAAATTTCAAAATTTCAATGATATTTCTTAAATTAAAAGAAACTTAACACTGCTTTTTCCAGAATCCGATAGAATAGACCTAAAAATAAAGATTTTTCTCAATTCTTTTCAATAGTAGAAAAGCTACTTGTGGTTTTTTTTTTAATTTTTGAAATAAAAAGGAAATTTATTAAAATTTTATCTTTATTACTCAATTTAATAAAAAACCTAAGGACAAAAAATAATAGAATAAGGATGGGTTCTACTTCCATATTAAAACTGATAAATTTCAAAAACTACCTAAATAGATATTCTTAGGTTTATGATAAGAATAAAATAAAAACGAAATCTTGTAATTTTTGTAAAAAATACTCTCAACAGAAATCGTTGAAGATATCGATTGCTTTATATTGAAATGTCCACATGAGACTAAAATAGAATAATTTGGAAGAAATATTTAATTCAAATTAACAAAAATAATCAAAATAATAGCTTGATATTGTTTAAAAAAAAGAAACATTGTTGATTTTATGATTAGTTGATAATAAAGTAAAATTATAATTCTTCTTTTAAATTTCAAAAAAGTAATGTAGAAATTAGGGAAGTATCTTCAAGTAAGGTCCAGTGTTGTAAAATGACCAGCTTTTCGAAAATTCGTAATAATCGAGAAAAATATTTGCTTTTATTAAATTCTTTTAAATTCTGAAAAAGTTATAAATGATTTTGTATAAATTTAGAAATTAAAAAAATTTTCTAAATTTTGCCTTTAGAATAATTAAATTAAATAAAATCCAATGGGTGTGAGATGAAATTAATATTATCCCAACAAAATAAAAATAAAAAAAAAAAGACAAAATTCTTTTTCTTTATTTTATTTTACCGTTGTGAAAAAAACGTGAAACACAGTTTTTCATTGGGAACCTTACTGAAAATTCAAAGTAAGATCAATGAAAAAAAGAATAAATAAATAAATAAAGACAAAATGAAGTATTCGCCACAATAACATTTTTTTTAATAATATATTTTGGTATGGGCTTTTCTTTGATTGATCAATTATTAAAAATTTCCACAAAAAATTGACTATTTTTGATCTCCAAAACAACACTATAAATTTGATTTTGAGAAGAAAGTAGATTTAAATTGTATTTGTTGGATTGGTTGAAAATAATATAATGGGTTATTATTTGAAGTTAATTGGTTTCTTCTTTTTGTTGAATTTATTTTTCATTTTGAGTAATGTTCCCAATTAAAAACCGTGTTTCACGTTTTTTTCAGTTTCACTTTTTTTCTACAAGGGTTAATCATTTTTCTTTTTTCATAAAAATTTTTGATTGATCTCTACTTTTAAACTTTATTTAACTAAAGTTCACAAAAATATAAACTCCATTTCAAAATCATTGGTCCATTAAAAATCAAATTTTAAAAATAAATTTATTGTGAGAAACTAAAGTTATCTATTATAACAAAAAAATTACTATTTTCATATTCAGTTATATACACCAGAAATATTTGTTTTTCGTCTAAAGTTAAAATTAAAAAAAGTAAAAAAAAATTGGGTCATTTATTATGAAATTTAGTTTACATACATACAGCTGTTCCAAGGCTACCGTGAATTTTTATATGAATCAAATTTTGATGCTGATATAGATTTTTAAAAAGTTGGATATGAGAATAAGAAAGTTCATATTGAAAAAAAATTTTCACAAATGAACTTATTTCAAAGATTTTCTTGTGATAAGATCAAAAATATTTTCGGTATTTCAAGAGAAACTTTTAAGTGGCATCTCAACAGATTTTCCAGGTTTGAAGCAATTTAGGGATCTGAAAATTAATTTTTCTTGTATCAGAAAAAATTCTTGAATGTCAGCTCTTTTAGGAAATTGTTTTTTTCAATATGAGCTTTATTATTCTCATATCCAACTTTTGAAAAATCTATATCAGCATCAAAATTTGATTCATATAAAAATTCACGGTAGCCTTGGAACAGCTGTATAAAAATAAACCAACCTAACTTTTGTTTTTCTTCTCTTTTAATTTAACAAAAGAAAAATATTGAATTAATTTTAAAATAATTCATTTGACACAAAAATGTTTTTTAACTGAAATGGGATTCTGCTCATTTATTTTCCTTAACTAATACCCTACTAATCACAAAATTAAGAATTAGCTTTTGATATTTTTTTCTTTTGCTCATTTTTAGATTTTGTATTCTCGATTAGGTTCCTTATTTTCATAATTTTGAAATTGTACTATTTATAATCGATCACTAAAATTTTTTCAAAAAAGAAAATGAATGAGTAAATTGTTTTTTATTTTACAAACTATTTGAAAAAATTTTTCCCAAAGTTTTTTCCTCTATTATCCACAACACCCAAAAAGTAGTTCCTTTGTCAATAAAACAATCAAAGATATCTCAACAAATAATTAGTGATTTTTTGCAAAAGTGAAAAAAAAAATTATTCCCTTTTATTATTCCTGAAATATAAAACTTATCTATTTTTATTGGTTTGCTTTTAAAAATGCTGATTATGAAACATGGAAAATAGAGGTTAAGTGTAACATTGTATTGGAACCAAAAAGTAAGATCACTTATCATAAAGGAAATTTTTTTAGTTAAAAAAGAAGGATTAGTCCTTTTTTATACTAAAAATTTTTATTTTAAAACCCAGTTCTATTGGGAAAAATATGTTTTCTCAATTATTTCCCAGATTCTACTTCACTCATTCAAAGACTCTCTAAAAGTTTTAAATGTTCAAAAAATATCAGAAAAATGTAAAAACATTAAAACACAAATAAAAAAAAAAAAGGAGAAGAATAATGCATAAAAAAAATATTTTATTCAAGTGTTCAAAAGAAGAGAAGAGAGAAAAAAAACTTTAACAATAATATTTAATTCTTAGTGTGTTCAAAAGATAATTCAGAGACCAAAGGACGATGGTCGGACATTGAAAAATCTTTTGGGAAATTTTCATCTGGTAAGCCCTTTGGCAAAAGATAAGAATGGTTTGAAGAGCATGTTGTTTTGCAGTTGGTGTCTGTTTTCAAAAAGATGAAATCTGTACAAACTTGTTCAGATCTGTGATTTTGGTGAGTCACATACGGTTCTCTTTTATTGGATTTTTCAAAGCAAGACTCAAACCCCTGCTTTTTGACATACCGATATACATTATCATGAATCAAATTAAAATCGCCTGTAAAGATCACGGGGAGGTTCTTGGAAGAGTTTATCTGTTTAACCCATTTAATGATTCTTTTCACTTGCCAAAGCCTCAGTTTTAATTCAAGCTTTGTGTGTGGGAATGTTAAATGGGTGTTGACAATCAAAAATTCGATCGAGGAATCGCCTTTTGATCGTATGTGTGCGAGAAGTGCTACCCGATAGCCTTCATCGTTGAGTGTTAAAGACTCAAAATCTACAAGATTGTATGTGCTTTTCTTGACAAAGATCCCCAGTCCGTCCATTCGATTTGGCCTCTTGACACCAATCCCCTCATAACCTGAAAATTCATGTTTCAAATTTTTCATAAAGAGCGTGTCAAACCAAAGTTCTTGGATACATAAGATATCAGACTCCGATGAAAGAAGAAGTCCTAAAATATTCCTTTGCCGCGATTTCCATAAATTTGGATTTGTAGATTCCCTTCCTGGGTTTAGTCTCTTATAACATGGCGCAAGAATATTGAAAGTTGTTACCTTTAAAGGCGTTTGACTTTTTTGTGTTTTGGTTGTAAACATTTTGATCTTTTTTATTTTTTGATCTGAAAAATAGTTTTTAATAAAAGAATTGATCTTCAAAAAATGAAGACAAAATATTTCCCATCCCCAATTTGAACTTTATTAATTATAACTTTTCAAATAATTCTGAGTTTTTTGAATTCGAAGTTATTGATATTTTTTTTTTGCAAATAGATCCTTCTTGAAAAAGTCAAAAAGAAACAATTTTAAATTAACCAAAAGAGTGATAATCATCTAGTTAGCTTTTCACTCACAATAATTTATTAAAAATTATTAAATTAAAAAATTTAAATTGTTTTGAATGAATGAATCTATTTTAATTCGAGAAAAAGAAAATATTCTTTAAAAATACAGTTAAACACCTTTTTATATTCGAATTCTTTCTTTTTCTTGGATTAAAAAAAAAATTAAAATAAATAATTTTTTTCAGGAATCACTCATCCAACTAAATGTAATCGGAACTTTTGATCTTTATTTGAAGAAAAAATTATCAAGATATGTATGTGTGAGAATCAGCAATAATTAATTGTTTTTAGATAAAATGGTTTTGGTTTTTAAAAAATTTATTGGGAAAAATAATTGGTGTAAATTAGTATTTTCTTACTTTTGCTTTTTGATGCATGACCCAAAGTTGAAATATTTTTTTTCAGTTTATAGTTTTGTGAAGTTTGGCAAAAGAATACAAGTTGAAGTTTGAATGAAATTAAGAGATGATCAAGATCCACAATAAATCTAAAATTAAAGAGTGTTGCAATTGAAGGTAAATAATATTAGTGATCTATTGTTTAAATGTCTCTAAAAAATTAATGTTTTTAAAAGTTCAAAAAACAGATCTGACAATCGAAAAACTAGTACAATTTTGGTTAAAAATTGAAAGAATCAAGATAATAATATAAAATACCATGACAAATTGAAAGAAGGAATTAAGTATCTACCGGTTATAGATTGATTCATATGTTGCTCAATTTTTCATTGTCTTAAAGATATGAATTTTTCAAACAATCAGTTTTTTGGTTTTTTTAGAATTTTTCCTTTTACTAAATCCCTTTTTTAAGTTGTTTATGTTCATCCTCTTGTTCTTTTTTGTTGTTATTAAAGTGTTAGGAGGGAGATAAAAAGATTAAAAAATCATAATAAGAATTGTTAAACTTTTGCTCTTGTTAGATCTTAAGGTGTTAGTCTATATTATTTTTTTTTTTGACAAAGTTCTAAATTAAGGATTCCTTATCTAGAAATGTGATTAATATTGAAAATAAACAGGTTTTACATATATAAGTAATTATCAAAAAATTATCTCAATCTCTATTAAATTTAGGTAAAAAAATTTAATAGAGAATAGTCCCTTAAACAAAAACTTGTTCTGATCATATCATCAACTAACAGAGCTAAATGAAAGTAACTGAAGAGAAATCAAAAGTGCAAACGGAAACAATCTATAACCAACTGAAGCAAATAGAATCAATCTTTAACGCGAAATCAGCAGATTTGGTACTTGTGTTAGATTTTTGTTCTCAATTCCATTGCCTCAATATCTTACATTGAGATTTATAGAAAACGAGATTTGGTAAACTTTTAAAAAAAAAACTTGCAAAAAAAAAAAACAAACAATGAAAAGACAATTCCTATAACAATTTCTTTACCTGAAAACAAGAGTTTTATAGGTAAGAGAGATCTCAAAAGTTTTAATTTAAAACTTAATAAAGTAACCTAGATCATTTTCATCTTTAGTTGTTCAAATATTTCTAACTCTAAATTAAAAGGTTTTATAGTAGCGATCCAGAAAATTTTTACATAAAAAGGAAACAACCACCAACAAATTTAACATTTGGCATAATGAAAAAAATTTTTTAATTTACTTTTTACAACACTCTATGGTATTCAACAGCACTTTGTGAAACTCTAAAGTTATTGTTAGGTGTTTTTTCCTAACTTTAATCTCATTGATATTAAAACTTATTCGATGGATTTTTGTAAAAAAATGTAGAGAAAAAAATTTATTTTGAAAAAAGACAGAAAAAGTAATAAAAAAAGGTAGTTCAAATAATAATAAAAACAGTCGAGTGCCCAAGTTTTTTTTTAATTTTTAAAATTTAAGGAATATATATTTAATTTTCCATTTATTTCTCAAATTTAAAAAAAAAATAACGGCTGTTTTCTTGGGTTTTACTGTTTTATTTGTAAACTCATTTGTTTTTAATTAAAATAAAAACTCTTGAAAGGCTAACTACGGTTTTTTTTAACTTTTGTTTTTGTTTGGAAAATATGTCCTTAATAAAATTAAGCACTATTTTTTTTCTGATTAATATTTTTCAAAATCTAGCTTTATAACTTAATTCAATTAACCACTGGTATATTTTTATTTTATAATAAAAACACTCAATTTTTGAATATTGAAAATATTTTTTGAAATTACTGTGAGCTTTTTTATTTTTTTTTTTAAAAATTGGGGTTGAGAAAATTTTGAAGCCAAAGAATAAGCTAATATATTAAATTAGAATATTTTTCCAGAGTTTTTGACTTTTTAAATAACTTTTTTTTTAATTTTGTCATTTGAAAATAAAAAAAAACATTTGAATACCAAATTAGTGCATTTTGTGAAAATAAAATTCCCATAATTTAGAATTTATTTTAGTAAATGGGTTAAAATAAGATATTGTATAAAAAAAACATAATTTCAACTCTGAATTCAATCATTTTAGCAATAAATGTTTTCAAGATAAAGTTAAATTGAAACTTTATTTATTTTAATTTTATCATTTTGTTTTTTGAATTTTTTTAATGGAAGGTATTTGATCAGTTTTCAATTTTTAGTGCATTTTGGGTCGTAGGGGCATATATTCATTTTCAAAAAAAAAAAAAAAAAAAATTAAAAAAAAAGATCAAAAAGTGAAGTTAAGTGTATAAATTTTTAAGATTCAAAAGAATAGAGTAAACCTAAAGGTTTTTTTTTAAATTTGAGAAATAAAAGGATTATTTTTTAAAAAAATTCTTTTATTCACTTAAATTAAAAGAAAATTAACAGATATTTTCCAGAAATCGAAATAATTTATTAAAATCAAGGCTTTAAAAAGTTTTTTGTAAAATCATAGAAAACCGAATGACAGTGGATAGTTTTATATTGGGTCAAATAAATAATATTATTATTTTTGATTGATCTTTTTATTTATTTATCTTCTTCTATTTTTATTAATTGATATAATTTTCTTATCTTACCCCTTTCTTTAAATAAATAATGAATAAATAACTTTAAACATTTTTCAAATTGGTCACAATATAAAGTGAATTTTTTAGTGAATCGGAATCCAAACCTGGGTCAGGTATTATTAATAGTTATACAATCCCAACCATTTCCCAGTCAAAAATTATGGCTATAATTGGTATATTACATATATTTAAAATGTTTGTAGGGATTTTTTCTATTTTTTTATTTTTAAAAAGTTCATAATTTAAATCATTCTTTCACATTTGTTTTATAATTTTTTCTTTTTTTTTTTTTCAATGTTTTTTTCAATTTAATTTTTATACTTCATCTCGTTGTAAAGTTTTTATAATATAAGATTACGTGTCACTTAGTAAAAAAAGTATTTTTGATGTTGTTGAAACAGTCGTCAATACTGTAGAATAATCGTATTGGTTTCTATTGTAATTTTAATTGATCTTCTATCTAAGATCAAAATTAACATTATTGTTTTTCCTAACTATTACATAAGAATTTGTGTATTTCACTTTTTAAGTTAATATTTTGATTGGTTAGATTTACTTGGTTGAATTTAAGCTATAGTAGTCAAAATGATATGTAAAGAAATTTTTAGTTGGTGTTTCAAAATTGATAGCGTATTCTTTCTTTTCAAAGACCTATACCTTAATTGATCAAAGAAACCAACAAAAAATAAAAATAAAATATGGTAGTGGTTTCTTGGAGTTCTATTATTTAAAAGGGGGGATTCTAAAAAATAAAGGATAAAATAGGAAAATAGATCTCAAAAAAATAGCGAAAATTTTTATTCAATAAAAAAACAAAAAATTTCAAAAACAATTACGAATAATATTCAATATTTTCAACAAATTAAAGTCCTATTCTAAATTTTACTTATAAGGTCAAGGAATCTTTTTTGAAAATCGATTTAACATTGGGTATACTATTGGGTAAAGAATTATATTTCGCATTGGAACCTCACTTATAAAAAAAAATGACTTTATATTTTGAAAAACAGATATTAAAGGTTTTGGTAACACAATATTTTGATCACTCTATTTCCAAATTTGTAATCTTCTACTTACTTTTTATTTTTTTTAAAAAAATTTAATTCTCAAAAATAATAGATTATTGGAAATTGTTTGTGTTGGTTTGAAGAAACTTAATATTTAATTTCAACTTTTTATTTTCAATTAGATTTAGAATCTTTGAAGAAGATTATCTTTAAAAAAATTAATCATTTTGTTTGATACTAAATCTTAATAAAATATGAAAATGGGAAATTATTTCAATTTGATATTTTTTTTTTTTGTTTTAAGGGACGAGTGACTCTTATTTATTTTTTTACCATGAGTAATTGAGTAATTATTTACACGTTGTTACAATTAAACTCGATATGTAATTCCATTGATCCGCTTAAGAGAGATGAGTTATCATTTTTAGAAGAGATCTCATTTTTAAAAATTAAATTTTCAGTCAAAAAATCTGATCCTTTTTTGTTTGGATTTTTGGTTTAAATTAGAAAAAGAAAATTTTGCCAAAAAAAATTAAATTTGAATGTAATCTCACTCTAAGTAATTTCTGAGAACTTGTAAGAACCAATAACCTTGAACCTTTGATCTTATTTTGAAAATACAGAAAAATAAAATAAATATTAAATTCTTGAAGATGTAAAAAAATTGATTATATATTTTATTTACAAATATTTGTAAAATATCTTGAAATTTAAGAGATTAGGCAATATTCCTTTTCAAATATTCAGACTATAAACAAGGAACTATTTGTATTAAAATCAGTTATTTGAAAATATCGAAACTATTTTCGAGTCAAAGTGGCCCAGTTGTAAGGGGTGAAATATATATGTTTAAAGGGTTTGCATAGATATTAGAAGAAAAAATTTATTTTGGAAATTTTTAAAATTGAAATCATTTTTTCACATTTTTGTACATTTTTGTTTTTTTTTTTTGATTTTAAACCTAATTCAGTTGCAAAAAATTTTTTTATTACAAGATCAATAATCACTTGGTAAAAATGTGTTATTCTAATGTTATTGAAACAATGAGAATGGTTTTTGAGAAATCGTATTGATTACTATTGGAATTTGATTTGATATTTGATCCTGATATTTGATGGAATAAATATGAAACATTTTCACTTCATTTTCATTTCCTTTTTGAAATAGAGACCACAAATACCAAAACTTTTCTTTTCATGACTTAATTTCTAAAAGAAAAGTATATAAAATGAAGTGAAAATTGTTTCCTATTTATTATTCAAATACCATTAGAAGGTTAAAAAGAACATTGCTCTTTTTCTCAATGGGGACTAAGAATTTGAGTTTTGAAATTTTTAAGAAAATTTATTGATTATTTAGTTTTCAATCAGACTTATATCAACAATTCTTTGATTTTTATTATTCTTCTTATCTCTTATTTGTTCTTCAAAGTTCAATTATATAAAATAATTGATATTTGAAAAAAATGTTGGAAACATATGGCTGGAATAGAGTTTATTATTTTTTTTTTTTTTTGATTTCTTTATTTGAATTTGTTTTATTTATTTTGAAAATCTTTAAAAAATTGAGAAATAATTGCAAAGTTTTCGTTATACATTTAATCTTTGTGTTGTTAATAACTCGCCAAAAGAATGAAAAGTGGGTTCTTAACTATTTAATATAAATAATCAAATGAAAAATTACTTCTTTTTGTTTAAAAGCAGAATTTAACAAGTTTTAAAAAGGTATTTTGGGAGTATTTTTAAATTGATTATTTATTTCTATTTCCCATATTTTTTTTTCTTCGATAAATTGAGAAAAAATTGATTTGAACTGTTCTTTGAATCGAAAAATTATATTATTTTCAAGTTTAAAATACTGATAAATTCAAATAAATATCTCCAAATTTTTACTTCGTTTTCCATTTTACAAATTTTTTTACACAAGCTTTGAAGAAAGTATTTTATTCGTTTAAATGTTAAAAAACTTTGTAAAATTGGTTGTGTTTCAAAAGGTTCCTTCTCTTGGGTTGTTTTAAAAGTGAAACAGTTCGAAGATTACAAAATGGGAAATTGAACAAAAAATTTTCTAAAATATATTTGAATTTATCAGTAATTATTGTAATTTTTTTAAAATTTGGCGGATTTTTTAAACTGTATTATTTTAGAACTTAGTAGTTTATTTTTAAAGTGTATTTTTGTACACTTCCTTTACAGATATTAATATTTATTTTTTCTTTCAAAGAAAATAATTTTTTTATTCAATAATTCTGAAATATTTTGAATTTTGAACTTTTCGATAAAGAGCAAATTGGATCAATCTTTTCTAAAAACAAGAATTCATTTCTGAAAATAGTATTAAAAGTGAGTTTAGTTTTTCAGTTATCATATTTTTACTCCAATTTTCAATTTTAAGATGCAGTAAAATTTTTTTAAATTTGTTAGTAAATTTTCTTGAAGATTTTTTTTAGTTTACCAGCCCCTTAAAAAATATATTTGAATGGGTTTATAAATTCGATTTTTGAACCTATACTTTTTGGTATTTTAATCTTTAATCTTGAGGTTTAATTCAATTGATAAAAAAGAAAGTTTTCATTTTTGTTAAGAATAAAAAAATAACTATTTCGAAAAATCTAAAATCAATGCTTTTCAGAATGTGTTTATCTTAATAAAATTGAAGTTTTTCACAAGTACTCACAAAATAGTTCTGCGTGCTTGTGATGGATTATTACTGAAGGGTAAATTTTTCCAGATATGACTTGTCCAAAAGGTACTTTTTATTCCTTTTTGGAACTTGTTATAATTGATAATAAGGAATAGGTTTGTTAAGATATTCGACTTCAAGTCTCTTGACAAAAAATAATTGCAAAATCAGAGTTACTGGACTCCAAGTTCTGAATACCTATTAGTTCTCTTTTGAATTCTGAATAAATTTTTATCAAATTTCTTTCTTGATGTGTAAAATTGTGCATATTCGCAAAAATGCCCAACTTTTGAAAAAAAGTTACAATCAGGAACTGATCTTCACTAACAAGCATTGACTGGTTGACTTTTGCTTTTTTTATAAATGTCCATTAAAAAATGACAAATTTAAAACTGATTTATAAAATAAATTCGAAAAAAAATTTAAAATAAATTGTTACTCAAAACACACTTTTGAAAGTTCCAAGAAACAATTCAATTAGGTGTTCCAATTTCAGTTCAAAAATGATAAAATGCCTAAAAATTAAACGAGTTTTGGAATCGACAAGTGTGAATTTTAAATGTGAAAAACTGTTTACTTCTTGTACTTTTTTTTAAAACGAAAAATACCAAAACAAGTAGATTGTAAGATAAAATTACTGTTTAATAGTTTGTATGTATTTTATGTGATCCTCTGTTGACCATCGAATCCCAAATAAAGCTTTTATTCCAAAACTGAAAAAGGATCGATCAAATGGAATTTTATACAAATCAAATATGAAATGCCAGCAAAAGAATTCTTTCGTTTACCAATTTTATGAAAAGAACTTCCAATTCTAAGCTTCAAATTAACTCATTTCATGATTTTTGTTGAATTTGTCTTTATTTTGAAATAAAATAATTATTTCCTTTTTAAAAATAAAAATATTAAAAAAAGCACCAATATTCATGAAACTGGGTTTAAATACCCAAAACAATCAAAAAAAAATTTGTTTTTTCAAAAAGAAAATATTTGTTTGTAAATTCCAACAAAATAAAATCATTTTTTTAGAGACCATTTTACAATTTACAAAATTTTTTTTAACAAATTTTGTTAATTAAATGAACAAAACTTTAGTTTTTTTTGTTTCTGTTGTCCTGATCCACCAAAGTAAAACTCATTTCCCGAAAAAAGAAAAAGAAAAAGAAAAATAATAAGAAAAAGAAAAAGAAAAAGAAAAAGAAAAACAGAAAGAAAAAGAAAAAGAGAAAGAAAAACAAAATTAAAAAGAAAAACAAAAACAAAACCAGCCTAAATTTCAAATTCGAAAAAATTTTCTTTTTCCTTTTTCTTTTAATCCCTTTCTTTTTTCCAAATAAAAAAAAATAAAAAAAAAAAAAATCTTCAATTTGTTTTGCACTTTCTTCAAATAAAAATATATTCTAAATAAAATTAAAAAAGTTTTATGTGGGGGGTGCTCACCAAATGATTTAGGAGAAACAATTGAACAGAATGAACACAAAAACAACGATCAAATTAAACCATCTTCAAGTTATTTAAAAGACAATTTGGCGATTGTCGTCTGGCAGTCAAATTTACAGGACGGCTCAGGCTATGGTGTTTATGGGCAGCTTGTGAAAACGAAAGCCGAAAACGACGAAGAGATTCAGTTTGTTGGTAGTGAATTCGCTGTGAACACTTATACGGTTTCTGATCAAACGGATGCCGATGTTAGTGGGTATATTTATGGAAGTAGGTTTGCTATTGTGTGGGGGAATGAGTGGAACGAAGGCGGCACGTGTTGTAGTATCCGAGCGCAAGTCTTTAAAACTGACGGTTCGTCCACACCTGCTGCGATCGGAGGAGAAAAAACCATTAGCGCGTCGAATTCCAAAAACGCCAAAGTGACAAACTTACCGGGCTCTGAATTGTTTGTTGTTGCATACCAAAGGTTTGAGAGTCCGAATACAAACATTTACGCTGTAATTTATAATGCCTCTGGAACCAATAATGACGACGAACCTGTTGAGGTGACATCAGAGTTTAAAGTGAGTGGCGCCACTGCCGACGACAAAACAAACCCAGACGTTCTTGGGTTATTAGACAACAAGTTTGTCTTCTTTTGGGAAAACCATGTCTCTGAAAACCAGCATAAAATATCAATGCAAATCTATAAATGGAGCGGCGAGGGAACGATCAGCACTTTCAAAGTCGGAGGGCAGATCACTGTTAGCTCCAGCGACGATGGTGATCAAACCTTGCCGAGTTCTGTGCATGTGGACTTTTACAACCAAGGCAAGTTTCCTAACTTCACGTATTTTGCCATCGCCTGGCAATCTTCGGGATCGGCAAGTGAAACAGATGGCATCTATTTCAAATGGTGCCAGTATGATTACGAAAAAGAAAACGAAAACGAACAGGTCAATTGGATCACCCCTACGGAGCTCATGGCGAGCCAAAGCACCGTCGGGCAGCAAAGATTCCCAGCTGTGGAACACGTCCAAACCGACGAAAAAGACATGCTCTCCTTCGTCTGGCAGGGCCAGCACAATGTCACTGTCTATGACGAAAACAACAACGTGACATATGAGATCCAAACAGACGTCAGGGCGTCCTTCTTCGATATTACGGGGCAAGACACAGAACCAACGAGGCTTGGCAGCGATGCAACTATTTCCCAAAAGAACATTTTTGGGGACTCGGTGCCCCAAATATCCGCCCTCACAACGGACCGCTTTTTGGTCACCTGGCAAGACGTCTTTATTGATTCATCGGGCTATGGAATCGCCTCCCAATTGATGTCTTCGAATAAGGCGCCAACGGTCATAAACCCGATCGAAGATCAAGAAGCCGATTACGGCGCGTATTTTGAATACATTTTCCCATCGGACTCCTTTTCCGATGACGATCCAAATTCGAACCCCCTGGAGTATACTGCAAACGAAAAGGGCGAAACCGAGCTGCCCGATTGGCTCTCCTTTGCGGGCAGCCAAAGAAACTTTTCCGGAAACGCACCAGAGGTATGCCAAACCGAGTTTGAAATCGAAGTCCACGCCAAGGACGAATGCGATGGCGAGGTTATTGACACCTTCGTTTTGACAGTTGTCAACTTGGCACCCAAATTGGAGAAGGACGTCGCCAATAAGGAGGTCACCGTTGGTAACGACTTTGAATACGTGTTCAGCGAGGACTGCTTCAAGGACCCCGAACTCGGCGCGCTCACTTATTCAAAATCAAGCCCAGACCCGGACACAGAGCTGCCGTCGTGGCTGCTATTCGAGCAAGAGAACCGAAAATTTTATGGCAACGTGCCGATACAATGCCCAGAAACATTCAACGTGACTCTCAGCGCCAAGGACCAATGTGATTCATCCACATCGACGATCTTTTCAATCTCAATAGAAAGATACCCTCCGTATGTCGATGAGGGCATCGAAGACCAAATCGCACTCGGCACAGAACTTTTTGAATTCCAGTTCGACGACGATTGCTTTGGCGATTCCCACGACTCAGAATTGACTTATTCATCAATGCTGTCAGATGGCGAGGACCTCCCCGATTGGCTCAACTTCGATTCCACCAAAAGAAAATATATCGGGACAGCTCCAAATAGTAATCAAGATTTAGATATTAAAGTCACAGCTCAAAATGAATGTGACCAATCCATTACACAGTATTTCACAATCAAGGTTCGCAAATCGGATGTCAACCCTTCAAGTCATTTAAAATTATTTTGTTCCTTATTTATTTTTTCTCTAATCACTGTTTTTATTCATTTTTAAGTGTTTTTTTTTTTTTTTTTTTTTTTTTTATTAATTATATTTTTAAGTTTTGAATTACTTTTTCTTTTTATTATTTAAACAATTTTGCTTTTTATTTGTTTGAATTTTTCTTGATGAGAAATACCTTTTATAATAAAATTAATAAATCATCTATATTTTTTTTTTTTTTATTTAAGTGAGTATTAATTTTTTAAAAATAAAATGAAATATTGGAAAGATCTTGAATTTTTTTTTTTTTGTAATTTGAGTCTTTGAAATGGATGAGTTAACCTCATCTTAAAAAATTTATTGATTTGAGTCTCTTTTTTGATATTCAAAATTCACAATGTTTATAAGATAAAACGAAAAAAACTAACCTATTATTTTTATTAACAATAAAGTTAATTCTTGAAAATGGGAAAACATATTTTTTGTTTTATGTTGGAAAGTTTTGATTTTGAAAGACAATTTTTTATTTTATTTGGTTAATGTTTTTTAATAAATATTTCTATTCAAATCTTGGCCAATAAAACTAATTGAGGTATATGGGATTAAATAAATTAGAATTGGGTA
The DNA here is from genome assembly GCA_027625915.1 of Anaeramoeba flamelloides. Classification (NCBI taxonomy): domain Eukaryota; family Anaeramoebidae; genus Anaeramoeba; species Anaeramoeba flamelloides. The sequence continues at coordinate 873,810 of JANTQA010000026.1, forward strand.
GAATTTTATAAAACATTTTATCAATGGAATTCAGATCTATTAAGCCAAAATTTTTTTATTCTTTAAATTCTAAAAAAGTTGTTTTCTGGTTTTCAAAAAATTTTCAAATAAATTTGTGAATTTGAATTTTTTAATTAATTTAATTTCTGTAATACAAATTATAAAGATTATAAGAAAAATATATTATCAAAAGTCTGTTTGTACATACACTTTCTGGAAATATCGATATATTGGCACCGGATTTGACAAAATATTATCAGGTATCAAAGAAAAGATTTAAAATGATATTGATGTGCTAATATATTTATTTTCTTATTGGTCTTTAATAACGATTTGTAATTTAATAAAAAGTAAAAACAGTTCAAAGAGAAAGTAGATATTTTTTTTTTTTTTTTTTTTTTTGCGATTAAAAAAAAAATATTAATTTCACATTTTTTTTTGAAGATTTTTCTTTTTCTTTTAATTTTTCATTACAGAATTTTATGACAATAAAAGTAATTAAATACCCAATACATTTATTTATTCATAATAAACATCAAGAAAGTTGTTAAATTTATGAACAAATAAACATATAAAAAAATATATGACTGAAAATTTTCATTTATTTTTCAGATAAATTATTAATAAATATATAATTGAGAAAAAAAAAATGAAAATTCTTTCTCAAATCCAGAATTAAAAGTTTAATATGAATACTTTTCTAAAACTCAATTCAAAAATAGAAAATACCTGATAAAACAAAAAAAAAAAAAAAATTGTTGTATAATTTCATTGAATATATTTGAATTAAATATATGAAAAAATTTTTAATAGAAAAACTAATCAACTTTAATTTTCTAAAAAAAATAAAAAAATAACTTTTAAATATCCATTCAAAACTAATAAAATAATTTTTCAAACAAATATTTCTTTTTTTTTTTTGTAAATAATAAAAATTCAAAATTTTCAATCAAAATAAATCCAGATATTGAAAAATAATTTTCGATTAAAGACCTCTTATTCAATAATGTTGTTTATTATATGTGTAGATTTTAAAAAGTCAAAAATTACAAATAATAATAATTAAAAGAATAAATATTAATCTGACTCGATCTTTTGACCAAATCATTGAAATTTTAAAAATTATCTTGAAAAAAATGTTTTTATTTTACACAGTAAAAAAAAATATCATTATTTATATCAAATATAATTTATATTCTTGTTATTTTTTAATTATTTAAATTCAACTATATATATAATATCATCGAAAAATAATTAATAGAAAAAAATTTTTTTTTTAATGTCAAAATATCTTTTGTAATGAATAAAATATTTAATAAAGTATTTTAGGTACTGTTGAGATGCGAAGGCCGCAAAAAAATTCCAGATAAGTATGATGTGTTTTAATCACTAAAACTAAGAACTTTTTGATGTATAGATAAAATTTTCAAAAAATAAGCTTTTTATTATTATTTTATGACAAAAAATTGGTTGGAAAAAGAATAAAACCATAATAACCAAGAAAATTTTTTTCAAATTATTTTTTTTTTATTTTACACAACTATACAATTTTTGATTATAAAATTGTCTTTATAATATAATTTTTTATAAATTCTAAATCTTAAAAGTCTTTCGTAACAATTTGAAGTAAAAATTTCATTTCAAAGACAAATAGTATATTTGGGGTTCTAAGGGATATAAGTATGATTTATAGTAAAAATGTTACAACAGTTTTTACAAAAGTGTGGACATTTTCAAACTATAATCAAATTTTCTCTCAAAAAAGTGAATAATCAAAATTTAAATGTGGTCTAGAGGTTTTTATGAGAATTAATTCACTTTTTTTCTAATTTTTATTCACTTTACTAAACCAAAAACTTGAAAAAAGTTTTAATTCTGACTAAATCATATAATTTTTTTTTTATTGTTTTCAAATGATAATAAACTAAAAGAATTTAAAATTAATTAGATACATTAAAAATCTGACAAATGAAAAAATATAGAAGGAGAAAAAGATATTAATAAAAGATTTTCACGAGATAGAGTATTAGTCTCGGCCTAACATACTAAACCCCTTTTCAGTCAAAGGGGTCCAGTTTTATTGAAGAAATGGAAGACATTCTATGAGTTTAATTCATTACTCTTATCAAACTAAAATTTACAATTTTTAGATCAAAATCATTTTTTCTCTTTTTGTAAAATTTTGTTTTTTTTTTCTTCTTTTCTTTTTTATTTTTTTTTTAAAATTAACTTTGAAAAAAAAATGTTTGAAAAATGAAATAAACATTAAGAAAAGTTAAACTTTGTATGTTCTTTTAAAATTCATACATTTACAAGTAAAAAATCTTATTATCAACGATTTTAATTTCCTAAAGAAATTGAGAATTTTGCACGAGACGTTCCAATGAATGGGGCCCAAAAAATTTTTTCACATTTTTTTTTTATTTATTTATTTATTGTGAGAAAGAAGTAATCAAAGAAAAATTACTAAATAAAAAAAAAGAGAAGAAGAAAAATAAGTAAAACATTAAAGTAAAAAAATATTATATCATTTACACGACCAAATTAAAAATTATCCACGTCCTGAAACAGGAGGAGTAAAAACCCGATAGAAAGATTAACATTTTTTTTTTTTTTGAAATTTATGGTTTGTTCAGGAGTTTCTTTTATAATTATGGACTCTTATAAGAAGTTTATTATTTCTCGTATTTCTAAACAATCTAAGTTTGGTTTGTTCTTAAAAATAAAGTGACTTTTTCATTTTTGGCTGGGCACCTTTGAGTGAAATGGAGTTTATATAGAAATAATATAATAATACTTACAGTCAGTTTCACTTTTAAGGCACAAACTATCAACGAAATTTAAGGCACAAAAAAAACCACAAATTAAAGTACAAAATTCAGATTCTAGTAAAATAATTTGTAAAAAAAAAAATTCCAAATTTTGTGCCTTAATTTGAGATTTTTTTGTGCCTTAAATTTCGTTGAAAGTTTGTGCCTTAAAAGTGAAACTGACTGTATAGTGATAATAATAATAATAAATCATTATTATTGTAGAAGTGAAAAGATTACTCCAAATTATCTTTCAATTAAATTAATTAAATGAAATTTTACAATAAAATTCTAAAATTAAAAGTTATTCTTGTAAAGAACACCCCCCCAAAATTTATTAAATGATTGGAAAAACAAAAAAAAAATTATAATACAAATAAAATTATTTAATAATAACCAATATAAAGAGAGAAAGAATTAGAATTAATAAAACAGAGTAAAAAAGAACAAAAAAAAAAATGCAAAAATTCAATTTTAATAGTTTTTTTTTGTGCTCCCCAACTATAGAGTTCAGTTTTACTGTTTTTTTTTTTATTATCTAAAATTTCTAAATAAATACCTGAATTTATTTTTTTAATTATGATAATTAAATGAAATAAGTTAATTTATTACAATTTAAATTAGAGATTTAATGTTCGGATAACAACGTGGAGGTTATATCTCTTTTCAGAATTAGAATTTGGCTTAATAATTTTCTTTTTGTATTTTTTCTTTTTTTCTTAATTCACTTTTTGTGAGTTATCAAAAAACTTGCTTTCACAAAAACCAAAATTTAAGATATGTTAAAGAGACATTCTTGATTTTTTTCAGATATTAGCTAGATATATTTTATGAGAAGACCCCTTTTGGTTTCAAACCACTGAGGTTTGAGTCAGTAAAAACAAGTTTAGTTTTCTTTGATAAAGTTTAAGCCATAACAATTTAGTTTGTTTAAGATATATTCATCAACTAGTTTAATTATTCTTATATGATTTTTTATTCCTTTATTTACCCCCATATCCACCTAAAAACACCTCAAAAACAAGAAGGGGAGCAATCCCAACAACTTTTAAGAAGAAATATAAAAAATATAAAACGTTCAAAAAATACAATATAAAAAACTTTATTTAATGATGTAATTTATTCATTAGTATTTTTATATTTTAAAATAAATAATTTTCAAAAATATATTAATCTTTTTAATCCAATCAAATTCATTTTAAACACACAACTTATAAGATTGTAGGTGTTTAAAAATTGATAACATTATTGGAACTATACTGAACTTTTTGGAGGTGTTTAATATTATCAAGAAACCTTCAATAATAAATAAATAAATAAATAAATAATAAAAAACAAACAAATAAAACCTTTTCAAAAATGTAAACATTAACATAACTGTTCTATAAATATATTTAAAAACATCTTTAAAAATATATTTTTAATTTTTTTTATTTAAAATAAACAAAATTAAAAAAATGAAAAAAAAAAAAAACCTAATCTAAATTCTAAAGACATAAAACTTGAAAGAATCATCACAAACATTATTATTTTCGTTTAATATATGTGTTGCTTATATATATATATATATATATATATATATATATATATACAAGCAACACATTACAAATACGCTTGTATACACAATAAAAGCAATTATATTTGAACAATTATATTCAATGGATTAAATAAATTTTTGGTTTTCAATTTCAAATAAGTATCTTGATTCTGGGAAAACTTTATCATAATATTTTTTTGGTTTGTAATTATCATTAATTTGTAAAAAATTTCTTTGCTTTTCAACATTTGAAATATTTTTATTATTTTCATTCATATGAATATTATTAATATAGCTAAATTCATTAATATTTTCAAATTCATTATTAAAATATGTATTATTTTGATTAATATAACTATTATCCATACCATCAAATGTATTCTTATATTGGCTAGACCCAATACCTTGTCGGATATTATGAATGAAATTTGTCTGAAATTTGGACTTAGACTTTTGATTTGTAAATAATAAATCTTCATTCACAATTGATTGTAATTTTTCATTTTCTTTCTGTTTCATTAATCGTTTATAATTGGATGGCTTTATTATTAAAGGTAATTGTTTAAGACCCTTTGTATCACTGCCATCATTTGTATTAGTCCCTTTTAACGCTTCAACAACTTGGATAAAAGTCATAAAATGATTTTCTAGTTGGGTTGAACAAATGGGATTTGGTATTTCCACATTGTTTAAATCTAAAAAATCAAAGATTTCTGTTGACTTGATTTTATTTTTTTGGCAATGAATACAATTAATATTTTGACATTTTTTAAAATATAATAGATTTTCATTTTTTGTTGTATGCTTTAATAAAAAGGTAATTTCATTTTTGATATTATTAAATTTTTCTTTATTCAATTTTATTTTATTAGATGAATTAAAAAATGTTCTAACATCTTTTAAATCCGAATAATGAAATTTATCTTGATTGTTCCTGTTTGTAAACGAAAGTGGATCAGAATTTTTTTGAATTGAAATGCCATGGGTTGTGTGTTTTTTCAAAGTATCCACGCTCATCATTTCACTGATCTGATTTAACCCTTCTTCAATGAATATTTTTTTTTCATTTCCATTATTATTCTTATTTTCTTCATTTTCTTGGGCTTCCCCATTTCTATCGTGTTGTTCCCTTTGCCCAATTTGTACCAAATTTAATTTTTGCAAATATTTTTTTTCGAATTTATTATTATTATTATTTATTTTTTTATTTAAAAGTGTCGAAATTGAATTAATAGGGTTAATTTCTTCAATTTCTTCAGTAAAACAACAAATATTTAGCATATCTAATTTTAAATCTCTCCATAATCTGCCAAAATAAAGAAAACTATAAATTGAATGTGGGTGTGTTTCAATATCAGATGAATTAACAATTAATGTCAATACTGGCAGTTTGGAATTTATTTTTTGTTGATATAAATGAAATAAATCATTAACAAAAGATTGAATATTTGGGAAATTATATTTACAAGATCTATTATAAATATTTGTTTCCGATCGATCAGGAAGTTTGAAATGCTTTCTTTTATATTGGTCATAAAAATAACTTGCTTTTGTTGAATTATTTAAAATGTTAAATCCTGTGGGAAGTACTAGATAATCTAAATTGACCTCTTCAACATTACCAGTCAGGTTATGAGTATTATTACCTTTTCTATTATAATCTACATTATCTTCATACAACCGACTTTGTCTATTCTTTAAACTATTGGCCAATTTGGGCTGTTTATTTGGATTTAAATAAAATCCATCCAAGTATCCACAAGAAATAATACTACAATATTGTTGAAACATTATAGAAAATTCAATTAAATAACATACTTGAGTATGGCAATAAGAAAGCATTGGATTTCTATAACGAGTTAAATACGAAATTAATTTTTTATCTTTCGTATCTTCACTATTATTACTACCAACATACCCATAATTTTTATTTTCATTATTTCCATCATTATTATTGTCACGAAGTTTGATATCACAATATATTTCAGAATATAAATTTTGAAAAAAGAAAGGAGAAGCGAAATTTCTTTGATATTCTTGAATGGTATTCAAATTTTCAAAAAAAAATTGATTATTATTCAATGGAATATTACCAAATAATTGTACCTTATCCCTTTTATTTGAACATTTTGATGCTTTAATTTTCCAAATCCCTTTTGTAAATTGAGATTCGCAATATAAAAATATTAAATAATTATAAAGGAATTTGGGTAAATGATTTATCACAGTAGTAAAGTTTTGCGTTGGATATTTATGCCAATTACTCGAATCAACAATTTCAAATTTATTTGCAAATTTTAAGATCTTGTTATTTATTTTTATTTTTTTATTTTTCAGGTTTTCATCTTTTTTTTTCTTTTCGTTTGTGTTTTTGTTTTCATCTTTGTTTTTCTTTTTCTTTTTGTTCTTTTTTTGGTTTTCATCTATGGTTTTCTTTTCGTTTTTGTTTTTATTTTTGTTTTTATTATTGTTTTTTTGTTTCTTTTCTTTTTCTTGTAAACTTTCTCTTTTCCTATCACTTTCCTTTCTGCCCTTAAAAATTAATAAAGGTTGAATTTTTTTAAAATAATTACTATTTAATACCTTCGCATTATTAATATTATTAATTGATAACAAATTAATCAATTTTTCTTCATCATATATTGTTTCCAGATTAATAAAAATTGAATCATCATTATTACGGATCATTAATAGAGGAAATAAATTTAATAACTGATTTTCAATTAATAATTTATTCTGGTTGTGAAATGTCTTTGGAATCTTAAAATAATTAAAGATTTGGTTTAAAGAAATCGAATCTAAAATTTTAATAAACATTTTAATTTTGAAAATTTGTTCAAATTTTAAAGGATAAAACACTTTGCCCATATTATTTTCAAATCTTAGTTTTTCATTTACCTCTTCCCAAGTTTGAAAATTAAAACATAATATTTCATTATTACAATTTCTTTTATTGAATTCGTTTTTTGTCTTGTTGGATTCTTTTTTTGTCTTGTTGAATTCTTTTTCCTGATTTAAATCACCAATTAACTTGAAATTATTTTTTTGAAAATGATAATCATTTTTTTTGAAAATCTTTTTTTGATTTTTGATTTTTTCATTTTGATTGTGGTTTTGAGTTCGAGGTTGCCTTATCAAGATCTTTTTCCTTTTTCTTTTTTCTTTTCTATTTGGTTCCATTTTTTCGTTTTCCGCTTCTCTGATTTTCTCCTTTTTTGTTTCTATTTCGATTTCGATATCAAATTTCATTTCTTTCTCCTTTTCGTTTTGAATTGTTTTTTGTTTTTGCTTTTTTATTTCGATGAATTTTCTTTTTCTGATTCTCTTTTTCTTTATCTGATTCTCTTTTTCCTTTGTTTCACCCTTCCCTTGACCTTTACCATTTCCTTTACCCTTTCCTTTAATATTTTTTACTGATCTTTGGCGATATATTCGTTTTTTTAATCTAATCTTGCCTTGTTTCAATAACTCTGGTAATGAAGACAAAATTGTTTTACAGCGATTTAGTTTTTCCTCATCAGACTTTTGATCTTTTTCTTCATTTTTATTTTCGTTTTCTTTTTTTATTCCTCTTTTTGGTCCTGTTTCTAATTCCTTCCCATCTTTCATACCCATAATTTCATTTAACAATAGTTTCAATTCAAATAAAGTAGCTTCAATTTTCTCGATAGTCGAGTACAAAATGGAATTTGTTTGTCTTTTCCTTTTTAAGCCATTTTGATAAATTTGAAAAAGATCAACAACCTCTGTCCAAATTTTCAAACAATTCTCGAGTAACTTATTTACACCAAATTTCTTCATTTTCTCTTCGATTAATTGATCACCCTCATTAGTTGAATGGAAAAAAACCTTGTAAAAGTTAGTTTTACAAAATCCTATATCATATTTGATTTTGGAGATCTTTAAAGGTTCATTTTCTTGTTGAAGGTGTGGGAATTGAAACGAAAAACTATTGCTGTCGATTAAACTTGGTATTTTTTTGTCTTCATTGTACTCATAATAATTCTGATTATTATCGTGGTTGTGATTGCTAATGCTCCCAACAAAGCCCTTATTTGAATTTAGGTCGAATTTTGTCCTCAAATTGAGATTTTTTTCGTTCGATTTACAGAATTGGATGGCTCGATCCAGCACAGTCTGGCCCTTTGCCCTGGCTTTTTTTGGTTGTGCGTTTTTTTTCATTTCTAGTACCTCTTCCTTCGTGGCAAATTGGTCTGTATACTTGCGAATTTCTTCGTTGTTGTGCTTAATTTTTTTCCATAACTTATGAACAGCAGTGAATAGCTGATTACTCGAGCCTTCATATTCGTGCTTTCTATAAAAGCAATTTACAAACAGTTCATACCAATTCCTTGGTTGCTTATAGATCCTTTTTGAATTTAAAGAAAACTTTTTCATCGCAAGTTTTTTAAAAAAATGATAAAGCTCAACTTTGAGAAAAAGGTTCTGACAAAAAGTTTTCTAAAGTGTTGCCCAATCGTATCAAGGGATGATTTAGAAGGTTTAGAGTTCCTCTTTCCAAATTTTTTTTTATGACTTTTCTGAAAAAGCAGAAATTAAAGTTGTTTTTTTTTTTTTTTTTTAAAATGGGGTTTTAAATAAAATTTTTTCTCTTTTTGAAAATATGGTTTATTCTTCAGAAGTGGTTCTTAATTTTTAAAATTAACAAATTCAATTTAAATATTCTTACTCTTGATGAAAAAGGAAAATTGCCAAAGAATTTCTGAGTTAGGGAATTTTGTTTTTCAAGGACTAGAATACTTTTTGTTTGGTTTTCTAACTTTTCCAATATTTTTTTTTTTTTTGACAACACTTTGAGAAAAAGATAAGTTAAATCTTCCTTTGACATTTTAACAAAAATGCTTTTCAGAAACTTCTTTGTTAGGTTAGTGGAGACTATGGCAATTTAGAGAAAGAAAATCAATATTATTTTGCTTTTTTTAATTTTGAAAAGTATCAGAAATCGTCAATAATGTGAATTACTTTCTCACTTGTTGTTTAATCTTTTTTTTTTTTTGAAATAGTTCCAAAAGTATAAAAAACTCAACCGTTGTATGAAACTTTATTATTTTTTTTCGTTGGAAGTCAACAAAAATAAGCTTATTTTTGAGTTTTTTTTGAAATAAAATTAGAAGAGAAAAACAAAAGAAAAATTAAAATAAGAGTTGTTTGTTTGAAGAAAAAAAAACTTTGTTTTTTTGAAATATTTGTATTCTTGAGAATAAGTCTGGACTATTAAGACAAACTTTAGAATTTACAACCCATTTATAGAGAAAAAATGAAACTGAGAAACTTGTTCTTTATTAAGCTAGAAACTTTGTATTTTCATTTGAAAATGATAACTATTTTATCAATAAAAGAAGCGAATATTTTTCTAGTAATTACTTGTCACCTTTCAACTAATTTGAAAGAATTAAAAAGAGAACCCAAAGATACCTTGACAAAATGACATTATTTTTTATTGTTGTTAAATTATTTGGGTTTCATAGTATTTGAGAAATACAAGAAATTAACAAAGTTCGAAAAAAGTAAGTGAAGAATAATTCGACAGATTCTGATTCTTTCACGAACATTCTCACTCCAATTTTTTGCCTTATATAAGAAAAAAGAATTTTGATTCTTTTAGAGGAATTTTATGAATTTTCAATTGAGAAAATTGCATTATAATTTCTTATTTTTAAATAAAAGAATCTATTCACCCAAATTTTTCTTAATGTACTTTCTTTCAAAGTGCCCCCAACTCAATTTCTTTTATTGGTTCTAGCTTTACCACACTTTTTTAGCAAATATTTTATAGTCAGCAAAATAACAAAATTAATTGTTTTGGAAATTGTTTTACAAGATAAAACCATAAGGAGAATGATTTTGATTTTATGGAGAATTTACATTTATTTCAAAAACTCACAACTTTGCATTACTTTTTGGATGATAATAAGTGGAACAAAATTTTCAGTCAGTTTTCCTAAAAAAAGATTTCGTAATAAAGTAACAATATCAATTTTTTATATAGCTTCAAAGAAACTTAAATTGATAATTTTAGAATTAGGTACTTTGACGACCTATTTTAATTATCAGGGAAGTAATTTTTTTTGAACAACTGAATGAAAATACTGTAGTCAAAATAAAGCGGCAAAAAAATTTAATGTGTGTTTCAAAATAAAAAGCGTGTTTTTTTGTTATAGAAAACCTATACATTAACCAATCAAAGAAACCAATAATAAACCCGAAAAAATATGGTATTGGTATCTTAAAGTTCGATTATTTAAAAAGAAATTCTAAAAATGAAGGATCAAATTGCAAAATTTATCTCAAAAAATAGAGTAAATTTTTCAAAGAAAATTTTTATCATCAAAAAAACAAAAAATTTCAAAAAAATTGAGAATATTATGGAAAATTTTCAACTATTTGCATGAATAATTTAAATTTCACTGAAAATAACCAGACCTTTACTTTCAAAATTGATTTGGGCTTAAGTGTACTATTTGGTAGTAGATTGGATGTTACATTGGTACAAGAATAAAAAAAAGCATGGATAATATTTTGAAACACTGTTTATACTAGTTGTGCACGCATTATTTTGATCACTGTATTGAACTTTTTATTGACCAATTAACAGTATTATTTTTGTATTTTTTAATATTATGTATTGAAAAAAATCTCCCACTGTTGTTAAAATAAAGCGTGTAGAAAAGTTAAATCCAGGTTTCAAAAAAAAATGGTGTTTTTTTGTTAGAGAAAACCTTTACATTAACTCATCAAAGAAACCAACAATAAATAATGAATAAATATGGAATTGGTATCTTAAAGTACTATTAATAAAAAAGAAATTCTAAAAATGACAGATCAAATGAGAAAATTTATTTCAAAAAATTGAGTTAATTTTTTCATCAAACACAAAAAACAATAAAAATTTTCGAAAATTGAGAAAACTTCGAAAAATTTTGAACTAATTACAATCCTTATTTAACTTTTACTGAAAATATCCAGGGGTGTACTTTCAAAATTGAATTGAACTTAATTATACTATTGGGTAGTTGATTGTATGTTGAATTGGGATAAGAAGAAAGAAAAAACATCTACTATATTTTGAAATAATGATTATAGTTTAAGGGGCACGCATTATTTTGATGGATGTGTATTAAAAAAAGCCTGACAAGATTTTATATCATAGACATTAGTAAAATTAATGTGTAATTTCTTTTATTGAAGAACCAAATCCTTTTATTTAAAAATCAAACTTTGTAAAACATAAATATATACTTATTATAATTTTAATTAATTAAATTATTCTTGTTACAGTCAGTTCCACTTATAAGGCACAAACTTTCAACGATATTTAAGGCACAAAAAAATCTCAAATTAATATACAAAATTTGTAATTTCTTTTTTTTACAATTTGTTTTACTAGAATCCGAATTTTGTTCCTTAATTTGAGATTTTTATTGTCCCTTAAATTTCTTTCGAAGTTTGTGCCTGAGAAGTGGAACTGAATGTAATAAAAATATTCAATTTATAAAAAAACAAGAATAATTATTAACTTTTACCAAACTCCTAGTAAACTTCTGTAAAAGTCGATTGTTTTTCAAAATAAGTAGACCTAAGTATTTTATCAAACTTTTAAATGTATATTCTAGAGATACCTCACTTTAATGAATTTTTGATATATTTGTTATGAAGTTACTTATTTTTTATTTTTTTTTTATTTTATAAAAGGTTTTGATTGTAAATTTTTTATATAAAAACATTTAAGAACTACTGACAAATGGAAAAATATGTTCTGTGTCTTCCAATAAGTCTTTAGGCATTCCTAAATCTCAAAAATCTTTACCCAGCTTGATCTCAGAAGTAAAAATGAAATATTTTTACAAAAATTATCTGTACTCATATCTAAAAAAAGTTAAAGAGGATTGGAAAAAATCAACTTTTTGAGAAAATTTCACTTTAGAACAAATCTTAACACCATGAAACCTTGTATCGAATTTATTATCTTTCTTTTCGTCTTCTTCTTCTTTTTTTAGTTATTCAACGAAAATTTAGAGGGTTTGAAAAACTGTTGTAAAATGATAGAATTAGCAATTTGCATTTTTTGATGATAAATCGTTTGTTATTTCCAAATAAAAAAAATTAAATTTAGATAAAGACATAGTAACAGGTTTGGTATTGTATTGAATCCACCAAAATTCACATTTCCGAAAAAGATCATTTTTTTTTCATTCAACGAACAAAGTATTTTTTTAGATTTGCAAAAACTGTCATTTTTTAAAAATTGAAAGTAATTTTTTTCTCAAAACTTTTCCCAAGAAAAATCTTTAATTCTGAATTAAAAATAAAACCAAGTAAAGAAGAAGTAATTATTTCAAATTTTAAACACAAGATCTGGAATTAAATGATACATATTTAAATTTTCTGGCTCAATTTTTTATTTTATTATTATTCTAATGTGTAAATTTGTATGCTAAGATAGTGTATTATGATATTTTATACTGCTATATCTATACATACATGAAAATTTTTAGTTTTGGAAATTATTTTCATGATTCAATTTTAGATGATACAAGGTTCTAAAAATATTTAAATTGGAATAAACTCTCTGGAAATGATTCTTTCTTTCATCTTTCAAAGAAAATCAGTTTTATCATTCGATCCCTTTTCTTTTCATAATAATTCTTAAAAAACTTTTTTATTGAGATTATTTAATTCTTTTTTTTTTATTAGAACACAAAAATAGATGATATATAGATAGAACTATGAAAATTTGATCTTTTAGAAGAAAATTCAACGAAAATAAAAAAGCATAAAGCCGACCAATTATATTTTGTTTTAAAAACAATCGAACTATTCCTAACCAAAAAAAGCTCAAAAATATTGATTCTTCTTACCCTTTGTTTTTTTTTTTCTAAATTATCTACAGCCAGTTCCACTTTTAACACACATATTATCAAGAAAATTTAAGGAACAAAAAAATCTCAAATTAAGGCACAAAATTTGTAATTTTTTTTTTTATACAATTTATATGAATAGAATCTGATTTTTGTCCCTTAATTTGAGATATTTATCGTGCCTTAAATTCCATTGAAGTTTGTTCCTTAAAAGTGGAACTGACTGTATAATATTATAGGAATTATCCTGATCAAATCATATATTTTTTTAATAGAACATAATTTGAATATTTTTAATTACGAAAAAAACGTTTTCTGTTGTTTCTGTTATTTTTAAATTTTGAAAATTTCATTTTTGTTTCATTTTCAAATATTTCATTTTATAATCTATTTGATAAAAAAATAATTTCATCACTAAGACCAAGAGGACAATATTTTCTTCACATACACCACAAATATTCAAATAATGAGATCAGTAAAGAAAACAAAATGATATTGTGTTATTTTTTCAAAATTCATGTATTTACTTTTATGGTATGAGCCTAGAAAAAATATATTTTGTTTTTAGAAAAAAATCTTTTGAGTATTCATCAACTAAAAATCTTTGTAAAACCATTTTCTAATTAAAATTTCCGATTATTTCGAGATTTTAAATTTATTTTTCGTTTATTTTTTAAAATTATTCAATGGGTATTAATTTATTTCTCCATGTTTTTCTTTTTCTTTTTTCTTTTTTTTTAAAAAATCAAAAATATTAATTTTAGTTCCACTACTAAGACAAAAACTTTGAATAAAATTCAAGGAACAAAAAAAACCCTCAAATTAAAGCACAAAATTCAAATTCTTGTCAAATAATTTCTAAAAAATGTGCTATAATTTGAGATTTTTCTGTACCTTAAATTTTGAAAAAGTTTGTGCATTAAAAATCAAACTCACTATATACTTATCTTATCTACAACGATTTATAGAGAATATAAGAATCCCTAAAAATTTAGTCATAAAGTGTAAACTAACCAAAACAATAAATTTTTTTTTTTAAAAAAATGGTAAAAATTTTTTTTTAATCATTTTTTAAACAATTTTTCTCTAATTGTCAGATCTAAACTCAAACACGATTAATAAGTAAACTTATTTATCAATACTGACAAATTCAAATAAATATCTAAAAATTTTTTACTTCATTTTCCATTTTACAAATTTTTTTAAACAATCTTCGAAGAAAGTATTTTATTCATTTAAATGTTAAAAAACTTTGTAAAATTGGTTGTGTTTCAAAAGGCTCGTTCTCTAGAGTTGTTTTAAAAGTAGAGATATGAGATTACAAAATGAGAAATTAAATTAAAAATTTAATTAAATATATTTGAATTTATCAGTATCTCGTACTAGAAACCTGGTCCTTCATGACCTAATTTCAAATTTTATTTCATATAATAAAAAACAATTAATTTGTTTTCAGAAAAAAAATTTAATAATAACTAATTATATATCTTTTTTATTTCTGTATTTGTTTCTAAAACACTCAATTAAATCATTTTGCAAAACTTTTTTAGATCGAATTCAAAATAACAATGCACTACTTCTGTATACCATCCTTTTCGTTTGTTAATAAAAGAATATTTTTTATTTAATTTTCCAAATTTTTATCATTGGTGGGTTGATAAAACAACCAAGATCTTCGAGAAGATCAATCATAAATGAAAATTTTTTGAAGTTAATAAAGATCTTGTCAAATTTCATTTGAGAGACAAGATAAATTTTATTAATTTGAATGTACCAGTAATAGCACACTTAAAGATCACTTAAATCAAAGGAGGACAGAGCTCCCTTAAAATTTAAATTTTAGGATTAAATTAGAAAAGTAACTCGATGGATAAACCCAATTGAAATCGAAACCACAAATAATCCTTCAAAAAAAAAGGATTCACAAGACTTCAAAGATAAAAATGGAGAAAATAATTTGTTTTGTTTTTTTTTGAAAAATAACAAAAACAACAATACAAATAAAAAAGTAAAATTCCAACAAGAACAAAATTGCTTATTAAAATTTTTATTTTGTTTCTCATTCGCTTTTCATTAAAGAAGTGTTACCTTAAATAGATTGAAATTTTTGAATCTTTGACAACAAGAAAGATTTTTTTTTTATTTTGTTTTATTTGATTTGATATGGAGAATGACCAGATTTTGGAAGATTTGAATGTGGTCAAGTAAACATGATTTAAATGCATTTTTGATCAAAGTAAGTAATAAGTTAATAGATTTATTAAAACAAATGGGGGTTGTGAAAACAAGTTTAGAAAATCAACAAAAACAAAAAAAAAAAAATTCCAATTTGTAAAATATAATTATTTTAATAAAGGGTTGTTTGTGAGAATGAATTGTATATTTCTTGTGAAAATTTTCAGAAGCTAAATATGTCTTCAGAAAAATAGCTTGTAAAAAGTTAACGTGCTTCAAATTGAATTACTATTTTGAAAAGTTAAAATAAAAAAAAAAAAAAGAAATAACGTAATAAATAAGAAAACAAAAGGAAACTTTCGAAAAAGAAAAATGTAAACAAAAAAAAAATTACTTCTTTTTGTCCTTTTTTTATATAAAATACGATAGCCACAAGACCTGCACCGAATTGGATCAGTTGGTTTAACGTTGTTTTGTTTTCCACAGCTACCACAAATGTAGATTGTCATTTGATAAGTTAAACGAAAAATAAAAAAACTAAGATAAAGTAAATTGAAAAAAATGAATCATTCTTTTAATATGTTCATGTTTTAATAAATCCTTGACTTTTCTATTTGAGAAGTAAACCAGAGTATTTTTCCAGAAAAAGTCTCAGTCATATTTGAAATTGAAAAGTCGATAAGCTTGTTGTATATTTGATTTTCAAGAAATGATAAGTTTGGTATTTTCTTTTTTTCTCTACAAGACTCTTTAACCTGTACAGGAGTAAATTTAACTATTTTTTTTTCAAATTGTTACCAAGAAGAGAAAGCGGGGATTGGAATTTGAAGAAAATCTATTCTAGTTTTGGGTTTTCCCATTTCAATACTTGAAGATCATATTGGTAGGTTTTAATTAACTGAAATTTTCTTTTTTTAACACTTGTCAATAATACTTATCAGATCTCCTCAATTAGGTGACATTTTTGAAACTATTCTTTAAATATTCTTTAGTTTTAGAAATTCTTAAAATTAATTTTTATGAGATAAATCAATTTTTTTTTATTTTTCCATAAAAAACAAAAACTATCAAAGAATCTCAAATAAATCATCAAAAGTCCCAATTCTAAAATAAAAATTAGTAAATTTAAGCTGATTTATCAAATTAAAACTTTGAAATGTTCCCTGATTTAAAAACCTTTTTTTAGAAATGTGAATGAAAATTTTGTTCAATTTATTTTGCAACAAATAGTAGATAAAGCAAAATTCATAAAAAGTATTTTATATAAAATATTATTATCACTCTTCGAATTAATTTTGGATTTAATTTATTGGAATATAAAATTAACATTAGTTTTCAAATTAAGGGCCGAGTCATTATGTTGAATTTTTTTTTTTTTGAAATAGAAAAAAACTTTTTCGTAATTTTTATGAGTACCTAACTCCAATCAAAAACCAACCAACCTATGACGTATGATCGATCTCCTAAAATCAACAACTAAAGATGAGGAAATTTTTAGAAAAAACACCAAAGAGCTACACACAATTTCCAAATAGAATGGTTAGAATATACAATTTCGAAAACAGCTATGTTAGTTTTGAAGTGTCGTTCTTTTGCGCTTTTTGAGATATAGGTGATTTTTTTTTATATTTTTTTTTCAATTCTCAAATGAGTTATTTTTATCGTAAAAATATTAAATCATCCAAACTTGGTCAAATTTAGAGGATTACAAAATAAACACAAATCAGATTAAACCGAATTAAATTGATTGCGAAATTCAAGAAAGCAATTTGTTTTAAATTTATGAAATTTAACCATTTGGAAATAGAAAATGAGAAAAGATCAATTTTTTTTTTTTAAATTTTGAATTTTTTGAAATTGAGAACTCTTTTAAACTTATTTTTATTTGTTGAATTTTTTGCCAAAGAGATTTACTGGAATTTTTTTTTTTTGTTATTTCAATTTTGTCAACCAAAAGAAGGGCTTTTCTACAATACCCTTTTTAGGTTTCTGATCATCTCCTTGAGTATGGTGCATATTCATAGCAAATGACTAGACCCTTAAACATTTTTTCTTGTCTAATTAGATCTTTAATGTGTAAATAGGATCAAGAATTGTCTAAACTAACTATTTTACAATAATATATTGAATATATGAAAAAGCTTCACTCATGAAGATTTTGAAATATATAATACTACTTAACGGGTTATGGTCTACATTTCAATTTAAATTTTAGATCTTTGTTGATTCTTTTTTCTATTTGCTAAAAGTTTAAGGAATTCGTAGATTAATTTTTTTTTTGTAGATAATTCGGTTTTATTGAAGTAGAGATCATTATAAACAAAATTTCATTAAAAATTTCCCAATTTTTTTTTAATTTTTTTTTTTATTTTTATTTTTTTTTTTTTTTTTTTATTTTATTTTATTTTTGAATGAAAAACAAATATTTCTAGTGTATAGAACTGAATATTAAATTATAATTTTTTTTTATAATTGATGACTTCAATTTATAAAAATATTTATTTTCAAAATTTGATTTTTAATTAGCCAATGATTTTAAAATATATCCTATATCAGCAAAGTATATAAAAGGATTCAGAATGTTGGAAAATTTTTTAATTAATTTATCGATAATCTTGCCCAACCTTAATAATTTTCAAAAATATTTAATAAGTATCCAGTTAGGTAAGGTGGATTTACTTCATACTCAAGGAGTTTTTTGATCTCTAAAAATGATATTATGGAATTTCTCTTCTTTTGATTCGAAAAAATAAAAAGAAATACAGTCACTTTCATTTTTAAGGTACAAACTTTCAACGAAATTTAAGGCACAAAAAAAATCTCAAATTAAGGCACAAAATTTGGAATTTTTTTATTTTACAATTTATTTTACTAGAATTTGAATTTTGTGCTTTAATTTGAGATTTTTTTTTGTGCCTTAAATTTCGTTGAAAGTTTGTGCCTTAAAAGTGAAACTGACTGTAATTAAAAAGAATCATAAGTAATATGAGAGACAAAAATACAATTAAAGAAAAAAAAATCACAAGATCTAATAAAAAAAATACAATTAAACTAAAAAAAAATTATTTACAGGAACATTATGACAAATAATTGAAATAACTAAAAAAAATTTGAAAAAAAAGTTGAATTATCAAAATACAATTAAAAAAAAAGAAATTATCGTTTTTTATTTTATATTTTCCATTACTTGATTTTCTTTAAGATAAAACAAATTGTTCTCTTTCAGAATGGAATTAATAAAATTTTATTTAGATAATTTATAATGGTTTTATAGGCTTCAATCATTGTTAAAGTAAGGATATATTATTTTTTTTAATAAAAATAACATACATTTTTTTCGTGAATTCAAAAAAATATGCGAATTATAATTCCCGATAGGTTATATTTTAAATACCAGCTAGAGAGAATTACAATTTACTTATTTCTAAGAAATGAATAAAATTGCAAGAATTATTATTAGAAACAGATTAGTTAATATAAATAATTAAAAAAAAGTACGAAACAAACAAAAAATTAAAAAAAAATTAATTCCAATTTTATTCTGGAAAATAAAAAGCAAAAAATTCAAAATAATCTACAAATTTTTTTAATAATTTTGAAAAATTTTCACTCAGAGAGAATTTCCCAAAATCATCTTTAAATTACCAAACTCAAACAAATGGATCAATTTGATCTTGAAATTTTGAAATATTATTTTAAATTTTTATTGTTTGTTTAAACAATTCAAATTGGATGAGTCAGATGATCAAAATACTCTTATAATTATCACCTTTTTAGAAAATTACTATAAGTTGCTATACTTGGTTTTAATAAAATTTCAGTAATTTGAATTATCTGACAACTCTTCGACTTTTGATAATTCGAAACTCTTTCATCGTCCTAAAAAGTTATTTTGAATAATAAAAATATAATTTCAAAATTTGAAAATAGCCAAAATTGAAAAAATAAGCAAGTAATAAGAATTTGATCTAAAGTATAAGCTAATTAAAACATCTTTGTTGATATGTTATTTTTTGTCATTTTTTTTCGAAACATAGAATAAAATGATATCTCATTTAAAAAATAAAAAAATATAAATTTGAGATCTCAAAAATGGATAGCTGTGATACTTCGAATTAGTAACAAATGTTTTAAAAATTATTTTTGAAAAAATTTTAAATTCAGAATATTTCACAAAATGTATCAAATAAAATAAGATATATTGATTTTCAATTATATATAAACTAAAATTCAAAATTTTCCACACAGCTAAAACATTACAAACAATCACAATAATACAATTTCATTGAAATTGGAGATAATTTTGTTTTTTGTAAAATATAAAAATCATTTTTTCATCTTTTCGTTTTTGTTTTCATTTCATTGTTTGAATTACGTAATTTGCTTGGTTCGATCAAAAATTTTTTTCAACCATTGATATTAGGTTAAATCCAAGTTGTTCCAAATAGAAGAACTCAAATAAAATTAGTTGGTAGTATCTAACCTTTGATCAATCAATAATCCTAATAGAATTTCAACAAATTTACTAATGTATTTTTTTTTATTTTGTTCTCTCCAAAATTTTTAACACACCCATGATTTATTTGTATTAATAATTATTTATTTATTGTTTTGTGAGTATTGTAATTTATAAACAAGTGTTAAAATTTCAATTAGTGAATGGTTCTAAATTGGTAAATGTGCTTGAATTGATTAAATAAGTTTTTTTTTTTCACAAATCGAAATTTTGGAGTGTTAAAAATTTTGAATTGGGGTTTTTATATATATATATATATTGTTTCTTTACCATATTTATACTGGTTGTTTAAAATTTTAGTATAAATTCAATTAGAACAAGTGGATATATACCAGAAATCATAATTCCCTTTTTTGAAATAATGCTTTCTCTCACAATTTTAAAATATTTCAAATTTTGTTTTAGAAATAATATCACTTTTCAAACTAATTTCAGATCAATGAAATAAATTATAAAAAATTCTTTTTTATACTCGTATTTGAATTTTAAATGGGAAAAAAGTTTATCTCCCCTTTCTATATTTCCTTTTTGTTTTATTAATAGAGTTTGCATAGGTTGGTTTTAATTTTAACTTTGTGTGTGTGAAATAAGGAATTAAAAATGATGTGAATATTATTCTAATTTATTATTCAAATATTAGTATTAAACCTATTTGGTCTGAATATTCTTCATTTTTAATATTATATAATGAGAATACCGATCATGTATAACTTCAATATTTTTTTTTTGGGATAATCAAAAAGAAAAAATGAAGTATAAAAAATAATTATAGGAAAGCAAGTATAAAACTGAAAACATTTAGTTTTATTTTCGAGAATAGTTGGTTATTAATCTAAATGTATATTTATTCGATTCTTTTTTTGTGAGTATAACAATTTTTTTAAAAATGATGGTAATTTGAATAAGAAAAAAAAAAGGGGGGGATATTTAATTCATATTCGATTTTTTTATTTTAAGGACTACCTTTTCAGGTGGAAACAGTGAAATTATTGATAAAAGATCTCTTGAATGAGTTTTATAATCCCCATTTTATTTATATAGAGAGTATTTCTTTTATAAAAAATGGGAAATTTACACAATTTCAACAATTTTCACAATTTTATACTTGTTAGATCCTTCAAAGTTTAATTTTACAATTTCATTATTTCCAATATCAAATCTAACTATTGTGATTAAAATTTGGTACATTAAAAAAAGTGGATAAGCCAAAATTTTGTTTTAGTTTTTTAAAGAACAAATATTCCAAAAATTATTTTTGATCAAAGTATCACTTACATGTAGAAATCTTTTGTTCAAGAAAAACTGAAGTCAATATCAATTATAATTTACAAGAAAAAATAGTATTTTGTTGCATTTGGACACTTTCAAAAGTCTTTGTAAGGCTAAAAGAACAAAAATTGACTTTTAATTGTAAACTTTACTAAAAATAAGATTACTATTTAATTATCGAGAAATATTCAAATCCATCAGTTCAATAAGATATTTATCTTTTTTAGATAACGTGAATTTATCAAAGTTATTCTTAAATACTCTTTTAAACCAAATTGAATCAAAAAATCTTCCAAAAAAGATATTTTTTTAAAAAAGAGATTGATTTTCACTAATGTTTTACAATCAAAAACTTCAAAATAACTAAATATTAAGGTTTTAGAAACAATTTAAATTCTAAAAATCACCATTATCAAAACTTAATTTAAAATAATTATTCATTTTTGGTCTTTACAAACAATCACTAACTTGATCTTGGAATCAAATCAAATCAAAAAAATGAACATTTTTGGTAAAGAGTGGAATTAAAATTCAATTTGTGTATTAAACTAAACTAACTAATATTTTATCTCAAAGTTCAATAAGGAAGTCGAAATTAAATCCCCGTAAATGTCATTTTTAAGGACTCCGTTTTTAGGCGAAAACAGAGAAATAATGTATAAAATCACCCTTGAAAGAGTTACGCAACCCAAGTAATATTTGTCCAAGGAGAATTTCTTTTAGAAAAAATGTGAAATTTTCTCAATTTCAACAATTTCTCAATTTTTGCCTGGTTAGATCATGCTAAATTTTGATTTTAATATTTTAGAATTCCCATTTCAACTTTCGGAACTCACACTATTTTCTAGAGCTGTTCTCCATATTTTTAAATTTACTTTTAAAAGTCTGAAATGTTCACAAATTTGAAATGCACTTGAAAATCCCCAAAAGGCATTTTTTTTGCAATTATTTTTTTTGTTATTTTCAATTTTCCTTTTCATTGAAAAACAAAGAAAAACATTTAGCATGAAAATGTAAAGATGACAAAAAATGTTTTTTTTTTTTTTTTGGTCCAATTTCTTCTGTGTGAAAATTTTTTTGAGAAGCGAAAGCGAAATAACACAATTACTCAACCCCCTCAAGGGTGGGAACGTAGTCCTTAAATTGACTTTGTGGAGATCCAGGGGTTTTTATCAACTAATAATTTGCAAAATATTTGATTACTTGAAATAAAAAGTTACTTTTTTTAATTGGAAACTAGCAGTAACAAAAAATGATAGCCAAACCGTTTGGTTCACTATTTTTGAAAGTTTGAGTAACTTTTTTCAAAGTCAACATTCTTCCTTTCTTGTGAGGAATTTAATTTCTCAATAATGTGAATTGGTTCGACAATCATTTCAAAGTTCAAATATATCCATTTAAAAAAAGTGCCACAGAAAATTTTTTAAAAATATCTCGAAAAGAGATGACAAACGCTTCATGATCCATTTTTGGTCTTTTATTAAAAAAATTTTAGGATACACTTTGTTTAAAACGACTTTAATCATTGTTTACTTGTTATTTTGTACTAATTTAACCATGTTTTTTAATTTTAGTTCTCAACAATAACCAACAACAAAAAAAAATTGCTAAAGAAGTCTATATTCATATCGGAAAAGCGAAAATGAAAAAATTTTTAGAACCCTGATCAAACCAATCTGTTTGTTGTTTTGTACTTTTGTTCCAAACTTTTTAAAACTTTGTTAGTTTTTGAAAATGGCTGTATTTCAAAAAAAATAAAATAAATAAATGTTTTGAGAGAAATAACCCAAAATGAAATTTGTGAAAGAATTAAGTTTAGTGCCTTGAAACAGAGAAATCCAAATACTTTTAATTTTTTTTGGAAAAAGCCAATTGGATTTTTATTCAAATGGTTTCTTAAATTAATGACAAATGAATTTGGTACAAGAAAAAAAAGATTTTGAGGATCTTTGTGAATAAAAATCAAAGGTAATTTAAGTCGAGACAAAATGCCTAAGAATAATTTTTTTTTGGGTTTTGGAAAAAAAAAAACAAATAAACAAGAAAACACAATTAATAAGTTGCAGTCAATAAGAGCTACTGATTTTTGAGACTTTTATTAAAGACCAACAAATATAAATCAAAAAACAAAAAGTACTGTTAACAAATAATGCAACAACTGTTATGCTTTTTAGCTGTCTTATAAAATTGTTTTGATTGCATACTGAGAACTTCAGATCGATCCACTAAATTTTCAAGGTTTTTCACCTCTTTCCAAGACTTTCTCGATTGTGTCTTGGAGAACGATCGTTGTTTCGTCGAGTGTTCTCTGGATCTTTGACAATTTGTCTACTTGATTAGGATCTTGAAATTTTGTTAATAGTTGGCCGATTTGTTCAAAGGGGTATTCTTCTAATTTCCCTAATTTGTTTCTTTTAATTTGGTTTGGGTTGTAAAGGTAAATTTGAAAACAATAATTAAAAAAAAAAAAATTTTTTCATAAAAAAAGGATGAATGAATAAAGACAAAAATACAAAACAAAAAAACAAAACAATAAATTTTACCCATAGAGCTCACTAAAATCATCCATAACTTTATTCAACAAGGCAAAGGCAACTCTTGGGGTATATTCCGAATCACAAACAGCTACACATGCAAGATTATCAAATCTGTTATGGACATGACAAAGATAATCGTTTTCTTTTACACTTTGTCGTTGGGATTCATTTGTCCTTTTCACTAAGGTGTCTGAGATAAATACACACCATTCTTGAACTGTCTTTCTTTTAAAAAAGCCGAACGAGCTTAATTCATATGCACTTGCTAATAATTTTGGTTCGGTAATATTATTCCCTCTCCATTGGTATAAACAAAGTGAAAGTATTTTCATGTCAACCTAATCTTTTTCTTTTTGTTTTGAATTGTAAAAAGAAATGTAATTTGATGAGTGAAATCAAAAAAATAAAAAAAATTCTCTCGATTTTCATTAAATAAGACTTATAACAATCGCTTTACTGCACAAGTTATGGGTTTTGAATTTCAAAAACACTTTACTTTATTCTAATGACAAATAAAATTGTTTGAAAATCATTGTCATAGAATGTAAAATAAGGGAGTAAGTAGATTTTCCAATTTTTGAGTGCATCAGTTTATACCAAACTGAATGACTCAAATCATTTTTTGAACCAAACACAGGAATATTTTAATAAATATGAAAGAGTGGAATATATTCAAAATATAATTTATTTATAGACAAATTAAAAGAATATAAAAAAAATGAAAATTTGAACAGAATAAATAAATAAAGCTTATTTATTTCTTGATCTTATTTGTAAAATTTGATAAATTACTTCTTCTTTTCTTGATTTTATTCTTCTTCTTTAAGGAAAAACTTTTGTTTGTAAATTTTTTAAGAAACAAATTAATTGCTCTTTATAAAGAATTTCCACAATGAATTAAAATGCTCTTTTTATTTAATTCATCTAATTCTAGATTTTTATTAAAGAAAATAGGATATTTTTTAAATTCTTCACTTAAGAAATAAAGATTTATTGGACGAATCTAATTAATTTGGAGAATTATTTTTTTCCAATCTAAATTGAAAACTCAAACTCATTCTAAATTTGAAGAAATTTTGGATTAGGACCTAATAAAGATAATACAGTTATCATTTTTTAAAACTAGTTTACTTTAGGGTATAATTCTAATACTGACTTAATATAATATATAATTTAAAATTTTCTAATCAATTTTTATTTTTTTCTCTCACATTTGAAAAAAGATTTTATTGTTTACATTTCAAAAAAAGATTCTGAAATTAGTTGATACTTGAAATATTTTTTACAAGGTACTATTCTGAAAATCTCGTTATGAAAATAAGGACCATTCGAATTTTATGCTCTGCGAGGGTGGAATACCATAAAGTATTTATGAAAAATGGTTAAAAAGTTATAAGTTTTGCTGAAAGTCAAAATATTGCAATTTTTGGGATTTTTAACGATTTGATTGAAAATTAAAAAAAAAACATTTTGATACAAAAACTTTTCAAAATTGAATTCCCTCAAAAAACGGCAAATTTTAATTACAAATTTTTTACCTCTTACTCCTGTGACTTTCCACTTTATATTAAAATAGATTGATACCACTCCACTACTTTCTTGAAATACTATAATACAAGGTCGAAAGTCAAATAACTAATTAGTAAAAAATTTGTAATTAAAATTTGCGTTGTCTTGTTCGCAATTTTGAACAGTTTTTGTATCTATATTTTTTTTTTAAATTTTTAATCAAATCGTTAAAAATCCCAAAAATTGCAATATTTTGACTTTCAGCAAAACTTATAACTTTTTAACCATTTTTCATATCTACTATATGGTATTCCAGCCCTCACAGAGCATAAAATTCGAATAGTCCTTAACAAATAAATAATATTCTAAAGATTTTTTTGAATTTATCAGGATACCTGTTTCATTTAGGATTCTTAGGAGACCCAAAAATAAGAATGTAAATAATAAAAAAAGGACCAAAACAATAAACCAAGATCATAAACAATAATCTCTTTCTTGGAAAAATCAACTTTCAAATAAAATAATAGGAAAATGATCACAAAATTTTTTCTTTATTCTTTATTATATACCAGTATAACAATATGAAACTTTCTTATCTCCAGATTTACTATTTTTCAATGAAGAAGGTGTCTCAAATATTTTAGTAAACTGATAATTCTACAGATAATGTTCAACAATGACTTGAAAAAAATCCAAATTAAAATATCCATGATTTTCTCCTTAATGGATTAGTCATTTACCATGAAAATGCTCCACCCTCAAGGGGTGACCTGAGACATAGAAAGGGTATTGTGAAATACCACTTCTTTTGGTTGACAAGATTCAAATAACAAAAAAAAGAATTTCATTGGATCCTCTTTGACAAAAAATTCAACAAATAAAAATAAGTTTAAAAGAGATCTCAATTTCAAAACATTCAAAATTTAAAAAAAAAAAAATTCATCTTTTCTCATTTTCTATTTCCAAATGGTTAAATTTCTTTAATTTAAAACAAATTACTTTCTTGAAGTTCGCAATCTATTTGATTTGAAATAATCTAATTTGTGGTTATTTTGTAACCCTCTAAATCTGACCAAGTAAGGATATTGCGATATTCTTGCGATAAAAATAACTTATTTGAAAAATGAAAAAATTGAAATAAAAAATCACCAAGATCTCAAAAAGTGCCAAAGATCGACACTTCAAAACTGATAAGGTTGTTTTCAAAATTGTAATTGAAAACCATTCTAATTGGAAATTGAGTGTAGCTCTTTGGCGTTTTTTCCTAAAAATGTCCTCCTCTTTAGTTGTTGATTTTTAGAGATCCATTGTACATCATAGGTTGGTTGGTTTTTGATTGGTGTTAGGTCCTCGTAAAAATTACTAAAAAGTTTTTTTCCATTTCAGAAAAAAAAAATTTCACCATAATGACTCGACCCTTAAGGAACTAATCTCAATCAAATTTTTTTAAACCTAAATTTAATAGAGATTGAGAAAATTTTTTGCTAATTACTTGGATTTGAAAAGCTCTGTTTATTTTGAATAATAAACATATTTCTCGAGAAGGAATCTTTATTTAGAAATTGATCAAAAAAAAATAATAGAGACTAGTCCCTTAAACAACAAAAACAAGTATTCGTACTTTTTTCTTCATTAAAAGCCGAATTGATAATAAAATTGGAAAACGTTTAACCAAAGTGAAGTATTGGTTTGCCATTCACTCATTCATTTTCTGAAAAGATTGTTAATTCATTTTTTACTTTTTTAATTAATTTTAAATAATTCAGTCACTTTATTTACTTGTTTCTCAAAAACAAAAAGAAATCAAAAAAAAAAAAAAACAAACCTCCTAATGGAAAACCAAAATTCTAAAAGATTTAACAAACTCGGTCAAGTTGTTGAAAAAGTTGTATCAAAGATCTTGGAGCCTAATTTAAAGAACTTCCGATCCAATTTCCCAACGATTGGGACTGAAAATAGCAGTGTGCTTGGAGACATTTACAAACAATTTTTAATGATCCTTCAAACAAGCATTATGTCTGAATTTGATCTCATTCAAGAAGAAAGACAAATTAAATCAAAATTAACAAAATTGGATTATTTATTAGATCAAAAGGCGAAGCGATATCAAGATTATCAAGAAAAAAAAAAACAAAAATCACTCCAGTTAGAAAAACAACAATTAAAAATTTTAAAACACAAACAATCACAAAGGCTGAAACTAATTAACCACCTTGCACAACTCAATCAAAATAATGAAAAACTTCAAGGAGAAATCAAACATTTAAACCAAAATATAAAACAACAAATCAAAGATCACCAACAAGGAAATGACAAGGTTTCTTTAATAAAGGATCTCCAAATTTCTTCTGCAATTTCGGAAAAACTTTTGAACCAAAACTAAAACTAATACCAATACTTTAACATAAACAAAAACTAATTGAATAAACTCAAAACATATTTTTTTTTAATTGTATTTATTTTTAATTCTTAGCGAATACATTGAATTTTTTTTACCAACTTTCTTTGGAGAAGAGGTTTTCAGAAAGCTGTGAAAAATTAATTTGGTTGATTATCATTTTTAATGTTTCCTACATCTTTATAATTTTTAAAAAAAAACAAGACTTGAATTATTAAACAAACTTGTAGGCAAGATTTTATTCCTGTAACTTCATCCTAACTAAACTCAAAATAAAAAATAATTACCAATTATTCATTCATAAATTCGTGGTTTACCTGGTATTTACATTTTAAATTGTAATTTGCGCTTATCTATTTGTTTGTTTGATCCTTTTTTTTATTCCTAAATATTGGCGTATGTTGGGAGAGCAAAGGTTGCTTAATATACAGAATTGACCCACACTAATAGGATTTGATATCTTACTAATAATTACCCAAAAATTACAATTTCTAAAATATCATATGAACTATAAAGGTAAATGTCGATTAGAAAAATTAAAAAAACAATTTTTTATTGCAAATTTATTTGATAGGATCTTTTTTTTATTTCTACTCCTTGTTGAAACACAATTTTGGTTCATGAAATAAAAATCAATTATTTTTGGAGAACGTTCATTTTTTTTTTTTTGGATTTAAGTGTACCACTCGCTCATAGGATAAAATAAAATGAAAATCCCATGCAAGACAAAACTTGTCTTTAATAACATTTCGTCCTGGTAATAAAGTTTATTTAAAATATAGTCAAGATTCCAGAATTTGAAATTCTTGATCTGTTGTATTTATTGCATATAAACTTTGTTTCAGTCAAAGGGGCCCAACATTTTTTTCAAATATAAATTATTTTATATAATTGACCTTTGAAGAACAAATAAGAAATTAGTTGATTAATACACGTTAAAAAATTGTTGATATATGTCTGATTGAAAACTTATTAATCAATAAATTTTCTTAAAAATTGAAAAACTCAAATTCTTCGGGACACATTGAGAAAAACAACAATGTTCTTTTTGACCTTGTGCTAGTATTTGAATAATAAATAGGAAACAATTTTCACTTCATTTTCCGTACATTTCTTTTAGAAATCAAGTACCCAAACGAAGTAGGTTGGGATTTGTGGTCTCTATTTGAAAAAGGCAAAGAAAATGAAGTGGAAATGTTTCACATTTATTAATCAAATATCAGGATCAAAGATTAAATAAAATTCCAATAGAAATCGATATGATTTCTCAACAATTATTTCTATGGTTTCAATAACCTTAGAATAACACATTTTTATCAAGTGACTATTGATCTTGTAATAAAAAAATTTTTTACAACTGAATTATGTGAAAAAAAAAATCGAAAAAAGAAAAACAAAACTGTGAAAAAATGATTACAATTTTGACAATTTCCAAAATACAATTTTTCTTCTATTATCCATACAAATCCTTTAAACACATGTATTCCATACATTAAAACTGCCCCTTTGGCTGAAAATAGTTAATTAGTCGGACAATTTTAAAAAAACTTTCAAATACAAGAAAAAAGTCAAGTTTTGATGAAAAAGTTTGTAATTAAATGTAAGAAAGATTTTTACTATAATTCAACTTTGATATATTTACTTTAAAGACTATGTTTCCAATTCACCTTTTAAGTACCAGTGTATTTTAAAGAGGGTTTGGTGGTGTGTAAATCTCACAAATTTTTATTCAGTGAGATCTAACAAGGAAAAAATGTCAAATTTTTCCGAAAAAAGGTCTGAATTTTTTTTTGTATTGGATCTCATATTGACAAAGAATGTTGAAAAAATCAACTTTTTGAAAAAATAACCTCCTATGTCATTTTTAAACACCCTTACACATTGTTGGCCATTTAAACAGTTTATTTTTCTCTTTCTGAGATAAGCTGAGAAGGTTTTAAAATATGACATAGCGTGTCAATAAGGAGAAAACTGAAAAATTTTGATGAAAAAATCTGTTGTTCTTCAATAAAGATATTTTTTGAATAGTGTTTATGATAAAGTGTTTGAATTGGA
Source organism: Anaeramoeba flamelloides (assembly GCA_027625915.1). NCBI lineage: Eukaryota > Anaeramoebidae > Anaeramoeba > Anaeramoeba flamelloides. The sequence continues at coordinate 903,495 of JANTQA010000026.1, forward strand.
ATAAATCCGCGAAATGACTCATTTCCCAAAATTGAATTGTCATTTTTTCTCGAATGACACAACATTGCTTTTTTTTAAATAAAAAAAACTGACTTATTTTGGCTTATTAAATTTCAAATGATGATAACATTCAAAATTCTTCAAAACCTTTACCCCACACAGCCTAAGCCCAATTTCTCTTGATGCAACAAATTGTGCTTTGAGAGAAATGATCCAAACAAAAAAATTTAATCAAAAAAGCCCATTAAAAAAATGTAAAGTAACTTTGGCATGGATCATCTTGTTCCTAAAACAACCAAAGAAGAAGTTCTCCTCTTACTAATGGTTGTGAGATTTAATTCAAGGAAAAACAAAAAGAACTAAATCCAAAAAAACAAAAAGTAAAATAAGCCAAAATCACAAACACTATTTTTTAATTAATACAGTCGTTCCAGTACTGCCATGAAAATATAATAACCCTGAAATTAATGTTCTATTCTGAAATTTTATTTTGTGTAACAAACGGTAAAAGAGTTATTAAAGCTCATCATAAATACATAAAATTTATACTACAAGATTAAAAATAAGTTTTTCATTTTTTGATTTGTGGAATTGACAAATAAATTCATTTAAAATACTTCCATTTACTTGGATCTTCAATTTCTAAAATTGTTAAAATCTCAACTTTTTACAATTTAAAAACAAAGATCGAAAAAGACAAACAAGTTTCTCATGGTTTCTGTGATTTCTTATCTTGAGAGAATTTAATTTTTATCTTGGTTTTTACAAAAAAATAACTCAATGAAGTAAGAAAAGTTGAAATTTTTTGTCTTATGTTCAAAAGAAAATTTTTCTATTACAAAAAAGACAATTTTAAAATAGACAACCAATTTCTCTGTCTTATAATATTTCTCAGTAGGGTTGTAACGGATTAAATGTTTGTGGAGACAATGTACCAATTCAAATCAACCTAATCGTCAAAAATCATAGAAAATACATTCTTTTGTATTGAATGTAATTTATTGAGAATTGTTTTTTTAATGTAAAAAAGTGTGATTATTTTTTTTTTTAATTTCATTGTCACGTTGCTTAACAAGGTATTCAAGTTCAAGTATCTCAAAATGTTGTTCTGAATTTTTCATTTAAAAAATTACTCGTAAAATGATTTTGTGATCATAATTGGGAGAATATTTGAAAGATCCTGACTTTACAATTCAAATGAAATTGAAACCAAAGTTTGTAATTCTAATTGGCAAATCCGATATGTGTTTCTTAAAAATCATTGAAAATTTTTTTTTTTTATTATTTTGACATCTTCGACTTTACAGTTTAAAAATATTTTTGAAGAGAATTACTTCTTTTCTTTTTTGAATGAATTCATTTTCAACATATTTTGTTTGAAAATGAAAAAAGAAAAAAAAAAAAAAAAAAGTTGGTAAAAATAAGCAAAAAGCAAGACTGTTTTCAAGACACTTTAAACAAACACGAATTTTTCAGGATTGTTCAATTTCAAAAAAATAACGTAACTTTTGATTAAAAAACTTGAAAAGAATATTTTGGATTATTTATTTCATTTTTTTTTATAATTAGAGTTTGAATTCAATCTTTCTTTTTTTTTTTTTCAGTAAATATTATTACCAAAAAAAGATTGAAAGATTGAAATACATATAATAGGGATCTTTGGTTTTGGGTTCAACTTTGGTAAGTAATTGATCTTGTTTGGATTTTAATGGTTTAATAAAATAGTGAACACTTATTTTAAACTCTATTAAATGCTTTTCATCAGATCATTCAAAGCAAATATCAGATTACAAATAAATAATTGCAATTTTGACAAACGGTAGACTTTATTTTAATATCTTTTTTTATCTTTAAATTTACTGTAAATTTTCCACTGGATTTTTGGACTTCTTTTTTGTGTTTCTATTTATAAATATCCAAAAAGAACAAAATTTTTGAAATCAATCATCTAAACCAGCTTTATTTTCAATTTCAAATATAACTTTCTCCTTTTTTAAAAGAAGAAATCTATCAATATTTGGTAAGATTTGGATCAAGTTTTTTTATTTCTTTTATTTTTTTTATTTTGGTTTTCAAAATTTACTCATTCTCTTTAAAAATTTTTATCTTTTTTTTATTTTTATTTGTTACCTTGTTCTGTTTATTTAGAAATAGAACTTGTATGTTATTTTTATATTTTTTTGGGAATTTTCTTCCTTTTTGCTATTCTTTCTGGAAAAACCAAATTCCTCAAAAATTGATATTTTGATTGTTTTTTTACTAAAATTTTTTGTTTTTTTTTCTCATAAATTCTAATTCTTTTCTTAATCTTAATGTAATAAATTATCTTTATTTTTATAATTTTGATTTTTTTATAATTATTATTTCTCAATTATGTATATTTTTATTAAAATTTTAATTTTTAATAAATAAAATAGAAAAGTAAAACTCTTTTTTTAAAAAAAAATAAAAATTACAAAAACAAAATAAATAAAAAATTAGGATTTTTTATTCTGATTTTTTATTTTCTTTTTGTTTTGGACTATGAAATATAGTCCCTCCTTCATTTCTAATATTTTGATTCGAGAATCTTCTGTAATGTATCTGATGTGGGCTGAGTGGTTCATCTTCATTTGAGTAATTTTGAATCGTTTAATATTTTTTATCTTTGGAGATAAAAAATAGAGAGGAGAGAATGGTGGAAAAACGAACAATTCTCGTCTGTGATGTCCTTAATTCTAGTAATGGAACTCCAGGTATTTGGAATACAAGGATCCTGATCAAAATTTAGACCTGGGGGGGTCGCGCGTGTATATGTGTATAAAAAAAAATCCATTACTCAAATTATCGTTATTTGGTTTTCTCCTCCTTCTCCTTTTTGGCACCCTAATCCGGCAAAAAAATTTACTTTTTCGGGTAAATTTTCCCATCCTCCGAGATTTTTTTCATTAATTTTGAAAGATATTTTTTTTTGGTCCATATCAAGAAAAATTGTGAAAATGTCGTTTTTTTTTAAAATTATTTTTTTTGGGTAGTTTTTTTCGGTCCATTTTCCGTTTTCCTTTTCGAGTTGTTTTTGACAGCAATCCCACCTTGTTTGGAAAAAATATGTTCCTTCCCATTCGAAGTTTTTGATAAAATTTTCCCTATTTTCGGTTTTGATTACTCCTAAATTGATTTGGTTCCATTTATTTTTTGAATTTGGGAATTGGTCTATTTTTATTTTGATTTCGTGTTTTCCGCTCGAATATATTTTTTTTCCACATATTCCCCCCCAAAAATCATTATCTGGATTCCAAGCTGTTTTATTTTTATTTTTTAATTTTATTAGATTTCCTTCGTTCATTTCCGGATCAAATTCATCTTCTCCAGAGTCATCAGAATCCCACGAATCATCAGAATATTCTTCTCCAGAGCATTCTTCTAAAATTTCTTCTTTTTCTGCATCTTTTCGTTCTCCTTTCTTCTCTTTCTTTCCACTTTTCCTTTCTGTTTTTATTATTTCTTTGCCTCCCCGTATTAATTTGATATGGTTTTTATCTTTTTTAAATTTTTTGATTGTGTTTATTTTTATTTTCTTTTTCGATATCCTTTTCTGTTTTTTTTCAGTGTCTTCCAAAATTGTCTCAATTTTGTTATTGATTATTATTTCAATTTTTTTAAATAAATTGAGATGATTTATTTTCGAATCTTGGATTTTTTTTATCAATAAATCTGAATCATTTTCAATTATTTTACAAATATTTTTAATTTTTTCTTTTAATTTTTTTTGATTTTCAAGTGATTTTTGTATTGTTTCCTTATTTTGATTTTCTTCATTTTGGATTTTATTTAAAATCATTTTTATCTTTTCATAAATTTCATTTGAGAAATCATTTAAACCTAATATTTCATGATTATTTTTCTTACAATTTGAATAACATTCAGAGCAAATTAATTTATTTTCATCTATGCAATATAAGGATAATTTTTTATTGTGTTTTCTACATCTATTAAAATTAGTTTCTTTTTCGAATAATATATTGAATAATATATACAGATATATATAATAAATTAATTTAAGTAATAATATATAATAATATAAATAATAATAAATATTTGAATAAGTTTTTGTGATATAATTTGGTTTATTTTTCATAAAATTCTAGGTTTATTTTATAATTTCAAATTTTTTGTTAAAAATAACACTTATTGTTTATATCAAATAAGAAAAAAAATTACCAAAGATTTTTTGTTTTGATTGTTCAAAGAAATTAAATTAAATTTCACAAAAAAATATTCACAAATAAAAAATAAAATAAAAATTGTTTTTTTTTTAAACAATTTTACTTTCCACAAACCAATAGATTTTACCCACTTTCATTTGTTGTTCAATTTTGTGAAATTTTGTTAATAATTCAGAATTATTTGTCAATATTTTGTGAAATTGATTGTAAAAAATAAAAATTTGATATTGTTTCAAACAAAATATTAACCCATCACATTTTTCTTGAAATTTTGGTTCCAAAAATTCACAAATTAATTATTCTGTGAAATCATATTTTTTAAAATGTTCATGTTTTTTTGGAACCAATTGTTTAAATATAGTTCTCAAAATAAATGATATTATTGATCCGATCAAAAATAAAGATTTATTTTCAAGGTACTGGCATTATATCACCGGAAATAACAAAAAAATTGGTTTTTGTTTTTTAATTTTTCCATTATGGGGTGAGTACTAAAAGTTCTCCTTCTTGTTGTTAGATTTCCAGAATTTTTATGAATTTCAAAAAATCAAAGATTTAGCTCTATTCTTTTGAATTCTGAAAAAGTGTTGTTCAGTTTTTTAAAATTTTTGAAATTATTGTAAAATTTCAAAAATGTTCAAAAACAGACGTTAGCTTTTTTAAAGTTTTCTATTTATTTAGAAAATCTATTGATTTTCGTGAGTTTTCTATTTATTTGGAAAATCAACACATTTTCGTGAGGTTTTTTTTGAGTTTTCTATCTATTTGGAAAAAAACCTCGAACACTTCACAAATAAAATAGAAAACCTCAAAAAAAACCTTGAACACTTAACAGAGAAATACAAAAAAACTCAAAAAAACGCCGTTAGCTTTTTCCGAATTTTTAAGAATTGAGTAAAATCTTTGATTTTCTGAAATTATTTTGAGTTCTGGATAAATAGTCATTAGGTTTTGTTAATTCCAGAAATAAAAAGACAATTTCAAAAATTTTCTAATAATTTCTGAATATTTTAAAAAATCACTGTTAGGTTTTCCAGAATTTTTAAGAATCGAGTTAAATCTTTGATTATACTCTATCCTTTTGAATTCTGGAAAACCGCCGTTAGGTTTTTTTTACTTTTTGGAATGTATTGAAAATTTATTTAATTTTCAATTCATTTCAAAAATTAAAAAAAAAAGCTAGGCACTCTACGGCACTCTACATCACTCTACATCGCTTCCAGTAACCCCATGATTTGAATTAGAGATATTGTTAAACCAAATGAGAGTGCAATTCTGGTAAATTCTCTCAAGAATCGTATCCACCTCTATAAATTCCCAAGTATTTTGTTCCAATTATTTATTCAATCCCATTTTTATTCTCGTCAAAAAGTATTTTAAATCAACCAAACGATTTCTTCAACGAATTAGTGGTTCCATGAATCATAAGCCCCATTTTAAATTAAAATATCAATTGCTGGTTATTTGAGAAAATGGTAATCAATCGGATTATAATATGGTTCAGAGGAATATAGCTCCTATCCCCATATTGTAAGATGAGTACTTTACCCCTTGTCCATTATCGTTTTTCTAAAAAATTGATTTTTCATTTTCAACAGCAAAATTTCGTTTTTCAAATTTTTTTGTGAATGATTTATGAAAGTGTTAATAAAAATATGAAAATGCTGTGTAGGTTTTCTCACAAATAATTCTTTGTCAAAAATTCAAACTGGTCTCTTTTTTTAATTATAATTAGAAAATAAACCATTATTTATTGAAAATAATTTCACTAAAATTGAAATTTTATTTCATTGAAAATTAAAGTATATTGAAAATGAGATGAAAAATATTTTTTCATCAAAAATAAAATAATGGAATTACAAAAATAATTTAACAAAAAATTAAAATTAATAATAAAATTTTAATCATTTATTTTGAAGATCATTAATCGACATCAAATCATATTCTTGGAACGAAATGTATCTTTATTTGTGAGAAATATTTTCAATTGATAGAAATAATTTCTATTTTTGAAAATCATTTCATGGTATGGGAGTGAAAATGGAAATAAAAATATTTCTAAATTCTTATTTTTTGTGTTTTTTATTAAATTCATTTAGTCCAAAAATTTCTCAATTTCGGAACGAATTAAGATTTAGTTTTAACTTCAGTCAAACTCTTATTGAAGAACAACCTTTTGAGATCAAAATTTCTGAATTATTAAGAGAGTATATAATTGATTTATTTGCAAGTCTCACATAAATTTAAACAGTAAGATCAGTTTTGAAAAAAATATAAAAAATGAAAATCTTTTGGTTTTTTCAAAATTCAGGATCTTGGGAAATGATCGTTTGAAGTTTAACCAAAATTTTATTTTAGTTTTATAAAAAATATTTTAAAACAAATTTATAAATGAATATCATCTGTAAAAATTTTCCAAGTTGGGTTTTTTCATTCTTTGGAGAGGTTCAAAATATTTATAATGTTAATTTCCTAAATTTTTAACAAGGAAAATTGCAAATTTAAAAAGATATTCCATTTCAGATTGAAATAAACATATTGAAATCCATAAATAAATTAAAAGTTCTGAAAATAAAATTCAATCATTGTATTTCAAATTTTAACAAGATTTTAAATCAATTTGATTTTGTATAATAGTATTTAATATCTTTATTTCAATATATTTAATTCATTGGAATATAAAATTAACACTGAAATATCATTTAAGGGTCTAATCATTATGGTGAATTTTTTTTCTGAAATGGAAAAAAACTTTTTAGTAATTTTTACGAGGACCTAACACCAATCAAAAACCAACCAACCTATGATGTATGATCGTGCTCCAAAAACCAACAACTAAAGATGAGGGCATTTTTAGAAAAAAGCGCCAAAGAGCTACACTCAATTTTCAATTAGAATGGTTGTCAATTACAATTTTGAAAACATCTATGTCTGTTTTGAAGTTTCGCTCTTTGGCGCTTTTTGAGATCTCGGTGATTTTTTATTTCTTTTTTTTCATTTTTCAAATAAGTTATTTTTATCGCAAGAATATTACATAATCCTTACTTGGTTAAATTTAGACTGTTACAAAATAACCACAAAACTGATTAAATCGAATTAAATCGATTTCGAACTTCAAGAAAACAATTTGTTTTAAATTAAAGAAATTTAACCATTTGGAAATAGAAAATGAGAAAAGATGAATTTTTTTTTTATAAATTTTGATTTTTTGAAATTGAGATCTCTTTTAAACTTATTTTTATTTGTTGATTTTTTTTTCAAAGAGGATACAATGAAATTCTTTTTTTTTGTTATTTGAATTTTGTCAACCAAAAGAAGGGTTATTCTACAATACCCCTTTTAGGTTTCAGGTCACCCCTTGAGTATGGAGTAAATTCAAGGTGAATGACTAGACCCTTAAAGCCATGATTCTGCAATATTTTGAAATTGTTGAAATACAATGAAATAAATGGGCGATTTTCGTTGTGATCACCACAAGAATAGCACAATCAATATAAAATAATTCCATGACTTTTTTAGACTCCCATCCTTGATAGTTCTGATCCTTTCAAGATTCAGATCCTATTTCATCATTTTTCAAATTTCAAATACTTGATCAAAGTTTGTCAAAATCCCAAAATGGGTAAAATTTTCAAATGATTTTTAAAAAGATACAGATGGTTTGGAAAAGTGAGTTCCAAAAATTTTCTCAAGTGTTGTCTGAACTGTTGAAAACGTTTGAATTTGGCCGTTTTAAGGCACACTTCTAAAAATTCGAGTACACACTTTTTCATCACTGCTGTAGCATTTGCAATTGTTTGAAATGTTTTACAGTTCTTAAAATTTAAAAATATTTTTACAATTTTAAAAACTTGACACTGTTTTTCAGAAAAGTCAAAAGACAAAAAGTGGATTACATTGTGAAAGTTTTGAAAAGATTTAATTGTAAACACTTTGAAATTGAAAGTTATTGGATTTTGATTTTTTTAATTATATTTTTAAATTTGAGAATAATTTGATAAAAATAAAGTTTTATGGATTAAAAAAAGCCACTATAATTTTTGTGCATTTCTTGTTGTCATATCACAACGAAAATCGCACTCTTAAAAATATATATTTCATTGTTGTATTTAACAGACTAAAATAAAATATGATTCTACAATCTATTTCAATATTTTAAATACAACAATGAGAAAGTTTTATTTTTAGATCATTTCAATTTATGTTTGGATTTCAAACTATTATTGTTTGTTTCTTGGATTTAATTCAATTTTTTTTTGTTGAATAGTATTAAATAGCTTTATTTCAATTAAGTTAATTCCTTGCAAGACAAAATAATACTGGAATACCATTTAAATAACTTAGATTCTGAAATCTTTTGAAATTGTTGAAATAAAATGAAATAAATGAGTGATTTTTGTTGAGATGGTAAGAGTTTTCTTCATTTTTTCAAAAATTTTTATGTAAAAACTTTTTTGTTATCAATTTTAAAATTGATAATATTTTCCTAATCAGACTTTGGACTGTATTGTAAATAAATATTAAAACCTCTTGAAGTAAAATTAAAGTGTTATAAATTTCAAGAGTTTAAAATTGAAAAAAAAAATTAAAAAAAAATGTTTGAAAATGTTGTTTTGGGTAAATTTTTTTGAACAATTTTTCTCTCTTTGAGTATAATCTATTCTCAAAACGAAATTGGTGAGTTAAGGTTATTACCAAATACCCATCATGGAGATGTGGTCTTGAAAGGTCTATTCATTTCTTCAAATGTTATTTTTTACAATGGTTTATCAATTTTCTATTTCTCTTTTTTTTTTTTTTTCAATCTTTTATCTTTTTCATTTTTTGAAGAATTCTCTTTTTGATTTTTTCTATTCTCAATTCTTTCTTATCTTTTGAAGAATTGAAAATAAAAAATTAAAAAATTAAAAAATTTTAGATCTTGAAAAGATCCTCAACTCAAATTACCTTTACTTGTTGAATTGAAAAAGTTTTGAATTCAAAGTAATCATTTTTTTCCGGGAAAGGGATTATTTATTTCAAAATCAAAAAACAACAACGAAAAAATAATAAAAAAACAAAAAAAAAAAAAAATAATTAGTAACCAGAGACAAAGATGTACTTTTTGAGACAAGTCGAAAAAAAAACGAAACAAGAAGGTTTAATTAAAAAATAAGATCAAAAATTAAAATTACAGTTGCTTAAAAAAAAAATGAAATAAAATTTGAAAAAAAAACGACGAAAAAATAAAAAACAAATAAAAATTGAAAAATTTACTTTTGACTAATTCATTGTAAGGAGCTTTGAAAAGATGCTTCTTGTGTTTTTTTAAAGCAGAAAATTTGTGTATTTGTTCTTCGCATTTAGCACAATAATAAACTTCACATTTGGTGCAATAGAATTGAGATTGTTTTTTATGGCAATTTTCACATTTTGGAATTTGTTTTTCAACAGGTTGGGGAATTTGTGAAAGCTTGGTGATTTTTTTTTCTTTTTTTGAATGTTTCTTGTTCTTGTTCTTTTTCTGTTTATAGTTGTTTTTCTTGTTCTTGTTCTTGATTTTTTTTTCTTTTTTTAAATGTTTCTTCTTGTTCTTGTTCTTCTTCTTTTGTTTGTATTTATTTTTCTTATAAGCTTTTTGTTTATGTTTACTTCTTTTCTTTTTTTGATGGCCTTTGGAATTGTTCATTAAATTAGGTGTTTATTTTTTCTCGTTGTTTAATTTTTATAAAAAATTAGAATAAAATTAAAAAAAATGATTTTATTTTGTTTTTGATCCATTGAGTAAAACCTTAGAAAATGAAAAAAAAGCACACAATAAATCCAATAATTGTGAAACTTAAAAAAAACTGAAAACGAAAATTAATATCAATTTATAAAAGAGAAAATAAATCGTTAAAGACCAAATGGAGGATTCAACACAATAACAAGGATTTTTATTAGTATCTTTGGGCATGAGTTTAACTTTGATTGTTGCTTTTTATTCAAAACATTTGATTAAAAATTTAACTTGTTTTGAGAATCTTCAAAGAAAATAATTAACCACAAAAACAAAAGAAGATTTAAATTGTTTTAGTTGATTTGATTGATGACACTGGATTCGATTTTTCAATAAAGGTGATTTCTTTATTCTTTTAAAATGATTTTTTATTTATTTGAAAGTTTTTGGAATCAATAAAAAACAAAATTTTTTTATTTAAGGGATCAGTTTCTCGAAAAAAACAAGACAAAATTTCACTATATTTTATTGATGATATACTCTACCTCCAAATTTTGTCAATGCCAAGTACCCAATTATTCTGATTGAGTAAGAAACCCAACAAAAAAAAACATTAAAGATCAAATTTTTTAATCCATTTTTTATGAACTTGAAAACCTTTAAATTCATTGGGTTTCTTACATTATAAAAAGTTTTTACCTATTTGATTACCATTTCCATCATTATTATAAAATATCAAGTCTTTATTACCAGGAATATTAATCTAAAGAGTATTTTTCAATTATTAAGTTAATTCTTTTGGTGAACTGAAACATTTTTTTGATACAACCAATTGAAAGATAACTATATTGATTTATGAAGAGGAGTTATAATTATTAAACTTTTAAAGTCCTTTACAAATTATCCTTTGAAATTGTGTTTTTGTAAAAAAGATGAAATTTGATTTTTTAAATAAAATTTTATTGTAGATATTTGTGAATTTAATAATTTGATCCTTCTAAATACAAAATCAATTTTCATCTAAAAAAAAAAATGATTTAAATTGTTAAAATAATACTTTTGAATAAGACTTAACAATATTTTTAATAAAAAAAATTCAAAATTGAAAATTCTTTTATAATTTTAATTGTTTTTTGAAAACCTAAAATAAACTTTTTTTAAACTTTAGATATAATATAAATCCTTGACTTAATAGATCTAAATTTCATTGATAAACTATTGTTAAACTTCAATCATATTTTCATTTGTTTAATCGCCTATATCGCATTAATTCAATTAGACTGGGATTTAAATAGAAAGATTAAATAATAATAAAGAATAACAAAATAAAAAATTTTCAATCAAAATCAATAATTTCAATCAAAAAACTAAAAATATGAAATACAAGTTTCAAAATTAACTGAATTGTTAATAAAAATAATAGGTTACTGTTTTTGGTTTTATCTTGAAAATATTGGAATTTTGGATTTCAAATAATTGAATCAAATTTATAAATTGAATAAATGAGGTTAACTCATCTATTTTCTAGAATCCAAAATTCAAATTACAAAGATTCAAAAAATTATGGATCTTTAAAAAGTTTCAATTATTTTTATAAAATACTACTCCCTTAACAGATTTTTTTACTGTTTATATTTTTTTTTTCTAAAAACTATTTCAAAATCTACACTAAATATAATTCCCAAGTTACAGATTTGTTGTCAAGGATTGAGTATTAAATAACTCTTTAACTGTTAAAGAGTGAATTTTGAATTGATTAAATTTTTAAATAATAATTTGAAGATGGAGAAATAGATTCATTAGAAGTATCTAAAACTAAGTTGAATTGACTAAAATACAGCTGAAATAAAGGTGTAGGGTACCCAAAATATTGAATTCCCAAAAATTACAAGATAAACTAAAAAAAATATAAGAATGTTTTTTTACAGTTAGTGCAACTTTTAAGACACAGAATTTCAACAGAATTTAATGCATACAAAAAAAACCTCAAATTAAAGCATATAATTTGGAATTTTTTTTAACAAATTATTTTACTAGAATTTGAATTTTGTACGTTGATTTGGAATTTTTTTGTGCTGTAAATTTCATTGAAAGTTTGTGTTTGAAAAGTGGAACTGACTGTATTTTCTTTTTTTTATTATAGGAAGATGACAAGGTTTTTGTGTGGTTTATATCCTTTTACAGCCATTATGTTTTTTCTTATTTTTTTCAAAATTAAAATAAAATATTTTCAATTTTCCTTTTTATTTCTGAAATTAAAAAAATAAACAATTGTTATTTTTTGGGGGCTTTTCTGTTTATTTGTGAAGTTTTCTAGTTTTTTTTTTACTTTTTGAAATAGAACATATTCTATTGGTTTAATTCATTATTCTTCTCAAAATATATTTCAATTTGTAAATCTGATTATTTTTTCTAATTAAATTTTTGTTTTTTTTTGAAAGTCATTTTTTCTTGTCATTTTTTCTAATATAAATTTGAAATTAAAAAAAAAAATTTGAAAATCCAAATTATCATTAAGAAAATTGAGTATTTGTATTTGCTTTTGAAATGAATCAACTTAAAATTAAAAAAATCTTATTGTCCAAATTTTTAATTTCCTAAAGAGATTGATTAATTTGTTAAAGGAAGTTCTAATGAAAATTTCTTAAAATTTTGAAATAAGATTATTTTTTTTTTTTTTGAAAATTATAGTTTGTTCAGATATTTCTTTTATGAATCTCAACTTTAATCTGAAGTTTATTATTTCTCTTATTTCTAATCAATCAGAAAATGGTTGATTCTGTAAAAAAAAGTGAATTTTTCAATTTTGGAATGGTACTTTTGAGTAAAAGTAAGTTTGCAAAACCTCAAGATAAAAAACCTCTCTGGGTTTTCCTGAAATTCAAAAGAATTGAGTAAAGTCAATGATTTTATTTAATTCTTTTACTTTCTGGAAATGTACGATTGTGTTTTTTTAACTTTTAGAAATCAAAAGAAAATTTCAAAAATTTTCAAAAACTCATCGTTACTCAACAGCAACTTGGTACTATACAATATTCTAAGATACTACTTTTTTATCTTAAATTATTATCCTTTTGAATAATTTCAAAATATTCTTGACCTATCTACCAAAACTATATATATTATTTAGATTTATATTTATTGATTTAAAGTAAGTTTCATTTTTAAGTTGCAAAATTTCAAACAGATTTTAGGTGTAAAAAAATCTCAAATTAAAGGGTATTTATTGGAATTTTTATTTCACACAAATTATTTTACCAGAATTGGAATTTTATTCCTTAATTTCGGATTTTTTCATACATTAAATCTCCAAGAAAGTTTGTGACTTAAAAGTGGAACCAGCTGTATTTTGTACATCGAATAAATTATCAACTATCTTTTTTACAATTCATATTTTCATTATATATTTTTGAAAAGTTTTATTTTTTCTTGAAATATGTTTCAAACACTGGACAATATAATCGTTTGTTTTTTGTTTGTTTGTTTGTTTTTTTTTTTTGGGTTTATGACTTCTTTTATAAATTTAAATCCGGTCATGAACAAGTTTTAGCTTAATTTTTTTGTATGATTCTTTGATATTGTTGATTAATTATTAAAAAAAAATTGAATTTTTTCTTTATACAACAATCTATTAAATTAGAATATTTTTGGTTTGGCTCAGATAAAAATCTTCTTCAATTTAAGGTGAATAGTGTTATTTAAGAAATAAAACACATTATATATATATATATATATTAATACAGTCAAGTCCCCTTTTAAGACACAAAATTTCAATCAAAGTTAAGACACAAAAAAATCTCAAATAAAAGCACTTTATTAAGAATTTTTTTTTTCACAAATTATTGTACAAGAATTTGAATTTTGTGCTTTAATTTGTGATTTTTACTGTGCCTTAAATTTTGTTGAAAGTTGGGGTCTTAAAAGTGGAACTGACTGTGTTGGTAAAACATTCAATTCAAAAAAATAGTTAACTTATAACCGTTCCAATTGGGGTATTGGTTAAATATTCTGAATCCATTAATTTTAACTCATTGATGAATTCAGAAATCAAAAAAATCCAAAATTTGTAAAATTAATTGAGAACATTACTGAAAATTGAAAATCAACTTTATTGCGATTTTCCATTTAGATAAATTCTAAATTTATTAGGAATCATCTTTTTAAGAATTATTTTGTTATTGCATTTTAGAAATAAGAATTTTATTTAATGATATCTTTCTTTTAATTATTTTTTCAAAATTTTAAATTTCTATTGGGAACCTTAGAGGATTTATTTTTTTACAAAATGGTTTTCATAATTTCATGAAAATTTACAATAATCAAACACCTCTCTCAAATTCAAATTCTCTCAAATATTTTAAAAGTATGAAAATGTTTTTTATTTCAAAATTTAAAATCAAAAGTGGATTTTCATTTTCAGTAATGTTCTCAATTAATTTTACAAATTTTGGATTTTTTTGATTTCTGAATTCATGAATGAGTTAAAATTAATGGGTTCAGAATATTTAACCAATACCCCAATTGGAACGGTTATAAGTTGCTTGTTAATTGGGTTATTTGTCTGTAAAATTGGAGTATATTTTTGACATTTTACTAAAATTTACAATTGATCGGAAAAATTGAATAACCGGGTTTATGAAAATTTCCGGGTTTTAGATTTGATAGTAATGTTTCAAATAAAACCGATAGACTTTTTTCTTCTTCTTGTTACAATAGATAGATCTAATTCACTATTTAATAGTATACCTGATACTAAATAAAATTTGTAGGTTAACATTGATATTTTGAGAACCTTATCAATTATTAAAAGAATCTGTTTAAAATTTTTCATATTTTTACAATTTTTTATTCAAATTTTCTTTTTTTCTTATTCTTCAAGTTTTTTTTAAGAGAAAAAATTTTCATTTGAATAATTTACTCTATTTTTTGAAGGATTTTACAATTGATCCTTCATTTTTCGAATAGATTTTTTCCTAATAGGACTTTTAAGAAACCAATATCATATTTTCTTGTTGTTTGTTGTGGGTTTCTTTGATCTTTTAATGATGTAAACTTTCCCCATAAAAGAGGTATGCTATGTATTTTGAAACATATAAAAAAACAATTTTGCATGTATTATTTTGGCAACAGTCTCTGAAATCTACTATTTCTGAACTCATTCCATAAAATTCCATTCCGAATGAATAGTTGAAAATTATGATAAAACTCAACTCTCCAAAATTAAATCAAAAAAAACTCATTTTTTTTAATTCTAAACTTCCCAACCCAAAAGTAAAACCAAGTCACATTAAAGTATGGAAGAAAACAAGCCTTTAGAATTTGATTTTGATTCAAATTCTAATGAAAAAATAGATTTATCCTTTATGGACAACTTTGGGAATCACGAGCCTGAAGGCAACATCGAAGTACAAGACAACACTTTTGTAAATGATTCTGACATGCTTGGTGCTTCAAATGACAATAACACGTATGAAACAAATGAAAGCAAGCCAGAACAACTAGGGTTGGTAGGCCTGCGTAATTTGGGCAACACCTGTTTTATGAATAGCGGTTTGCAATGTTTATTTAATTCCCCACTCTTGGTCAAATTTTTTCTAACTACAGATTATTTGGATACAATCAATTACGAAAACAAGATCGGAACAAATGGTGAACTTTCGAGGACATTTGGCAATCTTGTTGAAGAGTATTGGTCGGGAAATACAGATATTATTGCTCCTCAGCAATTCAAGTTTGTTCTCGGTAAATTTGCAAAACAGTTTCTTGGGTTTGGACAACAAGATTCACAAGAAATGTTGTCTTTTTTATTGGATGGTCTACACGAAGACTTTAATCAAATTGTCAACAAGCCCTTTACTCAAAAAGTTGTAGGCAATGGAGAAAAAGACGACGAGTCAGTTGCACAAAAATCTTGGAAAGTTTACAAACAAAGAAACGATTCGATTATATCTGGTAAAAACTTTGATTTTGTTTTTGTTTTTTTTATTTTTTTTTATTTTTTTTATTTGGCGGAATTTTTTTTTCTTCTTTTTCAAACTGTTTCCTTCGTGTCTACCAGAAAAACAATTTACTTCAAGATCGTTGAAATGTAATTTTATTCAGGTGATTTTCTATTTTGAAAAGATTCGCTTTTTTTCTTTTGTTAACCCAAATAAATCATGAGTAAAAATTAGAAAAACTAATAAACAAAAAGTGTTTAATACAAGTCGACAAAAACTTATATTAGCCTGTTTTAATGTTCTATTTGGAATTTTTCTGAACACTTTTCGTTAAACTGTCCTACTGTTAAAAAAAGCCCGTAAAGATTTGGTAAGCACGTGCTTCAATATAAATCCCAGCCTCTTTTTTCCGGAAAGTTTACATCATTAAAAGATCAAAGAAACCCACAACAAACAACAAGAAAATATGACTTGGTTTATTAAAGTCCTATTAGGAAAAAATCTATTCGAAAAATGAAGGATCAATTGTAAAATCCTTCAAAAAATAGAGTAAATTATTCAAATGAAAATTTTTTCTCTTAAAAAAACTTGAAGAATAAGAAAAAAAGAAAATTTGAATAAAAAATTGTAAAAATATGAAAAATTTTAAACAAATTCTTTTAATAATTAATAAATTTCTCAAAATATCAAGAAATAAATCTTCAAAATTGACTTAGTATCAGGTATAATATTGAATAGTGAATTAAATCTTGTATTGTAACAAGAAGAAGAAAAAAGCAGGGTTTTATTTGAAACATTGGTTTTATACCCTTGATGAATGTATTTTTGACCACTATAATGAATTATCTTTTGAATATTGATTTCAGTAAAAAGTTGTTAAGGGACTAGTCTCTATTATTTTTTTTTTTGACCAATTTCTAAATAAAGATTCCTTCTCTAGAAATATGTATAATATTGAAAACAAAAAGGGTCTTTAAAATCTAAATAATTAGCAAATAATTTTCTCAATCTCTATTAAATTTAGGTAAAACAATTTAATCGAGATTAGTCCCTTAAATTAAGTACAAATCAAAAGCCTGAGAATAAAAGCATTGTGTCTGAATGGTTATGTTACGAATTTATCAAAAAAAAAAAAAAAAAAAAAAAATGAAAAGGGTTGTGAAATTTTTGTTTTTATTCCATTCAGACGTGTTTTCAAAAAAATTGACGGAGTAAAAATAGTTTTAATATAAGAATTTAGAGCGAAACAAAAATAATTTTAAAGATTTTTAAAATTGGTGGCGAAATTATCGTTTTTTGGTGAGTCAAATCGAATATCATAATTGAAAGTTGACATTTGAAATCTTAAAAGAATAATTAATAAACTTTTAAGGGTTATCCGAATTTCAATCTCAACAAAGATTGTAATTCAACCAATTCTCCAATGTAAATCATTTCATTGATTATCTGTTGAAGAAAATCAAAATTTTACAAATTTTGAATTTGAATTATAAATCATTATTTTTATAAAAAAAAATTATGAATCCTTGAACAAAACAAAGTTCAAATATAAAATCGATTTGTTTGATATCATTACTTGTTATATCAAAATTATTTAAAGGATTCTCAATTGAAGGGTAGTAAAATAATTGCAAATTTTTAGTACTTCTGAGAATTTAACCAAAAAAAAAATCATTTTTTTGTCATCAACCCGAAAGATTTTTCAAAAAAAATAAGGCAAAATTAAAAAAAAATATTTTATTGATCAAAAAACTTGAATGAAATTCTCCAGATTATTTTGAAGTACATTTATACCCTTATCCAAAACTTTTTAAATATTTAAAAATAAAGTAGGATGTTTTTTTCCATTCTTAAATTTTTGTTTTCTAACATTTACAAGGCAATTTTGGATTTAAAACCGAGAAAATTTTTTGACCAAAGCAAAAATCCGAAAAAAAAAACTATATTTTAATTTTTTATAAATCTTACATTTGAACAATTTCTGTTTACTTGGCATTAACAATGTTCAATAAATACAAAGTTAAATATAAAAAAAATATTCACTCAACGTAAAATTCAGATAGTCAGAAAGGATTATAAGGAAAATGAAAAAATGTTTTTGAATTCTTGCACAAGCTATTTTCACAAAAGAGGGAAAATTTTATTTTAATATTATTTTTATTAAAATCAACACTTATAAAAACAATTTGAATCTACAAAATTATTATTTATCATTTCTTGTTTCTTAATAATAATTCGATTTGTTTGTTAGTATAGCATTACATAAATAAAAGATATCATAAGTTTTGATCTCAATTTTATATGATATTTTTTCTGGGTGATAATCAGTGATAATTTTTTTCTATTTTGATAAAAAAAAGTTTTCCTAACTTGGTTAATCTGGACAAAATTTCAAATAGGATTGAAAACATATAGCTGTATTTTATTGTTTAAAAAATTGTTTGTGTCGTTACCTTATTTCCATTTTTTTATTGAAATTGGTCCTACTTGATTTCTCAAAAAAAAGTGCAATAATTTTTTTTTGATTTTTTAGAAATATTTCAATGGACATATTTTGAAAGAAACCCCTTAGCCATTTATTCAATCGGAATTAATATTAAACTTAATTTAGTATTGTCAATTTACGGATAGATCCACTAAAAAGAGGATTTTTTAGAAAATGTAAAAAAAATACTGCCTCACTTTTTTTTAAAAATATCTTAGTTTTTGAAAAGTTGACTCTTTAATCTGAAAATAAAAATATAAATTACTCGGATATTTGTAAAAAAATTGAAAAAATCTCGTTTTGTGTTCATTTTAATCAAAATTATTTGAATTAATCCAAAATTTCCTCTATAATTCCAAAATATAGTCACTTATAAAAAAAATAAAAATTTAGAAAAAATAATCAATTTAAAAAAGGTTTTGTGAGTTTATGGAGATTTATTTTAATAAAACATTTTGGAAAAATGATTAATTCTAAAAAAACTCACTTCAAAGGTTGGTTTTGTGCTATTTTTTTCAATTTCTTAAGCATGTTGAATTTTGGGGAAAAATAAAAAGCAACTGGACAAATTTATTCAAATAAAAATTTTGAATAGCTTTTTGTTCCCGATTAAACTTTGATGTACATAAACTATTTTCCAGTCAAAGTTTTCCAGTTGTAATGAGTAAAATACATGTGTCCAAAGGGTTTGCATAGATTTTAGAAGAAAAAATTTATTTTGGAAATTTTCAAAATTGAAATCATTTTTACACATTTTTGTTTATTTGTTTCTTTTTTTTTTTTAAAACGTCATTCAGTTGCAAAAAAATTTTTTATTGCAAGTTCAATAGTCAATTGGTAAAAATGTGTTATTCTAAGGTTATTAAAACCATGGAAATGATTGTTAAGAAATCATATTGATTTCTATTGCAATTCTATTCGATCTTTGATCTTGATATTTGAATAATAAATAGGAAAATTTTCCACTTCATTTTCTTTTCCTTTTTCAAATAGAGACATAAATCACAATCTACTTGTTTGGGGACTTGATTTCTAAAAGAAAAGTATGGAAAATGAAATGATAATTATTTCCTATTTATTATTCAAATACTAATAGAAGACCAAAACGATGATTGTTGTTTTCCTCAATGGGGTACTTAGGATTTTAGGCTTTCAATTTTTAAGAAAATTTATTGATTAATTAGTTTTCTTTCAGACATATATCAACAATTCATTGATGTGTATTATTCGGGTTATTTCTTATTTGTTACTCAAAGGTCAATTATATAAAATAATTGATATTTGAAAAAAATGTTAGGCCACTTTGACGGAAACAAAGTTTACTAAAAATATTCAATGTTATAAAAAAATCAAAATTCCAAATCAATAATGTAAAAACAAGATGGTTTAACCTGATATGGAAAAAATAGAAATGGAAATTTTTACTGATCCATAAATTCAATTATTACAAAATATTTTAATTTTGATTACCGAAAAATTGGATCCATTTTTGAGAAACCTTTCTTTTTTTTTGAATTTTTAACAAGTTTTATTTAGAACAGAGTCAAACGAACCCAGATATCATAAGACCAATTCAGTTAACATTAAAAAATATTTTCATATTTTATATATTCATTAATAGATTGGATATTACTAAATATTCCAAGAATATAAAAACTCGAAATATTCCAAATTACAACATTTTTTTTTTTTTTTTTTGCTTTATTTTTTTGTTGGTTTCTGTTTATTTCTGGTATTATTAATTGTATAAAATTTACTAATTAATTTTAAACATTCCAAAATTGATAAAAATGTTTTATATAATAAAGTGATTTTTTCGGCTTTTTTTTTTCTATTATTTTTTAAAAAAAAAATTGTATTTATTTCATGAAGATGAATAATCATCAAATAAAAGAAACATTATAAATTTTAAAAATTTAGGATAATTCAAATCTCTTAATAAATTAACATCAGTATTTTGGTTTATCAATCTTACAAGCAAGCATTTTTTGCTTCTTTATATAAAATAATATTTTTGTCAATTGCTTTTTTAGTTTTATTTTTTGAAATTTTCATTCATAAACCATAATTAATTTGTAAATTTTATTAATCTTGATTATTTTATTCATTACTTAAATAATATTATCATAGATCTATTTAATGGGCAATTAAAAAGTAAATTAAAATGTTCTGATTGTGACAATTTATCAATTACATTTGATACTTTTACGTTTTTAAGTTTGCCAATTGCAACTTCAAAATCATTTAAATTTATAATCTCTGTACGACCAAAAGATGCTTCAAAAAAAGTTTGTGAATATTACATTAAATCAAAAATTAAATTAGGCATTGATGGTATTCTAACAAAATTAGAGCAATTAACGGATATCCCCAAAAATAAATTAATTTTAACCAGAGGATCTTTACATAAAATTTCTGAATTTATTCAAAATGACCACCAATTATTTGGAATCACTCCAAGAGATAAATTAATTGCATACGAATATGAAGTTTTTTTGACAAATGGCTTGAAATCCAATAAAGGTAAACAAAATGAAAATGGAAATGGAAATGGAAATGGAAATGAAAATGGTAACCAGAAAGGCAATGAAAAGGAAAAAGAAAAGAAAATTGAAAATAAAAATGAGAACAAAAATGAGAAAGAAAAAAAAAATACAAATGATGAAAAACAAAATCAAATTCTCAATAATGAAACAAAAAATGAAGAAATAAAAACAAAAGAAACTATTTTAGAAAAAAAAGATGAAAATAAAAAACCTAAAACAAAACCAAAACAAAAAACTTTTACAATTGTACCAATTTTATTAAAAAAATTATATCCAGTAAAAAGCCGAAATCAAAAACTTATTAAAGAAAAAAGCTTTATTGATCCAATTGTTTTAGCTCTTGAAGTTGGTAAAGTCCCATATAAAAAATTATATAATAAAATTTTAGAATACATTGAGGGGTGGATAAGGAAAGAACTGCTTCCCACTGAAGAAGAAGATAAAATTGCATATAAAAAATGGATCAGGATTAGAAGAAGAAAAAGACAAGCACTTGAAAAAAAAAAGAAATTAGAAAGGGAAAAAGCCGAAAAAAGAAGAGAAGAACAAAGAAAAAAACAATATGAAATCCGAATGAGGAGAATGAAAAAAATAAATGATTTAAAAAAGCAAAGAGAATCTCAAACTAATCTATATTCAGAAGAAAAAAGTGAAATAAATTGTAATAATAACACGAGAGAAACTGAAGAAGAAACAAATAAAGAAAATGATAATAAAAATAGTAATCATGAAAATGGCAAATTTCAAATCAGCGCAAATACAAACATTCAAGAAAATAACAAAATTGTTGATGATAAACAAAATGAAACCAAAGATGATAATAAACAGAATAATAAGACAACAAATACCACCACCACCATCAATAATAATAATAATAATAAAAATAATAAAAATAATCAAGCTAACAACAACAACAATGAAAATGTAAATATGAAGATACATATTAATTTAACTTTCAAGGAAAATATAGAAGAAGGTAAAAAAATTATATTAAATTTAAATCTTTTAGAAGAACGACCAAAAAAAACCAAAACATCAAAAAAAACAATTAGTACAAATAATAAAAAAAAAAAAAATCTTAGGATTAATAATAAATCAAAACTGGAAACCATTTGGAGTAAATGGGGATTTGGGGATAACGTCTATAGACCTTTTTTCAAAATTGTAAAACTAAATAGATTTGGTACTATGCCTATTAAAAAATATACTCAAAAGGATTCTATACTGATCCAAAAAAACACTTTACTTGGAATTCAATTTAATCCTAATTTGTTTAAAGGGCCAAAATATATAATACCATTAAAAAAAATCACAGCAATTTCGCAGCATGAATCCGCAAGAAAAATTCATAAAAATCAAGAAAGTTTAATAAGCAAAGATTTGGGTTTAAAAAAAATACCAAATATCGAAGAAATGAAGCCAATTGAATTAAATAAATGTTTAAATCAGTTTATAAAAGAGGAGCAATTATCTGAACAAGACAAATGGTTTTGTCCAAAATGTAAAAAGCATGTATGCACATGGAAGAAATTGGATCTATGGAAATTACCCAAAATATTGATCATACATCTCAAAAGATTTGCACTATATTCCAGATCCAAAATCGATAAATTTATTAATTTCCCTTTAACTCTTAATTTAGATGAATACGTATTAAATAAAAATCAAAAAAATTCGAATTCTATTTATAAATTAATCGCAATTTCAAATCATTATGGTGGCACTGGTGGTGGCCATTATACGGCTTTTGCAAAGAATATGGTTACAGAGGAATGGTACGAATACGATGATCAGAAAGTAAATAAAATTGATAATATCGAAAATATTAAAACAAAGGCAGCCTATGTTTTGTTTTATCAACGGTTTGATCAAGAAAATGGAAAGTTACCACTCGAATCAGTTCTAGGGGAAAACGCTATTGATTTAGTTTTAGAATTTGAAAAACAAATGGAAAACAGTAATCAAGACTTACAGGATCCTCAAGATTATTTTTATGATAATCAAGACGATGATGAAGAAGATGATTTGCCCACAATGAATCATCAATCGAATTTCGAACTTCCTTCATTCCTTGAATCAATGGACAACAATAGCAATCAACCCGAAATAACAAATCAAGAAAATAAAGATATCGTTGATGAGTATTAAGAGAGATTACAGAATAAAATTATTAACCACAATAAAAATTTTTGTTTTTTAATATTATTTTTATAAATTTTCGTTAACTAATTAAAAAAGAAATTTTATATTTTAAGATTCATTTTTTTTATAAGATTTGGGATTTTTTTAAATAATAATATATATATCCCTGAGCACCCTAAATATACTAAAAACCTTTCAAACAAAATTTTTAATTTGAAATGTTATCAAAGGATTATAATATATAGAATTTATAAACAATTATCTTATAAAGAAAAATTTATAATTAAAAATTGTATTGTTGTGTACAATAAAAAATAACTTGAAAAAAAGTTTTCAACATTTGGAAAAATTTTTTTGGTTATTGTGATTTTATTATTTTTACATTTGAATTTTGTCAAAATAAATTTTTTTTTTTTTTTGAAAAGTTTGTCTAAACATCAAAAACCTCTTATTTTTAATGAATAAAACACATCATACTTTACTGGAAATTTTTGGGGACCTTTAGCATCCCAAAATTGCCTAAAATACTTATTTAAATAATTTATTCATTGCAAAAGTTATTTTGACATCACATAGAAAATTTGTTTTATCAGCTGATTACCACTCAATAGTGATATCTAGTTTTGAAGATAATTAATTTAAAAATAATAGAAAATATAAATGAAATTTGAAAAAAAAATATTATTTTTAATCATTGAAAAATTTGAAAATTTTTTCATCAAGATTTTTATCAAATTTAAATGATTTGGCCAATAGTTCGAGTCAGATTAATAATTGATTTTTTTTTTTATTTTTTACTATTTTTTAATTTTTGACTTTTTAAAATCTAGACATAAAATAAATAATTTTATTAAATAAGAGACTATATACCAGAACTTATTTTCCAAGATATATATTAATTTAGAAAAGAAAAATTCAAATTTTCAAAGATATTATTCAAATTTTTAGTAAGAATAAAATTCAAAACAAAAAAGTATTGGATTTGGAGATTATTTTATTATCTTGGAATAATATTTAAGAGTTATTTTTTATTTTATTTTAAATTCAGGTATAAATATTTTATCTATTAAATAAGTTTTTATTGGTTTTATTCCAATTTAATATATATAATTATTTTATATATATTTTATTTGTTTTTTTTTGTTTTCAATGATTTTCTATGATTTAAATAAATGTTTTAGAAAATTATTCAAATTAAAATTTTAATTATGGTATCAATATATGAATTTCATTTTAATCTTGTTTCAATATTGATTGCTCTTTTGATGGGAATAAAATAATGAAATTTTCATGGTATTGTATTTTGATTATTTATTTGATTATCATAAATTTAGCAAAATTCCTGATATTTATTATTTGAAAATCAATATATTGAGTTTTGAATTACTATTATTGCAATAAATTTTATGATGAAATTTTCTAGAAAAAAAAATCACAAAACTCTTTGAAAATTATAAAAATTAATAATTATTTCTTGTAATTATCAAGATACAAAAAAAAAAAAAATAAAGGAACAAAACTACCTAATCTTTGAAACATTTTTTATTTATATATAAAATCTAAAATAAATACTGAAAAGAAAAAAGTAAACAAGATCATTAATATCATTTTAAATCTTTTATTTTTGGAACTTGATGTTTTTTGGTCAATATGGGGTTTTAAAGGGGTAAATATTTATATTAGGATATTTCTTAGAAATATGACTTTTTTTCTCAAAATTATCATTTTTTTAATTTTATTGTTCTTATTTAAAAAAATAAGTGTCTGGACAGACCCTTATTTATAATACCAATTATTTAGATATTCTTCCATAATATTAATTGTTTACCTTTATCTTTAATCCTTGTGATTGTTGAAAATATTTAAATAATACTAAATAATTGAAAGAAAAAAAATTCCAAACAGTTCTTAAAACTTTTAATTGTAAGGTTCTTTTTTATATATAATTAATCTTCGTTTTTTTTTTTTTTAATCTAAATGAGATTTTTCTTATTTCTCA
Source organism: Anaeramoeba flamelloides (assembly GCA_027625915.1). Taxonomy (NCBI): domain Eukaryota; family Anaeramoebidae; genus Anaeramoeba; species Anaeramoeba flamelloides. Next base: position 928,509 of record JANTQA010000026.1, read on the forward strand.
TTTGAATTTTTCTATTAGGTTGCTTGAAATAATATTTTTTAAAGTTAGGAAAAAAAAAAAAAATTCTGTCCTTTATTTGTAGAAAGTTATAGAAAAAAACAATAGATATCTTAAAATACAAACTTCAAAGAAAAAAAATAATATTTATTTCTCTTTTTAATGATATCAATTTAAATATTGAATAAATAAACCAAGTGATTTTTTATTAAATTTTATTGAATTTTATTTCTGAGGAGATTTTCTTTTATAATTTTGTTCGATGTATAAACTTTAATAAGATTATTTTATTATTCGAAAATCAATTTTCGTACTTTTTAAACCCTAATTTATTATTTACTACATAATTGAAATTATTTATCATTTTTTCTTTTTCTTTTTTTTTTTTTTTTTTTGTTCTAATTTCTTTTATTTTATCTTAAAGAAAATTATTCTAATTTAGTCAATGAAATATAAAACAAAAAAACAAGACAATTACAAGTTTGTTTAAAAATATACTCTTAATATTTTTATGAGAATTTCTTCGAAAAAAACTTATTTTTATTTTTTTTTTTGTTAGAATTCCCCTGTTAATCATTGCAAAAATAAATCCTCAACTTTTTTTTTATTATTTAAGGGAGGGGTTATTAACCCCTCTTGTTTGTCCGAATTCCTAAATTATAAATAGAAATTTAATTAAATATATAAAAAAAAGTTTATTACCTACTAAAGCTTATAAACATGATATATCTTTTTTGTAATAATATTAAAAATGATATTATTATTAAAACAGTAGATTATTAATTTTTTTTAATTCCAATATTCAGATTTTGTAATTATTTTCATAGGTTGAGCAATTCCATAGCAAAACAATCTTCAACTTCTGCAATTGTGTTTATTCTGTTGAAAATTCAACTTTAAATTGATAAAATTGAAAAATTAAAAGTTTTTCCAAATAGTAACCCAATTGTAAAAAAATTCAAAAGATCACAAAAAAATTATTTTTTATATACTGTTAAAATTAAAAACAATAATAAAATATTTTATTTCGAAGAAGGAAAAATCAAAAACAATAGGTTTCTAAAAACTTATTATTTTAGTTATGAATAGGTCTAGTTTCTTTTTAAAATCGTTTTTTGAAATTTTAATTTAACATAATTTTTTTTTGTTGCTTTTACAAAAAATCTTATAATGAAAAAAATTACTTAAATAAAATCAAAAATCATTATGTACCTCAAAAAGTGAAATTTTTAAGATTCAACTTTGTTTTGAGTTTTTTTTCTTTTCATAAATAGAGTAGTGAATAGTATTTGGTTTTCAAAGTTTTAATATATCATGGCCACTCAAAAAATCTTTTTTTGTGCAAAGAAATCAGAAAAAATTTAAAATATTATCGTAAATTAATCAATATTTCCAACTTCATGGATTACTTAAAATAATGAATTGAAAAAAAAAAATTATTATTATTCCAACCTTAACTAATTATAAAATTGTATTATTGGTCATCTAATTTTTAATTTTAATAAACAGATAAAAACTCTTATATTTTAAAAATTATTAAAAAATATAATCAAAAAACACAAAAATTGGTAATAAAAATATTTGAACGAGGTATTAGAGATGTTTTATTACTAAACTTTCACAAAAAAATTTTTAACCTAAAGATTGTTTATTGGTAAATGTTTCACTTTAAAAGGCATTAACTAGTCTCAATTTTCTTAGGATTTATTGGTATTTTCAAAGATATTTTGGTTTTTTCACTTCGACTTTTACAAAAAAAAAATTATCAAAAAAAGGAAAAGAAAAAAATTTAAATTGAAATTTTTCAATGATAACAAAAGGAAAAGTAAAATTGGAAACAGAAATAAAATAATGAAAAAGCAAAAAAAAAATTGATTTTAAGTCGAAAATTTATTTTGATAAAAATTAGAAAAAAATATTCTGATCCAAAAATTTGAAAATATTTTTTTGATAAAAATAAAACTAAACACCTATAAAAGCACTTCCATTAACATTTTAAAGCGAATCAACATTTTTGAAAAAATAGTTTAGATTATTTATCAAAATAACCAATACAAAAAAAAAAAAAAAAAAATGATTTGGTTTCAAATGAAATTAAGGTTCATTATCAATCAAGTCAAAAATAGTAATTGCAAAAGAACTGAAAAGGTAATTTTAAAAATAGAAAATGATTATTAGATTATATTATCCAATTTATTTTTTTTTAATTTTATTTAGGTAATATTCCAGTGGGCTTTTGTCTTTTAGTTGGAAATAATCAATTGAATCCATTAAGTCATCTATCATTTCATCTGATATTATCTTTTTCGGGATTTGTTGTGTATATAAATATTCAAGAAAAATTTCCCAATATTCTAAAGATTTACCAGAAAAGTCTTTAATTTCTTTTATTTCAGGATCGTTTATCGATAAAAACAATCCACGATATAAACCAGTTCGGCATTGTAAAATTAATTTGTGTACTTTAATCTTTTGTTTTTCTTTGATAATGATTGTAAAATCTTTTGAAGCTTCATCTTCAAATAAATTTTTTAAGCAATTATCTAAAGCGAAATCTAATGAAAAGGGGGAAATTTCTAATTCGTAGAATATTTTTTCAAAATAATATTCTTCATTTTTTTCTTCTATTTCTTTTTCAATCTCTTTTTCTATTTCTATTTCAATTCCATTTTCTTTTTCTATTTCTATTTCTTTTTCTTTTTCTTTTTTATTTTTTTTTCCTTTTTTATTTTTCTTTTTCCTTTTATTTTTGATTTTCTTAGTTTTTTCTTTTTCATTTTCTTTTTTTTTTTTTTTTTCTTTTAAGAAATTTGTTTCTTTTTCCCTTTTTTCTCCATTCTTCATTTTCCTTTCCTTTCTTTTTTTCTTTTTCTTTTTACTTTTATTTTTGATTTTTCCAGTTTTTTCTTTTTCGATTCCAATTTCTTTTTCTTTTTCGGTTTTTTTTCTATTTTTTTGATTATTTTTCTTTTTTGCTTTTTCTTCTTTTTCTTTTCCTTTTCCTTTTCCTTTCTCTTTTTCTTTTTCTTTTTCTTTTTCTTTTCCTTTTAAAAAATTTGTTTCTTTTTCCTTTTTTTCTCCAATCTTCATTTTCTTTTTCTTTCCTTTTTTCTTTTTCTTTTTACTTTTATTTTTGATTTTTCCAGTTTTTTCTTTTTCGATTCCAATTTCTTTTTCTTTTTCGGTTTTTTTTCTGTTTTGGAGCTTATTTTTATTGTTTTCTTTTCCCTCTTTTTGTATTTTTTCATTCTTATCTATATATTTTTCTTTTTGATTAAATTTATAATATTTTAATAATTCGGAATATTTTATTTTTCGATCGGGAATTTTTTCATAATATAACCATTTCATAAACTCTAAAATAACCTCTTCTGGATATTTTGTAAGAACTTCCAAGATTTCTTTTATTTTTTTACCAGTTCTATATTCAAGCAGATATTTATGGAATTTTATACCTTTAATTTCAGAGTCAGTAAATTCTTTTCGATCAAAATAATTGATAAAATCTTGTTTTAAACGATGAAAATTATAATCAGATAATGATTTTATTTCTTGTTTTATATGAAATGGTAATATTTTAAATGATTTAAATATCAAATCAAGCTGGGTTTCTTGGTGGATCTAAATTTTCACAAATAATATATATATATATATATATATATATAAACAAATAAATAAATAAACCAATAAATTAATAAATAAATAAATTAATAAATAAATTAATAAATTAATAATTATTTGTTAATAAATAATCCAATAAATATGATTGTATTCTTAATGATATGTTTTTATTCATTTTAACACTTTTTTTTTTTTTTTTTTTTTTTTTTTTCAATTTCTAAATCGATTATCCTAAATATTTTATTTTGTAATGATATTGGGTGTGTGTGGAGGGGGGGCAAAGCTTTTTTTGATTAATTATATTTATTAAAATACGAGAATAATGTGTTTTTTTTTTTTGAAAAAAATCTTTTAGATTACCTTTGTTTATAGAAAGTATTGTAAACAAACAATCTGTAATACTGATTTCAAAAATTGTGAATTTTTTTTTTTTTTTGTTGTTGTTTATAATTTTTAAAATATCAAACTTTATATATATATATATATATATATATATTGTGAGAAAGAAGTAATCAAAGAAAATTTACTAAATAAAAAGGAGAAGAAGAAAAATAATTAAAATATTAAAGTAAAAAAATATTTTATCATTTACATGACCAAATTAAAGATTATCCACTGTCGTTAGGTTCTCCAGGATTTAAAAGAACTGAGTAAAATCCTTGATTTTACTAAATTCTTTCGAATTCTGGAAAACCTAGACACGCCCACTGAAACAGGAGGAGTAAAAATCCGATAAAAAGATTATTAGCAATAAATAAGATTCCACAAATTGTGATTAATAAATTGGTATTCCACTGTCGTTAGGTTTTTTTTTTTTTTTTTTTTTTTTTTGGTTTAAAAGAATTGAGCAAAATCAGAGATTTTACTCCATTCTTTTAAATTAAAAAAAAACTAGACACGGTTCCGAAAAGTGGGGCACTATATATCCGAATTTGTATATTTTTTTACTATTTTAAGAATTTTTTATTTTCAATTTTTTTATTTTCATTTTTTCTTTATTACCTGAAATTTTCTAACCATAAGAGCTTTGATGAAAAATAAAATATCAAACTTTTATATATTTAGAATATTTATAAAGTAAATTATTAATAATTTTTAACAATGAGTTGTTCGTTGATACTATGGGATATTTTTTTTTCATTTTATTTTTCTCAGTAAGTTACAATTTTTGAAAGATGGTTTAGATACGTGTTAAAAAAGATTTATTTCTTAGTATTGTTATTTTCATTTTGTTGGAATTATTACTATCCAAATTTTAGTAAATCTTAAAATTAATTTACTTTGGTATATATATATTGGCTATTTCGAAAAAAAACAGAGAAATTTTATTTTAAAATTACTTTATTAAACTTAATTTCAATAATAATATTCAAAATTCTAAAGTTTTCCATCGATCATTAATAAATCATTCATAATTAGTAAATTTGTTTATCCATGAAACATTACTTTAATTTTAGATTATTAAGTTTCCGATTTCAATTATCTGATATTTTTCAGTGGTGAAAATTGGATGTTTATTTTCTTTTTTTTTCAAAAAAATGTAATCTAGATAGAATTTCAAATGGAATGGAAAACTTATAACGGGATTTTATTGTTAAAAAAAAATCGTTTATGTACTTACCATATTGCATGTTTTTATTGGAATTTGTCAATTTTTTTCTACAATAAAAGTCGTGTTTAAATATTTTTCATTTTTTAGTAATATTTTATTATAAATATTTTGAAATAAATTAATATGTACTCTTTCAATTAGTAGCAATATTAATCTTAATTTGATATTACCAAGACATGAGTAGAACAACTTTAAAAGAGAATATTATTTGAAATATAAAAAAAAATTCTCAACTTTTTTGGGAAATAGATTGGTTTATAAAAATTATTTACAATAATTCCATGGGAACTAATAATAAATAAACATTTGAAGATTTTCTTCTTGATATTTTGTTTTTTGAAGTATTTTTTTGTCAAATTTTGATGATTTTATATTTCTTCCTTTCAAGTAACAATTTTATAATGGTAAATGTGTTCATTTTTAAAGATAATACATAACCCCAATTTTTTTATAGTTAATTTGGAGTTTTCAAACATTTTTTTTTCTTTGAATTGATTTTTTTAGATGAAAAAAAAAAAAAAGAAAAGAAAAGAAAAAAGAAAATTAAAAAGAAAGAACTAAAGCAAACATTTGGAAAAATTTGAACTCCCATTTTTAAAAAAAAAATTAGAAGATCTATGTTGTTGTTGTTTAAGCAAAAGTAATGGAAGGGTGATTGGTTAAATTTGTCTTTTAAATTGAAATGTATATTTAACATTAAAAAAAAATGGATTGAGAAAGGATTTAAAAACTTTTGATTACAAAAAAAATGAAGAATAGTTCTCTCATTCTTATCTTTTGAATAGGGGTCAATTAGCTTGTATTTTAAAAGTAAAACAAACGTCTCAAAATTTAGATTTTGATTAAATAGTAAATGTAGCGGGGACGTTCCATAATCATTTTCAAGATTAAAATTTACTTTTAGTTTATAAAATAAATCGATAAATTTCAAATCGTTAATTCCATTTGAGCATATATAATGTAAAGGTGTTTGTTTATAATAATTGGTTTGGTGAATGTGAATATTTGTGTCCTTTAAATTTAAAAAAAAAACGAAAGTTTTATAATCCAAATCCTTCTGCTGACATAAATAAGAAAAGGGGGTATTTTTAAATTGATCTTTAGCATTATAATCCAAATCTGAATTTTTAAAAAGGTATTTAATTATTTCATATTTTGGGCTTGATTGGCATAATAAATGGAAAGGTGTTTGATTTCGAGAATTGGGTTTGTTAACATCTGCCCCATTTTCAAGAATTAATTGTACTAATTTTAAATCCATATATGTGCCTTTAAATAAGTAATGGGTTGGTGTATTTAATAAATAATCTTGCTGATTCAAAATATTATTTTTGGTATTGTTCGTTAATAATATTTCTAAAAGATGATATAATATTTCAAGGGGTGGGTTTTTTTTAGGTATCATATGGAAAATAGTTTGTTTTTGGATATTTTGTTCAAAAAGATCGGAACGGTACTTAGTAAAAAAATTTAGGTAATTGAGATTTAAATAATTTTGGCATAAATAATGAAAAGAATTATTCTGATCATCATCTTTTGCTTTCAAAATATTTTCATCATATTTCAAGCATAATTCAAGGTTATCAATTGTTGAACTATTTATACAAAGAAAATGAAAAGCATTCTGTCCGTATTTATCTTTGCATCTCAGTTTTGCTTTATTTTTCAACAATAATTCAAGTGTTTTGGTGTCCAAATCTTTGTTTTGCTTGCATATCAATAAAAATGGTGTTTCCATTTTGGAATTTTGCAAATTTAACTTTGCTTTATAATCTAAGCACAGTCTAATTAGATCATATGTTGGCTTGCAGTGTTTACAAATTTGATGAAAATTTGAATCTTGATGGTATGAGTCACAATCGTTTATTTTTAAACCAAATTTCAAATATAATTTAATTTCTTCAAATTTTCTATGGCGGTATAGCATTCTATAGAATATCGGTGAATATCCCTGATATATTCTGGAGTTAATATTTGCCTTATGATCTATAAATAATTTAAATAAATTTTCATCGTGATTTGGAGAAAAACAAAAATTTGAAAATGCTGTTTCATTATTTTCACCAGGCTGGTTTGCCTTTGCTCCTTTTTTGAAACATAATTTAATTAATTCAATATTTGTCGCATACTTACAAATATTATGAAATGGTGTCACCATTCTTTTGTTCCTGTAATTGATGTCAGCTATATCATTTTCAATACAATATGTTAATACTTCAGTTGGGCAATCTCTCCGGTTGCATAAGAAATGGAATGGTGTGTCTCCATATTTGCACGGTTTGTTAAAATCACCTTTATATTGGTGAAGCAGTTTGATTAATTTGAGATTAATATTTTGGTGTCTGTTTCTTAGTGTATGTAGAGCTGTGAATCCATTTTGATCAGTTTGATTTGGGTTTGCTCCTTTTTTTAAAAATAACTCTACTATTTCATTTGATTGTTTATAGTGATAACAATGAATCAGAATGTGTTTAAAAATCGTAATATTTTGAAGTTTTGAATTTATGTTTGTCCCATCATAATGATTCAAGCAAAACAATAGATGTTCTTTTTTGATCACACTTTTGGAATAATGAATATTATACACCAAATAATGGAATGCAGTAAATCCTTCATTATCAGTGATATTAAAATTAATTCCTTTCTCTATTAAATATTGTAGTAATGGGAATGATTTCTCATTTATTTTCTTGTTGCACAGTATATGAGCAAGATTCCTTTTATTATTATCTACTTCATTGATATTACATACATTGTCTAAAAAAAATCCAAGTGTGCTGGTATTTATGTTCCTTACAATGAGATTTTGCAATGCGGTTTCACCAGACTGGTTTTTTTGGTTCAGATTTATTCCTCTTGATAGTAGAATTTTCAATATATCAATACTTTCTTCACATAAACAGATATATTTTACTAAATATTTTTTTCCTTTTCCTTCTTGAGTTTTTTTTTCTTTTTCGATTTCTTTTTCGATTTCTTTTTCTTTTTCTTTTTCTTTTTCTTTTTCTTTTTCTTTTTCTTTTTCTTTTTCTTTTTCTTTTTCTTTTTCTTTTTCATTTTCTGTTTCTGTTTCTGTTTCTGTTTCTTTTTCTTTTTCTTTTTCTTTTTCTGTTTCTTTTTCTTTTTCATCTATATTGGGTATTTTTTAATTATTTTGGTTCACAATAAGAGAAAAGGTTTTTATTAGTTACATAAACTTATAAAGGTAAAAAGAGTTGTTTTTGAAAAATTCAAATAATATTTGAAATTATTTTTATTTTTGAATTGATTGAATGAACAAAAAAATAAAAAATAATTAATGGAGATTTGCGAAGATATTTTATCCATTGATCTTTATTTTATATTAATGTTTAATATGGAATATAAACTATTTTTCAGTCAAAGGGGCCCAGTTGTAATGGGTGACATACATGTGTCTAAAGAGTTTGCATAGATATTAGAAAAAAAATTTTATTTTGGTAATTTTCAAAATTGAAATCATTTTTCCACATTTTTACTTATTTTGGTTTTTTTTTTTTCGATTTTTTTTTTAAAACCTAATTCAGTTTCAAAAAATTTTTTTTATTGCAAGATCAATAGTCACTTGGTAAAAATGTGTTATTCTAAGGTTATTGAAACCATATAAAGATTGTTGAGAAATCATATTCATTTCTATTGCAATTCTATGAAGATCTTTGATCTTGATATTTGTTTAATAAATGTGAAAAATTTTCAGTTGAATTTTTATTTCCTTTTTCGACTAGAGACCACAAATCCCAACACACTTCGTTTGGGGACTTGATTTCTAAAAGAAAAGTATGAAAAATGAAGTGAAATTGTTTCCTGGTTATTATTCAAATAGCAGTAGAAGTTCAAAACGAACATTGTTGTTTTCCTCAATGGGTCCCAAAGAATTTGAGTTTTTCAATTTTTAAGAAAATTTATTAATTAATTAGTTTTCTTTCTGACATATATCAACAATTTTTTCATATGTATTATTCTACTTATTTCTTATTTTTTCTTCAAAGGCCAATTATATAAAATAATTGATCTTTGAAAAAAATGTTTTTTTTGGATATTCCCCTTTGACTGAAACAGAGTTTACATATTTCTTAGTATATGGATACAATAATATATATTATTTTTTGAAAATTTTGTTTAATGAATATAAATATCTAAATTTTGATTGTAAAACAGTTCACCCCCGTTCTTTGCCGCAGCTTGGGTTCAATAAATCTCAAAAATCTTTTACTAAAAAATTGAAAAAAATAAAAATCTTTTCAACATTTTATTGTTTTTTAATTTCTAAAATCAAATTAATTTGTAGATCAATAAAAAAGGGGTTGAAGTGGCTTGTTTTTTCGGAAATTCAAATAAATAAAGAGATCAAGATCTGCCAAAGGGGGGCTGAATTTGCTTTTTTTTCTTGATAATTTGGTCAAATATGGAAAATATTTTTATTGTTTTGAAAAAATAAATTTACTGTTATTTTCCAATTGATAAAATGAAAATTTTTATTTCAAATTTAACAAAATATATAACTTATTATTAGTTGAAAAAAATGAAAAGATCTCGGCATAAATCAATTTAGATATGATCTTTTTAGAAATTCAATTTTGATCCCTTATTGAACTTTGAGATAAATTTGTAAAATGTGTAATTTGATTTAAGCAGTCATTTAAACCATTTGAAGTGGTATATTTCTGAAAGATTGTTTTTGTAAATAAAGAGAATTGAAGATGTGTTTTGATAAATTTTTATCGATCAACAACTAAGTATTTAAACCCCTTACTGAAAAAAATAAAATATAAATAAATAAAAAAACTATTTTTTTTCTGTACCAATCAAAAATACACACCATCAAAATCAAAATATTTTTATAACCTAAAATGAAAATTAAACTATTCTTTTAATGAGTTGAAAAATGAATTTTTTCTTTTTTTTTCCTTTCTTTAATCAAAAAAAAAAATGATAAAATATAACGACTAAAAGACATTCAAGTTATAAATGGTTTTTTTTTTTCAGCGTATATTTGTAATTTTTAAAATTAGCTAGGTTAAAAATAATCTCAAAAAGTAATTTTCATTAATGAAAAGGGGTGCCAAATCTCCGATGTCTATTGAAGATTTAATTTTTGAAAATAAAATTTCTTGAAAAGAAAATTTCTTTAAAAGAAAATAATTAAAGAATGTTTTTCTATATTAGCCATGAACTAAATTAATTTTTTATCTTTTAGAATTCGAAATTGTTTAGTTTTTTTCAAAAAAAATATTTGAAAAAACAATAAATATCTTCTTATGTTTCGAAAAATACTAATATTTCAATATATTTCTTTTTTCACATTCAAATCTATTTTGTATAAATCTCTTATGATCGAAAAATAGATTACCTAAACTTTTTTAACCTCAGTAAATTTCAATTTTCAACTTTTACCCTTAATTGAATTCTAAATTAATATGGCTTTTTTTCTTGTTTCCAAATTAAATTAAAATCATGTCAATTTATTACCTTTTTTTATTTAAAGTTTTTTTTTTCATAGATTATTGATCATCGATTCCCATCCATTTTTTAATCCACAAATAAAAACTAAACTTATTTTAGGTATTTTTAACTACTGAAAATTAGAAAAAATAAAAAATACAGAAATTGTAGGAAAAAAACCTATTATTTTTTTTTTTCAAAATTAAAAGATTATTTTTGAGGTTAATCTTCATTTAGTCTTTGCTAAAGGTGATTGTACACTTTTTTTTTATTAAAGGAAAAATTTATTTCAATTTTTTCATCTTTCGAAATAACGTAAAAATGTATCAAATATTTAATAATTTTTGGAGATCTGAAATATTTGCTCTGGTATTTTGTTTTTCAATAGTTTGTAAAATTTCTTAAAATTATTAAAAAATTAGGCATCTATTTTTTTACAATTATACAGAGTATAAACAAGGAACTGTTATTATTAAAATAAGTTCTTTGATAATATTTTTTTTTTTTTTTTTCATTATTTATTAGTATTGGTTTTATTTGTTGTAAAATATTTTAAAAATTTGAGAAATAAAAGTAAAAGATATTCGTAGATTTTGTCTTTGATTTATTATTTACCCATTGAAAAAAATTAAGATTTGGTTTTTATTTATTGATTAAAAACAATCAAATTAATAAGTATTTCTTTATTTTATAAGTTCAATTTTCCAGTTTTTAAAAAAAGTATTTTGGGGTTAATTTTTAATTTAATGGTTTTGGTTTTTTTTCGGGTATTATTTTAATTTAATAAAATAAAATAATTGATTTGAACTGTTCTTTGAATAAATAAATTCTATTTTTTCAGCCCATGTTGGAAAGTTCAAAAATATTTAAAATTAATCTCTATTCAAAATAATATAAATAAACAGTCGTGCTGCCGAGTGCTGTAAGGTGTATTCAGGCGTATTCGGGTACATTAGAGTGTAATAGAGTACAATCAAGTGCCGAGATTTTTTTTAAATTCCAAAAAGTAAAAAAAACTAACGGTGATTTTACTTGAGGTTTATTGTTTTATTTGTTGAGTGTTCTAGGTTTTTTTTACTTTTTGAAATAAACCAAAAATTTATTAAAATTTTCTATTTATTTCAAAAAGTAAAAAAAAACCTAGAACACTTCACAAATAAATAGAAAACTCAAAAAAACCCAACGAAAATCTATTGATTTTCCAAATAAATAGAAAACTCAGAAAATATAATAGCTGGTTTTCCAGAATTCAAAAGAATAGAGAAAAATCTATGATTTTACAAATTATTTTAAATTCTGGAAAACCTAACGACAAAAGATATTTAAAATGAAAGATGTAGACTTTGATTTTAAAACTCAGAAATTTTAAAAATTATTTAAATAGATATTCTTATGTTATGAACAAAGACAAATCAAAATACTGTCAATTATGCAAAAAGTCAAAAAGATTAGATATCATTGAAGATTTGGATCATTTTCTATGGAATTTCCCAGCCTATGAAAATATTCGCAAAATATGGATATCTGAATTTAAAAAAAAAATTAATATTTCTGATATATTAAAAAATAATAACTGTTGTGGAAAAAAAGTGAAACATGGTTTTTAATTGGGAAAATTAATTGAACCTGAAAATGAAAAGTGAGATCAATTAAAAAATAAATAATCTAAAGAATAAATAAAGGCAAAATGAAGTCTTGAACGCAATAACAGTTTTTCTAATACTATCTTTTGGTAATGGGGTTTTTCTTTGATTTGATCAATTATTAAAAATTTGTTCAAAAAATTGACTTTTTTTGTGATCTCCAAAACACTAACAATTTCGAGATGAAAGTAGATTTAAATTGTATTTATTGGTTTGGTTAAAATTAATGTAATGGGTTATTATTTGAAGTTAATTGGTTTCTTCTTTTAATTGGTTTTGTTTTTTATTTTCAATTAATGTTCCCGATTAAAAAACGTGTTGAACTTTTTTTTACTGTTTCACTTTTTTTCCACAACGGTAATATTATTACTATTTTAGATATTATTAGAAAAAGAGATCCATCATGTTTATTGTCCATAGTGAGTAATAAATTTATTTTTGAGTCTTTAACAAAATATCTAAATTCTAAATTTAGGAATTCGGGAAGTGTCGTAGAGTGCCGTAGAGTGCCTAGGTTTTCTTGAGGTTTTTTGTTTTATTTGTCAAGTGTTCTAGGTTTTTTTTACTTTTTGAAATAAACCGAAAATTTATTAAAATTTTTTGTTTATTCCGAAAAGTAAAAAAAACCTAACGAAAATCAACCAATTTTCCAAATAAACAGAAAACTCAAGAAAAGCTAACAGTGAGTTTCCAGAATTCAAAAAAAATGAGTAAAAACAAAGATTTAACTCAATTCTTTTAAATTCTTGAAAAGCTAACAGCAGTTTTTTTTAATTTTAGATATTAAAGAAAATTTAATAAAATTTTCTTTGAATTTCTAAAATTATAAAAAACTTAACTACAAATAAGAGTTAATTAAAAACTCATCGTCCCTTAAATAATAAAAAAAATAAATCAATAAATAAATTCTATTGTTTTTCAAGTTTAAAATAATGAATTTATTTTTTTTTGAAATTAAGTAGATTTTTTATACTGGGTTATTTCAAGACTTAATGAATTTCATCTTTAAAGTGTATTTTTATTCATTTCCTTTTCAGGCCATAAGATTTCTTTCTTCTTCAAAGAAAATGATTTTTTTAAAAAGAATTTACAAATATGTTGAATTTTGAACTTTTCAAAAATGGGGAAAAAAGCTTCAATAATTTTAAAAAACAATAATTCTTTTTGAAAATAGAATTTAAAGAAATTCAGATATTCAAGTAATAAGATTTTTACTTTTGTTTCCCAATTCCGAGATGCAGTAAAAAATTTTGTAAGTTGGTATTAAGTATCCTATTGTAATTTTTGTGATGGTCAATAGTTCTTAGTTTTGAAAAAACAACAAATGAATAACATTGCAGAATTTTTTCGTTTTATTAATTTTGACAAATAATTATTTTTTCCTTTTATATTTTCTTTTTCATTTTCTTGTTCTTTCTTCTTTGTGTTTGAAAAGATATTTATTTTTTCAAAAAGAGGACTTTTTTGATCCAAACACTTTCAAGTTAGTACCTTTAGATCTTGATCAAAGGAACCAATTTTCAAGAAACAATAAGCAGAAAAAAGTGTTAATTACAAATAGTTTGCAAAGAGAAAAAAATTAAAATAGTCACCTTTTGGAAATTCGTTAGGATCAAAAATAAACCGATTAGTCTCTAAATTTACAAGAAACAGTTCTGAAGTTGGATTGTGTCTGCCAGTTATAACACATTTTCTACATATTAATTTATTATTTATTGGACAATAAACACAAGCTTGCTTTGTGTTCCCATAGCATAACTCACATTGTGGTGTTTCACTATTGTTCTCTTGAATAAATGGGTAATGGTCTAGGGAGTTTTTGTTTTTAATCATTAGGGTCATTTAAAAACTTATAGAAAAAATGATTTTGTTTTTATCTTAAAAAACTCATTATCAAACAATAATTTATCAAAAATGCACTTTTTGTTTTGGTAATGTAAATCTCTCCTCATTTTAACAATAAACTTTATCCTCACAATAATGTGAGATAACTTTTTTTGAATACAAATTTTTATCTTTTCAAATGTTTTAATTTTTTTCCTTTTGGCTCTAACTAATTTTTTTTCTACTTCTACAATGTTTTAAATCATTTCTCGACGAAAGGTAAGTGATTTTTAGAGTTGAAAGTCAAGAGTCCAAAAATAATAATATTTTTGTTAAAACGAAATAAATAATGTACATTTGGAAGTAAATATTCGAGAAAATCTGGTAAACACCCACACAAACATTAGTTAAAAATATAATTACAAAGGGTCATATGGTTTGTTCGAAAATGTTGTACTCACAAAATGTAGTTGATATTAATTTTTAAAAGATCTTTACTTTAGTTTTTTTTTTTAAATTCTTGTGAGAGTAATTTTTTATCCATTTTTTTCGAGACACCAATTTGAGTATTATTGATTTTCTCATTTGTGAAATCTATAGGAATCATTAAGATAAAAAATCAAAGGGGAAAAAAGTATAATCTAATTTCTTTTTAGAAAGCATTATAAATAGTAAAATCGATAAAAAGAAGAAACCAATTAACTTTAATAAATATTTCATTATATTATTATTAATCAAACCAACAATTATAATTTGTATCTCCTTTATTATGGAAATCCAATTTATTGTTGTGAAAATCTCAAAATTAGTCAATTTTTTGAACAAATTTTTAATAATCTAACAAATCAAAGAAAAACCCTTAGGAAAAGATAGTCTTAAAAGAAACTGTTCTATTTAATCCTCCATTTTTTTCTTTAGTTATTAATTCTTTCTTCTGTTTTATAATTCATCTAACTTTTTTTTTTTGAGTAATGTTCTCAATTAAGGACTACGTTTTTAGGTGAAAACAGTGAAATGCTCGATAAAATCACCCTTGAATAAGTTATGCAATCCAAGTAATATTTGTCCAAGGAGAATTTCTTTGAGAAAAATGTGAAATTTTCACAATTTCAACAATTTTCAGAATTTATACCTTGTTAGATCATGCTAAATTTTGATTTTAAATATTTTTGTATTTCCATTTCAACTTTCAGAACTCACACTATTTTCTAGAGCTGTTCTACATATTTTTTAAATTTACTTTTACAAGTTTGAAAAGTTCCAAAATTTGAAATGCACTTGAAAATCCCCAAAAGCAATTTTTTGCAATTATTTTTTTTGTTATTTAAAATTTTCCTTTTCATTGAATAACAAAGAAAAATATACTTCGTAAAAAAGTAAAGATGACAAAAATTTTTTTTTTTTTTTTTTTTGTCCAATTTCATATGAGTGAAAATTTTTTTTGAGAAGCGAAAGTGAAATAACACAATTACTCAACCCCCTCAAGGGTGGGAACGTAGTCCTTAAAAACCTTGTTGATCGTTTTTTTATAAATACACTTTATTAACAAAATAAGAGAAATTAATAAATTAATTTAATTGAAAACATTGGTTGGTTATTCTTTTTGAGCTTTAATACAAGATCAATTAAAAACTACAAAATTGATTTTAAGTCCAATTTAAATTTCAAATAGTGGGAAATTTCTAATTATAAATTTCTTTGGTCATACACAGTAAAATATGAAATATTTATTTTTTCATACAAGAGTCAACCAATTTAAGATTAATTAGAATTATGAGAAAAAATAAATTTGAAAATAGAGTTGATAATTATTAAAAGAAATGTCTATCAAAAAATAAAAATACAAAAAAAAAAGTTAAAATTTAAAAAAAATTGGTTACCCATCAGACTGATTCTCAGCGTCCACCACCCATTTTCTCTATAAGTGGATTCTTACCTTTTTTTCCGGTTTTATAGTTAACTTGAGTAATTTTTAGTTCAAAATTTTTTCAGAGTCGATTGGAAAAAAAATCAACAAAAAAAAACAAGATTTTTTTTTTTTTTCATGAGTAACGAATATTATTTGTAATTATGTGAAGATTCAGATATCCAAAAAAAGGTATATATGTATATGCGTATGTGGTGGTGGGAGGTACACTTACTTTCTAATGTTTATTTAGAAAAGATAACAAGTATAAAAAATCAAAAAAGTATAAAAAATCTAAAAAAGGGTTGGGGTTTTGTTTTAGATTTCAAAAAAAAACCCATTTCCATGGATTGGTTCATTAATTGGTAATAAAAAATAGAATAAATATTAATCTTGGTTGGATTAGTATTAGTGTCGTTAATTTTTAGATATGTTCATAAAAATATTTACAAAAGATTAAAAGAAAATAATAACATTTTTATTTTTTTAGAAAATAATGTATGACCAATGTCAACTATAATGGGTGGTCAATATGATAAGGGTACAAATGATTTTTTAAACAATAAAAAATATTTATAAGTTATTAGTTTGATCGGAGGTTTTGTTGAGATTCATACTAATACAAAAAATTGTTTTCAATTAAAAAGAAAAAAATAATCAATGATGTTCACCCCTCAAAAATATCTGATAAAACCCGGAATTTAAATTTTTATCTCTTTTATTTTTATAATTTATTTTTTCAAAAGAAAATTAATTACTATTAATAATCAATAAATGAATTTATATACTTTTATATATTTATATATTTTTATTATAATATATTTTTAAAAAGATATTTTGAAATAAATTTGCTCCACTTTTTTAAGAAATGGGATAAGTTGGGGAAAATAGTACAGGAAAAATTCATTTTTTATCAAGTTATTTTTGGATTTTTTTAATATTTTTCTTATTAAATTGGCTTTAAAAAAAAGAAAAAGAAGATGAAAATAACCAAAAAAAGAAAAAGAAAAAGAAAAGAAAAACAAAAAAACAATGATTTTATTTGATAAATTGTCAAAAAATGATAAGAATATAGCAACTAAACTTGAAACATCCAACTGCCAATACTATTATTAAGTGTCCCAACTTTTTTCAAAATAATTTATAATGGCTCAACAGTTTCCAATCTCTTCTGTAAGATAAGGTAAAATAATCACATTATTCTGGAAATTTTTGATGGTACTATTGATTATTCTTTCAGAATATTTGATCATATCGAAATAATTTTAATGTGTCCCTTTTATGGTGATTTTGGTTTTTTGTAAAAATTACCACTTAATAGGATAAGTTTTATTCGATTAACTTTTTATTTGAGAAATTAACTTCATAAAAATCAAATTCTGAATAATTATAATTTAAATAGTTATCATATTTTAGATCGTTTATTGTTTTAATTATTTTAATTAAATCTGAAGAAAATTTCGAAATGTGAAACTGGTAAACTCCTAAAATGAAGCAAATAAAATAATTTTCACAAATGTATAAAGATATACTTTTTTCAAAAAAATTGTGTTTTGGTATTTATACAATTAAGATATTTCAAAGAAATCTGTCAAATTTATTTTAAAATGTCTTTATTAAATAAAATCTTCAAAAAATAATTTAAATATCCAAACCCATTACCTACCACTTATTGGTTCTTGTTAATTATTCATTTTTTTCCTTGGTATTGTATTGCATAATAAAAGATATTAAAATTTCTGATCTCCATTTTATCTGATATTTTTTAGGGTGAAAATCGGTGTTTATTATTTTCTTTTTGATCAAAAAAAAAAATGTTTTCATTGCTTTTTTAATCTCGAAAAAATTTACAAATACAATTGAAATCATAAAAATCCTTATCAATTGATTAAAAATAGTGTGTACCTATTTCCACATTTCCGGTTTTTTATTGAAATTGGTTGTAACTAGTTTTTACTAAAAAAAGTACATTTTTTTTTTCATTTTTTAGAAATAATTCATAAGAAAATATTTTGTAATAAATAAATATCTAAACTAAAATTCAAAATAAATCGCCCACCTTATATTTCAATTTTGAATTGCTTTTGTATCGTTTTGAATTTTTTCCTCTCACAATGAAAAGTTTGCAAATAAATCATTTTTTCTCTTTTTTATTTTTTCAAAAGTGTTTTGTTAAAATG
The DNA here is from genome assembly GCA_027625915.1 of Anaeramoeba flamelloides. NCBI lineage: Eukaryota > Anaeramoebidae > Anaeramoeba > Anaeramoeba flamelloides. The sequence continues at coordinate 946,752 of JANTQA010000026.1, forward strand.
GAAAATGAAAATGAAAAATTTGAAAGAAGTAACAGATGAATTAATGGGAAAATTGGTTTCAAATATGACAAAGAGATTAGATTTAGTTATTCAAAGGGAAGGAGAATCGATAAATGGGTTTTATTAATTTTTAAAATTTTCTATTTTTCATGTAATGCTTCATTCAAAATAAAATCCCCAATTTTTTTAAAACTTTTTTTTAACTTTTTTTATTTTATTTTTTGAAGGAAAAAAAATATCCCTGGAGTAGTGAACCAAATACTAAAATAAAAATTTTGATATTATAATAGATAACTACAAGTATTAAAAATATTTTTCTTTAAATTTTGATTTTTGATGGGCCAATGATTTTGAATGATAGTTTATTTCATCTATTCAATAAAAAATTAATATTAAACTTAATTTTGTATTGTCAATTAATGAATATTTTCACACAAAAAGATTATTTTTATTAAATACAAAAAAAAATCCCCCTATTTTTTGGAATCTCTTATTTATTCTTTTGTATATTTTATTTTGGTTTATTAAAATACATTTAAAGAATAGAATAAAAAAATTAGAATAAATTGGTGATTTTTTGTATATAATTGGATAATACTAAAATATCCAAAAAAAAAAAAAACAATATAGTGGTTTCATATTAAAGACACAAACATTTCAATGAATTTAAAGAATAAAAAAAAATCTCAAATTAGGGTATGAAATTTGGAATTTTTATTGTGCAAATTATTTTACGAGAATCTGAATTTTGTGCCTTAAATTTCATTGAAGATTTTTGCCTTAAAGGCGGAACTGGCTGTATTAAAACTACGAATAATAACGATTTGTTAAATATCTAGTCTTATTCAAAAAAAAAAAGGGGGGGGGGGGGGGGGTTCAAATATCTTGGATTTTGAAATTTTGGATTAATTTAAATTTTAAAAAAAATCTGAAATTATTTTTAAAACAAAAGATATTGTGCTTATAATGATATTTTTTTATTATTATTGGAAACAAAAATCATTGTATTCTTACTTTAAAAATGATTACAATTAATATTCGCCTTTTTGTAATTAGTTTTAATTATAAGTGTATTATTGAACAATTTTCCAAGAATCATCTGATTTTGTTCTGCCTTTCTTGACCATTTCATCTTTGAAAAATTGTTACAAAGTTTGGGAGTTATTTGAGTTCAACATTATTCCTAGCATTCACAAAATGATCACATTTTTTTTTTATTTTTTTATTGTTGGTTTATGGTTGTGATTGAAAGAAATTTTATTACTATTTTATAGAAGTGGTTATTTTATAAACTTAGTTGTTAGTTTGGGGTTGTATTTGTAATTAAATTTGAATTTTTAAAATCACAGATTTAAAGTTTGGAATCCTACTATTAAAACAATTATAATGAAATCACTTTTTATCCAATGTTTTCTACTTGTTTAAGTGTCTTTTGGAATTTTTTTTCAAGATCACCAAAAATTATTTTTATTCTGATTTCATGGAATTCAAAAAAAAAAGAAATTTCTATTTGGTAAAAAAACACTATTAAAAAAAAAAAAAAAGAATCTTTTTGATTACGTTTCAAAGGAAAATAGTTTTCTTATCAGTAATAAACACAAAAACATCATAGTTTACGAAAAGATGATTAAAACAAAAATCTCAAGAAGAAAAACCTCAAATATTTGTTTTTTTGAGAAATCGTGAAATTGTTTGTTAGAATTTAAAAAAAAACTATTTTTTGAATTATTAAATTTTGAGAATGATGGGTCTCTATGAAAACCCAAATTTAAACAAGAAATAAGTTGAGTTATTTATCAGTGAAATAAAAAAGAATCAATTCATTTCCATGAAATCAAAAAAAAGAATTATTTTTTGGTTTTTTTCGAAAAAGAATCTAAATGAGAACTCTGAATATTGCTTCTAAAAAAACACGATTTATCAATGATTCTTGATATTAAAAACAACAAAACTAGAACAAAAAGTTCTTTTAAAGTTTTGTGATCTGAATTGGTTACATGACTAACATTAAAATTTAAAATTGAAATAAAAATAAAATAATAATAAAAAGAAGACATATATTATTAAAAATTGAACCTGAATTTCTTAACTAGATATATATTAATATATTTTTTTTCTTAGTTCTCTATGGTGAGTAGAAAATAAATCGGATTTTTTTTTTTTTTTTTTTTTTAAAAAAAAATATAATTTAGAGATTCATTAAATTAAAAATCAAATAATTATTTTCTTATTCCAATTGAGATCGATTCATAAAAAAAAAATGAGGTTGTTTAGAGCATTCCTTGGTCTTTGTATGAATTAGCTACCTTCAAGAAACCAGCGATATTTGCACCAGCCATATAGTTACCTGGCATTCCGTATTCTTTCGATGCCTTGTCGCAATCGATAAAGATACTTTTCATGATTTGCTTAAGTTTTTTGTCAACTTGTTTGCGTGTCCAGTTAAATCTTTGAGAGTTTTGAGACATTTCAAGGCCAGAAACAGCGACACCACCTGCGTTGGCAGCCTTAGCTGGTCCATAAAGAATCCCGTTTTCGATGTAAAGTGCTTGGGCATCAGATGTGGATGGCATGTTGGCACCTTCGGCAATTGCAAAGACACCGTTTTTGACAAGTAATTCTGCGTTGTGAACTCTAATTTCGTTTTGGGTAGCACATGGGAGGGCAATGTCAGCTGGGATGTGCCATGGTTTTCTTCCTTTCATGTATTCAACACCTTTTCTGTTTTTAAGTTGAGAGAGTCTTCCTCTTTTGACGTTTTTTAATTCAAAGATTTCCTTTAAGAGTTCTTTGTCAATTCCTTGTTCAACATAGATGGTTCCTTGGGAATCAGACATGGTAAGTGGGATGGCGCCTTCCATCAATAATTTTTCGACACAGTATTGTGCTACGTTTCCTGATCCGGAAACAAGTACTCTTTGTCCTGTGAGTTGCTTGTTGTTAGCAAGTAACATGTTTTTTAAGAAGTAGACAAGGCCATATCCGGTGGCTTCTGGTCTGATCAAGGATCCGCCCCAGTTGCTTCCTTTTCCGGTGAGAACACCTTCAAATTGGGCTGTGATTTTCTTATACATTCCATACATGTATCCAATTTCCCTTCCTGTTTTTTTTTTTTTTTTTTTTTTTGTGTTTTTGATTTTATTTTTGAAGAACAGAAAAAGTAAAAGTAGAAAACAAGCAAAAGGGAGAAAAAAGAAAGAAAAAATGTTAGACACAAGAAAACATTTCATAAAAATTGGAGAAGAAGAAAAAAAAAAGAAAAAAAAAGAGAGAAGAAAAAAAGAAAAAAATTTATTTTCAACTTACCACCAACACCAATATCACCAGCTGGAACGTCTCTGTTTGGTCCAATGTGTCTGTAGAGTTCAGTCATGAAAGATTTACAGAATCTCATTACTTCGTTATTAGATTTTCCTTTTGGATCAAAATCAGAACCACCCTTACCTCCGCCCATTGGGAGTGTGGTCAGAGCATTTTTGAAAATTTGTTCGTAACCCAAGAATTTGATAATTGAAAGGTTGACAGTTGGATGGAATCTGAGGCCTCCTTTGTATGGCCCAATGGCAGAGTTGAATTGTACACGGAATCCTCTGTTAATGTGTTTCATTCCATTGTCGTCAACCCAAGGTACACGGAATTGAAGAACTCTTTCGGGTTCAATGATCCTTTTCATTATCTTTGCATATTGTGGATCTAATTTAAGAACAAGAAGGTTTTGGAGATTAATTAAATTATTTTATGCGGTTTGAGTTCAAAAATTTTGAAGGCAGTTAAATAAGAAGAAATAAAAGGAAGGTGTGGGTTAAAATTGAAATTACCTTTTTCAAAAACTGGTTCAAGAGTTTTGACAACTTCTTCGACAGCTTGGTAAAATTCGTTTTGATCTGGATCTCGTTGTTTAACGATTTCAAGAATTTGTTTTGTGTATTGTGACATGAGAAAGTATTAATCCTTTTTTGTTGAAATTTTGTTTTTAATTTAATAAAAAAAGCAAGAAGAGATTAAAATTTTTAAAAGATTCTGTTAAATCAACAAAAAACCAAAGGAAAAGAAAAAAGGCTTACTTTAAAAGAAAAAAAATGATTATATTTTTTAGAAAACACTGCTTATTTGCTCATTTAAATGTACGAACTTACTTGCTTTTTTCCCCATTTGTCTTGAAGGAACAAATTTTACACAAAAACTAAAAAGTTATCTTTTATTTACTAATAGTGTTTAGATTTAAAGATGGTTGACACAGAGTCATTGGGATTGGAATGTAAGAGTTTGTTAAGGAAATTACATCGGAATAAACAAAAAATTATCAAGATTTGGAAAGGAACAAAATATACAAGTCTATTTTGGAAAAGAAGACTGTCAAAAGTTAATTCATTTTTCCTACCTGAAAAATCGGGAGTTAATTTAACGAGAACTTTGTTTTTTGAGATTTTCTTCTCAACCGTTTTCAAGATTAAATTAATTTTTTAAACATTTACTTCCTTTTATTAAATTTTCAACTTTCACCGTTTTTTTCTAAAAAGTTTACTTTGGAAGATTAATGTGTGTTTGTTTTTTTTTGGGAATTATTCAACAAATAAAAAATTTTTCACCTATTTTTGATTATTTAATTGATTTAATCAGTTTAATAAACACATTATATTGTTTTGGGGACACACTTCTGTTTTGGATTGTTGTTGTTGTTGTTATTTTTGAATCATGATGAGAAAATTTTTAATAAATGTTCTAATAATTTTTTCCAATAATGTGGAGATAACAACATTTATTTTTAACTGTAAAGAATCAGTAAAAGCTAACTCATGTACCTTTTTCGTGATTGGGTGTTTGTAGAAATAAAAGCAACAACTAAAATGGATGAAATAAACATGTTAAACAAGACAAAGTGTTCTTTAAATAAATTTACAAAAAGAATTTTGAAGATATTGAAAGATGTAAATGTAATTGTTCGACAAAAAAACAGAAAAAGTTCGTTTTTTGAATACTAACTTGGAGAAACATCCTATCATTTCAGAAATATTGGAAATATGTGAAATTTTTGAAAGATAAGCATTTAATATTGAACTTTTGACTTTTTAAAAAGATCTAACCTCTAAAATCAATTTAAATATGAACTGGCTCTGTGTTAGTGTTTTCCTATCTTCAACGACCCAAATCTGAAATAAAAAGCATGAATCATATTATTGTAACAAAGATTATGAAAAATTTTTTTCAAAAAAATTCAAAATTTGATAATTTTCACTTTTTGATAACTTCATTATAATAAATACAAACTGTTAATAAAAGATTTTGGATCAATAATTATTTTCAAAGATATTTTACAATTTAAGTTGGAAAAACCAATTTTCCCCGTTCAAATATAATTTTTTTTCAAATTTAATAGTAAAAAATTTGAAATTTTTTTTTTTTCGCTGCAAAGAGTTCATTTTATTATATTTGAAAAGTATTTCAAATCTGACGAATATCTTTCAAATAGGGAATCAATTATTTGAACCATTAAAGAATTATTTATTGATTTAAATGGATTATATATATAATTTTTTTTTGATTTTCTGTTAGCATTTTTTTAATTTTTGTAATAAAAAGAAAATTTCAAAATTTTTCCTTTTCTCCCTAAAAGTAAAAAAAAACATAGGACACCCTCGTTAGTTTTTTTTTTTTTGATTCCAGAAATTAAAAAAATACTAGTTACTCTCTGGAACTTGATGGATTCTTTAAAATATGATAAACATAACACCTTGAATATTTATCCTAAGTCATTTTTTTTCCCTATTTCGTTTTGATTAGAACACAAAGTGTTTTCAAAACTATTGATTATTATTTGCGAACGATAATATGCCCAGGTTGAAATTAACTAAAATTCACCGTTCTGTATTATTAAAAATTTTAACTCAAAATAGACCCCTTTTCCCCTTCTTAAGACTTTTAAAAAAGGCACCACTGTGAAAAATAATAAATACAATAACTCCGAGAATTTTAAAATCTGGAATTTTGATCATATGTTTAATTTAACTTTATTATTAAGGATAAATGATAAATTAAAGTCATAGTTTTGTCTAGCTTATACCTTTCAATTAAATTGTTAGATGCTAATGGTCTGTTATTTGCCCCATAACAATTAACCAAAAAAAAAAAAAAAGACAATTTTCCAGTGAAAGAATTTTACCTTTCTTCAAAAAATTAGAAACCTATTTTAAATAAACCCCAATTCAAATTTTTTTAACACACCAAAATTCGATTTGTGAAAAAAAAAAAAAACTTATTTAATCAATTCACGAAGAAATACCAAATTAGAACCATTCGCTAATTGAATGTTAACACTTGTTTATAAATTATAATACTCACAAAACAATAAATCAATAATTACCAATACTAATGAATCAAGGGTGTGTTAAAAATTCTAGAGAGAGCAAAACAAAAAAGAATTGGTAAATTTGTTTAAATTCTATTAGGAATATTGATCTAATGGCCAGATACTACCAATTGATTTTATTTGAGTTCTTCTGTTTGAAACAACTCAACTTTAACATAATATCAATTGTTGAAAAAAAAATTGATCGAATCAAATGAGTTACGTAATTCAAAAAATGAAATGAAAACAAAAACTAAAAGATGAAAAAATGATTTTCATATTTTACAAAAATCAAAATTATATGCAATTTGAATGAAATTGTATTATTGTGATTCTTAGGAACATTTTAGCTGTGTGGAAAATTTTGAATTTTAGTTTATTTTCAATAATCCCCAAAAATATTTTATTAAACTTGAGGGAAGCCTCATCAACTGAACGATTTTGGCTTTGCAAATGGGTTAAGATTTTAGAGTCATAACATTTTTTCATTTTTTCAATATTCTTTTCATTTCAGATTTTACTTTCATACATTAAATAGAAATGTATAGCATAAAAAAAGCAGGATAAAACAATAAATTGAGATCACAATTAAAGTCAATTTCTATTTTTTCTTTGTATAAAAGAAACATTGGAAATAAAACTCCAAGAAAAATTTTTCCTTTTTACATTTTTCTTTTGTAAAACTGAAAAATATATTTTTTTATTTGATACACACCCATTTACAGTGAAACTAAGAATCCTTGAAGTTCAGTAACAATTTTTAAACTTATAAAAACAGTAAAAAAAAAATTCACAATATGGGAAAATTCAGGTTTTTTGTTGAATTGTTATCAACAATTTTACTCTGTTTGATTGATCTATTCTCAAACCAAAGATGCGAGTAAAATTTTTACACCAAGGTAAATAATAATTACATTGTTGTGAAAAATCATAGTTCCCTTAAAATCATAAAATATAAAAAAATTCGAAAGTAACTTACAAAAAAGTGAAATTGGTCATATGAATCTTTGAAAAATTTATTGTATATTATTTACCACAATTTAAGAGTTTAGTAAAACCTAAAATAATTCTCAAAAAAATTCATTTTTTTTCATCAATCAATTACACTTTTTAAAAAATAAATTTTTGTGATAGTTTGATGAGCTTTTCTATAAATAAAAATATATTCAAAAACGATGGGTATGAAATCGATGAAACAGGATCCTTAAAAAGATCGAAGGATCAATTGTCATCATCTTTTTCATCCTCTTCTGATGAACATCCTTTTAAAAAAACTCAACAGATCTTAACTTCGGAGTCATCAGAAGAACTAAACGAAAGTGCCAAACAAACCAAGATCTCTTTTTCAAATTATAAGTTCAAGCAATTAGAAAATTCAAATTTAATAGTTCCTGAGGATCAAGAAGGCGATGGCCAAAATTGTAAACTGTATGTTGGCAATATTGATTTTGCTACCAAAAAAAAAACTTTACATGAGCTCTTTTCTTCGTGTGGAGAAATTGATCACATTTGGATGCCTTTAGTATGGAAATTTTTCCCTTGCTTTTTTTTGATCCTTTCAGTGTTTCTTTTTTTTTTTTACAAAAGTTTTGTTTTCTTTTGTCTTGATTTGTAAACTTTACTCAAATTTTATTTAATTCATAGGAAAGTAACAGTACTCGTCATAAAGGATTTTGTTTTATCAATTTTAAGTCTTCTTCTTCTGTGGTAAAAGCTTTTGAAAATATGAATGGTCATTTTCTTGGAGGAAGGTAAGAACACTACTTTTATTCTTTCTTTATTTATTATTTTATTTATTATTTTCCAAACTGAGATTTTGAAACACAAAAAGACAACACAACTTCTTTTGTCTTAATGGAGAAACAAACAACTAATTCAGGTTGAAGTTTACTTTTTGAAATACACAACCCCCTGATCTTAAAACCAAGTGATTGATTGATTTGCTTGGGTTCCAATTTTGAATGCCGAAAATCCATTTTCTGCCTATTTTACGGCTCACGGCTTTAAATTATTCCTTAAAATTATATTACGATCTCATATGGTGAACCTTAGAAAGTGTGTTCTCCTCCTCAAATTACAGCTAAACAAATGACAATTTAGAAATTTTCAAATTAACAATCAAGAATTTTTAAACAATTTCCTTTATTTCCGCAAGAGTGAACATTGGCGATTTTCAAACAATTGACATGTTGGAATTTTCTTCTGAGATTGCAACAAAATTTTGAAAATGGAAGAAGGCCGATATTGGACACACAAAGGATATACTATCAAGATAAAAGTGATTACTGAAATTGGTAAATATGCTAATTGATTTAACCTGAAATTAAAGAAAAATTTTCCTTTCAAATTTCCAAAGAATTATTTCATCGAAATAACTTTGAAAAAAGGAAAAGTATCTTCACAAACTGACTAAAAATGAAAATGGCACCTCATTAAAATAACTTTTCTCTATTGATTCTTTAGATAAAAGCTGAAAAAATTTAATTTGAAAACGATAAATATAAAAAAAAAACATTTAAACATCTTCATTTAAAAAAGTGAGTACTTTTTTAAAATTTTTATAAAGTTTTCTGTTTTAAAAAAACGAAGACTTTTTTAGAATTATAACTTTTTGAAAGTTTTCTTATTTAAAAAAGGTGAGGACTTTTTTAAAACCTTTTCAAAGTTTTCTAGTTTAGAAAAAGGACGAATAAACCTTTAAATGCGAGTAAGATGTTGGAGTGAAAAGAAAATCACTTTTTTGAAAAAAAAGTTTTCACTTTATTAAAATGCAAAACTTTTAAAAAGTTTCTATTCTGAAAAAGTCCAAACTTTATTAAAATTGAAAACATTCAAAAAGAGTTAATCCGGGCAATCTTAAAAAAAAAGAGTACACACTTTTTTAAAATAGCTGTGTATTTATAAAACAGTTTCAAAAAAGTGTGACCAAAAAAAAAAAAATTCAATATAGTACCCAGAATAAACAATTGTTATTTAACACCCGATTTATAGTTACTTTTGAAACCATTTTTATCACACCATTTTAAAATGGCGGCAACAATATATAAAATAAGAAAAAGATTTTTTTTAACCAACTTTAATAAAAAAATATAAGGATATTAAAGTTGAACTCTTTTCCGAGATCTTTTTTTTTTTTGGTACCTTTCCACAAACACTGGCTTTTTGATTTTTTGTCCAAAATGGCCAGAATTTGTTTTTTTTCACAATGTTGGTGATTTTTTCACCAAACCCTATAAAAAATATTATATAACATGCTATACATGTAATATAGAGGATTTATAAATGTTAAAAGTGTTATGAAATTTGAAAGAGGCTCATTAAAATATAAATAACATCATCTAATAACATGTTATAAGCAAATGAACAAATTTTATAACATTTTTTTTTTGTTTTAAAATTTTGTAATATGTTATATTGGTGCTATTTATTTTTTTTAAACATAAACTTTTTCTTTGTTAAAATTTAAAGTAAATAATTTTTGATAACTACAGATAAGATTGCGACAAGATTAGAACTCTTAAAAACTTTAAGATAGTATAGTAGTCATTGTGGAAAGATTTTGAGAAATCCTTAGTATTATTAGTAAAAGTCTGAAAATTTTCTGATCTTCTTATTTCCAATTCTAAGTAAAAGACTTCTTATTTTACTTAGAAATATAACTTTAAATATGATATTTAAAGTTATTTTAGAAGACTTTAATAATTTTTTTTTTCCATGTTGTTGAATTGATAACAGCGAGATTAGTGAATGTCTCAATTTTAAACCATTTAAACAAATATTTTGGTTCAAGGAACCAAACCATTTGTTCTTTTAAAAGCTAAAAAAAAAGTACTTGATAATTTGGGGAATGTTTGAAAAAGGAATAAATTCCATTTCTTTATTGAAAAATAAATGCCAAAAATCAAACAGTGTTTTTTTTCTTGTTTAGAAAAAAACCAATCTCATTTTTAAAAAATAAAAATTTTTTGTTCTCTTTTTCTTCAAAAAAAATGAGAGAAGAGACCATTAATAAAAGATTTTGAAAGGAGAAAAATAACAAAATTACAAATTTAAGAAAAATCAAAAATAAAACAGTTTTTTTTTACTATGCCAAGTCAATAAATTTTAGTGGAATGTTCAAAATTAGTCCTAGTTAAGAACGCCAAACACATGCCGGTTTTTATGTTTGATCTTTTTTAAGCATTGCTCGACAAATGGGGAATAAAAGAGGAAAGATATCTCATTGAAAGAACGGACGATCGAGTTTGTCTTTGGTAAATTTAAACCAAATTTTGTTTTGGATAGAACAAATGAAATATTTAACTTCAATGTTTTCGATAGTTCCATTGTGAGAAAAAAAGATCTTTTGAAGAACAAGTTTTTCAAAGTACCATTAAAAAATAACAAATTAGTTTTTTTGTTTTAATTTGTTCGACGAGTTAGATCCTGAGTTGAAAAAATAAATAGCATTTCATATTGTTTGATTTGTTCAAAAATTACCCTTATTATAATTATCCGTTTTGGATCTCCTTCCTAACTCAAAATATAATATTCTTCTATTGTTGAGAGGATATCCATCGTCGTTTTTCGAACACCTCACTATCATCTTATATCACTTCGAACAATATCATTTTTTTTCATTCTTCCAGTCCAAAATCAGATTAAAACAAGGAGATTGTTTCCAAATCAAAACAATAAACACAATTATATAAGATAAAACATGTTATATAATGTGCTATAAATTAAGGATATTATAAAACAATAACAGAATAAAAAAGAATAGAATACTTAATACATCTTGTTAAAAATGTTTCACTATAAAAAACTTTGGTAGAAAACTATTTTATATCGTAAAATTGACATTAAAAAACTATTTTTTTTTAAACGAATTGTAATTAAATATTCTCAATTTTATTTTTACAAAGAATTTTGAAAAATAAAAAAATTATTTAATTAAAAATTTGAAATATTTTAAAAGAATAAAAATTATTAACATGGTAATAAAACAAAATCTTGCAATTTTTTTTATTAAAAAATCACAATAAAATCAATATTTTTATTATAAAGATGTTATATGATTGTTTTAAAATTATTTTTTTCTTAGGGAAAGAACCACAAAATTATTTTTAAGAGAAAAAATAAGAATTTTTATTTTATTTTTTTTTTATTTGCTTAAGGGAGGAGTTTTTAATTCCTCTTGTTTGGCCTAATAAAAAATAAGAATTTTTATTAATTATACTATGTTAATTTTTGAAAAACAAATATTTTTAATTTATTTTAAGGAAGCAGGCACCTTTTACCATTTTGAAAAATTTTAATTGCGACAACCTTACTGAAAAATGATTTTTTGAGTGCTATGGTATATTGAAACTTTGAAACCAAAATACCACTCACTGCTCTATTTGTGAAAAGAAAAAGAACCCAAAGTAAATAAGAGTTGAATCTTTAATTTTTTGAACATTTTTTTTGTGCTATTAAATTTTTGGTTTTTTTTAAAATTAGGTTTTGAATCTATAAATGTGTTTTTATGAGAATGTTTAAAATTAATCATAGAAAAAACCAAAAAAATAGACCTGAGAAGGTTGTGTCTTTGAAACAAATCTTTTCTTTTAGAAGGCCAAATACGAAAGATCACCTTTCTAGACAAATTTGTTGGAATCAAATGACAAAAATCGACCAAAGTCTATTTTCATAGATTTTGTATTTTATCTTTCTAATTTGGATGAATCCAAACAATTTTATAACCTTGAATTTCTGGACTCATTACTATTTATTATTATTTTACAAAACATTTTTTTACAAATATGTTTTCAAAATTTTTTTTTCAAATATTTTTATCAAACAAAACCAAAATAAAGAATACTATTTCAAAAATTAAAATAAAGGGAATTGAATTCTCGGAATCAAAAAGCAGTTACAAAAGATTCAACCCAAAGAAAAAGAGAAATTGAGAAAAAATTGAAATCAGAATTCAGAATTATTATAGTTTTTACCAAATTAAATGGAAAATAAATAATTATCAAATCAAACAAACACACCCAATAAATCTTTATTTTTGAAGAGGAATTCAATAAACATAACCCTATTTTCTGAACCCAAACTAGAATAAGATGAATTAAATGAAAATAGGATTTTTAAAATTCATTTTGGAAATTCCAAAGAAAATAAAAAGTAATTTGTGAATCAAAAAATTTTTAAAAACAAAAGTTTTTCTATGAAGAATTAAAAAGAAAACCAAGTAAAGAAGAAATAATTGTATCAAATGTTACAGATATGATCAATAAATAAATGATTTTTTATTTATTATTTTTGGATCAATTTTTTTGATTTAACATTTTTTAGTTGGTATGTAATTGGATTATACTGAGATATCTTGACACTTCTCATATTTATTAAAATATTAATGTGTTTGGTTAAAAAAATAATTTGAATAATTCAGTTTTGCATAAATGGTGGCACTCAAAATTGGTAAAATGTACTTACCCCCTTAAATAAATATATACAAGAAAAATAAACAAAAAATAATTAATAAAAATTAAATATCAAAAAAAAAAAAAAAAAAAAAAACAAAAATCCAGCCACTCTACAAAAATTTCATACCCTTTAACTGTAACAGAACTTATAGATCTATCTTTTATTCTATACCCAATTGATTTACAATTAAATAACAATTGTTGAAAACATTAAAATTATTAATTTTTTTTATTTGGTTTATTAATTTTATAATATTAAAAAAAAAAAAAATAAAAAATAAAAAAGAGAATTAAAAATAGGAAGGCCTCGTCATGGTTCAAAGCAAAATTTAACAAATAAAATTGAAATAAAATCAAATAAAAATAATGATAATAATAATCAAAACAAAAATCAAAGTAATAATAAAATATATGTTGGTAACATTGAATGGAGCCTGAATGAAAATGATATTGTTAGTGTCTTTAAGCAATTTGGGCCAATTGAATCTTTTAAATTAATGCACAACACTGAATCCGAAACCCATAAAGGATATGGATTTTTGGAATTTAAGAACTCAGAATCTATAGATATAGCCATCAAACAAATGAATGGTTATTTTTTAGCAGGAAGAAATTTAAAAGTAGGCAAAGTCCAAAAATTCACAAACAATAATATAAATACTTCTAACAATAATATTGGAATCATTCCAAACCCATTCCCACTTTTTACACCGCGATTGCCGTTGCAACTACCCCCACAATTGCATCCACAATTGCATCCACAACTTCCACTTCATCTGCAATTACCACCACAATTGCCCCTACAATTACCCCAATTGCCACCCCAATTGCCACCCCAATTGCCACCCCAATTACCACCCCAATTACCACCGCAATTACCACCCCAATTACCACCGCAATTATCCACCCAATTGCCCCCACAATTACCACCACAACTTTTATATCAAGGTTTTATGCTTAACTCAATGTTACAACAAACTGGGGGTATTAATCCCTTTTTAAAAGGATTGGGAAATCAAATTAATAACTTTAATCCATTAATGATGAAACAATTCAAAGGATCACAAATACAACCAAACCCATTTAGAAAAAACAATAATCAAAAACATAACCAACAATTTACTAATAGCCAAACAAACAATTTTAATGAAAGGAACTTTTCAATGCAAATTTTTGGATCAAATGCAATGCCTAGAAAAAAAAATATGTAAAAAATAATTATTATTACAAATATTTTATTTTTTTTGTTAAAATAAATAAAACATAAATTTAATCAATTTAGTTCATGTTGTTTGAATTTTTAGTTAATTTTGATAAGGAAAAATAAGAAAACAAAACAAAACAAAAAATTAAAATTATTTTAAGCCAGAATCACCCAAAAAATAAATTTTATAATAAAAGTTTAATATATCACAAACTCTTTTGAAAAATATCTAAAAAAACTTTTTAAGGGACTAGTCTCTATATTATTATTTTTTTTTGACCAATTTCTAAATAAGGATTCCTGATCTAGAAATATGTTTAATATTGAAAATAAAGATGGAATTTCAAATATAAGTAATTGGCAAAAAATTTTCTTAATCTCTATTAAATTTGGGTAAAAAAATTTAATAGAGATTAGTCCCTTAAGGGATTAGCCTCACCCTATATTTGTACAAAATTCAAATGTGTTGTAATTTGAAGTAAATGATATTATTACTCACGTTGTTTAAATGACTCTAAAAAAATCTATTATCAATATTATTGAACAATAAATTATTACAATTCATTTTTTATGAATGATCACAATTAAAAATGGTCTTTTGTAAATTTTTACTAATGAATTTTCTAAATCTAAAAAAATAACAAGAATAATTATCTGCAGTATTCTGATATTTAATAATAAATATTTAGAACCTTCAAAAGTAAATATTTTTAGAATTTAAATTTTGATTCTTTTTACAAAAAAAAAAAACAAAAATAAGCCTTTTTTTGATTCCAAAGAATCAAAACGATTCTTTTTTCAATATATTTTCACAACTTATTTCTCATTTAAATAGGTTTTAATAGTATCCCACATTTCTCAAAATTGAATAATTCACAAATAGGGAAAATTATTAGATTTCAAATTTTGTCAAATTTCAAAATGGCTCAAATTATCAATTTTTTCAAAATAGTCAATTCTATTGAAATATATTATCTTTAGGCACTTAAAACACCCTTTACTGTTAGGTTAAGGTATGTAAGAGGCGGTTGGGATGGTATGCTAAGATTGTTTGGAAAGTATATTAGGGAATTTAGACGAGGATTTTTTTAAAAAAATAATTAAGAGACGAATATAACCTATGTAACTAACTTTAAGGGGTAAAAAAAAAAAAAAATTAACTTTGAGAGTCAAAATTGCGTTTTGAACAAATTTTACAAAATATTTAGTATTGGTAATTTCAAGATTTTGAGTTTTTCTACAATTTCAGCAATAAAATACTACTAATCACAAAATAATCTTTTTTATCCCCCCCCTCACCCATTAAAAGCCATTAAAAACTTTCATACAAATAATAATCAAGAAACCCTTCAAAAACACGAAAAAATTCAATTTGACCAAATTTGAAAATTAATAATATACCCTTTAATTTTTGTAATTTCTTTTTTTTTTTTTTTTTTGATCTGCTTTACCTTTAAACCTTTGGTTATTTTTAACCTTTGCTTTTTTGAAATTTATTAATTTACACCACAAATATGCTATTTCCAAAAAAGCAGGAAAATTTTATTTTAAACTATCTTTATTAATCTCAATTTTAACATTATTATTCAAAAATCTAAAATCGTTATTCATCAAAAATTAATTGTTCATATAATTCATATTGTACATTTATAAGGTATTACTTTAATTTAAAGATATCAAAGTTTCTGATCTCACTTTGATATGATATTTTTTCGGTATGAAATTTGGAGTTAATTTTCTTTTTTTTTAATAGATAAAAAAATTTTCAACGAAGTTCAATACTGATAAAATTATGAATAGAATCGAAAAATTATTAGATTTCATTGTTTAAAAAATCTTTCGCATCTTTACCATATCGTCAGTTTTTTATTGGAATTTGACATACCTCTTTTTGTATTAAATAAAATCTTTTTTAAATATTGTCCAATTTTTGGAAATATTTTGTTTAAACATATTTTGAAATAAATCCAATAAGTTATAATTCAATTAGTATCGATAAATTAATCTTAATTTGATATTACCAAGGCATAAGTAGAACAACTTTAAAAAAAAAGAATATTTGTATTAAAAATCTGAGTAAAAAATTTTTACCTAAAAGGAAGAAACATAAAATCATCAAAATTTTACATAAAGTTGCTTCAAAATTAAATATCAAGAAGAAAATCTTCAAATATTTATTTATTATTGGTGTCTATGGAATCCTTGTAAATATTTTTTTAAAAACAAGCAAATTCCCAAAAAAGTTGAGTATTTTTTTTTTATATTTCAAATATTATTCACTTTTAATCTTGATTTAGTATCAAAAAAAAAAATTCTATTTTTGATTAACAATAATCTAAAAGAGAACATTTTTTATTCATTAATTTAGAGAAAAGAGTAATTATAGAAAATTTATCAAATAAAAAAAAAGAGAAGAAGAAAAATAATTAAAATATGTCTTAAAAATAGAATTATCATTTTCATGACCAAATAGAAACTATCCGCGTTCTGAATACAAAGGAGGAGTAAAAACCTGATAGAAAGATTATCGATTATAGATAAAAATTCCACAATCCGTGATTAATAATTGGTATTCCACATCTCTCAGAGTGGGGGCACTGGAGAAAGAGAACATTTTTTCTTTTTTTGAAAAAATAATCCAACAAATGTCTTTAACACAAGGAAAAAGCGAATAAAAACTGATTGCATGTTAATATTTTGTACTTTTTGATTCCAAATTTATATTTTTCTTCTAATATTCATTCAGACCATTTATACATATCCAATCCACTCACTACAACGGGACCCCTTTGAATAGAAAATGGTTTCTATATAAATAGAATTCAGAAATTATTACTTTTCAAAACAAAACAAAAAAAAAAAAAATGATTTCAAAATACTAACCTATTTAAAAAATGGTTTAAATATGATTTATATTAAATTAATTTTCATAATCAATTAATAATCGTTTTACAATTTCTTAAAAAATCTGTCAAAATCTTTGACAAATTAAACATTTAATTACACCTCATCGTTGAAATTTTTTTTTTTACCAAAGACGAATAATTATATAATTATATATAATTTTCAAACCTAAATATTCAAAAAAAAAAGCAACTATCAGCAATTGTTAAGAGAAGATTTTCATCAATTCTAAAATAAGGAAAAGAAACTTAATAAATTCAACATCAAAATCGTTGTAAATAATTCAGAAAACATATAATAACATTATAATTCTAAATTATTATTCTAATTTTTTTTTTTTTTTTTTTTTTTTTAAATATCAGACATATAAATAAATAAAGCAACAATAAATAATTTATCAATTACATAATTTGAAAATTTAAAAATCGGCCAACTCATCCTTTTTAATAAAAATACATAATTGTATATATATAAATTCAATAAGAATTTATTAAAAAAAAAAATAAAATAAGGGTAATATCAATTTTTTTTAAATACTTTTAGCCAAGGGTGTTTTAATAATTGCCTCGCTGAAGCTCTTTTTTTAAGATTATATTCAAACATTGGGTTTAAAAAATCAGCAATTTCTTGTGATTGTTTTTTATTAAAATTATGTTTTTCATGCAAAACTTTTTCCAGTGGCCAAAAATGTAAATTTTTAATACTTTTTAAATTTCCATCTTTTGAATCTACAACCTTACTGGAATTTGCACCAGTCAATAATATTTTTTTTGGAATTTTGCCAAACATTTCCATTATTAAAGCCAGGTGGTCTTCGTCTTTTGAATAACCATCACCCTTGCTTGGGGTAAACAAAACTTCACCCGTTAGTAATTCAAAAATCATACATCCCATTGACCAAATATCAGCTGTCCAATCATAATCATGTCCTAAAATTACCTCCGGACTTCTATATTCTCTTGTTTGAATTTCACTGGAAAAATGTTTATCAAACCAACAAGCATTGCCCAAATCAACAATCTTGCATTTAATTCGGTTTGGAGTTACCCTTTTTAAAAATTGTTCTCTCTTTTTTCTTTTTTCTTCTTCTTCTTCTTTGTTATTATTTTCATCATCGTCCTCTTTATCACTAAACTGTTTAAAAAGCAAATCCTGTTCATTTTGAGTTAAAGATAAACCTGAACCAGATTTTTCCATTTTATTTTTGTTTTTTTTTTTGCTACCAACCGGATTATTTTCTTCTTTATTTAAAGTTTTGATCAATCTCATTTTACTTTGTCTATGCTTAAACTGTTGGGACATTTGCCCCCCAGTTTTTGTGATGTCCATGAAATCTTCAGAACCGCTTTCAGATTCAGAATGCTCTTCAGAATTTTGCTTTGAATTGCTTTTATTTGTATTATTATTGGTGCTTTTGTTTTTATTTATTTTTTTTCCTTGTAAATTTAATTTTTTTTTTAATTCAGTTCTTCTTTGTACATGCTCCATTTTTTCTTTTAACCTTGAAGGAATGTTACCAATTTTACTATACAACATAATATTCTCAGGCTTAATATCAGTATGAATAATTTTACATTTGGAATGTAAATGATCCAACCCCCTTAAGATCTGTCTCGTGATTTCTTTTACAATCGGTATAGGTAAACCATCAACTCCATATTGCCGAATTAGACTGAGAAGATTTTTTTGATCAAGAAATTCAAAAACCATACAAATATCTTTTCAGTTTTAATTCATTTAAAATAAAATAAAAAATAATAATAAATTAAGCAAATATAAAGATAATAAAGAGATAAACGATTTAAATAAATAAACACAAAAAATTATAAATTTATTATTTGTTTGATATTTAAGAAGAAATATTGAAAAAATTGCTAGATGAGGATAAAAAAAAAATTATTAATCAATACTGATTTGAGATTTTGTTTTATTTTAAACAAGACTTTCGTAGTTAAGAATTAAAGAGCCGAATTTCAATTTTTAACAAACTCAACTTTACCCTTCTATCAACCATAGGAAAAAAATTCCAGATCAAACCAAACAAATTATGTAACTGGAAAAAAAGGAAATGAAAACAAAAGAAAAAATGAAATAGTTTGTTAAATAAAAATTATTTCCAAATTGAATGTGAAGCGTGGTTTTGCTATTCTTTTAACTTTTTATACTGTGTCCATTTTTTTTTTTTTTTTGGAATTTATGTTTATTAAATAATTTAATCGTTGGGCGGATTAGAGTATTTGATTATAACATGAAAAATCGCAATATGAATTACAATTTTATTTTAAGAGAAGTAAACTTCCTATTTTTCCTTCAAGGAAAAATAAATAATAAAATATTTTTAAACTTTCATTGTTAAAAAAAAAGAGATTTTTTTCATCAGATAAAAGAAGTGAAAAATACCAATATTATCAATAAATTCGTGATTTGGATATTAGATCGTGGTTACCATTTGAAAATTTGATTAACCCAACATTATCACTAATCAACAATACTGTTTTTATCAATAAAATATTAAAAAAATAGTTTTTTTTTAAGGGACTAATCTCTATTAAATTTTTTTACCCAAATTTAATAGAGATTAAGAAAATTTTTTATCAATTACTTATATTTGAAAAACTCTGTTTATTTTCAATATTAAACTTATTTCTAGATAAGGAATCCTTATTTAGAAATTTGTCAAAAAAAAAAAACAATAGAGACTAGTCCCTTCAGAAAAAAAATTTTTCTTCTTTTTTTCTTTTATATTTATTTAAAAAATTGAAATTTCAAACAATGGTTGAAACTACCAATTAGGGTTCTAGTCATTTACAGTGGATTTGCCCCATACCCAAGGAGTGACATGAAACCCAAAAAGACTATTTTGAAATTGCTCTTCTTTTGATTGACAAAATTCAAATAACAAAAAAAAAATTTGAAAAGGATCATCTTTGGCACAAAAATATAATTTAAAAAAAAAGTTGAAAAAGCATACTTAATTCTCAAATCATCAAAATTTAATACAAATAACTCGCTTCTCAATTACTAAAAAATCAAAATTCAAAAAAAAAATTTACTTGCTTCTTCTATTTTAAATTTTTAAAGGGTTAAATTTCTTCAATTTAAAACAAATTGTTTTCTTTAAGTAACAATCAATTTAATTCGATTTAATCTAATTTGTGAGGGTTTTATAACATTCTAAATGTGACAAAGTAAGGATTTTATAACATTACGGAGAAAAAAAATAACTCATTTGAGAAGATTTTTTATTATTTTATGTAAAAAATGAAGTAAAAAATCTTTGAGATCTCAAAAAGCGCCCAAGAGCGACACCTTAAAACTGTCATAGTTGAGTTCAAAATTATAATTCACAACCATTCAAATTGGAAATTGAGTGTCGCTCTTTGGCAGTTTTTTATGAAAATGTTCTCTTTTTTGATTTTTGATTTTTGGAGATCTATCTTACATTCACATACCGGTTAGTTTTTGATTGGTTACCAGGCACTCATAAAAATCACAAATTTTTTTTTTCCATTTCTAAGAATTATTTTTAACCGTAATGACTGACCCTTAAGAACCCATTGAAAAAAAGATGACTGAATCTAAAATCAATGAGTTGTTTTTTTTTTTCGAAAAGGGTTCTAGATACAAGTTAAATTCCCAAGAAGTAAGCAAATTGCCATTAGATAAAAGTGATGGATTGAAAAAAAAAAAAAACCCTTCAATTCAATGTTTAGCCTTCTATTCTTTTAAAATATATATAATAAAAACAACCAGAAGAAAGCAACTCATTCTAATAATCTTTTAAATCAATTACTGGAAATTTTCTTGTTTTAGGAAACAAAATTAAGATTCAAATACTTCTGATGACTGTATCTATTAGATACTCTTTGAATTAGAAGTCTCAAATTTAGTCACTTCAAAATTCTCTCTTTAACAGATTAGATGAGGTTTCGTATAACCCTTAACAATAAATCCAATTACAGGAAATTGTTTCTTGTCCTTTATATCAAGCAATTGACAAAAATTCTTAAAAATTCTAAAAAAATGTTTACAAATTTATTAAGGGTTATCTAAAAACAAAGCCATTTTGATGTCGTGTAGGTCAAAAAATTATTGAGATATTTCCTTTTTCTCTTTATGCCCAGAAGAACTCTTAAATTTCCACATTTTTAGAATATAAAATTTTATTAGATAAGATTATATACTTAATTGTAAATTGGTACTAAAAATCCACAACCCAGACATTATTGATAAGACTTGATTTTTTCAAAGGCTTTTATTGGAAACTAGATAATAATTGATTTCGAAGAAGAATGGTTTAGATTTTCTGTACCAATTTACAATTAAGAATATAACCTGATCAAACAAAATTTCCTATTCTAAAAATGTGGAAATTTAATAGTTCTTTGGATATAAAGAGAAAAAGGAAATATCTCAATAATGTTTTTACCCACATGACATCAAAATGGATTTGTTTTTAGATAACCCTTAATAAATTTGTAAACATTTTTTTAGAATTTTTAAGAATTTTTGTCAATTGCTCGATATAAAGGACAAGAAGAATTGTGTTCATTAAAATTCAAGGAAACGATAAAAATAAGTTTACTTTGGAAATCTTCTTTGAATTGAAATGCCTTGGAAGATGATTTTTTCGAATTTAAAAAAATGTAAAATGAAAGAAAAATTTTGTTTTGATTTTATCTGTATTTATTCTTACTTTTTCTCGAAATGATGAAAGTTAGCAAACAAAAAAAGTGAAACCTTAAAGCCATAAGGTAAGTTGTGAACAAATCGTCTTCAAATTTTTAGAAGGTAATGAATTATTCTTGATAACTGATGGAAAATTTGAAAAAAAAAAAAGTAATTTCTTTACTTTTGTAATTCAAGAGTACGATCACTAAAAGTTGAAATTCTCAAAAAAAAATCTTCTTTAGTGTGTGAGTTGTTGTGATAATTTTACCATTCAATAGCAAAAGAATAAAAAAAATTAAATTAAATCACAATTTTAAAAAAAAAAAAAAAAAAAATTATTACGTTTCCCATTTGGTCCTTGATGAAGAAAATGATCATGTAACCTTACAACTGGACAAATTCTATTTGTGTAATTCGAAGAACTCTTCATTAATATTTTGATTTCATCAATTGCAACTTGAGCGAAAATCTTGGAGGATTTGACAATTTTCAAAGCTAAACATTTTTCTTTTTTAATAATCCTCCCAGCCTTTGTCCGAACCATTTTACCTCCATATTTGATATCTTCAACCAACCAAACTGTTGAAAAGTAACCCCACCCGATCTTAAATAAGGCTTTGTATCGCTTTTTGAAAATTTCACCAACTTTTGTCGGGTGGTAGCCTCCTTTTTTATAATCCTCTGGATTTTCTTCATCAGACTCACTTGACGTGAGGAGTCCGAGTTCTAAATTTTCTTCGGTTTCTTCGCTGTTCAACTTGTTTATTTGTGCTTCCAAAGAAGTTAGTTTGCTTGGTTGCTTTTCTCTGCTATTGGTTATAGCTTTTTTTTTCGTTTTTTTGCTATTTGTAGAAGATTTCGTCTTTGGGGTTGTTTTTTTGGTTAGCGTTTTTTTTTTAAGAACTTGTGTTTTGAGTTTCTTTGTTGTTGTTATTTTTTTAGTTTTTGCGGGCTTTTGTGGAGAAGTCGGCTTTTTTTTTAATTTTGTGCCTGAAGAAAACCTTGTAACCTTTTTGATCCTTTTCTTACTTTTCACAACTGGTGAATTAGGCTGACTTTTTGGTTTTATATATGAATTATTTTTTTTGGTTGCGATTTTTTTAGGAGTCGGGGTTTTTGAAATTGTTCTTGAGAGTAAAGTACTTTTTTTATTCCTTGGGGGTGTTTTTAATTTTACTCTTGTTTTTGTTGGAGTTTGTGTTTTTGTTGGAGTCGGTGTGTTAGTCCTTGTTTTTCTTTTCGCTGTTTTTTTTGGTGGTGCTTTCCCTAATTCAACCCAACCCTGATCTTCTGGCTCAACATTTGTTGATTTTCGTTTTGCAACTTTGGAATTTCGTTTTATTTTCTTTTCATTGACTTTACTTTTTGATTCATTGACTTCATTTTTTTTAGTACCCACTTTGCTCCTTCGTATTCCAGATCCTCTTCCCAGTCCTTTACCTCTACCACTGCCACGTCCTTTAATTTGTCCTAGTCCTTTTCGCAATATTTTCTTTTGTCTTCCAGTTCCTTTGGTGTGTTTCTTTCTTTTTGATTCGAAGTTTCCGCCCTCAGTCGACATTCAACAATCGAAAAAAATTGGGAAATTATTTTCAATTAAAAAATGGATGTAAATTTCTCCAAAAAAATTTTTTCTTTTTGCAAAATTTTTTTTTGTCAAGAATACTTTTCTAATGAATTTTTTTCTTTCTTTTGAGAGAGAAATTTGCTAGTCTTGAGATTTTATTTTTAACAATTTTTTTACCTTCTACAAAATGAAAATTCGTAACAAACCTGAAGTGATAAGTTAACCATAACGAGAACAAGAATAATCAAAATAATCAATTTAATAACAAGAATTCTTACTTGTTTTTGTTGATAAAATTTTTTTCTGGGAATTTTTATTTCCACAAATCGAAATTGTTCTTTCAACTCTTGTAAAATGGAAAAAAATTGTCAAATCAAAAATATTAATTGTAAAACGTTTATACACACAAACCAAAAAAACCACGAATCTATTTGTATGATTTTTAAAATGTTGAGGATTTTTTAAATATCTTTATTAGTTTTTTATTTTAAAAAAGTGAGAACTTAAGGGATTAGCGTCTACCAAAGAGAAGCCTCTGATCAAAGTGTGTTGTTATTGGACCAAATCACATTAGTGTTACATGGTTCAAATGTCTCTAAAAAATCGATTGCAAAGTAGTAATATTTGTTGATCTCATCAATTAAAAAAGATCTACTGTAGTCAAAATAACCCGTGCAAAAAAATATAATGCGTGTTTCAAAATAAAAAGCGTGTTTTTTTGTTATAGAAGACCAATACATTAACCAATCAAAGAAACCAATAATAAACCATAAAAAAATATGGTATTGGTTTCTTAAAGTTCTACTATTTAAAAACAAATTCTAAAAATGAAGGATCAAATTGAAAAATTTATCTCAAAAAATAGAGTAAATTTTTCAATTTGATCATAAAAAAAACAAAAAAATTCAAAAAAATTGAGAATATTATGGAAAATTTTCAACTATTTGCTTTCATAATTTAAATTTCACTGAAAATAACCAGACCTTTACTTTCAAAATTGATTTGGACTTAGGTATACTATTTGTTAGTAGATTGGATGTTGCCTTGGTACAAGAATAAAAAAAAGCACGGATAATATTTTGAAACATGGATTATAGTCGTTGTGCACGCTTTATTTTGATCAATGTATGTATTAGTAAAAAACCCAACAAATTCAGAATAAAATCTGCATTTCACCATAAATTTTATGATTGAATTATCAATATTTAGACTACAAAGTCATAAAATATCTGTCTTAAATTTATGGCGAAATGTAGATTAGTTACTAAAAAATTCGTTTTTTTTTAAAAATGAAATAATTAACGAATAAAGTTTTTTGTCAAATTATTTCTCAAATCATGCAAATATATTGATGCTATAATTAGACTTATAAAAAGCAAACAAAACTAATCAGTCTTTGGGCTTTTATGTTGATGATTATTGAGTTAATCTTTGAAATTCAAAAAATTTTTTTTAATTACTTTTCCAAATCTAGAAATAGAAACCCAAAATACAGTATTCTGGTATTACGTAATTTAGATTTAGAACTTTCAAAAGTATCTATTTTTTTAATAAATTAATTTCAAAGATTAACTCAATAATCATCAACATAAAAGCACAAAGACTTATTAGTTTTAATTGCTTTTGATAAAGGTACTTATAGCATCAATATATTTGCATGATTTGAGAAATAATTAGTCAAAAAAAAATTATTGGTTAATTATTTAATTTTCAAAAAAAACAGGATTTTTTTAGTAACTAATCTACATTTCGCCACAAATTTAAGAAAGATATTTTGTGACTTTGTAGTCTGAATATTGATAATTAAACCTTGAATTTTATGGCCAAATGCAGATTTTATTCTGAAATTGCTGAGTTTTTTTACTAATACATAGATCATTTTTAATTGATGAGATCAACAAATATTACTATTTGACTAATCGATTTTTTAGAGACATTTGAACCATGTAGCACTAATTTTGTTCAACCAAATCACAACATACTTTGTTTCTAGGCTTCTCTTTGGTAGACGCTAATCCCTTAAGGGATGTAAACTAATAAAGATCTTCCAAAAAATGAAAAAACAAATCCAAAATAATTTTACCTCATCTTGAAATTTCAAAACCAAGTAAAAGTTTGATTATTTTTCAAGAAAATTACTTTTAATAAGATTTTTAGAAATATTTTTTAGTTTTTAAAAAAGTTTGATTAATTTTTTCTAATTTTAATAAAGTCCAAAATTCAATATATTTCTTAATTATTTCTAAAAAAATATATTTTCTTTGAAGAACCAAGAAAACTTATAATCTGAAAACAAAATGTATCAAAATACACTTGAAAAAAATGGTAACAACTATGTTTTATAATAACACAGTTTAAAAAATCTACTTAATTTCAAAAAAAATCACAATAATTATTTTTAACTTGAAAAACAAAATTTGTTGATTCATAGAGCATTAAAATCAATTTTCTCTTTTTATTGGATTAAAATCTGAGAAAATAAACCAAATAACAAATGTACAGATTTTCTATCAAAACAGCGAAATAATATATAAAAACACCCTTGAAAGAGTTTTTTAATCTCAGCACAATTGATACACTGAGAATTTCTTTTTGAAAAAATGAGAAATTTTCACAATTTTCATCATTTTTCACAATTTTTACCTTGAAATATAAAGCCAATATTATTTGAATATTTTAGAATTTCCATTTCAAATATAGAAACATAAAACAAACTTAGGATGTTCTAAATGTTTTTTACTATTTCTTTGATAAGTTTGTATTTTTTATACTGGGTTATTAAAAAAACTAGTGGTTACCTTTTTTTTAAAGTGAATTTTAATACACTTTCTTCACAGATAATAAAATTTCTATCATTCTTAAAACGAAAATGTTTTTTTTTGTTCAATTTCTTCAGATTGAAAATTCTTTTTAAGAAATGAAAGCAAAATAGAAAAATAACTCAACACTCTCAAGGGTGAGGATGTAGTCCTTAAATTAAAAATTCCACCCAAAAAACTTTTTTCAAACCTTGTAAATTCAATTTATAACCAAAAGAAATACTTTTTAATTTGATTATTGTTATTCAATAATTAATAACCCAATCTTGAAACTTTCAGTTTGTTATTAATAACCCAATGATTAAATGTGTAAATAGGTTTTACAATTATCAATTCTCAATTTTTTAAAGATTTCAAAAAAAAAATATAACTATTTTAAATAAATAATTATAACAATAAAATTAATATAAATTATTAAATAAATTATTTTAATACAAAGAATTCTTGGTTTATAAATCTTTATTAGTACAAAGTTAAGAAAATTTGTAATATATTTTTCTTGAGAGGGAGATAGTTATATCACCCTATACAGAAAGAAAAATATGATAGTTATTGTCAACACAATGGTTCAAATTGTGTAGGTTAATATTTATTGAAATGTGATGATCTTCAATGCAAAAAAATCAATCAAAAATAAATAAAAAGTAATAGAAAAAATTTTTTGATATTTTTTATTCGTTTTTATTAGATCTTTAAAGCGACAAATTTTGAAATTCTAAGAAAAGTATTATAAGTAATTACTCACAACTAAAAAATTATTTTTTTCTTAATTAAAATATTTTTAAACAATTATAATCTTTACCCCCTTTAAAAATCTCAAAAAAATGAGACTATCAAAGTAAAACACCCTTTGAATTGTATTTTTTTTAATAAAAAAAATAATTGGTTAATTAAGATCTACATGAAATTCACATTTCTTCTATCCATCATCCCAATTTATTTTTTATATTTAGAGACTTTAAGAAACATGCCAACTATTAATTTCTTAAAAAAAAAAAAAAAAAAAAAAGAGAGAGAAAAAAAAACCAATAATACTCATAATCAGTAGAGTATTATCTAACAAAGATTTTGTTTCTTGAAATACCCAATATAAATAAACCCCGAAAAAATGATATTTTTATCATGTTTTTTTTTTAGCTTATCTTTCAAAAAAAAAAAAAAACGATCTTAAATTTATCTGAAAATTTTAACTAGTTGCTAAAAAAATGGATTTATTTGAAAAAAAAATAAATAATAAAAAAATAGATTTTTTTTAAAATTATTTTCTGAAATATAGGAAATATATTGGTTTTATAATTAACTTTATAAAAATACTAACAAAACTAATCTGTCATTTATTTTTCGGTTGATGATTATTGGGTAAATCTTGAACTTAAAAAAAAATTCAGTTATTTTTATGTGTTCAAAATAAGAAGTAATAAATACTGTAACAAATGTTATTTTGAGTTTCTATTTTTAGATTTTGGAAAAATAAATCCATTTAAAAAATTTCGACACTCCACAATTTAATAATTGGAAAAAAAACAAAAAACACTCAATTTATTGAATTGATCCAAACATAATACAAAAACATTTAGGTTATCCAGTATTAATAATTTTACAAGTAATTATTTTTATCCAAATAAAAGAAAAAATTATAAAACAAAAAAATAAAAATCTGATCTGTCCTAAATAATGAAACCAGATGAACAAAAACATTAATTAGTAAATTTGTTGAAATTTCAATAAATTTAATTTTATTCCATCAAACGATAAGATACCATCAGCTGATTGTATGTGATTTTTCATTTTAACAAACCCGGTACTCAACTCCTATCAACCATCTAAAAAAATTACAGATCTAAGGAAAAATATTCAATAAATGAAAAAAAGTTTTGAAAACAAAACAGAAAAAACAAAAAGAGCAAAAATGATTTATAAAATCGAAAATTATTTAATTAACTGAAGGTAAAGGGTGGTATTGTTATTCTTTCAATTGTTTATGTGGTGTCCAATTTTTTGGAATTTAATTTATTTTAGAACTCAAAAATGAAAAAAAAAAAAAATAAAATGTTAAAAAATATTCCAAATACTGGAAAAAAAAAAAAAATCAATTGTTAAATTTAATTTATCAATATCTTTTGAAAGAAATATATTATTTTAAATTGAAAAAATATGATGATTTTTAAGACTATTAAAAAAATATCTATTAAAATAATCTCTCCACTAATTCAAATAAAAATATCAAAAATTTTACAATTAAAAATGAAAAAAATATTCCGGAAAAATTTCATTTTTTTCAATCTTCATATAAATATCTAATAACGTTGCAAACCTTTTTCAAAATTTTTATGCACAATAATGTTTATTATATGATTATATGTCCAAAAGACAAAATTTAGAGATTTTTTTGAAAAAAATTATCCTTTATATGTATGGTCTAAAAAAAATCTCTCCGAATTGTAAAAATGAAATCATCCCAATTCTCTGACTTTCAAATTGGTTTTACAATAATATTGAGTTTATGACAACAATATAAATATACTTGAGTATACTATTATTTTCCAATTAAAAAATGAAAATTTTTAGTATACCTTCCAAAATATTTTTCTAGTTTATAAGTTGGAAGAAAATCAAAAGATCTTTACAACATCGTTTAAGGGACTAGTAACTCTTATTTATTTTTTTTTCCCAAAGGTAATAGAGTAATTATTTACATAAGGATACAATTAAGACCAATAAGAAACTTCGTTTGTCAACTTTATAGAAATGAATAATCATTTTTAAAAGATTTCATTTTTCCCGATGGAATTTTCAGTCAAAAGATCTGATCCTTTTTTGTTGGGTTTTTGGATCAAATTAGAAAAATAAAAATTTGCCAAAAAATTAATTTTTGAAGAAATATCACTTTTAGTAATTTCTGAGAGTCTTTATGAACAAGTAACGTTGTGTCTTTAATATTATTTTAAAAATAAATCAAATATTGTATCCTTGACGATATAAAAAAATTGAACTTCTATTTTATTCAGAAATATTTATTCAATTTCTTGAAATTTAAAAGACTTGTCAATATACTTTTTCAAATATCTAGAGTATAAACAAGGAACTTTTTGTATTAAAATCAGGTATTTAATAATATCTATTATTTTTTTTTATTATTAGAAATATGCATTTGAATTGTTTTATTTGTTGCAAAATCTTGAAAAAATTGAGAAATAAATGTAAAACCTTTTTGATACATTAAATCATTGGGTTGTTAATAACCCAATGAAATAATTAAGATGGGGTTTATAATTATTGATTATAAATAATCAAATTAAAAAGTATTTCTTTAGATAACAAGTTGAATTTTCCAGGTTTTAAAAAAGTATTTCGGGAGAATTTTTAATTCGATTCTTTGGTTCTTTTTCTCATATTTTTTCATTCAATAACTAGAAAAAATAGATTTGGTCTGTTCTTGGAATCAAAAAATTGAATTTTTTTTACAAGTTTAAAATAATTATTGTATTTTTTTTGAGATAAAGTAGTTTTTTTAAACTTAGTTATTTTAGAACTTAGTGGTTTCATTTCTAAAGTGTATTTTTGTACACTTCCTTTACAGGCTATAAGATTTCAATCTTCTTTCAAAGAAAATAATTTTTTTTAGAATAATTTGGAAATATGTTGAATTTTGAACTTTTTAAAAATGAGAAAAATGGATCAAACTTTTTAAAACAATAATTCATTTCTGAAAATAGTATTAAAAGTAAGCCATGTTTGTAGTTATCAGATTTTTACTTTATTTTTCAATTTCAAGATACGGTAATTTTTTTTTAATTTGTTAGTAAATTTACTTGAAGCTTTTTTTAGTTTACTACACAAGTGTAAAATTTTTTTTACGATTTTTTTCAAAAATTAAAAATTTTTTAAGAGTGAAAATTCGTTTCACAACATAGTACCTAAATGAAACCTGAAGTCAATTTTCCAATATCTTTATTTTCCGTTTTTATTCTCAAAAAGTGGAAAAAATTCTGATTTTTTTTCCTATTAAAATCACTAGAGAAAAAATAATTGTAAATTTTTGTAATTTTTTTTTATCATTTTTTTTTTTTTTTTGAGTATTAAAATTTCCAAAAAGATATAATTTTGATTATAGTTTGATTTAATGATATGTTATTTTAAACATTAACATCCAGTAACACATTATTTGGAAATAAAATTTTACCAAAAAAAAAAAAAATATTAAAAAAAAAAAAAATTCATCTCTAATAAATATTTCACTTTCTGTACAGTCAGTTTCACTTTTAAGGCACAAACTTTCAACGAAATTTAAGGCACAAAAAAATCTCAAATTAAGGCACAAAATTTGGAATTTTTTTTTTTACAATTTATTTTTACTAGAATTTGAATTTTGTGCTTTAATTTGAGATTTTTTTGTGCCTTAAATTTAGTTGAAAGTTTGTGCCTTAAAAGTGAAACTGACTGTATAAATAATTTTGAATTAAAATATTAAAAGATATAAAAAGTAATAAAAAGAAAGATAAGATCTAATTTTATAATTAAAAATTGTAATATTTAAAAGAAAAAGAAATTATTTAATATTTAAGAATCGGGGTAAATGTGGATCGAACCACGATTTTTTGATAAATTTTATTTTTTTTAATAATTCAAAAACTGTATCATTTTTTAAATCATAAAAATTAGCAGCAATAATTGATATTTTTATTTGTTTTCCATTTCTTTTTGATTATTCCATGATGTCACATAACTGAAAATTATATTGTTTAATAAGAGTTTTAATAATAATAATAATAATAATAATAATAATAATAATAATAATAATAATAATAATAATAATAATAATAATAATAATAGATTTCCATTTAATTGCTTAAAATTTTATTTTAAATATACACTTGAAGAGTAAAAAACTTATAAATACTCACAAAAAAAAAAAAAAACATTAAACCAAGAGTGTGTTAATTTAAATTTTTTGAGAGAAAAAAACAAAAAAAATTATTGGTAAATTTCTAAAAATTCTATTAGGAATATTGATCGATCAAATAATTAGAGACAATCTAGTTATATTATTTTTGTTCTTCTATTTTGAACAATCCAATACTGTTACATTATATTATTCATTGGAAAAAACATATCAATCAAATTAAAAAAGTTTTCCAAAAAATGAAATGAAAATAAAAACTAAAAAGATGAAAAAATGATTTTCATATTTTAAAAAATCAAAATTATTTCATTTCTTAAGGGGGTAAGTACATTTTTTTTTAAATTTTGAATGTAATCATTTATACAAAACTGAATTATTACAGTCAGTTTCACTTTTAAGGCACAAACTTTCAACTAAATTTAAGGCACAAAAAAATCTCAAATTAAGGCACTAAATTTGAAATTTTTTTTTTAACAATTTATTTTTACTAGTATTTGAATTTTGTTCCCTAATTTGAAAATTTTTTTGTGCCTTAAATTTTGTTAAAAGTTTGTGCCTTAAATTTGAAACTGACTGTATTTATTATTTATTAATTTCTGGATCAAACGAAATCTTCAAATCATTTTTTGATAATTACTTTTATTAATTTTTAACGGATATACTTCTTTTATTACAGAAAAGAAAAAGAACAGCACAAATGAACATTGAAAACGAAATTGAAACAGAAACTGAAAATGAGACAATAACAATTGACACAACTTTGGTTACCAATAGTTTTAATGATTTTCAGTTTCCAAAATGGTTAAATAAAATCGATCAACGTTTGAATGAATTACAAGAAATCAAATTACCACTGGAAAGGAGTGACAAAACAAATGAACGACTTGAAGAAATCTTGGATCCCAATGAAGAGCTTGCAAGGTTAAGAAGACACTTTTCAAAACTCAAATTTAACTGTGTGGAGCTAGAAACGAAGCATTCCTTTTTAAACGAGTTGATAAACCTGCACACGCTTGATAGCCCGACTGAAGAACAGTTGGAACGAGAAAAAATCTTATACAATGAGCAAAAGGTACAAGAAAAGCAATTAAAAATGATTAGGAAGCAGCGCAAAAAAGAATCCAAGCAAATAATCGAAGAGTTAGCAAAAATAAATGAACAGTTTAAGAAAAGTAAAGATCAACTTATCAAACGGATTGAACAAACAAAGGAAGAGCTTTACGAACAAAGCCAAAATTCGAATACAAACCTTTCATTAAAAAAGCAAATAGCTCTCTTAAAAAAACGAATCAATGATCAAAACGATGAAATATCACAACTTAAAACAGAATTTTTAAACTTGGAAAAAGAGATCAAGCAATTAAACCAAAAAAAACAAAATTTAAAGGCAAAAAAAAGGACTAGTAATAATGATCTGAAAAATCTTGGTCAAATTTCAAATCCCAATCTTGTAAATACCCCAGTCAAGAAGGATCACCAAATTCAAAGCAAAATCCAAAGAGAGCAAATAGAACAAATCAAGCACATTTCGGAATGGTATACCAATATTAATTTGGTTCTCTCTCGTTTGTCTTCGTCCTTTGTTGTGAGTGTCGAAGAAAAGAACCAAAGAAAGATCGTAATCAAATTGAAAACACACACTTCCCAAATACCCTTAGAAACTGTCCAAAATAAATTAATCTTTGATCTCTCAAAAGAGCATTTGGTGCAAATCCTATTTTCCCCAAATTCGAACCAAATCCAACAAGTGCAAGTCTCTCCCGATTCCTTCCCCTTCGAAGACATAGTAACACATTCAAAAAAATTAGAAGGTGATCAAGGGATCAAATTTTTAATTCGAGAATTGAAACAAAGAATATATAACTATCAAAAAAGAAAGCAAGAAATACTTCAAATTGCAAAAAACACAAGAATCAAGTCAAATAAAACAGCAGAGAAAATACAAATAGATTTACAAAATGTTTCTCTCAGAGTCCAGATGGACCACGACTACCCATCAGAATATTCTTGTGTAAATTTATTAACAAATAACGATTTCCCTCAACAAATTCTTGTAAGTTATCTTAATTTTAATATAGATTTAATATTTGTTTTATTTTTAGTTAAAATTTGTTTTCGTCAGAGGAAAGTGCCCCTAAATCTTTTTCAAATATAAATTATTTTATTTATAATTGAATTTTGAAGAACAAATAAGAAATAAGTAGAATAATACACACCAAAGAACAGTTGATATCCATCTTAAGTAAAACTAATAAACCAATAGATTTTCAAAAAAATTGAAAAACTCAAAAGTCTTTGGTTAACCTATTTAGAAAAACAAGAACTTTCATTTTGATCTTTAATTGAAAATTCCAAAATAAAATGCAATATAAATCAATATGATTTTTCTACAATCATTTTCACTGTTTCAATAACCTTGTAATAATAGTTTTTCACGAAGTGACTAGAGATCTTGCAATAAAAAAAAATTCAAATGAATTACGTGTCAAAAAAAATATTGAAAAAAAGAAAAAAGTAAAAACAAAATTGGAAAAAATTTATTTCAATTTTGAATATTCCAAAATTAATTTTTTCTTCTAATACCCATTCAAACCCTTTAAACACATGTAATTAACTCACCACTATTGAGTCTATTTGACTGGAAAATGGTTTATATTTGTATTTGTTAAACTGTGAAATTCAAAAGAGTTTGACAAGTTTTATTTTATTTAATTTTTTTTCTGTTATTTGGCTTTCAAAAAATAAAATAATTACACTAAATTTTTATTTATTAATCTATATTGGTTATTATCTCTAAACATTTTAGTGAAATACATTATTATTCAAAAAAAAAAAAAAAACAATTAAACAAATTTTTTTCTAATGAAAAATCTGCACCTATTTTTGAAATTAAGCTTATTTTTCCAAACGTAATATTAAACCACATTTAAACTACCCATTATTAATGTTTTTATAAGTAATTATTTTCATCCAAATAAAAGAAAAAAATATAAAACGAAAAATTAAAAATCTGATGTGTGCAAAATAATGAAACGAGCTGAACAAAAATGTATATTGATAAATTTGTTGAAATTTCACCAACAATTGTTGATTGATTAAATGATAAGATACCATCAACTAATTGTATGTGATTTTTCGATTCAACAAACCCGACACTCAACTTCTATCAACAATCTAAAAAAAATTTCCAGTTCTAACGAAACAGATCACGTAACTGGAAAAAAGGAAATGAAAACAGAAAAAAAGACAAAAAATGAAAAAGTTTGTAAAATCAAAATTATTTC
Organism: Anaeramoeba flamelloides; assembly: GCA_027625915.1. Classification (NCBI taxonomy): domain Eukaryota; family Anaeramoebidae; genus Anaeramoeba; species Anaeramoeba flamelloides. Next base: position 980,902 of record JANTQA010000026.1, read on the forward strand.
CCAATTGAGTTTAAAGTGTGGTATTGCTATTCTTTCAGCTGTTTAAACTGTGTACAAATTTTTGGAATTTACTTTATATTTACACACTTTATTGAATTCAAAATACAATTTTTTTCAAAAACAAATAAAAATAAAATTTTAACAAATATTTTAGAATTGTTTTTTGATTACTGGGAATTTATAGATTATACAGTCAGTTCCACTTTTAATACACAAACTTCCAAGGAAATTTAAGGCACAGAAAAATCTCAATTTAAGGCATATTTTTTGAAATTGTTTTTTTTTTTCACAAATCAAATTATTTTACTAAATTCAGAATTTTATGCTTAATTTGAGATTTTTTTTGTGCCTTAAATTTTGTTGAAAGTTTGTGTCTTAAAAATGGTACTGATTGTAGTTATTTTTTCATATTTTTAGAAATATTTAATAATTTCATTGAAAAAACAAAAAATTGATGTTAATTAACCATATCTGCTAAAAGAAATTTTATTAATTAATTTATTAGGTTGTTTTTAAAATCTCTTATTGGTAATTACTCCCAATATCTGGAAATACAAAAATTGAATGGAGTTTAATTAAAACTAATTTTTTTAAAAAATATTATTAAAATCGAGTTATTTTTGTTTTTATACCCCCATTACACCGAGTAAAAAAGATTTTTTAATTTTCAAAGTATTTTTAATAAATTTAACATTTATTTATGAAAATATCTCTACTTACCCAATAAAATAAGATTTTTTTTTTTTTTTTTTTTTCGAGAACAAATAATGAAACAGTGGTAAAGTGTCTAACACACAATCCGAAGGTAGGAGGATTGAATACCCTCACGACATTATTTTTGATAGTTTATCATTTTCTAAAAAAGTTCCAAAAAATTCACTATAGTATAATTATAATTAAAAACCGCGCTTATGCTTCGTCGAACTGCTAATTATTTCAAGAAATCGTCAGTACCCATTTGGATCTTTTTAACTGTTATAAAAACTCTGAATAAGAATTGGAGCAAAACCCCCCTCAATTCATGGAAAATGTCTCATTCTTGAGAGAATTGATCAACTCAACTCTCACTTGTTTCAGCAATATTTCTAATTAAAATTAGGGGTTTGGTCAGTGACATATAGTACTAAGTTTTCCGTGATTTGGAAAGTGTCTAGGTTTTTTTTTTTTAATTTTTTAAATTAAAAAAAACCTAACGGAGAACAGGTGAACTTTCATTACTCAATTTTTAATGCAAAAAAAAAAAAAAAGATTTTTAAATAGTAAATTTAATTCACATTAAAATATATTACAAAGTCTCAATTTTTATTAATGTTTATTTGTATTTTCAAAGATATTTTTTTTTTTTCAAATAGGCTTTTATATATAAAAAATAGAAAAATAAAGAAAAAGAATCCTTCATGTAAATTATCAGATACTCCAGAATGGATTTTTTTTTTTTTTTTTTTTTTTTTTAACAGTAAACAGGTGATACCTTTTAATTTAATACTTCCTTATTTTAAATATATTTTTTTTCTTTAAATATTCTAAATTGATAAATATGAAAAATAAATCATAAACAAAAAATTCATTTTTACGAATTTTTGGCTTGTTGTGACATATATCATATTTCTATCGTAAAATTTTATAATTTTCTTTTAACTTTATTTATAATACCTTCTATTTTATTTCTTTAAAAATTATTAATAGAATGTCTTTGGAAATGAAGGTAAAAAATTGACAGATTGTATTTTAGAAGTTAAAGAAATTATTAAAAAATAGAATTTATATTATTAAATATGTTATTACACATTATTTATTATTTCTATTTTTGATGTTAAAATTTATCCCAATTTTAAAAATAAAATAATCAAACAATCACATTTTTCATAAAAATGTTACTATTCTCACATTTTTTGTAATATATATATATTAAGACCTTTTTTTGGTTATGTAATAACGAGATATTAGAATTTAACAGTTTTTTGTAATTTTTGAGAATGTAAAAAATAATATGCTTTTGAACAATTGTTTTTTTTTAATTATGAAAATAAGCAATAATTTTTTTTTTTTTCTATTTTTTCCATTGGACGAATTGATTTATATTGCAAAGAAGAGTTACAAGGGGAAAATATCAAGTGGTAACTTAATAATACTGGAGAGACTAAAATACAACATTATGAGTGACCTGAAAAGAAAAAAGAGAAAGCAAAGACAAAAAATATCGTGTGTTAAAAAAAAAATTCCAAGTATTCATCTAGATCAGATCGAAAAAGAAAAAAATTGTAGTAACACCTAAACAAAGACCTCCAAATGAATATTCATGAAAAATTATCAAATTAAATTAAATGAACCAAAAGTATCATGACTGTGATTTGGTGTTTTCTTTATTCAAGATATAGACTTTCCAAACCTACCATGAAATTTGACAGATATAGAAATTGACTTTTTTGTCTCTTTTAAACATAAAAAAAAAATCTTTGGTTATACGCTATGTCATAATTTTTTGGTTTGTGATAAGTTTTTTTTTAAATAAATTTCAAATTTGAAAGACAAAAATATAAAATCTTGTTGTTTATCAAATATATTGGAAAATCCCAAGTTAAGTTTCCAAAGATGGGAGATATGATTTAATAATCACTTTTTAATGGTATTTTTTTTGATTTTAAGGTCCTGATACATTAATCATCCACAAATAATTTGAAAATTTTTCTAAATAATTGATCATTCCTAGGATTGAAAGTTAAACATTCAAATTTTTATTTATTCTCAATCGGAAATTTTTTTTCTATTCTAAAATTTCATGGTTTATAATAGGTTATCACATAACCATAAAATCATGTCATAAAAAGGAAATTTTGAGATAGAAAATGAATTTTATGTGTATATATAGGTTTAATGGTAGGGTTGGAACAGCTGTATCATTATTTATTGTATTTATTGAATATCAGAAAAATTTCTTTGAATATTGGTTCATCAAGAAAAAAAAATTTTCAATATGAGTTTTCTTAAACTCATAATCAACTTTTTAAATATCTAGATCCTAAACAAAATATATATTGAATACATTTCATGGTAGCTTTGGAAAGACTTTATACAAGAATTATCAATTAAGAAATAATCATCGAATCTCAAATTATGACCATTTTCTATTTACTAACAATAAAAATATCAAAGATAATATGTTCCATCAAGTGTATTCTATTTTTTTTTAATACTCTTTAGTTAAAACGATCATTTTGCATAATTATTTTTTAAAAACATCAGTTTAAATTCAAAATATTTCACAAAAATGTTTAATATAAAATTAAATTCTCTATTATTGTTTATCATTACTTTTTTTTTTTTTTTTTTTTTGATCAGCCACATATTGTTCCCTTGTAAATTTTAGATAGAGTTCAATTTAAATAATAGTCTAATACCAGAAGTCCTCCTTTTCAATTTTTTTTTAATTTAAAATTGGATCTGAAAATTTTCTTGTTTATTAGGATATAGTTTTTTTTGATTTTTAATATTTAAAGTTCACTTTTTTTAAAAACAATTGATTAGTTTTTTTTTGAAAAATAAAATTAAATTAAAATGTAACTAGTGAATGCCGAGACAAGAACAAAAGTTGAATCATTTAACATTTCCCAAAGAAGATACAGACAATTCAACCACACATTCTATTGCTAAAGTTTATTTTATGATTAAAATTAATAAATAATTATTCAACATGACTTTGAATATTAAATAGGAAACATAAAAAATCAAAGTATAATAAATTTTTTTTTCTAATCTTATTGGACAATGTTAAAAAGTGAAAATTTGAACTTTATAGTGGCTACATCCTTAAGAAAGATATTTTTCAACTTTTAAATCTAAATAAACTAAATTTCATAATAAATGGCCCATCTTACATTTGAATTTTGAATTGCTTTTGTATCGTTTTGTAGTTTTTCCTCTCACAATGAAAATTTTGCAAATAAATCTATTTTTCTCTTTTTTATTTTTTCAACAGTGTTTTGTTAAAATGAAAAATGAAAATGAAAAATTGGAAAGAAGTAACAGATGAATTAATGAAAAAATTGGTTTCAAATATGAAAAAGAGATTAGATTTAGTTATTCAAATGGAAGGAGAATCAATAAATGGGTTTTATTAATTTTTTAAATTTTCTATTTTTTATGTAATGCTTCTTTCAAAATAAATGTACAATTTTTTTTTAACAGTTTTTTTTTATTTTTTTTTCTTTTATTTTTCGACAAAAAATAAATATCTCTTGAGTATAGTATTGAATATTAAAATCGAAATTTTTATATTATAATAGATAACTTCAATTATTAAAAATATTTTTCTTGAAAATTTGATTTTTAATGGGCCTATGATTTTGAAAGATAGCTTATTTGTGATAAAACCTTTAGATTTGTTCTAAAAGTAGATTTTTTTGGAAAAAAAACTTTTTGTATTTTATTCATAATAATATCATTTTTCTTTGATGAGATCAACTTTTTGTACTTTTTCCAAATCAAATTTTAAGATACATTTGTACCATGGAGACACAAAGTATTTTAAACCCGATAACAATACATTTGAATTTTAGACTTCTCTGTGATAGACACGAACCGTATAAATGTCATCTGAATTTTATAGTTGGTGAATATTATTATTACGAAAAATGCAATTATCAAGCGGTCTTACATAGTCAACTATTATAAGGGTTGGAAATATTTGACTTCACAGAATCTGATTTCAAAAACATTGATATTTGGATTAATAATAAAAAAAGATTATTAATCATTATTAATAAACCCACATTCCCCAAGACTTATCTATAAAACTGAAGTAAAAATTGATTTGACAAGAATTACAATTTACAAACGAAAAGTTAAATTCATTAAAAAATTAAAAATATTAGGATTTGATAAATTAATAAATCTTCTTCTCTTTAGAGAAAAAGAAAAAGAAACAGAAAATATTAATTGGAAATATAGAAATTTAAAAGAATTGGAATATGAACTAGAAAATGAAAAAATTAATCAATTAAAAAATAGTCCAAGTTGGAAAGTCGTTAGGTTTTCCAGAATTCAAAATAATTGAGTAAAATATTTGATTTTTCTCTATTCTTTCGAATTCTGGAAAACCTAGACACTCCACAAAATTATTTAAAAATAATTTTGATATAGGGAAATATCAACAAATAGTCATGTTGTCAAGTACCCAACTTTTTTAAGAATTTAAAAGTCGATAGAAAAATCAAATATTTTACTCAATTCTTTTGAATTCTGGAAAAATTAACAGTGGTTTGAGTTAAATTAAAGAAATAAAGGGAAAATTTTTGAAATTGTCTTTTTATTTCGTTAAATTAAAAAAAAACCCAACGACAAAAAATATTTAAAATGGAAAGGTTCTAACATCTATTTTAAAGTTAAGAAATTATACAAATTATCTTAATAGATATTCTTATTTTATAAAGAAAAATAAATCACAATTTTGTCAATAGTCTAAAATAAATAAAGATTTCGATATTATTTAAGATTTGGATCATTTTCTCTGAAAATTCCCATCCTCAGAAAATAATCCTGAAATCTGGATTTCTGAATTAAAAAAAAATATTTTTTCAATTATTTCAAATAATAATAATATTTATAATATTATTAATAAACAAGATTCAATATCTTTATTAGCTCTAGTGGATAATAAAACTATGTTTGAAACTTTTCAAACATTTCTAAATTCAAGTTTAGGAATTCTGGAAAGTGCCGTAGAGTGCATAGGTTTTTTTGAGGTTTTCTATTTTACTTGTGAAGTGTTCTAGTTTTTTTTGAGGTTTTCTGTTTTATTTGATTTTGAAAATCTATTGATTTTCGTTAGGTTTATTTGGCGAATCTATTGATTTTCTAAATAAATAGTTTTTATAAATAAATAGAATTCTCAAAAAAACCTACTGAAAATCAATAGATTTTCTAAATAAAATAGAAAACCCCAAAAAAAATTAACGAAAATCTATTGATTTTCCAAATAAATAGAAAATTCAAGAAAACCTAACGAAAATCAATTGATTTTCCAAATAAATAGAAAAATCAAGAAAAGCTAGCGGTTGTTTCCCACGATTCAAAAGAATAGAGAAAAATCAATGATTTTAATCAATTCTTTTAAATTCTGGAAAAGCTAAAGCCCTTTTTTTATACTTTTTGTTTTTTTTTCGAAAGTCTATTGATTTTCTAATCGGAATAAAAATTAAAAAAAAACGAACGAAAAATAAGCGGAATTTTAAACTCCTCAGGCCTTAAATTACAATAAAAAAAAAAAAAAAAAATTATTTACTCAAAAGAATGTTGAGCCAAGAGTTCTTGTTCAAATTTAAAATTGAGGTTTTTATTTTAAAAAAAAAAATAAAAAAAATATATATATATATATTATTTCTTCTTATCTTAATAAAATTTTAAAAACAAATACGAAAGGATAAACAATCAATAAATTCTAAATTATTATTTTTTTTTCATCTTTTATTCAAAAATTTCTAGATTCGAAAAGCAAAAAAAAGAAAAAAAAAATAATAAAGTTGAAAGAGATTTTTCTTCAAAAAAATAGAATAAATTAATGTAAAATAATTTCATATGATCATTATTATAAGAAAATTCATATATTAATAATTATTTTTTGGAACATTTGTCAAAAATCTCCAAAAGTGGAATTTTAGGATTTAATTGGTAAAATTCAACCATATCCTCAAATTCTTCTCGAATAAATTCTTGGTCCGTATCTGCGGTTATTGGGATTTCATCAGTGTATAAGAAAGTAATCAACAATTCAATCGATTCTAAAGATTTTCCAGAATAGTCTTTTACATTTTTAAGATTTTGATTCAGGTTGAGGAACATATCACGAAATAAACCACTTCTTGCTACTAAAATGAATTTATGGACATGAATTTCTTCAAATAATTCGCCATCTTCGTCATCTTCATCGCCTTCATCATTTTGCACAATGAGAGTAAAATCAGAAGTTTCTTCGTCAAATAGTAATTTTTTTAAATCACTTTTCAAGGATTTATTTTTTTGAGGGTCTTGTATTCCAAAATAATTTAATATTTCAAATATTTTTTTTCTATTTTTAAATTTTTCAGTATAAATCCATTTTAATAAAGCTTTGATTTCCATAATAGTACAATTTTCTTCCAAATATTTTTTTACTTCATCAAAAGGTTTTCTCAATCTGGTTTGAATTAGAAATTTATGAACGGGTATTTTTTGTATTTTACAATCAGAAAAAAATCCCTTTTCTAATATAATTCCAAGGTCTTGGCTTAAATAATTATCTTTGTTTAAATGTAAAAGAAATAATACATCAATATCCAAGCATCTTATTGTATTAAATGGTAATTCGTTTTCTACATCAAACGTGTATACTTTTCGCAAATTTCTACCATTTGAATTGTTAGTGCCGAATCTAGATCTACCAGTAACCCATATTTCATTCTCTTCTGTTAAGAATGAAATAAAAAAATAACCACAAGCAATATCTTTAATAATAATTTTATCTTTAAATTGTGGATATTGGCGAAATTCTAATAGATTTGATCCAAACCCATTATAGACATCCAAACCAGTTACATAAACTTTTCCATCAATTGTGAGGATTGTTGTATGTTGATAAGCACTTACTATTTTTGAAATTTTACTAGTTTGAAATTGATATTTCATCTTGGTTGGTTGGAATTTAGTTTCAGTTGTTCCATTTCCATATTGCCCTTTTTAATTGAAATAGTTATAAAAGAAGAATTATTAAAATAAAAATGGAGGAATTATTATTTTTTATTTTTTATTTTTGAAATTTTATTTTTTTTCATTTTTTATTTTTTATTTTTTTGGTATTGGTTTTTGTTTTTTTTTTCGGATCAATTTCTCGTTCGTTACTCAAATTAAAATTTTGGATCTTGTGGAAACAATATACAGTATCAATCAAATCTTAGTAACCCTTTAAAAAGGATGTTAGTTCATTCTTCTATATAAGCGATGAGTTTAAAAGTTTTTTTGATCTTGCAAATTTGTTAAGGTTTTTATGAAAATGTTACCTTTTTTTTTTTTATTCGGTTTCTTTAATTTATTTTTGTTCTTATTACAACAAAAAATTTTTTATTTTTATTTTTTTTTTCGAAATTTTGATCTAGGTTAGATTTAAAAAATTTATTTTTTATAGAATTGATAATGGACCAGTGATAGAACAGATAATGGGTCAGTGATACTATGACCAGTTTATAATTTGGTGGCTGTGGTACAATTCTCCTTACCCTCAATATTTCTGATTGTTTATCATTTTCTCAAAAAGTTAAAAAGCACATAAGTTACAATTTGAATTAAAAATCAGAACTTAAATTTCATAGAACCACTAATTCTTTGAAGAAATCACTTGACCGATTGATTTGATTCTTGTTGACCATTATAAAAATCGAATTTCAATAAGAATTGGAGTAAACTTGTTCTCAATTTATAGAGAGGCTACCTATTCTTGAGAGAATTGAATAAATTCTCCCCATTCAAGAATATCTTTAATTCAAATTTGGTGTTCGGGAAGCAGATGAGTGTTGTTGAGTGACAATGTTTTTTTGTTTTTTTTTTTCTTTTTCTTGATTTTTATTTTGATTAGAAAATCTATAGATTTTCTAAATAATTAAAAAAATTAAAAAAAACCTAGAACACTTTCTAAATAAATAGAAAACTCAAAAAAACCTAGAACACTTTATAAATAAACAGAAAACTCAAAAAAAGCGAATGGCTGTTTTTTTTAATTTTAGAAATGAAAAGAAAATTTTGGAAATTTTCTTTTCATTTTGATAACCAAAAAAAAAAAAAACAAAAGAAAGTTTTCCAGAATTCAAAAGAAAAGTGAAAAATCAATGATTTTACCCAATTCTTTTAAATTCTGGAAAAGATAAATGGGAGTTTTTTTTTTAATTTTTGAAATAAACAGAAAATTTAATAAATTATCATTATTTCAAAAATTAAAAAAAACCTAATGAGTATCAGGTGAACTTTTTGTTCTTACTCTTTGATGAAAAAAAAAATATAATAATTTGTGGTTTTTATTTTGTAATTAAACTTTTCTAATCCATGTGTTAATTAAATGAAGATAACATCTTTTAATAATCAGAATTTTAGATTATTGGGAAGGTAATTGTTTGAAATTGTTATATTCCCTAATAAAAATAATTTTCTATCAGGATGTGAAAGGTATAGGATACATCCCTAGCATACAAAAAGGGTTTACTACCTTGTATAAAAAATTAAAAAAATAAAAGTAAAATCTCAATTGATATATTTAATCTTTGGGTTATTACTAACCCACTGAAAGAATTAAGATTGGGTTATTAATAATTAATTAAAAATAATCAAATTAAAAAGCATTTATTTGGGTTATAAGTTGAATTTTCTAGGTTTTAAAATTAGTATAATGTGTAGAATTTTTAATTTAAAGTATTGATTATGTTTTTCTCAGGTTTTTTTATTCAACAAAAAAATAATTGATCAGAAATCTATGTTAAATAAGGTATTTGATTTTTTTCAATGTTTAAAAAAATTATTGTATTTTTTTTTATACAAGTAGATTTTTTAAAATGAATTATTTCAAAACCTTGTGATTTTATTTTTAAAGTTTCTTTTTGTTCCACTTCTTTTCCAAATAATAACATTTCAATCTTCTTTATCGAAATATTTTTTTTAAAAATTTGTAAATATGTTGGGACTTTAAACTTTTCAAAAATGAAGAAAAATGGATCAAACTTTTGAAAACAGAACTCATTCATTTCTGAAAATAGTATTAAAAGTAATTTACGTTTTGCAGTAATCAGATTTTTATTTCATTTTTCAATTCCAAGATGGTAAATTATTTTTTTGGATTTATTATTAAATTTACTTGAAGATTTTTTTTAGTTTACTAGTCCCTTACCGTTCACTTTTTTTTTTTAAATTTTCATTCAAAGAATATATTTGACAATTTGGATTGTTTTCTTAGTTTATTAACTTTTTAAATTAGTAATTTTTTGGTACAATTACTTCATAATAAAAATTCTTTTTGAGAAGTGAAAGTAAAATAACACAACAACTTAGCACACTGAGAGATGGGAACGTAGTACTTAAGACTTAGACCCCCACACACACACACAAAAAAAAAAAAAAAAACTGGAAAAAAGATTATTTTATATTAGGATTAAGATCAATGCTATTTTGATTCTAATTTTATCGATCTTGAACTTGGTATGACTTTTAATATTAATTTTAATAAAGTTTCAAAATGGCATTTTATTTCTTTTTTTTCCAAAATCCAAAGGGAAGTATAGGACCAAAATAGGCTGGAAGGTATTTAGTAATAATGAATTGTGATTTTTAGGTTGCCATTTGAAATTTATATTTAGATTTGATTTTGTTTGGAGCTTTAAAAAAATTTTTTATTTTAAAAGTAATTAACTGAGGAAAAAGCGAAATAAATATTTGAATTAACAAGGTACAAAAACCAATTTTCAGAACTTACCAACAAATCTATGAGGATTACACTCAAAAATTTGGATTTTGGAAAAAAAAAAAAATTAATTGCCATTTTGAAACTTTATTAAAATTAATATTAAAAGTCATACAAAGTTAAAAATCTATACTATTTGTTGCAAAATAAATTGAACAAAATTTTCATTCAGCTTTCCAAAACAATATTTTAGAATCATTCTAACCTTTCAAATTTTTATAATCTGAAAATCAGTTTAAATTCTTAATTTCCCTTTTAGAATTTGGAATTTTGATGATTTGTTTTTAATTATTGTTATTTGATTTTTTTGGGAAAGCTGAATGAAAATTTTGATCTTTATATTTTACAATTAACAGCAAAATTAGAATCAAAATAACATTGATCTTAAGCCTAATATAAGATAATCTTTTTCCCAGTTTTGGGGATGTAAACCTTAATGTTGTAACTATACTAATAAATTCTATTAAATTTCAAAAAATTTTTCGTTCAATTTTCATTTTTATAAATCTTCGAACTGTTTCTTATCAAACAGTCCACGACAAAGAATATTTTGAAGAACAACTAATTTTACAGAGTTTCTCAACACTTGACTTCATAAAATACTTCTTTCAAAGCTTGATCACAAAATTTCATAAAGGAAGTTCAAGTAAAAATTTCCAAACATTTATTGCAATTTATCAGTAATCGTGTTGAACTTTTTTTCCCCTTTTCATCTTTCTCACAATAGTCAAATCTTTTTTGCCTTCATTCCAATTCGACTGATCTTTGAAAATCACTTTTATTTGACAACAATAGTAATTCTTTTTTGTGATATGTTGTTTGATTAAAAAACTAATTTTTTTTTAATTTTTTCAAATACCAACCATCTTTTTTTTCTGACATTTGTGGATTAAAACAAAAACTTAATGAACCGTTCATCTAACCTTACAAATTTTCCATTTTCTGTATTAACCTTTTATAAATTGTTTTTAAAAGTTCTCTTATCAAGAGCAAAATACGATCATTTTGATGTCAAATGATGAATTGTTTGATATTAAAGCAGAAATAATAAAAAAAAGGAAAGAAAAAGAAAAAACAATTGCAAACTTTACCTTTGGTATTATGACCAAAAGCATATAACTCGCCATCAGTTTTAAGAATAAAAGAATGTATTCCATGACCACTAAAAACTTTCAGAACATTCTCATGTAATTTGAGAATTTGTGACTGTCTCAATTCCTTGCTGGGTAATCCTAATTCACCTTTGGAGTTTTTCCCACAGCCATACAAAATGTGGTTTTGGGTATTTAAAAAAAATGAAGAATAACCTGACGCATAAATCTTGTCAATATGTATATCATTTAAACCCGGAATCAAAGTGAAGTCAAGTTGTCTTTGAGTCCCACCTAATTCACCATGATTAGTGATACCCCACCCGTAGGCTTTTGGTTTTTCTTCATTTGATAATGCTAAAAAATGGTAGTGACCAGAAGCGATGCTTTTTATGCGTGGAATATTTGCAATTGGTTTTAATTTCGGCTGGAAAGTGGAGGGTTTTGTTTGATATATTCTCCCTTCTTCACTTAAAAAAAGGATGTTGTTTTTGTAATCAGCAACTACATCACGAATGTTAATTACTTCTTCAGGAAAAATCGTTAGGAGTTGTAATTTTTGTTGGTTGGTGCTATTGCCTCGTGTCCAATGTCCAGTATTGCTCCCAATTCCTTTAATGTTCGACATTTTGAGAATAGAGGCAAGAATCTAATTGAAAAAAACAAAAAAAATGAATTGCAGTTATCAAAATAATGCGTACACAACGACTATAATCCGTGTTTCAAAATATTATCCGTGCTTTTTTTCTTCTTATTGTACCAATGTAACATCCAAAATACTACCAAATAGTATACCAAAAGTTCAAATCAATTTTGAAGGTAAATGTCTGCTTATTTTCAGTGAAATTTAAATTATGAATGCAAATAGTTGAAAATTTTCCATAATATTCTCAATTTTTTTAGAATTTTTTGTTTTTTTAATGATAAAAATTTTCTTAAAAATTTAACTCTTTTTTTTGAGAGAAATTTTTCAATTTGATCCTTCTTTTTTAGAATTTTTTTTTAAATAATAGAACTTTAAGAAACCAATACAATATTTTTTTAAGGGTTTATTATTGGCTTCTTTGATTGGTTAATGTATATGTCAACTATAACAAAAAAACACGCTTTTTATTTTGAAACACGGATTATATTTTTTTGCACACTTCGTTTTGACTACAGTAGTTCTGGTGAGTAAAAAAGAAAAAATTGTTTTCACTTTTTTTGGTTTTTCCTACTTTTTTTTTGTTTATTTTTTCAATTTTCGAAAGTACTTTTTTCAAAACTTTCCTTCATAAAAGTTTAATCTGTGTTTCCAATTCAAAAGGGTGTTTTTTATTAAAGAAGAACTATATATTAATTGATCAACTTTATAGACAATAAAACCAATAAGTGAATCTTGTATTGGTTTCTTAAATATCAGTAAGGAAAAAAGGAATCCTAAAAATGAAGAGACAAAAATGAAAAGTGTTCTCAAAAAATAGAGCCACATTTTTTAAGAAGATTTTGTAAAAAAAGTATGAATAAAAAAAATATTCATATTTTCGAATATTTGAAAAAATTATGAAAAAGGTTTAACTAATTCCATTCCTAATTTAAAATTTACTGAAAATATCAAGGTGTTTACCTTCAAAATTAATTTGGTCTTAGGTATAACATTTGATGGTGAATTTGATTTTACATTGGGTTAAGGAACAAAAAAAATCATGGATTTTATTTTTAAACATATATTATAATAGTTGGGCACTTTTATTTTGTCACTCTAATTCCAAATAACAAAATCCAAAAACTTATGTTTAAATGATTTTACATTAAAAATTTCTCAAATATATTTCAAAAAAAAAATTCACTTTTACAATTTGTGAAAAAAAAAGTTATATCATTCAAATAAAGAAAATTTAAATAGAGTAACCAATAATATGTTAAGGAATATGTTTTTATGAAAAGAAAGTAAAGTTCTATTTAGATTGTCATTTACAGTTCAACAAGAATAATAATAATTGTGAAATTTTTTAAAAGTAAAAAATGAAAAGAAAAAAAAACATGAAGGGTCTAGTAAACTTAAAAAAACCTTCAAGCAAATTCAAAAAAAAGTTTTACCAAACCTTGAAATTTCAAAACAAAGTAAAAAGTTGATTACCATAAAAGTAAACTCACTTTTAATGCTATTTTCAGAAATGAATTATTGTTTTTAAAAAATTTGATCCATTTTTCTCATTTTTGAAACATGAAAAATTCAAAATATTTCTGAATTATTTCAAAAAAAAATATTTTCTTTGAAAGAAAAAATAAGAAGTCTTGATATCTGTAAAGGGTAGCTACAAAAATACAATTTAAAAATTAAACCACAAAGTTGTAAAATAGCCTAGTATAAAAAATCAACTTAATTTCGAAAAAAATTACAATAATTATTTTAATCTCGAAAAAAATATAATTTTTTGATACAAAGAACAGTTCAAATCAATTTTTTCCTTTTTAAGGAATTAAAAAAATCTGTGAAAAAGAACCAAACAATCAAATTAAAAATTCTCCAGAAATAGCTATTTAAAAGCAGGAAAATTCAACGTATAATCTTAAGAAATAATTTTTCATTTGATTATTTATAATCAATAATTTGTCACCCAATCTTAATCTTTTCAGTGGATTATTAACAGCACAAAGATTAAAAGTATCAATAGACTTTATACTTATTTTTCATTTTTTGAAAGATTATCAAAACAAATAAAAAGAATTCAAATAAATAAATATAATAATAAAAATAATAATAATATATTCTCAGATAGCTAATTTTAATATCACAGTTCCTTGTTTATACTATTAATATACGAAAAGAAATATTACCTAAACTCTTAAATTACACGAAAATAAATAAATAATTGGTAATAAAAAAGAAGATCAATTATATTAGATCTTCAAGAATCAATATTTAATTTATTTTTATGGTAAGATTTAAATAAGATTAGATGTTGAAGGTTATTTGTTAATACAGACTCCCATAAATTATTCAAAGTGAGATTTCATTAAAAATAAAAATTTTTTATAAATTTTTCTTTTTCTAATTTGATCTCAAAATTCAATAAAAATGAACTAAATTTTTTGAGTGAAAATTTCATCGGGACAAATGAATTCTCTCAAAAATGATAACTTGTCTCTCTAAAGTTGAGAATAAAGTTTACATATCGGGTTTAATTGTATCCTTGTGTATATAATTACTCAATAACATTTGATAAAAAAATACATAAGAGTTACTATTTCCTTAAGTAATTTCAACATTAGTATTCAATATAGAATGTTGCAAAAAATAGAGATTTTTTACAATTTTCGAGAGAAATAAACAGATCTATGCAATTACCCACAATTAAGTAATAGTAAAGGAACCCCCCCTTTTTGATTTTTGAGCTCAAAGGGATTCTTTAATCTAAAATCCTTGGGTAAAGTACCTATCCTTTGTTGGAAAAATGATTTTTTTTTTAAAAATTGAAAGATTGGTATTTGACAAACGATTTTTAGATTAAAATTATTATCAGTCTATTAATAAAATTGGATATAATATTTACTATTACGAAATTTTGTGTAATTGCATGGAACTCTTTATTTATCTCGAAAATTGTAAAAAATAAAGATTTTTTACAAAATTCATATTTACTCTTGGCAATTCTAGATGAAATAAAATAGTTTGAAGTGTGTTTCGTTGTTTTATTATCAATTGAACTAAAATTGCCATTTTTTATCAACTTTTTATAGAAATCGGATTTCGAAGTTTCCCGATCTCAAAAATACTAAATTTTTCAAAAAATTAACAAATCCATCAAATAAAGTTAAAAATTTCATACTGAGAAAATATCATAAAAACTCTTTTTATCTAAAATTCCTGATAAGTAATAGACCATTTTTTTTCGTTTTATTTCTTAATCTTTCTTTTCATTAAAGGATTATCTAAAATAAAGCTACCTCCATGGTCTTATGAATTAAAACATCAGTGAATTAGACTCTTTATTTCTTTCGATATAGAAGAACTATAAAATTTCAAAAATTTAGGATAAGGTAATTATGCCCGATTATCTACTTAATTGGAAGACGGTAGTAAAAATCCCCAACCCAACCATGATTCTTCAAAGTCCATTTTTTCAGAGGTTTTTATTGGAAAGGAGATAATACTTCAATTAGAAGAAAAATGGTTGGGTTTCTTTTTTTACAACCGTCTTCCAATTAAGTAGATAATCGGGCATAATTACCTTTTCCTAAATTTTTGAAATTTTATAGTTCTTCTATATCGAAAGAAATAAAGAGTTTAATTTCACTGACATTTTAATTCTTAAGACTCCCTTGGTGACTTTTTTTTAGATAGTCCTTAAAATACTTTTTACTCTTTAGGATTTTGTTGAACTTTTTTTCCTGTTTCACTTTTTTGAACAACTCTCATTTGTTTTAATGTTAAAAAAAAGTTCTGTCTTAATGCTAGAATGAATTCTTTTAATAACTTTCCAAAGAAAACTTTAAAGAAAAACATACACAAATATTTTAAAAGTAATTACCAAAACTCTTCTTTTCTTTTAGTAAATCTTGAATTACTTTTTCATTATTGGAAGAACCAACTTAACAACCCACATAAATTGAAAAGTTCCAAATCCCTTCTGTTAATCTTCAAGATTCTTTGTGGATTTTCAGATTGACAATATTCAAGATTTCATTTTTGTGTCATTTTTCAAACAATAACTTTTTCTCTTAAATCTTCAAAAAAATGGTAACAAACACAGTCAAAGGCCGAAAATTAATAATTTCAATAGTTTTACACATATTCAACATAATTTTTTGGATTGTTTCACTTGCAGGTCTTCACAAATATCTTGTTGCCTATGTTGACAACGATTCCCTGCTCACATTTGCTGTCGTTATGAGTGGGCTTTTTTCTTTTCTTGTTCTTGTTTTAGCCTATTTAAAAAAGCAAACACCTAACGTTTGTAAATTGTTAGATTTCTGCTTAATTGCCCTGTTATGTTTACTTATGATCACAATCAACATGGCCTATTATCCTTGTATGCAAGACAAACAATCCTTAAGTTGCCTCAAGGGATCTTCAACACTTGCAGCAGGTGGTATTTTACAATTGATCGTACTGTGGTCGTTGCTTATTAACAGTGTTTATGGAGACGGTGATCCAGAATTTTAAAAAAAGTTCTTTAATTCCTTTTTTTTTTTACTTCTTTCTATCTTCTTTTTCTTACTTTCCCTCTCACACAAGACTGTTATTTATTTTTGAAAATTAAATTGTTTTTTTTTTTTTTGTTTTTGAATTTTTTTCGGATTTAACCAAAACAAGAAAAAAAATAAAATCAAAAAAAAATTTACTTTTTACTCAAACTAGAATACCAACAATAACAAAACTAAAAAAAATCTCCAATCCGAAGAAAAATTATTATACTTTTTCTTTTTTTCATTTATTTTTTTTTCTTCTTTTTCTTTTTTGATTTTTGTTTTTTTCATTGATTTTTTTTTTCATCCATCTCTTGAGTCAACAATCAAAAACACTCAAACAAACTCCAAACTCTTTTTGATTTTCAAGTGGAATAAGTTTATTCACCAATACTTTAAAAATGACCTTGGAAACAAATTCCTCAAAATTATTTCATAATTTTTTTTAAATGCAAAAAAACAAATGTTTTTATCCAACCACAATCCGTGTCTTCGTGATCGATTTCCCTACTCACACTATTACTAATTTTTTCAAAAAGTTATCAGAAAACACACCACTTTATAATTTTAATTAAAAATCGGGCTTATTAAACTTTATGGTTCATTAGAATAACTAATTATTTGAAGAAACGTTTTGGCCAATTTGAATCTTTCTGGCTATTATAAAAATTGAACGGGAATGGAACTAAAACAAAAGCTCTCTATTTAGAGAACGAATCCAATTCTTGGGAGAAATAACCAGATTCTCTCTCTTATTTGGTTCAACGATATCTCGAATTCAAATTATGGATTCGACAAGTGTCCTCGAGTGTCGTAGAGTGTCGTCAAGTGCCGTAGAGTGCCTAGGTTTTCTTGAGGTTTTCTGTTTTATTTGTAAAATCTATCAATTTTCCAAATAAATAGTAAACTCAAGAAAAGCTAAACAAAAATCTATTGATTTTCCAAATAAACAGAAAACTCAAGAAAAGCTAACGGCCGTTTTTTTTTACTTTCGGAAATAAACCGAAAATTTCAAAAATTTTCTTTTTATTACAAAAATTAAAAAAAACCTAACGGCAAACAAGTGAACTTTTAGTAGTCCCTCTTTAATGAAAAAAAAAAAACAAATAGAGGTTTTGATGATATCTATGCTTAATACACGATAAAGTTACAAAAATCACGATAATTTATGACAAATCGCGATTTTTTATAACATCACGATATTCAATATTTGAATGATAATATAACAAATCACGATATTCTAAAAATCGTGATAATTCTATAAAATCGTGATTTGAAAAAGTAATTGCGATAGAATAGTTGATGTGTTTTTGGGCTAATTGAGCAATATTTTTACAAGGAAATATTTTTTGATTAAAAAATAGATTAGGTGAAATAAAAGTCATTCTTTGAAACAATAACAAAAAAGATACTTGATTCAATCAAGGATAAGATCAAAGAGTTTTATTGTGCTTTCGTTTTGTTTGGTTGACAAACTTATCGATCCTTTTGCATCAACAACAATAATAAATAAAGAGAAATAAATATTTTCTTAGTCAAAAGTGGTGTTTTAAATTGCTTGAATAAAATTAGCTTCTAAAAGAACCAACCCTTAACGAATTCTTTAAAAGAATGTATTCTGGGGTGAATACATTTTCAATATTCTAGAAAAGCTAAAAGGGGTTGGATAACTTTTGAAAAGCTTTAACAACCGAGCCAGATGATCACCAATTATTATGATTTTTTGTACAATTGTTATCTTCTTCTTCTTATTCTTCTTCTTTGAGTATCTTTGTATTCGACAGAAAACACAACTAGAGCTTAGAGGTTTTTGTTTGATATGCAACAATAAGAAGGAAAATTACTCATTATTTTTTTTGGTTATTTAAAATTGTGAAGGTAACAACTCCATTTAAAAAAAAAAACATCTATCTTATATACAAGTGTATTGTTGAAATGGGTAATTATTAGTTTGACCTAAAATTTGTTTGAAATTTTATATTTCGAAAAAAAAAAATAAAAGAATAAAATTTTAATTTTCCACTACAAACCAAACTCATTCCCTTTATAAAAGTTTTGTGTCTTTCAAAACTTTCAAACACTTGAGGACAGTTCACAACACTTACAAACACTTTCAAACATTTATTAAAGGTGAAGAGGTGTTCTAAAAACTCTCAATACTTTGTAAAAGTCAAGATTTTTTTTAAATTGATTTCAAAAAAATAATTTTTCATTTTTTCGCTATAATTATTTTATCACAATTTTATTGAATAAAACGTTTTTATGATTTTTCGTGATAAAGTTGGACTAATCACAATTTTTTTAATCCTTTCACGATTTTATTGTTAATATCATGATAATATATGTTAACATCAAAACCTCTAAGGTTTTTCCTTTTATTTTTAAATTTTTTATTTTTAAGGGCTTAGCGTCTACCAAGTAGATGTCTAAAATTAAAGTATGTTATTATTGAATGTAAACCACATTAGTACTCCATGATCAAATGTCTCTAAAAATTCGATGAGTAAAATAGTACTATTTGCCAATTTATCAATTAACTATGATCTTTGTAATAGTAAAAAACAAAAGAATTTCAGAAAAAAATACGACTTTCGAGATAAATTTCAAGCTTGAGTCATTACTATTAAAGGATTCAAAGATGTAAAATATTTTTCTTAAATTTGTCTCAAAATGTAGATTAGTTGTTCAAAAATTGATATATTTTTAAAAATTAAATAATTAACTCAGGGGAATATTTTTTACAAGTTATTTGAGAATATAGGAAATATCTTGATGTGAACACTTGTCTTTATAAAAAAGGAAACAAAACGAATCAGTTCTATGGGTTTTTATGTTGATAATTATTGAGGAAATCCTGGAATTGAAAATAAAAAAATATAATAAATAGTTACTTTTGAAGGTTATAAATGGGAATAATTTTAAATACGAGAATACTCAAATATTTTTCAAAAAAAGGGGCACACCTCTCAAATCAACAATTTTATAAAACATGATTATTAATAAGATAATTACTTATTGATGATTTTCATTTTAATTATTGATTTTTTCATTTTTTGTTTTTTTTTTATTGTTCGAGATTGAGCAGTTGGAAATGGAAAAAACAAAAAACAAGATAAGAAGAAACCAATTTTGAAATAATCTACCAATATAACAAGGAAAAAAGTTTAAGTAAGATTTTGAATAGGCTAGATATATGAATTAAGAAAGGTCATTATTGTATTGATTTCTGGAAAAAGAAAAAAGAAAATAAAGTAAAAAACGATTACAACAAAGTATTCAGATTACTTGTAGCTTTATATTAAAAATGAGACTTTAAAGAACAAAAGTTTGACCATGTAAAGAGTAATCAATAAAATGTAAATTTTTTTTTCACAATTAGTCTTGTTCAACGTTTTTATTGGGTTTATATTTTTTTTTCTCTACAATTTACAAAACAAGATTTCTCATTTCAAATAAAATTGCATATAAATGTTTAAAATATTTAATTTTAATTTTTATTGAATTGTTTTAATGAGTTTTAAATATTCAGTTGGGTACTTTTTTCCGTTTTAAAGAGTTTCTGAGATTTTAGAATGATACTACAATTAATTTGATTCAATTATGACTAATTTTTGAAATTTTATGTTACCTTTTATTTGAAAAATGTTTATTATTTTGGGTCTATTTTTTCGATTTGGAAAAGGAATTTAAAAAATCAAATTTAAAAAATTTTTTTTTATTTATTTTTTACTTGATTGGAAAAAAGGATTAATTTTTGAAATTTTTTTAAAAAAAGGGGGATTATAAAAAATTACCTAATATATATTTAACTATATTTCACTTAAATAGGAACAGAGAAAAATGAAAAAGCCACTTTAATTTTAAGAAACAACCAACATAAATTGTTCAAAAATAAGAAAAATAATAAATTTCATATTAGAGTAAATAATCATCAAAGAAATATGTCAATAAACTATAAATTTCCAAAAAAAAAAAAAAAATTAAAAAATTTTTGCGACATTTTCATTGGAACATCTTGTGCAAAATTACCCAATTTCTTTCGGAAATTAAAATTATTGATAAAAATATTTTTTAATTGTAAGTCTATTGATTTTATAGGAAATTATAAATCCTCAATTTTCTTAATGGTAATTTGTGTTTCAAACATTTTTTTTTCAAATTGTTTTTTAAAAAAAAACAAAAAAAAAAAAAAAAAAAAAAAATTAAAAAAATCAAAAATCAAAAAAAAATTGAATAAATTTAGAAAAAAATGATCTAATCTAAATATTGAAAATTTTTTTTTTAGGGAATATTGAATAAAATTCAGATAATTTATTTTATAACTTCAATACCCCCCTTGACTGAAAAAGAGTCTGAATAGATTAATAAATTAAAGATAAACATATAATATTTTTTTTTTTTTTTTTCTTTCATTATTTCAAGGTAAGTAATCATTCTATTAAACCTGTAAACATAAAATATATAATCTAATGAAAGTTATCCAACTAAAAATATTATTATTTTAATTATTATTATTATTATTATTATGTTTCACAAAATCTCTAATTTGACAAAAACATCGATTTATGTTCTTGTAATTATTTCAGGTTTGTGTGTTTAATAAAGATACTTGGAAAATGATTTTAATAATTATAAAAATATTTTTTTTTGTTTACATTTTTATAATTATCAGAATAATTGGAAAATATTCGAGAATATATTCCCAACTAAAATAAGAATTAATAGTTGTTTGAATTAACCGTGGGGGGGTAAAACACAGTTTTTCATTGTATAAATTAACAGAAACCACAAAAACCACCGAAATCACAGAAATCACAGAAATCACAGAAACTAAAAAAAAAAAAGAACCTAACCAATTAAAAGAAAGAACCAATTAACTTCAAATAATAATCCATTATATTATTTTGAATCAAACCAACAAAGACAATTCAAGTCTACTTTCATATTGAAATCGTTAAAGTGATTCTGAAAAACTCAAAAATAAGTCTATTGTTAACAACAAATTTTTAATAATTGATCAAATCAAAGAAAAACCCATACTAAAATATAGTATTTAAAAAACTGTTATTGTGTTGAATACTTCATTTTGTATTTATTTATTTATTTATTCTTTTTATAATTAATCTTGTTTTGAATTTCCAGGTTCGATTAATGTTCCTAATTAAAAACTGTTTTTCACTTTTTTTCCAGAACAGTAATGTATTATTAAAAAGAAAAGAATCCAATCTCAAAATGTTGAAGTTTTCACCACTTATAATTCTAAAATATTCAAAAAAAATTATTTATTTATTTATTTTATTCAAAAGAACATAAGAATTCAATAATTGTTTTGATTAATTAAAAAATAAATGGAATTATTCTATAGGTATTTTAAACACCTATTTTCTCTAATCTTTAGAATTAATTTTGAATTTTACAGAAAATAAAAATAATGTAAACCCCAATTCAAAATTTTTAACACACCAAAATTCAATTTGTGAAAAAAAAAACTTATTTAATCAATTAAAGAAGAAATACCAAATTAGAACCATTCACTAATTGAAATGTTAACACTTGTTTATAAATTACAATACTCACAAAACAATAAATAAATAATTATAAATACAAATAAATCACGGGTGTGTTAAAAATTTTGGAGAGAGCAAAACAAAAAAATACATTAGTAAATTTGTTGAAATTCTATTAGGAATATTGATCGATCAAATGGTTAGATACTACCAACTAATTTTATATGAGTTCTTCCATTTATACAATTCGACTTTAACATAATATCGATGGTTGAAAAAAATTTTTGATCCAACGAAACAAATTACGTAATTCAAACAATGAAATGAAAACAAAAACTAAAAGATGAAAAAATGATTTTCATAACTTACAAAAATCAAAATTTTCTCAAATTTGAATGAAATTGTATTATTACGATTGTTTGGAACGTTTTATCTGTGTGGAAAATTTTGAATTTTAGTTTATAAATTGAAATTGTCATAATTTTTCACAAAATATCATAAAAAAAATAGATATAATAAATTCAAAATATGTAATCCTAATACTAAAAGTATTAAACAGCAAATCATATATATTGAATGCATTATTATTAGTTTTTTATAAAAATGTAAAAGTAGTGAATTAATCATGGGTCACAATTAAAAAATTGAATTTTTGTTTTTAAAAAA
This sequence comes from Anaeramoeba flamelloides, assembly GCA_027625915.1. Lineage (NCBI taxonomy): Eukaryota > Anaeramoebidae > Anaeramoeba > Anaeramoeba flamelloides. The sequence continues at coordinate 1,003,809 of JANTQA010000026.1, forward strand.
ATTGAATTTTTGTTTTTAAAAAAATTTCTTATTTGCACAACAAATTAGTCTTTGAAAAAAAAAATATTTTTAGTTTTATTATTTTCAAAAATGATCATTTTTCATAATTCAGCAAAAATTAGATGATTTTGTTAATTAATAATAATAATAATAATTTTTTTGAATTTGTTATATTTTTCTTTACCACTCACCCTCAGTATTTAATGGGTAAATCTTAATCGTTTTTCTTTACTTTATTAATTGAACGTTTATACCATTTATTATGTAGCCAATTGAAAATACCAAAATTTTGATTGATTATTTTCTCTAAGATCCAATGAGAGAAAAAAGGAGAGATTCTATAACCCGTGCCAACTAGTCCTAAGGTTTTTTTTACATACATTCGAGGAGATGGGTTCAAGAAACCAAGTTTCAAAAAATAGGGGAATTTGAAATCAGAACAGAATGGAAGGACATAGCTTGTTTTGATTTTTTCTTTGACATATTCAAAATGAAGCGAAAGTGAGAAATTTGCAATAAATTTTTTTGTGCCAGCATAAACAGAAAGATAGTGCAACCCATTCCACATAATCCATGAACTCGTATTGATAATATATCCGCCACCCTTTGTGATCATGAATGGCACAAGCATTTTTGCCATGCGTACTGCAACGTCAATATTCACCTGAACCATTTTTAAATCCTCTTCAATGGGTGTCTCATGAAATAGTTCTGCCTTTTCTGGGAACACTGTTGCGTTGTTCACCAGCACCTGCACATTTAACGGCTCTAATTCATTTTTTACCGTCTCAAATGTATCGTCAAGATCTTCTGTCCAATCAACCTTGATAATTTTAATTTTTGTTTTGGGATCTTGATCAGCTACAAGATCGCAAATTTTTGTTAATCTTGATACGCTATCTGAAAATACTGCAACACTAAATCCTTGTTTGGCTAATTGAAGTGTATATTCTTTACCAATTTCGTCATCGATACTAGTTATTACTAATATTTAGAAAGACATTTATTATCGATTTGAAAAGCGTTTAAGGTATATATATTTATTATCATGGGTTTATTTTTATTTTGAAAGTAGCCAACATAAACAAATAGTATTAATTGGAAAACAAATTGAACAAAATTTTCATTTTGGCTTTACTAAAAAGAAAAAAAATTGCGAAAAAAAAAAAAATAAATCACCATGTTCCCAATTCTAAAAGGAAAAATAAGAACATAACATTACTTGGCGATCAAATGGGTTTTAATTTTGACTTTGCTCTTGTCAAAAATATTTAAAAAGCTGAATGAAAATTTTGTTTGATATATTTTCCAGCAAATAGGAAAAAAAAAAGAAAAAAATGAAAAAGAAATAGAAATTGAAAAGTAATAATAAAAAAAAAAACAAAGTATAGAAAAGGGAAAATTTCTCAGCATTAATAAATACAGACAAATCTGAAATTAAAAAAACAACACATATGAATTCATTTTGTTTTTAGAAGTGTAAATATACGAAAAACCACATTATCTAGGAATCAAAGGAAAATACCTTCAAATAAAACCTCCAACGAAAAAATCCTTTAAATTTTGAATTTTTTTTTAGGTGTTAATTGAATGATTGGATTTATAAAAAATAAAAAAATAGAAATTATGAAAAATGTAAAGGTTTAAAATTACTTAATAATTTTCTAAATTAAAGCCAATAAATAAAGTCTTTGTACATACTTGTGACTCTTTCAAAAAAATGTTTGTTTTCTTTTTATTGCCTTAAGCTTAAGGAAGTAGGTGCATTTTATCATTTTAGAAAATTTTTATTGTGAGAACCTTACTGAAAAAAGATTTTTTGAGTGGTATCGGATATTCAAATTTTGAAAGCAAAATATCGTCCGCTTCTCTATTTGTCAAAAGAACCCAAAGTAAACCAAAGTTGAAATCAGAGTTGAATCTTTCATTTCTTTAATTTTTTGAACATTTTTTTTATGGTTAAATATTTAGTTTTTCTAAAATTATTTTTTGGATCTAGAAATGTGTTTATGAGAATCTCTGAAATTAATCAAAGAAGAAACGAATAAAATAGACTGAGAAGCCGTACTTTTTAAACAAACTTTTCTTTTTTGAATCTCAAACAAGAAAGATCACCATTCCTGAATAAAATTATTTAAATAAAGAATTAAAAAAAATTTTTACAATCAAAAGAAATCTTTTTAACGATTTGTTTTTTCTTTTATAAGACCAAACACGAAAGATCACCATTTAAAATAAATTTGTTGAAATCAAGAATGAAAAAAAAAAAAATCGACCAAAGCATATTTTTGAAGATTTGTTTTCTTTATGTTCTTAATTTGGGTGAACAAACGAGAGATTAACTTTGGTTTCTCATCCCGTTCCAATTTGTCATTTTTTGAAGTAAAACTTTTTTTTACAAATTTGCTTTTAAAAATTCTTTTTACAAATAATGTTTATCAAACTAAGTAAAAAAAAAAGAATATTACTTTAGGGTTAAAGAAAAAGAATTGAATTATCGAAATCAAAAAACAAATGCAAAAAGTACAACCCAAAGAAAAAGAAAAATCTTTTAAAAAAAATGAAAGAAACACTCATTATTATTTTGGTTTTTATTAAAAAATAAATAATTTTTTCAAATAAAACAAATAGGCACAATAAATCAATATCTCTCAAGAAGATTTAAAAAAAAACCTATTTTCTTTACCGAATCTAGAGTTTGATGAATTAAATGAAAATAGGAATTAAAATTCATTTGAAAATTTCATTCTTTAGAAATAAAAAGTAATTTGTTAATCAAAAATTTTCCAAAAAAAAAGTTTTCCCAATCAGAATTAAAAAGAAAACCAAGTAAAGAAGAAGTGATTATATCAAAAGTTACAGATAAGATCAAGAAATAAACGAATTTTTTTTTATTTTTTCAAGCTCAATTTTTTAATTATTTTGATTTCCAATTTTTTAATTGGTAGGTAAATCTATTATACTAGGATATATTCAAATTCTTATTTTTATTAAAATATCAATGTATTTGGTTAAAGAAATGATTGTAATCATTCAATTTCGAATAAACTGGTGGTACTCAAAATTGGTAAAATGTATCTGCTCCCTTAAGTGTCATTTCAAAAAAGTGCGAACAAAAAGATTTTAGTGGTGCGATAAAAGTAGTTCTCTTGAGGTTTGGTTGGCTGTTTAAAAGAATTTTGAAACGAATTTAACAACTTTTTAAAATTACTATATTTTCACTTGGCTTGTTAAACAAGAAATCTTTTGTACTGTTAAATAATAATTTCTTATTTACCAAAATTGGATCGATTCTTTAAAATTGTTCCATTCGATTTTAACCAAAATCAAAATTTTCTTAATTTGAGTTTAAGAATCAAGGGTTTCCGTTTTTCAAAAGAAACTAACAAAATGATTTAAATATTTAAATTCGAACGAAAAAACAAAATGAAATGAACAAATTTATGAAACGACAAGAAAATATTTGAAACACCAAAAAGCAATTTAAGAAGATTTTGGTATAATATTGTAGTAGAATTTAATCAGTTTTGAAACTTATTAGATCGTGAATAACACAAAAACAAAAAGAAAAAAACCATTTTTGAAAGAAAACAAAAGGATAAATAACACAAACCTGCCCAGACTTCTTCTTCTTTCGGAAATTTATTTCTTAAGATTGTAGGCGATCGAATATACTGTTTATAAATATACAAACAAAATTGAATCAAGAACCATAGTGCAACAATACCACCAATAATATAGAATATTAGATTTAGTAGAGGTGAAAAATTTTCGGGAATTAACATAAAAAAAAAAAAAAATAAAAAAAGAAAAAATGAAAGGAAAACACAAAATTTCTATCATATAAACCAAAGTGAAAACATTGAATTCAGAAAAGTTGAATGAATATTGTATACTAAACTTATTTATGCAATTATAAAAAATAGGGGCAATATTTCAATTTTTCCAGATAATTTTTTTCCCATTAAGGGATTAGTATCTACCTACGATAATCCTAATATCAAAGTATGTTGTTATTGGACCTAATCACCTGAGTTCTACATGGTTACAATGTCTTTAAAAAGTCGATTGGAAAAGTAGTAATATTGGTTGATCACATCAATTGAAAAAGATACTTGTATTAATAAACAATCCAAGAATTCCAGAAAAAAATCTTCATTTGTCTAGAAATTTAAAGGTTGAATCATAAATCTGAAGATTTAAATAGTTGCAAAATATCTTTCTTAAATTTGTTATGAAATGTTGATTATTTGATAAAAAATCAATTTTAAAAACATTAATTAATGAACAATGAGATTCCTATTAGAAATGATTTTACAAATTTTGGAAATATATTGATGATGCAATTATATTTATAAAAAGCAAACAAAATTAATCAGTCTTTGAAATTCGATGTTAATGATTATTGTGTTAATCTTTGAAATAAAAAATTTATAAAAAAATAGTTACTTTTGGCAGTTCTAAATGTGAATTATCAAATACGGGAATAATATTGTATGGGTTTCTATCTTTATATTTTGAAAAGGAAATAAAAAAAAATTTCTAACATGAAAATTTTTGAGAGTGATCATTAGTAAAAAACGTAAATATCTATTTTGCATTAAGATTTTTAATTGATTTTTTAGAGCAATGCTAATCATGTAAACTCTCTTTCAAATAAAAGGGCACAAAAATTTTTAAGAATTATTCATAAATGAATCAAATTAATTGTAGTATCATTCTAAAATCTAAGAAACGCTTTAAAACATAAAAAAAACACTCAAATGAATCTTTAAAACTCATTAAAACAAAACAATAAAAATTAAAATTCAATATTTTAAAAATTGGTGTGCCCTTTTATTTGAAATGAGAAATCTCGTTTTGTAAATTGTAATGAAAAAAATTATAAACCCCATAAAAACCTTTGAACAAGGTGAATTGGGAAAAAGTTCATAAAGTTTTATTGATAATTCTTTACACTTCAAACTTTTGTTCTTTAAAGTCTCATTTCCAAGATAAAGCCGCAATTCATCTGGTATTTTGTTGGAATGATTTTTCTTGATTTCTCTTTTCTTTGTTCTATGCATCAAACCAATAATGTTCTTTCTTAATTCCTATTTCTAGATCATTTGAAATCAAACAATAAACTGTTTCCATTTATACACAGGTAGATTATTTCCAAATTGGTTTCTTCTTATCTTGCTTTCTCATTTTCCAACTGTTCAATATCCATAAAATAAAAAAAGCAAAAAAAGAAAAAATGAATAATTAAAATGAAAATCACCAATAAGTAATTATCTTATTAACAATCAATTTAGATGATATTGACGATTTGAGAGGTGTACCCTTTTATTTGAAAAATACTTAGCACTAATAATATTTTTATCCAATTGCAGTATATTTCGAAAATAGACTAATCTAGGGTGAAACCAATCCCTTAAGTGAGGAATTTAAATCTTTAAATGATATAAAATCGGAAAAATATTATCTTGTAGTAGTTTTTCTCCCTTATTTTGGGTCTCAGTTGTTTGATCTAAAACTTAATTTGTCTTTCATATTTTATACAAAAGGATCTTTTTTAAAAAAATATTTTTCAATTATTTGAGAAAAGAAAAACGTTAAATGCTTTGAATTTATATATTTTTAATCAACAAAAAAAGAAATAATTTGTTTACATTGATTTTTTAATTTATTCAGTTTTAATTTTATTTTAAAATAACCAAAATATTGATTTTCATATTCAAAACATTTAGTAAAAAGTGTTATTTGGGTTATATTATCTTTGTTTGAGATTGGGAAATAATAATATACTGGTTTAAATTCCTAAAATAAGAAAGTCAGTTTATAGTAATGAAAAAAATGCCTGTTATGTAAAATAATCCCAGGAAAAGATTTTTAATTGTTAATATTAGTAAAATTGATGTGTAATTACTTCAATTTAAAATTAAATCCTTTTTTCTAAGAATCAAACTTTTAAAATTATAACCCACCCACTTATTAAAATAATGATTTGTTAAATTACTATTGTTCAAAACACAATTCAATCAATCAAAATACAAGAATAAAAATTATCATTTTCCTTACTCTAATAAACCTCTATATAACCAGATATTTTTTTCAAAATAAGTAGATCTACTTTCCTACCAAACAATTGGCTGAGTATTCTATAAAGATACCAAATTTTAATGGACATTAGGTAGGTTTATTACCCAGTTCATAAAAAATTTGGTTATTTAGAAAAAGAATTTAATTAAAAATATTTTAAATTACATATCAATTTTACTAATATTAACAATTAACAATCGTACCAGTTATATTTTTCATGTACAGTAATATTTTCACATTTATATATTGAAAAAATAATTAATTTTAAAAATGATCTTTCTGAACTTTGTAATTTTAATTTTTTTAAAAATCTGTACCTTAATCTGTTTTTTTTTTATTTGTGTTTTAATTTTGTTTATAAAGGTGTCACATAAAGGTCTAACTTGGAAGTATTTCAGTGATTCTCCACTAGTTATTTATAAATTCTTGATTTTTTTTTCTTTAATCTTTCTTATTTTTAATTCTTCTTTTTTTCCTTCACACTATTTTTTTTTAACATTCTTCATTTCCAGAGTATAAACTGAATAGACTTTAAAATTCTTTTAATGAATTTATCAAGATACTCTTTGATTTAGAAGACATAAATTTATTCACTTCAGAATTCTCTCTTTTATTGGAATTATTTTTTTAATTTTGGAACACAGATAATAAATCCACACACCAAAAATTTGATAAGCCGTTTTTTTTTTTTTTTTTTTTGATTGATAGTTAATTATTTTTTTGTTTTATTGCAATTATGAATTTTCAAAAATTTTTAACATTAAATTAGTGAATACTCCTTTATTTAGTACTTTCAAGATTATTTATTTCGAACAAATTTTTTTTCAAATGAGTGTAAATTGGTATTTTAAAATTATAGAATTGATGTTAAATTTATTGTTTTTATTGATTTAGACTGTTTTTTATTCTTATAAAAATAATTTTACTCATTTTTAAAATAATCAGAAAATTATTTAGCTTGTTGCAATTATATAGTTACACAACATTATATAGAATGTACACCTTTTGAATAATAGTAAATGTAATCGATTTTGTTCTCAAAATAAAATGATTTATTGAGAACAGAAAACATCTTAACCGTAGAAATATTGAACTCTAAATGACTGATTGTTCTTCTTTTTCGAAAAAATTCATTTCTCAGGATTAAAATAATTTGAATCTTAAATAGAATTTCTTGAATTTTTTTCAAGGTAAAAAAAATCTTTTTTTATTTTTATTTAGTTTTAAATAGAAGAGTCAATTAATCAAAAATTGCCTCCTGTATTTCTGAAATCCTAAATTTCTTTAGAGTTTTTTATCCTAACTATAATATATGTCAGGTTATAACACATAAAATGGCTTTTCTTTTAAAAAATAAAAAAAAAAAAAATATTTTAAACAAATACAAGAAAAAGAGAATAAAAAGCAGGGAATTAAAAAGAGTAAAAAAAAAAATAAGAATCAAAAAATGAAAATTCAAAAAGAAATTAATGTGATATATTTAATGATAAAAACACTCAAGAGCCAATAATCAATACAACAGTTAATAATTAATAATTCATAATCAATAATAAAAAATCGATAATCAAAATAAATTAATTTTCAAAAATATTGAAAATAAAAATTCAAAGTGGGCTTAACATTAACATTTACAAAAAAGTATTAAATACTTTGGTTATTTTTTGATAAGATAACCATTTTCATCTTCACTTTGATCAGAATTATCATAACCCTCTGAATCAACAACGCCTTCGTATTCATCAGAATCTGAAAAGGAATCATTATTGTTTGTAATCTTTTTAAAATTCTTTTCGTTTGGATTTACACGTGAAATCCCTGTTTGGCATATTATTAAATTGATTGTCAAAATAATGATTTGGTCAATCGACCAAATAAGTTCTGTAGTGGAGGAGCACGCAACCTTTTCAAAGCATTCTGTTGCCATTGAAATTATTGATGTCACTGATTCCTGTAATAAAACAAGGAGGCAGATCACAGAAATGATGATTACCTTAAGATATAATTTCTTAATTTCCGCTTGCATCTTGCCTTGCCTTCTTGCCCTGAAAAAACGCCTTATGAGACTAAGAAGTACAATGGCAAACGCAATGGCAATGGTCACCAATAAGACATTGACATATATCATATAAACAAGCCACAAAGTTGTATTTTTCCATAGGAGCCGTGTCGTGATTTCCATTACGGTTGTGAAAAAGGAAAAAAGGATCATCAGCCTTTGCACTTTCTTTGTGAAAGTCATGTTGAGCGATCGTGATTTTTGTGTTTGTAACAAATCTATCCACCATAAGACAACAATGGTCCCAAGATAAACACTAAACAATTTTGGTAGCCCATAAAAAAAGTCATTGATGACAGTGTTGAAACGGTAGTGGCACGAGTGCGGATCAAACAAATAATAAAACGCACTGATGACTGAAATCAAAACAATGATCGACAGCGAAAAGATACGTACAACCCGTATGTTTAACAAGAGTTGGTGGCTTTTCGGGAGCGAAAATGCCTTGTAAAGTAAATAGATCGACGCAAGAAGCAACAGAATAAAAAGGATACCAAAGATTATTTCTCGGACTTTGAAACTTGAAGCTAAGCACACACATTGAACAGCCTTACCAGTGTTTGTTTTGCAATTTCCATAATGAATTGTTTCGTTTCTCATTTAGAGTTCCTTTGAGTTGGAATTTGGAAAAAAAATTTGAGAATTGGCAAATTCGAAGAAAAATGAATTGACAAAAGTGTTCGTTTTGATCTTTCAAAAAAAGTTAATTTATTTTTTCCTTTGACAAACCTTTTACAAATGTGAATAAATCACTTTTTTTAAAACATATGAACAAAACAAATTTGAACAACAGACACAGTCTTTTGAAGAATAAATGGAAAAAGTTTTCACTTAGTTTTCCAATTTTTATTATACTTTTTAAGGGTGTCATCAAAGAAGTTGGTTGAAATTTTGAGAATTGGACTTAAATAAGGGTAACACAATTAAAGTGAAATTTTTCCTAATAACTGATAAATTGTTTAAAAAGTTTTTAAGGGTTGGGTAGTTACGATGAAAAATAATTTTCTTAAAATGGAAAAAAAAAATTTTGTAATTTTAATAAGTGCCTATAACGAATCAAAAAACAAACTAACACCCTGTGAAGCATGGTCGATCTCCAAAAATCAACAATCAAAAAATGAGGATATTTTTAGAAAACAACACCGCCAAAGAGAGACACTCAATTTTCAATTAGAATGGTTGTGTTTTATCAATTTGGAAAACAACTATTTCAGTTTTGAAGTTTGTCTCTTTGGCACTCGTTGAGATTTGAAAGATTTTTTTGTTCATTTTTTACTTTCTCGACTAAGTTATTTTTTTTAAAAGAATGTTACAAAATCCTTACTTTGTCAAATATAGAGAGTTAGAGTCTAACCAGAAATTAGATTAAATCGAATTAAATTGAATTGTTACTTTATGAAAACAATTTGTTTTAAATTGATCAAATTTAACCCTTTGGAAATAAATAAAAGAAGTCAGTAATTTTTTTCAATTTGATTTTTTGGAATTCTTTTTAATTGTAACTTTTTTTTTGAGTAAATTTGGTTTTTTTGGAATTGAGAATTCAACTTTTTTTTTTTATGAAATTGGATTTTTTTGAAGTAGATTTCTTTTGTATCTTTTTTTTTTAATTGAATTTTTTGTTCATAAGATTTCTTTTGAACTTTTTTTTTAAATTGAATATTTTGTCAATGAGATCCTATGAAATTTTTTATTTTGTTATTAACTTTTGTCTAAAAAAGAAGTGGCAATTTCACAATACACTTATCTTTTGTTTCAAGTTATTTCCTGAGTATGGAGCAAGTCTACTATAAATGAAAAGATCCTTATAATTTTGGTTCAAATATCTATTTTTTTATGTCTTGTAACACAACACTAAACTACTGGGAAAATTTTTTCAAAAAAAAATCTCTAAATTTTGTATTTTTGAAATACACTCATATAATAAACATTATTATACATAACAATTTTCAATGAGGTTTACAACTTTAATAGATATTAATAGGAATTGAAAAAAAATGAAATTTTTCAGTAATATTTTTTTCATTTTTAATTGTAAAATTTTTGAATTTTTTAATTGACTTAGCCGAGAGAACATTTTCAAGTATTTTTTTAATGGTCTAAAAGGAAACATATTTTTCAATTTGAAAATAGCACAAAATATTCCAATCAAAAGATATCGCTAAATTAAATTGAATAACTGATTTTTTATCTGTTTTTGGAATATTTTTTATCATTTTATTTTTTTCCATGTTTGAGTTTTTATATACATTCCCGGTTTTTTTCTGCAAATTACTTTAACAAATATTCGTTTTTCAATCTTAATGCTCAATCAAAAATTAATTCATTTCAACTTTTTCCAATAAAAAAATACCCTGAAAATAGGTGTTTTTTTCAAAAGTCGGTATTTTTGAAAAGGGGGGTATTTGGATTTTCAAGAGTTTAAAAGCTATCCTATTTTTATTACATACAATTATGATAACTTTGAAAAAATAATTTATAAAAGAAGTATAACTGAAATCCAATATATAGTTTAGGCTAACTTCAATTTTCGGTATTTAAATTTTCGTTGTAGTGAACTTTCCAAATATTTTTTTTCCAACTCTAATCTTGTTGTCAATTAATATAACAGTTTTCAAGGAACTTGGATCAATATTGTTCTTTCTTCAAAGCTCATAAAATCAAATTCAAAAATTAGAAAGTGAAAAAAAAAGTACTTATAAATTTGGCTAAATATCTAAAAATTTTTTACTTCATTGTACTTTACAAATCTTTTTTTAATCATTTTGAATATAGTGTTCTATTGGCTTAAATGTTGAAAAACTTTATAAAATTAGTTGTTCCTTCAAAATATTCTTACTTTCGAGTTGTTTTTAAAAGCTTAGCACCTAGATGACAAAAATGCAAATTGAACAAAAAATTTCATTCAATAAATTTGAATTTATCAGTAATAAACACATTTGTTAATTGAATGGTATTAGTGGACTTGGAATTAAATATAGGAAATAATTTTTACTTCACCTTCGTTTTTTTTTAGAGTAAGGGTACCTCGAAAGAAAATTTGTATTTGAATATTCAATAGAAAAAATTTCGACTTCCCCTCCCTTATCCTTATTTTTCATTTACAAAAATGGGTTATCAAATAAGAAGGTTGTCGTTTGTTACTCCGTTTAATTATTTGGTTCTTTTTGATTCTACGTGCTTGACAAACTAAATATCTTATAGAAAGGAATCTTTCAGAATTATCAGGTGAATAATTAGCAAAAATTCTATACCCCACATGTACATTTAAATTACTAATTACTGTATTAAATCTTAAATAAGGAGATTACTCTTTGTGCTTTCTATATGTTAGTATGGCCCTTTTTTATTGGCTATTTTCAGTAAACGATATATTACTAACAAAATTTTTATTTCTGAATTTTAATAATAAATATCAACTCAAATTTTATCAAATTTAAAATTCAAATAAAAATAAAACTTGTCGACAATATTTTCTGAAAGAACTGTATTTTACAAAAGCTAATTTTTGGATTGATTTTTCAAGAAATTAAGGGAGGAAATTTTTGTATTTTAAAGTAGAATTTTCAAGTGATAAGAAAAATTTAATTTCTTGATATTATATCTATCATTGTTGTGTTTTTGATTTGAAAGTAACACTACTATTAAATGAAAAACAAATTGTCATTTGGGTCAAAAAGTGAAACAATAGAAAAAAAGTTAAAGGTAATTTTTTTTGGTAACCATTAATAGAACCTGAAAATAAACAGAAAAATCAATTCATAAAAGAGAAAAGAAATGATTAAATATAAAAAGGAGGATTCAACACAATAACAGTTCTTATAAGGCTGTTTTTTCTATCTTGGTTTTTATTTAATTGGCACATTATTAAAGATTTGTTGAAATAATTGACAATTTTTCATATCTCTAAAATCACTCATACAAATTTGTGAATAAAGTATATTTGAATTGTTTTTGTATGTTTGATTGAATTGGAAATAATCTAAAGAATTATTCTTTAAAGTTAATTTGAATTCTTTAAATTGATTTTACTTTTCGTTTTCAGGTTTGATATATTGATATGTAAGGAATTAAGATCCTTGAGCAAAATACTTTTTTCAAAAGTTATAGAGAATAACTAAGGTTATTTGACAAAAATTCGGACAATCGAAAAAACTAGAACTGTGGGGTATTTCAGAGCGAAAACTTAGAAATGGTACTAAAAGAAACCAAAAATAGTCAATTTAAAATATTACCGAATAAAATCTCAATCAGGATTAGAAACATAAATCATCTTATAAAAAAAAATATTCAAATTTAATATACAAATTAACAAAGAAATGATCCGACAAAAAATATGAAAAAAAGAAAAAAATAAAAAAAATATGAAGAAAAGAATTATCTAGTAGAGTTATTTGATCTCAAAACTGTCATAATTATAAGGATATTCAAAAAAATAAATAAATAAATAAATAAATAAAAGATATACCAAGTCTACCTCTGTATAAAATTATCCAAATTCCAAGAATAATTCATCTGATATATTAAGGAAAAACGAATTGAACATTTAAAAAATAATTCTAAATTCAAAGAAAATTGTTTCATAAAAGTTAACTTAATATGTTCTAAGGTAGAAAGATTAGCTAATTATAAACTCATATTCTGTTAAACAAACCTAAATTTTTTTTTCAAATATTAATGATTTCGGATAATTACATTCAAATTATAATAGAGTAATAATTTGAATAACACCCAAAGAATAATAGTTGGTATATGTGTGAAGAAAATCTAATCAATATAGATATTTTCATAGAAATTGACAAACTCAAATTTTGAGGTAAAATAGAGAGAAAAAAAAATCCATTTTGGTCTTCCATACAATATAAAAGAAAATTATCTTAGTAATCAATAGGATTTTTCAACAGTCATTTCCATGTTTTTTTATAAAATCAATTTACACCTATTTACTCAGTGGCTCAGGATCTTGCAATTAAAAAAAAATGCAAATGGATTACAAAACCAAAAAAAAATCTAAAAAAGTAAAATCTGTAACAAAGAATTTAATTTTGACAATTTCATCGTTGAACTCATTTTATCATATTTCTATTTTTTTTTTATTTTTTTTGATATCTAATTGTTTTACAATTTTTATTTTTATTGTAAAGATTTATTTTTACAAATCAAAAAAATCTTATTCTAATGTTACTGAAACCCATGCGAATATTTTCGAAAAAAATAAATTAAATTTTATTAAGAATTTTATTAGATCTTTAATTTAAGATCAAAATGAACATTATTATTTTTCTCAATGGGAACCTAAGAATTTAATTTTTTCAATTTTTAAAAAAATATAGATACTTATTTCGTTTTACTCCAGATGAATATCAACTGTTCTTTGATGTATATTATTCTACTTATTTCTTATTTGTTCTTACAAGTTAATTATAAATAATAATCTATATTTGAAAAAACTTTGGGCCACCTTGACTAAAACGGGCTTTTTTTACTGTATAAGTAGTCAAGTAATTATCTTTATAGAAATTCACAAATTAATTTATTTTTGTGAAATTGTATGAAAAAATATTTAGGTTTTTGTGAGATTTTTTAAAAAATGTTTCATATCTAAAATGGTTTTTGATGTTTTTTCTTGTATATGAATTCAGATATTTTTTAATAAATCTATGTATTTTTCTTATATATTTTTTTTATTAAAATCTAAAATTTTTCCTTCTGCATTTTTTTTTTTTTAAACTCTTGAATATAGTTTTTTTTTTTTTAAAAAATAAATTAAATTTAAAATACTTTGAATTGCTTAGTTCATCCACTCACTCTTTGAATTTAAAGTTACGAATTTACTAACTTCAAAATTCTCTTTTTAACTGATCAAGTATTGTAAAACGTTTCATCCTTAATAATAAAACTCTTAACTCTTTAATCAAGTATTTAAAGGTGTACTCTAACTTTTGGAAAAAAAGTTTATTTCACAGGAAATAGTTGATCAATTAAATTATAACAGGTACTTTTCTTGGTTTTTATTTTATTGTTGAAACAGAGTTGTTATCTTGAAATACACCCCGAAAAAATAGAATTAAATTCCCTATGAATAAAAATGCAAATTAGAAAAAAAAAAAATAATAATAAAAAATCAAAATTCTGTTCTTTTCTTTTGGTTTTTTATTGATTTCTGAGTTTTATTTTCTTTGTAAAGAGAATGTAAATAGGTTATATATTATTGATTTTGAAAAAAAATAATAATAATAAAATAATTAAAAAATTCAAAGTCCAATATGATAAAACTAAGAAAAATATTTAAAAATCTCATGAAATAATTCTAAAATTAATTGATAATTTTCTTTTCTTGGTTTTATTTTTTGCTTCCTATATAAAAAAAATATTATTCAAAATTATAATCGAAATATATTGTTGGTGATTTCAATTGGTCTTTAATTTTAAGAAGATTATATGAAAAGGAGATTCCATAGGAAGAGTTATTGGTGAACAAGCCAAAGCCAAAACCTGTTGTTGTTTTTCGATTGATAAATGATTCCTTTAATTGGTCAAAGAGAGTTTCTCCATTTAAATTTTTCGAAAAAATTTCGTTTTTGATGAATAATGATGTGCCAACTTTAACTTTATTTTTTTTAAATGAGAATGGGAAATGATAGCTTAAAAGAGCTGTAACTTTGCCTTCAAAATTAAATCCAAGTTTTTTTTCCTTTATTTGATTTTCGTTCTGGTTTGATTGTGGCCGGTCCTGAAGTTGATCGACCATTGAACGGATTGTCTTCTTGATATCTTTAAGAGATAGTGATCTAGATTGATAGAGTCTATCGTTCATTGACAAATAATCACCTTCATTTAAGGATTTTACCATTCCTAAAGCACCTAAAAATCCAAATGATAAACCTTTAAATATGGGTAAATAAAGTTGTCCCTTAGTGTGGGTTTTCCAGAATTTGGTTCCTAGTTTTAAACCTGCAAATTCCTTTTGTAAGTAATCAAGAATTAAATTAGAGCAAAAGTTGAATAATCAACGAAGGTTAATAATACAATTTAATAAAAAAAAAAAAGATTAATCAATTTTAAACAAAAAAAAAAAAAAAAATCAGAATTCAATCTTTGTAAAATATTATTATCTTATTAATTTTATAATAAAACATTTTAACATAAAGAAAATGAATTAAAGAGGGTTTTGGATTTTTTTTATGTGAAAAACCTTTTTGATGTTTTGTTCAATATCTTTTTATTTTAAATTTTCGCGTTTTTTTTTTAAAAAATATGATTGTTTGTATACCCTTATTTTAATTGTAAAAATTACTTTTTTTTTTTCGTTTCATTTTTCTGAAATTTATTCCTAGATATAGTTCCTACCAAAAAAAAAAAAAAAACGACTCATTTAGTGAAAATTATGAATAAAAAGTAAAGTATCAGAGAAAATATAATTAATTTCGATATATTTTATGAAAGGAAAATTTATAAGTTTAGAAAATAGATTTTTATATTAGTTAAAATGATATTCATAATTAATACAAACTATTTCCATAAAGTTGGGAAATTTTATTTTAAAATATCTTTATTAAAAGTAATTCTAATAAAACTAATTCTAATATAACTATTGAAATATCCAAAATTATTAATAATCAAAAATTAATCGATTTCCAATAATAATTTAATTTGTTTATTGGTAAAGCATTCATAAATAAAGATATCTAAGTTTCTGATCTCAATTTTATATGAATATTTTTTTAGGTGCGAAAATTGGTGTATTTATTTTTTTCTTTTTGATCATAAAAATCGTTTTTCCTAAGGGGTTAAATCTTGATAAATTTTCGAATAGAATCGAAAACTTATAACTATTTTTTGTTTAAAAAAATGGTTTGTGTTCTTATCATATTACCGGTTTTTTTATTGAAATTGTTTATATTGTTTTCTCCAAAAAATGTGCAATTTTGTTTTCTCATTTTTTGGAAATATTTTAATGTACGAACATATTGTGAAATAAATACAATATTTGTTGATTCAATCAGTATTAATGTTTCACTTAATTTGATTTTTCCAATTTACAAATAGACCTCAACATTAACAAAGATGATTTTTTATGAAATATATAAAAAAAATACCCCACTTTTTTGAAAATACCTAAAACAAATTTATTATATCAAGTGTTTTTTAAACTAAAATTTACCTGAAGGATAATTGCATCCTTTTTTATTTATCATCTCGGTTTTGAGTTTTAAACATAAATTTAAATTATTTAATGATAATTATTAAAATTTGTTTTTTTTTTTTTTTTTGATCATTAATGAATACATTTACAATTGAAATTATATGTTTATAGTATTGAAAAAAAATACCTGACATGAAAATAAATCCCAGGAAAAGATTTTTAATTGTTAATATTAGTAAAATTGATGTGTAATTGCTTTTATTTAAAATAAAATATCCTTTTGATAGCAAACAAAATTATTTGTGAACTCAGAAATAAACCACCCTAAAGTTAATTAAAGTGGGTTGTCTATAGAATACTCATTTAATTGTTTCATAGCCTAAGTAGATATACTTACTTTGAAATAAACCCCAATTCAAAATTTTTAACACACCAAAATTCGATTTGTGAATAAAAAAAACTTATTTAATCAATTCACGAAGAAATACCAAATAAGAACCATTCGCTAATTGAAATGTTAACACTTGTTTATAAATTACAATACTCACAAAATAAAAAATAAATAATTATTAATACTAATAAATCAAGTGTGTGTTAAAAATTTTGGAGAGAGCAAAACAAAAAAATACATTACTAAATTTGTTTAAATTCTATTAGGAAAATTGATTGATCAAATGGTCAGATACTACCAATTAATTTTATTTGAGTTCTTCTATTTGGAATATCTCAACTTTAACATAATATCAATTGTTGAAAAAAATGTTGCTCGAACGAAACGAGTTACGTAATTCAAAAAATGAAATGAAAAAAAAAAACTAAAAGATGAAAAAATGATTTTCCATATTTTTCAAAAATCAAAATTATCTCCAATTTCAATGAAATTGTATTATTGTGATTTTGTGGAACGTTTTAGCTGTGTGGAAAATTTTGAATTCTAGTTTACAATAGAGTTTTATAGTGGTTTGCTATGAATTTGGAAAATGATATTTTTTATTCATTATTTTTTAGTTGAAAGGGTTTTTGAACAGGCATAAATTAATTAATCATCATTCTAATAAGTGGGTGAGTTATCATTTTAAAAGTTTGATTCAAATAAAAAGGATGATTTGATTTTAAATAAAAGCAATTACACATCAATTTTACTAATAAACTATTTTTCAAACAAAAGGGCACACCTCTCAAATCGTCAATACCATCGAATTTGATTGTTCATAAGATAATTACTTATTGGTGATTTTCATTTTAATTATTGATTTTTTCATTTTTTGCTTTTTTTCTTTTGTTCGATATTGAACAGTTGGAAAATGAGAAAGCAAGATAAGAAGAAACCAATTTGGAGATAATCTACCTGTGTATAAATGGAAACAGTTTAAGTTTGATTTCGAATGTGCTAGAAATAGGAATTAAGTAAGACCATTTTTGGATTGATGGATGGAACAAAGAAAAGAGAAATAAAGAAAAATCATTCCAACAAAATACCAGATGAATTGCGGCTTTATATTGAATATGAGACTTTAAAGAACAAAAGTTTGAAGTGTAAAGAATTATCAATAAAATGTTGAGAACTTTTTCCCAATTCACCTTGTTCAAAGGTTTTTATTGGGTTTATAATTTTTTTCATTACAATTTACAAAACGAGATTTCTCATTTCAAATAAAAGGGCACACAAATTTTTAAAATATTGAATTTTAATTTTTATTGTTTTGTTTTAATGAGTTTTAAAGATTCATTTGAGTGTTTTTTTTATGTTTTAAAGCGTTTCTTAGATTTTTGAATGATACTACAATTAATTTGATTCATTTATGAATAATTCTGGAAAATTTTTTGTGCCCTTTTATTTGAAAAAGAGTTTATTAACAATTAAAAATCTTTTCCTGGGATTATTTTCATGTGAGGTATTTTTTTCAATACTATAATGTATTTTAATCATGAATACAAAGGTTGGTAAATCTCACAAATTTTTATTCAGTTAGATCAAAGAAAAAAAGAAATATTTTTCTAGAATTTTACTTTCCTCTTGTCTGTGTTACCTAAAAATGAAAAAGAAAATTGGGAAAAATGTGCTTTTTGAGAAAATTTCCCTCTATTTCAATTTTTAAAACCCTTACACATTCTTGGTGATTTTCATTTTTTTTTCATTTGGTAGTTAAGTTGAGAGGGTTTTAGAAATTGTTTTTTATACATCAAAATGGAAAGATTAAAAAAAATTTTAGGAATTAGTCTTTGTTATTTTAAAAAAGACAAATTTGATAAAAGCACGAGAAGTATTTGGCATTGTATAAAATTAATCAAAATTCACATTTCCAAAAAGATCTTTTTTTTTCTTTCAATTATACTTTTTTTGAAAAATACAAAAATTGACTAATTTTCCCAAATTTAATTCCCATAAGATCGTTTCATTAGATTATTGAATATATTATTCTTTAAAACCTTTCCCACAAAACCCCCAACCCAATTTGTCTTGTTATAACCAATTGAGTTTTGAGAGAAATGATTTTAACATACAAAAAAAATTGAAAAACAAAAATAAGCCAAATGCTAAGAGTGTTTGGGATTTGGTAATGGGGATTCGATTCACAATACCAAAAGGAAATAGAGTAAATACTATCCTTGAAAGAGCTATTGGGAACTCCAATCCAAGAAAAAACCAGAAAAAACAAAAAGAGCCAAATCTAAAAAACTAAGAGAAAACCACATCCCCTATCCAAGAATTATTATGATTTGTTTCTGAAGACAATGTAACAATTCAAGTTACTCAAATAAACAAAACTCATAAACAACGCAATCTTTGAAAGTTAAAGTTGTTTGTTGATCGAGTTTTGAAATGATCGTCATTTTTAGGCTTGGATAATCTTGATTATTTTTCTTTTTTAATTCCCACGTTTCTTAATATGGATTTTCTAGTTTGTGTATCTCTAAAATTTTCTTCTTAATTTTTCATTAAAAAATGACCGAAAATGATTTTTTGATCCGAATTCGAGAGTGTTTCGATGAACATTACTTCACAACTTAATTGGGATTCGATCAAAAGGCTTTAAGTCAACTTGGTAAATTGCTAACGTAGTGCTTGAAGTTTTTTATATAAAATTTACATTTACTTTATACAAGTAATTCTTTGTTATTTTGTATTTGTTTTTAATTTTATATTTGTGTTGTAATTAATCCATAGTCTGTTTAACATAGGCAATACAGATGATAATGTTATTATTTTAAAAATCATGAAAATTACTTGATTTAAAAAAATCAATAGTCTTGTCTTAAATGACAGTAGTTACTGAAAATTTATAGTTAATATCATATTTTTTCATTTTTTTTTTTTCAAAGTCCAAAATGTCTTTTGATTGTTATGTTAACAGAGTTGAAAGAGAAATTAATCAAATTGAACTAAAAAATAGAACAGAACAGAACAAAACAGAAGAGAAGAGAAGAGAAGAGAATTAAAATTAAATCAAAATGAAAGAATTACGCCCATGGTTGTTAAAAGGTATCCGCTATTTGGGAGATACTTGGTATCTCTTTTGTCGATTTCATAAGAATATTTCAATGAAGATTTAATACGGTTTTGATTTTCAGGTTGTTGGTCGTAAGGCAAAGGGATTTGTGTGTCTCGTTTTTCTAAAGTATAAGTCAGTTTGGAGAGACCTTCTTTATTAATATTCTGAAAAACTTTGTTGTTGAACAAGCTTTTTATTACCGTTGAAGACAAGTCCACCGAAACGCCAGTGATCTGACTAGGAAATTCAGACTGGATTGTTATTCGATCCATATATCCGGATAGTGCTAACCCGATTGGAGAATAATAGTTTTTAAAAACGAACGGTTGCGTATAGGTCCCGTGTGCAATTAGTCGGTCAAAAGACAAGTAGCTATCTAAATTTAATCTTTCTCCCCTTCCCCTCAAATTAAAATATGCAAGAGAGGATTTCTGAAGAGTAATATTGTGTCAATTATTGATGTTCAGAATTTGATCAAAGTTAGTCAAGTGTTTGGTAGAATAAAGCGACGTTATTGTTTAAAAAAATTTAAGAGAAAAAAAATATATTATCAAAAATTTTTTGTTTATTTTTTTTTTGATTTAACGTTTCGTAACAACGAGAAAGAAATTCTGTACAAAACACTTACCAATTGAGGAAAACTAAACTCTGTATCAAAATTTGATCGATTCGCTTTTTTTTCTTTTTGGATACATTTGACGTTAATTGCTTGGTTACCATATCTACTCGTTCTTGGAATATCAAATTCGATATTGAATGTTTCAAAAATGTCTAAAGATCTAAAAAACTATTTCAGGTGGCGTATGGTAAAATTAAAAAAAAAAAAATGAAAAAGAAAAGTATTTGTTAAATAGTTTTTTAGAAATTTTAATTATTCATTTGGGATGCCGTAAAAAGGGATCTTCAAAAACAAAAATTTTTCGGGTTTGCAAAAGCTTACTTTAATTGTTTTTTGGGATGTGACTAAAACATCGTTTAACGTTTTTTGCTCCAGAATTTTTTCAAGTTTATCAACAACCAATTTTGGCTTTGTGTATTTTAATTGGTTGATTTTAATTGGTAGGATCTTTATTGGCTTTGACAGTAATTCGGGAGACACGGTTTTTGGGTTTTTGTCCTTTCTAACAAGAAAAATGGATTGATCAGAAAAGTCAAATATTTTCTTTTTGTTTTAAATTTTTTTGTTGGTTGCAAAAGGATTGGGGTTAATTTTTTTTAAAAAAAAAATACATGTTCAAGTGTAATTAGTGTGGTTACAGAATTAAGTAAAAAAAAATAAAAAATTTTTACATTCATAATTGGGAACGAAAGAAGAAAAAATGAACTTTTTTTGAATTATTTTTTTAAATATTTCAGAAAGCTATTTCTTTCGAGAGATCAGCGAAAAGTCATTTTAATCAGACAATTTGGTAGATTCTCTTCTAGGAACATGTACTTTATCTTAATAAGAAATCTTTTCGTTTCTTAACAGTCAGACTTTTCGAAATATTTTGTTCAGCTTAAATTCAACTTTGGTTAAAATTCTTTTACAGAATATTGAAGAACCATTTTAACAAGAGCACACCAGAAGCTATAAAACTTCCACGTGCTACCAATCCACAATTGACAAGTATTCTTGGGTTAAGTGAAAATGGAATTGGGACAAAAACCAACAAATATCAAAAATGAATCGAACAGAAAAATGGAAAAAGTTCATCTTTTGAAGCGGTTTAAAGATTGTATTCCCTAATTGGTGCCTTCAGGGATCAGTAGCTCTTAATTATTATTTATCCAAATGTAATAGAGTAATTATTTTCACAAAGAATATGATTAAACCTTATAAGAAACTTCATTTATATACTTTAGAGAAATGAATAATAATTTTTAAATTCATTTTGATAATTACAGCCGTTCCAAGTCTACCATAAAAATATAAATAAAACAAAATAGAATTTTCTATTCTTATTTTCTATTTTCAAAAAATTCCGAAATAAGAGTTATTATTCAAAAAAAAAATTTCAATAAATGAGCCACTGATAAATTCAAATAAATATCTAAAAATTTTTATTTCATTTTCCATTTTACAATTTTTTTTTACTTTAGCTTTGAATAAAGTATTTTATTCCTTTAATTTTTAGAAACTTTATAAAATTGATTTGGTAAGAGAAAGGCTCTTTGTTTTGTGTTGTTTTAAAAGTTAAGGTTATAAATTACAAAAATAGAAAAATGAACAAAAAATTTGATGAAATTTATTTGAATTTATCAGTATTATTCAAATTTTTGAAACATTAAAAAAAAAATTTTAAAGATTCTTGAGGCACTTAAAAATATTGTTTATAAATGGTAAAATTTTAAAGATCAGTAAATATTGATATTTTTTTTGAACTTTTTTGGACCGATAATTTTTAAGTTTCAAGGGATCTTGAATTTTTTTTTTTGATGTTTCAAAAATTTGAATAATAGCTCATTTATTGAAATTTTTTTTTTGAATAATAACTCTTATTTCCGAATTTTTTGAAAATAGAAAATAAGAATAGAAAAATCAATTGTATTTTATTTAGAATTTTATGGTAGCCTTGGAAAGACTGTAAATTTTCAGTCAAAACGATCGGATCCTTTTTTGTTTAGATTTTATATTTTTAATATAAAAAGAAAAATTTACAAAAAAATTTTATTTTTAGGACTTCTCGCTTTTTTTAATTTCTGTGAGTTTTTAGGTAAAAATAACTTTGAAACTTTTTAATTTTATATTTAAAAAATTTTATATAAATATAAATCAATTATTGAATTATTGAAAATACGAAAAAAATCGATATTTTAATATATTGACAAATATTTAATGAATCAATTTAGATTTAAAAGATTAAACAATAATATTTTTCAAATACCCAGAGTAAAAAAAACAAACATTTATATTAAAATCAGTCATTTGTAAATATTTTTTTTTTATTATTAGAAATATGAATGTGAATTAGTTTTTTTTTTTGAGAAATCTTTAAATAATTACAAAATAATAAAACAGATTATTGATATGTTTAATCTTTAGATTATTAAAAACACACTGAACTAATTAAAATTATGTTCTTAATTATTGATTAAAAATAATCAAATTAAAAAGTATTTATTTGGGTTTGAAGTTGAATTTTCCAGGATTTAAATAAGTATTTTCCGAGAATTTTTACTATAATTCTATGTTTGAATTTTTTTCTCTTATTTTTTTGTTGAATAAAAAGGAAAAATTGATTCAAAATCTTTCTTTGAATCAAAAAATTATATTTTTTCAAGTTTAAAGTAATTTAGTAATTTGTTTAGAGAACGGAGTAAAATGAAGTTGATTTATTTATACAGGGCTATTCCAAAAAGTAATAGTTTCATGTTTAAGGTGTATTTTTGTACACTTCCTTCAAAGATAATAAGATTTTTTATAAAATAACTTAGAAATCTGTTAAATAGTGAACTTTTCAAAAATGAGAAAAATGGATCGAACTGAAAAAAACAATAATTCATTTCTGAAAATATCATTAAAAATAAGTTTTGGCATTTTGGTACTGAGATTTTTCCTTTGTTTTTCAATTTCGATATACTGTAAAATTTTTTCGAATTGAGAATTAAATTTAAAAAAAGTTTTTTTTTAGTTTACTAGTCCCACAAGTAATAACTTTAAAAGTTGTATCAAATAAATTGGTTTTGATACCAAATAATTGTTATTCAAGTAGTGAATATTTGATCATAAAAATGATCAAGAAGATGCATTTTGTTTTTACGGTGAAAACCAAATTTACATATTTAAAATGTTATCTCAAGTTCAAAAAGAAAGTATAAGTAAAAACCCAAGAAATATAATTTATCATTGTTTTTGTGAATATTTTTCGTTTTTTTCAACTCATAAATAATGAGGAAAATATTTTGTTGAACTTGAAATTAAAATTTTCATTTATTAATTGGGAAATAGTAGTATTTATAAAATTAACTGTTTTGCTGCGATTTTTAAAAAAGTAAATGTTTAAAGCCATTTTAAAGATCGAAAATCCAATTGTTTAGTTTCCTAATTGCAATAGACTTTTATTTTAAGCCTTCTTATGGTTGAGTAAAACACACATTATTTTTCAAAGGATAAATTTTCGAGATCGCAGTTGAATTTGAGAAACTTCTTTTGCAAGCTTATTTAAATTCGTTGTCTTTGGGTTTGAAGTGGGAAGTCTAAATTAGGAACCAGTTTTGCGATTCAAAAGAAAAGTAAAGAAAATAAAAGAAAAGGAAGTTTATGAAATTTTTAACACATTTAATATTTCAATCCAATAACAGATCCAACCATTCTAGACTAAAAAGCTTTTCCAAAGTATGAGATCATTCTATTTTTTGTCTGGTATTGGAAACAATTTACAAGATGTCGGTCGATCAAAAACTACCAAAAAAAAAAGGTTTTTTTATTTCTTTTCTTTTCTTTTTTTTTTCTTTTTTTATTATTTAATAATGAAGTAAGAGATTGTGTGATTCAAGGATTTCAAAATAATAGTGTTGTCTGTTATTTGAAAAAAACCATTAATGGTTGAAAATTTTGCTTTTTGTTTTTTTTTTTTTGTTTTACTAAAAAAACAGATCCAAATAGAAGATGAAGAAAAGAAAAAGTAAAAATAAAAATAAAGAGAATGGCATTAAAAAAAGTATTTTAATTTATCCTAATTTTATTATTGTTTGTAGGTTTTTTGATTTCAAAAATAATCTTTCTGGTTGTTTTATGTTATCCCTGGCAACATTTATTTTTTTGGTTCAAAAATAAGTCTTCCTCGGTGATTAAAAACAGCAAAGCCTAATCTAGTTTTTTTTTGAAACTTGTTGATTTTGTATTCATAATTTTTGCTGATGTGGATACTTTTGAATTTGTTGTCTGAAGTTATAAAACCCAAAATACAACAAGCAATAGAGAGTAAACCACTAACTATTAAATATTGAGAGTTGAGTTGTGGTGGTTCTGTTGAAGAGACTTTCTTTGAGACTGTTGTGCCAATTGTTTGTGCAACAAAAGTAAAACACAAAAGAAAGCAAATGATTGAGATTATATTTTGTGCCATCTGGAAAAAGTAAAGGAAAAATAAAAAAATGATTGAAAAGTAAATCCCAATTTATTTTAAGGTTGTATTCATATTTATGAAACACAGTATACCAAACAGAATTGGTAAGTGGAATTATAGAAAGGTTTAAAATTATAGATTAATAGTTGTATAAGAATACAGTATTTTGACAACTTATTTCAGAAAACAAATTAAACATTAATATTGTTATCTTAATATTCTGAGGAGAAATTGTATTTTCTATTCAATAAAATACAATTTTATTGTTGAAAACCAATTGTTATATTACATAGAGTTTTGCTGTAGTGCGTATATAGTTAGACTTTTTCGGTATACACACAAAGGTCAGGAAGCTGGGCGTTATATATTTAATAAAAACTTTGTTACATTCAAAGGTGCACAACTTTTTTTTCAAATATCAATTATTTTATATAATTGACATTTGAAGAACAAATAAACAATAAACAGAATAATATGTATCAAAAAATTGTTGATATCCATCTGAAAGAAAAATAATAAATTAATAAATTTTCTTAAAAATTGAAAAACTCAAATTCTTAGAGACCTATTCATTAAGAAAAACACAAAAGAATGTTTTGACCTTCTACTGGCATTTGAATAATAAATAAGAAACAATTTTCACTTCATTTTTCATACTTTTCTTTTAAAAATCAAGTCACCAAAGAAGTAGGTTGGTATTTGAGGTCTCTATTTGAAAAAGGAAATAAAAATGAACTAACAATTTTTCACATTTATTAATCAAATATCAAGATCAATGATCGAATAGAATTCCTATAGAAATCTATATGATTTCTCAATAATCATTTCGACAGTTTCAACAACCTTAGAATAACAAGTTTTTACCAAGTGACTCTTGATCTGGAAATAAAAAAATTTTCCAACTTAATTAAGTGTCAAAACAACAATGTGCAAAATGTGAAAAAATGTGAAAAAATGATTTCAATTTTGAAAATTTCCAAAATAAATTTTTTCTTCAAATATCCATGCAAATTCTCTAGTAACATGTGTATTTTACCCATTATAACTGGGTCGTTTTGACTGAAAAACAGTTTATTTAGTGATATTCGAAAGCAAATTTAAAGGACTAATCTCTATTAAATTGTTTTTACCTAAATTTAATTGAGATTGAGAAAATTTTTTTACAATTACTTAGATTTGAAAATCCCCTATTTATTTTCAATACTAAACATAAATTATTTTTCAAAAATTTTGACTTACTTTATAATGTTAATGGGGGTTGTTTTGAGGGTTTAATCCAGTATTCTTTACAAAAAAAATTTTCAATTTTTTGATCAAGAATCATTTTTTCTATTTTTGCAAATTTTAGTTTTTCTTTTGTTTTTTAATTGATTTCTTTTTTTTTTCAATTTTTTTTTTTTAAAAAGATCATGTGGAAAAAAAAAGAGATCTTCGAAAAGACTAATAATCACTAAGAAAATTGAGACTATTTAATGTCTTTGAAAATCTATTTAATTATTATTCATAAAAAATCTTGTTGTTCAACTTTTTTTCAGAGAAAGTTCAGAAATAAAAAATCCGTAATGCTCTTTTCAAAAATTGTGACTCACTTTTTTTTAGTTTTTGGTTTTATTTTTTTTTTAGTTTTTAATATATCCGGATTTTATAGATTTAGATTTACTTGTAAGTGAATTAAAAATCACATTTAGTTATTAATTGTTCTTGAATACTAGAGGATAATTTTTTTTTTTCAATTTATTATTTCAGGTTAGTCACAATTTTTGAAAAAGAGTTTATTTCAAGTTAATGAACCCTGATTTAGAAATTGGTCAAAAAAAAAAAAATAATAATAATAGAGACAAGTCTCTTAAAAATCAAAGTAAGAGGTTTCGAGTAGAAAAAGAAATTGAAAAATTGAAAATATGTTTATCCAAAATCAAAAAACAAACTCAAACGTCCCAAATAGTTTATTAAATGGGATTTATTTTCACTTTAAATATCAAATATATTGGCAAGTTTCCTGACCCTTGTGTGTATACCCAAAAAGTATCATTGTTAATAAAAAAGAACACAATTTTATCAAAAAAAACAAACTATAAAAATTTAAAACTCATTTTTGAAAATGTGTATGACAAATAATAAAAAAAAAAAAACAAAAAATAAAATAAAATCTAAAAATTAAACAATAAAATTACATTTATTTTAAAAATTTTTTTCAAAAGTATATTTATATATATTGATTAATTGAATTATATTTTTAATAAATCATTAAGGTTATTGGTGCAATGTATAACCGGAAGAGGGTGTTTTGTCTGAGATAATGATGGTTTTATACTACGGGGGACCTTAAAAAATAGCTTTTGAGGTTCTCTTTGGATGAGATCATGATTCTTCTTTATAATAACGTTTTGGTTGCTGTTAGTTCTATTAAGATTAACAACATTCATATTGCTTTTCAAATTTTCATCTGAATAATATTTGATGTTTTTCAAATGTTTTCTCTTTGAGGAATACTCGGTTTTATTGTGGCAACGTTTTCTATTATTTATTTTACAGTTTTTTTGAAATAAGGAATTTATTTGATGCAAATCCTCCAGCTGTGATTTTGATAATTTTTTCCATTCCCCATTAGGAAAGATTTGAAATTCTTGGCACTGGTCTTTGGCTTCAAGCTCGATTAAACCTTGCACATAGCCATCAACAATTAAGTCCGAAAATTTAATTTGCATTTTGCATATTGGACAACGCCAGTTTTTGGTTCTCTCTGCATATTTGGCATATTGAATCAGATCAAAGCATTGCCTATGCTTACATTTAAGTGTTCGTACCGGCACTTTGATTGGCTTTTTAGAAATGGGGCAACTTAAAGAAATAATATCATTCGTGAACTTTTCATTATTGTTGCTCTTGCTCTTGTTCGCATTTTCTTTGTCCTTTGCGCTTTCGTTTTCGTTTTCATTTTGACTTTGGCTTTGTATGTCGTTATAATATTTTAAAATATCATTCGCAGAGATGGTTTTTCTTTTTTTAACCGAATTAATAATACGAGTTAACTCAACCTTGTTCATGTGTTGAAAGACGATGACAAGTTCGTCAATGATCGTAAATGCATCAAATATTAGGAAATTTTCTTCTCGATCAAACAATTTGAGATCCATTTCAATTGGCTTGTTTGTTTGGACCTTGAATTTTCGTTCGTTGATTGTGACATTTAGCAATTGGTTTTGATTCTTTTTTTGAGAAACTGAGTTCCTTAAAAATCTGATAAAAAATTTTGAACCAAATTTTTTGCAATCCTTTCGGATTTTTTCAATTCTTGACTTTGGTACAACAAATCGAAGTGGTTTCCCGGTGTTGACTATACCTGGTCCAATAAGTGGTGGAAATAGTGGTTGTAAGAAAAGAGAGTCACCAAATAAAATGTGAAGTATCGCGCGATAGCTAACTTGTTTTGATTTATGATAATGGTTTTTCAATTGTGTAAATAATTCTCTTTTTTCTTGTTGGTTGATCCGATTGATTTTACAAACAAGTGCTTGCTCGTATCTATTAATTGAAGTTTTTTTGGTGTGGTTTTTTAACATGATTGATTTTTGTTGTTCCAGAAATTGCTTTTAGTCTCAAATGAAAAAATTTATGATCAAAAAAAAATGAATCAGGAACGAATTGTAACTATTTTGGAATTTGCGTTGATTTTTTTTCCTTAATTTTGGGTTTCTTCTCTCTAAGGTAACCATACTCCTTCCTCAAGCTTTCAAAAGATAAAGTTGATAAACATTCTTTGAAAAAATTAAAATCAAAACTTTAATTATTCAATTAAATCAACTGACAGTTCGGTTAGAATTACTTGAGGTGTTTTATTTTTTGAATATGAAAGGTGTCTTTTGAAAATATTTTTCTTTTCGTTAAAAAGTGTTTTTTCAAATCTGATGATTTGGAGATTATTAAAATCTTATCTTTTCCATACACGTTATTGCTACATTCTCTTAACCACCATTCTTGGTTTTTTGGTTTTGTGAATTTTACATGATTTTTAATTTTGTCAACAATTTAAAACTAATTATTGCTGACACAAAGAAATTTTATGTTCATATTGATTTTAAATTAAGAAGATCTTCATTCTATGAACTGGTTTGATTTCGTGAATTGATTTTTGGTCATGGAAATTTGTGTTATTCAATTTATTTTTTATGAACTTTTGAATAAAAAAAATCTCAAATGAAAATAAAATCAAAGCCAGAATTGTAAATTTATAAATACCTGGAATTCAGTGGTGGAGTGCAAAACCTAAATTTTGTGGAGGAAATTTGATTTCAAAATTAAAAAAAAATGAAATGAAATAAAAAAGTATTTTTCAAGTTAGAAATTTTTTTAAGGGATTAGCCTCTATTATATTTTTTAAAAAACCAATATCTAAATAAAGAATCATTATCTTGAAATATGATTAATATGGGAAACAAACAGGGGTTTTCAAATCTAAGTAATTGGCAAAAAATTTTCTCAACCTCTATTAAGGGAGTAGCTATACCATAAGACATCATAAAAAATTGAGAGAGATGAGATAAGAGTATTTTATTTTAGTGGCGTGTGATCGTAGATTCTCTAAAAATCATTTTTAAAAAATTATTTGATATTTTTTTTTTAGTAATGTACAACAATAAAAAAAAAAGTGAATATAATGCTAAAACAGTTTTGATTTTTTTTTTTTTTTATTTTTTAAAAATTAATTTTAAAAATTTGGACACAGTTTAAACAATCAAAAGAATAGCAATACCATACTTTACATTCAATTTAGAAATTATTTGATTTTACAAATTATTTCAATTTTTGTCTTTTTTCTTTTTTTTTTCATTTCTTTTTTTTTGAGTTATAACATCTGTTTTATATGATCTCGGAATTTTTTATAGATGGTTGATAGAATGTTAGTCTTGAGTTTCTTAAATTGAATTATTATAGATACAATTGGTCAATGGTATCTTATCATTTGATCGATCAACAATTATTGGTGAAATTTTAACAAATTAACCAATACATTTTTTGTTCAGCCCATTTCATTATTTTAGGTAAACATTGGGTTTTGATTTTTTTGTTTAATATTGTTTTCTTTTATTTGGATGAAAATTATTACTTATAAAAACATTAATACTATGTTACTTGAATGTGATTTTATATTAAATTTGGTAAAATATTATAAAGTGAGTTTTTGTTTTCCTATTTTTGATTTTGGGTGTATCCAAATTTTTGGAATGGGGTTTATTTTTATATTTTTTTGGGAGAAGATAATTTTAGATTCTTAGAATAAAACTTATAGCTATTTTGCGGTTCAAAATTTGATAGAATATAATCATATTCACTTCTCCAATTCCACCAAATCCAACTATAAACAACCTAACATCAAATATTTTGGGATGATTATTATTTTTTGGAATCCTTCTGGCTATTTAAGCACCATACAAGTTCCCTTTTACGATTATCCCGATTGTAATGTTATTGTTCTTTTTAAACAAAATCCATTAATCCCAAATACCACCAATAGAAAAAACATTTCTAATTGCTTTATGTTGTCAGGATTAA
Organism: Anaeramoeba flamelloides; assembly: GCA_027625915.1. Taxonomy (NCBI): domain Eukaryota; family Anaeramoebidae; genus Anaeramoeba; species Anaeramoeba flamelloides. Next base: position 1,034,193 of record JANTQA010000026.1, read on the forward strand.
AAAAATCTCAAATATGATGAAAAAATAATAAATGTTAAAATTAAATTTCACAATAGAATGTTGAGAGAAGGAGAAAAGATAAGTTATTCGACATTTGAAACACTATTTTAAGCAATTCAACTCAACATTCTATTGTGGCAATTTCTTTGAGACTTTGAAAAAAAAATTTAAAAAATCTAATGAATGAAGTACTTTAAATAATAAAAATCAATGAGTTACAAACAAAGTAAAAAATGTTATTTTCTGATCCTTTTCAAAATTGCAAAAAAGTGAAAAATTTTCCTTTACCGTGGCTACTCCCTTAAGTACTATTTAAATTTTATACTCTGTGAGGATTGGAATGCCATACGGTAGATAGTAAAAAGGGTAAAAAAGTTATAAGTTTTGCTGAAATCCAAAATATTGCAATTTCTGCGATTTCTAACGATTTGATTGAGAATTAAAAAAAACATTTTGAGATCATAAATTTTACTCAATTCCCGAAAGAAAACCTTGCAAATTTTGATTTCAAAATTTTTACCTCTAACTTCTCTTACTTTCTACTTTATATTAAAGTATATTGATACCACCCCACTGAATTTTTGAAATATTTCAATACAAAGTTGAAAGTCACAGGAGTAATTGGTAAAAAAAATGCACTTAAAATTTGCGTTGTCTGTTAGCAATTTTGAACAGTTTTTGTATCTATAATTTTTTTTTTTAATTTTCAATCAAATCCTTAAAAATCTCAAAAATTGCAATATTTTGACTTTCAGCAAAACCTATAACTTTTTTACAATTTTTAATATCTACTGTATGGTATTCCAATCCTCACAGAGCATCGAATTTTAATAGTCCTTAAATTTAAGTTGAGAAAAAAATTTAATTGCCATATTTTTTTTTTAACTCAAACTTTTTATTTGTAAAAATTTAAAGATATAATTCAAGAAAACTACTGATAAGAAAGGGATCGTTTCAAAAAAAAAGATTAGGATTATAAAGTAGTCACTGTGTAAATATTTTGGGAAGTTTTTTAATAACTAGACAAGGTGGAAAATTTACTGAGTTTCTTTTTTCCAATTCATCTTTGTTAAAATAAGAAGTATTTTAGTATAAAATTTGAAATCAAAAATGTCCTTAATTTTATTTATTTATTGTGAGAAATGATAAATCAAAGAAAATTTACTAAATAAAAAAGAGAAGAAAAATAATTAAAATATTAAAGTAAAAAAATATTATATCATTTATATGACAAAATTAAAAATTATCCACTATTGTTAGGTTTTCTTGAATTTTCTATTTATTTGTGAAGGGTTCTAGGTTTTTTTTACTTTTTGAAATAAACATAAAATTTTAACAAATTTTCGGTTTATTTCGAAAAGTAAAAACAACTTAACGAAAATAGATAGATTTTATAAATAAAACCGAAAATCTCAAGAAAACCTAGGTACCAGATGGTAGTTTACAATACTTCTCCTGAAACAGGAAACGTAAAAAACTGATAGTTAGATTATTAACAATAACTAAGATTCCACAAACTTTGATTAATAAATTGTTATTCCATGACTCCGAAAAGTGGGGCACTATGTACCCGAATTTGTATATTTTTTTACTATTTAAGGAATTTTTTATTTTAGTTTTTTTATTTTCATTTTTTTCTTTATTACCTTAAGTTTTCTAACCATAAGAGTATAACTGAAAAATTCTCGACAAGAACAATAAATATCGTAATATTCTTGTTGGGTTACTTTTTGCATTGAACATTTTGTGAAATTAAAAAGCCTTGTCGAGGGTAGTAGTCTGAGACTATTTTATTAATTGTTGAAACTGAGAGCATGGAGGGTATATTTTTAGAAATATATTACCAACCACGATAATCTACTATTCGATTCGGATTAACTGTGGACTAATTATTTTTGGTAATTAGTGGAGTACACAGACCCTTCTGTCATCTAGACTATAAGTAGAGTGATCATTGATTCTCTTCAAGTTAAAAAAAATTGTATTTATGGAAAACGAAACAATAATCAAAAAATGATATTTATAGTTATTTTAAAAGTACTTCACCATACTATTTTGAGAATTTTTAAAAAACACAAAATAATTCCGAATCTGAACGAATTTTTTTCTAAAATTTTCTTTTATTTTGGGTTGAATATTTTGTAACTTTTTTCTGATCCCAAGAATTTAACCCCTTTATTTTAATTATTGTAATATCATCCTTTGTTTTGACTTTATTTGATAATAGTATTTTAAAAAAGAATTTTAATAGCAAATTTGTCACAAAATATTTGGTTAAATAATAATAAATAGTAATGGGGCGAAAAATCAAAGGTAAAATTGATTCTGGTTCATACAAACTAAGAATACAAAAAAAACAAATCTTGGAAAATATGCTTTGATAGATTTTTTTTTTCATTTTTGATTTCAATAAAAATATTATTTGGAAAGATGATCTTTTTGTCTTTGGCCTTCTAAAAGACAATATTTATTTCAAATAACAATCTACTCAGGTCTATTTTTTTTGGTAAACCCTTTGATTAATTTCACTTGGTTGTATAAACACATTTCTAGATCTCAAAACCAAAATTTAATTAAACCAAAAATTTAATCAAAAAAATGTTCGAAAAATGAAATATTCAACTCTTAATTACTTTGGGTTTAATTTCTTATCACAAATTGAGCAGCAAATGGTATTTTGGTATCAAAGTTTCAATATTTTGTGGCACTAAAAAAATCATTTTCAATCATGATCACACAATTAAAATTCTTTAAAAATGGTAAAATGTACTTACTTCCTTTAAAACCCAAAATGTGGAAAAGAACAATTAAAGTCTGAAAAACATAATTTATTGAAGTAAACACATTTATTGAAACAAATGTACATTTAATTTCATAAAAAATGTAATAATTATGATTAATTTTCCCTCGTCCAATATTCTGTGAAAATATATGTTGTATTGTTAATAGGATTTTGACCTTCGAAACAATAAATAAATATTAAAATTTTCATTTCCCCCAAATGAAATAATCAAAAAAAAATTCAAAAAAAGATAACAACCCAAACAAATTCCAAAAAGATATGATCAAATATGAAATTTTTTTCTCAAAAAATCTAGTGAATTTTTGATAAGATTCTTATTGTAATGAAAAAGAAAAAAAAATAATCATTTCAAATAAAAAAAAGAAAATTTAACAAATTGCATTCCTAAGCTAAATTTTACTAAAAACATACAAAAGTTCATTTTCAAAATTGATTTAAACCTACCTATACTATAGGGTAATTTCTTGGATTTTTGATTAAAACAAGAACAAAAAAAAAAAAATAAACACATTTTATTCTGAAAATACCATGATTGATTAAATAAAATTCAAAATTTCAAGTTAGACAAAACTATTAATTCAATTATCATTTTAACCTGTTAATTGAGTTCATTCAAAACATAATCAACATTCCAGTTCTTAAAAATCTTGGTGCGCTTTTATTTATTGTATTAAATAGTACTAGAATTTTTAAAAGTCTTGAGTCTTAAAAAAAAGTCTATTGTCGGGTAAAATATTTTAAATGGAAATGACAATGAATTGTCTTTAAACTCAACTTTAGGATATTTTTTTGAAGAGATAATAACTAATAGTTTTGAAAACACTATTATCATCAAAAAAAAAAAAAACTCAAATAAAGGAAAAAAAAATAACAGATGATAAATATTGCTATGTTGTACAGTGTCATAGAGTGCCTAACATTTCCAGAATACAAAAAAACACAGAAAAATCAAATATTTTACTAAATTCATTTATATTCTGGAAAACTGAGTGAAATGGTTAGTCAAGTGCTGTGGAGTAGATTTGAGTGCCTAGGTTATTTATTACAAAAATTAAAAAAAAAAAACTAATGGAAGTGTCCGTAGAGTACCTAGTTTTTTTTTTAATTTCTAAAATTAAAAAAAATATAACTGCACTTTTCTTGAGGTTTTACATTTTATCTGTTGGTGTGATTTAGGTTTTTTTTGACGTTTTCTATTTTATTTGGAAAATCAACTGATTTTCGTTAGGTTTTTTTCACTTTTTGAAATAAACTGAAAATTGATTAAAATTTTCTATTTATTTCAAAAAGTAAAAAAAACCTAGAACACTTCACAAATAAATAGAAAACTCAAAAACACCCAATGAAAATCTATTTATTTTCCAAATATAGAAATACTCAAAAGTAATCTAGAAAACTTTTGAAATAAAATAGAAAACCTCAAAAAAAACCTAGAAAACTTTTACAAATAAAACAGTATACCCCCTAAAAGCGCGATAACGTTTTCGATTCCGAAAATAAAAAAAAGCCTAATTAACTTTTCCAGTATTCAAAAAAATTGAGAACAATTTTTTTTTGCTTTATTCTTTTGAATCCCAAAATAGATAGACGCTCTACAGTACTTTATTTCGCTTTAAGAAATAATTATAGTTTTATATTATTTTTATATCTATTTATTTTTAAATATTCTTGACTCTTCCCACCAGAACTAAAAACTATTTCAAAAATTGTTAATCGGGTCAAATAATAAATTGAAAAAAATAATATAGTTATCATTTAATATTCAAGAACAACTTATAATTAAATTTGATTTATAATTCACTTTTAAATCATTCTAAATTTATAAAAACCCAATATTTTAAAATTAAAAAAAAAATAAATCCAAAAACTAAAAATAGTGAGTAATACGATAATTGAAATAAACATTACCCATTTTCTATACTTATTTTTTACTGGAAAAAAGTTAACAACAAGATCTTTAACTAATAATTAAATTCATTTAAATAACATTATTAGTCTCAATTTTCATAGTGATTCTTTGTCTTTTAGAAGATCATCTTTTTTCTTCACTTGATCAAAAAAAAAAGAAAAAAGAAAAAAAAAAAAAAAAATCTAATAAGAAAATTAAAAAAAAAGAAAAATCTATAAAAAGAAAAATTTGATAAATCAAAACAAAAATGTAAAAAATTTGAAAAAATGATTCTGATAGTAAAATTTTTAAATTTATTTTTTTAGATAAGAAGAGGGAAAAAACCCAAAAACCACTTTCATCAACATTATAAAGTAAGTTAAAATTTTTGAAATTTATTCTATTTATAAGCAAATTTTATCTAAATTATATAGATTTACATTTAAAAATTTATAATTTTCTATTTCCCAGTTAATATTTTCATCTTTTATTTTTCTTGGAAAAATTTAATTGTTGTGAAATGTCATCAAAACATAGTATTTCTAATTTTTTTGAGTTTATATCTTCTTTTGTAGATTGAAATTCTGACTCGGTCAATTTACGTTTCATTTTTGAAAATTATTTTTGACCAATGTGGATTGATTTTTTAAAAAATATATTACGTTTTTCTTTATCCAAACATAAATTGAGTCAAAATCTTTTTGATTAAAAATTATTAATCCATACTATGACAGACAAATGTATCTTGACTAATTATTTATAATTCTACACAATTACATTGTTTTTTTATGGTATAAAATAAGTTATATTTTTTTGAAACTATCCCCAACCATTTTTTAGATTTTTTTTGTATTTTTTCTTCTTTTTGGAACTCAATTCCTAAATATTTTAATTATAGGTAATTGGTTCGATGTTAAGGTTTTCTCAATATTTGTGTTCATTCCAAATTCTTGAATTATTTTATTAATAAGTATTTTTTTTCCAATTTCTGGAATTGAAATATACATTATCAAAATAAAATCATAGAAAAACATCTGGGTATGTTTTACTAGATTTTTAAAATTTTTTCAATTAAAATGGCTGATAAATCTAAATAATAAAGGAGAAAGAGGTTCTCTTTGAGTACCTTTATTCCAACTTTTTGGTAATAATTTTTTAGCCCTATTTTTATTTTTTTTTCATTTCTTATCTATTTATTACTAATATATTACTTAGAATATCAAAAAAAATTTTTTGATATCACTTGGAACTACAAACAATACTTTATTTTAATAATCATTTCGAAACTTCTCTAATTTAAAAATTAAAATTTAAACACCAATTCTAGTAACAAATTTTTTTTAAAATCTGAATTGGGAATCTGGTATTAAATTACATTAGTAAAATGAACTCACTTTTAGTTATTAGTTCATATTTTGTATGAAAGAATAAATATTGAGACTTTAGCCTTATTTCAAAAATAAAGGTTAAAATAAATCAAATTTTGAATCCTTGAAGATAAGAATAAATTTCTTTATTTTATTCCCAAAAAATTCTTAAATTTCTTGAAATTTGAAAGATTTAGGTAATATTATTTTCTTTGTAATATTATGAATATAAACCAAGAGCTGCAATTATTAAAATCATTTATTTGTAAATATAAATTATTTTTTCAATTATAATTATAAATTTGAATTAATTTTATTGGGTTGAAATCTTTAAAAAATTGAGAAAAAATTATCAAAACTATTTATTCTGGTAATTTTTTAGTTATTGTAAACTAACTGAAAAAAATTATTTATGTTTTTTGTTTTTAGTAAAAAGAAGTCAAATTCCAAATGATTTTTTTTGGTTTATAAATTGAATTTCCCAGCTTTTAAAAAAGTATTTTTGGGATAGTTTTTTATTTTAATGTTTTGATGGCTTTTCTCTTGCGTTTTTTCCCAATAAAAAGTAATATATTTGAAACATTCTTTGGATCAAAATAATAAATAAATTAAAGTTTTTTATAATGAGAGTAATTTTTTTTTTTTTTTAATTAAGTATATTTTTTTATCATGAGTTATTTCAGAACTTGCTGGTTTTATTTTTAAATTGTTTTTTAGTAAATTTTTTTCGCTACAATAAGATTCCTTTCTTCTTAAACAAAAATAATTTATTTTGAAATAATGACGAAATATTTTGGATTATGAACTTTTTCGAAAAATGAGAAAAATGGTTCCAACCTTTGAAAACTTATAAAAACAAGAATTTATTTCATAAAATAGTTTTAAAATTAAGCTATATATTGCAGAAATATGGTTTTTAGTTGTTTTTTTAATTTTTAAGCTGCTATTTATTGTGTTTGAAATTTGTTCTTACGTTGTACAATAATAAATAAGACAAGAGTAAAAAACCCTTTTCTCAGATAAAACCCTTGGATATGAATTTCTTGTTACAATATAACATCTAATTATCCACATAAATGTATTTTTAAGTTCAAATATTGTTTGAAGGTCAATTCCTTGTTTTTTTCAGTAAAATTTTAAATTATAAATTTTATTTGCTCAATTTTTTTTGTAATTTTCACAATTTTTTTCCATTTTAAAATTTTTTGTTATTTGTTATTTTTTGATCTGAAAAAAATTACCTCAAAAATTAACTTTATTTTTCAAGATGATTTTCTAATTTGATTGCTTATTTTTCGAAAATCTGCATATAAATAAGGAAATGACTGAAATTACAGTCAGTTTCACTTTTAAGACACAAACTTTCAACGAAATTTAAGGCACAAAAAAAATCTCAAATTAAGGCACAAATTTGGAATTTTGTTTTTTACAATTTATTTTTACTAGAATTTAAATTTTGTGCTTTAGTTTGAGATTTTTTTTGTGCCTTAAATTTCGTTGAAAGTTTGTGTCTTAAAAGTGAAACTGACTGTAATTAAATATTTTTCTCTGATTTATTTTCAGTTTTTTTGATTGACTAATGTATTGGCCTTCTATAACAAAAAAACACACTTTTTATTTTGAAATACAGATTAAACTTTTCTACCAGTGGTATTTTAACAACAGTAAGGCAAAAATCAATTAAATTAGAGATAAAAAAATCTTCACTCTGTGCAACATTTTTCACTATTTTTTTTTATTCTTGGGTAATTGTAAACCTTAAGGATAACAATCCCTGAAATTTGAAAAAAGATTATCTTGTGTAGGTTGTGGTGATTTGTCGATTTGGTTCTTGGCTGATCGATCTTGTACTTGTTATGGATTTTAATAGTTGTTCAAAATGGCAATTTTTGACAATTTATTTTTTTTTTTTTAAGAAATCCGAATTGAAGAGTTTAAGATTAATGGATTGATAGGTGTTCAATAATAACTTTTGAGTTTTGGGTTGTAGAAAAGAATCTTGATTTACTTTTTTGTCAATTAACCAAATGAAAAAAAAACTTTTTTTACAAGCTCAAAATAAAACCAAACCTAATAAAAAATTTCAATCAACAACCTACAAACCACATTTTTTTATAACTTAAGTTCCCGACAATTTATCTTAAACTCTTCAATTCGGATTTCTTAAAAAAAAAAAAATAAATTGTCAAAAATTTCCATTTTGAACCACTATTAAAACCTATAACAAGCACAAGATCGATCAGATAAAAACCAAATCGATAACTCACTACAACCTACACAAGATAATCTTTTTTCCAATTTCAGGGATTGTAAACCTTAACCAGATAAAGGAATTTGAAGGAAAAATTAGGTTTTTATGTATCTATGTTAAATATTTTTATTATTTTAGATTTAAGATTCACTCGAAGAAACGAAATCCTTGTACTTGATACACTCTCCACTAATTCGGCGAAATGATTGTTCTCATTTTTTTATTTTATTGATTTTTAGAATTTGAAAATATGCCAAACAAAAGAATTACACACAGACGTAAACACGCATACAACACAAACAGAAACAGAGTACGTGTTGTAAAAACACCCGGTGGTAGACTTACAGGCCATTATATTCTCAAACGTGGCAAGGTTCCAGTTTGTGACGAAACAGGCGAAAAACTTAGAGGTGTAAGTCGATCTTTTTTTTCTTTTTTCCTAGTCTTGATAAAGCAAGAATTTTTCTTATTGATCCTTTTTTTTTTTTTTTTTTTTTTCTTTCCTTTTCTTTTAATCCACCTTCTTATGAACAGATCAAATCATATAGACCAATTGAACGCTCAAGAGCAAAAAGAAGAACAAAAACTGTTTCAAGAGCTTATGGCGGATGTAAATCAGCCAATTGTGTTAAAGATCGAATTATTAGAGCATTTCTTCGAGAAGAACAAAGAATTGTTAAAAGAGTCTTGAAAGCACAACAAAAAAAATAAAAAAACAAATCTTCTGTTGTTTTAGAATTTTTGTAAAATGGAGACTGAAATGGAAGTTACATACAAACACTCTCCCAGATAGAAAATTTTCACAGTAAACAATAAATAAAAAAGGCTTTATTAAAAACGTAAAAAACAAAAAGAATAATAATTTTTTTTGTTTGAAAAGGATTTTTGCTTTTTTTATTTTTTTTTTATTTTATTTTTTTTTTTTATTTGCGCTTTTTTTCTTTTTATCAAAAATTGCTGCGAGTTGAATAAAACTTGGAAACCAATTTTCAATTCCTTTTCCTAAAAACATTTGCAAGATCTTTGAACTGTTAATACTGTTCAAACCTTTGGTTGGTGTAGTTGTGATTTTTTGAATACTTGTATTGAAATAATAAATGGGGAAAAAGTCTCATAGGCATTTTTCCTTGATCCTTTCTTTTTCTTTTTTCAAATAGAGTTTCAAAGAAGTGAGTGGTAATTTGTGATCTCTATTTGAAAAAAAGGAAAACGAAAATTAATTGCAAATTTTTTACTATTTGTTCGACAATTATGTGTAATGGAAGTCCATCTGGGTTTTCTTAATGAACCAGGCTCGCAATGAATTTGCAACACAATACAGATGCCAACTAATACTGCTAGTTAATGTTCTTTGGATCTTTAATTGAGATTTCAATAGATTTTTTATCATAAAATAGATTATTTAAGGTTGACAATCCCTGAAATCTGAAAAAAGATATCTTGTGTACGGTATGACCACTTGTTAATTTGGTTCTTATCTGATCGATCTTATGCTTGGTATGGATTTTAATAGTGGTTCAAAATGACAATTTTTGAAAATTTGTTTTTTTTTTTTTTTTCAGAAATCAGAATGAGGAGTGTAAAATTAATTGTGTTGGAACACAAGTTATAAAAAAATGTGATTTATGGATTGTTGATTGAAATCGTTAATTAGGTTTGGTTTTATTTAGAACTTTTAAAAAAAAATTTTTTTTTCATTTATTTAAGGGATTCGCGTCTACCAAGTAGAAGTGTTAGATTAAAGTAAGTTGTTATTGGACCTAACCACATTAGTACTACATGACTTAAATGTCTCTAAAAAATCAATCAGTCAATTAGTAATATTTGTTAATCTCATCAATTAGAAATGATCTATGTATTAGTAAAAAACTCAACAATTTCACAATAAAATCTGCATTTCGCCAGAAATTTCAGGGTTGAATTATCAATATTCAGACTACAGGGTTGCAAAATATATTTCTTAAATTTATGGTGAAATGTAGATTAGTTGTTAAAAAATTCGTTTTTTTTTGAAAAATTAAATAATTAACGAATAGATTCTTTTGAAAAATTATTTCTCAAATTATTGGAAATATATTGATGCTACAAGAATCTTGATCAAAAGTAAACAAAAATAATCAGTCTTTGTACTTTCATGTTGATGATTATTGAGTTAATCTTTGAAATTAAAAAATTAAAAAAATAGTTACTTTGGGAAATTCTAAATCTAAATTATTACATACCAGAATACTGTATTTGGAGTTTCTCTTTTTAGATTTGGAAAAGGAATTAAAAAAAATATTTCAAAATGAAACTTATTTAATAGTGATCATTAGTAAAAAACGTAAATAATTTATTGTTCAATAAGATTTATAATAGATTATTAGAGCTATTGAGCCATTGCACACTAATATCATTTACACCCAATTACAACATACTTTGATTATAGAGAAATCTTTTGTGACGCTAATCCCTTAATTGACAAAAAAGTAAATCAAAATTACGATCATCAACCCAAAAATGAAAATTTATTCTTAAACACCTATCAATCGATTAATCTTACACTTTTCTTTCTGATTTCTGAAAAAAAAAAAAATAAATTGTAAAAAATTGTCATTTTGAACCACTATTAAAATCCATATCAAGCATAAGATCGATCAGATAAGAACCAAATTAACAAGAAGTCATACACTACACAAGATAATCTTATTTCAGATTTCAGGGATTATAAACCTTAAATAAATTTATTCCGAGATTATTCTTTTGATATGTTGCAAATACTGTTCTTTCATTTGGATCATTAGTTTACTCTCATTTATCTCTACAAGTGTAAATAAGGAATGTTGTAAAAAATAGAGTTTTTACATTTTTAGAGATAAATAAATATTTCCAAGTATTTATCCAAATTTTTATTATGTAAACCAAAAATCCATTTTGATTTTTGAGATCAAAGAGATTTTCAATATTAAATCGTTTGGTAAACACCAATACTTTGTTTGAAAAATATTTTTTTTTTAAATTTGATAGATTGGTATTTGACAAACACATTTAATGATCACATTAATTATTAGTCTATTAAGATAATCAGATATAATATTTACTATTACCAAAATTTAGATAAATGAATGCAAATCTTTATTTATCGTTAAAATTATAAAACCTCTATTTTTTACAACATTCCTTATTTACTCTAGTTGATATTTTAAAACTCATACCAAATCCAAGATCGATCCACTACGAGCCAAATTAATAAGTCACTATACCCAACTCAAGATAATCTTATTTCAAATTTCATGGATTGTAAACCTTAAGGGAATTTATAATATTATTATTTTTTTTGACAAATTTCTAAATAAGGGTTCCTTATAGAGAAACATGTTTAATATTGAAAATAAATAGGATTTTACAAATATAAGTAATTGACAAAATATTTCAACAGCTTCTATTAAATTTTGGTAAAAAAAATTAATTGAGATTAGTCCCTTAATCACGACACTAGAGAAAGATGAGAGACTAGTTACTTAGTAGAAATTATTTTTAAAATTTTATTTACTTTTCTGAAAATTAGGTTTTTTGTTATATCGTAAGTAGTTACTTGCCAAAAAGTAGTGGTCAAGAGTAGTATTGATAATGATGAAATTAAATAATTTTACTGATTTAATACAACGGTCCACAAATCGGAGTTCAGAGTATAAAACGTGTTTCTTAAATATAAATCTGTGCTTTTATTTTTCTTCTTGTTCAATTAAAATATCTAATTCACTACCAATAATATCTCGGCAGACGAAATTTATTTTTAAGGTGAAACTCCTTTATATTGTTAGAAAATTTAATTTTGGAACTGAATTTGTTAAAAAGTTTTCCATAATAATCTCAATTTTTTTTGTTTGATTTGTTTTTTTGAAAATAAAAAAATATTAACAATTTACTCTATTTTTGGAGATCTATATTTAATTTGATTACCCATTATAAGAATTTCTTTATTCAGAATAAAACTTTAAGATACCCACTGTGATATTAACTTGTTGTGTATACTGGTTTTCTTTATTCTTTTAATATGTTTACTTTTTAGAAAAAATAAACATGACTTGAATATGAATGACTAATTTTACTATGTCTATTTGTAATATTTTTGCAATTATAATATGCTTGTCTGAATAATTGATCTAATAAAAAACCAATTGAATAATTTTCTTCATTTTACACATATGAAAAAATAAAATTTTAAATCAAAAGTTACTATATTTTAAAAAAGTGAGGGACTTTTTTTAATTAGTTTATGAGAACTCAAACTTTTAACAACAATTAAAATTCTAAGAAATCAAATTGTATTATAAAAATTTTATTCAAAAATTCAAGAAAGAAGATTTTAATTAAATTTCTAGAATCATTATTTTCCATCAGTTTATCTAAGATCTTGTTGTTTTTTTGAAAAATTATATTCAAAAATATCTGAAACTGAAAAAATAAATATTCATTAATTAATTGGAAAATTACTGCAATAATAAAATAGTCAAGTATGTTCAATAACTAACGTTTTCTGTTCTATTTGTTTTTTAAAATAACTAAATTTTATCAGAATTAATAATTGTTGTTTGTTCATTTTTGTAGATGTAGTGTTTTTTTGTCTTTAAAGTAGTGTAATAATTATTTATTTTGTGTTTTACCAAAAAATTCAGACTTTTATTTGTTTAGATATCATAGTGGTGTACCTTTCTTTTGAAAAAGTGATTTCTTAAAAAATCTCTAAAAACTTGAAAAACATAAATAGATAGAAATTTTTTTTCAATAATTTTATTCTTATCAATCCTAAAACTCTTTTTTTTTTTGAAGAATTTTTCCATTCCATAAGATAAAGAACCAGAGAAAATGTAAAATACAAACAGGGCCATGTAATCCTAGAAGGACTTTTAAACCTACATTTTAAAATCACAATTATTTTGATTACTCACAAAATACAATCCAAAAAACAACAAATTTTCCAAAACAAATTTTTAAATTTTTTAAACATTATCTATAATTCAAAAACATAAATTATTTCGCTAACTGTATATTAAAAAAAGTAACAAGATCAAAAAAGTTTTTAAACGTATATCCTATTAAGATTACTATTTATAAACTCTATTAATGATCTCTTTAAAGTTTAATAAAATACCATCTTATTTCCTCAAGATTTACAGGAATCGGTTGGAATGATATCGAATAAATTTTTTGAAAAAAACATTAAATTTTTCTACTAGATCAAGAGAATAGATCATAGACCAATATGGTGAAGTTTTAGTTGTTTTTGTAAAACTTTTTTTTTTTAAATTGATGACTAGTAACAAAAAACCAAAAATTCTCAAATACATGAAATGATCACAATTTTGATTGTGGTTATTGTGTTTGTGGGATAAAAACTAAGTACCTATTGGAACTGGTCTTTGTGTTTCGAGATGTAAAACGAAAAAAAGTCTTAAAAAAAAGTTGACAAAATTATTAGCTCTCAGTTCTCTTCTTTGGTTACTATGAGTGAAAAATAAAGTCAATACTTTATGTAAAATATTTTTTTGAACCTGAAAGAAGATCAATCAGAAAATATTTTTCAGATTTACAGTTAAACAAGAAATCGGGAAAAGGAGTAATTTTAATTGTGTGGGTTGCTTGTAGAATAACACAAGATTATTCATCAGATTTAAATCAAAAAGGAAGAATAATTAATAAAATCAGCGAAGAAATCTACATCATTAACTAAAAAATTACTTTTTCTTTTATAAGGAGAACACACATGGCAACACCCAATTTATAACAAAAAGAAAAAGTAACAAAGTCAAAGAATTTCCAAAAATCTTTACATCTTGGGTGAATCATCCTTTTTGCTTTTTTGATAAATTACCTATTTCCAATTTCCAAATTAAACTTCCTTCAATATAATTAAAGATAATTTTAATGTAACCAAACTTTGAGCAATATTAGAAAGTTTGCCAAAATGATCAATTGTGATTTGTTTTCAATTTATTATTTTTCCATTTCACTTTTTAGCATTTATGAAATTATTAGATTTAATCGAACGTCATAAAAGAGTTAATCAAAAACTCCAAAGAAAGGATGTGTTTTATTCGTTTGAAATCTACCCACCAAAAACAGAAAGAGGAGAGCTACGCTTAAGAAAGACGATGTCAAAGCTTGCTGATCTTGAACCTCTTGTCGTTGATATTACATACGGTGCCGGGGGATCAAAGAATACTGGCTCCTTACAGGTCTGCAAAAGGGCACAGCAATTGCATGGGTTAAACACGATGTTACATTTGAATGTAATTTCAAAGACTCGTAAGGAACTGAAAGAATTATTACAACAAGCACGTGAATCTGGAATCCAAAATATCCTTGCGCTACGTGGCGATCTTCCCAAAGAAGGTACTACAATTGAAAAGGGACTTGAACACGCTTCAGATTTGGTTTCGTTTATTCGAGAATTACATGGAAACTATTTTGGGATCTGTGTAGCAGGTATTTTCAACAAACCAAACTTTTCCAAATCTTTTTAAGGTGGATAAACTAAAAGAATCTCTTTATTTCTTTTTTCGATTTCTTTTTGTTTTGTTCTCTACAACTAATCACAATTCGTTTTTTCTGAATTAGGATACCCTGAAACCCATCCTGATTCAAAATCAGTTGAAGACGATCTCAAGTATTTGAAATTAAAAGTTGACAATGGTGCAGATATGATAATTACTCAAATGTTTTTTGATCCTCAAAAATTTATTGATTTTCGCAAGAAATGCAGAGAAATAGGTAAGATAGATTCTTTTTTTTTTATATCGATTTTCCATTTGTTGTGTGATTTCAATCAAGAATTTTTGAAACTTGAACGAAAATCGCTTAAAGTTTTAAGGGAATTATTACTTCCATAGAAGGTTTTGAGATGTCAAAGTATTTGGGTACTAAGGCGTCTGTTTTTAATTTACTGAATTAGAACCCTCAAAATACCGATAAATTCAATTTTAATTAAATTTTTAGTTCAAGTTCGATTTTTGAATCCCAATGAACTCAACAAATAAAACAACTCAAGAGAAAGAATCTTTTGAAAGTCAAGTCAATTTTACAAAGTTTCTTCACATTTAAAAGTTTATAATGGGTTAATTCAAAGCTTGTGTAAACAAATTTGTATAATGAGAAATGAATTAAAAATTTTCAGATATTTCTTTGAATTTATCAGTATGTTGGAAAAGATCTAGATAATTTAGAGAGTAAAAAAGAACTCAAAAATTAATGGTTTTCAAAATTATCTAGCTTCAAACAAACTAATTTTTTGGAAAAAAAAAAATGAGAAATTCTTTTCTGAAGAAATATTGCGTTAAGGGATTAGTCTCTATTGTATTTTTTTTTTGATCTATTTCTAAATAAGGATTCCTGATCTAGAAATATGTTTAATATTGGAAATAAACAGAGTTTTACAAATCTAAGTAATAGGCAAAAAATTTTCTCAATCACTATTAAATTTGGGTAAAAAAAATTTAATAGAGATTAGTCCCTTAAAAAAGGCGAGTTTTTTTTTTTTTTTTTTTTCATTAAATAATCAATGAACTCTTTAAAGGTGTACACCCCAAATGAATTCTGGGCTGAAGTTACAAAAAAAATCAGCAAAAAATTTCAAAAACAATTTTCAATTGATTAAGAGTTGAGCACCTACCACTTAGAAGTCTATAATTAAAGTATGTTGTCATTGAATGTAAACGGCATTAATGCTCCATTGTTCAAAGGTCTCTAGAAATTCTAAATAGTAAAATACCACTAAACGTTGATCTTCACCAATTAAAAATGATTCTAATTATAGTAAAAAAACTCAACAAGTTTTTCAAAAAAAAATCTGCATTTCGCGACAATTTAAAATGTTGAATTATCAATATCCAGATTCTAAAGTTGCAAAATTTCTTTCTTAAATTTGTTGTGGAATATAGATTTATTACCAAAAAAATCAAATTTTTTAAAAATTAAATAATTAATCAAGAGATTATTTTTACAAATTATTTCTGAAATATTGGAAATATATTGATGCTACAAGTAGCTTTATCAAAAGCAAACAAAAATAATCAGTCTTTGTGCTTTTATGTTGATTATTATTGAGTTAATCTTTGAAATTCAAAAAAATGGCAAAATAGTTACTTTTGGAAGGTTCTAAAAATGGATTTTTTAATACTATTATTTTTTTGAGTTTCTATTTTTAGATTTAGAAAAGGAATTAACAAAAAAATTTCCAAAATGAAAATTTTTTATGATGATCACTTTGTAAAAAATGAAATAAATATTATATTGCTAAATAATCTTTCTAATAGATTTTTTAGAAACCATTTGAACCATGTAGCACTAATATTATTCACTATCATTTTCAACAGACTTTAATTATATAAATATATGATGAGGCCAATCGCTTAAGGCAAATATGATCATTCATTAAAGATTATAATAAATTATTTTCTGTAAAAAATGAAGTTATTGTTTTTTTAATTTTTATTTTTTGTTCTACTTTAAATAAAACGAATTTATCAAGACCTTAAAAATACACCAAAGAAGATATTAATTCAATTAGTTTTTCATTTAAGTTAGTTATCTACATATTTCTATAAATAAATCAGTAAAACTCAATACCTTTCCCCAGAAACCAATTCTACATCCAATTACTACTTTGTGTTGCTAGTGGATATTTATAATAAAACAAAAAATAAAAAACAAAATTTTCAGAAAAAAAACCATATATTTTTTGCCTCAAAATAATGTATTTTGATCTTTGGAGAACAGATCTTAAACATCCTAACCAAAATGAAATAACAGCATTTGTTATGTATCTGAATAATTCATTTAGAACATATCCCCTTAACTAATTGATTATTTAATTATTTGTTTTTGAAAAATATTTATTTATTTGTTTTTTTTACATATTGTACCTTTTCAAATTTTGTTTTCAAATCAATTATTTCTCAAAAATTCTATCAATTTTTATCAACTCAATCCTGAAATATTGAAGAATGGCCAAATTAAAACATTAATTATAATAATCAATTTTGTTGTTTCCAAAAAAAAACAAACAAACTTACTGTATTTTTGAATTTTATTTTAATAGAATTCAACTTCTAAAAAAATTAGAATTAAGATTGATCTTTCATTTATGTTTTATTGTAAACTTGTGCTCATCCAATTAACACTTTCTGATAAATATCACAACTGCAGTAATTTACAAATGTTAATCAAAAATTCAACAACTTTCAATAATTACAGTTCTTAAAATATGTAAAAGGGGAATAAAAAAAAATGATCTCCAATTTAGTCCATTTTTCTCACTTGGAAAATCAACCTTATTTTGTAGCAATCATTTACAATTTGAACCTAAAAAACATTTTTATGATTTTTGTAATTTCTGCAATTCTCAAAAATTTTACTTTACAAAAATTCAAATTTTCATAATTAAACAATAAGTCCTAGTAATAAAAGAAAGTATATGGTTGTTTGAAAAAAAAACAGTTTTTTTATCAAATAAAAAAAAAAAAGATTCTTGGTTTTTGAGAAGTTTCTTACTGAAATTATTGGTAGTATAATTTAATAATTAAGCTATTTTTTCTTTAATTGCTTCTTTCTCTAAATAAATTAAAATAAATAAATGAATAATTAAGCTATTTACAAAAAGGAGGGGTAAATTTATTTTAAAATATCTTTATCAAATATATTCCTAAAAAATGATTTAAATATCCAAAATCGTTATTCATCATTAATTGATTCTTGATAAGAATCCTTTTTTTTTTTTTTTTTTTGATTGAAAGACATTAAATCAATGAAAGATATTAAAATTTCTAATCTCAGTTTTATATGATATTTTTTAATAGTGGAAATTGGTGACAATTATTTTTTTATTTTTGACGTAAAAATTATTTTTACAAAGAGATTTCACCTCTATAGAATTATCAATAGAAGAAGAAACCTTAGAACTGGATTTTATTATTTAAAAAATCATTTTGAAGCCTGATCATGTTGATTATTTTCTACTGAATTCTGAAAGTATATTGTTTTCCTAAAAAAAGTGCAATTTGTTGTATTTTTTTTTTTGGAAATTTTTTAATGAACATATTTTGAAATAAATCCAATAACTACATAATCGGACTGATACTAACATTCCTCTTGGTTTTGTATATTCAATTTTACAAATAGAATGATTTAACAAAGAGAAATTTATCTGAAATGTAAAAAAAACAAAAAACACCACCCTTTTTTGAAAAAACTTTATATGTGATGTTCAAAAGTGAAAAACTGAAAATATATGAATATTAAATAGAAATCTAAATTAAATTAATTTGCTTTCAACATTTATTCCTAATAAATTCAAAAAAAACTAAAATACTTTATGTTTCACTTCTCAATTATAATTTTTTTTTTGACTTAGTTTTGAAGAAAGATTTTTTTTTTTTATGTCCTCTATATTTAAAGTATGAACAGAAAGAAATAATAGAAAATATTGACACTTTTTTTCATGGCTATCCCCTTCAGATGAAAAAGATAGATTTTTTTTTCGAAATAAATTAAAAAAAAATAAATCTTAATGAATTTATTTTTTAAATCAAAACAGTTTGAAATTAGTTTTATTAATTAGTAATCGCGAAATCAATGATTTTAAGCTTAAATTTCTGAAAGGGAAACCAAGTTTAGGGGCAATTATAGTATAATTTACACTTCTTCAGTAATAAAAAAAAAAGAAGAAAGATTTTTTGTTTTTGTTTAACTGTAAAGAAACTTTGTAAATAAAGTGATTTCCGATAATATATCCCTTGAAATGAAATGTTTTGAAAGTTGAGTTATCTAATTTTATAAAAGGAAAATCAACCAAAAATTTTTTTAAATTTTTTTGAATTTTTCAGTATTGAGAACAAAACCAAAATAAATTTCTAATTATTCTTTAAAATATTTTACACTTTAAATTAATTTGTTATTATTTGTATTATTTAGGGATTAAAGGACCAATAATTCCTGGTATATTCCCCATTTTAAATTATTCAAGTTTCAGAAGAGTACTCGAAATCACAAAAGTTAACGTACCAGAGGAAATTTTACAAAAAGTTGAGGAATTAAAAAACGATAGGATAAAATTGGTTGACTATGGCGTTAAATTATGTATTCAAATGTGTAAAACACTGATTCAAAATGGCACACCAGGTGTGCATTTATATTGCCAGAACAAATACTACCCGATCATGAGAATTATAGAGGGGCTAAATCTTAGACCCTGTCGTTGCAGAAGGCCCTTCCCATTTAGAAAAGTAAGTTTTCCAAATATTAATAAATATATTATAGTCTTCATATATAATGGAATTCATTTGTAAAAAAATTGTTTCCATTTTCAATCCGAGGAAATAAACCCCAAACAATTTCTTTGACACATTCAAGATCAAAAATTGAGAAAAAATTTTCGAGGTGTTTATAAATTTTAAAAGTAATAAATTATAACATGTAGTTTTATTCAATATTAAAAATTTCTAAGGGTTTTATTATACAATATTACAGATTTTCCGAAAAAAGTAAAAAAAAATTAATTTATTGAAATGAAAAAAAAACAATTTTAAAAAGAAATTTGACCAATTCAGAACTAAAATAATTGGATTTAGGAAACTTATTTTGTTTTTATTTTTCCCTCTTAAAAAAAAAATTTGTATCAAATTTTAGTCGTGACAAATAATTTAAAAATAACATTTTGTTATCTTTCGAATTTTTTTCCAAAATTGAGTTACTATTCAAAAAAATCATTTCACTTTTACAATTTTATCATTTTAAAAGAGAATTTTGAAATGATCAAAAAACAATCGATGAAGTTGAAGGGTTTTTTTTGTTGTTGAAATTTGGAAAGGGTAATTCTACTCTAAAAAAAAAAAAAAAATCTAAACAAGTTGTTTAGAAGAATAGCCAATTCGAAAATTTAGGTTCATTTTTTTGTAAAACTTGTTTAAAATTTTTTTTTTTTGATGAATAGTTTATGGACACAAATGTACTCATTTTCTTTTAGATAAGACAAAAGAAATAAGAACAAAAATGAAAAAAAAAAAAAAACAATCACAAGTAATTCCATTAAGCAAAAATCTAATAAATCATCAATTTAAGAAGATGGAAATAGGAAAATTGTTTATGGATTCAAACTTTGCTTCATCATATGTTTTTATATTGAACCCAACGATAGAAGAAAAATCCTCAAAAATAAAACAATTAAAATTACTTTACTCATTTATTCAAGAATTCAATTAATTTCATTAAAAAGAAAAAAGTTCCCTTTTTTTTTCTTTGAAGTTTTCATTTTAAGTAAACCCCAATTCCAAATTTTTAACAACCAAAATTCAATTTTTGAAAAAAAAAAAAAAAAAATCTTATTTAATCAATTCTAGAAGAAATACCAAATTAGAATCATTCATCCAATTGAAATGTTAACGATTGTTTAAAAATTACAATACTCATAAAACAATAAAAAATAAATAATTTATCAATAATAATAAATAATCGGTGTGTTAAATATTTTGGAGATGGCAAAATAAATACATAACAAAAAAATGCAAAGAAAAATTTGTTTAAATTCTATTAACAATTATTGATCGATCAAATGGTTCGATGTCATCAATTAATTTTATTTGAGTTCTTCAATTTTGAACAACTCAACTTTAACCTAATATCAATTGTTCAATAAAAAATTTTGCTCGAACCAAACAGGTTACCTAATTCAAAAAATGAAATACAAACAAAAAACTAAGTGATGAAAAAATGATTTTCATATTTTACAAAAATGAAAATTATTTCCAATTTGAATTGAATTGTATTATTGTGATTCTTTGGAATGTTTTAACTGTGTGTAAAATTTTGAATTTTAGTTTCGTTTTAGTTTGATTACTAAAATATAATTTTATTGGAACTTTGTACAAAGTAACAACCAAAAAATAGATTTCTTTTACTTGAATAAAACATTATTTTAATAAACCTACTATTAATTCCCAAATGAGAAATGAGAACAATCCCATTTAGATAAAAAAAAGAATAAGAAGATGAATTATAGATAAATAACTCTACAATTAAAAGTTTTAGAAACTATTTGAAATTTTTTTTTTTTTTTTTTTTACAATAATTTCATATTCTTTGAATGTTTTTAACAATCATAAGGGATTAATATAAATATAAATATAAAATATTTTGAATGAATTTATAAAAAATTGATTTTGTAATAAAGATGTGTTCATGATATTTTTTTTTAAAATAATAATAATAATAAAAATGATAATTTTTACAAAAATAGGCATTTTTGCCAAAAATATCTCTGGGTATATATTTATTAAAAGAATTTATTTTAATTTTTTTTATTTATTTTTAAATTGTTTTCAATTCTTTGGTACTGTACATCTGATGAAAAAATCGAAAATTTTGGATTAAAGAATTAATCCAGATAAATAAAAATAAACAATTAAAGAATAATATCTTTGATATTATTCAAAATAAAGAATCATTATTTATTCTGTCAATAGCTAATTATAAAGAAAATTATGATAACTCTTTATTGAAATTTCTAAACAAACATTTCGAAATTATGAAAGTGGCATAGAGTGATGTAGAATATCTTTGAGTGCCGAGGTTTTCTTTAGGCTTTCTGTTTATCTGAAAAATCTATTGATTTTTTCAAATAAACAGAAAACACAAGAAAAGCGAACAAAAAGTGCCGTCAAGTGCCGTATAGTGCCAAGGTTTTTTTTAATTTCTCAAAGTAAAAAAACCTAATGGTGGTTTTCTTGAGGTTACTTGGTTATTTGTAAAATCTATTGATTTTCGTTAGGTTTTTTTTACTTTTCAAAATAAACCGAAAAATTGTTAAAATTTTCTATTTATTGCAAAAAGTAAAAAAAAACCTAGAACACTTCACAAATAAAATAGAAAACCTCAAAAAAACCTAGAACATTTCACAAATAAACAGAAAACTCAAGAAAAACTAACAGTGGTTTTCCAGAATTCAAAAGAATTGAGAACAATTTTTTATTTTACTCGATTCTTTTAAATTCTCGAAAAACTAACAGCGGCTTGTTTTAATTGTTTAAATAAAAAGAAAATTTTAGAAATTTTCTTTTCATTTCAATAAGCAAAAAAAAAAAAACCTAACCACTGTATGAGGAAATCAATTTCCTCCCTTCAAAATAAAAAAAAAAAAAAAAAAAAAAAAAAAAAATTGTTTTCAATTTCAATTTGGTTACATTAAAATTATAATAAAAAATTAGTGGATTAATAAATGTTACAAATGTCTTTTAATCAATTCTCCACCCAACCTAATATTGTACAAAAATAATTACAATTATATTTTTGATTTGAATAAAAATGAAAACTTTTTTGAAATTATTTTTCACGAATTACCACAAAAAACCGACTTATTATTTAATTTTGAATTTTGAAAGTAAATAAATTAATAAATTCTCTCTCTCTCTCTCTTTTAATTAACTCAAGCTAAAGAAAAAAAAAAGAACAAAAAAAAATATTCTTTGAAAATTCCAATAAACATTTTGAAAATTGAGACTCTGTTATGTCTTTTCAAATCATATATTTATTTGTTAATAAAATCTTCATTTTAACCCCCCTTCCAGTGAAATTTCAGTAATCACAAAATCATTGATACCCATTTCACTAATTTTCATAATATTTTTTTTTTTTTTTCATTTTTAATATCCTCGAATTTATATATACCAAAATATCAAAATCAAAGTCTACAATAAAAAGAAGAAATAAAGAAGCTGTTAGGCCGGTTTCTTGGATGTATAGACCTGAATCATATATTTGCCTTTCAGATAAGTGGGCTAAATATCCAAGAAAATTTTGGAGCGATGGTAAATCGACAAGAAAATTTCGTAAAGTTAAACAAAAATTATTACAAACTGTGCATCCGTGGATAAGCTCCTCTCGGAAAAAAGAGTTAAATTCAATTAATGATGTTATCCAAATCTTCAAAAGTTATTTGACAGGCGAAATTAATTCAATACCATGGATTGATAAATCATCTGAAATCATTCTTGGCACTGATAACGAAAAAGCAATGAAAATGGTCAATAATGGGCTATTGCTAATTAATTTACTTCCAAGATTAAATGAAGAAGTTTCCGAAGATATTCTAATCGGGTTTGGAGGTCCAGGGGGATACATTTACGAAAAAAGATATATGGAGTTTTTTATTGCGCCTCATCGAGTTAAGCTGCTGATTGATGAATTGAATTCATCTGGGAATAATATCTATCATATTACAAATGTTGACGGGTCAATAAATTATACAAATAATAAAAAAAATGAAGTCGTACCAATCACGTGGGGTGTCTTTCCCGGGGCAGAAATAAAACAGCCCTTGGTCATGGATCCAGAATCATTTCAAAATGTTTGGAGGGTTGAAGCTTTTGGATTATGGGTTGACCAATGGCAGAATAATTTCGAAAAGAATAGTGAAAGTTGGAAAATCCTTCAAGAAATCCATGATAACTGGTTCCTCGTCAGTATTATCGATAATGATTATATTCATCCTTCTGCAACAACAGATTACAATGCATGGAAAACTTTAGATAAATTTTTCAAAAAAGAGCCTAAATTAAACTTTGAAAAATTAAATTTCGAATTTGATAATAAATCTCTAAAAGAAAAGGAACATTTAATTCAGAAAAATGCAATTGAATTCGAAGAAAACGGTATTGGTTATGTGTGGTATACACAAAATAACAACTTCTAAATCAGAATATTTTTAAACTGAATTGACGATTATAAAGAAACATTTTTTCAAAAAGTGAAAAAAATAAATGTTTTAAATTAAGTAATCTTTACAAAGTTTTAACTTTTTAAACTGGATACTTTTTATACCAATAATTAAAACTATCAAGTTTTCACTTTTTTTGAAATTTCTTTATTTGAACAATTTTTTAAAATTAGTTGAAAATTTTATTTTGTTATTTTTTGATTTTGGAAATATTATCTAATAAATATTCTTTATTTATAGATAATAATTTCAATAAAATTAAATATTTCTAATTAAAACAATTAAAAAAAAAAAAAAAAAATTGATTTTCAAAATATCTTAGATTTTTAAATAGTAAAATTGTTAATCTTTTAGTAATAGTACGGTTTATGTACTATGATTAAATCAACAGAGGTTGGGGGATTTAATTTCAATGTTTTAGTTTGCATTTATTTCGAACTTAAAAGTAATTATCGATTAACTTAAATTTCACTCCTCAGATGTTGTTTAAATTTATGGTTTAAACATCATCCCCTAATTTTAAACGATCTATTGAATAAACTTTTTTTTTTTTTTTTTTTCCATTTTCGGAATAAAAATTCATTAAATAAAACTAGATTTTTCTTTTTACTTTATTTTTTATTTTCATTCTTTTTTTTTATTTTTGTCACTTATTTTTTCTTTTTTATTTTCATTCTTTTTTATTATTTTTGTTTCTTCAAATTAACAACTGATAAACAATATAAATGTTTTTTGAGAAAAAAAAAAAAGAAACCTTGGGATATGATTACTTTATGTACTATGATAATTTGTTTATACTTTATATTATTTTTGTTACACATTTTGAAAATTAAATATTTTTCCCTATTTGGGGATTGGTATTATTAAGAAAAGTACCACTAGAGCCAAAAAGAATTCAGAAAATCATCTTTAAACAAATAATATGAAGTTCCATTGATTATTAATTTTCCAATTATAAAATTTAAATATCTAACGTTTTCATTTTTAAATATTGTTTTTTCACTATTGAAGTTTAAATCGACTATTATAAACAAATTCTTTCAATAGATTATATATTTGGAATTACCATAGGTATACAAGAAAGGGGGATAAACTATTATTAATGTTCAAAAATGACTTTAGTAAAAAAGGAAACCAGAAATTCATAGTAAATATATAGAAAAAATCCTAACAATAAAACAACAAATGTGAAAGGCTTTAGAGAATCATTTTTGATATCTTCTGAAATTTATCTGAATCTTCTTGTTAAAAGACAAGGAAACTGTAAAGAGAATTTAATTCCACTTTTGAGAGGAAATTCAAGAAAATTCCTTAATAAATTAGTTTGAATTTAGAGCATTAAATTTGAAAAAACTTTTAAGATCTCCCAAACTTTCAAATTTTAAAAGTTTTTAGAACTAATAAATGGAGATAAATATATATATATATATATATATATATATTTGTTTAATTCTGAGAACAAATTTCTTACATTGATAAACAAAACTATAAATAAAAAAAAAAAAAGCTTTTTCTTGGAAAGTGTTATTCTCAAAGTTCAAAGATAGACATTTATATTTTGATTTAATTTTTGAAAAAAAAAATTACAGAAATCTCATAAATTTCAAATACCATAATCTCAAATTTTAATAACTTTTTGATTTTTTTATGTCACACAAGCCAATTCAGTCACTTTGGTGTTCTAATAATTTTAAATTTATTTTAGAAGGTGTATTCAAAATTATAAACATTGTAATTTTTGTAAATAAGAAGATTGTTAGTTGATTAATTTATAAGAAATAATTTTTTTAATAAGTAGTAAAAATTTTTTCTTCATATTTGATAAAATATATTTTTTAAATAAAAATACTTGTTATTGCTAAAAAGATAATTATTTACTATTTTTTTTTGGAATATTAAGAATATTTGATTAAAGTGAATCGATAAAAGTCTTTGATCTTGAAAAAACAATGAAAACTGAAAAAAAAAAAAAATCAAAATTAAACCTTTCAGCAAATAAAGATTTTTCCACCTCAAATATTTAACAGAAAAAGCCCAAAAAGTTTAAAAATGAATTAATTAAAAAAAAAATTATAATTTATTATTTTGAAGATTACAGGAGTTTTAACTATTAAAATCAAAATTTAACCTTTTGAAAAAAAAGACAAAATTTAATAAACTAAATTATTTTTAATTCAAGTTTTTATGATGGATCAGCGAGTGATAATTATCAGATTATGATTTATTTCTTCAAACCATATTATTGAAACTTATATACTGATTAAATTTTGAGAAAAAAAAAATTAAAATTTAATTTAAATAATTCCTCTTTTAAAAATCAACAAAAAATGCAAAATAAATAGTAAAAAATAATTTTTTGATTAATTACAAAATAAATACTCAATTTTATTTTTAATTCTTCATGGAAATAATTTAATTTTTTGAAAAATTTTGGAGAAACAAAATACTTTCTATTTTTCAATTTTTAAGGGAAATAATTATATTCAAAAAATGTATTAAAATACAGAATAAGATTTTCTTATTAAAGTATTGGAAATCATAATTCAACAAGAGTTTCTTTTAATCTAAATTTGTTTTGGAATATTCATCAAAATGAAATTCATCAATTAATAGATCCTAGGTTTTTTAATATATTATATAGATAGATTATTGATGCTGCGATATATAGTATTGATTTTATAAATTTTTTGTAAAATTACTATTTTAAAATAAATTTGTTTTTCAAATTTTAACTACATTAAATAATATATTGACTTTGCCAGAATTGTAAGATAAGTTATTATTATGCAAAATTTTCAAATTATAATCGTTTCGGTAATCAAACAACTACTTTTATATTGAAAAAAATCAATTAAATCTATATGTCTAGTTCCTTTAAATTGTTAATTTTTCCAATTACAATTAAATATCAATTACATTTATAAAACTAATATATATATATATATATATATATATATATGTATATGTATGTATTTTGGTTTAATGAGATTTAAATCTCTAAAACTGTTGATAGGTAGATTTAAAAAAAATTTCTTTTCTCATTTTTTGTTATTGTTCCTTTTGTTATTATTATTTCGATTTTCATTGTTTGATCGAAAATTATTATTAACATTATAATTATTTATTCTTCTTTTTTTATATTCATTAATAACTTGTTGATTTTTCCCCTTTGAATTATTAAATTCAACATCTTCGTCGTCATCGTCAACGTCTATATCTGAATCAAAATCTTCATCCTCAGATATGTCATCTATATCATCTGACAGTGAAACACTATCATCAGAATATGATTCACTATCAATATTTAAATTTCCCCCATTGTTAAAGAGATTGCTATTATGGTTAATTTGTTTGTTATTATTTGATACTGGCTGATTTCGTTTTCTGTGTGGGGTTGGTAATAAATGTTTAATATTTTGTAAATGATTAGAATTGAAATTTTGTGAAACGTTTTGGAAATTAAAATTTCTGGTATTTTTTAAATTATTTTGAAATTGTGATTTCATCCCTTTTCTTAATTCATCCATTTTTGCATTTAATAAATTATTTTTCCCATTTGAGGGATTTGTTTTTGTTGGAAGGTTTCTTGGATTATTTGTAAATAAAGTTTTGGAATTATTATTAAATTTATTTAAGGGTGAAAAGGTAATTTTATTGGATGGTTTATTGTTTTGTTGATGGATCAGATGGCCATTTCCTTTTTCTTTCCTAACATTGAACTGTTGTTGTTCTTGTAAATGCTGTTGTTTATATTGGAGCCGTATTTGTTCTAATCTGGTTAATTTTTTGTGTACGTTTCTTTGATTGTCATTAAATTTATTTTTTTCATCTCCGTCCTCCTCATCATCCTCATCCTCCTCTTCGTCATCATCGACGACATTATCTCCATCAATATCCACTTTGCCGCCAGCACCTACTATATTTTCTATCAGTTCATTATTATCATCCTGGTTATCATAATTTCCATCGATCGCATCTTTTTTTCCATTTAATTCGTAATTAATTCCCTTTTGATTTTTAAAATTTCCAAGACTATTGTTTATCCCAATTTCATTATAATCATCGCCATCGCCCACACCCTCATCATCATGATCATCATCATTGCCATCATCATCAACATCATCATCATCATCATCATCATCATCATCGTCATCGTCATCGTCATCGTCATCGTCATCGTCATCGTCATCGTCATCGTCGTCGTCGTCGTCATCGTCGTCGTCGGAAAAATCAGAATCAGTGTATTCATAATTCCCTTTTTCGTTTTCTTTATTAAGGATCTCATCATTTATTTTTTCTTTATTAATCTTCATTTTTATGTCTTTTCGGACCATATTTGCTAATTCTGCCTTTACTCTATTTATTTCTTCTTCTCTTTTAATACCATATTTTTTAGATTTATGATCATAAAAGATTATATTTTTATTATAAACAAGCATATACCAAAAATTTTTTTTTGCAGTCAAATTTCCATACACTTTTTGATAACAATCCCATAATTGTTTTTCTTTTTCGGTTGCCTTTTGAAATAATTCATGTTTAGATAATGGCCTTTTCTCGGATTTAATAATACCAGAGCTTATTTTCCAACCAATCTTGGAATCTAGTCCCATTGTAATCAACAATTCTCTTAATTGTTTTCTTTTATTGCTCATATCTTTTTGAATTCTTTTTGATAAAGTGGAAACTTCGTTTTTTAAGATGTTATTTTTTTTTTTTTTTTTTTTTAAACTGTGATGTTTTTCTCTTTCTTTTTCTTTTCTTTTTCCTTTTCCTTTTCCTTTTTCTTTTTCTTTTCCTTTTTCTTTTTCTTTTTCTTTCCCTTTTCTTTTTCCCTTTTCTTTTTTTTTTCCATTGATTTTTAATTTTTTATTGTTTTTTTTATTGATTTTTATTTTGAAATTTCTATTTTTATTTTGATTTGAATTTAATTTGAGTTTATCCTTATTTCCATTTTCATAGTTGGAAGTTGTGTTGGTGCTATTATTATTGGTATTATTTTTATGAGAAGTGAATTTCAAATTCTTCGAATTAGGGAATTTGTTTGGATCAATCCAATAAAGCCTTTTAATTGGATCAAACATAAAAAATTTTCTAGCTTCAGCTAATAAAAATGATCGAAAATTTCTTAAAATCCGATTAAAATTTTTAACTTTTTCTTTTTCACAGTACACCAAGACATAGCAATTCCAAATTGCTCTTTCATGTTGTACAACATCAACAACAATTTCCCAAGAGGAAGCAGGGGTGCCTAGTCGTTCTAGAGCACAACATGTATACTCCCAACCTTTTCGAACTTCACCTACTAAGTTTTCAACATAGTATTTTAATAGCTTTCTTCGTGTTTTATGTTTAAAGGGTTCCTGGTTGGCTTTCTCCTTTTCCCAATAATCAAAAGCCATTTTTTGTAAATCTTTTCGAGATATTCTGTTTTGGTTATTTTGAATGGTTAAATTATTTCCCAAATTGGTTTCTTGATTTTGATTTTGCTTGTTGCTGTTGTTGTTGTTGTTGTTGTTGTTGCTATTGCTATTGCTATTGTTTGTAGCAGTGTTGTTAGCTGAATTGTGGCCACCTTTTAAAGAATATAGCCTTGTTGATCGATCATAGTTAACATGTTTTCGTTGCAAAAGAAACAAACCAAAAGATGTTTTAATTTGTGCAGGCTTCTGTTGATAGATATCTTTATAAACGTTATAGATTTTTGGATACATTTCCATCGCACGGCTAATTATTCTTAGCTTTGTACTCGATCCCCCTAACGATTTTAACACTTGGTGTCCATAAAACCATCCTTGTTTTGTTCTTGAAATATTTTTTAATCTCGTACGTACTTGTTTACGTAACTCTAAATTTCTTTTTGGCTTTTTATTCTGAGTATTCGTAGTATTTTTATTGACAGTTTTGCTGGTGCTGTGAGTGTTGTTGTTATTCGTTAATTTTGCTTGGATATTTTTTTTTTGTGTTGTTGATGTTGATGTTGGTGTTGGCGTGATTGTGGTTGTGGTTGATGTGAGTGGCTGTGTTCTTAAAGTTGGTTCAGTTTGGTTTGTTAAATTTGGTGTATAATTCTGTGATTGTTGCATACACCTCTAAATTTTTTGTTTTTTTTTGAATAAAAACTTTTGTGTAATTGATTTTGATTTCTTGGTTCCTTTTTTTCACAAGAAGTTAAAAATAATTGGGGTGCTTATATTTTGATTTGAGAAAGACAAGATTAATAATAAAAAAATTTCTACAAAAAGATCAAAAAATGATTATGACTAAAGAAAAATCAATACAAGAAATCTCATGACTTTTATCATGCCTTCAGCCTTTTTAAACGTTTGGATTCTATACAAACATTTCCATACACTTTCCAACACTTTTTAAGGGGAAACCTTTGCAAAATCGAGATGCTTGTAAAAGCCATATGATTTTTTGTTGTAATTTCCTCAAACCCACCCCAATATCCTTTTACTTGTTTTTCTTCAGCAAGTCAATTTTCTGATTCTTTTTTTCAAATTTGAAAACTATTCTTCGAATTAGAATTTCATCTAGTTCAAAAATTTGTTAAATAGATTTAAGGGGTTAATAATTCTTATTTATTTATTTTTTCTCAATGGTAATAGAGTAATTATTTACACAAGTGTACAATTAAACCCAAACAATAAACTCCTTTATCAACTTGCTAGAAATATTTTCTCATTTTTAAAAGAGTTCATTTTTCAATTAAATATTTACGTTAAAACATCGAGATCCTGATTTATTTGTTGTTAAATTTTTAGATCAAACTTGAAAAAGAAAAATTTAGAAACTTTTTTTGGATAAAGAAAAAATCTCACTTTCAGTAATTTCTGAGGGTATGTATTAACAGCTGACCTTTCAAATTTAATCCTTTAATATTATCATAAAAATAC
This sequence comes from Anaeramoeba flamelloides, assembly GCA_027625915.1. Taxonomy (NCBI): domain Eukaryota; family Anaeramoebidae; genus Anaeramoeba; species Anaeramoeba flamelloides. The sequence goes on from JANTQA010000026.1 coordinate 1,065,146, forward strand.
AGTAAATAATGAATCCTTGTAGATCGAGAAAAAAAGATCATTTTTTGTTTGATTTCTAAATTTTTATTAAATTACTTGAAATTAAAAAGATTCGACAATATTTATTTTCAAATATTCAAAGGTATAAAAAAAGAACTGTTAATTATCAAATCATTTATTTGATAATAATTTTTATTTTTTTATCGTTTTAAATCTTAATTTAAATACATTTTATTTGTTAGAAAAATATTTATTAGGTTGAGAAATAATCATAAATCCTATTAATAATTTAAGATATTGTTTTCTTAATAAAAAAAACTTTCGTAGAATTAAGATTTGGTTATTAATTATTGATTAAAAATAATTAAATTAAAAATTTATTTCTTTTGATTATAAGTTCAATTTTCCTAGGTATTTTAAAAAAAGTATTTTGAGAGAATTTTTAATTTGATTGTTTAATTTTTTTTCTCAGATTTTTTTGTTCAATAAAGAGAAAAAATTTATTTGAACTGTTCTTTGAATCAAATAATTCTATTTTTTTTTAAGTTTAAAATAATTATTCTAATTTTTTTTAAAATCAAGTAAATTTTTTATACCAAGTTATTTTAGAACATAGTGTTTTTGTTTTTCGAGTGTATTTTTGTACAATTCCTTTCACAGATATTAATCTTTCTTATTTTTTCTTTCAAAGAAAATATTTTTTTTTTAAATAATTCTGAAATATGTTGGATTTTGAACTTTTCAAAAATGGGAACAATAGCTTCGATAATTTTAAAAACAAAAATTGACGACTGGGAAATAAACTTTAATCTTGGATATATGCTAATCAGATTTTTGTTCTTTTTTTCAATTTCTACATACCATATTTTTTTTTCTATTATTATTCAATTTGCTAGAGTGGTGTAAATAACCCATGTTTTTTACTTCAACCCAATAAGAAAAATTTACCTAATTCAAAAAATATGGGTTAAATATAGAAATAAAAGAAACAAATCAAAGGAATTAATAGTCATGAAAAGATCATATAATCAAATAATAGCATATTTTAAATACATTTTAAAAAATAATTGTAAACATATTAAAAGATTAAAATATAATTTTTTGACAAAAAAATAGTAAAATTTCATTTTTTGAATTTTTTTAAAAAAAAAACTCATTTAATCTCGAAATTTTGTAAACATACGAAATTTTTGAAACAAAAAGCATTTAATATTCTTGAAACGTTTCAATTAATCAAAAATTTACAGATGGGGATATCGATCATTTTTTATGGGACTGCCCATTCTATAAAGAAAATCGAATAATTTGGATTAAAGATTTAATTCAAATTAACAAAAATAATAAGAATAATATCTTTGATACTATTCGAAATAAAGACTCATTGTTTATTTTATCATTGGTTAATGATAAAGAGAATTATGATTCTTTATTAAGATTTCTAATCAAAAATTTAGAAATTAGGGCTGTAAGGGGTAATTGGTTTCATCCCTTCAAAATATATATATAAAAAAAAAATTAATCAAAAATTTAACATCTAAAATTAATTTAAATCTGAAACAAGAATTTATCTCTTCCTTTCTAACTTCAAATACCCACGTTTGAAAAAATAAAAACTAGCTCAATTTTCGTAATGGGTTATAGGTTGTCAACAAGGGTTATTTACACCACTATAGAATATTTTTTTTAAAATGTTACAAATTGCTTAACCATTCATTTCCTAAATTTATATATGGTATAAGCTACTGAAAATCATCCAAAATATTTTTCAATTTTCAAAAAGATAAAACTATACCTGGAAGGATTATTTTTAAGTGTGGTATTTTTTCAAAGCTACCCCTTTTAATAATGGAAGATTTTAAGATTGAAAATAATAGAAATAAGATAGATTCTTTTAAAAATAATTAAAGAACTATTAGTAGTCTATTTTTAATTGATATTATTTATATAACTAGCAGTACATTCCATCTGTTAAAAGAATGTTGAATCAAAAATCTAATTAACTTAAAATTTCAAATAATTATTTTTTTTCCGAATACTTGTAATTTGGTAAAACCATTTCTACAACCCTAATTTTCCAAATATATCTTTTAACTATTCTTAAATTAATAAAATACTTGTTGAGCGCCACTTATCCTTAGTATTAAAATACTCAAGATTTGTGGAAAATGTTTGAATATTACTTCCAATCTAAAGTGAATGGTAATTAAAAACCAATCTAAAAAATTGATTTTTATATGTATCTATATTGGTATTCGAGAATTTGAAAAGTTTTTTTAGATAAATATAATGTATCAAACTATTTGTTTTCAGAGCATAAAGCTCATGCTTTTTTTTCTTACTATTCTAATATACAGTCTATTTAAGTACTCAATAGTACAGTCAGTTACACTTTTAAGACACAAACTTTTTGCATAATTTAAGGCACAAAAAAAATCTCAAATTAAGGCACAAAATTCATATTCTAATAAAATAATTTGTGAAAATTAAAATTCAAAAAAATTGTACTTTAATTTGAGATTTTTTTGTGCCTTAAATTTTGTAGAAAGTTTGTGCCTTAAAAGTGAAACTGACTGTATATATACAGTAAAATATATTTTGAAGATAAACTGTTTGATATTTTGAGACAGTTTGAAATTATAAAGAATTACGTTAAATTTTTGTATATGTTTTGTAAATTTCCTGTTTTTTTTTTTTTATGAATAGAAGAAAAATATCTAAAATTCTTTATAGTCAGTTCCACTTTAAATGTAAAACTTTAACGAAATATAAGTAACACAAAAAATCCCAAATTAAAACACACATTTTAAATCAGGGTATTGTAGTTAAAATAAAGTGAAGGAAATAATTTAATCCTCGTTTCAAAATAAAAAGTGTGTTTTTTTTTTCTATAAGACCTAGACATTAACCAATCAAAGAAACCAACAATGTACCCTATTTAAATATGGTATTGGTTTATTAAAGTTCTATTATTTAAAAAGAAATTATAAAAATAAAGGATCAAATTTCAAAATTTATCTCAAAAAATAAAGTAAATTACTCAGAAATTTTTAAAACACAAAAAACAACAAAATTCAAAAAAATTGGAATATTAAGAAAAATTTTCAACAAATTGCATTCCTAATTTAAAATTTACTTCAAAAATCAAGGTGTTTACACTCATAATTGATTTGAATTTCTGTATACTATTTGGTAGTAGGTTGGATGTTGGCTTGGAACAAGAAGAAAAAAAGCACCGATTATATTTTGAAACACGGATTCTAGTCAACGACACCCATTATTTTGTTCACTGTAAAATAATTGGTGTAAAAAAAAAAACCAAAAAATCTTTATTAAATTGAGATTTTTTTCTACCTTAAATTTAGTTGGATTTTATTATCTTAAAAGTGGAACTGACTGTAAATCTAACGATTGAGAAAATTTTAATAATTGATCCTTCAAATTTTAAGAATTTTTTTTTTTGATTGAGGGACTTTTAGTAACCAATATATTATTTACTCATTGTTTACTAACAGTTTCGTTAATCATTTAATGTGCTAGGCTTTTTTTTTAAAAAAATAAGCCCTGATTTAATTTCATAGCACGCATTTTACTAAGTCTGTTCAATATTATTTCATCAACAATAAATATTTTTTTTGCATTTTCTTCACAAAAATCGAAAAATTTATCAACTTTTGTCTTTCCTAATTAATTTATTCTTTTAAATCATTTCTTGAATAGTAATATAGAGCTTTATTCCTATAGAACAGACAATACAAATAGTCCATAAAATTAAATTAAGAAATACTGGGTTATTTAAAAAACTTTTAAAATTACCCATTTCATAAACAAAGCAAAAAATATAAAAAAAGTTCAATATTTTTTGTTTCGAAAAAAAAGATTAAATTTCATTGTCACTAGTGAATAATGATCAATTTTTGAATCTTTTAAACAATTTTTAAATTCTAGTTTAGGAATCTGGTATGTTCTGTAGAGTGCCAGCTTTTCTTGAGGTTTTCTGTTTTATTTGTTACAGTCAGTTTCACTTTTAAGACACAAACTTTCAACGAAATTTACGGCACAAAAAAATCGCAAATTAAGGCACAAAATTTGTAATTTTTTTTTTTTACAATTTATTTTACTAGAATCTGAATTTTGTGCCTTAATTTGAGATTTTTTTTTTGCCTTAAATTTTGTTGAAAGTTGTGTCTTAAAAGTGAAACTGACTGTAATTGTTCTAGGTTTTTTCGAGGTTTTCTATTTTTTGTGTGAAGTGTTCTAGGTTTTTTTGAGGTTTTCTATTTATGTGGAAAATCAATAGATTTTCGTTAGGTTTTCTGGATTTTTCTATTTATTTGTTAAGTGTTCAAGTTTTTTTATACTTTTTGAAATAAACAGAAAATTTTGATAACTTTTGGGTTTATTTCAAAAAGTAAAATAAACCTAACGAAAATCTATTGATTTTCCACATAAATAGAAAACCTCAAAAAAACCTAGAACACTTCACAAATAAATAGAAAACTCAAGAAAAGTTTACGATCGTTTTTTTTTAATTTTTGAAACAAAAAGAAAATTAATTAAAATTTCTTTTTATTTCAAAAAGTAAAAAAAAAGTAATGGTGATTTTCCAGAATTTAAAAGAAAGGAACAAAATCTTTGATTTAACTCAATTATTTTAAATTCTGGAAAACCTAAAGTAAAGTGCCTAGGGTTTTTTAATTGAAGAAATAAAACTGAACTATATAAAAATTTAATACTTGTTTCAAAATAAAATACTGGTTTATCTCTCAAATTAAACAAAACCTAACTGCAAAAAAGTGGAATTCTAAACTCCTCCCGTAAATTACAATAAAAAAAAAAAAATTCAACATTTTTTAATTCGAAACCTTCTTGAAAACGAAAAGGTAAATCAATTAATAGAAGATTTAAATAAAATTTCAATAATAATCCATAATATTATTTTCATTCAAACTAATAAAAACAATTTAAATCGACTTTTAATTTTGGAAATCATTACAGTGGTTTTGGAAATATCATAATAATTCAATTTTGAAAACAAATTTTTAATATTAGATCAATCAAAGAAAAACTCATATCATAAGACCGTATTAGAAAAAAATTTTATTGTGAGTCTCCTCCAATTTGTCTTTAATTGATTATTTTTTCTTTTTTTAATTGATCTTACTTTTTCGTTTTAAGGTTCAAAAAAGATCCTCAATGAACGACTACGTTTGTAATTATAAATTTTAAGTATTAGTGTATTTTAAAGAGGGTTTGGTGGTTTGCAATTCTCACAATTTTTTATTCAGGGAGATCTAACAAGGTAAAAATGTCAAATTTTTCCAAAAAAGTTCTGAATTTTTTTTGTTGCGTATCTCAAAATGACAAAGAAGGTTGGCAAAAATCGACTTTTTGAAAAAATGACCTTCTATGTCATTTTTTAAAACCCTTACACATTGTTGGCCATTTAAATAGTTTTTTTTTCTCGTTCTGAGATAAGCTGAGAAGGTTTTAAAAAATGGCATAGAGTGTCAATAAAGAGAAAACTGAAAAATTTTAGATGAAAAAGTCTGTTGTTTTACAAGAAAGACATTTTTTGAATAGTATCCACGATAAAGTGTTTGGGATTGGATTAAATCCACTAAAATCCTCTTTTCCCAAAATTAAATTGTCATCTAAACTGAACTGATGCAATCAACACAATATTGTTTTTTTTTTTCAAATCAAAAAAACTGACTTATTTTGGCAAATTAAATTTCCAAAATGATCCTAACATTAAAAATTCTTCAAAACCTTTCCCCCACAAAACCTGAACCCAATTTCTCTTGAGACAGCAAATTGTGTTTTGAGAGAAATTATCCTCAAAAAAAATTTAATCAAAAAAGCCCCTTAAAAATATAAAGTGTGTTTGGCATGGATCATGTTATTCCACAAACAATTCGAGGAGACACTCTCCTCTTAGCCGTGGTTGGGAGATTTAATTCAAGGATTACAAAAAGAACCAAAAAAAAATAAGTCAAAATCACAGCACCCCTATTTGTTAATAATTAATACAGCCTTTCCTGCCAGTCCTACCGTGAATATTTAAAATACCCTGAAATTTTATTTTGTACAACAACCCGTAAAAGGGTTATTAAAGCTCATCATAAATCATAAAATTTAAAATACAAGATTAAAAATAAGTTATGTCCTTCCACTAAAAAAAAATCCAAAAAATGAAAAGAAAAGTGGATACCCACTTTACAAAGTATTAGCGATATTACTTCACCAAAATGAGTATTTATGGACTGTACTACCCCTGGGTGGATTTTAGGTGTATCTCAAAAAGCAGTCTAATTCTTGACAAATTTCTAAAATTAGATCTAAAGAGTAGGAATGTGTTCTAAATGTTGAATCCAGGTTTGACAAACAACTTTTACATTTTATATTTTGAACAGTCGAGTCAAAATTTTATAACTCCAAAAAAAACCTTCTCAGTTATAAAATTGAAAAGAAGTGTTTAAATGGAGTTCTCTTTTGGTTCTGAGTCTTTAGAGAAGTGATGATTTTGTAAAAAAAAAGTTGTTGGAAAGTACGTTTAAATGATCAAAGTTTAATGTTTTCATTAATATTCAGTGTTTTAAATCCACTTGTAAAAAGTTGAAAAATACAGTGGCTCTAGGTTCAAATAATATAAAAGGTTGAAAAAAAATCTTTGTGTTTTCATTTTTTTTCTTTTGATTAAAATAACTCGCTTTTTAATTATTTCTTAAAAATGTAGAACAAAAAGTAAAAAGAAAAAGAACAATTATTTGTCCAAGGAACACCAAATAGAGAATATAAAAGAAATTGAATAATATTTCAAATTTGGGAAGAGGTCTACACTTTTAATTGAAACGTATGTTCATTGGTTTTAATTCAGAAAATCAAAAAGAAAAAGAAAAAGAAAAAAAAACAGAATTTGTGGATCGAAACAAAACTTGCAGAGAAGGATTTGTTGAAACCCAAACTATTGGAAGAAATATTCGAAAAAACAATTGTTGGTTAATTTTCATGTTGATGCTGTGTGCGTTATTCATTTTGAAAATATTGGATCTTCAAACAGAAAAACAAAAGAAATTTAAATGCTACTCAAATAACGTTTAAACCTGATTTCATTTATTCTCATTAGTTAATTATTTTTTTTAAAAAGTAAACCAAAAAAGAAGAACTCGTAACTTCTCTAATATTTAAAAACAATAAAGTATTTAGATCTACAATTTTTCGTTTTCGTTTTTTTATCAAGTAAGCTGTCAGTACAAAACTTTTTGTATTTCCCTTGTTTTCGTGAAATATCTTATATTTTTCACAGAATGAATCTTTCAAGACAGTTTGGATATCTACACTCGTGCTAAAGCCCTCTTGATATCCAAATATCCTTCAAGATTCATTCTGTGAAAAATATTAGCGATATTTCCCTTCAAACCGGGAAATAATGACAGTTATGCATTTTTTTGTTTTGTGGAATTGACAAATAAATTCATTAAAATACTTACATTAACGTAGATCTTCAATTTCCAAAATTGTTAAAATCCCAGGCTTTTACAATTTTGGAAACAAAGATAGAAAAATACAATCAAGTTTCCATGGTTTTTGTGATTTCAATTCTTGAGAGAATTTAATTTTTTTCTTGGTTAAAACAAAAAAATATTCTTAAATGAAGTAAGAGAAGTTGAAATTTTTGTCTTGTGATCGAAATTCGATTTTCTATTTCCAAAAAATACAACATTATCATAGACAACCAATTTCTATGTCCTATAATATTTCCCAGTAGGGTTCGAAGGGTTGTATGGTTTGTGGAGACAATGTAACAATTCAAAGTAACCTAATCGATGTTCAAAAACCATTGACAATTTGATCATTTAGCTTTAAAGTTGTAAAAAGAGAATGTTTGATGATCTTGAAGTGTTTTTGTGTTAAAAATTGTGGTTATTTTTCAATTTCATTGTCACGTTCCTTAACTAGTTGTTCAAGTTCATGTATCTTTAAATTTCTTCGTGAATTCATCAAAATAAATGACATAAAATGATTTTGTGATCATAATTGGAGTATATTTTAAAGATACTGAATTTACGATTGAAATGGAAATGTACCAAATTCTTGTAATTCTAATTAACAAATCCGATATGTAGTTTATTAAAAATCATTGAAAATTTTTTATTATTTTGACTTCTTCTGTCGACAGTTTAAAAATATTTTTGAAGAGAATTACTTCTTTTCTTTTTGAATGAATTCATTTTCAACATATTTTGTTTGAAAATGAAAAAGAAGAAAAAGTAAAAAAAAAAAAAGTTGGTAAAAATAAGCAAAAAAGCAAGACTGTTTTCAAGACACTTTAAACAAACACGAATTTTTTCAGGATTGTTACATTTCAAAAAAAATAACGTAACTTTTGATTAAAAAAACTTGAAAAGAATATTTTGGATTATTTATTTCATTTTTTTTTATAATTAGAGTTTGAATTCAATCTTTCTTTTTTGTTTTTCAGTAAATATTATTACCGAAAAAAGATTGAAAGATTGAAATACATATAATAGGGATCTTTGTTTTTGGGTTCAACTTTGGTAAGTAATTGATCTTGTTTGGATTTTAATGGTTTAATAAAATAGTGAACACTTATTTTAAACTCTATTAAATGCTTTTCAATCGGATCATTCAAAGCAAATATCAGATTACAAATAAATATTTGCAATTTTGACAAAGGGTAGACTTTATTCGAATATCTTTTTTATCTTTAAATTTACTGTAAATTTTCCACTGGATTTTTGTCTTCTTCTTTTTTGTTTCTATTTATAAATATCCAAAAAGAACAAAATTTTTGAAATCAATCATCATTCTAAACCAGGTATATATTTCTTCAATTTCAAATACAACTTCTCCTTTTTTAAATAAAAATCTATCAATATCTGATAAGATTTGGATCAATTTTTTCATTTCATTGAATTTATTTTTTTGTTTTGGTTTTCAAAATTTACTAATTCACTTTAAAATTTTTATCTTTTATTTATGTTATTTGGACCTTGTAATAGTTATTTAGTATGGAGCCTTGAGTGTATTTTTTTGTATTTTTTTGGAAATTTTCTTTCTTTTTGCTATTCTTTTTTTGCGGAATTTACCAATTCCTCTTAAATGATTATATTTTGACTTTTTTTTTTTACTAAAATTTTTTGTTTTTTCCCTCTCTATATTTCTTTTTCTTTTAATTAAATGGAAATTGTAATTTATTTTTTATTGTCTCTTTTTATAATCTTTATTCTTTATTGTATATTTTTATTAAAATTTTAATTTTTTGAAATAAAATAGAAAAGTAAAACTCTTTTTTTAAAAAAAAATAAAAAATCTAAAAAAACAAATAAATAAAAAATTAGGATTTTTTTATTATGATTTTTTATTTTCTTTTTGTTTTGGACAAAGAAATATAGTCCCTCCTTCATTTCTAATATTTTGATTCGAGAATCTTCTGTAATGTATCTGATGTGGGCTGAGTGGTTCATCTTCATTTGAGTAATTTTGAATCGTTTAATATTTTTTATCTTTGGAGATAAAAAATAGAGAGGAGAGAATGGTGTAAAAACGAACAATTCTCGTCTGTGATGTCCTTAATTCTAGTAATGGAACTCCAGGTATTTGGACTACAAGTATCCTGATCAAAATTTAGACCTGGGGGGGTCGCGCGTGTATACGTGGTATGTAAAAAAAATCATCCTCAAATTATTGTTATTTGGTTTTTTCCCTGTTCATTTTGGCCCCATAAATGGGCAAAAAAATTTACTTTTTGGGGTAAATTTTCCCAACCTCCGAGCTTTTTTTCATTGATTTTGAAAGATATTTTTTTTTGGTCCATATCAAGAAAAATTGTGAAAATGTCATTTTTTTTAAAAAATATTTTTTTTGGGTACTTTTTTTCGGTCCATTTTCCGTCTTCCTTTTTGCGTTTTCGGCTTTCGAGTTGTTTTTTTCCAGCCCACCAAGTTGTTTGGAAAAAATATGCATCTTCCCAATAATTCCAATCTTTGATAAAATTTTCCCTATTTTTGGTTCCGATTACTCCTAACCGGATTTGGTTGATTTCATTTTTTGGATTTGGGAATTGGTCTATTTTTATTTTGATTTCGTGTTTTCCGCTCGAATATATTTTTTTTCCACATATTTTTCCATACCCACCATAAAATGGATTCCAAGCTGTTTTATTATTATTTTTTAATTTTATTAGATTTCCGTAGTTCATTTCCGGATCAAATTCTTCTTTTTTTTCCATAATTTGGATTTCATGCTTTTTCTTCCTTTCTTTTTCTTTCTCTTTCTCTTTCTTTCCGTTCTTCTCGCTTTTCCTTTCCGATTTTATTATTTCTTTGCCTCCCTGTATTAATCCGATATGATTTTTATCTTTTTTAAATTTTTTGATTGTGTTTATTTTTATTTTCTTTTTCGATATCTTTTTCTGTTTTTTTTCTGTGTCTTCCAAAATTGTCTGAATTTTGTTATCAATTATTATTTCAATTTTTTTAAATAAATTTAGATGATTTATTTTTGAATCTTGGATTTTTTGGATCATTAAATCTGAATCATTTTCAATTTTTTTACAAATAATTTTAATTTTTTCTTTTAATTTGTTTTGATTTTCAAGTGATTTTTGTATTGTTTCTTTGTTTTGATTTTCTTCATTTTGCATTTTATTTAAAATCATTTTTATCTTTTCATAAATTTCATTTGAGAAATCATTTAAACCTAATATTTCATGATTATTTTTCTTACAAGTTGTATAACATTCAGAGCAAATTAATTTATTTTCATCTATGCAATATAAGGATAATTCTTTATTGTGTTTTCTACATATATTAAAATTAGTTTCTTTGTTGAATAAAATATTGGAATAATAAAATATAATAAATTAATTTAAGTAATTTTAATACAGTCAGTTCCACATTATAGGTACAGAATTTCAACGAAATTCAAGGCACAAAAAAAACTCAAATTAAAGCATATTATTTGAAATTTTTTTTACAATTTATTTTACTAGAATCTGAATTGTGTGCCTTAATTTTTAGATTTTTTTTTGTGCCTTGAATTTCGTAGCACTTTGTGCCTTAAAAGTGGAACTGACTGTATTGGATTTTGATTTTTTAATTATATTTTTAAATTTGAGAATAATTTGATAAAAATAAAGTTGTATGGATTAAAAAAAGCCACTATAATTTTTGTGCATTTCTTGTTGTAATATCACAACGAAAATCGCACTCTTAAAAATATATTTCATTTTTTTTTTTTTTATTTTGAAGGGAGGAAACTAATTTCCTCTTACAGCCGTTAGGTTTTCCAGAATTTAAAAGAATTGAGTAAAATCAAAGAATTTTCTCTATTCTTTTGAATTCTGGAAAACCGCCGTTAGCTTTTTTTTTTATTTGAGAAATATAAAGAAAATTTCAACAAATTTTCTGTTTATTTCTTAAATTAAAAAAAAGCAAGGCACTCTACGGCACTTTCCCTAATTTCTTAATTTTTGTTTAGAAATTTCAATAAAGAATCATAATTTTCTTTATCATTAACCAATGATAAAATAAATAATGAGTCTTTATTTTGAATAATATCAAGAATATTATTCTTTAATTGTTTATTATTTTTGTTTATTTGGATTAATTCCTTATTCCAAAATTTTCGATTTTTTCTATAGAATGGGCGTCGTTAGGTTATTTTTAATTTAAGAAAGAAACAGAAAATTTATTTAATTTTCTGTTTATTTCAAAAAGCAAAAAAAAAACCTAGAACATTTTACGCATAAAATAGAAAACCTCAAAAAAAACCTAGAAAACTTAAAAAATAAAAAAGAAAACCTCAAAAAAAACCTAGAACACTTAACAAATAAAACAGAAAACCTCAAGAAAACCGCCGATAGCTTTTCCAGAATTTAAAAGAATTGAATAAAATCATAGATTTTTCGATATTCTTTTGAATTCTGGAAAAGCTAGGCACTCTACAGCACTCTAAAGCACTTGACGACACGACTGTTTGTTGATATTGTTATTATAATTAATAATTTTTAAATATTCTTGACACTTTCCATCCAGAACTATTTATAATGAACTTTTGTCTAAAATTATTTCGGTCTACATTTAATAATTTTAAATTTCCTATTTCCCAATTGATATTTTCATCATTTTTCTTGGAAAATTTTAATTGTTGTGAAATGTTATCAAACCCAAGTATTTCTAATTCTTTTTTTGAGTTTATATCTTCTTTTGTAGATTGAGATTCTGGCTTGGTCAAAAAAATATATTTCATTGTTGTATTTAACATTAAAATACAGTCAGTTTCACTTTTAAGACACAAATTTTCAACGAAATTTAAGGAACAAAAAAATCTCAAATTAAGGCACAAATTTGGAATTTTGTTTTTTACAATTTATTTTTACTAGAATTTAAATTTTGTGCTTTAGTTTGAGATTTTTTTTGTGCCTTAAATTTCGTTGAAAATTTGTGTCTTAAAAGTGAAACTGACTGTAAAATAAAATATGATTCTACAATCTATTTCAATATTTTAAATACAACAATGAGAAAGTTTTATTTTTAGATCCTTTCAATTTATGTTTGGATTACAAACTATTATTGTTTGTTTCTTGGATTTCAATCAATTTTTTTTTATTTTGTCGAATAGTATTAAATAGCTTTATTTCAATTAATTTAATTCCTTGCAAGAAAAAATAATACTCGAATACCATTTAAATAACTATGATTCTGAAATCTTTTGAAATTGTTGAAATACAATGAAATAAATGTGTGATTTTCGTTGAGATGGTAAGAGTTTTCTTCATTTTTTCGCAAATTTTTACGTTTAAACTTTTTTATTTTCAATTTACAATTTGAAAAATATTTTCCTTTTCAGATTTTAATATTTATTTACAATACAAACCAAAACTCTCTTGAAGCAAAATTAAAGTGTTATAAATTTCAAGAGATTAAAATGAAAAAAAATTAAAAAAAAATTAAAAAAAAATGTTTGAAAATGTTGTTTTGGTAAATTTTTTTGAACAATTTTTCTCTCTTTGATTGATCTATTCTCAAAAGGACATTGGTGAGTTAAGGTTATTATCCAATACCCATCATGGGGATGTGGTCTTGAAAGGTCTATTCATTTCTTCAAATGGTATTTTTTTACAATGGTTTATCAATTTTCTATTTCTCTTTTTTTTTTTTTTTTTCATTTCTCTTTTCTCTTTTTTCTATTTGAAGAATTCTCTTTTTTGATTTTTTCTATTCTCAATTCTTTCTTATCTTTTGAAGAAAGAAAATTAAAAAATTAAAAATTTTAGATCTTGAAAAGATCCTCAACCCAAATTACCTTTACTTGTTGAATTGAAAAACTTTTGAATTCAAAGTAGCCATTTTTTTCGGAGAAAGGGATTATTTATTTCAAAACCAAAAAAAAACAACAAAAAAATAAAAAAAAAAAAAAAAAAAAAAAAAAAAAAAAAAATAATAATCAAAGACAAAGTTGTACTTTTAAAGAACAAGGCGAAAAAAAAACGAAACAAGAAGTTTTAATTAAAAAATAAGATCAAAAAAAAAAAAAAAAAAAGAGTCGCTTAAAAAGGAATGAAATAAAATTTGAAAAAAAAACGACGAAAAAATAAAAAAAAATAAAAATTGAAAAATTTACTTTTGACTAATTCATTGTAAGGAGCTTTGTAAAGATGCTTTTTGTGTTTTTTTAAAGCAGAAAATTTGTGTATTTCTTCTTCGCATTTAGCACAATAATAGACTTGACAGATGGTGCAATAGAATTGAGATTGTTTTTTATGGCAATTGTCACATTTGGGAATTTGTTTTTCAACAGGTTGGTTAATTTGCGAAAGCTTGGTGATTTTTTTTTCTTTTTTTGAATGTTTCTTGTTCTTGTTCTTGTTCTTGTTCTTGTTCTTGTTCTTGTTCTTGTTCTTGTTCTTGTTCTTGTTCTTGTTCTTTTGTTTGTATTTGTTTTTCTTATACGCTTTTTGTTTATGCTTGCTTCTTTTCTTTTTTTGATGCTTTTTGGAATTGTCCATTTAATAAGGTGTTTATTTTTTCTCGTTGTTTAATTTTTATAGAAAATTAGAATAAAATTAAAAAAAATGATTTTATTTTGTTTTGGTTAATTCCGAGAGTAAAACCTTAGAAAATGAAAAAAAAACACAACAAATCCAATAATTGTGAAACTTAATAAAATCTGAAAACCAAAATTACGATCAACGAATAAAAGAGTAAATAATGGGTTAAAGACCAAATGGAGGATTCAACACAATAACAGGGATTTTTGTTAGTATCTTTTGGTCATTAGTTTTTCTCTGATTGTTGCTTTTTATTCAAAACATTTGAGGAAAAATTTAACTTGTTTTGATAATCTTCAAAGAAAAAAAATTAACCACAAAAACCAAAGGAAGATTTAAATTGTTTTGGTTGATTTACTTGATGGCACTGTATTAGGTTTTTCGTTAAAGTTAATTTGTTCTTCTTTTTAAAACGATTTTTTATTTCTTTGACATTGTTTTTTGATTCAAATAAATAAAAAAAATTTAATTAAGGTATCAGTCTATCGAAAACAACAAAACAAAATTTCAATATATTTTATTGATGATAAACTCTACCTCCTAATTTTGTTAATGCCAAGTACCCGATTATTCGGATTGACTAAGAAACATAACAAAAAAACAACGTTTAAGATCAAATTTTTTAATCCATTTTTTCTGAACTCGAAAACCTTTAAATTCATTTGGTTTCTTGCATTATAAAAATTTTTTTAACTATTTAATTACCATTTCCATCATTATTATATAATAACAAGTCTTTGTTGCCAGGAATATTTATCTAAAGAGTATTTTTCAATTTTTAAGTTAATTCTTTTGGCTAACTAAAACATTTTTTTGATACAACCAATTAGTAGATAACTATATTGATTTATGAAGAGTAGTTATAATTATTAAAGTTTTAAAGTCACTAACAAATTATACTTTGAAATTGTGCTATTGTTAAAAAGATGAAATTTGATTTTTTAAATAAAATTTTATTGAAGATATTTGGGAATTTAATAATTTGATCCTTCAAAATACAAAATCAATTTTCATTTGAAAAAAATGATTTAAATTGTAAAAATAATACTTTTGAATAAGTATAACAATTTGAATAAAAAAAAATTCAAAATTGAAAATTCTTTTTTAATTTTATTCATTTTTTTAAAACTAAATTAAAAAACCTTTTTTTAACTTTAGATATAATATTAATCATTGGCTTAATAGATCTAAATTTCATTGAATAAACTTTTGTTAAGTTTCAATCATATTTTCATTTTTTTAATCGCCTATATCACATTAATTCAATTGGTTGAGATTTAAATTGAAAGATTAAATAATAATAAAGAATAACAAAATAAAAATTTTTCAATCAAAATCCATAGTTTCAAACAAAAAACTAAAAATATGCAACACCAGTTTCAAAATTAACTGAATTGTTAATCAAAATAATAGGTTACTTTTTTTGGTTTTCTCTTGAAAATATTAGAATTTCGGATTTCAAATAATAGAATCAAATTGACAAATTGTTTAAATGGGGTTAACTCATCTATTTTCTAGAATCCCAAATTCAAATTACAAAGATACAAAAATTTATGGATCTTTGAAAAATTTCTAATTATTTTTAAAAAATACTACTCCATTAACAGGTTTTTTTACTATTTTGATTTTTTATCTATAGAATATTTCAAAATCTAGACCTGATATAATTCCCAAGTTACAGATTTATTGTCAAGGATTGAGTATTAAATAACTCTTTACCTGTTAAAGATTGAATTTTGAATTGATTAAATTTGAAAAATAATAATTTGAAGATGGAGAAATATATTCATTAGAAGGATCTAAAACTAATTCGAATTGATTAAAATACAGTTGAAATAAAGAAGTAGTGTACCCAAAAAATGAATTCTAAAAATTACAGAATAAATAAATAAAAATGAATGTTTTTTACAGTCAGTTCCATTTTTAAGACACAAACTTTTAACAGAATTTAAGGTACAAAAAAAACCTCAAATTAAAAAACATAATTTGGAATTTTTTTTAACAAATTATTTTACTAGAATTTGAATTTTGTGCTTTAATTTGGAATTTTTATTGTAAATTAAATATTGTTCAGAGTTTGTATCTTAAAAATGGAAATGATTGTATTTTATTTCTTTTATTATAGGAAGTAGGTTTTTAGTTTGTTAATATACTCTTACAGCCATTAGGTTTTGTTAAATTTTCGAAATTAAAAAAATATATATTTACTTTTTCTTTTTATTTCTGAAATTAAAAAAAAAAATACAGTTATTAACTTTTCGGGACTTTTCTGTTTATTTGTGAAGTTTTCTAGGTTTTTTTTACTTTTAGAAATAAACCGAAAATTTATTAAAATTTTCTGTTTATGTCTAAAGTAAAAAAAACCTAACGAAAATCAATATATTTTAATAATAAAATAAACTCCTTTTCAGTCAATCTTCCTCGGTTTTATTCATGAAATAGAATATATTCCAATGTTTTAATTCATTATTCTACTCAAAATAAATTTTCAATTTGTAAATCTAATCATTTTTTCTAATTTTTTCAATTTTTTTTTTTGTTTTTTGAAATTTTGATTTTTTGGTTTTTTTTTTTTTTCAAATATAAATTTGAAATTAAAAAAATAATTCTTGAAACTCCAAATTATCATTACAGTCAGTTCCACTTTAAAGTAACAAACTTTTAAAGAAATTTAAGCAATTAAAAATCTCAAAATAAGGTGCAAAAAAATTCAGATTCCAATAAAATAAATTGTAAAATTAAAAATTCTAAAAAATATTTTTTAATTTGAGTTTTTTTTGTGTATTAAAATTCTGCTGAAAGTTTGTGTCAAAAAAGTGGAACTAGCTGTAAGAAAATTGAGTAATTGTATTTTATTTTGAAATGAATTAACTAAAAATTAAAAAAATACATTTGTTGACAATTTTAATTTCCTAAAGAGATTGATAAATTTGTTAAATGAATTTCCAATAAAAAAGTCTAAAAATTTTTAATAATATTAATTTTTTTTTTTTTTTTGAAATTTATAGTTTGTTCAGATATTTCTTTTATGAATCTCAACTTTAATCCAAAGTTTATTATTTCTCTTATTTATAATCAATCAGATATTGATTGATTCTGAAAAAAAGTAAATTTACCAATTTTGGATTAGTTCTGTTGAGTTAAAATAAGTTTGGAAAACCTGGAGAAAAAAACCTCTCTGTATTTTCCATAAATTCAAAAGAATTGAGTAAAGTTGATGATTTTATTTAATTTGATTGAATTCTGGAAAAGTACGATTGTGTTTTTTTAACTTTTAAACTATTTTCCAGTCAAAGGGGCCCAGTTCTAATGATATAATACATGTGTTTAAAGGGTTTGCATAGATATTAGAAGAAAAAATTTATTTTGGAAATTTTCAAAATTGAAATCATTTTTACACATTTTTTTTTTTTTTTTCGATTTTTTTTTTAAAACTTCATTCTGTTGCAAAAAAATTTTTATTGCAAGATCAAAAGTCACTTGGTAAAAATGTGTTATTCTAAGGTCATTGAAAACCGTCGAAAGATTATTGAGAAATCATATTGATTTACATTGGAATTCTATTCGATCTTTGATCTTGATATTTGATTAATAAATGTGAAAATTTTTCACTTCATTTTAATTTTCTTTTTCAAATAGAGACCCCAAATACCAACCTACTTCTTTGGTGACTTGATTTCTAAAAGAAAAGTATGGAAAATGAAGTGAAAAATTTTTAATATTTATTATTCAAATACCAGTAGAAGTCCAAAACGAGCATCGTTGTTTTTCTCAATAGGGAACAAAGATTTTGAGTTTTTTAATTTTTAAGAAAATTTATTTATTAATTAGTTTTCAATCAGACATATATCAACAATACTTTGATTTGTATTATTCTGTTTATTTCTTATTTGTTCTTCAAAGTTCAATTATATAAAATAATTGATATTTGAAAAAAACCTTGGGCCCCTTTGAATGAAACAGAGTTTAGAAATCTCAAAAAGATTTCAAAAATTTTCGTTTTATTGCAAAAATTTTCAAAAACTCATTGTTATTCAACCGTAACTTGTTACTATACAATATTCTAAGAAACAACTTTTTTATTTAAATTATTATAATTATTAATAATTTCAAAATAATCTTGAAATATCTACCAAAAACTATGTATTATTAAGTTTTGTATTTATTGATTTAAAGTTTCTTTTTTACAGTTACAAACTTTCAAACAGATTTAAGGTGCAAAAAAATCTCAAATTAAAGTACTTTTATTGGAATTTATTTCACACAGATTATTTTACAAGAATTTGAATTTTATTCCCTAATTTGAGTTTTTCTCATACCTTAAATCTGTAGAAAGTTTGTGACTTAAAAGTGGAACCAGCTGTATATTGTACATAGAATAAATTTTCAGCTAACTTTTTAACAATTCATATTTTCATTATATATTTTTGAAAAGTAATATTTTATCTTGAAATATGTTTCAAACTCTAGACAATAAAATTATTTTTTTTTTTTTTTTTTTGGGTTTATGACTTCTTTTATAAATTGAAATCTAGCCAGGAACAAGTTTTAATTTAGTTTTTATGTATTATTCTTTGAGAATGTTGATTAATTTTTAAAAAATTTTTTAATTTTTTATTTATACAACCATTTATTAAGTTAGACTATTTTTGAGTTGGCTCAGATGAAACTATTTTTTGGTTAAAGGTAACTAGTGTTATTTAAGAAATAAAATACATTATTTATATTTTAATACAGTAAGTTCCCTTTTAAGAATCAAAAGTATAATAAAATTTAAGTCATAAAAAAATTACAAATAAAGCACATTTTTTGGTATTTTTTTTTTCTGACAAATTATTTTACTAGAATTTGAATTTTGTACTTTAATTTGAGATTTTTATGGTGACTTAAATTTTGTTGAAAGTTTGGGTCTTAAAAGTGGAGCTGACTGTATTGGTTAAACATTCAACTCAAAAAAATCAGTTTAAAAGTATTTGCAATTCCAAAAAATCAAATATAAAATAAAAAAATTACTTGTTTGTTTTTTTAAAAGTTCTAAAGCGTTTAATATCTACAATTTAAAACAAATTGTTTTCTTTAAATATATAATGAATTTAATCCAATTTAATCTAATTTGTGGCAATATTGTAACTCTCTATATTTCACAAAGTAAGGATATTGTAAGAACCTTTTTGAGATAATAATAAAATATTTGAGAATAATAAAAAATGAAAAAAAAATCTTTGAAATCTCAAAAAGTGTAGAAGGTGAAACTTTAAAACTAACACAGTTGTTTTCAGTAATATTATCTACAGTCATTTAAATTAGAATTGGAAATTGAGTGTCACTCTTTAGTAATTTTTTTTAAAAATATCCTGTTTTTTTGAAAGTTGATTTTTAGAGATTGATAACGTTTCACAGGTTGGTTAATTATTGATTGGGGATCAAGTACTCAGAAAAATCACAAATATTATATAGAATATTTCAGAAAATTATTTCTAACCATGTGGCTAGGCCCTTAAAAGTTTTCAATTTGAGAAAAAATGGGAAAAAAAAATTTGATCTCATTGAATTACTTTAATTTTTCGGTTTCTTGTTTGATCAGAATGTTTTAGCCACTTTACATCAACAAATTGAGAAGTTTAAATTATCTCACAATAACATATTTTAAAAATATTGACATGTCGTAAAATATATTTCCTTTAAGAAAATGCTTGATCCAAAAAAATAATGAAACAACATTCTCTAGTCTCATTTTTTAACAAGATTATTAATTGTTAAAATTCAATAATGAGTATAAAAAACCAAAAAAGAACTTTAGAAAAAAAACAAACCAATTGATGAAATTAATGTCATAATTCAAGAAAATGGAAAATGAAAAAAAATAAAAAAAAAAGAAAAATCTAAAAAGAAGATCCAAAAATCCAAATCTAAAAATTAAAAAAACAAAAAATAATGAATTTTATTTGAGACATCACTCATTAATATGTAAAAAATGAAATTGAAAATAAAAAAGTTAAAGACAAATTTATGAATTCAATTATCATTTTTTCATTATTAATCAAAGAGTTTATTTGTAATACAGCCAACATTCCAGTTCTCAAAAAACTTGAGGCCTATGATATATTGTTGTTACTATTACTACGATTTTTCAAAGTCTCTAATCTAAAAACGTGTATTTTTTGGAGTAAAAAAAATTAAAATGGATATAACAATGAATTTTTGTTAAATTCAACTCTTAGATATTTTTTAAATAGATGATAACAAATAGTTTTGAAAACCATGAATTCATTTAAAAAAACTCAACCATGGAAAAAAAAATAACTGATGATAAATATTCAGAGTCCGTAGAGTGCCTAGGTTTTCTTGAAGTCTTCTGTTTTCTTGTGAAGTTTTCTAGGTTTTTTTGAGGTTTTATATTTTATTCGTAAAGTGTTCATGGTTTTTTTTACTTTTTGGAATATACAAAAATTTTAATAAATTTTCAGTTTATTTCAAAAAGTAAAAAAAAACTAAAGAAAACCTATTGATTTTCTAAATAAATAGAAAACTCAAAAAAACCAAACGAAAATTGATAGATTTTACCAACAGTTTTCTTAAGAATAAAAAACAGAACGAAATTCTATTGATTTTACAAATAAACAGAAAACTTAAGAAAATCTAAAGGTGGTTTTATAAAATTCAATATAGTAGAGTAAAATCCAATAGATTTGACTCGATTCTGAAAAATTCTCGAAAGCATAAAGGAAGTCTCGTAGATTACCGTCAAGTGCCTCTTTTTTCCAGAATTCAAAAGAATAGAGTAAAATCAAAAATTTAACAAAGAACGTAGTCAAAATAAAGTGTGCAAAAAAATTTAATGTGTGTTTTAAAATAAGAAGTGTGTTTTTTTGTTATTGAAGACCTAAACATTAATTGATCAAAGGAACTGATAATAAACCCTAAATAAGTGGGGGTTTGGTTTCCACAAGTTCTATTATTTTAAAATAAATTCTAAAAATGAAAAATCAAATTTGAAAATTTATCTCAAAAAAGAGGAGTAAATATTTGATGAAAATTTTTATTAAAAAAATAAAAAATTTCAAAAAAATTGAGAATATATTGAATAATTAATTAGAACTAATTGTATTCCTAATTTAAATTTTACTGAAAATCACCAGATGTTTACTTTCATAATTGATTTGAACTTAGGTATACTATTTGGTAGTCTATTGGATGTTGCCTTGCAACAAGAAGAAAAAAAAAAAGCACGGATAATATTTTGAAACACGGATTATAGTTGTTGGGCAGACATTATTTTGATCATTGTACCTTTGTAATTATATTTTTAAGTATTAATGTTATACAAAGAGGTTTTGGTGGTTGGCAAATCTCAAAAATTTTTATTCAGTGAGATCTAACAAGGAAAAAATATCAAATTTTACAGAAAAAGTTCTAAATTTTTTTTGTCTTGTATCTCAAAATGACAAAGAATCTTGGAAAAAATCGACTTTTAGAAAAAATGACCTTCTATGTTGTTTTTTAAAACCCTTACACATTTTTGGTCATTTAAATAGTTTTTTTTCTCTTTCTGAGATAAGCTGAGAAGGTTTTAAAAAATGATATAGAGCGTCAATAAGGTGAAAAGTGAAAAATTTTAGATGAAAAAGTCTGTTGTTTTATTATCAAAGACATTTTTTGAATGTAGCCCAAGATAAAGTTTTTGGGATTGGATTAAATCCACTAAAAGACTCATTTCCAAAAATTGAATTGTCAATTGTTCTTGAATGACAAAATATAGTTTTTTTTTTATAAAAAATACTGACTTATTTTGGCAATTATATTTTTCCAAATGATCCTAACATTAAAAATTGTTCAAAACCTTTACCTCACACAACCTAAACCCAATTTTACTTGATACAACAAATTGTGCTTTGAGAGAAACGATCCAAAAAAAAAAAAATTTAAACAAAAAAGCATGAAAAAAATGTAAAGTGTGTTTGGCTTGGATCATGTTGTTGCACAAACAACTATAGGAGACACTCTCCTCTGAGCAATGGTTGGGAGATTTAATTTAAGGATTACAATTCCTGAAATTTGAAAAAAGATTATCTTGTGTCGTTTGTGACCACTTGTAGATTTGCTTATTATCTGTTGGATCTTGTGCTTGGTATGGATTTAAATAGTTGTTCAAAATGGCAATTTTTGACAATTTATTTTTTTTATTTCCGAAATTTGATAGGAAGAATTTAAGATTAATAGACTATTAGGTGTTCAAGAATAATTTTTGAATTTTGGGTTGTAGAAAAGAATCTTGATTTACTTTTTTGTCAATTATCTTAATGATTAAATAAAATTTTTTAAAACCCCACAATAAAACCAAACTTATTAAAAAGTTCAATCAACAACCCACAAACCACATTTTTTTCTTACTTAAGTTCCAGCTAATAAAACTTACACTCTTCAATTTGTATTTTGGAAAAATTAAAAAAAAAATGTCAAAAATTTCCATTTTGAACCACTATTAAAATCCATATCAAGTACAAGATCGATCAGATAAGAATCAAATTAACAAGTGGTCACAAACGACACAAGATAATCTTTATTTCAAATTTCAGGGATTGTAAACCTTAAGGAAAAACAAAAAGAACCAAAAAAAAAATAAGCCAAAATCACACCCACTTTTTGTAATAATTCATACAGTCCGCCCAGTCCTACCATGACTATTTATAATAACCTGAAATTGATTTTCTATTCTGAAAATTTTATTCATTTCAAAAAAACCGTAAAAGGGTTATTAAAGCTCATCATAAATCATAAAATTTAAAATACAAGATTAAAAATAAGTTATACATTTTTTTGATTTGTGGAATTGACAAATAAAATCAAAAAAAACTTACATTAACGTAGATCTTCAATTTCCAAAATTATTAAAATCCCAGGCTTTTACAATTTAAAAACAAAGATCGAAAAAGATAACCAAATTTCCATGTATTTCTGTGGTCTCAATTCTTGAGTAAATTTAATTTTTTTCTTGGTTTTTACAAAAAAATAACTTGAATGAAGCAAGAGAAAGTTAAATCTTTAAACTTATGATCGAAATTTGATTCTCTATTTCAAAAAACCCAACTTTATAATAGACAATCAATTTCTATGTCTTATAATATTTCTCAGTAGGGTTGGAACGGGTTGTATGGTTTGTGGAGATAATGTAACAATTCAACCTTAATTTGAAGATCAAAAATCATTGACAATTAGATCGTTTAGCTTTAAAGTTGTAAAAAGATCTTCATTTTTTTGGGTTAAGAAACTCGTGATTATTTTTCAATTTCATTTTCACGTTCCTTAAAAAGGTGTTCGAGTTCATGTATCTCAAAAAAAAAATTTTTTTGTTCATTTTCCATCTAAAAAATGATTTAAAATGATTTTGTGATCATAATTGGGAGACTTTTTCCAAGATCATTCCTTCAATCATGTAAATGAGATTGAAACAAATTGGGTAGAGGCAAATTGTTGAACTACAAACCGAGTACTTAACAAACTTGTTGAACTTTTTTTCCCTTTTTCACTTTTTTTAAGAAATATCGAATTCAAATTACAAATAATTAAAACTCTGTCTCAAACAGTAATAAGAAATCATAATTAAATCTCTCAAAAAATTTCCTGAACAATTTGCTTTGTCAAGATCTTTTAGTTTTTTTCAATAATAAGCAAAATATTTGTTTTGAAATAAAAATTATCATTAATTCAGAGTAAATAAAAGTAATTTTTTATAATCAAAACTCAATTAGACCCCTAAAATAAACTGATTGTGTTTTGGTCCAATAGAATTTTACTTTAGCGAAATTTACAATTGAAATTCTGGATTTTGAAAGAGATAAAGTTTTTGTGTCAGTAAAAAAAATATGGTGAAAAAAGTGTAAATCTTTTTAAATTTACTCCAATTTCTCTTAACTTGACAGATTTTAAAATTCAATGAAACCCAACCTAAAACTTTTGTTTAATGATCAAATTGCTTTGAATCGTTTTAAGTTGATTTTTAATAAATAAATGAGATTTTTCTACTTTTCTTCCTTTTTATTTCTCTATTAAAAATGAATTGATAATCAAAGGAAAATAACAACAAAAAAATATCTTGAGTCTGTTATCTATTTATCAAGTCGAATTAGAATACTATAGAAATTCACATGTTCTTTTTGGAAATAGCGAAATAAAATTATCAATAAAATGAAATTTCTCATTTTTAATTTTTTCTTATTTTTTAAATCTTTTTGAGAAACAATTCTTATATTCTAAAAGCAAAACTCAGAACTGAAACTAGGTTTGGTATTTTACTGATATTCCCTTGATATGTAATTCTTTTAAATTATTTTTTTCCCAAATGAATCTTTTCTTCTCACTTTTCTTGATATTGTTTCTTCTTCAAACAATAGCTTGTTCAAACTTAGTTCTTGTTGGTGGGCACCTTGCTGACGACAATGAAGTAGTTTACAAAAGGATAATCTCACTTGCAGGAGGAGAAAATTCCTATATTGGAGTCATTACTGCTGCGTCTGCACCTGAAGATGCTAAGGAAAATGGCGAATATTATAAGAAGCTTTTTGAAAAGTATGGTGCCAACAAAGTCGATTGGATTCCAATTGATTTAAACCACACAAGTAATAATGACAACCCTGATGTTGTCAGCATGATCAACAAAATGACTGGCTTTTTTTTCGGTGTTTGTTATTTTTTCTCTTTCTTTTTTTTGATTTTTTTTTGAATCTAATTTTGCCAATTTTTTGAGAATTTTCGAAAAAACATCACCCAATTGTACTTTAACTTTTTGGGGGTTTTTCTTTGAATTGTCAAAAAAATTGAGATCAAAAAGAATTTAAAATTACTATTTCCTTTTTATTGTTTTCGCTTTGACAGCAATTTTCTCCTTAAAAAAAAGGGACTTTGCCTCAAATACTCAATCAAAAGATCTCATTTGAAGAAAAGCATTTCATTGTAACCTTGTGTTGGTGAATTCTACTATAGTTTTAAAAACTCCTACCGACTTTGAAAACTTGGGTCTCAAATTCAAAGCGTTTCTTTTTTTTTTTTATAGAAAAGCTTACACATTAAATGATCAAAGAAACGAATAGTAACCAATAATTCAACAGGGCCCTGGTTTCTTAAAGTTCTATTCTTAAAAAGGTAATACCTAAAAGGAAGGATCAAATAAGAAAATTTTTCTTTAAAAATTCGAATTAATTTTTGATAGAGATATAATTCTCGCAAAAAAAAGATTTCAAAAAAATTACGAAAAATTTTTAACAAATTACATTCCTATTTTAAAATTTTCACAAAATATCAAGGAATTTAACATCAAAATAAGTTTGAACTTAGGTATATAATTGAGTACTAAATTAAATGTTACAGTGGAATAAGATAAAGAATAAAAGTAGGGTGTTTTATGGGGATCATGGCTATTTTTGACTTTATTATCTAAAGAACTATATATATTTTATGGTTCACCTGGATTACTTTTATGACTAACAACACATTTACTTATTTAAAAGAATGTTGAATCAAGAAATCTTGTGTAAATTTCAATTTAAATCTTGGAAAATTTTGTAATTCAATAAAACCATTTCCACAATCAAAAATCAAAATTTACCTACCTGGTTTCGAAAATCAAAAACCATTAAAAACTTTCTTATTGATTCATTTAAAAATATTTTTGAGTATCAGAAATGATATAAAAAACATTCTTGATATAAAGCAAAAAATAAGAGAACTAAGAGGTAAAAAAAGTTGTTTTAAATATTATCTTGTTTTGTTCGAGAATTTCAAAAAGTTTTTTGGGATCAATAAATGTTTTTTATAAAATTCCAAAAAAAAAAAACCTCTCAAAAACAAAAAATTGGTAATATTTACCCTTTTCATTAAAAGACATTTTTTTAAACCATTTTTTCTCGATTACAGCAGTGTATTTCAGTTCCAACAAAAAATAAAATATAGTACTTTGAAATATTTAATTTTTAATTTATGATTACAGTCAGTCGGACTTTTAAAGTACAAATTTTGAATGAATATTATGGCAAAATAAAAATCTCAAATTAGGGCACAAAATTAGAATTCTATAAAAATGAATTGTATCAAATAATATCAAAAAATGTTCCTTAAGGGACTAGTCTCTATTATTTTTTTTTTTTTTTGACCAATTTCTAACAAAGGATTCCTTATCTAGGAATATGATTAATATTGAAAATAAATAGGGTTTTTCAAATCTAAGTAATTGGCAAAAATTTTTTCAATCTCTATTAAATTTACAGTGGTGTAAATAACCTGTGTTGATAACCTTTAACCGATTACAAAAATTTAACTCGTGTTTTTTTTTCAGACTTTGATATTTGTCAATATAGAAAGACACACTTATATTCTTGGTTCGGATTTAAATTAATTATTTTAAGTTTAGATCTTTGATTAATCGAAATGGCTCGATAATATTAAATGCTTTTGTTTCAAAAATTTGGTCATATTTAGAAAATTTCTATGAGGAAAAATGATTTTTTTCCGTAAATTCAAAAAATGTAATTTTTCTCATTTTTTTGTCAAAAAATTACATTTTAATCTTTCAATATCTTCATAATTCTTTTTTAAAATTTATTTAAAGAACCCTATTTATTGTTTATATACTGTTTCCACCCCCATTGATTTTTTTCTTTTATTTCTATAGTCAACCAATATTTTTTACATGAGTTAAATTTTAGTATGGGTCAAAATAAAAAACACGGGTTATTTGCCTCACTGTAGATTTAATAGTGATTATTCCCACAATTTGAGAATTTTTGTGTACCTTAAATTTGGTTGAAAGTTTTTATCTTAAAAATGGAATTGATTATATTGAAGAAGCCTAAATTATACGCAGATACCCTTTTATTTGAATTCACTTTCGGGAAATGTGAGAGTAAAATTATAGATTCCATGGTTACTATTCAATGAAAAGTAATTGTAGATCTTTTTGGTTAGGCAATAGGTTTATAGAGATTTATTTCCAAAATATTTAATTCTATCTCAAAAGTCCAATAATAAAGATTCAAATAAAATTATAAAATTAATAAAACGTAAATAAGACAATTAAACAAAAATGGATATTATTACTTTATATTTTCAAAAAATTATAGGGTGGCGATCAAGAAAGGTTAATTACCTGCTTTTATTTAAAGAATAGGGCCCAGTCTTTAGCTTTAAAAACAATTCAACGGAGGTATTCAAATTATGATGCAGTCATTGCTGGGAGTTCAGCTGGAACTACAATTCAACAGGGCATTCCTATGGTTACTGGAGGTGAATCTTGGGATGCTTGTGAGCAAACCAAGCCATATCCAAAATATGATCCTGATTATCCTGATTATTTGACTTATAATCCAGATGGGGGGTTTAATTTTTTTAAACACGGATCATTAGATACCCATTTCTCGCAACGCGGTAGGCAAGGCAGAATGATTCGGTTAACAAGCTATGGCAAAATACAACACTATTACGGAATTGACGAAAACACTGCCTTGGTTGTCTTGGATTCGTTATCAAATAATCCAACAATGGAAATCATTTCGCCACCTGACGAAGTTTCTGGTGTTTGGGTTATGGATTTATCCCAGTCATCTGAATACACCAAAAACGATTATTGGAATATAAAAGATGTGAAGGCAAGCTTTTTAACGGAGGGGGACAAATATTACCCTTCTACAGGTAAATATGTAGTCGCAAATTGGAAAACTAGTCTGAATGGGAGAGAAATCTATCCCTCTCCAATGACACCAACAGATGATGTGTTTAGCTCACCTGATGCGAATTCAAGGCAGAATAAAAGATTAAAATCACTGACTCGAACAAACCCCAATAAATTCACAAAAGTATCAACAGATTTGTTTGATTCCAAGGGTGATAATACTTATGGTATTACTTATGAAAACGATCCAACTTATAAAGTTTTTTTTCAAAAAAGTGCAACTTTTAATAGTGAGGGTTTCCAGGGTTATAAAAAAAATTTAAATTATTACTCTATTCGCAATATGAAAATAGATATTAAATACGATGACTAATCTCAAAAATTTAATTTCCCATTCATGCTTTTTTTGTTCTTTCACTTTTCACTTTTTATTTTTATTTTTATTTTTTTACCTCATATCATTGTTTATTAACTTTTTTTTCATTTTAAAAAGTTTATTTTTGATCTCCTCTTTCTTTCTTTCTCTCTTAGATTATATTTTTAATTTTCAAGACAGAGAAATTTAGAAACACACAAATTTTTTTATGGATTAATAAAATTATTCTCATTTTTATATCTGATAGATCAGAGTTTTTAATATTATATTGATATAAATTCTGTTTTCTTAAATGATAGTAAGGCTTTATTTAAGTTTTGTTCTGATTTTAGAAAATTGATACAATCATTCCAAGTTTATTATGAAAAATATACGGAATCAAATTTTGATATTGTTATAAATTTTTTAAATAAATTAAAATATGATTAGAAAGTTTATATTGATAATTTTTTTTCGCATCTGGGGTGTTACAATCTTTCCAAAGTCAATGTGTAAATTTTTAAACAATCAAATTTTGTTGTTAAAGTTTATAAAAATTTAAATTTTTTTTAATTAATTATAATAAAAGTTGACATTTTTAAAAAAATACCTATAATGAAAACATATCTGAATCATTTTTTTTTTATCTCTAAAAAAAAACAAGGTTGATCCCAAAATAAGTTTGAAAATTCAAAAGTTCCTTTAATAAATCACTTAAAATTTATTCTTTCAAAAAATTTGAAAAATTTGTGATCAATGTCAAAAACAATTCTTTCAGATTACCTCATATAAACTTTTTTTCAGTCAAAGGTGCCCAAAGTATTTTTTTCAAATATCAAATATTTTTTATAAAGGAACTTTGAAGATAAAACAAGAAAAGAAGTAGTATAATCCACATCAAAGAATACTTGATATTTGCCTGAAATAAAAATAATAAATCAATAGATTATCTTAAAAATTGAAAAACTCAAATTCTTTTGGTACCCATTGAGAAGAAAAACAATAATGTTCATTTTGATCTCCTAATTAAAGATCTAATACAATTCCAATAGAAATCAAAATATTTTCTCTACAATTATTTTTAATTTATTGCAAGACTGATATTTATTTGACATAGTTTTACCCAGTGGCTATAAATTTTATAATAAAAAAAAAAAAATTTCTAAATGAATTGGTGTAAAAAAAAAATCAAAAAAAAAAAAGTAAAAATGTGAAAAAATGAATTCTATTTTGGAATTTCGGTATTTATTTTTTTCTTGGAATATCCATTCAAACCCTTTAAACACATGCGATTCACTGATTACAATTGGGTTCCTTTGACTGGAAAATGGTTGATGATCTTTTTTGAAATTTTTATTTTCACTTTTGAAAATGAGTGTGTCTAAATAAAATATAACATTTATTCATTAATATTTTCGAAATTACTTAGTATTTTTTCTTCCATTTTTTACGAAATTTTTTATTCTTCCCCTTTTTATTATTAGTATTGAAATTGTTTTTTCTATTTTTATTTCTTTCGTGTCTAAGTTGAAAGGGATTTTTTTTATTTTTTTGTAATTGTTGATTTTGCAATTGCTTTTTTTTTTTCTTTTTCTTTTTTGTGCTTTTTTTTTTACCCATATCATAATCTAAGTCCCAATTATCAAATTCTTTTGTTAGGGGTTTGAAAACATTTTGGGATTGTATAATTGATTTTTGTAATTCTTTTTTTTTTCTTTTACCTCTCCATGGATTTATATTTTCAAACAACTCATCAGTGATTTGGTTTTTTTTTTTTTTTTTTCTTTTGGAATTTAATAATGGTTTATTATCTGACTCCTTACTGCGATACTTTGTTTGGTTATTGGATGGTTTTTTATTAAAATAGGCTCTTTTATCTATTATTTCTACATTTTCCCCTTCATTATCATTATTTGGTTCATTTTTTTCAATAGACATTTCACTGGTTTCCCAATTAGTTATATTTGGATTCACAGTAATTTTTTTAGATGAAGAATCGGATTCTTTTTTTTCAAATATACTTTTTTTAATTTTAGTTTTTTTTAACGATTTTTTCTTCTCAATTTTAATTTTTTCTTTTTTTCTTTTTTTATTTTTTGGATTAATTTTTTTTCTTTTTTTTTTTCTTTTATTTTTTAAGGATTTTCTCTCGATCTTTTCTCCTAAATCCTCAATATTTAATATTTTTTCATTTTTGCGATTATTGATTTCTGATTTTTTTCTTTTTCGTTCATTATTATTAGATTTTTTTATTTGATTATCTTTTGAATTTGATTTAAAAATAATTTCAACTTCCGAATCATGTTCATTTTTCGAAATAATAGTATTAGATGAAGAACCAGAACCAGAGTCGGAATCGGAACCAGAATTAGAATCGGAACCAGAATTCGAATCGGAACCAGAATTAGAATTAGAATCGGAATCGGAATCGGAATAGGAATCAGAATCAGAATCAGAATTGGTACTTGATTGGCTTTCTGTTTCCATTTTATTTTTATTTATTTTTATTCTCGATCTTTTATCAAGTTGATAAAATAATAAATAAGCTTGTTTTTGCTTTATAGATCTTTCTCCGATCATCTTTACAAATTGATCATTAATTGCATACCAGCTACCATTTGAATTTTTTATTACAACATTATAAAAACCCGAATAAGGTGATGATCCTTTATGTTCAACAACACCATGCAATGAATAATTTAGGTTCCTTTCTTTATTTGTGTTTGAAAGATATGGGGTTAGATCTAAATTAATTGGAAAAGATATTTTTTTTGGATTTTTTTTTAATCCTTCAGTTTTTTTGCCTGAATATGAATATCTTTTTAAGTGGATAATTAAAATAGATGGTAATTTTTCAATAGAATATTTTTTTGATATTTTCTTTTTATTTTTGCATTCCTCGCATTCATAAATTTCATCTTTGTTTTTCTTTTTAAATAAGTTTTTATTAATAAATTCTTCTTGAGTAAATTGTTCCAAAGAATCTTCAATTGAGCTGCTTTTTGTTACATCCAATGGAAGAGTAAAAAATGATTCATATGTATTTTTTCTTAGCCCACATTCATTGCATTTTATTTGACTTCTTAAATACCCATTAAACATTGAATGGATTAATGTTGTTTCAAAAATTCTTGTTCCTAACCTATTCATAGCTCTAAAATATGAGTATTTTTTTTTTTATATTATTATTATATTTATTATTGAGAAAAAGAGGAATTAATTTTTGGTGAAGAAAATAATAATAAAAAATTTATAATCATAGAAACAATTTTGTATATATTTCCTAAAATTCTGCTAATCATAAATTTGAATTTTTTATTGTGAAAATTTGAATATCCCTCGATATTTCTTAAATAAGATTACAACAAATAATAGAATTTTAATATCCATTTATAATTGATCTTTTGATAGTTGTTTTAGAATATAAACTCTGTTTCAGTTAAAGAGGCAAAACATTTTTTTCAAATATCAATTATTTTATATAATTGACCTTTGAAGAACAAATAAGAAATAAACAGAATAATAGATATCAGGAAATAGTTGGTATCAGTCTGAAATAAAACTAAAAAACCAATATATTTTCTTAAAAATTGAAAAAGTAATTCTTCTTAGGTGACCCTTCTATTGAAAAAAAACAACAAATCTCATTTTGATCTTCAATTCAAGACAAGGAAAATTTTTTCAAAAAATAATCTCTAAATTTTGTATTTTTGAAATACACTCATATAATAAACATTATTATACATAACAATTTTCAAAAAGGTTTACAACTTTAATAGATATTAATAGGAATTGAAAAAAAAAATGAAATTTTTCAATAATATTTTTTTCATTTTTAATTGTAAAATTTTTGAATTTTTTAATTTACTTGGTAGAGAGATAATTTTCAAGTATTTTTTTAATAGTCTAAAAAGAAACATATTTTTCTATTTTAAAATAGCACAAACTATTTCAATCAAAAGATATCGCTAAATTAAATTGAAATTCTGATTTTTTATCTGTTTTTGGATTATTTTTTATCATTTTATTTTTTTCAATGTTTGGGTTTTTATATACATTCCCGATTGTTTTCTGCAAATTACTTTAACAAATATTCTTTTTTCAATCTTAATGTTCAATCAAAAATTAATTCCTCTTTTTCTCAATAAAAAAATACCCTGAAAATAGGTGTTTTATTCAAAAGTTGGTATTTTTGAAAAGGGGGGTATTTGGATTTTCATGAGTTTAATAGCTATCCTCTTTTTATTACATAAAATTATGATAACTTTGAAAAAATAATTTCTAAAAGAAGTATAACTGAAATCCAATATATAGTTTTGGCTAACTTTAATTTTTGGTGTTTAAATTTTCCTTGTAGTGTTGAATTTGAATAATAAATAGGAAACATTTTTAACTTCATTTTTCATACTTTTCTTTTAGAAATCAAGTCAACAAACGAAGTATGTTGGGATTTGTGATATCTATTTGAAAAAGGAAATGAAAATGAAGTGGAAATTTTTCACATTTATTAAACAAATATCAAGATCAAAGATCGAATGGAATTGCAATAGAAATCAATATGATTTCTCAACAATCTTTAGATGGTTTCAATAACCTTAGAATAACACATTTTTACTGAGCGGCTATTGATTGCGCAATAAAAAAATTTTTGTAACTGAAGAACGTCAAAAAAAAATCAAAAAAAAAAATCAAAAATGTGTAAAAATGTTTTCAGTTTTGAAAATTTCCAAAATAAATTTTTTCTTCTAATTTCTATGCAAAACCTTTAAACTCATGTATTTTACCATTACAACTGGGCCCCCTTGACTGAAAAATAGTTTATAAATATATCTCCATTCCAATTTTTTTTTTGTACAGATTTTGAAAATTAAATCTTTTGTTCTATTCAGAGATTGAAATTAAAAAGAAAAATGACATTATAACCAAAAAAAGAATTTAGAAAATAATCTTTAAGGTAAATGTAATTCAGTCATCCTTTGATTTTAATTTGGAAATGATAAATTTAAAATACGTTAATTTATCATTTTAGAAACTTTCTGTTTTTTTTTTTTTTTTCAATACTAAAGTTTAACTTTTATCTTAATAATAAATTCTTTCTATAGATTCTATATTTGGATTTACTTAGCTATTTACAAAAAAGAGGGTGGAATTTATTTTAAAATATCTTTATTAAACTTAATCCAAATATAACTATTTCAATATTCAAAATTTTCATTCATCATCTATTTATTGGTTCTTAATAAGAATCCAATTTGTTTGTTAGTTTGTACTTACATAAAGAAAGGATATGAAAATTTATGATGTTCTTGATTTGATATGATGTTTTTAAAGTGTCAAAATTGGTGACTTGTTTTTCTTTTTGATCTTAAAAATTATTTTCCTAGTAGATTTAATCAAGATAAAATTTTTACAATAGAATGGAAAATATATAATTTTATTATTCATTAAGAAAATCATTTTGTATCTTTATCATATTTCTGTTTTTTTATTGAATTCTGAAAGTATATTGTTTTCTCTAAAAAGTGTTATATTTTTTTATTTATTTTTTGGAAATTTTTTGACTAACATATTTTGAAATACAAATCCAATAGGTACTGATTTAATCATTAGTAATATTTCTCTTTATTTGATATTTATCAATTAAGGAATAGACCCACCAAGAAGATGATTTTTATGAAATGTAAAAAAAAAAAATGTTCACTTTTTTGTAAATGTATTTTATGTAAAAATTCCTGGCACCATTGATTGATACATTTTGGAAAAAATTACTTTTTCCAACAATTTTAAAATTATCATCACCCATCTGCTATATAGCCTCTAATAAACCTGTTGATAAATCAGAATGGCAATGATAAAAAGTTCAAATAAAAAAAAAAAATTTTTTTTTTAAAGTTTATTTAAAAAAATTAATTCAAGTTTTCATCAAATGAAAATCTACAGGAGTCAAAAAGTATTTGTGATAATATGCATCATATTTATCGCACAATCGATAAAGTGTCAGAAGTTCTTTTGAAATATTCCCATCAATATAACAAGATCTTCTTGGTATATTATGTGTTTAAATCTGTTTACTATTATAATCATTTCCTTCAACAGGGCTTTTATGTTTTGCTAATTTAAACAAAAAAATCAATCATAACAAATAGTTTTCTGAATCATTGGTACAAAGATGTTTTTTATGTTATTTATTAACATTTTAAAGAAATCTTACAAAGTATATCACTACTTCAAGAAAAAATACTTTATTTTAAAAAGATAAGAATCTATGTATTGGTTTGTCTTAAGAACATTTACTATATTTTATTAGTGTTGATAATTAACAGTATTAAAGTGTTTAATTTTATTTTTTTAAAGATTCTTAATTTTTTTTTTATATTTCAGTTTGGTTTGTTTCCCTTTCTTCTTTTTATTATTTTTTTTTGGTGGTGGTTGTTTAATATGTTGAATTTGAGAAAAGATTAAATCAAAAAAAAAAATAATTTCCACAAAAATATTCAAAAATGTAATTTATGATTATTATGTAATTTTTTAATAATACCTCTTTGACTCTCAGACCAAAGAGCTATTTTTTTCAAACATAACTTGTATATTTTCCCATGGTTTATGAAAAAAACCTAATTCTGAAAAAGTAAATTGAAATTTTATTTATCAATTCATCAAGGATCAAGAAAGTAAAAAATTAATTTTTTTTTTTTTTGTATTTTGAAGGGATGAAATTAATTTTCTCTCCCCGCTGTTACAGTTTCTTGAGTTTTCTGTTTTATTTGTTAAGTGTTCTAGGTTTTATTTTTTATACTTTTTACCTTTTCCAAATTTCCCTTCTTAAGTTGCTTGGGCTCTATGTTCCTTCTCTTTTTGTTTTTTTAGGTGTTTGGGAAAGGTAAAAAGTATAAAAAATCATTATAAGAATTGGTTGACCTGATCATGACTAACCCAACCAAACTTGTTCATGATCAGATCTTCGACGAGGGCTTATGCAACTGAACTGAATCCAACGAATGCGATCTGAAACCAACCAAAGTGAACCGAATTGAACTTTCCGTACTATCTGTCGAGTCGTTACTTTGACTGGGTTTTTGCTGTCGAGTCGGTATCTTGTACTGGGATTTTGCGAAAACAAGATTTGGGAAACTTGCAAAAAAAAAAAAAAAAAAAAAAAAAAAAAAAAAAAATAACACAAAAAAAAAAAAAAAAAAAAGCAAAGCAACCGAAAAGAAAATTTCGAAAACCAAATCTTATTCTTAAAAACCAGAGCTTTTTAGATTCAACCCATCTATAAAGTTCTAAATCAAAATTTAATAAACAGCCTTTTTCATTTGATCTATAGTTGTTCAAATATTTAGAACTCTTTATTAAAACAACCTATGGTGGCGATCCAAAAAAAAACGACATAAAAGGAAACAACCACCAGCCCATTCAACACTTGGGGCACAAAAAAAACTTTTCACTGAAAGTTTTTTCTTTTTTCTATTATTTTTTGACTCTCTTTCATTTCTTGCTTTTCTTTCTCTTTTTCTTGTCTTTTTTCCGAAATAATTTATTCTTTTCATTTTTTAAAGAAAAGATATCCTTTGAGCTGTAATCCTGCTTACATTACAGTTAGGATAAAAAAACCCTAAATACAATTTTAGAGTTTCAGGCAAATAGGAGGTAATTTTGTTGAATCACCTCTCCTCAACAATAAAAAAAAAAGTGTTCTAGGTTTTTTTTGCTTTTTGAAATAAACAGAAAATTTTAATAAATTTTCGGTTTATTTCGAAAAGTAAAAAAAACCGAACGAAAATCAATAGATTTTACATACGGAATAGAAAATCTCAAAAAAAGCGCCTCGGTTTTCCGTATTTTGAAAGAATTGAGTAAAATCAAAGATTTTCCTCGATTCTTTTGAATTCTGGAAAACGGCTGTTGGATTTTTTTTAGGTTAGAAACAAAAGAAAATTTCTGAAATTTTTATTTTATTTCTCAAAGGAAAAATAAGAGCTGTTAGGTTTTCTTGGGTTTTCTATTTATTTGGAAACCCAATAGATTTTCTTAAGGTTTTTTTCTTTTATTTATTTGTGAAGTGTTCTAGGTTTTTTTGAATTTTTCTTTTTATTTAAAAACCTCATTATTTTATCCAGACTTTTATTTTTATTTTGAAAAATCAAAAAATTTTCGGAATAAAACAGAAAACCTCAAGAAAACCGCTGTTGGTTTTTTAATTTAAGAAATAAACCAAAAAAATATGAAATTTTCGGTTTATTTCTTAAATTAAAAAAAAACCTCCGTTAGCTTTTCGAGAATTCAAAAGAATTGAATAAAATCTGAGATTTTACTCTATTCTGTTAAATTCTGGAAAAGCTAGGCACTCTACGGCACTCTAGGGTACAGCACCAATTTCTAAATTTTTGTTTAGAAATTTTAAAAAAGAATCATAATTT
This sequence comes from Anaeramoeba flamelloides, assembly GCA_027625915.1. NCBI lineage: Eukaryota > Anaeramoebidae > Anaeramoeba > Anaeramoeba flamelloides. The sequence continues at coordinate 1,101,634 of JANTQA010000026.1, forward strand.
TCTTTATCATTAACCAATGACAAGATAAATAATGAATCTTTATTTTGAATAATATCAAAGATGTTATTCTTTTTTTTTTGTTAATTTGGATTAATTGTTTAATCCGAAATTTTCGATTTTCTTTATAGAATGGAAAGTCCCATAAAAAATGATCCAAATCTTCATCTATTTCTAAATTGAAATATTTTTTTAATAAATTGCAAGATTTTGATTCATTTTTATTCATAACATAAGAATATCTATTTAAATAATTTGTGAAATTTCTGATTTTTAAAATAAAAGTTGAACCCTTCCATTTTAAATATCTTTTGTGTTTAGGTTTTCAAAAATTTAAAAGAATTGAGTAAAGCCAAAATTTTTTCTCTATTCTTTTAAATTCTGGAAAAGTGCTGTTAGGTTTTTTTTTTAATTTGAGAAAAAAAAAAAATTTTTTGTATTTTATTTTGTTTTATTTCTCAAATTAAAAACTCAGAGCTGTTAGGTTTTCTTGGGTTTTCTATTTATTTGGAAAATCAATAGGTTTTCGTTAGGTTTTTTTTACTTTTTGAAATAAACCAAAAATATATTAAAATTTTCTGTTTATTTCAAAAAGTAAAAAAAACCTAGAACACTTTACAGATAAAGTAGAAACCCTCAAGAAAGGAGCCGTTAGGTTTTTTTTTTTTTAGTTTGAGAAACAAAACAATTTCTTGTTTTTTATTGTATTTCTCAAATTAAAAATAAGAGTTGTTCGCTTTTCTTGAGTTCTCTGTTTATTTGTAAAATTGATAAATTTTCGTTAGGTTTTCTTGGGTTTTCTTTTTATTTCCAAAAATCAATAGATTTTGAGAATAAAATAGAAAACCCCAAGAAAACTACCTTTAGGTTTTTTTGTTATTTAAGAAATTAGAGTAAAATCAGAAATTTTACTCAATTCTTTTAAATTCAAAAAAAACTTCACACTTGGCAACACCTGGCAGCACTCCACAATACAGCTGTTTATTTATATTATTATCATTATAATATTTAATAAATTTTAAATATTCTTAAGCCTTTCCATCCAGAAGTATTTATTATTAAATTTTGTATTAATTTTTTTTTTTTTTTATTTTGAAGGGAGCAAATCAATTTCCTCTTACAGCCGTTTGGTTTTCCAGAATTTAAAAGAATTGAGTAAAATCAAAGATTTTTCTCTATTCTTTTGAATTCTGGAAAACCGCCGTTAGCTTTTTTTTATTTGAGAAATATAAAGAAAATTTCAACAAATTGTCTGTTTATTTCTTAAATTAAAAAAAAGCTAGGCACTTTACGGCACTTTTCCTAATTTCTAAATTTTTGTTTAGAAATTTCAATAAAGAATCATAATTCTCTTTATCATTAACCAATGATAAAATAAATAATGAGTCTTTATTTCGAATAATATTTTTGCATATTAATTTGATTATTGTTGTTAATTTGAAATAAATCTTTAATCCAAATTATTCGGTTTTCTTTATTGAATGGGTAGTTCCATATAAAAAATGATCGATATCTTCAAATTTTGTATTAATTTATTCAGATACATATCTAGTAATTTTAAGTTAACTATTCCTCAATTAATATTTTAATTTTTTTTTTTTTTAAAGTTTAATTTTTCTGATATATAGTGTTGAAAAAAAATCTCCTACATTAAAATAAAACTGGACACGATTTTTAATTGTTAATATTGGGAAAATTTTTGTGTCATTAAAGAATAATTTCTTTTTTTTTAGAATCAAACTTTGAAAATTATAGTTCGGACACTTATTAGAATGATGATTAATAAAATTACACTTGTTCAAAACACTATCCAATCAATCAAAAACAAGAATAAAAAACATGGTTATCCAAATTCATAACAAGCCTCCATAAAACCCTATTGTTTTTCCAAATAGGTAGATGTACTTTTAGTTATCAAACAATTAAACTAGGATTCTTTTATAGGCACCCTACTTTAATGAACTTTATGTCGGTTTATTACTTCGTTCATAAAAAATTTGGTTAGATTATAAAATGGATTTGATCTTAAATAAAAAGAATTACAAAACAATTTTCCTAATATTATCAATTTAAAATCTTGTCAGTGATTTTTTTCAGATCGGAGATTTTTTTTAATATTAAATGTTTAAAACCCAGAATTAATAGTATTTTTTTTTTGAGTTTTTATCTTCTTTTCAAGATTGAAATTCTTACTTTATCAATTTTTGCTTCAGTTTTAATATTTTATTCTTGGGAATGTGTTTAATTTTTAAAATTTTGTGGCTTTTTTATTCATACCGTTATTTTCCATTTAATAAATGAAAATTTTTATTTCAATTTCCAAAATGAATATTTTTTTTTACTGTTACAATCAAATTAGCAGAGTAAAAATTTTGTCTTGAGTTAACTAAGGAAGTTTATATTATTGTCTAAAAAAATCATTTATAAACGGTGTTGTAAAGATCTTTGGATTTTCTTCGACTTAAAAACTAAAAAATATTTTGGAATGTGAAATAAAAATTTTCATTATTTAATTAGAAAATAATAGTATAAATATCAATTCAGTCAAAATATTTTTTGGCTGAGATTAAATATAACCAATCCATAAAATAATTGACTAATACGTATTGATTTGAATATTTGTAATTTTGCTTCATTTGCCCATTTTTGTTTTGGTTAATATTATTTTGATTTTTTTTAAAATTATATTTTATTTTTTTAAAGTTTTTTTGTAGAAGCCTCTCTTTTTCTTGCCAAATTCCTAAATATTTTATTTCTGAGAATAATTGATTTGACTTTAAAGTTTTTTCAGTCTATCGTTTCATAAAAATTTCAAAATTTACGCCTTAAAAAAAAAATTAACACAAAAAAAATTATTATCACGTAATCTTACAAATATTGAAAAATTGTTAACTATGGGATTTTGAGAGATTGTTTGAGAAAACTAGTTTATCAAAAATACATTGTTGAGTACACAAGCAAACTTTGAGACAAAAGAGAAAAGAAAAGAAAAGAATAAAAGACAACAAAACCAAATAATACAAAAATTTTAAAAAAAAAGATTCGATTCCTTACTTTAATTCATCAGAAATTAAATTCTGAGCAGCACTATTTAGGAGTTGTATCAAAAATTCGTGAGCGTCTTCCTTTTTCCCCCATCTTAAAGATCTAGCAACTACTCGTAAAGATCTTATAAATGTTCTCATTGAGTAAGTTGTATGGCTTGGGTTATTGTGTATATCACAAACAATTTCTTCAAGCGAGCAAAGAGAGCAGAAACGTGCAGACTGGTGCAAACCAGAAGCTCTTATCTTACAATTTTTAGAATGCTCTTTGCTTAACAAATATTGTGAAAAGAGTGGTATATAAGATAGACACTGAATCACACTATTTAAAAACCCTGCATTCCCAAGGTTTTTTAAACCAGATCCAACACTTTTTGAAAAAGTCCATTTATAATATTTACCAAGTGTGTTTGGATCATGGAGTTGAACAGAAGGAAGTTCAAGTAATTCTCCATTGTTGTCTTTCTTTTGTGCTTTGACAGAGTTATTTTGTAATTGTTTTGGTTTTATTGTTCCTTTATTGTTTTCATTTTCTTTTTCATTTTCATTTGCGTATCTTGAATGATACTCATTGATCGGTTTATATTTCTTTTTTAACTTTTCTGAAAAGGTGTCCAGTCGTGTTGCTTTTTGAAAAAGAATTATGCGTGGTAATAATTTGGCATTTCTTTTTACAAGTAGCTCTTCTCCATACATTATTTTAAGGGATATTATGTATTCGATAAGTAAAAAGAAAAAATGAACAAACCTTAAATGTAAAATATCTATGTATTATTTAAGTATTTTATTTGATAATGGCCATGAATATATGTCCATATAATAATTCTTTAAAATAATTAAATATAAAATAAGAATTCAATTCTGTATTTTGAATACATATAGTGTTTAAATTTTGAAATCTTTGGCAAACCCAAATCAAAAGAAAAAAAATATTTTAAAAATTAAGGGAGTAGCCACCGTAAATGAAAATTTTTCACTTTTTTGCAATTTTAAAAAGGATTAGAAAATAACATTGTTTACTTTGGTTGTAACTCATTGATTTTTATTATTTAAAGTACTTTATTCATTAGATTTTTTATATTTTTTTTTCAAAGTCTCAAAGAAATTGCCACAATAGAATGTTGAGTTGAATTACTTAAAATATTGTTTTGAATGTTGAATGACTTATATTTTGTCCTTATCTCAAAATTCTATTGTGGCATTTACTTTTTTCATTTTTTATTTTTTCATCATTTTTGAATTTTTTTTTATTATGACAACAAAAAGCAATTAAGAAAGATTTTTTTATTAGTGACATTTGGGATAAATGGATTTTGTTTAAAAAGAACAACAACATTACAATCGAGAGAACCTTAAAAAAAAAAACATGAATGCAGCTTAAATAGTTAGAAGGATTCCAAAAAATAATAATTATCCCAAAACTTTACTTGTGAGGATTTTAAATAGTCTGATTTGGTGTAATTAGAGAACTGAATATGATTATATTTTTTCAAATTTTAAACTAAAAAATAGCTATAAATTTTATTCTAAGAATCTAAAATTATCTTCTCCCAAAAAAAAACTAAAACTCCATTCCAATAATTTGAACACATCTAAAATCAAAAATAGGGAAACAAAAACTCAATTTATTATATTTTTCTAAAAATAAGATAAAAACACATTTAAGTAATATATTATTATTGTTTTTATAAGTAATCATTTTCATCCAAAAATAAGAAAACAATATAAAACTAAAAATTAAAAATATGATGTGTCCAAAATAATGAAACGGACAGAACAAAAAATGCAATACAAAATTTGTTAAAATTGTACCAACAATTTTTGATTGATCAAATGATCAGATACCATTACCAATTGTATGTGGATTTTTCAATTTAAGAAACTCAACATTAACATTCTATCAACCATCGAAGAAAAAATTCGAGATCTAACGAAAAAGATTTCGTAACTTGAAAAAAGGAAATGAAAACAAAACAGAATGGAGAAAAAATGAAATAGTTTGAAAAATCAAATAATTCTTCCCAATTGAATGTAAAGGGTGGTATTGCTATTCTTTCAATTGTTTAAAATGTACCCAAATTTTTGGAATTAAGTTTATTTGAATAAAAAAAAAAAAAAAAACTATTTCATCAATATATTCTCTTTTTTTTTTATTGTTGAACATTACTAAAAAACAAATATCAAATAATTTTTTTAAAAAAATTTTTAGAGAATCTATGATCACACACATATAAAACAAAATATTCTTATCTCATCTCTCTCAAATTTTTATGATGTCTTATGGTGTAGCTACCCCCTTAAGGAGTATTTTTAGAACTTAGGAAAAAGACTATAAAAAAAAAGTTCAATCAATAGAAAAAATTTCAACATTTTTTGGAATTTACTGCCTTATAGTCTACAAGATTTTCGTTTCTTATAATCTTTCATCTTTTTTTAAATTTCGAATACTTGATGAAAGTTTTTTATGACCAAAAAAAGGGTAAAAAAATCATTTTATAAAGATATCCTTTGGGATTTCTTTTTGAAATATTTGAAAAGTTAACAAAAAGAAAAATATTTTTTATCTTTCAAAAACTCGAAAGTATTTTTTTTAAAAACATAAAGATCAAAAATGTGTTATGAAGATACTTTTTAAAATTTTTAATTCTAAAAACTTTAACTATTACGTTTACAATTCACTAATTTATCTGGGCACAAGTTGTTACCATCTCATATAAAATGTAAATGAATGATCTTTAAAATAGTCTCCAATTAGTAACATAAAATCTTTTTCTGTTCATTTTTATATTAAAAATAAACAAAAATTTTAAGAAACCTAATATAGAACACTTTTATTAAGAAATGTGAAAATGAAAAAGAAAAATAATAATGAATTTCCAAACCTAAAAAAGGAATATCAAATCTTTTCTATTTTGAATTTTATCGATCGTAACCAATTCAAACACTGACAACATTCAGCACGAACTTTTGAAGATCACATTGTCTATGGGTTTTCAAAATAGGGTTACTAACAATCATTGAATTAGAGGCTTTGATGATACCTATGCCTAATTCACAATAAAGTTACAACAATCACGATATATCAGAAAACCACGATATTCAATATTATCGCGATAATATCACAAATCAAGATATATCAGAAAATCTTACTAATTATTTAAAAATCACGATAAAATTACAAAAATCGAGATAATTTGTATCAAATCGCGATATTATATTTGATGGGTTTTTGGGCTAATTGAGCAATATTTTTCCAAATAAATTTTTATTTGATCATAAAATAGATAAGGTGAAAAAAAGTTATTCTTTGAAAAAACTAACAAAAAAGATACTTGATCGAATCAAGGATCAGATCCAAGAGTTTTATTGTGTTTTCATTTTATTTGGTTGACAAACCTATCGATCCTTTAAGATAAACAACAATAAGAAATAAAGAGAAATAAATAATTTCTAAGTTAATCGAGGTATTGTAAATTGCTTGAATAATGAGCTTATAAAACAGTTAAACCTTTACTGGTTCTTTAAAGAATATGTTCTTAAATTAAAACATTTTCAATATTCTATGAAAGCTGAAAGGAGTTGGTAAACTTTTCAAAAGCTTTTACAACATCATTGCCAGATGATCACCAATTATTAAGATTTTTTGTACAATTGTCTTCTTCTTCTTTTTCTTATTCTTTGGGCATCTTTGTATTGACGATAAAACACAATTAGAGCATAGAAGCTTTTGTTTGATCGATCACCAATAAGATGGAAAATTACTCTTGATTCTTTTTGGGTATTTAAAATTGTGAATGTAACAACTCCATTTTAAGAAAACACAACTATCTTATATTCAATTATATTGTTGAAATGGGTAATTATAAGTTTGATCATAAAATTCGTTTGAGATTTTATATTTTGTTAAAAAAAAAAATGAAAAGAAAAAAATTTTTTTTTAACAACAAACCAAACTCATTCCATTCATATAAGTTTTCGGTCTTACACAACATTCAAACACTTGAAGAAAATTCACAGGTCTTACAAACTTTCAAATATTTTTAATGGGAAAAGGTGTTGTCAAAGTCAACTCTTTGTAAAAGTCAAGAGATTTTTTTTAGGTGATTTCAAAAAAAATAATTTTTCATTTTTTCGCTACAATTATTGAATATCGTGGTTGTGTTGATTATCAAGATTTTATGATTTTTCGCGATAAACTTGGACTAATCGGGATTTTTTCAGATTATCACGATTTTATTGTTAATATCATGATAATATATGTTATCTTCAAAATCACTACAAGACAAGGATAATTTTTTCAAAAAAAAATCTCTTAATTTTGGATTTTGAAATACATACATATAATAAACATTATTATACATAACAATTTTCAAAAAGGTTTACAACTTTAATAGATATTAATAGGAATTGAAAAAAAAATGAAATTTTTCAATAATATTTTTTTCATTTTTAATTGTAAAATTTTTGAATTTTTTAATTGACTTAGTAGAGAGATAATTTTCAAGTATTTTTTTACTCGTCTAAAATTAAACATATTTTTCAATTTTAAAATAATACAAAATATTTCAATCCAAAGATATCGCTAAATTAAATTGAAATTCTGATTTTTTATCTGTTTTTGGATTATTTTTTATCATTTTATTTTTTTCAATGTTTGGGTTTTTATATACATTCCCGATTGTTTTCTGCAAATTGCTTTAACATTTATTCTTTTTTCAATCTTAATGTTCAATCAAAAATTAATTCATTTCAACTTTTTTCATTAAAAAAATACCCCAAAAATAGGTTTTTTATTCAAAATTCGGTATTTTTGAAAAGGGGGGTATTCGGATTTTATTGAGTTTAATGGCTGTCCTTTTCTTAATACATAAAATTATGATAACTTTGAAAAAATAATTTCTAAAAGAAGTATAACTGAAATCCAATATATAGTTTTGGCTAACTTTAATTCTTGGTGTTTAAATTTTCCTTGTAGTGTATAGTCTTTATAAATCATATATTTTATAACAAAGGGGTTTTGGTATTCTTTTAGTTTTTTATTTTTTGCTCTTTTTGTTTTTTCTTTGGATTTTTCTGAATTGAATTTATACTCTATAATCCAGAGAAGAGATGTTATTCTATTTGATTTTGTAAGAAAATACACATTTTCAAATATTAACATTTTTTGGTGCTATTCGATCAAATTTTTTTGTTACAATTAGTTCCCCTTATAAAACACAAACTTTCAACTAAATTTAAGGCACAAAAAAAATCTCAAATTATAGCAAAAAAATCAAATAGTAGTAAAATATTATATGTTTAACAAAATTTCATTAAATGTACTTTAATTTCGGATTTTTATTTCCTTGTATTTCGTTCAAAGTGTCTGTCTTAAAAGTGGTTCGGACTGTATTTCAATTATTTCTCGTAAAAAAAAATAGTTATTATAAAGAAAAATTGGCTTGGGATTGAAATATTTTGAAGAAATTTGTATGAAATGATCTTATTTAAAAATTAAATTTTACAAAAATAACCAAGTTTTTTAAACAAAAAAAAATACTGTATTCAATACAAAAAAATGATTCATTATTTTTTGAAAATGGGAATTTTTGTAGATTCAATACAATATCAAAAATAGTTCATTAACTTTATATCAAAACCTATTGTTATTAGAAATAGCAAAGGGTTATTCTACAAATAGTTTGAATCCAATTCATTTTGAACTTTTAGGTCATTTTTTAAAACCATCTCAACTTATCTCCCAAACAAAAAAAAAATAGAATTAAATTTCTCAACTAGGTGTTTGGGTTTTAAAAATGGTTGGAAATATAGTGAATTTTTCGGAAAAAGCCCATTTTTCCAATCCTTTTTTTACATTTTTTGAGCTCACAAAAATTACAGAAATTCTTCTACATTTTGTGAGAGTAGGATGTGAGTAAAATTTCTTAAACAATATGTCATTTTTTCCTTCTTAGATCTTGATGACAAAACCTTTGGGAGATTTACCAACTCCTAAATACTGATTTTTAAATGCAATACTTAAAATTAAAATTGCAAATGTAGTCCTTAAAATTAAAAGTTATTTGATTTTGATTATTTTAATTTCTTCTCAAAATTTGCTTTGATTAATAAAAAAAATACAAGTGTCGTAAATTAAAAAAAGTGACGACAATTTTTTTGCTCTTTTTGTCAGTAAAAAAGAAAATATTTTTTTCTTAAAACTTTTTTTTATAATTTTTCATTTTTCCTTTTGTCAAAAAAAAAAAACTAACAAAAATTAAATATGTCAATTACTTTTCCAGAACAAAAAGAACTTGAATCTCAACTAAACAACCAAAAGAAGATTCTGTGTATTTTAGCATCAAAAGTCAAAAAAACGAACGACGAAGAACTGGCAAAGAAATTAGAAAAATATTTTCTTGCTTTATATTACAAGAGCACAATCAGTTTGAAAAGGAATATCGTCCTTGCGTCTGTGCAACCAAAGATCATCTCAATTTTTGAAAAGGTAATTAACGAAGAAGAATCGAAGGTGTTATTAGGGATGGCGTGCCAACACTTATTAAAAGTGCTAAATAAAGAAGAAATGGGAGAAAAGGAAAAGGAATTAATTCAAAAAGCGCTTTTCCGAGTGCCCATTGTAATTTCAAAGGTAATTATTCAACAGATCCTGTCAAATAAAATGATCAAAGTGGCAGATAGCATTTTCGAAAGGGTTCTCGAAAGGTTGGGGGAATTCCAGGCAACAAAATTATTGGCAATTCTAAGCAAGGAAATGTATGAGAAACATAAAAAGCAACACCTTGAATGTGCATTAACGCGCCAAACAGGCAAAGTAATTTTAGAACTAATTAACCTTGATCTTGATTACATTTTGGCATATTTGGGCAGCAAGATTGCAAAGGTTCATGATCGATATTCACAAAGAGGATACTTGGCAAATATGAAGTCTTTTTGGGCTTTTACAAAAAAATTCACCAAAAAAATTTTTGCAATTCTTTTTAGACTACACCCCAAAAGATAAATTTGTCCTCTCCAAGTTCTGGAAACAAGATTATTTTGCTAAAAGGTAACCTGAATTATTATTAAAATACTTATTAAGACCCGAGTATCTTAAAACATGTATTGACAACTGGTATAATTATGAACCCCAACTAGGATCAAGTTTTGTACGTTTTTTAACATTTGAACAAAGAAAGGAAATAGCAAAGGTCTATATCAAATATGGTGATAATGCTGACTATTATAATTTCATCACCCGTTGCCCAAAAAGGGAGCACTATAAATTATTCCACTTGAATGAGAAACTAGCAAATGGCAAAATCGATAGGGACTATTTAGATTGCTTTTCGAAGGAATTAAGATTTGAGCAATCGCCACGATTGTTTGCCTCAGATTCTGTCCAAAAGCTAACTGATGACACCGTCAAAAACAAATATTTAAGGGCTGGCGACATTTCGGTCATCCGAGAAGAATTAATTGAGGTTATTAAGAGCGCACCAGATTCGGATTTCAGGGGCACCTATACCCAAGATTTACTTTTTTGTTCCATCAAATCGAGGAATAAAGAAGAATTAACCAAGACTTTAAAATGGATTGCCGTTCAGAGCAAAAATTCTTGAAACAATTTGCTGGCATTTAAGACCTCCATTTCTAACTGAAAATGATATTGTGCCATTAAAAAATATGTTTATCGATGCTGTTGAGGCAAGAGATACATCAACCGATACAATATACCAGTTACAGCAATTGTTTTGCACAATATTAGAATATCATTTGATTAAACTCGAGAAATTGCAAGCAAGCAAAACGAAAGAAAAAAATCATGTAGAAGAGAACATTTCTGCAAAATGGATCAACATGATTAAAGAAGTCTTTACCTTTGCATGGAAAAATGAAAAATGGGAAAGCATGGGTGAGTATTCTTTTAATAAGCAAGCTAAAAAAACAAAAATTTTTCTTTTTAATCTTTTTTATAAGCTTGCTCTACTTGATGTTAAAAAATTGAAATTTAGCAATTTATTGCAAATTATCAGATGGGATTCCAAATTATTTTTAAAGAGGACAGAATTAAATTTAGAACAAGACCTCATTAAAATAATTACACAATACTGCAATTACAAGAATTCGAACACAGAAACAAGTATTGAATTAATTAATATATATCTATTGAATCCAATAAATAGATCGGAAAAAATTCAAAACTTATTTAAAAATTTAAACGATAATTCTTTAATCACAGCCCTAAACAATCATGTGATAAAGCATTTACCAGAATTATTAAATGAAAAAAATGTTTTTGAAAATAATGGGATAATTAGTGGCAAATATATCAATTATGAAACATTACAAATAGATTCATTAGAAAAATTACAAGAAAATAAATATATTTGTCTTTATCATATTCAGAATCCAAGGCTTTTGAGATCGCTTGATTCCAATTTACAAAAAAAAATATTTGTCAAATATTTTCCAAATAATTAACCAAACAGTAGATATAGATAATAAAGGAAAAGGAAACGAAAAAGAAAACGAAAACGAAAAAGAAAACGAAGAAGAAAAAGAAAACAAAATAGAAAAAGAAAAAGAAAAAGAAAAAGAAAAAAAAGGTTCTGATTCTGATTCTGAAAAAGATTCAGACTCTGATTCTGATAATGATTCAGATTTATGTTCAGACTCTGAGAATGATTCTGAAAAATATTCCGACTCTGGTTATGATAATGATGAAAAAAGTTTTTTTGAAAAAAAATTTGAAGAAATTCTCTCTTCAATAAGTTTTTCAACAGAAATTAAAACAGAAGATTTACTACAGATATTAAATAAATATCAAGACACCCCAAAAATTTTCGATTGCATATTAAAGAACTTTCTAAATATGGATCATAAATTTGAAGAGTTATCAAAAATCTCATTAAATTATCTTAATACTGATCATTCCAAAACCATTTTATGTATATTGGACAAATTATTATTATACTTGCCAACATGCAAAAGAATTGAGATTATTGACAAAATTAAAGAAAACGAAAAAAATAAAATTACAGTGCAAAAATATTTCTTCAGATCAAATCTTGCAATTAAAGGCAAAGAATCTTGTTTTAAAATAATCGAAGAATATTCGAAACAGAATGAAGTAATCCATAAAGATGTATTAATATTGATATTAAATCTTTGTGTAAATTATTATTATGATAATGAAAAAGCTTGGGAGACAATTTCACAATCAATGGAAAAAATTAATAAAAAATTCAGTAAAAACATTATTAAATGGTTTGTTAAGGTCAATGTATTAAAGATCCCTTTTGGATATAGAGAAAACTATTTTAAAGTTTTATTGAAATTCCTTAATTTGAAACATTTAAAAAAAGGTAACATTTTTTTTTTATATATATTTTTGAATAGAGAAAATTACTTTTTTATGTGTGATGTTATGTTTTTTTGAGTTTTCTGTTTTATCTCTAAAATCTATTGATTTTCCAAAAAAAAAAAAATAGAAAACTAAAGAAAACCGCCGTTAGGTTTTCCAGAATTTAAAAGAATCGAGTTAAATCAAAGATTTTTCTCAATTCTTTTGAATTCTGGAAAAGATCCATTAGATTTTTTTTATTTCTCAAATTAAAAAGAAAACAGGTAGCCTACATTACTTTCTGTATTTCTAAACTATTTTTTAGAAATTTTTCTTTGAAAGAAACAATATTTTTTTTTTTATTGTTTATTAAGGATAATATAAACAGTGGGTTCTTTTTATAATAATATCTGGGATATTATTAATTTTTCTATTATTTTTATGAAATCAGAGTGTACAGATTTTTCAGAGAATGTATGTATTTAAATTTTTCTTTAATTTGGAAAATATAAAGAAAATTTCAAAAATTTTCTTTTACTTATAAAAATTAAAAAAAAAAAAAAAAAAAAAGGCGAGGCATTCCACAATATGCTACAGCCTTCTACTGTACAACCCCACAAAAAATGATCGAAATTGTCGATGATATCAATATTTAACCTTTCTTTGCATAAATGTCAATTTTTAGGAGATCCATTATCTCCTTTATTATTTGGTTTTATTGCTCATTTTCTCTTAGATAAACTCAAATCATTAACAATATATGTTCAAATGTTTGCGGTATATTAAATACTAATCGTGAAAAGATCTCTAATAGAAATAAATTATCAAGTTGAAAAAATATATTGAATTATTAGAGATTTTGGAATGAATCCAAATATAGATAAAACTAAAAAAAATATCAAATACCAAATGAAAATTTTATATTTAGGAATATGGCTAGACAAGCAAACTCATTTAAAGTTTAATCTTGAAAAAGTTAAAAATAATTTTCAAAAAATTAATCAATATTTTAAAAAAAAGAAATTTTCCAATAATTTGAAAATTCATTTTTTTAAAGCCGTTTTACAGAGTCAATTATTATATGAATTAGAAGTATTTGATCTAACAAAAAAACATTTCAATTCAATAGATTTGTGGATTAATAAAAAAATAAAAAAAAAATTATTAATAAACCCACACTTCTCTAGACTTATATATAAAACTTAAGTAAGGATAGACTCCGCAATAATAACTATATATAAAAGAAGATTTACCGTTGTGGAAAAAAAGTGAAACTGGAAAAAAAGTGAAACACAGTTTTTAATTGGGAACATTACTGAAAATTCAAAGTAAGATCAATGAAAAAAAGAATAAATAAATAAATCAAGACAAAGTGAAGTATTCACCACAATAACAGTTTTTTAAATACTATCTTTTATAGTATGGGTTTTTCTTTGATTGATCAATTATTAAAAATTTGTTCAAAAAATTGACTATTTTTGAGATCTCCAAAACCACACCAATAATTTCGATAAAGAAAGTAGATTTAGATTGTATTTGTTGGGTTGATTGAAAATAATATAATGGGTTATTATTTGAAGTTAATTGGTTTCTTCTATTTATTGATTTTACTTTTCATTTTCAGTAAGGTTCCCAATTAAAAACCGTGTTTCACTTTTTTTCCATGTTTTACTTTTTTTCCACAACAGTTAAGTAAATTCAAAAATTAAAATTTTTAGATTTTCATGAAATAGTTTAAAATCTTCCTTTTTAGAAAAAAGAATCAGAAAGTATTATCTGGTAATCAAACAACTTAAAAAAATTAGAAATTGAACTTGATAAATACCGAATTAAACAACTTGGAAACAGTCCTAGTTGGGAATTTCGTTATTTTTTTTATAATTTTTGAAATAATAAGAAAATTTCATAAATTTTCTTGTTATTTCTTAAATAAAAAAATACCGCAGTTAGCTTTTCTAGAATTCAAAAGAATTGAGTAAAATCTTTTTTTTTCTCTATTCTTCTGAATTCTGGAAAAGCTATGTGCTCTACCACACTTGACGACACTCCTCAAAAATATTTAAAAATAATCTCAATTCAAAATAATATTCATAAACAGTCATGTCGTTCAGTGCCTTAGAGTGTCGTAGAGCGCATAGCTTTTCTAGAATTCAGAAGAATAGAGAGAAAAAAAAGATTTTACTCAATTCTTTTAAATCCTGGAAAACCTAACAAAAAGTGTCGTCAAGTGCCTAAGTTTTCCAGTATTCAAAAGAATTGAGTAAAATCTTTGATTTAACTCAATTCTTTTAAATTCTGGAAAACCTAACGGCGGTTTTTTTGAGATTTAAGAAATAAACAATAAACCGAAAATTTCTTAAATTTACTTTTTATTTCAAAAATTAAAAAACCTAACAACAAAAGATATTTAAAATGGAAGGGTTCGACTTCAATTTTAAAACTCAGAAATTTTACAAATTACCTAAATAGATATTCTTATGTTATGAACAAAGACAAATCAAAATTCTGTAAATTATACAAAAAGTATACAATTAGATATCATTGAAGATTTGGATCATTTTCTATGGAATTGTCCAGCCTATGAAAATAATCCTAAAATCTGGATATCTGAATTTAAAAAAATTTAATATTTCTAGTATATTAAAAAATAATATCATTACTATTTTTGATATTATTAGAAAAAGAGATACATCAGATTTATTCGCACCAGTGGGTAATAAATATATTTTTGAGTCTTTTAACAAAATATCTTCATAAAAATTTAGGAATTCGGGAAGTGCCGTGGAGCGCCTAACTTTTCCAGAATTCAAAAGAATGGAGATAAATCAAAGATTTAACTCAATACTTTTAAATTCTGGTAAAGATAAAAGTGTTTTTTTAATTTGAGAAATAAAAAGGAAATTAAAAGAAAATTTCTTTTTATTTCTCAAATTAAAAAAAAAACATAACGGCAAATAAGAGGAATTAAAAACTACTCCGTTAAATAATAAAAAAAAAATAAAAAAAAAAAAATCACAATTTTTGTTTTTGTTTTTGCTTGTGACTTACGAGTATCTATTAAAACAATTGGTAAATTTTCGAAATTTTAGAATAGTTTTTCAAGCTTTCGGGTATAAATATTTATTGTCTTTAGTTTTTCCAGAATTCGCGGTAGGGGAGGGGTTCATTTATTTGTTGGATTAATCTTGAATTTATTTATTTATTTTTAGGATAATAGAAAGAATTTTCAATTGTTGTAAAAGTCCAATTTAAATCATTATTTTTATTTTAGATTTTTCAAATGTTTTGATATTTGATAAAGAAGAATTGTTAAATTTTTAAAAAAAATATATTTTTTAATGTCTTTTTTTAACTCTAATAATCAACTATGGTTCTGATATGTATGTAAAAAAGGTAGTATTCACAAACTATATTCCCAATGAAGACGTTTTTTATGTTTATTAAATCTGAGCCTTTATATGAAAAGCTTTGCAATAATTTCAAAACAGATTTTACAAAAGTGGATCCATGGGAACATTGGGAAAATTCTTCAAAGATTTTATTTTTATTGGCTAAAGAATCGGTTACGGGCTGTGAACTCTTTTTAAATACTGTGAAAGAATTAGTTGAAAGTGAAGACTTTTGCCAAACGAATATATCTATAGAGCAATATAAAAAACGCGATAATCCTAAATTCCAAAAAATTTACTTCCTATTTCAAGATATATTTCAAATCAAAAATACAAAAGAATATGGGATCATTAAAGAATTTCATTTATTTGAGAAATGCTTTAAACTATTTGATAAACAAAAGTTTTACCTTGTTTTGGAGAGCTATATTAAGATAAAATCAGCCTACATTCATTCCAATTTGGAGGAGTTTTACATGTTTTTAAAAGAAATAGACCAAAAAATCATGGAGTTTGATTTGCTAATGGATTTAAAAAATATTGGTAATTATGCTATTAAAAATATAAACTTATTAAATTACAAATTGCAAAAAGATGATTTCTATAACTTTATCGAAAAGTTATTAAAAAATGATTCCGTTTTTATGCGTTATGTCGCTTTAATTATCATTAATAATTATATTTCTTCTTATCAATATGATGAAACAAACTTAAAGCTTTTGATCAAATTTAGAAATGATAAATCTTTGTTTATACAAAAAGTTGCTATCGGTTCTTATATATTTAATGAAAAAAAGGGGGAAAGATCAGACAAAAAATAAGTATTTTTATTCTTAAATGTTATCATTATCCATAATATCTATGTTTTTTTTTATTATTATATTTTTTTGGATTTTAATTTTTTTTTTTTTTTTTTAATTTTTTTTTTACTTTTTCTTTATTTTTTTTTTTAATTTTATTTAATGACTAATATTATAATAATGAGAAACATTTTTAGAAAAAAATTATGATTTAAACAAAGTTATTTTTTTTTAAATTCTTTTATTTAATTATCAATAATTTTTTTTTTTTCGTTTGTTGTTTCAGAAGTCAAATTAAACCACAATTTAAAATTTTTAAAACAAAAATTCAATTTTTAATAAAAAAAAATCTTGTTTAATAAATTATATGTGGATTACTAAATTCGTCCAACTAACTAATTGAAATATAATCAATATTAATAATTTATTTATAATGAAAAAGGTGTAATTAAAGAAAATTTATCAAAATAAAAAAAAAAAAAAAAAAAAAGAAGAAATTTTAATTTGGGCACCCAGTACCCTACTCTGAGAGGTAGTGTCTAGGTTTTTTTTTTTTTTAATCCAAAAGAAAGGAGAAAAATCAAAGATTTTACTCCATTCTTTTCAATTAAAAAAAACCTAACTACAGTGGAATAATATTATTAATCAAGGATTGTGGAATTTTTATCTATAATCGATAATCTTTCTTCCGGTTTTGTACCTCATGTGTATTCAGGACGAAGGATAGATTTGATTTGGTAATGAAAATGATAATATTATTTTTTATACATATTTTAATTAATTTTCTTCTTCTCTTTTTTTTATTTGATAAATTTTCTTTAATTGTTCCTTTCTCTAAATAAATAAATAAATAAATAAAAAGAAGAAATTTTAACTATTTTTTAAATTTTAAAATAACCAAAAAACATAAAATAAAGAATTATTTAATAAAATAAAAAAAAAAGTCTATCCTTTAAATTTTTTGAGAGAGTCTGAATAAAAATTATTATTAAATTCCTTTAGATTACATGAACAATATCGATTGATCAAATAGTTCGGTATTATCAACTGATTTTATTTCAATTCATCTATATAAAAGGAACTCAACTATAGTAGAAAATGGGGATTCAAAAATAATATTTCCATCTTAGAAATGGTTAATATGCATGTACAAAAAGTGATGTCTTAATTTATTATTTTTTTTTACTAAATTTTTCATTTTTCCAAAAACTAAAAAACTTTTCTCGTTGCCTCATCGGGAGGCAATTCTTGTTAAACAATATAAGGTTTTTTATGGTAAAAAATCGATTTAATAATAGAATAATTTTTGGAGAAGAAACAGAATTTCAAAAAACGAAAACAGAGCCAAACAGTTTTATTCGATTCTTAATTTTTTTTTTTTTCAATTAGAAACCTCAAGTGTGTTGACAAAAAAAAAGTATATAGGTGCACACAGAAAAAGTTTTAGAGTTTTTGAAAAAATGAAAATTTTCGTAAAAACACACAAAATATTAAGAGATACTTTTTGCATATGTGTTGAAATTATTTGTAAGAAAAAATCGAAAAAAAAAATAAATAGTCAAAAAAAAAAATGGTTTGTTAATTTTAAAATTATTTCTAAAACGAATGAAAGGTCATATCATATTTGATACTTTTAATAGTTTTAATTTTCTTCAAATTTTTGAATTTTATTCTACATTCATACACTATGAATAATTCTTGATCGATTATCATATAAGATATAAAAAGATTTCTATTATTGAAAATTTTATTATAATTTTATCGAGAATTAACAATTGTAAAAATGATAAGAATTGTATTTTTTCGAGAAAAACTTCATTTTCAAGAAGAAATTATTTATTTATTTTATTTTATTTATTGTTTAAGAAGTGTAAATTACACTCCTAATTACATTCAATGTAAATTATCTTTCAAATTTTATATGAAAATAATTGAATGGGGTTTTATTAATTAACGAAAATAACTTTCATTATTTGGATTTAATTCCTCCATTGGGATTTATCACATTTAATTTATTTAGAAAAAATAAACAATTATTTCTTTTGGAAGTAAATCCTCAAAAAAAAAAAAAAAATCAATCTTATTTAATATTTTTTAAAATTATTATCTAATAAAGTAAAATTTTTATTTGAATTTTTATTAATTACATAGTAATATCTATTTAAGCAGTTAGTGAGTGTTCTGAATTTTAGAATTGTTGATTTTGGGTGGGGGGTAACTTAAAAATTATTGAGTTTTAAATAAGTTTGATTTTTGATTATTGTGAAATATTTTTAGACCTTCCAACTGAAAAAAACTGTTTTTGTTAAATATTATATTAAAATAAATTTTGTTAAAATTTCTTTTTATTTCAAAAAGTAAAAAAAAAACAAAAAAAAACATCAGGTGGCAGTTTTATAGTGTTTTCTGTTTTATTGGTAAAATTAATTGATCTTCCAAATAAACAGAAAACTACAAAAAGTCTCTGAAAAATTTTTATAATTTGAGAATTTAAACAAAAATCTATTGAATTTTTAACAAAATTATAAATTAAATAAATATAAAACAATCAATGTACTTTCCAGTCATTAGAATGCAATAATAAATTCTACGTTTAATGATAAATTTCATTGTTTAAATCCAATTAAATATTTTTAATTCCAATTAATATTATTGTGTATTCTTTGATTGGATTATATTAATGTCTAAATAAGTAAAAAGGGTTTTTTATTTTTTTTTTTTGAATTTACTTTTATTAATCGGAATTTCTCTATTTTGTATTTTAAATTCTCGTTTGTAAATCTGAATAAGATTTGTTTCAATATATTTTGAATATTATTGAAATTTCAAATTTTATCCAAGAATTGGAATAATTTGATGAATTTATTGTCGAAAGTCAAATCTTATGATTAATAAAATTAATTTATTTCTGATTGAAAAACCCTTAAATTTGAAAAAAAAAATATTTTGATTTGGGTGTGACTACCAGTGAATTTGGTACTTTCTGATCGTTCTTCAGTCTCGTTTGGGTTTTTATTTTGTTCAAAAAGACAATTTTTTAGATCAATTATTGTTTTTATTTCCGAAATCTAAAATTCAAGAGTTAAGATTAATAATTTAGAAGGTAAGTTAGCAAAGAATTTGTATTAGTGGGTTTTTTTATTGAAATTTTCAATTTTGTTTGGTTTTATTTTGTGAATTTAATTCTTGTTTCCCTTTTATTAATTCAAGGGGTTAGCTTTTACAAAGTATATTTCTCTAAAATCCAAGTATATTGTTATTGGTTTTTACTGATTTTAGCACCGAATATATCAAATAGCTTTAAAATATCCATTATAAATTTTATTACACAATAAATTATTACTTTTTTTACTCAGGATTATTATTAAAAAATTTTTCATTTTGAAAAAAATTTTTTTAATTCCTTTTCCAAATATAAAAATAAAAACTCAAAATACTAGTATTCCAGTATTTAAAAATTCATAATCATTAGAACTTCCTAAAAGGAAATATTTTTTTCATTTTTTTAATTTCAAAGATGAACTTAATAATCATTAACATAAAACCTCAAAAAATATGTTAATTTTGTTTCATTTTTATACAACTAATTGGAACACCACTATTGAACTAATTCTTCAGAAATAAATGGTTAAAAAAATCTATTCGTGAATTATTGAATTTTTTGGCAGCTAATAGAATTTTTGAGCAACTAATCTACACTTGACAAAAATGTAAGAAATAAACACAAATCCAATATTTTTAGCACACCAAAATTTAATTTTTGAACAAAAAAAAAGCATATTTAACAAATTACAAAAGAAATATCAAATCCAAACTATTTGTTAATTGAACTTTTAACATTTATCTTTAAATTATAATACCCAGAAAAAAAAAATAAATAATTATCAATACAAATAAATCAAGGGTGTGTTAAAAATTTTTGAGAAAGAAAAACAAAAAAATGCATATGTAAATATGTTCAAATTCTATTTGGAATATTGATCGATCTAATATTTAGATACCCTGTACTTAAGTTATTTGAGTTCTTCTATTTTGAACAACACAACTTTAACCGAATATCAATCTCTAAAAAAATTTATGATCAAACAAAATAAATTTTGTAATTATAAAAAAAAATGAAAACTAAAAACAAAAAGATGAAAAAATGATTTTCTGATTTCAGAAATCAATATTATTTTCAAATTTGTATTAAATTTTATTATTGCAGTTGTTTAGGTGGTTTTAACTGTGTGGAAAATTTTGAATTTTTGTTTATATTTTGGAACTTTTGATACTGAATATTGATAATTCAACCTTTAAATTTGTCGTGAAAGGCAGATTTTGTTTCTGAAACCATTGTGTTTTTTACAAATGCAAGGATCATTTTTAATTGATGAAATCAACATATATCACTACTTACCTAATCGGATTTTTAGAGATATTTGAAGTATGTAGGACTGATGTGATTTACACCCAATAACAACATACTTTAATCTTAGAGGATTCTACTTTGCTAAAGCTAATCCCTTGAATAAAATAAAAATAACTTTTTTAAAAAACTCAAAAAAAAAAACAAACAGAATACAAAATTTCAATTGAAAGCCCATAAACCAAGTTTTTTAGAGACTTGTCTTCTAAATTATTAATCTTATCCTCTTTAATTTTAGATTTTGGAAAAAAATAAAATCAATTGCTGGTATTTGAATTTATAATAGAAATAATTTTAACTTCGTTTTCAATTCCCTTTTTGCAACAAAGCCACAAATTACAATCTTCTTGTTTGAAAACTCTATTTGTTAAAAATAAATATGAAAAAAGAAGTGAAAATTTTGTCCCATTTAGAATTCAAATAACAGTATCAAAAATTTTTTATTTTGAAACCTATCAAATCCCATACTAAAGTCAAGATCAATCAGTTGAAAACCAAATTAACAAATTACCACACCGAATACAAGATAATCTATTTTAAAATTTCAAGGATTCTCAACCTTATGAAAAAAGATTCAATTAAGGGACTAGTTTCAATTAAATTTTTTTACCAAAATTTACTTGAGATTGAGAAAATTGTTTGTCAATTACTTAGATTTGAAAGACTTTGTTTATTTTCAATATTAAACTTATTTCAAGATAAAGAATCCTTATTTAGAAATTAGTCAAAAAAAAAAAAAATAAAAGAGACTAGCCCCTTAATCTAATTTTTTAAATTACCTGTAAGTGAATTTTTCCAATGAACAAGTCTCGAATTGTCAAAATCATATAAATTTCATGAAAGGATCAAAATAAATTGATGTTCAAAATCTTTTTTATAAACGAAACATTTGAAATCTTGAATTTTCAAATTTTTGAACAAGGAAAATGAAGATTTATTTTTTACCAAACCTATCAATCAAATTTCAGTATAAACATGTTGAAACATTAACTCTTTCTTTTTAAAGTTTTTTTTAAAAAAAAATGATTCTTCAAAGATTTTATTTGTCTCATATGGTATGTGAGGTTGTCTAAAAGGGGTTTAAAAATTGTGACTTAATGTTTCTACTGATATTTGAATCAGAAGTCTGGTAAAAATTTTGACTTAATTTTCTAATTATTCAAATCTTACAAATAGAGTTTTTGAAAGAAATAATTTGTATTTAATTCTTCTATCTCTAGAATGGTTCTCTATTCATTTTGTGTTCAATATTCGGTGAACAAAGAGCCCTAAATGAAAAAAATTCTTGGAAATTTGTGTAAAGAAAAATACACTGACAATTTTATCCAATTAATTCTCAAACAACAGTCTGTTCGTATTTTAAGAAGTGAAACAACAAAATCTTTGGTGTGTGTTTGAAACTTGTTGTCCAATTACCGTTTGTAATTTTCAAATATTTTGGATTAAAAATGATTTCTAGCTACTGAATGAAGAATAAAAAAACTCATTCTGAAAGATCATTTTTCCTTCTTTTACTCTGAATTGTAACATATTCATAGTTTGATGTCACATTCTTTATACCAACAAAAAAAAACATTTGAGAGGTTTTACATACTTGAATATGAGCAAAGTGAATTAAAATCCCCAAATAGTGAAGATTCGAAAAACTTTGGTTATATCAAGGAATTATTTCTTTATCCAACCCTTGAGAAAGACGATTTAAAAATCAAAGTCAAGCCTTTTGTTTTTGTTGGAATTGAAAACAATCTTGAAGAAGGCCTCTCTTCAAGGTATGGAATTATTTTTTTTTGTTTTCAAAGCTTTTTGTTCTGTTTTTTATTTTGCAAAAACTGTTGAAGAGAAGAATGTTTTCTTCAAAACTGTTTAAAATGATCCTCAAAATAAATCTCGTTCTCACCCTTGAAGCAAACCTAAATCTCTCCCTTCTGTTCTGTTCACTTTTTTTGGCCATTCTCCTTAATACCATTCTCCTTAATACCATTCTCTTTAATACCACTTCCTAACAGAGAAATCTTTTATTGTGTTTTAACCTTAGCAGATGGCAAAAGAATGTTTGTCTATTGTTTAAGAAATTACCAAGTGAACGTATCAGAACCATTAACCTTTCTCTTCATAACAAAAAGGTAATCGATTTTTCAAATCACCCAATCTCCTTTATCTAATTTACGAAATATTCTCAAAAAATAAAATAAAAAAAAACTTTAATCAAACTTAATTATTCTCTTTTTTGCCGAATTGTTTTCTTCATTTCTCAAGTGGGTATTTTAATTTGTTTAAAGACATTTTGAAAGAAATTGAAAAAATATATAATGTCTCAATGGACTATTTAGATCCCTTTCTTCAAATTCTCCAAAAGCGTTCTTTACCACAAAAAGGAAAATCTTTAAAAATCTCCCTTTCGCCGCAGCTAAAACTTTCAAACAATCAATTTGAATTTCACAGACCAGATGTTCCACTTTGTGATGTAAGTTGAATTACATTTTCTTTTTCTTTTTTTGTTTGTTTTTATGTTCTTTTTTTTTTTTTTTTGAGTCACTCTCTCTATTTTAAATTACCTTTCCCAAAAATCACTTACTAAATGATCACTTATTTTTTACTCAACAATTCCCCCATATTTTTGTTTTAAATTGAAACGAAATCTTAAATACTAAACATTTCTTTGACATTTATTCTTCTCAAAATAAACCAAAAAAAATATCTCCAAGCATATTAACTTTTTTGTTTATTTTTTAAAAACTCTCAGGTTGCTTTAAGGAAATTTTAGAATGTCTATTTAGTGAATTCGGATTGTAATTAAAAACAACTTGGAAAGATTTTCATTACTATTTTCTTCTTTGTTGAGTGTACAAAAATGCTTACAATTATCCAAAATCCCGAAGAAATGAGAATCATTCAAATTTGTTTTTTACAACATTTTTCTTTTGAATTTTAAATTAATTGATTTTGAAAAGATACAAACCAAAAAAACCAAAGGAATTCACAAAATTTAATGTATTAGAAAGACGCATTGATCTTTAAATATTTTTCATCTTTTGTCCTTTCAAATTACAAGCAAAATTATGATTTAATATTTAAAAAAGCAATTAATAATACAAATTTTTAGAGCAGGGTTTATTTGTGGAAACAAAACTATTCAAAATGAATCACAATGTTTTGGGTTTTATTGTTCTTTGTTGACAGTATCGAGGAATTTTGAAAAAAAAAAAAATAACGATTTTATTTTTTAAAAATTAATTAAAGAATAATTCATTTAGAAATAGTCTAAGAAGATTTAAAGATTTAGGTGCTCGTTTTCAATCATATAATGAATTTAAAATTCCCACTAACTTAAAAACCATCTTTTACCTTGAAAATTACTCAAAGTTTCTTTTGAAAAGGCAAATTTACCAGAGCTTAATTTCTTTTACTGCTATTTTCCAATTAAAAAATGAAACTTTTTGTTTCAAATTTTGAAATATATTTTTACTTATAATTAGTTGAAAAATAGACAACACCCCCGAAGACTAATTAAATTCAAACTTTTGTGTCAAATTCAAAAATATTTTTCGAAAAAAGTTCAAAAAAAAACACAAAGATCTACACAAAATCAATTAAAAATGATATTTCTAGAATATTAATTCATCTTTCTTTTTTATAGTCGTACGCCAATCCCTGTTTTCTGATCTATTTGTGTATTTATAAAATTTAAATATTTGTCAAAATAAATAATTATTATTATTGATGGAAGAAGT
Source organism: Anaeramoeba flamelloides (assembly GCA_027625915.1). Lineage (NCBI taxonomy): Eukaryota > Anaeramoebidae > Anaeramoeba > Anaeramoeba flamelloides. The sequence goes on from JANTQA010000026.1 coordinate 1,126,328, forward strand.
GTAGATTACACTCGAAAAATGTCCTTTTACTTAAATTTCCTCAAAGGTAATTTAAGCGTAAAATCATAGATTTCACGATTGTTCAAGGGAAAGACATACCCAACTCTTTTTATGTTTCAAAAGCAAAAGCAAAAAATTTAAAAAAGAAAAAGAAAAAAAATTGAAATTTAAAAAGGGTTTAAAAGAAGCAATTAGTAAAAACTCAAAAAATAAAAAACAACCAATACTATCTTTAATTAAGGGTATCCAAAATCTCAAACACGATACTTTTGGTTGATTTAATAATTTGATAATTGATCATGAATGTTCACTTGGAGGATCGTTATTTAATTGTTGTAATTTCAATTTTTTTTTTTTGATCTGATTTGCTTTATACCATTTGGTATTTTTTGCCTTTGCTTTTTCGTTTTTATTTTCAAGTTACTCATACTTTAGTGTTTCAGTGCCACAGTATCGGCAAGTAACCACTTGATCTTTTTACATTTGTAACTCTTCTTCCCAATATAAAGAAGATTCTTCCAGGGAAAAAACAAAACAAAAATAAAATAAATAATTATTGTGTTTTTATTCTGTAAAAGTAGTGTTTATTTTTTTTCAAAGTATTGTAATAATTATTTTTTTGTATTAAATTAAAAAACATTAAATTTAAATTGAACACACATATCTTAGTGGTGTAAAACTATATTTTTGAAAAAGAAATTTTTTAAAAAAAACAGAAAAAACTTTGAAGATAGAAATAGAAAAAAAGATTTTTTTGGTATAATTTCCTTTTTATCAATCCTAAAACTCTTTTTTTTTTTCAAGAATTTTTCCTTTCAATAAGATAAAGCACCCAAGAGAGAATGTAAAATTCAGACAGGGTCTTACAATTACAGAAGGATTTCAAAATATATAAATAAAAAACCATAATTATTTCAAACCCCCACAAAGTTAAATCCAAAAAACAACAAATTTTCCAAAACAACATTGAAATTTTTACAAAATAATAAAACACAAAAACACTGACCATTGGACATACTATTTCCTCCAAGATAAAATTTTAATTTGAACAATTTGATTTTAATAGTTTCAAAAATTCTTATACTTTTCCTGATCTTTATAAATTCTTCATAATAAAATCTTTTTATTTTTGATTTTAGTAACAATTCAATTCGAAAAAACACTTATTTCGTCAAAATTGTTATTTTTTTTTCTTTTCGAAAAATGATACAAAACTTTAACTCAAAATTTTTGTTTTACCAAAATTCAATTTTCGAAAAAAAAAAACATTTCAAATAAATAATATTCGAAAATATCAAATAAGAGCCATTCGTAAATTTTCAATTATATATCATTTCTAATAAATTTAATAAAGCAAAAAAAAATAAATGAATAAAAATCAAAATAAATAAATAATGTTTCACTCCATTTTGGGGAGAGTAAAAAAAAAAAAAAAAAAATTGGTAAATTTATTGAAATTTCACCAACAAATATTGATCGATCAAATTGATAGATACCATCAACCATTTTTATTTAGCTTTTTCTATTTAACAAACTTAATATTAAATCAAATCAATGATTGGAACAAAATTCTTTCGATCGAACTAAACAAGTCAAGGAATCAGAAAAATGAAATGAAAACAAAACAAAAAAATGATAAAAATATTTCCAAATTTCAAATCAAATTTATTTCCAAATTCCAAGAAACTGTTGTATTGTTATCTTTTGAACTATTTTTTGGGGATCCAAAAAAATTGGAATTATATTTTATCATAAATAATTATAGATTAGACCTTCAACTTTTTACAATAACTTTTTTCATTGAATAAAGATTATAAAAAATTTTTAAAATAAAATCTTTTTCAGTCAAATGAGGACAGTTTTATTGAAGAAATGGAATAAATCCGATGGAGTATAATTCATTATTCTTCTCAAAATAAATTTCCAAGTTTTAGATCAGAATCATTTTTTCTCATTTTGTAAAAAAATTTTTTTTTTTATTTTTTTTTCTTCTTTTCTTTTTCGATTTTTTTTTTAAAAATTAAATTTGAAAAAAAAAATGTTTGAAAAACCTTATTAACATTATAAAAAGTTAGGCTTTGTATGTTCTTTTAAAATTCATACATTTACAAGTAAAAAATCTTATTGTCAACAATTTTATTTTCCTAAAGAAATTGAGAATTTTGAACGATACGTTCCAATGAATGGGGCTAAAAAAAAATTTTAACATTTTTTATTTTTTGAAATTTATGGTTTGTTCAGGGGTTTTCTTTTATGATTATCGACTCTAATATGAAGTTTATTATTTCTCGTATTTCTAAACAATCTAAGTTGGGTTGATTCTTAAAAATAAAGTGACTTTTTCATTTTTGGCTGGGTACCTTTGAGTGAAATGGAGTTTATATTTTTTTTTTATCACCAAACTTAAAAATAATTGAATTGAAAAAAAAAATTGTAATATGAATTAACAATTTTTTTTACATTTTTTAAAGCATTATTACAAAATATTAATTTTTAAAAAAAAAAATAAAACAATTGAATTAAAATTAAATGAAAAAAAAAAAAAAAAAAATGTAATCTATTTAATATTAAAAAATAATAATAAAAAAAAATAATAATAATAATTAATGTAGTTTCCTTTGATTGAATTATTTTCAAGGTTTAATGGGAGAGATATATTAAGAATATTTGCTGCATTAATTTTAGAAAGAAGGATAATATTTATATCCTCAAATTTGACGATATTAACATCTTCCATTTATAGCAGTATATCTTTAATTCGTCCATTAAAATGGAGTGTAATTTTAATACCCATTGTACCAAAGCAATTAACTGATGCGTGTTATGCACCGATTCCATATGTTTTGGGGATTCACAAAATATTTGAAAATCAAATTAAAGAGTATGATCTTGAAGAAATTACAATTATCGATTTAGATAAAAAGGAAATAGAATCTGATCCTGTTGATTTGGTTTTGCTTCCATCACTACAGGCAACAAAACTAATAAAAAATTTAAATAAGCATCTAAATGAATGGAACGAAACAAAGCAATTTCCAAGAGAAAAAATTGTAGGTGAATTTACAAATTTTATAAAAGATATTTTTAAAGGAATCGAAGATCACTTTGTCCCAAATAACGAAAATAAAGATGAATTGGAATTTAATTTTAAATCCTTCCATTCTAGAAAATCACGAAGAATTAAAAAATTTTTAACTGCCTTTGAGCAAACACAAATGTTTGAAAATTATCTACAAGAAATAAAACAGAAAATATTAAAAGAATCAAATACACAGGAAATTGATTTTACATCATCAATTAAAAAAATAAAATTACAACAACAACAGCAGCAGCAGCAGAAACAACAACAACAACAACAAACACAAAACCAAAAAAATCTCAAATCTCAAAATAGTCAACAAAAACCATCAATAAAATCAATTTCCAAATTAACTCAAACTAAAATCAAATCAAGATTATATCATAAAAAGAAGAAGAAAGTAGAAAAGGGAAATAATATTAAAAATAAAAATAACAACAGCAACAATCACATGAATAGTAACGATAAACCCAATAATAATAATTTTAAAAATCTTCTTAATAACAAAAAAAAAAAGGACCCCCAAATTTATCCAAGTATGAAATATATGATCGATGAAATATCTCAAACAATAAAGAAAAGACAGAATTTTAAGAAAAGAAATTCCGAAAAGAACTTAGATTTGGAGGATTTAAATAAAGATTTGGAAATTATTAATCTAGAAAATGGGAATGGGAATGAGAATAAAAATAATCCTGATCGTGAAATGTTAAATGTTATTTCTGATATGGTATCAAAACAAAATCCAAAAAGGTTATCAAACAAATTCTTTTTTTCTACAAATCATTTGGATTTACAGGAAACAAATAACAATTTTTTAGAAATAAGAGGAAGGGCTAGAATTGAAATGATGAAAAATTTAAATAATTTAAAACAACTTGAACAAAATGAAAATAATGAACAAAAAATAAAAAAGACCAAGAAAATAATAAAAATAAAAGGACAAAATAGTCAAAAGAGAGCTCGAAATCAGAAAAGATCAAGGTCAAGAAATTTTTCATTAAAATTTTTTAATTCTCCAAGTTCATCAAAAAAAAGAAAAGAAAAGAAAAACAATACGAGCGAGAATAATAATGACCATGCTAATGATAATATTAATAATACAAATCTAATTACTAATAATATTAATAACAATAACAATAAAGTTAACAATCATAATAAAAGTAATGGATGTAATACTCAAAGCAATCAATTAAATAAAAATAATTCCCCGAGAAATTTTTCTAGAAGTAATCCTTTAATCCAAGGAAGAAAATTTGGGCAACCAATCCAAATAAAGAATCATAAACAGCCAATTTCATCTCACAATCCCCATAATAATAAATCTTTAGAAAATACTATAAATGAAAATTCAACTTCTGATAACAATAAAAAAATCCAGACAAATCCAAATATTTTGAGTAAAAAACAACTAGTACCAATAAAAAAAACAAATCATTTATCTAAAGATTTGGTTCCCCCAATAAACATGAACGCAAATAATAATTCAAAAGTAAATCATAATATTGCATTTCCCCCAATACCCCCAAGGAATAGAAATCAGAATCGGAATAAAAATGACAATAAAAAAGTTGGAACATCTTATAATGCAGTTAATAAAAATAAAAAATTATATAAAGATTATTCAAAGTATAATCATAGGAATATTAGGAACAACAATTCAAAAATAAATAATAAAATTGTACAAAGTCAGCAGAATGAAAATAACAGAATGACAAACAAAAAACCAATATATGAAAATAATGATTGCAAAAGCCCAAGAATGAATAAAACAAATGAAAATAAACATTTAAATAATCAAAATATTCATAAGAATAATAATAATAATAAAGAAATTAATACAAATTTAATAAAAAATAAGCCAAACAAAAATATAATTTCCAAAGAAAAGAAATTAAAAAATTCATTGAAGGAGAAGAAAGAACAAAAAAATACATTGAATTCAAGTATTAAAAAGGCGAGTGAAATTGCATTACCACCAATACCCCCAAGAAATAAAAATAAAAATAAAAATAAAAATATTATTGTTGTTAGTAATAATCAAAATAATAAAAAATTATTTAAAAATCAATATAAGAAAGAAAATAATGATTGCAAAAGCCCAAGAATAATAAAAACAAAGAAAGTGACAAATTTATTTGAAAATACAGAAAAGTCCAAAAAAAATCCAAAAAATGAACTTGATCAAAGTTATAAAAATAAAAAACTTCCCAATCTACCAAAGCAAAATATAATAAATTCGAATGGAAATAAACATTTAAATAATCAAAATATTCATAAGAATAAGAATAATAATAAAGAAATTAATACAAATTTGAAAAAAAATAAGCCAAGCAAAAATATAACTTCCAAAGAAAAGAAATTAAAAAATTCATTGAAGGAGAAGAAAGAACAAAAAAATACATTGAATTCAAGTATTAAAAAGGCGAGTGAAATGGAAAGACCACCAATATCCCAAAGAAATAAAAATAAAAATAAAAATAAAACAAATATTGTTGTTAATAATAATCATAAAAATAAGAAAATTACAAACAAAAAATCAATATATGAAAATAATGATTGCAAAAGCCCAAGAATAAATAAGACAAAGAAAGTAACAAATTTATTTGAAAATCAAAAAAATTCTAACCAAAATCCAAAAAATGAACTTGATCAAAGTTATAAAAATAAAAAACTTCCTAATCTACCAAAGCAAAATATAATTAATCCAAATAAAAATAAACATTTCAATAATCAAAATATTCATAAAAATAATAATACTGTCAATACAAAAAAAAATATCAAGAGTAAATCCCCCACGAATAATAAAAGTAATCAAAAAAAAAATTCCAAAACTTTTTCTCAAAAAAATCATAAAAATGTATCAAGAAAACTATATAAAACGAAAATTAATGAAAAGAAAAATGATTTCAAAAAAACCCAATTTAATTCTAATCAAACTAAAAAAGTCAACTCTCATTATCAAAATAATAATTTTGGAAATTATTCACAATTACATAAAAAAAATGAAAATGTCAAGAAAATTTCCCCCTCGAATGCCCAAAATACCCGTTATAAATATCAAGTTGGGAAGCCAATTGATGAAAGGAAAAAGCAAATTGTACATACAAAAATAAAATCAAATACAATTAAACCTATATTACCGATTAAAGCATTACCTAAAGTAACAACAACAACAACAACAACAACAAATTTAAATATTACCACGAGGTCCAATGTAAATCCTTATTTAAAAACTAAAAATAATATAAATAAAAAACATGAAAATACACAAAATAAATTATATCGAAGTAAAAATTCTAGATTTATTTCTAGACCTTATTTTTCAAGAAAAATGTATTATGAAATGAATAATCCTTTGAAAGTGAAAAAATTATCTACCAAAAATCCTTGGTTGCAAGCGGAAAAACGTGAAAATAATTAATAACCAACTAGAATAATTGAATACTAATATTAGTATTATTGATGTTTTTTTTTTTAAAAAAATTATCTTTATTATTATTATTATTATTATTGGAAATGTGGAAATTGCATTATTTGTGCCCTTATATAAAAAATTCCCTCAAAGAGAATACAAGCTTAAAATCATGTATTCTCCGAATATTCACAATAAAGACTCAACCAGATTGAAAGAGAGGTAATATCAAAAGATAGAATTTCATGTTTGTCAGAACAACTAAAGATTTTTTATCAATTTTTATCCTCATTATAACTTTTACAGTATTATTATTCTCTATCGAATAATAGCTTTTCTTTAAATAATTTAAAAGATAGAATAGAGAAGATCAAAAGAAAAGCAAGATATTATTTTTATGGTTGAAAAAGCAAAAACAAAAATTGACCAAAAAATGAAGAAAAAACAAACAAAAAATAAAAAATTAAAAAGAAAAAAAATTAGGTAAAGAGGGGTTTATAAGAAGTAATTGGTAAAAAATCAAAAAAAAAAAACCAATAAGATCCTTTTAATTAAGAATATCCAAAAATCACTGACAAGATATTTTTGGTTAATTTAGTTCTGTTTGATAATCGATCATTAATGTTCACTTGGGGATTTCCGATTAATTATTTTCATTTCTTTTTTCTTTTTGATCTTGTTTGATTTAATCCCTGATATTTTATTCTCTTTATTTTTTTCTTTTTTCTTTTCAAATTGCATGTACTGCCGTATTTTAGTAACACAGTATAAGTAAGTAACCACTTGGTCTTTTTCATTTGTCGTTCTACTTCCGAATATAAAGAAAATTGAGTTAAGGGAAAAAATGGAAAAAAAAATAAATATTATAAAAATAATTTATTATTTTTTTAATTCCAAGATCAAACAAATATTTAATTGTATAATTTTTTTATCTTTGAACTATTTTAATTTTTTATGATAATTCGAAACTAGATTAAAGATAAAAAACAAAAATAAATTTATTAACTAATCAATATCATTTTACATCTTTTCTTTTAGACTTGATGAATTTTTATTCCAATACAGGGTGCTATGGGATATATAATCCCCATTTCTCGCAAAGATACCCAGCCAAAAATGAAAAATTCAATTTTTTTTAATAATCATCAATATATGATTAATTAAAAATACTAAAAATAATAATCTTCAGATTAGAGTTGAGATTTGTAAAAGAAATAGATTAACAAACGATAAACTATCCAAAAAAAAATAAAATATAAATTACAATTTTTGATCACCTTTCATTGGAATGTCTTTTGCAAAATTTCTCATTTTATTTAGGATAATTTAAATTGTTGATAATAAGATTTTTTTAATATTAAAAGTATTCAGTACAAAAGAAATTATATAATCACATTTTTCGAAACGTTGATTTATATAAACTAGTTTTCAGTCAAAAGTGGCAGTTGTTTAAGTAATTTATATAAACTCCATTTCACTCAAAGGGGCCAGCCAAAAATGAAAAATTCACTTTATTTTTAAGAATCAACCAAACTTAGATTGTTTAGAAATACGAGAAATAATAAACTTCATATAAGAGTCCATAATTATAAAAGAAAACCCTGAACAAACCATAAATTTCAAAAAAAAAAAAATGTTAAAAAATTTTTTGGGCCCATTCATTGGAACGTCTCGTGCAAAATTCTCAATTTCTTTAAGTAATTAAAATCGTTGATAATAAGATTTTTTACTTGTAAATGTATGAATTTTAAAAGAACATACAAAGCTTAACTTTTCTTAATGTTTATTTCGTTTTTCAAACATTTTTTTTTTCAAAGTTAATTTTTAAAAAAAAAATAAAAAAAAAAAAAAAGCAAAAAGCAAAAAACAAAAAAAAACAAAATTCTACAAAATGAGAAAAAATGATTTTGATCTAAAAATTGAAAATTTTAGTTTGATAAGAGTAATGAATTAAACTCATAGAATGTCTTCCATTTCTTCAATAGAACTGGGCCCCTTTGACTGAAAAAGAGTTTATTTTTAAAGTGTTTGAATGGATATGGAAAGAAATACTTGAATTTTGTGGAAATTTCAAAAGTAAAGTCATTTTTTCAGGTTATTTTTTCAAACTGATTTTTTTTTTTTGAAAAGTAATTCATTTACAAATTTTTTTTTTATTACAAGATCTATTAGCACTTGATAAACATGTACTATTCTAATGTGAACGATATGGTAAAAATTATTGTAGAAAAACCATATTGATTTCTATTGTATTTTTGTTATATCTTCAATTTAATATCAAAAAGAATATTATGTTTTTCTCAATAGGACAAATAAGGAATTATTATTTTTCAATTTTTCTAAAAAATACATTGATTGGTTAGATTTAATTCCAATTAGGATATCAATATTAACTCTTCTTTAATGAGTATTATTCTATTAATTTCTAATTTGTTCACCAATGATTAATTTTTTAGAAAATAATTGATATTTGAAAAAAAAAAATTTGGCTCCTTTGACAGAAACAAATTTTATATCCAAGATTATTAATTATTTTTTTTTAACTTATCTGATTTCAAAAAAAAAAATAAAAAAAGGAATCAAAAAGTAAAAAGAGAAAAAAATATTAAAAAAAAAAGGAAAAAATGGTTTAGATCTTCAAATTGAAAAAATAATTTTGATAAGAATATGAGTACAAAACTCTACAAGCTTACTATCAATAACAATCTAAAGAAAGTCAACATTTTTGAAAAAAAAACATATATCTAAATTTGTATCGTAACTTTATATGGTAATTAATCTAATCATATGGTTTAATCAAATTTTGAAACAATACAATACCATAACAAAAGCAGACCAAAATTTTTTGAAAAAAAATTTGAAAATGCACCTTTTGGCCACTTTTTAAAAAATATTATGATAAAAAATATTTTTTTTGAGTAATCCATGAATTATAATACTTATTCTGAAAATAACTACCCATACAATAATAAATTAAAATTACAACTTATAAATTTTTTGATATTGATGTTTGACAGTGGTTTTTTTTTTTTTTTTTTTTTTTTTTTTTCAATAATTAACAACAGTTAGAAAAAAAAAATTATTTCTCTTTAATTTAAATAAAAGAGTCTGATTTTTTGAAATTTGTGTAAAAAATATTTTTCTTAACATAGTTGAACATTTATTTTTTTAAAAAAAGAAATTTTCTTAAAATAATAGTAATACAAAAAAACTAATACATTTATTGATTAATAATAAATATCTAATAATTTGGCTAATTTTATTCTAAAAAAATAAAATAAAAAAAATAAATTACTGATACATTTTAATTTTTTTTAGACAAAATTTTTAAAAAATATTGAATTGGGTGAAAAACAAATTACTTTATTTATATTAAAATTAAAATTTAAAAAGAATAATTATCTAGTACTTCAATTCAACAATAGAAAATACTTTAAAAACAAAAAAAAAAAAACAAAAAAAAAACAATGTAAAATAATTTTATTCAAATACCTTTGAAATTAAATCAATAATTTTTTTTAATAGGTAAAGTAACCAACTCTAATAATTATCTAGATAATTACTTTTTAAAAATTATCCAAAGTTATTAAAATTCTCTTAATAACCCAAATATTTTTTTTTTAAATTTTGTTTTTTGTAAAAATCTAAAATAAATTTGTGATAATTGAATTATTCAATATAAATTGATACAGATCTTGAAAAATAATTTTTTGCTTTCTGTGGTCCCTTATTCCATAATATTGTTTATTTTATGCCAAGATTTATAATAAATTCAAAAATTTAGAAATAATCAAAATGAAAAAAAAAACAATCAAATATTAATATTACTCGAACTGTTGACCAAATAATTTAAATGTATAAAGTATTATTTTTTGAAATAAGTGACAAATTATACAAAAAAAAAAACGATTATTTTTATTTTGAAATTTAATTTATTTATTTTTAAAATTTAAAGAAATTACAAATCACTAATAACATGTATCTATATTTTTTTTAATAGTTATCAACAGACAAAACAAATTTTCTATATGATATTAAAATATCTAACATAATGAATAAATTATTTATAACAATATCTAGGTAATTTTGGGATACAAATGTCCTCCAAAAAATTACCTGTCAGGTATTATGTGTATTAATTATTACGAATCTAAAATTTTTGTTGTTTATATAAACTTGTAAAAAATTGAAAAATATGTTTTTTATTGAGTAGAAATTTTGGATGAAAAAATAATAAAATCACAATAACCAAGAAAAATACCAAATGATGAGAAATAATTTTTAAATTATATTTTTTTAATTGTATTTAACTAAACACATTTTATTAATAAAATCTTCTTTCTCAGTGAATTATTTATAAATTCCAAACATAGAAAATTTTCATAACAATTCAAATTTAAAATTATATTTCAAAGAAAGTAGGGTGTTGGTTTATTTGGGGTTCTAAGGGATATACACATATAAACAGTTCCACTTTTAATACAAAAAACTCACAGCGAAATTTAGAACACCCAAAAAATCCCAAATTATAACTCAAAAAAATATCAAATTTAAGCTTACAATTCGAAAATTCTCGTAAAATAAAATGTATAAAAAAAGAATTTGTCAAAAATTTGCCGTAATTTAATTTTTTGTGTATATTAAATTTCGATGGGGGGGGGTTGCCTTGTAGGGGAAACTAACTATAAAAATTTTCAAATAAAAACAAACAGTAATTATGATTTTTATATTTTTGATATAAAGATGTAAATATTTCAATTTTTTCGACATTTAAAATTTGATTTATGGTAGGAAAACAAATTTTGTTGATTATCACCCACAAAATTATTTTTTTAATCAAAAAAGTTTAAAAGTGAATATAATTAAATATGAAAATTAAACTCTGTTTCAGTCAAAGGGGGGGGATGTTTTGTTCAAATATCAATTATTTTATATAATTGGCGTTTGAATAACAAATAAAAAATTAGCAGAATAATACGCATCAAAGAATTATTGATATATATCTGAAAGAAAACTAATTAATCAATAAATTTTCTGCAAAATGGAAAAAGTCAAATTATTAGGGCCCTATTGAGAAAAACAACGATGTTCGTTTTGAACTTCTACTGGTATTTGAATAATAAATTGGAAACATTTTTCACTTCATTTTCCATACTTTTCTTTTAGAAATCAAGTCAACAAACAAGTTTGTTGGTATTTGTGGTCTCTCTTTCAAAAAGGAAATGAAAATAAAGTGAAAATTTTTCACATTTATTAAACAAAATCAGGATCATAGATCAAATAGAATTGCAATAGAAATCAATATGATTTCTCAACAATCTTTACATGGTTTCAATAACCCTAGAATAACACATTTTTATCAAGTGACTTTTGATCTGACAATAAAAAAAAATTTTGAATCTGAATGACGTATATAAAAAAAATCGAAAAAAAAAACTCAAATGTGAAAAAATGATTTCAATTTCAAAAATTTCCAAATTAAAATTTTTCCTGTAATATCTATTCAACCCCTGTAAACGCATGTATTTTACCATTACAACTGGGCCCCTTTGATTGGATATAGTTTAATTTGTTAACAAATAATATATTTATAACTAAAATGAAAATTAAATTATTAATAAAATCTCAATGATTTTCTTGATAAATCTTGATAATAAAATATTTATATTTACATCAAGAAAATTTTTATTAATTTAATTCAGTTTTAATTTATGAACAAATTAATTCTTTTTATGGGATATTTTATTAATACCAAGATAAAAGAATAATTATATTTTTTTCTAAATATTAATTTTATATTCACTATGCTTTGGTAAATACAATAAAAATAAAAAAAATATTTTTTTTGAGTTCTTTCAAAAAAAAAAAAAAATAACAAGTTTTTTTCTATAAATAATTTGAAAAATATCTAATCATTAATTAAAAACTAATTCATTAAGTGTATATAAAACTTGGAGTATAAATTGGAGGAAAAAAAAAAAAAAAAGGGGGGGGGGTGGATAATGAGATAATATATTGTTTAGCTAACAGGTCAGTTATTGGATGAATAAAAGGATCTTGTTATTTAAATTCTTTTGAAATAGATTATTTCTTTTTCGAAAAAAAATGTTGGTTATTTAGTGAAAATAAAAAAAAAAAAAATTTTAAAGAAAAAAGGGGAATAATGGCTGAATTAAAAATAATTAATAAATGTCACTTTTTTATGTAGATCCATATTCTCACCATCATCGGGGGAGTTTTTTGATAAAAATAAAAGTATTAATTTTATCAAAATTCCGAATTTATTTTTCTTCTTTAAATTGTGTAATTCTAGTTTCTCCCATAGCAGATGTTACAATAGCAATCATAATTTTCCCTTCTTCAAATGCCTTTTTTAAGTTCTCTCCTATTTCGTTTTTTGGTATGCGGAGTTCTAAAGAATCACCTTCGATATTAGTAAGTGATGCAAATTCATCAACAATATCAATAACATCATAATCATCTCTTTTGACTTCAGGTTCTTGCATACTATGTGTAGCACTTTGTAATTCTTCATATTTATTGTTTGAAAAAATGTCTAATCCAGTGAAATTTATTTTTGCGTGCCCATGCTATGAAAAGTGCGATAATAAGAAAAATACATTTAATAATAAAAATTTTTTTAATTTATAAATTTGAAAATTAATTTGAAATCTTTTGGTTTTAATTTGTTTTTTCTCTATTTTTTTTTTTTTGTTCTTTCAACAAAAAATAGATTGGTGGGTGATTCTTGCTTTGTTTTCAATTCAAAAAGATCTCAATTCAAAAAAATATTTATTTGTTTCAATATAAAAAAATAGTAATGAGGTTAAAAAATATATCATACCTTTCCAGTTTTGTGTGTTTTCTATTATTGTGGAAATTTAAATTATTGGAGAATAATAAAGTAGAAAACAGTAGAATAAATTATTAAAATGTTATTTCTGAAAAATAATAATCAAACAAGACCCTTACCATTTTAACAATTTTACAAACATGATCCTTAAGAATAATATGCCCATCTTTTCTAAATGCTGATGCTTGTTTTGGTACACTTGTCATTTGTAATTTTAGTGTTTTTGAATTTGAATTAAATAATTTAATTTAGAGATATTTAAAAATAAATGGTTAATCTTGTTGGCATTTTTCTTTTACGATTTTTTTTTTTTTTTTTCGATCAGATAAAATAATGTGAACTAAAATAGGTTTGATAACCCAATAGATTTCTTTGATATATTTCAGAATTTATCATCTGAATATATTTTTTGAACTTTTTTTTTTGTTCAAAAAAATTATTATGACGTATGAAAATTAATTTTTAAGATCGTTTTATTTGAGTTTGTAAGAGCCAAACAAAAATTAATACTTTTGGAGAATTTATTTTCTCACATTTTTTAAGGAGTTCAATCTAATTTCCGATGGGAATTGGAAGTATCAAAATCCCATTTTTTGATACAATAAAGTTTTATTTTATCGAGATATTTTCTTAAAAATAATTTCTTACACGTTTTATTTTTTTTTTTTTAAGAAATTATGTTGATTTTAAAAAGATTTTCTTATGTGATTTCCACACCTTAAATTAAAAAATCATGTAAGATCAGCTTTGTTAAGGTTAATAAAATGAAATTTCAAAGAATTTAAAAGAGAGTCATATTGTTCACACTGATTCCAATTGATCATAAGAATTTATCAAAAAAGTGTGTAATTTCGATCATTTCGAAAAAACAAATCAAAACTTTTATCTGTTAGAACATTTTTGAGAAATATTAAATTTAGTTTTACTAGATTTAAATCCAATCAAGCCTTCAGTTTGTTCTTTAATTTATTGTTCGAATGTGAAAAACTTTTTAGATATTCTCCATTTTCTTTTCGTTATTTTTTCATAATAGTACAAAATAGTAATTCATTAAGGATGAAATTTAAAAGTTTTTAAAATGATTATTACTCTCTCTTTGTATAATATCTTCAATAGTGTCTTTAATAATTCCTTTTCATAAACTTATTCAATGAGAAAAAGTAAGTTCTTGGATAAAATGTTTACAGAAAAACGAATCAAATTCTTTTCAGACATTAAGTGAAAGTATAAAAATCAGAGATCAGTTTCTCTAAGACTCAAAAATTGAGAGTTTAGGCAGTGTTGTCTAAGAATTGGAGCTTTACTTATTACACTTTTTAGGTTTACAATACTTGGCATTTGAATTAAGGTTATCTTACATAGGGTGTAGTGACTTGTTAATTTGGTTCTTAGCTGATCGATCTTGTTCGTGGTATGAGTTTTAAAAGTGGTTCAAAATGATAACTTTTGGCCATTTATTTAGTTTTTTTTCCAAAATTCGGATTTATGTGGGTAAGGTTAATATATTGGGAGGTACTTATTTTAATACTTTTGATTTTTTGGTTTTCAATTGAAATATTTGTTTAGGTTTTTACTTAATTAAAAAAAAAAACAAATGAAAAAGCTCCCAAAAAAAACCAAACATTATTTAATTGTAATAAATTGAATTGGCAACTCAAAAATTAATTTTTAATAATAACTTACCTTTCAACCTATTGACTCTTAAACTCTTAAATTAGGATTTGGGAGAAAAAAAGAAATAAATTACCTTTAAAACCTTTATTGCACCAATATTAAAAACCATAATAAGTAGAGGATGGATCAAAAAAGTACCAAAACAACATTGACCTTACACCTAGCACAGGATTGTATTTTTAACTGTACCAGGGATTGCAATTCTAAAGGAAAATTCTTAAAAATAACCATTACTACAGGTAATAGAAAATAAACCTTTTTATAATTGATCTGTAACGAATTTAAGGTTACCTGTTGGTTTGAGTATTATTTCAAATATTTTCTGAAGATCAGGCTAGATACAAGAATTTAAAAGTCCTCATTTAATCAGTATCTCTCATACAGTGAAGATCAAACTATTGCTTTAATTAAAATAACTTTAAAGTTTGAAAAATTTGTTAAAATAGGTAAAAAATAGGGCCAATTCAATGATAAATTGATTAGAACCAACAATTTAAAGAATCAAAACAATTATTTAAAATACATACAATGGTTAAAAATACCTACTCTGGTCATCAACTCTACCAGTTCAAAATACAAACCTTGTTTTTTTTTTCTTCTACAAATAGTATATAATTGGTTAATAATAGCGAACAATACTTGAGAGTTATTTTGAAGGTAAATTTGTTGACTTTTTAAGAAAAATGTTAAACTCTAAATTGACGTTGTATAAAAGATGTAAAAATTAGAATTTTTCTTTCATTTCTTGTTTTTTTTTTGATCAAAATTTTCTTTATTGTTTGAGAAAAAGTATTAAAATTTAATCTATCATTTTTAGAATATTTTTTTGAATAATAGAATTTTAGAAGCCAAAATGAGCTTTTTATAAATATTTATTGTCAGTTTCGTTATATGGTAATCTATAATCTTTTGAGAAAAAAAAATCAATGTTCTTATGTTGAAAGAAGAAAACCCAAAACTAAAAGAGATTATTTTCATAACCCTAAAAGTTTGTTGAATAAAATAACATTAAAGAATCTTCAAAGTTAAAAATAAGGAAATTACAAAGCCCAATAGTATACCCATCTTATTTGAGTGAAGAAAAGATTCCAAATTATATCCGTTAAATGTGTTAACAAAGAAATTTCAACTAAAAAAAACCAATCAAAAACTTTTTCAATATGGAAATAGTACTCCCCTTTTGAGGTATTATCACACTTACAGAATAGGAATTTTCAAATTTGAAAAGAATATAGAATTTATAGAAGAAAGAAATAAATCATTTTTTGAATCTTTTTTAATTTTCAATTTTCTTTCAGGTTAACCAAATAAAAGCAATAAAATGACAACACTGAAAAAAAATGGAAATTCAATACAAGTTGTAATTCGGTAAGCAAATTATTACCCTTTTTCAAATGAATTTTTCGAAAACGTGTCCGTTAAAAATTTCTTTTCTCAAAAAAAATAAAAAAATAAAAAAACTTTTTTTTTAATTCAAATTCACATCAAAATCACAACCACAAACAAAATCACAAAAACCCAATTCAAATTTCAATTTGTTTCCTCAAAATCCGCAATCCCTATATAATCAAAAAAAAAAAAAAGAATTCGACCAAGACTCGGAGAAGAAAAAGAAAAAGAAACAATTGTCCAGCAATTAAACGAAAATATTCTTCTTTTTGATCCCGGGAGTGGCCAAGAAAAACAGTCCAGATTTTCTGGACCTAGTAACCTTTCTGGCTCAAAAAGAAAATCTAGAGACACAAAGTTTATGTTTGACTATATAGCCGATGTGGATAAAAATCAAAAAGAAGTATATCATCAAACAGCAAAAGATTTAGTTTGTGGATCGAAAAGTATTCTTGAGGGGTACAATTGTACTGTATTTGCTTATGGATCAACTGGTGCAGGTTTGTCTTTTTTTTTTTTTTTTTAATTTAAACCCACTGTTTTTTTTTTTTTTTTTTTTTTTTGTTTGAACAATTTTCCTAAACTTTCTCTTGAATAATTTTATCTTTTTTGAAAACTAAAAAATTACAAAATGAAAAAATCAATAAACAAAAAAAACTCTTTCAGGAAAAAGTTTAAGAGACAACTCAATTGTCTATACCCCAGAAGGACCAAAACTAAATGGGGATTTAAAAGAAGGGGATCTGGTATGTACACCTGATGGAAAAACATCCAAAATCCTAAAAATCTTCCCACAGGGGCAGTTACCAATTTACCGAGTTGAATTCGACACAAAGGATTTTGTTGATTGTAGTTTGGATCACCTTTGGGTCGTTTATGATCAAGAAAAAAAACAAGAAGTTTTATGTAAAACCAAGGATTTATATAATTATTATTCAAGCACACAAACAGCAAACAAAAATTCCAACAAAAGATTTACAATTAGAACAAGTCAAACCACTGAATTTAATACTGATCCAAAAGAAAAAAATGAAAATTTAAAAGAAATTTCTTTTGAACTTGGATTAAAAATAAAAGACAAGATCCCAAAGAAATATTTATTTTCAAATTTCAAAACAAGAAAAGAGCTATTAAAAATTTTAATGGAACTGAAAGGAAAATTTAACAATAAAACCCAAAATTTTGAATTCCAAACAAAATCAAAGACCTTATCCAAAGACTTTAAACATTTAATTGAATCTTTAGGAGGTCTGTGCAAAATTAAGAAAAGAACTATCACCAATAAAAACAATAACACAAAACTCCAAAAACAAAAATTGTATCAATGTATAATTTACTATTCAGAATACGAAGAATTCTTCGAAAGAAAGGTATTTCAAATTGAAAACAAAAATCTCAAAAAATTAAGAAATAAAATTAAAAAAAAAATCTTTCTTGGCAAAACAATCAAGAGTGTCCAAAAATTGAATCTTAAAGATCACTGTACCTGTATTATGATTGATCATCCAGACCATTTATATTTGACAAACAATTTTATTAAAACACATAACACATACACGATGATGGGCTGCCGAGAAAACGAAAAGCCAGGTGTTATGTATCTCGCAATGAAGGATCTGTACAAAAGCATCCGCAAAGAATCAGATGAATACAAGCACACTGTTTCTGTTTCCTATTTGGAAATTTATAATGAAACCATCCGCGATCTAATGAACCCAAAAATGCCGTCTTCAAAAATCGATATCAGAGAAGACAAAAAATCTGGGATCATCATTTCAAATCTCAGTAGCCACAAACCAAAATCTGTCAAGGAGGTCTTTGACATCATCAACACGGGCAACAAAAACAGGACGCAATCCTCCACTCATCGTAATAGTGTATCCTCACGATCCCATGCAGTGTTACAAATCTTGGTTACCAAGGAACCGAAGACGAGCGGGCTCCAATCAACCATCCAAACGGGCAAGTTGAACTTAATCGATTTAGCTGGCTCCGAAAGGTGCACGGAGAACACTGGCAAGAGGCTAACGGAGGGATCAAATATTAACAAATCATTACTAGCACTGGGCACCTGTATTAATTTATTAGGGGAGAATTTCAAAAAGGGGGCACACATTCCCTATAGGAATAGCAAACTGACCAGGCTCTTAAAGGACTCTTTGAATGGCAACTGCCGAACGGTGATGATCGCCAATATAAGCCCATCAGTTTTAAGTTATGAGGATACATTTAACACCCTTTTATATGCCAATCGGGTCAGTAACATCAAAACGAAACCGACAAAAAATAAACAAAACGTTACCGCACATATCACAGAGTTTACACGGATCATTTCAGAGTTAAGGCAGGAGGTTTTAAATTATAAGGAAAAATTAGATCAAGAAAAATCCAAAAATAAAAAAAAAAACAAAAAAAAGCACCAAAATAATTCTTCCAATTCCTCAGACGACTCTGATTCCTCAGACGACTCTGGCGAAGACGGATCAGAACCAGAAACAAATACCGATGGCATTGATTTGATGACATTTTCGCCCAACATTGAAGGAAAAAAATTAAAAAATAGCAAATTAGATAATGAGAAGGAAAGCAAAATATTTAAACAAACAAACCAAAAAATTCAACAGCAATTCGAAGAAAAAAAAGAATTAACTGAGAAAATTTTGGAATTGAAACAAAAAGAAACAATGAACCAAATCAAATTAAAAGAGAATTTACAAAAACAGGTTTCATTTGGAAAGACTCCAAATAAAATCCACCTAACGAGAGTAATTCTGAAGGACAAAGAAACACAGAACAGAAAATTACAATCACAAATTAATAGAATCCGATCTCAAAAAAATCAGAAAAAAAAAAAATTAAATTTGAAAAAACCGATCAAAGACGACCAATCGCTTTTTAACAAATTGCACAGCGAAACCAAAAAAGAATTATTGAGCCAAACTTTAGCAAACCAAGAACTGCAATTGCAGAACTTAAAGTTACAAAGGAAATTGGACAACAAGAAACGACTGTTGGCATTCAAAGAGAAGCAAATCAACCAAATGGAGTTCTCAATGAACAAGATCATTGAATTATTATATGTCGAAATGCTAGCAATGGATAAAGTGGATCAACCAGAACAAGCTGAAATGGCTTTAGAAACCTCAAAAAGAGCCTTGGGAGATATTATTCTACATGCTGCAAAGTCCCATTATGACGAAAAGAAAACAAGAAAATTTTGGGTAAATAATAAGAAAAATAATAATAATAGCAAAATGAAGAATTCAAATCAGAAATTCCCTATTTATCAATCAAATTCGCCATTGTCAATAACCTCCAATCTCTCATCAAGCTCAAATCTAAATATAACAAGAAGAAAAAAAAATCGGAACAATAGCGTGAATGATGATCTTTATTCGGGTAATGTTGACCAGTATGAGAGCGATGGCAGTTCCCAGTCTGACGATTGCGATAATGAAAATATGAACCATCTTGAAAGCAATAACGAAAATGAAAGTTTGTGTGACAGCGATAATGGTGATGATCTCAAATTGGATCTCAAGAAGAATTCTTATTACCAAAATAGCAGCGAAGACGAAGAAAATTTAAATCCCAATGAAAATTATAATAAATTCAACAAATCAGAGAAGAAAAATTCGAAAAAAAAAAATCGCTTTTTAAAAAAACCAAATCATGTGAAGAATATTGACGATATTTTAGGCAATTGGGAAAGAAAACAGCTTAAACAGCTTTCGAATTCAACTGAAAAGATTACACCAAAAACAAAAGTTAATAAAGCAAAATTAAAAAATAATTCAAGAAATTCCAATAAATCGAAAAAAAAAAATCTTACCAAGACCAAAAAAAATTCAAAACATTTAAATCACAACACTTCTTTCTCTTCTTCCAACTCAAAAAAAAATTCACATTTTTCAAATAAGGTACCACAATATAAGGGGGACAATTATACTAATAATTCTTCACACCCCATTTTGGACACAAACGATAATAAAGCACTTAATATTAATGGCAACAATAATACCTTTTCAAAAGTTACCACTAGCTTAAGGTTTCAATTCTCGAAATCGTCAAGATTGCGTGGTAAACAACCAACAAGAATTTTAAATTATAACAAAAAAGTCTTGAAAGATGTCAAAAATGCCTTTCTACAACCTAATAAGATCAAATCAAAATCAAATCAGTCTTCAATAAGAGTGAAAAATTAATGTATTTTTTATTTCATTTGCTTGATATTAAATTATTTTTGAACTTTTTTAAATTTCAAATATATCCCTTCCCTTCCAATTCCCCTTTTAATTGAACACTTCTCTCGAGATCCTTTTCTATGTTATCTAATCCAATCTTTTCATAATTTTTTATTTGATATTCTACCCATTTTCTTTTCTTTTTTTCCATATTATTTTTATATATTATCATTTTTTTCCCTTATTTCTTCATCTTTAACTTTTTAATAATTTAATTTTTTTTTATTTTAACAACCAATCTTGATTGTTTAAATCAGAAATGATCAAACTAATCAAGAATAAATTTAATTTTTTGATTCTGATTTTCATATTTTTTTTTTTTTATTATTATTATTTATTGAATAATATATTAGTCAATTACAAAATTATTTACCATTAGAATTCATTAATTACAAAAACGATAATTTTTAAATCAAATAAATATTCTTATTTCCTAAAAAAAAAAAAATTTATAGAATATTTGATCTATCTAAATTATTTTTCAAATGTAAAGTCACTACCGTTAATTTTTTTTTTCAGATTCAATAAATGGTTTGTTCTCTAAAAATAATATTGTGAAGTTACTTTTCCTTTGGTTGAATTAATTAACAAGTAATTATTGAAAAGATCTCAAGGAGTTACTGTAGAAAAATTAATTAGACACTTATCTAGACAATGAAAATTTTTTCATAAAAAAAAGTTTCTAAATTTTGTATTTTTGAAATACAGACAGATGATAAACATTATTATATATAAAAATTTTGAAAAAGGATTTACAACTTTATTATTTATTAATAGGAATTGAAAAAAAAAATTAAAATTTTCAAAATATTTTTTTCATTCTTAATAGTAAAATTTTTGAAATTTTTATTTGAAAGTGGAGAGATTATTTGAATCTATTTTTTTAATATAAAAAGAAGCATATTATATCAATTTTAAAATCAAATATAATTTTCAAAAGATTGTGTGAAATTAAATAATTATAATGATTTTCTTTTCTGTTATTGAGTTTATTTTTTTATCATTTTATTTTTATCATGTTAGAGTTCTTATGTATTTCCCTTTTTTTTTTCTACAAATTGTTTTAACATTTATTATTTTTTCTTATTTAATGTTCAATATCAAGTTTATTCATTGCAACTAATTTCATCAAAAAAAAAAAAAAAGGAGTTTTTTCAAAAGGTAGTAATGTTGAAAAAGGGGTTATTGAAATCTTAATGATTGTAATATCTATCTTTTCTTAGTGTCATAAAATTATCATAACTTTGAAAAAATAATTTATCAAATATATAAAACTAAAATTCAATATATAGTTTTGACGAACTGTAATTTTCAGAATTTATTTTTACCTTGTAGTAAAATACGTAAAACTTCCAAATCGAAAATTGAAATCTGGTGGTTCAAAAAATTTAATTAAAAAAATAAGTTTCAAATGATCTTCAAAATATTAATATTCATAGTCAGAAATTAGCTTAAAAGATTCATTATTTCTCCACGAATTTGTGTTAGTTACTCTTGAAAATTGAATATTTAAAAATTTATTTTTATTTCAAACAAGTTTTTTCATCAAAATTATGATATAAAATAGGTAAAATAGAATATATTTTCAAATAAAAAATTGTAAAATCATACAAAAGAAAAGATAATTTGTGAAAATAATGGAAATTAATATTCCAAATTAAAGATGATTTTCAAGAAAGATTACTAGACTTAATTTACTCTTATAAATTTTTTACCATTCTTACAATTTTTATCCTTTACAATTTTAATAAATCTAGACATAAAATAAACAATATTGATGTAAGCTTAATTTCAAAAATAGGGGAAGATTTTTCATCAGAAAAAAATTAGTTTAATTATTTTTTTAATTGAATTATAATGTATTTTACTACATTTTTTAGAGAAAATAGTCAATATAGATTAAAAAATAAAAATATAGTGTAACCATTGTATTTTTTCAAAGACAAATGAAAAAAGAAAAAAATAATAATAAAAAAATTTGCCCCTAATTTTGAAATTTGGCTTACAAAAGATATTAAATCAACAACAATTGTCCATTATCTGGTTTAATTTAGATTGAGAAATTCAATTACCGCAAATATTTATTTCAAATTTTAACTAAAAATAAAAATTCAAAAAAATATTTTTTTCTTAGTTTAAAAAGATTATTTTATTATCTTTGAAAAATATTTAAAGGTTAATTTTCATTTTTTGATATTTTTAGTTGATTTTGTGATCTATTCAAAGAATTTTTTATAAATTTAATTCACAATGATTTAAAAAGAATTATTTTACTTATTTATATTCTTGAATTTTCAATTAATATATTTTATTTTTTTTCATTTTTTTAATAATTATTCATATTTAATTTTTAATTTTCGCATAAACACAATTTCATTTTCTCTGTTAATTCAATATTTTTTAAAATTTTATCGAAATAAATAAAAAATAAAATTTCTCAATTTTGACCTTTGTATTCTATCTATCATAAAATTAACAACATCATTTAATAGTTATTTATAATAAACCAATGTTTCGTGTTTTTAATTAGTGTAAAAATAATAAAGTTTCCAATTTAAAAAATAAAAAAATAAATATAAATCTTTGAGGGAAATTCTAAAAAAAATAAGTACATTTTTATTTTCAAATATCAAAAAAAAAATAAATAACATAACTACTTTATATTTATACTATTTTGACTTGTTATTATATTTAAAATTTGAATAAAAGACATATGAGAAAAAAAGGTTAATTTCCAGATCAATATCATTTTAAATATTTTATTTTCAACTTGATGAATTTTCAGTTAATTCAGTCTATGGAGGATATAACATTCAAAACTTTATTTCACAAAAAGTGCCCAATATTTTTTTCAAAATATCAATTATTTTTATAAATGAACACTTGAAGAAAAAATAAGAAACAAATAGAACAATAAACACAAATAAAAGAATAGTTGATATCCACAAGAAGTTAATCAAATCAATCTAGAAATTTTTAGTCTCCATTGAGAAAAACAAAAATGTTCATTTTGATCTCCAATTGAAGATCAAATAAAATCCCAAGAGTAATCAATATGATTTCTCAAAAATCATTTTTAATGTTTAAATGATATCAAAATAACATCATTTCTATCAAGCGAGTTTAGCTCTTGTAATAAAGAAAAATTGTCGATAAAATACCAAAAAAAAAAAAAAAAAAAAAAAAAAAACAAAGAGTGTCAAAGTTAACAAATGATTTCAATTACCAAATTTTTCAAAATCAAAGTTTGTTCTCGTATCCATTTAAACACTTTAAAAATACGGAATTAACTTCCTACAGCTTGGTACAATTTAGCTGGAAAATGGTTATATATGTATATATATATATATATATATATATATATATATATATAAGAAGAAGAAGTAACAAACAAACAAAAATAAAGCAAAAAAGAATGAATAAATTATTTTATTTTTTTCAATATTAGTAACACTCAAACTAAATTAAAAAAATGAATTATTAGGAAATAAATAAAAAATTAAAAAAAATAATATTTAAAATAATTCCATTATTTCAAATATTAATGAATCAAAAATAGTTTTAACCAACAATTGCACTATTTTTTTTTATAAATTAATATAATTATGTTTTTTAAAAAAAAAACAAGAAAAAAAAGATTAAATATATTCCTCCCCATTAAAAAACCTTCAATGGTATTTTGAATTAATATTAATAACAAAAAAAAAAAAAAACATGAACACTTTAGAAATAGGAAATAATAATTGAAGAAAATCGATATTCAAAATAAAGTTAATCATTTAAATTCTATTGGACTGATTTCATATGTATTGAAAACAATTGTGTTATATAAAATAACAATTTCTTTTGGTTCATTGATTCCATTCCATCTGCACTTATTAACAAACCAGTGCATTTGTAATCTTGTATTTTACCCTTGTTTTTATTGAGTTGCTTATTATATCTCGCTTTCATTTTGGAAAGATGAGTTTTCACTGATTTCGAAGATTTTTTTGAAGCGGATTCAAGAAGAAATTGAGCATCTTTTTCTGGCCAAAGTGGTGTAATTAGATATTTATTCTTTTTCACTGCCTTTGAGAACGTTTCTAAACTTGAGAGATCCCATAAATTGTTATCAATTAACAAAGTGTGCACTAAAATTCTATTTTCCGATAACATATTAGAAATGATATTCAAGCCTTGATTTGTAAAATTATTGCCAGAAAGATCCAACAATTCAATTTGTTTGCTTTTTACGAGGCTATTGAATATACTACAAAAATTTTCACCTAGATAATATTTTTCATTGCCCTTGCATCTAAAATGGGTTAAGGAATTTGAATTAGTGAACAAATTAAACAATGCCTCTTCAATTAGTTCAATGTCCTTCCCCTTGGGGATATTCCTTGAGATCGACAATTTTTTCAAAGATTTGGAGATGGCTGCACATTTTAGAATAATATTGATACCTTCGCTTCCCAACTCACTATTATCTAGGATCAATTCTTCAAGCGACTCTGAGTCTGGATTTGTTTGAAACACTTGCAAGATTTTCTCACACATTTCCAAATTGAAATGGTTGTTCGAAGAGGATAATGAAAAGTGGTCAAGGTTTTTGTTAAAGAGAATGGAATCCACTAACAAGGGGAAGTAATTATGGTTTAGAGTCACATTTGATATATCTAACCTTCTTATCGATGAAACTTCTTTGAAGGTTTCCGATAGACACCAAAACTGCTCTTTAGTAAATTTATTCCCCATTAAACTTAAAACTTGGATTTTTGACCCAACAATTGACGCCGCAATTAATCTAAAATCAACGCTAGTGTAATCTAGCATCAACACTTTAAGTTGGTTTTTGATAATTAACTGGTTTAATAACTCAGCACCCTTTTTCCCAAATTTGTTTCCTGCTAAGTTGAGATATTTAATCTTCTTACAGGCCAATAAATTTAAGAGAATTGTTGCCACAGACGATTCTGATAAATTGCAAAAGCTCAAATTTAACGTTTCCAAATATTGGAGGCAGGACAAACCGTGTGCTAAATTTTTGGCATCTTTGCTTTGGATCTTGTTACCAGAGAGGTCGATGTATGTCAATTGACAATTTACATTTTTCCGAATGGCCTTCCCCAATTTACTAAAGCCTTCATTAGATTCTAGGCCACTTAGGGTCATTTTTGAAAACGTGGAATTGAATTCTAAAACCTCGGATATTGATGTTATGGGATCCTTCCGATAAATGTTCGATAATTTCAATTCTATAAAATAGTTATTGTATTTTAAGGCAGCCATAATGGGATAAATGTCAATGGAGTTATCCTTATAGAGATCGATCCTTTTAAAATTTGATAAGTTTAACAATTTTCTTTTGCTTTTGTTTTTGTTTTCATAGCATTCCTTTTGGACAAATTTTAAAAACGCCCTACTAGCATTTGTTTCGTAATAACTACACCATGCCTTATACTGCTCGCTAAATCCGTTCCCCGGGTATTTCCTTTCCTGATGAATAGATTGCAAATTCCAAATTGAGCTTGATTTCTTGATATTGGTGACACAGTCAACGGTATGGGCCCTTAACATTTCGTCTTTATTCAGATTGTTTTGAAAATAGGTTTTTTTTACTGTTTTTGGTGCTTCAAGTGCCTTCATATTCAATTTTTCATTTTCTGATTTTACTTTCTTAATATCCATTTTGGCCCCTTTGTCTAATTGCTCCTTATTGAACTTTTCATAAGAATAGTCTTTATCGTCTTCTTTGTATTCATTTTCTTTTTTTTCATTTTTTTCCCTTACTTCTTCTGTTTTGTCCAATTTCTTGTCTTCGTGTTCTTTTGTTTGAACGTGATCTTGAAATTGGCTTGGCTTTTTGTTTTCAATTTTTGAAGTGCTTTCAGATCTAGATGTACTTGATTCGTCAGTACTGCTAACCACCTGTGTATTTTGTACAAACAGTGATTTTTTTTGATTAAGATCAATTTTTGACGAATTCTCTTCACCACTTCCCATGGAACTATATGATATTTCGCTTGTTACAAAAGAAAAATCCTCAAAAATACATAGCTTTTCAGCTGGCATCCCTATAGTAATTTTTGAATAGTTCTTTTTGATCGTTTCCAAAAAATTTAGTGCTTTTGGATGATAGACATCAATTACAAAGTCCTTAAATAGTAATTTGAAATGTGCTTTATCGAAATATTCAATTTTTTTTAAATCATAAATATGTCCATTTCGACAAATCTAAATATGTTTTGAAAGAAATTATTTTTTGTTTTATTTATTTTTTAACAATAATAGATAAGTAAAAAAAAAATTGTTTTTATGTATAAAATATTAGTTACCCGTACCAATTATTGAAAAATAAATTAAAAAAAATTTAAAATACAATTATTTGTCTAATAAATGGGAAAAAATTTTCACTTTTTTTTCTCCTTTTCCTTTTCCAAATTTTCCATGAAAAAAAGGATTTACAAACAAACAAATCGTAATTTGGACTCTCCATTTGTTTTTTTTTTTTTTTTTTTATGATTTGTTTTGGTATATTTTGGTTGTAACCAATAACACTTAAAGAAAATACATATTGAAGAATTAATAAAAAGGGACATCTTTTGATATTTTTTACTCTTTGAATTTACAATACCAAAATCTTTTTAAATTATTAAATCTGTAGGATTACAATCCCCAGGTTGGATATTAGAATTGTTGCTTTATAACTTATTAAAATTCTTTAGGGTTCACAATAATCAAAAAAAAAAAAAATACGGCATGAATGCTGACAAACCCTTGTTCCAAATTGATAAATGGCACTTTCCTTCCCATCTTTTTCCAATACAATATTTAATAAACCAATCAATTCTATACCTAAGTTCAAATCAATTTTAAAGGGAAATTTATTAATGTTTTAATTAAATTTTAAATTGGGAGGAAATTTTTTCATAATTTTTTCATAATATTCTCTAGTTTTTTTTTGAGTTTGGATTGTAATTCTTTTGATGAAAAAAAATTTTATCAAAATTAACTTATTTTTTGATAAATTTTAATATTAGATTCTTCATTTTTATTATTTATTTTTTAATAATAGAAATTTACTAAATCTATACCCATATTTACTTATTGTTTATTTTAGGGTTCTAAGATCCTTTAAGGTTTACAATACCTGAAATTTGAAAAAGGATTATCTTGTGGAGTTTGTTACTACTTGTTAATTTGGTTCTTAGCTGATCGATCTTGTACTTGGTATGGATTATAATAGTGGTTCAAAATGGCAATTTTTGACAATTTATTGTTTTTTTTTTTCCGAAATCCGAATTGAAGAGTGTAAGATTCATTTGTTAATACTTAAGTTATAAAAAAAAGTGATTTCTGGGTTGTTGATTGAAATTTTTAATGAGGTTTAGTTTTATTAGGAGCTTTTAAAAAATGATATTTTTTCATTTAGTTAATTGACAAAAAAGTAAATCAAGATTCTTTACTACAACCCAAAATTCAAAAGTTATTTTTGAACACCTACTTATATATTAACCTGACACTCTTCAATTCGGATTTGAGAAAAAAAAAAAATAAATTGTCAAAAATTTTATTTTGAACCACTTATAAAACCCATACCAAGGACAAGATCGATCAGCTAAGAACCAAATTAACAAGTGGCCATACTCTATGTTAGATAATCTTTTTTCAAATTTCAGGGATTGTAAACCTTAATGAATTATCTTAAAGAAAAAAATAACAGGGATTTGAACTACAGTCAGTTCCACTTTTAAGACACAAACTTTCAAGGAAATTGAAGGCATAGAAAAATCTCAAATTAAAGTAAATTTTTTGGAATTTTTTTTTTACATAAATTATTTTACAAGAATTTATGTTTTGTGCATTAATTTGAGATTTTTTTTTGTGCCCTATATTAAATTGACAGTTGGTGTCTCAAAAGTGGAACTGGCTGTAATAACACTTGTTCAGCCTTTTCTGTACATGTTATTTGAACAACAGTAGGTTAAGTGAGAAACAATGAACAATGAACAAGAACTAGAAAAGTTAATGGAAATCAAGTCAAAACAATGAACAAATTAGTTACCTTTTTTTTTAATGATTTCTTCCTCTTGCCAATTGTGACGACTCGATAGTTGGTTAAAACAAAAATCCGATTTTCAATTTTTTTTAAACTCTTTTTTTTGAGAATTTTTTCTGCCATAAGCACTTTCTCATTGAGATCCTCTTCAATTGTACCTTCAACAATTGTTCTCTCTTCAATTGAAAGCTTTTTTAATTTGTAGAAATCTATTTTTTTGGTTTTTTTTTTTAATTTTCTTTTTTGTTTTTCGATTTGTTTTTGTTTTTTTTTCAATTTTTTTTGATACTTCTCTTCCTCTTTTTGTTGTTTCTTTTTAAGTTTTTTTTCATTTTTGCTTACCTTTGACATTGAGTGTTTTTTGATCGTGGATTTTGAAAATTATGATATCAACAAGAAAATGAAAAAATAATTTAATTAGACAAAATCACTTTATTGTGTTTTGGAAAAAAGTGAATATTTTTTTCTTCAAATTAAGTAAAATAATTTGAAAAGTTTTGATAAAAGACACATATTCCCCAAAACAACAGAATTAATCCTCTGTTTGTTCTGATTTAAAAGATAATACGGAAAAAAATAAATTTGTTGTTTCTGAGTTCTTAATTTTTTTTAAACTAGTCAAGAATTTCAATTTTCTTTGTTGAATCAGACATATTTTTCTTGATCGTATTCGAGTAATTTAATTCAGTCTTTTGTTTTCCTTTGTTTGTTTCCCCAAAGCTAAATCAGAAAAGTTGAACTTTGAGTTTAATGATCAATTTTTATTTTCGTTTTTTGAACTTTTTCCAAATTAATACATTAAGAGAAAAATTCTTGTCTTGAATTTGCTCTCAGATGGTACAGTTTATCTCAAATTTTTTTTTTTGGGATTTTAGCTTTTGGGGTATTTAATTTATAGACTAAATTCATTTTGAGAAAATCTTCTCACTATTGACTGTTTTGGCTCGAGTAGCACTTGGTTTTAAATTCTTTTGTTTGCAGACTTTATTAATAACAATTTTTCAGGTCTGAAGAATTATTTTGGAAAAAAAGTGAATCATAATTATTCATGAAAACAAGAACTCTTTTCTAAGGTTTGGAATTGAAATATGCAAACAATTAATGTTGAATACAAGTTTCGTTGTGATTTTGAGATAATAATTTATACCATCTCATTTGTCTCTTTTTTGTTTTTAAGAAAATAAATAGTACAAAAAAAAATAGAAAAGAATCTAATTTTCTTTTAAAATTACTTCTGAATCTACAGTTTGGTGTCTGTCATTAAAAATAGCAATACTACACCAACGAAGGTAAACTAAAGAATTAAAAGTTGAAAATGGTATTATTTATCACAGCCACAATTAAAAGTCTTCGTATTTTAAGTTTTTACCTTTATTCGTCTTTTTTCGTTAAAACTATAAAACTTTTTCGATGTACCAAAGGTAGAATGGTTCTTGTAAAAAAAACCCAAGGTTTCTTCATGTAAAAAAATCAATTCAATTAAAAAATAAAGATTTTTGTTTGTTTTTCTTTTTTAGTTTCTGAAGACTATTTTGGATTTTTTCATTTTGTTCCTCAAACATTTTTATTCAATTATTA
This sequence comes from Anaeramoeba flamelloides, assembly GCA_027625915.1. Lineage (NCBI taxonomy): Eukaryota > Anaeramoebidae > Anaeramoeba > Anaeramoeba flamelloides. Next base: position 1,156,604 of record JANTQA010000026.1, read on the forward strand.
AATGGAATTAATTAATCTTAAAAACCTCTCCTATCTTTGTATTGTACATAAAAAGATGTACTTGTATTTGAATTATAGATTGGAAAAAAATATCACTTCTTTTTCAATATTTTGCTTTTTCCATAAATTGGGTTCTCTTAGAAGTAGGTTGTGGTTGTGGATCTCTTTGAATAAGGAAATTCTGAAAACGAAGTGAAAATTGTTTCCTGGTTATAATTTATATAACAGTCGAATTTTTGTAAAAATTACTTCTTGATTATTTTGATTTGAAATGAAGGATATTTTGAGTCATTGGGTTGGAACAAGAAGAATGAGGAATATGAGATTTTTTGAAATGTAGTAGAAAAAAATACCTGTACAAGATTTTTAATTGTGAATAATAGATAAAATTTTTGTATAATTTCATTTATTAGGAAAATGACATAAAGTAAGAAAGAAATTTTTGAAAATTATAACTCACTCACTTATTAGAATGATGATTAATTAAATTACAATTGTTCAAAACACTATTCAATCAATCAAAAGAAAAAAATAAAAATTATCATTTTCCAAACTCTAGTAATAACATATAAAACTCTATTATTTATTTTACAAAAAGTTGATCTAGTTTTAGTTATCAAAAAATTACAAAAGTATTCTACACACACCTTACTTTAATGAATTTTAGGTGGTCTTTATTCCTTGGTTCATATAAAAATTTTGGTTATTTATAAAGAGAATTTGATTTTAATTATTTGCAATTTCACTTGACAATTTTTCTTATATTTCACAATTAAATATCTTGTCAGGTATTTTTTTTAATACTATAATAATAAATTCTATTGTTGAGTTTAAGAAAAACAATTGTACCTTCTTATATTAAAAAGTTTCACAGTACCCACCCCTTTCAAAGTCATTTTTCCCACAACGAGAATAAATAATCAAATATTGTTTACAGATTATTTACCATTAATTTTCAAAAAATCAAGATTCTGTTTCCAAGTTCAATAAGGAAGGCTTAATTAAATCTCAAGAAATATCATTTTTAATTTTACTTTGTGAAGATCTTTAGTTTTTTAGAATTTGACTCCAAAAAAATTGTTCACTGATAAAATTGTTAATTTTTAATCTTCAAAGATAGCGTGTGTAAAACTTTCACTGAGAATTTTCATCAATTAAAACAAATTTTTTGGTTTCAGGAAGGGTATTTAAAACAAAAAATTAACATTGTGGATCTTTTTACAAATAAAACAATATCTATCAATCTATATTTTTGGAACTCAGGATCTCACTTGGAATAATAGTCAACAAATAATAAAAATAAAATATAAATACAAGTGGGAGGAAATAAAGTATAGCCAGGAAAAAAAGTTCAAAAATAAACACCATTTCAAAAATTGTGACTTAACTGATTAATAAATTGAAAAAAAAAATATAAATATTCTTTAGTATACAAGAAATACAGATAATTAACTAAGATTTGTATTGTTAATTGTAAAATAAAAAGATTAATATTTTCATTTGAATTTACAAATAAAGCGAATTTCAATCCAATAATTAAAATAAATAGTCAAAAACTCTAATTCTCAAAGTGGAATTAATTATTAAAGCTTCTCTTCAGAATGAAATCTTTGGAATTTTTTATTTATTAAAAATCTATTTGATAAAAGCTGGATGAAAATTTCATTTCATTTATTTTGAAACAAATAGCAGATCGCTTTTAAATCATACTAAATATATAAAAACTTTGAAATTTCAAAATTTAAAAAAAAAAATCAAACCATAAACTAAAAAAAAAAAATGATTAACAATTTTTGAAATGAGTATTACCGACGTTATATTAATAAACTTACACCTAAAAAAGGGTTTTTGAGAATATTTTTTGGTAATAATTAAATTCATTTTGAAAGAAATTATATATTTTAAATTTTCAGAGTGGTTATTTGTCTTTTCGAAGAGTGTTTTGTTTTTTCTTATGATCATTTACAAAAAAAAGAAAAAAAAAAAATCTGAAAAATTTTAGGTAAAAATTGGCAGAAAAACAAAAATTTGAAATATAAAAAGAAAAGAAAAACAAAAATTTGAAAAAGCAAAGCTATTATTTTAAAAATTAGAAAAAATGATTGTGATCCAAAATTTTAAATTATTTTTTTGATAATAATTTTAAGGATATACCCTAAAAAGAACACCCACTGACATTATAAAGCGAGTCAAAAGTTTTGGAAAATAGTTTACTTTCGAATTGGGAGACTTACTGATTATTCAAATTAAGATCAATTAATAAAAGAAAATGTGGATAATTCCAAAATAAAAATAGTATTTTTAATACTTCTTTTTAGTACGGTTGTTCTTTGATTGATCAATTATTAAATTATTCTTGAAAAAATATGACTTAAATTTAGATATCCAAAACCACTTTAAAGATTTCAATAATCTAGGAAATTCAAAATTTTTTTTGTTGGTTTTATTGAAAATAATTTATAAAATTATTCTTTGAAGTTAATTTATTTCTACTTTATACTGATTTTACTTTTGGTTTTCAATAAGATTACAAAGTAAAAAAAATTTTTTACTTTTTGTCCCAAATAGTAACTTTTAAACTAAAAAAAAAAAAATTAATGAGACAGCCAAGAACTTCATTTAGGAAACATGAAGTTTTGATTTTTCTAGTATCAGTTTATTGTTAAGAGTTCAAAATTAAAAAAAAAAATTGATCTCTTAAGAATAGATTTTTAGGAGTGGCTAAATTTGTTTCTACTAATTCTTTTTATTTTTCTGCGGATAATCATTTTATTAATAATGAAATTAAACAATTTGTAAAAATATTTACTTTTGGAGTGTTATAAATAAATATTTTGAAATTGAGTTAAACTCATATCTTGTGTTTCTTTCTATTATTTGGAGCTTGAAATTATAAAAACAAATTCTAAAAATGACAATTTTACCAATAGATCAGTACTGATAATTGAATTCTAAAAGGGTCAAAATTTTATACTTCTTTTTCAATATTTTTCTTTTACAAAAAGAGTTTCCAAAGAAAGAGAATTGTAATATGTGGAACTGGTCTTTATTTAAAAAAGGAAATTGAAAATGAGATAAAAAATATTCCCTTATTAATTCTAATACCAATAATACAAATTCAAACATTTATTTTTCAATAATATTTATACAGTGGTGTAAAAAAACCATGTTGACAAACTTTAACCCATTACTACAATTTAACTCATGTTTTTTTTTCAGACTTGGGTATTGGAAGACTAGAAGTCAGTTATATATTCTTGGTTCGGATCCAAATTGACTTTAGAGCTTAGATCTTTTTTTAATCAAAATGGCTCAATAAAATTAAATTCTTTTTGTTTCTAAAATTTGGTCATGTTTACAAAATTTTTGACTTTAAATGATTTTTTTATAACAATTCCAAAAGTGAAATATTGCCATTTTTTTTATCAAAAAATTACATTTTAATCTTTCAATATCTTCATAATTCTTTTTTAAAATTTATTTAAAGAACCCTATTTCTTGTTTATATACTGTTTTCATCCTATTGGTTCGTTTCTTTTATTTCTACAATCAATCAATATTTTTTTCTCACAAGTAAGATTTTAGTGATGGGTTAAAAGAAAAAACACGGTTTATTTACACCAGTGTACTAGATTTTATTGAAGGTGCTGAATTTTTCAGAGACAAAATTGTTTGTCTCAATTTACAATATACTTGTAAAAAAAAAAATCACTAGAACCCTTATGCCTTAACTTTTTTTAAACCAAGATAATATTTATTTTTTTTAAATTATGACGTAAAATAATAATATAAAAGTAATAGAAGTCTTTTCATACACACCAAAACCCCGTATAGGGTTTTACAATACATTCTCAATTTTGCCAATCAAACAGAAAAACATTTTCTTATTTTTAGCAATCCACAGTTTTTTTCGAAAAGAAAAGAACAAATTTACCAATTTACAAGACACGTCTCCTTCCGGTCACCAAAAACACACAAAGAACAAGCCAAAAACACTGATCAATGGATTTAAAAAAGGAATTGTGTGTAAATTAATAATTATTTTTTTTTCAATCTCATTCAAATGAGTGACAAACCAACAGTTACATTAACAAATGAAAAAGTTCAACTCCTGTTTGATACCATTAGTGTCTTTGAGGACAAAAAAATTATAAAGAAAATCAAAAGATACAATAAGGGTTGTATAAATTCGGTTTGGCAAGTTGACTGTGAAAATAACGATCAGTATGTGCTCAAGGTGATCACACCGTTAAAAAAATGGAAGGGAATTAAAACGCTCAACGAGGCAACAAGTTACGAATATGCAAAGGCCAAGACTACATGCAAATTACCAAATATTTATTCCTATGATGCAACAACGAACAATGCGCTATCACAAGAATACATCCTAATGGAAAAAGTTCAAGGAACAATCTTGGAAAGCGTTTGGAACAAGATCTCAAATGAAAAAAGAAAAATTGTAATTGACCAAATTGCCTTGCTAGTCTCGCAGTTGCAAGAAGAAGAGTTTACACAAATGGGATCGATCAGACAAGAATCAAAAGAAAAATTTGTAATAGATCGGTTTGTTGACACGGGTAAAGGGCCTTACAACAACAGCAGCGAATTCTATTATGACCTCTTTACCGAAAAAAAAAAACTCTTCCAAAAGGACGAAAGACTGGAGTCCTTTGCGGGTGCGTTTGAGAATTTTTATGATCTGTATTTCTCAAAATTGGAGCCTTTCACCAAATTTCGTTTTGGTCATCATGATCTGAATTTACAAAACATTTTTGTGGATCCCGCTAATAATTACAAAATTACAGGTGTTATTGACTGGGAATGGTCGTGCCCGTTTATTCCAGATAGCATTTTTATGGAAGATGACTTATGGTGCGATTTAGAGGGAAGTGATCAAGAGATCATTAAAGATTACTTTCATAACCAATTATTGAAGTTGGGAATATCCAAAAGCCCTTTATGGAATGACTACCAAATATTAAACACTTTTGACGACATGTCAATGGGCTTAACATCTTATAATTGGTGGTTTGATGATAAAATTAAAGGTGAAAAGTTTTTTCAAGAAAAATTTAAGCAATTTATTATATTTATTAAAGAACATAATTTTATAAATAAAATTGAAAATAAATAATTTCGGATATCGACAGATTAGAAGAATTGTTTATAGTTTTTTTGTTTTACTATATAATTTGATTTTTTCAAAATAAAATCTTCTTCAAGTCATTTGGGAATTAGGTAATTTTCTACTTAAAATTCAAAAAAATTTTCTTATTCTACAAATAATTTAATTGTTATAAGGATTCATATGAATAATACCAAATAATTTAGTTGTTTCAAAAAAAAATTTTTTTAAAATTTGAAAATTCTATTTTTTGCAATTTTTTTCATTTTTTTTAACACAATAAAATGAGTTTTTTTAAATTTCAAAAAAAAAAAAAATTAATAAATATTAGATCTGAATTTCATTGATAAATTTTTGTTAAAATTCTATCAAATTTCGAGTCATTTAAGAACCAATCCAAGTATTGGTTTTATTCAGTGTGGTTTTAATTTGAATGCTCATCATGAAAAAGAAAAAAGAAATGTTCTTTCAAAATCACTATTTTCTTAAATAAAATTGAAAAAAATGATATACTATTTTCAAGAATTAAACCCCAATATTAATAAAAATTATAGGTTACTTATTATGGTTTTATCTTGCTACTATGTAACATTTATATTTCAATAAATACACTCAAATTATTTAACGACTTACCTGAGGTTAACTCACCCATTTCTTTAGATAAATTACAAAAAAAAAAAAAAAACAAAAGATACTGACAAGATATCATTTTATTTTAATAAATATTAGACCCTTATATAAAAATGAAGAGTACTCCTTATTATAGTTTTTTTTAAAATATATTGATAAAACTGAATTTGAAACATTTGCATTATTCTATTTATAAAATAATTATTTTTTTATCATTTTTTGTTTGTTTTTCTTTTTTCTTGGTTTATAACTAAATTTTTTCATATAACTAAGTATGGATTCTAAAAAATCTAACTTACTGAAAAATTTAAATCTATTTTCAGAGCCAAAAATATCATTCAAAAATTTCATAATTCGGACTAATCTTTTATGTTTTATATCCTGGGAAATTTCTTTTTGACCTCCCTCAATAAAAAAAAATGAAAAATCAATGTTTAGAGTAAAAATATAAAACAAATGATTGACAAGAACAGTTTGGTTAATGACCATTTAGACATTATTTGGGCTATAATTTTCACTCAGTAATTTAAGAAATCACAATTTTATAGATAAACACTTTTTGATAATAAGTTATATTTTTTAAATGAAAATAAATTGATGAGATAAATAATTACTTGAAAAAAATATACAGCTGCTCCAAGGCTACCATGAAATTTTATCAATATCAAATTTTGTTGTTGATATAGAATTTTAAATCGAAATATATAGGAATAAGAAAGCTTATATTGAAAATATTCTTTCATAAATGAGTTTATATGCAAAATATTTTTCTAATGTGATCGAAAAATAAATTCATTTTTTAGAGGAAATTTTATGTTGTTTCTTAATGAATTTTTGTTTTTTAGAGTCATTTTGGGTTCTGAAAATTTATTTTTTGAAAATCAGATAAAATTCTTGAATATTGGCTCATTTAGGAATTTTTTTTTTTTTCAATATGAACTTTATTATTCTCACATTGAACTTTTTAGAAATTTATATCAACATCAAAATTTGATATTGATAAAATTTTATGGTAGCTTTGGATTGACTGTAGTTAGAGTGTTTTAAAATAAGAAATAAAAAAGTAAAATCTTTTTCTAACTAAAAAACGATGGAAAATTGTAAAGATAGGAAAATTGTAACAAATTTTTCTCAAATGAGAGACTGATCAAAATAATTTTTAAGGATAAAATGAGATCATAACAGTCTGTATACTATATCACTAAACAAGTGTAAATATTGAATATTTTAGAAAAATAGACTTGTAAGAATTTTAGAGATTAATAAAGAATTCCATGCATTTACCCACAATTCAGTAATAGTAAATGAAATCTCAGTCTTGATTTTATGTATTTGAATGGATTTTTGATATAAAATGGTTTGGTGAACACTTAATACATTGTTTTTTAAATGAATTTTTATTCAAAATTGAAAGGTTGGTGCTCACTAAACGATTTTTTTGATTAAAATTATTATCAGTCTATTAAGATAATCATATATTATATTTACTATTACCAAAATTTGGATAAATGTAAGGAACTCTTGATTTTTCCCAAAATTGTAAAAAATATATTATTTACAACATACATATTTACATTAGTGCACTTGCAAGTAAAATTTTAATCTATTAAAAGATAAGTTTTCCACATTGATCTTTCAAATCAAAAAATACTTATATACCTGTTGTTTAATCAAAAATATTAAATTATTTATTATTTGTATTTAAGATTTTCTATCTTTTTTTATCGTTTTCAGTTTGTTTCTTTTCTTTTCATATATATATATATATATATTAAGAAATAGTTGAATTATTTAATTTAAGAAAAGGCAAATTTCAAAAAAAAACAAAAATATTTTCATGAAAAATGTTCGAAAAAATATTATTTGTTATTTTTTATCTGTAATTATATTATAAAAACTCTTTAAACTACAGACCAAGAGTCCATTTTTCTAACGTTAGACAAACATTTTCATGACTATTGAAAAAAAAAAAATTTTTTTAAAAATACTATTAGTTTCATTTTTGAGACACAAAAGTTCAACTAAAATTTTACACAAAAAAGCTCAAAGTAAGGAACAAGATTCAAATTCTAGTAAAATAATTTGTGTAAAAAAAAATTCCAAATTTTTTGCTTTAATTTGAGATTTTTCTGTGTATTAAATTTAGTTGAAAGTTTGTGTCTTAAAAGTGGAACTGACTGTAAATTATAATTTTATCAAGAATTATTAAAGATTAAAGAAAGTAATATATATATATATATATATATATATAGAAAAATTGTAATTATCTATCCAAATTTTTATTTAAAACTTTGAATCAAGATAATATTGAAAAATGTGTATAAATTGCCCTGGTTTAATTATGTGATTTAATAATACAATATTTTTTTAAAAAAATCACTTTTATTTGACTGGTATTATCAAAAACACTAAAAAATTCTAAGAATAAAAAAACTATTCCTAACTTATTCTGATATATAAAAATATTATTAAGTTTCTTATTTTTTATTAAATTGGTAAAATAGAATTTTACTCTTTCTTCAATAAAATTATTTTGTTTTGAATCCAAATTTTCAGGATCTGAAATTTTAAATGTTCTACCACATTAATATCTAACTCTCAATAAATTAATTTAATTTCTAATTTTGAACCAAAGACCTGAAAAATAATTTAATAAAAAAAATTATTTCAATTTTATCAAACAATATATAATTCAAAATACAAATATTAGTACTGATAAAGAGATTAACCTATTTCAAAGTGAATAAGTAAACCAAAAAAAAAAAAAAAAAAAAATGAATCAAGAATTAAATATATATATATATATATATATATAAGAAAGAAAAGCATGATTTATTATTATTATTTTTAACATTCACGATAATTTGGAAGATGTAAATCCAATAATCAGATAATTAATTCCTGAATTTAAAAAAAAATAATTATTATAAAATGTTACATCCACAACAAGGTTTATCAATAATTTCTGGATCTGAATCATTAATATTATTATCTTGGCTTTTATTTTTCTTATTATTCTTATTCTTGTTTTTTTCTTTCTTGACTTCTTCTCTATATGTTGAAATTGGAATTCTTCCATTTGGATTGTTTTGATTGGGTGGGAAATTTTTTTTTTTTTTTTTTTTTCTTTTTGATTTCTTGTGAATATTTTGAACATTTTGTTCTTTTTCTTTTTCTTTTTCCATTTCTTCTTCAATTTTTTTGATCATTAATGCATAATCCGGCTCACGGACATAGCCTTCATTTCTAGAACCCTTTTCAATTAAATAAAAAAAATCTTGTTCTTTGTGATTATGGTTAAACTTTTTTTCCATAAAATTAGGTTGGGGTTCTTGTTCTTGAATTTTAATTTTATTTAAATTTCTTGTTTGTTGATCGTGGTTCTGTCTTTTTTTGAGATTTTTGCTTTCATATTTTACATTCATATCTTGTTTTTTTCTCTTTTCTCTTCTCTGGTTTTCAATATTTTTGTTTTTTTCGTTTTCTATTTTCATTATTCCCCTTTCTTGAGTGAATTTTTTTTTCCCAACACCATTACCACGTCTACCATTACCATTACCATTATTATTATTATTTTGATTTATATTAGTAACTCCCTTTTTCCTCCTCCTCCTTCTTCTTTCAAGTTCTTCACGTGACGGTATTACTATTTCATTCATTTTCTCAATTTCATCTAAAAAATCTTTCCCTAGCTTTTTTTTAATGTGTTTTTTTTTATTAGTATTCGTTTCTTTTGAGCCAGTTCCCTTTGTCGCTGTAATCGAAAACACAGCTTGATTTGAATCCACAACTGTTCCAGAAAGATAATTATCTTCTATTTTTAATTTATTTTTATTCTCATATTTTTCATTATTATGATTATAATTATTTTTATTTTGAAAATTTGATTGCTTTTTTTTATTCATTTGTATTTGCTTAATTTGTTGTAATTTGATATTCTCTCTTTGTTGATAATTATATTTTGTGTGTTTTGAATTCTTTTTCTTCCTTCGTTTATAATTTATTTTCCCATTATTTATTTGATCTCTTTTCCTATGTTCATTATCAATTTGCCAATCAAATTTTGTATTTTCGTTATACCCTGCTTCAATAAAGGAATCAGTTAATAATTTTCGTAAATATTTGTAATTGGGTACATCTTCAAATTGTAAAGATTGAATGTGTTCATAAAATGATACAAATTGTTTTGGTAGGCCCTTAACTAAATTCACAGTTGTAAATTTGCTTTTCAATTTGGAAATAATTAATTTATCTTTAATTTGTGACCAGGGTAATTCCCCTTTCAAAAACTCGACAAACAAATATAATAATGAAAAGAGATCATCTCTTCGACTTAATTCATTCCCCTCGTGTGAATTAATTGATGCGTATCTTGCAGTGCCCCGGAACCCAACTTTTGGCCTTGCTGGTCTTAAATGGCCATCACTTTGTCTATATCTTCTTGCCAACCCAAAATCAATTAAACAAATTACAGATAACCCATTGTATTCTCGGAATTTTTTATTTGTTCTTGTGGTTCTTCTTGTTCTTCTTTTTCTTAAAACAAAATTCGACTATTTCAGTTTTTTTTATTGATTTTATTTTATTTTATTGTTTGTTTGTTTGTTTGTTTTTTTCGTAGGTAATATTAAATTATTTTTCAAAATTAAATTGTAAAAGGAATAAAAGTAAGCATTTAATAAAATTATAAGTGCAAATCAAGAAAATATTTTATGAAAGTTTTAACACAAAATAGGGTACTTTCACAAAAAATCAATTTATTTCTTTTTTTCTTTTCATTAAAGAAGTGAAAACTAACCTACATTAGTCCGTTTGCTGTTGATTTTTTTTTTTTTTATTTGAGAAATAAATAGAAAATTCAGTAAATTTTCTTTTATTATTTTTTTTATTTCTTAGTTCCAAAAATTATTGGTTTTATTGTACAATTTTTTGAAAATATTAATATTTCTTTTCAATTGGTAAAGAAGTAAAATAGATCATGGTTACACAATAAATATAAAAAAAAAAAAAAAAAAAAAAAAAAAAGAGTATTTTTATCATTTGCCTCATTGATACAAAATAACAATACATCCGTTTTTTTATCACACAATCTATTACAGGAAAAGTTTATAACAAATAAACCATTTTCCAGTCAAAGGAGCCCAATTTTATGGAGTAAATTACATGTGTCTAAAGGGTTTGGATTAATATTTGAAGTAAAAATTAATTTGGTAATTTTCAAAACGAAATAATTTTTTTTACATTTTTGTGTTTCTTTTTTTTCGGATTTTTTTTTTGATAAAAGTAATTCATTAGCAATTTATTTTTTTTATTGCAAGATCGATAGTCATTTAGTAAAAAAGTGTTATTCTAATGTTATTGAAAAAGTAAAAATGATTCTAGAGAAATGATATTGATTTCTATTGGGATTTTATTTGATATTGATCCTGATATTTGCTTAATAAATGTGAAAAATTTTCACTTCATTTCCATTTCCTTTTTCAAATAGTAACCACACATACCAACACACTTCGTTTGGAACTTGATTTCTAAAAGAAAAGTATGAAAAATGAAGTGAATAATGTTTCCTATTTATTATTCAAATTCAATTGAAGATCAAAATGAGATTTGTTGTTTTTCTTTTCAATAGAAGGGTCACCTAAGAAGAATTTGACTTTTTCAATTTTTAAGAAAATATATTGGTTTTTGAGTTTTATATCAGACTGATACCAACTATTTCCTGATATCTATTATTCTACTTATTTCTTATTTGCCCTTCAAAGGTCAATTATAAAAAATAATTGATATTTGAAAAAAATGTTGTAACTTTCACCAAAACAAAGTTTATGTTGAAAAGATTTTTTTTGTTTTTTAAATGCAATAAATTTTATCTTATTTTAATTTTCTTTTTGAGGAAAGACAATGTTTCTCAGAATTATAATTAAACACAAGTCCCTTACTACTTTTAATTTTTTTTAATTTTTCTCTTCCTTGAAACGCCAATAGAAAAATTTCAATTTTGTTAAAATTATAAAAAGATTCAGATTGATCGTTTTGTGTCAAAGGTAGTCTGATTGAAAAAAAAAATAAAACATTCTCCTTATTTTCAAAAAGTGCGAATAAAAAAATTTCAAAAATCAACAAGAGTGGAGTTAAACAGGTGTTCTTGTTCCCAACAAAGACAAAGGAAGTTTAGAGAGATAATTTTGTTCATTTGAAAAATGGTTAATTTGTCCTTTTTTCTTTTTTCCAAAAAGATTTTTCAAGTTTTTAAAAAAAAATAAAATAACTAAAGATCATTTAACAATAAAACAAGGATGACTTTTCAAAAAAGATTCTTACAGGTTTAATATCACGATGGATAAATCCAGCTTGATGCATCTCTTCAATTGAAAAGATCATTTCGATCCCTAATTTGATGGTTGTAGCCAAGGAAAATCTTTGGGAAGGCCTTGTTTTTCGAAGGCTTGACAAATTTTTGCCTAACAATTCCATAACAAGATAGTTGTATTCTAAATTCCTTCCGCAATAAATAAAACGAGGCACATATATTGAATTTTGTAATTTACGAAGCACAGCAATTTCCAATTTTAAGGCTTGTTTTTGTCGATCAATTTTTTCAAATTTGATTGCTACATATTTTTTTGTTTTTAGATCTTGCGAAATATAAATTTCACCAAACCCTCCTTTTCCAATTCTATCTTCTAGCTTCCACCTTCCTCTAACCGTACCAGTTAACATTTTTCAAATATGAATTTTGATTTGTTTGTTGTTTGTTGTTTGTTGTTTGTTGTTTGTTGTTTGTTGTTTGTTTTTCAGTCGAAATTTTTGAATGTGGTTGCTTTTCTTTTTTGGTGAATGAAAAAAGACTAGAGTGAATTCTTTTTCGTTTCCGTTTTTATCAAGTGTTGAATATTGAAAAAAAATTATTCCTTCTCTTTTTTTGAGTAAAGAAAGAAGTAAGCCAATGGTTCTTTTATTCTTTAAAAAAAAAGTTTTTTTTTTTTTTTCGCAACACTGATTTAAAAAAAAAATCCTCAGTAAAAAAGAAAAGATCGATAAAATGATATTAAAACTTGTATTTAAGAGAATTTTCTTTTAGTTTTCTGTTCCTTTTGTAGATTGGCATTTTTGAAGTCTTTGTTCCAAAATGAATTTCCAGACATATTCATAAAATATTTAAAATGACTACTTTTTTTTACCATCACACAGGACAAACCAATATCATTCGTAATACTGTTTCTTTTAAAATAAAAAAGATCAAAATTTTCATTAAGTTTCTTAAAAAAAAAATATTCTCAAGAATTAAAATAAATCATCTTTTTATGCAAATTAAAAGAGAAAATTAATAATTAAAGATGATTTTAAGAATTAATAAAATTGAAATGCAACAAAACTGTAAAAATCTTTTTTTATTGGAAAGATGAATGAAAATTTTGTACCATTTATTTACAAAAAAATAGTAAGTTAGCAAGTTTGGTAGGATATGTAATTGGTGTACAAAACTGAATTCTGTTTTATCATTTTTTAAAATTAATTTTCTCATTTTATAATTAAAGTTCAAAAATGTCAGACAAAATTTAAGGATTACAATCACTGAAATTTGAAATAAAGATTATCTTGTTTCTGTGATAACTTGTTAATTTGATTCTTAACTGATCGATCCTAGGCTTTGTATGGGTTTTAATAGTGGCTCAAAATCGCACTTTTTGATCAAAATTTATTTTTAATTTTTTCCACAATCCCAATTGGAGAATGTAAAATTGATTGATAGGTTCATGTATAAGAATGAATTTAATTTTTGGGTAGATGATAGAAAAACATATTTCCTTTTTTGTTAATTACCTAAATGATAATAATATATTTTTGAAAGGATCCAAATAAAACAAAAGACAATCAAAACATTTCCATCAAAAATCCACAAAACACATTTTTTTTTCAGTAATTAATGATAATTCGTCTTTGACTCTTCAATTCATTTTTCTTCAAACAAAAAAATAAATTGTCAAAAATTACCATTTTTAGACATTATTAAAACCCATACCAAGCCCAAGATCGATCAATTAAGAATCAAATTAACAAGTAACTACAGAAACAAGATAAACTTTTCTTAAAATTTCAAGGAATGATGACCTTAAGGTTTAAAATCCCTGAAACTGGAAAAAAGATTATCTTGTATTGGGTGTGTCAACTTGTTATTTTGGTTCTTAGCTGATCGATCCACAACTAAGTTTGGATCGTATAGGTGATTGACAAAGGCTATTTTTGTCATTTTATTTTTTTTTTTTCCGAAATCCAGATTGATGAGTCTAAGGTTAATTAATTGGAAGACATTTAATTAGTAATTGAGTTTTTTGTTTTCTATGTTGAAATTTTTATTTACGCTTTGTATTATTTGATGCTTGTAAAAAAAATTTTTTTTATTTACTCCTAATTCTGTACAAGGAAAATGATAATTTCAATTGACAACCCAAAAATTAACACTTTCAATTCAATACCTTCCAATCAATTAATCTTAAACTCATCAATCTGGATTTCGGAAAAAAAAAAAATAAAATCACAAAAATAACCTTTTTCAACCACCTATAAGATCCAAACTTAGTTGTGGATCGATCAGCTAAGAACCAAAATAACAAGTTGACACACCCAATACAAGATAATCTTTTTTCCAGTTTCAGGGATTGTAAACCTTAAGTTGGAGATCCCTTAAAGAATTAAAAAAAATTCTTTAATCATGAAAGTTTCCAAAATAAAATTCTGTTTTGAGTGTATTCTTATTAACAAGGACCTTATCGATTTTTTAAATGAGTGAAGAATATTAAAATACCTATTTCTTATTTTATAGAAGGTTTATAAATTAAATCACCCAAGAAACTGATCATAAACAATAATTAAATGAGGTATTGATTTCTGAAAGTTTTATAATTAAAATAAAGCTCAAATGTAGTGTGGTTTTTAGATAATTTTTGTCAAAAAAAATAATAAATTTCATAAAAATGGGAAAAATTATCAAAAATTTTAAAAAAATTGTCATTCTTTAATAAATCTATCCTGATAATATCAATGGGTTAACCTTAACAATTGATTCAGTCTCAGGATATTAATAAATAATGGATTAGATTATGTATTAAGGAAAATAGAAGAATAAAGTACCATTTTATTTTGATTAGCAGTTTGATGTTAAGGACATCACTAAAGATTTTGAAAACTATATATTGAAAACCAAGTGAATAAGTTTTTTATTGACAGATTATGAAAAAAATAATATTAAAAATTTTAAGACAGACAAAATTCAAACCTTTCTTAATATCTCATAATGAGTAATAGAGTTTATTTACTATTTAATCAACATTAAAACACATCAATAATAAAATCTAATTTACATATTTTTACAACAAGTTCTATAATTTTTAAAACACTTGTGTAAAAAAAAACTATTATATAGTTTAAATTGTTTTAAATAAATATAGGAACAAATTATAGTTTAATTCAACTTTGTGATATCTAAAAGCCTATTTAATAACTAATAATTTAAAAAAATTCTTTAGGCATCTCATAAAACTGAAAAAAAGAAATAAAATACAAACCAATGATCATAACTATGTGTCCTAGGTATTCCATAAACAGAGGAATTATTTAAAAAAATATATTTTACTTCAATACTTTTAAATTCTCAAAAAGCTATGATGAAGTGTCCTAAGTTTTTCAGGTTAGAAAAAACATAAGAAAACCCAACGATGTTTTCCAGAATTTTAAATATTAAAATAAAAAAAAAAATTTTCTCTATTTCTTTAATTTCTGGATAAGCTAAATAGCATTTTTTTTTTTTTAATTTTTGAAAAAAACCGAAAATTTATTCAATTTTCAGTTTATTTCAAAAATTAAAAAAATCCTTACATTAAATTCAAAAAAAAAAAAATATTGTTTCCAATTTAAAACAATAAATAATTCTTTAATAGTCATATTGATTGATTCCCAATTTGAAAGATTTTCATCAGATTTAAAATACTTTTGAAATATAATAAAATGAACCCTTCGCTGTGAAGAACAAAAAAATTTAAATTTTATTGGAGGATAATAAAAAAACCTCTTAACTGTTTAGAAAATCTTTTTTTAAATTTGTTATTATTAAATTTGGAAAAAAATTTTTAATAGAGCCTGTAAAATTAGAATTTTTCAGTTAGAAATGTAAAATATCTTTCAAAATAATTTTTGAACAATGATATCTTTTTTAAACAGTAGTGTTTATTATAATTGAAGTTCTTAAAAAGTGAAAAATTAACCCAATGTTGAATTTTTTTTTGAAAAAATTTTTTCAAATTGTGATTATTTTTTTTGTTGACCGAGAGGGCACAGAATCTTAAATTTTATTTTCCTTTTTTTATTGAGATAATACTATTATTAGCATAATAAGAAAAAAAATCCACTTTCCCAAGCCTATTAAATATTTTTCTTTTACAAATAGAGTTCTTAAACAAAAAAACTATTATTTGAGATCAGTATTTATTTTTTTGATAGTTTTTTGTTCACTGTGATATCAGCATAGATGTCAGTGAAATAAGAATACAACTATAAAACAGGATTTCAGAATTGAAAATAGAGGATCAACTGGAGTTTATCCCTTTTAAATTTACAATAATAACATCTAATCCTTTCTCTGAATATATTGATATATTATTTTAGTGAACTTGTAATCCTAAAATAAAAGGAATATTTGATGTATTGAAAAAAAAAAAAATTTGAAGAAATTATAACCTATTTAAATTTCCAATACAGGTATTATTTGGGATGTTGGTAAGTGGAGTTAGTTTAAACAAGGAATTTCGATTCAAAAGTATAAGATAAACAAATTAATTCTACTTTATCAAGTTATTACTAGCCTTTCAAAAAGAACTTGCTTTTCATTTTTTCTTATTTTAACTTTTTTTTGATTTGTTTAGGATTTAAGACAGAAACTTTTGATTAATGGTAAGAATTCAAAAAACAAAACTCTTCTACTGATACTATTTTAAAGTCTAACTCCACTCAAAATAGTCCAATTTGAAATGTTAATTTTTTCATAACTTTGTGCTTACCTCATTTCTGAAAAAAAAAAAAAAAAAAACCAAAAATATCAATCTACTGAACCAATTATATGTAAAACAATAACCCCCCAAAGATTGTACGTCTACAAACAAATATAGGAATGATACGCTTTGAAGTTGAAAGCGGTATTACTTTTCAACAATTTAGAATAATGATCTCTAAAAAATTAAAAGTGGGTCTAAAATTTTTAAAATTAACGAGAGAGGACAAAAAGCTCTTCAAGTCAAGTGACGACAAAAAAACACTTCAAAAATTAGGAATTGTTCATGGCGATTTGATAATTCTTTTACCA
This sequence comes from Anaeramoeba flamelloides, assembly GCA_027625915.1. NCBI lineage: Eukaryota > Anaeramoebidae > Anaeramoeba > Anaeramoeba flamelloides. Next base: position 1,173,715 of record JANTQA010000026.1, read on the forward strand.
AAATGTTTAGACCAAGAAAAAATTCAGAAAGAAAAAGAACAAAAAAAACAAGAAGAAGAAGAATTAAAAAGAAAAGCTGAGGGAACCATTATTGGCCCAGATCTCGGTATTACTGATGAACACAACGAAGAGCAAATAATCGAACTCGAAAATGAATGGGATAGCAAACAAGAAAAGGAACTTTTAATGCCAATACTCGATCGAATTAAAGAAGGGAAAATTGTTCTTCCATATCATTTGCAAGTCAGAATGAAGAACTTAGGAAACAATTCTTTGTCAATGTCAGTGATCGATTGGTTGGATGAAACAAAGCCAAAAATTTCTCATCAGGTATTGTTTTTGTTTTTTTTTTTGTTTTTGTTTCTTTTTCTGTTTATTTAATTTTATTGAAGAGTATTGAAACGAAATTAACGATTGAAGGAAGCCATTTTAAAATTTGCATTTTAAGGGATCAGGACTCTACAACAACAGGAGCAAAATTTAAAATATTTTCATGGTGACATTCTCTACTTACAATTTTTGAATATTCCAAGTGTCAAAAAATTCTTGTAGACCAAGAAGCCCAATAAAAGAAAATTTTTTCAGTCAGATCAATTTTTTTTCCAATTTGCTTACTAATAAATTCAAAGAAATATCTGAAAAGATTCTCTTCATTTTCCATTTTACAACTTTTTTTACACAAGCTTTCAATAAAGCATTCTCTTTGTTTAAAGGTGAAGAAACTTTGTAAAATTGGTTTGACTTTGTAAAGGATCTTTCTTTGAGTTGTTTTATTAGTTGAGTTTATACATTACAAAATGGGTAATTGAACTAAAAATTTTATAAAATAAATTTGAATTTATCAGTATGAAAAAGAAAAGCATTTAAGGGTCTTGTCATTTACCGTGGATTTGATACATACTCAAGGAGTGGCTTGAAACCTAAAAAGGGTATTGTGAAATTGCACTTCTTATGATTGACAAAATTAAAATAACTTACCAAAAAAATTCAAATAACAAATAAAAATTTTTTACGAATTCTTAATTTACAAAAAATCCAATTCAATAAAAAAAATTGAAATCAACCAAACAAATTCACAAAATTCAAATAAATAAAAAAAATCTTGAGAGAACTCTATTTGACAAAAAATTCATTTAAAATAATTAATTTAAAAGCTATTCATTGACAAAAATCAAATAATATGAAAAAAAATTGAGCGGATTCCGATTGTCAAAAAATTCAATCAAAAAAAAATTAATCCAAGATCTCATTGACAAAAAATTCAATTCAAAAAAAAAAGTTTAAAAGCATTCTCAATTCGAAAAAATCAAATTTAAAAAAAAAAAATTACTTGCTTCTTTTTTTAAATTTCCAAAGGGTTAAATTTCTTCAATTTAAAACAAATTGTCTTCTAAAAGTACACAATCAATTTAATTCGATTTAATCTGGTTTGTAGTTCGATTGTAAAGCTAAATTTGACAAAGTAAGGATTTTTTAACATTCTTGAGAAAAATAATAACTTAAACTCCATTTCACTCAAAGGGGTCCAGCCAAAAATGAAAAAGTCACTTTATTTTTAATAATAAACCAAACTTAGATTGTTTAGAAATACGAGAAATAATAAACTTCTTATAAGAGTTCATAATTATAAAAGAAAACCCGGAACAAACCATAAATTTCAAAAAAAAAAAAAATGTTAAAAAATTTTTGGGCCCCATTCATTGGAACGTCTCGTGCAAAATTCTCATTTTCTTTAAGTAATTAAAATCGTTGATAATAAGATTTTTTACTTGTAAATGTATGAATTTTAAAAGAACATACAAAGCTTAACTTTTCTTAATGTTTATTTCGTTTTTCAAACATTTTTTTTCAAAGTTAATTTTTTAAAAAAAAAAAAAAAAAAAAAAAAAAAAAAAAAAAAAAAAAAAAAAACAAAATTTTAAAAAATGAGAAAAAATGATTTTGATCTAAAAATTGAAAATTTTAGTTTGATAAGAGTAATGAATTAAACTCATAGAATGTCTTCCATTTCTTCAATAAAACTGGCCCCTTTGACTGAAAAAGAGTTTATTTGAGAAAATAGAAAAAAATCAAAAAAAAACATCGAGATCTCAAAAAGCCACAAAGAGTTACACTCCAAAACGAACCCTGGTGTTTTCAAAATGATAAATCACAACCATTCTAATTGAAAATTGTGAGTGTTACTTTTTGGCACTTTTTTCGAAAAATGTCCTCTTTTTTGATTATTGATTTTGTGAGATCGATCGAACGTCACAGGTTGGTTAGTTTTTGATTGTTTATTAGGTACTCATTAAAATTACAAAATTTTTTACTGAAATATGCAAAATAAACAGAAATACACCAATTCTTATTTACAAAACAGAATTTAAAATTGAAAATATGACAATTTCAGTAAATAAAACGAAATTTAAATTAATATAGATTAGGATATTTATCTCTTCTTAATTTAGAAAAATTAATCAAATTTAATCAAAGAATAAATAATAAAATCAACTGGTATTCAAAAGATTTAAAAGAACTAAAAATATAAGTACACATTCAATGAGTTGCTGAATTTCAAAAGTTGGAAGTGTCGTTAGTTTTTTTTTAATTTAAGAAATAAAATGAAAATTTAAGAAATTTTCGGTTTATTTCTTAAATTAAAAAAAAACTAGACACTTTTCGTTAGGTTTTCCAAAATTTAAAAGAATTGAGTTAAATCAAAGATTTTACTCTATTCTTTTGAATTCTGGAAAACCGCCGTTAGCTTTTTTTTAATTTTAGAAATAAAACGAAAATTTCAAAAATTTTCTATTAATTTCTTAAATTAAAAAAAAAGTGTCTTTAGGTTTTCTTGGGTTTTCTGTTTATTTGTAAAATCGATAGATTTTCGTTAGGTTTTTTTTACTTTAGAAATAAACCGAAAATTTTAATAAATTTTCTGTTTATTTCTAAGTAAAAAAAACCTAGAACACTTCACAAATAAAACAGAAAACCTCAAGAAAACCGCCGTTCGGTTTTCCAAAATTTAAAAGAATCGAGTTAAATCTTTGATTTTACTCCATTCTTTTGAATTCTGGAAAACCTAGGCACTTGACGGCACTTGACGGCACTTGACGACACTCCACAAAATTATTTTACAATAATTAAAAATCAAAATTATTTATTTAAAACTCAAAAATATTTGAGTTATCCGTCAAGTTCAATAATTCTAAAATTCAGATCGTTTACTAACTGCTTAAATAGATATTACTATGTAATCAATAAAAATTCAAATAAATTTTATCCTTTATGTTCAAAATATGAACAAAAGGAAGTTATAGAAAATATTGATCATTTTTTATGGGTCTGTCCTTCCTATGAAAAAGATAGATTAATATTTTATAAAAAGTAAAAAGAAATAAATCTTAATGGACTAATTTCAAATCAAGACAGTTTGAAACTATTTTCATAAATTAATAATCGTGAAATCTATGATTTTACGCTTAAATTCCTGAAAGGGAATTAAAGTCTAAGGGCAACTAGAGTGTAATCTACACTTCTTCAATAATAAAAAAAAAAAAAATTACAAAATTTTTTTAATCCATTTCAGAAAATTATTTTTAACCGTAACAACTCGAACCTTAAATTGATTTTTATTTCAAACATTTCAAAATTTTTTTACTTTTTTATTCCCATTTCCAACATTATTACATAACAGATAGTCTTTGTTTTCAGGAATATTAATAAAAGATTTTTTTTCTGTATTGATTTGAGATAATTCTTTTGGTTAACCTAAAAAATTGATTTATTTAACTTATTCAAAAATAATGGTGCAGCTGTTCCAACATTACCATGTGAATTTATAAGAAAACTTAGAAATTGATTTACCATTACAAAATTTTATCCTGAATGACAAGCCGTAAAATGTTTCTAAAAGTTTATCATAAACAGGGAAAATTTATGATTAGAAAAAAAAATTATTTTATCCATTTTTTGGTTTCTTTGGTTTTGCAAAATAGACAAATAAATTTATAAAAAACTTACATTCATGTGGATCTTTAATTTCCAAAATTTCTAAAATCTCAGGTTTTTACAATTTTAAAAACAAAGATCGAAAAATACTTTCAAGTTTCCGTGATTTCTGTGATTTCCTTTCTTGATAAAATTTAATTTTTGTCTTACGTTTTTAAAACAAAAAAAATTCTTCTAATGATGTTAGTAAAATTGATATTTTTCTCTTATGTTATGATCGAAATTGAATTTTCTATTTCATAAAACACAATTTTATAATAGACAACCAATTTTTATGCCTTATAATATTTTCACAGTAGGGTTGGAACGGCTGTATTGATTTAAGAAGGATAGTTATAACCATTAAAATTTTAAAGTCATTTACAAATTTTACTCAGAAATTGTGTTTTTGTTAAAAAGATGAAATTTGATTTTTTTAAAATAATATTTTCTTCAAAATATTTTGGAATTGGGTAATTTTATCCTCAAAATTCAAAATCTGTTTTTTGATTCCAAAAAATCAAAAATTGAAGCATAATATAAAGCTTTAAGGATTAATGCAAAAATCCTTTCAAAATTATTCTATAATGTATTTTCAGGGTGGAGACACATGATGGATTCAAAATCTCCAATATAAATGGTTGGTATTTGTATTGTATACAGCAATTTCAAACCTGTTGCGCACGATTTAACTTAACTTAAAATTGAAATTTTCATTAAACTTTCTTTAAACTCCTTTCAATTGAAATGAACTATTGTTATTTTGGACTCAAAGCTTCTTGTATTGTACTTAATATCCAAAATCCCTTACAACATGAAATTTTTTTTAAATAATTTCAAAAAACTAAAAAAAAACGGAAAAGTTGTTTATGAAGCCTTTCATACAGGTATTCTTGAGTTTAGGTGTTAAAACCTTAATTTAGTTTTAACAGATCTTTAAGTTCAAAGAAAGTTTAATGAAAATTTCAATTTTAAGTTAAGTTAAATCGTGCGCACCAGGTTTGAAATTGCTGTATTTCGAATCCATTTGGTGCCTTAAAACTTAAGAAATATAAAATTGCACTTTACTTTTTTTCAGTGTGCATTAAGCGCTATCCAATTTTTATACTCTGTATGTATTGAAATTCAATGTATAAATCAATGAAAATCATTTAAAAGTTAGTAAATTGAAGGATATGAAAAATATAGCAAATTTTCATTTTGTAGAGTTTTTGAATGAAAAATAAAAAAAAATAAAACTTTTCTGAATATTCGAACAAAATTAGGTAAATTTAAAATCATTTTTTTTTATTTACATCTTACAGATCTAACTTTATGTAACAAATTTTTTATACAATCTCCATACACTGTATAATATTTTAAAATGAAGTGGGGGGGGGGTAAGTGAGGAAAGAGGATTTTGATTTTAGAACCCTTCAAAATGGTAAATTTCGAATTTGGATTATGAAAAAATAATTTTTCCAAATTTTTTCATAAATTTCAAGACAAAAAACTAAAATTTAAATTTTAACAAGATCTCTTGGATGAACATTCTTTTAAGTCAATAAATATATTGTTTGTCTTGAAAGTAAGATGTCTTAATATATGGTGATAATGTAATCATTGAAAATTTTGTTTTAATGAATAATAAACACCTAAATTCGATTAAAATATTGTTTGTCTCAACTCTTGATTCACTTTTTTAGTTGAATAAAGTTCCAGAATTATTTGCTGAAAATTGAAAAAAAAATAAAAATATTTCCAAAGTTTTTATTATTTTTTAGTTACTAAAATCAAAATAATTTAAAGATCAGCTGAAAGGGTTTCGAATTTAGCTTATTTTTCTTGAGTTTTCTGACAAATAATGAAAACAATTTTATTTTTTTAAAAAAATTGAAATTTCATTTTAATTTTTTAAATAAAAAAAAACATACCCTTTTTTCTGTATCAAGTAAAATACACATACCACCAAAAAAAAAAAAACACAAAAATAAAACCAAAATGGAAATAATACTTTTCTTTCCATAGGTTGAGGTATTGACTTTGTCTTTTATTTTTTTTTACTTTCTTCAATCAAAAAAAGATAAAATCTAACTACTGACAAATATCCAAATTCTAAATGGTTTTCTTTGAGGAGTATATTTGTAATTTTTCAAATCCATTTCGTAAGAAATAATCTCCAAAAGTAAATCTCATTAATAAAAAAGAGTGCCAAACCTCCTATATCTGATTAAGATTTAATTTTTTAAAGAAAATTTCTTCAAAAAAAAGCAATTAAATATTATTTTCCAGTCTCCACTCTAAACTGAATCACGTTTTTATCATTTAGATTTTGGAATTTGTTAAAGATGGTTTTAAAAAATTATTTAAAAAAAAAACAATAAATACCTTCTTACATTTCGAAAAATTGTAGTATTTCAATACATTACGTTTTTCAATACAAATCCATTTTGGAAACATAAATAAAGATATATTAATTTGGAATGGAATTAAGAGTAAATATCGAAATTGAACAAGGTTAAAATAGTTTAGGTAATCAATTTTTTGATCATAAGATATTTATCCAAAATAAATTAAAATCATGCCAGTATAATATCTTTGAATTTTTTTCATTATTAGTTTATTGAATCAACAATTCTCATCCAATTTCTAATATTCAGACAATTGAGAACTTAATATTATTTTTGATGTTGATAGCCGAAAATTAGAAAAAATAACTTATACCGAATTTTTTTTTTTTTTCTTTTCAACGGGGGGGTATTAATTTCCTCTTACAGCCGTTAGGTTTGTTTTTATTTTAAGAAATAAAAAGAATATTTATGGAAAATTTCTTTTTATTTCATTCATTAAAAAAAACTGTCTGTTAGATTTTCCAGAATTTAAAAGAATAGAGAAAATTCTTTGATTTTTCTCTATTTCTTTTGAATTATAGAAAAGCTAGGCATTCTAGGGTACTTTCCCTAATTTCTAAATTTTTGTTTAGAAATTTCAATAAAGAATCATAATTTGCTTTATCATTAATCAATGATAAAATAAATATTGAGTCTTTATTTTGAATAATATCAAAGATACTATTTTTTAATTGTTTATTATTTTTGTTTATTTGGATTAATTCCTTCATCCAAATTTTCCGATTTTTTTCATAGAATGAGCGTCTTTAGGTTTTTTTTAATTTAAGAAATAAACAGAAAATTTATTTAATTTTCTGTTTATTTCTTAAATTAAAAAAAACCGCTGTTAGCTTTTCCAGAATTCAAAAGAATTGAGTAAAATCTTTGATTTTTCTCCATTCTTTTATATTCTGGAAAAGCTAGGCACTCGACAGCACTCTACGACACGATCCCATAAAAAATGATCGATATCTTCATCTATTTCTAAATTGAAATATTTTTTGCACAAGCTACAAAATTTTGTTTTTAATTTATTTTTATCATAAACATATGAATATCTGTTTAGATAATTTGTGAAATTTCTTAATTTTAATATGGTAGTAGAGCTCTTCCATTTTAAATTATTTTTTGTTGTTAGATTTTTTTTACTTTTGCAAATTAAATGAAAATTTAATCAAATTTTCTTGTTGTTTCTCAAATTAAAAGAAAACCTAAAAAAAACCTAGGCACTCTACGGCACTTGGCCACAAGACTTTTTATTTATATTGTTATTATACCTAATAATTTTTAAATATTCTTGTCCTTTCCACACAGAACTATTGATTATCAATCTTTATCTAAAATTATTTAGATTTACATTTAATAATTGTAAATTTTCTATTTCCCAATTGATATTTTCATCATCTTTTTTTTGGAAAATTTTAATTGTTGTGAAATGTCATCAAACCATAGTATTTCTAATTTCTTTTTGAGTTTATATGTCCTTAATAAAATTAAGCACTATTTTTTTCTGATTAAAATTTTTTGAATCTAAGTTTCATATTTTAATTCAATTAACCACTGGGATAAATTTTTTTAGAATAAAAACACTCTCAAACTTTGAATATCAAAATTATTTTTTGAAATTACTGTGCACTTTTTTATTTTTTTTTTAAAAAATTGGATTTGAGAAAAGTTTGAAATCAAAGAAAAAGTTAATATATTAAATTAGAATGCTTTTCCAGAGAGTTTATCCTTTTAGTTTAACTTTTTTTTAATTTTACCATTTAAAACTAAAAAAAACATTTGAGGACCAAATTAGTGCCTTTTGTGAAAAGAAATTCCCCATAATTTAGAATTTATTTTAGTAAATGAGTTAAAACAAGATACTGAATCTAAAAATATACATAATTTCAAGTGTGATTTCAATGATTTTGGCAAAAAAAGTTTTCAAGAAAAAGTCAAATTAAAACTTTATTTATTTTTATTTTTACATTTAGTTTTTTTATTTGTATTAATGGAAAGTATTTGATCAGTTTTCCATTTTTAGTGTTTTTTGGTTCGTAGCAACATATCTTCTTTTGTAGATTGAAATTCTGACTTGATCAAGTTTTTTTTTAGTTTTATAAATTATTCTTGGAGAATGTGAATTGATTTTTTAGAAATTTTGTTACTTTTTTATTTATCCAAACATCAATTGAGTCGAAATCCTTTTGAATGGAATTAAAAATAACTAATCCATAAAATAATTGGCTAATGCATATTGATTTAAACATTTGTATATTTACTCCATTGGCCAGTTTTTTTTTGGTTAAAAATAAATTTGATTTTTTTAAAATTTTTTTGTACTTTTTTAAAGTTTTTTTGTAAGTATTTTTCTTTATCTAACCAAATTCCTAAATATTTAATTTCTGATAATAATTGATTTGATTTTATTGTTTTATCAATATTTGAATTCATTCCAAATTCTTGAATTATTTTAAAGATTATTATTAATTGTTTATCAATTTCTGGAATAGTTCCTCCCATTATTAAAATCAAGTCATCTGCAAACATTTGAACATGATGAACAAAATATTTAATTTTTTTTCAATTAAAAAGTGACTAATAAATCCAAACATCAAATGAGGAAAAGGGTCTCCTTGATAAACTCCTATTCCTTCTTTTTTATAATATTTTTGTAGCTAAATTTTGATTTTTTTATTTTTATTATATTTATTGAGAGCATACTGAATTAATATATGACTAATTGTGTCAAAAAATTTTTTAATATCGATTGTAACAAGAAAAAATTCTTTATTTTTATATTTTTTTTTGAGTTTTTCTAATTCAAAAAATAAATTTAGAACGGGTATTCTTGTATCTAATTTTTTTTAAAAAACTAAATTGAGAATCTGAAACTAAGCTCTTTTTCAAATAAAAGGGCACAAAAATTTCAAGAATTATTCATAAGTGAATCAAATTAATTGTAGTATCATTCTAAAATATAAGAAACGCTTTAAAACATAAAAAACACTCAAATGAAGATTTAAAACTCTTTGAAACAAAACAATAAAAATTAAAATTCAATATTTTAAAAATTGGTGTGCCCTTTTATTTGAAATGAGAAATCTCGTTTTGTAAATTGTAATGAAAAAAATTATAAAACCAATAAAAACCTTTGAACAAGGCGAATTGGGAAAAAGTTCTCAACATTTTATTGATAATTCTTTACACATCAAACTTTTGTTCTTTAAAGTCTCATTTTCAAGATAAAGTCTCAATTCATCTGATATTTTGTTAGAATGTTTTTTCTTTATTTCTCTTTTCTTTGTTCCATACATCAAACTAATAATGGTCTTTCTTAATTCCTATTTCTAGCTCATTTGAAATCAAACTTAAACTGTTTCCATTTATACACAGGTAGATTATTTCCAAATTGATTTCTTCTTATCTTGCTTTTTTTTCATTTTCCAACTGTTCAATATCCAAAAATAAAAAAAGCAAAAAATGAAAAAATGAATAATTAAAATGAAAATCACCAATAAGTAATTTTCTTATTAACAATCAAATTCGAAGGTATTGACGATTTGAGAGGTGTGCCCTTTTGTTTGAAAAATAGTTTAGATTCCAAGAATCTTCTATTCCTTTAAAGATAATTTTTCAAAAAAATCTTGGAAAAGTATTATTAATTGAGATTGGTCGATAATTTCAAGAAATTCCTTCATCACCAGCTTTATGTTTAAATAAAAAATTTTTGGGTTTTGATCTTATATTTTCAAATACTTTTAATTAAATAACCTTTATATTTTTTAATCAATTATTTTTTTTTTTTAAATTTTTTCAATATAAAATAAAATTTCAAATGTTTAATAAAATAAAATTTCAAATATTTTATAAAATTCCTTGTATAATTATATGAATATATTTACGCATTTTAATAAAATAGGAAAAGGGAGATTGTATAGGAGTTGAATTTGATTTCCAAAGTGGAAATGCTTTTCATTCTTTCGTTTCGAATACAAATTATGAAATCCCAAGAGTTGGGTATCTTTTTGGTACAGTTAATAACGATGGTTCAGTAACTGTTGATTTTATCTATGAACCTCCACAAAAAGTGCTTCCAAAAACTCAAAGAGTATATATTTTGGAAAATGAAGAAGAATTCAAATTAATGAAGGGCATTTCAAAACTATTGGGCTTAAAACCGGTGGGTTGGGTTGTTGCTCATAAGCCCAAAAGGTCAAAAAGAAAATTAATGAAAGCATGGCAGATCATTCAAGCGGCCCGTATCCAAGCCCGTTTTGGGGAGCATGCTGTTACGGTTATTGCGTGCCCAAGAAAGTCTGGAAAGGCACAGTTTGAAGCATATCAAGTAAGTAATCAAACCGTGGAGCTGGTAAAGCAAAATAAAGTTAAGCTTAGCAGTCGTGATTATACCCTTGATTTTTTTGAGCGAGTAATAGTTGAAAAAAAAAAAGAAATGTCAGCCGGTTCGTATTTCTTTATGATCACCATTCCAATTATAATCCATCAAAGTTTCTTAAAGAATAACTTTTTTATCGAAAATCGTGGTCCTTGGAATCGGGGAGACCTCAATGTTCATTTGATGACTAATAAAGAAAAATCTTGGGAAGAAAAATTTTCAGATCCTCATTTCCTATTATTCCTAGCCAAAATGGAAATTTTTTCCTTGAAAACAGATTTCCCAATGTTATGCACACAAATTAAAAATAAGGAAAAAATTACTTCAGGATTTTCATTGATGCTAGAAATGTTTCAAAATTAAAAATTAATTTCATATGTATTACTTCTCCTAATCGATTCGATTTTGTTTTTGAATAAACACTAAATTATCATAACCTTGATTATTTCGCATTTCTTTATCTTTCATTGTAAAATTTTTTTATATAATTTTCTCGTAAACAATAAATATGGTCTGCTTCATAGTTTTAATTTATCATTATGTATCTCGATTTAAATATCGCAATTTAAATGAACTCTAATTCAAAATTTTTGGCAAAGTAAAATTTAATTTTAAGAAAAAAAAAATCTTATTCTAATCAATTCTAGGGTAAATACTAAATTAAAAATCCATTAATTAATGAAATTTTAACATTTATTTCTCTTTTAGAATGCATGAAAAAACAAAAAGTAAATAATTATCATTTAAAAAAAAAAATATGCTCTGTCAACAATTTTGAAGTGGGATTTTTATTGTTCAAGATTAAATGTTTAAAAAACTCACCCTAATAAAAAAAACTTTTTTTATAACATCTATATAACATTTTGATAACAAAATTTCCTTTTAAATGATGATTTTTTCAATATTTTTTGAAAAAATATTCTTATAACAGGCTTATAACATGTTATAAAATTTTATAACACATTTTATAACAAACATACATGTTATAAAAGTTTTTATTATAAAATTTTATCACATTTTAAACCTTTATAACACCTTTACAACATGTTTATAACATGTTATAAAAAACTTTTTTTATTAGGGTCTTCATCTGTTAAAGAGAGAAATTTGAAGCGACTAAATCTGTGTATTCGAATTCAAAGAGTGTCTAGACATTTGTGCCTATAATCAATCATTTGAAGAATTTGAAACTCAATTTACAGTCAATCCAATGTTACTATGAAATTTTATCAATATCAAATTTTGATGTTGATATATATTTCTAAAAAGTTCAATCTGAGAATAATAAAGTTCATATTGAAAAAAAAAATTCCTAAATTACCCAATATTCGAGAATTTTATCTGATTTTCAAAAAATAAATTTTCAGTATCCAAAATTACTCTAAACATCAAAAATTCATTAAAAAACTACATAAAATATCCTCCAAAAAAAGAATTTATTTTTCGATTGCATTCGGAAAATATTTTTCATATCAACTCATTAATTGAAAAATATTTTCAATATAAGCTTTCTTATTCTTATATTCTTAGATTTAAAAATCTATATCAACATCAAAATTTGATATTGAAAAAATTTCACAGTAGCCTTGGAACAGCTGTAATTTTCCAAGATAAAATGAATAAAATTAGGAGTCTATTAAAAAAAAACAAAAGTAAAGAAAAGTAAAGTAATAAATAAATAAAGAATATAAAAATAGACAATAAAAAAAACTTAAAGTTATTGAATCTATGTGAATTTGCATGTGTAGGATTAGTTGGGATTATTTGGATTTGTGTTTGGGTTCTTAAAAGTGTCTTGAGTTATATTTGCCAATAAAAATTGACTAACGATATAATTGATATTTCTTTTGTTCTCTTTTTCATCATTCATTCGTCTATATTCTCTTTGGAAATGATGTTGAAGTCAATATTTTAATTTTTTTAGGTACCTTTTTTATTATTTATTAGTTTTTTGATAATTGTCTAATCTCCCTATGGAAATGGTTGAAATCATCACTTTTTTGAATCATGGGAGTATTTTCGTGTTTCCATTTTCAATTTGTCTATTTATTTATTCAAACTATTTCTGAGATTGATTCTAGTTTGAATAGAGTTTTTTGCTATTTACAATTTAGGTAAGACTTGGTATTTTTTTTGAAATTACCTTTGAATCTGGAGATTTTAGGTATTTTTCGAATTTCCAGTTTTCATCTTTTTGGTGTGTTTATTGGACTTTGTTATTCATGAATTTGGGGTGGAGTGTTTTTTTGATTTCTTCTTTTTCGATGTTCTCCCATACATTTTTTTCTATATCTAGTACATTTACATGTCGACTGCAAGGCAGTGTGTTTCACACGTATTAATTTCTTGGTTCAATTATATTTCCTCTTTATGTTAATTAAATTTTGGGTTGAGAATAAGAAAATAATGTTTGTAATATTTGTTGAATTTTTATTACTAATTATGATCCTGGAAATGGTCAAAAGAGGATTTAGTTATTGGTTTAAATCTTATTATTTAAGTTTGGAGTTGATCGATCTTCAACTTAGCTATTCTTTTGATAATTTTTAAAAATTTAATTTTTTAAAAATATAATCTAAAAATTGAGTGGAGATTCAGGATATTAAATGCTCAAAGTTAGGGGTTATGTTGAAAATTCTTGACATTATAATATAAAGAATTTAAATTTCATAAATAATAATTCTCTAATTTCGAAAATAGATGTGTTGAGGGATGATATGTAAAGTTGAAATTTTTTTGATTTTTTTATTCTACAGTAATTTCCACTTTGAAGGCACAAACTTTCAAGGAAATTTAAGGCACAATAAAAATCTCAAATTAAGGAACAAAATTCAGATTCTAGTAAAATAAATTGTAAAAAAAAAAAAATTACAAATTATTTTTGCCTTAAATTGAGATTTTTTTAGTGCCTTAAATTTCATTGAAAGTTTGTGTCTTAAAAGAGGAACTGAATCTAATTTCAATATAGAAATTTTCCACTTATTTCCTATTTGAATTATATTGGTGTTAACATTTTATTATTATTTATTTTTTTTTTTGGATTAGCTACTTTTCAATTGTTTATAAGTACACAAGAGTAAATATGAATGTTGTAAAAAATAGAGTTTTTCCAATTTTTGGGATAAAATAAGAGTTCCATACATTTATCCAAATTTTGGTAATAGATAATATACTTTATGATTATCTTAATAGACTAATAATAATTGTAATCAAAAAATCGTTTGGTGAACACCAATCTTTCAATATTAAAAAAAAATCATTTTCTAAAAAAAGTTTAAGTGTTTACCAAACGATTTTAAATTGAAAATCCATTCGTTCAAGCTTCAAAAAATTAAAAACTGGATTTTCTTTTAATATTGTTGAATTGTGTGTAATTGCATGGAACTCTTTATTTTTTCTCGAAAATTCTTATAACTCTATTTATAACAACATTCCATATTTACACTTGTGTAGCTATAAAAGAAATAATTTATTCAAGGATAAAAAGGTTTTAAAATTTGAAATAAAAAAAAATGATATAGAAATTAATAAGATATCAAGATCTGTTATTTAAAAAAAATGAATAATTAACCATTGAATAAAAAATCTAGTAATGAAGGTTGGTGATTTGATGTTTTAAGGTCAAATCTCGAGATAAAGAAATAAAATAAAATATATAATTTTATTGAGACAGGAGTAGTTCCTTAATCATTCAGAATTTGGTATTTTTCAAGATCCAAAATTACATAAAATGATATCATACTATTGGTTTTTATTAGCATTTTTCACTAAGCTAAATTTCTAAAATAGGGGCAGATTTTTCATCCTAAAAAAAATTATTTAATTGTTTTTTTAATTTGAATAAAAATGTATTTTACTAAAGTGTATCGAGATAATAACCAAAATATATTAATAAATAAAAAAATAGTGTAATCACTTGATTTTTTGAAATGCAAATGAAAAAAGAAAAAAAAATTAAAAAAAAGTTTGCCCCTAATTTTGAAATTTGGTTTAGTTTAAAAATCTTTTTAAGAATTATTTTTTTCAAAAATAACAAATAATAATTGTATTCTGATTCCATGGAATTAAAATAATGATATTTTAAGGGTAAAAAAAACTCTATTTCAAAAAAAAAAAAATATATTGACTTTTATCAAAGTAAAAAATAATTTTCTTATGAGGAATAAACATCAAAAACATCATTATTTAAGAAAAAGATGAATAAAATTAAAAAAATTCAAGCAAAAAAACCACAAGTATTTTTTATTTTTATAACCCTGAAATTCTTTCAAATTATTTTTTTCAAAAACCTAATTTTATGAAATTTTGCAAAGTATGAGAAATTATTAAAAACCTCAATTTAATAAGAAAATCGGTTGGAATTAAACATTAAAATAAAAAAAAGAATTATGTATTTTTATTTTTTTTTTTTTGAAAAGAACCAAAAGTAAAGTCTAGTTTAAAATGTGAACTAGGAAAATAATAAAAAGAAATTTAATTTCTTTTTTAAAAAATTGAAAAAAAAATCCAAACTTTCTATAATAAAATAAATATAAATAAAAAATTATTGAGATAATAAAATAAATAGAATTAATAAAAAGTTGAAAAACAAAAATAAGAATTAATATTAATGAATAATTAATCCTGGTTTTTGATCTTTAAATAATCAATTATTTTTTTAATTCATGTATAAAAAGTACATGCTTTAATTTTAATAGTTCATTAAAAAAATAATGAACTATTTTATTTAATAAATTAGTATTTTGATATGAGATGAGAAAAACAAAGATAAATAAATTTTTCTTGGAAAATTAATTAACAAGTTTTCAAGAAAGATAGAAAATAATAACTAATAAATAAAAATAATAATAAATAAAAAGAGATCTAAAAATAAAATTAAAAAAAACTAAAAAAAAATGAAATTATTTGTTTTCCTTCTTTTTTTCTTGATCTTCCTTTTTAGGTTTTTTAGATTTGCCTCTACTTGTTTTGTTGATGATCTGACCAAAAGTGGAAGCTTCATAGGTGATTTCAGCCTTTTTTGGGCTGGACACCCAACTAGGGGCTTCTGAGCACATTGCTATAGCTCTATGCAAATAGACCATATCCTTACAGTCGTATTTCTTGGGTCCTTTTGCGGGATAATAAAGAACCGTATGGAAGATAGGCTTTTTTTTGGGCTTCAAGTATTTTAAGAACTTAATTCCAGGTATACCGACGTCTGGGAGATCCAGATCTGGGAGATCAATTTTGGGCATCTCAAATGAAATACCAAAGTCTACATCAAGTTCCCCGAGCGAAAAGGAGGGTAATTCGAGATCGCCCAACAGGCCATTGGCGATTTGCAATAATCTTGTAATTTTCAATTTCTTTGGGGAAGGGAAGTTGATGTCTGGGAGATTTTCGCAATTCTGGAGAGTGTTCAGCAAGATTTTTTCCATGGGTGGGAAAGTGAAATTAGCTACCATCACTTGAGGGACCTCTTCGGCCTTTTGTAACACCTTGATCACATACTTGAGCAATTTCTTTAATGAAATTGGCTGAGGTGGTGGCAATTCAATATCCTTCAAGGCCTCCTCGCCCAATTCCTCGATCGATCGCTGCATTCCTCTGAAAAAGGATCCCAGGTTGGGCTGTTCGGGAAATTCCCAAACCAACTCCTTGGTTTCCATTAAAACCGAGAGGGATTCCTGTAGCAGCCACCCGACGGTGATTGTTGGGACATTGGGCAATTTCACCTTGGGCTGCTTGGATTGCTTTTCCCACACTTCCTCCAAGAGGGAGAGGACATCGATCAGGGCTGCAGGTGGGAAGTTTTCAATCTGGATGAATGGTAGGTTCGTCTTTTCCTTGGACAGCGACTTGGCCGCGATCTTAAAGACGTCGTGGAGCTTATATTTTTTCCTTTCGGGGATTTTCACCTTGGGTAAGTTCTCCTTCCCGACGATGTGCTTCTCAATGATCTTTTGGAAAATTTTCCCAATTTTGGGCCCCAGCTTCTGTGCGATTTTTTGTATGAGGATATTCGGCTTCTTTGTTTTCCTTGCAGAGACATACCTGATGCCCACATCTTGATTGTCCCCCAACGTTTTGACAGTCTCTAAACCTATTTTGGCAATCTCTTCGACCTGTTTGCCATCCATACCCATCTCCTCGCCGGTGAGTTTCAAGAGATCAGTGCCGAAGCCGCCGCTCGAGCCCAGCGATCCGTACAGGCAAAAGGACCAGTCGCTATACAGGAACTGATTGATGCTTTTCCCCTTCAGTTTTTTCTTCTTGTACCAGTAATGGAACGAATACATGGCTCGATCAGTGAAGCACAGCAACCGATCTTGCTTCGACCCTCGGTGGTTCACTTTCTTGATCGCGCACCCATAAACAAACTTTTCCAACTTGTTTTTTTTCTTCTGGATCTTTTTTTTCGATTTCCCCTTCAACTCGTCGCAATTGATATAATTGTCCATGAGGTTCTGAAAGGCTTGCATCTCAAATTTGTCTGGCTTTGGAAATAAGGAAGAGCTTAAGACCCATTCCAAATATTCAAAGTGACCCTCCCTTAAAAAGCATGACTTGGAGATATCTTTTAATAATTTGATTTTTTTTTTTAATTGCTTTTTTTTTAGCTCACCGTTTTCTAAAAATTTCTTTTCCAATTTTTTCAATTTGACAGCATGTTTGATCATTGTCTATTTTGTGTATTTACAATTTAAATGTTAGATGTTAGGTGTTGTGTGTTAGTTGTGAGGTATTAGATTTTGGTAATTTTAAAAGAATTATTTTTTTGTTTTTCAAGAAAAGAGTAAAAAGTTTTTCAAAAAAAGCAAAAAGATTTTGGTAAATGAAGTGAAAATTTTTTGATTTTTTTTTTTAGTTTTGATCTGAAAAAAATAAATTAAAATGAACGAAATTTACTCTAATTTCCAATTGGTTTGGATAGCTTCTTCTTAAGTGTTCCCAATGTGCATTAATTACAAGTATTGCTCCATCCATTACACAGTATTTATTTTTTCTTCCAGATCCCTTTTGGTGGACAAAGCGTATTTTTTTAATGATCGATTGGACCTTTGCTAACTTAATTTCGTCGCTGTGAACTGCATCGTAAAGCGCCCTCGAAACGTTTTGGAAAGAGTACCATCCGTTCCAGCATGTGAAATTGTCCAGTGCTTCCGTGAGATCAGAGCTCTGCTTGAAGCTCTCCCAATCGACCTCAAACTCAATTATGGGCTCATTTGTTTGGATCTGTAACGACTGCTGAAGCATTTGTAAGGCGTATGGGATACACATGATTTCAACCATTTTCTTGTAAGACTTCAATGTGAGTTGGAAAAGATTCCCTATATATTTCTTCAATTTCTTTTCTTTTAAGACACCCAGTGATCCTTTCCAGAGCGTGATCTTCAGCAAAAGTGTGGTTCCGTTCAATTCAACTTTTTTTCCCTTTGGAAAAATTAAGTATTTTAAAAAAAGAAGTGATAAAATTAAGTAAAGTGATTTTTGTTTTTTAACAGACAAATTTCTTTTTTTTTTTAATTGTTATGTTGATGTGGTGAAAAAAATCGTATAATATACCTTGTCTACGGATTGAACAACAATTGAGTCTAACATTTGTTGTATATCAGGTTTCCCACCATACTTTATAGCAAATTCTTGGATAACATTGATGAGTCTACCAAAAATAAAATATCCTTGCCATGAAAAAAGTGTTTCAGCCGCACGCTGTGGATTCTTACAATTCGAGATACTTTCCCAATCGATTGTGATTGGTATTTGCTTTTCCAAAATGTTAAAAAGGCCTATGGTGTAATTTTGTGTAAAATTGTTCACAGATATCTTTAATTCCTCAAAAGAAATTTCCATTTTTGTTTTTGTATTTTTGAAGAAGAAAGTTTAATAATCAAAAAAAAAAAAGTAAATTTTTGAAAATAAATAACTTTAAGGTTTCCTTCAAAAATAAAGAATATCTTTTTTTCAAAATCTTTCAGAAATATCAAATAATAGAGTTTAATGGGGTTGATTTCTTAATTCTTCAACTTTTCTTACACTCAAATTCTGGGTTTGAGACAAAAAAGAAATTTTGGATTGATATTTTCAGTATCTTTATTATTTTTTTTACTCATTCAAACAGTTGATCTCATCTATTTATTAATTACTTTTTGGTTTTCTTATTATCAGTTTTTCGGAAAACGTTATTTTGTCACTCTAATCAAGAATTCGAAAAAGTAATTGATCTAAAAATGCAAAAGAGCAAAATTTGCTACAAACAGAAATGATTTCATTGTGTTAATATTATAAAAAAATTCCTTACACAATCACAATAACAGATCTCATATTTCTGAAAAAAAAGATGAATTTTATAAAAAAAAAAGTAAAATCAAGAGAAAAATCAAAACTCACCTACAAAGATTCTGATATGAGACCTTTTGTTTACTCTTTCATAAATATTGCTTTACGATTGAATTTCCTTCTTTTATTTATGATGTGAGAAATAAATGATCGTCTTTTCTATGATATCACCTTCATTGTCTCCTTGTTTACAACGGACTTTTTATTAACTTGAAATTTGCATTTTATTCAAAAGAGTTGAGCAATTTCAACTTTTTTTACTTTATCCCAAAAATCGCTATTGAGAAAAGATAAAAAAGCAATCTTGTGGAATAAGGAAGAGTAGATGTTCACAACCAAATGAAAAGTAAAATTTCTTTTTTGACCTTTTCCATTTCAAAAATAATTAGAACTATAAAAGTTTTTGATTTTAAGAACAGTTTTGAAGGAAAAGAAATTTTTACTAAGGTTTGTGATTGATAAAGAATGAAAAAAGGTGCATTTAAAAATCACTAAATAGTAAAACCATAGAATTAATTTGAAAAATAAATTGAACAAAATTTTCATTACTATTATTTTCCCTTTAAAAAATGAAATTTTTTGTTCACATTCCAAAAATATTTTTCTAGTTTATAGGCTGAAAAAAATCCAAAGATCTTTACGAAATAGTTTAGAAATTATATTTTTCGACAATAAATTTAACTTCCTTAGTTAACTCAAAGACAAAATTGTTCCTCTGCTAATTTGATTGTAAGAGTAATAATTGCTATTCATTTTCGAAATTGAAATAAATATTTTCATTTATGAATTAGAAAATAAAAGTATCTTGTTGTAAAGATCAAAGTTAAAGAAATTAATCGTTTTATTCACTCATTTAGTGATAAGGTATTTTTTTTTTTGATAGTTGTGGTTCTTTGATGATTTATTTGGAAATAAATAAAGATTTTTGCACAATTTATATTCGCATTACGAATATTCAAATTATCAGTCTGAATTAATTTTTTTGACTTTTTTCGCTTTATTTTAGATAATTCTTCGAAAGAAATAGATTTTAATTTGTGGTGATATACAATTATTGACTTAATCGTTTTTTTGGTAGATTAAGAATTGAGAGAACCAAATGTGCAAAAAGTGATGTCTTAATATTTTAAGTTTTTTTCTAAATTTGTATTTTTTCAAAAACTATAAAACTTTTCGATGTTAAATGGTGGGAAAGGTTTCTTGGTAACGAACTATGAGGTTTTATAATTCCAACCAAATTCGATTTAATAATAGAATAAAAATGAATGTGGAAGAAATAGTAATTCACAAATCTAAAATGCTTTTCATAAATCAAAACACAAAAACAAATCCAAACATTTTTATTCTGTCATTAAATAGTTTTTTTTTTAGCTATTAGAAACCTCAAGTTTGTTTACAAGAAACCTTTCCCGTCAGGCGCATATGAAAAGTTTTATATACAGTCCTCAAAATAATGTTTGCACAGCGACTATAATCCGTGTTTCATAATATAATCCTGTGTTTTTTTTTCTTCTTGTTCCAATGCAACATCCAATAAACTACCTAATAGTATACCTAAGTTCAAATCAATTTTGAAAGTAAACGTCTGGATGTTTTCAGTAAAATTTAAATTATTAGTACAATTTGTTGAAAATTTTTCATAATATTCTCAAATTTTTGGAAATTTTTTTGTTTTTTTGATATCAATTTTTTCTACTTTTTGATATATATTTTCCAATTTTATCCTTCATTTTTAGAAAGAACTATAAATAATAGAACTTTAAGAAATCAGTACTCTATTTATTTAGGGTTTAATATCAGTTTCTTTGACCGGTTGATGTGATCGTTCTTCTATAACAAAAAAAGACACTTTTTATTTTGAAACATGGATTAAATTTTTTTGCAGGTATTATTTTGACTAGAGCAGTTTTTGGAAAAATGACAAATTTCGTAAAAAAACTTAAAATATTAAGACATCACTTTTAGCTAAACACTGACATGAAAAAATAAAATTGAAAAAAATAAGTTAGATAAAACTACTACGTTCCTTAATCTTCCATCTTGAATATTAGAGACTTTATACGTTATCAATCAAAATCACAGAACTTCAAATTCATAAGTCTATTATATTTATTGTTATTAGTATAAACATGATTTATAAAAGTCTCTAATCTAGAAAAAAGGTCTGTTTTGGGGGTAACAATTTTTAAATGGATACCATTACCATTATGAATTTTGCTTAAATTCAACTTTAGAATATTTTTTCGAATAGATAATAATCATAGTTTTGAAAACACTCTACTATTCTTTTAAAACTCAAATACGGAAAAAAATTTTAATTGATGATAAATATTGTGACTTTCCGAGGGTTTTTTTACCTTTTGAAATAAATCGAAAATTTATTGAATTTTCTGTTTGTTTAGTTATTTATTTATTTATTTATTTATAGAAAGGAGTAATTAAAGAAAATTTAACGGATAAAAAAAAGAGAAGAAGAAAAATAATTAATATATATATATATATATATATATATATATAATAAACTATTTTTCAGTCAAAGGGGCCCAGTTGTAATGGTATAATACACCTGTTTAAAGGGTTTGCATAGATATTAGAAGAAAAAATTTTTTTTGGAAATTTTCAAAATTCAAATCATTTTTTCACATTTATACACATTTTTGTTTTTTTTTTCGATTTTTTTTTTAAAACGTCATTCATTTGCAAAAAAATTTTTATTGCAAGATCAATAGTCACTTGGTAAAAACGTGTTATTCTAATGTCATTGAAATCATGTAAAGATTGTTGAGAAATCTATTGATTTCTATTGCAATTCAATTCGATCTTTGATCTTGATATTTGTTTAATAAATGTGAAAAATTTTCACTTCATTTTCATTTCCTTTTTCAAATAGAGACCACAAATACCAACAAACTTTGTTTGGGGGCTTGATTTATAAAAGAAAAGTATGGAAAATGAAGTGAAAAATGTTTCATATTTATTATTCAAATACCAGTAAAAGTTCAAAACGAACATCCTTGTTTTTCTCAAAAGTGCCCTAAGAATTTGAGTTTTTCAATTTTTAAGATAAGCTATTGATTAATTAGTTTTCTTTCAGACATATATCAACAATTATTTGATGTGTATTATTCTCTTTATTTCTAATTTGTTCTTCAAAGGTCAATTATATAAAATAATTGATATTTGAAAAAAACCTTTGGGCCCCTTTGACTGAAACAGAGTTTAAATTTATCATTTTCATGACGAAATAGAAACTATCAACATCCTGAATATACAGGAGGGGCAAAAACCCGATAGAAAGATTATCAATTATCGATAATATTCCACATTTCGTGATTAATAATTGGTACTCCACTACTCTCAGAGTGGTGCAACTGGGTAATCGAATTTAAATATTTTTTACTATTTTAAAGATTTTTTTTTTTCAATTTTCTGTTTATTTCAAAAAGAAAAAAAAACATAACGGAAAATCAAAAAAAAAAAAATATTTTTTTCAATTTATATCAATAAATAATTCTTTAATAATCCAAATTATAGGTTACCTATTGGAAAGATATTTATTAAATTTAAAATACTTTTAAAATTTATGATTATAATATTTTAACCATGAAAAAAAAATATTCAAATTTTTTTCTATTAAATTTAAAAAAAATCTAGAAAATTTGGTTTTTCCAACTTTAATTATTAAATATCTATAAAAATAATTTTTGATCCCAGATCTTTTATTAACCAATAATTTTTATTATAAGTGAAGTTATCAAATAGTAAAAAAGTAGCAACTGTTTAATTTTTTTTTACAAAAAATTTTTTCAGGTTAAAAATATTTCAGAATTAAAAAAAGAAAATAGGCTAAATTTAGACCCTTTTAAATTTCAAATAATAGTTATAGTAATTCTTACAATTATTGGCTTTTTACCCTTACACCTTTCGACTAGATGTACATTTTTGGATTTTTGAGTGGTTAAAGCTCTAGTCCCTATATAAAAGCAAAAAATGACCTTTTTTTTTTTTTGGCATTTTTTTTAAATAAACTTTTTTGGAATTTCTTTAAGTTATAGTTATGAACTAAATATTTGGCTAGGTTTGAATAGTAACCATTTTTACATTTCATAAAACCTTTTGTTCATGCTGTTTTTGAAAATGGAGATTAAAAAAAATGGTCATTATTTACCATTATATTGTGACTAGGGTTTTAATTTCTCATTTTTTATCAATTCTGAAAACTCTTTCAACCTGATCATAACAATTCTGAAGGCTTTGCAATTGATTTTTTATTTATACTTTATACCCTGTATGGCAAATTGTATAATGCAGGCAAGAATAGCACAATCCATACACATACTTTCAACACTTTTTCAAACTTTAAGACTGAATATCTGCAAGAATTCAAATACCGAGATTTCATCATAATTTTTCAGATTTCAAATACTTGATACAAACTACGATAAGCCAAAAAAGGGTAAAAAATATTATTAATTAAAAAAAGTTAAGTTTGAAATTTAATTGAAATTTTAAAAAGTTATCTAAAAAAAAATATTTGTAAGCTTTAGAAAAACCTGAAACTCTTTTTGTGAAAACTTAAAACCGAAAGTTGTTGAAATTCCAAGTTTTTAACATACTGAATTGTAAAAACTTCTAAATTGAAAGTTATTGAATTTTGATCTTATAATTCCTTTCAAATTTTAGAACAATGTCAAAAAAACAAAATTGTAGTTGAATAAGTGACCATAATTTTTCTGTTATTTTTGTTAGTGGCTCTAAAACCATAAATATTTAAGAGAACTATAAAAAATAATGTTGGACAGTTTTTAGTTTTTGGAATCGAAAAACAAAGCAATTCGAAAAAAAAAAAAACTGGCAGGAATAAGGGTCTTCAATATTTGGAGTGAAAAAAATACCAGAGCCAAAAAAAAAATGTTTAACAAGATTTTTAATTGTCAATATTAGGAAAATTGCTGTGTAATATTTCTTTTATTTTTAATCAAATCCTTTTTATAAATAACCAATTTTTTTATGAAGCCAGTAATAACCCTAATAAAAATTTTTTTTTATAACATGTTATAAAAGTGTTGTAAAGGTGTTATAAACGATTAAATTGTTATAAATTTTTATAATAAAAATTTTTCTAACATAAATCTTTGCTATAAAATGTGTTATAAAAAATGTAACATATTATAATCCTGTTATAAGAATTTTTTTTCAAAAAATATTGAAAAAATCATATTTAAAAGGAAATTTTGTTATAAAAAGGTTATATAGATGTTATAAAAAATTTTTTTATTAGGGTAAACCTACCTAAAGTCCATTAAAGTAGGATTTCTAGAGAAATTTCAAGCAATTTTTTGATAGCCATAAGTAGATCTTTTTTTTTTTTTGAAAAACAATCACGGTTTACTAGAGGTTTACTAGGGTTCGGAAAATTATAATTTTTATAGTTGTTTTTATATTGATTAAAAAGTGTTTTGAACAAGTGGAATTTCATTTATCATCATTCTAATAATTGAATGAGCTAAAATTTTAAAAGTTTGATTCTTAAAAAAAGGATTTGATTGAAATATTTGAGAATTATTTATTTATTTATTTATTGTTGATTGATTGTAAATATTTGAGTATTATACTACAATTTTCCGATTATTCACAATTAAAAAAACCCTCTCTATTATTTTTATCTTCAGTATTTTTTCACTACTTTATATAAATTTCAAAAACAACAGGTTCAAGAACAAATACATCTTTTACCATTAATGAAAATTTTAACTAAATATTTTTCTTTGAAAAATAATTTTTTTGAGTATTAAATGATATTGGTATTTTGAAGTCTAAATACCTTTGTATCTGTATTTATGAAAAGGAATGCAAATCAAAAAAAAATGTATCAGAGTGGTTCTTTTATTATTAAATTAATTAAACATTTTTTATTTATTAAATTTTGGGTATTATTAGATTGTATCTTGAATGGAGAAATTTATTCAAGTGAATGACCGAAATTAATCATTGGATATAGCCATTTCCACTTTTAAGTCAAAAACTTGAAACAAATATTAACTCCAAAAATATTTTTAATGTAATGTAAAAAATACAGATTCTAGGAAATATAATTTGTACAAAAAAAAATTCCAAATTTTGTGCCTTAATTTGAGACTATTTTGTGCCTTAAATTTTGTTGAAAATTTGTGCCTTAAATTTGGAAATGACTGTAAATTTATTAAATAGACCTGAGAAGGTATGTCTTTTGAATAAATCTTTTCTTTTTGAATACCAAATCAGAAACAATCACCTTTCTAAAGAAACCTTTGTTGAAATCAATTATGATAAAAAAAAAAAAAAAAACCAAATTATATTTTCAACAATTTTTTTCTTCATCTTCTTAATGTAAATGAATGAAAACAAGTCATTACCTAGAATTGTCGCCATTTCCCTCTATTAATTTTTAAAAAAACCTTTTTTAACCAACCTGTTTATCAAAATTCAATTTATAAATACTTCGATTTAAATAAAAACATGCCAAAATAAACAAAATGATTTCAAAGATTAAAGGAAAAATATTGTATATTGAATTTAAAAATCTACACAAAAAAAAACTGCATAAGATTCAACCCAAAATACAAGAAAAATTTTTAAAAATTAAAGTATCGACATTCGGAATTTTTTTGAGTTCTGACTATAATGGAAAATAAATAATTATCAAATCAAACAAATATATTTAATAAATCTTTATTTCTGTAGAGGAATTTATTAAATTTCATATTTTCTGAACTAAAAACCAGAAGTAGATGAATTAAAAATAAAATTAATTAAAAAGGGGGAACAATTTGGAATATTAAAAATAATTTGAATAAATACATTATATTTTTTTTTTCTTGATAATTGTTTATATTTTTTTTGATCTCCTTTTTTTAATTGATATTTTTATATTTTATACTCAAATATATCTTATCCACCTCATATTTATGAAAATATAAATTTATTTAATCAATTAAATGATTTTAATTATTTTATTTGGAATAAAAGGGGACAATTAAAATTTATTAAAATTTACCTGTCCCGAAAAAAAATTAAAAATAAATTATCTTATAATACTTTCAAGTTTCAATATTTCTTTTCTTTCTAAATACAGTTTTTAAATTTGTTTTTGAATCAAAGTATCTTTTTATCTTATAGTTAACTGTTGTTAATATAACCACCATCAACTTGGAAAATCCATGTATAAAACCAAAGTATATTACTTTTTTCTTCAAGAACTACCAAATTAAACTATTACAGAAGTAAGGAATACACAACCTGTAAAATTTAGATTTTTTGTGAAAATTTAAACCCCAAAAAATATAAATTCGAGTAACGTAATATCAAAATTATTTTATTTTACAAAAAATAGAACTAATAATTGAATATTATTTTTAATCATTAAAAAAACAATAAATTGAATAAAAATTGATAAAAAATACGAAAATCTTTGAACAATGTTTATTCATAATTTAAATTTTACTCAAAATACCAAAATAATTGCCACCAAAATTAATTTGACCCAACACATAACTGAACACATCATAATGTATTATATTGAAACAAGAATAAAAGAATCAGAAGTTTAATTTGGTAAATAGATTAAATGCATCCTACATAAGTATTTTTCACTACTAACTTATAATTTCCCCTGAACCTATTCCTATAAGAGCTACACCCCCTTTCAAATCAAATAAAAAGAAAATTACTGATAAAAAAAACTTCTGAAAGTGTTCCATAATGGAGGTTTAATTTACCCACTGGGAATTTCATTTATAAAAAAATAAGAAATTTTCACAATTTCATCAATTTACACAATTTTACCTTTCTTAGATCCTACCAAAAATTTGATTTTAAAATTTCATAATTTCAATTTGAAATCTATAAACATTAAACAATTTTTATAATTGTTCTAAATATTTTTTTTAGTTCCTTTTACAAGTTTGAAATGTTTGAAAATTCGAACTTGTAATGGAAAAGTGCTTGAATTTATTTTTTTTTTTAAAAATTTCCCTTCAAAGATCTATTTGAAAAATGATTTTTTATGATTTTAACTTTGAAACAAGTAAATCGTGGGTCAAATTTCTTCAGAATGAAATTTCTCTTTGAGTTATGAATGTAAAATAACACAACGCTCAACACCCTGCCAGGTGTGAACTTCGTCCTTAAAAGTTGACTTTTCTCGACACTACTTCTTAATTACAAAAGAAATTGTGTAATTTATACAAGAAAAAAGATAATTTAAAGACAAAGTTTACCGATAGTAACAATGCTTACTAGCACCCGAGAAATAATTGACTTTATCATTTTTTCTCAAAATTGTTGCATGAAAAATGTCTTTTTTTAAATGGAGAAAAACTCCAACAAAGCAATCAGAAAGATCTTCAAATTTACGAATACTATTATCACAAGATCCACCAGTGCAACCTACAAACTTTGAAAACCATCAACCAGGAGGACTTTACTTGGCAAAATTATGGAAAAAAAAAAAAGTCTTAACAGATCCCGTAAGTACTCATTAGAAAATAAAAAAAAACAACAACTTTTATTCTAAGGTGAAAATTTTGGATACAAAGACATAATTGTCTTTGAGTGGACACACAGAACAATTTCAGAAGTTCACCATTTTTTCACAACAACCCCTCCTTTCCTATCAACATAATTTTTTTCCTTTTTTTTTCACAAGCTTTCCTAGCTCATTGAAAGTAAAAGTTTAACAAAGATGTCAGATCTTTTTTTGTAAAAGAAATTCCAATTCTTAGATAAGTACCTTGAATCAAATGTCCAAAACAGCTTTCAAAAGTACCTTTAAAAGAGACAACAAACTTCAATAAATCTGATTTTCAGCAATCCAAATCAATTCCAAACAACCCGAAAATTTTTTTTCTACCTCATCAAAGAAATCAATTGTGACTGTTTGAAAGAGCAAATTAATTGCTCAATTTTTGAGATCGTGAGGTTAATGACAAGGAATTTTTTTATTCACCAATAGAAAACAAGTTTCAAAGTAATTTGTCTGACCTATTACAGCTCTTTTGAAAAAAGTTTTTGCGTGTTATTCAAATTGCTTGAAAGAGTGGGTCAAACAGTTCGAACAACAATTTTGAAAACTTTTTGCACACCCTTTTTTCAAGAGCTGTGTCTTTAAAAACTTTTCAAGCTCGGTAATGCAATTTTTCAAAGAGTGAGGAAATTAATTTTTTTATGAGTATGTGAGAATTTAAACTTTTTTACAGTTTTCTGTTTAAATAAAGCGAAGGAATTTTTTTTATAAAAAAGTACTTTTCTTCGAACTCCAACCTCTGGCCCACATTTAAAGGTTGGTCCTTCAATTTATTAAAGTAGAAAACTATGATAAACTTTTAATTCTAACAAAGTTTTCACTTTTTGAAAATTTAAAAAAATAAAAAATAAAAATAAAAATACAGAATACTTTGTAGTTACTATAGACATACAAAAATGTTTTGACTCTATACAACACTCGTTAATATATCAATCTATTAAAAAATTTATCAAAAATGAAACAATTAAAAATTGGCTCTTGAGATATTACAAAAAAGAAGGAATTGGAGTTTATCAAGGAGATCCCTTATCACCAATTCTCTTCGCATTTATATCTCATTTCCTACTAGAAAAGTTAAAAACTTTAGCTGTTCATGTTCAAATGTATGCAGATGATCTTATTCTTATTATGAAAGGGCCATTAATCTCTCTAAAAATTAATTTAGAAAGGATTTTTGAAATAATAAAAAGATTCGGGATGAACCCACATAATAAAAAAACCAAATATAAAAAAGAATTAAAAGATATTTTTTATCTTGGGATTTGGTTAGAAAAAAACACACATCTTGAATATAATTTCAAAAAAGTAGAAAAGTCCTTGGAAACACTTAATCGATTGTTTCAACAAAATAAACTCAACAATGGAGTCAAAATAACTTCTTTCAAAGCTCTCATTTTAAGTCAACTTTATTATGGTCTTGAAATATTTGACTTGAAACAAAATGATTTTGAAAGAATTGATAGATTTATCAATAAATCAGTCACAAATTTCTTACAAATTAATATCCATTCACCTCGATTAATTTATAAAACTGAAGCAAAAATTGATCTCGCTAGATTAAAAGTATACCGAAGAAAATATAAATTGATAGAAAAATTAGATTTCTTAAATTTAAAAAAATTAAAAACAATACTAAATTTTCGAAAATTGGAAAATGAAAATATTAATTGGCACACTAAGGGATTAAAATTATTAGATTTAGAATTAAAAGTTTTTCGATTAACCAAATTGGAAAATTCACCTAGTTGGAAAGTTCAACAATATCTAAAAATTATAAAACAACAAAATTGCAATTTCAAACAACAAAAATATTTAAACTGGAAAGCTTCAAAAACAATTCTAAAATTTCGAAATTTTACTAATTGTTTAAATAGGTACTCTTATGTAACAAGTAAAAATAAAAATAAAAATTGTGATTTATGTAAAGAAAAGTTAAATATTGATATCATTGAAGATTTCGATCATTTTTTATTGGACTGTCCGGCCTATAAAATAAATCGAAAAATCTGGATATCTGAATTTTTTGAAAAAATAAAAAATTAATAATATCAGAGATATTATTCATAAAAAGAATTCATCATATATATTATCATTAGTAAGTGATAATAAAATTTGTGATTCTTTAACAAAATTTCTAAAAAAAAGTTTAGAAATTAGGGCACACAGGAGAAAAGCAATTTTCTCTCTTCAAAAAAAAAAAAAAAAAAAAAAAAAAAGTTTTCACTTTTTAAAAAGACAAAACCTGATAAAACTTTAAAAAAAGTGAGAACTTTTTTAAAATGGCTGTATCAAACGGCTCTATATTTGATCTTCATATTAAAAGCAAATTACTTTTGATCTGATTTAATACAGTTTGTGATTTAGTAATGTACTTTAAAAATTTAATATGAATTTCTATAAGTGATTGAAACCAAATTATGAAAAGAAAGAAAACCCTTCAAAAATAGAAAAAAAAGAAACCAACAAAAATAAAGTTGTTCAACATCAACTTTTTCAAAATTTTCAATTTTGATTGTGAGGTATTTCCAAAAAAATGTCACATTTTTTTTTGTACAGTGGTGTAAATAACCCGTTCAGACAACCTTTAACCCATTACTAAAATTTAACTCGTGTTTTTTTTTTCAGACTTGGGTATTGGAAGACCAGAAGGCACTTATATTTTCTTGGTATAGATTCAAATTGACTTTAGAGGTTAGATCTTTGATTAATCAAAATGGCTAAATTATATTAAATGCTTTTGTTTCAAAAATTTCATCATATTTACAAAATTTGTGAGATTAAATGTTTTTTTTATAAAAATTCAAAAAATGAAATTTTGCTCATTTTTTGTCAAAAAAGTACATTTTAATCTTTCAATATCTTCATAATTCTTTTTTAAAATTTATTTAAAGAACCCAATTTCTTGTTTATATACTGCTTTCATCCCATTGATTTGTTTCTTTTATTTCTAATTTCAGCCAATATTTTTTGCATGAGTTAAATTTTGGTAATGGGTTAAAATAAAAAACATGGGTTATTTACACCACTGTACATTTCATAAAAAATCCTCTTTTCTCGTGTATCTATTCGTAAAATTGCAATATCAATTTAAGTGAAATATTAATACTTGTTGAGTCAATATATATTATATTGATTTAAAAATATGTTCGTTGAAATATTTCTAAAAAATGGAAAAAAAAATTGTACTTTTTTAGATAAAAACAATATAGAAATAATTTTTATAAAAAAACTGACAATACGGAAAGGGTACAAATGATTTTTTAAACGAATAAAATACAGTTATATGTTTTTTTTTTCTATTGGAAAAATTGTCGAGATTAAAGAAGTTATGGAAATGAAAATTATGAACTCAAAAAGAAAAAAGTAACAAAGTTCAAAAAAGTAAAAAGAAAAAAATAATAAAAATTTCTTTAATTTCATTTTTTAAAAATTTTTTGAATTAAAAATTTTCTGAGGATAATTATTTCCATTATTGTTGAAAAAAGTAAAAAAAAATAATTCAAACTAATTTTTCAAAAATAAATATACCTGGATAAAAATTCCAACTCGCTTCTGTTTTCCTTTTCTAAATTATTGTTCAACAAAAAATAGAATTTTTATTTACTATTAGATAATTGATACTACTATAATTTTAGTTATAAGTGTTTTTATTCTTTTTGAGGTGTTTTTATATTTTGAAAGTTTTTAATTTTTTTTAAATTGCAAAATATAAATACAATATTTGAAATTATATTTTTATTTATACTATTTTAAACAGCTAACGATACAATACACTGTTTCCAAAATACTAAAAAAATTTATTTTAAGAGTCAACAAAGAGTGATTAACAATTTTGAATATTCAGATAGTTATCTTAGAATTGAGTTTAAGAAAGATATTTTAACATTACTCAATTTTTTTTTTACTTTATAGCAAATTGCTTTAACAAAGAGATATGAAAGTTAATGATCCCGATTTTATATTCAATTTTTCCAGTGCGAAAATTTGGAGTTATTTTTTTCATTTTGTTCAGAAATAATTTTCCAAAAATTTTTCATCTGAATAAAATTTTCAAATTGAATGAAAAACTTATATTAGTATTTTATCTTTAAAAAAAATCATTTATAACGTTATCATATTACCATTTTTTATTGAAATTGGTCATACCTTTTTTTGTGCAAAAAAAGTTGTGAATTGTTTTTCATATTTTTAAATATTATTGTGAAACAATAATTAATAATTTTTTATTTTTTCAAAAAATAATATTATCAAAGTATAAATATTGATCTGAATTTTGATTAAAAATTTCAAATAAAATTTTGTAAAAACTAAACTCTTTTTCAGTCAAGGGGGGCCAGTTTTATTGAAGAAATAGAACATATTCTATGAGTTTAATTCATTATTCTTCTCAAAATAACATTTATAATTTTTAAATCTGATCATTTTTTCTCGTTTTAATTAATTTTTTTTTTTTTTTATTTTGTGATTTTTGCTTTTTTTTTTCTTCTTTTCTTTTTTAATTTTTAGATAAAAAATAAATTTGAAAATAAAAAATGTTTGAAATTCCAAATTAATATAGAAATAAAAAAAAAATAAGGTTTTGTATTTTCTTTTAAAATTTATACATTTACAATTAAAAAATCTTATTGTCAACAATTTTAATTTTCCAAAGAAATTGAGAAATTTTACACCAGACATTCCAATGAAAGGGTCCCAAAAAATTTTTATTAACATTTATTTTTATTGTTTTGTGCGGGTATTTCCATTATGATTATCAAATCTAATCTGAAGTGCATTATTTCTCGTATTTCTAAACAATTCAGAGTTTGGTTAATTCCAAAAAAAAACAAAAAGTGAATTTTTCATTTTTGGCTGTTCCACTTTGAGTGAAATGGAGTTCATTTCTCTGATAGTAAAAAAAAAAAAAAAAAAAGATTTTGATTTCTTCATTTAATTTTCCTTTTCACCATTAAATATTTATTTAAAAAACTATAATAAAATATCTAAAAAAAAAAAACGAAATTAAAACAAAAAAAAAAATGAAAAGGAAGCTATTCATAATTGGTTTTGTTTATTTGCAAAATTTTTTATTTCAAGTTATTCTGAATGGAATCCAAACATCGATGAAAAATTTTTAGTCAAAAAAACATCTGATGAATTAATTTATCTGGATTGTGCGCATCCAAAGGGGTTATTAATAGAATCATTACGCGCGTTTGATCAATTAATACGAACTGTCTTAGCTACTCCATTATCTTCAAATATTGAGATAACTTATGAAACAACATTAGTTTGGTCTTATCCTGTGATTGGCATGTTGCAAATATTGGTGAGGTCCACTTACAATGCTTATTGGCTAGTTGATAATGGTCTATTAGAATTGATGAGTATTTTATTACAATCCATTTATTCGCTATTTGCATCATTGATAAATGATTTAAACAATGATTCCAGTTTAAATAAAGACAATAATAAAAAAGACAATTACACCCAAATTAAGTATCATTCTTGTAACGAAAACCAGATCAATAAATTTTTGTTATTTCAATCAATTTTCCCATTTTTTTCAAAATTGATTAACATTTTAAACAAAAGTATTGGCGAAGAAACTATTACACAATTATTAAATGAAACAAAATTTTGGAGTCTTTATATGGGCTTTCTAGAAAACTTAATTGAATTACAAAATAGAATAATTTTTACAAACAGCCTTTATCAAATCCAATACGACATTTTAAAATTTTTAAAAAAGAATTTCATACAATTAAATGAAAAAAATCAAATCCAATTAATAAGAATATGCTCAAAATTAATTTGCAAGCCAAAATTAAATAATAATTTATATAAATTATGCATGTTTGGTGAAATAGTAGAGGAAGAAAATGAAAAACCCCAAAAAATGGAAAATAAAAATGAAAATGAAAAAGAAAAAGAAAAAGAAAAAGAAAATAAAAATGAAAATGAAAATGAAAATGAAAAAAAAAATGAAAATGAAACTGAAAACACCCTTTATATAAATAAACAAAAAAAAACAATTAAATTTAAAAAAAATAAAATATTATTAAATAAATTTCAAGAAATGATTGAAGAATTTTATTTCTCAGAAGACTTAGCATTTATTGAAAATTATTCATCAAGTAACAAAGAAATCAATGAAAATGAATTTAATAATCGAATTTTAAATTTAAAAATTATTTTGAAAATAATTATCATAAACCCAATGTTTGAAAAATTACATTTAAAGGCGATTGATCTTAATAACTTAATTGAATTGTTATTTTGGATTTATTTGACATTTTTACCCAAAAAAATAAATTTTTTTTTAGCAAATAATGAGAAAGAAATAAATAAAATTTCTTTACAAAATTTTCATTTAAAATCAAATATTAACAATATAAATTTAAATCTTGGAAATATTTTCAAAAATACCGAAATGGTGGGAAATGACAAAACAAAAGAAAAAGAAAAAGAAAAAGAAAAAGAAAAAGAAAGCACAAGGGAAAATTTCAAATTACAGAAAATAAATTTTAATGATGATATTGAAGAATTATTGATTTCGTTTAAAGATAAAAGAATCAATTATTATTCAAAGGATAATAACAATTTAAAATACATTCAAAATGATTATTTAATTAATAAAAAATTAAAAACAATATTTAAATTATTTCATAGAATCTGCAAACAGAGTGAAGTAAATTATAGAACAAATAATTCAATAACCAATCGATTCAAATTAAATGTAACCTTGTTGAAAAAATTATCAAAATTTAATTTTGAATCAAATATTAATTTAAATTTTTTAAAAGACCAAAATTTTATTAATATACCAACCCTGAAAGATAAATTATTAATTACGTTATTATATTTATTTATACCGGATTACCAAGCAAATAGTTATAGTAATCATTGCAGAAGAACATTTTTAATGGTTTATCCAGATTTGCAATATTATTTTTTTAATTTAATAATAAATAATTTAAATTCAAGAACATTAGATTTATTAAAATCATTAGGATTTTGGGAAATAATTTTCTCACCATTTTTTTATATTAACAAAAATAATTATATTATTAAAAAATTTAATTCAAGGATCATTTTAAAAAATTTAACAAAGGAAATTTTTAAATTAATTAATTTTAAAGCTTTTGATATTCAGGATTCAAATATTTATGAATGCCACGCTTTATTAAAATTAATTTTGCATGGAAATACTATTGAAATAATTACAGATGGTTATTTAGAATTAATGAAAATTTTAAATAAAAACCCAAAACCGACTTTTAATTCTTTATTCTCATTAAACACTGTTAAATACATTTCTGAACAAAATGAATTATTATTAAAATTTTTAAATAATAGCCAAAATTATAACACCAATAAAAAGAATAATGGGCAAAAAGAGGACGGGGAAAACAATAAAAATGAAGGGAAGGAAAACAATAGAAACGAAGAAGAGGAAAATTATAATTTTAAAAAAAAAAAATATTTACAATTAGTATCAATAAAATTATTTGATCAATTATTACAAAGTAAATTAATTGTCAATAAATTAATCCTTAATAGTAAAATTTACAATATTTTGTTTGAATTTATATTTATTAAAAATTTTAGAGATTTCACTCATGCTAGGATAGAACAATTATTATTGTGTGTACCAAAAAAATTAAATTCAAACTGGTTAGTATTTTTAACCCAAATTTTTTCTAGAATGATTAGTATACAAAATTTATTGGATTTAAAGCAGAATAAATTCAAAAAAATGGAATTAATATCAATTTTAAATCAAATTATTAGATCGTTATCCAAATGTTTAATTGGGAATTGTTATTTGCAAGAATATTATATCGAAGCTAGAATTTTTACTGTAATTAAAAATTTAATAGTAGTCCCATCAACTGGCAAATTAATTATCGATGCAATCTTAAATTTATTAAAATTATTATTTGATAACAATAATAATAATATGGCATTTTTTGAAAAGGAAATTGGTGCAATACAGTTTGGCAAATTATTAAGAAATTTTCATTTAAATGAAATTAATTATAATAAAATTTACAAGATTTTGATTAATATATTAATTATAAAAAACCGCATATTTACAAAAATCATTGATAGTACGAACAATAACAGCAGCAACAATAACAACAATAATAATAATAAAAATAATAACAACAATAATAATAATCATAATAATAACAATAACAATGACAATGACGTTAATAATAATAGCATAATCAATTCTAATGAACAAATTTTAATAATAAATCCAAAAATTTCTCTTACTTTGTTTGAACTTTGCAAAAACAATTTGGAAAACTTATTAATTTTTTTTTTAAAAATTACCAAAAATTCCATTCATAATTCATTTTTATTAGCAAAATCTGGATTGTTAAAGCAATTATATACCATATTTTTTAACATCTTTGAAAACAAACAACATGAAAAACAAAAAAGCATCTTGAAAAAAATCATAAATTTAATCTCCATTTTAGGTAAGCATTGGATTACAGTTGACGAATTAAAATTCTTAATTAAAAAATTTCATTTGATTAATAATAATTTTTTTATTCCGATTTATTCAAAATATTTATTAAAAGTGATTAAAGATATGAATAAAAAAACCAATAGTTCAATACAACTTGATCATTTTTTTAATTTTTCCTATAAAAACTCTTCAATAATTATTCCCGAATTTACATTGCCAGCAAAGGGATTTACCTTTTTCCTTTGGTTCAAAATTGATACATTTATAAACAATCAGCCAAGAATATTTAGTTTTATCAACAATAAATATAATAATGGTATTGAGTTATTTATAATTAATCATCATGAAAACAATTTTTTTTCAATCAATTATAAAATTTATTATGGTGAAGCAGTGGAGGATTTCTTTCAATATAATTGCACAGACATTAATTTCAATGATTGGAATTTTTTATGTTTAAAACATCAGCCAAAAAACAATTGGAGCAATAAAAATAAAATCCAATTAAAAAAAAATAAAAGTAAAAAAAATCAAAAGCAAAAAAATAAAAAATTTAAAACTAAAAATGTAAAATTATTTATCAATAATAAGTTAATAAAAAAATTCTCATTAAAATACTTAAATATTGATAATAAATTAACTAAAAATAAAATCGGTTCTAATTTTTATTTTACAGATAATGATATATTAAAGAAAAATTTATTAAAAGCCTACACTTTCAATGGCCAAATTTCCACAATAACCTTCTGCAATGGATTATTACAAGATAAAAAAATCTTAAATATTTATAATAATTTTAATGTTATAAACCAATTAAACTTTTCTGTTTATACAACAAAAAATAATTTAAAAAGTTCTCTAAAAATTAATAATACTGAGAAACAAAATAACATGAACAAAAACAAAAACAAGAACAAGAACAAGAACAAAAACAAAAATAAAAGCAAAAACAAAAATAAGAAAAAGATCAGTGATGATGAAAATGAAAATAATCAAGAAAATATTTCCACCGCCACTATTATTAATGATAAAAGTCGACGCAGTCATGATAAAAAATTTAAAATCTTATTCCAATACTCTGCAAAAAATTCCGATGGCAACTATTGTTTTAACCAATCTATTAGCAACGCAAAAAACAAGGAATTACTGAATAATAACATAGCGCTAATGGAAAAGGTTTTATGTTATATCAAAAAGGATATAAATAATATTTTACAATGCTTAGGGGGTGTCTTGATTTTCACGCCATTAATTATCCAATTGGAGCAACCAATTGGAACAATTGAAAATTTGGATTCAAAAGATTTAAGTACTATTGTTTTTTCTAATAATAATAAATTTTTTTCACAAATCATTAAATTGCTGAAACAATTTTTAATACAATCGAATCAATTAAGAAATGATTTTGAAAAAAATAATGGTATCAAAATATTAAGTTATTTATTCCGAATCATAAACCCACAAAACTTTTCAATAAAATGGATTTATATTTTTTCTGATCTTTGCTTTCAAATTAATAATTCAAATAAATTTCTGAATAAATTGTCAAAATATATATTATTTAATTTTGATATTTGGATTTATACTGGCTTTAATTTTCAAATTAATTTATTTGGCATTTTAAAGCAATTAATAAACATCCAAATGGATAAAAGGAATTATAAATTCATTTCAATTAAAAAATTAATACATATTTTAAATACATATTATTGGATTATCCCAGATTCATTATCGAAGGGTTTAACGCCATATACTAACAAATACACCAAGGAAGTTTATGGCAAAAGAAAATTTTCGAAAATGGAGGTAATTGAATTAAGAAAATTTATACTAAAACTAATTTCAGAAAGAATGGAAATAAAGAATAATAATTTTAACATTACTCCGTTAATTAATTATATTAATTTTAACAATGTAAATAAACATAAAATAGATGTTTTAAATTTGCTATTTAATTTATTACTGAATAAAGATATTTCATTTTTTATAATAAAGCAAATTTACCAATACAATTATATTGAGACATTTTTAAATTTGTTAAAAATTAAACATTTTAATATTTGGTCAATCACTTTAAGAATATTAAACCAAATCAATATTTTCACTCTAAAAAATAACAATAATAATAATATCAATAATATCAATAACAATAACAATGATGACAATAGTGGCAGTGTTAATAATGAAAATAATGATATAAACAATAATAACGATTTAAATAATAATCAGAATAATAGTTTAAATAATCAGATTAATGAAGATAAAAAAGACATTTCACAGAATAAGTTATTTAATTTTAATGAATATTATATAAAAGTAATTTATAATAATATTAAATATTATGAATTAAATGAATATTCGTTATTAACTATTTTGTCCTGTTTATTTCAAATTAAATTAAATAATTTAAATGTAAATAATTATATAATCAAAAAATCAGTTTTTTTTAAATATTTTTTTAAAATTAATTCCAAAGTGTAATGATATCGTTACCGTTGAAAAAAGCTTAAAAATAATTGAAAAGTTATTTCAAAATAAAAAAGAAAATATCAAAATTCTTTTATCAATCATTGGTTGGGAACATTTATTATTAAATTTATTAACATTAAACATTAATCTTGATCAAATTAATCATTATATAATAAATATTTTTTCAATTGTTTTTAATTATTCTTTATTAAATCATTATTCATTGAAATCATTAATTTCCTTTTTAATATTATCAAATAATTATTTTCAATTGAAATCAAACAAGATCAAATTTATTAAAGAAATTTTTTTAAAGATTATTAGTAATCTATCAAATTATTTCAACTTTTCAAAATTAAATACAAAATTTTTAAAATTTTTTTTTATTAATTTTTTATTTTATTTTTGAAATTGACATGAACAACAACAATAATAATAATAATAATAATAATAATAATAATAATAATAATAATAATAATAATAATAATAATAATAATAATAATAATAATAATAATAAAGATGATAATAATATTGTTAAAAAAAATGATAATGATAATTCTGAAGTGAATAATCTAAACAAAAAAAAAATGAAAAAAGAAAAAATTAAATATAAAGAAATTATTTCCTTTTTAAAGAATAAATTGAATAATTATCAGAATATTAAATTTAAAATTTATTTAAATAATAATTTAAACATAAATTTAATATTAAAATTAATACAATTATTAGATTTAAAATTGAATTTATTTTTTTTAATTAATGATAATTCTCAAAAATCTTTAAATTTAGAAAAATATAAAAAACAATTATATCTATTTTTTCAGTTATTAATTTTAATTTTTTTTAAAATCATTTAAACTTAATAATTTAGAAGAATCAGTCACATTATTAAATTATTTTGAAAAATTTATTAAAAAAAATTTAAAAAACAAATTTTTAAAAGAAGAAAAAAACAATTTTCTAATGTTAATAGTAATTAATAAATGTTTAAAATTTCTTTCAAATCATCAATCTATAATAACCAATAATGGGAATGAAAATGAAAAGAATAATTTAAATGAAAACAATATAAAAAATGGGAAATTAAAAACAATTTTCTCCATTTTAAAATATTTAATTTTCAAAAATTATAACATTTTTAATTCATACCTTTTAGAATATAAATTAGATACACAAAATTCATTTAATATAATATTAAAATCAGATGATTTACAATCAACCTTCAAAGAAAACCATATGAAATGGAAATTAATTCTTAACAAATCAAACGCGTTGCTTAAAAAAAAAACTAATAATTTTGTAAATTTGCAATTAAATAATCATTTACACAAATTAAAATTGCAAATTGATTACAATATTGTAAATTATCCAAAAAATATTTTTTTCTCGAATAGCAATGCCAGTGGTAATAATGTTTATAATAATTATGAATTATTTCAAAAGGAATCAATAAAATATGAAAAACAAATTGAATTATATTTAAAAAAAAATGATTTATTTAAAAAAAGACATTCGAAATTGTGGAGATCTTTATTTAATTCCTATTTGAGCGAAAGGGGCATTTGGAAAAATAATCAAAAT
Organism: Anaeramoeba flamelloides; assembly: GCA_027625915.1. Taxonomy (NCBI): domain Eukaryota; family Anaeramoebidae; genus Anaeramoeba; species Anaeramoeba flamelloides. The sequence continues at coordinate 1,213,839 of JANTQA010000026.1, forward strand.
GAAAAACTTTATTATAAATTAGACAAAACAGAGGATTCACTTAGAAGAAGAATGCGACATAAAAGAAATTTTGACTTTAATCAACATTTAATAGCTTCAAGTAATAGAGACCATCAAACTTTAGAAAATAAAAAAAAGGAATTTTTAGAAAGAAAAAGAACTGAAATGGAATTAATTAATAAAGTTCCATCCTTTTTAACAAAAATAAATATAATAAACGAACAAGTTTTAAATTTAGAAAATGAAAATGAAGACGAAGATGAGAACGAGAACGAAAATGATAATGATAATAATGATGATGATGATAATAACAATAACAATAACAATGGCAGTGATAAATTGAATGAAGATGATGAGAGCAATATGAATGTGGATGATGGATTGAACAGTAATTTAACTAAAAATAAAAATCGCTTATTTGAAATTGATTGTCAATTAATTACACTCCATGATAATGTCGATGGTATTTTAACCATAAGTAATCAAAATATCCAATTTAATTCAATCGAAAATAATTTCAAAAATAAAATTTGGAAATTAAAAAAAATTGAAAAAATATATAAAAGAAGATTTATGTTAAATCATTCTGCTTTAGAATTTTTTACAACTATAAAAACTTCTTTTTATTTAAATTTTGCAAATTTAAAATCAAGAAATCGCTGTTACAATAAAATAATTAATTCAAACCTACCCAATTTTATTAAAATTTCAGATACAGACAAACCTTCAAAATTCTTTAAAAAATGGGAATATACAAAGCTATGGCAATATAGATCCATATCCACCTTTGAATATTTAATGCATTTAAATACACTTGCAAATAGAAGCTACAACGATTTGAGCCAGTATCCAATATTTCCTTGGGTTTTATCAGATTACGTTTCAAAGGAAATTGATTTAAATGATTCCAAATATTTTAGAGATTTATCAAAGCCCGTAATTTTTTTTTTTTTTTTTTTTATTATTCTTTTTTTCTTAATTATTTATTATACTTTTTTTTTTTTTTATTATTACTTTTATTTAAGGAATTAGTGTATATCCATGTAGAAGTCTAAAATAAATTAGATCATATTGTTATTTAAAGTAAATTATTTTAGTAATCCATGGTTAAGGTGTCTCAAAAAATTAGAATCGTAAAGTAGCACCAAAAGTTGATCTAATCAATAAAAAATGATCTTTTATTTGGAAAAAATTTCAGAAAAAAATCTGCATTTCAAGACAAATTTTAAAGGTTGAAACATCAATATTTAGAGACTTCGAAGTTGGAAAAATATCTTTTTTAAATTTTGGAGAAATGTAGATTAGTCTAAAAATTCAATTTTTCTAAACAAATTATTCTAATTAAACAAAGGATTATTTTTACAAATTATTTTTACATATCTTGGAAATATATTGAATTTACAACTAGCTTTATAAAAAGGAAACACACATAATCATTTTTTAGGTTTTTATACTAATAATTATTAAGTTAATCATTGAAATTAAAAAATTTAAAAGATGATTAATTTCGGGTTGTTCGAAATATTGGTTTTTAAATATTGGAATAAAATTGTTTAGGGTTTCATTTTTAAGATTTGGAAAAATAATTAAAAAAAAAAATTCCCTGAACCACAATTTTTAATTTTGAGATCATTAGTAAAAAAATGAAATAATTTATTACTTAATAATATTTATAATAGATTTTTTAGAGTCACAGAAACTATTTGAATCATGTGGTATTAATATAATTTAGTTCCAATTACAACATATTTTAATAATAGCAAAATATATGGTGACGCTAATCCTTTAAGAATACAAATACTGATCAAAAAATATTTTTAGATTTACTTTTTAAGAAAAAATTGTTCAGAATAACATTATTAGTAATAATTTTATAATAGAACGATCTTTTCATTTATTTTTTTTTAAAGGGGAATTTTTAGAAACAGACAAACAAGACAATATTATTAATAATAATTTCGAGTCAATTTGCCCCTGGACTAAATCGATTCAATTTACCCCTGGACTAAAATTTCCATGTTTATGATATGAAACAAATCTTTACAAAATGAGATTAATGATCATGGTTATTGTGATTATGATGATGGTCGCTATCAAATAGGTATTACAATTAGTTATCTTACTTCGCTCCTAAATGATACCCTAGTTAAAAATTTAGATAATACACTCTATTTCAAAAATTCTGAATCACCTGAAATAATAAATAGAAAAAAAAAAAATAATAACCTTTAGTATTTAAGAACAACAAATTATTAAATCTGATTAATAATTTACTTTTTAATTATTCAAAATATATAAAAACCTGCTATTTTAAAAATAAAACCAAAAACTAAAAAAAAATCAAAATATATGAAATTAATATTAAGGAATTTGTTTATTACTGAACTTTCACTTGAAAAAAAGTTAACAAGAAGATTTTTTGCTTATAAAAGTAGGTATTACAAAAGACATTACATAAGTCGAAATTTTCTGAAGATTTATTGGTATTTTCCAAGATCATTTGTTTTTATCCACTGATCTTTTTCAAAAAAAAAAGAAAAAGAAAAGAATTTGCAAAAAGAAAAACAAAAAAAAAAAAAATTAAAAAAAAAGCAAAAAATTAATTTTTCAAGTTTTATTTTTTATACCAAGCGTTGAGTGATATGTTGGCTCTTTCCTTTTATATTAATTATGTTTGAACTTTCCCAAAACACAATGATGTATATAACCTGGTTTGGGTAATACAATACTTGGCAGAACTTGATCCAAGTAAAAGTCATTATTACCGTACTTGCCAGAATTTAACTTCAATACAAGGCAATTATTTATAAGAAGAACATAAATTGTTACCACGTTTTCTTCTTCAATACTTTGCCCACTGAATTAGAACCACACCGTTGATTATTTCTCTTCTTTTCTCAGACATTTCCCCCAAAAAAATCAGGGTAAATTTATTTTAAAATATCTTATATTAAACTAAATTTTAATATTACTATTTAAATATCCAAAATTATTATCTTCATTAATTGATTCTTAAAAATAATTCAATTTGTTTATTTGTAGGTCATTACCTAAATAAAAAAGATCTCAAAGTTTTTGAACTCGATTTTATATGATATTTTTTATACGTAAAAATTGGTGGTTATTTTTTTCTTTTTGATCATGAAAAATTTTTTCCTAGAGATACTTAATCTCAAAAAAATTGCAAATAGAAGGGAAAAGGTGATTAACTGTATTTTATTGTTTTAAAAAATCTTTTGTATCCTTGTCAAATTTTCAATTTTTTTTTTGAAATTGGCTGTTTCATTTTGTCAAAAAAAAAGTGTGTAGATTTTTATTTTTTAGAAATATTTCAACGAATATATTTTGAAATAAATACCTTGTTCATCGATCCAATCATTATTAATATTTCACTTAATTTGATTTTTCCAATTTAAAAATAGACCCAGTAAAAAGAAAATATCATTTTTTATCAAATGTAAAAATAAAATGCATGCTTTTTTGGAAATATATTATAAAAATCATTTGTTATTTTTTGAAATAAACTAATTTTAAAAATTTTTCCTTGGATAAAACGTTCAAAGAAGAACAATAACACAATTGCTTGTCATTTCGAAATAATTTTGATTTTACAAAACTATTTTTATCATTTTTCATCCTTTTTTATTTTTATTTCATTTTTCAAGGCTATAATAATTTCCTGAGATCTTTCTGAATTTTTTTTTAATGATTGATATGATGTTTAGTTTGAGTTCTTTTAAAGAGAAAAAACAACAAATAAAATAAGTAACTGATATCTAAATTTTGATTGATCAATAATTATTGGTGGAATTTCAATAAATTTACAAAAATAATATTTTGTTCTGCTCATTTCAAAATTTTGGACAAAACTTTTTTTTTTTTGTTTTTAATAATTATCAATTTTTTTTTTGTATGATATGTAACTGAGAAATTATTATTCAAATTTCGTTGAGTTATTAGTTCAAATTTTATCTTTTTTCTGAAATTTATAAATTAATCATGTTTTTTCAAAAATTGAATTTTAGCGTGTCAAAAATTTTGAATTTAATATTACTTTTATGGGTTAAATGAAAGAATAATTTAATCAGGCAATATGAGAATGTTGATTTCGATTAATTTGTAACTTCCAATTTAAGGGGCTTTATAAAATAGACACGGTATTTAGGAGTATTCGAAACTTTATTTAGTTTTCTAAAAAAAAGAGGGAATCTTTGTGAGGAAGGTGTTCCAAAAAAGAGAATTTTAAAAGGAGATTTAGAATTCGTAAAATGAGAGAAAATAAAAAAATGAAAGAAAAAAATTAAAAAAAAATAAAAAAAAAGAAGAAATAAAAAATAAAAAAAGTTAAAAATAACTGATGCTGAGATACTGTACTTGTCTTTTGATTCAAATGAATTTATGTGTCTGTGTTGGTGATTAGGGGCTATTTATTTTTGAGATTTTTTTTCCTAATGGCATGTTGAGACATATTGGTTAAAAGGTATTCTATGGTAACGTAATTGATGTCATTAATGCTCATTTTCCTCAGCAATTCATCCATATCTTTTTGGCTATTATATTGAAGTCAAAGTTTTTGATTTTTTGAGTTTTTTTTTCTAGTGTATTCGAGTTTTCTCATATCTTTTATAGTCCCAGATTAAATTTTTGAATTTAAGTTTAATTTAAATTATAATAATAAAATAATCTCTTTATTAGTGAATTGACTGTTTAATAAACATAATAATAATTTATATATATATATATATATATATATATATATATATATCTTCAGATAATAATTACTCATTCATTTACCTAGACTTTAGGTATATTATTCAATGATGTTTAATAATATTATTTGAATTATGATTTTATTGATTTTTCTTCAAATACTATTTATTCTTTCTTTTCTTCTAAAAATGTTTTTCAATCGATTTTCTTGAATTTTACTAAATTAAACAAATTCTTTTTCTTTTTCTTTTGGTATAATTATGATAATTTATTCTTGGCAATTTTAGATGGGGGCGATAAATGAAGAAAAATTACAAACTTGCATCGAAAGATATGAATTATTAAAAAGTACTGATTCCCCAATACCACCGTTTTTATATGGTAGTCATTATTCAAACTTTGGCGTGGTTTTATATTTTTTAATTAGAATTGAACCTTTTACAAGCATGGCTATTAATTTACAAGGTTTGTAATTTTCTTATTATTTATAATCAATTCTTTTAATTGAAATTCTTTTAAAAAAAATGACACTACCTTTTTTTATGTACTGAGTGAAATACACATCACCAAAAAAAAAAAAAACAATTTAAAAACCAAAAGAGAAATTGAAGTATTCTTTCTATCAGTTGAGAAATTAAATTTCTCCTTTTTTTTTTACTTTCTTCAATCAAAAAAAGATAAAATCTAATTACTGCCAAATCATACAAGTTATAAATGATTTTCTTTCAAGAATAAATTTGTAATCCTCCAGGTAATCTCAAAAAGTAAATTATATTAACAAAATAAATTACACTTTTCCCGATGTCTCATTAAGAAATTATATTGTTCAAAGAAAATTCTCTTTAAAAAAAAAAAAATTCCATTTATCTAAATTAGAAAAAAATTAAATTAACAAAAAAAAATCAAAAAGGATTTTCAAATCAAAAAAATTCAATCTTTTTCTTATTTTGTATTTCCAAAGAGTTAAATTTCTTAAATTTGAAATACATTCTTTTCTTTCAGTACAAAATCAGATTTAATTCAATTTTATTCAAATTTATGGTTATTCTATAATCATATATATTTAATAAAGCTAGGGATTTTGTTAGATTCTTTTACAAAAATAATCCATTTGGAAAAGAAACAAAAAAAAAACAAATAAAATCAAAGAGATCCCAAAAAGCGCCAAAGATCGACACTTCAAAATTAATACAGTTGTATTTAAGATGATCAATCACATCTATTTAAATTTAATAATTGGGCGTCTCTCTTTAACACTTTTTTTTAAAAAAACAACTTCGTTTTTTATTGTTGATTTTTGGGAATCGATGATTTATCACATGTAGGTTAATTTTTGATTGGAATTCTGAAACTCGTAAAAATTAATGAATAATAATTTTCGATTTTACAATTTATTTTTATCCTTAATTACTTTACCCTTAGAATTAAAATATTACTTATCAAATTTAACAAGGGTTTTAATATTTTTATTAAATAAATAAAATTTCAATTTTAATATTGTCCAAATTATTTAAAAAACTTTTTCTGAAATTTTCATTTCATTCAGTACCCAAATTAAAAACACACACAAAAAAAAAAAAAAAAAAAAAAAAAATGGTAAAACTAATTTATTTATTTATTTATTCAAATATATTTATATAAAAATAATTTATTAAAAAGCTGGTAAATTTGATCGACCCGATCGGTTGTTTCATTCGATACAGACAACTTTTAATGCTTGTACAAATACTTCCTCAGAATTTTTTGAATTGCCACCAGAATTTTATTATTTACCAGAATTTTTATATAATTTAAACAATTTTGATTTAGGAGTCACCCAAAATGAAAAACGGATTGGCAACGTAGAATTACCACCATGGGCAAACAATTCAGCAGAAGAATTTATTAGAATCAATAGGGAAGCTTTGGAAAGCGATTATGTCAGTAAGAATATTAATAATTGGATCGATTTAATTTTTGGATATAAGCAAAGAGGTAAAGAAGCCGAAAAGGCAAATAATATTTTTTATTATTTAACTTATGAGGGGGCGGTAAATTTTGATAAAATTGAAGACGAGGTTCTATTACGTTCGATTATTTCACAAATAAAAGATTTTGGGCAATGCCCATCACAATTATTAACAAATAAACCACACCCAAAAAGGATAACTTGGAATCAATTGAATCCATTGCAATTATCATTATCAACTGGCAATTTTAATATCCAGCCTAGATTAATACAAGATGATGGCGATTTAGCGATTAGCTATTTATTAATTGGTAAACAATTATTTGGGTTGGACAATTCTTCAATAAAAATTATTGCATGTAACGAAAATAAATATATCAAAATTTATCAATATTTTTTAAATACAAGTAGTAGTAATGTCGGTGGTGGCAATAATGATAACGATGACGATGATGATATCACTACTAATGAGAATAATGAAATTCAAAGCAATGATAATAAGTTAGAAAATAATAATACAAATCTTAATGATAATAATATTGATAATGTTAGTAATAATAATCGGTCAATTAATTTAATTAATAAAAAAATAATTAATATTGATTTCCCACAAAGCGATTTAATTCAATATTACAATAATAAATTTGTAATATCTCAAAATGGCAAATTCATTTTTTATCTGTCAAAAATGGATAGTTCATTTACAATATATAATTTACAGGATAAATCATTAATGTATAATATCATAGCACATAAAGATTTAATAACATGTATTGATTCAAAAATGGATTTTATTGTAACAGGATCAAAAGATACAACCTTAATATTATGGAGGTTGGATAAAAATGAAAGGCAGTATTGTAAACTTTTATCCATATTATATGGGCATGACGATGAAGTTACGTGTGTAAAAATAAATATTTCTCTCGGAATTATTGTTTCGGGTTCAAAAGATGGTACAATAATTATACATTCACTTTGGACAGGAAAGTATTTAAGAACAATCAAAACGGGCATATCCCAATTAATCAAGATTTCCATAGACGGGGAAATAATTTGTTTCACCAATCAAATCATCAAGATTTTTTCAATAAATGGCTTGGCATTATGTGAATTAAGATTCCCTTATTCAATCAATTGTTGGGATTTGGTATCATTTAATAATAAAAAATATTTGATCATTGGTACAAGAAATGGGTTAGTTTTTTTAAAATCTTTGTATAATTTGAAAAATATAAAATCTTGGTCAATACAAAAACAAGAAATTATTTCATTAGTTGTAGATCAGAAAAACTGTAAAATTGTTATTGGTACTAATACAGGGAAAATATATTTAATTTAACTTTTAATAATAATTAATTATTAATGTAGATAATTTATTATATTATGTTGATATATTATATTGATATAAATTTAAAATAAAAAAATATCTCGTCTTTTATTTTATTTTGAAACATTTTTTTTTTGAAAAATAATTTGATAACTATAATTTAGAGTAATGTAGTGTAACAATAAAATAGAAAAAAAAATATGACTAATATTATTATTATTATTATTATTATTTTTATTTTGTTTAAAAATTGAAGGTTTGGTGTCAAAAATCAGCTATGTCCATTCTCGAAACATAAATGAAATTATACAAATGTAACTAATATTAACAATTAAAAATCTTTCCCGGTAATATTTCCATTCCCTATTTTTTTTTTCAATTCTCTAACTGTTTTTTTCAAATTTTCACCCTTTCTGTTCTGGTTTATTAGCAAAGGTTAAAAAAAAATATTCTTTTTTTTTTTTATTATTGAAGAAGTGTAAATTGCACTCTAGTTTCCCTTATACTTAAATTACCTTTCAGAAATTTAAGCGTAAAATCATAGATTTTACGATTATTGATTAACAAAAATAACAATAAACTGTTATGGCTTAAAATTAAATCATTAAGAGGTTTTTTTCATATAATTTATTCAGAAATATTATTCTATTATTTTCACAGGAAGTGAGATCCCCATAAAAAACGATCAATATTATCTATAACTTCCTTTTGTTTATACTTTAAACATAAAGGACAAAATTTATTTGAATTCTTATTAATAAGATAGTAATTTCTGTTTGAAAAAATTTTAATTGTTCTAGATTTTGGATTGTTGAATTTGATCGATAACTTAAATATTTTTGAATTGTGAATAATGAATTTTGGTTTCTTAATATTGTGAAGTATTTTTGCATTTCCAACTGGTAGAATTCAAGAATTCATTGTATGGGTATTTATAGATTTCCTTTTTTAATTCAATTAAATCTTTTGATTTCCAGTTAATTTTATTGTTGGTTCGTTAATTAAATTTTATTAATTTTTCTAATGAAAGAAGAGATAATTTTTTTAATTTTTTTTTGAATTTGAATGTTTTTTTATTTACTGAAATTACCATACTTTCAATTTTAAATTCTGTTTTATAAAAAAAAATATTCTTTAAAGGATTAACGTATACGAAAGATAGGTCTAAGATTAAAGTGTTTGTAATTGGGTGTTAATAAAATTAGTGCTATATGCTTCAAATGTAAACTAAAATTCAAAATTTTCCACACTGTTAAAATGTTCCAAAGAATCACAATAATTCAATTTCATTCAAATCGGAAATAATTATGATTTTTTGAAAATCATGATTTCATCTTTTCATTTTTTAGTATTTAATTCTCATTTCATTTTTTGAATTGAGTAACTTGTTTTGTTGAATCAAAATTTTTTTCAAGAATTGATTTTAGGTTAAAGTTGAGTTCCTTTAAAATAGAAGAACCCAAATAAAATTAATTAATCGACATCTACCCTTTGGATCGACAAATATTCCTAATAGAATTTAAACAAATTTACAGATACAATTTTTTTGTTTTACTCTCTCCAAAATTTTTAACACACTGATGATTTATTTGAATTGAAAATTATTTATTTTTTATTTTGTGAGTATTGTAATTTATAAAAAAGTGTTAAAATTCCAATTATCGAATGGTTCTAATTTGATATTTCTCTTGAATTGATTAAATAAGATTCTTTTTTCACAAACCGAATTTTAGTGTGTTAAAAATTTTGTATTGGGGATTATTTAAAAATCGATTAATAAAGTAGTAATATTGGTAGATCCCATCAATTAAAAATGATCTATGTATATGTAAAAATTTCAATTATTTCAGAAAAAAATCTGCTTTTCGCCACCAATTTAAAGGTTGAATTATCAATGTTCAGAATCGAAAGGAAAAAAATATCTTTCTTAAATTTATGGACAAAATGTAGATTGTTTGCTCAACAATTCATTTTTTCAAAATCAGTTAAATAATTAACCAATACATTTTTTTGAAAAATTATTTCAGATCTATTTGAAAAATATATTGATGCTACAAATATTTTTCTTAAAGGTATAATAAACTAATCAGTCTTTGGGTTTTTATGTTGATGATTATTGAGTTTATCTTTGAAATTAATAAAAAAAAAAAATTTACTTTTAAAAGTTCTAAATATGAATTATTAAATACTGGAATACTATTATTAAGAGGTTTCTATTTTTAGATTTGGAAAAGGTATTAAAAAAAAAAAATTTCCAAAATGATAATTATTAATCTTGATCATTAGTAAAAAAATGCAAAATTATTTAAAATAGATTTAGAATAGATTTTTTAGGGTAACAGAAACCATGTGAGTCATCCAGCACTAACATCATTTGTCCAAATCACAACATACTTTAATTGTAAACAAACCTCTGGTGGGGTCAATCCCTTAAAGAAAATAAATAATCATTACTATTGTTAAAATAATTGGTGCTAAAAAGTATAATCCATGTTTCAAAATAAAAAGCATGTTTTTTTGTTATAATAGACCTCTACATCAACTGATATAAGAAACTGGGAATATACATTATAAAATATGTTATTGGTTAATTAAAGTTTTATTATTTAAAATGAAATTCGAAAAATAAAGGATCAAATAAGAAAATTTATCTCAAATAATAGAGTAAATTTTTTGATGATATTTATCCATTAAAAAAAACAAAAAAATTGAAAAAAAATGATTTGATTATTAACAAAATGCATTCCTAATTTAAAATTTACTGAAAATATAGAATTGTTTACCTTCAAAATTGATTTGAACCCATGTATACTGTTGGGTAACTTAATTGAGTGTTGCATTGGAACAAGAAGAAAACAAAGTACATATTATATTGAGAAAAACAGATTATTGTTGTTAAAAACGCATTATTTGGATTACTATATTAAAAAATATAATAATTTATCATGCAATCAGATTTATAATAGTTTTTTCCAGCCATTTGAGCCATGGTGCACTAATACCATTTATACACAATTACAGCATACTTTGATTCTAGAGAAATCTATGGTGATGATAATCCCTTAATAGAAGTTAAATATTTTTAATCAAAAAACGATAAAAAAAACAAATTAGACACAGATTATAAGTATTTTAAATTGTTTTGTCCCATATAAAAAGAATTTGTTTTTTGGGTTTTGAAAGGACTTGACGAGAATACTCTTAAACAAATTCGCTTTTTCATTTTAACAAGAAAAATCTAATATTGACTTCTTTGAAAAAATATGTGAATTTAGGAAGAGCTCTGAGAATTGCTAGATTGATTTCTTAATGTAACAGGCCTTTAAGAAAAAATTTATTTTACATCACGAGTTTTACTTTTTTTTTTTAACTTTATTTAATAAAAAAGAGAAAATCAGATCATGAGAAACTGTGATCTTTGTTGACTGGCTCATCTAAAGCCCAAACTTGGGAAAAAAATATTGACGTACACAAAAAAAGGATAATCTTTCTAGTCAACTACTTGAAATAAAAGAATAAAAAAAAATAAGCAAGTTAAAGAATAAGAATAAAACTGTAAATTATTAAATTTAAAAATTAAAATTCTTACAAAATTAATTGTCAGAAACAACAAGGTTAAATTCAGACTTTAATCTCTTTTATATTTTTTTGGATCTCTGTCTCTTTGAAAGTTCAAAATATTTTTCTATCAAGAGCAATTAGTGAATATTACGTTTGTTCATTTTACTTTTAAACACAAATATTTTCACATTAAATTCAGAATATATTTAAAAATAAATATTATACAAGTTCTCAGAAAGGAAAAGCAAAACTCTTTTCCAAAGACTGAGTTTAAAGATATACTCTCAACAAAACTCACGAAAATATGAAATGTTTTAAATTATTGAAACCGAAAATAGTCTTATAACAAAAGTTTGTCTTTTACTTTACCACACAAAACAGCAGTCTAGTTTTTAATTTCTTATCAAAAAAAAAGTTAAAGGGAAAAAATATTTTTTTATGAGTTCCTTTTATCAAAATCAAATTCTGAATTTAAACAGTTTGGCTTGTCCTTTCAATCAAAAAGTTGTTCCCATTTTCGCATTTTATATTTTTACAAAAAAATATTTTTATTTTTTCTTTTTAATTATTTTCAATATCTTGGTCTTTAATTGTAATAAGAAAAATCTCTAATTTAATATTAAATTTTTAATGATGAGTTTTTCAGTCCACCAACAAACTCCAACACAAACAAACGAAAGTAAACATCTAAAACAAACAGAGCTCATTGAAAAACTGAAAAAAGTTCGTTCGATAAAATCAAGATTGATGTTCTGGTTAAAGTTATATCCAGAATCGATAAGTGGCCTCAAAATGGAACACTTGATCGAGAATTACACAAACTGTAATTCGAAAACATTTGTAGCAGGAAATCCTCTTGAAAACAAAGAAAAGGATACAGTCTCGTTACCCAAGAAAATCAAAATCCAAAGGAAAAGTTTAAAAAAACTTTCAGAATACACAGGGGTTGCAAGAAGATCACTTGAAAGGGGACTGTCGAGCTTTTTCTTTCGACAATTTTCTTTGCAGAACATTTCGCCATATTCTCGTGAATGGATAATTTATGGCCAGAACGACAAATATACAACAAACAACCTAAAAAATATTAGCCAGCCAAACAATGGATCCAATTGTAAGGCGAATGCGGGTGACACCGCGTCTTCTGATTGTCCACAGTTGGGGAGGAACAATACAGGCCACAAAAAAAGGAAAACAATTAAACAAATCAGATTCAAAAAAAAGCACAACAACAACAAAAACAATGAAAACAACAACAAAAACAACAATAATAATAATAACAATAATATCAACAACATAAACAACAACAATTCTCGTGTGAAAAAAAAAAGCAAAGACCACCCAAAAAATAACCAATCTGGGTTTAATTTGGATAGCACAAATACTAAACAACCAAAAATCCATCTTTCCCAACCACAATACAATTTCCAAGATCAAGTAAAAACCAACCAAAATCTTCAAAGTGTTTTAAATGAGAATAACGTCCAGATCCAAAAGGACCAAGAGGAATTGCTATTTCTTGAATTCCAAAACCGAAACAGAAAACACTCTTTCGAAAGGAAAAGTTCCTTACAAATACTCTGCGAGGTTTCTCAAATTTACAAAAAACAAAAATTTCATCCAAGTAATTTATCATTTCATAAAAATTTATTCTCATTTTTTCCACAATACCAAAACACCGTGCAAAAGCAACAACAAGCAACACAAAATTTATTATTTTCAAATAATTCCAAATCCAAACTGAAATAATTATCCAATTTTTCCTTTTTTGTTTTTTCTTTTTTTAAAAGCGTAATTTTTAGAAAAAAAATACCACCAACTTGTAAAAAGAGGTTTTTTAATCAAATAATTTTCAAGTTTTTTTCTTTGTTCAGAAAATAAAAATATTTTTCAAATTTTTTTTTTAAATCGTATTTTCTCAAAATGTTTCAGCCACCTTATCACAATTAACAAGAGTAACACAAAAAAACTCAAGAGAAGTCTTGTGGTCTTCAACTTTCCACACTTTAATCAAGTTTTGAAAAGATATACAATTGGGAAAACTCAATAATGGTATTTACATTGCCAATGGTAAATTTTTTCACTTTTATTTTACCATTTCCTTTTTGTAACAAAGCTAGAAACAATAATCTACCTCCCTGAGACCTCTCTTTATTAAAGAAAAATAGAACTAAACAAATAAATGGGTTCAAAAATTGAAACCACCTACTTCTTTGGGAAAACTCCTTTTATTAGAGACAAATATGGAAAAGAAAATTTAAAAACATTTGTTCGTTCTTTCAAACCAATCGTTTTAATTTCCAGAATGTTTCGTTTTGAAGGTAAACAGGGGTATTGTAATTCTCAATATTAAAATCTTTTGTTTTATTACAACCTTGTTATTTGTACTGAACTTCACTGAAAAAAGCTTAACAAGAAGATTGTTTACTAATAATTAAATTCATTGTAAGTGGATATTATATGTCGAAATTTTCTGAGTTTTTATTGGTCTTTTCTTCCATATATTTTTTTTTTTAACATGATCTTTTACAAATTTGAAATGTTACTTGATTTATAAAAAACTTTTTTTGGAAAGCTGAATGAAAATTTTGTTCCATTTATTTTACAGCAAGTGGTAGTTTAAAGAGTTTTAGATCTTTACCAAAAAACTTGATATGAAAAATTAATAACTGTTGTGGAAAAAAAGTGAAACAGGGAAAAAAAAGTGAAACAAGGTTTTTAATTGGGAACATTACTGAAAATGAAAAGTAAAATCAATTAAAAGAAGAAACCAATTAACTTCAAACAATAGCCCATTACATTAATTTTAACCAAACCAATAAATACAATTTAAATCTACTTTGATTTATCGAAATTATAGGTGTGGTTTTGGAGATCTCAAAAATAGTCAATTTTTTGAACAAATTTTTAAGAATTGATCAATCAAAGAAAAACACATACTAAAAGATATTATTTAAAAAACTGTTATTGTTCTGGTTACTTCATTTTATCTTTATTTATTTATATTTTCTTTTTTTTGATTGATCTTACTTTTCAATTTTCAGTAATGTTCCCAATTAAAAACCTTGTTTCACTTTTTTTCCAGTTTCACTTTTTTTCCACAACAGTAAATTTAATTTCACTCTTTTTTCTTGTCACTTGAGAATAAAATTTGTTTTTTTTATAATTTAGTATTTTTTTTTCTTTTTTGAAATAAATTTTATTCAAGTTTTATGGGAATCTAGATGATTTGAATATAGGTAAGTTATTGAATAATCATGGTTATATTTCTTTTCAACAAGTTTTACACATTGCGAGTTATCTTGATGAATGGTAAATTCTAAATATTTTACTGATTTTTTCCACTCTTGATAAACAGAAAATTGATCACAAATCGTTAATTTTTATTTGCAATTCATTCACAAAATACCCTAGAAGTGAGTGTTAGAATTCATGGTGAAATTACAAATCACACCAAAAATTAGCAAATTTAATTTAAGAGATCATTTCCAATTTTTTGAATTACATTCAAAGATTTGGACATTTCTTTGAGTTTATTTTGAAGCGGATTAAAAATAATTGGTTCTTAATTTTTTAGAAATATTAATAATTTTAGAGTTTGGAAAAGTAATTAGGACAAATGTTTTATTAACCCTTTCGTTTCAAAAGAATGAATAGTTGTGTTAAATTATAAGATCTTTTATTTTTTTGTATTGGAATTGGTAAAATTATTTGTTCAATATTTTAATTACATATAATAATCTTCCCTTTTACTCGTAGTTTTTCAAAGACAAAGAAAGAGTTCACCTTTAACAATTTGGTTTAACAGTTTCAACAATTTGTAAAACTAGGAAATAAAAAATAATTGAAATACAACAAATTAATAAGGAAAAAAATCAGTATTTTTTGGTAATCCTTGATATTTTAAATTGAGGGTAAGTGTCATTCCCATTAAAACAGAGGAGTTTATAATCTTCAAGAATTCTATTGTAATATTTTTTTTTTTTATCAAAAATATTTTATATTTCGTATTGCTTTTACTTTGCCAAGAATTGACTTTGAATTGGAAAAAGAAGAAATATTCCTTTATTTTATGGATGGTTTGACAATTTTGAGAGAACCTGCTTTTGAGAAAGTGAAAAATAATTCTCAGAAATTATGAAAATTTTTTACTTTTGTCTTTTTTATGCTTTAAAATAAGGTAATAAAATAAAATTGTGATGGAAACTAATATGTCAAGATTAGTATGATGATATTTTTCAGATTGATAAAATTCTGAATTAGATAATGTATTTTGGAAAATACTCTGAACAATTTTTATTTTGAAAATTTAAATATTATTATTTTAAAATAAATTTTAATATCTTCAGAGTTCAATGAAATTCTTAAGCCGAAAAACTGAATGGTAAACTTTCAAAAAAAAATAAATTTACAAAATGAGAATAAATAGATAGATATTCAATTTCAATATAATTTTATTACATAATAATAATCAAATTAATCAACCTTTTTTAAAAAAGCAATAGCTAACAAAATAAGAATAACAATTTCGATCTTTAAAAGATTTTTTTTAGGAAAAATTAATAAAATTTATTCAAAGAAACAACAATAAAATTAATTGGAAGTTGGAGAGTTTAAATCTTCTTAAAAAGGAAATTTATAATTATAATTATAATGAGTTGGTGAATTCTACCAGTTGGAAGTGTCTTTAGGTTTTCCAAAATTTAAAAGAATTGAGAAAAATCAAAGATTTTACTCAATTCTTTTGAATTCTGGAAAACCTAGACACTCCACAAAAATATTTCGCAATAATTAAAAAAACCAAAAAAAAATATTTATTAATCAAAGATATTTAAGTTATATATCAAGTTCAACAATTCTAAAATTCAGAACATTTACCAACTGCTTAAATAGATATTATTCTGTAATAAATAAAAATTCAAATAAATTTTTTCCTTTATGTTTAAAATATGAATATAAGGAAATAATAAAAAATATTGATCACTTTTTATGGGTATATCCTTCCTATAAAAAAGATAGATTAATTTTTCTGAAAAAGTTAAAAGAATTAATTTTTAATGAAATAATTATAAATTATGATAGCTTAAAATTATTTTCTTCAATTAATAATCGTGAAATCTATGATTTTACGCTTAAATTTCTGAAAGGGAATTTAAGTAAAAGGGTACTTAGAGTGTAATTTACACTTCCTCTTCAATAGAAAAAAAAAAGGATTTTTTTTTTTTTATTTAACGGAGGAGTTTATAATTCCTTTTATTTACTGTTTGATTTTTTTTAATTTGAGATATAAACCGAAAATTTATCTAATTTTCGGTTTATTTCTGAAATTAAAAAAAAAAAAATGTCATTATTTTTTCCGGAATTCAAAAGAATTGAGAAAAATCTTTGATTTTACTCAATTCTTTTAAATTCCGGAAAGGGTCGTTAGGCTTTCTTGAGTTTTCTGTATAATTGGAAAATCGATAGATTTTCGTTAGGTTTTTTTACTTTTTTAAAATAAACAGAAAATTTTAATAAATTTTCGGTTTATTTCGAAAAATCAAAAAAACCCAGAACACTTAACAAATAAAACAGAAAACCCCAAGAAAACCTTGGCACTCTACGGCACTTGAGGGTACTCCCCGAATTCCTAAATTCTTATATAGGAATACTGTTAAAAGACTCAAAAATAAATTTATTACCCACTAAGGCTAATATATAATATGAATCTCTTTTTCTAATAATATCAAAAATAGTAATAATATTATTAATATAAAAGATTTTTTTATAAATTCTTGATATCTCATAACAATTTCCCCAATAAAAACTGGAAAGATTAATAAAGGACCGTCCACTTGTAAAAAGGGGCAATCGAACCAGAAAAACATTTTTCAATCGTATAATCCGAATAGTATTTAAAATTAAAGTTTATTTTTGTTAGAGTTATCAAAGATAACTTAAGTTTATTTTTTTAATTGATAAAAGTAAAAGTTTTCCAGAAAATAAAATCTTATCAAAGTGAGGTGTATCTTATATAAAAAAAGTTTAGTATCATTTTTTTAATAAATCGAAATAAATCAACTTTTCAAGATAAAAAATAATCAAGTATATGATTCTGATCTTTTATACAAAATGTTTAATATTATAAAGGTGGTGACAATTTCGATTCTTATAAGTTACAATTAAAATGCAACTAAAAAAATTTCTGATAGGTACGTTAATACATTCAGTTTCACTTTTAAGACACAAACTTTCAACAAAAACTGAGGTAAAAAACTCTCAAATTAAGGCACGAAATTAAAATTCTATTAAAATAAATTTTAAAATTAAAAATCCAAAAAAATTGTTCTTTAATTTGTGATTTCTTTGTACCTTAAATTCATTTGAAAGTTCGTGTCTTGAAAGTGGAACTGACTGTTATATCTTGTATTGTGGTTGAATTACACCCAGTTTTATTTTGGGGAAAAATTTAGTATTTTGGTGGCATTCCAGAAATTATCAACATAGAACAAAAAAACATTTAACCCATCATTTCAATATTTGGGGAACAAAAATAAACTTTTAAATTAATTTTTGATAATTTTCGTGAATTGTTTGTTTTTTGAAAAGGTTCATTTGAAAAAAATAATTTTTGAAACTCCATTTTAACACACTGAAAAGTGAGGAATTTTATTTTGGTTTTAAACGAAAATATTTATAATTAAATAAACTTATTGTTAACAATTTTAATTTTCCAAAGAAATTGTAAATCTCCTCAGATTTAACAATGAAAGGGAAATACGAATTTTTTACATTTTTTTTTTTTGAAATGTATTATTTGTTAGGGATATTCTATTATGAATATCAACTCTAATTAATGTTTTTAAGGTTTTGATTTCGAAAAAATCCCCTTTTTATAATCTGAGGTTGGTCTGAATGAACGAAAACAAAAATGATATTGTTGGAAGTGATATTAGATAATATTGTAGAGTTCGAAGAACGACGATTAATTTCATCTTAACACCAGAACAATATCATTATTTTGAGTCTGGAAGAAGAACCATAATGAAGAATAATAAATGGTGGTCGTCAAATTAATTAAGTAATATGAGATACTATTGATTTTTTCAACGTAGGATCTAACTTGTCGAAACAAAAAAAAACAAAGAAAAACAAAGAAAAAATAATTTGCTATTTGGTAATTGAAATGTAAAGAACTTACTTGTTAAAGGATTGTTTCTTTCAATGTATTCAGTGAAAACATGAAAGTTAAATTTTACATTTTTATTATTGGAGGCAAAACTTGTTTTAAATTGTACAGAGAAAAACTAGATAGCCCTTCCTTTCAATGAGATATATTTCCTCTTTTGTTCTCAGTTTGCCAGCAAAATCTCAAAAAAGATCAAATTTAAAAACCTGAATACATCTTGCCAACTTAAAAATGAATCATTTTGAACATTCCTCTAAAATTTTTTGACTTGATATAGGTAAAAAATGTTTCTTTTTTTTTGGAATTGATAATTTATTTTTTTTCTAACATCTAAATCTTTTATTAATGGTTTCTTCTCTCTTTTTTCGAAGAAAAAAGAGAACAATATTTTATTTTAAAAAATGAGATTAGTTTTTTTTTCCAAAAAGAGAAAAAAACAATATTTGTAAATAGACATTGTTTTCAAATAAAGAAATGGAATTTATTCTTTTTCCAAACTTTTCCAAATTATTAAGCACTTTTTTTTTAGTTTTTATTGAATTTTTATTTTGGTTCCTTGGGCCAAAATATATTTTCAATTAAAATAAAATTGAGATATTGAATAATCTCAGTATTATCAATAAAACAACCCCCGAAAAATTTTTGTTCAATTCTTCTAAAGTAACTTTAAATAAGATATTTAAAGACGATTTTCTTCGTAAAATACTTCTTATTTTACTTTGTTAGAATTTGAAATAATAAGATCAGAAAAAATTTCAAACTTTTCCTTATAATACAAGGAATTCTAAAAATATTTAGACAACAACTAAAATACTATGCTAAACTTTTAAGAGTTCTAATCTCTTTTTTATCTGTAGTTTTAAAAAATTATTTACTTAAAATTTCATTAAGAAAAATTTTATCTTTCAAAAAAAATAAATATTAAGTTTATTATATCTGTTATTTCTCAACAATTGAAGTTTGCTTGATTCTAAAAAAAGAATTTAATTTTGCATTTTGAACCGGGCACTGTTGAGTGAAATAGAGTTTATATATATATATAGATAGATAGATAGATAGATAGATAAAAACCTTTAGACTGAAAGAAATGTAAATCTTGATTTCTTGTTAGATAGTGTAAATATATATCATCTTCAATTTTGAAAAAAGGGAAAATAAAATATATTCAGGTTTATTTATAATTTTTTATAATATTCAAACTTTTTATTAGTAAATAAATATAATTCCTTCAAGATGTAATGTCATTAACATTAAAATCTCGATTAGAAATATCTCACTGAATTCCTTTCTGATTTTAAAAAAAAATGTTATATAAATCAATAAAAATTACTGAATTGTTATCAAACTGTACATATTCTCTAAGACGAAAGTATAAAATGGAGACAAGTATTGGTTCATTTCATCTATTAACTTAAAAAATATAATTTAAATTCAAAAATTAAAAAACTTTCTTTTCCTAGAATACAAATCTATTTAATTTAATCGGTGATTTCGTTAAATAGATCTATATTAAGGAAAAGCCTACAAAATTAAATTTCAATGAAAGAAACAAAAATGCCACAATATAAAAAACGAGATGAACAACTCCTCCCTTAAATCAGAATAAATATAAAACAAAATTCATTTTTTATCAATTTATGTCTCATCATTTCAAACCTTCACATTCAAAATTCAAACAACAAAAGTTAAGGACCAACAAGCTTATCCTTAGTGGAAAAAATATTAGTATCACCTTTATTGTTGTTGGAGTTCTTTTTTTAATTTTTGGTTTAACAATTTTGGGTTCATCTGATGGTGTTATTGAAATTGTCAAGCAATATGACAACAAGTGTGAAACAGGAAAAGATTGTTCAATCGAAATAAGTTTGTTTTAATCACTTTTATTTTATTCTTTTTGTTTTCTTTGTCATTACAAAAAAAAAGAAAAATGAATTTTTCTTTTTATTATTACAAATTCCTTTTTTTTTTTTTTTTATTTGATCCTTTCTTTTCTGTTCAGATCTTTAGGAGAAAAAAATGAAACTCAAAAATATTTGGAACTCCCTATCTGGGGTATCGCCTTCCTTTTTAAATAATTTTTTTTTTCTCAAAATGTCTTTCGAACAAAAATACTTTTACTTTCAAACAAACACTTTTGTATTTAAAATCAACCAACATAAAAAAAAAACATTTTAATTTCTTTGCACTTTTTCTTTTTGCATTAATTTCGATCGATCAAATGAAAACTTTGTAGATTTATATTTTATAAATACAGTTCGTTTAAAAAACAGTTTTAAGGAACAATACAAAACAAAAAACTCTTAAATTACCATAACTAAACAAATTTTCAAAACAAAATACAAACCAATAACAATTTTTTTGAAAATCAAAAAAAAAAAAATCAAACAAACGAAATTTTAAAAAAAACTCTTTATCAATTATTTGACTCCAACACTCCCAATCATTTTAAACAAAAATTTTTTTGTCAATGTTTGCTGTCATTTTTCAAGTAAAAAATGAAACTTTTTATTTCAGGTTCTCTAAATATTTTGTGAATTCTGCAAACAAAAAAACAAGATTTTTCCAAAATTAATTAAAAATGAAATTTTTAGCTACGGTCAATTAAAAAAGTAAGTACTTTTTTTTTTTATGAGTTTGTTAGAATTAAAACTTTTTTCATCGTTTTATGTTTTAATACTGATAAATTCAAAAAAAAAATTAAAAGTTTTTTGATTCAATTTCCATTTTTTTACATCTTGTTATCTGACTTTTAAAACAAAATTGTCTCGAACAAAAGTCTTGTTTCCAACTAGTTTACAAGTTTTCTTGTGTTTAGACCAATAAAATTCTTTCTTCAAGCTCATAAAAACATTTTTGAAAATAGGAAATTGAACAAAAAAATTAAAAACATTTTTGTGAATTTATCAGTAATGTGGACTTTTTTTTATAAAAAAGTGCTTTCCTTCCAACTCCAGCCTCCAAACCACATTTAAGGGCTGATGCCTCACTTTATTAAAACAGAAAACTTTTTAAAAAGTTTTAATTCTGAAAAAGTTTTCAAAAAGTCCTCACATTTTGAAAACAGCTGTATTTAATCTGCTCTTCTCTTTTGAACTTATGAGATAAAATTAAAATTTTCATTAATTTGAATTGAACAGGATTTTGATCAGATCGAATTTTCCATCAAACCACCTGGCTACACTGGCGATGTTTAATTGTATTAAATTATATTAAGCCCATTCCAAAAATTTTGACAAATCCAAAATCAAAAATATTCAAAAAAAATATTCATTTATTAATTACACATTCGGATTTATTGTTAAGAACTAAGTATTGGACACTTAGTCTGGTAAAGAGAGAGTTTTGAAGTGACTAAATTTGTATCTCCTAATTCAAAGAGTATCTAAAATAGAAACAGTCATTGGAAGAATTTTAAACTCAATTTAGTTTTCTAAAATATCATAAAGAGTCTAAAAATTGAAAATAAAAAGAGAGAGAAGAGAAAAAAAAAAAGAAAAAAGTCAAAAATAATTGATATGAGAAATTTGAATCATTTTAATCCAAATGAATTTTTGATTGTGAGTGATTAGGTATTATTTAGATCTAATCACTCCTTTTTCCTTAATAACATGTTGGGTCATATTGGTCAAAAATTATTCTATTGTAATATCATAGATTTCTTTAATGTTCATTTTTCTCATTAATTCATCGGTATTCTGTTTGACGATTATATTGAAGTCAAAATTTTTGTGTTTTTTTGAGGTTTTTTTTTCATTGTCTTCGAGTTTTCTCATATTTCTTACAGTTCCCATATAAAGTGGTTTACATCATCAATTTTTCTTTTTACAGAATGGGCATATCTTGGAATTTATTCCTTTTCCCCATTTGCATGTGTATCTATTCAATCCATTACAAAAGGATTTTAGTTTGAATAGTGTTGTTGATGATTTCCAGTTTAAGAAGGTATAGCTGTTTTTCTTTGAAGTTTTCTGGGAATTGATTGACAATGAGATATTTTTTCAATTTCCAGTTTTCTTCAATTTATTATATTTTGCCAAACATAATATTAAACCAACATTTAAGTTACCCATTATTAATGTTTTTATAAGTAATAATTTCGATCCAAATAAAAGAAAAAAATATATAAAACGAAAAATTAAAATATCAATATGGTACAAAATGATGAAACGAGCTGAACAAAAAAATTGTATTGATAAATTTATTGAAATTCCACCAACAGTTATTGATCGATCAAATGATAAATTACCCTCAACTAATTGTATCTGATTTTTCTATTTAAAAAACTCGATATTAACCCATCTATCAACCATCGAGAAAAAATTTACCGATTTAAACGAAACAGATTACATAACTGGAAAAAAAGAAATGAAAACAAAACAGAAAAAGACAAAAAATGAAATAGTTTATAAAATCAAAATTATTTCCAAATTGAGTATAAAGTGCAGCATTTTTATCCTTTCAACTGTTTAAACTGAGCGGGAAATTTTTTCAATTTAGTTTATATTCATATAAAAAAACTTTTTAATTTATAAATCTAAATATCTAACCTAATTCCTTTCTCAAATTAAATCCCGACAAATTGTTTTTTTAATTTTTAATCTTTGAACCTAGAACCAACACAAACAATGAAAGCACCAATTTACCTTTATTATGAATTAACAAATTTACATCAAAATCATCGAAGATATTTAAAATCGAAAAGCAATGATCAATTAAAGGGGGAGGATGTAACTTATGAAGACGTTTCAAAATGTAATCCAGTTATTAGCCTTGATAAAAAAGAAAATGATAAGGACATTTATCAGCCATGTGGACTTATACCTTGGAGCAAATTTAATGGTAAATATTTGGCATTTTTATCTTTTCTTTTTTTTTTTTTTTATATTTTATTTTTTATTTCACTGTAAATTATCTAATTTTATTATTATTAAACAAAATGTGAAATTCTTTTATTAAGAAATATTGATGTAAAGAAAAGTTAGTTTAATTATTTTATTGAAGGAATAAGATCTTTAAGAACTACGTTTCCACCCTGGGTGTGTGTGTTTAGTAATTATATTATTTTACAATCACTTCTCAAAAATAATTTTCACTCTGAAGAAATTGGACTCAAAAATTTACTAATTTCAATTTTAAAATCAAACGACAAACATGTACTAAAAAACAATTATCAAATAGATCTTTGAATTTAATTTTTAAAAAAAAAAAATGACTTTAAGGGATTTTCAAGGACATTTTCAAACTTTAAAAACATTTCAAACTTGTAAAAGGAACTAAAAAAATATTTAGAACAGCTTGGAGAATTGTTTGTGTTTATAGATTTGAAATGGAAATTATGAAATTGTAAAATCAAATTTTTGGTAGATCTAAGAAAGGTAAAATTGTGAAAATTGTACGAATTGTGAAATTTTCCCATTTTTTTGTAAAAGAAATTCCCAATGGGTAAATTTAACGGAGATTATGAAACTCTTTCAAGAGCGTTTTTTTATCAGCAATTTCACCGTTTTCATCCGAAAGCGTAGTCCTTAACGAAGCAAAAATTTTATTAATTTTTTTGAAATATTATTTTTTAATTTTGATCACATTAAAAAAATAAATTTTCAAACTTATTACCAAAATAAACCATTTTCCAGTCAAAGTGTACCAGTCTGAATGAGTGAATTACATGTGTTTAAAGGGTTTGAATGGAGATTAGAAAAATTAATTTTGGAAATTCCAAAATTGTATTCATTTCATCTGCATTTTTACACATTTTTTCACTGATTTTTTCGATTTTTTTTTGAAACGTAATTTATTTGCAATTTTTTTTTTATTGTAGGATCGATAGCCACTTGGTAAAAATGTGTTATTCCAATGTTATTAAAAGAGTGGAAATGATTGTATAGAACGGATATTGATTTCTATTGGAATTTTATTTGATCTTTAATTGAAGATCAAAATGAGCAGTATTGTTTTTCTCAATATTTCCCTAAGAATTTGTGTATTTCTATTTTTAATAAAATCCATTGATTTATTAGTTTTATTTCAGGCGGATATCAACTATCCTTTGAAGAACAAATAAAAATTAAGTAGAATAATACACATCAAAGAATAGTTGATATCTGTCTGAAATAAAACTAATAAATCAATAGATTTTTTTAAAAATTTCAAAAACCAATTTCTTATTACCCAATTGAGAAAAACAACAATAGAGGATTTGGCTATATCTTTTTCAATTCACAATAAAGTTTCAAAAATCTCGATTATTTTTATCAATATCGTGATATTTTAGAAAATCGCGATAATCAATAATATCACAAATCGCGCTATTCTATAAAATCACGATAAATTTCTCAAAATCGTGATAATTATCCTAATATCGTGATAAAAATTAAATCGCGATATAATAGTTGATGGCTTTTAGGGCTAATTCAACAATATTTTTAAAAAATATAATTTTGTTTGATCATAAAATAGATAAGGAAAAAAAAAAGTTATTCTTTGAAAAAACAACAAAAAAGATACTAGGTTCAATCAAGGATCAGATCAAATATTTTTCATTGTATTTTATTTTGATTTGGTTGACATATCGATCAATCGATCCTTTTAGATCAATAAACGAAATAAAAAAGGCAAATAAATAGTTTCTTAGTCTATCCTGGTGTTATAAATTGCGTTGAATAAATGACTTCTAAAACAGCCAACCCTTGGCGCGTTCTTGAAATAATTTATTCTTGGATTAAAAAATTTTCTTTGTTCTATAAGAGTTTAAAGGAGTTGGTTAACTTTTCAAAATCTTTCACAACAACCTAACCACATTATCACCAATTATTAAGATTTTTCGTACATTTTTTTTCTTTTTCCTTTTCTTCTTCTTCTCATGTCTTTTTATTGGACTGAAAACACAAACTAGAGTTAAAGGTTTTTTTGATCGATCACCAATAAGAAGTAAAATTACTCTTTCTTCTTTTTGGTTATTTAACTTGTAAAAGTAATAACCTCATTTAAGAAAAAACACACCTACTTTATATTCAAGTCTATAGTTAAAATGGGTGATTATTTGTTTGATCATAAAATTCACATGAGATTTTACTTTTTGTAAAAAAAAAAAATGAAAAGAAATAAAATTTGTGTTTTCACTACAAAAAATACCATCCCTTTTATGAAAATGTTATGCCTAACAAACCTTTAAAAGACTTGAAGGCAATTCACAACATTTTCATACACTTTCTAACATTTTTAAAAGGTGGAAAGTGTTGTAAAAGTCTCAAGGCTTTGTAAAAGTCAAGAGATTTTTTTTTAAGGTGATTTCAAAAAAAATAATTTTTCATTTTTTAGTGATTTATATTTTATCGCGATTTTATGATTTTTCTCAATAAAGCAGGACTAATCGCGATTTTTTTAAGATTATCGCGATTTTATTGCTAATATCGTGATATTACAAGTTATCATCAAAGCCTCTAATGTTCATTTTGCTCTCCTATTGAAGATCAAATAAAATTCCAAAAAAAAACAAATAGGATTTCTCTTCAATCATTTTTACTGTTTCAATAACATTAGGATAACAGGTTTTTAACCTAACGACTATTTGTCTTGCAATAAAAAAAAAATTTTCAAATGAATTAACATTTCAAAAAAAAAAATTGAAAAAAAAAGAAAAACAAAATAAGAAAAAATGTGTACAAATGCAGATGAAATGAATACAATTTTGGAATTTCCAAAATTAAATTTTTTCTTCTAATCTCCATTCAAACCCTTTAAACACATGTAATTCGCTCTCCACAACTGGGACCGTTTGACTGGAAAATGGTTTATATTAAATAATTAATTCTAATTTAAAAATAAAAAAGTCAAAAAAAGAATAACAATAAAATCTGAAAAGTAAAAAAATAAAAAATTCATCAATTATCAAGAAAACCGGAAATATTTTGATAAATACCACCAAAAAAAACATTAAATATATTTTTAAACCAATCAAAAATTCAGATGAATAAATAAAAATCCCTACAATTACCTTGAATAGAAATTTTGGTTTAAAAACCATATAAAAAATAAATTTATTTTTTTCTTTTATTATTATAAAAGGGGAGAGTTATCAACTCCTCTTGTTTGCCGTTACCTTTTTCAGAATGTAAAAGAATTGAGTAAAATCTTGGATTTTACGAATATTTCCAAAGGATTGGCAGTCGTTAGTTTTTTTTTAATCCAAGAAATAAACCGAAATTTTATTTAATTTTCTTTTTATTTCTCAAATTAAAAAAAACCAAGACACGATCCAGAAAAAATGGTCTAAATTTTCAATGATATCTAAATTATTTTTTTTTTTGCATAATTTACCTGATTTTGTTTTGATTTATTTTTGTTCATATTATAAGAATATCTATTTAGATTTTTTTAAAATCCCTGAGTTTTAAAATCGAAGTTGAACCCTTCCATTTTAAATATCTTTTTTCATTCGGCTTATTTATTGTGTTATTGATTTGGATAATTTTTAAATATTTTTCTGGAGTGTCGTCAAGTGCCGTCGAGTGCCTAGGTTTTCTTGAGGTTTTCTATTTTATTTGTGAAGTGTTCCTCGGTTTTTTTTACTTTTTGAAATAAATAGAAAATTTTAATAAATTTTTGGTTTATTTCGAAAATTCAAAAAAACCTAACGAAAATCTATCGATTTTCGAAATAAACAGAAAACTCAAGAAAAGCTAACGACGTTTTTCCAGAATTCAAAATAATTTAGTAAAATCAAGGATTTTACTCAATTCTTTCAAATCCTGAAAAACCTAACAACAGTAGATAATTTTTAATTTGGTCATGTAAATGATATTATATTTTTGTACTTTAATATTTTAATTATTTTTCTTCTTCTCTTTTCTATTTAGTAAATTTTCTTTCATTACTCCTTTCTCACAATAATATAATAAATAAATAAATGATTAATAAAACAATAATTATTTCAACAAAACTAATTTTTTCATTTGCGATTATTATTTTTTGAAAAAAAAATAATATTAAATAAATTTTAAAATTTATAGATACCTTTTCCATTATAGATAGCAACAATGATGATCTTGGATTTACTTCAAAGGGTATTGCATGGCAAACAGATATTGACGGAAAATTTAAAAATCCTAAAAAAGAAATTGATGCAAATGCCTCAACAACAATCCAATCAGATTTTACTGACGAAAATTTTATTGTATGGATGAGACCAGCAGCATTCCCAAAGTTTAAAAAATTATTTAGTATTTTAAAAAAAGGATCTTTAGAAAAAGATAAAACCTATACAGTGAATATTCAAAACAATTATCCAGTAAAGAGTTTTGAAGGAACAAAGAAAATGATTTTTACTACCATTTCCTGGGCAGGTGGAAAAAACAGATTCTTAGGTTTGCTATATGTTATTGTGTCAATTTTTCTACTAGTCGTGGGTACAGCAATCTTAATAAAACACTTATCAAGAGGAAGGGAATTTGGAGACACTGCATATTTAAAATGGTAATCAGAAATTATATGCTTGATTCTATGATATGAAAATTTTATTTTCTTATTTTATTTCCATTTTTATAATTATTTTTATTTTTATTTTTATTTTTATTTATCGATTAAATTATAAAAAATGTCTTAACATTTTACTTTATTGGCAAATTTTGTGTTATTTATTGATTTCATTTACTATTTTGGTTGAAAAAAAAATTAAATAAAATTTTAATTTATCTTTCCAAAGAATTGTTTCAAAGATCTTGAAAAATCTTCTTTATTTACATTGAATAATTTAATTAATATCATTGGCTTTTAGGATGGGTGCTTTATTTAATTTGAAAGATCTGTTTTTTTTTTTTTGAAAAGCCAAATGAAAATTATTTTCAATTAAAATTGCATCAAATCGAAAAAAAAAAAAAAAAAATTTCTTGTTTTTTTTTTTTATTGAGAGGGAAGTGTAGATTACACTCTAAGTACCCTTTTACTTAAATTCCCTTTCAGAAATTTAAGCGTAAAATCATAGATTTCACGATTATTAATTAACGAAACTAATTTTAAGCTATCATAATTTAAAATTATTTCATTAAAATTTAATTCTTTTTCAGAAAAATTAATCTATCTTTTTTATAGGAAGGACATACCCATAAAAAGTGATCAATATTTTTTATTATTTCCTTATATTCATATTTTAAACATAAAGGAAAAAATTTATTTGAATTTTTATTTATTACAGAATAATATCTATTTAAGCAGTTGGTAAATGTTCTGAATTTTAGAATTGTTGAACTTGATATATAACTTAAATATCTTTGATTAATAAATAAATTTTTTTGGTTTTTAATTATTGTGAAATATTTTTGTGGAGTGTCTAGGTTTTCCAGAATTCAAAAGAATTGAGTAAAATCTTTGATTTTTCTCAATTCTTTTAAATTTTGGAAAACCTAACGATACTTCCAACTGGTAGAATTCACCAACTCATTATAATTATAATTATAAATTTCCTTTTTAAGAAGGTTTAAACTCTCCGACTTCCAGTTAATTTTATTGTTTATTCTCTGATTAAATTTTATTAATTTTTCCAGGTTGACAATTTTGCTTTTTAAAATCAAAAATTTATCAGAATTCAAGTTAAGTGACTAGTCTCTATTTTTTTTTTTTTTTTTTTTTTTTTTTTTGACCAATTTCTAGATAAGGAATCCTTATCTAGAAATAAGCTTAAAATTGTAAACAAACAGGGGTTTTCAAATCTAAGTAATTGTCTAAAAATTTTCACAATTCAATAAAATTTAGATAAAAAAAATTCATATATAAAAAAAATTTTCCTTTTTACTTTTAGAACTTTACTTTTTTTTATTTTTAAATTTTTTTTTTTTTTTTCTTTTTTAAAGTTGAAGGGGACAAAATCATTATATTTTGTTTTTATTATTATTGAAGAAGTGTAAATTACACTCTAGTTGCCCTTAGACTTAAATTCCCTTTCAGACATTTAGAAAATCATTATATTAAGGCAAGGGTGTAAAAAGATATAAAGTGGTTGAAAAGTTATTGGTTTTGATTCAAATTCACTTTAAATCTGTCTAAAACAGTTTTCTTGGCAGGGAATTATCTGGGTTGTGGAGGTGTCTTTATATTGGGGTTTATTTGTTGAAATCTTAAATATAAAATGGATATAATTAAAATAATAAAAAAAAAATTCGAACATTTATTCTTAAGGGATTAACATCACCATGGATTCGTCTGTAATAAAAAGGTGTTTTAATTGGGTTTAAATGATATTAGTGTTCAAGAGTTCAAAATGTGGTAAAAATATATTATAAATATTATTTCCAAATAAATTTTTGGATTTTTTTGTAAGGAACTCATAATTAAAAATTCTCATTTTGGAATTTTTATTTTAATAGATTTTCCAAATATAAAAATAGAAACCAAGATAATAGTATTCTGGGTTAAATAATCCATATCTAGAAGTTCCAAAAGTAAGTATTTTTTGAATTTTTTAATTTTAAAGATTAACTCAATGATTATCAATATAAAAATCGAAAGTTTGATTATTTTTTTTTGCTTCTATAATGTGAATTATTAAATCAAAATGTTTCCAATTTTTTAGGAATAATTTTTCAAAAAAATCTTTTGTTAATTATTTAATTTGTTATTTGGAACTACCCATTCTATGGAAAAAATCGAAAATTTTGGATTAAAGAATTAATTCAAATAAACAAAAATAATAAACAACTAAAGAATATTATTCTTGGTATTATTCGAAATAAAGACTCCTTATTTGTTATATCATTGGTTAATGATAAAGAAAATTATGACTCTTTATTAAAATTTCTAAATAATTTTTCAGAAATTAGGGCTATAAGAGGAAACTAGTTTCCATCCTTCAAAATAAAAACAAAAATATTTAATTTTTTAGCCAACAGTATACATTTCGAGACAAATTTGTGAAAGAAAGTTTGTAATTTTGGAGTCTGAATACTGGTGTTTCAACCTTTGAATTTTTTGTGAAATGTAGATTTGTTCCTAAAATTCTTGGGTTTTTTTAGAATACAAAGATCATTTTTAATTTATCTTATCAACAAATATTACTTCTTAAATTAATTGATTTTTAAAAATATCTATATAAAAATTTAATTATTCAAAAAGTGTTGTCGAGTGCTTTAGAGTGTGGGATCTTACGGAATTCAAAAGGATATAGAAGAATAGAATATTTTATTAAATTCTTTTAAATTCGTATAAAGCTAAAGATTTTTTTTTTAATTTTAGAATTGAAAAGAAATTTTCTTTAATTTTCTTTTAATTTCTATAATTAAAAAAAAAAACTAAAGGTATTAAAGAGGAATTAAAAACTCCTCTATTAAATATTTTTACAAAAAAATAATCAATTTATTGGATTCATTCGAACCTTGGTGTACGAATGTGATTAGCATTCAAGAACAACTTATTTTAAATTTAGACTCCAAGTTATGAGAAACTAATTCCTTAAATAGTAAAAAAAAAATGTTAAATTAAAAAAACTAATTATTATAAATGAGGGAAAAAGTTGGACAAGACTTCTCTTTGAAATATGAAAATTAATACGGTAAGTTCTATGTTTCTGATACAAATTTTCAACAAAATTTTAGACACAGAAAATATAAAATTAAGAGACTATATTTTGAATTTTTTTTTCTAAAGGGATTAATAGCTATTAAATTTTTTTACCTAAATTTAATAGAGAGTGAGAATTTTTTTTGGCAATTAATTAGATTTTAAAACCTGTTTATTTTCACTATTAAACATATTTCTAGAGAAGGAATCCTTATTTAGAAAATTCCCCCAAAAAAAAAATAATTATAATTGAGTCTAGTCCCTTACTTTATTTTACTAGAATTCTCATTTTTTATCTTTATTTGGGTATTTTTTTTTTTGGTTTTAAATTTTCATACATAGTTTGTTACTTAAAAGTAGAACTGATTGTGTTTGAAAAATTTTATTTTTTTTTTCTTTTTTTTTCTAAACTATTATTTTTTTGATTTCTACACTTGATTGTAATCAGAAGTTTTTATTTCAATTCAAATTAGAAATCAAATCTACTTTTATTTTTTTTGAAAATATTTTCTTTAATTATATTTAAAATGACCTAACGGGTTTCTCGAAATAAAATCTTTTGTTTATGCTGTTCCAAGACTAAGTTTCATGAAATTTTTCAATATCAAATTTTGATGTTGAAATAAATTTTTTAAAATTTGATATATGAGAATTACAAAACCGATTTTGAAAAGTTTGTTTGTTTTTTTTTTTTTCATAAATGAGCAAGTAGGAAATATTTCTTCTGTCATGATTTGATAAAAATAATACATTTTTTAAGAGTAAATTTTATATGGTTTATCAACGAATTTTCAATGTTTAAAGAGTTTTTTTATTATTTGAAATGTTTTTTTCTTAGATCAGAAAAAAATGTTAAATATTAATTATTTTAAAAAATTTTATTCTATATGTGTTATATTATCCTTTTTTTAAAACTTTTGTAAAATCTATATCAACATCAAAATTTAGAATTGAAAATTCTAAATGAAACTTTGTAAATACAAAAATAAAATAATTTTTCAACAACTCATTTAAATAATTGTTTTGATCAAATATCAGCTTTTTTTTCTCATATTCAATTTTTCATAAATCACAATTGAATTTTTTGTGTTCGTAGTCTATTCTATGTTCTCAATTAGTTACTAAATATATGAAGTTAATCAAATTTCTATTTAAAAAAGAGAAATAATAAAAAATAAAAAATAATTTAAAACCGAGAAATTTTTTGTGATTGTTTTTTTATATGACAAAAAAAAATTTTTTTTTCTTTCCTTAATTTTTTTATTACTACCTAAAGATTGAATTTGTTTGATGTATTCTTCAGTTTAACATCTCTTCTTGAAGAATCAATTAATGAAATCGAAAAAAAAAAAAATTAGCATTGGGAGGTATCGATCCGTCCGACCTTCAGGTTATGAGCCTGACACGCTTCCTCTGCGCCACAATGCTTAATATATTTTTTTTATAGAAATAACATTATGTGATTATTCTTCACCTACAAATTAAGTAATTGATAAAACGATACCCTCATAAAAATCCTAAATAAAAATTATGTTATTAATTTTAATTTAATATATCAACAAATAATCAATAGACATGAAATTAAGTTGTAAAATATAATCATCTCAATGAATCAATCTTTAAAATAACACTAAAAAAACCAATTTCAATAAAAGTTAATAACATAAATTAAATCAATTTATAATTAATCCTACTTACGATAAAACATTGAGGAATTATCAAAAACAATCTGCATTTTACTACCAATTTAAAGGTTGAAATATCAATATCCAACCTATAAAAGTTGCAAAATATCATTCTTAAATTAGTCTCCAAATTTAGATTAGTTACTAAAAAATTCAATTGCTTGTTCAACATTAACTAATTAACCAAAATTTTCCTATCAGAAATAATTTGATAAATAATGGAAATATATTGATGATACAATAAGTTGAGAAAGAACAAAACAAAATTGATCATACTTTTTGTTGAAAAATAAAGGAATAACAATTTTCCTTCAACTTTCAACAAAAAAGATTATCAAAATCTAATCAAATTTTAAATTTTTATTTCTTAAATAAAGTTTAAATAATTACTTTTCCTTTTTTGAGTTTGTGAAATTTATCAATTTATTTTAATTATTGATATCGATTTTTTTCAAAAACTGAAAAAAAAAATAAGATCCTTTTATTGAGGAATTAACAGTCCTTAAAATTATAATTAATGACAAAATAAAATGATCAAAATTTTCATTTAACTTTCCAAAAAATCACATTTCAAGAATGAATTAAAAAAAATCAAACTGCATAGAAAGTTAAATTCATAATTTAAGTTTCTTATAAATTTAAAAATTTTACTACTATAATTTTTCAATCTTTTTTAAAAGAAAGCTGAATGAAAATTTTGTTCCATTTATTTTATCAATTAACAATAGTATAAATTTGAAATATTACACGATTTATAAATCTTTTTTTTTGAAAGTTGAATTAAAATTTTGATCTTTTTATTTTGCCAAAAATTGTATGTTGAAGATTATTGAGTTAACCTTTGAAATAAGAAAACTAAAAAAAATATTTACTTTTGGGTTCTGTAAAATTGAATTATTAAAGACCGAAATAGTGTATTATGGGTTTCTTTTTTTAGATTTGGAAAAGGAATTAAAAAAATTTTCAAAAAGAGACTTTTCTAATAGTGATCATTAGTAAAAAAATGTTATAATTTATTGTGCAATAATATTTTTAATAATTTTTTTAGAGTCATTTGTATGATGTGGAATCAATCTTAATATAGGGATTAGCGTCACCCTAGATTTCTCTATAATTATAGTATGTTTTAATTAAGTGTAAAGGGTATTAGTGCACCATGGCTCAAATAGCTCTAAAAAAACTATTAAAAATATTATTGCACAATAAATTATAACATTTTTTTACTAATGATCACTATTAAAAAAGTTTCATTTGGAAAAAATTTTTTTTAATTCCTTTTCCAAATCTAAAAAAAGAAACCCAAAATACAGTATTCTGGTATTTAATAATTTGGATTTAGAACTTCCAAAAATAACTATTTTTATTATTTTTTTTAATTTCAAAGATTAACTCAATAATCATCAACATAAAAGCACAAAGACTGATTATTTTTGTTTGCTTTTGATAAAGCTACTTGTAAAATCAATATATTTCCATGATTTGAGAAATAATTTTTCAAAAAAATTTATTCGTTATAAATCCAATTTTTAAAAAAAAACGAATTTTTTAGTGACTAATCTACATTTTGCCACAAATTTAAGAAAGATATTTTGTGACTTTATAGTCTGAATATTGATAATTCAACCTTTAAATTTATGTCGAAATGCAGATTTTATTCTGAAATTGTTGGGTTTTTTTACTAATACATATATCATTTCTAATTGATGAGATCACTAATATTATTACTTAACTAATCGATTTTTTAGAGACATTTGAACCATGTAGCACGAATTTCGTTAGGTCCAATAACAACATACTTTGATCCTAGGCTTATCCTTAGTTGACGCTAATCCCTTATAAACAATTACAACGCATTTAATTACAGGGCTCTCAAATATAACACTAATCACTTCAAGCAGAATTGTTCTTTTATCAAAAACATAAATCTCTGAGCACTTTTGGTTTTTTAACAGTCCTTCAAAAGAGGTTATTTTTATTTAGTTAAAAGAATTTCGAGTATTTTCAATTTTTGGGTTTTTCTGGTAATATTCCAAATACCAAAAAAAAAAAAAAAAAAAAAGACATATGTCTCAACACAATACCCTACTTAATTACACTATTCCTGAATTGAAGAGAGGGGATAACAAAAAATAAAATAAAATTGATTTTATTAAAAAACATCATTTCAAGAGGAAATTATAAAAGATTTTTGGAGAAACTTTGAGTCTAAAATTAAATTTGAATTTGAAAATCGTTTTTTAATCATACAGTCTTTCCAATGCTACCTTGAAATTTCTTTGAAATCAAATTTTGATCTTGATATAGATTTTTAAAAAGTTGAATATAAAAATAAGAAGGTTGATATTTTATAATTTTTTTAAAAATAAATTTTGATAAAAAAATATTATTACAATATTTTCAAAACAACAGTGATAAAATTTCAATTTCAAAATTTGATGTTGAGATCGATTTTTAAAATGTTGGAAATGAGAATAAGATAGCGATTATTGATGATTTTTTTTTCAAACAGCACTTCTATGGTTTATAAAAATTGTTTACAGTCTTTCTAAATCTAGAGTGAAGAAATTTCAATAACAAATTTTGATCTTGATATAGATTTTAAAAAAGTTGTATCCACGAATAAGAAAACTGATATTTGATATTTTTTTTTCATAATATAGCTCATATGAAAAATCTTCTCATAATATCATTAAAAATAATATATATTTTTTAATAGTGGAATATATACGGTTTCTCAACAAATTTTCGATTTATAGAGTCATTTTGGGTTCTGAAAATTTATTTTATGAATATCCTAAAAAAATTTCGAATCTTGATTAATTTATGAAATTCTTTATTCAATACAAGCCATATTATCATCAATTTGAACTTTTTAAAAATCTATATCAACATTTATATTTGATATTGAAATTTCTTTACTGTAGTTTTGGAAATACTGTAATAATACTTTTTTATCAAAACTTATTTATCAAAAAATTTTGCAATATCAACTTTCTCATATTCATATTCAACTTTTTAAATTTCGATGTCATTCTTACTTTATTTGATCTCATAAAAATCAGTATTGCCTTACCTAGACAATAAATACCAGATATTTTTTTGTCATTACTGGAAACAAGTATTGAATCATTTTTAATTATAAAATGGAATAACGGGAAAATGTTTAAAAATATTATAATTCTTATTTTTCATGATCAGAAAAGATATCAAAAATAAAAATTTCATAAGCTATATAATGTCTATTTTTAAACTCTAAGGACAAATTTCACTTAAATAGAAAAATATTTTTTGATTCAATTTTAATTGAAATAAATATCACATTTTTATTAAAAGAAAAAATAAAGAGATAGTATTTTTAAATTTAAAAGAGTTGACCAGAAATTTTACTTTATATTTTTCAATTAAAGTATATAAGTTATTCAGTGATGGAAATAATAACTTTTTTTATTAACTTTAAAATAAATATTAATGAATAATTAACCTCTTTGTTTATACAAATAACTTGATACATAGAAAAGAAAACACCATCAAAAAAAAAAAAAACAATAAAAGATTCGTTTAAGGAACTAGTATCTATTATTTTTTTTTTTTTTGACCAATATCTTAATAAAGATTCCTTACCGAGAATTGTGTTTGATATGGAAAATAAAGATGGGTTTTTAAATCTAAGTAATTGCCAAAAAATTTTCTCCCTCTCTATTAAATTTAGGTAAAAAAATTTAATATAAACTATTTTTCAAAAATTTTGACTCACTTTATAATTTTAATTGGAGTTGTTTTGCAGGTTTATTCTAGTATTCTTTACAAAAAATATTTTCCAAATTTTTGGATTAGAATCTTTTTCTCTATATTTCCAAATTTTCGTTTTGCTATTTCAAATTTTTGTTTTTCTTTTGTTTTTCTTTTTCTTTTTCTTTTTCTTTTCTTTTTTTTTTTTTTTTTTTTTTTTTTTTTTTTTTTTTTTTTTTTTTTTTTCTTTTTTTTTTAAAAAGATCATGGGGAAAAAAAAAAGAGATCTTAGAAAAGACAAATAATCACTAAGAAAATTTCGACTATGTAATGTCTTTGAAAATGGATTTAATTATTCATAAAAAATCTTGTTGTTCAATTTTTTTTCAGTGAAAGTTCAGAAATAAAAAATCCGTAATACTCATTTCAAAAATTGTGACTCATTTTTTTTTAGTTTTTGGTTTTATTTTTTTTTAATTTTTAATATATCGGGATTTTATATATTTAGAATGACTTAAAAGTGAATGAAAAATTATATTTCGTTATTAATTGTTCTTGAATACTAAAAAAAATATTTTTTTTTTTCAATTTATTATTTCAGGTGAGTCACAATTTTTGAAAAAGAGTTTAGATTCAGCCATTAAACAAAGGTTTAAAATAAAATTTCAAATTTCAACAATTAGCTATTCTGAGATATTAGTTTCTTTTGGCATTTTGGATTCAGTTTTAATTCTAATAATCAAACTAATTGTTCCTTTTGATTTTGGTTTTCAGATGAAATGGTCTTTACAATAAACGATAAGAAATGGAGAATAGTTATTAGCAAACTCTTTTTAAGTCAAATTAGTGCTGTTTTATTGTAGAAATAGTCACAAATCTTATGATTTTTCGGGTATTCTTCTAAAAATAAATTTTCAATTTTTGGATCAAAATCATTTTAACAAATTCAGAATATTGTTTTTCTCTTTTTATTTTTTCTTGTTTTTTTTTTTTTTTTCATTAACTTATTTATTATAAAAGTCAAATCAAAAAATAACAATTAAAATTGAAATTTAACTTGAGGAAATTTAAGGCTCTATATTTTTTTAGAATTCATATATTTGCTATTTAAAAAACCATATTTTTACCGATTTTAATTTTAAAAAGAATTGGAAAATTTTGAACGAGGTGTTTCAATCAAAAATTCCCAAAAATTTTTTATCATTTTTTTTATATAGCAAATTTAGGGTTTGTTACAGTATTTTTTAATGATTTTCAACCCCCAACTGAAGATTATTATTTTCCATATTCTAAACAAGAATATGTAGGTTGATTCTTCGAAAAAAAAAAGGATTTAATTTTTCATTTTTGGTTGAGCCACTTTTAGTGAAAGGGGGTTTATTTTTTTATTCAAATTGATTTGACAATTTTATTCCAGTGAATATTTTTTTACAGTGTGATTAAATAAAAATAAGGAAGATTATTTCTCCTGTTAAATTCATTTAAATAAAGAATATTCAAAAAAAGAAAAAAGAAAACAAAATAAACTAAATTTCATAATAAATTGCCCATCTTATATTTGAATTTTGAATTTCTTTTGTATCTTTTTGAATATTTTCTTCTCAAACTGAAAATTTTGCAAATAAATCATTTTTACTCTTTTTTATTTTTTTGGTATTATTTTTGTTAAAATGGAAAATGAAAATGAAAAATTAGAAAGAAGTAATAGATGAATTAATGAAAAAATTTGTTTCAAATATGAAAAAGAGATTAGATTTAGTTATTCAAATGGAAGGAGAAATGATAAATGGGTTTTTTTAATTTTTTAAATTTTCTATTTTTTATGTAATGCTTCTTTCAAAATAAATGCTCCAATTTTTTACACAGTTTTTTTTTATTTTTTTTTCTTTAATTTTAATATAAAAAATAAATATCTCTTGAGTAGAGAACTGAATATTAAAATCAAAATTTTTATATTATAATAGATAACTTCAATTATTAAAAATATTTTTATTTAAAATTTGATTTTTAATTGGCCAATGATTTTTAAAGATAGTTTATTATTTTTTTTTAACATTCGAATCTTTGAAAAACAAATATTTTTTTAATATATAATACTTTCAAAGTTAATTTATATTTAACAATAAAGAAAGGAATTTCAATGGTTCTAACATTTGGGAAATAATATTTTTTTGATATTGAACTCTCCTCTTCAATAATAATTATCAATTAACCTAAATTGAAGATTTCAAATTATTTCTACTTCAATATCTGTTAATGCTTTTGAATTATAACTGATTTAAAATTCCTTAATAATATATATATATATATATATATATACCCTATTCAAAAAATGTGGATACATTGTATACAATTGAAAGAATAGCAATAACTCCACTCTAAATTCAATTTTGAAATAATATTTGATTTGGCAAACTATATCATTTGTTTCTTTTCTTTTTTGTTTTCATTTCCTTTTTTCCATTACATCATCTGTTTCCTTAGATCTGAAATTTTTTTTTCGATGGTTGATAGAAAGTTAGTGAGGAGTTTGTTAAATAGAAAAAATACATACAATTTGTGATGGTATCTTATCATTTGATCAATCAATAAATATTTGTGAAATTTCAATAAATTAACCAATATAATTTTTTTTCCACTTTTAATCATTTGTGACACACCAAATTTTTTATTTTTTTGGTTTTATATATTTTTCTTTTATTTATATAAAAATAATTACTTATTAAAACATTTATAAGGTGTGACTTAAATGGAGTTTACTATTAATTTTGGCAAAATATAATAAATTTTGTTTTTTTTTTTTTTGAATATTTTCACTTTCGGATCTTTCCAAATTTTTGAAATGGGCTTTATATAAACAAATATTTTAGAGGGTTCCGAAAAAATAGAGTTTCGAGGGTTGTTTTCCATCTTGACTTTCTGTAAATAATTGTTTGTTTTAGCACTACAGCGTGTGTCTAATGTGTAATCTTTTGTCTAAAATTGAAAAATAAATCTATTTAAATTTGTCTTACAAACCAAAAAAAAAACATAATAGTGAACTAGAGAAATAAAAAAATAATTTATACCAAAAAAATATAAAAAGTAGAAATTTTTGATTGTTTTGTTTTTAAAAAAAAAATGGTAATGTTGAAATATTTAAATAATTAGGGTATATTTTATTTAACGGGTAAATTATCAATCACTTAAATAATGAAATAATAATATTAAATAAATCAATAAAATGGTAATATAATTAAGAAATATTCAGAAAAATATGCACTCACTCTAAGAATGTATATTCTTCAAGATTATTGCTCATACGTGATAAGGGGTGCAATAATAACGGTGGGGTACCAAGAGAGAGAAAGGGGGTAATAAGAAAAAAAATAAATTTTTTGATTTTGTTTGTGTTCATTTAATATAATAAAAAAAAAAATCAAAATTAATGTGTCTAAATAAAAATGTAAAAAAATAATAATATATGTATATATAAAGCATTTTGTGTCTAAAAATAGTCAAATTCATCTTGAGAATTTGAAGGTTGGTTTCCGCCTTTGTGGTTTTGGATAAATGAGGGTTGGGAATAAGAAAATTGTGTGTTGGTGATTATTTTTTTCTTTTTCTTTTTCTTTTTCTTTTTCTTTTTCTTTTTCTTTTTTTTCTTCATAAAGTAACAATGAAAGCTAGAGTTGGATTCGAGATCAATGCCGTTATTGGTGATTGTGCTTGTGAGTGTATTATTGTTTGTATTTATCTCTGTATTTATCCCTGAATTTGAATTATTATCGTTTGGTTTTTCATTCTTTGTTTCATTTTCTTCTTCTGAATTTAAGTTCTGATCTTTGCAACGATTATTATCATTAACATGATCTTGATCGGTTTCTGTAACTTTGCATATTTCTGTATCAGTGGTTGTGCATCTGTCTTTATCTGAATCTGTCTCTGTATCTGTAATTACGTCCATTCCTAATTCTGTTCCCAAATTATTTTGGTTTTTGGAATTGCTATTGGGCAAAATCCGATATCGATCAAATTGCAAGACTGTGCAAATTTTGGAAATTTTTTTTGTTGCTGTTTTGTTTGTCCCAATGGTTGTTTCTTTTTGGAAATGTTTTGAGTGTTCTTGGGTATCTGGGGGTTGGAACAAACTGAAATTTGATTCAAATTTTAAATCAGAGTCCAAATCGTCATTGAATAGTGATTCTTGGCCTTTGCCAGTTTTGTTGCCAAAGGTGAGGGTGAAACCACGATTTGGGCGGTTTAAAGATTGTAGTGGCCTTTTACGGCAAAGAGAGGAATTGGTTCGATCTCTTTTACTCGATGAGGAAGTGTTGTTTTTTGATGTTGAAGTGGTGGTGGAAAATGATGTTGAATTTGAAATTGTCTTCGTCGTCGAGTTGGTTTCTTGGGATAAAGAAAAGGAAGTTCTCAGATTCGAAGATTTCTTCACTTGGCTATTTCTAATTGTTATTGGTTGTTTTAAAGTGCCGTACCAATTAAGAATGTCATCAAGAGATAATATGTTTCTTCTTTGGTGAAGCTTTAAATTTAATTTAAATTTCCTACTGTCTTCTTGCATTTGTGTTTGGTATTTTTTATTTAACATTTTACGATAGCCTCTTGGATAACAAAACTTTTTTGTTCGATCAGAATGTCGGAAAAATTCTTTGTATCCCTTTTCTAGGACATACAATTGTGGGTAATGAAGATTTGGATATGCATTAATTTTTCGATCAGTCATCCTTAAAAGTTTACACATTTTTGGTCCTCTATGTTGTGAAAACTCACAATGAAAGACAAGACAAACATTCTCCTGAATTTTTTTACAAAACAGTTTATGTAATAAGACCCTTGGTAAATTCCAATTTTTGGCTCCAGTAATATGTCCTCCTTTTTTATGTTTTTTTTTTTTTTTTTTTTTTTT
The DNA here is from genome assembly GCA_027625915.1 of Anaeramoeba flamelloides. Taxonomy (NCBI): domain Eukaryota; family Anaeramoebidae; genus Anaeramoeba; species Anaeramoeba flamelloides. The sequence continues at coordinate 1,255,419 of JANTQA010000026.1, forward strand.
TACAAAGATAGATTTTTGGTTGTTAGGATTGGTTTGATAATTTTTTGAATTAATTTAGTTTCCTGATTTATTCAGGATTTTCCAGAATTTTATGGTTGGTGAAGATTATTTTTAATGGTCAACAACATCTCCATTGATTTTATGGAATTCTGCGTAAAGAAATCTTGTTAAAATTTAAAATTATGTTTATTTTTAAAAATTTTTTTCCTAAAAACATTTTCTTCAATCCAAATTTGAAATTTGCCTTGAAAAGATTCAAAAATCAAAATCCTCTTAAAACAAATACTTTTCATTTTATTTTCAAAACAAGCAGGGTTGGTGGGTAATTGTATTCATTTCCTTTCGGATAAAGTAGACAGAAAGATCTGTAAGAGGTAAATAAAAAAATTGCTTTTTACTGTTTGTTAAAAAATAAATGGAACAAAATTTTCATTCAACTTTCCAAAAAAAGATTTTCAAAAAGTCTTGTTAAAATTTCAAATTTTTAATACTAAAAAGGAGATTAGGTTATTAATTTTCTCTCTTTTAGAAATGGTGACTTTTATAAATTTATTTTTAATTCTTGGGAGAGGTGATTATTTTGAAAAGCTGTATGAAAATTTTGATCTTTTTATTTTGCAATAAACAGTATATTGTGCTTGTTTTAATTGAGAATTTCGAAAAGTTTTTGTTTCAATAAATGTGAAATTTTAAATTTTCAAAAAATCTAAAAATTGACAATATTTTGGCATTCCTTCAACAAATAATCAATTAAATGTTTTTTTGTCTTGTGACATTCAATTTAAATATCTCACAGAGGACAAATTTCGGATAACCCTTAAAGTTGAACAACAAAAAAAAAAAAAATTAAAAAAAGAATTGTTTTAAAAATGTCAAACCTTCATATTCCCAATCAAATCTACAATCAATAATTATGATTTTTGAAAATTCAATTCCGTATTTTTTTTTGTAACTCCCATCTTGAAGGTCACAAAGCTTTGATTTAAAAAAGAATAAAGGAAATAATTTTTTTTTTTTTTATTAAATTTTTTGTTTAAAATTATTAACGGTTAGATTTTTTCGATTGTTTTTATTTTTTTAATTCCCCAATCAAAAAGGAATAGAAAATAGTTATGAAAGAATTATTTCAAAAAGAGAAAATAAATTATTGGATCACAACTTCTTTTCACCTGTTCGAAGGGTTTTTTTTTTTTTACCTTTTCTTTTCTAACAAAAATAGAAAAGAAAAGAAAAGAAAAAAATAAAAAAAAAAAAAAAAGAGAAACTAAAAAGAGAAAAAAATTAGAACTTACTGTATCTGGTGAAATTGTATTCAACTCAGTTGGTTTACCTTTGGTTACTGGTAACAAAGGTTTTTGTTTTTCATAAATTTTGGGATCAAAATTTTCCTGAAACAATAAATTGAGGCTATTACTGCGATGAATTCTTGTTTTTCTGATTTTCTTTTTAGGGTTTGACAAATATTCCATGTTAGCTCTCTTGTTAATATGATTGTTGTTGCTATTTATTCTACTGTTTAAAAAGGGTTCTTGGGGTGTTAAGGAATAAGATCGTTTGATGTTTCGTTTGTTAAGAATTTTTGAAGGGGAAAACAAAGAAGTTGGAACACTCGAAATTTTTTCCTTTTTTTTTTTTAAAGTCTTTTTTTGTTTTCTGTCTCTTTTTTTTTCTTTTTCTTTTATTCTTAATTTGTGTTTATTTTGTTTAATTCTTTTGCTCTTAATTTTATTTCCCTGTTTATTAGAATTACATTCATCGCTAACAGCAGTCGGGGTGTTTGGTGTTTGTTTGTGAGTTGTAGGATTTTGGGAATTATCTTCTTCATCAATAGGTATAAAGGTGGATTTTATAAGGCCAAAATCTAACTTTAAATTGTCTTGCGATAATAGTGTCTTCTGTTTGCGTTTGTTCTCGTTTTTCCAGGTGAGCGGGAAAGAAGTGCTTTTGTGAAGGTTCATCCCTTTTTTTGAAAATTTATAAGGATGAGGAAAAACCTTTTTGCTTTGTTGGATCTTTTGAAAACCTGACTTTTGGTCTCTTTTTTGATTCTTTTGCGTGTCTTGAATATTTTGCTTGGCTTGAATATTATGACCGTCGTTCATATTTTGACTGTCGTTACTGTTACTCGTTTTCTTATTGATTTTTAAGTTGGATAATTTTTCTCGTAGCTCTGGAGAAGAAGATCTCGTGGTGGTGTGTTTTGGTAACAGATTAGGAAATTTTTTTTGTGGCTTGTCTGGAATTTGTTTTTTTAGTTTGCCAAATGGGTTTCTTTGATTGAAAACATTTTTTTGAAGTGACGTAACTCTGCTGTTAGTGGGTGTCTGCCTTTTGTGGTTGAAAGATCTTGGGCAGTTTCTTGAGAAATTTAACTTTTTTCTGGTTTTTTTTTTTGGATTTTTTTTTTCAAAGGGATTTTTGGTCTCAAAGAGATTTGTTTTGGTTGTTGTGCTTTTTTTATTAGCCAAGGAAATTACACAGCTTTCATGCGTATTCTGATACCCGAAGGTTTTTTTGTTGTTTTTTCTCAGCTGCAAACTCCTGTGTCGTTTCTCCAGAGGTTTGTTTTCTTTCTGTAGGTGTGACGATTGATGATTGATCGCTTGCTTTTTTTGTGTACCACAGACCTTTCCTGTGCTGTTTCGAGAGAGTGCAAACCTGGTGTTTTTGGACTTTTTATTATTTGGTTGTGAAAATGCTGAAATACTCATCCTTCTGTCACAAATAAATTAGTGTTTTTGTTTTTTTTTTAGTGAGCCAAAGTATTCAAAATGAAAAAGATCAATTTTTGAAAAAAAGATTGAAAAAAAAATTTGTTTCAAACAAAATGATTTTTATTTTTTGGTTCGTTTTTTTTATTTTTTAATTGTTCAAAAACAAACGGCTACTTCTTTAAAAAGTCAACTGTGTTTGAGTTATTCACAAAAATATGTTTTCGAGATTAAATACCAATGTTTTTCTTGGTAATCAAAAGTTAATATTTATCTCAAATTTATTCAAATCAGATCTTTTACCTTCCTTCCAAAGAAAGTGTGTATCCTTTTTCCAAGTTTTAGGATGAATTCCAATGATTTTTGTACTTTTTCAAAATTTCTTTTTGATAGACAGGGAAGAATATTTTTATTTTATTTTTTAAATGTAGGGTTGAGCAACTGGGTTTTCAAAAAAATGATATACCTTCAGAATTCAATTTGGTTTCTTGGGAATTACATTTAGAATATTTCATTAGTCCCTTAAAAATGTTTTTTTTGAGTGAGAATTTGTTGATTTTCTAAAAGATTTTTTGGTATTCTCGATGTAAATTTTGTTTTTATTTTTTATTTGAGTTGATTCAAAAAGACTCTCAATGATATTATGGCGTTTGAATGAAGTTTTTTGTGTTTTCCTATACTTTTCTTTTTTGGGATATTTATAAAATTTTCTAAATTTTAATTTAACAACTTTTTAAAAAAAAAACTGGGAATTAATTTTTCATTCTTAGAAAGATCTGAATGATCAAGAAAGTTACAAAGTAAGTTTTAATTTCTTTAATCTTTTTGAGGATTTCCAATTTATATGAGACAAAATTTCAGTTGATTATCTTTTTTTTTTTTCAACTCAGAATAGTTTCTTTTATTTTGGATTTCTATGTTCTTCAAATTGATTAGTCAAAAGTGGCCAATAATAAAACAGTACTAATCGAGTCCAAAAAGGCTAATTACTATCTATTTCTTTTCAAAACTCAAAAGTTGCCATACAAAAAAATATGAAAATTCGAATTTTTTCATAATTGAAATTCAAACATTTTGATTGTGAAAAAAGTAAACACAGACAACAAAAAAATATTTGATTTTCAATCTTGACATGAATTCAATTTCTTTTTGTCAATTGATAAGAATTGATTTTTTAAATAAGAATTGCAAAGTAAAAAAGCAAAAGACCAGAAACTTATTTTTTAAAGGCTCTCTTATGAAGAGGAAAGATACTCACATTCTTTAGAAATAATCGTGAATTTTTAAATATATTCTCCTTTATTATTATATTGTCGTTTGCATAATAAATGGGAAAAAAATTTCACTTCATTTTCTTTTTCCTTTTTCAAATAAATTTTAAAGAAAGAGGTTAAAAATATTATGAACTTTATTAATTCACTTGGTCCTTTTTTAATTTGTTTTATTCATTTTTTGTTCTACTTTGTCTGAAATAAAAATCCTAAATGACCGATTCTTAAAGCACCTCTATAAGTATAAAAGGTGGGTATGAACATACCGTTTTTCATTTACTGGTCATTTACTCAAAAAAAATGTTCTTTATGTTTTTATTCTAAATTTTTTGTAATGGGGAAATGGAGATAAGTTGTGAGATGTTCAGTTGTGGTATATTGAGTCTATTTCGAGTAATTTTTTTAAAATGATTCAATTTTAGATCAAACGTCTAATTTTCTAGTTATTCGAATTGTAAAATTTTTTAATTTTTTTGTTTTATGTCTACTAAAGAAAAAATTGAATGCAGAGATTGTGTTCGAGTCTGACGAAACACAGATATTAAGAGACAAGATTTGTCAGCAAGAAGAACAAGAAGAACTTCTGCAGAGATTCGAATGTGAAAAAAGAAAAGGAAAGAAAAAGAAAAAAAAAGATACGCAACAGAAAAAAGTCAAAAAAATTTAATAGTAATCACCCACGTATCTCGTTCGAAACAAAAACAAGAGATCGTTTTCAAACTTTAAGAAATAAAATTAACCAATCAAACACTCAATTTCTTGAATCACTCCTTGATATTTATGAACAAAATTTATTAAAAAGAAAAACAAAAAGAAAAAAATACAAAAAAGATCAAAAGAAAAGAAATCAAAATTGATGAAAACACAAAGTTTGTTTTATTTCCACTTGAATTGATTCAGATAGCGAATAATAAAAAAATTAGCACAAACAACATTGATGTTAATCATAGTTGCCAAATCGAAATAATAAATAAAGAAAAAAATCAAAAAGTTGTTTATAACCCAACAAACACAATGTTCAATAATTGTGTTTCGAAGTTGAACTTGAAAATGGTTTTATTGATCTTCATTGCTGGTTTTGGTTTTTCTGATTATCTTCGAATTTTTTCAAACCTCTTTGAATCGAAGTCTTTAATGTGTACAAACACATTTTATGCACTTCAAAGATCTTACATAATTCCAACTATCAAAAAAATCTGGAACGAGCATCAAAAAAGAATACAACAAAGAATCGAACAGCCACTCCAAGTGTATGTTGATGGTAGATGGTCTCGGCCTCAGAGAAAAAAAGGAACAGCAGAATATTTGTCGGAAGTACTTATTGATGCAAAAACCCAGTTTGTACTAGCAATAGATACTTTAAGTAAAAATGATAAGAAAGAGGGAATGGGAAATGAAGAAGCACAATGTTTAATTCAAATTTTGACCACTTCACCGATCAAAGAACTTGAGATCGATGAAATAATTTCTGATGAAAATAAAAGTCTAATAAAAAGAATTAAAGAAACAAACTTACCTGTGGAAATTTCTTTGTGTATTGGACACAAAGGAAATAAAATCAAATCTCTTTGGAAAAAAAAATGCACAACAGAAAGAATTCTAGAACCAAACCAATTAACCAAAAAAGGGAGAAACAAGAAAAAGACCAAAATATTCTTACACTTATAAACATCTGGTAATTTTTTCAACGAAGGTAGAAGCACACTTTAAAGTTTGTTGTTGTTTAGCGAAGGATGCTGATGAATTTCTCAAAATTTGGTTCAACTTCGCTGATCATCATTTTGGAAATCATGAAAATTGTTTCGATTTATGTCATAGTAATTGTTTAGAAAAAAATCAAAAAAAAGAAAAGAAGAAAGAAGAGAAAGGAAAAAACCTTTACTAAAAAATCACTCAGATTATACTAAATGCCTCAATCTTCTCCAAAACATTTATCAACAAATTATTGTTCAAAATTTAGATCATTTTCTAACGACAAGGCAAACTTCAATTGTTGAGACTTTTAATAGCACTTTAAATCTTTGGTGTCCGAAATACAAACACTTCAAAAAAGATGTCTATGAAGCTCGTACTTATATGACAGCATTACACTGGAACTACCAATTAATTTCTTGTCAAAACTCCAAGCAATTTATGATAAACAAGCAGCTCTCAAAACAAATACAGTCACAGGTACTCAACTCTTTCGAACAATATCATCCCTATTTTAACAAAAATAAAAAAGATCCTTTGATGATAGACAGGCAGGATCATAATGAGAATTGGAATGAGAATGGAGATAAGAAAGAAAATTTTTAATTTAGGTCAGTTGCTTTGGTTGGGTGATTTGGTAATAGGAATTGCTGTGTGCTTTGATCATAAAAAGGAGAATTTTTTTATTTTAATTATTGATCCACTGTTTTTGTTTTTGTTTTGTTTTTGTTCTTGGTTTTGTTCTTGGTTTTGGTTTTGGTTTTGGTTTTGGTTTTGTTGTTTGGTTTTGGTTTTAGTGTTTTTTTTAAAAAATAAAAAGCAAAAATAAAAAAAAAAAAAAAATTTTTTTGAGTAAATGAAAAAAAAATGAAAAACGGTATGTCCACACCACCTAATATAATTATAGAGGTGCTTTAAGAATTGGAAAAAAGGAATAAGATGAAAACATTTCCTATTTAAATCCCAAATACCAGTGTGGGTATAACCCTTGTACTCTTGTCTCTTTACATATTGAGATATTTAAAGTTTTGCCAAAATAAATTAATATTGTATTTTAATTTGAATCAAGTAGTGTTTAATATAATTTCGAAATTCTGTTTCAATTATCAATTATTTCAACTGGTTTTTGAATTATAAATGGGAACAATTTTTCATTTCATTTTCAATTACATTTTTCTTTTTAATACACAAATTACAATCTACTTTTTGGAGACTCTTTTTACTAAAAGATAAATCAGGAAAAGGAAGTAATACTTTTTTCCTTTTTAGCATTTAAATACCAGTAAATTCAAAATATTCAAATTAAAATGAACATAAAAGTATTGGAGAAACTTTATTTTGTCAAAAGAACTTTTTTAAAAACAAATGTACAAACTTATAAAGATACAAAATTTAGCAAATGGGGTAAAATTACAAATGTTTAAATCAATATGTATTAGCCAATTATTTTATGGATTAATTATATTTAATCTAACTCAAAAAGATTTCGACTCAATTGATGTTTGGATAAATAAAAAGTAACCAAATTTTTAAAAATTAATCCACACTCTCCCAGAATAATTTATAAAACCGAAGAAAAAATAGACCAAGTAAGAATTTCGATATATAAAAGAATATTTAAACTCAAAAATAAATTAGAAATTCTGGGTTTGGGAAATAAACAAATCCAAAATAATAAAATTTTCATAAACAGATTATGAAAATATTAATTGAGAAACAGACAACTTATAAATATATGAATTAAATATAAAGTAATTTCAAGAAAACTTCATAATGAATTGATATGATGGAAAGGTCAAGCAATATTTAAAAAATATTGGATATAATGACAATATAAATAAACAGTTGTTTCGTCAAGTGCCTAATTTTTTTTTAATTTTTGAAATAAAAGAAAATGTAACCATTATTAGACGCAATAAGATAATAAATATTTAACAACAATATTCGAAAATGGGCGGGTTCAACTCTCATACTAAAATTAGGAAATTTTCACAAATTATCTAAATAGATATTCTTATCTTTATGATAGGAAGAAAATAAAACCAAATCTTGAAAATTATGCAAAAAATACCATATCTCAGAAATAGATGAAAATATTGATCATTTTTTATGGAATTACACATTCTCTGAAAATAATCGAAAAATCTGGATTAAAGAATTAATCAAAATAAATAAAAATTAAAAAGAATCATATCTTTGATATTATTCAAAATAAAGACTCTTCCTTTAATCTACCATTGTTTAATGATAAAGGAAATCAAGCTTCTTAATTGAAATTACTAAACGAAACTTTAGAAATCAGAGAAGTGGTGGTATCTCGTACTCAAGTTCCATAGAGTTCATAAACTTACTTGATTTTTATGGATTATTGATAAAATCTATCAATTTTCCAAAAAAACAGAAAACTCAAGAAAATCACAAGATGATTTTTCAGAATTTAAAAAAATTGAGTAAACTTATAGATTTTGCTCGATTCTAAAAAAAATCCTGGAAAATCCAATAGCTAAAGTGGAAATTAATTGTCACTTCAAAATAAAAAATCCAACAAATTTCGGTAGTATTTATAAAAAATTATTTTTCTTTGAAGAAGAAAGGAATTTTATTATTTTCAAGAGTTTGCACTGAAATACTATTTAAAAATAAAACCACAAAGTTCTCTAATAACACAATTTAAAACAATATACTTAATTAAAAAGGAATAACAATAATAATTATAAACTTTAAAAAAATATTTTTTTTATTCATAGAGCTGTTCAAATTAATTTTTTATTTTTTATTGAAAAAAAAAAATAAGGGAAAAAAAAACAAAACAAAGAAATTAAAATTATCTCACAAAATGTATATTTAAAACCAAGAAAATACAACTTAGAATCCTAAGAAATGCCTTTTAATTTAATTTTTTTTAATCAATAATTAATAAACCAATCTTAATCTTTTCAGTGGGTTATCAAAAACCCAAAGATTAAATATATCAATAGACTTTATAATTATTTTTCAATTTTTAAAGAATTCCATATAAATCAAACGAATTCAAATTAATAATTTATAGAAAAAAATAATAGATATCCTCAAATAACTTATTATCATCCTCATTGTCCGTTGATTATACTCTTAGTATTTGAAAAAGAATATTCTTTAATCTTTTAAATTTCAAGAAATTTAATAAAAATTTGTGAATACAATAAATGATCACTTTTTTCTGATCTTCAAGAGATTCAAATATTGATTTATTTTTCATGTATTTTTAAAATAAGATTAAAAGATCAATGTTATTTGTTCCTGCGGCCTCCCGTAAATTACTGTAAGTGATCTATCTTCAAAATAAAACTCTTTTGTAAAATTTTTCTTTTTCTAATTAGATCCAAAAATACAAACAAATAAAGGATCCAGATCTTTTGACTTAAAATTTAATTGGAATAATGAACTTCTTTAAAAATGATAATAAATTTCTCTAAAGTTGATAAAGGAATATGCACATTGGATTTAATTGTACTCCTGTGTAAATAATTACTCTATTACCTTTCCGAAAAAAAAATAAATAAAAGTTACTATTCCCTTAATAAATTCAGCAAATCCTGAAACTGGACAACATGAAGAAATCTTCACACCTACATCTGAAAATTACTTGTAAATAAAAACTTTTCTTGTTTTATTATTTAAGGACTATTCGAATTTTATGCTCTGTGGGGATTGAAATAAAATACTATAAACAGAAAAAAATCTTTAAAAGTCAATGAATTGAGGAAAAGTCAAAATATTGCAATTTTAAGGATTTTTGAGTTTTTTTTATTTTGCTTGGAAATCATTTATTGATACAAAAACTTATTGAATTTCCCTACAAAACAAAGCAAAACTAAAAAGTTATTTTTTTTGATAAAAAGAAAATGTCACTCCACTCTCTTTTCAAGTGTATTTATACTCTCTCGCTACACTCTAACATACTTGAACAGAAAGTGGAGTGACATTTTTCTAATGAAATTTTTTTCTTCAAAATTTGTTGAGAATAATTTAGATTTGATGAAGGAAAATTGTTTTTTGCCCAACTCAAAATTTTCCAAAAAAAAACCTAAATTTTTCAAGTAAGCAAGATCCCTTAGATCAAGTTTCTTTTAAGTCTATAAATATGTTACTAGGGAAAAATAGTATTCACTAACCATAAAATTTGACTAACCCTTAATTAATGGTAATAATATGAACCTTTGAAGGTTATAAAGTATTTGTTTTTGATTTTAATTCCATAAAAGAAACCTTTTCAATATGGTTTCTTTCCTAGAAAATTTCAAATAACTCCTTTTATCTGAAAGAATTAGGCAAGTTCTCAGTAAATTCTGTAATACAAGTCAGTTGTTAAACCAATAGAGACTCGAGACACCATTTCTCAAGTTACACCTTTCATAACAGTTATACTGGTGTTTGAATTTTAATTGGGGAAATATTTTTACTTCATTTTTGATAATGTCCTTTTTCAAAACAAAGTCTCAAATTACAACCTACTTCATTGAAAACTCTATTTATAAAAAAAAAAAAATGGCAAATGAAGTGAATATTCGTTCCCATTTATTCTTCAAATTTCCCTAATCATCACTGAAGGATTAATTGTTGAAATTTGTATATTTTTCGTCTCTCTCACATCATAATCGAACAAAAATTGAAATCTGTAGAGTTTGTTTTTCTCTCTTATATGTCAGGTAAACATTTGAGTAAATATATTTTTCTCAAAACTTGTAATTGTACATTCGAAACATAGATAACAAATTCCTTTAATTTAACTCAACCAATTAAATATTTGGCATAATGGAAAACAGACAATATTTGGATCATCTCTGTTATTATTAAAACAATCAAAATATAATTTTTATACTTTTCTGTCTTAAAATTAAAATACATTTGGAGAAAACTTTTGGAAATTATTTCCAAAAATTCTTTTATCAAACAAACCAACGAAATGGTATTTCCTTTTTTAAACTCTGTTTTACAATTCCAACCAAAATTTCAGTTTTATCTAATTACACTTTTTCCATTTTTTTTAATTTGTGTTTTTTACTTTTTTTTTCAATTTTTAATTTTTATTCTATATTTTTTGAAATTTTTTTTAGGTTTCTATAAACAATTTTCGTTTAATATGTCCTCAAAAAGTAAGTCCTTTTCCTTCCAAATTCTTTTTTTTTATGATTTTTTTCTTTTTTTTAATTTTTTGTCAAAAAAACAAACAACCTTCACGAGACAACAAAAACAATTTAAGAACACACAAAAAAACGAAATTCGCTTTAAACAACAAATACCCAAAATTTTGGTGATACATTTTTTTTTTCATAAAATTGTCTAACTCCTATTTGAACTTCTAAAAGTGTTTCTTAAAGAAAAACAAATCTCTTTTTTTTTTTTTTCAACAGCTTTTGATCGAGTCATCAATTTTTTCTTTTTTTTTATTTAACAGATCTTTCCATTTTTTTTTTGTTGAAAAATGGAAAAGAAAAGTCTTTTTTCTGTGCTTTTTATCCCACCACTTGATCGTATTTCTGTTATAAACACTATTTGCTGTTTTAAAAATAAATAAAAATACACAATTTAAAAATTCGTTGTAACAAAAGGATTTAAAAAGTGTTACTCAATCTGCTTGAAAGAATGAACCAAGCAGTTTGAATCACACTTTTTAAAACTTTTCGCCCCACTTTTTTACAACAACTAAACCAAACTCCATTGTCATTCTAATTCAAATTTTTTTCTTTTGGAATTTTCTCGAGTTATTTTCCTCCCTCGAAATCGAAAATAAAAATAAAATTTTCTTTTGATTTTACAAGGCAAAAATACAAACCAAACAAAAGTAAAACTCAAAGCCAAACCAAAAAAAAAGTCAAAAAAGATCAACAAAAACGATGAAAACCAAAATTTTCTTGAGAATCTTTTGATTGAAACCAAAAATTCTAAATTTTTTTTTTATTTTTTTATTTTTTTTATGACTTATTTCTCAATCCAAAGAAAGAACAACAAACCCAAGAAAAAGAAACAAACCAGACGTTGAAACAAAAAACACGGGTACCAACAAACGAAACAAAGTCAATTATCGAAAAAAACAACGAGATCAACTTCAAATCTTGGAGGAACAAGTGAAGGATTTAGAAAAACAAAACAGGGAATTTCTTATCAAAGAATCAATTTTAAAAACCAAAGCAAAAATATATAAAAAGCAATTAAAATATTTCCAAGACTTTATGCAAAACGCTCTTTCACTCGCAACACGATCAAGTTCACAAGTTAACTCGGTGCCTTTACCGGTGAATAATTATAACCTTGGAAATAATTTGGATTTTGATCTTTTGGAAGATCAAAAATTTATTTAATTTTTTTTTTTCTTTTATTTTTTTCTTTTTTTTTAAATTTGATATATACATATACTTTAATAAATATTTATATTAATTTTGATAAATATTTTTGCATAGATGGGAAAAAAAAGAAGACAGTAATTTTGAAACAAAGTTCACAAATTCTTTATAGACGTTATTTGTCGAACAAATAAATTATATTTTTTATTTTTATTTTTTTTTTTTTTTTCTCTTTTTATTCCAGATTTTCTTTTTCATCTTCTCCAATTCTGATCACTAACTTCTTGTTTTTTAGCGGGACAATTAATTCAAAACTAATCAAATTTACCTATCTATCGATTTTCTTCTTCGAACTTATCTCACTCTTAATAGCTATATTTGTTTTGATTTATTGGTATAATTAGATACAAAGTTAGTTTTCAACTCTTACATTTTTTTAGAATTCTTTTTATCATTGTTCAGTTCATTTTTTACAAACCTTCGTGATTTTTAGATTAAATTAATACTTTTTAATTTTGTTTAAGAGACTAGTAAACTAAAAAAAATCTTTCGGATAAATTTAATCGAAAATTTCAAAAAAATTTTACAACAGATTGAATTGAAAAATGAAGAAAAAGTCTGATTGATATCTGACCAAACGTACCTGTAAATGTTATTTTCAGAAATAAATTATTGTTTTTAACAGGTTTGATCGATTTTTCCCATTTTTGAACAGTTTAAAATTCAAGATGTTTTCTGAATTACTTCAAATAAAATCATTTTTAATACCAAGAGAGAAATATTATTGTTGGTGAAGAATATATCTTAAAATAAAGTTAAAAAAAGAAAAAAATCAAGTTTTAACATAACTTTAGATAAAAATTCTACTTGTTTTCAAAAAAATTACAATAATTATTTTAAATGCAAAAAAATATAATTTGTTTATTCAAAGAACAGTTTGAATCAATTTTTTCTTTTTGTTTAAAAAAAAAATATGAGAAAAAAACTTGTCATTGAAGATTTTATGTAATTTCTATTAACAAAAAAAAAAAAAAAAATGAAAATAAGGACTCTTATTTTTATCTAATATATTAAGAGGAAATATAAAATGTCTTTTAAAAAATTAAAAGATATTCCTCAATTTTTTGAGATGTATTTTTTATTTTCATAATTGATTTTTGTAATTTATGTTTTTTACTATTTTATTTTAAATAATGTATTTTAGATCGAATTTATTTTCGGTAAAAGATATTAGACAATTTCTGGAATAAAAACATTTTTTTAGTGTTTTTTACAAAATTGAAGTCTTTGGGTAAAAATGGTAAACTAATATCCTTGAAAAGTACAAACACAATTTTAAAACTTTACAAACTTATAAATCTACAAAAATAAACAGTTTTAATAAAAAATATTTTCAAGAGATAAGATAACAATTTTCGATTAGCATAGAAGAGTGAAGTAAACATTTGATATTTTATGATATACACTATAAAGAAGTCTTATTAAATATTAAAAATTCAAGAAATACATTATATATATCAACTCTTTTTCAAACAAAAGGACACACCTCTCAAATAATCAATATGATCGATTTTGATTGTTAATAAGATAATTACTTATTGGTGATTTCCATTTTAATTATTCATTTTTTGTTTTTTTTTTTATTTATTGATACTGAAAAGTTGGAAAATGAAAAAAAAAAAAGATAGTAAGAAAAAAATTTGGAAATAATTACCATTACATAAAAATGGAAACAGTTTGATTTTGATTTTAAATGAGTTTCATATATGAACAAAGAAAAAAAATTATTGAAATGATGTATGGAACATTGAAAAAAGAATCTTAAGAAAAAACAATTCTAACAAAATACCAGGATGGATTGCGGATTTATATTGAAAATGAGACTTTCAAGAACCAAATTTTGACATGTAAAGAATTATCAATAAAATGCAAAGAACCTTTTCCCTCAATTCAAGTATGTTCAAAGACTTTTATTGATTATATATATATTTTTCTTTTCAATTCACAAAACAAGATTTCTCATTTCAAATAAAAGTGCACATCACTTTTTAAAATATTTAATTTTAATTTTTATGGTTTTGTTTAATGGGTTTTAAATATCCAGTTTAGTGTTTTTTTTGATGTTTTAAAGAGTTTATTATGTTTTAAAGGGGTTTTTACATTTTAAAATGATACTACAATTATTTTGATTCAATTATGGATAATTTTTGTATTTTTCTGTTACCTTTTATTTGGAAAAGAGTTTACAAAAACAAAATTATTCTCGTAATCGATATTTTCAAAGAAATTAAGAATTTATAAAAAGCGATAATCCTAAAAATTAAATTTTCAATTTTCAGTCAGGCTTATAATTAAATTTACAAATTTGGGATTTTTTTCAATTTCTACTATTTACCTAAAGGCTAAAATTGATCGATTGAGAATAATTAAATCAACGTACAAACTTTGACCAGTTGATGGTTACTTGGTAAGTTATATATTTATCTGTTAAATAGAGGCATGTAATTGACTTTTTCTTAATATTTTCAATTGATCAGAAAAATGAAATTTCGGGGTTTTTGAAAATTCCCTGGTTTTAGGTTTGACAGTTAATTGTTTATTTGTTTCTAAATTTGGAATTTTAATTATTTTTTCAAAAAAATTATTTTTCTTTCCAACAATATTTTTTTTTACTGAACCATATAAATAAAGATAAAAATAATAGTTTGAAATCTTTTATTTTGGTTTTGTTTCCCAAGAAAATATTTTTTTTTTAATTCTAAGATATGAAATGAAAAGATTTACAAATTGACTTTGTATTTTTCAACAAACCGCATTATTGCGTGTTTTTGTTCAAAAAACTGTACCTTTCCATGGAAACCCTAACTTGCTGGTGAAAAAAAACTTAGTTATGAAAAAAAAACAATTTTTCAAGAAAAAGTATTTATTTGCAAAAATATGTATCTTTTGTGAACAATTAACGGTATTCGCGAGTTTGTTACATTTAGACAGAAAAATCTAATGCCTCACAAACAAACAAACCGAATTATTATGTAGATTCAATTTATTACAAATAACAATTTTGGATATTTAAATAGTTATATTGGAATTAAGTATAAAAAACATATTTTAAAATAAAGTTGTCCGGCTTTTTGTGAAATAGTTTAATGCTGCAAAAAGAGAGAAAATTTTCAAAATTTTTACTTTGAAAATTCAATTTAAAAAAATCAAGTTATACATAAGAATATTGACTTTGATAAACAACTAAAGTTTTTAGTTTCAGGATTTAATCGGAATTGTTGAAACAAATTGATTAGCTGACTTTAAAAATTTGAAACAAAATAAATATTAACAAGCATAGTTAAAAATTCAAAATTCTTTGTTGTTTGTTTAGTTTTGTTTATTGTTTGGTGAAAAAATGGAAATTTAGTGTTTGCTAATTGTCTTTTGAAACTCAAAAGTAGGTTTTATAGTAATGAAAGGTTTACTTTTAAGTGAATTCTCTCTTTTCTTTTTCTTTTTGTTTTTTTTTTTTTGTGAAGAAAGAGTTTTAGTTTTGGCTATTACATCTATTTTAAGGAATAAACTTTATCGTCACTTTGAATATGGAATAAAGAATTAAGATCTTAAAATTATTTCTCTTTCTTTTTTTGGACACCAACAGTTCTACCTTTATGGCCTGTTGTCTTGGTATGCTGTCCTCTAACCTTGAGTCCCCATGCGTGTCTAAGCCCTCTGTGACATCTGATTTTTTTTAATCTTTCAATGTCTTCACGTAAAGAATGATCCAATTTATTTGAAAGTAATTGGGTAAATGATCCTGTTTTTCGATCTTTTTGTCTATTTAAGAACCAAGCTATTTTGAATCAATTGTTTGAAGTTTGGTTTGTTTTTAAAGTTTGTGGTTTCAATTAATTTCATTAGTTATTCGTAATCATTGGTTATTAAACAACAAAAAAAAAAATAAAAAAAAATTCAAAAACAGAAAACAAAAAAATTAAGAGAAAGCAAATTCAAGAAAAAACAAAAAAAAAAATATTTGTTGTTGTAAATTGTTTTTAGAAAAGGATTGTTTACTTGGGATTTTAAAATCAAGTGGGTTTTCCATTACTTTGACAATTTTATCAATTTCTTCTGTGCTTAGTTCACCAGCACGCTTTTTAGAAAATAATCATTGAACAGAAAGTTGTTTTTGTTTTTTTTTTTTGTTGTTGTTTTTGTTTTTGTTGTTTTTGTTTTTGTTTTTGTTTTTGTTTTTGTTTCAATTAGGGATCAATAACAAAAGTTGTTTTTTTTTTATTTCAGTTAGTGGGTGCAAAAAAAGAAAAAAGAAAAAAAGGTCATACTTTGTTGACATCAATATCAGCTTTTCTGCAACACAAGAATGCAAACCTTCTTCCAACACCTTTGATGGCACAAAGTGCATATGGAACTAGTTGAAGACCATTTACATTGGTATTCATAATACGTCTAATATGTTCAAATTCTCCTTCTGGAATAACTAAAGACATTTCTTGAAATTTGTTTCTTGGACAAAGTCGAGAGTTTTAGAAATTAAAAAAAATAAATTATTATTGGCTAGTTTTTTGTTATAAATATTTTCAATAATTAGTGTGTGGGTATTTTAAAAAATAAAATCACTTCAGTTATCAGGAACTTACAATCTAAAACATCTCAAAATCTTTGAGGAAAGTTCAATCATTTCTTATTGGGATGCCTAAAAACCTTAATATATCAAATAATTGGAAAGAGTCCATCAAAACATATTAAAGTAAAAACAAAAATCAAAAGGAAAATAAACAACACTATAAATACAAAAGTTAGTATCAATTTATGTTTGTTGCTAATCATGATGGATTTTATACGGATAAAGCGATTTTTTATTATTGCCCCCCAATTAATTTTTTTTAAAGTTGTATAATATGAGCATTCCTTCTTGTTTGTTTACTCATTTCTTTTTTTTGAATCTTTGTCTCTCTTTTTCTTTTCTCTCACACTCTTTTCTATACCCCCTCTTTTTTTTTATTTTTCTTATTATATTTATATCTATCTATCTATCAATCTATATATATATCAGTAAAATTTTTAGATAAAAAATAATTTACAGACTTGTTTGATTTAATTTTCAATTAATTGCTATTTAACGTTTGCAGAATATTAGTTATTATTTCCATTGAATCAAACTTGTAAATTTTATTTTTTAGTGAAATAAAAAATTTATTTTTTCATCACCTGTAAGTTT
The DNA here is from genome assembly GCA_027625915.1 of Anaeramoeba flamelloides. NCBI lineage: Eukaryota > Anaeramoebidae > Anaeramoeba > Anaeramoeba flamelloides. Next base: position 1,272,637 of record JANTQA010000026.1, read on the forward strand.
AAAAACACCCTTTTTTTTTCTTTTCTGTTCTAAAAATATGTAGTCCCCCCTGAATGAAAAATTATAGATCGACTTTTAATCCTTATATTTACAAAAAAATATTTAATTTCCGTGTTTTTCGCAACATCTGAAAAATGTTAATGTGATTATTTGTTATTTATAAATGGTGGTAATTTATCTTTTCATTGAGTAGAGCATGACTATTTTTTCTATACAATATTGGTTACCTGGGTTTGCACAGCACTTTTGATATTTTTTTTTTTTTGTGTAATAATTTTTTTGTAAATAAAAAAAAAATAAAAATTGTTGTCATTTTTCAATTTCGCAAATATTTTTTCCTCTCAATTAATCAGCAGATAAAAACTTCTAAATTTTTTTTTTCGTTATTTATTGTAATGATTGGATCGAAGCCTTTTGTCCACATATATGAGTGTTAATTTAATAAAATAATCCTTGGTTTGAATCTGAATTTCTGATTTATGTTGGCTCGTAGTGCATATATATATATATATATTTCTCTTTTATGATTCGATTTATTTTTCAATATACAGCCAGTTTCACTTTTAAGGCACAAACTTTCAACGGAATTTAAGGTACAATAACAATCTCAAATTAAGGAACAAAATTTAGATTCTAGTAAAATAAATTGTAAAAAAAAAATTATAAACTTTCTGCTTTAATTTGAGATTTTTTGTACCTTAAATTTCGTTGCAAGTTTGTGCCTTAAAAGTTGAACTGATTGTATTTCTTTTTCATTTTTTTATTGTTTTCTTGGATTTTCATATTTTGATTTTTATTCGAATTCTAGATATTCTAGTCCAAATAAGTCTCCCAACATTCTATTCTGATTCCATTATATATAAGAAATTCACACAAGAAAATTCTGATATATTATAATTCACATAAAATAGATACTCGGGGAAATTATACAAAAAAAGTTTGTGATGTTTTCTAAAAAAAACTTGAAAAAGGATATTTTTTTCATAAGATATTTCGAAAAAATGTGGATAATATTTTTTATGTTATCTTTATAATAAATGTAATCGTTCTTAAACCATTTTACTATCCAAAATTATTTACTAGCATTTATTGATTCTCCCAATAATGTACTTTTTTAGAATTGATAATGAATAAATAAAAGATATTAGAATTCTGATCTATATTTAAATAAATTTATAAGTTTTCTCCTGGTTGGTTAATTTGGCAAAATTAGTACTTTTAGTGAAAGGATTTTTTTGACCAAAAAATAAAAAAATAATCACCAATTTTTATACACTTGAAAAGGATATTACTTACAATAAAAAAAAAAAAATGTTTTTGGGATTTAGACATTGCCAGTTTTTTATTGAAAGTGGAATTTCCTTTTTTTCTCCAAAAAAAAATTGTATTCTTTTATTTTATTATTTGGAATTTTTTTAATGAGGGTATATAAAATAAATATAGTAGATAATAATACTATATATTTTTTTCTATTCAATTTTTTACATATTACTAATTTATAAATATATAGACTTGCATAAATGTTTTTCTATAGAAATAATGTGTTAAAAAGAAAAAAAAATATTGATGAACAATTAAAAATTATAATTAAATTGTTAGAAAAAATGTAAAATTCTAAACAAAAAATTATTTTGAAAATACAAGTTATTTCACTTACAACATTCATTTAAATTTCAAGAAATATAAGTGACAGTTTAGCAGAAATTCTCTAAAGGATTACAAATGTTTTTCTTTTATTTGAATTCAATGGGGAGGATGTAAGAACCTTAAATAATCGTATTTATAATATATCTGAAGAAATCGTTTAGGGGTGTAGATCCTCAAGAGATACATTTTCATTTGATTATTTTTAAAATAATAATTTATTAAGCTACCTTAATTATTTGAATGGATCCGTAATAACCTAAAGGCAATAATTAGTCAATCAATTGTAGAATTATTTCTTAAAAATTTAAATATTTTTAAGTATTTCAAAACAATTCAAATTACAACGATCATAATAATAAGTAACAACCAACTATAATCCATGTTTCAAGATATAACCCGTGCCTTTTTTCTTATTGTTTCAATGGAACATCCAATTCTCTACCTAATAGTATACCTAATTTCAAATCAATTTTGAAAGTAAACTCCTTGATTTTTGAAGTAAATTTTAAATTAGGAAAGCAATTTATTCAAAATTTTAAAAAAAATTTTCAATTAGTTTAAGTATATTTTACCATAAAAAACTTTTTCTCTAAAATTTACTCTATTTTTTGAGATAAATTTTCTAATTTGATCCTTCATTTTTAGAATTTTTTTTCAAATAATAGAACTTTAAGAAATCAATACCATATATAATTAGGGTTCATTGTTGGATTCTTTCATCAATAATGTATTGGTCTTCTATAACAAAAACAAAAAGACACACTTTTTATTTTGAAACACTGATTAAAAATTTCGGTACACACTATTTTGACAACAGTAATAATTCGAATCAAAAAACAATATGAATAAATATTCTCAAATAACTGATTTTAAAAATAATAATTGTTTGTTTTTTATAATCTCAACATTTGAAAAAGTATATTACCTAATCTTTTAAAGTTCAAGAAATTTAAAAAAAATTTGTGAATAAAAAAAAATCAATTGTTTCTGGATCTTCAAAAATTCATAACTTGATTCATTTTTCTTTTATTGGTAAAATAAGATTAAAATTTCAAGGTTATTCGTTCATACAAACGATCAAAAATTACTTATAGTGAGATTTCATATACTGATATTTGAATTATAAAAGGGAAAAACTTTCACTTCATTTTTAATTTCCTTTTTCAAACAAAGCCACAAATTACAACCTATTTCTTTAAGAACTCAATTTGTCAAAGAAAAATATGGAAAATGGAAGTGAAAAATAATAACCCATTTATAATTCAAATACTACTATAGTCAAAATAAAGCATGCAAAAAAATTTAATGTGTGTTTCAAAATAAAAAGCGTGTTTTTTTGTTATAGAAGACCTAAACACGAACCAATGAAAGAAACTGATAGTAAACCCTAAATAAATATGGTATTGGTTTCTTAAAGTTGTATTATTTAAAAAGAAATTCTAAAAATGAAGGATCAAATTGCAAAATTTATCTTAAAAAATAGAGATAAATTTTTGAAGTTAATTTTAATCAACCGAGAAAAAACAAAACAATTGAGAATATTATAAAAAATTTTCAAGTATTTTGTATGAATAATTTAAATTTTACCGAAAATAACCAGACCTTTACTTTCAAAATTGATTTGAACTTAGGTATACTATTTGGTAGTTGATTGGATGTTGCCTTGGTACAAGAAGAAAAAAAAGCACGGACAATATTTTGAAACACGGATTATAGTCGTTGGGAACGCATTATTTTGATCACTGTAGTACAATTTTGTTTTTGTTATTTTTCTTTTTGTTTTTCGGATTTTTATTCCAAACAAAACGGATCTAAATCTTTTGACTAAAAATTTCATCTAAAAAAATGAAACTCTTTTAAAATGATAACTCATTTCTCCAAAATCTGATAAATGAGTTTGTTTTTCTGGTTTAGTAATTGTTCCTTTGCGAATACAATTCCTCTACTAGCTTTGTAATAGAGAAATAGAAAACATTTACTCAGACCAAGTAGTATTATTTCCAACCAAAATTAATAAAAGATTTCATACCACTAAGGAGCTTCAGTACAGTTTTTGTGAGTAAATTTTTCGTTTTATTCCAAGAAAAGTAAACTTCATTCACAGTTTGACAAATCTAAATACTTTTTGGTTCATTTGCTTTTGATTTTGAGTAAAATATTCCTTACAAGTCTTTTATTGGGTATGTTGTGTTCACTTCTTTTTAATTGTTATCCTTTCTTCGAAGTAGGTTTTCTGGGAAAATTTAACAAATGAAAAATTCATTTTTTTATAAATCCACATTCTTAATTTAATAAATAATAAAATGGAACGAACATTCCTTGCTATCAAACCAGACGGTGTCCAAAGAAAATTAATCGGTGAAATCATCGCTAGATTTGAAAAAAAAGGTTACAAACTTGTTGCAATGAAATACATTGTACCAACACGTGATCTTGCTGCCAAACATTACGAAGAACGTAAGTTCTTTTTTTTTTTTTTTTTTTTTCTCTTTTCTTCTTTTAATTTTTTGCATTCACTTATTCTTTATTTTTTTTTTTTTTTTTTTTATAATACTCCCTTTGCTTTTTTTCTTTTTTTTTATTTTTATTTTTTATTTTTTATTAATTTTTGTTTTGATAACTTAATCACGTAATCTTTAAAAACCAATAGACAAAGGAAAAGGATTTTATGAAGGTCTTCTTGATTTCATTACATCAGGACCAATTGTTGCAATGGTCTGGCAAGGAAAAGGTGTCATTGCTACCGCCAGAAAGATGATTGGACAAACCAAACCACTTGAATCTGAATGTGGTTCAATCCGTGGAGACTATGGTATTGAAGTAGGCAGAAACATCATCCATGGATCTGATTCTCTTGATAGCGCCGAAAGAGAAATTGGAATCTGGTTCAAGGAAGAAGAAATCTTTGACTACGAAAGCTCACTTGATGTATGGGTATATGAAAAATAAGTTGTTTGACTCTTTCCTTCAACTGCTTACACTAAATAAAAAAAAAAAAAAAAAAAATTAACTACAAAAAAGAAACGTTATTTCGTGTTTTGAATCTCAAAGAAATATTAAAAAATTCAAAGTTCTTTCAAAAGACTGGAAACAAGATCAAAAATAAAATACGTTTTTCTTAAAAATTAAAACGATTTGATACACACTTTTTACAAATTTTTCTTTTCGAGTTTTATTTTTGTTTTTATTTTGACCCTCTTCACCTATGTCAAGAATTTGCAAAGATTTTTAAATTCAAAAGAGTTGATTCATTTTTTTTTTTAAGCAAGCAGGTACATTTTACCCTTTTGAAAAAGTTTAATTGTATGAACCTTACTGGAAAAATATTTTAAGAATGCCACAGGATTTTGAAAGTTAAGGAACCAAAATACCATTCGCTGCTCTATTTCGAAAAGAACTCAGAGTAACTGAGAGTCTCAGAGTTTAATCTTTCAATTTTCAATTTTTTAAGTTTTATTAAATTATATTTTGATCTAGAAATGTGTTTATACGAATGATTGAAATTAATCAAACCGTAAACCAAGAATATAGACACCTAAAAGGTGTGTATGTGAAACAAATCTTTTCTTTTTTTGGAAAAAACAAGAAAGATCACCTTTCCAGATAAATTTGTTGAAAGCAAGAATGAAAAAAAAATAAAAATGTACCAATCCTATTTTCGAAGTTTTATTTTGTTCTTTAAATTCGTAATTTGTATGAATCAAAACATTTCATTAGCATGTAGCCCCCCATTTCTATTTATTCTAATTTTAAAAAAACTTTTTTTCAAATATTTTTATCAAATAAAACCAAAACTATGAATACTGTTCAAAGATATGAGGAAAGGGGCCGAATTCCTGAAACAAATAAAAAAAATCAAAAAAGATTAAACCCAAAGAAAAAGATGATATAAAATAAAATTCAAATTAGAATTCATAATTATTTTTAGTTTTTACCAAATTAAATGGAAAATAAATAATTGTCAAATCAAATAAACACCATACATCCTTTTTCCTAAAGAAGAATTTAAAAAATATCCATTTTTCTGAACCATTACAAGAATTAGAAGAATTAAAAGTAAATATGGAATTAAAAATTCTTTTTGGGAATTCTTCTGAAATGGAAAATAATTTAGTTGGTCAAAAATTTTTCCATTCAGAATTAAAAATAAAAAAGGAAAAAGAAGAAGTGATTATATCAAATTTTATAGATAAAATCTATAAATAATTTTTTTTTGGCTTTTTCTTAATCAAAATTTTGATTGTTTTTGATTTGCCATTTTTTCGTTGTTATGTAAATATATTATACTATGTATATATCCAACTCTCCTTTTTATTACAATATTAATGTATTGGATTAAAGAAATGATTTGTCTAATTCAATTTCTTGATCAATTTTTTTGATTTCTCGTATTTTAATAAGTAGGTAAATATTATATAATAGGATATACAACACTCTCATATTTATTACAATACTAATTTATTTGATTAAAGAAATGATTTTTCTAATTCTTTTTGGCATAAAATATGGCACTAAAAATTGACAAAATTTAATTATTCCATTGAAAAAATATTTATATTCAAAATTAATAATTTTTGATTTTTCTTAATTTTTTAAGCGTTTTATATATTTTTTACTCAATAATGAGCATTCCTTATATATATCATCATAATTATTGACTTATTAGAATTATAACTTAATTTTTATTAGTTTTAAAGTTTTATTATTTATACAAAATCTTTTTATATATACAAATAGGAAATTTAACTTGAAAAAGTTTAAAAATCCAAAAGTTCCTACTATACAAATTCCACTTTAAATCCTAGTACTATCAAATTAGATACAAGAGTATAAACTTACATTAAAATTATCCTGATTTTAATGGAGTTTAACAAAAAACAAAAAAAATCGATTTTAAATTTACAGCGAATAATTTCAAAAGTTTTAAAAAGATTTGTGGATGAAAAAATTTTTTTGATTAAATCTTAAAAAAAAAATCAAATAATCGTAATATTTTGATTTCCCTTTGGCATATAATCAATTAAATGTTTTTATTTTTTGGTCATATAACACGATGTTTCAACCATCAGAGACCCTAGAATACAAATATCCCTTAATAGAAATTTTCAAATTTGAAAATTATTAATCTTTAATTCAAGATTTAATAATCAAAATGAAATTATTAAAAATTACAGAATTAAAATAAAAATATTGACTATTCTTTTAATTGACAAGAAAACAAACTTTGGACACTTCAAACCAATTTAGAATTTTAACATTTCTAAAATATCCAAATTTCATTTTTGAACCCTATTTTCAATCAAATAATAGAATAATTAATTTTAATATATAAAAAAATTCTTGAATTAAGATTAAAACCAAATGAAGGCAAAACTGAAATATCATAGCATTTATCAAATATTAAATATTTTAGAATTTATTTGAACAAATTTCACATTTAATTTATAATTCAAAAAAAGCTAAAGAAATAAATAACAAATGTAAACAATTATTCAATAAGAATTATCTGAATAATAATTTGAGCATTAGATTATTTAAATCTTTTTTATTATACTAGTACGCATATTGTTTAGTACTTTTTAATTATAAAATAACAGCATATAGATTATCTAAATGATTGTGTAAATATATATATATATATATATATATACCCAGATATACAAAACAAACAGAAATACACAATTTTTCTTTTATAAAACAAAATTTAAATTCATAATTTAGCAATTGCAATACATAAAAAAAAAAAATTCAAAAATAAAAAAAAATATCTCTGACTTATCTCTTCCTATTTTTAAACATTAATAAAATTCAATCAAATATTAACTACACAATTAAAAAGATTTCAGAGAATTCATTGCTTAAAAAAAAAGAAATTTATAAATAAAATATAAAGGAGTGGTAGAATTCTATCTGTGGGAAGTCTGGTTAACCCCATTAACTTTTTTTTTTTTTATTAAAAAAATTAATACATTTTCAAATAAAAGAGAAAACCCAAAGAAAACCACCGTTAAATTTCCCGGAGTAATTAAGAACAGACTAAAATCTTTGATTTCACTCTATTCTTTTATTTTCTGAAGAAACTAGGTACTTTACTGTACTATTTAGCACTTACTGGTATACCGCCTTGATATTTTTATATAATCAGAGTTCCCAAAATGATTCCATTTTTGGAATTTTTAGAATCTTCAAAAATTAAAATTTTAGAATCATAACATCAAAATGATTCAAATTGAATCACTTTGGATCAATATTTTGGGTTTGTTAAATTAGCTTTTTGGAATAGTATATCAAAAACATCAAAAATTATTTTATTCAGATTCCAGGTAATGAATAAAAGAATTTTTTATTTTTTTTACTAAATCTCTATTAAAAATAAAAAAAAAAAGATTCTTTTGATTCCAGATCAAAGAAAAATAATTTTCTTATCAAGAATAAATACAAAAATAACAGGATTTAGGGAAAGATGATTAATTCTAAAATCCCAAGAAAAAAAAACTCAAATATTTATTTTTTTGAGAAATATTGAATTCTTTTACAGACAATAAAAAAAATTTAATAATTATCAAACTTTGAGAATGATGGGATTACATGTGAGGCGAATGTAAACAAGAAATAAGTTTTAAGTCGAGACCAATCATTGGAAAAAAAAAAAAATATTTGAGGCCATAGAACCAAAAAAAAGAATTTTTTTGGATTATTTTCGAAAAAGAATCAAAAAGTGAACTCTGAAAATAATAAGAAAACCAAAAATTTTATTATTAATCAAAAATATTTAGTTTATCCATCAAGTTCAACAATTTTAAAATTCATGCCATTTACTAATTGTTTAAATAGATAATATTCATAATAAAAAAATATTCGAATAAAATTTGTCTTTATGTTGAAAATATAGAACAGAAAGAAATAATAGAAAATATAGATATTTTTTTATGGTTATTCCCTTCTTATAAAAATTTTAGATTAATATTTCAAAACAAATAAAAAGAAATAAATCTTAATCTAATAGTTTTAAACCTATACAGTTTAAAACACCTTTTCATTAATTAATAATCGAGGAATCTATAATTTTATACTTAAATTTACGAAAGGAAATTTTAGTATAAGAGTATCTAGGAGTGTAATTTACACTTATTCAACCATAATAATAACAATAACTTTATTAGTTTGTTAAAATTATTTATTGTGATGTTTATGATATTGGTACGAGGATACTTTCAATTGTGAATAAAGAGATTAACAAGAATTATCCCTATTCAAAAAAAAAAAAAAAAATAATAATAATGTAATTTAATGTTATTAGACTATTTAAATCCAATTAAACCATTTTGAAGAGGGGACATTTGATAGAAAAATAATTAGAATTATTGTTGAGAGCAGATCAGAGTATTAAGCCATTATTTTTTGAAAAAATCTTTTTTTTAGAGATTATGGAATTTTTATTTATTATTGATAATTTTTTTATTGGGTTTTTACCCCCTTCTTTGAATTCTGGGGAAGTGCCGTCAAGTGTAGTCAAATGCCTTAGAGTACCGTAGAGTGCCTAGGTTTTCCATAATTCAAAAAAATAGAGAGAAATCAAAGATTTTGCTTAATTCTTTTAAATTCTGGAAAACATAACTGTGCTTTTTTTTAATTTGATAAACGAACAGAAAATTTATTATAATTTTCTTTTTATATCTCAAATCAAACAAAAAAAAATTTACAATAAGAGGATCTTTGATCTCTTCCTTCAAATTAAAAATAAAAAAAAAGGTTTTTTTTTGAATAAAAAAAATGTTAAAAAAGAATTATTCTAATAATAATTTGTTTTATTATTTATAAAAAATAAATGTTTTTTTATTTTCGTGATTTCTTTTTTCGGGGTGGTGTTGGTGGGAGATCACTAGTGTTTGTTGATGTAAGTCTTAAATTATCTGCTTTTAGAATCTATTAAATTAAAATAAAATAAAAATATAAATAAAAATAGAGATTTTAATAAAAAATATATACAAATTAAATGGATTTTTGTTTTTGTTTTCATTAAATATAAAATAGTAAATTTTAGTTTGGAATTTTAAAAAATAATAAATATGTATTTTATCGTATCACAGAATTTTTTTTTTTTATTGAATTTGGTTTTTGAGTAAAAAACACAAATAAAAGCGTGAATTATTGTCTCTTTATTTGTTTTGTTCCACATTCACCACTCCATTAAAATTTTGATTTTCAAATATTTTTCTTCGAATAATTAAATTTGATTTGTTTATTTGAGATCATTTCAACCAAAGCAATATTACTTAAATCTCCATTAATAAATTTTTAATTTATAAATTCCAATTCTCAAAATAATTGTTTCGAAAAAAATCCAATCAAATCTTTTATTTTTTTTATAAATTCTTGTTTTTTTATTTTTTATACTTGTAACCTTTTCCAAATTCCCTTTTTTTAAGATGTTTGGGCTTCAACACTTTCCCCTTTTTAAAGTGTTATAAGAGGTTAAAGGGATAAAAAATCATTATAAGAATGAAAAAACTTATTCATATTAGATCTTAAAACTTGTTGAACTTGCTCTGATTAGGCCATAAAAAAATTGAACGAAACTAGAGCAACTGAAGCAACTGAAACAAACAGAAAAAAAAAAGAAAAAAAAAAGAAAAAAAACAGAAGCGATTCGAATTGATTATTCCGTTCAATATATCTATTCAGTTGTTGAATTAAGTGGATGGTGTCGAGTCGATATCTTATACTGGGATTTTGCGAAAACGAGAATTGGGAAAACTTGCAAAAAAAAAATAATAAAAAAAAACGAAAACTTCGAAAAAAAAATCTTAAAAACTTGGTACTTTATAGATTTCTTATCTATAAAGTTCTAATCTACAACTTAATAAAGTAACCTAGTTCATTTGATCCCTAGTTAGTCAGATAATTCTACCTTTTTATTAAAATATATTATGGTAGTAATCCTTAAATTTTCGACATAAAAAGAAACAGCCACCAGCTTATTCAACACTTAGTGTGTAAAAAAACATTTTATAAAAAATTTTTTACTTTTTTTTTTTTATTTATACTCTCTTTTATTTCTGGCTTTTCTTTCATTTTTTTCTTGCTTTTCTGAAAAAATAAAATTTTTTCTTTTTTTTTTGAAAAAAAAATATAGATTATGAGTAATAATCCGAACTAGATTATAGTTAGGATTAAAAAGCCCTAAATAAATATAATGTTTGAAAAAGTGCCATCAAGTGCCTCCTAGTGCCTAACTTTTCCAGAATTCAAAAGAATAAAGTAAAATCTTTAATTTTACTCAATTCTTATGAATTCTGGAAAGTAACTGCGTTTTTTTTTAATTTAAGAAATAAACCGAAAATTAAATAAATTTTCGTTTTATTTCTCAAATTAAAAAAAACCTAACGGCAAACAGAGAGGTAATTTTATTGGAGCCTCTGACTTCAATAATAAAAAAAACAAAAAGTATACACTTTTTTTTGGAGAAAACAATGCACGGTCAATTTCAATAAAAAACAAGCAATATGAAAAGGGTAAAAATGATTTTTTAAACAATAAAATGTAGTTATAGTTTTTACATTCTATTGGAAATTCTATCAAGATTAAATCATAATGAAGAAAATATTTTTATGATCTCAATGGGAAAAAAATAAACACCAATTTTCACAGCTAAAAAAATATCAAATAAAATTGTGATCAGAAACTTTGATATCTTTAATTAAAGTAATGACCTATCAAAAAAACAAATTTTATTATTATTTAGAATCAATTAATGATTAATAACCAATTTTGGATATTTAATAATAATATTAGAATTAATTTTAATAAAGATAATTTACAATAAATTTGCCCTACTTTTTTGGAAATAGGTTAGATGTTGTGTAAATTATTAAATTTCAAAATTGGTCAAATTGAATTTTTTCGTGTTTTTGAAGAGTTTCTTGATTATTTTCATCTGTAATTAATAATGTTATTAGAAAAGGGGAATTTCTTGGGTTAGGTATTTTATAGGTTTATTAATATGAATTACATAACTTTGTATTTAGACATTTTATACTTTGTCTTGATATTCAATGTTATTTTTTAAAAAAATTGATTTTTCTATTAAGATTGAGAATTAAAAAATTCAAAATTCAAAAATTGATCATTTTCACAAAGGGTTTTATCTGAATAATACTAGAGTTTTCTCTCAAGTACTTACAAAATAATTCTGATTAAATATTAAGGATTATCTATAAAACCCGTAAATTTACGAGATACGATTTGCAATAATAATATATTTTTTACTCATTTTTGCTATTATCATTATTATTTAAAAATAAAGTATTTGATTTTTAAGACAATCTTCTTGAAGGATTTTGATCAGATCGAAATTAAGATAATCTAAATGAGATTCCATACTTATTAAAAGGTTTTAATCCTTATTTACATTCTTATTAATAATTTAAAAAATACTGGTCAATTTGTTCACTTTTACTAATGTTTCCAATTAAATTTTTAAAATTTCAAAATAAAAAATGTACAGCTTTTTTTCTGTGTTCCAATTTTTTCACAACAGTAAATAAGAAAAAATTATTTCCAAAATTATAAAAACCGATGTAAATAGTTGTAAAGTTTTTTTTTTGATTGAGTGGAATTTTTCTAACCTCTTTGTTTGTAAAAAAAATATTTTTTTTTTTTTCAAGACAAATTCAAAAAAAAAAGTGTCATAATTACTAACTTGATTTTTTCCTTCCAAAATCTAAATAAATTAAATTAAATTTTCACCAATAAACTGATGCTTAAAAGGGCCTGATTACAAAGACTAAAAAGACATAAGTTCTATTGTTTAAATTTAAGGCTCATTCTTCTCAAATTTTCACAAAAAAATTAACTTTTTTAAAAATACTAATTCGAAAAAAGACAGAAAATTTGTTGGAAAAAAAAAAAATAAAATTAATTTACCTGGAATGAGCAACATAATTCTTCATCAACAACCATAATTCCACCAGAATTATCAAATTCACCACAATAATTAGGTGCGCTGAAGACTGTTACTAATAATTGATCAGCAAAAAATTCATATCCATATTCAACAACCTATAATATATAAAGATATAAATATAAATTTTTTATTTAATAATAATGATTAAAAAAAAAAAATTATTTTTAACATGTATTTTTAAGATAAATGATATTTCACTTAGCACCCTGGATTGACCTAAATTTTCTCAAATATAAAATAAAAATATTTAAAATGATATTGTTGTGTTTATAAATTTATTTTGTTATTTATCTTTAATCCAGATTTTAATTTTAATAAAAAGTTAAAATAGCTCAAATATAAATTAGTTAATGTTATTGTATTTTTTTTTTGATCTTATAAACAAAAAATAATGATATTTTTTGTAATTTTTTTTAAAGATTTCATTTTTTTTTGAATTTTTGAAATTAGAAATTTTATTATTATTAAAGAAATTGAAAACTCAATATATTGATTTATTAATAATAAACATTAAATAATTTTGCTAATTTTATGATAAAACAAATAAGTAAATAAAATATATTACTGAGAAATGAAGATTTTTTTTTGGAAAATTCTTGATAAATTAAATCAAGAGAAAAATGAAATGTATTTCTTTAGGCCAAAATTCTAAGTTTAATATAAGTATTTTTCTAAAACTTCAATTCAAGCAAAACAAATAATTTTGAAAAAACAAAAAAGAAAAATTGTTTAAATAATTTCAGTTAATAAATTAGAATTAAACCAATAAAAATTTAGTTTACTAGATAAAGTAATTTACTCGAAACTTAAAAAATATACAAAAACTTTTAAATAATATTAAAGGATAATAAAATAATCTTCATAACCAAGAAATTTTTCATTTTGAATTTTGTTGTTGATAATTAATTTGAAAAATAATTGTAAAATTAGATTTGTCAATCTAAATTACTTACAGCTCTTGGAAAATAATTTTTGATCTAAGTTCACTTATTCAATAATATTGTTTATTTTATGTCAAGAATTTAAAAAGTCAAAAATTAAAAAATGGTTAAAAATTAAAAAAAAAATTCAATTATTAATCTTACTCGAACAGTTTGACAAATCATTTAAATTGAAAAAAATTCTAGTTGAAAAAATTTCCAAATTATATAATTTGGAAATTTTATAATGAAAAAAAATATTATTTTTTTTTTAATTTAAATTTATATTTTTTTTTTATTATCAAATAAATTTCTAATCAAAAATATATACATTATTGATATTGAATGGTAACTAATAGATAAAACAAATTTTCTATGTGATATTAAAAGATGTTTTGATGATAACATATATTATCATAATATTAACAATAAAATCGCGATAGTATTAAAAAATTTTTAGTTGAAAATAAAATAACCTCAAAAAAGCTATTTTTTAAATTTTATAGAAAAAAAAATAATTAACTGATCTGTTATTTGAGATACCAACCAAAGTTAATCTGAAATTATTTGAAAATTTAATTTAAAAAATCAATTTTTACAAAAATTAATTGGACCTACAACATGACTCGGAAAATTTTTTCAAAAAAAAATCTCTAAATTTTGTATTTTTGAAATACACTCATATAATAAACACTATTATACATAACAATTTTGAAAAGGGTTTAGAACTTTAATAGATATTAATGGGAATTGTAAAAAAAAATCAAAATTTTCAGTAATATTTTTTTCATTTTTAATTGTAAAATTTTTGATATTTTTATTTGACTTTTTGGAGAGATTATTTTAATCTATTTTTAAAATAGTCTAGTAAGAATCATATTTTTTAATTTTAAAATAAAATATTTCTTTCAAAAGATATTGCTATATTAAATAATTATAATGATTTTTTTTCTGTTTTTGGAATATTTTTTTATCATTTTATTTTTTGTTTATCTATGAGTTTTAATATACATTCCCTGTTTTTTTTCTGCAAATTGTTTTAAAATTTCGTATTTTTTCTTTCTTAATGTTAAATATCAAGTTCATTAGTTGTAACTAATTTCAATAAAAAAATATCCCAAAAATAGGTGTTTTTTTCAAAAGTCGAGTAATTTTGAAAAAGGTGGGTATTCAAATCTTAATTAGTTGTTTAGCTTTCTTTTCTTAATGACATAAAATTATCATAACTTTGAAAAAATAATTTATAAAAGATGTAAGCTATTTCCAAAAAAGTGGGGCATTTTTTTTTACATTTCATAAAAAATAATCTTTGTTAGTGGAGGTAATCATTAATCAACTATACCAAATTAAGTTTAATATTTATACCGATTGAATCAACCACTTATGTATTTAATTCAAAGCATGTTAGTTGAAATATTCCCAAAAAATGAAAAAAAAAAATAGCACTTTTTTTGGTGAAAACAAGGTACGACCAATTTCAATAAAAAACCGGAAATATGGAATGGGAACAAATGATTTTTTAAACACGAAAACGCAGTTATATGTTTTTAATTATATTGTAAATTTTTTTGAGATTATACAAGTTATGAAAATATTTTTTTCGATCAAAAAGAAAATAATAAACACCAATTTTCACCATAAAAAAATATCCTATAAAATCGAGAGCATAAATTTTAATATATTTTATTTCTGCAATACAATACTAAGAAACAAATTGAAATATTATCAAGAATCTATAAATAGTGGTCAATGATTTTATATATTAAAATCCTTTTTTGAAGAATGGGTTACATACATATATTTTAAAATAAATTTGCCCCACATTCTTGGAAATAGCTTATAACTGAAATCCAATATGTATTTTTGTCTAACTTTAATTTTCAGAATTTATTTTTTCCTTGTAGTTCGGTTTAAAAATTTTTTCTTGATAATTATTAATTAATTTGATAGATAAATATTTATAAATTGATTTATATTAATAATAATTTGCTTTTTCTCTTTTTAATGAAAGCAATTTTTAATTTACTTTATTTTTTTAGAAATTGTGTTTTTCAAAAATTAAAAAAAAAAAAAACAAAATGAAAAAATTACTTGATGTGCTCTACAAATCAAATCAAAATCATTCTCATCACAAAACTTTTCAACAATATTTTCACCAAAGGTATAACTAACTCCCCTTTCGTTCTCTCCCCATCCATCAGTTTCTTCTGAAGGATCACTCCATAACAAATCACAAACAAGCCCAATGTCATCAACTTCAGTTGGTCTATCAATTTTTTTAATATCATTTGGTGTTTTTAAATCAGGTGATAATCCCCCATGGACGCAAAATATTTTATCACCAACAATAGCTGAAAGTGGTAAGCATTCAAAGCAACGACAAAATGATTTCCAGAGTTGAATAGAATATCTTCGTTTACCTATATTTTTATTTAAACCAATAATTAATAAAATAAATAAATTATTAATAAGTTTGTTTTGCTCTTAAAAAAAAAAAATTAAGTTTTATCTTTTGGAAAGTTTATTTTATATTAATTTTTTTTTAAGGTACAAGTATTTTTTAAAAAGTAAAATGAAAATCTTTTTGTCATACATAATAAAAATATATAATTTGTGTTTTTTATCTCTGAAATAGATGAGTTAACCCCATCTAAACAATTTATTATTTTTGGTTTATTTTTTTGAAATCAAAAATTCACATATTTCTAATATCAAACTAAAAAAAATAACCCATAATTTTTATTAACAATTAAGTTAATTCTTGAAAATTGTAAAACGTATTTTGAGTTTATGGTTGGAAAGTATTGATTTTGAAAAAAATTATTTGTTTTTTTATTTTTAATTATTAATAATTTCAATCTAAATCAAGACAAATAAAACGTATCGAAGTGCAGATGATGAAATAATTCTCAATTTGATAGAATTTTAACAAAAATTTCTCAATAAAATTGAGATCTATTATACAAAAATCTTTTCTTCTTGAAGAGTTTTAAAAAAGTTATTTTCTCAGTTTCAAAAAACGAAAAAAAAATTTAAAAAAAATTACAAAAAATTTTTATTAGCAAATTGTTTGGTCTTGTTCAAAAGAATAGTTGAAATAATTTTAATCATTTTTGGTAGAAAAAAAATTGATTATGAATCTTTTGGATAGAATTAATTTGTTCCCAAATATCTTCAAGAAAATCTTATTTTGGAAAAAGAAAATTTTATTTTAGAAAATAAAAGTACATTTTCTTTGTAAATTTTTTAAATTGTTTGAAAATTTTTTTGATTAAAACTCTTCTTCTTAAAATAATACTAATATTTTTCAATATGTTGAATAAAGCGGTTTTTTGGTTATACAAAAGAATTATTCCAAAAAAAATTATCTTTTTAAATATTTATTATAATAAATACTATTTTTCGTGTAATAGTGATGAAAATATTCATAAACAGAGCAAAAAAATTAATAATGTAAGAATTAAAATGAATTTAAATCATTTTCTTTTTCGAAAAAAATGAAAAAAAAAAAAAATTGAATTTATTGAAAGAATTTTCTTTTCTGAGTTTCTGAGTTGATCAGAATTTTTTGAAAATTGGTATTTATCCAAATTCGTAAGTAGAGAATATCACCAATAAAATATTTTAAAAGTTTGCCTTGTTGCTTTAAAAAGCTGAACCCTTAATTAAATTATTTTATTTTCAGAAATTTATTTTGCATTTTTGTTTAAACTTGAATAAGAATTTTGAAATTACATTTTAATTTTTTTCTCAAAATTTAATAAAAATGTTTAGTTCCAATAATTTAGTTTGTATAAACAATTAAAACCTCATATTTTTTTATTCGTTTATTTGCCTTAAAAAAAAAAAAGATAAAAAATAGTTTTCGATAATTAAAATTTTATCTGTTTTTTTCAAACTTTCAATTTTTAATTTCAAGAGCTAATACTTTTATAATCTACAAAAGAACTAAAATTTCATTTTTTTTTTAAAACAATAATACATTTTTAAATGATTTTAATTCTTTCTGTTAAATACTTGTAAAAAATATATATATATGTACGAAAAGGTTTAATTTTAAATTTAATTTATTTTTCAGCTATCATTTTTTCTTTTTCAAAGATCAAAGACTTTTATCACTATATGAAAACTTAATCCAGATCTTCATCATATTTCCAAAAAAAAATTTGAAATTAATTTTGTTTTTTGGAATTAAATAGGTATTTTTGGTTGAAAATGGTATTTTATCAAGCTTGAAAAAGCTATATTTTACCTCTATTAAAACTTTTAACTGAAAATTAATTTAATTTCAAACCTAAAATCTTCGAGTTAAAGATAATTCCAAAGTTTAGTATTTTCCAATACACATTTCTATACTAATTTAAATTAGTAAAACATAAAAGATGACTGATTTTTCTGAGATAAATAAAAATCAAAAAGTTATCAAAATTTGAGATAAATGTCTGTGTGATTTTCTTTTTAGATAAGTGATTAAAATAGAATGCCTTCTTTTAAACTTTTATAGTGAAGATCTTCCAATATCTTGGTGTTTTTTTTTTGTTTTAAACTTTTAATTTTTTTAGGTAACCCAATTATTCAAAGAATAAAACAAAAAAAAATTGATTTTTTTTTAAAAATTATTGCTTTTTCATTTTCTCTGGAACTGCCCAGCCTATGAAAATAATCGTAAAATCTGGATATCTGAATTAAAAAAAATTAATATATCTAATATATTAAAAAATAATAATATTGAAAATATTATTATAAAAAAAAGATTCATCAAGTTTATTAGCCTTAGTGGATAATAAATTTATCTTTGAGTCTTTAATAAGATTCCTAAATAAAAATTTAGGAATTCGGGCACACAAGAGGGGCTAATAACTCCTCCCTTAAATAATAATAAAAAAAAAATTATTGCTTTTTATTTGTTTTCTTCTAACTTTTGAAAGACAAAGTTCTGTAGATCTTCAAACCTTTTCAAATTTAGTGTGTTCTAAATTCAAGTGAATTTAGGAAGGGATTTTGATTGAATTTTCCGAAAAGAATATTTAAAATTTTCAAATACAATTTCCCTTTGTCTTTTTAACATGAAGTGACAGATAATTTGAGAAGAGATTTAAAAAGGGATTCTAGATATTTTTCACATTTGCTATTTTAGATTTGACTTCCCTGAAAATTTTAACTTTGAGTTTTCTAATTTTTTTTTTTTTTTCGCTAAAGAACCTTTTAACAAATTAGCCTAGTATTTATCATTATCTTTTATTTGATAGGACAACTCCGAAGATAGAATATATTTAAAGAATTTGTTATTGAGCTGATATTTAAACTTTACTATTGAAATAACAGTTTCCAAAATTGAAAAATTCCTGATTTTAAATCGATTCTTATTGAAATTAAAATCATGTTTTTTTAAATATGTTTGCCTTAAGGTGGTTTTCTGAATTCTTTTTGATTGTACTATAGACTTTTTTTTTTTTTAATATCAAAAATCAAATTAGTACAAAATATTTAAGCTTCGAAATTTGTACAAAAAAATTGTAATGTAATGCTATTAATAATAATAATTGTTTAGTATTTAGATCTATAGTGGAGAGAAAAATAAATCAATTAGGAAATAAATTAAAGCTTACATTCATCGAAAAATCCATAAATATGATTAATTGGTTGAGATTCATGATTCCTATAATAAATAATTTAAAATACATTATAAATCATTTAAAAAAAAAAAAATTTTTTTTAATAAAGTTTAAAATGGAAAAATAATTGTATGATTAGTAAAAATGTGAAAAATTAAACTAACAATTTATAATCACTATTAATGTATACTATTTTATCAAAAAAAAATTTTTGTTACAATACATCACTCACTAGTGTTCAAAGTTCAAAAAAAAAAAAACAAATTAATAAAATTACTAACTTTTAACATCCAAAGTTCTACATTTAGAAAAACACAATTAATTAATTAGAAATATTAAACTAATCATTAATTTTAAAGAAATTATTGAATTTATGTTAACAGATTCATTTTTTTTTATTCTCTCTTCATATTTTTTTACAATGAAACTTATATAACTTGAAAATTAAAATTAAAATGTATTTTAAGTTTTTGTGATTTCCTTAATGATAACAAGTAAAAAGCATTTTAACTTTTTTTCCACAACCATAAGGTTTGCAGATCAATAATTATCAAAATTTGTTATTCTTATATTTTATTTCTTAATTTTTTCCCGACATAGCATTTTGAATTTAATTTTTCTTAAAAATTCAGAATAATACAAAAAAATAAAAATTGTCTTGTTTAAAAATTGATAACAAAAAAAAAAAAAAACTTTCACCCAAGTTCAACTCTTGTTACATTTTATGACTTGTATTTTCATTTCCAATTCATAAATTAGTTGTGAATAATCTTGTGAAAAAGTCTATTAAAAATTAATTTTAATATTGTTCCAAACACATTATTAAATGCTTATAGGTAACCGAGAAATTTTGGTAAAAAAATTTCAATTTAAATTATTTTTGTCAAATCGTGTAAAAAATGTTCCTGTGTTTTTGATGATTGACTTTTGGAATAGAGGATTTCAAAAAGTATGATTAGTTATTTAAACAAAAATAAATAATTATTTTCAAAGTATGTTCACTAAAAAAAAAAATTTTTTTATAACATGTTATAAAAGTGTTGTAAAGGTGTTATAAACGTTTAAAATGTTATAAATTTTTATAATAACAACTTTTATAACATATATGTTTGTTATAAAATGTGTTATAAAAATTTATCACATGTTATAGGCCTGTTATAAGAATAATTTTTTTCAAAAAATATTGAAAAAATCATCATGTAAAAGAAAATTTTGTTATCAAAATTTTATATAGATGTTATAAAAAAAGTTTTTTTATAAGGGGTATTTGGGAAATTCGTGACAATGATTTTTTAGTGAGAAAATAAGATTATCGGGATTTTGGACGAATATCGCAATTTTCTGATTTTATTGTGAATAAAAATAGTTTTCACGACTTTAACAAGTATTCTTGAAAATATCTTTACCAACTCGAAAATTTAAGATAAAATTTTATTCTGTTTCAAAAAATCTAAATAATAAAGTAAAAGTTACATTATTTTTCCACATATTTTTTAATGTTTATACACTTTTAAAGTCATTTTTTTAAGCATTAATTAAAAACTAAAAAATTTTCTCAATTTATTACAATTTTTTTTTTTGATAATCAAGAATTTGTCCATTATCGCGAGTTTTTAATATGATCAGAAATATATTCAGATTAAAAGCAAAAAAACACAAATTGATGATAATCTTCATTATCGCGAAAACATAAATTAATCACCAATTTGTCAATTTGTCATTAAATTTTTAATAATGCTGATAATCCCTATTATATCATTAAAATAACAAAAAAATGTGTTTCTTTTGTGTAATTTAATTTTGTAATATTTTTTTTTTTTAATTTTTTGTAACTTTTAACAAAAATTTGAAAATACCGGAAAATAGTAAATCATTTTGATACAATTTGATCAATCTATTACAGTTCCTTTGAATTTATTTTACTTGTTAAACCAGATTAAATATCTTATTGGTAAAGTCTAGGATTGACCCAAAGTTTCAGAGATTGACTTTAAAATTTTCAAAAATCTAAATTAAAAATATTCTGATAAAAGTTGAAATAATTAAATTATAAGTTTATTTGATAAAAGATCCGAATCAAAAGTTAAGCCCTTATTATAATAATATAATTGTCCTTGGTTCAAATACAATTCAATATGGTACACAAAAAAAAAGCATGCATGTTTACTGTATCTCGAATTTTTTAAAAGAATTTCCTCATCAAGCCAATAATCTTACAATCAGAATATAAAGAAAGGTAATTTTCGTTCAGGTTAAAAAAGTTATAAAGGCTGTGAGTTCGAAATAAATTCTTCAGATACATTACAAATTGTAAATCTTTTCATTTTGTTTTCTGTTCTTACGATCTTTTAACCAAAGATTATAATAAAATTTTTTTTTGTCAAAAAAGGCTGTTTTTTTTTGGAGTTTTTATTTTCTTTTCTATTGTAAATACTTGAACCACAAAAGAAGTAATGAAAGAGCAGTATTGATTGGTTGGGGAAATTAATCAATTTTATTTAATTATTAGTACTTTTGTAATAATAAAGAACTTAAAATTAAAAAACTAATTCGATTAATAATTCTTAGGTAATTTCTAAGGGCTTGATAAGTGAGGTTTTAAATTAGAACCAAAAAATAAAAAACTCCAATAAACACTATTTTTTGCAAAATAAAATTTATTTTAATCTTTGGTTAAAAGATCGTAAGAACAGAAAACAAAATGAAAGAATTTACAATTTGTAATGTATGTGGATAATTCGTTTGGAAGGTACATCCTTAATAATAGAAATTTTAATTAAAAATGGTTTGTATTAACACAACAAAAATCACTTTTTCGAAATAACTAAAATTTATTTGTAAAAGCAAAAGAAAAAAAATTTGATTATGCAAGTATTTGTAATTCGTTTCTTCGAAGAAAATGTTTCTTTAAATGAAAAGAAAAAGAAAAAGAAAAAGACAAAAATCTTACCCACGAAGCATAAAAAAATTGTAGGGGTATTTAACTTTATAACACAGCAAAAGGCAAACGGTCTCTAATCCCATTTTTCCACGATCTAAATCGAATTTATTTTATTTGTTATTCATTCGAAATTTGAATGAGGGATAAGAAGTAAAAGAAGTAATGAAAGAAAACGATGTGGTATTATTTTAAATTTCAATTTTGTCAAGCAAAAATAAATCAGTTAGAGGAAAAAAATAAAATAAAAAAAAAATAAATAAATTAAAAAAAAGAAAAAGAAAAAGAAAAAGAAAAAGAAAAAGAAAGAAAAACAAACCAACAAAATCGCCTAAAAAAAGGTAATTGGTTTTTGGTGGAAAATCGCCCAATTCAAAGATCCGAATAAGATCGTGGTATTGACCATGTATATCGCCTATATTAAAAAAAGAAAGAAAATTATCAAAAATTGGATTTTATTGTTTTTGTTAATCCTAACAAAGGTATTATTCTTATTTCCTCTTTAATTTTCTTTGTTTGAAAAAAAACTGAAAGAATAACAAGAAGAAGAGAGTTTTTCGTTTTTTATGAGGATTTAAAATAAATACCACAAATGTTTATTGGTGGGTTAAGTTCAAGAAGGATTGGTTGGTTTAAAAAAATTGATTTTGCGTGTTTAATTAAGAGGCGTATCTCCTGTTCTTTAATTTTTATTTTCTTCCTATCATATTTCGGATTGTTGACTTTTAATAGTCTTGAAATCATAGAGTCTAAAACTAGTTTGTTCATCTGTGTTGGGGTTGTTTCTGAAAATTAAATTGTTGATTTTTGTATTTCTTGTTGGTTGGACAAATACAAAAGAAAAAGAAAAAGTCAGTAAAAAATGAAAAAAATGAATTACTTTTCACAATTTTGTATTGAAAAAAAGATTAAAATACAAGACGTCTGTTGACACTAAAGTATTGTTCAAGTAAATTTAAAATTGAGAGTTTGTTCCTCTTTTGCTTTTAAAAAATTTTATAGTTTTTCCCTAAAATGAGAATAATAACTACATTAAACGAAAGTCGATTTACTCAAACCTTGTAATGTTTTGGAATCTTGATCTCAAAAACAATTAAACCCTTCAAAAATAGTGTTGGGGAATTTCAATTGTTCAGGGACTAGTAAACTAAAAAAAATCTTCAAGTAAATTTAATAGTAAATTAAAAAAAAATTAACTGTAATTTGAAATTGAAAAATGAAGTCAAAATCAGATTACTACAAAATCAAAATTTCTTTCAAAGCTATTTTCCGAAATGAATTTATTGTTTTTAATAAATTTTATCTTTTTTTCCCTTTTTAAAAACAGTTCAAAATTCAACATATTTCCGATTTATTTCCAAAAAAATGATTTTAATTGAAAGAAGAAAGAAATCTGATTATATGTGAACAAAGTGAAACTAAACAAACTTTTAAAATAAAATCATTAAGTTTTAAAATAACTAAGTTTAAAAAATAGACTTAATTTAAATAGAATTGCAATAATTATTTTAAACTTTAAAAAAATATCTTTTTTTGATTCAAAGAACAGTTGCAATAAATTTTTTCTTATTGCTTAACAAAAAAATGTGAGAAAACTTCAAACCCTTAAGATTAAGATTTTTCCGAAAATACTTTGGTAAAACCAGGATTATTCAACTAAATAACCCCAAGAAATACTTTTTAATTTGATTATTTTTAAATAATTAATTAAAAACAAAATCTGAATTTATCATTTCAGTAGGTTAATAATAATAAAAAGACTAAATTATTGATCTGTTTTAATGTTTATTTCTCAAATACGTAAATATTTTCAAAGATATACAATTATTATAAATTATTATTTATAAAAATAATAATAAAGGAAATATTATCAAATATCTGATTTTAAAAATAATCATTCACTATTTATTATCTTAATATTTGACACAGAATATTAGCTAATCTTTTAAACTTCAAGTAATTTAATAGATATTTCTGAAAATAAAATTATAGTACAATTTTTGATGATCTTTAAGATTTCAAAATTTGATTTATTTTCCATATATTTTTAAATAGGATTAAAGTTTTCAAAGTTACTTGTTATTCAAACTCTCAGTAATCGGTAAAGTGATATTTCATCGAAATAAAAGGTTTTATAAATTTTTATTTCTTTTTTTGATCTAAAAAATTCAAACCAAAAAAGATGAGGATCTTTTACTGAACATTTTATTGGGAAAACATAATTGCTAATAAAAAATAAATGAAATTCATTTCTTTTTAGTTGGATAAATGAGTTTTGTTTATCAGGTTTAATTGAATCCTTATAAAAAAAACTATCTATTTCCTTTGGGAAAAAATAATATTCATATTCACTCTACTCCGTACACGTTTAACAGACAATCTAACAACTTTAATAAGGAAAAGAAAAAGGGGGTTTTCGGATAATTATTAAATATAAGGTACAAAAATAATTGATTGGATTGTTGTTTGCATTGAAAAAAAAAAAATAAACAGGGGGGGTATTATGATGAATCTTTATTTGTGTGTTGGTCGTTTATTGTGTTCGGTAGTTAAATTATTATGTGCCTTAAATGTGATTATAATGTGTTCAAAACATTTTTCTTGAATGGCAATACCTACAAGTAATCAAAATAAACACAATAAATAAAAAGATTTTTATGATATTTAGTAACCCAGGAAGTTTTCTTCATTTTTTTGACAGTTGTTTTGTGAATAATTAATATTTAATAGATGATGTAATACAGTAAGTTCCACTTTTAAGGGGCAAACTTTCAACAATATTTAAGACACAAAAAAATCCCAAATTAAGGCAAAAAATTTGTAATTTTATTTTTTACAATTTATTTTACTAAAAATTCCAAATTTTGTGTTTTAATTTGAGATTTTTATTGTGCCTTAAATTTCGCTAAAAGATTGGGCCTTAAAAGTGGAACTGACTGTAGTTATTTTTGTGAAATTTGTGGTGATATTTGTATTAAATTCAAATATATTCTTAGTCCGAATTTGATAAAAAATATGTAAAACAATCCACTTCTTTTTCATTTTCCTTTTCCTTTTTCAAATATAAATTTCCAATTACAACAGACCTCTTGGAATTATTATATTTTCAAAGACAGTGATAAAAATATTTCCCAATCAATAATACAATAACCAATAAATGATATTTTTCTTGTAAATTTGGTTCTCGAAAGCTATGTATTATATTTTTTATGACATATATCTTCATTTGGAACTTTTATTATTAAAACAAATAGTGTAAACTTATCGCCCTGAATAGCAGAATTTTTTTTAATAGATTTTAATTTTGATTTGATTTTATGGGAAATAAAATTCCTATTTTTTGAAGACATCGATCATTTTTTATGGAATTGCCCGTTCTATGAAAAAAAATCGAAAAATCTGGATTAAAGAATTAATCCAAATAAATAAAAATAATAAGAATAATATCAAAGATTTTATTCAAAATAAAGATTCATTATTCATCGAATAATTGGTTAATGATAATGAAAATTATGATTCTCTGTTAAAATTTCTAAACAAAAATATAGAAATTAGGGCAGTAAGAGGAAATTAATTTCCTCCCTTCAAAATAAAAAAAAAAAAAAATTCCTATTTTTTCTAATAGAAAAAAAAAATAAAAAGAAATTTAAATCATAAAGGAGATAAAAGAAATTTTTTTTTAAATTGAAAAAGAAAATTTTCAATTCATAACTCCATTGGAATTATAAAAGCTATTTAACAGATTAGAAAACATTAAATCGATAATTAAACACTTTAAGTCTGTAAATAACTTTTGAATGAAGATACAAACAATTAGTTTTACTTTTAAAACACAAACTTTCAACGAAATTTAAGGCACAGTAAAAATCTCAAATTAAAGCCAAAATTTGGAATTTTTAGTAAAATAAGATTATTTTTCTAGAATTTGACTTTTGTTCCTTAATTTGAGATTTTTTATATGTATTAAATTAAATTCAAAGCTTGTCTTAAAAACGGAACTGAATGTATTTATAATTTTAATTATTAATATTTGAAATCTAAATCATTGTAAATAAAACTAAAAGGTATAAAGATGATTAAATAAATCAAAAATTGATGGAAAGTTAGCAAAAATCAATCAATGAAATTAACACTTATTAACCTAATTTTTATTATTTAAGTTTAGAGAAAAGTATTTTTCTTGTTTTTCAAAAAATACAAAAAAAAAAATATTATAGAAAAAATTTTGAATTTGAAACTTTTCTTTTTAATTAATTGGTTAGTTTTTTTATTAACTATAATTATAAAATTGAAATCATTTATGTCAGAAAAAAAAATGATTTTTAATTTTTATGATAAATTTACTGAATTTCAAAATCGTTTCAAGACAATTTTATTTTCAAAAATCATATTTCTTCTTATAACAAAAACATGATTACTGGGTATAATTTATGAATCACTTTAAAAAATTAATAAATATAATTATCTTTCTTTTGGTAAATCAATTATATATATATATATATATATATATATATATATATATATATATAAATTGAATAAATCATTTTTTTTTGGTTTACCAAAAGAATTATCTCAAAAAAAAAAAAAAAAAATCTTTACATTGATAATCCTTACAATGAAGATTTAGTCTAATGTAGTAATGATTAGAATGTAAATATAAATGGTAAAGGCTTTTTATAGGGTAAAAAATAAGGATGAATTTATTGGTTTTCTTTATAATCAAAAAATGGAAAAAAAAAATTTGATCTCACAAAAAAAATATTCTTTTTTGGGAGAGTTAGGTGATCAGAATTTTTTGACACTTGGAATATACAAAAGTTGTAAGTAAAAATATCATCTATCACATATTTGAAAATTTTTTCAAGTTGGTTGGGAATAATGATCCCTTAACAAAAATTATATTTAAGCTGGAATTTTTGAAGTTAAAATTTTAATATGTTTAAGGTAATGTTATTAACATAATCATCACAGACCATAATACAAGCTATATTTCAGAATAAAAATCATGGTTCTTTTATAAAAGGTCTATGCATTAAATAACTAAAAGAAACTGAAAACAAACAATTAGTGAATATGATATTTGTTCCATAAAACAAGAATCGGAAAAAAAAATCTTAAAAATCCTGAAAATCAAAATTCTTTCTAAAAAATACTGAATTTTGAGTTTATTTTGTTCCAAATAAAAAAATTACTACAATGATTAGAAAATCAGAAAAATTTTCAACAAATTCCATTTCTAATTTTAATTGTACTCAAAAGATCAAGAGGTATACCTCAAAATTGATTTGAATATAAACTAATTTTCAAAAGGCTAGACATTGTTCAAAGAGCTAAAAGAATAAAAATACTGCACTTTATATTGAATATCCAAATAATTTTGATTTTACGAACTATTCGATTTTTTTTTTTCTTCATTTTGTCATCTACTTTTTTGC
Organism: Anaeramoeba flamelloides; assembly: GCA_027625915.1. Taxonomy (NCBI): domain Eukaryota; family Anaeramoebidae; genus Anaeramoeba; species Anaeramoeba flamelloides. The sequence continues at coordinate 1,300,158 of JANTQA010000026.1, forward strand.
GGTTACATAACTTTTTTTTATTTGATAGGGGTTTTTTTTCAATGGTGGTTGATAAAGGTTATAGTTGTGTTTGTTAAATTGGAAACACAGATACAAGTAGCTGAGTGTATCTTATCGTTTGATCGGTTAACAATTGTTGGTGAAATTTCAACACATTTCCCAAAATATTTTTTGTTCAGCTAGTTTCCTATTTTGGACACACCAATTTTTTTTTTTCGTTTTATATTTTTTTATTTTATTTTGGAAAAAATGGTTATTTATAAAATCATTAATAATTGATAACTTAAAAGTACTTTTATATTACATTTGGAAAATCGATAAATTGGGGATTTTTCTGTTTATCGTAAGAATAAAACAAAAAAAAAGATCTTGCAATTTAAGTAAAAACTATTTAGACCTAGATACAGATGAAGATATCGATCATTTTTTATGGTAATTGCCAATTCTATAAAGAAAATCGAATAATTTGGATAAAAGATTTAATTCAAATTAGCAAAAATAATAAGAATAATATCAAAGATATTATTCAAAAAAAAAGAATCATTATTTATTTTGTCATTAGTTAATGAGAAAGAGAATTATGATTCTTTATTGAAATTTCTAAACAAAATTTTAGAAATTAGGGCTGGACCATCAAGTGCCGTTCGCTTTTCTTGAATTCAAAGGAATAGAGAAAAATAATAGATTTTACTCAATTCTTTTTTTTATCCTTGAAATCCTAAAAAAAATTTTCTTTAATTCAAGTAATAAACAGAAAATTTCTTTACTTTTCTATTTATTTCTTAAATTAAAAAACCCGAACGACTGTAAGAGGAAATTTTTTTCTGCATCACAATAAAAAAAAAAATAATAATGAGGGTTTTTTTGTCTATTTTTGATTTTGGGTGTGTACAAATTTTTGAAATGGGGTTTAGATTTACTATTTGTTTTTGGATTCCATTTTGGAACGAGAAGAAAAAATAACAAACTGGTTGAATTTGAAAAGTGGGTTTTAGAATCGGTAAACTGGTATTTTGGTTCATTGTATTCACATTAATTCAAGTCCAAACACAAAACTTGGTTTCAATTTGGAGGAGAGTATTCATTCGATGATAAGGTATAATAATAAGAAAAAGACATGGTGAAAAATTTTTTATTAAAGGTTTGATTGTCTTCAACACCAGTAAATGTCATTGGTGTAAACAGTAAAAAGAAAAACCCCTGTAAAAACTGTATTGTTAGTTCTATTTATGAGGATTAGGTGGGGGCTTTAAATCAAAACAAAAAAACAATACTGTTATTATATAATTAATAAATCAAAAATTGTATTTCAATTTCCAAAATGAATATTAAATATTACTGCTTACAATCAAATTAGGAGAGTAAAAATTTTGTCTTAGAATGGGCTATGGAAGTTTAATTTATTGGCTAAAAATATCATTTCTAAATGATGTTGTAAAGATCTTTGAATTTTCTTTAACTTCTAAGCAAGAAAAATATTTTGGAAAAAAAAAATTTTCCTTTTTTAATTCAAAAATAAAAGATATTTTCCACCAAATTATGATTATTAATTCCTTTAACATGTTTTACAAATTCTTCAGTAAATAAACTAGTTGATGTTTGAATTTTATTTTGAAGTCATTTGCAGCTTCCGTCCTTAATGAAAAATAAAATATTGTTTGAAAAAAAAAAAAAAAAAAAAAAAAATTTTTTTCTCAAGTATGAATGCTTATTAAACACTCTAAATTTTTCATCTTTTGATAAAGTTTATTGAACTTTGTCATTCAAAAAATAACACTTTTGAGACTTTTGACAACAATAATTCTCTAATTTCACAACAAAAAGAAGAAAAACAATTACGTAAATATTTAAAAGAAAAAATAAAAAATAAAAAAGACAAGCACAAAACAATAACAAAAAACTATTAAAGAGCAAAAGGGCTCTTATGTTTAATTTGGTTTCTTGTCTAGATCAATAAAGTCTCATTAGTCGAATATTTTTCTGTCATTTTTTCAACAGAAAATGTCGCGATTTCTAGCAAAAAAAAATTTTTTTGTGACAAGTTAATGAAGAAAACGTACAGTACGAAACTCAAGAACCAAGATCTTTGCAATTGAAAAAGTGACTACTTTTTAAAAAAAAAAACCAAAAAGAAAAAATTTTTTTTTAAAAGGAAATATTTATTTTTTTTGTATTTTTCCAAAAGAAAGAGAAATTTATTTGTAGTAAATCACAACAACAAAGTTTTTTTTGTTAATATGACGATTGAAAATAAATAAAAAAAATTAGTAAGGTTTAACGAAAGCACAAAAATGCGTCGGTTAGTTCTGGTTTTTCTTTGTGGCGTAGCTAATCACTGCATATTGCAACACTCTTGTTTATTTCATTATTTTTTTGGTTTTTCGTTTAAGCTTGAAGCAACAGAAAAATAGCTTTCTTTTCCAACTCATCTTGTTATAAAATTATTTTTTTAATAGTAATAATGTTAAAAGAAAAAAATGAAAAATTTGCTTGTTAAAAATCTTTAAAGCAGACTCTTTATTGAAAAATGGCTGTAAATTTTGTTTTATCACAACTTGATGAAGAATATTAGCTGATTTCTTCTATCATTTAATATTTTTTCTAATTATTTGAACTGAATAGTTTTTTTGAAAAGAAATAAGACAACACCTATTGAGTTGAATTCTATTTTATACTTTGATTGTGTTTTTTTGTCGAAAAATTTGTATACTTCAAAAAAAAAAAAATACCCTTCATTTTAGATAGAGACTTTAAGAAAACACTCATGGTCGATTGAATTGTTGGTAATTAGAGCAGTTTTAATCTTCCATTAAAAATAATTTATTTTTTCTTTCTTCTCAAAGTTTAAATGAAATTTTCCCTTCTCCAAAAATTTTTGGATTTATCATAGCGACACAATTCAAAAAACACTTAAATTCAAATAAAAATGTTGAAATAGATTTGTTTTTTTGAAAAGAAAAATGTAAAATATCTTTTTTTATGGTTAAATGAAATAATTTTTCACAGATTTTGGAAATATCTTAGTTGTTGCTGTGAAGACTAAGATAGTATGTGTACTTCAATGATCGGATTTTTATTTTTATCAAATTCGGTGTTTAAGTTTCTTTTTTTCTTTACTGATATTGGAATTATGAATGGGAACAATTTTCACTTCATTTTCAATTGTTCTTTTTCAAATAGAGTTTTTAAATTACAATCTACCTCATTGAGAACTCTCTTTGAAAAAGTAAAATATGTTAAATGAAACAAAAATATTTTCACATTAATAATATGTTTAATAATCTGTGTTTTGGTATTTGATAATTTATCAAAGGAAATAAATTGTTATTTTTGTAAAAAACGTGGAATTCATTGTTGCTTTTCATATTTAATATGTTGTGTCTCTGAAATAATTTTGATTTTTGAAGAAACGTTTTCAAGTGTATGTTGGAGACCTGAGATTGTAATTTACCATTTTGGAAAAAAAGTGTAACAAGTTTTTTATTGGGAACATGAAATTTGGAGAAAAATGATTTTTTTAAAAGATTGATAAAAAAAAAGTTCTTATTTTTTGTGTTGAAGAAGTGTAAGTTACACTCTAGTTGCCCTTAGGCTTAAATTCCCTTTCAGAAATTTAAGTGTAAAATCATAGATTTCGCGATTATTAATTAATGAAAATAATTTCAAACTATCACAGTTTGAAATCAATTCAGTAAGATTTATTTTTTTTAATTTATTAAGAAAAATTAATCTTTTATTTTTGATAAGAAGGTTATGCCCATAAAAAATGATAATATTTTCGATTATTTCCTTATGTTCATACTTTAAACATAAAGCACAATATTTATTTGAGTTTTTATTTATTAAATAATAGTATCTGTTTAAGCAGTTAGTAAATGTTCTGAATTTTAGGATTGTTGAGCTTGAGGGATAACTTAAATATTTTTGAGTTTTGTATAAATAATTTTGATTTTTTATTATTTTGAAATAATTTTGTACTTTCAAGTTCTTGGAATTCAATAATTCATTATATGTATATCAGTAAATGATCCAAGTGAAAAAAAGTGTTAATTTAATGGCCATAAAATAAAATGAAAATAATAACCATCTTTTTCCACACTTAAAAAAATATCATTCAAAATTGGAACCAGAAACTTTGAATTCCCTAATTAAAGCAATTCCTTACGTACAAATAAACAAATTGAATTATTTTTTTAGAATGGATTAATTATTAATAGCAATTTTGGATATTTAAATAATAATGTTAGAATTCAGTTTAATAAAGATATTTTAAAAAAAATTTTACATTTTTTTTTAGAAATAGATTACATTGTATTAATTTTGCGGATTATTTTATTGTAATTACAAATTGTATCAAATTTAAAAAAAAAAAAAATTATGAAATTGAAAATTTATTTTTTGTTTGTTTATTTATTTCTTTAGAGAAAGGAGTAATTAAAGAAAAATTATCAAATAAAAAAAAGAGAAGAAGAAAAATAATTAAAATATGTATAAAAAATAAAATTATCATTTTCATGACCAAATAGAAATTATCCACTGTCGTTAGGTTTTCCAGGGTTTAAAAGAATTTATCGTAAAATCCTTAATTTTACTAAATTATTTTGAATCCTGGAAAACTGCCTTTAGCTTTTTTTTTGATTTTAGAAATTAAAAGAAAATTTTTGAAATTTTCTTTTTTTTTTCTCAAATTAAAAAAAAGCTAGGTACTTGACGACACGTCCCCAGAATACACGGGAGGAGCAAAAACCCCGAACGAGAAAGATTATCGATTATAGACAAAAATTCCACAATCCGTGATTAATAATTGGTATTCCACTGTAGTTAGCTATTTTTTAATTTAAAAGAATGGAGTAAAATCTTTGATTTTGCTCCATTCTTTTAAATTAAAAAAAAAAAAACCTAGACACTAACTCTAAGAGTGGGGGCACTGGGTGCCTGAATTTATATATAAAATTTATTTTTTGTTGATCGTAAAATACAGATATAATTCGTCTGTAACGAAATAAACACTCGTTTTTAAAAGATAACAAGTTTATTATATTTTGAAAAAAAAAAAAATCATTTTAAATCCAGTTCTTGTATCCATTTATTCAATGTTGGATAATAACCATTAAGGTAGTGCATTTCATTATGGGTTCCATCTTTGAAGCGCATGATTTTGGTATTCTTATTGAATGGAGCCTTTTTATATAATTGTGTCATCATTTCGGGTTTTCTTTTGCAAAAGTTTTGTATTTTTTAATAAATAATTAAAGAATATTGATTAATACAAGAAATTAAAAAAAAAATAAAAAACAACGAATAAATGTATTAATAAAGAAATGGGAAGAGCAAGACAGTCATACTGTTAAATTCAAATTAATAATAATAATAATTTTATCTCAAATGTTCAATAAGGAAGAGTCAAAACCCAATTTCAAAATTTTATTAGTTATAATTGATTTTGGTAAGATCTTCCCTTTTTTTAAATAACATATTAGCGAAAAATATTTTAGGAACTTTGAATCAAGACTTTCGTTTATTAATAAGAATATAACAGCATCTAAAACCACATACCAGTCACAGATAAATAAATAAAGGAAAAATTTTTACACTAAATGATCTTTTTGCCCACAAAGAAACAATATTGGCACAGTGGTATTTTTAACCATATTCAATGTATCCAATTTTAAACGGAATAAGAAGTGAACATATTTTGTAATGGGTAATATATGATAAGCGAGGTCTTTAAGGGAGGTAAAGGTATTTTCAAGAATAATTCCTTTGATATTTTTATCGTCAACGTTAGTTTCAGCAAGATTCGCAGCAAGACAGCCACCAAGAGATCTTCCAAAAATCAAAATTTTTGATGAATCTATTTGATCGCATTGAAGTAAATATTCATAGGCAGCCTGTGTATCACATTTGACACCCGGTTCATTTGGAACACCATCACTTTTGCCATATCCACGGTACTCAACAATAAAAACATTTAAATTACAATTATCGAGTAACCCCTTCAGATTATCTAGACGATGGCCAATATCTTTAATGAAGTTTGAAAATTGATACAATATGTTATCCAGAAGAAAATTTATTGAATATTTTTTTTTTATTATTGATCTTGAAGAGAGGGTGATTCAACAAAATTATATCCTGTTTTTTGTTAGGTTTTTTTTTAATTTGGGAAATAAAACGAAAAGTTATTTAATTTTCCGGTTATTTCTCAAATTAAAAAAAAACCGTCATTAGCTTTTCTTGAGTTTTCTGTTTATTTCAAAAATTAAAAAAAACCTAGAACACTTCACAAATAAAATAAAAAACCTCAAAAAAACCTAGAACATTTAACTGATAAAACAGAAAATCCCAAGAAAAGTGCTTGTTAGATTTTTTTATTTCTTATTGGAATGAAAAGAAAATTAAAGAAATTTTCTTTTTATTTCAAAAATTCAAAAAAACCACTGTTAGCTTTTCCAGGATTTAAAAAGAATTGAGTTAAATCTTTGATTTTGCTCTATTCTTTTGAATTCTGGAAAACCTAGGCACCCTACGGGACTTTCTCAAACACGAAATTTATATTGAGAGTTTTTTTTATCCTAGCCATAATGAAGTTAAGATTATAACTCATAGGATAGTTTTTCTTTCAAAAAACTGAAAAGATTAAATTTTATTTTTTTACAAAGACAAGCAAGAGAGAAAAAAATCAAGAAATAAAAGAGTAAAGGATTTATTGGTAAGGGTTAAGTGCACAGAGCTCTTAATCTGTTAAAGAGGGGGTTTTGAAGTGACTAAATTTGTGACTCCGAATTCAAAGAGTAGTCAAAAGAACATTTTAATTACAGTCATTAGAAATATTTTAAACTCAATTTAAACCCCATTCCAAAAATTTGGACACACCCAAATATCAAAAATAGGCAAAATAAAACTCAATTTATTGTATTTCTCCAAACCTAATATAAAACCACATATTTAAGTTACCCAGTATTAATGTTTTAATAAGTAATCATTTTAACTCAAATAAAAGAAAAAAAAATAAAACTCAAAAAATAAAATTTGGTGTGTCCAAAATAATGAAACGAGTGGAACCCAAAATGTATTGGTTGATTTGTTGGAATTACTCCAACAATTGTTGATCGATGAAACAACAAGACAACATCAATTAATTGTATGTAATTTTTCAATTTAACAAACTCAACACTAACCTTCTATCAACCATCGAAAAAAAATTTCAGATCTAACGAAACAGATTAAGTAACCGCAAAAAAGGAAATGAAAACAAAACAAAAAAGACAAAAAATGAAATCCAGTTTGTAAAATCAAAATTCTTTCCAAATTGAATTTAAAGTGTGGTATTGTTATTCTTTCAACTGTTTAAACTGTGTCCAAAATTTTGGAATATAGTTTATATATATGTATGTATGTGTGTGTAAGTATGTGTGTGTGTTCAGTCAGTTCTTTTTCTTCAACAATGTTTTAATTTTTGAATTATCACTTTGGCGCCGGAGTTAATTGATCAAAATTAAGTTTGTAAAGTGGTTTCTCAAATCAATATGAGACAATTAAAATAAAATTATTTTTGGAAAATTGTGTAAGTAATGAATAAAAAGAAGGAAATTAAAAAGAAGTGAAATTTTTGTTCGATTTACAATTCAACATGCATTAAAACAAAAAAAAGAAAAATCTTTATTTTATGATTTTAAATGATGCTTTCTCTTTTATACTTGGAAGATATGGATCAAACAAAAAATTCCTTTTTTTGTTTGAAAAACATTCAATTTTTTTGTTTGTTGAAAATATAAAAGTTATTTTCATTCTTCTTTTAAATAAATTAGGTGTTGTAATGTATATTTATTGTTGACTAAAGCCCACAATTAGAATTTTGATTTTTAGATCATCAAATGACAAAGAAGTGATCGTAGTTCCAAAGTTTATGAATATCAATAAATTCAAAAAATGTTACAAAAATATTTTGTGTTCAATTTCCATTTTGTACAAATCTAATAACTCTACTTTCAAAACATTTCACTACAAAGAAAAGATCTTGTGAAGATCAACTATATTTACAATTTTTCTTTACATTTAAACCAATAAAATGCTTTATTCAAAGCTAAGGTAAAAAAAGCTTCAATATCGGAAAGTGAAGCAAAAATTTTCAAACACTTGTTTGATGTTGAAAGTGTTTTTGAGAAACTAACCATTTCTTATTAATCTAATAAAAAAAATTTGGAAAAGAATGTAAAAGTGAAAATTTAATCATCAGGTAAGGTATGAAAAACTCAAATACCAAACAGTTACCATTTACAATCTCATGTTTTTTTCATTAACAAAAAAGAAGTTTCAATGTAAACAGATAAAGATCTTCTTTCTCAAAATAACAAGAAAAATACAAGACAACAAAAGAAAAGAAAAGAAAAGAAATGAAAAGAAAAGAAAGAAAAAAACAAAAGTAATTACTTCCTGCGTTACCATGTAAAAAGAGAATGGTTGGGAATTCCTTTTTTTTGACAAATAACCAAGAATGAAGTTTCACATTATCGATAGTTTCAAGCCAAATTTCTTCAAATGGAAGTCCCACCTCATCAGGTGGCATTATCTGTGTTGTGAAAAGAATTGTTAGTAATTAAATTTAAGTTGATATGTTATTGGTTTTATAATGGCGAACATAACGAAAACGAAAAAGAAAAGACAAACAAATAAACGGGAAGCGTCTGGTGAATTGGGATAAAACACTGCCCTTTCTTGAAGACCGTAAACAACCACAACAAATAATAAACAAAACCCAAAAGCCAAATAAAAAAACATGAATTTTTGCAGATTTGCTTTGTTTTCAAAAAATTAACAAAAAATGATTTTCACAAGCTACGATCACTCCAAAAAATCTCAGAACTTTTCGAAAGATAGGAGTCTTTTCAGAAAATTTCAAACACTTTCAGAATATTCACAACCGTTGCAAACCTTTCAAGAACTTTTAAAGATGGGAATAAACATTGTAAAAGTGAAAGTTTGTAAAAGTCAGGAGAGTTATTGTTTTGATCTAATTGTTTACAATTCCCAAATGTTATTATTGGTTGACGAAATACTCATTTTTGGGAAGAATTACTTTTCACATGCTATGATCAAAAATATCCTTATTCAGACCATTAAGTTTGTATTTCAAATACTGCTATTTGAAATATTAAATGAGATAAAATTTTCACTTCCTTTTTGCATATTTTTCTTTTATAAATCGGATTCTCAAAGAGATAGGCTGTAATTGGTCTTTGTTTGAAAAAAGGAAATTATATAAATAGAAATGAAAAATTTTTCCCGTTTATAATTTAAATACCAGTAATATATATGTTTTTTTTTATGTGTTTTCAATTTCATGCTTAAAGCCAAACCAATTTTGAATAAAAATTCCTTGATCTTTTTGGAATATTTTATATTATTAAGGGCTTAGTCTTTACTTTTAAAAATAATATTTCTGATAAAGAAAAAAATTTTTTAGAATTTTTTTAGTGAACTAATAACAATCAAAAACTAACCAACATATGAAGCGCAATCTATTTCCAAATATAGAACAATCAAAAAGAGGGCTTTTTTATCAAAAAAGCACCTAAAAAATATACTCAATTTCCAATTTGAATAATCGTAATATGTCCTTAATAAAATTAAGCACTATTTTTTTCTGATTAATATTTTTCGAAATCTAAGTTTCATACTTAATTCAATTAACCACTGGTATAATTTTTTTTAGAATAAAAACACTCTCAACTTTTGAATATCAAAATTATTTTTTGAAATTAATGTGCACTTTTTTATTTTTTTTTTGAAAAATTGGGGTTGAGAAAAGTTTGAAATCAAAGAATAAGTTAATATATTAAATTAGAATTCTTTTCCAGAAAGTTTATCCTTTTAGTTTAACTTTTTTTTAATTTTACCATTTAAAACTAAAAAAAACATTTGAGGACCAAATTAGTGCCTTTTATGAAAAGAAAATTCCCCATAATTTAGAATTTGTTTTAGTAAATGAGTTAAAACAAGATACTGAATCTAAAAATATACATAATTTCAAGTTTGAATTCAATGATTTTGGCAAAAAATGATTTCAAGAAAAAGTTATATTGAAACTTTATTTATTTTAATTTTTTCATTTTGTTTTTTTAATTGTATTAATGGAAAGTATTTGATCAGTTTTCTATTTTTAGTGTTTTTTGGTTCGTAGGGACATATATAATTTTTTCAAAAAACCATGTTTTTTCTGAAGTGTCTCTTTTGTGCTATCATTCGATCCTGAAGATTTTTTTTTTCATTTTTTTCATTTTTCAATTGATTTTTTTTAAAGTCAAGAATATTACAATATCCTTACTTTGTCCAAATATAGAGTGCTATAAAAATAACCACAAATTATTTTAAATCAAATTAAATAGATTGTGTACTTTTAGAAAACAATAAGTTTTAAATTGAAGAAATTTAACCTTTTATTAATTTAAAAAAAGAGACAAGTGGATTTTTTTATTTTATTGGATTTTTTGGAAATGCAAATACTTTTAAACTTTTTTTTTGAATTGAATTGTTTACTCACTGCCGTCAGTTCCACTTATAATGCACAAACTATTAACGAAATTTAAGGCACAATAAAAATCTCAAATTAAGGTACAAAAATCAGATTCTAGTAAAATAAATCGTAAAAAAAAAAAATTATAAATTTTGTGCCTTCATTTGCGATTGTTTATGTGCCTTAAATTTCGTTGATAGTTTGTGCCTTATAAATGAAATTGACTGTATTGGTTTCTTTGATCATCGAATTTATAAACCTTTGAGAAAAAAGAAGCACTGATTTAATTTTTATAAGAGGAGTTTAACCATTCTTCATCAGTTCTTGTTATAATAATAAGTGTTTTTTTAAGGAAAACAAAATCTTTTTTGAGAATATAAACGATTTTTTCTTTAATTACTAATTTCTAATTCTATTATTTGTTACATACTTTGAGATTAAATTTCAAGATATTTTTTATTCATACCTACAATGAATAATAAAATGTTTTAATTTGTAAACAATGCCAAAATAAAAGATTTAAAACCATTAATTGTACTCTTTTTTATACAATTCAATACATATAAAATAAAGGAATTTAAAATATTAATTTGATAAAAGAATTATAAATTCCTTATGAGACAAAAAAAGTATTAACAAATAATGATCAATTGAGAAAAAAAAGTTGGTATCTAGATACAATAGGATTATAAAAACGTTTTCTACCTTCAGGAATTGTATAATCTAAGAATAAAGATAAATTTCCCAAGTTATAGGTGATCGATGAAAAAAAATATCATTTTAGTTTTGAAAACTCGCTAAAAATTAAAGTGGAGAAATGTTGAAGAAAAAAAAGAATATAACAAATTTTAATTAAAAATTTTAAATTCTGAAGCTTTATGATTCTACTATTGAAAAAGCTTTAAAAAATTAAATATTTCCTTTATTATTGGTGATACTTTAGTAAATTACATAGTAAAGTACCTTGAAATTTAGAATTTATGAAGGTTTGATTGTATCCAAATTTTTTTTTTTTTTTTTTTTTTTTAAAAACCACTCAAATAAAACATTTTGAGAAATGATAAAATAATTTTTATTGGTATTTGGGTTTATAAAAAAGATAGATAAATATTTTGAACAAATCAAAAAAAAAAAATTAATTTCAATAATTGTTTTGATCTGATCATTTTGGAATAAAATAGGGTATACAAAGCAAATTGGGTGAAAGTTAAAATTGTTTACTTTTTGATATAAATGTGAATATTAATAATTATCAAAGCCAAAACTTGGAGATTCAAAAAAATATTAAATTTCATTATTTTGGAAAAATGGCAAATATTAGTAAAAATTTGTCAAATTATTTCAAATTTATAGATAAATATATAATTATCGAGTAGACAGTATTCATCTTAATTAGAGTAATAGTTCACTTTTATTAATTTATCAATTTTTAACTCGGTTATAACTTTTAGAAATTATGTCAAAAAACCGAAAATTTCAATAATAATCAAGAAACTTATCGTAAATCAAAATAACATTTTAATATTTAATTATAAAAACAAAATCATTTTTTATCAATATAAAATATTTGAATGGATTTTAATTTGAGAAATGTATTTGATTATTTTAAATTTACTTTAAATTGAGAAAAAAAAATTGTAAAAAAATAAATAATCTAAATTACCCAATTGAAATTTAAAATTTTGAAAAAAATATTTAGAGAAAGATCGAAAGTAAGTAAATTACTTTTTCCTTAATATAAAAACAAAATTATTCTCATAGTGGATCTTTTATAATAAATTTAGATTTTTTCAAAGTTATAATTACATAAATTAGATTTTCAATTTTCACTCAGGTTGATAATTAATTTAACAAATTTAGGATTTTTTTAAATTTCTATTCTATAACAAAGTTTCAAACGTGATCGATATAAAATATTTAAACCATTACCCCAAGTCTAGAAGTTATATACTCACTCTATCATTTTTATATTTATCTGTAAAATAGGAATATATTTTTCAATTTTCACTAATATTCTTGATTGATTAGAAAAATTGAAACTTCAGGGTTTTTGAGATTTGAAGGTTTTACTAATAAGCTAAATTTCAAAAATAGCGCCAAATTTTCCATCCTAAAAAAATTTGTTAAATTGTTTTTTTTTTTGAATAATAATGTATTTTACTATAGTGTTTAGAGATAATAACCAATATGGATTAATAAATAAACATATAGTGTAATCATTTTATTTTTTAAAAGAAAAATGAAAAAAGAAAAAAATAATAATGAATAAGTTTGCCCCTAATTTTTAAATTTGGCGTATATTTAATTTTAAAAAAAATTTCCAAAATAAAGAAAAATGTTTGTATATTCAAATTAACTCTTAAAAACAAACAAACAAACAAACAAACAAACAAACAAACAAAAAAAGTAACAAATTGTAAAATTTAAACTATTTTTATTTATTTTTTTTCTCGTTTGGGATAATATTTTGCTTATCATTTTTAATTTTTAAACTGCAAATTGAAAGAATTGAAATTAAAGTCATCAAAGCAAAAAAAAACTGTAAAGAAAATCTAAACAGAGAATTCTCAAAGAAATATTTTGAATTCAAAAATTGTGTTAATTTTCTATTCTTTAATAGAGATCCTTTTTTAATTGAAAGTAATTCACGAGCATACCATTTTTTTGTTGAATCTGGCCTTCCACGCGTCATTCTATCTTCTCCTATTATCCCTGAACAAAGAACCTCCCATTGAGAATATTTTAATTCTTGTTTAATCTTTTCACATACATGCCTTACTGATGCGTTGCCCATTTGTGAACTTAAATAGATTTCAGGAAGCAATTTTTCTGTGTCGGCTTGATCTGTCACAATTAAGTCATTATTAATTGCATTGGCAAAGCTCGATTGGAGACTATGGCGCTCTTCTTGAGTAAAATGGTTTTTCCCGCCAAGCAACATTTCAATAGCTGCCTCGCCTTGATACATTTTGACAAACCTCACCATTACCGCTGATAAAAATCTGTCTAATACACGCAAAGTCTTGGCAAGCTTTTTTTTTTCAACTCGTTGAATTGAATCAAAGGTGATTGTCCACGAGCCCACTTTCTGATCGACCTTTAAATCGTCTTGTTGGTGATTTGTATCTTTTTTTCTTTTTGGATTGTTTCGCGTTGGGTTATGTAATGACAACAATTGATCAACCATGATTAGCTCATAAACAAAATCTCTTTCTGCTTGGACGCCCAAGTCAAATTCAATTTTCTGATTAAAAGGAGAGATTTTAAAAGAGACAATTTTGTTGTTTTTATTTGTTCTCTTTGAGGTGGTAATTAATTCAATAAAATTCTCATTATTTGCATTACCAAATGTGTGTTTACTTAATTGCTTAATTAGCTTATTTAATTGCTTTTTTTGGAGTTGAGGGGAATTAAATTTCCCGTTTTTTGATAGATACCAGCACTCATCCCCATTTTCAATCCCTTTTTTCTTTTTGTGGCTATTTGCCTCTTCTTTCCCATCACCAAAAGCAAATTTTGAAAGCGCTTTGGATGAGGAAATTGAATAAATATTTGAATCAAGTCGATTTTCTCTAACGAGATCATTGATTACATTCTTTGGTTTGTAGTCTGTTGTTAACCAAAACGGATCATGAATTTGATGTGCGTTATAACCAACGCCCGTCAGTAAGGATGTTAAGACAGAAACTCCTTCACCTATTTTGGAATACCTTTTATCGAATTGCAAAACCCATTTGTGATCAAGTGTTTTTTGCAAGAGACCAAGGCCCGAGTGCCTTCTGAGATCACTCTCGCCAACTCCTAAAATGTTAATTAATAAATTACCCTTGACTTGGTTTGTTCGTGGTGGTAAGTGGCCTTGTGGCGGTTTCTTGTTTGGTATTCCCAACAGCTCACACAGGCTTAAATATCCCTTGCTGGTGCTGCTTTTTATTTTCGAATTGCCACTGTTTTGAAGAAAAAATGCAAAGACAGAATCGCTATTGGGATCGCCTTTTGGAATTAGTGTTAGGTCTCCGTGTGGTGCCGAGCCTGTTGAAAAAACAATGAAAAGAAGAAATAAAAAAAAAAATCCATAGAATCTCATTTTATTTATTTATGTTGTGTTTTGGAGACAAGCAATTGGCAATTGGAAAAAAATGAAAGTCAAAATAGAAAAGTTTATCACAAATTGAAATATAGTTCATGTATAAATGTTCAGTGTTTTTTAGTATGTTTGTGTTTGATATTCGGTTTGTTCTCTGAGATAAAGCAAAGATCATACTGTGATCAAAATAATGCTTCAAAAACGATTATTATCCTTGTTTCAAAAGATAATCCGTGTTTTTTTTTCTTCTTGTTCAAAGGTAACATCCAATTTGGTAGACAATAGTATACCTAAGTTCAAATCAATTTTGAATGTATAACTCTGGATATTTTCAGTAAAATTTAATTTAGGAATGCAATTAGTTGATAATTTTTTATAATAATCTCATTTTTTTTGAGATAAATTATAAAATTTGATTATCCTTTTTTTGAATTTCTCTTTAAATATTAAAACTTTAAGAAATAACTAATACCATGTTTATTTAGGGTTTATTGTTGGGTTCTTTGATCTGTTGATGTATAGGTCTTCTATAACAAAAAAACATGCTTTTTATTTTGAAACACCTATTAAATTTTTTTATACGCTTTATTTTGACTACAGTACTCCAAAAAATTTTGAACTTTTAAGGAATTGTCCCCATATTTGAAAATTCTATAAATGAAAATATGTTGTAATTGGGTGTAAATGTTATTTGTAATTCATAGTTCAAATTGCCCTTAAAAATTTATTCTAAATATTATTGAACAAAAATTATTGAATTTTTTGACTAATGATCAAGATACAAAATTGTTTTTTTTGGAAATTTTTTTTTTAATTCCTTTACCAAATCTAAATTGACAAAACAAAATAATATTATTCAAGTATTTAATAATTCATATTTGTAACCATTAAAAGTTAATATTTTTTTGATTTTTTAATTTCAAAGATTAACTCAATATTTATGAATTGTTAAGGCAAAAGAATGTTTATTTTTTTATTTATATTTTTCCAAAAGATTGTTGTCGTCACAATACATTTCCCAACATTTCAAAATTAATTGTCCAAAAGAATGAATGGGTTAATTATTTACTTTTCTAGAAAAATTGATTAACCAATTGGTACTATTTGCAGAGTTACTGTTGAGAGAAAAATGTTGGACAGTAATTTTAATTGGGAACATTAATAGAACCTGAAAATTAATAGTAAGATCAATTAATAAAAAGAATTAATAACTAAATAAAGACAAAATGATATATTCAGCACAATAACAATTTTTTTAATACTACTTTTTGGTCTGGGTTTTTCTTTGATAGATTAATTATTAAAAAATTGTTCAAAAATGTTTATTATTCTTAGTGTATTTAAGGTACTAATCTCTATTAATTTTTTTTACTTAAATTTACTAGAGATTGAGAAAAATTTTTACCAATTACTGAAAGATATTAAAACCCTATTTATTTTCACTATTAAACATATTTCTAGATAAGGAATCCTAATTTAGAAATCGGTCAAAAAAATATAATAGAGATTAGTCACTTAAGGGTCTAGTAATTTACAGTGAATATGCACCATACTCAAGGGGTGACCCGAGACCAAAAAGGGTATTGTGAAATAGCCCTTCTTTTGGTTGACAAAATTCAAATAATAAAAAAAAAAATTCTATTCAATAATCTTTGACAAAAAATTCAACAAAAAAAAATAAGTTTGAAATAGATAATCACTCCAAAAAAATTTAAATTTATAAAAAAAAGTTTAAGAGATTCTCAATTTCAAAAAATCAAAATTTAAAAAAAAATTCATCTTTTCTATTTCCAAATTCTTAAATTTCTTTAATTGAAAACAAATTGCTTTCTTGAATTTCGGATTCAATTTAGTTCGATTTAATCTGATTTGTGGTTATTTTAAAACTCTCTAAATTTGACCAAGTATGGATTATGTAATATTCTTATGATAAAAATATCTCATTTGAAAAATGAAAAATTAGAAAAAAAAATCACAGAGATCTCAAAAAGTGCCAAAGATCAACACTTCAAAACTGACATAGTTGTTTTCAAAATTGTATATTCTAACTATTCTAATTAGTAATTGGGTGTCTCTCTTTGGTGCTTTTTTCTAAAAATGTCCTCATCTTAGTTGTTGATTTTTGGAGATCCATCGTACATCATAGGTTGGTTGGTTTTTGATTGGTGTTAGGTCTTCCTAAAAATTACTAAATAGTTTTTTTCCATTTCAGAAAAAAAATTTTCACTGTAAGGACTCAACCCTTGAACTCCAAAACTATTTTTTTCTTCAATTTATCAAGAATAAAAATACTTTTTGTGAAGTAAAAGTCAAATAACACTATTAACCCAACACTCCCCAATGTGGAAAACAAGTCCTTAAATTCTCAATTTTTCTGACTCTTATAAAGATTGTTTTAAATTTTAAAACAAGGACAAACAAACTTGTTGAGTTTTTCTCAAATAACTCTTAATCTGGTAAAAAATTGACAAGAATTGTGCTTATATTAAGCCAAATAAAACTGAAAAATTAAAACAACTCCTTTAAGGATATTGTTTAACAAGAACTTGTTTGTTTTTGTTTTTTTTTGCATCCCTAAATGATCTTAATTTTTTTTTTTTTCAGTTTTATTTCGAAATAAAAAGTGTTTTTCACTTTTTTTCTTCAATTATAATTTCACAAAAAGTCCTGATTTTGAATACAAAAACTCAAAATATTAGAACAATAAAATGTCCATTGACTTTTCAAATAGGCTAATTTTTTCAAACTGTTAGCTCTTTACCTTTTTCAAACCTATTTAAGATCATTTGATTAAGTTGAAAATTTATTTACTCTTCTTATTGATAAAAGAATAATTGATCATCATAAGAATATCATTTACAATCCAAGGTGTGTATGTGGTTCGTTCTGAACTATCTCAGGTCCACAAATGTGAAAATCCAGTTTATTTACTGATATTTATTTATGAAATTTGAAAAACATTTTCACTTTGATTTTATTTTTCTTTTTCAAATAGAACACACAAATTTCATCCTACTTCTTTGAGAACATTGTTTATCAAAGAAATATCACATAAAGTAAAATAAAATCAAAATTCTTTCTCACTTAATTGGCAAAAAAGTTTTTTCCAGTATTTCGATAAATGTGTCAATCATTACCCAAAGGAAAAGACAACTGAAAAATATCAGAAAAAAAGTAAAATTTCGAATAGAAAAAAGTTTGTTTGGAAAATAATGCTTTTTTTTGTGAAAAAATAATTCTCTTATCTGGACATAAAACTTACTTTTAAAAATTGAAGTTTTTGAGATTTTTTCATTTTGAAAGAATTTTTGTATATACTGTTAATTGAAAAATAAAACGATCTAAATTTTAATTCAGCTTTCAGAAAAAAAAACAAATTTGAAAAATCATGTAAAATTTCAAATTTTTTACTCTGAAATAAAGCTTAAATTGTTCTCTTATCTTTTTAAAATTGGGAAAACTGATGATTTTTATTAATGAAAGAAATCTTTTTATGGAAAGCTAAATGAGAATTTAATCTTTTTATTTTGATTCGAATTGTATTTGAATAATAAAAGTTAAAAAATTATCACAGCCTTTATTATTTTGAATGCCTAAAAAAGGACTATTTCTAAAAATAGATTGAAATTGTTGTTGTCTATCAATCTGGTAACTTTTTTCACTGATCATTAAATCTGTATGGGCTAATAAACAAGCATAAACGAAAGAATTTTAATAAATATAAAAAAAATAATTAACTGAAATTTTATCCCAGTTAAATATCCCTCAATAACAAACAAACTTAAAAAATCTAAAAAAAGACTGCTACCGAAAACAAATCTTTAAAAATCCCAAAATACTACTATTTTTAAGGTACCAAAAATAAATATTTTCTTTTTAAAGTGATCTTTACTTTTTGAAGAGGAAAAAAAATTGATTTATGATTTTCTCTTCACACTTTGATCTTTTTCTATTCTTTTAATGGGAAATAATTCTTGTTTTTTTATTTAACTTATAGACCAAAAAAGATAATTGTCATATATTCACTTGAAAATTTAAATTACAGGTTTTTGAAATTGAAATTAAAAGCAATTTATTTTCATTTCGTTCTTGAATTAATTCTTTCAGGATATGTCATATAGGATTTTTATTTCACATCAAGTATTACAAAATATTGATAAAACAACCAACAAAGTACCAAACAAATAAATAGAGATCAAAATCCAAAATATTTCTTTTAGATTTCTGAATTGAAAAAAAAGAAAAATAGAAAGTGAGAGCTTTAACCCATTTATTATTGGAAGACCAGTAAATAAAATTTCAAATGATTGTCTTTTTTTAATACTTCTAAATATACTTTTTTTTTTTGGGATCCAGAACTTGTCAAATAAAAAGAAAAAAATTCAGATCAAAAATTTCAATCCCATTCTTTAAAAACTAAATTTGTAAAGAGAAAAAAAAGAGTCACTAAGTAAAACTTTTTTCCTTTTATTTTGGAAACTACCACGATTAGAATGATGGACACACATTGTATAAATCAAAAGACAAATTCGATTTCCAGTCATTTAAATAACAAACAAATGTGTTAATTGAAATCTTTAAATCTGAAAAAGATGAGAATTGATACTTGGTTTGGTCATTAATTTGCTTTTATTTTTCAGAAATAAATAGATTTCAATATCTTTGGAGTGTACCAATCTTAAAATCTCTTTTGAAACCCCCTTAACAGTCTTTAAACGTTACTTGTATGTGTTAAAATTTTGAAAGTATGGATTTTGTGAAAGAGTGAAATATTATCAAAAAATTAATAACTTGATAATTAATTCTCTTTTTGGAAAGTGTCCTACCTTGGAAAAATTCAAGAATAAAAGAAAAATTGATTAATTGTGTTGAATTATCAATCATTTTTTTTAAAATATTTTCTTTTCTAAGGGTAAATGGGAAACGAGCTACCAACAACATGTGCTAAAAAAAAAATTCGTAAATATTTAAAAAAAACTCACAAGAAAACACACCCTACAATTGTTCTTGATTTAAACTCATGTTGGATTGATACAAATGTGCCATTTTTAAAGATTTTGAGGATCAAAAAGAAAAAAATTGTTTTGTCCCAAACAATCCAAAGCATATTCCAACAATTTGACTTGAGTCCAAATTCACAATCATCACCAGAGAATGTTTTTTTAAGCTGGTTTCGTGAAACTAAAAGGTAATTATCCCCAATTCAAGAGAATTCTTTCTCGTCTTGTTTTGTTTTTTTGTTTTCTTGATGAAAAGTTACTGAATATAATTACTTAATCGTGTTACCCAATAGACTAGATCATCAACCTTCAAAACAAAAATTCCATTATAAATTGAAAAATGGCGAATGTGGGTGTGCTGAGTGCGAATTGAAATGTAATTCTTTTCTTTACTTTTTTGCTTTAAATTTCTTAATATATGTCCCTACGAACCAAAAAACACTAAAAATGGAAAACTGATCAAATACTTTCCATTAATACAAATAAAAAAACAAAATGAAAAAATTAAAATAAATAAAGTTTCAATTTAACTTTTTCTTGAAATCATTTTTTGCCAAAATCATTGAATTCAAACTTGAAATTATGTATATTTTTAGATTCAGTATCTTGTTTTAACTCATTTACTAAAACAAATTCTAAATTATGGGGAATTTTCTTTTCATAAAAGGCACTAATTTGGTCCTCAAATGTTTTTTTTAGTTTTAAATGGTAAAATTAAAAAAAAGTTAAACAAAAAAGATAAACTCTCTGGAAAAGAATTCTAATTTAATATATTAACTTATTCGTGGATTTCAAACTTTTCTCAACCCCAATTTTTCAAAAAAAAAAAAAAAGTGCACAGTAATTTCAAAAAATAATTTTGATATTCAAAAGTTGAGAGTGTTTTTATTCTAAAAAATTTTATCCCAGTGTTTAATTGAATTAAGTATGAAACTTAGATTTCGAAAAATATTAATCAGAAAAAAATAGTGCTTAATTTTATTAAGGACATATTTAGAAAAGAATTTATTGACATGGGTTGGATAGGGAACAATCCAATCTGTTAAAGAGAGAGTTTTGAAGTGACCAAATTTGAGACTTCCGATCCAAAGAGTATCTAAAGATACAGTCATCAGAAGTATTTGAATCTTAATTTAGTTTTCTCAAAAAAAACAATATATTGAGAAAATGTTTTTTTTCTGATGAGAAAAAGATCAAAATATAGTATTAAACTTGGGTGTAAATTGCTTTTGAATCCGGGGAAATCGAAACTACGGGTTTGGGTGAATGTCCAATACTGGTATTTGAAATTCAAATGAAAGAAAATTTCATCTCATAAGCTTTTTTTTTCTATTCTGAAAACCGACTTTCATTTGAGTATTGTAAGTTAACTAAAATAATATAACAAGTTCTTCAAGAAAGGATCGGATGCTATTACTGAAAATTTCAATGTGATATAACTTCATTTGATAAACTTTTTTGATCAATTCTGAAAACTGACTTTACTTTGAATTCTTTTTACTCCTGTACATAAGACCAAAATGTAAAGAATAAAAAAGGACCAAAAAAATAATAGAGATCACAGATTTCAATTTATTTCTTTGAAATATAGAGCAGTGAAAAAAATACCGTACATGAAAAAAATCCCGGACACGATTTTTAATTGTGAATATTAGTAAAATTATTGTCTAATTTCATTTATTTACAATCAAATTCCTTTTTTTAAGAATCGAACTTTTTCAATTATAACTCCCCCACTTATTAGAATGATGATTGGTGAAATCACACTTGTTCAAAACACCATTCAATCAATCAAAAAACAAGAAGAAAAATTATCATTTTCCAAACTCTAGTAAACCTCTATAAAACTCGATTATTTTTCAAAAAAAGTTGATCAACATATGGCTATCAAACAATTAATTGAGTATTCTAGAGACACCTTACTTTGATGGACTTTAGGTAGGTTTATTACTAATCTCATAAAAAAATTGGTTATTTATAATAAGGATTTCATTGAAATTAGACAAAAATTTTACTAATACTCACAATTAAAAATCTTGTCCGGTATTTTTTTCATGTCCGGTATTTTTTTCCCTACTATATATTTGAAACAGAATCTGCATAAACAATAATAAGGAAGTGAAATTTTTTTGCCATTTATGATTCAAATAACAGTAGAGTAATTATTTTCACAAAGATACAATTAAACCCTAAAAAAAAATATATTATCAACTTTATCGAAATGAATTATCATTTTTTTAAAGGTTATTCAGTTTTACCAATGAATTTTTCGTCAATAGTCACAATACTTTTGAGTTTTTGATTTTTAAAAAATTTTAAGTGACCATTTTTGACAGAAGGTGGCCAATTTCAAATTAACCGTATTCTCCTAACAAAAATGTTCAGCAACAACATAACACATAATTTAATATCATTATATCCCATAAGGACAAAACTATCTCTTTTTAAAAGTATTTTTTTAACGAATCAATTTTTTTTTATCTAAACTTGCCAATTTAAAAAACAAATAAATTCTCTCAATTTACATTGTTATTGTTGTTGGAAATTCGAATGAAAGAATTTAAAAAAAACAAACTAAAGAGATACCTCTTCAACTTCATGACGACTTTTTCAAATTAAAAAAAAAAATGATAACAAATTCGATTTACTCCATTCACAAAAAGTTCAATTTACAAAATAATATATTTTTTGTTTCAATATTCTTTTATTTTTTATCATATTTCAACCAACTTTTTGGAAAATTTTTGTGATCTGACTCAGGCAATTTTGTTTTTTTTCTTTTTGTTTTAATTTTATCTGAAATCTGACTTAAACCGTTCAAATAAAAAATGAAATTTTAATTTGTTAAAATTCCAAAATTGGTATTTTTATAATTTCATTCTTGTATTTTAGTTCCGGAATTTTTTTTTTTACTTTAAATACAATAATTCGTTTTAAAACATACATTAAATAATTATTCTTACGAGAATATGTCAAATTTGTAACCAACACCTTCTCATGAAAATGGTCTATAAAAATGATCGATAAAATTTTTGTAAAATCTTCCATAAAAAAAAAAACGATAGTGTTTATTTTAAAGTTGGTAACATGATTTGCTTCAATTTTTCTTTATTAAAGGCTTAAAAGTTTGAAATCAATAGAAACTAATTTTTCAACAAATATTTTCTCAAAGTATTGTAGAAACCCCCTTTTGTTAACAAAATATTCCTTGTATAACCAAAATTTTTTTCAATTTCTTTTTCTGCTTTCAAACCTTTGGGTTCAATATTTTGAAAAAATAAGGAGTGAGTTTAATATCTGAAGTGAAAAAAAAATTCTAAAATTTATTTGAAAATTTTCGGTAACAAAAAAATATTAATAAATTATTTTTTTTCCTTTATTTGAATCTTTGTTTAATTTTTCTATCTTAAAAATATCTCAAAGTTCTGGAAATAAATTCAATCAAAATTTCAGAAATTATTGTGACAGATCTCAAATTGCAAAAGAAAGATAATTTCAAAAACGATATATTAACTAATCAGGAACAATTATCAATAAAAAAAAATACCAAGTTATCAAAAATCTCTTCAGCGCCGCTTATCCTCGGGAAAGGCAACCCATTTTCCGATAATGAAATAAATAATAAAAACAAAAGAAGAAACGTTCTAAGGCTATCTTCTCAGCAATCCGTGACTGGAAAAAGTTCACTAAATGTTTTATCATTTAACAATAAATCAACTCGAAAAAGATTAACAAAAATAAATAAGGAATCTATACCTGCTGGCAACCACACCGATCTTGAAACAAATACTATCAATATAAAGAGGGGTGACAATAATAATAATAACACGTTGAAAAAAGAGAATGGCGAAAAGAGTGCTGTTGAAGTTCTTGATGTTCATAAAATAGAAATTTTAAAAATTATAGAAGGTTCGCAATGCCCCGAAACAATTCTTGATAAAAATACAGAAATGATCAACCATATAATCGAGATCCATAAAAAGGGTTATTCCTCAAAATGTGAGGAAATTAAATTTTTGTCTGGTGAGCTTTTTGATTTTAGAAAATCAAATAGAAATAACCTTGAAATTTTGGAATCAAGAATGTACAGATTAATTAACCAAATCCAAAAAGAAAAAAATTTGAAAAGGGGTGCTTTAGATTTAAATAGAAAGCTTAAACGCAATTTATTTGAATTGAAAAAAATAGTGCAAAAATACCAGAAAATCTATCAGGATTTAAATAATCCAAATATTAAGGAGTTTCATTCTTTTGTTGAGACTCTCTCGAATAAAATAATGATTTATTAATTTGAGAAGATTATCAAAAAAATTAATAATTGATATCTTTATAATATTTCTAATTATTTTATTTTAAAAAATAAAAAAACAACATGGAAAATTGAATGGTTTTTTTTTATTTTTTATTTTTTATTTATTTATTTTATTTTAAAAGTTTGGTAGAAAAATTAAACTCTTTTTCAAACAAAAGGGCACATCTCTTAAATCATCAATATTAAGGAATTTGATTTTTTATAAGATAATTACTTATTGGTAGTTTTCATTTTAATTATTCAATTTTTTTTTTTTATTTATGGATATTGAACTGTTGGGAAATAAAAACAAAATAAGATAAGAAGAAATCAATTTTGAAAATAATTTGCCAGTATAAAAATGGAAACAGTTTAAGTTTGATTTTAAATAGGTTAAATATAGGAATTTTGAAAGAACTTTATTGGATTGATGCATGGGAGCAAAGAAAAGAGAAATGAAGAAATAAAGAAAATAAATAAATATCAACAAAACACCCCGATGGATTACTGCTGAATATTTAAAATGAGAATTTAAAAGAGTTTAAATTTGGCGTTTAAAGAGTTATCAATAAAATATAAAGAACCTTTTCCAAATTCGCCTTGTTCAAATGTTTTTATTTATTTTATAATTTTGTTTTCTTTATAATTTACAAAATGAGATTTCTCATTTCAAATAAAATGGAACATCAATTTTTAAGATATTTAATTTTAATGTTTACTGTTTTGTTTAAATGTGTTTTAAATATCCAGTTTAGTGCTATTTTTATGTTTTAAGTGTTTTTTTTATAATTTATAATGATACTATAAGTAATTTGATTCAGTTATGAATAATTCCTGAAATTTTATGTATCTTTTTATTTGAAAAAGGGTTTATTTGATTTGAAAAAACATCCCAAAAATTTTTTCTTTTAATTTTAGTCAATACTTTTAAAAATTGGGAATTACAATAATTTATTTCAAAATTATTGATTTTATAAGTCTATGTGATATTTTTAATAAACCAGATATAATATTAGAAATGATTATTATCTGGGATATGAACGCTTTAACCACAAGTTATCCTTTTATAATCTAAATATAATCCATTTTCCGGTTAG
Organism: Anaeramoeba flamelloides; assembly: GCA_027625915.1. Classification (NCBI taxonomy): domain Eukaryota; family Anaeramoebidae; genus Anaeramoeba; species Anaeramoeba flamelloides. Next base: position 1,325,149 of record JANTQA010000026.1, read on the forward strand.
TGTACTCTAGTTAGAGGGTCTGCGTTACTTGTGTTTAAAAGGTTTAATGAATATTAGAAGAAAAGAAGTATTTTGAAAATTTTAAAAATAAAAATTATTTTTTCACCTTTTAGTGTAACTTTTTGTTTTTTGTCATTTTGCATTTTTTTGATACATAATTTATTTGCCAAATTTTTTTTTTTATTGCAAGATCGATAGTCACTTGATAATAATGTGTTATTCTATTGTTACTGGAACAGTGAAAATGATTCTAGAAAAATCATATTGATTTATATTGGAATTATATTTGGATTTTCAATTGGAGATCAAAACCAACATTCTTGTTTTTTTTTTGAATATGTACCTACTAAGAATTAGAGTTTTTCCAATTTTTAAGAAAATCTATTAGACTTATTAGCTTTCCTTGGTAAGGGTGTGTACTCTTCTATGATGTTTGTATTTCTACTTATTTCTGATTTTTTCTTCAAAGAACAATGATAAAAAATCATTGATTATTGAAAAAAAATTTTTGGTGTTTGAGGAAACAGAAATTTGAAAAATCAACAATAATTTTCAGAGATCCAAAAAAACAAACAACCCTTAAAATTTTTATTCTGTTCTTTAAGTTGTTTTTTTTTGCGATTAGAAACCTCAAGTCTGTTGAAAAAAAATTCTCCCATCGGTTAGGTTCGGAAAAGTTTTATAGTTTTTGGTCAATAATAATTTTGAAAAAGTGATCCACATTTTTAAAGAAAGGACTTTTACTAATGGGTTAAAAATTCAATTCTTTAAAGACGTTTTACATAGTCAACTATTATGTGAGTTGGGGATATTTGACTTTACTGAATCTGATTTCAAAAAAAATGATATTTGGATTAATAAGAAAATTACAGAATCTTTATTAATAAACCCACATTCACCAAGACTTATCTATAAAACTGAAGCAAAAATTGATTTGGTAAAGAATCACAATTTACAAAAGAAAATTTAAATTAATTCAAAATTTAAAAATTTTGGGATTTGATAAATTAATAAAACTTCTTCCCTTTAGAGAAAAAGAAACAGAAAACATTAATTGGAAATCTCGAAAAACTTAAAAGAATTAGAATCTGAACTCGAAAATTACCGAATTAAAAAATTAAAAAATAGTCCAAGTTGGAAAGTACAAAATTGTTTGAAAATAATTTTGATATAGGGAAATACTAACAAACAGCAAAAATATTTAAAATGGGAGGGTTCAACTTCTATTCTAAAGTTAAGAAATTATACAAATTAACTTAATAGATATTATTATTTTATGTGCATAAATAAATCACAATTTTGTCAATTGTGTAAAAAATTAAACAATTTAGATGTCATTGAAGATTTGGATCATTTTTTCTGGAACTGCCCAGCCTATGAAAATAATCGTAAAATCGGGATTTCTGAATTAGAAAAAAACAATTTTTCACTTATTTTAAATAATAATAATCTTTTTAAAATTATTAATAAAAAAGATTCAAGATCTTTATTAGCTCTAGTAGATAATAAAACTATGTTTGAATCTTTTATACAATTTCTAAATTCAAGTTTAGGAATTTGGGAAGTGCCTAGGTTTTTTTTACTTTGAGAAATAAACCGAAAATTATATAAATTTTCGTTTTATTTCTCAAATTAAAAAAAACCTAACGGCAAACAAGAGGAATTCTAAACTCCTCCCTTAAATTACAATAAAAAAAAAGTTTTATAGTTTTTGTAAAATTTACAAATTCCTTACAAAAATATGTACCTCAATTTTTGTGTATATGTTTTTGTTGTGAATTTTTTTTTTAAGATTTGAAATTGTCACATTAGTGAACTCTGAAATCTGAAACCTCAAATAATTTTGGTTTTAAACCAAAAAGAAAGTTCGTCTTGGTTCTTTTTTTTGAAAAATCTTTTGTTCTTTGCAAAATTTTTATTTTTCTTATAAAGGCTTATTTCTGTGTTTAAATCAGACAGTTGAAATTTTTGGAAGGTGAAATCTTTTTAACAGGTTTTTTTGTTTTAAAAGAAACCAAAAGAAAGGATCTTGGTGGTGATATTAAAAAAAAAAAATCTTTTCGAAAGAGAAAATGATTTCAAGTCTTTTGCAACTTGCAATCGAGAAATAATTCAGATTGTTTTGAGAAAACTTAGAGAAACAAAAACAAAGCTTTAAAATTAGGTTTGTATGGTGTTGTCTATTCTTGTAATTGGAGTTATGTGTCGGAAATCGAACAGCGAAAAGTCACCTCTTTTTCAAGGTAAGTTAAATAAAAAAATAAAAAAAACCTTGGTAAAATTTTTGCGAAAGCGTTTTCTTTGGGTAACATTGTGAAATCGTTGTCGAGGATCTAGTGTTCAGAAGTAACCAACAAATTAAAAATAAAAAAAAATTTTTTGAAGAATGTATAAAATTGGAAAAATGAAAAAACTGGTGATTAAATTTCAAATAAATAAATAACAAACAGTATTGACAAATTGTTTTTTGAAATGAAAAATACACCATTTACACTTCAACTGATGATAACAAACCCCAACTAATTCCTCTTTTTCTTCTGAACATCAAAATTTCAAAGTGAATGTCAATTTTTTAGAATGTTAAAAATTGTGATATTTTTAGAAAAAAACCCGAATAAAATTTGGATCAACTAAAAGTCATTATTCTAAATCCCAAATTCTATCAGTCATCAATTCCAGGATTAAACAATTTTTATTTAGGAACAGTTTAACGAATAAATAAAGAGGTAAAACAAAATAATTTTAAAAAAAGTTGGTGATTCATATTTTTCTTCAGTAAAATGAAACCAAATTGTTTTTGATATTTTTAAAGAAGAACGATAAACTAAGAAAGTAAAAATAACAGCAACAAACGCAGAACAAATTTCAAGAAAAAATTTGAGACAAATTTATTATTCATCAACAAAAACTCAAAATGAGCAATTGGTCAAGATCTAAAATACATCCAACCTAAAGGCAGAGGTGAATTCATTTTTCAAAAGAGAAACCTTTTCATAACTTTTGAAAAAACAGAATTCCTACAAATGTATCATCACTCTCGATTTTTGGAATGTAATTATTCATATCAATAATATTTCAAATCTAGACTTAGTTCCATAAAAACGTCGGTGAACACTTGGTATTTTGTTCAAATTGACAGATTAAAAACAAAAAAAATCATTTTTTTTTCAAATTATTCCTGAAATTTTGCTTTTCAAAAAAAGAAAAAACTAAATCAAAAACATTTTTTTGATCATTTTTCACAATTTTCTTATTACTTTCAATAACTTCCTTGTTTAAATGGAAACATCAAACAAAACACACATACCAATCGAAGTCCAAACACAAACACAAACACAAACACAAACACAAACACAAAAATGCACAATTACAAAAAAATACGGATCTAGTGTCTTTACTTGTAATACTGATCGATCTTTCCAAAACCAAAACCAAGAAGAATTTGGATTTAAAAAAAGATTTTTCCAAAACGTGACTACTAAAAACGAATCTGTGAGGGCGCTGTCGAGTATTTTGAACAAAACACAGCCACTTCAACAAAAAAAAAAGACTTTTTCAAGATATGCAAATCTTTTTTCCTTATTTGGATCAAGGTCCAGAATCCCGATTTATGAGCTACCATTTGAATTCGGGAGTTCCAGTGGGTGTAATTCGAGAATATTCGGAAGAAATGGAGAATTCAGTCTATCGCTGGCCAAAATCTTGATTGACAAGATAACGAAACTGAGGTATCTCAGAGTGCATGGCAAAACAGGCAAGGTGCTTTTAAATGGGGGGAGGTTAGCGCACGGTCACAAAATCATCTTAAAGGATGGGGACAACATTGAATTTGTTGGCAAGTTTGGCAAGCGTTATTCTTTCATTTTTTTAACTGAAGAATTTTTGATCAACAGACAAAACAAATTAAAACAAAAGTCAAGCTTACAAAGCCAAAACCAAAACCAAAACCAAAAACAAAACCAAAACCAAAAGCAAAACGAAAAGCACTTTAACGAATGTTCGTCGTTCCAAAAATATTTCCACGTTTTGCCATTAAAACAAAAATTTTCGCGAGGGATCCTATTGAACAAATTTCGTTTGACTCATCAAATGATGATAAACAAAGACAAAAATTTCAAGTTCTCTTCAATTGAATACCCACTCGATCAAACATTAACAAAGCTATTAAAAATGAACTTCCAGACATATTTAAATGAATTACCATCATCAACACCAAAGCAAAATAGCAAATCAAGTTTTAATTTCCAAACAAGAAAAGAAGGTAGAAAACTTTTATTAACAGGGCCACTCTCTTCCATGTTTTTAATTGAAAAAATTAGTAAGGCGTTAGCTAATGAGTTAGGTTTAAAATATTTTGTTTTTGATTTTTTAGAAATGTTGCCACTTTTAAAGGTTTTTAAAACAATAATTAAAAACAAGCAAACTGGGCCAACAACAGAAACAAAGCAAAAAAACCAAAACCAAAACCAACAACAAGAACAAGAACAAGAACAAGAGACAAACCAAAAATTCCAAAAACAAAATCTTAAAAATGGAGATAGAATTTTATATGTTGGTCCAAATTTCCAAAATATTGAAACAGATCAACTTATAAAATCACTTTCTCTTAAATGGAAACAAAAAAAAGGTAACAACAACAACAATAATAATAATAATCAACCCAAGCCCATTTTATCTGTACCAAAACCGGGCTCTTTTGGAAAGGTTGTAATGACATTTGATGAAGGATCAGCTTATTCGTCACCCTATGTTGGCGTTGAATTTGATCAGCCATTATCACAGACCGGATCTAATCAAACCATTTCAAATAAGAATAAAAGAAAAGGCTTTTTTGTTAAAAAATCCGAGATAATCAAATTAGATGAAAATGTCGATCAAGATCATCCAGCTATCTTGTGCCAGGAATTGTTCTTGATTTTAAAAAAAATAAATGAACCTTTTCTTTTATTTATTCCAAAAATTGATCAAACCTTATTTTATTCATATCATATTATGGAATATTTAAAATCTGGAATAAATGATTTAATTGAAAGTAACCCCAATGCGTTTATAATTAGTGGCCTTGAAATTGGAAATAATAAGCTTTCTCGATCTGAATCTTTTTCCTTAATGAAAACACTTCAAAAAAATAAATTCCAAAAACAAGAGCAACAGCAGCAGCAGCAGAAACAACAAATGTCATCGAAATTAGAAATCCAATCGGAACAGCAGTTTAAACATCAAAAAAGAATGAGACAACAGCGACAAGAACAATTAAATTTAATGAACAATGAAGAGAAAATAGAATACTTTAATAAAAAATTAGAACTGTTGAATAATAACGAGACTTTATCCCCAATCAAAAAATTAACAGACAAAATAGTTTTTAATCGAAATAAACAAAAAATCAATTTTCTATCCACATTTCTTGGGCAAACAATTCGGATTAGAAAACCAAAAAAAAAAGAGCAAATTGAAAAATGGGAAAAATGTATAAAGACAGACCAAAAAAGTAATCTGATCAACAAAAATTGTTCATTAATGAAATTTATTTGTAAAAAGTTGAAAGTTTCAATCAAATTAAAGCACATAAATTCAAATCTTTTTGCTTTGAAAAGATATAATTATGAAGAAATGAATTCTATAATAGGCAATTCAATGACGCACAAGGTTCAAAAAATTTTTTTACACAATAATAACAATTCGAATAAGAATACCACTGATGAAATTGTTTTGGAAAATGATGATTTAATTTATGGGATTAATTTATTTCATAAAATAAATGATTTTGAAGTACAAAAGTGCGAAAAAAAGGATCAGAATCTTAATTCAAAAATGGACATTGAAAATGAAAATGAAAATGAAAATGAAAAGGAATCAAAAACCGGAAAAAAACAGCACAGCGCGCACAGAGAGGGAAGAGGAAAAAAAGAGGAAAAGGAAATAATTAAACAATTATTAGAAAAAAAAAACAAGAAAAAAAACTTACAATTGACAACAATCGAAGAAAATCTTTACAATCAAATAGTTGTTTCAAAAGACGCAACAAAAACTAAATTTAAAGATATCGGTGGGGCGAAAAGAATTAAGACGCAAATTAAAGAACAAATAATCTATCCATTTAAAAGGCCAGAATTATTTCATAATTATAAATTATTACAAAAAAAGAACTTTAAAGGACTTTTATTATATGGTCCACCGGGAACTGGGAAAACAATGATAGCACAAGCAATTGCATCAAAAACCGAATCTACTTTTTTGCGTGTACGCCCCGGGCTATTTAGTTCTAAATGGTATGGCGCCACAGAGAAAAATGTTGAAGGCATATTTTCACTTGCAAAAAAATTATCACCTTCAATAATCTTTATAGATGAAGTTGATTCAATATTATCTAAAAGGTTAAGCAATGGGAATCTTGAAAATGAAACCTCACGGAGAATTAAGAATTTATTTATGCAATTATGGGAAGGCATCGCAAGTAATGATAATGAAAATGGAAACAATAAAATCTTAGTGATTGGTGCAACAAATAGGCCCTATGATTTAGATGAAGCAATCTTGAGAAGATTTGAAAAAAAGGTGCACGTAAATTTACCAGATTTATCTGAAAGGAAAAATATTCTGAAAAAGCTTTTATTTAAAAATAACCTGATTTCAGATAATTTTAATATGAACGAATTGGCTTTATTGACAAAGGGATTTACGGGATCCGATCTAAAAAATTTAATTAACGCTTCATCTTATTATCCTATTTATGAACAATTGTGTTTGGAAAATTCTAACATTACTTCTTTAAATAACACTTTTGGGAACACAAATCTTACACTTTTTGATAAGAAAAACATTAACTCATCGTTAACCAACAAAAAGAATTCACAAATTAAATTACGAAAATTGCAATTGCAAGATTTTAAAAATAGTCTTGAAAAAATTAAAAGTTCCATAAATATTAATTCTTTAGATTTTAAGCAATTAAACAAATGGCATTTGGATTACTCAAAATCTAATATTTCAATTAAAAATAATTTTCAAAGATATTTCTAATATTATTATTATCATTTTTTATTGATTTGATTTACAATTATTTATATATATATATATATATATATATATATATATATATATATATATAACATATTATTAAAATTAGTTTTTATTAAAATTTTATATTTCTATTTTATATATTTATAACAACATGCTTTTTTTATAAACGAGGAAAAAAATAGCATTAATAATTAAAGTAATGTATTTTTTTTTTTTAAAAAAATACCAATCAAATAGAAATGTTTTTATATTAATAATATTTATCAAATAACTACATATTCATTCAATTGATAAAATAATTCTAATTTAGTATTAATATTATTATTTTGTAAATTTAGGAAAAAAAAATTAGAATTAAATATATATCTGGCTTCCTTTTGAAAACAAATAAAAAAATGTTTTAATTTTATAAAACTCAAATTATTATTACCTTTTTTTATTAAAATATACATTTAAACTGATTTTTTTTTAAAAAAATAAAATTTGAAAAATTTATTATTTTATTGTAATTTTAAAAATTCATACTTTTATTTTTATTTATTTTGAATAACCAAAGAATATTTATTAGAATCAAATAGAAAAAAAAAATTATCAAAAATATTTAACAAAAACCTATTTAAAAAAGTTTATCATAGAAAAATTACTAAGAAGATATTTAATCTGACAATCAAAATTATGAAATTTATTATTATTATTGTTATTTTTACATCAAAGCACTGGTTATCATAAAACTTAATATAATAAAAAAAACCTATAATAAATAATTGAAAATAAAAAATACTCAAAACAGTATAAAAAATATATATTTAAATATGAGTAACTAGGGACACACCCTTGGTGGCAGTGGAGTCTAGTGTACATTTTTTTCAAGGATTCTTAAGAATTGAGAAAATCAAAGATTTAACTCAATTCTTTTAAATTATGGAAAATATAATGGCGCTTTTCTTGAGGTTTTTTTTTTGTTTCTGAAGTTTTCTAGGTTTTTTTTTCCAAATAAATAGAAAACTCAAGAAAACCTAATGACACTTTTTTTTTTTGATTTAGGAAATAAAAAGAAATTTTAAGAGATTTTCTTTTGAATTCTTAAATTAAAGAAAAGTAAATTCCAATTTTGTAAGATTTGAAAGAATTTGATAAAATTTTTGATTTTACTCAACTCTTTCGAATTTTGGAAAACATAAAGATAATGAATAAAAATTTAATTTTGTAATATAAATTATATTATTATTTGTATTATTAACATATTTTAATTATTATTATTATTATTATTATTTTATTTTGATAAATTTACGTTAATTTATAGTTTTCCTCAATAAAAATTTACTACAATTAAGGAAATATATATAAAGTTTTGGAATAGATTATCAAACGTATTTTTTTCAATCTATTCAACCAATTTTAACTATTATATAGTTAGTGTTTTTTTTTTCTAAATTCTTTCCAATCTTTTTCATCTTCTTAACTATGTTTTTTTTTTTTTTTTTTTTTTTTTTTTTTAAAGTAAATTTAATGAAAAAAATGTTTGAAACCACCCACATTATCTTTAAGAAAATTAAAGTTTTTTTTTTTTCCATTAAATCAATATATTTACCCAAAAAAAAATAAAAACTTATTAAATCAACAATTTTTTATTCCTTAACAACTTGAGAAATATTGTAATTAGCTGTTCTAATGAAATGGATCCCAAATTTTTTTTAACATTATTGTTTTTTTAAATTTATACTTTGTTCAGGTATTTCTTTTATAAAAATCAATTCAAATAAAATGTTGATTCTTTCTCTTTTTCTGAACAATTTCATTTTGTTTGATTCTTTAAAAAAATGAATCATTACTTTTTGACTTGTAATTTGAGTGAAATAGTATTTAGTTTCGAATAAAAACTAGGGATAAGACAAAAGATATAATTATCTTTAATTTAGACAAGTTTCTTTTTATTATCACATTTTAATAACAGCAAATCTTTCAAAATATTGGATACAATCAGTATATCTTTAAGAAACAAACTTTCAATCAGAAATAATGAACAAAAAAAACCTCAAATTAAAGCATATTTTTTTGAATTTTTTTTTTATTCAAATTATTTCAATAGAAGTTAAATTATGTGCCTTAATTTGAGTTTTTTTTTATGTTGCTTAAAATTGGTTGAAAGTTTGTGTCTTAAAAGTGGAACTGGCTGAAGTATAAATTAAAATCTTTTATTAGAAATCATTCCAAAAATTATATAACTTCATCGATAGCCAATTTATGTTGGAATTATATGCAAAAGATATTAGTATGCCATGCCTCAAAAGACTCTATAATAATCTAATATAAATCTTATTGAACAATAAAATATTGAATTTTTTACTAATGACCACAATTAAATAATGTTCAATTTTTGGAATTTTTTATTATTAAACTCCCTTTCAAAATCATTGATTCACTAAAAATCAAATTTTGAAAATAAAAATTTTTATTATTTGAAATTATCTATTATAATAAAATAATTACTATTTTAAAATCCAGTACTATACTTTAGAAATATTTTTTTTTCATCTAAAAATAAAATAAAAAAAAGTAAAAAAAAAAATTGGGTCATTTATTATGAAATTTAGTTTACATTACTTTGACAAATCGAAAGAAAATATGACTCTAAATAATAGTATTCCAGTTTTTAAAAACCAATATTTGGAATATCCAATAGTAAATATTTTTTTTAAAAGATTTGTTTAATAATCATTAACATAGAACACCTTAAAGAATGAGTCTTTAATTTTTTCTTTTCTACCAATCCAGCTGTATTTTCAATATATTAACAACATTTCAGAAATTATATGTCTAAAAGTAACTTATGTTAATTCCTTCCTATTTTTCTATAAGGTTGATTGTTTTAGTAACTAATATAATTTTTGAGACAAATTTAAGAAAGATATTTGTCAACTTAGAAGTCTGTAATACTGATCATTTATACTTTTAATTTATCTTGAAGTATAACTTTGTCTCTGGAACTTTCTGGGTATTTTACTTATACAAAGATCATTTAAAATTTGTTTAGAAAAAAATTGGATATCATTTATCGAATCAAATTTTTAGGGCCATATAAACCATGGAAAATTGATATGATTTCTCTTAAGTAACTTATTTTAATTCAAGAATTCTCCCTGGGAGATATAATTATCTTGTTTTAATTGCATTTGATTTGTTTGATAAGTAATCTTGAAGATATTCAGAGTATTTGAAGAAGGTTCGTTAGAACCTATTACCAATCAAGATGTTTTCAAAAAAGGTCAAAAATTGGTCTAAACAAGTTTTCAACTTTATAATCGATCTCTTTGAAAAGTTTTTTAAAACAACTTTCTGTGATTTGTTTGTGAATTTTTGCTTTGATTACTTTTTCATTTTTTGAATATTTCTGTTTTATAAATTGTTATTAATGGAACCAAAATCAACAGCCGAAAGAATATACAAAAAAGAAATATATGATCAACAATATGTATTAATACACCCCAATAAGTAATCACTTTTTTTAATTTGTTGGAAACTCTCCTTGTATTTTGAGAAATAATGATACTTAAAAAAAAAACTAAATTCTAATAACAGTATTGCACTCATAGGAATTACAGAAGAACACCCCATTATAAAAGAGAGTTTGGAAATAAATTCGATTTCTTTTGAAGTCGATGGGATTAATCGCCTAAAAAATAATGTTAAAGGAATAAAAAAAAGTAAGTTATTGTTTCAAAAAAGAAAGTTTTTTTTAATTTGTTCATTTTTTCTTCTACATTACAACCACAAGACGATAGAAAAAAAAACAAGATCAGCCACACTAATAATCCAAAAGATCAGATTTTTGTTCAAAAAAGAATAACAATAAGAAAACAATTTATAAAAAGAAATTTGTTTCAAAGATCTTTCAATTTTAAAAGATTTTTTGCTTGTTAGAAGATTTTGTTCAAATCCTATTTGTGCTTTTATTGAAAAAAATTCATTTACATTTTCGTGATTTGGATTTGAATTTTAAGGCACTCCTCATTACGGTGAATAATTTTCTTATCATACTGAAATTTTTTTTACATCTTTTTTTATGAGTCGCTATTATCCAAGAAAAAAAAATCCAGTAAGTGACGTATGGTAGACTGTTCTCTAAAAGTCAACATGGAAAACAGTGAAATTGTTTTGAAAAAAGAAATCCTAGAGTATGTTCAATAACCCGTCTTGTTCTTATCTCTGTGTGTTTTAAAAAATATTAAAAGAACTTTTTCATGAGAAGGTGGTCAATTTCAAATTGGTCATATTGTCCCAAAAATGTTCACCAACAACACACCCCATAATCTAATAGTATTGTATCTCATAAGGACAAAATTATCACTTTTTGAAAGTATTTTTTTTTTTTTAAGGGACATAGTCTATATTAAATTTTTTTAGATAAATTTAATAGAGATTTAGAATTTTTTTTGCCAATTACTTAGATTTGAAATCAAAGTGAAAAACTTCTTAGTATATTAATGAAATCTTGCTAAATGACATTCATTAACTTTAGTTATTGTTTTTATCGAAATAAAAAATTTTTGCATTTTTTCACTTTTTTTCAACTTTTCGCACAAATACAAAAAATAAAAAAAAATATGAGCAAGAAAGCAAAACCTTGTTATGTTTGTGGAAGAAGTACAAAAAATAGTTTGAAAAATAAACCTGAAAGGGTTTTTTTGGATTTGCATGAAAACATAGTTTGATTCGAAAAAAATATACAATATATGCTTTACTGTTAATAAAAGATTTTCTTTTTTTATATTGTACCATTCTTTTTTTTCTTGAATCTACTTTTTCAGTTTACACTCTTTTTTTTTTGTTGAATTTGAAGTTTTTTTAAGTGTTCCCAAATTACCATCCCAAAAGTTTTTGTAAGAGTCAAAAAAAATCAAAGAAAAGAATAAGAACTATTTTTTTAAAAAATAATTATTGATAAAACAAATTGAGTTCTTTATAGAGTCAAGTTGGATGAACAGAAGTGAAGGAGAAAATATTCACTAGTTTTAAATTATTTTTTCGTTTTTAAAAATGAGAATAAATATTATTTTTGAGAAAATAATTAAATCCAAAATTAATCAAAAAATTCTCTTCCGTTAAAGATCTTTTTTCAAAAAAAAATTTTTAAAAGTCACTTTTTTTGGCAGAATTGTAAAATTTTAAAAAAACAATAACTAAAAGTTCTAACATTGAAAAAACCTGTCTATTTTCAATTTTAAACATATTTCAAGATAAGGATTCCTTATTTAGTTATTGGTCAAAAAAAAAATTAATAGAGACTAGTCCCTTAACTTTCAATTTTTTTTAATTGAATAAGGCTTCATTAAGTTTAGGACAGATCACAAGAGTAAATATGAATGTTATAAAAAATAGAGTTTATAAAATTTTGGGGATAAATAAAGAGTTCTATGCAATTACCCACATTTTAGTTCTAGTAAATATAATATCAGATTATCTTAATAGACTAATAATAATTTTTATCAAAAAATCATTTGGTAAATACCAATTTTTCAATATTTGAAAAAAAATCATTTTTCAAATAATGTATCGGTATTTACCAAACCATTTTATATTTAAAATCCATTTGATCCCAAAAATCAAAACGGAGATTTCTTTTACCAGAACAAAATTGTGGGTAATTGCATAGAACTCTTTATTTATCCCCAAAATTGTATAAACTCTATTTTTTACAACATTCCAAATTTACTCTTGTGATCTCTTTAGTTTGGTTTCAAAAATTCTTTTGTTGAAATTTCAAACGAACAATAACAATGTAAATTGAGATCTTTTCTTTGTTTTTTCGAATTTGTACATTTTTGAATTAAAAAAAAATTTGCAAAAAACACAATTTGCTGCACTCACCAAAGGTAATTTACAAAATAATACATTTTTTGTTTCAATCATTTTTTTTTAACGATCAAAAATAAAAACAATTTCCAAGAACAAAAAATATTTCATTTTTTTCAAAATATTTGTTCATTAAATTTATTTTAATTTTTTAAAAACCAAAAATGACGTCAAGTCAAGTCCAAATTCAAACAAGCTTATATATTGTAAAACAAAAATATTCATCAAGTTGTTGTATTGAAAGTAACATAGTTGAAACAATATTGATTTAATAGAAAAGATTAATTTTAAAAGGGAATCCAAGTGAAATGTCACCCCGAGTGCACTTTAAACCCCTTCTTTAATAATAAAAAGAAAAGATTAATTTTCTTTGAAAAACAAACAACAACAAATCAATAATAAAAACAAAAACAAAGCACATTAATTTCATTCCATTTTTATAACTAAATGCTATTTAATTTATTTCAATTTTGCCAATTATCATTTTTTTTTTTAGAGGGCGGGCAATTTTTTCAAGTCAATGATACAATCTGTGAATTGAAATGTTCCAATCAAAAAACATATAAAATCATCAGTCCAATCAAAGGAAAGCTGATTGAAATAAATGAATTAATAATAAGCAATCATAATCTCATTAAGCAAGACAATTACGACACTGGATTTATTTCAATTGTACAAAAGACCATGGAAATTTCAACAAAAAGAAGAAGAAAGAATAAAAAAAATCAAAAGCAAACCAAAAATTAAAATTAAAAGAAAAATATAATCTGCAATTTTTTTATTTTGTTTTTATTTTGGTGAATGAAAAAAAATTGGATTGTTGGATGTATAAAATATTTTTAAATAAATAATTCAGAAATTAATCTGAGATTTTGTTGTGTCAAAATCAATCGAATATATACTAAAAGGTTAGGTGCAATATAGTATTTTTAAAAAAAATAAATTTCTGATTTTTTTTTTTTTTTTTTTTTTCTTTACTCTTAATGGAAAACGAAAATGAGAAATGGTGCTTTAAATAATTTTCACATCTACATTTATTATTATTATTCTTGCTGTTATTGTAATTTATTATTATTAATGTTGTTGTTGTTTTTGTTGTTGTTGTTTTTATTAGGATTATTATTTTTTTTTATTTGAATTATTATTATTATTATTATTATGATTTTTATTCTTGTTAGGAGTGTTTATTTTAATTATTACACTTTTGAGGAGAGAAAAGGGTATTAAATTTAACAAGAATTATGGAACAGAAATTCCAAAAATGATGATTTTTTTTAAATTAAAAGATCAAAAAATCATAAAAAGTTTTACAAAATATAAAAAAAAAAAGTTTTGGCTTTTATTATTTCTTGTTCTAAATCTAACTATTTGTATCATAATTTGTTAATAAATATCTAGTAATTTTATCATATTTTATCATTTTTGGTTAGAATTAGTTTTTATAGGGTATGATAAATGTTTACTTTTCTTTTCCAATGTGGTGTGCTAAAAGTTAATTATCAACCTTTCACTTGTAACTCTATTTCTTATTGTTATGTTCTGTGTTTCTGGTTTTTTTGATCAATATTATTGTTGTAAATTATTTTAAGTTTTACATTTTTACCCAAGACTTTAATTATATTATCAAAAAAAATACCGATAATTGTGCTACATAAGAGAAAATTCATAAAATATTTCATTAAGGGATTAGAATCTACGAAGGAGAAGCCAAAAATCAAAGTATGCTGTTATTGGGCTGTAACTGCGTTAGTACAACATGATTTTTATGCCTCTAAAAATCGATTAGCCAAGTAGTACTATTTGTTGATCTCATCAATTAAAAATGATCCTTGTATTAAAAAAAAAAAACCAATAATTTCAGAAAAAAAATCTGCATTTTATAAATAATTTAAAGGTTGAATTATCAACAAACAGACTAAAAAGTTTCAAAATATCTTTCTTAAATTTTTGGCGAAATGTAGATTAGTTTGTTAATAATTCCTTTTTTTTTTGAAAAAAACTAATTAACCTATAAATTGATTTATTCAAATTATTTTTAAATATTAGTAATATATTGAAAATACAACTACAGTCAGTTTCACTTTTAAGGCACAAATTTTCAACGAAATTTAAGGTACAAAAAAAATCTCAAATTAAAGCACAAAATTTTGGAATTTTAGTAAAATAATTTGTAAAAAAAAAAATTACAAATTTTGTGCTTTAACTTGAGATTTTTTTGTGTCTTAAATTTCGATGAAAGTTTGTGTCTTAAAAGTGAAACTGACTGTAGATTTATCAAAAGGAAACAAAAATTATCAATATTTTGGTTTTTATGTTAATAATTATTAGGTAAATCTAGATACTCAATATTAATTAAAAAAAAATAGTTACTTTTGGAAGTTCTAAATCTGAATTATTAAATACTGGAATATTGTATTTTGGGTTTCTATCTTTTAGATTTGGAAAAGTAAATAAAAAATTTTTTTTTTCAAAATGAAACTTTTTTAATAGTGTTACTTATTCGTAAAAAAATCTAATAATTTATCAATTTAAAAATATATATAATATTTTTTAATGTCATTTTAATGATAGTAAATCAATGTCATTTATATTCAACCAAAGGATAATTTAATTATAAGTTTTTTATAAAAATATTGTTACAAATTTCTATTATAATATCTTGATAAAATTCAATTCTAATGACTGTTTTCACCAGACGGATGCCAATTGTAAATTTTCCATATTCTCCCAAAAATATTGACCAGTGACATGTTATATAATCTAATAGCATTGTATCCCATCAAAACATAATTATATATTTTAAAAGTATTTTTTTAATTTTCAATATTTTTTAGTTTAAAAATAATGAATTCAAAAAACAAATAAAAGATCCCAATTTACCTTATTTTTTTCTCAAAAATTTCAACATAAGGGTTTAACAAAAACAAAACTCAAGATGTTAATTTTTAACTTCATGAACACCTCTTTAATTCAAAAAAAAAATGCAAAAAACAGAATTTGGTCTATACACAAAGGGATATGTACAAAATAATATTTTTTTCCTTCAAATATTCTTTGATTTTCTTAATATATTTAAACAAGCCCATTGTGTTCTGACTGAAGCAATTAATTTTTTTTTCTTTTTGTTTTAATTTTATTTTAAATATTACTTAAACTGTTGAAATATAAAAATGAAATTGCGATTTTTATAATTTCAAAATTATCTTTTTAGTTCCACTTTATTATTGAGTTGTGTTTTATTTTTTTTTATTTTTTTATACCACAAATAAATCAATTTGTGTTAAAACATACATTCAATGATTATAATTAATTGCAATACAGTAGTTCAAAATCGACAACTTCTCACAAAAATGGCCCAAGGGGGTGTCTAAATAGATGAAAATTTTATTAATATTTTATTTATTCAACACTCAATCCATTTTTTTTATCTAAAAAAATTACCATAATAAAAAAGATTAAATTTTTTAATACCAATTTTATATGAATTTTTTTCAAAAGTAAATATGTGATTTTTGTTTTCTTTGTGGTCACAAAAATTGTTTTCCTAGAGATTTAATATGGAAGAACATTTCAAAAAGAATAGATAAAATTTATAACTGTATTTTATTGTTTAAAATAAATGTTTAGGTACTTATCATTATACCAAAAATTTTCTGAAATTAATTTGACCTTTTTTTGTTTAAAAATGCTTGGATTTGTTTTTCATTTTTTTAAAAATATTTTGAAATGTAACCTATAGATACTTATCCAATTAGTAATAATTTCCATCGAAATTTAGATTAACAATTTTTAAATACTGTTATTTTTCCAATTAATAAAAGAATTTTTTTTTATTTCAATATCCTAAATGTATATTAATTATTACTGTTACAATCAAATTAGCATAGTGAAAAATTGGTTATAGTGTTCAATAACGAAGCTTAATTAAATGTCTCAAAATATCATTTCTTAATGATTTTGTCAAGATCTTTTGGGTTTTCTTAAAAGTCGAGAAAGGTATTTTGGGATGTGAACTAAAAATTTTATTTTTTGTTTGGAAAATAATAGTATTAAATATTATTTGAAATAAAAAAAAAAAAAAAAAATACCTTCTTTTATTGGAAATTCTTAAAATAGATCATAAGTAGGGTTATCTAGGAAAGGGAAAAAATAAAATAGAATAAAATATACAATTGATTAATACTCACATTTTTCAAATCGCTCTTCATATATATATATATATATATATATATATAAACTCAATTCCAAAAAATGGGACACAAAAAAAAATTACATTAATAAAAATATAATCCAAAATACATGATACTTGAACATAAAAATAATAAAAGACCCGAAAATATTTAATTAATACTATTTATATATTTTATAGTAAATTTAAAATTCAATTCGAAAAATAAAAAAAGAAAAAAAAAAAAAAGTGTGCACCTATTTTTTGGAACACGGTTACCAAAAAATCCATTTTTATTGAAAGAAAAATTAATAAAAACTATTAATAGATTCAGCTTGTCTTTTGATAACTAAATCTATCCTTTTTAAATATAGAGTTTACTAATTATCTTAGGTTTCCCAACTCAAAGTATTTCATACATTAGTGAAAATTTTAAAAATTCTTCTTCGTTTTTTGGTTACAATTTTTCATTTTATTATCCCTAAATTCCCAATTGGATTTAAATTTGTGGAATTGGGGGTCAAGGGTCCAGAACATTACATCCCCGATTTAAGTAAGTTTGAGTTTTTTTTTGAGGTATGTGGACAAGCTCCATCCTTTTGGTTAATCCATTTCAACTCACTATATTCTGAATTAGCGAGTTGAATTTCCTTTGATTTTTTTGATAATATCATTAATAATACATTCAGTATTCACACTTCCATTAATAATAATAAGGTCTGTTTGTAGGCCATGTGTCCTAGCACACCCAATCATGATTTTTTTTCAAAAAAATTTTTTCTCGATAAAAAAAGAATCTTTTTTCTTTTTTGAGAGAAAAAAAAAAATTTTTTTTTGTGATCAGAATGAAAACTTTTAAATTTCATTTTAAAGTGATTTTGAGATTTTCGAAAAGTTTTGAAAAAAAAAGAAAATTTTTTTTTTAATTGAAAAAAAAGAATACAAAAAAAATCAAAAAAATTATTGAAAATCAAAAATCAAAAAATAATGAAAAAAAAAATGATAGATAATTAACACTCAAAATTATTTACATTGATTGTTAATATCTAATGTTTCTATTTAAGAGTCAAATATCACCTTTCTCGGAATTAAATTGATTTTGAAAGTGTGCCCCAATTTTTGGAATTGAGTTTATATATATATATATATATATATATTGTTTAATAGTAGAAATTAAGGAATAACCCCCTTTTTTGTTTTTACTGGATTAATTTTTGAATATATTTTTGAAAATTAGTTCGTTGGTAAGAAATTACGCGGAACGATTTCTTCGCCTTTTCTTTTTTTTTTTATGAATACATTAATTGAAATGAATAAATACAGCTGTTCCAAGTCTACCATAAAAGTTAAAATAAAACACAATTGAGTTTTCTATTCTTATTTCAGAATTTTTTGAAAATGGAAAATAAGAATAGAAAACTCAATTGTGTTTTATTTAAAATTTTATGGTAGACTTGAAAAGTCTGTAAATGGTTTTTATCTTCCAAATTATAAATTTAATAAAAGGCACCTGGAATTCTAAAAATATACTCACATCTTAAAAATAAACTTTTATAAGAAAAAAAAAAATGACAATTTGAAATTTATGAATTTTTATTTTTATTTTTAAAAAGATGTTTGTATAATCCATCCTTAATTGGATATCTTTATACAGTCTATTTGAATAAATAGTCTTTATTAGAAAAGAAAAAAAAAATCAGAAAGAAAGATTAAATAATTAATTTTATTTCTCGATTTTTTGTTGATCTTTAATAATGGATTTATTTTCATCTCCTGACGAGTCCATCTTTAAAGAGTTTTTTTTCAGGCACGGCAAGCTTTTAGTATCTAAGGGTATATTTGATTCCTTGTCCAATACATATTTCTTAATTTTTTTCATTTTCAAATAAATGCTATTAACAGATTTAATCCTGAAATGCAAATATAAAACGGAGTAGATGGAGACGATTTGCAAAAACAATAGGAGTGCAAAATTCGCCTTAGTTGACAAATAAGACATGTAGATCATACCTACGCCAATGGAAACACCTCTGAAAAGTTTAAATAAGGCTATACAATCAACAATTTCGTCAGGGTAATATACTAAAGTTAACGGGAAAATTAACAAGCTGAATCCTGCGATCGAGAATCCGAGGAGAAAATAACTAATTAAAGCTATAGTCAGTGAAAGCTTGGATGCTATTATTAAGATACACGAACCAAGCATCCCGGATATAACTGTACAAAAATATATAACCAGGTTGCCTTTCATATTTGCTAATTTTGCCAAGCCAAACGATGCCAAGATTTTGGATGTGGCTGCAACTAAGACACACAAAGGAATATAATCTGTTTCGATTAAAGTTGGGAGAAACCCATTGATCAATCCCAAGCTTAGCCCCTCTAGAACTGTTATTGTTGCTAAGAAGAGTGCTACTTTTTTAGTAAGGAAGGATAATGTGCATTGTAATTTTTTAAAATAATTTTCTTTTTCTTTTTCAATTTCTTTATTATTTGTTTGGTGTTTGCTTTTTGTTTTGTGTTTGTTTGTTATTTTGATTTTTTTTTTTTGTTTATTATCAGTGCCAATTTCACTGGTATAATTTGGTTCATTTTCATCAAGGGTATTATTATTGTTATTGTTATCGTTCTTGTTGTTGTTGTTGTTGTTGTTGTTTATGTTGTTGTTGTTGTTAAGGCTACCATCGTTCTTTAGATGGTAATCGTAATAAATTTCTTCTAATTCAGTTTCGTCCATTACGTTTAGTAATTCTTTGTTTTTAAAAAAGTTGGTATAATTTTTGAAATCGTTAATTTGATTCAGAATTAAGTTATTTTGATTGATCCAATAAAATAGCTGATCAAACCCTGTAGACTCTTCGCTAAAACCCGAGAATTCAGACTCATCCATAGTTTCTATTTCTTTTCTTTCTTCCTTCTCTTCAAACGATTCAATTTGAGAATTTCTTTTGGATGATTTCTTTTTTTTTGGACATTTCTTAATTTTCGGTATTGTACAGATTAAAAGAAAGCCAAAAAAGCCAACTAATGATAAAATAATAAACAGATTTCGGTTGCTGACATTGAGATCAAATAAAACCAAAAGCAAACAATTTCCCAAGATCGTACCAACAATTAAAAAAAAATTAAAGAGGCCGCCTATGGTCACAACACTCTTCTCGGAAGAAATCTGTACAATGTATGTGTTACTTGCTGTGTATAAAATGGCAACGCCATGTCCTGCAATGAACATCGTTAACCAGACCAACCAGATCTTGACTTCTATTAAAGAGATCGGGATTGAGAGAAGCACAAACGAGCCGATTATCACAGACATTCTTGAGCCAATTTTCTTGACCAAAACAGGAACAATAAAGATGATATTGATTGAATAGCCAATGTACATAGAAATAAGTGCAATATATCCGTCGTTCCCTAATAGTGTTGTGAAAAGCGCTTCAGGTGATTCAATCCCGGCAAAAAGAAAGGAAAATCCAAAATAAAAAACAAAAAGCCTTTTGATGCTAATTTTGCAATTTTTTTGTAAAGACATTGCTTTTTTTTTTATTTATTTTTTGGGTGTTTGTGTGGAAAATTTTTGGATTGAGACAGGTTCGGTGTTAAAGGTTCCAGTTCAGATCTTTGAGGTTTTTTCAAATAAACAAAAATCAAAAAATAGAACTATTGTATTTCGATTTTTTGTCTTTCAGGCATAATCATTCAATCCAAATTTGCTTTTTGTTTTTCCATTGTTTTTTCTAGATTTCTTCCCTTTTGTCAATTGTCAAATTTTAATTTTGAATTGTCTCATTTTTGTGGAATAAAAAACAAGGTTTTAATCTGAGAAATCTCAAAAACCTGATGACATTTTCTCTGCAAATAATCTCTTTCCGATTATACTGATCCAACACAAACTCGAAAAAACTTCTTGTCATTGCGGTTGTTAACATAATTCATGAAGATACGGTTAAATTCCTTATTGACAATAAAAAGCAATATTTTTTTTTTTTTCTGATGCTTATCACAAAAATAATCCAATAAACTAGCAGTACACAAGAAATAAATATGAATGTTTTGACCAAATTTCGATAATTAAAAAAAATCGAATAATTTAAGAGTTAAATTTAAAAATTTACCAACAAACAAAAAGAGTTACATTTTGAATTAAATTTTTATTACTTTAAGGGATCATCGTTGATGAATAATATGTCTAAGATTAAAGTATTTTGTGAATGGTGGTATTTCAGATGAGTGATCTAAAACTTTAAATGTGTATTAAAAATTGTATTCATAAATAGTATTTTTTGTGGTTTTTTAACGATAAAAGAAAAATTTGGCTTCTATTGTTGTCAGAATATACTTTAGGAAAAGACTAATCTGTGTTTCGAAATAAAAAGCGTTTTTCTTTGTTATAGAAGACCTATGCATTAATTGATCAAAGAAACTGATAATAAACCCTAATAAATATGGTTTTGGTTTCATAAAGTTCTATTATTTAAAGAAAAATACTAAAAATGTAGGATCAAATTTGAACATTTTATAAGAAAAATAAAACTAAATTTTTCATAGAAATTTTTATATCATTCATCAAAAAAATAACAAAAAAATTGAGAATACGAAACTTTTAAAAAAATGTATTCCTAATTAAATTTTACCGAAAATATCAAGGGGTTTTCCTTCAAAATTGACTTGAACTTAGGTATACTATTTTAGAAGCAAAATGGGCTGTATTATGAGAACAAAAAGAAAAATCAACTGTATTTCTTTTTGAAACACTGATTATAAATATTTAAAACAATTATTTTGTTTGTTTGATTAGTCAAAAAAAAACAATAATTTTAGTAAACAAAAAATCTGTATTTTATCACAAACGTAAAGGTTGAATAATCAATTTAAAAACTCTAAATTTGTAAAAAATATTTCTTAATTTTTTGTTGAATCTAGGTTAGTATCTAAAAATTCATTTTTTTAGAATGAAATTTAATAATTAACGAAGAGATTATTTTGACAAATAATTTCTGAAATATAAGAAATATTTTGAAAATTCAATTAGCCTCTTAAAAATGAAAAAATGAAAAAGGAGTTAGTATTTAGGTTTTTATGTTATTAATTATTGATTTAAATCTTGAAAATAAAAATAATTAAAATATAGTTAGCTTCGGGGAATCTTTAAAAGAATTTTCATGAGAAAATGTCTTCTAGTGAAAAGGGTAATTATTTTCAAAATAATTTAGATTTGTCCAAGAGAATTACATTAGAGTGTATTGCATTAATATAGACCATAATGTCTAAGAAATAAAAAAAAAAAAACAATTACTTTATTTTAATAAGAGTTGAATTATTTATATTCACTACAATTAGAAAAATAATTTTGGTAATGTTTTAAATATACAGAAATTAAATAAATCATTGAATCTAAAATAAAAGATCATTTTTTCTGCTATTTAATTATTAAATAAATAGTTTATATTATTTATATTTTTAAAAAATATTAAATTTTAAATATTATTTGTGGAAAAAAAAAAAAGAACATGTCTTATTGGGTAATTGATTACTTTTTTTTTATTATAAATAAATTTTATATATATTTATTTACGAATAATAGATTAAAGTATTTTTAAACTTAAAGGGGGTGGAAAAATTTTTCATTTGGTTAAAGATTAAAGTTCAAATATCATGAATTATAACCAGTTCCACTTTTAATACACAATATTTGAATCAAAATTAAGACAAAAAATCCCAAATTAGGGCACAAGCTCTAGATTTTAGTTAAAGAATTTGTATAAAAAAATATATATTTCCAAAAATGTGTATCTGTTAATGTTTTTTACTCATTAATTTTATTTATAGTTTATGTCTTAAAAGTGGTACTGGATCTAATAAATATGATATTTCATAAAAATATAAACTATTTTTGAATCTTTTTCTTTTTATTTTTACAAAATTGAAATTTTAGAATAAAAATTTTATTATATTTAAATTGGAAATTAACCACTCAAAGAATATTTTTTAAAAAACAGAAACTATTTCTTAAAAGTTAGGTAATTACACTTTTTGGTAAAGTTAAATTGGATCTTTGTATAAATAATTTTTTTTTCTGTCTTTTAAGAAAAAATAAAGTTAAGTTACAAACCAATATAGGGATTGATATATTTCTCCATTTTCGAAAATTTTTATGGTGGGAAACTTCCTCAAAAAAGTTTTAATAAAGTGCCTCATGATGTTTGAAAATTTGAAATCAATATATTAAATATTACCCTATTAGTGATAAGAACCAAAGTAAATCAGAGTTGAATCATTCATTTTTCAATTTTTTCGAAAATTTTTTTATTTTTTAAATTTTGAGTTTTTATACAATCCTACTTTGAATAGAGAAATATATTCTGTGAATGAATAGATAAAATTAATCATTAGGTAGACCAATGAAATAGACTAGAGATGGTGTTAATTCTGAACATTTACTTATTTTTTTAAAATTAAAACAGACGGATCATCTTTACATCTATAATCTTTTAGACTGAGAAGGAAAAAAAAAAAAAAATTCACAAACAAAAGTATATTCTCAATTTTTTATTTCTTCTTTAGACACTTAATTTCGATAAGAAGTTAAGCAATTGATTAACTTGTATTTCTTGAAGGATACTAAGTTATTATTTTTTTATACAAACCCTTTTTTACAAATTGAATATCAAAATTCCTTTTTCTTTGAGTTGTACTTTTTTGTTGTTTTTTTTTAAAATTTTAATAATTAAATATTTTTTACTTAAAATATAGGAAACAGTATTCTCTGTTTTTATTTATTTTGATAAAAATAATTGAAAATAGAAAATATGGTTCAAAAAATTTAAATCCTCTTTTAGAATTCTTTTTAGTTTTTTACTATTACGGTTGTGGAAAAAAAGTGAAACACAGTTTTTTATTGGGAACATTACTGAAAATGAAAAGTAATTTCAATTAATAGAAGAAACCAAACAACTTCAAATAATAATCCATTATATTATTCCCACCGATCAAAAAAATATAATTTAAATCTACTCGATTTATCGAAATTGTAATTGTAGTTTTGGAGATCTCAAAAATAGTCAATTTTTTGAACAAATTTTTAATAATAGATCAATCAAAGAAAAACCCCCACCAAAAGAAGTATTAAAAAAACTGTTATTGTGTTGAATACTTCATTTTGTCTTTATTTGTTTATTTATTCCTTTATTAATAGATCTTACTTTTCATTTTCAGTAATGTTCTCAATTAAAAACTGTCTTTCACTTTTTTTCCACAATGGTTAAGTGGAATTTAAATTGTTTTAAAATCAAACAAATATAATAAATAAATCCAGTTTTCTGAAGAAGAATTCAAACAAAATCCTATTTTTTTTTAAACAAAACTAAGAATTAGATGAATTAAATAAAAATAGGATATTTAAAATTCCTTAGAAATATAGAGTAATTCGTTTCTCAATAATTTTACAAAAAAAAGTATTCCCATTGAAGAATTAAAAACAAAACCAAATTAAGAAGAAGTAATTGGGTCAAATATTACAGATAAGATCAAGAAATAAACAATTTGTTTTGATTTTTATTTCTAGAATCAATCTTTTCAATTGTTTTGAATTCCATTTTTTAGTAAGATAGTAAATCTATTTCTACCAGCATATCTGAAACTCTCATATTTCAAAAGTTATTAATGTATTTAGTTACTTGTATTTGAATTCTAAATAGGACAAAATTTTTACTTCCATTTTCAGCTATGTCTTTAATAAAAAGAGTTTTCAAAGAAGTGTGTTGCTGTAATTCGGGATCTATTTATTAAAGGGAAATTGAAAATCAAGTCAAAATTTTTTCCCATTAATAATTCAAATACCAGTAAAGAAATAATTTGAATCATTCAGTTTACAAATAAACTGGTACCACTCTTGATAAGATGGACTTACTCGCTTAAATGACATAATTGAAAAATCTGATCAGCTTTCCTGATCTTTTTCAATGAGGGTTTGAATAAACAGAGTTGTTGAAATTGAAAATTTCCCATTCTATTTGAATCTTTGTCAGATCATATGATAGTAAACAATTCTAAGTACTTAGGGTTTGGTGTGTGATTTTTTCCTTTATTAGAGTGATTTATTGTGGTAATTCGAAGCGATTAATAAAAAAAAATTGATAATTACTTTTCAACAATGATATCATTTCAAGATTAAAAATAAATTATTATGTTACTTTGTATTGTCGTTGTAATTTCTTTTCTGAGTGATGTTCTGATTTTTAATTTGGGAAAAAAATTTAAATTAAAAGGTTGCCTACATAGATATTTGCATTTTGACAAAAAATTATTTTGGTTATTCAATTCAGATTCTGAGGCTATTTTTTCGAGACATTGAAGACATTTTATGTATTTTTTTTTTTACATTTTTAATTGTATAAATAATTTTCAAAGGAATAAAAGTTTAATCTCCAGTTAATTTTTTAGTATGGTTTTAGATTTAAGTAAAAAAAAAAAATATTTTTAAAAAAAATAGTTAGAGATTTAGATCAAATAAAATACAAAGCGTTTTTTTGATTTAACTTTTCAATGACTTTGCCTTTGTGATCATTTATTTTGTACATTTTTTTTATTATTTTTTAAGTTTCTTTTTGAAATTATTATCTGTTTGTTTGACTAGATTTTTAAATGAGCAATAAACCATCATACACTGCACTCCATAGTAACAGTGATGATGAACACAAAATTAAGCCCAAAATAAAAACAAACACACAGCAACAAAATGTGTCTCAAGGCCAACAACCACAGCAACAGCAATTCATGCTGAAAAACACGGTACCTCTATATGTCATAAGTCCAAATGGCACAAACCTCTATAATCAAATTCCACAACCTTACCCTATTTTATTTCAACCACAACAACAACAACAACAACAACAACAACCACAACAAAGCCAGCAATTTTTATACCAGCAACAACAACCACAACAACCACAACAACAGCAGCAGCAATATTTGTTTCAGCAGCAGCAATTACCAATTAGACAACAAAAGGAGAATGACTTTTATCTTCAACAAAAGCGATTATTGGCCCAGGCAAAAAAAAATCGTCAAAAAAAAAATCTACAAGAAGAATCCTCAAGCGACACCGATTTTGATGACGACTACTTAGACAACAATACCAATCCTTATGGAGAAGGCCCAATTCGGTTATTGCCAATTAACAACAATTACAATTCTTTCGATATAGAAAACCAATCACTTCTCCCGAATAATTATGGTAATACGCTCATACCAACAATCAAGCCACCTGAAGATCCCAGAGAATATGAAAACTGGCTCAAAGAAAGGATGTACAAATTTAAATATATGGAATGGTTAAAGAAATCAAAAAAAATATATACAAGGAATTGTTGTATGTTCACTTGTATGTTGATTGTATCCTTATTAATCTTTACAGCATCTATGCTCCTTATGTTTGTTGGTGTTCACAATATTTACAAAAACCAATATTATGATGACGATTATTATCATGATGACTATGACTGTGATCCTTATAATGATGAAAATTGTACGATTCCTGATTATGCTGAGAACAAAAATTTTTTTAAAAAGATGAAATTCAAATTAGCAAAACATCCATTTAAACAACATCACGATGATCACCTTCATAGATTTCATTTCAATCATCATCGCCATCTGTTTAAATCTGATCAGGAAACAGATCATGATAACAACAACAGCAATGGAAATGAAAATGAAATTGAAATTAATTATCATCTCCCTTATCATAATAATAAATTCCAAGGAGAACAGAAGAAAAAAATAAATAACATTATGGCTGAAATGAAAAAAAGAAGAGGAAGAGAAGAATGGGAAGAAGGTGAAGAAAGAGGAAGAAGAGAAAGAAAAGAAAGAGAAGAAGTTGAAGAAGGTGAAGAAAGAGGAAGAAGGGAGGAAGGTTGGGGAAGAGAAGAAAGAGGGAGAAGAGGACGAGGAAGAGGAAGGGGAAGGGGAAGAAGAAGGGGAAGAGGAGACATAGAAAATGAAAATCAAAAAAGAAGAATGAGGCATTCAAAAAAATATAATTACGAAAATATTAAAAAATTTATTAAAAATCTCCATAAAAAAGATCGACATCGCCCACATTATGGAAATAATAAACACCATAAACATGCTGAAAACTTACAAAACACTCAAAATGAAATAATTACAATAAAAGATACAAACAATAATCATCATCACAAACATGACCACCATGATGTCAACCATAATGATTATAATGATTATTATCATGATCATGATCATCATGATAATGACAATGATTATCATGATAATCGTAATGATAGTCGACAAGGATCGTTTGGGTTCGGGCTTTTCTTAATCATCTTATCGTGCTCTTTAATGTTTTTCTTCTCGATCTTTCTTATCATTGGCGGGATCAAGGTTGTCTTTAAAGCTATCCTGAATTATGATAATGATAGAATGAATACTGCAAGCCCATTGAAATTTAAAGATCTCTTCAGTGCTTTTAAGGAAGGTAAACAGCCATTTTTGGGAGTAATGGGGATCATTTTAATTAAGGTTCTTTTAGTAGTACCTTGTGTTTTCTTCCCTCCATTTGTTTTAATTAGCAATTACTTAAACTTTGTTTGGTTCTGGGCCATTTTCTTTTGGGTTGCTAACCATTCCAAATTTAACCTTTCCCGCGCATTTGGTATTTCAAGATTGCTGATACATCGTAGAGTGTTCGGAACACTCTGGCTTTTAATTGTTATCGGTCTACTCTACCTTATAGGATTAATTCCATTTGGCTTTGGTTTAATAATAGTTATTCCATTGTCTTTAGTCTTTATCGGGGTTGCTTATTCTGAAATATTTGGTCTTCCTAATGTAAAACTTACCCAAGATTTAGTCATATTTGATAGAATGAAAAATTTGTAAATGTAAAAGATGAGTAAATAAATATTTTCTGTTCTTGAAATGCTTTTGGTTTTGGGTTCTCTTTCTTGTTTTTTTTATTTTTATTTTTATTTTTTATTTTTTTTTGATTTGTTTCTTCTGATCTTCAATTTTACATTTAAAAAAAAAATAATTTTTTTTACAATCAAATTTTAATAAATAGCCAAACTATTTTTCAAAAATATAAACTCACTTTATAGTGTTTATTAGTAAGTTGGTTTTATCTTTAATTCAGATCAAAATACATTTTCAATTTTATGATCAGAAATATTTTATTCTAATTTTTGTTTTGCTTTTTCGTTTTATTTTTGTTTATCTTTTCTTTTTATTTCTAAATTTTCATTTTACAGTCAAATCTAAAACCCGGAAATTTCTGAAACCCGGTAATTCCATTTTTCTGATCAATTGTAAATATTAGTAAAATGTCAAAAATATATTTTCATTTTACAGACAAATAACCCAATTACCCAGCAACTTATAACCTTTCCAATTGGAGTATTGGCTAAATATTCTGAATCCATTAAATTTAACTCTTTTGTGAATTCAGAAATCAAACAAATCCAAAATTTGTAAAATTAATTGAGAACATTACTTAAAATGAAAATCCACTTTTAATTTTAAATTTTGAAATAAAAAACATTTTCATACTTTTAAAATATTTGAGAGAATTTGAATTTGAGAGAGGTGTTTGATTATTGTAAATTTTCATGAAATTATGAAAACCATTTTGTCAAAAAAATAAATCCTCTAAGGTTCCCAATAGAAATTTAAAATTTTGAAAAAATTATTAAAAGAAAGATATAAAGTAAATAAAACTCTTATTTCATAAATGCAATAACAAAATAATTGTTATAAAGATGATTCCTAATAAATTTAGAATTTATCTAAAGGGAAAATACAATAAATTTGATTTTCAATTTTCAGTAATGTTCTCAATTAATTTTACAAATTTTGGATTTGTTTGATTTCTGAATTCACAAAAGAGTTAAATTTAATGGATTCAGAATATTTAGCCAATACTCCAATTGGAAAGGTTATAAGTTGCTGGGTAATTGGGTTATTTGTCTGTAAAATGGGAGTATATTTTTGACATTTTACTAATATTTACAATTGATCAGAAAAATGGAATTACCGGGTTTCAGAAATTTTCGGGTTTTAGATTTGACAGTTAATTTTGTCAAATTTCTTTTTTTTTTTTTTTTTTCGTTTTTTTATTATCTTTTTTTTAAAAAAAGTCAAGTTGTTAAAAAAAAAATCTTCTTCACAAATACCCATAAACATTATAAAAATTGAGAATATGTAATACTATTTAAGGATTATGTTATATGAAATGTGAAAAAAAAATACATGGTAAAGATATTAAAACATTGTTATTTTTCTCCATCTATCAACAACAGAGTTTAAAATTTAAAGGTTGCATACAAATGAATTTTTTAAAAATACTGTTTCCAAAATCTGAATTTGGTCGGGGAAATGTTATAGGTTCGTATATATTTAATGATAAATGTATTGTTAATGATTTATTTGTTGAGGTTTTTATTTAGGACTTAGTTTTATTATAATTTCCAAACATTTCTAAAAAGTTAGTTACCTAAATCGAGTAACAAAGAAAGTATAATTAGAATAATCTTATTATTATTAGCTCGAGAGGTGAAACAAGAAGATGAAGGTTAAAACTTTAAAATTTTTTTTTTGATACAACAAAATGTTCTTTTTTATCAAAAAGTTATCAAATATTTTTAGTTGGAAAATAAATAATCCAACTTTGTTTTTGTTTTATTGTGAAACATGTGTAACTCGTTATTGAATAAAAAAATTGTTTAAATAAAAAATAAAAAATAAAAATGAGTTATTTACAAGTACAATTTTCAAAAAATTAGGATTTTACTAAAAAAAAAATATAAAAGATTCATGTTATCCTTCAAAATCACAAAAAACAAAGAAGAAGAAAATCATTAAAGAAAGGATTGATAAAACATTAATAATATGATAATTTGAAAAAAAAATCACAAATCAACTATTCTTAATTCAAACTCAAGATCTGTTTCATGGATTATAGTTGAATAAAAATAAATCCAATTTAAAATTTTTGATAAAAACAAAAGTCAATTTTTAAAAAAAATCTTATTTAGTCCATTCTAGAATAAATACCAAATTAGAACTATTTACTAATTGAAATGTTAAAAATTGTGTATAAATTACAATACTCACAAAATTAAATATAAATAATTATCAATACTAATAAATGAAAATGTGTTAAAATTTTTGGAGAAGGCACTTGGCAAAAAAATGTATCAGGTTTATTGTTAAGGGTTGGATGAAATCTCATTTAAACTGATAAAAAGAGAATTTTGAAGTGACTAAATGTGAGAATTCTTATTCAAAGAGTATCTAAACCTTATAACCATCAGAAGTAAACTATCTTTCAAAATCATTGGCCAATTAAAAATCAAATTTTAAATAAAAATATTTTTAATAATTGAAGTTATCTATTATTATAGAAAAATTTAGATTTTAAAATTCAGTTCTATACTCAAGAGATATTTATTTTTTGTCTAAAAATAAAAGAAAAAAAAAACTGTTAAAAATTATTGGGCCATTTATTATGAAAGAAGCATTACATAAAAAAAAGAGAAATTTAAAAAATATAAAAAAAACAATTTATCCATTTTCCTTCCATTTGAATAACTAAATCTAATCTCTATTTCATATTTGAAATCATTTTTTTCATTAATTCATTTGTTACTTCTTTCCAATTTTTCATTTTCATTTTCCATTTTATCAAAACACTGTTGAAAAAATAAAAAAGAGAAAAAATGAAATATTTGCAAACTTTTCATTGTGAGCGGAAAAAATTCAAAACGATACAAAAGAAATTCAAAATTCAAATGTAAGAGGCGCTGTTTATTATGAAATTTAGTTTATTTGAATCTTAATTTATTTTTCTAGTAAAAAAAAAAGAAAAGAAAAGAAAGAATAAAAAATGAAGAAGTGGTGAAAAAATGATAGAAAGAAAGGAATGAAGAGTGGAACAAATAACAAGGTTTTAAATAATTATTATTAGAGACCTGAAATTTTCTGGTTTTAATGAATTTGCTAATAGGCTTTATTGTTTCTTGAGCTCCTTTTTCCTAATTATGTTATGAGTCATGTTGGTCAGAATATATTCTATTGTGATCTCATATATTTCTTTTATGTTCTTTTCCCTCAATAATTCAAAAAAAATACCTTGGTAAATTTATTTAAAAATTCTATTAACAATTATTGATCGATCAAATTGTTAGATATCATCAAATAATTATATTTGAGTTCTTCTATTTGGAAGAATCTAACTTTAACATAATATGAACTTTACTAAAAATATTGATCCAACGAAACAAATTATGTAATTTTTAAAATGAAATAAAAAAAAACAAAAAAATCAAATAAAAAAATGTGTTTCTCGGTATTTATTTATCTTAGAATCAATACTAGATAAATTA
Organism: Anaeramoeba flamelloides; assembly: GCA_027625915.1. Classification (NCBI taxonomy): domain Eukaryota; family Anaeramoebidae; genus Anaeramoeba; species Anaeramoeba flamelloides. The sequence goes on from JANTQA010000026.1 coordinate 1,356,592, forward strand.
ATAAATCAAAATTATCATTATTTTCTCTTTTGTATTGATTATTAATAAATTAATTTTCCTAAATATCTATATATGTATATTAATATTTATTTATTTTTTTCAATAGCTTGCAATATTACAATTATTTTTTATATATGGTTTAATATTTATAAGTTTTAAAATTGTTTTGAGAATAGGATTTTTCTTAATTATAATCACATTTGTTCTTGGATGAACAATTACAGTTAGTTATATCCCACACAAAAAAAAGGCATTAACAATTACTCTGTATTATTTTCAATGTTTTTTATTATTTTCATAATTGCAGTATATTCAAAAATGAATTATTGTACAAATTTTATTGCATTTGAAGCATTTCCTGGAGTTTTATTTTTAATTTTCTATTTATTCATTTTCGGAATTTTCTTATTTTTTACTCTTATAACTTATAAAAATGAATCCAATGAAGAAAAAAAAATTATTTTTGAAATAAGTTATGTTTAATTTCTGTATTTGGTTAGTAATAGTCACACTTTTTATTTTCATTAGCTTTGGTGTACGGGCTATGTATATAGAAAAGGTATGTATTTATTATATATATCCCTTAGCACCCCAAATAACCTAAAAACATTTCAAACAAAAATTTGAATTTGAAATGTTATCAAAGGATAATAAGATATAGAATTAATGAATAATTATCTTAGAAAGAAAATTTCATAATTAGAAATTGTATAGTTACTTTAAATAAAAAAATAACTTGAAAAAAATTTTTCAACATTGGGAATTTTTTTTTGGTTATTGTGATTTTATTATTTTTCCAAATTTTGTAAAAATAAATTTTTTTTTTTTTTTTGAAAAGTTTGTCTAGACATCAAAAACCTCCTATTTTTAACATTTAAAACACATCATACTTTACTGGAAATTTTTTGGGTCCCTTTGCGCCCTAAAATTGCCTAAAATGCTTGATTTATTAATTTATTCATTATAAAAGTTATTATAACATGACATAGAAAATTTGTTTTATCTATTGATTACGATTCAATATCAATATCTATATTAGATTCTAAATAATTTAAAAATAAAAAAAAAAATATAAATTAAATTAGAAAAAAAAATCAAATTTTTTTTCATTGCAATTTTACAATTTTTTCAACAAATATTTTTTTCAATTTTAAATGATTTGGCCAATAGTTCGAGTCAGATTAATAATTGATTTTTTTTTTTATTTTTTACAATTTTTTAATTTTTGACTTTTTAAAATCTAGACATAAACTAAACAATATTATTGAATTAGAGACCATATATCAGAACTTATTTAACAAGATCTGGATTAATTTATTAAGGAAAAATCCAAATATCGCAAATATATTATTCAAATTTTTACCAATAACAAAATGCAAAAAAAAAAATTTGGTTTTGGAGATTATTTTATTATATTGGAATAATATTTAAGAGTTATTTTTTATTTTATTTTAAATTTAGGTATAAATATTTTATCGATTAAAAAGTAATTTATATTTGTTTTATTTCCAATTTAATAAATTGAAATTATTTTACAATTTTTTTTTTTTTTTGATTTTCAATTATTATCTATTGCTTAAATAAAAGTTTTAGAAAATTAATCATATTAAAAATTTAATTTTGGGCTAAAGAAATAACTTTCATTTTTCTCTTAATTGGATATTTATTGAAATTTTTTCTAACAAAAAAAAAATAAATTTCAAAGTAATTTATTTTTTTATTTATTTTTTTTATCTTAAAATTAGCAATATTGTTTGGTGATTATTATTAATAAATCAATGTGTTGAGTTTTGAATTACTATTAATGTAATAAAATTTCTGATCTAAAAAAATAAAATAAAAATAAAAATCTTTAAAAAAAATGTAAAAATGAATAATTATTATTTTTTTTTTCAATTTTAAAAAAAAAATCAATAACTTACCTACTTTATCTTTGAACTATTTTGACTTTTTATTATAATTCAAATCTGGGTTAAAGACAAATAAGAAAATTAATATATTAGTAGATCAATATCATTTTAAATCTAATTTAAAAAACTTGATGAAATTTAGGCAAATCCGGGGTGCTAAGGGATATATATATTTGAAATGTAATTCAGTTGCGAAAAATTTTTTGTATTGCAAGATCAATAGTCACTTGGATAAAACGTGTTATTATAAGATAATTAAAACTGTGGAAATGATTGTTGAGAAATAATATTGATTTCTATTGGAATTACATTCGATCTTTGATCTTGAAATTTGATTAATAAATACGAAAAATTTTCACTTCATTTTCATTTCCTTTTTCAAATAGAAACCAAAAATCCCAAAACACTTCTTTTGGGGAGACTTGATTTCTAAAAAAAAAACTATGTAAAATGAATTGAAAATTGTTCCCTGTTTATTATGCAAATACCAGTAGAAGTTCAAAATGAACATTGTTGTTTTTCTCTATGTGTACCTAAGAATTTGATTTTTTCAATTTTTAAGAAAATCTATTGATTAATGAGTATTATTTCAGACGGATATCAGAAATTCTTTGATGTTCATTATTCATTTTATTTCTGATTTGTTCTTCAGAGGTCAATTATATAAAATAATTTGTATTTGAATAAATGTTGGTTCACTTGGACTGAAAAAAAGTTTAGTTCTCATATTTTTTTTTATTATTTTGATTTTTTAAGCTTGACACCAACTTGAAATAGAAATTGGCAATTATCTAATAATAAATACTATAAAATTATTATAAAAAAATATTTTTGAGTATTTTTATCATATAAGAAATTTTATATAACAACTGTAATTGATAAAAAATTTGAATAAAATAAAGATTGGATATTTATACAGTTCAATAACCAAACGTTAGCTTTAAATAAAAAATGATGACAAAAACAAATTCACAATTTAAATTTGTAAAAAAAAAATGTTTCTCAAATACAAGGTAAAATTTAGAGATAAAATTTTTTTCACTTTTTGTCTATTTCATTATTATTTTTTTTAATGGATATTGAGTAAATTTCAATGAAAGTTTGAATTTGATATTATTTTATTGAAAATTAAAAAATAAAAAAATTCATTTACATATTTAACAGGAGTATTAAATAGTTGAATTTGTAGGAATTGGAATATTCATATAAAGAGATAATTCTTAAATTTTAAAAATCAACAACATAATTAGAAATTATTTTCTTATGGTTATTATCTTCTAATAGTTCTATCCACAAAAAAAATGTTCTTTGAAAAAAATAAATAAAAAATAAAAAATAACAAAATAAAAAAATAAAAAAAATAATAAATAAACAATTAACTTTAACTTTAATTTTACTTTTTTTGATTTAAAAAATTTAATTGCAACAATTTTCATTGTAACTATTGGGAAAATTAAAATTTTTTGTTAATTTATTTTTGTGTATTTTTCTTTTGGGGGTGGTTCTTATAGACCCCAAATACAATTTCCAAATAATAATACAAATACTGGAAACTTGGGTTCTTTTGTAGTGGGTCTACCCCGTTTGTTTACAAATAAAATTTGATTTCAAGAAAAATTCCGAATTTAAAGGCATAAACTCTGAAATTGTTTTCTTTCACAATAGTTTACACAAACTAATTTTACACTCTGAACTTTGATACTTAGATCCCTTTCAGAGCATTAGATTATATTTAAAGTCAATAAAATGTATAGAAATAATTGCATCAAAAAATATTGAATAATAATTTATTGGAAAAAAATTGATTGTATATTATTTGAAAATCCCAAGAAACTATTTCCAAGCATAATTGAAAATCAAAGGAGTATGAATATTTTCTGTCGTTATTTGTACAAAGATGAGAAAATATGGAATATATTTTTCTTGAGAGGGTGATATTTATATCGCCTAGTAACAAAAATATTTTGCTTGTTGTCGAAACAATGAGTCAAATTGTTTGAATTATTAGTAGTTGAAATATTGTGGCTCTTCAAGAAAAAAAATAAAAACACAAAAAATTAACAAAAATTCTTTTTGAGTTTTTCATTCTTTTTTGATCTTTAAAGTAATACGAATTTTTATATTATTTAAAATTATTTTAAAATATGAGATTCTCGAAACAAAAAGTTATTGTTTCTAAATTTCAAATTTTTTAAAAAGTTATTTTCTTCATCCCTTTTAAACTGTCAAAATAGCTAACACTCATTAATAACAACACATTTTAAAATTTATTTTTTAATAAAAAAAACATAACTGGTTAATTAAGATCTCAGAGAAAATTCACATTTCTTCTATTCCCCTGCCTATTATGTTTTTAATATTAAGACACCATTTCCAAGAACTAAGCTATTTATTTCTCAAAAAAACAAAAAAAAAAGAAAAATTCAATAATACTCATAAACCGTAGAGTATTATTAATTAAAGATCTTTTTTCGAGAAATAACCAATATAAATATGCATAGAAAAAGAATTATTTTTTTATCCTTTTTTTTAGCTTAGGTTTCAAAAAAATAATAACTACATTACAAAAGATTTCACCATTAATATTATAATATACTCATTTTAACTACAAATTGTTCAATCTTTTTTTTAATTAAAAATTAAAGATATAAAATTGAAATAAAATTAATTTTTATTTTGTAAAATTTTATTTAGATAATTTAAAAATTGCTAAATGGATAATTACAGTTATTTTAAAAAAGTGCATACATAATGTTTGAGACATTAATTTAAAAACAGTTTAAAAGATGAAATAGAACATTATATTGATCATTTTTTAAAACTTTTTGTTTTCATCTTGTTTAAAATGACTGTATTGATTAATTAATTATTTGGTAATAATTAAAATTTTAAATTCATTTGTTTCAGGATTATTTTTTTTTTTTTGATTTTTTTTTTCTTTTCGATTTTTCGCGTTCAAAAATTTTTTTGTTTATGGATTGTAAAGGTGCCAGCTCTGTCTTTTGAATCAATTTAAAATGTAAAATAAAAAAGAGAAAATGTTTATAACAGCTATTAAGATGGGAGTCAGCACCCAATTCTCTCATTTCATCAAAGTGGTTTGCATAAACATGGGCAAACACGCGTAAAAGTCTTTTAAAGATCATTTTTATATATTTTTTATAACTTTTGGGATATTTTTCATTTTCTGTTTGGGGGAATATTTCTATTAATAATTTGTTTTATAATAATAAAAAGAATAAGTAATTTATAAATTGAAATTATCGTTATTATACAAAAATTTAAACCGAATTAAAATAAAGATTTTTTTTTAGAAAATATATTTTTTACTAGTAAATATATTTTTTACTAGTAAATATATTTTTTACTAGTAAAGAATAATAAGTTTTTATTTTTTTATTTTTTATTATTTTTTTTCATAGGAGCGTGATTTAAACACTCCAGAATTAAAACTTTTTCGTTTTTTTTTTTGATTCACAAATGAGAAATTCTTCAAAAGAAAAAGAATTTCTTTATAATAAAATGATAATAGCTCAAGACTTCTTCAACCAAAATCAAGATAAGAAAAATAATCAAAAATTTATTTAAATAATAGGATTATTTGGGATTGTATAAAAGAACTTGTATTTTTAGAATGAAGTTTCCGTATTTGTTACATTAAGATCTTGCTTGGGAAATTATTTGCTTAGATTTTTATGTACAAATAGATGATTGATCAGTTGTTAAAGATTTCAAAATTCATTATTATTATTTAATTCCATTCTTTGAAGAAAAGAATTATTGAAATGTGAACTTTATTTCAAACAAAATTGAATTACATAATTGAGTTACGAGATAAAATTTATGATTCCCAAAACTTTAAGGGTTGAACTGAATATCAAAAAATGTTAAAGGTGTTTCCTAATACTTTTTGAAAATTTTTTGTTTTTTTGTCTCTATCTTTTATAAAACTTTTTAAAAACCAAAAATAAAGAAAATTTATAATCAGCCGAGAGAATAAAGTTTCATAAAAGTGAATCAAAATCTCTTTACGTTCACTCCAGGATTGGTTTTTAAAATTCATTTATATTTTGGGGTTTTCCATTAAAATGTGACAAAATTGTAAAAACAGTTACTTGTTCACAAAAGACTTATTTTTTCGGCAATAAACACTTTTTCACAAATAAATAGTTTTTCGCCAAATAAGTGCCTTTTCACGGAAAGTCTGGGTTTGCATGAAGAAGTGATTTTTTTTTTTTTTGGAAAAGTATTTAATAGTGAAAAAGTTACTGTTTTTCTCAAATAAAACACATCTAATAACAGGGTTTGTTGAAAAAATACAAATTCAATTTAAAGATCTTTTTTTTTCAGATCACCAATTAAAAAAAAATTATTTTCTTGTGAAATAAAAACCAAAATAAAAGCTTTTAAATTCTTAATTGTATCTTTATTTATACCGTTCAATAAAAATAAAATAGAAAAAAGTACAAGAAAAATTAATGTTTGATAAAATAAATAAAATTCCAAATTTTGAGTCAAAAGTAAATATCAACATCAATTCAAAAAAATGTACTGAAATCAAGAATAGAAGAATTTTTTAAAAAAAGGTTTTTTATCTTTAACAAGTTAAATTCTCAAAAAGAAAGATAAATTGAGATTATTTTCTATTTTTTCCCTCGTTGAATTTTCTTTATATCGGGAAAAAGAGTTACAAAGGAAAAAGATCAAGAGGTTACTTGCTAATAAGGAGATACTTAAAACAAGAAAGTATGAGCAACTTATTATAAAATCGAAAAATGCAAATACAAAATATACAGAGCTAAAGCAAAAAAAATGAGATCAATAGTAAAAAGAAATTACAACAATTAAACAATTCTACCCCCAAAATTAGCATCCATGATCAATTATCAAATCGTACTTAATTAACCAAAAGTATCGTGGCTATGATTTTGGGAGACCTTAATTAAAGATGTTATTGATATTTTTTTTTTGATTTTTTTTTTTTGCTTCTCATAAACCTCCTTTTTAAATTTATTGTTTTTTTTTTTTTAAATTTTAATTTTTTTCTTTTCAATTTTTTAATTTTGCTTTTTAACCATAAAGAAATTTTGGATATGTCTTTCCCTTGAACAATTGTGGAATCTAAGATTTTACTCTTAAATTACCTTTGAGGAAATTAAAGTAAAAGGAAATTTAGACTTCTTCAAAATTTAAATAAACAAGAAGAAAGAGAAATTTTCATTATATCAAAGAGTTCAATTAAAAAAAAAAAAACACCCATACTTTAGTATTGATATTTCGCTAAAATGTAAAGTTAAGAAAAGAAGAAGAAAAAAAAAAAAAAGATAAGAAGCACTTCAAAATATAATTTCACATCATCTGTTCATTGTATTGTTCGTATATCTTGAAAAAAGTTTTAATAATTGAAAAAAATCCCCTTTTAGTATTGCAGATACTTTTGAAAAATGTTTTGGTTAGGTTACAATCAAATGTAGAATCTCAATATAGATAATAATATCAAAAGGTGTTTTTTTTTTAATGGCAGCATATAATGCTACAATAGACTGAGAAATGATAATTTACCCTTTGTTAATACTTTAGTTGATGAAAAGGATAGATAAATTTGTTAACCAAATCAAAACAAAATTCAAGAATTATTTTGATCTGATCATTTGCGATTTTACTTTGATTGTTTCTTTAAATTTTTTAAAAAACAAATAGTTTTTAAGATCAGGTTTTATGTTGATCAACAAAAATTTATCAACTCAAAAATTGTGATTAAATTTTTAATCACAATATTCGCAAAATTATCACAATTGCTGATGTTTCGAGTTTTTTTATTTGTGATCGTTAATAAAAATCAAAATTGGAATTTAATCTATTAGTCATTTTAAAGAATGTGACAAAAAAGTTTTCAAAAGTATCTATTAAATGGATGACTAACTTTGATGGTCCTATTTTTAGTGCTCTATTAAAAAAAATTTTGTTCACACTTTTTTCAGAAATTAAGTATATTTTACTATTTTGAAAAAATTTTAATTGTGGTAACCTTTCTGAAAAAAGATTTTTTGAGTGTAGCGGATATTGAAACTTTGAAATTAAAATATCTTTAGTTACTCTATTGTTGAAAAGAATCAAAGTAAACCAGAGTTGAATCTTTAAAATTTGAAATATTTGAACATTTTTTTATTTATTAAATTTTTGGTTGTTTTGAATCTTTTTTTGAATCAAGAAATGTGTTTATACGAATAATTAGAATTAATCATTGAATAAAAACCAAAAAAATAGACTCCAGGAAAGGTGTGCATTTAAACAAATATTTTCTTTTAGATGACCAAAAAAGAAAGATCACCTTTCCACAAAAAATTGATGAAATCAAGAATGAAAAAATATTTTCAAAGTAAACTAAATTTCATAATAAATGCCCCAATTGCTTTATTTATTTTTTTTTTACTTTTTTTTATTTTATTTTTAGATGAAAAACAAATATCTCTAGTGTATAGAATTGAATATTAAAATCGAAATTTTTTTATTATAATAGATAACTTCAATTTATAAAAATATTTATTTTCTTTTTTTTTTTTTATTTTTGAAGGGAGGAAATTAATTTCCTCTTACAGCCCTAATTTCTAAATTTTTGTTTAGAAATTTTAATAAAGAATCATAATTATCTTTTTCATTAACTAATGACAAAATAAATAATGAATCTTTGTTTCGAATAATATCAAAGATATTATTCTTATTATTTTTGTTGATTTGAATTAGTTTTTTAATCCAAGTTGTTCGATTTTTTTCATAGGATGGGCAGTCCCATAAAAAAATATTTATTTTCAAATTTTGATTTTTAAAGGGCCAATGATTTTGAAATGGAGTTTATATTTTTGAAGAAGATATTTCTTCTTTATCTTCTTAGTTTTAATGATAACAAACAAGAGATCAATTGAATTTTTCCATCATTACTTTTTATTGTTTTTTGACAAATCTGTTTTCAAAATTTTGTTTTCAAATATTTTTTATTAAAATAAGCAACATCAAAGAATACTGTTTCAAAGATTAAAGTGAAAGGGTAGAATTCTCGGAATCAAAAAAACAGTTACAAAAGATACAACCAAAATAAAATCAAAATTTATAAAAAATTTCAAACAGATTCCGAATTATTTTTAGTTCTCAAATTAATGGAAAATAAATAATTATAAAATCAAACGAATTAGTCCAATCAATCTTTATTTATGAATATGAATTCAAAAAATATCCTATTTTTTGTAACCAAAACAAGAATTAGATGAATTAAATGAAAATTGGAATTAAAATTCATTTTGGAAAATTATTTAGAAATAGAAAGTAATTTGTTTCATCAAAGATTTTGCAAATAAAAATTTTTTCTCTGAAGAATTAAAAATAAAATCAAATAAAGAATAAGTCTTTGTTTAAAATATTACAGAAAAGATCACGAAATAAATGATTTTTTTTGTTTTTTTTTGATCAATCATTTCATATTTTTTGATTTCCATTTTTTAGTTGGTATGTAAATATATTAAACCAGGCTACACCCCACACTCTCATATTTATTAAAGTGTTAATGGACTTAGTTCAAGAAATAATTCGATTTCGAAAAGACTGTGGCTTTCAAAATTAGAAAAATGTGGCTAATCCCAAAATGGGAAAATATTTTCATATTATGTTCTTTGTTTTGATTCAGTCATATGTTGTACAGCTCAGATTCCGACTGAAAAAACAAAAGAGTAAGAATCAGTCATAACATAATAAGGAATTCTAAAACTTTTATGAGACAACAAATGAAAATTAATTTCTCAGAATACAGATCGTTAGCAAGTGGAAAAAAAAACATTAAAGTAGAAATTTTTTCATATTAATACTTGTATTTGCCTACTAAATAGCAAAAAATTATCACTTTCCATTTTCCTTTAATAAAAAGAGATCACGTCACACAGTCTTCTTCTTTGAAATCTCTATTTGTAAAAGAAAAATAAACAAAATGAAGTGAAAATTTATTCTCGTTTAAGAAGCAAATACTACTGGTATTTTTTTACAAATGAGAAATTTTTTCACTTCATATTCTATATTTTTCTTTTTGTAACAAAGCCACAATTTACAACACACTTCTTTGAGAAACTCTGTTTGTAAAGGAAATTGAAAATGAAGTGAAAACATTTTCCTATTATCAATTCAAATACCAGTAGTATTCAAAAAGTATTTTATCTTCCCTTTTTCTGATTAATAATTAAAAATTAAAAGAAACACAGGCCAATAAAATAATATAGTCTGTTTTCACTTTTGTAATTTTTGAAGATTTAGTTGTTTTGTTGTTAATTGACAAAATAAATTATAGAGCAGTGAAAAAAATACCGGACATGAAAAAAATCCCGGACAAGATTATTAATTGTGAATATTAGTAAAATTATTGTGTAATTTCATTTATTTACAATCAAATTCCTTTTTTTAAGAATCGAACTTTTTCAATTATAACTCCCCCACTTATTAGAATGATGATTGATGAAATCACACTTGTTCAAAACACCATTCAATCAATCAAAAAACAAGAAGAAAAATTATCATTTTCCAAACTCTAGTAAACCTCGATAAAACTCGATTTTTTTTCAAAAAAAGTTGATCATCATTAGGCTATCAAACAATTACTCGAGTATTCTAGAGACACCTTACTTTGGTGGACTTTAGGTAGGTTTATTACTAATCTCATAAAAAAATTGGTTATTTATAATAAGGATTTCATTGAAATTAGACAAAAATTTTACTAATACTCACAATTAAAAATCTTGTCCGGGATTTTTTTCATGTACGGGATTTTTTTCCCTACTAATCTGAAAATAATTAAAAAAAAAAAATTTAAAAATATACTTGGGTTTTCAACAATCTCTTCGATCCAATTCAAAAGTCTCTCAATATATTCGGGTGCTAATATGTTTATAAGAATAATTTAATTGAGAATTAAAAACGAAACAAGAGAAACAATTAATAATTATCGAAAGAGAAAAAGGAAAAAAAAAAAAAAAAGAAAAAATAAAAAAAAAAAAGTTACCTCTATTTAATTTTGTTAAAAAGGGATTAAATAAATAACAACATAAAAATTTGAGTTTTAGTATTTGTGTTCAAAGTGTTTTTTAAAAAGCGGTAATAATCTGATTTATTCTCTTACGATGTTTCAATTATGTTTTTGTTTTCAGACCACAAATATTGATATCTTTTACCTGCGCTCATTTTTGGACCTTGAGTACATTGTTTTTTTAATTCAAAAAGAGAGTTATGAGAAGAATTAAGTTAGGAACAAAAGTCGGTTTAAAAAAAAAAAAAAAAAAATTAAAAAATTAAATTAGTTGGTTTCAAAAAGAATTAATTAATAAAAAATAAACAAAGGCACGTAACAAAAGAAAGGTTTGAATTGAATAAAAATTTACATGTTGTTGAAGTGCAACTCTCAGATATGATTGCATAAATGACATTAACCCTATTATAAAATTCGATTGTGTTGACAGCAAACCACTCGTTCAAATCTTCTCCTTCAGGAAGAACTACAAGATCACGTACATTTGTAGAACCCAAAGTACCAAAAGCTTGTTTGTGAAGGCCAAATCGGATTGTTCCCTCTTTGAACCTTTTTTCTTTTTTAAAGGTTTTTTGTCTTTATCAAAGAAAAGAAAAAAATAAGGAGTGTTTAAAAGAAAGTTGAAAACCAACAGAGAATTAGCCAATTCAATTTGAGTAATTAAAAAAAGAACAAAAAATACCCTCTGCTAAAAAAATTCATTTTGAATTACAATCAAAAAAAAATGATCAGAATTCTTGAATTTTTTCTTTTCGAAGGTAAATTTACAATTTCCACTTTCCAAAGATAATCAAGAAGAGACATTATTAATTGTACTCTTTTTAATACGTTTCAAGATTTATATCAATCGCTTCTACTTCCTTATTGACTATTTATATTGTTTTTCAAAGAATCATAAAAACAAAAAACACAACTTATGGATCTTAATGGATTACTGTAACGGTAGCATATGTAAAATCGGAAAAAAATTTTCCATCAAACAGAAACACTTTTTTTGACCTTCTAATTGTTCAAGAGAAAAATTCCAATTTTAAGTTTCTTCATTTTTTTAAAATGACTTTGGTCGAGTCAATATTGGTTTCTTGTTCTATGTTTTAAACTTAAAATTCTGAATTGAAATTTGATATTTATAAATTTACACACAAATTCTTGTGAGCCTTTTTCGATATTTCTTACTTCCTTCTTATGAGCAACAGGCAAACTCAAAACATCTCAAAAACAATTAACAAAAAGGCTCTACACATAAAAAAAAGAAACAAGTTTTATGAATGATAACTTCAAATTTTTTTAATAAATATTCGGAAAAATCTCAAAATGATCAATAAATTTTCAAATCCAGTTAATTGTAAAATACCGCCAAAAGAGAGCATTTTGCCAAGAATTTTCTTTTTCATTTTCTCTTTATCAATTCAAAAAATAGTCTTTCGTTTCACAAAATTTTTTAAAAAAAAAAAGAATTGGATTGTTCCTAATTTGACATTTTTACAAATATTACAGAAATCATAATTACCAAAAAAGTAAATTCAACAAATTGTTTCAAATAAACAAGAAATTTTGAAAATTGAACTTGTTATCATTTTGATTTTAATGTTTTTTTGTATACTGTTCTAAATCTAATTATTAATCGATTTTTCACTTTGATTTTTTATAAAAGTAATAAAAATTTGAAAATATTGAAAAATTTTTAACTTTAACAACTGTATTTTTTAATCCAACGAATTGGGCATATTTTGTGTGATTGAATTTTTTTAATCAAAAAAATAATTCTAAAAATTATTTAATTTCAGTTTTAAGTGTAAAACCTAATATCTGGGTGATGATTAAAACCTAAAAAAAAACATTTTTTGGGATAAATTAACATAATTTTTATAATATTAGAATATTATATATTTGCATTTATTTTAGATAAATCTAAAAATTATAAAGTATATAATATTCTAATCCAAGTATTTGTTTGGGATTCTAAATCTCTCAATTTTAACCTTTTGGTAAATTTAGAAATCAAAACTACCTCAATTAGTAAAATCAAAAGAGAAAGTTAACAAAAATTAAAATTTTATATTTTGTGATAATTCCGTAGATAAATAGAAAATTTATTAGATTATATCTTTTATTAGAATTACTTTGGGAATGAGATTGTTTTCCTTTTTTTATAAAATCAATATTTTATTTACTTTAGATGAATCTTTGCCTGTTACAAATCATTTTCAAGATTTTTACTTTTAAAATGGTGTAACTTTGGGAATATTTATCTTAATATAATAAAAAACCAAAAATATTTATTTCAAACCCAAAAATATTTAAGATAAAACTCTTCATCAAGACACCAATGATTACAGAAAATATTATTAAGATTAAATTTCGGAATCTTTTTGGTTTATTTAGAATTTGATAATTATTATATGACTTAAAAAACATTTTAAATGATATATTACTTTTTTTTTTTTTTTGAACTTAATAAAATCTTTCGAAATAAGATAGATATCTGTTTAGATGACCACTAAAAAGGAATTGATAAATTTAATAAACTTCAGAGTACAATATTTAGAACAATTACCAATTTTTAACTTTTTAAACTCTACTTTACAAATAATCAATTTCATTGAACAGTTGACAAAAAAGAATATTAAGTATTCAACAATTTTATAACTTTTTTAACATTTAAAAAAATCGAGCGCATTTTTCATTATTGTAAAAAGAAATTCCAAAAGGAAAATAAAGAAAAAATTTCAAATGATTAATTTGAATTTATCAGCAAAGTCATTTTTTTATTAGAGATATTCTTTATTCACAATCTTCCCTTTTTTCATAGTTTTTTTCTTTCCAAACAGTTATCTAATAATAATAAAAAAAAAAAAAAAACTTTTCAATCTTTAAGTGATTAGCACCTACCAAGGAGAAGCCTAGGATCAAAGTATGTTGTTATTGTGTGTGTAACCTCATTAGTACTACATGGTTCAAATGTCTCTAAAAAATTGATTATTCAAGTAGTAATATTTGTTGATCTCTTCAATTAAAAATGATCTAGGTATTATTAAAAAACCCAACAATTTCAGAACAAGATCTGCATTTCACCATAAATTTAAAGGTTAAATTATCAATATACAGACTACAAAGTCACAAAATATCTTTCTTAAATTTGTTGCGAAATGTAGATTAGTTGCTCAACAATCCATTTTTTTAAAAAATTAAATATTTAACAAATTAGATTATTGTCACAAATTATTTCTCAAATCATGTAAATATATTGAAAATACAAATAACTTTATAAAAAAAGGAAACAAAACTAATAAGTCTTTGTTTGTTTATGTTAATAATTATTGAATTAATCTTTGAAATTAAATAATTAAAAAAAATAGTTACTTTTGGTAGTTCTAAATCTAAATTATTAAATACTGAATAATGTATTTTGGAGTTTCTATTTTTAGATTTGGAAAAGGAATTAAAAATAATTTTTTCAAAATGAAACTTTATTAATTGCGATCATTAGTGAAAAATGTAATAATTTATTGTGCAATAAGATTTATAATAGATTTTTTAGATCTATTTGAGTCATTGCGCACTAATATCATTTACATCCAATTTCAAAATACTTTGATTATAGAGAAATCTAGGGTGACTCTAATCTCTTAATAAGTATTAAAGTTGAGGATTAAAGTACTAATTTAGAAAAATAGAAATTTTTAAGAATTTTTAAATAATCTACAAATAATTTTAGTTCTAACTTAACTAAAGATCTATATAAATTCAAAATTTTATTTCTGATAATTTATACTAATTTTTATTAAATCTGATTAATTATTAAAAAATAGAAAAAAAAAAAAAAAAACAATAATAATTGAGTTTAATAAAGTTCAAAAAAAAAAAAAAAATTAATTTACTATTTTATTTTAGTTTTTAATTTAAAATTAATTACGATATATAATAATAAAAAAAAAAAAAGATTTAATATTATTTTTCTTCTGAAAGTAAACCACGACCAAAATGTTTAGCAATCACCGAAAAACCATCATTACTTTCCCTAATTAATCTAAAGAATTCATCATGCTTCCCTATTTTTTCTTGTATTGAGCTAACTCGATCTGATATTTGTGAAGCTTCCAAATTGCATAAAGGGCATGTGATTTCATTACCCACTAGACATCTATAATGAATCGAATGCCCGCATAGGAAATGGAGTGATGGCAATTCTAAGGGGTTGTTACATAAGCTACATCTAGAAGATTGGAATTGTGTAGCCTTCGTTTTTTTTAATAAAAGCTTTTCTTGAATTGCTTTTGTATCATGAACATATTTTTGGATATTGGTATTATTTTTTTCAATTTTATTTGAATTCTCTTTTAATAAGCTAGTTAAATAGTCTTGGATGATTTCTAAAGTAATTTTTTTATTTTTTGATAATATTTGGATCACCATTAGTGGTGAAAGTAGATTTTCTTTTTTAATTTCTGATAGTACTTGGACAATTTCTTGACTACAATCACTTTCACTTTTAACAAAATAATTTAAGGCAAGCAACCATAATCCTTGGTCTTTATGTGCATATTTTTTACATGACTTGATGATATTTTGATGGTCTTCATTTTCGATATGTGTTTGAATAATTTCATGGTAAAATTCTAATTTTTCTAACATGTAAGTGACACCTTCAGTAAATTTATACATCTGTACTAAGACCAAAGCATGCTCTTTCTCATATCTTGAATTTGGGTTTTTTAATAATTTTATTGCCTTTCCTCTATTGTTTCTGATCTTTTTTTGTTTTTCATCTTCATTTTTACTATTAATAATATCCTTTCTTAAATACAATTCCAATAACGTGTTATATATAATTGGTTCACTATCAATTTGAATTTCAATAATGTTCTCAAGAAATGATATTAACCAATTTGGATGCTCAACAAAGGTATGAATAAAATTAGAGGGGTTTGATTTTGGATATTGATCATCATTTAAAATATAATGATCATTATTACTTTTCTCTATTTTTTTCTCTTTTTTATTTATACTCCCAAATAATTCATTTCTTTCGTTAACATTTGGATCATTTTCTGTTAACTGTTTTGATTGATTTGAAATTGATCCAAACCTTTCTTTAAATAAGTTGCTTCTATCTTCGTCGTCGTCGTCATCATCGTCATCATTATTATCATCATCAAAAGTAATAATATCATTACCAATAAAATTGGTACCTTCAATTCCTGAATTTAATAAATCATCATCATTATTTTCAATTTCAATTTCAATATCAATGTCTTTATCTTGATCTTTATTCTTTTCATGACCATTTTCTTTTTCCCTTTCCTTTTCCTTTTCCTTTTCCTTTCCCTTTTCCATGCCAATTTTATTTTCAATTTCTATTTCAGTTTTGATTAACCTTTCTTCATTTTTTTCGTTATTGATCTGAATTGATGAATTTTTTTCAGCCTTGTATCCAGTACATAATTTAAATAATAAATCTGTGGTTTCTTTTGGCGCCTTATCCATTAAGGTATTTCCATATTTTTTTAAACTTGATTCAGCTTCTTTAAATTGCAAAGTTTTAATAAATTCTAAAGCAGTTATATATTGATTAGTTTCTTCAAGATGAATTCTAAGATATAAATCATTTTCTTGATACTTTTTAGCCAAATATAACGCATAATTATAATAGCCAGAGCTTCTTAAAACTACAATCGCAGTATCAACATCAAATTTTGGGCCATCTTGGCTTTCTTGTTTAATAAAGGCATCCAATTTTTGGGTATCTTTTAATTTTGTATAGCAATTTAATAATAAGGTTGTATGCTCACTATTTGCAACACCCTTTTCATGAAGTGCTTGTAAATACTTTGTTAAATTATGAATCCTTTGTGGATCCAAAAATTTTCTGATTACATACGATGGCGGTGTTTGTCCAATTGTGTTAATATATTGAGTAATAGCCCCACTGTAATCGCCCTTTAATTCTAAATGATCACCATATCTTTTAAACATTTCATAAATCTCGCTTTGATCATATTGTTGCGAATGTGCTAAATCAATTGCTACATTATACAGTTTTTTTGTAAACAGAAAATCTAGTTTTGTTTTTAAGCCTTTTTCATCAAATTGAATCACCTAATTATTTTTTGTTATGTTTGATTATTTATAATACAAAAAATTTAATTATAATTATATTTTTTTTATTATACCCAAATGTTTTTCATAAAAGTATATTAAACCCAATAGAAATGGTGAATAATTAGATTTAAAAATCAATATTTTTCAATAATATAATAAAATTTAAAAAGTATCATTAGAAAGTAAAATAGAATTACTTTTGGCTTTTTAACTAAACTCTTGTTCAATCATAGAGATAAGTTTAATTGAATAAATGGAACAAATTCTTGGGGTTCTATCCAATATTCTTCTCAAAATAAATTTTAAATTTGTAGATCTGATAAATTTTTAATTCAATTTGGTCAAAGGTGTCCGGTTTTATTGAAGAAATAGAACATATTCTCTAATTTTAATCCAATATTCTTCTCAAAATAAATTTTAAATTTGTAGATCTAGATCATTTATTCTCATTTAGTAAATTTTTTTTGTATTTTGCTTTTTGCTTTTTTTTTCTTTCTTTTTTTTCTCAATCTTCTTTTTTTTTGATTTCAAAATTTTTATTTTTGTTTTTTTTTTTTCTTTAAAATAGTAAATTTGAAAAAAAAAAAATCTTTGAAATCACAAAATTAACCCTAATAAAGATGAGTCTTTGTAATTTCTTTTCAAAATGGATACATTTATTATTAAAAAATTTTATTGTGAACAATTTTAATTTCTAAAGTAATTGTGAAATTAAAAATAGACATTTCAATGAAAGGGTTTCCAAAAATTTTTTTAATCATTTTATTTTTTTTTGAAATTTTATAGTTTGTTAAGGTATTTCTTTTATGAATATCAACTTTACTTAGAATTTTATTATTTTTCTTATTTCTAAACAATCTTATGTTGGTTGATTCTTAAAAAAAATTGATTTTTTGATTTTTTGGCTGGGTTAATATTTGAGTGAAATGGAGTTTATGCTTTTTTATTATGACCATTCCACTAATTTAATATGTATTGTTTATATTAATTTGAGAAATAATTAGAATTTTTAATAAAGTTTCTTATTATTTCACAAATTAAATAAAAAACGTTGTTTATTTTTGTTGATTTTTTTGTTTATTCAGAAAAATCAATAAAATTTCAGAATAAAACAGCAAAACCTGGAGAAAATCTTGGGTTTTTTTTTTTTTTTTTTTTTTAATTAGTGATTTTATTTAGAAAACAAATGAATTTTCTGATCAAAAATCATAATTAAAATTAAAAACTATGCATTTTCTGGACTTCACCAATTCTGAAAGTTTTCTTTAGAAATTTGAAAAAAAAACAGCTTTAACACTTTCAATGAAATATTCAAAATTTAAAGATAAACTGAAACCCCAAATTTTGGTGTGCTATTGTTAAATTTTAGTATTTTAAAAAAATTTTTTGGTAATTTATCTCAAAACGAATATCTTTGAATGAAAATCTTATTATTTCTGAAAAATTTGTAATTTTTTTAAAATCATAACATTATAGTACGGAAAAAAATACAGGATATGAAAAAAATCCCTAACAAGATTTTTAATTCTGAATATTAGTAAAATTTTTGTGTAATTTCATTTATTTACAATCAAATCCTTATTATAAATAACCAATTTTTTTATGAGATTAGTAATAAATCTACCTAAAGTTCATCAAAGTAAGGTGTCTCTAGAATACTCGAGTAATTGTTTGATAGCTAAAGTAGATCAACTTTTTTTGAAATACAATCGGGTTTTATAGAGGTTTACTAGAGTTTGGAAAATGATAATTTTTCTTCTTGTTTTTTGTTTGATTGATTGAATTGTGTTTTGAACAAGTTTAATTTCATTAATCATCATTCTAATAAGTGGGTGAGTTATAATTAAAAAAGTTTGATTCTTAAATAAAAGGATTTGATTTTAAATAAATGAAATTACACAAAAATTTTCCTAATATTCACAATTAAAAATCTTTTCCGGGATTTTTTTCGTGTCCTGTATTTTTATAGCTACGTTTTTTTTGTAAATCTGATTATTAAGAATTTATTAATATGATTTTTTTGAAGGGACATATCTCTATTAATTTTTTTTAGGTAAATTTAATAGAGATTTAGATTTTTTTTTTGCCAATTACTTAGATTTGAAATCAAAGTGAAAAAATTCTTTGTATAGTAATGAAATCTCGATAAATGACATTCATTAAATTTAGTTATTGTTTTTATAGAAATAAAAAATTTTTCATTTTTTTCGCTTTCTTCAAAGTAACTTTTTTTCAACTTTTCGCAAAAATACAAAAAATAAAAAAAAATATGAGCAAGAAAGCAAAACCTTGTTATGTTTGTGGAAGAAGTACAAAAAATAATTTGAAAAATAAACCTGAAAAGCTTTTTTTTGGATTTGCATGAAAAAACAGTTTGATTCGAAAAAAATATTAAATATATGCTTTACTCAAAATAAAAGATTTTCTTTCTTTTCCTTGTACCATTCTTTTTTTTTCATGAATCTACTTTTTGAGTTTACACTCTTTTGTTTTTGTTGAATTTGAAGTTTTTTTAAGTATTCCCAAATTATCATTCCAAAAGTTTTTGTCAGAGTCAAAAAAAATAAAAGAAAAGAATAAGAACTATTTTTTTAAAAAGTAATTATTGATAAAACAAATTGAGTTCTTTATAGAGTCAAGTTGGATGAACAGAAGTGAAAGAGATAATATTCACTAGTTTTAAATTATTTTTTCGTTTTTCCAAATGATAATAAATATTATTTTTGAGAAAATAATTAGATCCAAAAATAATCAAAAAATTCTCATCCATTAAAGATATTTTTTTTAAAAAAAAATTGTAAAAATCACTTTTTTTGACTAATTGTAAAATTTTTTAAAAAAAAACAAGAACTAAAAGTTCTAACATTGAAAAAACCTGTTTTTTTATCAATTTTAAACATGTTTCTAGATAAGGATTCCTTATTTAGTTATTGGTCAAAGAAAAAAATTAATAGAGAATAGTTCCTTAATTTGAATTTTTGTTCCTTAATTTATGATTTTTTTGTGGCTTAAATTTCGTTGAAAGTTTGTACATTAAAAGTTGAGTTTGCTGTTTGAAAAAAAAAAAATTTTTTTTTAGAAAGAATGAAGGGATATTGTAAATAAAAAAATAAATAAATTTACTTCTTTTGAGTCTGTTATTAAAAAAAGTGAACCCCACTGATTCAATAAATATAATATATTATTTTTCAGTCTTTTAGTTAAAGCAATGTACTTATTTTTCACATCATAAATTGAAAAGGAAATATTCTTGTTATTATTTGTAGTTGTAAATATTGCAAGATAACTCCTAAATTCTGTTAAAATTTTCTTCCCCTCAAAGCCAAAACAAGATCCTGGGTTTTCAGGAGTAAAATAAAAAACCCCTTCATCCTTGCCGAGTATCAATTCGCCATTCATCGAAATATTTACACTTTCCGGCTGTGCGCCAATGTCTTGTAAAATCATTTTCCGATATTCCTGGTTGCCGGTTATATGATAGCAAAAGGTTTGGTTCTCAGACACACAATAGAGTACTCTGACCCTCTCATCGAGAGAAAAGTATAATTGTTGCCGGAATAAGACTTTTGTAATAATCGGCGTACCCTCTTCGTCGGTCCCAGGTATGGCGTGTTGCTTCGGGACACGGTCATGAAGAAGATCTCCAAAGATCATTAAAAGTAATCCGTTGCTAAAACACAACACAATTCGAGACAAATCATCCAAAACAGCCACCGAGACAATTTTGTCATCACTGTTCTTGGTATTGTTAATTTTAATGGTTTTAATACAAATTAAATCTTCACTATTCTTTTGTGATCCCAAGTCAATAAATTTGATTAGTTGTTGGTTTGTTTTTGCATCGTCAATACCAATTGCCAGCAATATATTCTGTTGGCTTAGTTCATACAAATGACTAATGCTTATATCAAAGAGTTGTTGTTCAAACTCAACCATAAAGTTTTGGTTAATAAAATATGAGATCCCATTTTGATCTTTAAAATTGTGTTTTGGAAAGTTGTTTTATTTTGTTATTGTTTTGTTTTATGTTTTTTTTTTGTTTTTTATCGGAGAAAAAGAAAAAGAAAAAGAAAAAAAAGATGTAGAGAACAAGGAATCGTTGGTGATATTTAGATTCATATTTGATGTTTTAGTGTTACAAGTCTTTCGTTTTTTATTTTTATTTTTTTCTTCTTCTTTTCTTTTTTGTAATATAAAAAAAAATTTATCTTATTTACCTCCAAATATTATATGTTTTCTTCCTGTTGTGTGGCAAGTTATTGGATTTTCTAAAATAAAAGATAGGCTTTGTTTTTCTTCATTTGAATTATTAAGCTTGTGGAATTGGGGAGTGAAAAATTGAAATTTTCTCCAAGAGTGCATTAGTAAATTTTTGGAGAACAAGTATTAAAAGTAACAAAAAGATTAAAAAAATGGTTTGCCAATAAAGGAGAAACATTTTAGTGTTATCATAGGAAATTATTAGAAGAGACATAATTTAAACTCTTGGGTGGTGCACATCTTTTGATTTTTACAATTACAGTGTTTGCTTATTTCATTTTTTTGGAATTCTTTTCCTTTTTTAATTTAATTGGTTATTAAGTGTTATTCAAGTTTAATTTTTTCAATAACTTTTAATCAGAATGTTGACAATCGCTTTTTTAAAGTTAATTTCATTTCTTCAACTTTTATACCAAGGCTTCAAGTGGATATTATCTCAAAAAAAACCCCTACTATTTCAAAGTTGTTAAACTATAAAGTGGTTTTAATGTTTTTAATTAAGAAAAAGTTAGTAAGTATAACAAAAGAAAAAATATTAATTTTTTGGTATTTTAGAGTTTATGATTTCAAATTTTTATAATTTATGTTACATTGTAGTTATTTCATTCTAATTCTGTTTCAGTTTAAAAAGTTTTTTTATTGAGGAAAAAAGAATTTTCAATAAAATTAAAATCTTCATTTTTTTTTTTGACCAAATAAGAGAAATTAAAACAAAAATTTTTTGAATTAAAAAAATTTGTGGCAAATTGTAAAAATTAAAAACAACTCTTTCATTAAGACCAACTTTTGGTAATAATCCCATCCAAATTTTTGAAAAAGATCGTTCAAATTTTTTTTACAAACTCAAATTTTTCATCAAGAATTAAATAAAATAAATCTCAAATAAAAATGATTATGTTTTAGTATTAAGGGTTAAATGTAGAAACAATTATTCTGGTAAGGAGTTATTATGAAAAAGAGAAAAAAATATAATTTTATTTATTATTGATAATCATTCTATCGGGGTTTTTCACTCATCCTGATTCAGGAGGCGTGTAGTCAAGTGCCGTCAAGTGACTAGGTTTTCTTTAGGTTTTCGGTTTTATATGTAAAGTGTTCTAGGTTTTTTTTACTTTAGAAATAAACTGTAAATTTATTATAAATTTTCGGTTTATTTCTAAAGTAAAAAAAACCTATCGAAAATCTATTGATTTTGTAAATAAACAGAAAACTCAAGAATACCTAACAACAGTGGACAATTTTTAATTTGGTCATGTAAATTTTATTAATATTTTTGTTTTTTAATATTTCGATTATTTTTCAAACTTTTTTTTTATTTAGTAAATTTGGTTTGATTACACCTTTCTCTCAATAAATAAATATAAAAAAAGACAATTTCATGCCATTTTTGGATACCTTTTCAATTGGAGTGTGTTGAATATTAATATATGAGAAATTCACCCTTTAATTAATTTATTTTATTTGGAAGAATATTTTCTATTCATGATCAATAAGTGAAAAGAGTAATCAATAAACCAAATATTTAAAGTAAACAATAAAAATATTTTCTAATATTATATTTTATAAATTCATAAAAAAGGGTCAACTAAATCGTTCAACCTGTTGAAAAAGATACGTTTTTTTTTTTAATTTATTAATTCTTCTTCCTATCATTATTTTGATATTTGAATTATTTAATTTATTTACGAATTGCTCCCCAATTATATACAGTCAGTTTCAAATTTAAAGCACAAACTTTAAAGGAAATTTAAGGTACAAAAAAATCTCAAATTAAGGTACAAAATTCAGATTCTAGTAAAGTCAATTGTGTTAAAAAAATTCCAAATTTGGTTCCTTAATTTGAGATTTTTTTGTGCCTTAAATTTCGTTGTAGGTTTATGCCTTAAATTTGAAACTGACTGTATCCAAGATTATAATAATTAAATCCAATCACAATGCAATTAAACTTAAAAGATCTCAAACCTATAAGCAACAATGAAAAACATATTAGTAGTGAATTTTGATTCAAATTCTTCAGGTTTCAAAAGAGGTTATATTGACAATTAATTATAAGTTTTAACCAAACCAAAATTAATTTATTTTAAAAAAAATCTATATGTCAAATTACAACTGATAAAATATAAAAATAAATTGAAGTTCAATAAGTATAATAGTTATAAATGGTGTTATTTGTTTATTTATTGATTTATTTATTATGTAATATTGATTGATTGGTGAATATCTTTTTACCTAGGTGTTGGATTTTTATTTAATAATTTGCTTTATCCGATTGAGACACTTTTATTCTTTTTGGTAATTGAAACTCAATTATAAAATAAAAAGAAAAAAATGAATTTATTGCGGAAATTATAGTTGAGAAATAAATCTTCTTAGACAATTTATAAAGATTTACTTTTTATTTTGTTTTTTTTTTTTTTTTTTTTGATTTTTATTATGTATATATTTGAGTAAGAATTAAATTTTTAAATCTTTATTAGTGGAGATCAATTCAAAAATTAAATTTTGATTTTTAATCTTTACTATTATCGTATTAATAGATGTTGAAATATTATGTATGTAGAGATTTTGTTATTATTGTTTTTTTTTAAAATAGTAGATTAAAAATAAATGAAAAATTGTAAAATATTTCATTTTTGTATAAATAATTTGAAAAAAAGTTAATTTTTTTTTGATATCTTGTGAGTCTATAAAAAAAGATTAACTGTATGTAAAAAAATCATAAAAAAAGTATTCAGCACCAAGTGTTCGCGAGAGGTTCCCCATCTCACTAACTAACTTAGCCCTCAATTCGTTGATCTTCTGGGTTCGGAATGTGTCCAGGATTATTAAATTGGGTATGGCCGAATACATTTCATTAAAAACTATAAGATAATTTTATAAATTTTGATTAATAAAAAGTTTTAATTGATATCAAATAATAGATTTTTTTTTTTTTTACATTAAAAAGTATTGTTTTTTTAATTGAAAATAAAAAAATTTGGGATAGTTTGAACATAATTTACTGAATGTTACGAAAGTAGATTCTATATGAGAGTTAAGTCATTTTAATATTTTTTTGAATTTTAGTTTTTTTTTGTCCTCTGTGAAATTCAATTACAACCTTGTTTAATTTTTAATTGATCTTTTTTAAAAAAAAAAATAGAAATTTTTCAAATTTATAATATTTAAATAATCAAAATTCATAAAATTATCCTATAGTTTTTAATAAAATGTATTCGGCCATACCCAATTTAATAATCCTGGACACATTCCGAACCCAGAAGATCAACGAATTGAGGGCTAAGTTAGTTAGTGAGATGGGGAACCTCTCGCGAACACTTGGTGCTGAATACTTTTTTTTTATGATTTTTTTACATACAGTTAATAATTTTTTTTAGAAAAAACAAGATATCAAAAAAAAAATTTTTAAAAATAAAAAATTCATATCAAAGACAATCAAGTTATTTTGTAATCTAAGTGATATATATTAACAATTGATTCGTACAATCAAAAAAATGATGTCTAGATTTCTGTACAATATTTCAACTAATATTTTTATTCAATTGGATACAAGAAATAAATAAACACAGAACTACTTTGACACAAAATATTAATTTTTTTGTCTTGATTTTTTAGCTTTCTTTTACAACAAGCTACCTTTATCGGTCTTTTTTCTTTTACAGAGCTTTCTTTTGTTTTTAATAAAAATAACTTGTTTTTAGAATTGTTTAGTTTCTGAGCCAAATTACCACACCGTCCGGGAAATTCTTTTTAAGATCTTTTTTGCCATTTTTTTAAAAAAATTTTCTCAAATGACAAGGATAAAAAAAAATATTTAAATTGGAAGAAAATGGAAGTTTTGATTTATAAACCATAAATTTGGCTTTTGTTTGTTTTATTTTTATATAAGATAGAAAGGAATTTAAATAATCTAATAAAATTCAAAGTATAAAAATCTTTTTTTATTTTTTGTTTATCAGGTTTGGAGGAATTGAAATTGTTTTCTGTTTGGTAGCTTTCAAGGTTTTTGTGAAAAATAATTTCATTGAAGAGATTTTGTTCATAATTAATAAAATGCTTTAATTTATGATCTTGGTTTTTCTTTTTTGTGTTGCCAAAGTGCAAGAAGAGATACACCTGATACTTTGACAAGTTTGAATCGAACACCTGGGACATCACCGACAGCACGTCCACTTCTTCCAACTTTATAAAGGAAAGAAAAAAAAAATAAAATAAAAGAAGCGATAAGACAATAAAATGAGAGAATCTTGTATTTAGGGTTGTGAGATCAAAAAAAAATTGTAAGGAATTGTTTTGGTGGAAAGAATTTCTTTTTTTCAAAAAAAAGAAAAAGATAAAGAAAAATGAAAAAAAAAGAAAAAAAAAAAAAAAAAGAAAAAAAAAGCAAAATTCTTGAAAAAAAAATTAAAAAGAAACGATCTTACATCCACAAATTAAAACTTCATCATTGTCGTCAATGTATGTCAGAGATCCATCTTTTGGTACAAAAGCAAGAACTTTTTTTCCATTTTTGGCAAGTTGAACACGGACACATTTTCTAATAGCAGAATTTGGTTGTTTTGCTTCTACACCAACCTTTTCTACAACAATTCCACGAGCGTGAGAGGCTCCTTGGAAAGCGTCAGTCTAAGTTTGTTGAATTAGATTTGAGAGATTATGAGATCGATCAAAAAGGATGAAAAAAAAAAATAAAAGGATATTTTTGTTTTATTTTTGTTTTATTTTGTTTTTTTTTATTTGGAAAACCAAAATCAAAAAAAGAAAGTAAAAAATTAAAACTTACTTTGATTGCAGTTCCAGAGTGGGATTTTTTGTATCTTTTGTCTTTCCATCTTTGGACTTTACGTCTGTTTCTAAGTTTTCTACCTGCTCTAATACCCTTTGGTTTTCCTTTTGTTTTAAAACATCAAATTATTAAAAATAAAGATAAAAATAAGCAAAGCAAGGAATTTAAAGAAAGACAAAAAAAACTTTAGGTGCTGTTTGTTGTTTTTGGTGGTTTAATCAGAAAATTCTTACCCATTTAATTTAATCAATAAATATTTAAACAAAAATAAAAAAAAATGATAAATCATTTAGAAAACACCCAGTTAGATTACTTATAAAATTAAAGTAGCGAACGTCACAGGAGGAAGTACTTTTGAAATAATTTGATGAAAAAAAATTTTGAAAAAATCTATTATAAAATGGTGTTTCTTTGATTATTATTAAGAAGGTAACGGTTGCTTGAATAATCAAAATTAAAGTATTTCATTTTGAGGAAACTCATTTCAGTTCTACACGAATTCAATGTCTTTCAAATATGTTATTTATAAAAAAGAATTAAAATTTGATATAAAAAGTTCTTTATTTTCGAAATTTCTTGTTTGTTAGGAGTTAAAAGACCTCAAAAATTTTCTTCTTATTAGGGAATAGTAACCATTGTTTGCTCGTAAAGTCCTAAAGATTATAGAGTAATTATTTTACATGGTATAGCATTGAACCCAATAACAGCACTTACTACAGACGTTTCAACTCAGGTGTGAATCGTACTCATTCTTTGAATGTTCCAGAAAACATTTTAAATTGACTTGAAATGTTTCCCAACCATTCAACGAATGAGTACGATTCACTTATAAGTTGAAACGGCTGTATTATTTTCAAATTAAGAAATTAAATTTTTTTGGTTTGATTCCATAACATTTATCTGTTTTAAAAGTTGAAGAAAATCCAAAGATCCTTTCCAATATCGTTTAGAAATGATATTTTTAGACAACAATATAAACTTCCTTTTATAACTCTAAGACAAAATTTTTACTCTGGTAATTTGATTTTAGCAGTATAAGTTAATATTGATCTTGGAAAGAGAAATAAATATTTTCATTTATTAATTTGATAATAACAGTATTTATCAACTTTAGAGAAATGAGGTATTATTTTGAAAGAAGTTCATTTTTTCCCAATTAAATTTTTCAGTAAAAAAAATCTCGATCTTTTTGGTTTGGATTTTTGTTTCAAAAAAGAAAAAGAAAAATTTTTAAAACTTTGTTTTTTTCTGAAATCACACTTTTAGGAATTTCTTCGAGTTTGTATGAACAATTACGATTGGACTTTTTTTCTGATTTTGAAAATAAATGAAAAATCAATCAAATATTGCTTCCTTGAAGATTAGAAAAAATTGATATTTAATTTTATTCATATTATTTATACATTTTCTTGAAATTTAAAAGATTAGATAATATTTCCTTTTCCAATATAAATAGCATAAACTACAAACTTCTATTTTTAGAACAAGTTATTTGATAAAATATTTATTTTTTTTCCTTTTTTTCAAGAAAAGATATCTTATTAGTTATAATCTCGCCTAAATTACGGCTAGGATAAAAAACTCAAAACCAAGTTTAGAGTTTTAGAAAGTGCTTAGTTTTTTTTTTTTTTGTTGAGAAATTAAAAAAAAAACTAACAGCAAAGAGGAGTAATTTTATTGAATTATCTTTCTTCAAAAATAAATAAAAAAAAAATATTGATTCTTTTTTTATTAGAATTATTAATATGAATTAATTTTAGTGGTTGGAAATTTATAAAAATTCAGAAATAAATATTCTACACATTGATATTTTTAATTATTGGGCTAATAATAATTTATTGAAATAAGTGCTACTATTTTATTAATTATTGATTAAAAATAACTTAAATTAAAAAATATTTCTTTTTGGTTTTAAGTTGAGTTTTACAGGTTTAAAAAAAATTATTTTCATGTGAAATTTTTAATTTAATTGTGTTTTTTCTGTTTTTATTTTGTTCAACAAGAATTAACTATTGATTTGTACTGTTCTTTTAATACAAAAATTATATCTTTTCAAATTCTTAATAATTATTTTTATTATTTGAAATAACGAAGATTTAATAAACTGGGTTATCATAAAACTTCACTCGTTTCATTTTTAAAATTTATTTTTCGAAACTTCCTTAGACATGTAATAAAATTTGTTTTTTCTTCAAATAAATTTTTTTTTTTTGAAATATTTAAAAGAATGGTTTGGATTTTGAACTTTTCAAAAATGAGAAAAATGGATCAAACTTTCCAAAACAAAAATTAATTTCAGTAAATAACATTAAAAGTAAGTTTAATATTTATACAGTCAGTTTCACTTTTAAGGTACAAACTATCAACGAAATTTAAGGCACAAAAAAAATCTCAAATTAAAGCACAAAATTCAAATTCTAGTAAAAATAAATTGTAAAAAAAAAAATTCCAAATTTTGTGCCTTAATTTGAGATTTTTTTGTGCCTTAAATTTCGTTGAAAGTTTGTGCCTTAAAAGTGAAACTGACTGTAAGAATCAGATTTTACTTTTTTTTTTTATTTAAAGATTTGGTGATTTTTTTTTTTTTTGGATTTTATAATAAATTTCCACAGTGATATTTTTATAATTTACTAGCACATTAAGGATAAATTAAAATAAATACTTTAAAACTTAACATAATTTCTAATTTTTTAATATTTGGAATCAGTTTTTGAAAAAAGATAAATACCCGTATTTGAATAATCACTGGATTAAAATTTCACATTTTTTTCATATTTTTCATTATTAGTAAACTATTTTTCAGTTAAAGGGGCCCAGTTGTAATGGGTATAATACATGCGTTTAAAGGGTTTGCATAGATATTAGAAGAAAATTTTATTTTCAAAATTTTCAAAATTGAAATCATTTTTTCACATTTTTAAGCATTTTTTTTTTTTTTTTCGATTTTTTTTTTAAAACCTCATTCAGTTGCAAAATTTTTTTTTATTGCAAGATCAATAGTCACTTGGTAAAAACGTGTTATTCTAAGGTTCTTGAAATCATGTAATTGATTGTTGAGAAATCTATTGATTTCTATTGCAATTCAATTCGATCTTAGATCTTGATATTTAATAAATTTTAAAAATTTTCACTTCATTTTCATTTCATTTTTCAAATAGTGACCACAAATACCAACAAACTTCGTTTGGGGGCTTGATTTCTAAATGAAAAGTATGGAAAATGAAGTGAAAAATGTTTCATATTTATTATTCAAATACCAGTAGAAGTTCAAAAAGAACATTGTTGTTTTTCTCAATAGGGCCCTAAGAATTTGAGTTTTTCAATTTTTAAGAAAATTTATTGATTTATTAGTTTTCTTTCAGACATGTATCAACATTTCTTTGAGGTTTATTATTCTGTTTATTTCTTATTTGTTCTTCAGGTCAATTATATAAAATAATTGATATTTGAAAAAACGTTGGGCCTTATTGACTGAAACAGACTTTATAAACTTATTTTCAACTAATTTAAAAACCGTCTTTGAATTTAAACATAAAAATCGTTTTGTTTCAAACACATAAAAAGATTTTCAAAAAAAGGAACTGGATAAACAAGTTAAAAATTAATTTGTAAATTTACCATTAATAGTGTTTGATAATAAACGATTTTTCAAAAATAAGGACTTACTTTATGATGTTAATGGAAGTTGTTTTGAGGGTTTATTCCAGTATTCTAAATTTATTTTAAAAAATATTTTCAAAATTTTGGATAAGAATCATTTTTTCTAATTTTACCATTTTTTCTTTTGCTGTTTTATTTGATTTCTTTTTTTTTTTATTTTTTTTTCTTTCTCGTATTTTTTGAAAAATTTTCTTTTTCTTTCAAAAATTCACCCTTTTTTCAGATCCTTTTTTTTTTTTTTTTTTTTTCTTCTAAAGATCACTTGAAAAAAAAAAAAAGATTTCCGAAAAGACCAATAATCACTAAGAAACTGTGATTCGGTAATATCTTTTAAAATGAATTTAAATATAAGATAAAAATCTTCTTGTTAATTTTTTTCGATGAAATTTCAGTAATAAAAAATAGTAATATTCATTTCAAAAATTGTAACTCCATTTTTTTTAAGTTTTTGGTTTTATTCTTTTAATTTTTAAAATATCACATTATTATACGTTTAGAATGATATACAAGTAAATTACAAATGAGATTTAATTATTTGTTGTTCTTGAATACATATGGATTGATATATTTTTTTTCAATTTACTATTTCAGACGACTCACATTTTTCAATGGTGTTTAATTTTCAAAAAAAGTGCCAATTAATACAATATTTTATTCATCTTACTCAGCCAATTTGAATGTTTGTAACCAAATAATAATAATAATAATAATAAAATTGAGTTTGAAAATTACTAGAGCAAATTGATTAATTTGTTTGAATTTGAACTTTAAAGTTAATTTTTGGAAAATCTGTTTTCGAGAAAATTCTCAAAATTCCTCAAAAAAATTCCTCAAAAAAATTCCTCAAAAAAATTCTAGATTATTTTATATATTATTTTATATTTTATAAAAGAAAAAGTGTCAATACAGTCAGTTCCACTTTTAAGACACAAACTTCGAACGGAATTTAAGGCACAACAAAAGCCCAAATTAAGGCACAAAATTCAGTTTCTAGTAAAATGAATTGGAAAAAAAAATTACAAATTATGTACCTTAATTTGAGATTTTTTTTGTGACTTAAATTTCGTTGAAAGTTCGTGCCTTAAAAGTGGAACTGTCTGTATATTTTTTGTTTGTTGTTTGTTTATATTTTTATTTTAATTATTGATCTTAAATAACCCATTTCTAATAATAACTTTTTAATCTTATTATTGAAATAAAATTCAGAAAAAAAGTGAAAAAAATCTAAAATAAGAAATATATGAAAAGGAAATCTACTTTCACGATGTAACCAGTAGAAATAAAAAAATTAAAATAACAAAAACATTCTTATACAAAATCATTAATTGTTATAACCCAGTATTTAAGATATGTTGATACAAAAGCTCTATATAATTGGAAACATTAATTTAGTTATTAAAAAGTCTGAAAAAAAATCAACAAATAATGTAATAAATGCTCTTTATTACAGATACCAAAGAATTCATTTTTTACTTATTTTTTTAACCCTTTTCAAATAAAATACGAAATAAAACCCCTTCTCAATAATATTTAAAAGACAACTTTTGATCAGCAAGAAATTCTATAAATTATAATATTATTTATTATATAAGGAAATTTTTTTTTCACATATTATGGATAATTTTTTTCAGTATTTGAAAATGGTATTGGATTTAATTTTAACTGATTTTCTTATTTTAAGTTCTAAAATCATAGTTTCATTTATGTTTCAAGATTGATTCAAGATTAACCAATAAAAAAAGTACGATGAATTACAGTTGAAAACCAAAAGAAAAATATTTTTTTTTGAAATTTTAATAGATTAAAAAAACTTATTTCATAAGCAAAAAAAGAGTTCCAAAAAAATCATTTTTAATTTTTTTTCTACATATTTAAAAACAGCATTTAATTTATTATTCAAAAGTATACCAATCCATTTTAAAATGGAACTCATTTTTATTTTTAGAATATATAAAATTAGGGATTGAATTATCAAAAAAATTTTTTTGTGTTTGGAAATAGATTTATTCAAAAATTTTTATAATTTTAACCACTTTTACTTTTAAATAATTTAGTTTTTTTGAAAGTGAAAAATTGATATAAATTTATCTTTCTTTTGGAAGTAAAATTTTTAACTTTGAGGTTTCATTTTTAGAGATTTCTTTTTTAATAGTAGAACCCACAGGAACCAATACCAGACTAAGGTATTGTTTATTATTGGTTTCTTTGGTTGTGTACTGGTATTTGAATTATAAATGGGAAAAAATCTGTTTATCTTTTCGATATTTTCCTTTTTCAAACAAAGAACAAAGACACAAATTACAACTTTCTTATTTGAAAACTCTATTTAGGAAAAAAAAAACATGAAAAAGGAATTGAAAATTTTTTACCCATTTATAATTCAAATACCAGTTATATATAAGCATTCTCGAAAATAAAAGAAATATACTTATTAATTGAAACACAAATGTACCAAGTCATAAGGTGTTATTTTAAAAATAGTACAATTCGAAATAAAAAAAAAGGAAGTGAAATTACAATTTTTTCCCAATAATTGTGTTAATAATTGTAATAATTATACAATTATTGTAACCCTTGAAAATATCAAACTAAATAAAATCAGATAAGGCTTGACTCATTTTATTTGTGGTAGAAATGAACATTAAATAAAGGAACAAATTGTTGAACATTAACTTTCAAAAATAAATCTCATAAATATTTTGAATCACAAACTGATTCACTGCAACCTGCCAGTTATAAAGCTCAAAGTAGAAATAAAAAACAGCGCCTGAACTTGATTATACTCAACCAAGTAGCATATATAATTCCTAAAAAAACAAAATCATTTTTGTTAAACTTTTTTCTTGCTTATTTCTGGCAAAAACAAAAACAAAAATTGCAATGCACAACTCTCCTAAAAAAATTGTTTTGATTGGTGATTCAAGTGTTGGTAAATCCTCCATTGTTCACCGATACATTTCTGATGTCTTTCTTTCTGAACAAGAACCGACAATTGGCGCAACATTTTTCACCAAAGATCTTAAAATTTCACAAGAAAAAATCAAATTACAAATTTGGGTAATCTTTCCTTTTTATTTTTTTTTTTTTTTTTTTTTGATACGCCTGACGTCTAAATATTTTCTGAAATTAAACTGTTTGATCTTTCTTATAATTTATATCAGGACACCGCTGGCCAAGAAAGATATGCAAAATTAACACCAATGTAATCTTTGTTTCTTTGTCAAAATTTCGTTTTTTTTTTAAAACTTTTGTTTTAAATTTTCTCCGATCTTGTTTTTTGATCAATATAGGTACTATCGAAATGCAGAATCAGCGTTAATTGTTTTTGACGTTAACAACCCTGTAAGTTTCTTAAACTTTGATTTGTTTTTCATACAATTCTATTTTTATAAACAACCTTCAATATAAAGTTTTTTTTTTTGGTTTTTTTTTTAGTCACCATCAAAAATTTTTCTTTGAATATGATTTACCTTCAAACAAAAGTCTGAATTCTTTGAAAATACAAATTCGACTTCAAACCATTTCACAACTCCAATTTATTTATTAGATCTTGAAATAAAAACAAGAAAAATTTTTAGAAACTCCCAACCATTTCGAAAAGTGTATCAAAGTTTTAAAAAGTGTTACCCAAACCCTTTAAAGTCACGAAGGTCAAACAATTTGATGAACACTTTTTAAAACTTTGAGTTCTCACTTTTTTCAAACAGCTTCTATTTCCAAAAGTAAACTCTGAAAAACTTTCTATAAAAAAAGAAGAGTCGTTTTTAAAAAGTGAAAAAAGAAAGTTTTTCAAAATTTTCAATAATTTGTTCTTCTTTTAAGTGTCTTGTCACTTACTGTGGATTTGCTTCATACCTCAATGAGTGGTTTACCACCAAAAAGTATATTTTGAAATTGTACTTCTTTTGGTTGAAAAAATTCGACTAACGATAAAATACAGATTTTAATGAAATAACAAATCCAAACAAAAAAAATGCCATTGTACCTCAATGACCAAAACTTAATTAAGGGGTCAGTACTCTACGGAAACTGCTCAAAATTTTAAAATATGTTATTGGCGATATTCTCTACTTTCAAATTTTGAAGATATGAAGTGTCAAAAAATTCTGATCTACGAAGAAACACAGAAACGAAAATTTTTTTTTTCTATTTTTTATGAAAAAGAAAACCTTTAAATTCATTTTATTTCAAGCATTATAAAAAGTTTTTACCTTGTTTATTATCATTTCCATCATTATTATACTATAATAAATAATTTTTATTACCAGGAATAATATTTTAAAATTT
This sequence comes from Anaeramoeba flamelloides, assembly GCA_027625915.1. NCBI lineage: Eukaryota > Anaeramoebidae > Anaeramoeba > Anaeramoeba flamelloides. Next base: position 1,390,658 of record JANTQA010000026.1, read on the forward strand.
TTTTCTTTTTTGAGATTATTCTTTCACGATCCTAAAAAAAATTTTTTGAAAAAAAAAAATTGAACATTTGCTAATTTTTCACTTTTTGATAATCTCACTTATAATAAACACTATTGGTTAATAAAAGATCTTTGATCAAGAATGATTTTTTGAGATATTTTACAATTTAAGTTGAAAAATCCAATTTTCCACCTTATTTTTTTTCAATTTAATAGTAAAAAAATTTGAATATTTTTTTTTTACAGTTAAGAGGTTATAATCATATATTTTAAAAGCATTTTAAATTTAATCAATATCTTTCGAATGGATGACCAATTATTTGGACTATTAAAGAATTATTTATTGATATAAATTGAAAAAATATTTTTTTTTGATTTTGCTTCGGTTTTTTTTAATTTTTGTAATAAACCGAAAATTTTTCAATTCTTGGATTAATTCCTGTATTACTGAAATATGTAAAATAAACATAAATACACCAATTCTTATTTACAAAACAGAATTTAAAATAGAAAATATGATAATTTCAGTAATAAAAAGAAATTTAAATTCAAAAAGAAATTAGGAAATTTATCTCTTCCTTATTTGGAAAAATTAATAAAGTTTAATCAAAGAATAAATAATAAAATTAATTGGAATTCAAAAGATATCATTGAACTAAAAAAAAAGAAATATACAAATACACATATAACGAGTTGTTGAATTCAACAAGTTGGAAGGTCCAAAAATATTTCACAATAATAAAAAATCAAAATTATTTATTTAAAACTCAAAAATATTTAAGTTATCCCTCAAGCTCAACAATTCTAAAATTCAGAACATTCACTAACTGTTTAAATAGATATTACTATGTAATTAATAAAAATTCAAATAAATTTTGTCCTTTATGTTTAAAATATAAACAAAAGGAAATTATAGAAAATATTGATCACTTTTTATGGATATGTCCTTTCTATGAAAAAGATAGATTAATTTTTCACAATAAATTAAAAGAAATAAATCTTAATGAATTGATTTTAAACTGTGATAGTTTGAAATTATTTTCATTAATTAATAATCGCGAAATCTATGATTTTACGCTTAAATTTCTGAAAGGGAATTTAAGTCTAAGGGTAACTAGAGTGTAATTTACACTTCTTCAATAATAAAAAAAAAATAAACCGAAAATTTTCTGTTTATTTCAGAAAGTAAAAAAAACCTAGGACACGGAATATTTCTCATCAGTTATTTTTTTTCTGTATTTGAGTTTTTTTAGAAGAGTAGAGTGTTTTCAAAACTATTGGTTATTATCTATTCCAAAAAATATCCTAAAGTTGAATTTAAGAAAAATTCATTGTGGAATCCATTTAAAAATTTTTACCCCAAATCAGACCTTTTTTCTAGACTAGAGACTTTTAAAAATCGTGTTTATACTAACAACAATAAATAGAATATCCTCATGAATTTGAAGTTCTGTAATTTTGATTCTATTACGAATAAACTCTATTATTTAAGATGAAAGATTAAGGAACGTAGTAGTTTCGTATAACTTTTTTTTTACAATTTTATTTTTTCAGGCTGGTGTTTGGTAAACCAAAAAATTGATTTATTCAACTAATTGGAAAATATTGTTATTGTTTAAAGAAGTTCGAATAGTTATATTCGTTAGAGTTTTAAATCCATTTACGAATTTTACCAAGAAATTGTGCTTTTGTTATTACAGTTTTGGAAAAAAAGTGAAACTCGGTTTTTCATTGGAAACATTAATAGAACCTGAAAACTAAAAGTAAAATCAATTAAAAAGAAGAAACCAATTAACTTCAAATAATAACCCAATATATTATTTTCAATCAAACCAACAAACACAATTTAAATCAACTTTCTTATCGAAATTGTTCATGTGGTTTTGGAGATCTTAAAAATAGTCAATTTTTTGAACAAATTTTAAATAATTGATCAATCAAAGAAAAACCCTGACAAAAAGATAGTATTAAAAAAACTGTTATTGTGCTGAATACTTCATTTTGTCTTTATTTATTTATTTATTCTTTTATTAATTGATCTTACTTTTGAATTTTCAGGTTCTCTTAATGTTCCCAATTTAAAATCGTGTTTCACTTTTTTTCTCTGTTTTTTTTTTTCCACAACACGATCATGAAAAAAATTTTTGAAAAAAAAATTAAACATTTACTAATTTTTCACTTTTTAATAACCTCACTTATAATAAACACTCTTGGTTAATAAAAGATCTTTGATCAAAAATTATTTTTTGAGATATTTAACAATTAAAGTTGGAAAATCCAAATTTCCAGGTTCTAAACTATTTTTCAGTCAAAGGGGCCCAGTTATAATGGGTATAATACATGTGTTTAAAGGGTTTACATAGATATTAGAAGAAAAATTTTATTTCGGAAATTTTCAAAATTGAAATCATTTCTACACATTTTTGTTTTTTTTTTTCGATTGTTTTTTTAAAACCTCATTCATTTGCAAAAAAATTTTTTTATTGCAAGATCAATAGTAACTTGGTAAAAATGTGTTATTCTAAGGTTATTGAAACCATGGTAAAGATTGTTGAGAAATCTATTGATTTCTATTGCAATTCAATTCGATCTTTGATCTTGATATTTGTGTAATAAATTTTAAAAATTTTCACTTCATTTTCATTTCATTTTTCAAATAGTGACCACAAATACCAACAAACTTCGTTTGGGGGCTTAATTTCTAAAAAAAAAAAAGTATGGAAAATGAAGTGAAAAATGTTTCATATTTATTATTCAAATACCAGTAGAAGTTCAAAACAAACATCGTTGTTTTTCTCAATGGGGCACAAAGAATTTGAGTTTTTCAATTTTTAAGAAAATTTATTGATTAATTAGTTTTCTTTCAGACATATATCAACAATTCTTTGATGTTTATTATTCTGTTTATTTCTTATTTGTTCTTCAAAGGTCAATTATATAAAATAATTGATATTTGAAAAAAACGTTGGGCCCCTTTGACTGAAACAGAGTTTAGTAATAAAATTTTTAAATTTAATAGTAAAAAATTTGAATATTTTTTTTTTCACAGTTAAGAGGTTATAATCATATATTTTAAAAGTATTTTAAATTTAATAAATATCTTTCAAATGAATAACCAATTATTTGGATTAAACAAGAATTATTTATTGATATAAATTTAAAAAAATATTTTTTTTTTGATTTTTCCGTTAGGTTTTTTTTAATTTTTGTAATAAACAGAAAATTAAATAAATTTTCAGTTTATTTCAGAAAGTAAAACAAACCTAGTACATTCGGAATATTTCTCATCAGTTATTTTTTTTTTGTATTTGATTTTTTTTAGAAGAGTAGAGTGTTTTCAAAACTATTAGTTATTATCTATTCAAAAAAATATCCTAAAGTTGAATTTAAGAAAAATTCATTGTGGAATCCATTTAAAAATTTTTACCCCAAATCAGACCTTTTTTCTAGACTAGAGACTTTTAAAAATCGTGTTTATACTAACAACAATACATAAAATACCCTCATGAATTTGGAGTTCTGTAATTTTGATTCTATTGTAAATATAATCTATTATTTAAGATGAAAGATTAAGGAACGTAGTAGTTTCGTCTAACTTTTTTTTTACAATTTTATTTTTTCAGGCTAGTGAATGGTTAGTCTTTTTTGAGAAACTAGAGTAAAGTTTAAAAATACTATTAAGTTTTGATTTCAAAATATTATTATTTTAAATTTGAATTCCAGAGAATTGTTTGATTTTTTATTCAAAATAAAAAAAAAAAGGTTTCAAAATTTTTGGATCTCGTTTATAATTTATTTTGAAAAAGGTGGTTTTCCAGAATTCAGTAAATAAACAAAACAAAATAATAACAAAAAAAAATAATAAAATTCAAAAAATTTTTTGCTAATTTATAATACAAAAAAAATTTTAAATTTGATTTTCTCTTCATTAATAAAAAAACCCTTTTACTAAAATAGGAGACATACGAAAAGGCAAAATTGATTTTACAAGATGTTATTTCAAATATTGAGCATAATCCTGTTCTTGTTTTGCTTGGGAATAAAAATGATTTAGAAATAAAAGTTGATTTGGATGAAATAAAAAAATTTTGTAAAGAAAATGATTTATTATTTTTTTTAACTAGTGCGCTCACTGGTGATAATGTAGACGAGTCTTTCTATTCTATCGCAGAAAAAATATATTCAAATGAAAAAAATTTAATAAAAATTAAAAAAAATATAATTTCTATAGAACCAAAAAAACCCGAGAAAAAAATCTGTTGTTAATTAAATTTCAATAATAAATTATTTTTTTTAATTTTTTGTTTTTCAAAAAGTTTGTAGAAACATTAAACAAAATTGTTTTCAAATTTTAAAGATAAAAAAAATTCTATTCTTTGATGGAAGAAAAATTTGGTAGTTTGTACAAGCTAAAATGAATTAAATTATTGAAAAAAGGAATCTATTTATTACAGAAGTAGTTATTTTAAGATCACATTGAATTTTTTTGTTTTTTTATTTATATTTCTATTTCAGAAACTTATTTTTGATTATAAAAAATTTTTTTTAAAAATGTTCTATATAAAAAATTAAATTTATAAAATTATACTATTGTTTTTAATAAAGTGTATTCGGCCATACCCAATTTAATAATCCTGGACACATTCCGAACCCAGAAGATCAACAAATTGAGGGCTAAGCTAGTTAGTGAGATGGGGAACCTCTCGCGAACACTTGGTGCTGAATACTTTTTTATAATACAATAATATTTTTTTTTTTATAATTCAGCAAAATGTAATCTCCATTATAATATTCCAACATTTATAAAAACACATTTTCTCAATTACATATTAACCTTATTTATAAAAATTTCACTAAATGTCAATAAATTAAGATTTTTAATTTTCCAATCTAATATAATAAAAAAACTATTATTTAACAATAATAATTAATCAATAATTATCATCAATAATATCCATATATCTAGAATTACATAACAAATTAAATTTTTTTCATTATTAAGAATCATAATAAAAAAATCTTATTTAAACCCGAAAATTATTGTATATTCTTTAATTATTATTAAATATTTAACTATCGTTATTTATATTTTTTATTTTATTTAGAGTAGATTACTTGATAACATAAAGAATTTTTTCAAAAGATATACACATAAAATACATAAAATAAATATTTTTAAATATATTATATTATTTTTTTCAATTATAAAGTATTGCTTAATTCGGAATTTATGATAATTACCCATACAAAACCCATAATACAGTTCATAATAAATAGATTTTATTTTTCTTCTACTTTCACTATTTATTGATATTTTATATGATAAAAAAAAAAAAAAAAATGAATATTTCTCAATATTATCTATTTTTAAATTTATTCTATTTAGCATAATATGAACAACATAATTTGATTTAAATTATTACTAATAAATCATATTATACCGATTACATTTACGAGAATAATAATAAAATTTCTTATATCAATAACGCAAAAAATTAAAACCAAAGATTAATAATTAAAAAAAAATTGAAAAAATGAAATCTCATTATTTTTATCAGATCAAAAAAATAAATAATAACAAAACGACTTTATGTTTAAGCTATATTAACCCTTTTATTATATTTTGGATCTGGATTTAAGAACTATAAATTTATAAGTTTATTAGTATATCAACATCATTTTCAATCTTTAAATGAAACTTGATTAATTTTCGTATATTCCTAGGTATCTAATTTTAACAAAAAATTATATGATTAAGAATTTCTATTTCAATCATTGAATGATTAAATTTTTATATATTTATATTATCGATCTAATTTTTGAGGTTTTGTATATCAAATAAATATTCGTTCCACAAATTCATAACCCACAACAGGTGTTAAAAGACACCTTTTAAAAAACTTACTTTTCTTGGAAGGTCATTCCAGAAATTGATAAAAAGTTAGTATCAATATATAAAATTATCCGAAAAATTGGCATGAAACCAAATATAAATAAAACTTTAAAATCAAATCAATTATACCAAATAAAGTATTTAGCTATTTGACTTGAAAAAGAGGAAAATTTACAAAAAAAGTTTAAAAAAGTAAAAGACAATTTTGAAAAAATCACTAATGATTTTAAACCAAAAAAAAAAAAAAAATTAGACAATGGAGTAAAATTACAAATGTTTAAATCGATATCCATTAGTCAACTATTTTATGGACTCGCAATTTTCAATATAACCCAAAAAGATTAAAACCTATTATATTTTTGGAGAAATAAAAAAGTCACATTTTTTTTTAAAATTAATCCATATTCAACAAGAATAATTAATAAAACTGAAGCAAAAAATTGACCAAGTAAGAATTTCTCTATAAACAAAAGAACCTTTAAACTAAAAAAGAAATTAAAAATTCTTGGTTTTTAAGACATATGAAAAAATTTAAAATTTTCAAAAAAAGAAAATGGAAATATTCGTTTGAAAGTAGAAAGTTTAAAATTCCTAAACTAAATTCTAAATAATTTAAAACAAAAATTAATTATAAATAATACTGGATGTAATGCCAAGAAGATTTGAAAAATTATTAGGTATAATTACAATATTAACAAACCGCCATGTTGTCAAGTGCTGTATAGTGCCTAGGTTTTCTTGAGGTTTTCTGTTTTATTTGTTAAATCTATAGATTTTCAAAATAAACAGAAAACTCAAGAAAAGCTAAAGTAAGTTCTCCAGAATTCGAAAGAATCGAGAAAAATCTTTTATTTTACTCTATTCTTTTAAAGCCATGAAAAGTTGTGTTAGATTTTCTTGAGTTTTCTGTTTATTTATGAAGTGTTCTAGGTTTTCTTGAGGTTTTCTGTTTTATTTGTGAAGTGTCTCGGTTTTTTCTAATTTTATAAAAAATAAGAAAAAATTAATAAATTTTCTTTATATTTCTAAAATTATAAAAAAACCCAAATAAAAATAATATTTAAAATGGAATGTGTAGTTCCTACTTCCATCTTATAACTAAGAAATTTTACAAATTATCTAAATAGATATTCTTATGTTTATGATAAGAATAAAATAAAAAACAAAAGTTTGAAATATATGCAAAAAATATTGAACTCAGAAAACATAGAAGATATCGATCATTTTCTCTGGGACTTCCCATTCAATAAAGAAAATTAGATACTTTAGATTAAAGAATTAATTTAAAATAACAAAAATAATCTAAATAATATCTTTGATATTATTCAAAATAAAGATCATTATTTATTTTGTTATTAGTTAATGATAAAGAAAATTATGATTCTTCATTGATATTTCTAAACAAAAATATAGAAATTAGGGAAGTACCATCAAGTTCCGTTGGATTTTCTGGAATTCAAAAGAATAGAGAAAAATCATACATTTTACTCAATTCATTTTTTTTTTTCCTTGAAATCCTAAAGAAATTTTTCTTTAATTTAAGAAATAAACAGAAAATTTATTTAATTTTCTATTTATTTCTTAAATTAAAAAACACGAACGACTGTAAGAAGAAATTAATTTCCTCCCTTCAAAATAAAATAAAAAATGAAATATATTTTTAATGAATACTTTGTAAAAAAAAAAAAATAAAAAACTTAGTTTTCAATAAAATCAAAAAAAAAATGACAAAATTTAATCTGATTTTTTTATCTGAAAAAAAATAATAATTAAAATATTTTAAAGAAAAAAAATTTAAGCATTTCATTTTGAATAAAAATATGAAAAAAGAATAAGAAAAAGAAAATGAAAAAAATTAAAAAAAAAATTGAAATGCAATTAAGAAAATTGAGAAGAATATATAATTATATAAATGTATAAAAAGAGCGGGATCTTTAAAAAAATAATTTGATTATTCTCTAAAAAATTGTAAACAATAAATTCAAAAATGAAATAACGAAATCATTGATTAATTTTTTTCATTTCTTTTTTTAAATGATCTAAATTTTGACATGATTTTGGTGTTAGGTATTTTTTTTGCAGCTGATCTTACTGATCGCTTTTTGGGCAATAAATTTTCAGCCTCAATTATCATTGCTGTTATTATTTGATGATATTTACCATCAATAATGTTTTCGCCCACGTCGCTTAATAAGCAATTTAATCCAGGTATATAATGTTTGGTGACGGAATTTTGTGATATCGGTGTACCCGAAAATGCTCTGTAAACTGAAAGTAATCTAAAAGAAATTACGATTCTTCTTTTTTTGGTAGCAAATTGATTTTCTTGGGCTATTTGCAACAACTTCGGCAAAACATATGTTTCTCTTAATTTAGGATTGATTAGGGGGATAATTTTTTCAAATTCAACGAGAAACTTTGAAGTGATTTCATGCCTTTCTTGATTTATTTTCTTCTTTAATTTTTTTTTTTCATTTTTGTCAAGATTTTTTTGAGATGATTTTTCTTCTTTGTGCTTTAGAGTCTCTTCATCGCTCGAGCCTGAATCTTGGGAATTTTTTTCAGTTAATTTTAATTCGCTTTCATCCTTTTTATCGACATTCTCTTTCTCATTTTTTAAATCATTTTGATTGTCGTTATTCTTACCCGAAGTAGTTGAAGTTGCGTAATCGTCCTTGAAATAAGTTTCTAATTTTTCAATGGTATTCTCCAAATAATCCTCATTTTTCACAAATTTCAAAACTGTTCCAAATGCTTCAATTGTAAGTAAGGTGATATGAATATCTGGCCCCGAGGAAAGTACATTTAAGCCGGTAACAACTCTATTCATAATTTGCTCAATCTCTAGATATGGTATCAACGAATTAAAGATTCTAACTATATTCTTCCTAACTTGGGCGGAAGAATGATAAATTAATTCCCAGCATATATCCAAAATTAATACCTTAGTATTCGTTTTTTTTGGTATTTGGGTTAATTTGATTAAACAACTGCAAAGCGAATTGAAATTATTTGAGTTCAATCCGTTTTTTTCCAAGCTAATATTAAGAATCATTCTAGTTAAATTTTTGGACATTTCCTTTTCGGTGGAACTTAGTGAAACACCAAGAATATATGGTCCAAATAATCGGTTTTTTACTTCTTCAATGCTAATTTCATCAACTTTGATATTTGTTAGATCTTGAAGATTTGTTACGGAATCGGAATTGAAAATTAATTCAATTTGCCTTTTCATTATGCTTTTTGTAAACTGTTTACCAAAGACCTTGCATATGATGCTAATTAATTCTGTTAATCCTTGGTGGATACTTTCGTTTTCAATTTTTGTTTGAATAATAAATTCCAAAAGTTCTGGAATAATATTTTTAATAAAGATTTCAAATTCTTTCCAATTTTTATAAATATTTTCATTTTTGTTTTCATTTCCAAATTGTTCCTTTAGATGATTATTAAAAATTTTATTCAAATCTAAATATTTTTGTTCGTTTCCAAGTATTCTGGTAATTCTTTGTTTAATGTAATTAAGTTTTTGATTACTATTATCTTTGTCTTTTACCTTTTGTGTTTCTTTCTTCTTTTTCTTTTTCTTATCTTTTTGGTTTTTCTTTTCTTCTTCTTCACCTTCTTTTCTGTTTCCTTTGGCTCCATTCTGTTTATCTTTAATCTTTGTTTCCATTCCATTTGCTTTTTTTACTTTTGTCTGCTTTTCATTTTCTTGTTCTTTGCGATATTTGTTACCAAATGGTGAAAAAACAAGAATGGAACTATAAACAGATGGCACCAAAACTTGGCAAGCAAGAATTGTCCGTAATATTTTGGGTGGTGCTTCATCTTTTATAAGTGTTGATTCTAATTCTTTATTTTGTAATTCAACCTTGTTTTTGTTATTCTTTAAATCTTGAGTTTTTTGTGTAAAAATTGATTCCCTTTCAATATTTAAATTTAACAAGAACTTTAAAATTTTAATCATTCTTCGATATAAGATTCTACAACTCATACCTTGTGAGAAACACCATTTCCCAAATCTTGGGAAAGTTACTCTATATGTAGTTGCCTGTACATCTTCATCTTTATCAAAAAGAAATGAAAATAATAATTCTAAAGTGGTTTCAAACTTTTCATTGTTGTTATAATACAATAACAGGTATCCCAATTGCTTTGACGATTCTCTCCTCACTTGTGGATTTGGGTCGTTTCCCAAACTTCGTAAAATGGATAGCATCAATGAACTACGTAACTCAGGATTTACAAATTCTGCAAGTTCGCCGCATGACTGTGCCACTAATAGCCTTCTTTCTTCATATTTATGATTTATTTGGCTCCATAATTGTGGGAGAAGTTCGGTTTCCACCCGTTGATATCCAATTGTTGATGCAAGCGCAGAAAAGCCATCAATAATTATTTGTCTTTGTCTTTCATTTGGTCTGGAAATCAAATTAAATAATAAATGAGTTAAATGATCTCTTTGTTTTGGATCGGGATTTTGTCTATTTATTTGAATTTTTTGGTTTGTATAAAAAAAATATATAATTTATTTATCATTATATTCATAATTATTGCTTATTAATAAATAAACAAAACTTTTTCCAGATATTTCTTATCTAAATAAATATGTAACGAGAAATTTTTGATGATTATCAATTTTAAATATTTTTTTTTTTTTTAAAAAAAATACTTTTGAAATGTTATTGAATTAGATTATATTCTAATTCATATTAAGGTAATTGATGACGAAAAGTGGTTATTAATACCAAAAATAGAAAACTAATTTTTTTCATCACAGTTTGTATAAATTTGAGAAAATTTTTATCAGTTTTTCTTTAGTACTTCTTTTCATTAACTAGTGTCTTGGTGTTCGCATCTAATACCAAGTATCTTAAAATGATTTTTTTTTTTTTTTTTTTAGTTTTCATTTGGGAAATATAAAAAATAATAAAGAAAATTCCAACTTATTTTTCTCAAATAAAAAGAGGTTTTGATGATCACCTGTATTATCATGATATTAGAAATAAATTCGCGAAAAATCGAAAAAATCCCGTGTATTCCAACTTTATCGTGAAAAATCATAAAATCACCTTAATATACAAAATCATAATAAAAAGAAAAATCGTGATAAAAAGAAAAATTATTTTTTTGAACTAGCTTAAAAAAATTTCAAGACTTTTACAAAGCCTCGGTACGTTTACAACGCCCTTTCCACTTTAAAAATGTTAGAAAGGGTTTGAAAATGTTTTAAAGCGTCTGAAAGTGTTTGAAAGGTTTGAAAGACATAAAACTTTATAAAAGGCATCGATTTTTGTAACTAAAAGAAAAGTTTTCTTTTCATTTTTTTATTTTTTCAAAATTTAAAAATTCCTTAAATGAATTTTATGATCAAACAAATAATCATCTGTTTCAAACAGTGTAATTTAATCTATAATTGATGTGATTTTTTAAAATGGGGGTATTTGCCTTTTTAAGTTAAATAATCAAACAGTAGAGATTGGTGTTTTCATTTTTGTTAGTTAATTTTCTTAACAAAAACCTCTAACCTCTAGTTGAGTTTTCTGTCCAATACAAAGATAATCAAAAAAGATGAATAAAAAGAAAAAAACAAGATTTATAAATAATCATTATAATTAGTGATAGTGTGAATAGGTTAATGAGAAAGCTTTTGAAAAAAAAATAACCATCCCCTTTAAACTTGTATAGATTAAAGAAAATAATTATAAAAACGAAGTTACATTCTTTAAAGAATATATGGGGGGTTGATAGTTTTATAAGCATTTTTTATACAGTGTAATTTCTAATAAACTATTTTCTAGTCAACCTGATCCAGTTGTAAGGGACGTATTGCACTTGTTTCAAGGTTTTGAATGGATATTAGAAGGAAAAATTTTCTTTTAAAAATTTCAAAATTTAAATAATTTTTTCACATTTTTGATTTTTTTAGATTTTTCTTCCTTTTTTTTTTAGGAAGTAATTTCTATACAAATTTTTTTTTATTGACAAGATCTATAATTACAAAAGAAAAAAATGTTATTCTATTTTATTGAAACAGTGAAAATGATTGTAGAAAAAAAATATTGGTTTCTATTGGGATTATCTTTGATCTTCAATATAAGATCAATATGAACATTCATGTTTTTTCTCGATAGTTTCCGTAAAGAATTTTAGGTTTTCAAATTTTTCAGAAAATCTATTAGATTGATTAGATTTACTTCCTATGACTGAATATTGACTATTTTTTTGATGTGTATTATTCTACCTATTTCTAATTTATTCTTCAAAGATCAATTATATAAAATAATTGATATTTGGAAATTCTTTTTGTTAGCTTAAACAGAGTTTATGCACAACAATCAACTAATAAACTATTGATTTATCTTTGGTTATTACGTTTGTTGACGTCAAGGATCAATAGATTAATCAACAAAATCAAAACAAAATTCATAGATTTTTCCATATAAAAGTCTAGAATACGCGATAACATAATTCTTTTGTTTAAATGTCATTCGTTTTGTGAATAACCTAGCTTTTTTACGAAAAGATATTTCCTCACAGAAAATTCAATTCTATCGAAAAAGTATTGTAAAATAAATCAATTTTGAATAAAAAAATAATCATTTTTTAGCATTCAGAGGTTTTTGTTAAACTTTTGAATTTTTTAGAATTACCAAATTATTAGATTAATCAAATTTTCATTGGAGATAACTATTTATAATATAATAAATTTTTTGTTGATCAAAAAAACTGATCTTAAATACAAATTTATTTTTTTGTTAATTTAAAAATCAATCAAAGTAAAATCACCAATGATCAGATCAAAATAATTCTTGAATTTTATTTTGTTTTAATTGGCCAATTTATCTCTCCTTTTCATCAACTCAAATAACAACTTGTGACAAATTATCATTTCTTAATATATCGTTGTAACATTATATATTACAATAAAAAAAAAACCTTTCTATATTATTAACTCTATTGGGTTCTATATTTGATTGTAACCAGTTACTTAAACAATACTCTAAAGTATCTGCAATACAAAAGAAGATATTTTGGTTTTTAAAGTTTTTCAAATAAAGAACCATACAATGAACAGATGATTAATAATTATAGTTTGAAAATCTTCTTATCTTTTTTTTTGTTCTTCTTCTTTTCTTAACTTGACATTTTAGCGAAATATCAATACTAAAGTCTATGGATGTTTTTTTTTTTTTAATTGAACACTTTGATATAATGGAAATCTCTCTTTTTTTATTGTTTATTTAAAATTTGAAGAAGTGTACATTAGACTCTTCGTTTTACTTTAATTTCCTCAAAAGTAATTTAAGAGTAAAAATTTAGATTTCACGATTTTCCAAGGGAAAGACATATCCAAATTTTCTTTATGGTTAAAAAGCAAAAACAAAAAATTGAAAAGAAAAAAAGGAAAAAAGAAGAAAAAAAATTAAAATTTAAAAATATTTTATAAGAAACAAAAAAAAAAAATCAAAAAAAAATATCAAATATAGCAAGTGATGTCGATCTGAAAAATATAGCATCATTTTTTATATTTTTTCTAATATTTTTTCTTGAGAAAAATAACAATGATATCTTTAATTAAGAACACCCAAAATCATAGCCACGATAGTTTTGGTTAATTTAATAATTTGATAATTGATCATGAATGTTCATTTGGGTATAGTTGTTTAATATTTGTAATTTCTATTTTCTTTTTGATCTGATTTACTTTAAACCTGTAGTATTTTTTGTCTTTGCTTTTAGGTTTTTATTTTCAAGTTACTCGTACTTTTCTGTTTCAGTATCTTCAGTATTAGTAAGTAACTACTTGATCTTTTTTCTTTTTAACTCTTCTTCCCGATATAAAGAAAACTTATCGAGGGAAAAAATAGAAAATAATCTCAATTTCTCTTTATTGTTGAGAATTTAACTTGTTAAAGATAAAAAACCTTTTTTTAAAAAATTCTTCTATTCTTGATTTCAGTACATTTTTTTGAATTGATTTTAATTATTTGTTTTTGACTCAAAATTTGGAATTTTATTTATTTTTTAAAACAATAATTTTTCTTGTACTTTCTTTTATTTTTTTGTATTTTTACTGAAAGGTATAAATAAAGATACAATTAAGAATTTAAAAGCTTTTATTTTGGTTTTATTTCACAAGAAAATAATTTTTTTTTAATTGATGATTTGAAACAATAAGATCTTGAAATTGAATTTGTATTTTTTCAACAAACCCTATTATTAAATGTGTTTTAAATGAGAAAAACAGTAACTTTTTCACTAATAAATACTTTTCCAAAAAAAAAAAAAATCACTTCTTCAAAAAAACCTGACTTTTTCATGAAAAGGCACTTATTTGGCGAAAAAACTATTTATTTGTGAAAAAGTGTTTATTGCCGAAAAAATGAGTCTTTTGTGAACAAGTACCTGTTTTTACAAGTTTGTCCCATTTAGATGAAAAACTCGGGTAAAATTTTTAATTTGATCATTGGTTTCTTTTTTTATTATTTTTTAAAAGAATAACTTTTTTTTCAAGAAAATTTTTTTTGATCAAAAATAAAAATTTTCATTTTAAAAATATCGTTGAATTGGCATGAATTTTCATCAACTATTATATCGCGATTTAATTTTTTATCACAATATTTAAGCAATTATCGTGATTTTAAAGACATTTTTCGTGAATTTATGGAATATCACATTATTCAAGACTCCATAATAATTTTTTCAAGAAAAATTGGATCATCATGTTCGTAAAAATCAAAAACACTCAAAAAAATATTGGTGAATTAACTTTTGTGATTTCTGTAAAAGGTAATATTCGCAAAATTGACATTGCTAAATCATCTTTATTTTATTATTAGAACATCATTTGATACTTTTCGAAAATGTTTTGTTGAAAAACAAAAAGTTTTTTCGTGATTTCTGATGTTTCAAATTTGAAACTTTCATTTTTTTTCCTTTTCAAACAAATCCCTTAAATATTTAATATGAACAATGAGTTACATTAAAAAATTAAGCTAAAAAAGAGTAGTAATATAAGAATCTCAAAAGGTTGAAAACTTTAATGTAATTCATTTCTATGATTTCTGTGGTTTCTGTGTTTGTGAAAATATAAGAAAATAAACATTTAAATAACAATTAAAAAAAAAACATGATCATTGATAATTTCATTCTGAGATCTTATTGTTGATTGTTTATAGGAAAACTTTGAATTGAAGAAATTCAAAATTCATGAAAATTTCAATTTATTTTTCGAATGAAAGTTTGATTAAAAATGAGAAACGAGATGATGGTTTTCTCGTGTAAATCTCTTAAGAGGGTTTTGTTAACAAAACCGTAATAAGATGATTGTTTAGTGTATAATTAAAGTTTAGTTGTATAGAATGTATTCTTTTGGAAATAAAATTAGATTTTCTAAAAGACAGATATGTCCTTAATAAAATTAAGCACTATTATTTTCTGATTAATATTTTTTGAAATCTATCTTTATAACTTAATTCAATTAACCACGGGTATAAAATTTTTTAGAATAAAAATACTCTCAACTTTTGAATATCGAAAATATTTTTTGAAATTACTGTGCACTTTTTTATTTTTTTTTGAAAAATTGGTGTTGAGAAAATTTTGAAATCATGGAATAAGTTAGTATATTAAATTAGAATATTTTTCCAGAGAGTTTATCTTTTTAGTTTAACTTTTTTTTTTTAATTTTACCGTTTAAAAATAAAAAAAACATTTGAAGACCAAATTAGTCCCTTTTGTGAGAATAAAATTCCCATAATTTAGAATTTGTTTTAGTAAATGAGTTAAAATAAGATATTGTATATAAAAATATACATAATTTCAACTTTGAATTCAATGATTTTGGCAAAAAATGTTTTCAAGAAAAAGTTAAATGGAAACTTTATTTATTTTTATTTTTTCATTTAGTTTTTTTGGGTTGTAGGGACATATTTGGACAAGAAATTGGAAAAAATTTTCACTTCACTTTCCTGCTTCATTTTTCTTTTACTCAAAAAGTGAAGGTTTTCAAAGAAACTAATAGATTGTAATTTGTGATCTCTTAATGTTTATTGTTTGTTTCTTTTTGGTTCTATATATTGATTCTATATATTTGATGAATTAAGAATCCTAAAATGAAAGTCGGTTTTCTATATTGAAAAAAGATAATCTGACTGAAATTTTATCCAATTTAAATTTCAAATACCAGAAAGAATAAAAAGAAAAATAAATAAAGCTAATTAATTACCTAATTACGGTAAGGAAGATTGGAAGTAATTCTTTTCGAGTTTTCAAAAGTACATTTTGAATAATATGTGGTAAGGATTCTGAAACAACCTTGACTAGGCTTTGTTCAGAATCATCATAAATAGCAACTCTGGCCATTCTTCCCCTGAGATTATTCTCATTTTTTGATTTTAAATGTCGATCTTTTTTCAATTTGGATGGTAGAACTATTGGATATTTTGATAAGTCCAATTTTTCATTCTGTTTTTTTTCATCTTTTGAATTTTCTTGTGTTGTACTATTTTTGTTTTCGTTTTCTGTTTGTACTTTGTTTTCGTTTTTTTCCTCCTTTTTTTTTTTTTTTTCTTGGTTTTCTTTTTCTTGATCTTGTCCTTTCTTTTTTTCGACCTTTTTCTCTTTTTTTGTTTCCTTCTTTTTTTTTTTTTCTTTTTTTTCTTTTTCTTCTTCTTGTTTTTCTTGTTTTAAATTTTCATTAAAGCTTTCCAACCTTTGAATTGTTTTTTGTCCTTCCTGAATATGCTTTTCAAATTTGCTACACTTTTCCTCAAGTTTATTTGTTTCCTTTGTTTTTAGCTCTAATGATCCTAAAAGAGATTTTTTTTCCTTTTCTTGTTCTGCTAACTTTTTTTTTAAATTTTCGATCGTTTTTTGGTTTCTGGAGTTTTGTTGGATTGCTTTCTTGATTTGATCTGTAATTTTGCTGTTTGATTGGTATGCCCGAAAGATTTTTAATAAAGTAATATTTGAATTATTCTCCAAAATCCATTCAGTTGGTTCCTCTAAATCTTGTTCATCAACATCGTCAAGCATTGTTATAGTTGTTGCAGTGTAGTCTCTTTCTATTAAATATTCCTTGATAAGATAATTCAAATTTTCTGTTTCAAAAATTGAAATTTGCTCGTTTTGTGTTTGCTTGTTGGGATTGATATCCAGAGATTTTAATTCTTCAAGACATTTTTTATTTTGGTTTTCAATTTCATTTTGAAGTTGTTGGTAATCATTTGTTACATTTTGTAAAATAGTCTTTGTTTGTTCAAGTTCGGTTTTTGTTTTTTTCAGTTCGTTTGACAAAGAATTGGTGTCTTGATTGCTTTTTTTCTGTTTTGTTGTTTCTTTTTCTTTCTTTTTTCTATTAAAGATCGACATTAATTTTTAAGAAGTAAAGATCAATCAAAAAGAAATTTTAAGAAAAATGATTTTAATTTCAATTTATCAAAATTGATGAGTTACTTCCTTTTAATTGTGTCTAAAGTTTTTTTCTAGATTAAACTCAAAGAAAATGCTATTCAATTTTGATTATTGAACCAATTGTCATATTATTTTTATGTAGTGTAAGGAAACTGATAAATTCGAATAAAATTCTCAAAAATTTTTAATTCAATTTCCATTTTTATAAATCTTCGAACTGTTTCTTATCAAACAGTCCACTACAAAGAATATTTTGAAGAACAACTATTTTTACAGAGTTTCTTAACAGTTCACTTCATAAAATGCTTTATTCCAAGGTTGAACATAAAAATTTCCAAACCTTTATTGTAATTTATCAGTATTGGTAAATATTATCAGTTTTTACAAAATTACAAATCTCCATCAAGAAGGTTGCGGAGTGGCTACATTTTTAGGAAGTTCGTTTTGCCACTTGACTAAAGAAACCATTTATATCATTGAATTGATATAAAAGAAAATATTATTTCATAAAAGTATCAAACTTGTTGTATTCTATCATAAACTATCTTTCATAATAATTGGCCCATTAAAAATCAAATTTTAAATAAAAATATTTTTAATAATTGAAGTTATCTATTATAATATAAAAATTTAGATTTTAATATTCAATACTATACTCAAGAGATATTTTTTTTTTTGTCTAAAAATAAAAGAAAGAAAAATAAAAAAAACTGTTAAAAAAAAGTTGGCCATTTATTTTAAAAGAAGCATTATATGAAAAATAGACAATTTAAAAAAGTAAAAAAACCCATTTATCGATTCTCCTTCTATTTGAATAACTAAATCTAATCTCTTTTTCATATTTGAAACCAAATTTTTCATTAATTCATCTGTTAATTCTTTCAAATTTTTCATTTTCATTTTCCATTTTAACAAAACAAAGTTGGAAAAATAAAAAAGAGAAAAAATGATTTATTTGCAAACTTTACATTGTGAGGGGAAAAACTTCAAAACGATACAAAAGCAATTCATTATTCAAATGTAAGGTGGGCCATTTATTATGAAATTTAGTTTATTTCTTTTTTTTCTTTGAAATTGTTTTCAAGGCTTTGACGTGTACAAAAGAGATGTCTAAAGTTAAAATAAGTTGCAATAGATCGTCATTGTATTTGTGTTCAATGATTCCAATTTCTCGAAAAAATCGATTATTAAACTTTAACTCTTCTAAAAGTGCCCAATATTTTTTTTTCATTATATAACAAATTATTTTTTATTTATTGACCTTTAGAAAATAAATAAAGTAAAAAATAAGTTGAATAATATATATTATAAAACTTTTGGTATCCAGTAAAAATTTAATCTAGTCAACTGATATCTTTTCATAAAAATTGAGAAATTAAAATACTTTGTACCCCATTGAGAAAAAACAACAAGTTTCATTTTGATCTTTGAATTGAAAATCAAGAAATTATTATTAGAAATCAATATCCCTTTTCTACAACCATTTTTACTTGTTCAATAACATTAGAGTAACAATTTTTTACCTTGTAACTATAGATCTTGCAATTCTAAATAAAAATATTGTAGAATAATAAGGCCTCAAAAAAAACTTGAAAAAAAAAGAAAAATTTCAAAAAAAGGAAAAATGATTTATATTTTGAAATTTTATTAATATTTGTTTTTCTTCAAATAACTATTCAAACCCTTTAAATATATTGATTCATATATTAAAATTTTTTCCATTTGGCTAAAAAATAATTTAAATTAGTCCAAATATTTTTTTTAAAATTTTTTATCATACATTTAAGGGATTAGTATCTTGTATGAAGTCTACAATGAAAATATTTTGTTGTTGGCTAAAAATAATATGAGTGTGCCATAATTGTTATATCTCTAAAAATTAAATTATTCTAATAGCAAAAAAGTTGTACTTGATCAATTAAAACGTATTTTTGTATTAGTTAACATCTGAAACAAAATTAGAAAACAACCTGAATGTAGAAATATATATATATATATATATATATATATATAAAAAGGTTGTATTATCAATGTTCAGAATCCAAAGTAAAAAATTCTCTTTTATATTTATTTTTTTTTTAAATTCTATAAACAATTATCTTCGTGGATAACATTTGTTAAAATCTTTGTTTGTTGATTTTTCTGATTCTTTATACAAGCTTATAGGAAAATATTAATTTTATTTCCTTAATCTTCAACTGTATAAAAAGCACAAAATCAGGTTATACATTTTTTGATTCCTAGTACTTTTGGTACTATTCTGGTTATATTTAAAAGTGCAATTATTCAAATTTTTTTCGATTTTTCCATTTACAATTTTTTAAATAATGTGTGTTCACCACTTATAATCTCAGTTTCAAAATATTCTCAGTATTTTTTATTTTCTTGTTCCAATGCAACATCCATTTCACCAAATAGTATACCTAAATTCAAATCAATTTTTAATGTAAAACTCCTTGATATTTTTAGTAAAATTTAAATTATTAATACAATTAGTTGAATATTTTTCGTAATATTTCAATTTTTTTGAATTTTTTGTTTTTTTAATTTTTAAATTATCTATGAAATTAACTCAATTTTTTGAGATAGATTTTGCGATTTGATCCTTCATTTTTAGATTTTTTTTTTAAATAATAGAACTTCAAGAATTCAATATCATATTTGATTATCGTTTATTATCAGTTTATTAGATTGTTTAATGTTTGGTCTTCTATATAAACCGTAAAAACACGCTATTTATTTGGAATACAGATTAAACTTTTCTGCATGATTTATTTTGACAACAGTACTTTATGTTATCTTTTACAATAATAAAATATTTTCTTTTTCAGATTTTATATTTATTTTGAAACTCTTCCAAAGTTCTGGAAATTCAATTACAATGAGAAAAAATTAAAAAAAATGCGAAAAAATATGAAAAATTTTCAAAATTTTTGTTTTGAGAATTATTTAGATAATTTGACTCTATTTGATCGATCTCTTCTCAAACAAAAGTGGGCATTAAAGATTATTTTTCAATACTATTAATGAATAGGTCGTCCTTAAATGTCAAACTGCATTAAGAGTAAAACATTTAACAAGAAAAGCTGTTTTTATTTTAAAATAGATTTCCTCACCCAAAAAGGAAATGTAAACTATCGTGGTGACAGATCCAGTAATAAGTCAAATAAGAAAGCTGAAAAAACGAAAATATCATTCACTAAATTGGAAATCATTTTTTATCTTCTGTTTCCAAGATTTTTAGATGTCTTCAAAAAAGGTATGAACCCAAATTTCAAAAAAAAAAACACACGTTTCTCTTTTTTGATGGATTTAATCATTTAAATTTCTTTTTCATTGAAAAATAACAAACAAAAAAACAAAAAAAAAAAAATTAATTTTTAAAAAAGAAAAACAAGGTCACGATCAGACTACCAAATGGAAAGTTAAAAAATTACTTTTTAAACCCAAACAAAACCACTGTTGGACAATTAAAGGAGTATATTTTCAAAGAAAGCCCGATCTTATATGAAAAATACCAATTATTCGGCTGTTTTCGACAAAAAAGAAAAGATGTCTTTGATGATGTGGAAGGTGAATTTTTTGATGACAATTACATTTTAGGGCAGTACTCCAGACTCAATTTGGAATTAAGGAAAAAATGCCCAGAAACAATCAGGGTCGGAATTCCTGATGAATTGTCAAGCTCTTTAATTGAGACACTCACTTTTCCAACATCTTTATCTGTGAAAGAGATCATAACAAAACTGTCAATACCCAAGCTCCAACAGTCTCATAAGCTTGCACTGGTACTAAGGAAAGAGGAAAAGATTAAAGAGGAAAACAACAAAGATGAGAAGGAAGATGCAATTATACCTTTTTTTCCAATTGAAAATATAAAAACAAGATTGTCCTCAGAGGGGATAATGAAACAATTGGTTCGTTCAACAAATGTTTTTGGTATTTACTTGGAAGCTGAAGATTACCCTCTAATGAATTATCTTTCTGTATTTATGGTAAATCTCCTTTTTTTTTTTTTATTTTTTTTCACATTTTTTTTTTTTATTTTCTTTTTTCTTTCGTTTTTTCCTTTTAACAAGATCCATTTACTTTACATATTTTTCCTAAAGTGAGCTGAGGAAGATCTGAACAATTCAATTACTATTTGTTGCAAAATAAATGGAACAAAATTTTCATTCAGCTTTCCAAAAATAGCAATTTATAAATCTTGTAAAATTTCAAATTTTTAATTCAAAAAATCAGCTTAAATTATTAACCCACCTTTTGAGAGAATTGGGGATTTTCTAGATTTGTTTTATTTCTTGGATTTATAATTTTTGGAAATCTGAATGAAAATTTCGATTTTTTTTCTTTTACAATTAAGAGTAACACTTTTTACCAATCCTGATCTCTCAAACAACCGTTTTTTTTTTCATTTTGCGAATTTTCAACATAAAATTTTAATTTCTTTTGGTTAATTGATTGGCAAACACCATAACCATTTTCACAAAGTTACAACCAAAAGTTTTAATAAGTTTTCATAAAAAGGTTTAACAATTTTAATTACTGGTATTTGAATTCTAAATGGGAAAAAAATTTCACTTCATTTTCATTTTCTTTTCAAACAAATTTTCAAAAAATAGATTGTAATTTGTGGTCTCTATTTATTTATTTGGTACTTTTTGGTTCGATATATTGATTCAGTAAATATAATGAGTGTATCGAAGAAACCCCAATCAAAGTTAGATTGAAGAATTGAAAAAGGGTAATGAGAAGAAATTTTTTTTTCCGTTTAAATTTCAAATAAAGTAGTGAAAAAAATACTGGGCATGAAAATAATACCGGACAAGCTTTTTAATTGTGAATATTAGGAAAATTGTTGTGTAATTTCTTTTATTTTAAACAAATCCTTTTTTTAAGAATCAAACTTTTAAAATTATAACTCATCCACTTATTAGAATGATGATTAATGAAATTACACTTGTTCAAAACACTATTCAACCAATCAACCAAAAAACAAGAATAAAAAATTATCATTTTCCAAACTCTAGTAAACCTCTATAAAACCCGATTGTATTTCAAAAAAAGTTGATCAACATATGGCTATCAAACAATTACTCAAGTATTCTAGAGACACCATACTTTAATGAACTTTCGGAAGGTTTATTACTAGGCTCATAAAAAAATTTGTTATTTATAAAAAGGATTTGATTCAAAATAAAGGAAATTACACTAACAATTTCCCTAATACTCACAATTAAAAATCTTGTCCGGTATTATTTTCATGTCCGGTATTTTTTTTCTAACATACAAGAAATAAAAATTGTTAAATATTTTTATGATGAATTATTGGTTTTTTTAGTTCCCACTTGTTGAAATTAAGCCCACCAATTCTTTCATCTGATTTGTTTTTTATTGGTTTTTGTATAAAATATTCGAAATGTCAAATTCTAAATTAAAAAATTAAAATTTTATATCCAAGTTCAATAAGGGAGGCTTAATTAAATCTCAAGAAATATCATTTTTAATTTTACTTTGTGTTTTTTCAACTAATAATTCGAAAAATATTATGGAACATGAAATAAAAATTTTCATTTATTAATGGGAAAATAACAGCAAAATCTATTGTAACACTAAGGATCAAAGTCAATTAAAAATGAAAAAAGATTATTTGTTAATTGATCAATTAAAATTTAAAAAGCATTTGAAACAGAAATCAAAAAATTGGTAAAGCACAACATTCCTTTTGGAATACTATTATAAACTTTTCTAAAAAAAAAAAAAAAAATTAATAAAGTAACCTTCTTCATAATCAAACATAAATTATTTCTCTCAAGGAAAATTATTTCAATGCTGTCTTTTTTTAAAGAAATATAAAAGTCAAAAATAAATTTTTAATTTAATTTTTTTTTTTGAAAAGATCATTTTAAAAAATTTTAAAGTTACATACAAAAGCTGTTTTTAAATAAACAAAGCATTTTAGAATATTATTTTCTTACTATAGATATACAAAAATGTTTTGGTTCTTTACAACACTCATTAATATATCAATCTATTAAAAAAATTATAAAAAATGAAACAATCAAAAAATTGGCTAATAAGATATTCTAAAAAAGAGGGAATTGGTGTTTATCAATGAGATCCATTCTCATCTATTCTCTTCGCATTTCTATCTCATTTTCGACTAGAAAAATTCAAAAACTTTAGCTTTCCATGTTCAAATGTATGCAGATGATCTTATTCTTATTATGAAAGGGCCATTAATCTCTCTAAAAATTAATTTAGAAAGGATTTTCAAAATAATAAAAAGATTCGGGATGAACCTACATCATAAAAAAAACTAAATAAAAAAAAGAATTAAAAGATATTTCTTATCTTGAAATTTGGTTCGAAAAAAAACGCACATCTTGAATATAATTTCATAAAAGTAGAAAAGTCCTTGGAAACACTTTATCAATTGTTTCAAAAAAATAAACTCAACAATGGAGTCAAAATAACTTCTTTCAAAGCTCTAATTTTAAGTCAACTTTATTATGGTATCAAAATATTTGATTTGAAAAAAAGAGATTTTAAAAGAATTGATAGATTTATCAATAAATCAGTTCAAATTTTTTTACAAATTAATATTCACTCACCACAGTAAATTTATAAAACTGAAGCAAAAATTGATCTTGCTCGATTAAAAATATACCAAAGAAAATATAAATTGATAGAAAAATTAGATTTCTTAATTTTAAAAAAATTAAAAATGGTTTTAAATTTCTTAACACTGGGAAATGAAGAATATTAATTGGTATACTGTGGAATTAAAATTATTGGATTGGGGATTAAAGGCTTTTCGGTTAACCAAATTGGAAAATTCAACTCGTTGGAAAGTTCAACAATATCTAAAAATTATCAAAAAATCAAATTGCACTATAAAAAACAAAAATTTATCAAAATGGAAAGCTTCAAAAAGAATTCTAAAATTTCGAAATTTTACTAATTGTTTAAATAGGTACTCTTATGTAACAAACAAAAATAAAAATAAAAATTGTGATTTATGTAAATAAAAGTTAAATATTGATATCACTAAAGACTTTGATCAAACAGCCATGTCGCCAGTGCCGTAAAAAACCTAACGGCGGTTTTCCATAATTCAAAAGAATTGAGAAAAATCTATGATTTTCCTTTATTCTTTTGAATTCTGAAAATCTTATGAAAGTTTCTACAAGTGCCTAACTTTTCCAGAATCTAAAAGAATAGAGTAAAATCTTTAATTTTACTCCATTATTTTAAAATTCTGGAAAACCCAACGTTAACTGTCTCGATTTTTTTTAATTTGAAAAATCTGGATATCTGAATTTTATAAAAATAATAAAAAAATTAATAATATCTCTGATATTATTAATAAAAAAAATCCATCATTTATGTTATCATTATTAAGGAACAAAAAAAAATTTATGATTCCTTAACAAAATTTCAAAAACATTTTTAAATAAAAATTTTGAAAGTGCCTTAGAGTGACGCAGAGTGTCGTAGAGTGTCTAGGTTTTCTGTTTTATCTATTAAGTGATCTAGGTTTTTTTTGAGGTTTTCAATTTTATTTGTTAAGTGTCTAGTCATTTACCAAATAAATAGAAAACTCAAAAAAACCTAACGAAAATATATTGATTTTTTTTTTATAAACAGAAAACTCAGGAAAAGTTAATTGTTTTTTTTTTTAATTCTTGCTTTTGTTTATAAAATCAATTGATTTTTTAATCAAAACAAAAATTAAAAAAAACATATTGGCAATTTTTTTAAATTTGTGAAATAAAAAGCAAATTCATGAAATTTTCTTTTTATTTCCCAAATTAAAAAAAAGTTAACGAAAGTTTTCCGGGATTCAAATGAATTGAGTAAAATCATAGATTTTACTCAATTCTTTTAAATTCTGAAAAAACCTAACTACACACTGGAGAAAAGAAATTTTCTCTCTTCAAAAATAAATAAAATAAAATAAAATAAACAAAGCATTTCAGAGGAAAGAAAAAATGTACTGAATTTTTTCTTTTTACCTTTTTAAGATTGAAAAGCAAGTACTTTAAGAACGAAATAAATTAAGTCTCTCAAGAAAATAATAAAAAAAACTCATAAAACCTATTTACTTGACAACTTACTGTTTACTCTCAATTGCATGCTTCTCAAGTTTATATTTTGAGATCAAAAACACTAAATAATCACAAAAATAACAACAAACATTTTAATATTATCATCAATCTCAAGCCTAAACAACGTCCAATTACATTATAATACAAAAAAAAAATTTTTTTTTTTTAATACTTTTTATTCAAATTTTTCAAACAAATAATAATAATTATAATTTTTCCTTTTTTTTTTAATTCAAAAAAATAATAAAATAAATAATTTTTTTAGCCATTAGGTTATACAAAATTAATGATTGAACCAAAGCCAATGTTAATTTATTTAAATTTACCATCTTTACCAGTTTTTCCTGTGATTGTTTTACCAATTATTAGTATTCATGATTTTTCAGAAAGCATTCGAAAATATTATCAAATTAAAGGGTTTTTAAAAAATAATGAAATTGATTATAGTGTATTTCATTTAGTTTATGGAGAGGATAACGAAAAAAATGAAATGGTGCTAACAGAGGTATTACCATTGACATTTAAAAAATCATTTCTTGAAAATATGGTTCAACCGAATAGTCATATTAAAATGATCCATTCCAATAAAAATTCCATTTCGAATATTAAAAAAGAATCAAAAAATGAAAATGCACATCCCTTAATTAATGATAAGGTAAATTTATGGGACGAAATAGGTTCTAAGACAAGAAATATTGTTTGGAATGTGAATAATAATGGGAATCAAAAAAATAAAAATGAGAATAATAAAAATGATAATAATAATAATAATAAAGAAAGCAAAATATATCATCGTATCCAAGCGGCAAGTTTAAATAGGACGATTTCAATCTTAACGTCACCAAAGACATTTTCTAAAGATCTTTTTGAAGTCTTTTTAGAAACACTACTATTAATCTCGTCTGATTTAGTCTTAATTAAATTCATTGAAAGATACTATGTACCAGAAATCCACCCACGTACTAAAAAGCAAATCCCACAAAAGCTTGCCATTCAGGTCAAATATTATGTATTTGAAGCGTTACAAACAATAGTTCAGAAATATAAATATTTGGTATCAATTAAAGGAAGAGAATTTCTGACTGAATTTTTACAAAAGGCATTAGAAAATGATCAAAACAATAATAAAATTAAAAAATTTATCAAAATAATTACAGATGAATTGGGTATTGAATACATTTTGCCGAAAGATTTTACTTTTATTGATGAAGAATTAGAAGAGCAGAAGAGAAAGGAGGAAGAAGAACAGAAGAGAAGGCAATTACAAAGGGAAAAGGAAAGGGAAAAGGAAAGAGAGAGGGAAAAGACTTTATCCAAAAAAAAAAATAAAAAGCAATTAAAAAAGTCTATTAAAACAGGGGGCTTTGGAAGCCAGGATGTTTTGCCAACAATAAAAAAACCGGAAATATTCATGCCAAAAGAAACAAACATTGTCAAGCTGGATCTAATGAAAATCCATTCTTTGGAGTTTGCTAGGCAGCTTACTTTATATACCTTCAAATTGTTTTCACAAATAAAGCCAACAGAATTGTTTGATAAGGCTTGGTCGAACCAAAACAAAGAACTAGTTAGCCCAAATATAATTGCCCTAACAGAAAAGTTTGATCAAATATCGGGATTGGTTGAAACCGAAATCTTAAAGGAAAGCTCGAAAAAAAAGAGAATTAAAAGAATTGAAAAAATCATTCAAATTGCAATGCATTTAAGACAATTAAACAATTTTGAAGATTTAATTTCAATATTCTGCGGTTTGGAATCAGCCGCGGTCAGTAGATTAAGAAGTTGCTGGTCAAAAATTTCCTCGACTTATTTAAATTGGTTTAAAAAAACTTCCGAAGAGCTTAGATTGACAGACTCAATAGGCCTAAAAAAAATATTTAAGCAATCCGATCTTCCATTAATCCCTTATATTGGCGTTTTTTTAACAGATATTACCTACATTGGCGATTTAAATTCGAGAATTGAAAATGGTTTAATTAATTGGATCAAAATAGTTAAATATAGTGATATTTTTAAAACTATAAAGCATTTCCAATCTGCTCAATATCATTTTGAAAAAATTAACTTAATTCAAGAGTTTTTCTTGTCTTATAGGATAATGGGGGAAGGGGACAGATGGGAAACAAGTTTAAAATTTGAAGCTTGGAAAGAAAAGGATTAAAAGTGCTTTTTTTTAAGATTTGAAAATCTTTTATATCTGTTTTTTTTTTATTATTATTTTATATTTATTTTTTCTTTTTTACTTTTTTTCCTACTAAATATTTATATTTAAACCATTTTCCAGCAAAATGAACACAGTTGTAATGGTATAATACATATGTTTTAAGGATTTGAATGGATATTAGAAGAAAAAATTTAATTTTGGAAATTTTCAAAATTGAAATCATTTTTTTCAAATTTTTGTTTTTTTTTTTTTTTTTTATTTTTTTTTTTATCCCTTAATTGTTTTGCAATTTTTTTATATGTCAAAACCTATAGTTACTAAGTTAAAAGTGTGTTATTTAGGTTTTATTGGAAGTGTGAGAATAATTGTAAAAAAATCATATTGATTTATATTGGGATTTTTATTTGGATCTTTGATCCTGATAATTGTTTAATATATGTGAAAAATTTTCACTTCATTTTCTTTTCCTTTTTCAAATAGAGACCACAAATACCAACACACTTCGTTTGGAGACTTGGTTTCTAAAAGAAAAGACTGGAAAATGAAGTTAAATTGTTTTCTAATTATTATTAAAATACCAGTTGAGATCAAAATTAACAATGTTGTTTTACTTAATGGATTCCATAAGAATTTGAGTTTGTCAATTTTTTAGAAAATCTATTGATTTATTAGTTAAATTTTAAATTTGATATCAACAATTCTCTGATTTGTATTATTCCACTTATTTCTCATTTGTTCTTGAACTGGTGAATAAGAAAAAATACTAGATTTTTGAAAATTTTTTTTGGGTGTCTTTTAACAGAAATAATGTTTATAAAAGATTTATTATAAATAATTTTAATTATAATAATATATTTAATCATAAAAAAAATGTTCTTTATTTGGATTAACATAATTATTATTATTAATTTTTTTTTTTTTAATTTTAACCTAACACAATTAATAATAACTAGAAATTAAACTTAAAATATTTTAGCTTTTGACAAGTGAATATAAGTATTTAAAATCAATTTTTCAAAAATGTTAGCTCACTTAACAATTTTAATCTGAACTTTTTTATAATTTTTGTCCAAGATTCTTATTAAAAAATATTTTCAAATTTTTAGATTAGAATCATTTTTTTTAATTCGGTTAAATATTTTTTTTATTTTTCTTAATTTTTCTTAATTTTTCTTTTTTTTTCTTTTTCTTTTCTTTTCTTTTTCTTTTTCTTTTTCTTTTTGAGAAAGATCTGTTTGAAATAAAATAAATCTTCAAAAATAAAGATTAGGAAATTTAAGACTTTATAATATCCTAAAAAAAAGAAAATTAATTATCAGCAAAAAATCTTCTTGTTAACATTTTTTTTTGTAGCGGAAGTTAAGTAATTACAAATTGGAAATGCTAATTGAAAAAAATATAGTCTAAATTTTTTAATTATTGATTTTATTTCTTCTATTGCTCAAAATATGATGTTGTTAGAATTTTATAATGATTAAATGGTTAATTAGATATAATATTTAATTTATATTGTTCTCCAATACTAAAGAATATATTGTTATTTAATTTATTATTTCAATCAAGTCGGAATTTTTGAAATGGAGTTTATTTTACAAAATTTAAATATAGTTTAAACAGTCAAAAGAATCCCAATACAAGTTGTTGTAAATTTGAAATAATTTTGATTTTTCTAAAATATGAAAAGATTTTTTAATTTTTATTTTTTGTGTTAATTTAATTTTTTGAATTACTTAACTTGTTTCGCTCCATCAATTTTTTTTTTGTTCTCTCCAAATATTTTTAACACACCCATGATTTATTAGTATTGATAATTTAATTGTATTAAAAATTATTAATTAAATGTTATTTGAGTATTTTTATTAAAAAGAGGTGTTAATATTTTAATTAGTGGTTGGTTATTATTTGATATTTCTTCGAAAATTGATTAAAAAAGATTTTTTTTTTTACAAATTGATTTTAGGTATGTTAAAAATCTTGAATTGGGGGTTAGATATATATGTATGTGTATGCATATATATATATATATATGTATATATATATATATATATATATATATATATATATATATATATATATATTTACCAAAAGTCTCTTATATTATGTATCCCTAAGTTTTTAGGATTGATCTAAATTTACTCTACTCAAAAAAAAAAAAAAAAAAAAAAAAAAAAAAAAAAATAGAGATGGTTTTAATCAATTTAAAATGTTTTTAATACATTTATCTCTATCCCAGATTTGAATTATAATTAAAAAGTATAAATTGTCTACATATTATAATCTTTTTGATTTAATAAATAAAAAATAATGAGTTATTTTTTTCAAATTTTTTTTGAAGTGGTTATATTTTTATTAGAATTGTTCAAATTAGTATTTTGATAGCAAAAAAAGAATTTAAATCGAAAAATTCATTCTTAGTCTTTAATGTATGTAGTTAACTTTCTGAAAATATGTAACTAAATGTAAAAAATGAGGTGATCGGAAATTGTTATATTTTTTTTTTCAGATATAAATCCAAGTAGCATTAAATTTGGTTAAAAATGAATTAGATTGGTTTGTTAAAATTGAAAGTTTTATATAAATATTTTTCTAAAACTGCAATTTATCTAATGTAGAGAATTAAAGAAAAAAATTTTGTAAAATAATTTTAATTAATTTATTGAAATAGGATCTGTCGGAGTTAAAGTAATTGATTTGAAATTTTAAATTCAATTTTTAATATTATTCATAGTTAATGAAATAATTTTCGTATCTTTGATATAAATATTTGTTTTTGGATTTCAATTGTTTGTAAAAATATGTATAAACATTATTAATCTAAATTTAACCAGATGAGTTCTAAAATTTTGTTGTATGTAATTTTTTGTTAAATTTTCTTGTTATTTTTAAAATATTGAATATAAATATTTCAGAAAATAATTTATTAGTATTTTTAGGGTTTGTTAATTTCGATGTTTGTGAAGTATTTATATTTAGTAGCTCTGTTGAAATTATTTTACAAAAAGCATTTAGATTATTATTTAAGTTATATTGCTTATTAATTATTTTGTATATTTTATTTAAAAATTTTATCTTGTCGTAAAATTAATAAAGTGTGTTTATTTATTTTGTAAAATCGGATTCAATTGGTAAGTTAGTTTATTTTTGTATTTTTTATGTAAAAAAAATAATAAAAAAGTATTCAGCACCAAGTGTTCGCGAGAGGTTCCCCATCTCACTAACTAGCTTAGCCCTCAATTCGTTGATCTTCTGGGTTCGGAATGTGTCCAGGATTATTAAATTGGGTATGGCCGAATACACTTAATTAATTCAATAATTTAATTTTCGAAACTTTTATTATTTAAATATAAAATATTTGTAAAAAAAATTTTTTTTTAGAACCAAAAAAAAAGTTAATATTATAATAAATATAAATTATTAATTCAAAAATAACTCAAAAATGATAAACCACAAGCAACAAAAAAAAAAAAAAAAGAATGAGGTATTAAGTTAGGTATTACAACAATAAATAATGTAAAAAAACAAAATAACATAAATCAAGTTTTGATAAACTAATAATTTTTTTTTTCAATCAAAGTTTACTATCATTTTTTATCATTACAAAAAAATTAATTTTTTTCATCTATGGACAATCTTTTCAAAATTGAAAAATAAAAAAAAAAGATCCAATAAGAGGCCTTTTATAAATAATAAAAACAGTTTAAAAGAAAGAATAGTTTACAAAATATTTTTCAAACTATTTTTTTAATACAGGAAATTATACAATTTTTAATTATGAAATGTTCATTCAAATATAATAATTTAAAAATTATAACTTATTAAGAAATTTTCGACAACTATAATAAAGCAGAAAAAAAGAATTAAAATTTCACGAAAACAATTTATTTGTAATCTAAAAATTTAGAGTCAATATAATCAAAAAAAAAATAAAAACACTAAAAAAATATTTTTTTTGAATTTATTTGAAAGTATCAAACATCGAATATAGTTACTTTATTGTAAAAATAGAACTTCACTTTAGTTGCGCAAAGTTAATAAGATGTAAGATTTTCTTAGTAAAAAGGTAAGAAAGGAAAGAATATTCTTTCAAAGGTGTCAAAGAAAAATAAAAAATAAAAAATGAAAAGTAAAAGAAAATATTAGATAAATTTCAAAAATACCAAAATATATTCCTGTGTTATTTCTTTAAATTTTTTCAATAACAAAAACAAAAGTAAATGATTCAAAAAAATTTTGATTACGAAAATTAACATTATTTTCGAATAAATAAATATTTTTTTTAAATTATATTAATAATCCTTAAAATATAAATATAAAAAGAAAAAAGAAAAGGAAAAGGAAAAGAAAAAGAAAAAGAAATAGAAATAGAAAAAGAAATAGAAAAAGAAAAAGATAAAGATAAAGAAAAAGGAAAAGAAAAAGAAAAAGAAAAATAAAAATAAAAAGAGAAAAAGCAAAAGAAAAATAAAAATTAAAAAAGTTTCATAATTCTTTAATTTTAATCTAATTGCAATTCTTCAAAATTATATTTGTTCTTTGAATTGAATGAATTGCGGTCGCTACCATAACTATTTTCTTCAATTTCTTTTTCTAACGTGGTGGAAATTTCTTCTTTTAAAACGTCCATGTGTTTTCTAAATGCGTTTACTTGTTTGTCTAAAAAACCACATTTTTTTCTCATATCTTGGTCTCTTTTTTTCATTTGAGAAATTAAAGATTTAAATTTATTTAGTCCATTTTCCTTTCTCGAAATCTGTTCGTTCAAATCTTGATTATCGTTGCGGAGTTGTTCTAATTGGTTGTTTAATTCTTCAACTTGTGTATTTTTTAATTGGATGTTTCGATTTAATTTTTGAATTAAAGTGTTTTTGCTGAGGATTTGGTCTTTAAGTTTTTCAATTTCATCTTCAGCTCGGGTGAGGTTATTTTTCGTTGAATTAAGATCGCGGGTTTGTGAGCTTAAAAGGCGTTTTATGTTGGTTAGTTCTGTCGATATCGTGTTATATTGGTCTACTGGCACTAATGATTTTTTTTCTTCTTGCAGGGCTTTGTTTTTATTTCTTAGATTGATTATTGACCTTTTGGCATTATTAAATTGATCTTGAAGGCTCTCGAGTGTTTCTTGCTTTTCATTATTTTTATTTTCACTTTCCTTAAGATCAAATTCGAGTTGATCCCTTTCATTTGAAATGTTTTCAAGTCTTTCGTTTAATTGGTTTTTTTCATTATTAATGTTCTGGAGTTGGCTTCTTATTTTCCTTGTTACATTTCGAATTTTCTGGACGACTGGGGACCTTTTAATTGTTGTGGTACTCCTTCTTAAAGAGGTGGATCTAATAGATGACCTTTTGGTACCAAATTCCGAAAGAAATTCTCTTTCGCTTTTTTCTGAATAAGATGATCGATTTTGGGATCCCGTTTCGATTTCCTCGCTTTTTGTAAAAAACTTTGGGGAAAAATAACTTATCATGTCGACAAACGATTCAACATCTTTATATTCTGTGTCTTGATCAATTTCTGGATCTCGTTCGTTATAATCTTTCATAATATTATAAAGTTGTGTTGGGATAATTGTAGTGACCTTCTCGCGATCGTCCAAGCTTACATTGTTTTCCGTTCCTTGTACGTAATATGAATTTGACTCTGGTTGGCTTAATATTTTTTCAATTGGATGAACGTGTTTAAGTTCAATAAGGTTTGTCACAATTTTCCTAAATTTGTCAGTTGGTGTTCGAACAATGCGTCTATTGGTTAATTCATAATGAAGTGAATCAAGCTCTTTTGTTAATTGTTGATTTTCCTTTTCAATTCCTTTGAGGTATTGGTTTTGGAGGGAGAGTGTTTCTACTTTTGATTGAAGTGGTATAATTGCTATTTTTTTTTGTTTTTATTATTTTTGTTTATTAAATTTTTTTGTTTTTATAAAATTGTGGTATTTTTAATTTTAAGGATTATTAAAAGTTTGATTTTGTAAGTTTTTTAAAACTTTGTAAATAAAAGAAAGAAAAAATAGATAAAGAAAAGGGGAAAGGAAACAAAAAGGGAAACGAAAACGAAAAAGGAAGAAAATAGAAAATGAAAATGAAAATTAAAATGGAAATTGAAATTGACCATTCTGGAAAAAAATTTTCAAAATCAATTTTAATTGAAAAATGATAGTTAGCAAATAAGAAAAATTTTTCAATTATTTTAATACTTATTGTTCACTGATCAATGAAGATATATGAAACTGGAAATCCTAAAACTGATTAATACCTATTGTTAAAACCTTAAAGCCAATTTCACATGAATTGAAAAAGCTTGGCATCAAAAAATCTAAAAAATTTACTTTTACTAGTGTTGACAATTTAAATCTCAAATATGGAAAATAGAAAATTCTTAAATTTTGGTTTAATATGATGTTTTGAATTCTATTTTGATTACAATTATCGATCTAATTTTTGGGCTTGAGTTTTTGTTTGAAAATGAAGGAAAAAATAAATTATAAAATAACTGAAACTGAGAACATTGACTACTATTTTACAATTAAAACCGATTTGACAATTTTTTTCAGAATGTTGAATTAAAAAAGAAAAAATCAGGAATTTTCACAGACCAAAAAAATCTTGTAGGTTTTCAAAAATCAACTTAATAGTATTCATGATAAAGACAAATGAGAATTAGAATGAAAACAAAAAAGGAAAAAGAAAATGAAAAAGAAAATGAAAATGAAAAAGATAAAGAAAAGAAAAGGTTAAATAAGTAATTAATGTATCAATTAGTCAAATAATTAATATATCAATTTTATATTTAATAATTCTTCTTACCTCGAAGAAGCAAATGAATCATATTTTTCAGGGTTTGGTTTTGATCTGATTTTACATTGATTTGAGATGAAAGATTTGTTTTCTCATTATTTAATTGTTCAATATGGGTTTCTTGTTCCATGACTTGCTCATTTAAATCATCACGTTCCTTTTTTGTATTGGAAAGATCTTTTAAAATTTGGAAGATATTTTGTTTTAATCTTAAAGTTGGTGAAATGCTTTTCCTCCTTGACGAAGACCTTGACGATGATCTGCTAGATGAAGATCTTCGATCGGAAGGGAAAAGGTTATATTTGTTTTGGATCAAGACCTTCCCAGAAGAAAAGTCTTTGATCATGGTATTAATGTCAAGCAAGTCTTCGTCAATTGTTTGTTTTTGCTTTTCAATTCTTCCGATTTTGTTATTTAGTTGCTTTTCTAAAACTTCTTTTTCTCCTAATTCTTGTTCGTATTGATCAATTTGTTCCTGTAATTCTTGTTCTGTCTGCTTGAGTCTTGTGATTTCTCTTAACCTTGAGTTTGACAATTCATTTAGCCTGATGTTTTCATCTTTAGACTCCTCATAATTTTTTTTTAATTGTTGCAAGATCCTTCCATATTTCGCAATGTCTTTTTTAACATTGTCAATGTTGCCTTGAAGAAGCTCAACTTTCTCCTCGGCTTCCTCCTTGGCTTGGCGTTCCTTGTGAAGTAACTGTTTTAATCGGTTGATCTGGGACTCCAGGGCTTCCCTTTCCTTTTGGGTAGTTTCCTCCAATTCTTGCATCGCGTCCTGCAAAGCAAGGCTGAACTCCTTGTGTTTCAGTAGCTCATCAAATTCAACACCAAGTTGGGTCATTAACCTTGTTTTCTTTTGAGAATCTTTTTCAATTTGTTTCTTCACATATGGAGAAGACGTAATTGTTCGACTAAATCTGTTCATTGTTGAAATTTTGGTTCTTAACTAAAAGCTTTTTTTCTTTTTTTTGAAATTATTTTGGGAATTTTAAAAAGAGAAAAAAAAAATAAACGAGCAAAAGTTGGTGTGGTTGAATTTCAAAAAAAAAAGAAAACAATTGAAGAAAAGTTTATTTTGAGAATTGAAGAGTTGTCAATGGTTCACTTTGCAAAAAATGAAAAACGTTGAAAAAGACTTACAAATAAAAAAAAGGCTATGAGAGAAAAAATAAATTTACCCACAACAATACAAAGAAAGCAAATAATCTTTCTCTTGTATTCATTCGGCACAATTGGGTTTAATTAATTAAAAACAACCCAAAAATCATTACTATTTCAAGACAGAACTATTTATTATTTTTTTGTTAAAATCAAACTTTTAAGAAAAAAAAATTTCATTTTGCTTGTATGTGTACCTTAAAAAAAGAGTGTGAAACCAAAGTTAAAGTGAGTGATTCTAGTGATTTAAAATATTTACATCAAAATAATTTTACCTTTATTTTAATGTGAAATAAAAAAAAAGAAAGAAGCAAGTAAAATGAACTTTTATGTTAGAATTAAAAGACTAATGGTATTTTTTCTGATTCAGAGACAGTTTTTGATTATTTATAAAATTCAAAAAAAGATTTGAATAAATCCAAAGTTGACGAATATTTAGTTTTTAAATTTTATTTTACTTATCTCCAGTTAATTGCAAAATAAAAAGATAAAAATTTTCAGTTATCATTCCATAAAAATTACACCATCTCAAGAATTAAAATAAACCAACAAAACTCCCAATTCCAAAAAGTGTATTGAATAATTTAAGCTTCTTTTCAAGAATTGAAACTTTGAAATTTTTATTGATTTGTGAAATCTATTTTCTAAAAGATGTGTGAAAATTATGCTTCTTTTTATCTTGAAACAAATAGTATTAAAAGAAGAAAATTTTCACAGATATAAACTACTAATAATTTCAGAATTATTCACACTTGAGTTCAACAAATATTTTTAATTGATTTTTTAAAATGATAAAAAGTATCAAATTTGTTTGACAAGTTTGTATCAAAATATTTTACAAAAGAGAATAATACATACCAAATTGGAGACAGTTAAATTACCTTTGGAAAAATAACCCAACCTAACCGCACTTTTTAATAGATTTCTTATTTACTTTCGAGGGATAATATCAAAAGATAGGGCATCGTGTTTATCAGAAACACAAAACTTTATATCTTTATTATACATTTGAAAACTTTGGTGGAGAATAACAATTCAAAATAACAAAAGAAAAAAAAAAACTTAATAAAAACAATTAATTTCATTTGTTCATTAATTAATTTTATTCTAAAGTCCATTTCAAAGAAAAAAAACTTATAAAATGAAAAGAAAAGGCAAGATATAAAAGCAAAAGAAAAAGAAAAAAAAAAAAAAATGAAAAGCGAAAAGAAAAAGTAAAATATCATTTTTAATCTTTTCTAGGTCTGCCCTTTTTTTTTATCCAGGTGGGATAGACTCTATTACCATTCAAACATCTAATTTTTTCTGTTCGCCTTCTTTGGGCAAACCACCTGTTTACATGTATTATTGGAGTGTTTGATTGTTTTGCTAATTTTTTTTTAGTTTTAGAATCTGGATAAGGACCTGTTTCAAGTTTACTTTTTTCTTGAAACCATTTTTCAAAAATGTTTCGAGCGCGCTCAGATGTAACCATCCTTTCTGAAACTTTTACTTCTTTTTTCATGGCTTTTTTTTTCAAATGAGAGTTAATCCCTTCCTTAAACTTTAATTTCCCATATTTCTCAAGCCTATTACACTGGCTTTGATTCTTGTGTTTATTCTTGTAATTTTTATTTTTGTTCTGAATATGCTTTTGATCGTGTTCATTCTGATTATAATGAAGAATATTGCTATTAATATGATGTCTGCGGTGATGGCGGTGGCGGTGGTGATGACGGTGGTGATGGCGAACACGGCAGAGATGGTGATGATGGTTATGGCGTTTTTTTTTGTTTTGGTGACGGTGGTGACGATGGTGGTGGGTGCTCATAGATTTTTGATCATAATATGCAGAGATCTTTTTCTTCTTTCTATTTTTTTTTTCACTCTCTTTTTTCTTTTTGTTATTTTTTCTCTTTCCCATTCCCCTGTGAATGACCGTGGGGCATTGAAGTGGGGAAGAAGAAATCATCCTTAATTTTAAATTTGAAGAATTATTAATATTCTTCTGGTTAATTTGTTTTTTTAAATCATTATAATCAAATGATTTTGATCTTGGTACCTTAAAATTTAATCGAATTTTTTTGTTTTTAAAAAGTATATTTGGTGATTTGATCGAAATTATATTTTTTTTGATTTTATTTTTGTCAATTTTTGTAAAGTCATTGCCCTCATCGCTGAAACCGTTTCTACTATTCCCAAATACTTGTTCCTTCGTTCTTTCTCTTTCTCTTTTTTTCATAAATTTTGAATTGAATTCAAAATTCTCTTCGGATTCAGAAAAAGATTCTGATTCTGATTCTGACATTGATCTTGCTATTGTGTCGGACATTGACTCAGGAATCGACGAAGAGATATATTCAGGGAATGATAAAGATTCACTGTTTGGTGAAAAATATTCTGAATTTGAAAGATTTCTTTTGTTAGGGTTTGAATTTTGTTTTGAATTTCTTTTCTTTTCTTTTTCTTTTTCTATTTCCTGATCTATTATTTTGATTTTTTCTTTTTCTTTTTGGATTTTTTTGATTTTCTTTTTATTTTTAAACTTGGGCTTCTTTTTTTTGATTTGATAGCAATTTTTTTGAGATGCTTTTTTGTTCAAATTGCCACCATAACCCTTTTCACTAAAATAAAAATATTGTCCTTTTTTTTTAAATTTCAATATTTTTTTTCGTTTTCTGGAGTTCAGTTGGCTAGAATTAATCCCTAAGGGATTTAATTTAAATTTTAATAAATCGCCAAATTCGTTACAATTAGTCTTTTCAATGTTTGTTTGCAAATTCGTTGAAGTTTTCGGTATTTCGTTCTTTACTTTAAAATTATTGGTATTCATGGATCTGCCACTTTTGGAAAGTTGTTTGTAGCCTGAGGAAGATGTTGGTTGTGAAGAATAATTATTTTTCCAATTCTTGTTTAAATTGTTTAAATGATTTTCGTTAATTGGGTTCTTATTCCCTTCTTTATTACTAACGAAATCTGAAGTCTTTTGAAATTGTTTTTCTTTTTTGGTTGATTGATTTTTTTTGATGGGAAGTGGATCTTTTTTGAAGAATATCTTCTTTTGATCGTTTTGTTTCGTTTGTTTATTGTGTCTCTTCATTTCTTCAATTTCTGGCAGTGCTTGATTTTCAAAGTCATTTTGTTGGTTTTCTAAATCCAAAATGGTAATTTGCTCTTTGTTTGGATCAAAAAGACTGAAAATTGATAAATTTGTTGAATCATCATAAAAATGGTTTGGGGCAACACTCTCTTGATCATATTCAAACTTAAACCCATCTGCTTTTTTGTTCCAAAGATCTTTGGGGTTCATGTTGTGGCTTATGTCTGTTTCTTGTGGTGGTGGAAAGGAGGTAAAATAATTATCATTTTCGAGGTGATACATATTTTGCATTGATTCTTTTGGGGCGTGTTCTTGTTCAAAAAACGGTGATGGCAATAGTGACGAAGAAACGTTTGTGCTTTGAGAAATCAAATTGTCTTGTGCAAAATCGTTTTCAATTGGCCAGTTAAAACTAGGCAGATCATTATCGAAAATGGACATCTTGTAAAAAGGGAATGAATGTAGTCAAGTGAAAAAAAAAAAAGATTTAGGAATTGTAAAAGCGTTTTGAGGATACGTTCTTTTTAATTTAAGACTCCTTTTCACAAAATTAATCAAAAAAGTAAGTGATGAAAAATGATTTTTTCGAAATTCTATTTGAAAACCCTTACTGTTTTTTTGTGTATAAAACTAAGTCTCAAAGAAAAAATACACCCCATATTTGGAATGGAAAAAATATTTGAATTGAAATGGAAAAAAGAGAAAAAAAATTCCTAGTTATAATTTTTTCTTCTTTGAACCATGAAACCCTAGAGAAATTCAAAAAATTGAATCCTATATACCAGAGTGTACTGTTGTCATTGGGTTAATATCGAAAAATGAATTTATTTTGGAAAAAATGCCTTTTCATTTTCTTTGAAAAGTAAAAAAGATCAGAATCTTCCTTTTCTCTTAATTTTTTTTTTGTTCCAAAGCTTTGATTTTTTAGCTATTGGAAATAAAAAACCCGAGTTTGATAATTTAAAGAACTTAGTAAGAGAATAAGATGTTCCTGATTCCAATCTATCACCTATAAAGCCAAAAATAAATTCCAACAAAAAGTGTAACGAACTATCACTATTTCAAATTTTCAAGTTGACTGTGGGTTTTATAAAAGTTGGAAATGAGAATAAGTGGACACATTTTGAAAAAAAAGTTGATTAATTTGAAAAAAGGGACAATTATCAAAATAAGTCTTCTGGACTTTTTTAATATAAGTTTGAAAAGAAAAACCATTATACCATTATTTTGTGGAGGCCTATACATAAGTTTTTAAGGGAAGAGGTAACACAAAAGATTCTAAATACTATTTGTTTCATGATGTTGTATTCTTAAAAAAGGAAAACCCTTTTAATGAAGGACCAAACGTGGAAATTTTTATTAAACAATATTTAATTTTTGATAAATTTTTATATCTAAAAAAAACAAAAAATTTTAAAAAATAGAAACAATTTCAAAAATTTTGAACATATTTATTTCCTAATATAAATTTTATGGTATTTAGCTTCAAAATTGATTTAGGTGTTGATATTATATTAAATAGTGAACCAAATATTTCATTGGAAGAAGAAGAAAAAAAAGTATTTTTTTTATTTTAAAAGATGGGTTTTATATTTTGTAAGCATTTTTTTATTTGATCAATGTATGAAGTTGACATTTAAATAAAAAAATATATCTAATACAAAAAATAGTAAATTTACAGGCATTAACATAGTCTTAAGAAAAAATTAAAATTATTTTTTTTTTTTTTGAATGGAATCTTCATAAGTAAACTTTTGATAAAGAAATGGAATTTTTTTGTTTGTATTATGAGAAATAATATATTAAAATAAGAGTAACAAATCATGCTGAATTTCTCAATATATTTCAAATTATACATAGAAAAAGAATAAATGAATATATATATTCAAAAAAATCTTTAAAATTAGTAAATTATTTGTAATTCTGAATATTGTTTTCTTAATCCATATCTATAGTTTCCAAAATTACTTTTTCTTGTGAATTTTTATAATCAAAAATTTTTTACTATTTCGAATCATAATATTAAAATAATTCAATGGGATATATTTTTATCAACACTAATCAGTTTTTAAAGTCTCTTCAAGAATTATTTTACAAAAAAAATAATTACCTTTTAAATCATTTCGTGGAATTCAAAAAAGAATTTTTTAACAATAGTGTAAAAATTAGATTATTTAAATCTTTTATAATACCACAATTGAAATATGGGTTACAATATATAATTATGAAATAAAATCCCTAAAGTATTTAAATTTTGGATTAATTTGTGTATTGCCCAAATACGTAAAATAAACAGAAGCATATCAATACATATTTACACAATTAAATTTACAATTAAAAATATGGTAATTCCAGTAAACAAATACAAATTTAAATTCAAAAATAAATTAGGAAAATTATCTCTTCCTAATTTAGAAGAATAAATAAAATTTAACCCACGAATAAATAGTAAAATCAATAATCTATCAAATATTTCCAAAAATACCCGAAAATCGAAAATACCCGAAAATTTTAATTCATTGCAAAAAGAAACTTTTTGAACAAAATTTAAGAAACCCTCATGTTCGATATACTCAGTTTAAAGTCAAATTTCGAATTTTATTGTAGAAAAAAATTTTTTCTGAAGATATCAAAATTCAAAAAAATTAAATTTTAGTGAATAGAGTATTCCAACGGATTTGTGTTAAGGGGTTAGTATCTTAGATGACTGTAACATTTCTGAAAGTTTCTAAATGGCATTAACTGATTGATAGAAAAGACACTTGTAAAGAAAATTTCAAATTGTGTATCATTTCTATAATTTTGTAATCTTAAATACAATATAAAAATAACCAAGTAATATCTAATATTAGAACAGATACCGATAACCTACTAAAGATGACCCAAGTCAAACATTTTTCAAACTACCCGTTTCATAAACAAAAATATCGTAATCTTAACATACCTATGTACTTCATATCAAACCCAACACAACGATTACCAATACCCTGGCATACATTTACGCTTAAGCCAATAAATACTAACAATTGTTTAAATATACTCAAAAGGTAACAATAAACTCTTTTGAGAGGCTTAAAGTAGAAAATATGGAAAATATATACTTTTTATTAAAGTAAAATTGTTATATTAAGGTTAAACTTGGTATATTATCACTATAATTTCTTAGAAGTTACCCGTAACTTGTTTCAATGTGATTAAAAAAATTTCCCGTAATTTTGATTTAGGG
The DNA here is from genome assembly GCA_027625915.1 of Anaeramoeba flamelloides. Taxonomy (NCBI): domain Eukaryota; family Anaeramoebidae; genus Anaeramoeba; species Anaeramoeba flamelloides. Next base: position 1,432,509 of record JANTQA010000026.1, read on the forward strand.
GTATTTTTGGGAATATAACAAACACCCAAAAATCAATTGGATGTCTTAAGATTCAATTGAGCTATAAAAAGAAATATATAAACACACATATGATGAGTCGCGGTCTTCTACTAGTTGTAAGTACTGTTAGATTTTTTTTTTAATTTGAGAAATAAAATCAAAATTTCTTTAATTATCTAAAAATTTTTCAAATTAAAAAAAACTGATGTTAGCTATTCCAGGATTATAAATAATTGAGAAAAATCTGAGATTTTACTCTATTTTTTTAAATTCTGGAAAACTGTTCTTATTTTTTCTTGAGTTTTCTGTTTTATTTGTGAAAAAAAAAAAATAATAATTATAGATTAAAAAGAAAACCTTAAGTAAAGTTAAGCACTCTACAGTACTTACAACACTCATCAAAACATTTAAAAGTAATAAAATATCACTAATATTTATTTAAAACTCAAAAATATTTTTGTAATCCCTCAAGTTAAACAAAGCTAAAATTAAGAACATTTATTAACCGCCTAAATAGATATTACTATGTAATCAATAAAAATCCAAATAATTTTTTTCCGTTATGTTTAAAGTATAAACAGATAAAATTATTGAAAATATAGATCATTTTTATGGGTATTTTCTTCCTATAAAAAAGATTATTTATTTTTTCAAAATAAATTAAAAAAAAAAAACCTTAATGAAATACTTTAAAATTCTGATGGTTGGTAATTGTTTTCCTTAATTCATAATCTTGAAATATATGTTACCATGTTTAAATTTCTGAAAGGGGATTCAAGTCTAAGGATACCAAGATTCTAATTTACACTTCTTCAATAATAATAATAAGATTAAAACAGATTTTTTTGTGTGGTAAAAAAAATCTAATAAAAAAAAAAAAGGATTCTTTTGATTCAATTCCAGAGCAATAAAATTTTTTCTTACAAGAAATCAGCATAACATTATCTGGATTAACAAAAAGATGTTTAAAACTAAAATCTCTTCTGAAGAAAAAACTAAAAAAATTATTTTCTGGAGAAATATTAAATTCTTTCAATTAATTTTAAAAATCTATTTATAAATAATTATTAATTTTGAGAATGATGATATTCTTTTAAAACCCCAATTTAAACGATAAATAAGTTGGAGCCTAATCATGGAAATAAAAATTTGAATAATTTTTTGGTTTTTAAGAAAAAAAGAATTATTTGAGGTTTTAATCGTAACAGAATTAAAATGTAAACTTTGGACATATCCTTACGGCGTCTTATGACAATCGTATTATGTAAGTGCTAAATTATCATCTCTCTACGAGAAAAAAAAAACATTGTCAAATATGATGCAACTTACTGTGATAATAAATGAAAAAGTAAAAACAATAATAAAAAAAGCAATAAAAGAAAAAAAATTATTGTAGCATGACTTTAAATATTAATAAATAACAATGTAAAAAAAAATTAACATTTTGAATAATTAAATAAAAATAATAATTAGAAAAAAAAAATTATGATCTATCTTTTGGTTTGTATTAATAGTGTAATTTTTAAATTTTACAATATTCTTAATTCTTTGTGAGATAGACAAATAAAATAAAAATTAAAATATAAATTAAAATATAAATTAAAAATAAAAGAAAAATTAAAATATAAATTAAAATTAAAATACAAATTCAAAGAAGAATGAAAGGAAAAAATAAAAGAAATTGAAAAAGAAAAAGAAAAAGAAATTGAAAAAGAAATTGAAAAAGAAAATTAATAAATTTAATTATTTAATTGATTTTTTTCATTTTTTTCATTTTTAGATTGCCTAGATTTTTCAATTCTTCTTCGTTGACGGAACCATTTTTGGATTTTCAACTCAGAAACACCTGTGGTAAAAGACAAGCCATCTCTAGTTCGTAAATCTGGATATGGAATTGATTCACCGTCATAATTTTCTTGAAACCAATTTTCAAAAACACTTTTAGGATGTTCACCAATTCTTAATCTTTTTTTTTTTTTTTTTTTTTTTTTTTTTTTTTTTCGAATTTTTAATTAACTTTTTTTTACCGGCTACTAATTTAAAGATTTTAGGTTCCATCATTACAATTTCATTGACATTGGTATTATCATTATCATTATCATTATCATTATCATTATCGTTATCATTATCATTATCTTGGTCTTTTTCTCGCGGGTTTCGTCTCATATTCGATTTACTCCTAAACTTGATTGTTGAATTGATTCTTGGTGATCTTTTTGGTGATCTGGAATTTTTAAAACTCCTTTTTGGTGATCTGGATTTCCTTGTTCTTTTTGTGGTTGAATTATTTGTATTTGTAGAGCGTGTATTTAAATTCAAAGATTTGATAGCTTTATTATAGCCAATAGTCTGTGAATTTCTTTTTGGGGATCGAGAATTTTTAGATGACCTTTTTGGTGATCTTGACTTTATTGAATTTCTTGACGACCTTTTTGGTGATCTTGGATTCTTAAAACTCCTTCTTGTTGCTTTTTTTTTTTTTGTTTTTGAGCAAGAATTTTTTGGATTTGTTGGCTTTGAATTCAAAGATTTGATGGCTTTATCGCTGCCAATAGTCTGTGCATTTCTTTTTGGGGATTTGGAACTTTTAGATAACCTTTTTGGCGATCTGGACTTTATTGAATTTCTTGACGACCTTTTTGGTGATCTCGAATTCCTTGGTGCTTTTGTTGGCTTTGCATTTTTCGTTGATTTTGATGTTTTAATAGATTTTAAGGATTTACCATTTTTCAGGCTTTTTGCCGTACTTCTTTTTGTTTTTGTTTTCTTTTTTTTTTTCTTTTGAGGAGAGGAATCTTTGGGAATCTGGAAATTTGTGTATTGGAATGGGATTGGGGATCTATTCCTTTTTCTAATTGATCCCCCATTCATTTTCTTATTATTTTTTTTGTTTTTTGATTTGCCCTTTTTTCCATTTTTTCCTTTTTTTTTTGTTTTTTTGATTTTGTCGGCTTTGTCTGTTTTTTTCATTTTTTTGATTTGCCCTGTTTTTTTTATTTTTTCATCTTTTCCTGTTTTTTCCATTTTCTCCGATTTTTCTGTTTTGTTTGTTTTTTCTGGCTTGTCTGTTTTTTCGATTTTCATTTTCTTATTATTTTTTTTATTTCCTTTATTCTTTTTTTTCTTTTTTTTCTTAGACTTGGCGGGTTTTGTAGCCTTTATTGGCTTTGTCGGTCTTATTGTCTTATTCAGTGATTTCTTGATCTCATCAATTTTCTTTTTCAAAAATAAATCTAAAACAATGTCGTCTTCAGTTTCTCTTCTCCTCCGTGTTGCAAGCTTGATTTTCTTTTGCGGAACACTGCTTTTTCTTGTTCTTTTCGTTTTTTTGGGCTTCTTTGGTTTTTTGTTTTTGCCTGTTTTGATCGACTTCGTACTCTTATCAGTGATGCTTAGCATCTTCAATGAATTCCTTGTCTCAATAAGTAAGGATTCAACAGATCGCGATCGGACAAGATAAGGATTTTCTTCTTTGATTGTTTTGATTGTTTTGATGGAGTGCTTTTTTGTTCGGTTTTTCTTTTTTTTTTTTTTTTTTTTTTTTTTTTGCATTTTTCTTTTTTGTGTTTTTTCCTTTCTTTCCGTTCACCCCTGCTTTTTCTTTTTTTTCTTTTTTTTCGTTTTTTCCTTCCTTCTCTTTCCTTTCTTTCTGGTCTTTGTTTTCTTTTGTTACGTTTTTTTCCTTTTTTCCATTCTTTCCATTCTTTCCTTTCTTCCCCTTCTTCCCCTTCTTCCCCTTCTTCCCTTTCTTCCCTTTCTTCCCTTTTTTTCCATTTTTTCCGTTCTTTGTGTTCTTTCCGTTTTTTTTTTTTTTTTTTTTTTTTTTCTTCTTTTTTTTTTTTTTTTTATTTTTAATTTTGTTCTCATTTTCTTCCGTATTAAAATCACCATTCTCATTTTCATTTTCATTCTCATTCTCATTGTAATTCTCGTCATCATTTTCATTTTCATTTTCATTTTCATTTTCATTATGTTCATCGTGATCATTTTCGGCAAAGCAATTACCATTTTCAAGTTCAATTGGGGACTTATCCACAAGTGGAATTTGTTGTGGATCAAGAAAAAGATCGAGTTTCTCGTCCGCAGCTAACCATGTTGTTTTTTGTTCACAGTTCCTTTCGATCATGATCGGCTCAAGGTTAATTTTCGAAATAACACCAATGTTTGAATTGTTGTGAGTTGAAATTGGTGTAATGTAATTGTTTGCTGTATGTAAATTGTTGAGATCGTTTTCTTCAAGCGATCCCATTTCGATTTCATCTGCTTGATGAAACGGGTCCCATTCTTCATTCTCGAAATTTAAGTTATTTAAATCAAACGCAAGAGACACCTCGTTCAGTTGGAAGTTGAAAAGGTTTGTGTCCTTCCAAGGATGTGTAAAAACTTGTGGTAAATTGGTCCCAAAAGTTGGAATTTCTTCATTTAAAATTGGACTATTGCAGATTTTTCTTGGATCTTCTTTTGATCCGAGTGATGCTGTCTTCATTTTTCAATTTTTTTTTGAAAAAAGAAAAGTTTGTTCGGAAAGTATTTCTGTTCTAAAAAAAGTACAAATTTCGTTAATTATTTTTTTCAAAAAAACAAAAAATTTTGAAAAACAATTTGAAAAAATAAAAAGTTGACAAAGAATTTATAAATCAAACTTTAGATTTTGTTTTGACTCAAAATTGTAATTTGGTTTCTTCTTTACCTTCAGAATTTTTAAGTTTTTGTTCTTTTTTTACAGAAAATGTTTTTGATAAATTCGAAAAATATAATAAATAGAACAAATTTTTAGACTTTGAATTATGTTGACAAGAACCCATATTTGTGTTATAGTTTATTAATGTGAAAGATCATTTTATAAAACCAATTAAAATTTTCTCAATGTTTTTACTTTTTTTGTATAAGGTTTATTTTTTAAGACAACTACACAGGTTATGAGTCGGTGTTGAACCAAAACTTATCATCTCATCGGTGGAAAAGTTTGAAATTTTAGACAGATCTTTATTCAAGAGTCTTTTGTTTAAATTACAAGTCTGAAAATGAAATTATTTTGAGTATAAAACTTTTTTCAAGTGACTTGAAAAAGAAAAGAAAACCCCCATCTCAGAAAAACTTAGACTATTTGAGAAAAGAAGTTTCAAACAAACTCCTAACATGTTGTAAAAAATATTTTTAATGAAATTTGACTCCATAATCTACAACAAGAGGTAATTTGGTTCTAAATATTCAAAATAATAAATAAATTTTTCTACACAAAAATTTTTCCCTTCCTAATTGGTTTTATATATTATTTTTTTTTTCTTTTTTGTTTCAGACATTGACCTTAAAAATTATTAGATCCTTCTCAGAAAATGAGAAAAGTTCATCCCCTTAAATTGTATCTTAAAATTTTAGTGTTTTAAAAAAAATCAGGTCATGACAATCTCTACCCTCATGTTTATGAAAGGATCAATAAATAAATACTTTTGAGTTTTTTAATAATGAAGGACTATCCATCTTTGATTCTCTCGGAGGGTTATTATACAATTTTACCCAATCAAATGAATCATTTAATAGATAAAGTGTTTCGAGAAAAACTGAATATTATTGATCTTGCTTTTTTAATTGGTTTTAATGAGAAAAAACTTGGCGAAAAAAAAAACTAGTTCTAAATTTTCGAATATATGAGAGTAGATTTGATAGAGATTTTGAAGACCTCTTGCTTTTCTGACCTTTCACTTTTATATCAAATTTTAGGAAATTTTATACCCTTATATTTAATTTAAAAATACTTGAAAATAAAGTTTGTCAAATAAAGAGTCATTAGAACTTTTGGATTTTTAAATATTTTCACCTTGAATTTTTTTTTTTTTGTAGGTTGAATTTTTATCCAAAACCAACAATATAGATAAAATGGCCTTGAATTATTAAAATTTACAGAATCTATTAACTTTTCATTAAAAGTAAACAATAAAGACAGTAAAAATAAAATGACAATCACTACCATTCATAAAGACAAATAATCCTTGAAAAATAATGGCCTATGAAAATAGAAAAAAGATAATTGATAAAACTATAATGAACATCTCTATCTCTAATTTATAAAATCATAATTTAACGAAATTAAAACAATTATTTACTTAAAAAGAGAAAAAAATGAAAAAGATATACTAATAATAACATACTTTCCCCCTTTAAACAATCTTTAATTATTTTTCAAACACTTTAATAATTCCAGCCAATCAAATTTATTATTAAATGTATTATCATTTGGCTGTGCCAAAAATAATTAAAATCAACCTTTTCTGTATATTTAAACCATTTTAAAAGTTATAATATAATTTCTGATTAATTATAAAACATAAATTAAAAAAAATAACAAAAATTTAAAGAACCCAATAAAAATTAAAATAATATCTCAAAAAATTAAGATTTAAACAAGAATATTGCCAAAAAAAAAAAAAAAAAATTAATTACTGATATTAAGATTTTTATAATTAAAATATGTATCAATTTATTTTTCGATTTTCAGATTTAATAAAAAAAAAATATCTTCGCATGATTATAAATTACTAAAAAATCTTTTAAAAAAATAATTAAAACCCCCACTCAATAAAAGAGATCATACAAAGTGATAAAAAAAATGTTTTTTGTTAAACTCCATTCCTTAGATCCTTGTTGTGAAAATTAAAAAATAAGACAATTGATAATATCAACTCTTTTGATATTTTATAGTATATTAACCATTTTTTTTTTAAATTTATTGAAAAAAATAAAGAAAAAAAGATTTTAGAAATTTTTTATGGAATTTGCTCCAATTTGATTAACTATCAAGGCTAAAAGATAATAAAAATCTGGATTTAACGGATTTAAATAATATTTTTCTCAAAATTTTAGAAAAGATAGATTATCGTGGTTTGACTTATTTAGATATCATTTACAAAATAAAAAAAATCATAAAAATTAGGGTTCAAAACGAGAAAAAGTAAAAAAAATTGATATAATTTTTCCAAATTTGAAATTTCTGATAATATCCTTTTTTATTCTAATATCAACCCAAATCAGATTGTATTTACAACCCCCCTCATACATAATCTTGTTTTATTGTAAAATCTCCTTGATAGGAATTTTTACAAGTGATTAATTCTTTCAAAAAATCATAACACTTAAACACACAAGTAATATAAAAATAAAGTCTTTTCAATAATTTTAGATGTTTGATTTTTTTTTTTTTGATTTAAATCTTGAAGATTATTTTATATTTAAAAATGAAAAGTAAAACATTTTGGTGACTTTATCCAATTTTGATTGTTTCTATATTTGTATAATTTTTTTCTATTAGTAGAGATATTTTCTGTAACGGGACACCAATTGGAAATGTTTAATCAACTATAGTTCAATTTTTGGAAAAAAAAAACAATAATACTAGAAATTATCTAAGAAAAACTAAATTAAACTACCGGCTGATATTTTTATTTTGTTTTTAAATGATTTATTTTTTTATTTTGCGATATATTACCAATTACCAATAAATAAAAAATTTCACACCACATCTAAAATATTGGGGGGGGGGGGGGGATATTTGTTTTTAATGGTTAAATATTACAAAAACACTTAATCTGATAAATAGAATTATTACTTATCAGGATTTGGTTCTAAAATCAATTAGAGTTTATAGAGACAACGAAGAATTTTAAACAACTTTAATTAAATTAAAATTCAAAATTATCCACAAAGATAAAACTGTTCCAAAGAATCATAATAATACAATTTCATTCAAATTGGAAATAATTTTGATTTTTGTAAAATATGAAAATCATTTTTTCATCTTTTAGATTTTGTTTTCATTTTGTTTTTTGAATTACTTAACCTTTTTTCGTACTATCAATTTTTTTTTTCAACAATTGATAGTAAGCTAAAGTCAAGTTCTTTTCAAAATAGAAGAACTCAACTAAAATTAGTTGGTATTATCTAGCATTTGATCAATCAATATTTGTTAATAGAATTTTTACAAATCTTTCACCAATGTATTTTCTTGTTATACACTCTCCAAAATTTTTAACACACCCATTGATTGATTTGTATTGATAATTATTTATTTATTTTTTTGTGGGTATTTTCATCTATTACCAAAATTAACATTTCAATTAGAGAACGGTTCTAATTTGGTATTTGTTCTTGAATTGATTAAATAAGTTTTTTTTTTTCACAAATAGAATTTTATCATGTTAAAATTTTTGAATTGGGATTTATTTTGGATTAAATGAAGAGGTTAGAAAAAAAAAAGGAGGAAAAAGAGAATACGAAAAACTAAAAAAGAGCATAGAAAGATAGGAATCAAAAACAAATAATAGGAAAAAAATTAAATTTATTAGATTATTGTTCGATTTATAAATTTGAGTTTTTAAGGAGTATTTGAATTTTTTCCCTTTCTTTAATAACGTGATATTTCATATCGACAAAATATTTTTTATGGTGATGTGTGTTCCCTATATTTTTATTTTCCTTAGCAATACACCTACATCTTCTTTGACAATGAATATGAAGATATTTTTTATTTTTTTAATTCCATTTTCCATTGTTTTTAAGTTCTTTATATTCCCAAAAGAAATACTCTATTTTACCAATTATTGACATTATGGATATATTTTGGATTTTGTCGCTTTTTAATTTGTTTGTAAATATAATTAGATCTTACTGAAGAAATAAATAAGAGAATTATCAACTCCCAAACCCTTATCAAAACACATAGCACTTTGAACATCAATTGCAAAGGTAGTCCTTAAAAAATATTAATTCGAACTTCTCCAAAACATAAATCATTTTTTGATTTTTATAAAAATACTTAATCTTACAAGAAATGTCTGGTAGTTCTAACACTTCAGATTTTTTGTCAACACTAAACAACAAACCACAAAAAACAACACTCTTTTCTCGAAACAATGTCATTCAGAATCCTCTCATCTCAACTGAACAAAAATTTAATCGATCAACATACAACAATGCAAACACAGAAACAAACAAAAAAGAACATGAAGAAAAAAATAACCAAGAACCAATCAACAACAAAAAAACCAGTCTTCAGTTATTAAGAGAAAAACAAGAACAAAGGGAAAAAGATAAACAGTTACGCTTGGAAATAGAAAAAAAACAAAAAATACAACAAGAAAAGCTAAATAAATTAAGAGAATTAATTTTAAAAAAAAGACAGGAGGTTAAAAAACAAGGTAGCAACAGCACTGGCAACAATTCTTTGGATCAAAAACCAAAACAACAAAAGGTAATTATTTCCAAGATTCGATCGAAAATTTATTTTTTACAAAAAAAAAAAAACACTTTGATTGTTTCTTTTTTGTTTTGGATCAAAAAAAAAAAAAAAAAAAAAAAAGAAGAGAAATGAAGGCATAACTAGTTTCAAAAAAACAAACCAACACCCTACATTTGGTTAAGTTCTCAATTGAAGTCTTTTCGAACAAAAAAAAACAAGTTTATTTAAGAAAAATTTTTTAACCAATTTACCACAATTTTAAAAAATCGCTGACTAAAGTTTTATCAAGTGTTACCCAAACCGAATAAAAAGGGAGAATTGGAAAGCTTGAGTTTCTACTTATAATATTTGATTATTGTCAGTTTTTAAAACAGCTTTCCCAACCTTCTTTTTAATTTTGTTGAATTAAAAATTTGTTTACATCCATTTTCACTTTTTTAAAAACTACACATGTTCCATTTTACAAATCTGATTTTTTTTTAAACTTAAAATCTGTCTCATATTCAGATTTCAATCCCAATTGGTTTTATGATATTTAGTACTGTTAAAATACTGCTAAATTCAAAAAAAATTTAAAAAAATTTAAAGTTCAAATTCCCTTTTTATAAATCTTGTAACTCTACCTATAAAACAATTCTTGGAAAAGAATAGTTCTGAAGATCAACTAATTTTACAAAGTTTCATAACATTTAAACCAATAAAATGCTTTATTCAAAGCTACCGTAAAAATAAATTTACCAAATGAAAAATGAAGCAGAAAATTTTCAAACACTTATTTGAATTTGTCGGTATCCAAAATGATTATTAGCATTATTTTTTATTTATTTTGATTTACTCACATAAATCCATTCAGAGTACTTTTACAAAAAATGTGTCCAAACGGTTTTCAAAAATAACTTTTAAACATACAACAAACTTTAATAGACTTATTTTAATTACAGATATTAAAAAAGTTAATGACAAACTTTTTTTAAAATTACTTTTAGGTACCAGTATTTTTTAAAAATAAAATGAAATCTTGTTGAGATCTCTAAAATTCTTTTCATATTTGTGTTTTGGCTTATGAAATAGAATGAGTTAACCTCATTTAAACCATTTATTAATTATGAGTGTATTTTTTGAATTCCAAAATTCACATATGCTTCCAATATAAAAGTAAAAAAAGTAACCTATTTATTTTTCTTAACAATTAAGTTAATTCTTAAAAATAGTAAAACATCTTTTTAGTTTTATGTTGAAAAGCATTGATTTTGTAAAAAAATAAATTATTTTGTTATTATAGAATTTTTAATTATTAGTATTCCAATTCAAATCTCAGCAAAAAAAAACTTAATGGACGTATGGGTGATTAAATAAATGAAAATTTGATAGAAGTTTAATAAAAGTTTTATCAATGAAATTAAGATCTATTAAATTTTTTTTTTATTCTTTAAAGTTTAAAAAAGTTATTTTCAAATTTTCAATTCAATTAATAAAAATGAAAAAACAAATTTTCAAATTTTGAAAAATTTTTTTAAGAAATTGTTTGGCATTATTCACAAGAATCTTTATAACAATTTAAATTATTTTTGCCAGAAAAAAATTGATTTTGAATTTTGAAGGATAAAATTACCTAATTCCCAAATGTCTTTAAGAAAATTTGATTTTTAAAAAATCAAATTTCATCTTATAATAAAAACACAATTTATCAGTGAAATTTGCAAACGACTTTAAAAATTAATTGGCTAGAACTATCCTTCATTAAAATAATTACTAATATTTTTTTATATGTTCAATAAAACGATTTTTTGTTTCATCCAAATAATTATCTCAAAAAAGAAAAAAAATCTTTACATTGATATTTATTTCAATAAAAATTTTTATATGGTGTAATAATGATAAAAAATAATCATAAACTAGGTAAAAAATTTTTATATTGTAAGAAATAAACAAAAAAAATTAAAGAATAAAATAAAAGAATTTAATTTTAATCACTTTATCAGCATTTATTATTATTACAAAAAGGGTAGAGTTATGACGGATTTAAATAAAAATCACAGTTTATTCGGAATCTTGTGGATTTTCTAGAATATCATCAATACTCTATTAAATTATTTTTCATATTATTTACTAATTATTTTTTTTAAAAAAACAAAACTGTATTATAATTTAAATAATTTCTAATTTAAATAATTTTTAATTTTATTTTACAAAATTATTTTTCCAACTAAAAAAAAAAAAAAAAACTTTTATAACAAATTTCATTAAATCACAAAAAAGGAAAATTCACAAAATGAATCTCAACCAAATTTCACACCAAAAAAAATTTTGCATAACGAAGAAAAAGAAACATCAAAAGATTTTAATAAGTTTTATTCTTTACAGGGATACCAAAAGCCATTAGTCAGGAATTCAAATATTGATCGATCAACCTGGAAAAAACGTGCATTAGAAAAGCATAAAAATATAAAAGAATTAAGGGAATGTATTTATCCGACCGAAAGAATGGAAAGTTTCATCAAAATCTTTAACCCGGGGCAAAAACAAGTCAGTGAAAAACTTACAAATGACACCGTTACACAATTAATAATGCACCATTTAGTCGCATTAGGCTACCAAACAATCATACCAATCATTGAAAAAGAAACCCAAGTAAAATATCAACCAAAATATTTGTTAGATAGTAGATTACATACCTTAATTCGATCGGCAGTTATACAGACTGAAAAAATTTGGGATTTATTATATAATGAAAATTTTTTGGAAGAAGAATCTACAAATCAATTAAACGAAATGAAAATTACAAGAGAAAATCCCATTGTGGAACATTTTGTTGATTTAGGGTAATATTTTTTTCATATAATTAACTCTATAAAAATATAAATATAAATATATAGAACAAATATAATAATTTATCTTAACAATGACAAAAATTAGAATTTTCTTTACTAGAAACTCTTTTTCTTATAAATTTGAGTCAATCAGTTCTGGGGAAATTAAAGAATTTAAACAAAAAAACAAAAAAAAAACAATATTTGAAATAAATAATTTTTCTGTTTATAAAATGCAAATATTATGTAATCTTGATATAATATTAGAATAAGAATAAGAATTATAATTGATGAAATTTAAAAAAAAAAAACTGTAATTTGTTTTCATATAGTTCAATCCCATTTCATAAATCTAAAAGAAAATTAATGGAAAAAAAAAATTAATTAATTATCAGGATTAAAAGAAATAATTATTTTGTTTACTAAAAAAAAAAAAAAATTATATAACTGTCTTTATTGTTTTGATTTGGAAACAATCACCTTGGTTTAATGTGACGAGTTTGACCTGGAAGAACGAGAAATATGATATTGTTCGAAGTGATATAAGATGATATTGAGGAGTTCGAAGAACGACGATTAATATAATCTTAGCCAAAGAACAATCTCATATTTTGAGTCTTGAAGGGGATCCAAAACGAGGATATATAAAACAAGGTGATTGTTGAACAAATGAAACAATATGAGATGCTATTTATTTTTTAGACTCTAGATCTAACTCTACAAAATAAAAAACTAACAAACGAAAACAAACTAAGAAATAAAAATAAATTAAAAATAATTTTTTGTTTTTTAATGGTACTTTGAATAACTTGTTCTTCAAAGGATCTTATTCTCCCAATGAGGATCATTGAAAACATTGAAGTTAAATTTTTCATTATAATCATTTCCGTTTTTTTGTTTTAATCTCGTTATAAAGAGACAAACCTCATCATCCAAATTCTCAATAGTTTCTATATTCTCTTTTATTCCCCTTTTATTTTGAAACATCTAAAAACGATCAAACATAAAATCCCTCATATATTATGTGTTCTTAACAGTAACCGATTTTGAATATTCCTCTAAAAATTTCAAAACTTGATATAGTAAAATAAAATGTTTTTTTTTATTTTCTAAATTCTTAAATTTGTAAATGTGTTTTTTTCACCTTTTAAAATACTTTATAAATGGTCTTTTCTCTCCTTTTTTCAAAGAAAAAAAGAGAGCAAAAGTTTTTTATTTTTTTAAAAATGATATTGATTTCTTTCGAACCAAAACCAAAAATGCTGTTTGATTTTAGAAATTGTTTTTAAACAAAGAAAGGGAATTCTTTCAATTTCCAACCTTTATGAGAAAAATGAAGGACTTTTTTCTTTGTCGTATATTGATCAAGTAATTGTGATACTTGAACCAAATTAATTTTCCAATGTCGTAAATCATTGAGCGCTGCGATCTTTTGGGATTTATGAGATTAACAACATCGCAAAAAAATTGGTTAAACTCTTCTAAAATAACTTTAACATTTTTAAAGTCAAATTTATTAGTAGTATAATACATCTCATTTTATCCAAATTCAATTCGAAATAAGAAGAACAGAAAATTTTCAAACTTTGACCTAATAAGCTAATTGATTTCCCAAAATCTTTCCACAGTTTCTACAATACTATCCTAAACTTTTGAGTGTTCTAATCTCTTTCTTATTGGTAGTTATGAGGAATTATATAAACCCCAATTCAAAATTTTTAACACACCAAAATTCGATTTGTGAAAAAAAAAACTTATTTAATCAATTCAAGAAGAAATACCAAATTAGAACCATTCACGAATTGAAATGTTAACACTTGTTTATAAATTACAATACTCACAAAACAATAAATAAATAATTATCAATACAAATAAATCATGGGTGTGTTAAAAATTTTTGAGAGAGCAAAACAAAAAAATACATTAGTAAATTTGTTTAAATTTTATTAGGAATATTGATCGATCAAATGGTTAGATACTACCAACTAATTTTATTTGAGTTGTTCCATTTGGTACAACTTGACTTTAACCTAATATCGATGGTTGAAAAAAATTTTGATAGTATGAAACAAATTACGTAATTCAAACAATGAAATGAAAACAAAAACTAAAAGATGAAAAAATGATTTTCATATTTTACAAAAATCAAAATTATCTCCAATTTCAATGAAATTGTATTATTACGATTGTTTGGAACGTTTTAGCTGTGTGGAAAATTTTGAATTTTAGTTTAGTTAAATTTTTACAAATAAAAAGTTTGAGTTTAAAAAAAAATACATAGCCAAAATATTTAATTGTGCATATATAAGAAGAATTATTTATAATTAATATGTTTAATTTTCTTTGTCCATTTAATAAACCAAAAACTTAATAAATTCAAACATAACAATTCATTAATAGACTGTCTCAAGTTGATGAAGAAGAATCAGACGAAGAAGAATATTCGAATATTTGGGAAGAACCAGAAAATGAAAAATATATCCTTTATTCAGAAAATGAAGGGTCAAATAACCAAATTGGAATCAGAGCAGCAACTTTAAACAAATTAATCGCAAAACTAACTGATGAAAACAGTGTAGACATTGCCTTTTTAAAAACATTTTTATTAACTTATCAATCTATTACTTCTTCAAGAAAAGTACTTTCGAAACTAATACAAAGATTCCATGTACCAAGAACAAAAGAAATGAGCGATGAGCAATATGAAATAAAAAAAAGAAATGTACATATTCGAGTTGCAAATTTATTAAAAATTTGGATTAGCAAATATTTAATTGATCCTGATAAGAAATTTTTACAATATTTAAAAGAATTTATAAAAGAGGATTTACACCAATCATTACCTTCATTATCAGAATTATTAATTTCAAAAATTGAAACGATTGAAAAGCAAACTGGTAAACAAAAAATTGTTAAATTTACAGAAAAGCCCCCACAACCTATCGTTCCAAAAAATATTTTTTCACAGACCTTATCAATTTTTGATGTTAATGAATTAGAAGTTGCCAGACAAATTACATTAATTGAACAAAAAATTTATTCAAAAATTAAAGTAATACCCTATTTTTTTTTTTTTTTACAAATATAAATTTTTATTTGGCATTTTAACAAGCCTTAAACCGACGGAAAAAGATTTAAATTTTCCTGAATTAAAAAAAAAATTAAAGAGTAATTTATATAATAAAATAATTATAATAATTTAACTTAATACAGCTATTTTTAAAAAAGTGTGTACTAAAAGTTTTCAAAAGTGTTAATCAAACTGCTCGAAAGAGTAAATAAGAGCCTGAGTAACACTTTTGAAAACTTTTTTAAAACACTTTTAAAAACTTTTAAACATTTTTTTTACAACAGCTGTAAAATTAAAAGTTTTTTAAATAAATATTTATATGATAATTTCTTTTTATGAATGCAAAACAAAAATATTCACATTGACTAATGGATTGAAAATTTTAATTTTTTAATAAAATTGGAAAAAAATTCATATTCCCATCTTACAAGTTTAAAGATGCTTTTTATTTATTTTTTTCGAGAAGAAAAAATAGCAAGTTTACTTCTCTTACAATAAAGTCAATTAATTTAAAACAAAAACAAAAAGTAATAAAAATATAATTTCATATAAAGGTAATGAACTTCTTCGACATATTAAAAGATTTATTATTTTGATCGTCGATTAAAATACTAATCCCATACAAATAAATGATAAAAAAAAAAAAAAAAAAAGAGTTTGTCAAACAAAAAATTTCATTATTTTTCAACTTTCAAGTTATATAGAAAATTGTATAACAATAAAATTGAATAATTTTTCTGTTAAATCCACAATCAATTATTTTTTATTTAAAAAAAAAATACTTTCAAAACAAAAAAAAAAAAAAAAAAAAAAGCCTAGAGAATTACTTAATTTGGCATGGAGTAAAGCAAAATATAGGCATCGAGCACAAAATGTATTACGTTTTATCCAACATTTTAACCAATTATCTGGATGGGTCTCAACGGAGATTATTAAAGGTGAAACAATAAGAAAGAGGGTATCAACTGTAATATATTTTATTAATTTGGCCGAGCATCTTCGTAAATTAAATAACTTTGATTCCTTAATAGCAGTTTTATCGGGATTAAAATCTTCGGCGGTTTATAGATTAAAATTCACTTTTCAAGATTTACCAACAAAACAAACAGAAACAAAAAATCGCTTAGATTCAGAAATGTCTTCAGAGCAATCTTATAAAAAATATAGAGGAATACTCCATGCTGCAAATCCACCATGTATTCCTTATCTTGGGGTTTATTTAACAGATCTTACATTCATTGAAGATGGTAACCCAAACAAAATTAATGGATTAATTAATTTTTCAAAAAGACAATTGGTATACACAGTAATCGAAGAAAATCAACGATATCAATCAAAGCCATATTCGTTGCAACCAGTTCATCAAATTGCCACAAGACTTGAAAAATTACAAGTCACAGACCATCAAGAGTTATATAAAAAATCATTAAAAAGAGAACCAAGAAAGTCTAATAGAGAAGATATTTTATAAATTTTATAAAATAATAAAACAAAAAAAAAAAAAAAAAAATTGTTTTTCAAGATAATTTTAAATAAAATTAAATATATACATAGCAATTTATTTTACATTTTTTTATACGGTTTTTAATAAAAATTTTGAAATTCATTTTTAATTTTTTTCCCAAACTTTTATAAATTTGGGTGTTTTAGGAATATAGTTTGAATAACTAATATGAGTATAATAATTGATTAATAGTTGATTCGTTCTTAAATGAATATATCAAAAAGCATTTACATTATGAAATTTTGTCTATTTTGTGCAAAGTGAAAATTTTGATTTTAAAATTTCTGTAATATACAAAAGAACAAAAAAAAACACTTTTTTTTTATTCAATTATTCATATTTAAATTGTTTGAAATCATTTTGTTCAATATGTAGGAAAAAAATTGATTGTGGAATGAATAGTTTAATTTAAAATTGAATTCTTCTTCAGTAGATCATTTTTTTTTCAAAGATCCAAGAGTTTTATATATTCACTTAAATCAAATTTTATTTATCTTTCATAAATAAAATTAGGGATTAATTAACTATTTTGCAATAAAAACTATTTTTTATTTTTCAAAATAATTTTTATTAAGGAGAAAAAGTAATATTTTGATACTTTTAACACTTTTACATTAAAATTAAATTATTTTCCATTCAAAGACTAAAAAATTATAGTTTTCTTTAATTCCAAGATTTATTTTTTAAATAAATCATGCATAATTTATTTCAAAATAACTGGATATGCTCATGAGAAAAAAGGGTGGGAAAGTTGGTCAAAATTTGATATTTTCTGTGATTTACCTTTCCAAAAAAAGAAAAGAAAATAATATATTTTCTTTAGAAACTTTTAGGCCGAAGAACTTCGATAATCTATTTTTTACATTTTACTTGAATGCTGGGTTTGTTAACTTTCAAAAGCTTGTCAAAAGAAAAAAATAAAAAAAATGGGCTCTAAATTAATTTTTTTCTTCATTTTACATTCTCAAAATTGAAAAAAAAAACTTTTTATTAGCCAATTTTATAGATATTCAATACTGCTAACAATTTACCTTTGTGTATTCAAGTAAATTTGCAAAAGAATTTTCTTAAATTTTCTTTGAAAAAACGAATTAAATTTTCAAATACAAAGATTATTTAATTTATTAATTAGTTGGTCTGGTAATGTTAAAATAAGAAAAAAGATTCGAGTTTTCCACTTTTTCTCCCATAAGTTTTAAAGACATGAAATTCTACATTGGGCTTCCCATCTTTTTTCTCTAATTGCTTTCAGAAAATAAACTTTGGGTTATTAATAATGTCTTATAGAAAATTCAATGCTCAAATCTATTTTAAAAAAATTATCAAATCCAATTTAAACTTTGACATGTCAAATGATATTTTCTGGAATTGAAAAAAGAAAAAAAAAAAAAATTTTTCTCAACAAAAATAAACTATAATTCGATTATTGTATTTTCTAAAGTAACTAACCTTCAATTTAAAATGTTAAATTTTTAAAACATGTTATTAGTGATCTTCACTAATTATAAGTTTTGTAAAGATCTCAAGTTTCGGGAAATTCTCATCTATTCAGAAACTTTAGAAAAGAAACTTTTTCACTCAGATCATGCAATTGTTTTCCATTTTTTCAGAAAAAGGAAAAATTATTAAATTGATTTTTTAACTTCGAAGATAAAATTTTTGAAAGGTTTTATTACTATTCCCATCACTATTATATAATAAACAGTTGTTAGTTATTATAAATATTGATTTTAAACTTTTTACTTTTTTTTTGAGATAATTCTTTTGGATAAGCAAAAAATTGATTTATTGGACATATCGAAAAATATTAGTATTGGTTTAAAGAAGAATTGTTTAATAATAGAAATTTTCAAACAATTTAAATATTTAAATTGGAAATATGTTTTTGTTATAACATAAAATTTAATTATTTCAAAATAAAATATACGATAAGCTATTTGGAAATTAATAATTTTATCTTCTAAATTCAAAATTAATGATTTTCTGACAAAAATGATTTAAAGTGTTTTTATATTTGTGAAGTAATTCCAAACAATTTTTTACAAAAAAAAATATTAAAATTGAACATTCTTTTGCTTTTTTTTTTCATTTTTTGAAAATCAGAAAACTACTTTTTTAAAACATTATGAAAAAAAAATCTTGCAAAATAGATCTCAATTTAATTGATAAAGTGAAGTTAGACTTCTACCAAATTTTCATTTGTTGAATCACCTAAACCACAATAAGTTATACAAACTGAACCTTAAATTGAAATATTAAGAATTCAAAACGTTGAAAATAAAATAATTTATTGTTTTCAAAAGTAATATTTTCAAAAAAAAAAAATAAAAATATTTAAGACAATTTATAAGAATTAAATTTGTTGTTATTAAAAATAATCTGATATTTTTTTTTTGTTTTTCTATTGGATAATGTGAAATTTTGAATTTCAAAAAATAGATGAATAAAAATTAATAAATTTTTTAGATGAGGTTAACTCATCCATTTCATAACTAAAACATAAATTCAAAAAAAAATATTTAAAATTAATATCTCTACAGGATTTATTTTTCTTTTTAAAATATATATGTTTCTGGTAGTTCTTTGCTGAATTCATTTTGAAATGTGTTTGGGACTTTGGAATATTAATATTACTACATAAATAAAGTATTTTATAACTCAGTATAACAGTTGTGACAAATGATTTACCTATGTTGAAAGGGTTTGTATTGATATTAGAAGAAAAAAAATAATTTTTGAAATTTTCAAAATTAAAATGATTTTTTCAATTTGTATCACTATTCAATTTATATTTTGATATCTAATTGTTTTATAAATAATGTATTTCTTGTAAGTTCCAGAGTTATTTAGTAAAAAATGGTTATTCTAATGTTATTGATAAAGTAAAAATGATTTTAGAAAAAATAATCTTGATTTATATTTGGATTTTCTTTGATCTATAATTTAAGATTAAAATGATCATAGTTGTTTTTAACAATGGGGATCCAAGAATTTTTGAGTTTTTAATTTTCTAAAAAAAATATTTTCATTGATTAGATTTACTTCAGATGGATACCAACTATTCTCTGATATTTATTATTCTACTTCTTTCTTATTTGTTCTTAGAATATCAATTACCAAAAAAATAATTGATAATTGAAAAAACAATTTAGGCGCCTTTGGTAGATACAACGTTTTAGTATAAAATACATAATATTTTAAATTTGTCCAAAAAATATTTTCAAGGATTATTGTATGTGAATGAATCAAAGTATATAAACAATAAATGAAAATCTTCGAGTTTAGAAGAATTATTTATTAATAATAAAAATATCTTGAATGTTTTTTTGTTCAATAAAGAGGATAATTTACTAATAAAATAATCTTTAGAACCTTCTTCTACAATTTTCACAAATAAAAAAAAATAATAATAATAATAGCCCTAGCTAGAAAGGGGCTAATATTGTTCTTATCTGTTTTCAAAGGGTATGATTGATAATTCTTTCTTTCTAAATAAATAAATAGATAGAACCAAAAAAAAAAGTTTATTAAATCTTGAAAAAAA
The DNA here is from genome assembly GCA_027625915.1 of Anaeramoeba flamelloides. NCBI lineage: Eukaryota > Anaeramoebidae > Anaeramoeba > Anaeramoeba flamelloides. The sequence goes on from JANTQA010000026.1 coordinate 1,452,669, forward strand.
GAAACTAATACTAAAAATAAAAGCCTGTTATTTAAAAATAAAAAAAAAAACTCTATTCATGTTTTTATTTAATTATTAAAAAATAAATTTAATAAAAAATGAGAAAAAGAAATATATAAAATGAAGAAAAGAGAAGAGAAGAAAAAGGGGGAAAAAATGTTTAAAAATAATTGATAATAAAAAAAGAAAATTTTAATAATTAATAATATATTATTTACGTCTTTTCTTATATCTAGAATTTCTTTTTGTATTGCCTTTTGAATTATTTCTTGCATTTCTTTGGTCCTTTTTCATTCTTTTATCAACTGATTTGACTCTGTTGAGGAAGCCTTTCTTCTTTCTACCTGAAGTAGTTTTACCACCACCCTTGCTACTAACGATATAAATTTTATTAACCTTTGGTTTTTGTTTTGCTCTGCCATACATTTTTTGGATTTGTCTTAATTTTGAATAATTATTGAGATCATTATTTTCTAAAATGGATGTAGCCCTTCTACGAATTTGTTCCAGTTTTAACATTTGTTTTCTTTTCTTTCTTGCTTTAGCTTCGATTACCTTTTTAATTGGGCGTGCATTGATTTCCATTGCCCTGCGCTGGAGATCCATGATAAAGTCTTTGTCCATTGGCTTTGTTCTAATTCTGTGTTCGGCTTCTTCATCATTGAACCAACTTGGTATGTCGTCGTCATTAAAGGCAAATTTATTATAGGATTCGTCAATCAGTTTACGTTTCGATTTTTGGTTCACTAATCGCGGTCCTAAGCTTAACGCTCTTTGTGTTTTAGGATCTTTTGGATTCAAGTAAATTCTTGATATTTTATTTGGATCGTCATCGTCGTCGTTGTTGTCCTTGTCTTTTTTTTTTTTCTCCTGATCCTTTTTCTTGCTAGTTTTTTCTTGATCGCGATCAGATTCATCATCGCTTGAATCAGAGTCTTTATTGAATTTGATATTCGATGGCACGTCTTGTTGTTTTTTATTTTTAGATTTAATTTGTTCATATTCTTTGGAAATTTGTTGTAATTTTGATTGCTCTTCTTTTAACTTTTTTCGATCCATTTTCTGTTTTTTGTCTCGGTATTCTTGTGCCAATTTAAGGATTTCTTCTGTTTCGTCTTCAGAATCAATTTCGTCGAATAATGGATTATCAAACCATTTTTCTTTAATTCTTTGCGTTCCCGAGGCCTTGCCCCTTTCATCAAAGGAAACCACTAGCGGATTTATTTGCACTTCTTCGTCACTATCGCTGCTTTCGCCAACTGGCTTTGATAATTCGTCATTATCTGAAAGCTGTTTCGATTTTGATCGCAGTTTTGATTTTTCCTTTTCAAATTCTTCACCAACCATCCCTTCAATTTCCCAAAAATTCTGGGAAACTTTAGGTTGGTATTCTTTGGCAAGTCGGCTGTTTTCGTCATATAGCCCTTTGGCCTTTTTCCTTCTCATAACATTTTCTTTGTACACATTATACATTCGATCCAATCCCTTTTCTAACTTGTACATATCTGTTTCTTCATCATCGTCCCTTTTAAAAGTAATGTCCTCCTCGCTGTCAGAATTTGTATAATTGCCGTCCTGTTCTTCAAAATGCTCGTCATATAATTCATTAATGTTCCCCACTTGCTTATTCATTTCGGATTCCTTGACCTTGGAAATTTTCTCAAAATCTTGAGAATTCTCGACTGTTTTTAAATTAAAAAGTTGATGATCTTGATTAATTTCAAATAAATCTGCTGGTGTGATCATTCCATAGGCCAACCTTTCTTGGTATTTGACTTTCATTTGCTTTTCTTTCTTTTTCTTTCTTCTTACTCTTCTTTTGTCTAAGAGCTCCAAAAAGCTCAATTTTTCTTTAATTTCTTTATTAATGCTTTCTTCTTCCTTTTCATCATCGCCATCCTCACCTTCATCCTCATCCTCGTCTTCTATTTCTTGGATCAGTTTTTTATTTTCATTTTCGTTCTCGTTTTTAGCTTTTTCTTTTAATAACAAATTTTTAACTAATTTTTCTGTTTCCAAAATTTTTTTACGCCATTTTAATAACAGTTTAAAATCGTATTTTCCGATTCTTTTAAGATCTTTACACAAGGCCTTAATTGCTTGTGTCGTTGCTGGATGACCAGCATATCTAATCGATTCTTCATCATCAAAGGATAAGACATGATATTTTGAAATAATTGCAATTGGCTCACTACTGTTAATAAACTCTGAAACTTTAACTGTTCGAGACATTGGTACACCTGCCTCGTACCCCTCTCGATTACGTGTTTTTTTTTTGAATTTCATTTTTAAAATATTTTCATTTTTCTCTTGCTCGATCTCTTTAAAAATATATTTTGGTTCAAACATTCGATCATCGATTTTTTTGGGTGCCTTATAGCCTCGGCAGATTACATAAATTTCTGCTGACGTTGTTCTTGATGCTCTTGGCTTTGTGGCAGTGACGACTTCAAAAAATTGATGAAATACCCAAAGCAAACTGTTGTAATCTTGTGAGCGAAACACCTTTGTGACATAGATGCCACCAACCCTCAAAAATTCACACGCCAATTTTGTGGCGACTAATGTTAACTCACTTTGTGAATACGCATCCTTAACCCATGCTGAACCAACATTTGGAGAACCATCATGAAGAACACTATTGGTGGAATTGTGTTTTTATTGTTTTTATTTTGTTTGTATTTTTGAGTATTAATGATAATGTTAAGTTAATATTGTTGTGGTTTTGTTTTGAGAAATTTGTTTTTTTTTTTTTTTTTTGGTTTTGTTTGTTGATCTTTTTGAATAATGCAACAAAAGAATGGTGGGGCAGGAGAAGGGGAAAGTAAAAGAAGAAGAAGAAATGAAAAGTTTTTACACATCAATTTTATAATTTTTAAAATGTTTTTTCAGTTCTTGCCTACAGTGTTTAGTTGTAATGTCTGACTTTATTGTTTTACATCTTGGTATTTTTTTCATTTGAACAAGATCTACCCCAACTATTAAACTACTAACTGGCATATATTTTGCCGCTACTTGCAACCTATTATTTGAAGAGATATGTTATTATTTTTTAAAATTGAAATTTTTGTTTCAGATTAATTCACCATAATTTGAAAAGATTACGTAATAAAATAAAAATATTATTAAAAAAAAAAAAAAATGTAAATCTATTACCATCCCCCTGGTGCTGCACAAAGATCAAGGAGTGTTGTAGATTTTGATAAGAAATCAAATTCCTTGTTGAGTTGAATTAATTTAAATGCTGCACGTGATCGGTACCCTTGTTCTCTTGCAAGATAATAGTATTTATCTTGTCGTCCCTTTGAACCTTTTTTTCGTTTACGTCCCATTGAAGATTAAAAGTAAATAAAAAAAACAAAAAAAAAAAATGATTTCAGTAATTATGTAATTAAATTCCAAACTGAGAATTAACAAAGCCAGTTTATTTACAGTTTGAGTTTATATTTGACAGAAACTTACTTTATTAGAAAAGAGATTAAAGATCATCAAGAATTGTGAAAATAATCTTGAAAAAGATGGATAAGATTGAAAATTGAATTACAAATAGCTGGTTTTCAGATACGTGTCAACACCAAACTTTGGTTAGTAACATTTAAAAAGTCTCTAAATTCTGATTTTTGTCTCAGAATAGGTTTGGATACAAATAATTTTTAGCAGAATTATTCTGAGACATTTTCTCATACATTTATTACGAACAAGTGTATCACAAGGTAGAAGTATTTTCCTCTCTTGAATTGCAATACTATACATTGTAAGATTTACTGGCTTTAAATAAATTGGTAAATCGAAGATAAATAGTAAATTTTTTGGGAATTGGATCATTATCAAACCTAAGGAAAGGTTAAATCTTTATTTAATAGAAAGTCCATTTGATTTTTTTATAAGTGAATTAACCCCACAAAAAAAAAGAAAAACAAAAAAAGCAAAAAAAGAATAAAAAAATTATTTGAGGAATATTTTTATTTGTTTGTTGTCCCTTTTTCTGATTTTGGTGTTTTTAAAAATATGTAAGAGTAAGTCTGTTTTCAAATCTAAACCAAACAAAATTTTAAAAAAAAAGACAAAGAGAAGGGCAGCTGTTTGGAGAAAAATAAAAGAAAAAGTAAACTAAAATTCTTTTGAACAATCAAATTATTAAAACAAAGAATTAGCTAATTTATTTTTTTCCTTTCTTTTTTGGTTGTTGTTTCTTCTTTGGCTGTTGCTTCTTTTTTGGTTGCTCTTTTTTTTTTGGTTGTTGCTTCTTTTTTGGTTGTTTTTTTTTCTTTTGTGTTTTTTCAACTTCCATTCCCTTTTCCAAGTCTTTATGTAAATTGGTGGTCATAAACTTTTCTCTCTTTTCAAGAACACGTTTGTTTCTTCTTTCACGTGCGCTCTTTCTCTTTTCAATTCGTGCCTGTGCTTGTTGTTCAAGTTGCTCTTGCCTAATTTTTTCTGCTTTAGCTCTGTGAATGTGTTCAATCAAATTTCTTTTGTTTTTGAATTCATTACCTTTTGCTTTTAAGTAAAGTTCGTGATATGTATGACGATCGATTTTTCCAGAGTCTCTATATTTCTTCAATAATCTTCTCAAGATTCTAATTCTTCTGATCCACAAGATCTTTGGTGGCATACGTGTCTTTTTGGTTCCTTTTCTTTTACCTAACCCGGTGTGTCTTCCTTTTCTTTTGGCAATTAGTCTTTTTCTGAATCTTGTTCTGGAGACCGCATTTTCGGGCTTTTTGATGATTAAACCATCACGGTGGAGCTTTCGAATGCTTCTTCGAGAGTTGGACATGGAGATGGTTTGGATTTCATTAGGATCTAACCAGACTCTTCTTTTACCAACACCAAGTACTGATGAGGCTAATCTTTTTTGGAGTTTTAAAGATACCATTCAAAATAAATTATGTAAAAGCAAACAAGAGATAATAAAAAAAAATGATCTTTTTTTTTGAAATATGAAGGGAATAAGTATATTAAATATAATCACGAAAAAAACAGTCTTTATTATTTTTAGATTACTTTTTGTTGAAAAAGAATTATATCAAAATTTCTTTTTTTGAAAATAAGGTTTTGGATGGAGTAAATCCTCACAATAATTAAAATTATTGAGTTCTTCCAAGTTTTTGTTATTTTTTCTCTTTTTAAATTACCGACTGGTGCCTTAAAGTTTTTAATTATTGGGGTTTAATTTTTTAGGAAATTTTAAGAAAATTTTGTACATTTTGCTTCATTTAAGATTTTGTTTATAATTATTCAATTTTGATAATATTCCATTGATTTTTTTACATAATAAAATTAATTAGATGTGTGAAAAATACTCTTGTATATAGAAAAAAAATAGCGAATCATAATTAAAATTCATGTTTTTTTCTAACTTCTTGTCACAAAGTAAAATCTAATTCAACTTTCAAGGGTATATTTAAGTTCAATTCAATTTTTAAGGTGAATTCCTAGATATTTTCTGAAAATTATTGATTTGGAATATAATTTGTTTAAAATGTTTCCAAAAATTTCCTATTGTTATGGAAAGATTTGTTTTTTTGATCTCAATTCTTGTTTGAATATGGCTCTGACTTTTCCAGATTTTTTTTGTATTTAAGTGTTATATTTTTTGAAGTATTTTTTATAATTGCTGTACTTTGTAAACTAAAAGCTTCTTGAATTATTACTTAATGTTAAGTCTCTTTGATCATTTAATTTCTGGATCTTTGAGAAAAAAAAATTATTTGAATTCACATGATATGTTATACATTTATCGAGACTTATTTTTCACAACAGTTGTCACAGAAAAAAAAATATTTGATACTGAATTTTTTGATATTTTTGTATTGCAAATAAATACTTTAAACGAGAAACTTAGTTATTTTTTTCTTTTTATTTTCAAAGTAATTTGATATGTTAATAGTTATCTACGATATCTCAGTTTATATTTTATAGTGAAATAAATGATAAATGATTTTAAATCATTTCTCTAAATATTTTAATATATATATTATGCTATAGAAAATTTAATTATTTAAAACATTAAATCTGTTAAAGAATGGGTTTATCATTTAATAATTTGGATTTTTATATTTTATTTTAAACATTTTGATTTTAGAAAATTTTAAAATCTTTAGGAAATAATATATATACCGTCTTTACAAGGCTACCATAAAATTTTCAATAAAACACAATTGATTTTTCTATTCTTATTTTCCATTTTCAAAAAATTTCGAAATAAGAGTTATTATTCAAAAAAAAAATAATAATAAATGAGCTATTATTCAAATTTTTAAACATCAAAAAAAAATATTGAAGATTCATGAAGAACTTTAAAATGTATTGTTCAAAAAATATGAAACTTTAAAGAACAGAAAATATTGATATTTTTTGTGCTTTTTTGGACGATTAATATTTAAGTTTTATGGGATCTTGAATTTTTGATATTTTTTTTTCCAAAAATTTAATTAATAACTCATTTAGTAAAATTCTTTTTGAATAATAACTCTTATTTTAGAATTTTTTGAAAATGGAAACTAAGAATTGAAAATTCGATTTTGTTTTATTTGAAATTTTATGTTAGCTTTGGAACAGTTGTATATATATATATATGCTTAATTGTAAAAATAGGGGCAGATTTTTCATCAGAAAAAAATTTGTTTAATGGTTTTTTTTTTTAAATAATAATGATTTTACTAATGTGTTTAGAGATAATAAATGATATAAATAAATAAATAAAAATAAAGTGGAATCATTTTATAATTTAAACAACAAATAAAAAAAGAAAACAATAATAATAATAATGTTTGCCACTAATTTTGAAACTTTACTTGTATATATATATATATATATATATTTGAAATATTCAGAGAAATGAATAAAAATCATTTAAAAACTATTTTTAAACATTATCAAAAATGAAAAATATAACCAGAATATTTTTTTTTTTTTGAAGTGAATAAGAATACATAGAAGAATTAAATAATGTTAATTAATTTGACATTTGCTTTAGATTTTTTTAATTTAATCTTTATTAAGACTATTTACATCCTTTGTATTAAAATTAAATAATTTATTTTATAATATAAAACCTTTCAAAAAGGGGTTAAAAGTGTTTTTTTTTTATCTGGGTGGGGGTAGGGATAATCCATATCTCATAAATTGAAACTTTCAGGAATACGCAAGAATATTTAATTTCAATCAATAGAAGAATAATTGAGAAAAAAAACGTATTCTGAAGAAGATAAACCCTATTTAAAATGAACTACTTTTGAATTTTGAATTTTTAATTGTAAATCTGAAGAATTATTTTTTTTAAAAAAATATAATCCAATATCAGGTCTATAGAACAAAACCCAACATTGTAATAGATAAAATAATTAAACAGAAAAAATATAAATCCTTATCAATGAAATAAAATTCTTAATTACCAAGTTAAAAAATAGTGATAAATCTTCATTTTTAGTAATATTTTGTGTTTAAAAAAATGTACTTAACACTCATTTCAATAATTGTGAATCGCCTGAAGATATATATATAAGCTCCATCCAAAAATGTGGGGCAAAAAAATATCCATCAATATAAGAATAAATTCTTTATCCAGTTATTAAACTCAAGACTTTAGACAAAAAAAAACGAATCCATTAATAATAATAAAACTCTTGATTAAAATTTGTGTTTATTGATCAAAGTTCGAAGAATAAAAAATAAAAATAAAAAAAAAAAAATTGCCCCTAATTTTTGGAAAAATATCCAAAATTAGTAATGTCTATTTAACAATCTTTAGTTCGATCTTTTTTTCAATTTTTTTTTTTTGATAATGTGTAAAATCATACTTCAATATATTTTTGATTTGATCTTTAGATTTTTTGTTTTTCATTTGATCATTAACTTTTTTGTTTTTCCCATTAACTTTTTTTTTTTTTTTTTTTTTTTTTTTTTCTTTTTTAAAACATTTAAAAAAAGCAAACTGAATGAAAAAAAAAAAAAAAAAAAACCTTTTTATTTTTTCTTTTTTTTTTGTTTATCTCACCTCTTTAATTGAAGTGTACAACTGTTCTGAGCAATTTTTCCACCAAAGTCCATCGAAGTCAACCCAATTGTTTAGAATCAAAAGAATTTTTGGTTGATTTCTTATCACATCTCTTCTGAACTTTGTTAAATTTTGGACAATAATAATAACAAAGTAAAAATGAAAAAAATGAAGAATTCGAAAAAATAATGAAATGAGAAATTTGACTCTATTATTTTTTCAAAATTAAAAATTTTGCAAAATAATTTTAATTCAAAAAAAAAATATTTAGAATCCATTAATAAAACTTCAAAATACAAGAAATTAAGTATGATATGTTAAAAAACATATTATTGTTGTACATTTTGTATAATTGAATTAATATTAAGAAATAATTATTGAAATAAAAAATGCCCTATATTATTGGAAATAGCTTATATATATATATATATATATATATAAAATATATATTCTACTATTCAAGAGCAACCAATAATTAACTATAATTAATAATTTACTTATAAATCATTCGAAATATATAAAAAATTGATGTTATCAAAGTAAACAAAAAATTAAAACTTGAAAAAGCAAGTATTGTCAAAGAAATAATTTATTATAATCTAGTGGATAATTGATCATTTTTACCTTTGGATAAAAAAGAAAAGATGACATTATTTTTTGGTATTCAAAATTCGTTTAAAATACACCACCAGTGGTATTAGAACGCTGATGAATTCATAGTGTAGTTGAATACACAGTTACTTGCTTCATATCTAAAATCTACAGTTAATCATTAATTTCATTTTTTAATCAAGTATAATGCCCTTAGTTTGTTCAATTGTAAAATCATTAGGATTCTTAAATATGAACTGAAACTTTGAATCATTTAATCCAAATCTTTACTTGTTGATCTTTGAATCCAACAAACTATACGATTGAGTTTGGTTTTCTGGTTATCAAGGTTACAACCTTAAAAATTATTTTCATTTTTTTTATTTTAATTTCTAAACAACTTAAAATATTTGCTAAACAATGAGCCAAGAAAAACCAAAAATCGAAGAAATTGACGAAAAAACTGAAAAAAACAAAACAATAGAAGAAAAGAAAGAAGAAAAGAAAGAAGAAAAGAAAACAGAAAAAAAAGAAGAAAAAAAAGAGGAAAAAGAAAACGAAAAAGAAAACGAAAAAGAAAACGAAAAAGAAAAAGAAAAAGAAAAAGAAAAAGAAAAAGAAAAAGAAGAAGAATTACCAGATCCACCATATGAATGGAAACAACAAACAGACACCGCTACAGTTGTTCTTAAAATACCTGAAAAAATTAGAGGAAAAAACATTAATTACAAGTTAACTGTTACACACCTAACCGTTGGAATTAAAGGAGAAGATCCAATTATTGATGTAATTTTTTTTTTTTTTTTTTTCTTTATTATTTTTTCTCTTCTTTTTTATCCTTTTTGTTTTGCTTTTTTGTTCTTTTCTTCAAATCTTTTTAATTGAATCATAGGGTGAATTATTTGGAAAGGCTGAACCAGAAGATTCCATTTGGACTTTAGAAACCGTCAAAGGAGGAAAAGAACTAACAATTAATCTTGTAAAGAGAGGTAATGGTTGGTGGGATTCTTTTATTAAAGGACACAAAAAAATGAAACAAGAAGATATGGTTCCAGATCCAATTTCAATTTCTGACATGGACCAAGAGTCCGCTCGTGAGGTTAACAAAATGGTTGTAAGTATTTTTTCTTATTTTATTTTATTTTTTTTTTTTTTTTCTTTTTCTTTTTCTTTTTCTTTATTTTTTGTTTTGCAAAACCAAAAAAATCGAACAGTTAATTTTTTTGCAACACTATTTTTTTATTCCAAATTTTGCTGGTGTTTGCCGGATAAGTGGTAAACAATTTTTACTTATTTTTCATTTTGGTGTTCAAATTGAGATCACAAATTACAACCTACTTGTTTGAAAACTCGATTTTAAAGAAAAATAAGGAAAATTAAGTTAAAATTATTTTCCCGTTTATTATTCGAATACCAGTAAATAAATTTCATACTTTACGATTATTAAAAAATCTAATTGTTTTATTTTTTTTTTATTTTATTTAAGAAAGAGAAAATTAATTTCCTCTTACAGACGTGAGGTTTTTTTTAATTTAAAAGAGTTGAATAAAAGCTTTGATTTTTCTCTATTCTTTTGAATTCAAAAAAACGTAGTTAACTTTTCCAGAATTCAAAACAATTGAACAAAATCTTTGATTTTTCTCTATTTTTTTGAATTCTGAAAAAGCTCCGTTAGGTTTTCTTGATTTTTCTGTTTATTTGGAAAATCAATAGATTTTTGTTTGTTTTTTTTGAGTTTTCTATTTATTTGGAAAATCAATAGATTTTCGTTAGGTTTTTTTGAGTTTTCTATTTATTTGGAAAATCAATAGATTTTCCAAATAAAATAGAAAACCTCAAAAAAACCTAGAACACTTCACAAATAAAACAGAAAACCAAAAAAAACCCTAGAACACTTAACAAATGAAACAGAAAACCTCAAGAAAACCTAGTCACTCTATGGCACTTCCCTAATTTCTAAATTTTTGTTTCGAAATTTCAATAAAGAATCATAACTTTCTTTATCATTAACCAATGACAAAATAAATAATGAGTCTTTATTTTGAATAATATCAAAGATATTATTTTTATTATTTTTGTTAATTTGAATTAAATCTTTAATCCAAATTATTCGATTTTCTTCATAAGATGAGCAATTACATAAAAAATGATCGATATCTTCATCTATTTCTGAGTTGAAGTATTTTTGCATAAGTTGCAAGATTTTGTTTTTATTTTCTTTTTATCATAAACATAAGAATACCTATTTAAATAATTTGTGAAGTTTCTTAGTTTTAAGATGGAAGTAGAACTCTTCTGTTTTATATTTTTTGTCATTAGGTTTTTTTTTTAATTTTTGAAATGTAAAGAAAATTAAATAAATTTTCTTTTTATTTCAAAAATTAAAAAAAACCTAGGCACTTGACGACACAACTATTTATTTATATTGTCATTATACCTAATAGTTTTTAAGTATTCTTGAACTTTCCACCCAGAACAATTTATTATCAAATTTTCTCGAAATTGATTTAGATTTGCATCTAATAATTTTAAACTTTCTATTTCCCATTCAATATTTTCATTGTCTTTTTTTTTAAAACTTTAAATTTTTCTGAGATCTATACCCAAAACCCAGAATTTCTAATTTCTTTTTGAGTTTATATCTTCTTTTATAAATTGAAATTCTGACTTGATCAATTTTTGCTTCAGTTTTATAAATTATCCTTGGGGAATGTGGGTAAATTTTTAAAAATTTTGTTACTTTTTTATTTAGCCAAGCGTCAATCGAGTTAAAATCTTTCTGAATTAGATTAAATATAACTAATTCATAAAATAGTTGGCTAATACATATTGATTTTACCTTTGTAGTTTTACTCCATTTGCTACTTTTTTCGGTTAAAAATCATTTTTATTTTTTTCAAGATATCTTTTATTTTTTTAAAGTTTTTTTGTAAATGTTTCCCTTTTTCTAATCAAATTCCTGAATATTTTATTTCGGATAATTGATTTGATTTTAAGGTTTTATCAATATTTGGATTCAAAAAATCTAATTGTTGTCATTGAATGGATTTTAGGTAATAAATATTGTAAAAACAAAATTTTTAAAATTAGAACAGTTTAAAAATTGTGAGGACTTTTTTAAAACTTTTATCAATTTTTCTATTTTAAAAAAGAGAGGGATCAACCTTTAAATGTGAAATTGAGGCTGGAGGGAAGAAAAGCATTTTTTTTTAAAAAAATCCACACTTTATTAAAATATAAAACTTCTAAAAAGTTTTAATTCTTGTAATTTCTCATATCTATAAAAAAAAACAATCTTCACTTTTGTAAAATGGATGTATTTCAATTTTTTTGAATCAATTCTCATACTTTATCATTTTTTAGAATTTATCAGTAAGATCGAAAAAAACAATCCGAGCTAAAAAACTTTTTTGTTCAATTTCATTTTTTTTTCAAATATGATTCAGGGCCATCTTTAATTTACGTTTTAGGAGAACTGAAACACAATCTTCTAAATGGAAAAAATGATTTAAAAGAATGTCCAGTCGAAAACTATATTCAAAATATTTCAAATTTTTGGTTTTTTAGGATTTTGATGAAAATCAAAAAAACATCTCATGATCCAAATACTTTTTGAAATTTTCGAGCAAAATAAGCTAAATTTAGCAAGCATTTTTTTTTTTTGTTTTTTTTTACCTCTTGTTACTCTTACTTCTCATTTTAGCTGAAAGTCTATTTATATCATTTCCCTCAACTCTAAAAGATTTTAAAGTGAAGTTGAAAGTGAGATTAATAAGTGGATTTTGATTTTCCAAGCTTTTCAAGGGAAATTTCGAATTTGGATTGTAAAAATGGTTTTACCAAAACTACAAATTTTTCTAAAAAAAAAACAACCTCAATTTTAAACAGAACAAGATTTCTTTGCTCGATATTCTTACAAGTAAATAAATGTATTGTTTGTCTTAAAAAGTAATATTTACTTACCATAAAATACAGATAGTGATTAAATCTACTTTAAAAACAATTCATTTCAAAGAATTTTTGAAAGTAAACTAATTTTATGAAGTTTCTTAACATCTAAACCAATAAAATACACATTTCAAAACTGACTAAAAAAATTTAACAAATCGAAAATGAAGTAAAAATTTTAAGTTGTTTAAAGTTGTTTTCTTTTTTTGAAAATATTAAAAAAAAATGGAAAAAAATTTTCAATTCTGAAAAAATTATTTTTATCAAATTGTTTGGACTTATTCACTTGTATCATTTCTAACAATTCAAATCAGTTTTGTTAGAAAAAAATTTCATTTTGAATCAATGGAGATAAAATTACTTAAATTCCAAATATCTTCAAGAAAAATTTATTTTAAAAAACCAATTTCATTATAGAAGAAAAATACAGTTTCTGAGTAAAATTTTCAAGTTTTTTGAAAAAATTATTGATTAAAACTATTATTTCCCAATAATATTAGTATTTTACAAGAGTTTCAATAAATATATTTTTTGTTTATACAAAAGAATTATTTGAAAGCAAAAAAAAATCGTTATTAATAAAATTTTTATTCTAATGACTAGATAGCACTGAAAATAGTAATAAAAAAGGTAAAAACTTTTTATAATGTCAGAAATAAAATCAATTAATAATACGCTTTTTCTGAAAAAAATGGAAAAAAAAAATTTGTTTTCAAAAAAAAAAGATTCTTTTCTGAATTTTTTCTTAAATCTTAATTTTTTGGTATTTTTCAAATAAAGAAAAAAGAATTAATAAAATTGTTATCACATAATTTGATATTTTGACACTTTGTCGCCATATATTAATAACTTTAGTGTAATTTTTTTTGATAATCAATTATATCCCATAATTTAGGGAATATTTTCCAAAATCAATGGGTTAAAAAACATTTTAAAAAGATCTTATAAATTGGAAAAATGATTTTGTTTTTAAATAAAATTTTAGACTATTATTTATTTTAATTACTGTATTATTTTTGTAAAAGTGTGCCAATACAAATTACTTTTTTTTTTTTTTTTTTTTTTTTTTATTACATTTTCTAATTCTAATTCTCATTTTAATTCTCATTTTATTTTTAATTGTAACCGTAATTATAATAGTTTGATATGAGGCAAAAACAAATGGGACTTCCATCTTCAGATGAATTATCCAAAAGAGAAAAATTGCAAAAACAATTCCCACAATTTGATTTTTCTCAAGCTAAATTTAATTAATTTTCAAACAACAATCAAGATATTTATTCTTAAAATCTTTGAGCAAAAACATATTCTTACAATAATCAATTTTCCACAATATTTGCCAAAAACTACAAACTAAATAAAGTACCAAAAATATAAACCTTATATATATATATATATATATATATATATATATCTATATTTTAAAACTAAACAAAAAGAATGCAGTTTGATTATTTTTTTTTTTTATAATTAAGAACAATACAAAATGTTTACTCTTTGATCTATTTGATCTTTTTTGCAATAATGAAAATGCTCAAACAAAATATTTTTGAATGTTTTTTTTTAATTTTTTTCTTTTTTCTTTTCGTAAATTACTATACATTATTTAGTAAAGACTTTAAACTTTATTTTTTTCGGAATTTGAGTTTGTTTTGATTTTTTTAACAGAAAGATAATTTACAGTTTTTATATTTTATACTTTTGACTTTTTCAAATTTCCCTTTTTAAGTTTTTTAAGTTCCTCCTCTTTTTGTTATTTTTTTAAGTGCTTGGAGGAAGTAAAAGTAATAAAAAATCATTCTAAGAATTCAAAATTTGTTCAATGAATAAATCTTATATAAGCCAAACTTATTATTTTTAGATCTTATGCAAACTGGCCTGAACTACTATTTGTTGCAAAATAAAGGAAACAAAATTTTCATTCAGTTTTCCAAAAAAAAGATATTATTAATCATCAAACAGTTCAAATTTTTAATTCTAAAAATAAGAAAAATTTTGTAATTAATTTTACTTTAGAATTGGGGGCTTTGATGGTTTTTTTTATTTTTTTGGTTGTTTTATTTTTGGAAAACTGAATGAAAATTTTGATCTGTTAATTTTGTAATTCACAGAATATGGCAAATAATTTAAATTTAAAAAGTTATGTGTTGAAAAAAATTGATTATTATTTTTTTTTTAATTTATATTTTTTAATAATTTTAGAGTTGATAATTTATTGAACAAAAAACATATATTGTTATTGGATGGTAAATTAAAAATAAAACAAATTTTACATTTGATTACAAAATATGTTTTACAATGAATAAATTATTTATTAATGTTTTTTAGGCAACGTTGGATAACAAAGGGTTCAAAATAATAATAATAATAATAATAAATAAAAAGATTCTAGTAGGGAATGATAAGTGTTAATCATTATAACGAATGTAAGTTTTTGATGTTGAAATAAGCTGTTCAAAAAAAAAAAAAAATAATTTTTTTTGACAAAATTTTGATTAAAAAATAATAAAACCACAAGAATCAAGAATAATTTTTTCAAAAGTTTAAAATTATTTTTCAAGTTATTTTTTTATTGTTAGAAGACTTTACAATTATTAATTATGAAATTTTCTTTTTAAGATAATTATTTATAAACTTTAAATCTTAGAATCTTGTAATAACAATTCAAATTAAAAATTTTATTACAAAGAAAATTCGGTTATTTAAGGTTCTAAGGAATAAAAAAACTGTAGGATAAAAATAAATAGAAACAAGAGAAATATATATGTATATATAAATAATAAAAATCAAAAATGTGATTTTTTGATTTTAAAAACAGCTATTTATTGGCTTTTAGAATAAAAAAGAACATCCCTTGGATTTGTTGAATCCATTTTTATTATTGAGTGGTAGATAAAGAGATAATAGTATATATTGTTTTCCTTGGGTATTTTCTATTTGATTTTTTTTTTTTTTTTAGGGTTATTTTAGAGTGTTTCTATATATTTCCTGGTAATGAAACTTCATTAAATTATTGGTCAATATTCACTATTAGATTTTAATTTTTTTTTGAATTATATATAAACAGTACAAAATTGTATAGTTTATTTTCTTTAATTAAATAGGAATATATATGTGTCACTTAAGTATAATTACTAAAAAGTTTAATAATGACACTTTCAATTTAGGATCTGTGTATATTTGTTATTAAAATTTGGTTTGTGGAGTCGTTCCAGAATCATTGTAAATATTCAGAAAATTCGCCACATTTCTTTGAATTTGATGTAAACTAAAATTGAAAATCTTCCACAGAGTTAAAACGTTCTAAGCAATCGCAATGATACAATTTCATTCAAATTAGAAATAGTTTTACCTTTTCATACAATATGAAAATAATTTTTTCATTTTTTTGTTTTGGTTTGTTTTCAGTTCATTTTTTGAATTACATTACTTGTTTCGTTCGATATAATTTTTTTTTCAACAATTTATATTTTGTTAAGTTGATTTGTTCTAAATAGAATTACTCGAATAAAATTAGTTGGTAGTATCTAACCATTTGATCGATAAATATTCCTAATGAAATTTCAACAAATTTACCAATGTATTTTTTTGTTTTGTTCTCTCCAAAATTTTTTAACACTGCCTTGATTTATTAGTATTTGATAATTAGTAATTTTTTGTTTTATGAGTATTGTAATTTATAAACAATTGTTAACATTTAAATTATTGAATGGTTTTATTTTGGTATTTCTTCTTGAATTAATAAAATAAGTATATTTTTTAACAAATATAAATTCCAGTGTGTTAAAAATTTTGAATTGGGGTTTAATCTAATTTTTCAGTAATTTTGTTTTATATCCTAATTATTTATTTATTCGTTTGTTTGGTATTTCCCATTTGATTCCATTTTATATCAATATTTTCTCTTAAAATGGTATGATCTCACACAATTTTATGTAAAGGAGTGGTAAATATTCAGATGTTTTAATTTTTTAATAAGTTTAAATTGTATTTTGTATAACTTAATAATTTATAAAATGAGAAACAAAAATAAATTGTAAATTATTATTCAAGTATAAAAGTATCGAAAAAAACAAAAATTTCATATCCAATGAAAATTTGAAATTATAACCAACTTTATTTGGCTTGGGTAATAAAACACGCAGATTTATATTTTTAGAGTGTTTCTAAAATCAAATATTCACTGTGGTGCAAAAAGTACACAAATCAAAAAAAAGTTAAGGGAGTGGTCATTTTTGAAAATAAAATGAAATCTTGTCAAGATCTTGAAAATTTTTTTTTCTGTAATTTGTGTTACGACTTATGGAATGGATGAGTTAACCTCATTTAAACAATTTCTTGATTTGAGTCTCTTTTTTAAAGTTCAAAATTTACATGTTTCCAATATAAAACGAAAAAAAGTAGTCTATTATTTTGTTTAAGAATTGAGTTAATTCTTGAAAATGGGAAAACATATTTTTCGTTTTATGTTGGAAAGTATTGATTTCGAAAGCAAATTTTTTATTTTGTTTCTATTTTTAATTATTAATATTTCAATTCAAATCTCAGTCAATAAAACAAAATGAAAGTATTGGTGATTCAATAAATGAATATTTAGTAGAAGATTAACTACAGTTTATCAATTAAATTGAGATATATTATGCAAAAAATTTTTTTCTTTAAGGTTTTGAAAAAAGTTGTTTTCAGGTTTTCAAAAAATGTAAAATAATTACAAAAAAATTTTTAATTTTTAAAAATTTTTTTAACAAATTGTTTGGTCTTATTCACAAGAATCCTTATAACAAATCAATTCATTTTTGGCAGAAAAAAAAATGATTTTGAATTTTGAGGATAAAATTAACTAATTCCCAAATATCTTCAAGAAAATTTTATTTTCGAAAAATCGAATGTTGTCTTAATACAAAAACAAAACTTCAGAGTAAAATTTTTACATGACTTTAAAACTTTGATTATTATAACTACTATCTTAAAAAAATACAATTATTTTTTAATCCGGTTAAATATATGAATTTTTTGGTTGGCCAAAAGTTTTATCTCAAAAAAGAAAAAAAATCTTTATATTAATATTACTGGTAACAAAGAAATGTTATAGTCTAATAATGATCAAAATTGCAACAAAGGAGTAAAAAATTAATAAATTGTGAGAAAAAAATAGAATTTAATAGTTTTCTTTTTCAGAAAAAATGGAAAAAAAAAATTGATCTCACTAAAACTAATTTTCTTTTTTATGGCTTTCTTAGTCGATCAGAATTTTTTGGCACTTGGGATCCACAAAATTTGTAAGTAGAGAATACCACCAATAACATATTTTAAAATTTTGACTTGTTGTCGTAGAAAACTAGTCTCTTAATGAAAGAAAAATTAAATTAAAAAATAAAAAAAGAAATAAAAATTGAGGTTTTTAAAAGTTCGATGAGATAATTATTTGATCTGAATTTTGGAAAAAAAAAAAAAAGAAAGAGTCAATTAAGAAAAATATATTAAAAAAATAAATTAATTAGAATACTTTTTGTAATAAAATTCTGAAGAGAACGAAAGCAAAACGAAAAAAAAATAAAATATAAATAATTTAGATGGACAATAATTAAATTAAAAATAGTTTCTCAAGGAAGTAGTAATACAAATAAATAATTAAAATTCGATATTAAAAAGAAAACGAATTAAGAGCTGCTTGATGATTTCCATTTATATTTTTTTCTCATCTTCTTTTTTTGTTTTTTAGTCATCCCCCCACCAAATCCGCCTACATTCATGCCAAATGTACCCATTCCGCCTTGGTTCATTCCCATGCCCATTTGGTTTTGGTTCATTCCCATGCCCATTCCCATTCCACCTTGGTTCATACCCATACCCATTTGGTTTTGCATGCCCATTAGGTTTTTTTGCATTCCCATTCCAAAGGCACCCATTCCCATGGCCAAGTTACCCATTTGTTTTAATCCCATGTTCATCTGGTTCATTCCCATATTCATTTGATTCATTCCCATGTTCATTTGGTTTTGCATTCCCATTTGGTTTTGGTTCATTCCCATTCCCATTTGGTTTTGGCCCATGCCCATTTGGTTTTGGTTCATTCCCATTTGGTTTTGGTTCATGCCCATTTGGTTTTGGTTCATTTGATTCATTTGGTTCATTTGGTTCATTTGGTTCATTTGGTTCATTTGACCCATTTGGTTTTGGTTCATGCCCATTTGGTTATTTTGTTGCATTCCCATCTGGTTATTTTGTTGCATTCCCATTCTGTTTTGGTTCATGCCCATTTGGTTATTTTGCCTCATTTGGTTTTGGTTCATTCCCATTTGGTTATTTTGTTGCATGCCCATTTGATTTTGGTTCATTTGACCCATTTTCATTTGTGTTTTTTGTTGTATTTGTTGTGTTTGTTGTGTTTGCTGTGTTTGCTGTGTTTGTTGCTTTTGCTGTGTTTGGGAGGCTTTGAATGGTGTTGATCTATAGATGTGTAATATTTTTCAGTAATTATTTGTAACAAAAAATTTAATATTTTTAATTTCAGCAAGGGGAGAAAGTGAATTAAGAAAGGAAGAAAAAAAAATTTAGAGAAAAAAGGAATTTAAAAAAAAAAAAAAGAAAAAAAATTAATATTTTACGGTGGGCAATAGTGAAGTGCAAGATGGAGTTTTCCTTTTTCTTGTGATCCCCTTTTTTTTCCTTCACATTGTTTCCATTCTTCATGTGGTTCATTGTCTAATAAGGTGGTGATTGGAACACGAACAAAAGCAAGAAGATCATGGCTTCCAACTCTATCCCAATCAGAAATAGCGATAATTAAAGTATCTCGATTACTATAAAAGCATATTGAAAATTAAAATTTGGAAAAAAAAAAGAAAAAAAATATTGCAAATAAAAAATTTAAGAAAAGGAAATATTTGTTGTTAAATTAGAACCAGAAAAAAAAAAAAAAGAAATAAATTAAAGCAAATTTTAACTTACGCATCCTTGACCTCAAGAGTAAATGTTTCATTCCAAACAGGATCTAAAGTTTTTTTGACAACCTTTGTCTTGTGGAATGGCTTTGTTCCGTTAATTGAAATAGAACAATAAGGATCAGATTTTCCACCAATATCAGCGGCCTTTAATCCTTTAGCTTCAATAATTTTTACGTGTAATTTTGTTGTCATTTAGAAAAAAATGAAAAAATGAGACAAGAAAACTTTTTAAACGAGATTGGAAGTATATTTTGGCTCTTTTCATAATTAGGTTTTAAAGTAAACTCATATCAAATTTTTTTTTTTTTTCAAATTTTAGGGAAAAAATGTTTGAGATACAAATCTCTGAAATTCAATTGTTTGTGATTATTAGGGATTACTTGAACATTTTGAAGCAAATGATTTTTTTCTTTTGGAATTTTTGAAAATAGGAGGAGAATGCAAAAAACGAGTCAAAAGAAGCCCCCTGATATTTTTTTAATCTTATAATCAGAGATTTGTTCAATTTCTTGTTCCAATTTTATGATATTTTGGACATTTTTATTGAAAAAAAATACCAAACATGTCTGTAGGAAATAATTTCGATTCTTGCAATTATTTTCTTCTTGCATTAATAAAATTCTCAACGAACTCGAGTTTTATAAAATCCACAAACTATGATCATTTTTCCACAATTTTTTGAACCCACAACCCTAATATTTAGTCAAAAAGCATCAATTAATTAACAACAAAAAAACTAATTGGCCGAAATTTTCATCCAAAACATAGGGCGAAAAGTATTTCGCAACGTAACAACTGGTTTGTAGCATAAACACTGTTACGATAATTTATTATTCAAACTGGTATTGCCGAATAACCAATAAAAAATTTTTACTTAATTTTCAATATTGGTTTTCAAATTGAGATCACAAATTACAACCTACTTGTTTGAAAAATCTCTTAGTCAAAGAAAAATAAGGAAAAGGAAGATATAATGAAAACATTTTACCATTTACTAGGCAAATACTAGTAAGTGAAATTACGTGTTCGGCCAAAAGTGATCTATTCATTTTCAATACATTTGTAGGGGTTGTAAATTTATAATTATGGCCTATTATTTTGGTTTTGTTTGTCGCAAAGCTAAATAATAAAAAACAATTCTCAAAAAAAAAAAAAAAAAAAAAAAAAAAAAAAAAAAAAAAAAAGCTCTTGATCATTACAAGAATTTCACAAGAACAGAAACATAAAAAAACAATTGTTTGTCTTAAATTTATTGATAATTTGTTTTTGATAAAAAATAACAAATTTTTTTTTGTTTTTGCTTTTTAGAATTCTTTTCAAAAAACAAAGCTCTCAAAAAAAATTGAATTTTTTACTTTTTTTGTTCTTATTTTTTGTTTTGGATTGTTTTTTTATGTTTCATTGGGATACCACCTTCACGGAAGTTGTGTTTGAATCTTCTTGGGAGATTTTTCATGTATCTCATTCTTCCTGTTCCAAGAGTTCTTCTTCTTTTTGCTTTTGCTGCCCAATTGTCTATTAATTTAAAAATAACAAAAAAAATGTCAAGAAAAAAGAAAAAAAAAAAAAAAGAAAAACAAAGCAATAAATATTAAGGATGGTTTTCTTTGATAATTTAAAACAAATGCAACAAGAGGCTAATGTTAATATTTTTTTATTTTAATAGATTGAAAAGTTTTACATTTTCTCATTTTGGAGCTTGGGTAACCACAACTTGAACATTTGTGTTTTTGAATATGATAAGATCTTTTTCCACATCTTCTACAGAGCATGTGTGATTTGTTGCCTCTTTTTCCTTGTGCTTGTGTACCTTTTGTCATTCTTTAATTTTGAAATAAAGATAAAAAAATGAAAACCAAATATGATTATCCAGATAAAAATAGGATAAGAATTGTGGTAACTTTTCTGAAATTCACAATACTTTTCGTTTTTTTGGAAATTATTTCTTATTTTGAAAAGTAAAAAGGAATTTCCAGATCAAAATTCAAGAACCTTCAAAGTAAAAAGTTTTTTAATATTCAAACTTTTAAAAACTCGTAACAGAAACAACTTTTGGATTTTTGGTTTTTATTATTATAAATTTGATGTTTTTGAAAGTACACAAATATTTTTCATTTATATAACTTTCCAAAAATTTTAAATAAAGTCCAAATATTATCTTTTGTTAATTATTTTTTATCCTTTAAGGGATTAACATCACCATAGATTTCTCTATAATCAAAGTATGTTGTAATTGGGTGTTCAATGATATTCTTGTTATATGGTTCAAATAGCTCTAAAAAATCTATTATAAATCTTATTGCACAATAAATTATTACATTTTTTACTAATGATCACAATTAAAAAATTTCATTTTGATAATTTTTTTTTTAATTCCTTTTCCAATCTAAAAAAGGAAAACAAAACAATAATACTGTAGTTAGTAATTCATATATAACCCCCAAAAGTAATTATTCTTTTATATTTTTTTATTTCAAAGATTAGCTTAATAATCATCAATATACAAACCCAAAGATTGATTAGTATTGTTTCGCTTTGAGAAAACTAATTGTAATATCAATATATTTCGAATATTTCAAAAATAATTGGTCAAAAGAATATATTGGTTAAAAATAAAATTTTTTTATTAAAATTGAATTTTTTAGTAACTAATCTATATTTAGTCACAAATTTAAGAAATATAATTCAAATTTTTGGAGTGTGGATATTGATAAAAGAACTAAAAATTTGTGATATAATATATATTATTTTCTGAAATTGTTGGGTTTTTAACAAATACAAAGATCATTTTTAATTGATGAGTACAACAAATATTACCACTTGAATAATCAATTGTTTTGAGACATTGGAATAATGTAGCACTAATGTGGTTAGGTCCAATAACAGAACACTTTGATTTTAATCTTCTCCTTGGTAGACTGAAACCCATTAAAATACTTTTATCAAGTCAAAATAATTAGAAAAAATATGAAACAATACTAGAAACAACAATCTACAAGACATGAAGGGTGAACGTTCCAAAAAATCTTGAAAGTATTTATATGGATTGTGATATTCTTTTAATGATCGATTACAACATACACAACAGAATGCCGGTTTGTAAATCACCCATAACCACACCCTCAGCGCAAATCAAATAGTTCATTTCTTAAATAACATTTCCAACAACAAAACAAACATACACATAAAAAAGAAAACCCAGCAGTTCCAAACCCACCGTGAAATTTGACAGACATAGAAATTGGCTTTTTGTCCCAGTTAAATACAAAAAAAAAAACTTTGGAATTAGGCAATCATATACATTTTATTGTTTGACACATCTTTTTAAAAAAATTTCTCTATTTGAAAGAACTAGAGAAAAAAATATTGTTGTTTTTGTAACAAATTCAAAAATTCAAAACAAAGCTTCCAAAGATCGAAGATAGAATTTGATGATTTCTTTGAAATAGTCTTGCCTTTTGATTTTAAGATCTTTAGAAATTAAGGATCCACCAAAAACCTGGAAATATTTCTAAATTATTGATCATTCAGAATGTTTATATTCAAAAATTGAAATTTTATTTTTTTCTCTATGAGAAATTTTTGTCCTATTATAAAAATTCACAGTTTGTAATAGGCTATAACACAACCATAAAACCCTTACCATAAAAAGGCAAATATGGTACAGAAAATGAAATTCCGTTTATTATAGATTTCATGGTAGTGTTGGAACAGCAGTACTTTTGGTAACAAATACTGTATTATAAAAAAAAAAACATTTTTTCAAAATACAATTACTGATAAATCTAATCTACTATCAAAAATATTTTGTAATTGACACGAGTTCTTTGAATAGCTACTTTTTTCTAAGAATTCCACCACCAATTAAGAAAAATTGATTTTAAAATAGTCACCTTTAGAAATTACACAAATAGAAACCACACCAATTAAAATAGGCTAAACTGTATCTTGGACCAAAATAATTAGAGTATATGAGTATAAGGATATTTATTCAAAGTTTAGAGAATTTGAAACTTAATTATTGCAATTTTAACAGTTTTATTATCGAAAAATTAATTGAACCACTTTTTTTGTTTTTATAGCATTTTTCCAATATCAAATACCCTCTTTTCTTTTTTTCTTTTCCATTTATTAAATTGAATCTATCTTAAAATTAAGGATTTCTAACTTTGTTTTTTAACAAAAAATATAGAATTTGGTCCATTAAAGCTTATATAAATGACACATTCAATTTTTTTCTTCTTACACACCTCAATTTAATTACGAGTGTATAAACTTGGCTTTAATAATAGAAATTAAAATAAATACATAAATAAATAGTTGTCAAAAATATCAATGTTCAGAGTATATAAGCCTTATTTTAAATTAAATATTATTATTATTATTTTATTTTTTGACTCTACTATTATATTTGTTATTTAATAGCATTTCCGATACCAAATAAATGTTAGAGACCAAAAAATTGAAGTTTAAACATATTCTAAAATTTGAATTATATTTATTTAAATTTTATTTATACCTTTTCCAATTTTTTTAAAGTTTTTATTTTTGAGCAAGAAAATTTTCTCAAACCAAATTCTTTTTTTAAAGAGAACACTTTTCATATTTGATCATTCATTTTTTAAAACCTTTTCACTTTGAAGTTTAGTACTTTAAAATATCAATATTATATTAAAATATTGTTTTTTATAGATTTCTTTGATCAGTCATGTATAAACTTTATGTGAATAATATTAACATGTTTTTTAATTTATCTCAAAATTCACTTTGTTTGTATATCTTATTTTAATAACTGGGAAAATGGAATATTCTAGTAAAATACAGATATTTGAAAAATAGAATCAGTAATATTGAAAAAATTAACATGATATGAAAATTAGTCCTGTTAGGATTTTCAATTGGTAATATTAGGGATATAATTATGAACTGCAAATATTTAATTTCAATCAAATCCTTTTCATAACTAAACACATTTTAAATGAACACCAGAATAAACCTACATAAAGTTCATTAAAGTGAGATATCTAGAATACTAAAGTTTTTGTTTGATAACCTTAAGTAGATAAATTCATTTTGGAAAAAAAAAAAAATAGAGTTTTATTGAGGTGTGCTTTGAATTTGGAAAATGATAATTATTATTCCTCTTTTTAAGCGACTTTATGGGGTTTTGAATAAGTTTAATTTAATTAAACATTATTCTTATATATGTATAATTATACTTTTCAAATTTTAATTTGTAAAAAAATAAAATTATTTATCAATTAAACAACAATTTTACGAATAATAACAATTTAAGAATCGTGTCAGGGATTATTTTCATGACTAATCATTTTTTGAAAACAAAATAAAATTTCTACTTATGGTTCGATTATTTCAAAAGATAAAAAATTCATTTAATATACTAATCTCTATTCATTTAATATACAAAAGATCAAAAAGCACTAAACAAACAAAAACTGATCACAAATTAGACGAAATTTTTTGACACAACCCTATGAGTAAAAAAAGAAAATTTTTAGGCACTATTATGATTCATATCTCATAAGAAATTCAAAACAAATAGAAGTCTTATTGTGGGTTAAAATAGAATTCGTTATATATAATCATTTTATCACTACTAAAGAACAATGGTTATTACTTTTCAAAGTTTTGGAAAAAGTGTAAAATTGAAGAATTTCTTTATTTATGAATTTTTCATTTTTGTGATTTTTCCTTTTAAATTGGTTTTCTTCTAAATTAAACGAAACAAAATGAGTTTAGTTCTCTTAGCTGACGAAGTTTGTAAGTCAAGTTCATATTTTTATGGGTGAGATCTTCTTTTCAAATAAATTCTTTTCTTTTTTTGTTTCTCTTGGAAGTGAAGGATTAATCTTAAGCTATATTTCTGTATCGATTAATTGAAAAACAAAAAGGTTTTTAGGGACAGCTGTGGCCTTAGTTTTTGCTGTTTTAGGTTCTGCTTATGGAGTAGCTAAAAGTGGGTATGCCATTTTTTCACAAAACAAGCACTGAAAAAAGAAAATTTCTTTTTTTATTTTTTCTTTTTTTTCTTCTTTTCTTTTTGCGTTATTTCACAAAACATTCTTCCTTTCTTTTATCCTGAATTTTTTGGAAATGAAATTTCTAAAGCGTTGGAATTTGTGCAACTGGTGTCATTAGACCAGAACAGGTGATGAAATATGTCATTCCAGCTATCATGGCATCCATTGTCGGAATTTATGGGCTAATTATAGCTGTCGTTATTGGAACAACACTCGACGAAACAAATTATTCTTCATACAAATCCTTTGCAGATCTTAGTGCAGGACTAAGTGTCGGCCTGTCAGGCATTGGAGCAGGTGTTTCATTAGGTATTGTAGGAGACGCAGGTGTGAGAGCATCCGCCCAACAGCCTAGAGTATTCACAGGAATGATGTTAATCTTAATTTTTGCAGAAGCCCTTGGTATCTATGGGCTCATTGTTGGTTTGATTTTGAGTCAAAGAACAACTAATGTCAAATGCTCTGCAGCTGTATAACTGAAATTTTATTTTGGCCTGTTGTTTTTACCAATTGCTACCCTTTTATTAATAATTACCAATATTTGAAATTTAAATACAATAAATTTTCATCTCCTTTCATTTTTTCAATTCTTATAAATATTCTTTGTTAATAATAATCAGCTAAATCAAACCACAAAACAATATATCGTGAAAAAGAATACAACTTGCCTATTCCAATAAAATGAAATTATTTATTTTTAATTTATTTCCTTGAAATTATGTGAACAGTTATTAAAAAATTAAGATGAAGTGAAAATTTATTTCCATTTCAAATTCAATAACTAGTCTCTTGGCTTTTGAAATTAATTGTAAAAAAATAAAACAAAACCAAATTTAAATTTGTCACCAAGGCACCATTTTTACAAAAAGAAAAAAACTGAAACATTCCAACCTTAATCCAAAATAAAATTCAAATTTTCAATTTTCCTTTAGCAATTAGCGTATACCATGAAAAAGTCTTAAATTAAAGTATGTTTTTCTTAAATGTAAACCACATTATTGCTCCATGGTTCTAATGTTTATACAATTTTGATTCCAAAAAGGAATGATTTTTTGATCTCATCAATTAAAAAATGATTTTTGTATTAGTAAAAATTCAATATTTTAAAGAAATAAATCTGCATTTTAAGACAAATTTAATGGCTGAATAATCAATATTCAGACTTCAAAGTTGAAAAATAGTTTTCTAAAATAAGTTTCGAAATGTAGATTAATTACTAAAAAATTTAATAATTGACCAAATATTTATTTTGACAACATATTTCCGCATATATAAAAATATATTGATGTTATAGTAAACTTTCTAGAAGGGGAACATGAATAATCAAACCTTCATGGTTTTATATTGAGATAATTAAGTTAATCTTGAAATAACAATATTTCAAAAACTAATAATTTGTTTTTAGAACTTTCTAAAAGTAACAAATTTTTTCAATTTTTGAATTATAAAGATTAAAATAATAATTATCAAAATACAAGAACAAAGACTTGCTAGTTAGTTTTCTTTCCTTTTTATAAAATTAGTTGCAACATCAATATATTTCTAATATTTACTAAATACTTTGACAAAATAATCTATGATTTAATTATTGAATTTTTATAAAAAAATTGAATTTTTTACAAATTAATCTACATTTCACAACAAAGGCAAAGAAAGATATTTTGCAACTCCGAAGTCTGGATATTGATGATTCAACTTTTTAATTTGTGGTGAAATATCGTTTTTTTTTTTTGTATTTTGTAGGATTTTTTACTAATACAAAAATCATTTTTAATTGATGATATCAACAAAGAATACTTATTTACTAATCGAATTTTTAGAGACATTTTAACCTTAGAATATTAATTTTATTTACATTCAATAACAAAATACTTTGGTCTTAGGCTTCTCCTTGATATAGGCTAACCTCTTAGATATTAAAATTTAAACGTTTTGATAATAAACCTGATGCTATTTTTTTTTATTATTTTGAAACAAAGTTAGACCAAAGATTTTTGCAGATCAGTAAATTGAAGATCGAACTTTAATATAAATTTTTTACTTTAATTACAAAGCCACAAAAATTGGATAATAATTTTCCTGATATTTTTATATAAAAATATCTGGTCCAATAATAAATTTTTTGAATATTTTTTAGTTTTTCATTAATAATTTTAGAATTTAAAATCAATTTCTTTGACTTATAAAATTTCTATCTCCTACCAGAATAGCAAGAGTACGTATTTAGTAGTAACTAAGAGCATTGCCATACCAATTGAGAAAGGGATTATTAGTTTTATTACGACATCTAGTAATTAGAGACTTTTAAAACTACAACAATAAAAAAAATATCCTATTTGGGTTAAAAGAATCACAATTATAAAATTTAGGAAAAAAAAATCACATAATTGGAGGTATTCAATTGGTTTTTATAGAAATTTAACAATTATGCATTATATATTCTATAATATATTGACTAATATACTTTCAGTTTCACTTTTAAGACATAAACTTTCAATCAGAATTAAGACACACAAAAAAAAAATCAAATTAAAACACAAACTTTGAATTTTATTAGAATAATTTAAGTTGAAAAAAAAAATCCAAAAAATGAGCTATAATTTTAGATTATTTTCTTTCTTAAAATTTGTTGAAAGTTTGTGTCTTAAAAGTGGAACTGAATGTACTCAAGAAAAAAATATTTACGAGATATTGAAAATAAAATAATCTACACTTTTTCATTTGAATGTAAAAAAAAATAAATAAATAAACATAGTAAATAAAGAGAATAAGAACTAATTGAATCAATTGATATACCTCCAATTTAATTTAAAATTAATCAAATTAATGAAAATAATATTAAAAAAAAAACGATATAACATATATTGTCATTTTATTCAAAAAAAAATTAAAAAATTTTATAAATTAAAAATAAATGGTTAACCACATAAAAATATTTTTCTAATAAATCGAAGATAAAACAATAATCTACTTAAATCAGGGCAACAATATTTAAAATCTAATAAATATTTGAATTTATTAGTATATATATATATCCACAAGTGCTCAACAATACCCAAAATGCATTTGAAATAAAAATTCAAATGCAAATTGTTATCAATAGATTATAAGATATAGAATTAATAAACAATCATTTTTAAAAAAAAATTTTATAAGAAAAAAGACTCATAGTTATAGGCAATAAAAAAATAACTTGAAAAAAAAATTAACATTTGAAAAATTTATATTGGTTCTTCTGATTTTATTATTTTTAGAGAACTTTTGTTGAAAAAAAAAAAAAAAAATATTTTTTTGAAAAGTTTGTCTACAAATCAAAAACTTCAAAATTTAATGATTCATCTCATCACACTTCATGGGGTATTATTTTGGGGCCCTTTACAGACAAAATTTGAGTTTAAAACAATAATAAATAATTTATTCATGACAAAATATATTTTGACACCATATAGAAAATTCGTCTTATCTATTAATTATAATAAAATAACAAAATATAACTTCAATTCTAAATAATTTAAAAATATAAAAATAATAAATTAAAATTTAAAAAATAATTTTTTTTTTTATTGTAAAATTTTTTAGTTTTTTCAAAAAATTTTTTTTCAAATCAAATGATATAGGTAATAGTTTTAGTTAGATTAATAATTGAATTTTTTTTTACTATTTTTTAATTTTTGACTTTTTAAAATCTTAACATATAATAAACAGTTTTATTAAATAATAGGCCATATATCAAAAATTATTTTCCAAGATTTCTATTAATTTTGTTTGAAAAATTCAAATTTTACAAATAAACTAAAATTCAAAATTTTCCACACAGCTAAAACGTTCCAAACAATCACAACAATACAATTTCTTTGAAATTGGAGATAATTTTGATTTTTGTAAAATATGAAAATCATTTTTTCATCTTTTAGTTTTTGTTTTCATTTCATTTTTTGAATTACGTAATTTGCTTCGTTGGATCGTAAATTTTTTTGAACCATTGATATTAGGTTAAAGTTGAGTTGTTCCAAATAGAAGAATTCAAATAAAATTAGTTGGTATTATCTAACCATTTGATTGATCAATAATCCTAATAAAATTTAAACAAATTTACTAATGTATTTTTTTGTTTTGCTCTCTCCAAAATTTTTAACAAACCCATGATTTATTAGTATTGATAATTATTTATTTATTGTTTTGTGAGTATTTTATTTTATAAAAAGTGTTAACATTTCAATTAGTGAATGGTTCTAATTTGGTAAATCTTCGAGAAGTGGTCAAATAAGTTTTTTTTTCACAAATCGAATTTTGGTGTGTTAAAAATTTTAAATTGGGGTTTATATATATCCCTTAGCGCCCCGGATTTGCCTAAATTTCATCAAGTTTTTTAAATTAGATTTAAAATGATATTGGTCTACTAATATATTAATTTTCTTATTTGTCTTTAATCCAGATTTGAATTATAATAAAAAGTCAAAATAGTTCAAAGATAAAGTAGTTAAGTTATTGATTTTTTTTTGAAATTGAAAAAAAAAATAATTATTATTCATTTTTACATTTTTTTGAAAGATTTTTATTTTTATTTTAATTTTTTAAATCAGAAATTTTATTACATTAATAGTAATTCAAAACTCAACACATTAATTGTTTAATAATGACCACCAAACAATTTTGCTAATTTTATTATAAAAAAAAAAATAAAAAAATAAATTACTTTGAAATTTATTTTTTTTTTTAGAAAAAATTTCAATAAATATCCAATTAAGAGAAAAATGAAATTTATTGCTTTAGGCCAAAATTAACTTTTTAATATGACTAATTTTCTAAAACTTTTATTTAAGCAATAGATAATAATTGAAAATCAAAAAAAAAAAAAATTGAAAAATAATTTCAATTTATTAAATTGGAATAAAACAAATATAAATTACTTTTTATTCGATAAAATATTTATACCTAAATATAAAATAAATAAATAAAAAATAACTCTTAAATATTATTTCAATATAATAAAATAATCTCCGAAACCATTTTTTTTTTACATTTTGTTATTGGTAAAAATTTGAATAATATATTTGCGATATTTGGATTTTTCCTTAATAAATTAATCCAGATCTTGTTAAATAAGTTCTGATATATGGTCTCTAATTCAATAATATTGTTTATTTTATGTCTAGATTTTAAAAAGTCAAAAATTAAAAAATTGTAAAAAATTAAAAAAAAAAAATCAATTATTAATCTGACTCGAACTATTGACCAAATCATTTAAAATTGAAAAAAAATGTTGTTGAAAAAATTACAAAATTTTGCAATGAAAAAAAATTTGATTTTTTTTTCAAATTTAATTTCTATTATTTTTTTATTTTTAAATTATTTAGAATCTAATATAGATATTGATATTGAATCTTAATCAAAAGATAAAACAAATTTTCTATGTGATGTTATAATAACTTTTATAATGAATAAATTATTTAATTAAGCATTTTAGGCAATTTTGGGGTGCAAAGGGCACCAAAAAAATTTCCAGTAAAGTATGATGTGTTTTAAATGTTAAAACTAAGAGGTTTTTGATGTCTAGACAAACTTTTCAAAAAAAAAAAAAAATTTATTTTGACAAAATTTGGAAAAATAATAAAATCACAATAACCAAAAAAAAATTCCCAATGTTGAAAATTTTTTTTTCAAATTATTTTTTTATTTTAAGTAACTATACAATTTTTAATTAAAAAATTTTCTTTCTAAGATAATTGTTTATTAATTCTATATCTTATTATCCTTTGATAACATTTCGAATTAAAATTTTTGTTTGAAATGTTTTTAGGTTATTTGGGGTGCTAAGGGATATATAGATATATATTCAAAGATTTTTTTCAATTTTTTATTAAAAATTAAATTCAAAATAAAAAAAAAAAAATTCTTTCCAAGATTATTTTATGCGATTGATTAATATATAAAAATCAATTTTAAATTTTTTTTTTTTTAAATTAGGGTTGAATACTTTCTTTTTTAAAAAATTTTTATTGATTTAATTCAAATATATAAAATGAAATTATTTTCAAGTTTTTTTTGTTTGTTTTTTCAAGTATTTTCTATTTTTTAAAATGAAGTTATAGAAAATTATTCATCCTAAACTCTTAATTTTGATCCAAATAAATAAATTTAATTTTTTTCTTGATTGGATATTTATTAAAATTTTATCTAAAAAAAAAAATAGAAATTTCCCAATGATATCTTTTTTTATTTATTGTTTTTATCATTAAATTAACAACATTATTTGACGGTTATTATTAATAAACCAATGTATAGAGTTTATAATTACTATTAAAGTAATAAAATTTATTATTTAAAAAATTAAAAAAAAAATAAAAATCTTTTAAAAAAAATGTAAAAACGAATAATTATTATTTTTTTTTTCAATTTCAAAAAAAAATACAAAAAAATAGTGTAACTACTTTATTGTTGAACTATTTTGAATTTTTATTACAATTCAAATCTGAATTAAAGACAAATAAGAAAATAAATATATTAGCACATCAATATCATTTTAAATCTTTTCCTTTTGACTTGGTGAAATTTAGGCAAATCTGGGGTGACAAGGGATATATATATATTAAATGAATTATAAACGGGTTATTGTAAATTCCATCTTAAAAGTTATAAAATTGAATTGTACTGTTTCTTTGCCTATATTATTGATGCACAAATCAAATCCGTTTCATAAAAATTTAAAAGATATAGCAAACAACGTTAATATATACACCCATTTGTATGTATTTATGCATGTATTATTTATTATCCAAGTAACCAACATATTTTAAAGCATTTACAAGTATGGAATCAAATTCAAATTGGCCTTTTAAAACCCACGAAAAGCTTTTCAGCATGGAATAAGGCCAACAATTAAAAAGGATTATTCTACCATTTTTGAGAGGGTCTGAACAATCGACTATCATGGGCTGATCAGAATCCCATTGTGCCACCGTTATCATTGGCTTTGAATGAGAAACCTTTAGGTACGAAGATTTAACAACGATATTTCTAAGTTCAATATTTGATAAAATGGGGTGGGTGTCCTTTCTTGACATTGAAATTCTTAATTCTTTATATTTTAGCCCCTTTCCATCTGTGTGCGCTAAATAACCATCTGCAAGGAACCTTCCACGTATTTGGGAATCTGTAGTAAATGCAAAGGTTGAAAATGCAATTAGACCATTCCCAACATCGATGCATTGTGAAATATAGTTTCCCAAGGATTCTGGGTTTAAATATTTGACTCTTTTGTTTGATTCGGAAATTAAAATTATATCACGTGCTGGCCTTGGTTCTGGATAACTAGTACTTTTACACGGATTCAGGAATTGATAATTTTGAATTCCAAGTTGTGTAAACAGTGGCTGATAAATATTTAATTCTTCTTCTTCTCCACTTGAACTTATAATAATAATTTTCGTTTGTAAACTATAAGGTTTTAAATATGATGTGTCGAGTTCTGTTTGAATACGAAAGCTCTCTGTTTCTTTCCCCTTTTCCTTTTCTTTTTCCTTTTCCTTTTCCTCCCCCCCTCCCTTTCCTCTTTCCCTTCCCCTTCTACTTTCCTTTTTCATTTCCTTTTCCTTTTCCTTTTCTTTTTTTCTTACCCTTCCATTTCCCATTTCTTTTTTTTTCCCATTTACATTTTCTATTCCTTTATCCCTTTCTCTACCCTTTTCCCTTTTATGAATATTATAATGATTGTTTAAAATATTACCTTGCTCTCCAAAGGCAATTTCAATAGCTTCATTAAAATTATTGTTACCCTGATCCATTTCATTAAAAGTTTTATTTTCAGAATTCATTTTGGTAAAATTCGATGAATTAAAATCAAAATTTAGATCTTTAGATAGGCTTCTCTCTCTTGGCCGTTTATTTACTTTTGCCACCCTGCTTGTACGTGTTGTGATTTTTTCTTTTTGGCTATATAACTTATGTAAACGGATTGAATTTTCAAACAGCAAATCTGAATCAAATACATTAGATTTTTTTAATTCAACAAGATCTTCAAATTTCATTAAATCAATCCGAATCAATGGAACCAAGTCTTTGAGAATTTCTTGGATTGTTACATGACTTTTTTCGTTCATATTTCTATTTTTGTTTTTGTTTTCGTTGTCAACTTTTTCTTTTTCTTTTTCTTCTTCGATGTCGACATTTAATTCTTCTTCCTCAATAATATTATCATCGTCAATGTTTTTACCTTTGTTGGCGTTTCTTAACTTTAACTGTCTTTTCCCCCAGTTATAAATCGAACGAAACAATTGGATTTCTGTTGCTACGATCGATTTTGATTGAAGAATATTTTTTATTGTTTCATGTTTTAAATTGTTTAACGTTGATTCGTTTTCAAGGATTTTGTTTGAATTACGATAAAAATAATTCGTCGCTAAATCTTTTAATGGCTTTAAGTTATACTTTTCACCAAGCAATAAAAATTTAATACAATTCTCATTCATAATCTCTTTTTTGATTTCTTCAAGAACCAACATTAACAATTTGTCGATTTGAAATTTAATACTAAGTCCCAAGAGACCCTCAATTTCCTTCGGATTAATTATCAAAGATCTTGTGTAAATGAACTTT
The DNA here is from genome assembly GCA_027625915.1 of Anaeramoeba flamelloides. Lineage (NCBI taxonomy): Eukaryota > Anaeramoebidae > Anaeramoeba > Anaeramoeba flamelloides. Next base: position 1,486,793 of record JANTQA010000026.1, read on the forward strand.
AAAAATGAAGAAAATGTGTTTGGTTCAACACCAGGTATCTCGATCAAAATACTATTGCTTGGTTCTGGTTCTGTTTTCCAATTCTGTGGGTACAATCGCTTCTTCAAAACCGGGGATGCTAAGCTTAGTATTAAACGATGGCAATGAAATTTTGTTCCATCCTCACCAACTTGCAAAGTTACATCAGACAATTCTTCGTCATTAATTAATTTATGGTAGACCTTGTATAAAGTTTCAAAATTCATTAAAAAGGATTTTTAACAAGAATTGAAAAAGTAAAAATTGATAAAAAATGAAACAAACATTATTTTTTTATTAATTAAATGACAGAGAATTTAAGACAATGAGGTTTGGTGGTGAAATAATGAGTTAGTTCCAGTTGTAGTGTGTAATTTTCCCAGATTTTGTGATAATTGTGTTTGTAAAATGATTTTAAGGTTGACAAGCCCTGAAACTAGAAAAAAAAGATTATCTGGTTTGGTATGTCCATGTTGTTTTGGTGCTTAAGTGATTGATCTTTGGCTTTTTATTGATTTTAATTATGGTTTGTTTGTCATTAAAAAATGAATTATTTTTTTCAGAAATCTGAATTGAAGATTGTAAGATTAATAGATGGAAGATACTAGTCAATTCAAATAAATATCCCAAAATTTTTTGCTTCATTTTCCATTTTTAAATCTTTTTTTAATCATTTTGAATGTAGCATTCTATTGGCTTAATTGTTGAGGAATTTTGTAAAATTAGTTGTTCCTTCAAAATATTCTTACCCTGGAGTTGTTTTAAATGTTGAGACACTAGATTACAAAAAAGGAAATTGAACTAAAAATTTCATAACATCAATATGAATTTATCAGTAATGAATTAAAAAAATTTTGATTTTTTTTATCTATTAAAATTTTTATTAACTTTTTGTTTTATTTTCTGTTTTATAAAAAAAATATATATTTTTTAGTTAATACAGTAAAAGGGAAATTGAAATTTGAACTTTCAACACAAAAATCATATTTTTTATAACTTATATTCTAAACTATTAGCAGAAGACCAACTAATATATTTTTAACAAAAAAAAAAAAAAAAAATACATTTATTTTATAAGGTTGGTTAAATCGCTATTAAAAGCAATACAAAACCTAAGATAAATGATACAGGAACCAAAATAACATGACCTTACTAAACCAGATAATCCTTTTTTTCTTCTAGTTTCAGAGTTTGTAAAACTTAATGTGAGAGTAAATGATATAATCTTGATGTAAATTTAATTGTAAATTCCAAAATTTTGCACTGTTTTTTTGAAATTCATAAACCTATCAAAAAATTTTAACGAAAAAATATGGATTAATTTAAATACTTGTTTCCAAAAAAAAATTATCATTTTTAAAAGATAAGATCCATTTTTAGTATTTTAAATAGATCAAAATCCAACCTATTAACAAACCTGTATTAAACAAAAGTATTTTCTTTGAAAAAGAAAGAAATCTCATTTTATATGAACGAAATATCCATAAATCGACTTGAAAAGCGGAAAATTAGAGCTTTTAAAATAAAAATGTATTAAAAATATAATTTATTTCATAAAAAAACATAATAATTATTATTTACTTTAAAACAATATAATTTTTGATAATAAAATAGATTTTGAAAAATTTTTTTCTATTTTTTTGAACCTAAAAATATACTAAAAATTATCAAATTATTATATTAATAATATCCCCAACACCTTTTTAAACTTTGAAAATCCAATTAAATATTCAAAAGAAATACATTTTAATTTTAGTATTATAAATAAATAATTAATAACCAAATTTCAATTATTTCAGTTAGCTAGTAATAACCCAAAGATTAAAAGTATCAATGTTTTTTTCTTTTTGATTCTCAATTTGTACAAGATTTCCAAGCAAATAAAACATATTCAAATTATAATAATGATAAAAAAAAATTATCAGCAAATAACTGATTTAAATAATAGCAGTTTTTATCTAATATTTTAAGTTTATGAAAAAAATATTGTATTATTTTTTAACTTCAATAAAATTTATGAAATTAAAAAAAAAAAAAAAATCATTTTTTTCTGATCTTCTATTTAATTCGAAATTTGATCTATTTAACTTGTATTTTTCAAATGAACTTATATTTTAAAAATCAATTATCCTTTCAAATTATCAGAAAATATTAGAAGTGAGATTTCATAAATTTTAAAATATCTTGAAATTTTTTATTTTTGGTTTTCACTCCAAAAACCAACAACAAAAATGATCAAAATCTTTCCACTAAAAATATATTGGGAAATTCTTTAGTCTTTTAAAAAGAAGAATTTGTTTCTTAAAAGTTGATAAATTTACATGTTTATCAAATCCAACCTGAAACCATCTGAAAATAAATAACCTATCACCTTTGGAAAATATAATTAAAAAATTAGGTATCCCTTAAATATTACACTTCACTTAGAAAATATGAACTCACCTACTGAACTCAAAACTCTCTAATAATTATATCAAATTTGTCTCATAATTATCTTTTTTTTAAAATATTCCATTGTTTGGTCATGGAAATATATTGAAAATTTTCACAAGAATCTCCTAATTTAGAAAAAAATATATTATTACTTAAAAGAAGATATAATACACTTAAAATATTAATAATACTAGAGTTCCCATATAAAAATTATCTTGTCTTAGAATAATTTTCTTTATATTTATCTTCAATTTATAAAAAATTTTAAAAATTATTCTGGAAAAATTAAACTAATTAATTGAAGATTGTGAAATTTTCCTTCCAATAGTTTAAGAAAACAAATAAAATAAATTAATCTACAGCTTTATTATGACATTTTTAATCATATAGAAATAAAATTGACAAAGAAAACTTTTTCCAAAAAATAAGAAATGAAATGACAAAAAAATACTAGTTTTTTTTTAATTTTTCATGATCTTTTATCATATTTATTCCAAATATTTATGAAATTTTCATTTTCATATTGTTATAATTTTATATTCCTATTTTAAATTAATCTATATTTTTCTTAAAACTTTAAAATAAAAAAAAAGAAATTCCCCTTTTATTATAGTTTATTCATCTTTTCATCCAGTTTAATATATTGAATTTGTTTTCATTTTTTACTTCCATTGTAACTTTCTTTGATATGATGTGGGTTAAGGGATCACAATCTAAAAAAACTAGACAAAATTTAAATATATGTTAATGATGATATTCTTTACTTTCAAATTTTGTATATGCTAAGTGCCAAAAAAATTGTGATCAACAAAGAAAGACAAAAAAGAATATATTTTTTAGTTCGATCAATTTTTTTTTTTAATTTTTTCTGAATAAGAAAATATTTAAATTAATTTTATTTCTCACATTATAAAAATTTTTTACCCTTTTGTTGTTATTTCTATTATTATTAAAATACAGTAAACAGTTTTAGTTGTAAGAAATATTAATTTAAATATTTATTTTCCCTTTTTAAGATAATTATTTTGTTTAACCAAAAGCAACTAATTTATTCAAACCAATAAAAAAATAATTGTATTTTTTTAAGAATTTAGTTATAATCATTATAGTTTGAAAGCCATTTACAAAATTTACTCAGAAATTGTTTTTTTTTTGTTTAAAGATTAAATTCAATTGTTCAAAATATAAATCTATAGAAGATTTTTGAGAAGTGGGTAATTTTATCCCCTAAATTCAAAATATATTTTTTTCTTACAAAAATGATTTAAATTGTTATAAGTATTTTTTTGAATAAGATCAAATACTATGTTAAAAATATTTTCTCAAAATTGAAAATTTTTCAAATATTTTTTTATTTTTTGAAAATCAGAAAACAACTTTTTTAAACCTTAAAGAATAATTTTTTTTTTTTGCTTAAAACATCTCGATTTATTTGAGTGACTCTTTTTAAAATTATACCGAATATTCATTTATTAAATCACTTATACTTCAATTAGTTTTATTCATTGATATTTATATCGGACTTTTAATTATTAATACTAATAACAAAATAAAAAATTATTTTTTGGAAATCATTACATTTACAACTTGAAACGAAAAATATGTTTCCCCATTTTCAAGAATTAATTGAACTTTGAATAGAAACAATATGTTACTTTTTTTCTTTTTATATTGTAAAAATGTGAATTTTGGATTTCAAAAAAGAGATGAAAATTAATGAATTGTTTTAAATGAGCTTAATTAATCCATTCAATGTATTAAAATATAAATTCCAACAGTATATTTTTAAAGATCTTTGCAAGATTTCATTTTATTTTTAAAAAATACTACTTGTTTAAATAAAAATTTTTAAAACTGTAGAATTCAAAATCACATCTTCTTATAAAAATAGTTTGTGCCCTTTCTCACACAAAAAAATAAAATTATATTTGAAAATAATTTTAATTTGAATTGGTTTAAAAATATTCAAGATTTATATTCCATTCCTATTTCAAAATTTTCATAATATATAAAATGAATTAACCTTCAAAATTGATTTAATCTAAGTTATACACTCGAATACTGAATTATATTTTTGATTTGAAAGGGAATAACCAAAATAAAAACTATGACATTTTGAGAAAAAATCTATAAAGATGACACTAAATTTCCAATTTAAATGATTGTATAATATAATTTTGAAAACAACGGTGTATGTTTTTAAGTGTCTCTCTTTGGTACTTTTTAAGATCTCGAAGATTTTTTTTTTTATTTTTTTCGTTTTTAACTATTCTCAAAGGAGTTATTTTTTTTCTCAAGAATAGTAACAAAATCCTTCATTTGATAAATCTAGTTTTTTAAAAAATAAACACAAATAAGATTAAATTGAATTAAATCGACTATATACTTTTAGAAAGCAATTTGTTTTTAATTGAAGAAATTTAACCTTTTGAAAATTTAATATAAAGAAACAATTAATTTTTCTTTTAAAATTTGTATTTTTTTGTTTTGAGTTTTAAGATTAATTTATTTTTTTAAAATTTGAATTTTGATATTGTAAATGCTTATATACTTTTTTATTGATAAATTAATTTTTTTGAAAATGAGACAAAGAAGGAATTTTTTATTTTTATTTGAATTTTTTCAATCAAAAGAAGTGAAATTTCACATTACCCTTATTAATGTCAAGATTCACTCCTTGAGTATGGATCAAATCCATGGTAAATAACTAGACCCTTAAAGGGGATATTTTTGAGAAACATATACACAAAAAAACACTCTCTTAGAAAAAGACATTGATCAAAAGAACAATTTCTTTCTTTGAATGTTTTAAAAAAAAAAAAGAAAATCGACTTTTTCCCCTTAAGATTTTGAAAATCTTTGAAATTAATAAAATGATCAATCAGACTATTTGAAAGTTTAATGATTTCTTAGTAATAGAGTTAAATTCAACAAGTTAATTTTCCTTCCCTATTGTTATTAAAAAGTCCAGTTCTTAATTTTTTATAAAGAAATTTTTCCATATAAAATTTATTTTTTACCAATTTGTTGGCTTTTTGAAAATAAAAAGTCATTTTAAAATGAGCCAAGTTGATCAAGAATTTTTGGCTTTTATCAATAGATCTGAGTCTGAATATAGTGGGTCAGAGACTGATAGCGAAAATAATAATAATCAAGGCACAAGCGAAAAAGTATCTTCAGGGATCGAAAGGAGATCGAATATTAATCCTTATCAGCAAAACGAATCTTCTTCTTCGGGAAATGAATTTTTGAATCTTGTAATTTTGACTTTTCCGTTCTTTTTCTTCTTTCCTTGTTAAAAAATGAAATTTACAAACCAAGAACAATAAACAAAAAAATTAAAAAAAAATTAAAAACCAACAATCAAAAAAAAAAAAACATTCACAGCACAACAGAAGAAATATTTATGATGAAAACGAAATCGGGACACATTTCCAAAAACAACGTGGTAGCTCAAAGTCTAGTGGCAGTAGCTCTGAAGGATATGAAAACAAGAATTATGATCGATCCAGATCTGGTAGTGGTAGCGAAAGCGTCACAAGTGAAGAAGAGACCAAAGAAACCAACCAGAGTGATCGATCAAAAGAATTAGATACTGTATTAATTGGAGGCGAAAATGTAAATTTTACAATCAAACTTCAAATAGTACACAACAAAGGCAAAAAATTAACATCCTTGATAACTTATGACGTAATTACTACAGTTGACAATTCTTTTGGCGCCACCACAAATTATAATTCTCAAAAAAGAAAATTCACAACTTTTACAACAAAAAGAAGAAGAAAAGATTTTGCTTGGCTTGAAAAAAGTTTAAGCCAAAACTTTCCTGGTGTAATAATCCCAACCTTGCCTGCAAAAAAAAATGATCCAAAGTTAAGTCAAGAATTTACAGAAATTCAAAGATCGGAATTAGAAAAGTTTTTAAATCAGGTTGCAAGGCATTCTTTCTTACATTTCTCAAAGGACTATAGAAAATTTTTATTGCAAAAAATAACTGATTTATATAAAGCCAAAACAGAAAAATCCGTTTCAAAAAACGGACTACGAAAATTACACGAAATGTATAACGAATATGACACAGAAAGGGGGGACACCAAATATATGGACAACAGTCAAAAAAATTGGAAATCTTCTTTGCCAATTCTGGTTTGAATTTGATATTTTTTAATCATTTTTTCTATTCATTTATTTTTATTTTATATTTATTGAATGAAAGGAACAACCAACCCAAAACCTAAAAAATAAGAACCAAATATATTAAGACATCAGGGTGCTAATATATTGATTTTGATTAAGCAATCTTTTCAAAAACAAACAAATTCGGGAAATAAATCAATTATTTTTTTAAGTGATAAAATGAGTTTTTCGCGAGTTTTGTTTCAGATTACTCACAAATTCATGAGGCTATTATATTTATTGTTGTAAGTATAACCACGATTTTTAAAAGTCTCTAGTCTAGAAAATAAGGTGTTTTTTCTGGTAAAAAATTTCAAATAAATGGAAGGATGAATTTTAGTTTAATTCAACTTGAATATATTTACTTTTGTAGATAATAAGTAATATTTTTGAAAATGCTGTACCCGTTTAATAAAACTAAAGTAAAGAAAAAAAATTTTTTTTAATGATAAATATTCCATGCCCTAGGTTTTTTAGGATTCAAAAGAATCTACGAAAAATCATATAGAATTTACTCTATTCCTTTAAGTTCCGGAAAAGATATGAAAGTGACAGTCAAGTGCCTAGCTTTTTTTTAATTTAAGAAATTAGAATAAAATCAAAGATTTTACTCAATTCTTGTAAATTTTGGATAACCTAACGAAAGTGTCCCTAGAGTGCCTAGCTTTTCCAGAATTAAAAAGAATTGAGAAAAATCTAAGATTTTCCTCAATTCTTTTAAATTCTGGAAAAGCTAACGGAAGTTTTTTTTACTTTTTGAAATAAACAAAAAATTTAAGAAATTTTCTGTTTATTACAAAAATTAAAAAAAACCTAATGAAAATGTCCGTTGAGTGCCTAGCTTTTTTTTAATTTAAGAAATAAAAATAAAATTTTTGAAATTTTCTTTTTATTTCTTAAATTAAAAAAAAGCTAACGGCGGTTTTCCAAAATTTAAAAGAATTGAGTAAAATCAAAGATTTTACTCTATTCTTTTAAATTTTGGAAAACCTAACGAAAAGTGTCCTAGGTTTTTTTTACGTTTTTGAAATAAACAGAAAATTTATTAAATTTTCAGTTTATTACAAAAATTAAAAAAACCTAACGGAAAATCAAAAAAAAAATATTTTTTTCAATTTATATCAATAAATAATTCTTTAATAGTCAAAATAATTGGTTATCCGTTTGAAAGATATTTATTAAATTTAAAATGCTTTTAAAATATATATTTATAACCTCTTAACTGTGAAAAAAAATATTCAAATTTTTTACTATTAAATTAGAAAAAAATATTAAGATAACCTGGAAAATGGATTTTCCAACTTGAATTGTAAAATATCTCAAAAAATAATATTTGATCAAAGATCTTTTATTAGCTAATAGTGTTTATTATAAGCGAGGGTATCAAAAAGTAAAAAAATAGCAAATGTTTAATTTTTTTTTTCAAAAAATTTTTTCATGATCATGATGTGTAATTGAACTTTGAAAAAGAAATAAAAAAATAAGTAGAATAATACACATCAGGAATAGTTGATATGTATATATATATAAATCTAATCAATTTAATATATTTTCTTAAAAATGAAAAACTCAAAATTCTTAGGATCACCATTGAGAAAAAAACAACAATGTTCAATTGATCTTCAATCAAAGATCAAAGAAAATTCCAATAGAAATCAATATCATTTTTCTAAAATCATTCTCACTGTTTCAATAAATTTAGAATATCAAATTTTTGCCTAGTGACTCTAGATCTTGCAATAAAAAAAAAATTACAAAACATTTATGTATAATGAAAAGAAAAAGGGAAAAAAAGAAAAAAACAAAAATATGAAAAAATGATTTCAATTTTGAATTTTCCAAAATTAAATTTTTCCTTCTAATATTCATTCAAATCCTTTAAACACAGATAACACATGCATTGCAATGTGGCTCCTTTAACTGGGAAATGTTTTATATATCTGTATATATGTGTGTCATATTATTTTTAAATATTAATACTTTCTCTTTTAAATATTCTAATAATTTAAAAAAATAAATAAAAAATAATAAAATGATCAATTCTCAAGGAGGAACTGTATAAGCAAACAAGGGTTGTCAGAAACATGAAACTAAATCTAACAAACAACTTATCAAATTTTAATATAAAAATTAATAATTTATCCAAACTTGACAATAATAAACAAATTTTAAAAATTTATTCACATTTCGAAAAAAATATGCAAAATTATAAAAATTGTAATTTGGAGGAGATGAGAACAGAACAAATAAAATTTGAAATTTGGGTTTATAAATATATACAAATTTGTAAATCAGTTCAAAGGGGATATAATTCTGTTAGGAAAATTGTTCTTGGTTTTCAAAATGCACAAAAAAATGAAGAATTGAAAAAAAAAAAATTAGAAAAAGGCCAATCTACAGGATCAAAAAAAATTGAGCAAATTGAAGAAGAGTATCAAAATTCTCAAAAATTAACGAAAAACTATAAAATACAAATGAAAAAAATTTCTTCCGTTTTTGTGAGTGAATTAAAAGATCTAGAATTTCGAAAGGCTCGTGATTTTCATGAAATGCTATTACATTTCTCAAAATCTCAAAAAAAATTATCAAAATCTCATATTCATATTTGGGAAAATATTGTTGAACAAATAAATCGTATTCAACAACAATTTTAAATTTACTCAAAATTTTTATTATTATTTTTATTTTTTTTTATTTTATTCATTTATTTATTTTTTTCATTAAAATTATTTTTGTTTCTCTTTTTTGATTGTAATAAATAAATATAATATTTTATTATTCAAGCATTTTTGATTTTCCAGAATATTGCAAATAATGCGTTTTTTTTTATTTTTTAGGTTGTTATCAAAAAACTAGTTTTATTATGATTGTATTACATTATGTTATATTTTCAAAGATTATATGGTATTATTCCCAAGACAAAATGAAAAACAATTTTTTATTAATATTTTATTCATTTCATAGAATATTTCTATTGAAAAAAAAATTTTTTATTTTTTATCATTCTAAAGTAAAATTTTTTTAATTTCTGATTTCTCGTTATGAGACGTTAATCCATAAATACTAAACAACAATTATTTTTTGCTTCTGTTTTTAAATTATTCTTTTTTTTTCTCTCTATTCTCTCTCTTCTTATTTTTTTTATTCTCTTTTTTAGACTCTTTGTGATATTTTAGAAAACTAAATTTAGTTTAAAACTCTTCTTATGTGCATGTCTATTTGAGATAATCTTTGAATTACTAAAATAAATTTAGTCACTTCGAAATTCTCACTTTAACAGACTACGTGTCCAACACTTAGTTCTTATTAATAAATCCAAAAATACCAAAAAAACAAGATTTTTAATTTTAATAAATTTAAAATAATTTATATTGATAAAATTAAACTATTGTTTTTAATTAAGTGTATTCGGCCATACCCAATTTAATAATCCTGGACACATTCCGAACCCAGAAGATCAATGAATTGAGGGCTAAGCTAGTTAGTGAGATGGGGAACCTCTCGCGAACACTTGGCGCTGAATACTTTTTTTAAATAATTTTGGGGGATAATTCAACATATAATATTCTTTTATTATAATTATAAGAATAATAAAAAACTTAGTCCCAAAATATAAAAATTATAAAAAAAAAAAAAAAAAATCGAATAAATTTCAAATCTCACTTCTTTCAAAACTATTCTAATTGAACATAGAAAAATAAAAAACTTTAATAAATTTATTTTTTTTACATATCAAACCAACTTTTTTCAATCAAAATAACAAAACGACTTACATCTAATCAACTAAAATAAACTTTTAAATACCAAGAAAATATTCAAAAAGATCAATCAATTCAAATATGACTCTTTAAAATTTAATAAATTTAACTTTATCATTTTTAAAAAATTTACAAAGAATAATTATTTTATCAGATTATAAATATTAGAAATTTACAAATTTTTACGAACATTAAAAATCAATAAACAATATTTTTTTGTATTCATAAGTTCTAAAGTGTATTTTAATATTTTAATATATTTTATAAATCTTAATTTATATATTTTTTTAAATTTATAATTAATAATTAAATTTAATGAAGAAGTTTCCTCATTCAAATAAGTTGAAACAAAGAAAAACAATATTCAAAGTTAATTAAAGTGTTTATCCAACTTTAATAAAAATATATTATAAATTAAACTTTTAAAATACATAATTAATATTCTATGTTAGTTTATTTAATATATAAAATGATTATAATGTGGCTTTCTCAACAATTCGGGTTATAAGGTTAAATCTCTTTAAGAATTAAAAAAAAAAAAAGACAATTTTTTTTTATTTGATTTCTTAATATAAACTTTTTTTCAGTCAAATGGGTCCAGTTTTATTGAAGAAATGGAACATATTCTATGATTTTAATTGATTATTCTACTCAAAATAAAATTTCAATATTTAGATCTGATCATTTTTTCTTATTTAGTAAATTTTTAATTTTTTATTTTGCCTTTTTTTTTTTTTTTTTTCTTTTTTATTGTTTTCTAAAAAATTATATTTGAAAAAAAAATGTATGAAACTCCAAATAAACATTAAAAGAAGTCATGTTTTGTGTTTTTTCAAATCCATATATTGACTTTTAAAAAATCTTATTGTCAACACTTTTAATTTCCTAAAGAAATTGAGAAATTTGCACTAAATGCACTAAGGAAATGGGACCTTAATTTTTTTTAATATTTCTTTTTTCCAAATTTAGAGTTAGTTCGGGCTTTTCTTTTCTATTATTGACTCTGATACTAAGTTTATTATTTCTCGTTATTCTAAACAATATACGTTTGGTTGATCCTTAAAATTAAATGACTTTTTTATTTTTGGCTGGGGGGGGGGTTAAGTGAAATAGAGTTTAGATAACACTTTATTGATACACTATAATTGGAAATAATAAAATTATAAGAAAATTGTAATTCCCACTTAATTTATCTATTTTTAATAATCACAACAGATCCAAAATAGATTTGTTTTTTTCTTTATTTTTTTATCTAAATGGCATTAAACTAATTTATTAATAACCATCCCTCTACTTCAAAGCATGGATTAAATTAAATTTAAAGATATAATTAATCTATAATCATTCAATCCTTTTAATCGGTATATAGAAGGATTTTTTGTTTTTTACTTTATGATTTAAAAATAAAGTTAAAACAAAAAGCAATTTTGTTTGGGAAAATGGTTGTTTTATATAAACATACTGATATAATGGGGTGAGATGTAATCAATCATTATTAAACTATTTTGGGAGCTTTTGAAAGATGTGCATAGTATAATCTGATATGTTTTCATTTCTTAGATGGGTTCAATGAGAAATGTAACAAGTAGTTTAATCGTTAATAATTGATGAATTATACCCTTAAGAGAATTGGAGTTTTTTGATCACTTTTGGATTTAGGGAAAAGTGATTTTTTTGGCCCACACGACTAACTTTCTTAAGAGGGTGGGTACATTTTACCAATGTTAAGTTTCTCTATTGGGACAATAAGATTTGATAAGATTTTTGGTAGATGTTAGAACATACTGGCCCAATATTAAATACTCATAATTGACTAAGACATATTTTTAACAGATTTAACCCAAGTTGGTAAAATTATTATATTTTAGTGTTTTTTAAATCACAAAAATTTAATATTTAGAATCATAATATTATTTAAATTATTCGACTGGGATAGCTTTATATTATCATTTTCTACTTGTTAAAGTTACTTTTTTCATTAGTTTTTGAAAAAAATTAAAAATTATATTTTTTTTGGATTCTATGTTTGAAAAAATAGAATTTTCCCTGTAGTAAGGTAACTCTATTAAAAAAAAAAAAAATGTTTTGATTGAATGCCAAAGTAAAATATTTCAGGGAGTAGAATTAATATAAAAATGGTCAAGAGTTAATGAAAAGTTGATTAAAGCTAGATTCCGGGTTATCTCAAATGTTTATTATTTTTTGAAAAACATATAAGATTCACATACAAATGATTGTCAAAAATCTATTTATTAGGTATTAAATTTTTTGAATGGTGGCGTTCAATCCAAAATCAAATTAAAACAAGAAATAAATTAAGATTCGATATTGAATTTTGAATAGAATCGTTTTCTTCCCCCAAATTAAAAAAAGAATTATTTTTGATTTTATTCAAAAAAGTATCAAAATTTCAATTAAGAATATACAACCATTTCAACACCACCTTGAAATTTTATAAGACTTCTCAATTGATTTTCTATTGCAAAATTCTCACTGTGTGACAAATCTTGTAATAATTATTCAGGTTCATTATAAACAAAAAAATATATAAAAAAGAAAAAAAAAGTATCTTTTCCATTTTTTTGGTGCCTTTGTTTCTGAAAATTGGCAAACAAATTAAGAAAATAATTTTGCATTAATAAGGGATTTAGAATTTCCAAGATTGGAAAAATCACAGGTATAAACAATTTTGAAATTAAATTCCAAAAATAATTTTTGTATTTCCAAGATTTCTTTCATTATGATTTGAATTTTTTCAATTGTTTAAACATAAAACTATTGTGAAAAAATTAAGTAAAAATATTTTTTTTTTTTTTCTTATTATATGAGAGGAATTGGATTTTCTATGAAATAAAATGTCATTTTATAATAGATAAACAATTTATATGTCTGAAACAATTCCATTGTGGTGTTCGAACAGTTGTAATAATTAAAAATAGTTAAGAATATGAAAATAAAAGATTTTTGGGTGTTTTATATTTTTATTCGACAATAAAGAAGACAAATGTAACAATTTTTTTGTAAATGTTTCTCTATTTTGTTATTCGATATAGGATTGAAAAAAATACCTACCTTGAAAATAATCCCGGTTAAGATTTTTAATTGTGAAAATTGGGGAAATTGTTGTCTAATTACTTTTATTTAAAATAATTTCTGTAATATTTAATAAATCAAACCTTGGAAATGATAACTCCCCAACTTATTAAAATGATGATTAATTAAATTACCCTTGATCAAAGCGACATTCAATCAATCAAAAAACAAGAATAAAAATTATCATTTTCCAAACCCAGAGCAAACCTTGATACAACCCAATAGTTTTTCAAAAAAAATAGATATACTTATGTTATCAATCAATTAAGTAAGTACTCTAGAATAGAAACCACACTTTAGTGAACTTTGGGTAGGATTATTGCTTGGTTTATAAAACAATTTGGTTAGTTAAAAAATTGGAATTGATTTTTAAATAAACCCCATTCCAAAAATTTCGACTCACCCAAAAACAAAAATAATCAAAAAAAAAACCCAATTTATTAAATTTTTCCAAACCTAATATAAAACTACATTTAAGTTACCCAGTATTAATGTTTTAATGAGTATTCGTTTTCATCCAAATAAAAGAAAAAATATAAAACTCCAAAAATAATAACTGGTTTGTTCAAAATAATGAAACTCATTGAAAAAAAAATGTATTAGTTAATTTGTTGAAATTTCACTATCCATTGTTGATCTGCCAAATGATAAGATACCCATGGCCAATTGTATGTGATTTTTCAATTTAACAAAGTCAACACTAACATTCTGTCAACCATCTAAAAAAAATTCTCAGATCAAATAAAAAAGATTACGTTACTGGAAAAAATGGAAATGAAAACAAAACGAACATAGAAAAAAATGATAAAGTTGGTAAAATCAAAAATTATTTTGAAATTGAAGTAAAGCGTTGTGTTGTTATTCTTTCAACTGTTCAAACTGTGTCCAAATTTTGAGAATTTAGTTTATTTCCTAATTACTCAACAATTTTTTTTAATCTTCGCAATTAAAAATCTTATCTGTTGTTGTTTTCATTCAAAATATTTTTTTCAAGACCAAGTTCTTAAATACTTTATTCTTACTCAACTTAAAAGTTCAAAAAAGAATTTGTATGAAATTGAAAATTCATTTTAAAATACATTACAAAGTCTCAATTTTCTTATTGATTGTTTGTTTTTTAAAAGATCTGTTATTTTTTCCACTTGATCTTTAACAAAAAAAAAAGTATCAAAAAAAAAAAATAAAAATGGGAAAAAAATGACTTTGAAAGAATAGTTTATTATCGTTGAGTAAGAAATGTAAAATAAAAAAATCTAACAAATATTTGTTAAAAGTAATAGTTTAAAATTTTATATGTTACTAAATAATGTTAAAAAAAAATAGAAGAAAATGTTAAAAGGAAAAGAGATCAAATATAATAAAATGTTCTCAGATTTAATCGAGTAATCTAAATCTGATAGCATATGGAGCAAAAACAGATCCAACAATATATTCGTCATCATCAAGTTTGTGAGCGGAAGCAGCGAGCATAAATTTTCCTGTGTTGTCAAAGATTGTTCTTTGAATTTCACCAGTGGCTTCATCTAATTCGAGAATTGCACCATATGGGACAATCCAGCTTGAGAAGATTGGGAGATGAACAGCTGGGGATGTTGAGAGAAATTCTTCCATAGCAGCGCTGTCTCTTAAGATGTTATCTAAGCCTTCTTGTCTCCAATAACCTGGGACAAGGAGTGTACCTTCGTTGTTACAACTGAAGAAAGTACATGGTTCTTCGATAAGGTGGATGTTATCTGTAAGGACAGGGAGGTCGCTTGCAAGATAATCTTCTTCCATGGTCATTGTTACTATGTTGAATTTCCTAATTCGTGCGGCGTTTGTTTCAGAAACGTAAATGTATCGTCCGTCGGAGGAAAGAGCCATTCCGTTAGCAAAATAAAAGTCGTTGGCAAGGATTGTGGTTTCTCCGGTAATCCAGTTATATACATTCAAGGAGCCTGCGGGTGCGTCAAGATCCATGACAACATATGGTACCTGGTTTCTTTGCTTGTCTGTATGGGAATCTGTATAGAAAACATATGGTCCGTATGGGAGGATGTCGTTGATGAATGATCCAGTTTTTGGTACTATTGTGGTCAATCTTTGTCCATATCCTCTGAACCTATAGTGGAAGACACCAAAGTATGCATTGGCAATGTAGATGCTTCTTCGGAAGGCGTGGAAGTACGAGAATTTGATACCTAAGACACGTCCACATACTGGCTCCTTGGCAAGGTCGTCTCCGTTACAGTATTCACGGATATCAGCGTCATTCCATTCTTCGAAATATTCTGGGTTGAAGTCTCTTGGTGTAAGTAATTCTAACTTGTTGCCTGTTAAGATGTTGACTTTGTAAACATAGCCATCATTTCCGCCAGTCAAGAAAAAGGTGCCTGTTGGGTCGACTAAGACTTCTTCGGGGTTTGGTAAATCGTACACTTGAAGAACTTCAATGTTTGATACTGAACCGGGTATTGGAGGAGTTGGCCCTAATGGAATGCCATCACAAGAACATAATGCAATAAGAGCAAGGAAGAAAAGTAAAAGTTTCATATTAAGATATTACAATTGTTAATAATAAGAAAAATATTTAAATTAAAAATTAAATGATTATTTTCATTTACATTTTTATTTTTATAGATCTTTTTTATTTATTCTATTAGGTTAATATTATTTCCCAAAATTGAACAAGAGTGTTCAAAATCTTCGAGTTTTCCATGATTTCACAGTGCCTTTTTTTGAGTTTTAGATTTTTTTTTAAAAAAAAAAAGGATTTGGTCGAAATTATTGTAAAATACTCAACAGTTCGAGTCTTTGGTGGAATTGAGAGGTGTGATAAAGTGAGAACAAAATTACTTTTTTTCAAATTTGGAACTTTTTTATACTTGATCTTTATGATCAAGAATAAACAAGGGTTTTTCGAGATTTCTGGTTTTGAGAGGTTTTTCGTTTTTACTTTTTTTCAAAATAATAAAAAATATTTTGAGTCAAACACCAAAATTGAACTTATCAATCATGTTTTAAATTATTTTTCTTTTTTTTTCGATTTATATCAACTCACAAAGTCTGGTAAAAGAAAAACAAGAAAGTGTGTGGAAATGATTCACATTTGTGGGATTGGGAAATCCGAATTAATCTGTCATCTTTTATTATTTTTTTGTTCGAGATATTTTCTCAAAAAAAAAAAAAAAAAAAAAGAATATTGAGTAAAAAACTTGTAATTTAATTTTTTCTCTTTAAGAACTATTTTTTTTCTTCTTTTCGAATTTCTAACAGATTAACAAAAAAAAACCTTTCACGTATTTTCTGATGCACTACAGTCAAAACATAATAAATAAGTTTTTTTTTTTGTGGCTTACTTTTTCTTGTTTGAATAAAAAAAGGAAAGTTTTTGATTTTTTTGCAAAAATTAACGCTTCAATTCAATACCCAAAAGGAACCACAAATTAACAAAATGTCTTATTTTGACGGTTTGGTAATAACCATTTTTTGGGTACTTTCTTTTTTACAAAGTAAAAAGTGTAAATAAATCCTATTCCCAAACATCGACATATTTTTTCTTAAAAATTTTTGATACCATCCCAAAATAAAATAATGGCAGAAACTTTTCCTGAAACGAACAACGGTTCATATTTTGGGATTGGTATTTTCAAAATAGGAAAAATTTGATTTATGATGTAAAGTTTGAATATATTCGATTTTTGAGATTTGCAAAAATCACATTTGAGAAAAAATTTGAATTTTCGCAAAAAGGATCTGTCTTAAATAACCAACAACCATTTTCTCAAAACTAGACAACAAAGTTTACCAAAGTGTCTATCGAACTGAGGAGCAACTTTTTGGTAATCATTAAAATAATTTTAGAAAAAACAAAATGGTCTACTATCCAAATACTACCCTTTCACCTTTTCGTTATTTAGAAACTCTTTGAGGGAAATCTTGTTTTGCGGTTATTAGTATATGTAACTGACCAATATTTGAAAAAATAAATATTTCTTATTTTTCTCTATCCTTTTTCAAATCGAGATCACAAATTACAATTGTTTCCTTTGACAACTCCATTTAATTGTCAAAGAAATTGAAAAATTGTGAAGTGAATATTTTTTCCCATTTATTATGAGAATGTAAAAAGCTTAAAAAATGAGTAATAGGCAATTATAATCCACATTTGAACAATATTTAGTATAAAAGTGGTTAAATCATTTTAAACTTGAAAATTTTAAACCATCAATAAAAATAGAAATTTGGTTTCGCAAAGAAATTCAAAATTTGATGTAAATACGGTAAAAAATCTTTTAGTTTTTTTCAAAAATTTATACGACAAAAAAGGTCTTCGAATCATTCAAGTATTCTCATTTTTCGGAATTATCGATTTTTTGAGGAATCTTTTAATTTAACGATTTTTTGTTTCAGTTAAGACAAAAATTACAAGAATTTTGATTAATCAAATTTATGACCTATCGTTGGATTATGGGATCTTGAGCCTAATATCATTAATTCTATAGTATTTAAATTTTAGAAAAATTTTGTAAAAAAAAATTAAACAAACAGTTTATTTTACTCTTATTTTTCATGCACTTTTCGATAAATTCTCAAAAACTTTTTCCTTTTTCAAAGTTTGTTGTCG
This sequence comes from Anaeramoeba flamelloides, assembly GCA_027625915.1. Classification (NCBI taxonomy): domain Eukaryota; family Anaeramoebidae; genus Anaeramoeba; species Anaeramoeba flamelloides. The sequence goes on from JANTQA010000026.1 coordinate 1,504,877, forward strand.
TTTAACGGTTGCAAAATTTTAGTTTGCTTGATAAAAAGTTTTTTTTAAAAAAGTTAAATTTGTTTAATTTGTTTTTCGAAAAGAGTTTTGTAATTATTTTCTCTTTTCGTATTGTTGACTTTATATATTACCCAGTATTTCTTTTTCAATTTTTCTGAAAGTTGAAAATAATTATTCCTTTATTTAGAGTTTGAAAATCAAAAGAGACTCTTTTTGTATACTTATTCAAAAGTTCCATATTTTTTGTTTTTTGTGTTCCAATAATTTGACAATAACAGGCAAATTTAAGAAAAAAAAAAAAGTTAAACTGGAAAAAAAGTGAAAAACAAGTTTTTTAATTGGGAACATTACTGAAAATTAAAAGTAAAAACAATAAAAAGAAACAACCAATTAACTTTAAATAATAATCCATTATATTTTTTTCAATCACACCAACAAAAAAAATTTGAATCTACTTTATTACCCAAATTCTTTAGAGGTGGTTTTGGAGATCTCAAAAATAGTCACTTTTTTTCAAGAAATTTTCAATACTAGAAAAATTGAAGAAAAAAACAATCAAAAGATAGTATGGCCAATTTCGCTTTTAAAACACAAACTTTCTCTAAAATATATGGAATAAAAAAAATCTCAAACAAAGGCACAAAATTCAGAATTATTTTTTTCACAAAATAAATGAGAAGTATTTGGATGTTATGACTGAATATGAGATTTTTTTTGTATCTTAAATTTTTGTTTAAAGTGAGTGTCTGAAAAGCAGAAACACTGTTTTAGAAAAACTTATTATTCGGTAGAGTTCTCCATTTTGTTTACAAGTATATATTTTTTCTTTTATTAATAGATCTTACTTTTCATTTTCAGTAATGCTGTGATTCTATTAAGGTTCCCCATTAAAACCCATGTTTAACTTTTTTACCCAGTTTTTTACTTTTTTTCTCAAACATTACTTTTCTTTTTCCAAGAGGAGGTACCCAATTAAATACTATTGATTGAATAATAAAAAAAATCAAAATTCTCAGTCAACTTTCTAAAAAAAAAACACATCTGATAAATTAAAATAAATCCACAACGTTACCAATTAAAAAAGGGACACTAATAATTTATGTTTCATGATAGTACGATTAGTTGCAAAATAAATGGAACAAAATTCTCATTCAGTTTTATAAAAAAAGGTTTTAAAATACATTTAGTCCGCTTTTAAGACACAAACTTTAAACTAAAATTTAAGATCCAAAAAAAAATCTCAAATTAAGGTACAAAATAAAAATTCGAGTAAAATAATTTGTGTAAAAAAAATTCCAAAAAATGTATATAAATTTGGAATTTTCTTTTTGCCTTAATTTTTGTTCAACGTTTGTGCATTAAAAGTGGAACTAAATATTGTGTCAAAAGTCAATTTTTTAATTCTTAAATCAGTATAAAACATTAATTAACCCTAGAGAATTGGGGAATTTGATAGTTTGTTTTAATACTTGGTATGAGATTATATTGGAAAGTTGAGAGAAATTTTTGATCTTTTTATTTTACAATTAATAGTAATAAAAATTTGAAATGGTACCTTATTTTTATATCTTTTTGAGTGATAAGTTGAAAGAATAATTTCCTTTCCATTTTTTTGTTGAACAAATAATAGAGCATTTGAAATGTTTTTCCCAAATGTTAACAGTTTTTATTCACATCATATAAAAAGTAAGTTAAGTTTGAATAGTTGTTATCATCTAAAAATTCTCTTTTCTAAGACACCACCAGTTTAAATATCAACAATTTAAACTTTCCTAATTCCAATATCTAAAACTAACATTTTTTTTTTTTTTTTAATGCTGTACTTTTATTTAAAAAAAGTTTTAAAAAAAATGTGACAGTTGAGAGAAAAATGTTGGACACAGAAAAATGGCCAGACACCATTTTTAATTGCCAACATTAGTAAAATTTCAAATCAAATCTATTGATAACTCGGCGAATTTTATCTAAATCCAGGTTTAAAGGTGTTAAAAGTTCATTAATCTGTGGCGTGTGTTGAATACTCATTTGAATGGTTGATAACTAAAGTAGATCATGCTATTTTAACAAAAATCCGAGTTTTAGTAAAATTTACTATTAATTATGAAAATGGTAATTTTTAAACTTGCTTTAGATTATGAGAGATAAGGTTTCGAAAAAGCAGAATTACATTAATGGTTATTCTAATAAGTAGATTATTGTTATTTTCAATAGTTATTTCACTAACGATCGTAATTAAAAATCATTTTCAGTAATGTTCCCAATAGAAAAATGCTGTCCAACTATTTTTCTCTGTCCAACATTTTTCTTTAAAGAGTAAGAAAAAAAGTAAAATCAATAAAAAGAAAAAACAAATTAACATCAAATAATAATCTATCCTCTTATTTTCCACCCCAAAAACCAAAAAAATGAAAATCTACTTTATTATCAAAATTATTAAAGTAATTTTTGAGATCTCGAAAATATACTATTTCCATGTCAGTCAAGAAAATTTATTTTAAAATATATTTCTTAAAATAAATCTTCAAAAAACTATTTAAATATCCTTTATGATTAAAAACCCTTTATTCGATCCTTATAATAATTTTATTTGTTTGTTAGTATGTTATTACTTAAATAAAAGATATTAATATTTCTGATCTGGATTTTATCTGTTAATATTGGGGTGTGAAAAATAGTATTCATAATATAACTTATTGATGGAAAAAATTGTTATCAAAACTTTTTTAACCTCAATAACCTTTCCAATAGAATGAAAACATATCAATATATTTAATTGTTTAAAAAAAGTTTGACCCCTAACCATTATTACAGTTTTTTACTGAAATTCGCTGCATTGTTTTCTTCAAAAAAAGCGATTGTGATTTTTTATTCATAATTCGTAACATTTCAATTTAATATATCTTGAAAGAAATTCCATAGCCATTTATCCCACCAGTATTAATATTCAACTTCATTAATGATTACCAATTAACAAATAGATCCACTAAGAAAGATTATTTTTTTATCAAATGAAACAAAATGCCCAACCTTTTCTGAAATACTTTAGTGAATTATTTGAATAAATTTCTAAACTGAGAATCATTAGATTGAAACCCCAAACCCAACAATAAGATTATAAAAACACAGAAAATGCTGAATCCTCAATTTTTTTTGAGGGTTTTTCAAATTAAATAATAAAATCTTCTATTAAATTCAATTAAAAATTCATATAATAATTTTCCTAATCTTGATTGAAAAAAAAAAGTAAAAATATGATTAATAAAATCAAACTTACTTTTAAATACTATTACCCTAACCGACTTACCACCATTTGGAATAAAAAAACAACCCGTGTTAAATGTTTGTAATAGACACAAGTTCAACGATGTGTGTTAAGACCATTCTTAAATTTATGGACTCTCAAATTTCAAGCCACCCGAAAGAATTGAGATACAATAAAACAGCATAAAAAAAAAAAACCGATTTCAAAGACAGCGGATTAAACAAAATTCCAAATACATGCAAAATTTAGATTTTTAGAGGATTTTCAATCAAAAAAATTAGTAAGTTTTTAAACAAAATAAGATAAACTCTAGAACCTATTTTTTTTTTTTTTTTTTTTGTTATTGAAGAACTGGAATTACCATCTAATTATCCTTAAATCTGAATTTCCCTTTTGAATTTTTCTAAAATGTAATTTAAGTGCAAATTCATAGATTTTACCATTACTAACATCTAAAATAATCTTCAAACGACAAACTTTTTAAAAAAAAAATTACAAAAGTTTAATTCTTTTAGTTTATTTTTAAAAAGTACTCTATTATTTCCATAGGAATACACTATCGAATAAAAAATGATTAATATTTTAATTTTTTCTTTTTATATTTTATAGATAAATTTCAATTTTTTTTTCTTTTCTTTTCTTTTTTTTTTATGATACAATAATATCTAATTAAGTAGTTACCTAATGACCATATTGCAAAATTATTGATCTTATGGGATATTTTAAACATCTTCCAAGTTTAAATAAATAATTTCAAATTTTTTTTTTTTTATTATTTTGAATTATTCACGTTTCGTGTATCTGGCTTTTATTAAGTTTCGTCTAGGTCTGTATAGTGATTTATTTTTTTTTCCAAAAATTGCTGTTTTTGATAAATTTCTTGTTTATTTAATTACTCAATTTCTTCTAAGGTTTCTGGTTTAATGTTTTATTATACAATTGATTACTTTTGAATTACTCTTAAAATATTTTTATTAATGGATAAATTTTGTAGTTGAATACTATTTTTTGTTTACATATTAGGAAATCCCACCGGAATGAAATTTCATGATATTTATAAACCCACCCTAAATCCCTTAACACTTGAGAAAAAAAAAAAAAAAAAAAGAGCAACCATTTTATTAGAAAATTTTGATTTCTTAATATTTGTAATAAACTTTTGAATCGGTATTTTGAAAATTTACTTAAGCTATCAGTATTCTATGACATGATGGTAAAATTTAATAATTTTTTATTGACGATATTCTCTACTTTCATATATTATGTATGCGGATTGTCAAAAAATCCCGATCAACTAAGAAACCTAGAAAAGGCAATTTTTTTGTGCGATGTAATTGTTTTTTTTTGTTTCCCTTTTTTTATGAAAATGAAAAACTAAAAATTCATTTATTTCTTATATTATAACTTTTTTTACACTGTTTATTACCATTTTCATCATTATTACCAGACAAAAACTAAGTCTATGTTACCAGGTATTTTAATGTTAATATATTTTTTTCTTTAAGGAGATAATTCCTTTGGTTAGGTTGAAAGAAAAAAAATTAATTTATTCAAACATTTGGAAAATTATTTTTATTTTTTTAAGAAGAATATCGGTTCAAAATATTTAATAATTTCAAGCTATTTACAAAATTTACTAAGAAATTGTGTTTTTTTTCTAATATAAAAGTCGTTTTTTTCAAAATAAAATTTTCTTGAAGATATTTGAGAATTTTGTACTTTTAACATAAAAAAATAAATAAATTTTTTTTCCCATAAAAATGATTTGAATTATTATAAGGATTCTTGGGAATAAGTCCAAACAATTTGTTTAAAAAAATTTTTCAAATTTAAATTTTTTTGCCATTTTTTTGTATTTTTTAAAAATGAGAAAACGACTTTTTTTAAACGTTAAAGAATAAATTTTTTTTGATTAATAAATAAGAATTTCATTGATAATTTGTAGTTCAATTGCAATCAAATTTTAATTTATTTAATCACCTATACTTTTATTAATTTTATTAGCTGATATTTGAATGGAAACATAAATAATTATTAATAATAATAAAATAAAAAAATTCTTTACAAAATAAATTTTTTCTAACATAAAACTAAAAATATGTTTTACAATTTTCAAGAATTAATTGATTTTTAAATAGAAATAATTAGTTATTGTTTTTTGTTTTAGCTTGGAAACATGTGAAATTTAGGATTTCAAAAAATATACTACAATTAATAAATCGAGTAGATGGATTAACCCATCCATTCCAAATGCCAAAACATAAATTATAAAAAACAACAATTATTTTTAAAGATCTGAACAAGTTTTTATTTAATTTTTAAAAAAACTACTTATTTAAGGACTTTGTTTTCAGGCGAAAACCGTGAAATAATGAATAAAAACACCATTGAAAGAATTTAGTAATCTCATTTATATTTACACACTGAGAAATTATTTTACGAAAAAAAGGGAAATTTTCACAATTTTTACAATTTTTACCTTGTTCGATCTTACAAAATATGATTTTAATATTTTCAAACTACCCATTTCAACTTTTTGAACTCGCAGTAATTCCTCTGGCTGTTCGGCGTATTTTTTACATTAATTTTTATAAGTTCGAAATGTTCTCAAATTTGAACTTATACTTGAATAAACACAAAAGGTAATTTTAGTAATTATTTTTTTTGTTATTTTCAATTTTCCTTTTGATTGAAAAAGATTGAAAAAAACTATGTGTGTAAAAGGTGAAGATGACAAAAATGTTTTTTTTTTTTTTTTTTTGTCCAATTTCTTGAGAAGGAAAATTCTTTTCGAGAAGTGAGTGTGAAATAACATATTAACTCAAGACTCTCAAGGGTGTGAATGTCGTTCTTAATCTTTTTTTTTTTTGATTGTTTTGAAAGGAAAGTAGAACGAAAATTGTTTATTCACTTCCTAGATCAATTTCCTTGTTTTAGGTTGTACTTCTGATTTGAACCATTCATGTTTGATTATCAAATTTCGATAAAGATCATTTTTTCTTCAATTATTTACAGTTTTTTACCTTTCCAAACAAAAAACAAACTTTCAAATTTCCCACACTTTTGTTAATCAAAGAATAAATAACTTTCGATATGAGTTGGGAAAATATTTCAATACCCGTAAAAATTTTAAAGCCACCAAAGGAGTTGGAAAAACCTCAAGTTGATCGGCTCTGGGGGCTTATAAGGGATGCTGTTGAAGAAATCCATCAAATGAATGCATCGAGTCTTTCGTTTGAAGAAATCTACTGGACCTGTTATAGCCTTGTTAGTGGTGGGAAAGGAGATCTCTTATATGAACGCTTGATCCAAATCATTGGTCAGCATGCAACAAAACAAGCAGATATGATTTCCAAAATATCTGATGAGTATTTTTTGGTTATACTGAACGCCAAATGGCAACAATTTAAACTCCAACACTTAATGATGCAAGACATATTTATGTATTTGGTATGTTCTAGTTTTTTTCTTTTTATTTGTTTTTTTTTCTTTTTATTTGTGTTTTTTTCTCTTTTAATTTTACAATTCAATTCTTACTTTCTTTCTTTCTTTTTTTTTCTCAAATTGTTTTTTTTTTGGATTTTCTTTCTTTGTTGTAAAACTCTGTTACAAAACCAATTGTGCAAATTCAAAACTACGAAACCTTTTCATCTTTTTCCAACCAAAATCAAAAACCAAAATAATAGGATCAATTCTATGCAAAAAAAAAACAAAAAAGTCCTGTGTTCCAGCTTTCAATGCAGCAATGGAGGGAAAAAGTGTTACTTCAAGAAAATATCAAAGATCGTCTATTGAAAATGTTACTTGGACTAATACACATGGAAAGAAATAGCGAAGTTATTGATCGAGTCTTGATGAAAAGCCTTATTCAAGTAAATTTTTTCCAAAAAAAAACAAAAAACACAAAAAAAAGAAAAAATAATTTTTTTTCTATTCTTTCAATTTTTTTTTGTTTTTTTTTTTTCCGTTTTTCTCTTTGTTTTTTTTGAAATTTTCACCTTGATCTTCTTTAACGAACCTGATCACAATTTATTGAAATTACAAACAATCTACCAAACAAATCAACCTTTTGCCCACCTTACTCAAAAACAAAAAAAAATCCCAAAAACATAAAAAAAACATATCCCAAAAAAAAACAAAAAATAATATTCAAATTAATTCACCCAAGATGTATCTTGAAGTCTCCAACAAAGAATTAGATTTTTATACGACTGAATTTGAAGAGAAATTTTTATTGACTTCAGCAAGATTTTATCATGTTGAATCACAGGACTTCATCTCATCCAACACGTGCGGCACTTATTTAAAGAAAGTGTCTCTTCGGCTGAAAGAGGAATCCTTTCGTGTTGCGCATTATTTGTCCAAAACGACGGGCCCAAAGCTATTAAAGGCATGCGAAGATGAAAATTTAAAAGAGCATGCCAAAACACTCTTGTCGATGGAGTCTGGATGCCTCGAGATGATCAAAAGAAACAAATCAGACGATTTAAAACTGTTTTATGAATTGTTTACTCGGATTGAAGGCGGGCAGGATTCCATAATTGAAGTGCTGGTTGACTTTGTGAAAGCACAGGGGGAATCTGTTGTCAAGGAGGAAACGATTAAAGAAAAGGATCCGTCGGACTTGATTAGCAATGTGATCGGCCTCCGTGATCGGTGCGAGATCTTGTTGAAAAAATCCTTTGGCAATTCGCCAGTTTTGGCCAAGTCCATCAATGATGCGTGTGTCTATTTTATCAATTTGAATGATCGATTGCCGGAATACCTATGCTCGTATTTGGACCGAAAGCTTCGCATGGCCTTTAAGGGGATGTCCGAAGAGGAAACCAATTTGGCAATGGTCCGTGTCTTGCAAATTGTAAGGTTTTTAAAGAACAAGGACGTTTTTAAAAAATTCTATGAGCATTTCCTGGCCAAAAGGTTGCTAAGTGGCCGGGCCATCTCCGAGGAATTGGAAAGGCTAATGATTTCCAAAATCAAGCAGGCATGCGGCCAGCAATTCACTTCCAAAATGGAAGGTATGTTTTTGGACATGAAACTGTCCAATGAAACAATCGACGGGTTTAAAAATTATCTATCGACATCGGGCTCTCTCGAAAAGCTTCCGAGCGTGGACGTCAACGTAAGGGTGCTCACCCAGGGCTTTTGGCCAACACTGCCCGCACAAAAGGCCCTGCTTGGCGAGGTATTGAATTCCTATTGCAACATCTTTACGGAATATTACTTGTCTGCGCACAATGGCAGAAAGTTACTATGGCAATACAACATCGGGACAGCCGAGATACAGGCACAGATCGGATCTCGTAAATACATTTTAGTGATGTCTACCTACCAACTGCTAGCCCTGTTGCTCTTCAACAGCACTGAAAAGCTGTCCTTTAAAACCATATTACAATCAACACAAATACCAGCCTATGACCTGATGCGTGCCTTGCAGGCAATGTCCTTGGGCAAAATCAAAATCTTGAAAAAATCATCAAGGGGCAAAGAAATTAACGACGACGACATATTTACAATAAATAGAAAATTCCGTTCAAAATTACGAAGAGTCAAAATTTTGGCAGTTTTAAAATCAGAAACAGAACCGGAAAGAAATAGAACTCGCGAAAAAATCGATGAAGACCGTAGGCTGCTAATAGATGCCGCAATCGTTAGAACCATGAAGGCCAGAAAGGTTTTGATGCATAATGATCTTATCATTGAAGTTACAAAACAATTGAATTCTAGATTCACACCCAAAACCAGTTTGATCAAAATGAGAATCGAAAATTTAATTGATAGAGATTATCTTGAAAGATTTGAAAATGAAAGAAGAAAATATAAATATAAAGCTTAATTTATTTTACCTTTGCTTTGTTTCATTTTATTTTAATCCTTTTTTTTTTTCATTTTAATTTTTTGGGATTTTTTCTTGATTGGTTTTTCTTTTTTCTTTTTTTCTTTTTTTCTTTTTTTCTTTTTTTCTTTTTATTTTTATTTCTTATTATTAATTCAAATTTGTTAATTGAATTAATATTAATCTATTAATTTATTTTTGATCTTACTTTTTCAAATACTTTCTTACAAGTTGTTAAAAAATTAATTATTATTTTTATTTTTTGAAATTTTTATTAATTAATTTTTTTTTTTTGTATTATCATATCTATTATTTTTTTGATACAATAATTATTTTTTTCGATATAATTGACAAAATATTAATAAAAACAATTTTTAAAATAAAAAAATTGAAATTAAGATGATCAACAGATAAGATGATAAATTCAATCTATTAACAAGAGGAAAATAAAAGTGTTTATTAACCCATAACTTTTCTCAATTTAATTTTAATTTTTTATTTTTTTTTTGAAAATTATTATAAAAGTTCTTTAAAAATAAAAGTTTTTGAGCAAAATTGAAAATTATCTTTTTTACAAAATTCTACTGATTTGGAAAAATGAAAATTAATTGTCGAAAAAATCTTTTTTTTTTTTTTTTTTGAAGGGAAGAAATTACTTTTCCCTTATAAAGTTAGGTTTTCTTGAGTTTTCGATTTTATTTGGAAAATCTATTGATTTTGATTAGGTTTTTTTTGAGTTTTCTATTTATTTAGCAGTTTTTTTAATTTTATGAAATAAAAAGAAAATTGAAAACCCCGAACACTTAACAAATAAAGGAGAAAACCCCAATTAAACTACCTTTAACATTTCCAGGATTTAAAAGAATTGAGTAAAATAAAAGATTTTTCTCAATTCTTTTGAATTCTGGAAAAACTATGTACTAGGTGCACTTAACCACAATTTTTGTTAGGTTTTTTGGAATTTTTGATTTTAAAAAATAATTTCTTAGGTTTTCAATTTCTTTCTAGAATCAAAAAACAAAAAAAAAAAAAACCTGGTTTGATTTTCTTAAGTTTTATTTTTATTTTGGAAAATAAAGAGATTTTACAAATAAAACAGAAAATTAAAAGAAATCTTAGGAATCTAAAAGCATCCCACAATAGTCTATCTTACTTTATTAAAATCTAAATTTTTGTTTAGAAATTTTAATAGAGTGTCATAATTTTCTTTATCTTTTACCCATGACAAAATAAATAATGAGTCTTTATATTAATTAATCTCAAAAATGTTATTTGTTTTTTATTATTTTTATTGTATTTGGACTAAAGAATAAATCCCAAAATTTAAATAATTATTTCCATGAATGGACAATCCCATAAAAATGATTAATATCTTTACTATTTTTTATGTAATTTGAACATAAGTTGTAATATTTAATTTATTTTTATTTTTATCCTAAACATGAGAATATCTGTCAATAATTTTTAAGTTTAGTTCATTTTATAATGAAAGTTGAAACTATTTATTTGATTGGATACAACCAGTTTCATCTTGAAGGTATAAACTGTGAGAGGGGTTTCAGACACTATAAAAAATCCAAATTAACTTACCAAATCCACGATAAAGAACATTGCCAAAAAAACTCAAAATTTTGAGAATTAATTTGAAATTTTTTTGTGCCTGAAATCCCTTTCAAAGTTTGTGCCATATAAGTGGAACTGACTGTATTATTGTAAATTTTTTTTTTAATTTTGAAAAAAAAATAAAATCTCTTTGAATTTTCTTTTTATTCATCAAATTTCAAAAAACAATTCCTAAATGTTTTCTAAAATTTAAATAACTTAGTAAAATCTCATTTTTTTCTTTTTTGAATTTTGGAAAATAATGGTTAGTATTTTTTTTCATAATATATGAAATTAGCTATTAAACTATCATCTATATTAATGGCAACATCCCTCAGAAATTAACAAAGCTTGGCAAGACAATTCATATCTTTGTCTATTGATTAGACTGAAGAAAATGATTTAACATAAGATATCAACTTTAAAGAGAACATGAATGGATAATGATAATTCTTAGGATTTTTGTTACATTCAGTTCTACTTTCAAGGCACAAACTTTCAAGGAGATTTAAGTGATACAAAAAAAAAGATCTAATTTAAGCACTTTTTTTGGATTTTTTTTATACAAATTATTTTACTAGAATTTGAATTTTGTTCCTTCGTTTGGGATTTTTTTTGTGTTTTAAATCCCCTTCAAAGTTTGTGTATTAAAAACGGAACTTACTGTATTTATAATTTAAAATTATAAAATAAATTGGGGGTATTATCTTTATCTTGAAGATATTATAAACTAAATTCAAAAAAATTAGACAGAAAATTCAACAGTTGAAATAATAACAATACTACAGTTTAAATTGAATTTGAAAATAATTTTTGTTTTTACAAATTAATTCATTTTTTTGTCTATTTTGTTTTGTTTTCATTTCCTTTTTTGCAGTTAGGTAATTTGTTTCGTTAGATCGCGAATTTTTTTTTTGATGATTAATAGAAGGTTAGTGTTGAGTTTGTTAAATTGGAAAATCCACATACAATTGGTAAACGGTATCTTATCATTTGATCGATCAACAATTGTTGCTGAAATTTCAACAAATTTACCAATATTTTTTTTGTTCCACCTGTTTAAAAATTTTTGACATACCAATGTTTTTTTTTATTTTTAATTTTTTTCTTTTATTATAACGAAATTGATTACTTATAAAAACATTAATACTAGTGACTTAAATGTTGTTTTATATTATTTTTAGAAAAATATAATCATTTTTTTTTATTTACGGGAGGAGTTATTAACCCCTCTTGTATACTCAAATTCCTAAATTTTTATTTGGGAATTTTATTAAAGACTCAAAAACAAGTTTATTATCCATTAGAGCAAAATTATAATAAATTGAGTTTTTTTTTATAATTTTTGATAGTAGGTGTATTTAAATTTTTGGAAAGGTGATCTTTTGTATTTGGTCTTCTCAAAGAAAAGATTTGTTCAAAAGACACCTCTGTGGTCTTCTTTTTGGTTTATTCTTTGATCTATTTCACTCATTTGTATAAAAACATTTCTAGATCCAAATCATTATTTAATAAAATAAAAAATTCAAAAAAAAAATGTTCAACAAATTTAACAAAAAAGAAAGACTCAACTCCTGTTTACTTTAGTTTGTTCAAAAATCGATGAATTTACGATATTTTTATACAAAAAATTCAAGTATCCATGTTGATACTCGTAAAAAATATTTTCAATAATAATTTTCTTACAATTAAAATTTTTCATAAAGGGAAAATGTACATACTTAATTAATAAAATTAGAGGAAAAAAATTTTTTTGTTAAATCAATAAAATTTCCCTAAAAAGAAAAAAAAAACTATTTTCAGAATATCAACTCAGAAAAAAAAACAGAAACGTAGAAGCATTTTACCAGCATTTTAAAAAAATTATCAAACTTCATTCTAGAAAACAAAAAAAAAAAAACCAATTGAAGTCAAGAATCACTTTCAATATAACTCAAATTTAAAATTTGATAAAATAGAATTTTTTTCTCAAATTTACATTTTTCTTGTTTTTCAACAACTCTTGGTGGAGCTCAAAACTCAAAAATTGAAAGTAATTTATATCAGAGACAATTTAATTTATGTGTATTTTGTGATAACTGGGAATTCCTTTGATATAATTTATAATAAAAAGGAAACACAAAATAAATAAAAAAAACAAAAAATAAATAAAAAAACAAAAATAAATTAAAAATAAAATACATTTTTGATTTGGTAAAAAAAATTACTAAATTCTATTATTATTCTTAATAGTATAATTTAGTGATATAAAATTAATGTATATACAAATCTAAATTCGGGTTTTCAAAAAATTCATTTTGTACTAAAAATAAAAATAAAAATTAAAATTTATAGAGTTCTTGTGAAATATCGATATAAAAGTTGCTATTTGACAAATTAAAAGAAACGCATTTAATTTCGTTAACGAGGCGTGGAGGGCCACACGAGAAGATAGCCATTTTTTTAAGATTATTATTTTTAGCCTCTTTTGATGCATCTGTGATTAATCTTGACACATTGGGTTTTTCAAATTTGGTGTAATTAGGGATAGGGTAATCCTTTTCAAGTTGCAATTTATTTTGGCGAGTGACGTACACCTCTATTTGGTATTTTTTATTGGAAGAAATGGCTTGTTCAAGTTCGTTTTGTATTAGTTCCAGATTTTGGAATTCCTTTGCGATCCAATAAAATTTCAATTTGACCAATTGCTGGTCAAATTGTTTTTTCGACAGCTCCATTAAAGAGAGCAATAAGGAGAGAACTGGCCCCACGCCCGAGCCACCCCCAATGAGTACCAAGTACCGGTAATCAAGAACAGATAAGGATGGCGATCCGTATGGCCCTTCAATGATCACGGGCTTCTTTAACAGAAAGGAGTCTTGCTTATCAAGAACTGTTTTTGACCAATCCCCAAAGTTTTTGATCAAAATTTTGATTTGTGTCTTGCCAGATTCAGGTTCCTTGAAGGTTGGTTGAGAGCATATGGACAAAGCGTGCATTTGGTATTTTGAAATAGAGGGGATACAGAGTTTCACCCACTGCATTGGCTCGTAATTGAAATCGTCCATTTCGATAATTAAGATTTTGGAATCAGGCTGGTAATTGCTTTGGTCCCTTTGAGAGACAACCTTGACAATTGTCCCCTTGTTTAAGAAAAAATATTGGACAACCCGATACACGAGGTCAAGCAGCCACAACACGAAGCCAAGCCCTGCAGTGATCAAAAAGGGCTTGATTGGGTGCGCGAACGCAAAGACAGGCACATAGGCAAAGGTCGTGATAATGTGGCTATAATAAAAGAACTCATAGTTTTTCTTACGCACCTTGATTCCCTTTTTCAGGATTTTGATAATTATAGTTGCAGAAATTGCCAAAAGGCTTGTTCTTTTTGAGGGCATGGCATCAGCCCACCGGCCATGGATCGGCAGCTGAGAAAATAGTATTGCCAACAGGTGTAGGAGGCCATTGATGTTAATTAGCTTGATCGTGTGCTTTCCTGCCTTTTTGTGGAGCCATAGCGTGTGATCATAGGAGCTATGGAAAAACTTGTGGTGAAAGGAATAATGTGTGATCGACAAAAAGAGTGTCAGTGAGGTGACCCCACACATGCTTTCTGTTATTCGGGTGACAATTTTGAAAATTGGCAAGCTGAGAGAAGTTAATAAGGTTCCAATGGCAAAGATGAAAAGCACAATGAAATACAATTTATAGATCATAAAATCACATTTTGTTTTTTTGGATGCCTTTTTTGGCCTTGTGATTAAATACCGATGATGAAACAATTGAAATCTTTTTGTTGTGTGTGCTTTGTAGAGATTCTCCTTGGGTTTCAATACCATTTTTTTTTTTTTTTTTTTTTTGAAAATAATAAAAAAGACTTTATTTTTGAATTAAATAATTACACTTTTTGAAAAAAATAAAGGTTAAAGTTGAGGGTTGTTTCGAGAAAAAATAAATATCAAAATCGATATTTCGATAAATTCCTCCATTATTTTTCATTTCATTCAGATTAGAGTCAAATAAAAGGTAATTGTATTTCAAATTTGTCATTTGAATTGAAAACTCTTTTTTTTCAAATGAGTTTAAATTTGCGCATTTTATTCTTTGATGATTACAGTAGGTTAGTGAAATGAAAAATGGTGTTATGGATCTTGTTGGTTGGGTTTGCTTGTTTTTATTTTCAATAGATTTTGTTATTGAGAATTTGAGGAAAAAAGATTTTGTTCGTTTAAAAATTTAAATTTCACAGTTGATGAAAAAACCAAATACAGCAAAAGTTTGATCAATTGATTGTTGAAAACATTAGTTGGTTTGTCTTTGATACAATAGATTATAGGAAATTTCTCGAAAAAAGAAAATTCGAAACATTTTCCCTTCCCTTCAATTACTGATCTTAAAAATTTTTTTAATTTCGTAGTAGTCTCTAATTTTTTTGTTATTCAATCTTTGAGTTTTTAAGGGCAATCTATAATAGAGATACTAATAGGGGACTATCATTACAAACATTGTTTAAATCTACTCTTTATGTCTTAATATTGAGGAGAATTATAAAATTTCTTAAATTTTTAGAATTTGTAATTTTGTCTAATTCTATTCCATAATTGAATGTTGGAACTGAAAATCACAACCGAACCATTTTTACTTGCTGAAATTAAACTAAAATTCAAATTCCAATAACCCCTAGTAACCTACACACACACAAATTATTTATAATCAAAATACTTGGAGTTTCTCACAGTAATTATTTTGAACTTTTCCATTTTTTTTCTCTTTATCCTATCATCAATACATTTTTTTTTTTATTATTTTTTTCTTTATTTCTATAAAATTGGTTATTTATAAAAGCACTAATACTCGGTAACTTAAACCTTATTTAATATTAAACCCCAATTCAAAATTTTTAACACATCAAAATTCAATTTGTGTTAAAATAAAAATCTTATTTAATCAATTCACAGAGAAATACCAAAATTCGAACCATTCAATATATGAAATCTTAACAATTTTTTATAAATTACAATACTCACAAAACAAAAAATAAATAATTATCAATACTAATAAATTATCTGTGTCTTAAAATTTTTGGAGAGAGCAAAACAAAAAAAAATATAATTAATAAATTTGTTTAAATTCTATTAGGAAAATTGATCGATCAAATGGTTAGAGACTATTGACTAATTGTATTTGAGTTCTTCTATTTTGAAAAACTCAACTTTAACATTGTTTCAATCATTGAAAAAAATTTTGATTAAAAGTAACAAGCTATGGAATTCAAAAAAAAAAATGGATAATTTAGTTTTCAGATCAATAGCTCAGATAAAATGTTAATTTCTCTTTCATCTTGTGAATTTATTTTTTGAAGGTATGGTAAGGGTATATTTCTAATTTTCAAATTTGTTTAATTTTCAAAATTGGTCAAATTGATTTTTTGGGTATTTTTGAAAAGTTTCTTGATTATTATTATTGGTGTGAACGTTTTAATTGCTTTTAATGAAGTGAGAGTAATAAACAAAAAAATTCTTTTACAATTAATAGTATTTTATATCTTAAATTGCATGATAATCCAAAATTCTTGAAATCATCAATACTAAAAATTGGTAAAAATTTGTTCAAAATCCAATTTGAACCACCAAAGTAAAATCAAAATTTTCCTACCCTTAAAAAAAGTAAAATAAAAATAAATGGTCTCTTAATTATTTTTTTTACAAAATCCGAATAAATATCCTAGTTTACTCTAACAAGTCCCAAAATTCCTCTATCCTAACATACTCTAATCTACCTGAACATACTTTAACCTACTCTTACTTACCTTAACCATCACGAAAAAAAACTTTTTGATGTTTATAACCCCTATATTTTAATAGTATTAACTATTTTGAAAAAAATGAGAATTTGAACAATTTTGAAAATAAATAATTTTCCATCAAATACTCTTTCTTAAAAACTCTTTTATATAAAATTTCACCCCCTTTTCTCTAATTCTTTGTTAATCTTTTGTTTGTCTCTATATCTATAATTTTAATTATTTTCGAAAAAAAAAGTATGTTACTTTCCCTTTACTCTATTTTTATTGAACTGTCTAAATAAGGGTACAATTAAGATTTTTAAATCTTTTATTTAGTTTTTATTTTACATTATTTTTTTTTTAATTGGGGATCTGAATCAAAAAAATCTTGTATTTGATTTAGTTTTTTTCAACCAAACCCATTATTAGATAATAGTTTATTTGTGGAAAAATATTATCATATGATTACCCCCGCTAAGATTTTCAGTTAAAAATACTTATTAGTAAAAAAAAAAAAATTGATATTTGAAATTCTTTTTTGGGAATCTTTGGCAGGGCAAAAATTTTAAAGATTTTTGTAAATTAACCTTTGAAGAACAAATTAGAAATTAGTTGAATAATATATATTAAATGTTGATTTATATTTGTATTGTATGAATCAAAAAAATCTATTTATTTTCATAAAAATTGAAAAACTCAAATTCTTTGATTTCCATTTAGAAAAACAACAATGTTAATTTTGATTTTGAATCAAAGATCAAAATAAAATCCCAGTCAAAATAAATATTATTTTTCTCGAATCATTTTCACTGTTTCAGTAAAATTAAAATACCACCTTTACACTTAGATATTATAGAAATTGTAATCAAAAAAAAAATCCAAAACAATGGGCCGACCTCGATTTTTTTGTCAATTTTTTAATAATGAACCAATTTTGAACAAATTTTATATTTGATTTTGTTATCCCAAATACTACTTGGATTCTAAGAAGAAAAATCCCAGATCTGTCAGTTCTTCAAAATATTAAATAAAGATGTTTTATTGTACAAATAATCCCTTCTACAACCTCAAAAAACATCCAATATTTCGTATTCTTAGATGTATGAAATAATTCTTTTTGATATATTAATTTAATTTCATCCAGGTAGAATTCATTTCGAGTCTTTTATTTAATTTTAATTCAATTTTTAAATTTATTTGTCAAAAATAAAAAACTATTTAAAAATCAAAAGTAATTTTTGACAAATAAAAAAAAAATCAAAAGAAAATTAAATTTTCAAAGGGAGACAATATAAAAGATCCCCAAAAGTCACACTCAGCAACAACTTTAACAACACACCTCTTTAAATATTGCTTAAATTTTGAAATATTTCCAAGATAAGAGGAATTATTAACCAATGAAGAAACACTATTAATTGAAAATTGCATAACAACATTTTGAGGTTAAAAAAAAAATTACATACTTTAATGATCAGAACTTTAAAGAGAAGATACTCACACAACCATTTTTTTCTTTATAAAAATAACAAATTAATTCCAAATAGAGGAAAAATAAACCACAAATTATTAATCGAGGTCATTTCAATTGGTTGTTACAAAACAAAAAAAAAAATCATAAAAAAAACAAAAAAATCAAAATGATTCTGATTTTGAATAATTCAAAATGAATATTTTCTTCAAACATCCATTCAAACATTGTAAAAAACTCACAAGCAATCAGATTACAACAGGTCACCTTTTACTGGAAAATAATTTATTACAAAATTTTAGGTTTATCTTAGCCTGTCATAACCCTTTTACGGTTTATTATATAGAATAAAGTTTTATAAAAGAAAATCAATTTCTAGGTCTTATAAATTTCCATGTTTGGGCTGGAACGGCTTTTCGAATCAACTATATTATTCTTCAACACAGAATAAAATGATTCAAAATTTCATATTACTGCCAACAATAATCATATTTTTTCCCTTTTTCTTTTTTATTTTTTTTTTTTGCAAAAGAGACATGAATACCAATTTATCCTGGGTATAAAAGTCCGAAATTTAGATCAAATTGTTCTTGATTAAAATGATAAATAATTTTAAAATTATTAATTTTTTCTAAATTTATAACAACCCTTGAAGTTTTGTATATTTCTTAGATTTTTTCGGATTTACAAAATTAAAAAAATCCTATTGATCAAAAAAAAAAAAAATAAATAAATAAAAAAAACAAATAAATGTGATGAAAAATAATATTTTATTGTTTACCTAAAGGTGTAAATATTTTTCATTTGTCTAGAATATAATAATATTAAAATTTATATTCATTAAATTTGTTTCAATATATAAAATTTCATTTAATATTATTTTTATTATTGATTGATTAATTTTTATTACTTTTATGAGAAAGCGAAAGGAAGGAATCTAAAAGGGGGCTGTTTGAGTAATTCTCCAAATTTGATGACAATTCCTTCAATCTATTTTTCGTGAATATTGACTGGATTTTATAATTTAATGAATAGTTAGTGGTAATTTTTTCAATTTCTCGGACTTTTGTTGGTAATTCATTCTTATTTTCATATCTGAGTTTTTTAATGTTTCGGTTGATGAAATTTTGTGCTTTATTTTGCCCAATCACAATGCTGTCAAGTGACTGTCTCATTGTTTCAAAGGACTTGATCATGAAATCGTCGACGGATCTTTTTGTTTCTCCTTTGGCGAATATTTCCTTTGGTGTCAAGGATTTGAGGAAGTTTTTTGAGAGGAGTGTTAGATTGTAGCTTATTGGGATGCTTAAAAAAACATCATTGATATTTTGTTTTGAATGGTAATTACTATTTGGTTTTAATTTGTTTTTTAAAACAAAAAGAAAAAAAATTATTAAACAAAAAGATTGAAAAAAAAAAAGAAAAAAAAAAAAGCAAAAATTAAATTTAGGAAATTAACAAAAAAAAAAAACGAAAAAAAGAAAAAACAAAAAAAAAAAACGAAAAAAAGAAAAAACAAAAAAAAAAAAAATACATCCTGCAACCAGGATCTGTTTTTTCAAAAAAAAAAAGGGAAAGAAAGAAGAATGCGTTACACTTTTCTGTTGGTTCCAGATTTTTTATAGAGACTAAGGTATTTCTGTGACATAGAAAAGGCTTTGATTGAGAGCTCGCTCACTAAAGAAATGATTGGATCGTAAACAAGCAAAATAGGTTTCTCGATCTTCTTTTGCCAATTCATATGCTTCTGCGCTATGCTCTTGTTATAAAAGTTGCCAAAAGAGCTATTAACTGTCCATCCCAAGATCTCATATTCAAAATTGGATTCTTTTAAAAATGAAGACACGTCTTTTAAAAATTCTTCTTCTTCCTCGTCTTGGTATGAGCTTGAGCTGTAGTCTGGTAGTGTGAAGAAATTTGTTACCAAATAGGTCGTATCATTTCGGAATCCAGTAACAATACCAAAGGTTGTTTTTGGAAGGTTTTTGTGTGTATTTTCAACCAATTTAGAGAGTGCTAAGCTATTCAATAGCACGTTTTGTACAGGTGGTTGTTCAGTTTGAGAATCCATATAATTCTTATTATTATTATTCGGTTTTTAAAAAGACAAATTAAAAAAAATGTTTTTTAGATTATTTTGATTAAAAGAAGATAGGAGTGAACAATTCTTTAATTGTTTTGATGTTAATGGAAGAAGTGTGTTTATTTTAAGTCCTTATCATTTTCAAGTTCTTTCTAAATTTGTGGTTTAGATGCAGGATTTCCAAAATATATTTTTTAATGTAAAAACACTTTGATGGATGGAAATTGTTGTTTGTAAATACTAAAGACAGTGTAGAACATTTTGAAATCTTTGACTACTTTAAGGTTAGAGGTTTTTTTTTGGTTATTAGGTTTTTTGAGAGATTTGTAAAGACAAAAATTGAACATTTTCTAAATTTTGTTTCTGAAGATATAATAATTATCAAAGAAGTTATGTGTTTAGAAGATGACTTTTGGAGGGAATTAAACATCAAATCACTAATTTAGATTGGTAGTGTGCCAAAAATTAATCTTTGATAGTTGTTGTTTATACCCAGATTAACCCCTTTTTTGTATATCAGAGATCCCAAATATTTTCTTTCCTTTATTTATGGAGAAACATTTAATATCCCATTTTTCTTATTTTCAATAAAGTATTTCCTGAATTATAGCTACCACCAAACAAAAGACTCAACCATCAACTCCCAAATTACATCACAATATCAACAGAAAATGATCCAACTTTAAATTAAATTCAAATAAGGAAGTTCAAAGTTTGTAAAAGATCAAGTGACAATAGTATCAATATAGATAATAACCAAACAAAGAACACCACATAGCAACCAATAAGAAGTTATAATCTTTCAATATTAAAAAAAGTAGTAACAACAACAATAATAATCAGAATCAAAAATTTAATTTTGTTTTTTAACTTTTATTTTTATTACTTCAAAAAAAAATAACTCTCCAATTTCATGTGTTTCCAAACTTTTTTTTAAATAATTATCTTTCAATAATAAATTTGAAAATTTAACTAAAAAATTCTTTTATTTCTGAAATCAAATTTTTAGATTCAAAAACAAATTATTTAATTTTTATAAATTTATTTTTGTCATTTTAAAATGAAACTTTGTTTCTTTCAAAGGTATTGATTTTTTTTTCTAATATCAATTGATTTACTCTAATTGAGTTTTGAAATCCAAATAAAAAATAATTAGAATAATACACATAAAAGAATAGTTGATATCAGTATGAAATAAAACCAATAAAATTATAGATTTTCTGTATAAATTGAAAAACTCAAATTCTTAGATGTATCATATAGAAAAAAAGAACAAATATGTTCCTATTGATCCCCTATTTAAGATCCAAATAAAATTCTAAAAAAAAATAAATAATATTTTTCTCGACAATATTTTTCACACTTTCCAATTACACCGAGAATAACAAGTTTTTACCAAGTGCTTATATATCATGCAATAAAAAAAAGTGTAAATTAATGAGGTTTCATAAAAAAAATCAAAAAAAAAAATTAAATTAAATATAAAATTAACATTATAAAATTGTTTACTTTCGCACTTACAATTAAAATCATAAAGTTTTCAAAATAAAACTTTCGAAATTATTTTATCTATTTATTTTTAGAAACTCTACCCAAAGGAAAAATTAATATTCCAAAAAGACTTCTAACCAAATTTGATTTTACATATAAAAGAGAGACTTTAAAAAAAAGCTAAAAATGAAACTTTAGGAATTTTTTTTTCAGATCCCAAATAAATTCCTTTTGTCAAAATCAAAATAGAATAATTACAGACAAAAAATTTCAAAATAAAAACTACCAATTTTTTTTTTTTTTTTTTTTTTTTTATTTTTGAAGAGAGAAAATTGCTTTTCTCCTGTGTGCCCTAATTTCTAAACTTTTTTTTAGAAATTTTGTTAAAGAATCACAAATTTTATTATCACTTACTAATGATAATATATATGATGAATTCTTTTTATTAATAATATCTCTGATATTATTAATTTTTTTTTTTTTTTCAAATAATTCAGATATCCAGATTTTTCGATTTATTTTATAGGCCGGACAGTCCCATAAAAAATGATCGAAATCTTCAATGATATCAATATTTAACTTTTCTTTACATAAATCACAATTTTTATTTTTATTTTTACTTGTTACATAAGAGTACCTATTTAAACAATTAGTAAAATTTCGAAATTTTAGAATTGTTTTTGAAGCTTTCCAGTTTAAATATTTTTTGTTGTTTGAAATTGCAATTTTGTTGTTTTATAATTTTTAGATATTGTTGAACTTTCCAACTAGGTGAATTTTCCAATTCGGTTAATCGAAAAACTTTTTAATTCTAAATCTAATAATTTTAATCCCTTAGTGTGCTAATTAATATTTTCATTTTCCAATTTTCGAAAATTTAGTATTGTTTTTTAATTTTTTTTAAATTTAAGAAATCTAATTTTTCTATCAATTTATATTTTCTTCGGTATATTTTTAATCTAGCGAGATCAATTTTTGCTTCAGTTTTATAAATTAATCGAGGTGAATGGATATTAATTTGTAAGAAATTTGTGACTGTTTTATTGATAAATCTATCAATTCTTTCAAAATCATTTTGTTTCAAGTCAAATATTTCAAGACCATAATAAAGTTGACTTAAAATGAGAGCTTTGAAAGAAGTTATTTTGACTCCATTGTTGAGTTTATTTTGTTGAAACAATCGATTAAGTGTTTCCAAGGACTTTTCCACTTTTTTTGAAATTATATTCAAGATGCGTGTTTTTTTCTAACCAAATCCCAAGATAAAAAATATCTTTTAATTCTTTTTTATATTTGGTTTTTTTATTATGTGGGTTCATCCCGAATCTTTTTATTATTTCAAAAATACTTTCTAAATTAATTTTTAGAGAGATTAATGGCCCTTTCATAATAAGAATAAGATCATCTGCATACATTTGAACATGAACAGCTAAAGTTTTTAACTTTTCTAGTAGGAAATGAGATATAAATGCGAAGAGAATTGGTGATAAGGGATCTCCTTGATAAACTCCAATTCCTTCTTTTTTGTAATATCTCAAGAGCCAATTTTTAATTGTTTCATTTTTGATAAATTTTTTAATAGATTGATATATTAACGAGTGTTGTATAGAGTCAAAACAAAAACTACCAATTTTATTTATTTGAAATATAAGGATTTAAGTTCAACTAATGAAGTCGAATCAATAAAATCAAATCTTTACCTTTTTACTAATTTCTTATTGAATCAGAAAATAATATGTACTCTTATTCAAATATTGTGAATCAGCTAAAATAATAAATTGAAAAAAATATATACCCTTTAGTATTCAAAAACAATAAATAACTAAATCTGATTTGTAATTCACTTTTAAGTCATTATAAATATATAAAAAACTGATATATTAAGAATTAAAAAAAAAAATAAAAACAAAAACTAAAAAAAAGTTTTGAAATGAGCAATATGGATTTTTTATTACTGAACTTTCACTGAAAAAAAGTTAACCAACAAGATTTTTTATGAATAAAAAAATCCATTTTCAAAGACATTACATAGTCACAATTTTCATAGTGATTATTTGTCTTTTCGAAGAACTTTTTTTTTTTTTCACAGGATCTTTCTAGAAAAAAAAAAAAAAAAAGAAAAAAAAAGAAGAATTTTGAAAAGAAAAACAAAAAAAAAAACAGAAAAACTAAAATTTGCAAAATTAGAAAAAATGATTCGGATTCAAAAATTTGAAAATATTTTTTTGTTAATAATTCTGGAATAAACCCTTTAAAATAACTCCCATTAACATTATAAAATGAGTCAAAATTTTTGAAAAATAGTTTATATTAGATACTATTTCTCATCATATTTCGTCTTTAAAGTTCTTTCATTACAATTTTTTTTTTTTTACAAATTAAAAAAAAAAACATATAAATATGTTAATTTGAACATTCTTATTTACTTTGTGATAAGTGAAATTAAATACTGTAGTTCTTAAATAAAAGTTTTATTTTGGCATTATATTTTATGTTTGATGGAAAAATTAAAATTAATTATTTTTGAAGGATCAAGTTGAATTCTTAAAATGGATATTACGAGCAAACACAAAAAAAATATTTTTTTTCTGACCGTATAAATAATATTTAATCAATAAAAAAGTGAAAATGTTGACTTTGGGTATTAAAATATTGGCTCACGACTAAACCCTCTCAAAATTTTCAAAGTGATAGTATAAGTCAATTAAAAAATAAAAAATAAAATAGGGTTACATACAATCCATTGTTATATCATTTTATATTTACCATTTTTTGATATATTTTGAATTTAAATTACTTTCTTTAAAAAATGATTGAGCCTAGAAAATTATTTAATTGAATATAATTAAAAATATTGAATACATCTTCGGGGTTTGTGTTATGTTCCTGATTTTTTGATATTCATTGGACCAATCTGATAAGTTTTTGTAATAAATTATCATTACTAAATTTGCAATTATTATCGATATAACAGTACAGCCTATATCCCAGACTAAAAATTAATGAATAATAATTATCATTTTGATTTGATTATTGGTTTAATTTGTTTCTTTCTTTTTTTATTTTGATTTATTTTTTTAAAAAATTTATTGCTTTTTTTTTTTTTGCAAATGTTTGTATTTATCAAATTATCATTTTTCCAATTTGAAAATTGGAATAATATAGCTAAAAATTTATTAAATTTTTAATTGTGAATTAATTTTTAAAATTTTATCTGAAGACTAATAACATAATTTATAATTATTTTTATATATTCGAGCCACCTGTTAAATTTGAAATAAGAAGAAAAATTGTAAATTAATCATGAAATTGAAATAAAAAAATGATATTTACTCTTAAATGTGTTCAAAATAATAATTAATATTAATTCAATAAATTTTTAAAATTTACAAAATAATGAATTCCAAAGATGGAGAAACTATTAAAAAAATGATTTAACTGTTATATTATTCATATATTTTATGTTACAGTGTTGAGTTAATTTCGATAAAATATTTTAAAAAAGGTTTTTAATAAATCTAATAATTTTACGAGAGTTTTACAAAAGAGAGAAAATTATATTTCCAATATTTCAAAAAAATTGTCTATAAAATCTATTAATTACTCTTGATGGATACAAACAATAAATTAATATTTCTTAAATTATTTTTTAAAATTTTTAAATTAAAAATCAAAAACAATCAAACATTTAATTAAAAAATCACCCAACTACGATAATTTGTTAAATAATATTTGAATTATATTCTTGATTAAATTCCTTAATTAAAAAATATTATACAATTGAAGATTAATAATAATATACAATACCAACTTAACTCAAAATTATCTTTTCTGAAAAAAAATTTTTCGAATCAATAATTCTTTAAAAAATAATTTACAGAGTATCTGTTTATATAGCCATATTTAAATAATATATGTCAAAAAGTGCAAGTTTAAATAATTAATGATGATAATATGAATAAAATATAAATGGATAAATTAAAAAGTTTTTTTTTACTCATGATAAAAAAATAATATTCTATAAAAAACTAAATAAATTTCATATTTTTTTTTTTATTTTTGTTTATTTTTAATAGTATTTTTTTTCTTTAATTTTAATCTTTGGAATTATTATAATAAAATTTTACCCCATTAATTTATAATATTGTTAAAGTTCGAGTGAAGATAAAAATCACTTAATAAAAGTTTATTGGTTATAACAAAGATAAAATTATATCTCTTGATATTACCACTCTTAACTTCAATAATAATAAAATTTAATGGGTCTTTTCATTTTTCCTAGATTTTGAAAGAATTTGAAATGAAGAGCCTACAGCCAAAAATATTACAAAAAATGGTTTAATAATGTACCACTTATTATAATTACATTTGGATTTATATTTTCGTACCGTCTGGACAAAAATGAAAGGGTGATATTTGAAATTATTCAAAGGTATTCCTTTGAAAAATCCCTCCTTGAAATATTTTAATTTTATAAACCCTTAGATTAATATAATAAAAAATCATTGAAAATAAATTTTTCAATACAGCTCATAAAAAAAAAAAAAAAATAGTACATACATGGTAAACCAACTTGACTTAGGGAACATATGATGCAAATTAAAAGTGGTATTTCTTTTTAATAGAAAGAACATAAAGCAACCTTCAAAGAAAACTTAAATCAAAAAAGTAGTAAATATAATAATGGTATCTTAAAGTTCTATTATTCAAAAAGAAATTCTAAAAATAAACAATCAAATGTCAAATCTTTTCTCAAAAAAATAGAGTTAATTTTTATTTGCAAAATTTTTGTCTTCAAAAAAACAATAAAAGTTAATAAAAATTGCAAAATTAAATAAATTCAATTAAAATTTCACATTTTCTCAAAATATCAAGGAATTAAGCTTCAAAATTGATTTAAACTTAGATATACTCTTAAACAATGAATTAGATCTTGAATTGGATATAAGAAGAAGAAAAAAGAATAAGAGTTTTATTTTAAAAAGGGATTTAAGCTCTGTATATAGGTATTTGTGGTTAACACAAATGGACAAAAGTAAATAATATAAAAAATTGTTTAAAAAAATAAATTTGTTCCAATTCTTAAGATACCTATAAAAGAAGATCAAAAATAAAACTCAAATTATTATTTGTAGCTAATAATTTTTTTTGAGAGAGTTGATTAATTAGACAAAAAACTCACTTTTACCAAGTTTTTCACCCTTTTTAGGTACCTGGAAAGATTATGAAATTGTCTACAATACTTGAAAGGTCTCAAATTTTTGTAATGTGGTTCTAATTTTATACTGAGTAAATTATTTCCATTTTTTTATTTTTTTTTCAAACTATTTTAATTTCTTCTACAAAATGAGTAAGAGGCATAAGTCTCCAATCCCGAAAAGCTTTAAAATTAATTTAAGACAAGTACCAACGTCCAAACAAAGAAATACTTCTCCTTTACTTCTAAGGTCAAACCTCAATACTCACCAAGAAGAACAACAAAAAAAACAAAAACGAAATAAAACCACTACAAATAAGGACAAAACCAAAAAAAATTTAAAGAACCAATACCAAAATCAAAACCAAAACCAAAATCAAACTAGAATTAGCACTATCAACAAAAAAACAAAAGATCTTAAAAATAAAAAAGAAAAAGAAAAAGAAAAAGAAAAAAATGAAAATCAAAACACTTTTACGAATCTAAGTGATGAAGAAATTTTTGATGCACAACTCGAAGGAATATCAATCGGCTCACAAAGCTCCTCCGAAAGTGATCTTTCTGGATCAGACTCAAGTTCAGATTTGGAAAACGAAATAAAAGAAACAAAATTAATAAGCGTCTGTGTTTTTAACCATTTATTTTTATTTTTTTTTTTTCTTTACAAGATGAACAAAATTCTAAAACAGAACTCTTTTGGTTTGAGTTTTTTTTTACACACTATAAAAACAAATTTTCATCAAAAAAAAAAAAAAAAAATTACAAGTTTGCTTGTTACAATAAAATTGTTGATTCAACAAAAATTAAAAATATTTTCACCAATGTTTTGTTGAATGAACAACAAATATTTCATAAAACTAGTTTTGTGGATTTTAATAAAAAATGGAAACCAAACAAGGAAAGGTTTAATATACCAACTAATGTCGAAAGAATTCTATTAGCATTTTTATTAAAAAAAAAGAATATTTATTTTCGGGATCATTGAGAATCATACTAAACGAATCAAAATAAGATAATAACTGAACACCAAGACCCTTTTTAATGGTATTTCATATATCTAAATTCAACTTTATTTAGTTTTGGTGTACAATTACTTGGCATTGTTTATTAATTGATTTGAAGTGGATCTATTATTTCTTATTTTGTTATCATCCAAATCGATGATTGAGACATTTTAAAAAAGTGTGAAAAGAACAGTTTTTCAAAAATATCTTTAAAAAAGTAAACAAACTTCAATGGGCCTATTTTCATTACATATAGGAA
Source organism: Anaeramoeba flamelloides (assembly GCA_027625915.1). Classification (NCBI taxonomy): domain Eukaryota; family Anaeramoebidae; genus Anaeramoeba; species Anaeramoeba flamelloides. The sequence goes on from JANTQA010000026.1 coordinate 1,532,843, forward strand.
AAAAACTTTTAAATCAGACTTTATTCAATGTCAACTACTTTGAATCAAAACAACAATTCAAAACGACAAACTCGAAAGTGTTTTTTTTTTTGACACATTTCAGCATATTTCTGTATTTTTAAATATATAAATCTTTTCTTTTATCCTTTCCAGAAAAAAATTGTAAAAAGGAAAAAAAATTTTCAAAATAAAAAAAAAAAATTGTCAAATCGATTTTAATTGTAAAAATGTTATTGAAAAGGAAAAACTTTCTAATAACTTTCTACTTATTTTCCTCTGATCAATAAAGATATCTGAAACTAAAATTGTTCAAATTGAATTAATACCTATAGCTGAACTCTTAACGCCAATTCCACATTGATTAGAAAAAGCATAGCAATAAAAAATCCAAAAAACCAAATGTTACTAATGTCTACAATTAAAATTCAAGTTTGGGTAAATTGAAGATGGTTTAATTTTGGTTTAATTTGATGTTTTGAATTCGATTTTAATTTTAACAATTAATCTATTTTTCGGAATTGGTTTTAGTTTTAAAATGAAGTAAAAAAGAATTAAAAAAAATATTTGAAAATGAGAACTCTTGTTACCATTTTATAATAAAAAACTGATTTGACAATTTTTTTCCAAATAGTTAAATGGGGTTTACGTTTAAAAATATCATAGAATAGACTTTCCCATCATAAAGTCTATAATACAAGACAATGTAAATATTTCACCTAAATGACAATTATTTTGTGAATAACTTACTTTTTCACAAAAAGATATTTTATCACTAAAAAATCAATTGTACTGAAAAATGTATTTTGATTAAACCAATTTTGTGAAAAAAACTGATCATTTTTTAAACCTAATATATTTTCTTTTTAAATCTTATGAATTTTGCAGAATTACCAAATCATTATATTAATCCAGTTTTTTGTTGAAGATGTCGATTTATAAGCAAACTCTTTTTCAAACAAAATAGCACACCTCTCAAATCATCAATACTATTTAATTTGATTGTTAATAAGATAATTACTTATTGGTGATTTTCATTTTAATTCTTCATTTTAATTATTCATTTTTTCATTTTTTTTTATTTTTGGATCTTGAACAGTTGAAAAATGAAAAAACAAGATAAGAAGAAACCAATTTGGAAATAATCTGCAGGTATAAAAATGGAAACAGTTTAAGTTTGATTTCGAATGAGCTAGATATAAGAATTAAGAAAGGTCATTATTGGATTGATGTCTTGAACAAAGAAAAAAGAAAATACAAAAAAACAATACCAACAAAATACCCAGATGAATTGTGGCTTTATACTGAAAATGAGACTTAAATGAATAAAAGTTTGGCGTTTAAAGAGTTATCAATAAAATGTAAAGAACTTTTTCCCAATTCGCCTTGTTCAACGGTTTTTATTGATTTGATAATTATATTTCCCTATAAAACAAGATTTCTCATTTCAAATAAAAGGGCAAATCAATTTTTAAAATAGCTAATTTTAATGTTTATTTTTTTGTTTTTATGAGTTTTAAATATTCAGTTGAATGCTTTATTTTATGTTTTAAAGAGTTTCTTAGATTTTAGAATGATACTCCAATTAATTTGATTCAATTATGAATAATTCTTGAAATTTTCTGTGCCCTGTTATTTGAAAAAGACTTTAGATAAATTTTTGTTAAACAACAAACTGATCTCCAAAACAAATTTATTTTTTTTAAATGAACAAAAAACAATCAAAAATATGTCATGATCAGATCAAAGCAATTATTGAATTTTGTTCTGTTTTGATTTGGTTGGCAAGTGTATCTCTCCTTTTCATCAACCAAATAACAACTTAAGGTAAATTAACATTCTTCAATCTACCGTAGCATCATAAACTCCATTTCACTCAAAGGGGCCCAGCCAAAAATGAAAAAGTCACTTTATTTTTAAGAATCAACCAAACTTAGATTGTTTAGAAATACGAGAAATAATAAACTTCATATAAGAGTCCATAATTATAAAAGAAACCCCTGAACAAACAATAAATTTCAAAAAAAAAAAAAATGTTAAAAAATTTTTTGGGCCCCATTCATTGGAACGTCTCGTGCAAAATTCTCAATTTCTTTAGGAAATTAAAATCGTTGATAATAAGATTTTTTACTTGTAAATGTATGAATTTTAAAAAACCATACAAAGCTTAACTTTTCTTAATTTTTATTTCGTTTTTCAAACATTTTTTTTTTCAAAGTAAATTTTAAAAAAAAAAAAAAAAAAAAGCAAAAAGCAAGAAACCATTGTGAAAAAAATTTGGGTCATTAAAAAAAATTGGGTCAGTCAAAAATTTGTTTTCGTTTTTTAAATAGTAAATATTAGCAAAATGGTTTTTGATCAAAGTAAAATTTTATGAACAAATCTTACATTTAAGAAAAACCAAAGTCATTTTCAATAATAATTTTCAAAGACAATATTATCTTGTTGCATTTTAACCCTTTGGAATTACTGTGGAACTCCAAAAATACAAAAATTTATTTTTAATTGTCAACTTTACTAAAAATAAGAGAACTATTTAATAGGAAATCTTAAAATCTATTAATCTAATAAGATATTTATCATTGTTAATGAACGCAAATTTATCACAGTTAATCTTAAATATCCTTTTAAACCAAATTGAATAATAAAATCTTCCAAAAAGCTATTTTTTTTGAAAGAGGTTGTTTTCCACTAATGTTTGCAATCAAAACTTCAAAATACGTAAATATCAAGATTTCAGAAACCATTTAAATTCTTTAAATCCCCATAGACAAACCTTAATTTAAAACGGTTATTAATTTTTGGTCTTCCCAAACAATGATTAACTTGATCTTGGAATGTAATCTAATAAAAAAAATCAACATTTTTAGTAAAGTTTACAATTAAAAATAAATTTTTTTTTTTTAGAGTTCCACAGTAATTCCAAAGGGTTAAAATGCAACAAGATAATATTGTCTTTGAAAATTATTATTGAAAATGACTTTGGTTTTTCTTAAATGTAAGATTTGTTCATAAAATTTTACTTTGATCAAAAACCATTTTGCTAATATTTACTATTTAAAAAACGAAAACAAATTTTTGACTGACCCAATTTTTTTTAATGACCCAAATTTTTTTCACAATGGAAACAAAAAAAACAAAATTTTACAAAATGAGAAAAAATGATTTTGATCTAAAAATTGAAAATTTTAGTTTGATAAGAGTAATGAATTAAACTCATAGAATGTCTTCCATTTCTTCAATAAAACTGGGCCCCTTTGACTGAAAAAGAGTTTATTTTGCTATGAAATGAAAATACTTGGATACTATCAACCCTTGATATATTCAATATTTGGTTGTCATCAACAAAACAATTTTCGAAGGATATGTAACACCACTAAAGGAGAAGCATTTAATTTTTAAATCTTTTTTCAAGAGCCAAACCATACAGCCATTACTCCAGAATGATTGTTTGAAAAACTTGTTATCTTCTTTTCATGATTTTACATTTTGGAGAAAATTTTAACACTAAAGTCGAATGGTTTGTTTTTTAATCAATTGCTTAGATCTAATGGAAAAATCGCCTTCTTATTGAGACTTTAACTTTTGAAGATAAAACACCTTTTTTAAAAAACTCTTTGATTCTAGATTTCCAACCTATTTTTTCCTAATTTGTTGTTAATTGTTTGTTTGTCTCTAAATTTGGAATTTTCTAATTTTTTCAATAAAGTATTTTTCTTTCCCCCTATTTTATTTTTTCTTATTTAGCTGTATAAATAAAGGTAAAATTAAGAATTTTAAATCTTTTATTTTGGTTTTATTTCACAAGATTAAATTTTTTTTAATTTGAAGATCTGAAACAAAAAGAACTTCAATTTGATATAGTAATAATTACAGCATACACTATTATCAGATGTGTTTTATTTGCGAAAAAAAACAGTATCTTTCCGTAAAAACCTCGACTTTTTTGCAAAAAAAAACTCATTTATTTGCGAAAAAGTATCACAGCATTTTCATTTTATTTTTTCACACAAAAATTATTTTTCACAAAAATGGGTAACATTGTGAAATAGAATTCACAAAAATAAAAAAATCAAAAAAATTGCTTTGTTAAATAGTCATTATCAAACAAAAATTACCCACTTTCAACCCTTGTTCTGAATTTTTTTTTATTTGTGAATATTGTTACCGAAAATGTTATCAATTCAAAGAAAAGCGTGAAGAAAATCATGAAAATAAAATTTTAGATTGCTTGAAATATACTCTGAAATCAGATTCGGTGGTCAAAAAAATTTGTTTACAGCATGTTCACAATTTAATTATTTTTTCAATTAACACCCCAAAATGTTACCCATTTTTGTGAATCGTTTTTCAAAAAAAGGAACTCATTATATATGATATCGAAACCCCAGACAAAAATAAATAATTATTTTCCACATTATATCATACTAGTGAGAATAACAAAAAAATTTTTTTTCTTTTTAATTTGTGAAATTTTATTTTCAAATTTGTGTTACCAAAAGAATAAACAATTCACAAAAATTTGGAAATGCTGTGATTTATTTATAAAAAAATGTGTATTTTGATGACAAGTAACTATATCCACGAATTTGTCAAATTTAGATGTAAAACTTGTATATAAAATATTTTTCTTTACTAAAAAACTCCAAAAAAAATATTTCCAGTTACAGATCTTTTCTACACTAGTGTAAATATGAATGTTGTAAAAACTCTATTTTTTACAACATTCCATATTTACACATGTGTACCAATATCATTTTTTAATAATTTTCCATTGTTTTTATAAAATCTTTTTCAAATTTTTCCTCAAAAAAGTTTCGAAAAAACGAGAAAACACTTAAAATGTAATGAATAGGCAAATTTGTAAAATTAAAATTTGGAATAAAAAGGTTTTATTAAAACTAACAAAAAGGTTTTATTAAAGCTAACAAAAAGTTTTTATTAAAACTAACAAAAAGGGTTAAAAGAATGTAATGCGAAAAAAAAAAAAAAAAACCCTTCCATCAATTATTTAATTTCAACAATTTCCTTTCAAAAATAAGCAATCAAATTACTTTGAAAACAAATCAGTTTGTTATTTTTCATTTCCTTTTTTCGGTTTTGAAATAATTTATTTGTTTATTTATTTATTGTGAGAATAGAGTAAAAGTACAAAATAATTTTTTTTTTAATTGGTCTTTTAACTAATATTAATCAGACTTTATCAACACTAAGAATTGTTAATATTTTTATAAATTCTTTCCAATTTACTTTTAATATTTTGTTTTCTTTTTGCTTCATATTAAAAACAATTTTTCTTTAACATTTATAGAACGAATTTTTTAATGAAAATAACAATCAAAAATCTAAAAATGAGCTCGAGCTTTTAGATGGCGAGATCTATATCCATAAGGAAGATAATGTAAAATTTTTAATGAATGAAAATTCCACTCATCCTATTCCAGGCGTTTTAATGTTAACAAATTATCGATTATTTTTTAACCCGTATGAGTTTTCATTGTTTATAAAATCATATCAACAGCGTGTTGAAATTTATTTGGGGACAATTCAAAAAATAATAAAATTTGGAGGTAGCAAAAAAAGCAGAGGTAAATTTCATTCAATTATTTTTTTTTTTATTTTTATAATCTTTATTTATTATTCTAAATTTTAATAATAATCATCCATTCATTAAAAAGTAATGGTCATTTTCACGAGAAGATGGCAGGTGTAAAAACCATTCACCTTACGCCCAAAATAACCATTTAGCTTAGATCTGAACAATAATTATGAGTTTTTAATGAAAAAAAAATCTTGAGGAAAAAATTCAAAAATAAAATTCGAAAATTCATTTCTCATGAAAAATGAAAAACTTAAAACTTTTTTTAAACACGTTTTAGATTCTCTTATTCTTTGATAAATACCTTAAGTGTCTACTTTAAATGTTTTATATAGTGGAACGGATTTGGTTATCTAATAATCATCATTCAAATACAGAGAAGATTTCATCATAAAAGTCATTGGGAAGATGATTTTTGTATTATAGTTTTTTTCTTTTCTTTTTTGGAGAGTTAAACCAAGATCCCTCATAAAATCAAGGTAAATAAAGTATACTAAACAAGAAGACTGTTCCAGAATAAAGATAATTATATTATTCGTTGTTTTGCTTTTTGCTTTTTTTTATTTTTTTCTTTTTTTGTTTTTTTTTTGCAAAAAATTATTTTGGAAAAAAAAAAAAAGATCTTAGAAAAGACAAATAAACACTCATAAAATTGAGACTATGTAATCTCTTTTTAAAACTAATTTAATTATTAGCGAAATATCTTCTTGTTTACTTTTTTTCGGTGAACGTTAAGTAATAAAAAATTCGTAATTCTCTTTTCAAAAATTATTGATTCAACTTTTTTTTAGTTTTTGGTTTTGTTTTTTTAAATTTTTAAAATATCAGGCTTTTATATGTTTGAAATTATTTAAAAGTGATTTATTAAAAAGATAAAATAATTTGTTGTTATTGAACCCAAAAGAAAGATTTTTTTTTTTCAATTTATTTATTTCGGGCGAATAACATTTTTTGAAATGTGGTTTAATTGTTTTTCTTGTTCTTGTTTTTTCAAAAAGTTTTTTTTACAAATTTAAAATAAAATTCAAGTGGAAAAAAAGGATTGAGATAATTTTGTCTTTAGGATATATATATATATTTATATATATATTATGCGGGTCTGGTGTATTATTGATGGCCATTTATGTGATAATATGACTGATTTTCAAACACCCATCTTCTCATGAAGAAGGTAAATTAAATTATAGAAAAAAAATTATTTTGAAATATTAATAAAAATAAAAATACTAACAATAATAATGATAATAAATTAATGATAATAATAATTCATTATATTACATTACAAACACAAACACACATGACAATAGGTGAACTTTCTTATGGTATAGAAATTGTTTCAAAAGAATTTAGAGATTATAAATTTTATTTTCTCAAAAAAGGGCACAGAAGAAGAACAATGTATAATCAAATTTTAAAATATGCATTCCAGCCAATTAAAAAATGTTATTCAATTTTACATAAAAAAAATAATAACATGTGTATTGATTCGGGATGGGAAATATATTATCCATTTTTTGAATTTAAAAGGCAGGGGTTGTTTGAGAATGCTAAATGGACTATTTCGGATTCTAATGAAAAATGGAAAATTTGTCCAACTTATCCACGAGAACTACCCGTGCCAAGTACTATCACACTCAAGGATTTACATGCAATTTCAAAGTTTCGATCCAAGGGACGTCTTCCTGTATTAAGTTATTATTATCGTAAAAATTTGACAACAATCACTCGTTCTTCTCAGCCAAGAGTTGGCCTTACCCGTTCAAGATGTGTTGAAGATGAAAAATTATTAAAGGAAATATCTGCTACAACTGAAAAGGATCAATTATTAATTCTTGATTGTCGTCCGAAAAAAAATGCTTTAGCAAATATGGGTAGACATGGAGGTTTTGAAATTTTATCAAATTATGGAAACTGTACTTTAGAATTCTTAGGCATTGAAAATATCCATGCTATGAGAGATAGTTTATCGCAGCTAAAAACATTAGTTAATCAATCAATGGATGATGGTAAAAAATGGTAAATTTTTAATTTTTTTTTTACAATTCATAAAAAGTTAATCTTGGAATGAATCATTTTAAAAATGAATATGCATAGCAACAATTCCGTTAATAATTTTTTGTTACAAGTTCTTCATATGCCCTAAAAATGAAAAAGTGCTATTTTTGTTTTTTAAGAAAGATTTTTCCATTTCTTCATTTAAACCATTTTCATAATGATTGCTTGAGTTTAATCACTCTTGACTGAAAGATAAAACTTTGTTTTATTCTTATTATTGAAAAAGTGTAAATTACACTCTGGGTGCTCTTTTTTTACTTATGATTTTTAAAAGGGGGTTTTAGCTTGAAATCATTGAGTTCACAATTATCCATTGAAAAGGACATTCCCAAATTATCTATAAGGTTGAAAAAGTCAAAACAAAAAATTAGCAAAAAAAAATATAAAAAGCAAAAAAAAGAAATTTAAAAAATGGTTTATAAAAAATCAAAAAAAGCAAAAAAAAACAATTATGTCTTTTGATTAAGAACACCAAAAATCACAACCACGATGCTTTTTGTTGTTTTAATAATTTGATGGTTGTTTGATCTCGAATGTTCATTTTGGGAGGTGGGTGGTAATTGTTGTCATTTCTTTTTTTTTTTTGGATCTCGTTTGCTTTAAACCTTGATATGTTTTGTCTTTGCTCTTTCTTTTTTTATTTTCAAGTCACATATACTGCCGTGTTTTAGTATCTCAGTATTAAGCAAAGTAATCTCTTGATCTTGTTCCTTTATAACTCTTCTTCCCAATAAAAAGAAAATGAAGACAGGTTAAAAATGAAAAAAAAAATTTGTTTTTTTATTTGATAGTTTGGGATTTTTATTTTTTTGGATCTCGATCATAAAAAATTCAAATTAATAAGTTTGTATAGTAAATTGAAAGATTTTTAAATGAAGTTTTCCTTTTTAAAAAGGTTTTTTTTATATTTTTTTTTTATTTTTTTTGTGAAAAATTGGGGTTGAGAAATTTTGAAATCAAAGAATAAGTTAATATATTAAATTAGAATATTTTTCCAGAGAGTTTCATCTTTTTTAAATAACTTTTTTTTTAATTTTACAAAATTTCAAATAAAATATTATTTGAGAACTAAATTAGTCCCTTTTTTGAAATTAAAAAATGAGAGTTGTGTTAAAATAAGGTATTAATTAAATATTTATCAAGAATTTTAACAGTTTTTTTTGAATCTATCAAATATCCCCGAAAATACCCAAAATCGAAAATACCCGAAAATTTTATCAATCACTAAAAAACACTTTTTGATCAACTTGTAAGAAACTCTAGTGCCAATGTACTCAGTTTAAAGGTAAATTTGGAATTTTATTTTCGAAAAAAATTTTTTTCTAAAAATATCAAAATTCAAAAAAATTTAAATTTTAGGGAATGGTATTAAACCATTTTGTGTGAAGGGGGTTGGTATCTTAGATGAACGTAACATTTCTGATCATTTCGAAATGGTATTATCAAATGAGAGAAAATGTCCCTGTAATGACAATTTCAAATTGTATCTCATTCCCATAATTTTGTAATCTTAAAGACAATCCAAAAATAACCGAGTAAAGTCTAATCATACAATAATTATACCTTACCCAAGGTGACCCAAGCCAAACTTTATTTAACTTCCCATTTCATAAAAGAAATTGGTTTAATCTAACACAACGCGCCCCAACACAGCCACTCAGAGCCTAACACAGCCCATGTCAATACCCTGACATACATAAGACTTATCCAAATAAAGAATTAACATGCTCATTATACTCAAAACGAACCAAAAACTCTTCAGAGGAGTTTACAGTAGAAAATTCAAAAAAAAAAAATGTTCTACAATAAAATTTGTAATTTACTGTTAAACTGAGTATATGTGCACTAGAGTTTCTTACAAATTGATCAAAAAGTGTTTTTTAGTGATGATAAAATTTTCTGATATTTTCGATTTTCGGTATTTTCGGAATATTTCAAACACTTTTTTTTTTTTTTAATTTAGAAATTTTTTTTTCTGGTGAATTTATCCATTTTTTTAACAATCTAAGTCAAACTCAAAAAAAAAAAAAAAAAAAGTGAGATATAATATTTTTAGAATAACATTCCTCGATTTATTATTGTGGTAAAAATATTCGAGAATAATTTATATCAAAGGAAGTTTCTTTTTTAGAATAGAATAATAATAATCAATAAAAATATAAAGTGATCTATTTCCTTAAAATTATTAAATGTTTCGAAATTTTAGAATTATTAAAATTATAAAAAATCAATAATTTGTATTTATTTAAATATTAAAAAGTCAATTTTTTTTCTATTTATTATTTTATTAATTATTGGAGAGAGGTGGTTCAACAAAATTACCTCGTGTTTGCCGTTAGGTTTTTTTTAATTTAAGAAATAAAACGAAAATTTATTTAATTTTCGGTGTATTTCTCAAAGTAAAAAAAACCTAGGCATTCCACATTAGGTTTTTTTTATTTTTTGTTTTGGTTAGAAAATCAATAGATTTTCGAACAAAAACAAAAAGTGAAAAAAACTGCCGTTAGCTTTTCCAAAATTCAAAAGAATAGAGAAAAATTTTTGATTTTGCTCAATTCTTTTAAATTCTGGAAAAGCGCCGTTAGGTTTTCTTGAGTTTTCTGTTTATTTGGAAAATCAATAGATTTTCGTTAGGTTTTTTTGAGTTTTCTATTTATGTGGAAAATCAATAGATTTTCGTTAGGTTGTTTTTACTTTAGAAATAAACAGAAAATTTTAATAAATTTTCGGTTTATTTCTCAAGTAAAAAAAACCTAGAACACTTCACAAATAAAATAGAAAACCTCAAAAAAAAACCTCGAACACTTAACAAATAAAACAGAAAACCTCAAGAAAACCTAGGCACTCTACGGCACTTGACGACACTTTTCGTTAAGTTTTCCAGAGTTTAAAAGAATTGAGTAAAATCAATAGATTTTTCTCTATTCTTTTGAATTCTGAAAAACCGCCGTTAGGTTTTTTTTAATTTCGGAAATAAAAAAAAAATTAAAAAAAAAACGAGGCACTTGACTGCACTCTACGGCACTTCCTGAAACCCTAAATTTATTTAGAGTTTTTTATCCTCGATATAATTTAGACAAGATTATCGCTCAAAAAGTCACAATTGAATCTTTTTTTTTTTAAATAAACAAAAAATTCTAATTTCTAATATCTAATTATTTTACTAGGTTGTCTGGACTAGAAGATACAATGTGGATATTTCATATCCAAAAAATTTTAGAAGGATCTATTCAAATAGTTGATTCGTTACATAATAAAGCAATATCTGTTTTAGTACATTGCAGTGATGGTTGGGATCGTACTGCTCAAGTAATTAATAAACCTTTATTATTTTAATTTTTTTTTCTTCTTTAACTCAATTATTATTTTGTTTTCCAAATAACAATTCATCTTTAATTATTTGTATTTAATTGTTCATGTTTGGTTGTTTATCTAATAATAATATAACACAATAGACTTGTTCACTGAGTCAAATAATGCTCGACCCATATTTTAGAACCATCAGAGGGTTTGAAATATTAATCATTAAAGAATGGCTTGGGTATGGACACAAATTCCACCAAAGGATTGGGCATTTTAATAAACACTCAAAAGACACACAAAGGTCCCCAGTATTTTTGCAATTTATTGATTGTGTATATCAAATCTTTAGGCAATTTCCTGCCGCTTTCCAATTCAATGAAGACTTTTTAATTTTCATTTTAGAGCATTTGTTTTCTCTGAGATTTGGCACATTTTTTTATAACTCTAACCGTGAAAGGATTGAAAATGATATTAATCGTAAAACTTATTCGCTGTGGACCCATATAAATGAAAACAAAGATATTTTTACAAATCCAAATTACAAAAAGATGGATAAAATAATCACCCCTTCCATTTCAACCCGTTCGTTGGCATTTTGGGAAAATTATTATATGAAATCTTTTTTGCCTCTAAAAACGAGAAGGAAAAGAATCGGTAGGCATATAACTAAAAATTCAAAAAAGGGTTTATCAGAATTGATTTATGAAAAGGAGCAAAATAAATTACGATTGCTAAAGCAAAATAAAGAATTGAAATTGAAAATCGAAAAATTACGTAAAGAAGAAAAGAATCTTAAAAAATTAGTTTTTTCAAAAAAGAAATAATTTAATATTCTGAAATTTTTTTTTTTTTTTTCAGTCACAATAAAAATCTTTGTTTTTTTATTTATTTTTTTTTTTTTCAAAGAGAGAAAATTATTTTTTTTCTGTGTTCCGTTCGGTTTTTTGTAATTTTTGAAATAAACAAAAAATTTTAATAAAAAAATTCGGTTTATTCCAAAAAGTAAAAAAAAAACACCGTTAGCTTTTCCAGAATTTAAAAAAATAGAGTAAAATAAAAGATTTTTCTCAATTCTTTTGAATTCTGGAAAAGAGCCGTTTGGTTTTCTTGAGTTTTCTGTTTATTTGGAAAATCAATAGATTGTCGTTAGGTTTTTTTTTTACTTTTTGGAATAAACCGAATTTTTTTATTAAAATTTTCTGTTTATTTCAAAAAGTAAAAAAAACCTAGAACACTTAACAAATGAAACAGAAAACCTCAAGAAAACCTAGGCACTCTACGGAACTCTACGGACACTTTTAGTTAGGGTTTCTAGAATTTAAAAGAATAGAGTCAAATAATTATGATTTTACTCAATTCTTTTGAATTCTGGAAAAGAACAGTTTGTATTTTTTTTATATATTTAAGAATTAAAAAAATCTTAAATATTGACGGTGCGTCTCTAATTTCTAAACTTTTTTTTCGAATTTTTATTCAAGAATCAATAAAAAAATTTATCATTTGGTATTGACAATCGAAATGATCGATTCTTTTTATTAAGAATATCTCTGATATTTTTAATTTTTCTATTATTTTTACAAAATTCTGATATCCTGATTTTTCAATCTTTTTCATAGGTCGTGCATTTTTAGAAAAATAAACTATATCCCAAAATTTTGGACATAGTTTAAACTGTTGAAAGAATAACAATTCCACACTTTACATTCAATTTGGAAAGATTTTTGATTTTTCAAACTATTTCATTTTTTGTCTTTTTTGTTTTGTTTTCATTTCCTTTTTTCTAGTTACGTAATCTATTTCTTTAGATCTGGGAATTTTTTTAGATGGTTGATCGAAGGTTAGTGTTGAGTTTGTTAAAATAGAAAATCCACATACAATTGGTCGAGGGTATCTTATCATTTGATCGATCAACAATTGTTGCTGAAATTTCAACAAAGTTACCAATACATTTTTTGTTAGGCTCATTTCGTTATTTTGGACTAACACTGATTTTTATTGATTAGTTGTATATTTTTTTTTTATTATTTGGATTAATATGATTACTTATTAAAACTTTAATAATCGGTTACTTAAATGTGATTTTATATTAGTTTTGGAAAAATACACTAAATTAGGGTTTTTTTTTTTGCCAATTTTTGATTTTGGGTGTGTCCAAATTTTTGGAATGGGGTTTAAAATCACAATCTTCAATTAGGTTATTATTTAGTTTTTATTAATATTAATCAAATTTTTTTTTGTTTTTGTTTTTGCTTGTCAAATTAGAGTATCTGTTTAAGCAATTAGTAAAATTTTGAAATTTTAAAATTGTTTTAAAATTATACCACTTTTGATATTTTCTGTTTGGTTTTTTAATTTCTATTCCTGTGTTTAAACACTCTCAATATATTACTATATATTTGATTTATTTTTTTAATAAAAATATAAAAAATTAGTGTTCGATTTTCTTGGGTTTTATGTTTATTCAATAATTTGATGAATTTTGTTAATAAAATCATATCATATGGGGAAAGCAAGTTAATTTACAACATGGCTGTTAGCTGATATTAAACTCTGTTTCAATATTTTTCAACATGCCAAAATTCAATTTTGAAAAAAAAAATCTTATTTAATCAATTCTTGAATAAATACCAAATAAGATCCATTCATTTATTGAAATATTAACAATTATTCATCAATTATAAGTCTACAAAAACAAAAAAAAATAATTATCAATACAAATAAATTATCATTGAATTGAAAATTTATGAGATGGAAAACAAAAAAATACATAGGTAACTTTGGTTAAATTTTATTAGGATAATTGTTCTTATAAATAGTTAGATACTACCAACTAATTTTGTTTGAGTTTTTTTATTTGTAACAACACAACTTTAACCTAATATCAATCGTTGCTGTAAAAAAATTTTTAATTATATAAAACGGATTCTGTAATTCAAAATATGAAATGCAAATTAAAAATTAAAAAATGAAAAAAAAGCCTTTCATATTTTTAAAAAATCAAAAATATTTCCAATTTTCTGTAAATTGTATTATTGTGATTTATTTCGCTCTGTTTTAAGTGTGTATATAATTTTGGATTTGAGTTTATTATTGTAACCGATCATTTCAAGATATTTTCAACTTAATCCTCCAGAACTTTTTATTGTTATTGTTTGTCTAAAAGTATTAAAATTTTGATTGAATAATATCAAGTTTTCTATTTTCCAATAAATATATAAATCTTTTTTTTTGCTGTTGGTTTGTTTTAAATATATTAAAACTCAGATTTTTTGATTTTTATGGTGTTTCTCCCACCAGTACATAATAATTAACACAGTGTTAGAAGTTTTGATTTTATTTTTTTTCTTTTTTCAAAGATAGTAATACCTTAGTTGTAATCATGATTTTTTTTGACTCAGTGAGTGTGTATTATCCAGATTTTTTTTTCTTTGGCTAGAATTGTTTTTGTGATCTAAATATATTTTTGCTAATAATAAGAAAATTATTTAAAGATGTATTAGCTCCAAAGAATGGTGAAGTGGGGCTGGAATTATTTTGATATTTTCGGTAGAAAAAAATGAATAGATTTTGAATATTTCCATCTTGTGTGGTCTTTAGACATATTTCATTGAGTATCATCTTTATTATGTTTTAATTTTTTTTGAGGAATTGAAGTTATAAATATTCCAATATAAACAAAATTTTATAATAAATGGCCCATCTTACATTTGAATCATGAATTACTTTTGTATCGTTTTGATGTTTTTCCTCTCACAATGACAAGTTTCTAAATAAATCATTTTTTCTCTTTTTTATTTTTTCCACACTGTTTTGTTAAAATGGAAAATTAAAATGAAAAATTGGAAAGAAGTAACAGATGAATTAATGAAAATTTTGGTTTCAAATATGAAAAAGAGATTAGATTTGGTGATTCAAATGGGGGGGGGGGGGTGGGGAATCGATAAATGGGTTTTTTACTTTTTTAAAATTTCTATTTTTTATGTAATGCTTCTTTCAAACTAAATGGCCAATTTTTTTTAACAGTCAGTTTCACTTTTAAGGCACAAACTTTCAACGAAATTTAAGGCAGTAAAAAAATCTCAAATTAAGGCACAAAATTCAAATTCTAGTAAAAATAAATTCTAAAAAAAAAATTCAAAATTTTGTTGATTAATTTGAGATTTTTTTGTGCCTTAAATTTCGTTGAAAGTTTGTGCCTTAAAAGTGGAACTGACTGTAAAATAATTTGTGTAAAAAAAATCAAACAATTTTGTTCCTTAATTTGGGATTTTTTTGTGTTTTAGATTTCGTTTAAAGTTTGTGTTTTAATAATGAAACCGATTTTAATTGGACTTTAAAAAATCAATACCCAATTTTCATATCTTTTATTGGAGTTTATTTGATCGGGATATATATATGTATGTGTATGTGCCTTCACTAAAAAAGGAACATAGAATTTTTTTTTGAAACATGGATTAAACTTTACTGAACAAGTTTTTTTGACAATATTATTATGAATTTGACAGTACTGGGCATTTTATTAATTGTTATTGTTTTTGATTATCTCTTGACAAAAAGCAATATTGCCATGTAAAAAAAAACTATTAATAGTCTTAAATACAATTTTACAGAGTAAATATCAAAATAATAACGCCAAAACTTGTGAATTTAGATGGATGACTAAAATACAAAAGCTACTGGTTTAATTGTAAACTTGGTTCATAATATGAAGTTGAAAAGGGAGAAAATAGATAAAAAGGTCCTTTTCGTGGGATGTATAATCATTTTAATCTACTTTCGCTATCATTTATTTATTTTTTTTTTTTTTGGAAACAATATTAAGTCCAATTGGAATATAATATCTCCTCAAAAAAGTTTTCTATTTTAAAATATTAATTTTTTGTTATTTGTGGGGCTTTGTAATAAAAACATCAATAGATGGGAAATTGGAAATTGTAATATTCCGAAACATCTGTTTGGTGGATATACCAATAATTGATATAAAAAAATAGTTTTATTTTGGGTATTTTCTTTAATTAAAATCAATTACTCATGTTAAAGAATTTAGTTATTTCAAAATATGATTTTAATAAAGTTTATAGTGATCAAAATAAAGCATACCCAAAGAAAAAAAAACATTTTTTAAAAGATTATATGTGTTTTTTTTTCTTTGGGTTCCAATTTACCATCTAATTCACTTACCAATGGTATACCAAAGTTCAAATCAATTTTGAAAGTAAACTCCTATTTTATTTGATAAACTTTAAATTCTGAATAGAGTTTTATTTCAATTTTTTCGTAATTGATCATAATTTTTATAGATATTTTTTGTTTTTTTGATGGTTGATAAATAAATTTTTCTCGCAAAAATTTACTCTATTTTTTGAGATAAATTTTGCGATTTGATCCTTTTTTTTTTTGTATTTATTCTCGTAGAAACCAACAACATATTCAATTAGGGTTTATTTCGTTGGTTTCTTTGAAAGGATAATGTTATGTCTTGATACCAATAAAGAAGCTTACTTTCCATTATCGAGCTCAGAGATAAACTTTTCTGCACACACTGTTTTGATAACAGTACAATTAAGAGAGACACTTATATATTTTAGTAATCATCTGAAATTCGAAAGTGTCGTGTGCGTATTTTGAGATTAATTATAGAATTTTCTGATTCAAATGTTGTTTCTTTATTTTAATAAGTGATAATTTTTACCAAAAATCATTATAATATGATAATATGATAATTTGATATTTCAAATTTCTAGAACCAAAAAAAAACAGAAAACAAATTTTCTTTTTTAAACTGATAAAAAAGAATAAAAAAAAACAATAAAAATGGTTCTATTAGGAATCGAACCTAAACCTAAACATTCAGAGTGTTTCGTGCTGCCACTACACCATAAAACCAGAGTTGTTAAAAGTTAACTTTTTGATTTGTTGAAAATACATAAAATATATCCAACTTAAAAGAAAAATCCTAAAAAAAATTCATTCCTTTTATCTAAATTCAAAATAAACCACTCAACAAACTAAAAAAACAATACTCAACACCAACAATACAAACAAATGTCAATTAATTATCATTTTCAATAAATTTTTTTTAATAATATAGACAAAACACCACCGACTGCTAAATTCGAATAAATTTAAAAATAGTTTTTAATTCAAAATATAATTTTTTATAAATCTTCGAACTGATTCCCATCAAACAGAATCAGAAAAAGAATATTTTGAAGAACAACTACATTTACAGAGTTTCTTAACACTTGACTTCATAAAATACTTTAATCAAATTTTGAGAATAAAAATTTCAAAAAGGAAAATCAACAAAAAATTTCCGAACATAAATTGCAATTTCTAAGTATTAATCAAAAAAATTCCACTTTACAAGATGTAAATAACAACTTTCAGGTCAAACGATCCAATATGTATCATAAATAATGATTGTTCGATTCAAACAAATTCGAAACCCATAAACAAAAAACTTTTTTCCTAAAATTGAAAACTTTTAATATGGAATGAATTGATTGAAATTACAATCTAAAACATGAATACAAAAAATGTTACCAGCAATTCTGATCTTGCTCAACGATTCAGAAAGTGTGGTCAATTGAAAAAAGTAAAAGATCAGAAGATCAAGCAAAAAACAAAAAAACAAAAACAAAAACACAAAAACAAAAACAAAAACAGAACCCTCAAAAATAAAACACTTTCCTTTTTATAGTTTCTAAATTGAAATTTCTTTGACCACAAAGAAAAAAGAAAAACTGTGTTTCTTATGATCTTGTTCATTTTTTTCTTATTTTCATCTTTTGGCTTGTTTACTGATCGCAATTAGTTTTTGTGGAAGGAAAATTCAAAATAAATCTTTCCTACACCCCCCACTTTGCACCACCACAAAAATTCAAACTCCTACAAACATTTTAAATTTTTTTAGATCTACAAAAAAATTTTTTTTATTTTTTTTTTCAAAGTAAATACGTTGCAAATCTTTTTGACAAAATTTCGAATAAATTTTTTTTTATTTTTTATTTTTGATTTTAACAAACAAACAACCTTGTTCCAAAATGAAAATTGGATTACTTTCAAACCAAAACCATTTTTAATAGATATTTTATTTGAAGCGTCTCTATGTCATAAAATTAGAATTTCAAAAACACGATTTTGGCAGAAGAAAGAAAACAAACTTTTTTTTTTTTCTTCTGGTTGTAATCGATCACTATTCTGAAGTGTGTTGGCTTGGAAGAAATTTGGTTGTTTTGTAATTCAAACAAAATCAATGTAGTCTCCATAAAAAAATAAAAAAATGTAATTTTTAGGACTTTTGAAAGCACTACTGTATCTGAGCAAAAAAATCCACTCCTTCATGTGGTTTTCATTAATTTCTCACTCTTTATTATTTATTAAAAGAAAAGAACCAAATTAATTTTGTTGGCATGTATTCTTTTCTCGTTTGTTTCATCAAGAGCCGTTTTCCGAAAGTATGTGAAAAAAGTTTTTAAAGAGCCAACAAAACAAACAAAAAACTTTGTCAGCAATTATCATGAAATCAAGTAAAAACTTGTTTCTGGGGTTTACGCTCACCTAATGCAATTCCAAAACTCTTTTTTTTTAAATTTGCCTTTTGTGGAATCACTTAAAAAAGAATTCTTGAGGTAAATGAGTCCCTAACAAGAATACACACACAAACCACTACACTAATGGGCAATTTTTAAATTTCCCAAGAGTTCGCCAGTTTGGATTTGTTAAAATGGAATGACCTTCTAAAATTTAATTATCATTAATAAAATTAGTTGAACTGAAACGAACAAGTTCAATATGGAAAAAATTTGGACCTTAACATTACCAACTGACACTTTGAAGTGTTTTGGAAGGGTAAATTTCGAAACAAAAATATTAATAAAAATTAAAATAAAAAGATCAAAC
Organism: Anaeramoeba flamelloides; assembly: GCA_027625915.1. Lineage (NCBI taxonomy): Eukaryota > Anaeramoebidae > Anaeramoeba > Anaeramoeba flamelloides. Next base: position 1,551,702 of record JANTQA010000026.1, read on the forward strand.
TTTTTTTATTTCTTTTTGGTTGTCTCTCCTCTGGTACATAATTAAAAAAAAAAAAAAAAAAATAAGACCACGTTGGTTTGTAGTTATCAAACTGCTAACACTAAACCATAGAACCAAATACAACCACACCTAAATAGTATTAAACAAATCCCTTTAAGAAAAAAACAGTACCTTTTTACTTTTTTCTTTCAATTATAGCATTGAATGACAATAAAAAGAAAAAAAAAATTTGTTTGAAAAAAGCGCATTTAGGAACTTTTAGGCCCCCCTAAATAAAATATCAATTATTGATAACCTTTTTTTCAATTTTATCCTTTAAAAAAAATTTCAAATTCTGTTCAAAGTTAGTTTTGGTAAAAAATTTCACAAAAATATACAAAAGATTTGTAAAAAATACAATAATCGTAACACAGATCGCTATTGAACAATAAGTGATCAGTTACGGAAATTGATCTAATATTAATTCATCATTGAGATTACTTTTGAAATCTCAGAATATTTATTTTTTGTTAAATCTTATAAAACAGACTAATGTCCTCATTGTAAGTGAACAACTTTCTACTTTTATACCTTGTTCTTGTTTAAAGAGACTACTCTTCCTTTCTGAACCTTCTTTTTTTCTTGTTTTAGTTAAAAATGTTTTTTTTTTTTTAAAGATTTTTTTTTTGGTTCTTTTCTTGTTTAAATTTTTCTTTTTTCTTTTTTGGTAAACTAAACCAATACTCCGTTCTACTACCAAACCAACATAACGGGTATCCGTTTTTGTGATAAATTAATTCTCTCTTGTTTCTAAATTCTTTTTCTATTTTTTTAAAAAAAAATTATAATCCTTTTAAACTGAAATGTGCCATCCCCGTTCTGATTCAAAAAAAATTTTTTTTTGATAATTTCTTCTGGTTTTAGTGATCGAAAAAAAAAGATCAAACAATTGTTAAACAAAATTAAAGAAGTACCGGATTTAGCAACCGTGAAGCATATCAAAACATCAATCTGGACAAAGAAAGAAGTAAACTTTACTATTTAACCCTATTTCTTTTCTTTATTGATAATTTAATCAAAGTCTGTAATGAACACAAAGATTTTTTATTTTGGTTTCCTTTTTTTTATGTTTTTTTTTATTCATTTTTGTCCTTCTTCCTTAACCTCTTTTTCTTTTTCCACCAGAAATCTTTTCCTTGTATACTCTTCTTTCTGTACATCCAAAATTTCTTTTTTTAATCTTGAGACCATTCATGAAATTCTTATTTCATTTATAAGTGGCGTTTTTTTTTTTAATCCCAATTTTTTTTTGATTTGTTTTTTTTATTGTATGAATCAAATAAACCATCTGTGTTATTTTTCGTTTAAAAAATTCAAACGTATTCGTTTTTGAAAAATAAACACTTTCGGTGTCTTCTTTTTATTTTAAAATTTTTGTTTTTTTATTCCTTTTTTTTTATCCATTTTTGAAAAGCTCTTTTTGGGACTTTCTTTTTTTTTTTTTTTTTTCTCAAAAAGTTAAACTGTTGTATTTTTCTTGTACACTTCCCCATTTAAATTCTTTTTTTCTCTTTGTAACCAAACAAATCCTTTTTAAAACAAAAAATTTATTTATTGAATTAATTGCTTTGGTGTTCAAAAAGAATAACCTTCTTGTATTTTTAATTCTCTGATCTCAAGACATCCAAAATGCTCTCTGTGGTTTTTTTTCTTCACAAACACCATCTAAAAATTTCTTAATTTGAAGAAATTCGTTGAATTTTTCTGGACTCATTTATTCCCTTTTTTATCTTCTTATTTCAATTTTGTATTTACCTTTTTTACACCTCAAAAAGGATGGCATTCTTGCAAAAGCAGTGAAACACTTTGGCGGTAAAGACTGGGATTTAGTTGCAGATCTGTTCCCAGATAAAAGTTCTACCCAATGTTTGCACAGATGGAAAAAGGTATTTTTTGTTTTGGTTTTAATTCTCTCTTTTTTTTTTTTCTTTCTTTCTTTGTTTCTTTTTTTTAGATACTTTGGTTTGTATTTTTTTCTTTTTTTGAATAAAAAAGATTTTCTTAGAAACTTTTTTACTGATATATTTACTCCCCTTAAATTTTTTTTTTTTTTTTTTTTTTTTTTTTTTGTTGTTTGTTTGGTTAACCCCTTCAGGTTTTGGATCCAAAATTAAAAAAAGGATCGTGGTCTAAAGAAGAAGATCAATTTCTTAAACAAGGTGTAGAAAGTCATGGACAGTCATGGCCTCAAGTTTCTCTCTTAGTTCCAGGAAGAACTGCCAAACAATGCAGAGAAAGGTTAGTAGTTGGATTTTTTTTTTTTTTTTTTTTTTAATCAAACCTTTCAATAAAATTCAAATGATCAAAATTTAAATTTGATCTTCTGAAACAATAAAGAAGAACTAAATTTAAATTCTAAAATGGATTGTTTTCAATTACTTTTGTGAATACTGGTTTTTTTTCAATCTGTCAGCCACTTACGAGGAAAAAATATTTGTGAAGGTGAACAAAAACATTTTCTTTTATTTAAGGGATTAGCGTCTCCCAAGGAGAAGCCTAAAATGAAATTATGCTGCTCTTGAAGGTAAATCACATTAGTTCTCTATGGTTCAAATGTCTTTAAAAATTCCATTAGTAGGTAAAGTAGAGCTATTTGTTGATTTCTAACTTCAATTAAAAATGACCCTTGAATTAGTAAAAAATTTTCATTTCGAAGAAAAAAATCTGCCTTACTTCATAAATTTAAAGAATGAATCATCAATCTAAAGACTTGAAAGTTGAAAAATATCTTTTCCAAAATTTGTCTCGAAATGTAGATTAGTTGTTAAAAATTCAATTGTTTTTTAAAAAATTAAATAATCAAATTTGATAGATTCTTTTGGGAAATTACATCAGAAATCTTGAAAATAAACTCTATTTCAAAATCATTGTCCCATTAAAAATCAAATTTTAACGAAAAATATTTTTAATAATTGAAGTTATCTATTATAATATAAAAATTTCAATTTTAATATTCAGTTCTATACTAAAGAGATATCTATTTTTCGTCTAAAAATAACTAAAAAAAAGTAAAAAAAACAATTAAAAAAAATTTGGCTATTTATTTGGAAATAAGCATTACATAAAAAAGAGAAATTTTTTTTTTTTTTTATTGTTGAGCAGAGGTGATTCAACAAAATTACCTCCTGTTTGCCTGAAACTCTAAAATTGTATTTAGGGTTTTTTTATCCTAACTGTAATGTAAGCAGGATTACAGCTCAAAGGATATCTTTTCTTTAAAAAATGAAAAGAATAAATTATTTCTGAAAAAAGACAAGAAAAAGAGAAAGAAAAGCAAGAAATGAAAGAGTCAAAAAATAATAGAAAAAAGAAAAAAACTTCAGTGAAAAGTTTTTTTTTTGGTGCCCCAAGTGTTGAATGGGCTGGTGGTTGTTTCCTTTTATGTCGTTTTTTTTTTTGATCGCCACCATAGGTTTTTTTTTAATAAAGAGTTCTAAATATTTGAACAACTATAGATCAAATGAAAAAAGGCTGTTTATTAAATTTTGATTTAGAACTTTATAGATGGGTTGAATCTAAAAAGCTCTGGTTTTTAAGAATAAGATTTGGTTTTTGAAATTTTCTTTTCAGTTGCTTTTTCTTTTTATTTTTTTTTTTTGTGTTATTTTTTTTTTTTTATTATTTTATTTTTTTTTTTTTTTTGAAAGTTTCCCAAATCTTGTTTTCGCAAAATCCCAGTACAAGATACCGACTCGACAGCAAAAACCCAGTCCAAGTAACGACTCGACAGATAGTACGGAAAGTTCAATTCGGTTCACTTTGGTTGGTTTCAGATCGCGTTCGTTGGATTCAGTTCAGTTGCATAAGTCCTCGTCGAAGATCTGATCATGAACAAGTTTGGTTGGGTTAGTCATGACCAGGTCAACCAATTCTTATAATGATTTTTTATACTTTTTACCTTTCCCAAACACCTAAAAAAACAAAAAGAGAAACCTAGAGCAAAAGCAACTTAAGAAGGGAAATTTGGTAAAAGTAAAAAGTATAAAAAATAAAAAATAGAAATTTTAAAAAAATAATAAAATCCATTTATTGATTCTCCTCCCATTTGAATAACTAAACCTGATCTCTTTTTCATATTTGAAACCAGTTTTTTCATTACTTCTTTCCAAAATTTCATTTTCATTTTCCATTTTAACAAAATACTGTGGAAAAAATAAATAAGAGAAAAAATGATTTATTTTCAAACTTTTCATGGTTAGGGGAAAAACTTCAAAACAATACAAATACAATTAAAAATTCAAATGTAACATGGGCCATCTATTATGAAATTTAGTTTATATTGATGTTACAGATTAACTTTATAAAAAGGAAACAAAATCAATCAGTCTTTGGGTTTTTATGTTGAAGATTATTGAGCTAACCTTTCAAAATTTAAAAATTGAATTAAAAAATTGTTACTTTTGGGTGGTTCAAAATATTCAGTTTAGTCGAATTAGAATACTGTTATTTTGGTTTCTATTGTTCGATTTGGAAAATTAATTAAAAAAAAAAAATCCAAAACTGAAAATTTTTAATTGTGATCTCGAGTAAAAAACCGAGTAATAATTTATTGTTTAATAATATTTTTAATCTAATTTTTTTAGATCCATTTGAACTTTAGAGCACTAATATGATTTACTTTCGATGTCAACAATTTTAATTTTCTAAAGAATTTATGAAATTTTGCACGACACGCTCCAATGAAAGCGACGCTGAAAAATTTTTTTTTCAAACATTTTATTTTTTTTTGAAATTTATGGTTTGTTCAGATATTTCATTTATGAATATCAACTCTAGTCCGAAGTTTATTATTTCTCATATTTCTAAGCAATCTTAGTTTGGTTGATTCTTAAAAAAAAAAAAAAGTGAATTTTTCATTTTTGGCTTAGGCCTCTTTGAGTGAAATGGAGTTTAGTTCTTCCTAAATATTGAATTTTATAAATTTTATCAAAATCTCTATGAAAAAAATTTATATTTGAATCAAATTTAAAATCTGAAAACCCATCACCCTATCTTAAACATCCGTCTTTAGAAAATTTACCTTCTATCAAATATGGCTTCTGTAAGGTACAGTAATTTTACAATTAATAAATGAAAAATTTATTTTTTTCCATTTTTTTCACCTGATGAAACTTTCATTATATTGGAAAGAAGAGTTACAAAGAAAAAAGAACAAGATTTATTTGCTAATACTAAGATACTGAAACATGTTAGTATGAGTGACCTGAAAATAAAAAAGTTAAAGCAAAGGTTAAAAAATACCAAAGGTTAAAAAAAAAAGAGATCAAAAAGAAAAAAGAAATTACAACACTTAAGCAACTACCCCCGAAATGAACATTTGTGATAAACTATCAAACTAAACTAAAATAACCAAAATTATTGCGGTTGTGGTTTTTGGATGTTCTTAATTAAAGATAGCATTGTTTTTTTACCAATTGCTCCTTATAAACCCTTTTTAAATTTTTTTTTATTTTTTTTTATTAAAATTTTTGTTTTTACTTTTTAATCATAAAGATAATTTGGGTGTGCCCTTCTCATGAATAATTTGAAATCTATGATTTTTAGCTAAAATTTCCTTTAGGAAATTTAAGTAGAAGGATACTTTGAAGAGTGTAATTTTCACTTCTTCAATAATAATAATAATAATAATAATAAATGAAAAATTTTATTTCAATTTCTCAAAGATTGTTACTTCACAAAACAAAAAAACACAAAATAATTACAACAACATTAAAAATTAACATTTTAGAGATTTAATTTTGCCCTTCTTTCTTAAAATATTGGGATAAAATCAATTTTTTTTTTAACCTTGTATTCAACATTATAATTTAAAGAAAAAAAAACATAGGCTATTTACAATCCAATTAAAAACAAATATTTTTGTCTTAAAAGAGAGTATGAACTTATTGAACTTTAAGAAAAAATCAAATTTTTTCTCTTTGGAATAAACAGTAGATAATAAAAATAAAAAAAAAAAAAAGATACTTTGACGATTTGATAAATAATTTCAATAATCCTAATAATTCAATTTTTAAAAAAAAAAAAATTTATTTTACTCAAGCACATTTATGTTTTTTATTAGGAAAAACAATAATAAAAAACAATTCAGAAAAATATAAAAAATAATATTAATTTATTCAATATTTTTAATTTATAATTATTTATGTGTGTTAATGATTTTTTTAAATAGATGGAAAAATCAATTAGATCCATCTATTGATCATGGTCCGTGGAGAGAAGAGGAAGACAGAATATTAATAGCAAAACATAAAATATTTGGGAACCGATGGTCAAAAATTAAGAAATATTTACCTGGAAGACCAGATAATGTAATTAAAAACAGATGGAATACGACATTAAAAAAAAGATTCCCCCAGGAAATTAAAAAAAATTCCAAAAATTTGTCTAATCTAAAAAAAAAAAAAAAAGAAAAGAAAAACTAAAAAAAATAATAAGAATAAAACGACCAAAACATCTTCAATTTTATCTACACCACAAAAAAAAAAAATTAAATTAAGATTTAATACTTTAATTAAAAATGATAAAAATAAAAGGATTAAAACTAAAAAAAAAAGAAAGAATAAGATAAAGACAACAAATATTAAAGAAAAGCCAATAACAATATTAAAAAGAAAAGGAAAAGGAAAAGGAAAAGAAAAAGAAAAAGAAAAAAGAGATTTAAAAAAAAAAAAAAGACCAAATTCTTTAAAAAAAAAGAAAAAAAAACAAAAAGTTTGTGTACAAACAAAAAAAAGAAACAAGAAGAAAACAATAAACAAAATTAATATTTCTAAAAAAATTAAAAAAAAAAAGATTATTTTTAATAATAAGAAAAACAATAATCAAATAAAAAATAAAAATGAAGAGATTGAAGTCAATAAAAAACAAAAAAAAGTAGAAATAATCGCAAAAAAGAAAGAAAAGGAAATAGAACAAGAAGAAACTCAATATAAAAATTATGAAGATTTTCTTTCTGAAGATGATAAAATTCATTCTTCAAAAAATCTTGAATCTTTATTAGTTGATTTAAAAAATGGGAAAAAAATAGACTGTTTATCAAATCAAAACCAAAATAATCTTAAAATAAAGCCAATTGAAACAGAATATGAAGAAGAAATTGAATATGAAGAAGAATCAGGATTTGAATCAGAAGGTGATTTTAATTTCCAATCAAAATCAAAATCATTATCGAGGTTTAGATCTTTTTCTGATGAATCCAATGAATCTGACGAATCCAATGAATCCGGCAAATCTAATGAATCTGATCAATCTGATTTAGAATTCGAACTTGATACAAAAAATGTTATAAATAAATTGAATAAAAATGAGAAAAATGAAAATTCCAAATCTTTTGATTGTAAAATTCATCATAAACACAAACATAAACATAAACATAATAGCCAACAAAAGAATATTAACAACCCATTTGTAAATTTTGGTAATAAAGAAAATCAAAATTATCCAAAATTGATTAATTTGGATATGTCAGAAAAAAGTAGAAATAAAGTTCCCAGACAATTTCCACTTCTTTTTAGAAGAAACTCATTAATCACTCATTATCAAATTTTTTCACATAATAATAATAATAATAATAATAATAACAATAACAATAATCATAATAATAATAATAATAGCAATACTTGGAAACAAAAATACTTTTTTAAATCTTTAACACCAAACCCAAAATCTAAAAATATTTTAGGTGATTATAATTCCAATCCAAAAAATCATTTCAATAATAAATGGATGAACATATATTCACCACAAGGCTCACGAAAGAGACTTTTTAATAATGAAAACCAAAGAATCGATCAAAATTCCAATCCGAACATTAATCTCTCCCAATCACAATCCCAATCCCAATCACAATCACAATCGCAACCCCAATCAAAAATACAATCGCAACCCCAATCGAAATTACAATTACAATCCCAAACCCAATCCAAATCCCATAATAGTAGTAATAAGAAGAAAAAGCTTTGTCATAATCAAATTAATAACCATACTATCAAACATTCCATCATTGAACAATTATCATTTTCCCCACAATCTGCCTTTGCTAATCAAGCGCAATCAAAAATATCTCGAAAATTGACTAACTCCCAATATCTTGAAATATGCAAGGATGATCTGTTTTCTAATTGTCGTTCACATAGTCAACAAAATTCAGAAGAATCTATTAATCTATAGAATATTGTTTTCTTTTTTTATATTTTATTTCTTTGTTAATTTAATCATTAACTTACTTGTCCTAAATTATTTCAATAAAAAAAAATATTTATTTTATTCTTGAATTACTGATAGTTTAATTTTAAGAATTATAGTTGTTTAAAAATTAGTTCTGTTATTATAAATAACTTAACTTAGTATTAAAAAACGTTATTTTTAGAAAGTCAATTTTAGACAACATAAATATGTAAAAACAAAATTTTTTTCGATAAATTAGTTTTTCTTTATATTATTATAGGTGGATTAATAGAAGATTTGATGATATCTTTTTCAATTCATGATAAAGTTTCAAAAATAACGAATTGAAATCATTTTTAACAAACGATGATACTGTAGATAATCGTGAAAATCAATAATATTACGATAATAGATAGAAATTGCGATAAAAGTCTAAAAATCTTAGCAAATGTCTAAAAATCGTGATCAATGTCAAAATATCTTGATTAAAAAAAAATTTCGATATAATAGTCGATTGCTTATCGGGTCTAATTGAGAAATATTTTGACAAAGAAATTTTGGTAAATTTTTAAAAATGCGATTATTTGCGTTGCGATTATTTGCGAGAAAAACAATTTTTTTTTATTTTGTGTCTTATTTGATTTCTAAACTTACAAAATGTTGACATATGTGCTGATAGTTTGTTATGTATATCAATAAAAAAAAAATTTGTCCAATAGAATAAAAAATATGAATTGGTCAAAAATGATCATTTTTATCCAAATATACAAATTTCGAAATTTTCAAAATTTGCGAATATTTGCGATTCATTTAACATTTCATTTAACATTTTATAGGGATGGGTTAGGTAGGATTAGTATAGTTTAGTTGGGTGACCTATCCCACCACACTCGTTCCTAACCTACTCAACATATCCTCCTAACCCTATCTAAACGAACCTACAAACCATACACAATTCAACACTCTCTAACGTACCCTACATACCCTACCTACCCTACCATACCTACCCATATAAAATGTTAAATAAAATGTTAAATAAAATGTTAAATGAATCGCAAATATTCGCAAATTTTGAAAATTTCGAAATTTGTATATTTGGATAAAAATGATCATTTTTGACCAATTCATATTTTTTATTCTATTGGACAAATTTTTTTTTTATTGATATACATAACAAACTATCAGCACATATGTCAACGTTTTGTAAGTTTAGACCCGATTTCAGGGACAAATTAAAAATTTATTATTTTTCTCGCAAATAATCGCATCGCAAATAATCGCAATTTTGGTATATTCCCGAAATTTTTTTGATCAAAAAAATAGATGATGTGATAAAAATAATTCTTTTAAAAAACAACAACAAAAAAAGACACTTGATTCAATCAAGGATAAGAACAAAGATTTCATAATGTATTTTATTTTGATTTGGTTAAAAGATCGATCGATCCTTTTGGATCAACAACAGTAATAAAAAATAAATTAGTAGTTTCTCAGTCTATGACAGTATTATAAATTACGTTGAATAAAAAGTCCTTTGAAAAAAAAAATCCCTAATGCATTCTTTAAGGAAGATTTTCTTGGACTCAAACATTTTCTTTATTATATTCATATTGAAATTAGATGTATAGCTTTTCAAAAATCTTTCTCAACAACATATCTAGATTATTACAAAGTCTTAAGATTGTTTGGAATTTTATTTTCTTATTCTTACAATTCTCCTTCTTCACTAATAATAAATTGCATAAAAAATCAATTAAATTTTAAGGTACTAATATTTTTTAAAAATAAAATGAAATCTTGTTCTGATCTTTTAAAACTTTTTTTTTTGTAATTTGTGTTTCGACTTTGTATAAAGACGAGTTTAAGCCATTCAAATTTTTTTATCAAATTGGGCCTATTTTTTGTATTCAAAATTTCATATATTTCCAATCTAAAACAAAAAAAAGTAATATATTATTTTTATTAAAAATTAAACGAATTCTTGAAAATGGTAAAATATATTTTTAGTTTTATGTTGGAAAGTCTCGATTTTGAAAAAAAATCAAATATTAGTTATTTTTTTTTAATATTAATATTTGAATTCTATCTAAATAAATTAAATTAATTGGGGTATGGGTGATCAAATAAATGAAATTTTGATTGAAAATTAACATCAGAATATCAATTAAATATATATCTATAAAGCAAATTATTTTTTTTCTTTAAAGTTTCAAAAATTAATTTTTTTGTTTTTAAAAAAAATGAAAAAAAAATAGTATAAAAATTTTTAAATATGGAAATTTTTTTTAATAAATTATTTACAATAATTTACAAGAACGTTAATAAAAATTTAAATATGTTTTGTAATGAAAAAAAAAAGAATTTGAATTTTGAATAATATACTTTGTAATTTCAAAATATCTATTGAAGAAAATTTAATATTGAAAAAATAAATATAATATTATAACCTAAAAATTAAATTTCTGAGTAAAATTTGTAAATGAATTTAACATTTTAACATTTAGTAATATTATTCTATAAATAAAACTAATATTTTCAAATGTGTGGAATAAAAGGATTTTTATCTTTCAACCAAAAGAATTATCTTGTAAGAGAAAAAAAATCTTTACATTATTACTCCTACCAACTAAGAATTGGTATTTGATAATAATAATTACAACAACAATAGTAAAAAGAATAAAAACTTTTTATAAAAAAAGAAATAAAAATTAATTTTACCTTTTTCTATTTCATAAAAAAGTTAAAAAAAAAATATTTCTTACTGAAAAAAATTTTTTTTCTTAGTTATTCTGTTGATCAGAAGTTTTTGTCACTTCTCATCTACAAAATTTTTAAGTACAGTATATCGCTACTTGTATATTATAAAATTTTGCCTTGTTGTCTTAGAACACAGAAACCTTAAATATTTTATACATAAAAAAATTTTGACACTATTGACAAACATTAAATTTTTTATTTTTATTCTTACAAAAAACCATTTTATAAGAATTCAATAAACTAAACGAAATTTCATAATAAATGTACCAATTTTTTTTTATTTTATATTTCAACAAAAAATAAATATGTCTTGTGTATAGAACTGAATATTAAAATTATAATTTTTTTATTATAATTAGTTAAATACAATTTATAAAATATTTATTTTCAAAATTTGATTTTGAATGGGTCAATAAGGGTGTTTGAAATATTCCCGAATATACCCGAAAAATTTTTAACCACATAAAAACAAGTTTTAGACAACTTCTAAGAAACCCGATGCCAATATACTCAGTTTTATGATAAAATAATAATTTTTCTTTCAGAAAAAATATTTTTTTTTGAATTTTCTACTTTAAACTACTCTAAAGAGGTTTTAGGTACCCTTTGAGTATATTTGAGTAATTGCTGGTACTTATTATGATATATGTATGCGTATGTCAGGGTATTTTGGGTTATTTTATGTTCTGTGTGGTGTTTATTTGTATGTTTTGGTTAATCCAGTTCCTATTATGGAATGGTGAGTTAAATAAAGTTCGGCTTGGGTCACCTTGTGTAGGGTATGTGTATGTATTGTACAATTAGATATTACTCGGTTATTTTAGGATTGTATTTAAGATTACAAAATTATAGGTTATGATAAAAAATTAGAAATTTTCTTTGAAATTACATTTTCTCTCATTTAGTTAATACCATTTCGAAATGATCAGTAATATTTATTATCCAATATATCAATCCCCTTCACACAAAATGGGTTGAATACCATTACCTCAAATTTAATTTTTTGGAATTTTAATATTGTCAGAACAAAATTTTTTTTCTAAATTAAAATTCCAAATTTACCTTTAAACTGAGTATATTGGCACTAGTGTTTCTTAGAAGTAGTCTATAACGTGTTTTTATGTAGTTAAAAAATTTTCGGGTAGTTTCGAATTCGGGTATTTACATCGACTATTTGATAGATTCAGCCAATAATTTTGAAATGGAGTTTATTTCCATTATTTGAATTTTTTTCTTTGTTATTTTGTTCTTTTACCCATACCCTCAATAAATAAATAAGTAAATATTTAAATAAAATTTTAACACTTGTTCTTAGAAGGAAATTTTAGATCTTTATATTTTGAAATATTAACATGATAAAAAACGTTATTAAAAGAACCAAAATTCTAAATTCCCATTCAAAATTTTGAACACATCAAAATTCAATTTTTGAAAAAAAAAATCTTATTTAATCAATTCTAAAAGAATGACCATATTCTAACCATTCACTAATTGAAATGGTTATACTTGTTTATAAACTACAATTCTTCGAAAATAAAAAAATAAATAAATATCAAATACAAATAAATAATCTGTATGTGAAAAATTTTGGAAATGGGGAAAACAAATAAATAAATTAGTAAATTTGTTTAAATTCTATTAGGATTATTGATCGATCAATTGTTAGATACTACCATCTAATTTTTTTTGAGTTTTTCTATTTTGAACAACCCAACTTTAACATAATATCAATCGTTGAAAAAATTTTTGATCCGAACGAAACAAATTACGTAATTCAAAAAATGAAATGAAAACAAAAACTAAAAGATGAAAAAATGATTTTCATATTTTACAAAAATCAAAATTATTTCCAATTTGACTGAAAATTGTATTCTTGTGATTCTTTATCCTGTTTTAACTGTGTGGAAAATGTTGAATTTTAGTTTAGATTATTTTTAAAAAAAAATTTGAAAATTTAAAAATATATTTACCAATGAAACTAATCTTTAAAAATTCCAGTTTAATCTTCTAATTTTTGTTAACTTTATCTCAAAATTTGGTAAAAAGATAAAAATAAAAATGTATGAATAAAAAAATAAAAAAAAAAAGTTTTGATAAAAAATTGTATTTTAAAAAAATAATAATATTATAGAATAAAAAAATATAAAAAATAATAAAAAAAAATAAGGAAAATCAAAATCTGGCAAATTTATTTTTTACCATATCTGCTTTGGAATGCTTGTCTTTGTTTATCTTTAACTCTTTCTTCTAGCACTGTCGACTTTCTTGAGTTTTTAAGTGATCTAACCCATTTCTTTTGTTTCATATCTGAATCTAAGGCGAAAATAACTTCTGTTGCCGATGTTTTAACCAAAATACAGAACTTTCTTTTGTATTCCTTGTAGATTGGCATTGTGACTCTAGCGCCTTCAAGATAAATGAGTCTTTCTGGCTTGTTAGTTTTTTCAGTTTTAAAGAGAGAAAGTTGACCGTTTTTGACAACCATTTTTCGTGGGTTCCATCGTTTTTTACCAGCAAGCATTTTTCTTCTAGTAATCGTAGGGTCGTATACATGAACTAAATCTGAGATATTCCATTTGGCCAATTGTGTGTTGACGTATTTCAGCATTTCTGATTTGTCCTTCTTTGTTGATGACAAGATATGCTTTTTTTCACTATCAAATCTCTTTTGTGCAATCTTTTTAGCTTCAATTTCTCTTTTCAGCCTTTCCTCAAGTGTACCTGTACCCTCCAAGATAATGTCGATTTCTGATTTATATTTGTTTAATTTGTCTTCTAATTCTTTAATTCTTCTTCGCAATGCGTCCAGTTCATTTTCTCCATCTTTAATTAATGTAAATTTATCTTGTTCCAATTGCTTGAGGTGTGCTTCAAGATCGTGTAGAGTTTGCTCCAAGTTTCTATTCTCATTTAATACGTGTACGATCAATTCCTCATTTTGTCCGGTTAAGCGATCCAATTTGACCTTCAACTCTTGGATGGCGTTCAACAAAATTTGCTTGTCCTCTTCACACTCCGAGAGCACCAATCCTAAATCTTGTTTTTCTCTATCGAAATTAGACAGATTCTCTTTGATAAAGTTAATTAAGGAGTCTCGTTCTCCTTTGACTTGGTCGAGTTCATTGGACAATTCCTGGAGTGCCATTGCCAATTTTTCAATGTCCTCTTGGGATTTGGAAATCAATTTTTCCTTTTCGTTTTGTGCGCTGTAGATCTCTTGGATCAGTCTTTCTCGTTCGAGCATGTATTCCTTGGCGTCTTGTTCAAATTTATCTTGATCTGTTAAAATTTGTTGGTTGACCCTTTCCAATTCCAATAATTTCTCACGTGTTAGGCCTTCCAATTCCTCATTTCTTTGATTTTGATTATACAATTCGCCGACGAGGGTACTGTATTCGTTTGCTAATTTTTTATTGGCCAAGGATGCTCGTTTATCTAATTGTTGCTTTTCAAGTTGTGCCTTTTCCAATTCAGATCTTAGATCATTAATGGCATTTTCCAATTCCATTCTTTCTCTTTCGGCATTGGAAATGGACTCCATCTTGTCGCCCTTGGCTCTTTCCAATTCCATGGTGAGATCATTATATCGATCCTTCATCAGGTTCAATTCTCTTTGCTTTTGGTCGCGTACAAGATCCTTTTCCAATTGTGCCTTATCCATTTCTTCATTCAAATTGTCTAACCTTCCCTGCACAATCGATTGGATTCCGCTAATTAAATCCGTTGTGCCGAGCATTAGCCCCTCTGCTAAATCGCCAGAGTCTTCTGCCTTTTCTGCCCTTCCAAGCATGAGATCGGCAATTTTTTGGAAACCAGAGATCTGAGCACCTGCGTTATAGTCCTTGGGGTTATCGCAATAGGTCTGTGCCGTTTCTGCAATGTTTCTAAATACACCCTCCATGGCTTCCTTTAATCTCTCGTCAACTTCTTGCTTGCTCCATGGCTGATCTGAAAAGTTTTGTGTCGATTCAAGGTCTGCGATGATGGATCCGCCAGCTGCACCAGCAATTCCTGGCGAATATAGGATTCCGTTTTCGTTATAGATTTTGATTGCATTGTCGGTGGAAGCCTTAGGGAATCCATCAGTGACAGCAATACATCCGTTACTAGCCAAATTCTGTGCCTCCTTTTCGGTTAATTCTCCATGATTATTGCAGGGCATAGCAATGTCGCATTTAATTGTTTCAAAGGGTGATTTGCTTTGGATATATGTAATACCGTTCTCTGCCTGTGCAAAGTCCTTGAGTGATTTGCCATTTTTGAGGGCCTCTCTGAGCCTTTGGAGTTGTTGTAAATTCAGTCCTCTAGCTGTTTGAATGTATCCGTTATCGTCACTTAATGTGATTGGGATGGCGCCCATTTCAATCAATTTTTCAGCTGCACTGAGCGAGGTATCATTACATCCAGAGAGGGCAACTTTTTTACCCTTTAGGGTTTCTCCATTGGCCTTTAACATTTCGTCAGTTAAATATACGAGCCCAACACCAGTGGCTTCGGGATGTAACGAAGAACCGTTCCATTTTTTACCTTCGCCTGCTGTTAAATTTTCAAAATTTTTATACATGTCATTGAGCAATTCCCCATTGGTACCCTTACCTTCGTTGGGGATGTGTATATCAACACCTACTAATTTATTGGCCTCTCTAATAAAGGAATCGGTAAAGTTTTTAATTTCGTTTGGTGATTTATTTTCAGGAATGAAATCCGAGCCGCCCTTGGCACCACCCAACGTCAGAGTGGTTAAGCCATGGCTCAAAGTTTGATCAAGTCCTAATGCCTTAACTAGGCCGAGGTCTGCCTTTGGATCGAAATGTAATGCGCCAGAATAGTCGCCATTGACGTTACTGAATTGGATCAAGAGACCCTTGTTGACTTGCTTTTGTCCCTTGTCGTCAACCCAGGGCACATCAAATTCAAGAATGTTATCGGGATCCAACAAGTCTTCCAGTACCTTGGCATATTCTGGGTCTGATTTCAAGAGGGGCAATAATGAATTCAGCATGTCTTCGACAGAATTATGGAAGTCGAGTTGATCGGGGAATCGGGCCTTGATGGCTTCTAATAAGTCTTTCAAATATTCTGCCACGTTTTCGCTGGTGAATATCTTTTCACGATCCCAGAATGAAACCTGTGGCTGCTCAATTCTTTCCGATTTCTCTGGTCGATTTTTCATTGCCTCTGCAATTCTTTGGAAGGCTGCAATATTGGCGCCAGTGTTGTAGTCCTGTGGGTTATCGCAATATTCCTGTGTAACCTTTGCTGTTTCATTAAAGGCGTCCTTCATTATTTCTCTTAGCTTTTCGTCAAGAATTTCCTTGCTCCATGGCTGTCCTGTTTCATTTTCTTCCAATTCCAATTTGGAAATGGCTACAGCTCCCGTTGTTGCCAATTTGGATGGAGAGTATAACACGTTATTATCTAAATACAGTTTGATCGCCTTGTCGTTTGAAGAATTTGGGAATCCATCTGTGACAGCAATACATCCGTTTTCAATTAAATTCTGTGCCTCCTTTTCAGTGATTTCATCTTTGTTCATGCAGGGCACAGCAATGTCGCAGTCTATTTCACTGAAGACGTTTTTATTTGGTACATATTGTGCGGTGGAATCAAATGAAGAGAATTCTGAGAGTGGTACACCGTCTTCCTTTAATTGCCGTAAAATATTTAATTGCTCAAGATCAAAGCCTTCTGGATTGATTAAATAGCCATTTTCATCGCTAATGGTGATTGGAAGTGCTCCCAATTCAATGAACTTTTCAGCTGCGTTAATGGAACTGTCATTGAATCCAGAGAGAGCCACGGTCTTGCCAACGAGGGATTTTCCATTGGCGTTTAACATCTCATCGGTTAAAAATGCCAACCCGACACCTTCAGCTTCTGGATGTAATACGGCTCCTCCCCATTGGTTACCCTTGCCGGCAGTCATCTTATTATAGGCATCATATAAATTATCTAATGTCTTTAAATCATTTCCCCTTCCTTCCTGTGAAATTTCAAAGTTCTTTCCTAGGTGATTCAATAGTTCTCTCATGTATGAATCAGTAAAGTTTTTAATTTCGTTTTCGGATTTGTTTATTGGAATGAAATCAGAGCCTCCTTTAGATCCACCAACATCTAAAGTGGTCAGTGCATTGGCCAAAGTTTGGTCCAATCCTAAGGATTTTAGGGTATCTAAATTAGCTGTTGGATCAAACATTAATCCGCCTTTGAAGTCTCCCAGGGCTGAATTATATTGAATGAAATACCCCTTATTGGATTCTGTTTGTCCCTTGTCGTTTTCCCAGGGCACATCAAATTCAATAATATTTTCTGGTTCCAATAATTGCTCCAAAAGATCTGCATACTCGGGGTGCTTTTTCAATAAGGGCAATAATGAATTCAAAAAGTCTTCAACCATCTTATGGAATGCTGGTTGATCTGGGTATTTGGCTTTAATAGATTCCAAGATATCACTGATGATTTTTTTGGCTTGATAGGTTCCGTCGTCGATCATCTTATCTGCAATTTTTTTAAATCCAGCAATATTGGCTCCAGAGTTGTAGTCTCTTGGATTATCACAATATTCTTTTGAAATTTTTGATGTGTTTTTGAAGGCGTCCTTCATTAATTCTTTTAATTTTTGGTCAACAACATCTTCACTCCAGGGTTGGCCAGTATTATTTTGTTCTTCTTCCAATTTGGAAATGGCTACAGCTCCCTGTGATGCCAATTTGGATGGTGCATATAGGATATCATTGTCTCCATAGACTTTGATGGCCTTATTTGTGGAGGCATTAGGTGCTCCATCAGTGACTGCGATGCATCCGTTTTGTGCCAAAATCTTGGCATCCTGTTCAGTGATTTCTCCTGATTCTTGGCAGGCAATTGCAATATCGCATTTTAATTCTGTGAATGGTGATTTTCCTGCAGTAAATTGAATATTTCGATCCAATCGTGTGATTTCTCTTAAGGGTTTTTTTTGATTTTTCAATTGTTCCAATTTTTTTAATTTATTCAAATCAAATCCTCGTGGATCATGTACAAATCCTGTTTCGTCACTCAAGCTAATTGGGATGGCTCCCATTTCAATCAATTTTTTAGCTGCCTCAATGGAATCTCCATTGAATCCACTCAGGGCAACTCTTTTACCCTTAAGGGATTCTCCATTGGCTCTTAGCATTTCGTCAGTGATATATACCAATCCCTTGCCAGTGGCCTCTGGGTGTAATACTGAGCCTCCCCATTTGTTGCCCTTACCCTGTAAGTTTTTATTATAGGCGTCATATAGTTTCTTTAGATCATTTCCATCAACACCTTTTCCTTCCTTTGTAAATTCCACATTCTTTCCTAATTTTTTGTTTAACTCTTTCATATAGGCATCACAAAAGTTGCTAACATCGATTTGTGGTTTACCATTGGGGTTGAAATCTGAGCCACCCTTGGATCCACCAACGTTTAGAGTTGTCAATGATGAGCCTAATGTTTGGTCAAATCCTAGGCATTTTAGGGTATCTAAATTAGTATTTGGATCAAATTGGATGCCACCCGAAAAGTCTCCTAATATGGAATTTTGTTGAATAAACCATCCTTTATTTTTTTGAACTCTTCCTCTGGAATCCTTCCAGGGCACTTCAAATTCAATAATATTCTCTGGTTCCAAAATTTGCTTCAAGATATCTGCATACTCTGGATTGGTAGCTAATAATGGTAAAATGGAATTCAAGAATTCTTCAACCATTTTATGATATTCCTTTTGATCTGGGTATTTTTCTTTTAATTCCTTCAAGATTTCTTGGGCTAATTGCTTTGCGAGGTGTCGTCGATCTTCAATAATCTTATCAGCAATTTTTTTGAATCCGGCGATATTGGCTCCGGAATTGTAATCCTGTGGGTTATCACAGTATTCTTGAGCATTTTTGGATACATTGGCAAAGGCATCCTTCATTATTTCTTTTAATTTTTGATCGGATTCTTCAGTGGTCCAAATTTTATTAGTTTGATTTTTGATAAATTCCTCTTTTAAAATTGGATCAAATCCAGTTAAAACTGCCAATTTTGATGGTGTATATAGGATTCCATTGTCACCATAAACTTTAATGGCTCCCTTGGATGAACCATTTGGTGTGCCGTCAGTAACTGCAACACATCCGCTATTAGCCAAAAATTTGGCGTCTTCTTCGGTAATTTCATTTTTTCCTTGGCAGGGCATTGCGATATCACATGCAACTGTGTTAAAGGGCTTTTTATTTTGTAAAAATTTGGCGTTTCGATCCAATCGGGTGTATTCTCTCAAGGGCTTTCCTTGGTCCTTCAATTGTCTTAATTTTTGTAATTTGTTGATATCAAAGCCCTTGGGATCATGAATGGTTCCTGTTTCGTCGCTTACAGTTATTGGGATGGCTCCCAATTTAATTAAATTTTCAAGGTTATCTAGAGTATTCTTTTCAAATCCACTGAGAGCAACTTGCTTACCTTGGAGTGAATCATTTAGTTCATTAAAGATGTTCTCTGTTGACCTGACAAAGTTGTCCAAATTAATTTGTGCGACTGCAGAATTTGGATTATATAGGATATCATTATCACCATAGACTTTGATGGCACCCTTGGATGAACCATTTGGTGTGCCGTCGCCAACTGCAATACATCCGTTATTAGC
Organism: Anaeramoeba flamelloides; assembly: GCA_027625915.1. NCBI lineage: Eukaryota > Anaeramoebidae > Anaeramoeba > Anaeramoeba flamelloides. The sequence goes on from JANTQA010000026.1 coordinate 1,571,299, forward strand.
CAAAAACTTGGCGTCTTCTTCGGTGATCTCATCTTTTTTTGAACAGGGCATTGCAATATCACATTTGACTGTGCTAAATGGGCTTTTATTCATCAAATATTTCGCGTTTCGATCCAATAGGGTATATTGCTTTAAGGGCTTGCCTTGCTCCTTTAATTCTATTAATTTTTGTAATTTATTCAAATCAAATCCATTTGGATCGTGTAGGGTTCCATTTTCATCGCTTAAACTGACTGGAAATGCTCCAAATTCAATTAATCTTATAGCTGCTTCAATGGAATCATCATCAAATCCACTCAGGGCTACTTTTTTATCCTTGAGGGAGTCTCCATTTTTATTTAATAGTTTTTCCATGGCGGTTACAAAGTCATCAGCATCTAAATCAGGGTCTTTTTCCAATTTAGCCAATGCTGTCGATCCAATTGTTGCCAATCTTGATGGTGTATATAGGATACCATTTTCTCCATAGACCTTAATGGCGTCACTTGTGGAGGCTTCTGGTTTACCATCAGTTACCGCAAGGCATCCGTTATTAGCCAAAAACTGGGCGTCTTCTTCCGTGATTTCATCTTTGTCTAGGCAGGGCATTGCAATATCACATTTGACTGTATTGAAGGGCTTTTTATTCATCAAGTATTTGGCGTTTCGATCTAATTTGGTATATTCCCTGAGTGGGATGCCTTGTTCTTTCAATTCCTTTAATTTTTGGATTTTATTCAAATCAAATCCTCGTGGATCATATATGGTTCCATTTTCGTCGCTAAAGGTGATCGGTAGTGCTCCCATTTCAATCAATTTTATTGCTGCATTAATGGAATCATCATTGAATCCACTCAGGGCAACTTTTTTACCTCTGATGGATTCTCCGTTGGCCTTTAACATTTCATCCGTGATATAAGCCAAGCCAGATCCAGTAGCTTCTGGATGAACGATGGCTCCTCCCCATTCTTTACCCTTGCCATCGGTATTTTTAACAAAGTCTTCATAGCATTTGAAAAGTTCATTTCCACCAACTCCCTTTCCACCTTCAGTAAATTCAAAGTTCTTTCCTAATCTTTTATTTAATTCCTTCATATAGGAATCACAGAATCTATTAATTTCATTTTTTGATTTATTTTTTGGCTCAAAATCAGTGCCACCATGTGACCCACCAACATTTAAGGTACTTATTGCATTGGCCAAAGTTTGGTCCAATCCTAAGGATTTTATGGTTCCGATATTAGTTTTGGGATCGAATTGTAATCCACCTTTATAATTTCCCAAGTCATCTTTAAATTGAATAAACCATCCTTTATTTTCTTGAGTTCTTCCATTGTCATCCTTCCAGGGAACATCAAATTCAAGGATATTATTTGGTTCCAAAAATTCTTCCAAGATTTTGCCATATTTTGGATTAGTTTTCAATAAGGGCAATAATGAATTCAAGAATTCTTCAACAGTCTTAAGGAATTCTGGTTGATCTGGGTATTTTTCCTTTAATTTATTCAAGATATCATTTATGATTTTTTTGGCTTGATAGGTTCCGTCGTCGATCATTGTATCTGCAATTTTTTTAAATCCAGCAATATTGGCTCCAGAGTTGTAGTCTTGTGGGTTATCACAATATTCTTGAGCAGTTAATGCTGTTTTTTCGAAGGTATCCTTCATTAATTCTTTTAATTTTTGGTCAACAGTTTGTTCATTCCAGGGTCGGCCAGTTTTGTTTTGTTCTTCTTCCAATTTGGAAATGGCTACAGCTCCCTGTGATGCCAATATGGATGGTGCATATAGGATATCATTGTCTCCATAGACTTGGATTGCGTCATTTGTGGAGGCATTTGGTGCTCCATCAGTGACTGCAAGACATCCATTTTTAGCCAAAATCTTGGCTTCCTGTTCAGTGATTTCTCCTGTTTCTTGACAGGCAATTGCAATATCGCATTTTAATTCTGTGAATGGTGATTTTCCTGGATTATATTGAATATTTCGATCCAATCGTGTGATTTCTCTTAAGGGTTTTTTTTGATTTTTCAATTGTTCCAATTTTTTTAATTTATTCAAATCAAATCCTCGTGGATCATGTACAAATCCTGTTTCGTCACTCAAGCTAATTGGGATGGCTCCCATTTCAATCAATTTTTTAGCTGCCTCAATGGAATCTCCATTGAATCCACTCAGGGCAACTCTTTTACCCTTAAGGGATTCTCCATTGGCTCTTAGCATTTCGTCAGTGATATATACCAATCCCTTGCCAGTGGCCTCTGGGTGTAATACTGAGCCTCCCCATTTGTTGCCCTTACCCTGTAAGTTTTTATTATAGGCGTCATATAGTTTCTTTAGATCATTTCCATCAACACCTTTTCCCCCTTCAGTCAATTCCACATTCTTTCCTAATTTTTTGTTTAACTCCCTCATATAGGCATCACAAAAGTTGCTAACATCGGTTTGTGGTTTGCCCTTGGGGTTGAAATCTGATAGTCCCTTGGATCCGCCAACACTTAATCCAGTTAATGAATTACTAATCGATTGCCCAAGACCTAATGCCTTAGTTAATCCTAACGTTGACTTTGGATCAAATTGTACACCGCCCTTTAAGTCTCCCAGGGCTGAATTAAATTGAATAAACCATCCTTTATTTTTTTGAACTCTTCCTCTGGAATCCTTCCAGGGAACATCAAATTCAAGGATATTTTCTGGTTCCAAAATTTGTTCCAAGACTTCTGCATACTCTGGATGCTTCTTCAATAAGGGCAATAATGAATTCAAGAATTCTTCAACTGCCTTAAGGAATTCTGGTTGATCTGGGTATTTTTCCTTTAATTTATTTAATAAATCTCTTATTATTTTTTTCGCTCTTAGTGTTCCGTCTTCAATCATTTTATCAGCAATTTTTTTAAATCCAGCAATATTGGCTCCAGAATTGTAATCCTTTGGGTTATCACAATATTGTGCTGCGGCACTTGAACAATTTTCAAACGTTTCCTTCATTAACTCCTTTAATTTATCGTTAACGATTTCTTCGTTCCATGGTGCATTTGTTTTATTTTCTTCTAATTCCAATTTGGAAATGGCTACAGCACCTACTCCTGCTAATTTATGTGGTGCATATAATATTTCATTGTCTCCATAAACTTTAATGGCTCCCTTGGATGAGCCATTTGGTGTGCCATCAGTGACCGAAATGCATCCGTTTTGTGCCAAAATTTGGGAATCTTCTTCCGTGATTTCATCTTTTTCCTTACAGGCAATCACACAATCGCATTTGACTGTTGTGAAGGGCTTTTTATTTGGAACAAATTTGACACTTTTGTCCGTTAGTGAGTAATCTTTTAATGTCTTGCCTTGGTTTTTCAATTGTCTTAATTTTTGTAATTTATGTAAATCAAATCCCATTGGATCATGAATGAATCCTGTTTCGTCGCTTAATGTTATTGGGATGGCTCCCATATCTAATAATTTTTCAGCTGCACTCAGGGAAGTTTCATTGAATCCACTTAGGACAACCTCTTTATCATCAAGACTTTTACCATTGGCCTTTAGCATTTCTTCGGTGGCATATACCACACCCTTGCCAGTGGCCTCTGGGTGTAATACAGCACCACCCCATTTGTTACCTTTTCCTTTCAAATTTTGCTTGTATTCATGGTACAATTTTTCTAAATTATTAGGTGAAACACCCTTTTCGCCATCGGTAATTTCGACACTCTTACCTAATTTTTTATTTAACTCCCTCATATAGGCCTCACAAAAGTTACCAACATCTCTTTGTGGTTTGCCCTTGGGGTCAAAATCAGATCCTCCCTTGGATCCGCCAACATTTAAGGTAGTAGCTGAATTACCTAATGATTGGTCCAATCCAAAGGCCTTCAATACACTCAAGTTAACTTTTGGATCAAATTGGATTCCGCCCTTCAAGTCTCCCAGTGTTTTATCATATTGAATAAATATTCCTTTATTTGTTTGCATTCTTCCTCGCGAATCCTTCCAGGGCACATCAAATTCGATAATTTTATCTGGTAAAATAAAGTCCCGAACAATTTCGGCATAGTCTGGGTTGGATTTCAATAATGGGATTATGGAATTCAAGAATTCTTCAACTGCATCAACATATTCTGGTTGATCTCCAAATTTTCGTCTAATCTCGTCCATTAGATCATTTACAAAGCCATATGGATCAAATCCTCCTGTTTTTAAATACTTGTCTGCAATTTTTTTAAATCCTGAAATAATGGCTCCAGAGTTGTAATCCTTTGGATCATCAAAATATTTTGTGGACATTTTGACCGAATCTGTAAAGGCGTCCTTCATTAATTCCTTTAATTTTTTGTCAACGGTTTCTTCGCTCCATGGTTTGCTGCTTTTGTTTTGTTCGACTTCCATTTGAGAAATGGCGACGTCACCAATGGACGCCAATTTGGATGGTGCATATAGGATATTATTGTGTTTATAAACTTGGATTGCATCTTTGGTGGAGGCCTTGAGTGCGCCATCAGTGACTGCGACGCATCCGTTTTGTGCCAAAATTTGGGCGTCTTGCTCAGTGATTTCATTTGACTTTAGGCATGGCATGGCAATATCACATTTGACTTCGCTAAAGGGCTTTTTATTCATCATAAATTTGACGTTTCGATCAAACTTTGTAATTTCTCTTAAGGGCTTGCCTTGTTCCTTTAATTCCTGAATTTTTTGTAATTTTTCAATTGTGAATCCATTGGGATCATGAATGGTTCCTGTTTCGTCGCTTAATGTGATTGGGATGGCTCCCATTTCAATCAATTTTTTGGCGGCTTCAATGGAAATGTCATTGAATCCACTCAGGGCAACCTTTTTACCCCTGAGGGTGTCATTATTGGCCTTGAGCATTTCTTCAGTTAAATATGCTAATCCCTTGCCTGTGGCCTCTGGGTGAACGATGGCACCACCCCATTTTTTGCCCTTGCCTGCGCTAAGATTATTATAGGTTTCATATAGATTCTTTAATTGCTTACCATCAACTCCATTGTCTTGTTTCGAAATTTCGAAATTCTTTCCTAACTTTTTGTATAATTCCCTCATATAGGCATCAGAAAAGGTTTTGATTTCATTTGGGTTTTTCCCCTTGGGGCTGAAATCTGAGCCTCCCTTGGATCCGCCAATACTCAGTGTTGTGACACCACCAATTAAAGTTTGGTCCAATCCTAGGGACTTCATTGTACTTTCGTTTGCCTTTGGATCAAATTCAATGCCACCCTTCAAGTCTCCCAAGATTCCGTTATATTTGATGAAATAGCCCTTATTTTTTTGCATTCTTCCTCTGGAATCCTTCCAGGGCACATCAAATTCAATGATCTTTTGTGGTCGAGTCATGATTTCTGCAACCTTGGAATACTCTGGATTGGTTCTCAGCAAGGGCAAAATGGAATTCAAGAATTCTTCAACAGATTCCAAATATTCGGTTTGGAATGGAAATTCCTTTCTTAATTGCTCCATTAAATTGTTAATAAAATCTTCTGGCGTTTGGAATCCTTCCCATGTAACGCCTGTTTTTAATTTCTTTTGAATACCCTTATTTTTGTTCTCCATTAATTGATCAGCAATTTTTTTGAATCCTGAAATTTCTGCTCCAATGTCGTAATCTGTTGGCTTATCGCAGTATTCCTTTGTAATTTGCTGACAGTCTTCAAATGCGTTTTGCATAATTTCCTTCAATTTATCTTCAACAAGGCCATCGCTCCATGGCTGACCGCTTTGGTTTTGTTCCAATTCCAATTTGGATATGGCAGTGGATCCTAGCGTCGCCAATTTGGATGGGACATATAGTACTCCCTTGTCTCCATAGACCTGAATGGCTTCTTCGGTGGAGGCATTTCTTGCGCCGTCGGTGACTGCGATGCATCCGTTTTGCGCCAAAATTTGGGCGTCTTGTTCGGAAATTTCGCCCTTGTCTTGACAGGCAATGGCAACATCGCATTTGACAGAGTTGAAGGGCTTTTTGTTTGGAACGAATTTAATCGTTCGATCCAATCGGGTGATTTCTCTTAAGGGCTTGCCTTGTTCTTTCAAATTTTTCAACTTTTTGATTTGTTCCTTTGTGAGGCCATTGGGAACATTAATAAAGCCAGTTTCGTCGCTTAATGTGATTGGGATGGCGCCCTTTTCAATTAGGGTGTCTGCTGCGTTGAGTGATTCATCATTGAATCCACTCAGGGCAACCTTTTTGTTTACCAGGGATTGGCCATTCGCCTTTAATGCTTGATCAGTGATATGAACAATGCCTGATCCGGTGGCCTTTGGATGAATACTGGATCCCCATTTGTTGCCCTTACCTGCGCTCAGCTTTTGGTACATGTCATATAGTTGGTCTAATTCCTTTTTCCCAGTTCCTTTACCCTTTTTCGAAATTTCAAAATTCTTGCCCATTTTCTTATATAGCTCCCTCATAAATGATTCATTAAAGTTTTTCTTTTCCTTGCCAGACTTATTTTTTGGATCAAACGTTGAGCCTCCTTTACCGCCTCCAATTTTCAGTGTTGAAACAGGATGGCTCAAGGCATTTTCAAGACCAAGTGCCTTGAGGGTACCTAAATCGGTTTCGGGATCAAATTGAATGGCACCGTTATAGTCTCCCAGGGCAGAGCTATGTTGGACAAAGTATCCTTTTTCTTTATGAACCTTTCCTCGATCGTCCACCCAAGGGACATCAAATTCAATGATGTTCTCAGGTTCCAAAATTTCCTTGATGTACTCGGCATATTCTGGATGCTTGATTAAAAAGGGTCTCAATTTCTTTAAAGTTCGTTCAACAGTTTTGATATATTCTGGTTGATCTGGAAATCTTGCCCTGATGGATTTCAAAAAATCATCAATGTGCTTTTCAACATCAACAATCCCTCCTTTTCTCTTCTCTCGTAATTTGGCTAATAAAAGCCCTCGGATGTTTGGATCGGCTTGATCAATCAAATCAGTTTGTAAATTCTTTAAATGCTTTTCTAATTCCAATCTTTCCCTCTTTTCACGATCAAGCTCATCTTGTAACCTGTTTATCGCGGACTTTAATTTGTTAGTTTGGCCTGTAATGTCTTTCATTCTGCTTCGGAATTTGCCTAATTTCAATTTTAATTCTCTTTCTAATCTTTTGGATTCAGAATCATCCATAGAGGGATTAGCAAGAAATAATTGTGCTAAAAATGCAGTCATTAATCTATTGTTCCCTTTGACAATATCTTTTGCATTAATAAATTTACGTGCTCCAATCTATTTTTTTTGTTTTTTTTTGTTTTTTTGGTTGTGGTTTGTTTTTTTTAATTTTATTTGACACAAATTTTAAAGAGTAAATTGTTTAATTAAAAAATTGATTTAATTATTAGAGTTGTTCAAAATTAATAAATGTCAAAAAAAAAAAAAAAATAAAATAAAAAAAAAGTTAATAAAAGGATAAAAATGTGTTTTTTGTTTTTTTAAAATATGAAATTTTAATAAAACAATTTTAAGATTCCTTTTATTTTGATTCAAAATTTTCTGCTTTTGATATTGGTATTTAAATTTATAATAAAATATATTTTTCATCTCATTTATTAAGGTTAATAGTACATTTTTTTTTTTTTTTTTTTTTTTTTACTTTTTATAAAAAATTATTTATTATAAAGAGATCATTTCTTAAATTAATACAAGCTATTTAGTTTCTTATTCAGTTTATGTCTGTTGACAATTTTTCGTTAATTCGAGAGAAAAAATGATCAAAAGAGAGTAGAAATTGTTCTATTAAAATTTAAATACCAAAATTGTTTGATTTGTTTTTTATTATTCATTAAATAAAAAAAAAAAAAAAAAAAAAAATTTTACTTTATCTGCCATTTGTAAAAATAATTCTGCTCTCCTGAGAGGATCTTGTTCTTGGAGTGGAGACAAATCACAATTGTTTTCATCAATAGCAGTTAATAAATAAGTAAGTGCCTTTGAATCTTTAAGATCTGTTGTAAAATTATTAATTCTAATATCACACCCGACTTTCTCAAGTTGATAATTAAACCAACTTTTTAATAATTCCTCAGGTGGTGCATTCGATAAATTGATTTTTTTTCTGCCACCTTGGCCTTCTAATTGCTTTTTAAGTTTATCCAAATTTGGATTTGAGGAAACTTGCTTCATCAATGAAACCTTGACAACCTGCCAGGTTAAACCAAGAATTAAATGTTCTCTTTTTTCTAGAATATCTTCTGGTCCAATATTTACAAGTTTTATACCTAATTTTTTAGATGCTTGAAGAACAAGATTCAAATTGTTAATTAATTCAAATTTATTTAGCCTTGGCTTTTGAACAATACGCCTCATATTAATTGTTCCTTTAAAATATTTGTCAATGATTTTACTATTTTATTCGAGAAATATTTTTTTTTTTTTTTTTTTGTGAGTTTGTTATTTTGTTTATTTTTATTAAACAAAAAAAGAACGAAAAAGAACGAGAAAGAAGAAGAAAGTTTCAAGATTAAACGGTGACAAAAGGAGAAAAAAAAAATTTTTTTTTTAAATGAAAAAAAATAAAATAATCTTTAAAAAAAAAAAAAAAAAAAAAAAAAAAAAAAAGAGATAAAAAATTACGCAAAGAGGATCCCATCTCTAACTTCGTAAAAAATATCATCTCCGCGAGGATCAATTGGAATGATATGAGCTACTGACTGATCTCCCGCAAGAGAGTTATTAATGAAATCAACCAACCCCTCTTTTTCTTCTTGGGTATAGGAATGAACACCTCCTCCTTCACGTTTGATGGTGGTTACTTTTTTCACAACATTACCAAACTTTGAGGTTTTGATTTTTTTTGATTTTAATAAATACATCAATTGTACAAATTCTGGAAATTCGATTTCCCCATTACCATCAATATCAACTTCTTTGATCATGTTTTTAATATCTTCGGTACTTGATTTGTCCCCAGCCTTGTAAAGTTATAAAGAGAAAAATTTCGTGTAAGAAAGAAAAAAAAACAAACAAAAAATCATTTTTAATTAAAAAAAGTAAGCGAAAAAAAAAAGAAAATAAGAAAAAGTTTTTTTTCTTTTACCTTCACAAGAACACTCTTGATTTCTTTTTCAGTAATTGATCCATCGCCATCAACATCAAATATCTTGAAATCCTTAAATAATCTGTTAAGCTGGAAATTGGAAAATGCTTTTGAAGCCTCAGGACTTAGTTGTCGCCGAAACTGTGCCATTTTGAATTTTTTAGAAAAATCTAATTAAAAAATAGAAAAGACTTATTTGTAAGAAAAGTAAAGTCAAAAAGAAGAAAGAAAAAAACGAAAATTAAAAAAATAGAAGAAAATAATAAAAAAAATTAGAAAGATAAAAAAATGAAAAGATTTGTTACTTTTGCAAAACAAACTACCAATTTTTTTTTTCTTGTTTGGTGAACAACTAAGTTTTTTTTTTTAATTGAAAACAACTCTTAATTTTTTATTATCCCAAAAGGTTAATAAATTTTTTTACTCAAAAACCAAAATTTAAGGAGTTAAAAAATTTTGTTTTTGAGATAACGTGTGAATGCTTTGAATAAGGTGTACAATAAATTTTTAGAATTAAAAATATTGTTTTTAAACAATAGAGGATTTGGATTGCTTTTAATGAGTCCAACCAACGGCTTACTGTTTTTATTCAAAATTCTGTCTCGTTTAATTTGTTTATTATGACAAACTTGTTTTTTTTTGATTGTAAGAAATTTGAAAAGAATAAATTTATAAAGAGTACTTGGAAAAGGATTTTTTTAGATTTGAAAGTTACAAAACAACATTCTTCTTTTCTTATTTGGCTCTTAATAATAATATATTATTTGTTTCTAAAATTCTGAAACAGAAACTCCTGTTAATTAACCAACAATTAGTTTTTTATCTTGTATTACTGAACTTTCTCCAGAGTGTTACTCTCGTGATAAGACAAATTTCGGTAATTTTTAGTTTAAAAAAATCAAATCCTCAGGAAGAAGAGAGATTTTACAGAGATCAAATACAATTTTCAACTCAGTAGCCATGTTTACTGTTTGAGTTTTGATATTTGATGAAGTTAGTAAAGGATATTTAAAAATGCTAAATTTATTTTAACTGGTTCAGTTTAAAAAACTAATTCAATTAATATTATCTTTTGTAACATATATAACTTCACTTGAAAGTTCAACTCTTTAGTTTCTTGAGAACAATAAATGTCTGATTGTGTTTGAAAAATTATTGATAAAACTTTTTCATTTAGTTTTCATTTTCCTCCATTTTCCAATAAAAAACTTTCTCGAAATAGATTGAAAGTTTTTATCTCAATGTATTTGCTATGTCCCTTTTATAGAGTCTATTTTTGGTGAGCTAACAAATAATAGCCAAAGAATGTTGAATACTGTTAAATTCAAATTATCAAACTTTAAGGTTATCAAAGTTCAATAAGGTTGTTGAAAAAATATCGAAAAAGATTGCTTCTTATTGATTTTAGAGAGATCATGAATTTTTTAAGGAATATTTAATCTAATATTTTTGGGGCGATATTATTAAATTTCAATATTGGTCAAATTGGAATTTTTCATATTTTTGAAGAGTTTCTTGATTATTATTAAAAGTATAAAAGTTTTTAACAGTGTTTTATAATTGTGTAGATGAAAAATCAAAGGATTATTATACGATTGGTATATTTTATTTCATAAATTGTCGAAAATTGAAAATCTTGAAATCATAATTACTAAATATTTTTAAAAATTTGTTCGGTACCCAATTTTACCACAAAAAGCTAAGTCGGAATTTTTTTCCCTTAAAACAGGTTTTAAAAGTTTAATTGGTCTCAAATTATTTTTTTTTTCAAAATCCTTGACAAAATTTTCCACAGAATATTCTAACTACCCAATCCTACTCTAACAAACTCTAAAATACTCTAACCCACCTTAACATACCTTAACCCACCTGTAAAGTTTTTTTTTAAATATCCACAGTTAATATATTTCAATTTTATAGACTATTTAAAAAAAAAACAGAATTTGGACAATTATGAAATCTAATAATTCTCCCGTTTTGGGTTTGCAAGATAAAAATTGTTTTTTGCTTATTGGAAAATAACAGTAATTGAAATATACAATAACGAGTTTATTACACCCCGATTTTAAATACTGGAATTGTAGATTTAAATTAAAGAAAACCATTTATGGGTCTTATTTTTATTTTTTTTTGGTTATAAAACAGAGTCTTTTTTAGATTTGATAATTTTTTTTATTGAAAACTTAATATTTGCCCAAGTTCCTCAAAAAAATTTTTAAATATCAATTAAATTTTACTGTGGTTCCTATCCAAATGTGAAAAACTGTCAGAAATAAAGATTGTTTTTTGACAATAATAGAGGTTTTGATGATAACATACCTAATTAACGATAAAGTTACAAAAATTGCGATAATTTACATCAAATCGCAATATATCAGAAAATCACAATATATCAGAAAATCGCAATATTCAATATTATCGCGATAATATAACAAATCGTAATAGTCTATAAAAGTGCGACGATTATTAAAAAATGGTGATTAACAAGTAAATCGAGATATAATAGTTGATGGGTTTTTGGTATAATTGTGAAATATTTTTAACACAAATTGTTTTTTTGATCAAAAAATAGATAAGGTGAAAAAAAAGTTATTCTTTGAAAAAAAAAAATTCAAAAAAGATAACTTGATCCAATCAAGGATCAGATCAAAGAGTTTTTTTGTGTTTTCATTTTATTTGGTTGACAAACCAATTGATCCTTTTAGATCAATAACAATAAGAAATAAAGATAAATAAATAATTTCTCAGCTAATTGTGGTGTTGTAAAGTGCCTTGAATAATTAGCTTCTAAAACAACCAACACTTTCAACTTTTCTTAAAAGAATGTGTTCTTCAGTTAAAAATATTTTCAATATTCTCTAAAAGCTAAAAATGGTTGATAACTCTTCCAAAGATTTCACAACACCCAAACTAGATGATCCCCAATTATTAAGATTTTTTATACAATTATTATCTTCTTGTTCTTTTTCTTCTTTGATCATCTTTGTATTGGACATAAAACACAATTAGGGCTGATTGGTTTTTGTATGATCGATTACCCATAAGAAGGAAAATTATTCTTTATTCTTTTTAGGTTATTTAAAATTGTGAAGGTAACAACTCCATTTTAAGAAAAAAACATCTATCTTATATTCAAGTGTATACTTGAAATGGGTAATCATTAGTTTGATCATAAACTTTGTTTGAGATTGTATATTTGGTTAAAAAAAAATGAAAAGAAAAAAAAATTCGATTTACCACTATAACCAAACTTATTCACTTGTTAAAAGTTTTCTGTCTTTCAAAACTTTCAAACACTTTAAGACAGTTCACAGCCCTTACAAACACTTTCAAAGATTTATTAAAGGGGAAAAGCTTTGTAAAAGTCAAGATATTTTTATGAAAGATTTCGAAAAAAGAATTTTTCATTTTTTCGCGATAATGCAAATTACACGATAATGTTGAATATCGCGATTTTATGATATATCGTGATAAAGTTGGACTAATAGCTATTTTTTAATATTATCACGATTTTATTGCTAATACCATGATAATATATGTTATCATCAAAACCTTGATTATTCAACATGTTTTTTTATTTGTTCTTTAAATTCCATTTATTGGAAATGATTGAAATTCAATATTTTTTTTGGACTAATTTGGTAAAAAAAGTTAATAAAGATAGAAATATATATATCAACCCTAATTCCACTCATACAAAAAGTTATTTTCTCAACACCCCCAAAAAAAAAAAAAAAAAAAAAAAAAAAATATTGTCAATTTTTGTAAATAGCTACAAATGAAGATATAACAAAAAGAGAACCCTCAACACCTTAACGCTTTTGAAAGATAAAACTAAACACAATCCAAAACTGTTCTATTTTACCAATATAGAAAGTATTTCAAATTTATAATTATCTATTCAAAAGGGATCCTGAAAAAAGTTTTGAAATGAACTGATAAAAAGTAATAAAATAGTATTAAGGTTAATTAATAAAAGAAACCGTTTTAAGCTGGGTAAATGTAAAATAAAATGAAAAAAAAAAAAAAAAATTCTTATTCTTTAAACACTGATAAATACAAATTTTTTTTTTCAAGTTTTTACCACATTTTCCATTTTTATTAAATCTTTTAGCATAACTTTGATTTACAATTTTATTTATTTAAATTTTAAGAAAATTGTTAAAATTAGTGTATCTTCAAATTTATTTTTATCAAAAATTGCTTTAATCCTCATGTTAATAGAGTTACATAAAGTCAATCGAAATGATGATTGTTTTAAATAGTTATTATTTTTACAATTATTTTAAATAATAATAATATTTTTAATATTATTAATAAACAAGATTAACTATCTTTATTAACTCTAATAGATAATAAAATGACTTTTGAATATTTGATAAAAATTCTAAATTCAAGTTGAGGAATTCGAGAAGTGCATTAGGGTGACGTGGAGGGCCTATCTTTTCTTGGGGTTTTCTGTTTTATTTGTTAAGTGTTCTAGGTTTTTTTGGTGTTTCTATTTTATCAGTGAGGTGTTCTAGGTTTTTTTGAGGTTAGAAATAAACAGAAAATTTTAATAAATTTTTGGTTTATTTCAAAGATTCAAAAAAATCTAACGAAAATCAATATGATTTTCCACATAAATAGAAAACTCAAAAAAAGATAATGTGATTTTCCCTGATTCAGAAGAATCGAGTAAAATCATATAGATTTTACTCTATTCTTTTAAATCCTGGAAAAGAAAATTGAATTTTTCTTTAGTTTTTCTATTTTATTTAAGAAGTGTTATGGTTTTTTTTAATTTTTGAAATAAACCGAAAATTTATAAAATTTCTTTTTATTTCAAAAAGTAAAAAAAACTAAGGGTGGTTTTCAAGAATTCAATAGAATGGATTAAAATCTTTGAAATAACTCCATTCTTTTAAATTCTGTTAAACCTAATTTGAAGTGCCGCCAAGTGCCCAGTTTTTTTTTTTTAATTTAAGAAATAAACAGAAAATTAAATAAATTTTCTGTTTATTTCCCAAATTAAAAAAAACCTAGAGGCAAATAAGAGGAATTATAAACTCTTCCCTTAAATTACAATAAAAAAAATATATTTGTCATATTATTGATAATGATATTGCTTTGGGGCAGAAATTTGATACTTAAAATAAATGGAAAATTCTAATTTCAAAGAAAAAAGCACTTAAAGGGGGTGTTTACTAAAATATCTTAAAAAGAAAACTGGAAATCTAAATCAAAACAATTAACAACCTGGGATTTGTGTTCCGGGATTAGGCTTATGGGTAATTGTCTCAACCACTTTTTTTCAAAGTCTTTTTCACATTACGAAAAAAAAAAAACCAAAATAAGAGAAAATATGCTGATTTTTCCTTGTTCTTTTTCAAAGAATAAAACTTTGATACATGTACCAACACCAAAAAAACCATTTGAAATCCAATGAACATTAATTTTCAAATACAAAACCAGCCTTAAAAATCAACTCTTAAATAATAAATACTTTATAAAATACAATTATTTTCTAATTAATTTATGAAACATTTTATTTCAATTTTCAAAATGAATATTATTTATTAATGTTAAAATCAAATTCAAACAGTATAAATTTTATCTTTGAGTTCACTAAGGAAGTTTAATTTGTTGTCTAAAAATATCCTTTCTAAATGGTGTTGTCAAGATCTTTGGATTTTCTTCAAGTTAAAAAACAGAAAAATATTTTGGGATATGTGAACAAAAAATTTTCATTTATTAATTGGAAAATAATAATATCCACATATACTTATTTATTCTACTTATGAAAAAGTGGTTGAGAAAGTCCCTTAAAATATCACAGCATTAATTTAAATATCTAATTTTTCTCAATTTATTGGAAGTATTCAATCGAAAAACTTTTTGAGCATGATCCATTCAATTTTTATTCTTCATTTTTTTTACTTTTTTTCATTAATTTTTTAATAATATCTTCAAAATGGGTCGTATGTTTGGATCAGGAAAAGGTATCTCGCGCTCTGCCAGACCTTATAAAAAAACACCACCTTCATGGTTAAAAATCACACCAAAACAAGTAATTGAAGAAATCTGTAAAATGGCTAAAAAAGGTCTTACACCATCCCAAATTGGTATTCACCTGAGAGATCTTTTTGGTGTTGGACAAGTTAAATCAGTTACTTCAAATAGAATTCTTAGAATCCTTAAAGCTAATGGTACTCTTTCTACTTTTCTTTTTTTTTTTTTTTTTTTGCTTTTTCATTTTGAACAAAAAAAAATTAAAAAACAAAATGTTTTTTTCATTTTAAATTTCTGACGTATTAGGACTCGCACCAAAAATCCCAGAAGATTTATACCATTTAATTAAAAAAGCTGTTTCAATCCGTAAACATTTGGAAAAGAATAGAAAAGACAAAGACGCTAAATTCCATTTAATCCTTGTTGAATCAAAAATTTATAGAATCTCAAGATACTACAAAAAAACTAGACAACTCCCACCAAATTGGAAGTACTCCTCATCAACAGCCAGTGCTTTGGTACAATAAACAATGATTTTTACAAAGCATCAAATTCTTTTAATTTCTCTTTTTTTTTTTTTTTTTTATTTCTTTCTTTACTTTTCCTTTCTTTTTTCTTTTAGATTAATTAGAAACAAACAAAAAAAAACAAATAAAAAAAAAGTCTCCTTATCGTTTACTTTTTGATAAAAATTGTTAAAATCAATAAAAACAAAAACTTGTGTTTTTTTTTTGAATTTTTGTAACTTGGAGTAGTTTTTTGATCATCCTCACAGAGTATTTTTTTTTTTCACTTTTTTCACACAGCCCTAATCAGACTATTGAAACAAAAAGATCATTTCCCGTGTTTTGAATTTAGAGAATCATAAAAGGTCAATTGGTTTGTTAAAAGTATGAACAACTTTAATGAGGTTTGTGATTTTGGTTTTAATAAAGTTTTTCAGTTATGTATGATAGTTGTTACTTCTTTTGTTGGGTATAATTGTAAAAGTTTATTATTTGGGTTTTAATTTTCTTTTTTGATGATGTTTTACAAGTCACAAAAAGAAGAAAGACTAACCGCAACAAGAAAAGTATTTTTACAAAAGGCATTTGGGTGTTTTGTTTTCAAAAAAAAAAGAATCCAATTTTTTCTTTTTTCCTTGAAAAGCCTTTCTTGTTTTTTGTAAAGGAAATTGAGAATTGGTATTGCGTCTTCAAAAAACAAAACTTATTCCTCTCTTTAATTACTTTCTGAACAATCCAACAGATAAGCAAAAATATCAACAGAATAAATATAATCAAATTATTAATAACCTTGTGGATTTACCAAATAGTTAATAGGTTTTAATTTTTAAATTCACTCTCTTTTCTGAATTCACAATAGGAAGACAATTGTTTAGAAAATGATTTTCATTTTTTTTTGTTTGCCTAAAATCTAAAAAGTAAAATTTTTTTGTTCAAAAAGAAACCTCATAAAAAAAACACAGAAACACCTTATTAAACACTTTTTTTTTTTTTTTTTTTTTAAATTTTTTTTTGTTACTTCTTTTTTTTTTTTTTTTTTTTTTTCATCAAAACTTTTATAAATAACAAAGTTTTTTAATACATAAATGGAAAACTTATCTCAAGAACAAATTACTGAAAAAGCCATCATCTACTCCGCTCTTATGCTCCATGATGATGAAATCAAAGTAACTTCTGAAAAGATCCAAAACGTTCTCAAATCAGCTAACATTCAATTCGAAAGCTACATGGTTGATATGTATGTTAGATTTTTTGAAAATAACGAAATTGGAAACTTAATCAGTTCTGGTGGTTCAGGTATGCTTTTTTCAAGATCTTTTTCTTTTTTAATTTTTCTTTTTGCTTTTAAATTAAATTTTTTTTTTTTTTTTTTCTTTTTCCTTCTGATTTTTTTTTTTATATTATTTTTTTCCAAACAAACACTCATACTAATAATTATATTTCATTAAAGTCGGAACTGTAACTGCAGAAACAAACACTGCTGACAAAAAAGAAGAAGAAGAAGAGCCAGAACCAGAACCAGAGCCAGAATCAGAATCCGAATCCGATGACGACATGTTTGGTGGTGGACTTTTTGATTAATTCACATGATTCTTTTTGAACAACAAAGCTATTTTTACCAATCCAAAAAGACAAAAAAACAAGATCAAAATCAGAAAACATTAAAGTAAGAGAATTTTATATTTATTAAAATGAATTATGAACGATTCTTTCTCAAATAATTAGAGAAATACAGATTAAATAATAAAGACAAACCTTTGAAAAACACTTTTCTCTTTTGTTTTTTTTTTTTTGAATTTTTATCCAATTTTATCTTTTTGTCAAAATTTTATTTTTCTTGTTTGTTGAGGGTGCTTTTACAAAACTTGGAAATTTTCAACTTTGCCAGTTTATTTTTTCGAATGATATCAAATTGGATCGGAATTTTTTTAAAATAGAATTCTTTAAATACAAAACAAACAAAGAACAACGTGAAAACAACCACTATATTTTTCGAGAGAAAATGAAAAATACTTTCGCCAATTAAGGCTCAATGTGAAAAAATGGAGTTAATTGTCAATATACTTTTGATAATTTTATGGTTTAATAATTGTTTTAAGGGAAGGTGTTCCAAATGAATTCTTCAGACACATTATATAAAAACCATTCTTTTATATTGATGTTGGTTAAAGTATTTAGAATCTTTTGTCAAAGATTAAAATAACTTTTGAAAAATGGAGTTTTTTTTTTTTTTTTGTTCGAAAGTTAATACCCATGAAAAACAAAGTAGTAATTAAGAGTGGTATTGATTTAATGGGAAACTATTAAAATTTACTAGTAATGAGTGTAAATATTCATAACTAATTTAAGTGAGTTACTAATTTGGAACACTTCTTCTTAGATATATTTCTAAGTGCATGGACAGTGTAGTTTTAGAGTAAAACAAAAATTAAAAAACTAAAAAAAAAAAAATATTTATTATTTTTAGTTCTTCTTATTTACTTTTAGATTTTTTTTTTTAATTTAAGAAATAATCCGAAATTTTATTTAATTTTCTGTTAATTTCTCAAATTAAAAAAAAAAAAAAAAAACCACTGCTAGCCTTTCTGGAGTTTACTGTTTATTTGGAAACTCATTATATTTTACTTTTGAAATTAAAAACCTGAAGAAAACTAACTTTATATTTTCCAGTTTTTAAAAGAATTGAATAAAATCTAAGATTTTACTTTATTTTTTTGAGTTTTGGAAAACCTAGGCACTTTATGGCTTCCCACAGCACATTTTATTAACCTTTCTTGAGTTTTACACTCGTTCTAAAAATGGATTGATTTTCCAGAATAAAAAAGAGAACCAACATTAGCTTTTCGAAAATTTAAAAGAATTGGGGAAAAATTCCTGATTTTTCATTTTATTTTGAAACCTGAAAAATCACCGTTAAATTTTTTTTTTTAATCTAAGACTATATAATAAAATATTTTAAATTCAATTTAATTTCTTAAATAAAAAAAAAACACCATTAATTTTCTAGAGTTTTCTGTTTTTTTTTTGTCAAATCAATAGATTTTGCAGGTATATAAAAAAAAAAACCAAAAAAAACCTAGGCATTTGACCATGTTCTATGTCATTTGAAGGTGTCTAGTGATACCCCCTGACTTCCCAAATTTTTATTTAGAAAATTTTTCAATTACCTAAAAATAAGTTTATTTCACAATAGGGCTAACAAATATGATGTATCTTTTTTTCTAATAATATCAATAATAATAATATTATTATTATTTACTATATTAGAAATATAATACAGTCCGTTCTACTTTTAAGACAGAAACTTTCAACTAAATTTAAGGAACAAAAAAAATCTTAAATTAAAGCAAATTTGTTGAAATTTTGTTAAACACAAATTAAATTACTACCATTTGAATTTTGTGCCTACATTTTGAGATTTTTTTTGTTCCTTAAATTTAGTTGAAAGTTTGTATCTTAAAAGTGGAACTGACTGAATTTTTTTTAATCCAGATATCCAGATTTTACTATTATTTTATTAGGTTAGATAACATGATAAAAAACAATTTTAATTTATTCTCTTGATAAAAATACAAATACACTTTAACCAATCAAAATAAAAGGAATTTGTAACATGTTTGAATAATTCTCTTGGAATATACACCCCTAAGAAAGATATTTTGTATTTTTTTAAGAAAAAAACACAATTAAAAAGTCTTAAAAAAAAACAAAAAAAAAAAAACAGTATCTGTCAAATCTAAAAACTGTAAATTTCAATAACATAAAAGATCAATTTTTTTTTTTTTTTTTTTTGATCACTGTAAAATTCAAAACACTGAAAATTACAAAATTAAAATGAAATTCAATTTTTTAGTTCAATTAAAAACATAAGTATAAATTCGAAAACAAACCATCATTTTGAAGAATAATATATAAAATACTAACCTTTATTGAATATTCGGCATTTGTAGATTTGGAATGTTTAAACCATATTAATATGAGAAAGAACAACCATTGCTAAAATTCAAAACAACCCAGAATCTGGCAAATCAATAAAGAAATCGACCGAAAATCAAAATATCTAATTTAGTTTTATTACCCCTTGAGAAATAATAAATTTATTATAAAACATACAGACCAAAATTCAAAATTTTTGATATATCATTTCAAATTAAAAAAATAACACAATTAAAATTAATTTGGAAAGGATTTTAATTTTACCAAAAGATTTTTATCATTTTATTTTGTTCTTGAGTTTTTATTTTCATTTTCATTTTTTGAATTACAAAACTTGTTTCGTTGGATCAAAAAAATTATTTTCAATGATTGATATTAGGCCCAAGTTGAGTTCTTTTCAATAAATACATCAAGTAAAATCCGATGGTGAGATCAAATCATTTTATCGATCAATATTTGTTAACGAAATTTCCAAAAATTTACTAATACTATTTTTTTTTGGTTTGCTCTATCTCCAAAAATTTTGGAAACCCCGATGATTTTTGACAGTTATTTTTTTATTTGTTTTTTATTTTGTGAATATTGGAAATGATATAAATAATTGCTAACATTTCAATTAGTTAGTATTTTAAAATGTGGTATTTCTACTATATGATTTATTTAATATAATTTTTTTTTTCAAAAATTGAATTTTGGTGTGTTAAACATTTTGAATTGTGTGTTAATTATTTTCCACCAACACAATTTTATTAAAAACAAAATATATAAAGAAGCTTAAAAAAGAAAGTATAAATAGAAAAAAAGTAATTTATTATTATTGTTATTATTATTATTATTATTATTATTATTATTATTTATTTATTTTAAAAATATGAATTAAGAGATAATATTAATAAATTTAACAATATTTTTATTAATATCAACACCAAATATAATATACATACATACATATATGCATACACATATACATATATACATATATTATTATTATTAAATTCTTTTTAAAAAAGAATATAAAAACATTTTATTCATAATATTAATAAATATTATTACTTGAAATAAAGAATATTTATACACTAACACATGTTGTAAAAATTATAAATTACTATTATATTGCGTGAAAGCAATGTTTTTGACTGAATTAAAAACAGTATAAATTTCGTCTGTGTCTGTGGCACAAGTGAAATGAGGATAGATTTTTTTTTTTTTTGGATTATTATTCAAGCTTATAAATTTATTTTTTATAAATTCTGATGTTTCTTCAAAAGAGTTACCGCCATTATAATCATTAAAGCAAACACTAAGATCTGTGGTTTTGATTTTTTCCCTGAATACATCTGTTTTATTGAAAATTAAAATTATGGAAGTATCAGAAAAAAACCTTGAATTACAAATTTCATTAAATAATAATAATGATTCTTCCATTCTGTTAATATTTTCATCTTCAAATAATTTTTGATCATATTCCCCAATCGCTAGAACAAAAAGAATCGCAGTTACACCAGAAAAGCAATGTATCCATTTTTTCCTTTCACTACGCTGCCCACCCACATCGAAAAACCTGAATACAAAATCTTCATGTTTTACAGTTATTTGGAGAATACCAGTAGTTCTTGACCTTGAATGTAGAATATCATCCACATTTGGAATATATGTTGATTTTGCTATCCGTGGAATGGAATTTAAAAAACTATTTGTGATTATAAATACATTTAAAAAGTTTAAAAGACATTTTTAGAGAAAAGTATATTATTATTATTAATATTAATAATAATAATATTATTATTATTATTATTATTATTATTATTATTATTATTATTATTATTATTAATATTATTTTATTAAAGATAAATCTGATTGCAGTTTTAATAAAATCATATTATTATTTTTAAGAGTATCAAAAATTGAATAGTAAAAAAATAATTGAACAGAATCCGTTGTTTATTCTTTCTATGTATATAAAATAAATCATAAATTAAATAATTTACAAATATTCATTTAAAAAATTTGGATATACTACTTCAACTAATTTTAGTTTTCTTTATTATTTTTTAAAAAGCAATCAACAAATAAGATAGTTTTATTTATAGATTTATCAATCAAAAGAAGAGAATAATTAAAGAAAAAATTTTCAAAATCAAAAAAAAAAGTACAAAGAAAAATACAGAAAACATTAAAATGTGAAAAAAAATATAATAATAATATAATTTGTATCAAGAAATTCTAAATTTCCCCACTTTCGTTAGTTATTTTTATTATTATTTACCATAGATACAAAATCTATCGATTTCATATATAAAAAAAATCAAAAAATAAAAAACTTCATTATTCTTTTAAATTCAGGAAATACTGCACTACAAGGAAAAAAATAAATTCTGAAAATTAAAGTTAGCCAAAACTACATATTGAATTTCAGTTATACATCTTTTATAAATTATTTTTTCAAAGTTATGATAATTTTATGTAATAAAAAAAGGATAGCTATTAAACTCATTAAGATACGAATATCGCCCCCCCCCCTTTCAAAATTACGGACTTTAGAAAAAAACTCCTATTTTTAGGGTATTTTTTTTTTGAAATTAGTTGCAATGAATGAACTTTAGATTGAACGTTAAGAAAGAAAAAAGAATAAACGTTAAAACAAGTTGCAGAAAAAAATCGGGAATATACATAAAAACCCAAACATGGAAAAATAATAAAATGATAAAAAATATTCCAAAAACAGAAAAAAAATCATTTTTGCAATTTAATTTAGCAATATCTTTTGAAAGAAATATTTGATTTTATTTTAAAATTAAAAAATATGATAACTTTTAGGCTTTGAAAAAAAAAAATTCAAATAATCTCTTCACCAATTCAAATAAAAATTTCAATAATTTTACATTTAAAAATGAAAAAAATATTACTTAAAAATTTCATTTTTTTTTTCAATTCCCATTATATTTAATAAAGTTGTAAACTTTTGATGAAAATTATTATATATAATAATGTTTATTATATGAGTGTATTTCAAAAATACAAAATTTAGAGATTTTTTTTTGAAAAAATTTTCCGGGTTATGTTATGTAATGAAGTTTTTTATTTGATCAAGTTTTTTTAATCCAATAAGACGGTTGTTGAATTTTCTTAAGTTCTCTCTTTATTTGGAAATTAATAGATTTTCAGAATAAAATAGATAATTCGAAGAAAACTGCCTTTAGCTTTTTTTTAATTTTTGTTTTGATTGGAAAATCAATAGATTGTCCAATCAAAACAAATAATAATAAAAAAAAAAAAGTATTATTTTTTTTATAATTAAAAAAAATGAGTAAAATTGTTGATTTAACTTAATTCTTTTTAACTCCGAAAAAGCTAATAGTGGTTTTCTTGAGGTTTTCTGTTTATTTGTGAAGTTTTCTAGGTTTGTTTGTGATTTTCTATTTTATTTATGAAGTGTTCTAGGTTTTTTTAACTTTTCTATTTTATAACGAAAATCTATTGATTTTCTAAATAAATAGAAAACTCAAAAAAACCTAACGAAAATCATTAGATTTTAGAGATTAAACAGAAAACTTTAGGAAATGCCCCGTTAGGTTTTTTTTAATTTTAGAAATTAAAAGAAAATTTATTAAAATTTTCTTCTTCTTTTTTAAATTAAAAAAAAACCTAGGCACTATATGAAACTTTTTGTATTAACAAGGGGAGGAATAAATCCCACATGAATATTATATATTAAAAAAATTATTTACACAAGGATTAAAAAATTTGATATTTCATTGTATTTAGTTTTTTGAGTTTTTTTTTTTAAATTTTACAGAATAGATTAAAATCTATGCTTTTTATTTTTTTTAGTTTTTTCCCTGGCTGAATTTCCTTTATATTGATAAGAAGAGTTACAAAGGTGAAAGATAAAGTTGCTATTTGCTAATACTGAAATGCCAAAATGAAACACGAAAGTACGAATGACTCGAAAATGAAAAAGATAACATAAGGGCAAAAACATAAAGGGAAAAAGCGAACTATTCAAAAAAGAAAAAAAGAAACTACAGTCCTTAAACAACCATTACCCAAATGAACATTCATGATCACTTATCAAACTAAACTAACAAAAAGTACCATGTATGCGATTTTGGGTCTTCTTAATTAAAAGGTAGCATTGTTTTTTTTTTTTTTCATTTTTTCATTTTTTACCAATTGTTGATTTTCAACCCTTTTTAAATTGCATTTTCTTTCTCTAAACCAAAGTTTTTTTCTTCTCAGTTTTCTTTTTTTCTTATCAAATTTTTGTTTTTAGGTTTTTCAACGATAAAAATAATTTGCGTGTGTTACTTCCCATAATAATCGTGGGATCTATGATTTTACGCTTAAATTCCCTTTCAGAAATTTAAGTAAAAGTACACTTAGAGTGTAATTTACACTTTTTCAATAATAACAAGATATAATATAGATTTTTTTCTTAAACATGCTTTTTCAAAAATTTCATTTTTTCAAATTGATAATAAAATTAAAGTGAAAAAAAATTATT
Organism: Anaeramoeba flamelloides; assembly: GCA_027625915.1. Taxonomy (NCBI): domain Eukaryota; family Anaeramoebidae; genus Anaeramoeba; species Anaeramoeba flamelloides. The sequence continues at coordinate 1,595,255 of JANTQA010000026.1, forward strand.
TTACAGCAATTTCAAATTTAAGGCACAAACTTTGAACGAAATTTAAAGCACAAAAAAATCTCAAATTAAGGTATGAAATTTTGAATTTTTTTTTTTTACAAATGATATTACTAGAATGCGAATTTTGTGCCTTAATTTGGGATTTTTATTGCCTTAAATTTCGTTGAAAGTTTGTACCTTAAAAGTGGAACTGATTGTATTAAAATTTTAGATAATTTTGTAATTGTGGACTAGATTGGGATTATGTTATGGTTTGCATTATTTGTGGCCAATACTGTGAAAATTTGGTGGATTTCCAAATCGTCACATTCTTGTGGAAATGATCACTTTAATATAGTCTCTGATTAAATGTTTCGTTTGGGCTTTAAAAAAAAAAATTACTTTTCAATTGATTTATTCTCAAACAACGTTTTATTTTATTTATTCTCATTAAATTTTAATTGGTTGATCTTTCATTACATTTTTGGTGATAGTTTTGCTTCCAATTTACCAAAAGTCGATTTTTTACAATTTCCTTTTTTCTTCAAAAAGAATTTTTTCGATTTTTGAAAGAGCAATTTTTAATCAAACTCGAATTTCTGAGTTTTTTAACGCCAAGGAATTGTTTATTTCATTTCTCATCGAAAAGAGGTTATGAAATTTTGATATTTTTTATTTTAAATTTGATCCATAATTCTTATTCATTCTTATTAATTCTTTACAATTCTTTTTTATTTGAAACCAAAAAAAAGTGGTTTTTACAAAAAAAAAAACAAAAAATTGAATTTTTTTGAAAAAATAATTTATTTGAATCTGCAAGATCAAAGATCGTCAGAACCTTAACCAAAACGAAAGGAAGGAATTTGTAATATATTCAAAGAATCCGTTTGGAGTGTACACTCTTTACATCCCAAATATTCTAACTTTATTTATAGAAATTTAATTTGATACTTTGCGAAAATGTGCTGTTGAAAAAAAAAGATGCGTCGAATTTAAAAATTTCATTTTCATCAGTTTCAAAGCAACCCCAAAGAGAAAAATAAAACTGATAAAAAATAAAGGGGAAAATGATCTGTTGAGAAGAACTGTTCTGATCGTTTAAAATTAATTTTTTTTTTTATTTTTTCGTTTGGCACATCAACGAACAAGTATATCCAATCTCAAATATCCACTCACAAAGTTTATAATCAGAGAGAGAAACATTTTGACGAATACTAAAAAGAACTTTTAATTGTTTTTTTGTTTCCTTGTTGTTCTGATCTGTTGAATTTTGGAAAATAAAAAAAAATTTCTATTTAAATTAAAATTCGGGTTGGAACAGTTTTCTGAATTTATTGATTTAGCGAAATACAATTAGAACAATTTTTCAGTTGGTGTGATGATAACTGGGCACCACACAAATTACAAGCACCTTCTTTTTCAGAAAGGTAATTGTGAAATGGGTTAAATGAAATTCAGAAACAAGAGTAGAAAAAAATTGTCAAATTATTGAGAATTTATCATTTTTGAAGATCATAATTCAAATAGAGAAAAGAAAAAAAAACAATACCGTTGTTGGCCTTTGTATTGAAACACAACAAACGAACAGATGAATTGTTGTTGCTGTTCAAGTTTATGAGACAAAAAAACAAAAAAAAAAAAAAAAAAAAAAAAAGGTTTCAAAAAGAAAGAATGGATTCTGGTAAAGAATCAAACGAAAAAAGGATTACTATTTGGCTGTGTCATAAAGTTGAAATTCTGAAGAACGAAGAAACACCTTTTGTATTGAAGGGTCTTTCCATAGTTTGTAGATTGCTTTTAATTGGTTAATTGGCAATTTTTTGATTTTGTCTGGTAATTGAAGGATCAACAAAGAGAGCTTTTTGTTTTTTTCCTCCAATTTGTAGTCCATCGTGTAGGACGCTGCAATTAAGGTTTGGATCGAATAAACAATATTTTGATATATAATTTCTTTGTATCTATTCCTTTCTTCAATTGTTCGAAAAGCCTTGTTAAAAATAATTCTGATCTGCTTGACAATCGTTGATTTTCCTGAACCACCTGGACCTATATAATATTTTCAATGTGGTTTCAAAGCAATATAAAAAAAAAATTATTGGGAATTATCAATAAAAAAGGATGGAAAACCAATTTTTTAAAAAAGAAAACAAGACATAAGTGAGCGTTTATTTTTTTTCAGAGAGTTGGTTTTCTTTTTGTTTGCCAGATCGATTGCTAAGTTTTGAAGAAAAAAAAAAGAAAAAATGCTCAAGCAAGCAGACAAACAAACCTAGCAGTAATAGCTTTGCTTCATTCGTTTTGTTTCTCGTTTCTGTCAACTCAATCCCACCTTCTTTCAGAGGTTTACTACATACACAACCCATAATATTTTTGAAAAGTAATTAAAAGCAAACAAGTTTCTAGAAAATGATGGATCTATTTTTGAAAATCAAATTAGGCATTATTTTTAAACCAATTAAAGATTCTTTTTACTGTTTTCTTAAATGGATAGTTGTGTTCAACAAGTGTTGTTTTGACTTTGACGTGGAATTCATTTTCACAAAAATCTTTTTAGTTAGAGAAAAAGAAAAACTCTTTGAACAATAAGCAATTAATGTAATGAAAAAAAAAATCTTGTAATAAATATAATTGTCTAATAACAATCAAAAACTCGCCAAACTTTGTGAAATATGATCCACCTCTAAAAACAATACTGAAAAACGATAAAAGTTTTCGAAAACAGCGTCAAAAAGTGGCATACAATTTTACATTTGAGTTGGACCGAATTATTATTTCAAAAAAAATCATGTTTCTTTTTGAAGTGTTTATCTTTCGCGTTTTTTGAGAACTAGATAATTTTCTTCTTCATTTTTTTCCCTTTTCAAATGAGTTTTTGTTATCTCAAGATTTTTACAAAATATTTTCTTTATCAAATTTATAAAGGATAAAAAAACCTCAAATTAGACTAAATAGAATTAAAGCGTTTTTATCCTAAAAGTAGACAATTATTTTTCATTTGAAGGAAATATAAACATTGGGAAATATAAAATACTGATAAATTGCAATTTATATTTGGAAATTTTTACTTGATATTCCTTTTTGAAATTTTTATGCTCAAACTTTGAATAAAGCATTTTAGAAAGTTAAGTGTTAAGAAACACTCTAAAATTGGTTGGTCTTCAAATTATTATTACAACTGGACATTTTGATAACAAACAGTTTGAAGATTTATTAAAATGGAAATTGAACCCAAAATTTATTGAAATTTATTAGAATTTATCAGTAAGTAAAATTTAATTGTTTTTTTAATTTTTGGTTTTTTTTTTTTAAATTGAGAATGCAATTAAACTTTTTTTGTTTTTGTGTTTTTTTGTTATTGAGGATCTATGAAAGTTTTTTTTTTTTATTGATTTTTCTTCCAATTAATGATCCAAAGAATTGTTTTTTTATTTTGGGATTTTTTGAAAATGATACATCTAATGATTTTTTTTTTCTTGTTTGGATTTGTGAGATATTTTTAAATTTTTTTTCAACGAGATTACCTGAATTTTCTTGGAATTTAAGTTGGTTGAATTATTAAAATTTGAGATAGAATTTTAATTATGCTAATTTGATTTTAATATTATTTGTGGTTTTTTATTTATCAATATTTAATTTAGTGTTATTATTTTAAACCTAGGATCAATTTTAAGGTATCAATATTCAAGGAAAATTAAGATACAAAAAATTCAAATTAAGAAATTTTTTGGATTTATATTCTTAAAGAGAATATTTTGTACTTATATTTATAACTTTTTTTTATCTTTAACATGGTTGAAAATTTGTATTTTAAAAGTGATATTGATTGTATAGTTTATTGATTTTAATTTTTTTGAATAATTGGGCCTAGTCTCGTAAAGTGTTTTAGAGTGTCAAGTTTATTAAAATTTAAATAATAATAGAAAAAAAAATAAAAGAACTTGTTTTTTGATTTTTCAAATGAAAAAAACAACCAATGTCGCTTTTTGGAGTTTTTTATTTTATTTTGAAAACTTATTTTTAACCACACAAAATAAAATCAAAAAAAAAAAAAACTAATTTTAACCTTGAATAAAAACGATGAGAACCAAATCAAAAATTATAGTCAACAATTTTAAAACACTCAATAGGCTAGAGAACTTTCCAATTCGTTTTATTTAACTATTTTTTTTAATTCTCAAATTTTCTAGATCAATTTTTTATTTTTTTCAGTTTTCTGATTTCCGATGAATATTTTCAAATTCCTTTTTTTACATAAAATGATGAAAATTAATTAATCAAAACATATATTTTTTACTTTTTGAATGCTTTTAATATTCCTTTATACATTATAAATCAAAAAGAATCACTTTTAAAGACATTTTTATAAAGAATTCTTGGAAAGTGAATATTTAATAAAATTAATTTTGTTTTTGATTTTCAATTCAAATTTCAATTTTTTTAAAATCTATTATTACGAAATCAAATATTTCTACTTTATATAAAAGTCGACTTAGTAAATGTCTTTAAAAATTGAATTTTTAACACATTGGTAAACCTTTTTTTATTATATTATATTGATTATTTTTGAAATTGTACATAACTCTGTCAATGTCAATATTTACAAGAGTTTTTTTTATTTTTTGAAATTTCAATAGAAATTTCTAAATTCATTTCCAATTGTTTTAATTTAATATCTTCCACATTATTTGGAAAATATTTCAAAATCATGTAATAATTTTAGATATTTATTCTGATTTGGTGATTTATATTTTATAAATTAACCTTGAATAAAATAGTAGATCATTGATAAACAATTCAATTAGTATTTATAGTGATTCAACCTTTTATAAGAAAAAAAAGCCAATAAAAACAAATTATACCTTGAAAAATGAATCCACTTCAATTAGATAATTACACACTCTGAATAATAAGTGATTATTTTTTATTTTAATAATTGATTTTTATGAATTTTTTAATTGAGTAATAACTGACTGAAACACATTTAACGCTAAAATATATTTGTCTATATATTCGAACCAAACAAACATATTTTCTTGTCTGTCTTTTTTCTTTTTTTTTTTTTTAATTAATTTTTAGTTTTTGATATTTATTTAATAAAGGTTAAATCGTTATTCTAGTGTCTATATTTTTATACAACCTAGTTATACAATGATTTTTTGAGAAATAAATCCTAATAATCTTGGATCCATAGATTCAACAATTTTAAGGAAATATTGTGAGTTTTTTTTTTTTTTTTATTATTTCAGATTGAAAAGATAATTAAATGATATCTTTTGATATACTTTTCTACAACTGAATAACAATGGTACTTTTTAATTAGATTTAATATTTTTCTCTGAAATATCAAGAAACCAATTTTAAAAATATTTGTTTTTGTATTGTAATTAAAAATTTTATAAAAGTTAAATATAATCGAGTATTTTGAATCTTATTGATTTCATTTATTCTTTATTTCTAAAATTTTTGGAAAATTTGAAAAATGTATTTCATTGGGAAATAAATAATTTCAAATTTTAATTTTATTGTTATGTCTTAACTGGAAAAATTTATCTTGAAAATTAATATCATTTTCTATTTTTCAAACTTGTTTTTGTGTGTTGATATAAAAAATATAAGCCAAATTTCAAAATTAGTGGCAAACTTTATTATTATTATTATTTTCCTGTTTTTTTTCTATCAAATAATAAATTGATTATACTATATTTTTATTTATTAATCTCCATTGGATATTATCTCTAAATACTTTAGCAAAATACATTATTATTCAATAAAAAAAAACAATTATACAAATTTTTTCTGATGAAAAATCTGCCCCTATTTTTGAAATTTTGCTTATACATATTTACCTCAACACACAAAAACAAAAACAATTTATACTGAAAAAATCCAAATTTAAAAGAATTTATGTATAAGGGATTAATTTCTACCAAGAAGAAGCCTAAGATCAAAACATTTTTCTATTGGATATAAATAAGATTAGTTTATCATGGTTCTAATGCCTCTAAAAAGAAATTAACTGAGTAATATTTTTTGATCTCATCCAATAAAAAATGACTCGTATTAGTAAAAAACGCAATAATTTTGGAAAAAATCAATATTTCACCACAAATTCAAGGATTAAATTATCAATATTATGACCCCAAAGTTGTAAAATATCTTTCTTGAATTTGTGACTGAATGTAGATTAATTGCTTAAAAAATTCAATTTTTTTAAAAAAATTAAATAACAAATCATTGTAATTTTTTGACAAATTATTGCAGAAATATTGGAAATATATTGATGTTGCAATTAGACCAGTTCAAAAAAGAAACACAACCAATTGTTAGTTGGATTTTTGATGTTGATGATTAATGAATTAATCTTGGAAATTAAATAATTTGAAAAGATAGTTATTTTTGAAAGTTCTAAATAGGAATTATTACGACTTGGTATACTCTTATTTTGGTTTCTATTTTTAGATTTGTTCAAAGGAATTTAAAAAAAATATCCTCAATGATAATTTTTAATGGTAATCCTTTCAAAAAATGTAATAATTTATTGTGCAATAAGATTTATAATAGATTTATTCGAAACTATTTTAGACACGACTCACTAATATCATTTATATCCAACTATTGCATACTTTGATTAAAGAGAAATCTATGATGACTTAAATACCTTTATTGAAAAATTAAACAAAATTTATTTTATATTTTGGATTTATGTAACATTTGATTATCTATTGCAATTTCTGTTTCATATGTTATTTAACATTTTCATCATATATTTTATTGAAGATTAAACCTTAATTAACATTTTTTTTTTTGTTATACTTCTTTAAAAATTCTAGAATTGTTATTTAACATTTCATTCAAAATTCCCATTTTTTAAAAACATATCAAACAGATTAGAAAATTCTCTGTAATTTAGGTTAGAATAGTAAGCACAACTCTTAACTACCAAATCCTGGCTTTAATCCACCCACTTAACCTAACATTACCCAGCCCCCCTTTTAATTTTCAAATATTAAATAAAAAGTTAAATAAAAGTCCAATTAAACTTCAAATTATACAATTTTAAACTTGGCATTTTTTCAGTATAATTTTACTTTTTTGGCCAATTCCTATCCTTGATTTATTTTAACAAGACCAAAAGAGAAGTTTGAAAAATACAACACACTACCAATATTTAACATAAAATTTTCCAAATTAAGTCATCATTAAATAATCTAAAATTAAAAAATAATTATATTTCTCGTAAATATTCACAATATTCGTATTTTTTCTATAAAAATTTTAAAAAACTTAAATCAAAAAATAGGAACCCCTTTTACACTTTTGGTATTATTTGTTAATTTTTTCAATCACCCAAAAATTAATTTGAAAAAAAAAAAAAAACGCTTTAAAAACAAAATAAAAAAAAATCTTTTTGATTCAGAACATTTATAATTTTATTTATTAATTCCATTTCTTATTTGTTTCCAAAAAAAATAATAATCAAAATTATCATTAAACAATGATAATATCATTCAGATAATTGAGTATTCATTTAAAAGTATAAATTTGAAAAATAAAACAAATAAATTGATTTTCCAAATATTATTATATTTGAATTAATATGATTAAAAATTATATTATTTAAGGGATTATTAAATTATCTATTTTATTTTTTGTAAAGAATATCATCAACTCTAAGAATCTATTATTTAAAGAGAGAATAGTTAATAAAAATAAGTAAAGTGAAGAAAAAAGAGAAATAAAGAAAAATTTAGTAATTAATACAATAAAGTTTAATCATTAATTATTATTATTATTAATAATAATAATAATAATGATAATGAACAAAGAAAAATTGGCTGTAAATTAACTTACACCACCAGTAAGTTCAGTTGCTAAACTTAATGCACTTGAAGATACAAGGAAAGGTTGTATTACAGAATCTTTCCACATATCTGAAATGACACCTTTTTTTACATTTAATCCCATTTTTTTGTTTCCTTTTTTGTGTTCGTTGTATAATTCAGTAACAACATTGATAGAACGTAATCCTGCATTTTCTGATAAAGTGTATGGAATAATTTCTAATGCTTCAGCATATTTCATGACACACATTTTTTCTTCTCCTTTTAATGTTTCTGCCCATTCACGTAATCTATAAGAAACTTCCATTTCAGGTGCTCCACCGCCTGGAAGTAAAAATCTTTTTTTGTTTTAATTATGAATCAATAATTATAAGAATGAATATAGAATTTAGAAAATTTATATGGAATAATTAATAACAATCAAAAAATCTTGTGATAAAAGAAACAAAAAAAAAGAATTTTCAAAAAATTTTTTTTTTGAAAGAATCTTTCAGTAAAAAAAACAATAGTCAATTCAAAAAAAAGTATAATTGAAGTGTAAACGGAAAATAATTTTTTTAAAATTCTGCCAAATTAATCTTTTTTGAAATTGCTTAAAAAAAAAATAATAACACACACACACACACTACCTCTATAACCCATTTCCTAAAAAGCCGGAAAATTTTATTTTAGTACATCTTTATTAAACTAAATTCCAATATAACTATCTAAATATCCAAAGTTATTATACGTCATTAATTAATTCGTCATAATACTCCAATTTGTTTGTTTGTAAGATATTACCTTAAGAAAAGATAAAAGTTTATGATCTAAATTTTATATGTGATATTTTTTCAGTGTGAAAATTGGTGGTTATTTTTTTAATTTTGATCGGTCAAAATTTTTTTACAAAGAGATTTAATCTTGATAAATTTTCCCAGGGAAAAAAAAAATACCATTAACTGTATTTTATTGTTTGGAAAAATTCTTTGGTTCTTATCATATTGCCATTTTTAATTGAATTTTATCGTACCTAATTTTGGAAAAAAAAAAGTGTTTAAATTATTTTTCATTTTTTTACAAATATTTTGATGAATATAAAACTATTTTTCAGTCATAGGTTCCAGGTTTAATTGATGAAATAAAACAAATTTCATTAGTTTTATCCAATATTCTGATCAAAATAAATTTTCAATTTCTTTGAAAATTAAAATTATTTATAATAAGATTCTCTATTTTCAACTTTTTTTTGCTTTTTTTTTTTTTTTTTTTCTTTTTTATTTTTATTTGGAAATAAAGCCAATTTGAAAAAAAAAAATATTAGAAAATAACAATAAACATTAAGAAAATTGTGGCTATGCATTTTCTTTTAAAAATTCATACATTTGACTATTTAAAAAAAATCTTCTCGTTATGAATTTTAATTTTCTCTGAAATCAAGAAATTGATAAATTTTGCATGAGAAGTTCCATTGATGTGGATATCAAAAAAAAGTGTTTTAACATTTATTTTTTTTTTCGAAAATTTATAGTTTGTTCAGGTATTTCTTTTTAATTATTGACTCTACTCCAAAGTTTATTATTTCTCTTATTTCTAAGCAATCTTACTTTGGTAGATTATTAAAAAAAAAAAAAAAGTGAATTTTCCATTTTTGGATGTTTCAGGTCTGAAAAAAACATGGGTTTTCTTGAATTAATAAGAATAGACGAAAATCTCTGGTTTTATAATCAAAATAATATTTTTTTTAAATAAAAAAAAAAATAACGATTATTCATGAAATGGAGTTTATATATATATATATATATAATTATATATATGAACAAGATAAAGATAAACAATCGAAATAATTACTTTTTTTTTACGAGAGAACGGATAACACATAAAGCATCATGAAGTGATCTTTCGGCTTCATCGAGTAAAAGTTCATTTGATCCACGAATTAATACAGAAACTGTTTTCCCTTTGTTTGGAACATCTGTGATTTGTACAAGTTTTCCATCAGATGTACCAATTTCTTGAACAAGTCCTGCTGATCCTAATTTTTCTTTAACAAACCCTTCGATGGATGCAATAGGTTTACAATTAAGTGTCTAAAAATTTAATAAAAAAATAAAAGATAATCACATAAAGTATTAAATTTAATGAAAAAAAAAAAAAAATATTTCTTCAAAAATCAACATAAATTGTAAAATAAAATTATCCAAGCTAATTTAATTTTTTTGAATATGAAAATTTTTATTGTAAAAAAAATATTAAAAATTACCTTTGAAATAAATTCGATTTCATCTCTTTCAATGTCTTTAATAACCATGATTTTTAATTTTGCAAGAATATGAAGTGCCATATTTGTTACTGCGTCTCGTAAAATTGATTTTTGGATTAATAATACATTACATCCTGTATCTTTAATTTTTTTACACATTCTAATTAAATATCTTCTTTCGTCACGCAACATTCTATCCATTTTATTATAATCGGTAATAACAAGTTTCATGTCCATCTATTAGTAAAAATATATTAATTGATTCAAGGTATTATATCAAGAAATAAATTTTTTTTTTTTAATGATCATTGGTTTTAATTATAGAGTTAAGATTTCAAAGAATAAAAAAATTAATCATAAAAGTTGGTGAATATATTTAAAAATCAAAGTATTCAATTGGAATTATATTCAAAAATAAAAGTGGAAAAGTTCTTTTAAGGGCAGTAAATAACATAAAAAAGGTTTTTAAAATCAGTTTAATATTCATGCTAAATAAAAAAAAAAAACAAACAATTATGTATATTTATATATAAATATAAATATAAATAATTCCACTTATTTAAATCTTTGTATAAAAAATTTACGGATTCATGAATCAAAATCCAAATTAAATAATAAAAGACTTATTATTAATATTTAAAAAAGAAAAATAAAAAATAAAAAATAAAAAAGAAAAATTAAAAATAAAAAAGAAAAAAGAAAAATATAAAGAAAAAGAAAAAGAAAAGGAAAAGGAGAAGGAAAAAATAAATAAATCTATATATTTACATTTGTTTTTGGTGGGCTAAGTTGGAACTGAATTAAACCAATTTTAGCATTTTCGATTTTAGAAGGACCACCGGCATTATGCATAATTTTTTGGTAAAATAAAATTCCATCAACTAATTTTGATGCTTCTAAAGTTTTTCCAAATTTTTTAATAATTCTGATGTTTTTAAGATCAACATTGGTATCAACTTCAGGGTTGGTAATTTTCATTACAGCATCAACTGCAATAGGACCAATAATATTGGAAAATTGTGAAACCATTTTTGAACTTAAAGATGTTTCTGCTGCTTTTAATAAAGATTCATTATCTAGCAATTTTACAGGTTCTGCCATTTCTTCTAAATATTTTTGTCCTTGGACTTCTGCTTTTCTAAAAGATTCTGAAATTTTCATTGGATGAATTTCTTTAAAAATGGAAATGGTTATGATCAAAAGGAGTTTTTATTAAAGAAAAATTAAAAAAAGAGATAAAATTTATTTTTAGTAAAATGAAATTTATTAAAAAATGTGTTATATTATGGGATTGTATTGTGTGAATTTTTATTTGTGGAAAATTTTTGTCTTTTCCAATTTGTTAAAGAAAAGCTATCATTTGATTTATAATACTGTAAAAGTTATATTGAGGATAAAAATCACTATATAAATTTTAGTGGTTCTGACAAACAGAGGGATTTATCCTTTGATATTTCCTTTCTTTTCAATTCATTAAAAAAAAAAAAATAAATCTATTTTTTTTTGTTTCAAGATTTTAAACTCTATTTTTTTTGTTTTTTTTTTAAAAAAAAAGTCTATGGATAATGTTTAATTCATCGCTTTTGTCTGATTTTATTTTTACTCAGAACATTTTTTACAATTTTGATTCTTTCAAATTACATAATCTAGTTTATTAAAATTTCTTCAAAATAAATAAAATCTAATTTTCTACTCATTTACAAAAAAATTCTAAAAAATCCTAAAAAAGGAAAAAAAAAAATTTGGTTTAAATGTAAGGAAACTTTATCACATTAGTTGGTCTTTGAAATCTTCTTTGCAAATGAAAAATTTTTTAAAGTAGAGTTAGGGTTAACAAATTTATAAACGAGAAATTGAACCAAAAATTGTTTTATGTTTTTTAGAATTTATCAGTATAAGCCATTTTAAAATAAAGTGAAAAAAATTTTTTTAAATAGAGTACTAACAATAGATATATTGAAGTTTATCATTTATTTGATATAAAATTTTGAATACTTTTTTTTCATTTCTTTTTAAAATGATTATATTAATGAAAAGGGTTTTAGGGTGTATCCAACACCATAACAATCACTCAAATTGAAATATGTTTTATTAAAAATATATTGGTATTCTTCAGTACTATACACTCTAAAACTTTTAAAAAATGAATAACATTTGATTTTACTAATATCAACTATTAAAAATTTAAATTTCAGAAAAAATAATATTTTGAAAAAAAAAGTACTTTTGGAGAAATTTAATGATTTTTTTTATGAAGATTATTTTCACGAGATCTACGACTGAATTCATTCGATTTCTATTTTCAGATTTTTTTTCTATTATATTTTTAGTTATTATTCTTTGAAAATAATTTTCTCTACAAATGTTATCAAAACCCAACTATTTTTGAGATTATCAAAAAAAATTTTTTTTAATAATTTTTTTATAATTTTGTTCTATAAAAATTAAATTTCAGGTTTCATTTCTATTATTTCGATAACTTTATATTTAATTACATCATAACTTTTAAAAAGGAATTTATTTGATTTGCTAATATGATTTCAATATTATTTAATGAGTTTTTTTCAATTCTTTATTTCGTTTCTTTTTTTTTTACCTTACTTGAAATGCTTTAGATATCTTTTGGATTATTAATAAAATAATAAATCATCTTTTTTTGTTTTGTCATTATCAAAGTCCCGAATAGATTTTCTGGATAAATCTTTTGAATTCTCATAAATAAAAAGATCTCATTTTTTAGAACTTTGAAACTAAGCTTTGTATCAAAGCGAACCGTAAAAATTTGATCAATTTAGAACTGGAAAAATCTAACAAAATGTATTTGAATTCGAAAATAAACTTTATTTTAATGGTTTCCCCAATCATTCGAATTCAATACTTTGTGAATTTTAAAAAATTATTCAGTTCATATAAACATGTATAAGAGCAATTTATCATTTTTATTGGAATTCTCTAATTAATTTAAAAAAAAAACTAATTAATTTAAAAAAAAAACTAATTATTTGGTAAAAATTTTAAGTTCTGTGAATAGGATATAAATAACAAATCATGCTACTTGCCTTCAGATCAGTATTAAAAATTAATTATAATTTAATAGTTTATAAATTTCAAGCTAATTTTAAAAATATTTTAAATTAGAAAAAGATAATTATTAGATTAACAAAAAGATCTTCAAAAACACCATTCAATTTTTGAAAAATTAATCAAAAAGAAAGAAATTAGATCAATAATCAAGACCAAACAATAATTTACTCCTGGTAACAATATGATTGGCAGATTGATCAAGCATTTACTTTAACAATTCTAAAAAATTGAGGAATAGTCATTAACTCTCATCCTTATTCTCTAATAAAATATAACTAACAATAATAATTCTTGCATACTACCAACCTTTCAATGATTCGATATTTGCAATTCTCTTCAGTTAAATCATTTTCTGGACCTAATCATTTTTAAAAAAAAACAGTTTAAATTCAAAATATTTCACAAAAAGGTTCAACATAAAATGATCAATTTGAAAATTTTTTATCATCTCTCTTATTTTTTTTTTTTAGTTTTCATCAAAGTATTACACTGTGCGAAAATCCTAATTTTGAACAAAAAAACCATGAAAAATTCAGAAATCATTTTTGCACATGTGTATCCTTTTTTTGAAATTTCAAGATAAAGTTGGATTAGAGTAAGGGTGTAAAACCAGAAGTCAAAAGTTTCACTTTATTGTTAATTTTTAATTGGATCAGAAAATGGTATTGTTTCTTTTGGTTGATGTTTCTTTTTATTTTTATTATTTAAGGATTTCCTTAAAAATGATTTATTTAAATTTTTGTAAAAACAAAAAATAAAATTCCAAAATAGAATGTTGAGATAAGAAATAAAAGTTAAATCATTAAACATTTCCAAGTTGATCAGACAACCCAACTTAACATTTTATTGTGACATTTTATTTTTATGTTTGAAAAAAAAATTGCCATAAATTATTTTTCAGACAGTTCTTTAAATACTAAATCAACGAGGTACAACAAAAGTTAAAAAATATTGTTTTCTGATCCAATTGAAAATGTTAAAAAGGTGCAAATTTTGACTTTGTGGATGCGACTTTCTTAAATAGTGTTTTGATTTTTTTTTGAAGAAGAAGAAATTTGAATAAAAACAAAGGGTAACCAAAATAATAATAAAAAATAATACCTTTATCTAATAAATCAATTGCTGCTTGTAATAATGAACCACAAATTACAACAACAGTGGTTGTCCCGTCACCAGCATTTACATCTTGTGAATTACTTAAATCTACCATCTTTTAAATAAGAAAAAAACAAAAAATAAAATGAAAGAATAAAGAGAAAAATAATTTGGTTTCAGAAAGGTTACGAAAACAAAAAAGAAATTAAAAAAAGACACCAAAAATTAAAGAACAAATATTTTTCATGAGACTTGAAATTTTGAAATAAAGATTTGTTTTGTTCAAAAACTAATGGAGGTTGCTTGGATTTTTAACAAAATTTCTTTTTCCAAATTTAGAAGGAAAACAAAGAATAGGGCTTTTTGATGATGGTGTTAAAAGTAGGGTTGAATTTTCCAATAAAACAAGGAAAACGGAGCAATAAATCGATTCTTAGCTGCTTTTGTTGATTTGGGACAATAAAAAAAAAAATGTCTTATTTTTGTTCCAAAGCAAACTCATTGAAAAGAAAAATATTTTTTTCTTTGAATTTTGATTCGAAATCATGAGAAAAGAACAACAGTATTATAAACAAGTATATTTACAATTTTGTTTCTTCTCATTTTTATTTTGGATCGTTTTTAGTACCAAAAGTGAATGCTTATTTTTAATATTTTTTTTTTGATTTTTTTTTTCAAAAAGATAAAAAAAAAAATTCGAAAAAAAGCAAAAGATCAAGATCCAAAATTCACAATTAAAGGAAATAAATTGATGAATTTTTTGAGTTTTAAAAAAGAAAAATGTTTGTGTTTCTTTTTGAGGTAAAAAAAAAAGAGAATGTTGTTTTTTTTTTTTTTTTTCTTGTAAAAAATTACAAAAAGAAAGGATAAATTAAGTTACCATTCTACCAGCTGGGTGAACAATTTTGATTTTGGAAAGTATGGTGGCACCGTCATTAGAAACAAGCACTTCACCTTTTCCGTCTTGGATCATTTTATCCATTCCTCTTGGTCCAAGTGATGTTCTTACAATATCCGAGACAGATTTGGCATTAATTAAATTGCTCATTCGAACATCCTTGTGTTTTTCGGAAGTTTCAAATGTTTTTTTTGTTTGTGGTTTTTTCTGTAATACACTCATCAAATTGGTTTAAATTAATAGAAAACAAATTTTATAAAAAATGAACAAGAATTTCTAAAAATTTAATTTCTCCAAAAGATGGAAATAAGGGGTTATTTTTTTAAACAAGAAATTGTGAAAATCCTTTGAAATCATTTCTTAGACGATAATTTAGGGAAAAAAAAAAAGGATTTTGTTTTATAAAGATTGTCTTTTAGTTATTTTGAAAATTTCTTATTCATTAAATAAACAAAATAATATATGAGAAATTAAAAATGCTATCTTCAGAAGACAAAGTGCTTGTTGCATATAAATTTCAGGCTTGTTTCTTTCTCTTGTTAAAACTGTACCTCGACTTCTTTATTTGATTGTACAGTGATCAAAATAATGTGTTTACAATAACCATACTATTGTTTCAAAATATCATCCGTGTTTTTTTTTCTTCTGTTTACAAGGCAATATCTAATTTACTACCCAGTAGTATACTTAAGTCCAAATAAAATTTGAAGGTAAAGACCTTGATATTTTCAATAAATTATACATTAGGAATGCAATTTATTCAAAAGTTTTAGGAATTTCTCTAAGTTTTTGATTTTTTTGCTTTCTTGATGATTAAAATTCTCTTTAAATTTTACTCTTTTTTTTAATATAAATTTTTACTATCTGATCTCGAAATTTTAATAATTTCTTTTTTAATAATCGAACTTTCTGTAACCTAGATCTGAGTTGATAATATTTCAACAAACAACAAGGGGTGTCGAACTTTCATATCTTTTATTGTCTAAGGGAGTATGAAATCAATGATAATTTTCATTTTTTTATCAATTCAAGTTGAAATCATTTCAATAAGGGATCAAACCAAAACATATTTTACTTTACTTGAATAATTCCGATTATTATTTTCCAAAGTTCCTGAAAAAAAAATTTTTTTTTTTTTTTTCACAAATGATATTAAACTCAGCAAAAAAAGGTCAAGTTGTTTTGTTTTGTTGTCTTTGGGAATTGTTCAATGATTTAACCTATACTCTTATCTCAACATTATATTGTGACATTTTATTATATGTTTTATAAATAATTTAATAAATTATCATTTAGGAGATAAGCACTGAAATATAAAAATCAAACAAAACAATTACTAAGAATAAATATGACAGTTTTCTTATCTAATTTAAAATTTATAATACATTGAAACAGTTGACTTACAGTTTAATAATCTTACTCTAAATAGAGTTTGTCTGGAATTTAACGGGTATAGTAATAGTTTGAGTTAAAACAATGAAAAATAAGTGATGTGTTTGAAAATCTTCAGATCTATCAATTTATATTAAGAGATAGTGAAATATTTTGAATTTAAAATTCAATTATCAAATAATGAATGTGGACAAGAAAATGATTTACCTGAAGAAAATGAAAAATCTTAGAATGCAATGAAAGGGTTTTTAGTATGTGGGATTTTTTGTAGTTAGTTATATTTTATAAGAGAATAAGGATGCGAGTTAATGACCATTCCTCAATTTTTTAGAATTTTCCAAGTAAATGCTTGGTCAATCTGCCGATTATATTGTTACCAAGAGTAAATTATTGCTGGGTCTTGATTATTGATTTAATTTCTTTCTATTAATATATTTTTCAAAAATCGATTGGTGTTTTTAAAGATCTCTTTGTTAATCAGATTTATATTTTTCTAATTTAAAATATTTTTAAAATTCTCATCAAATTTATCAACTATTAAATTATAATTAATTTTTAATACTTGTCTGAAAAATAGTATTATGAGTTATTATTAATATCCTATTCACAGAACTTTAAATTTTTAAAGAATCTGTTATTTTTTGATGTATTAATTAGGATTTTTAACAAATATGATAAATTGCTCTTATATAGGTGTATTTGAATAATTAAAAACTAGTAATATTTTTCATACATTCATAAAATAATTAATTAAAATGTTGTAGAAAGAAGTAAATACTTTTTTTTCTTTTTTTATCTTGATGTAAACCCCATTTCACTTAAAGAAGCCCATCTAGAAATGAAAAAGGTACTTTTTTTTTTAAGAACCAACCAAACTTATATTGTTTAGAAATATGAGAAATAATAAACTTCGTATTAGAGTCGTTAATTGTAAAAGAAGAGCCCGAACAAACCCTAAATTTCAAAAAAAAAAACAATGTTAATAAATTTTTTGGTATTCTTTCATTGTAACGTCTTGTGCAAAATTCTCAATTTCTTTAGCAAATTAAAATTGATGACAATAAGATTTTTTAATTATAAATGTATGAATTTTATAAGAATCCACAAACCCTAACTTTTCTTAATGTTAATTTGGAGTTTCAAATAGGATTTTTTTTTTTCAAATTTTATTTTTTTTAAAAAAAAATAAAAGCAAAATACAAAAAAAAAAAATTTGTAAAATGAGAAAAAGAGATATTGATCTAAAAATTGAAATTTTAGTTTGAGTAGAATAATGAATTAAACTCATAGAATATCTTCTATTTCTTCAATAAAAATGGACCCCTTTTTCTAAAAAAGAGTTTATTGTTTTTGATTTTGTGTTAAACTAACTACATTTTTTTAAAAACATTGGAATTATTTCAGAAAATATTTGAAAAGTTCTAATCAGGAGTTATTTTGATTTACAAAAATTCAAAAGATTTAGAAAAAAATATATAAGATTGCATATATAAGATAAAAACATAAAATTTTTGTTTTATAAATATTTATAATTTCAAAAAAATATCGAAATAAAATAATAGAAATTAATTAATTGACGAAAAACTCATTAAATAATATTGAAATCCTTTGAAGAAATAAAACCATAGTTTTTAAAAGATATGAAATAATTAAATATAAAGTTACAGAAGTCTAAAATAAACTTAAAATTAGATTTTTATAGAACAAAATTATAAAAAAAAATTGGAAATAATAATTATTAAATTTTTTTTTTTGATAATCTCTAAATTAAGTTGGATTTGGATATAATTTCTAAAGTAAATTATCATTGTTAATAATAAATAAAAATATAAGACAAATTATATCTGGAAATATAAATTAAATTGGCCCAGTCGTGGATCTCGTAAAAAGTATTATCATAAAAAAAAAATATTGTATTACTTTTTTTCTTGGTTTTATTTTTATATTATTTTCTCAGAAATTTTAATTCGAGATAATGGCAAAAAATACATTTTTATTATTTTTTTTTCAAATAAACTTTCACATATTTTAATTTGAGTGGGTATTATGGATTTTCTACTCCACTTAGAAATAAATCCAAATACCTTTCCACGCACATAAACTAGCAACAAATGAAAAACAGATAAATTATTATTTTAACAAACAAATAATTTGACATCATTTAGAAATAAAAGAAATAATAAAACATATTTTAGAGTTGATATTCATAAAATAAATACCTTTAATAACTAGAATTTTCAAAAAAAGATAGAATCTTGATAAATTTTGAAGAGAAGTTCAAGGAAATCCAATCAAAAATTTTAATTAAAATCTTTTGAAAATTTAGAATTGCTAACAATAAGATTTCATATTCATAAACATCTGAATTTTAAAATAAATTAAAAAAACTCATTTTTTTAAAGTGAATTTGGATTTTCAAACATTTTTTTTTAATCATAATTGACTTTTTTTAAAAAAATAAAAAAAAAAAAAAAACAAGAAGTAAATTAACTAAAAAAAAAAAAACTAAATTCGAAAAAATGATTATCATAGTGGCTCACAGATTCTAAAAAAAAAATAAAATCTTAAGATAATAATCTTTTTTTGAAAAAATTCAATTTAATCTTGGAATGTTATAGTTAATCTGTGATTTCATCAGAACCCTTTATAATAGATATTAAAATCTGATGTAACATTCTGTTTTTTCTTCTAAAATTTGTGAATAATTTTAATAAAAATTTATTCATTATTTTTTAAATTTTATCATCTTGTAATTCTATTGTTGAGAAATTCAGCCCCCCCACCTTTTTTTGTTTTTTTTTATTAAAATAAAACAAGAAGATACTAATTTTATAATTTTTTTTACTTTGTTTTTATCAATTCTTCTTCTTTTTTTTTTTTTTTTATCAAAGTTGAAAAAAGAACAAACAAACTGAGTTAATCAAATTGAGGTGAAGAAGAAATCTTGTAGAATAAAATTAACCTTTGTTTTATATACAAAAATAATACGAAAAAAAAAATAAAAATAAAATCGAAGAAAATTCCAAATTTTAATTTTTTACTCTCATTTACAACATTTACGAAAAGACAATTAAACGAAAATAATCCAAGTATACTAAGTTAATTTAAATAATAATACTAAAACACAACAAGATTACGTAATCAAGTTTAATTTCAAAACTCTTTTCTTTTCGTTTCTTAACTCTGAAATAAAAATATAAAAAAAGATGAAATTGAATAATCAAAAAAAAAAAAAAAAAAAAAAAATAACTCTTAAATATAAACTATTTTTCATAAATTTTGACTCACTTTATAATGTTAATGGGAGTTGTTTTGAGGGTTGATTCCAGTATTCTTTACAAAAAATATTTTCAAATTTTTGGATCAGAATCATTTTTTCTAATTTTGCAAATTTTTCTTTTACTTTTCTTTATTTTTTTTTTCTTTTTTTTTCTTTTTCTTTTTTTTTTCTTTTTTTTTTTTTTTAAAAGATCATGTGGAAAAAAAAAAAGAGATTTTCGAAAAGAAAAATAATCACTAAGAAAATTGAGACTATGTAATGTCTTTGAAAATGGATTTAATTATTCATAAAAAATCTTGTTGTTCAACTTTTTTTCAGTGAAAGTTCAGTAATAAAAAATCGGTAATGCTCATTTCAAAAATTTTGACTCACTTTTTTTTAGTTTTTGGTTTTATTTTTTTTAATTTTTAATATATCAGGCTTTTATAGATTTAGAATAACTTTAAAGAGAATTACAAATCATATTTAGTTATTAATTGCTCTTGAATACTAAAGGATAATTTTTTTTTTTTCAATTTATTATTTCAGGTGAGTCACAATTTTTGAAAAAGAGTTTACTATTCTAATTAAATTAAATTTGTATTGAAATTCAAACTTGAAATTTTTACATTTGAAAAATAATTTAGTATATATCGATATACTAAAATGCTAATCCATATATTTATAAATAAGAATTTTTTCATAAAAAAAATATTAAACACATGTAATAAAATAAATAAATTTCATCATCATTATTATTCTAATGGACAATAAGAAAAAATAATCTCATATGATAAATAAATATATAAAAGTGTTTATAAAACTTCTCCAGAAAGTTCTATAATTTGTTCTTTAAAATTTTCAAATGTGACCTCTTTAAATTCATAAAATTGGTTTCCAGGGATTGGTATTTGATACTTTGAAATCTGGCTATCACCATCTGAATAAATCTCCATCATTTCGTATAATTTGTTTAAAATTTTTTTAGAGATCTTGCCTTTTAAATTATGCTCGTCTAAAATCTGTTCCAAATCGACTCTATTCATTGGGCGATAACACAGGCATGAAGAAAATCTCGGCGAGAACAATTGTTCATTCGATTTGAATCTTTTCATCATATAATTATTTGACCAAAGATCATCCCAAAAGCAATACCAATACGAACAGGCCGGGTGTGAATCATAGAACCTTAATTTGCCATAAATATAGTCCAAACCTTCTCGATGGTCTTCAATGATTGTTAACAGGTGCTCATTGACTTCAAAATCTTCCAAGTATTTTTCTAGGTATTGCCGAGGAATTCTGTCGTTGTTGAAAACGAAATACCAAAATCCCCAGCTTAGGGTTTCTTGCTTTCTTAATCTTTTATAAATTAATTCGTCTCTGTATGCCTGTAACTCTTCAAGATAGTTTGGCAAATTTTGTTGGATGAGGTTAAAGTTATCTTCATTTTCAATTAGCCTCTTTAATTTATCAGACATGTAGAAACTAGGTGTGATGCCAATTTCTGCGTTACCGATTGTGGTTGTTTCACGAGAGTACGTTTTCCCCTGATAGGTGCCCTCACCGTCTTTGTAAGTAATGGCGCAATGGAACCCCGGTGCCCAGGGCAAATCCTTATTTGCCTTCACCTTGAAAACGCCATATTTGAAGGTGAATTCAATTCGCACGGTTTTCTTATTTGCACCCTTCCCAACGCTTTTGGTGTGGGTTTCGGTATGATAAAAATAAACAGTTTGCCCGTGCAATGCTCTCAAATTGATTCTAACTGATCGCCGATTGATAATATCTTGGGTTTTGTTGAGCCGGCATAGATTATAAAAATCGTCGTCTTCTAAAACGACTGGGTCCGCGTCATCATAGACCATGGTGGCGCGGAATGGGAAAGGATCGATCCACATTTTACCAAAGCAAGTTTCTGATTCCACTTGATTAGTTTTGGGATCGACGCCGTCCCAATAGACATCAACGCCTTCCAAAAATTTTTGAGCAAACATTCGATCAAGCATTGCATCCCTTGAGATGGGCACTAGCCCATTTTGATACGCAGAAACGCCAAGCTGCGCGACAATTAGTTTTTCTTTGTTAAGTCTCTTGACAATGTTTTCATACTTGGGATCTGATCGGAATAGCCCTTCCCAAAAGGGATGCCAAATTCTTAATTTTCGTTCTCTTTGTAAATCATATTCTAAATCTTCCTTCGAAAAATCAATTCGGCCTGTTAAATTTTTCCATTTTTTTTGGAAAATGGATAACGAGAGTAAAGTGTAAAAGCCTAGGATCAATATATTCAGCCCATGAACGACATTGAGCCCAATGCTTAGATACCTTTCATAGTGGCTTTTTTCCTTTTTACTAAAGATCACTAAGCAAAACGACACAACTATTGTAATAAGAGTCGTTAGCCGTGCTGACTGATCCATTCGATCGTCATTTTTGCTGATAAAGGGTGCTGTGATAAAACTTAGGCATGCAAAGATAAATAAAATACTCATTGTGATCGATACCTGTGCAAGCTTTTGTGAAATTAATACTGTTGGGATAATTAATGCAAATTTAATAAACATGATAATGACCTTATAAAATGCCCATTTCCTTTCGTAACCCTTATATAAAAATTTATATGGGCACTTGTCATTATCTAAATCACTTTGATAATCTTGGTCGGTGTACTCCTTGTAAATCCCCTCCTCGTCATATTCAATTGGCTTGGGTTTATTCTTTTTGATTAATTTATATCCCCAATAGGGCACATAAAACGTTACCAAGAGCATTGTAAAAATGGAAAAAACTGCATGCGTTGCGTGGCTTGCCTTCCAACACCCGCCCTTCTTTGCAAATACCTTTTTAAAGGTATTGTTGTCACCATAGCAACTAATAACCTCAATACAATTCTTCGAGACAGGCAAATACAAACTAATGATTATTGTTAATAAAATCTGCGCAAGATACCTTTCAGTCTTGGAGCGCTTTTTCCATTTTCTTACTTCGTGACCATCAGTAATAAGATCAGGATCACCTTTGTTTTTTTTTTTTAATATCACTTTTTTTTTATTATTAATTAGAATATACAATTTTTGAAAAATTAATAAAAATAATTTTAAAAACAGAAAACCTTAGGATATGTTAGTCGTGAACAAAAAAAGTTTTTTAAAATATTTGTAAAAAAATATAGACAATAAAAAAAATTTTAAGCAATTGCAATGGTTATTAATGGAAAATTAAGTATTCTTATTTTTAAAAACATCAGTTATATAAAGATAAAGATATTTCTTAATTTCTAGAAGTAAAGAAAGAGAGTATATTTAGAAAAAAATAATTAAAACTGTAAAAAAACTGAGTAATTTCTCAAATGCTTTTCAAGTTATTTATAACAATTGACTTTGTTAAAAAATTAACTAAAAATACTATAATATAATTCGCTTGAACTTATAAACTAATATTCACTTTTATTTTATATTTATTCATCAATTAAGAAAAATTTTATCATTATTATTTTTATTTTATTTTTTTTTTTATAAAAATGAACTTTGCATTAAATTATTTTTAAAAAATAATAAATAGTAATTAAGATTTACTTTTACTAGTTTTTTAATAAGAATCGATATATATATATATATTTCAAGTATTTCCAAAAAGGTTGAGCTTTTTTTTTTAGGTATTTCAAATAATATTTTCTTTGTTAGTTGTTCTATTTGTAAATTGGAAATATAAAGTTAAGAGGAACTATCAATATGGAATGAATGGGTAATTATTGCATATATTTCAAAATATTTACAAAAAATGAAAATAAAATCTAAACAATTTTTTTGAACAAAACATAAACCATTTTCTAGGCAAAGACCCCCAGTTTTAATGAGTGAATTAAAAGTTTTTGAAGGGTTTAAATGGATATTAGAAGAAAAAATATATTTTGGAAAGTTTCAAAATTGTAATCATTTTTTTCTTTTTTCTTTTTTTCGATTTTTTTTTGAAACGTAATTCATTTGAAAAGGTTTTTTTATTGCAAGATCAATAATCACCAAGTGAAATGGCGTTATTTTAATGTTACTGAAACAGTGAAAATAATTGTAGAGAAATCATATTTATTTCTATTGGATTTTTATTTGGATCTTCTATTGAAGATCAAAATTTACCTTGTTATTTTTTTCTCAATAGGGTAACCAAGAATTTGAGTTTTTAAATTGTTAAGAAAATTTATCTATTTTTTTCGTTTTATTCCATACAAATATCAACTATCCTTTAATGTGTATTATTATACTTATTTTTTATTAGTTCTTCAAAGTTCAATTAAAAAATAATTGATATTTGAAAAAAGTTTTGGGAACCTTTGACTGAAACAAAGTTTTGGGAACCTTTGACTGAAACAAAGTTTAGGTACGAATAAATTCAATAGCAGAGAAACAATATGGTAAGGATCCAAACAATTTTTTAAAGAATAAAATACAGCTATATTTTTTTAATTGTTTTTAAGGGAATATAATCACCATAACATCAACCAAAATTGAAATATGTCACAGTTTATTAAAAATTATATTGGCTCTCTTAAGCTCTAACCCTATAAAAAAATTGTTAAAAAAAGTAAATAAATAATTTTGGTTTTACCATTCTGAAAAAATTTTTCAAATCGATTTTAATTGTAAAACTGTAGTAAACGTTCTCATTTTCAAATATTATTTTAATGATTTTTTTTTGTTAATTTTAAAACAAAAACTCAAGTCGAAAAATTAGATTGGTTCTTGAATTAAAAATAGAAATCAAAACAACACATAAAACCAAAATTTAAGAATGTTCAATTTTGCAAATTTGAGATTTAATTTTAAAACTTAGTAATAAAGTATAATTTTTTTGGATTTTTATATTGCCAGACCTTATTTCATGTGAAATTGGCTTTAGGGCTTTAAAAATAGGTCTTAATCAAGTTTGGGGAATTTCAGTTTCATATATCTTCATTGATCAGTGAACAAAAGTAAAAAAATTATTGGAAAATTTTCATTTTCAATACCCATTTTACAATTAAAACCGATTTGACAATTTTAATGCATTCTGCAAGTTTTTTTTAAGAATGGTTACTAATATTTACAATTAAAATTTCAGAGAAAAATATTTTAAAAAAAAAAAGATTATCGATTTTGAAAGTGAGTTTCAGAATTTTATTTATGTTTTTTTTCAAAATTCCCTTTTTTAGAAGATTTTCAAACTAAATTCAATTTGAATAATATTGTAATTATCCATTTTGATGATATTTAGTAATCATTTGAATATAATTTTCTAAATAAATGTTATCCAAATTCAACTATTCTAGAGATCTCAAAAAAAAAAAAAAAATTAAAAAAATAATATTTTTTTCAAGAATTCTGTATTTTAGAAAAGAGAATTTCATTATTTCACTAGCATTTATTATATAATTTTTTCTTTAATTGTATCCTAACTTTTTAAAAAATAAATTGATTTAATCTTATAATATAATTTCAAGTTAATTAAAAAGTTTTTGTTAATTTATTAAATTGTTTGTTTGTTTAAATTTCATTTTTTTTTTTTTTAATTAATTTCCCATTATTAGAAAATAAAAAAAAAATAATTTTGTTTAATTCCTACAACGAAATATCTTACAAACATTGATAATTCAATTAAATTTTCAAAAAATTTTCATAAAAATGAATAAAAAAAATAAATTTAAAATGGATTTTGAAAAAACTTACGAAATGAAATCCAAACTAAAACAAGCGTCAGCCAAAACCAAACTAAAGGTGTTGTTCTAATATAATTAAAGCTAATTGCAATAGCACTCGCAACACCCCCCCAAAATTTCAAAAAGGAATCTGGTAAAAGATCTGGGATACTATGTAAAAATAAAGAAAGAATTTGGAAAAAATCTCGAAAAATATCAAATTTTACAAAATCAAAAGCCCATTTAAAATATCCAATAACTTGAATTGCAATTGTTGCAAGAGCCACCTTTGACATTGTATATGCATCGCCAACGTTTTCAAAAGAGAGGTTAGTAAATTGACGGAATTCTTGGGAGTGGCAAAATTCTGTAAAATCATTTATTTTTGCATGCGCAAGGTTGGAAAACGGTGTTTGTATTGATCCAAATGCGTCACTAATTTTGTTTACACCAGTCCCATAAAGACGGGCACCCTCATCAATATTTTTATTCAAAGTACCTAATAATGGCTGTGATTCGCTATTAATACTACCAATTACATTGTGTGTACCCTGTGAAATTGTATTTGTTGTGATTTCGATCCCTTGTTGGATATTGTCTTGTGCATTCCTTACAAGATTATTATTTCCAAGGTTTCTAACTTCGTTAACAACAGTGCTAACACCACCTTGGATATTACTTTCGACATTATTCAACATTTCTCCGCCTTGTTGGATAACATTGTTCCCTAAGAGAAGACAAAGATACATATTTTGTTTTTGTTATTGTGTTTGTGTTTGTTGAAATACAGTCAAAAAATGTTTGAATATTTTTTTTTTATTGTTGAAGGAGGAGTTGTTAATTATCCTTATTTGACGTTAGGTTTTTTTTACTTTGAGAAATAAACTGAAAATTTATTTAATTTTCGGTTTATTTCGGAAATTTAAAAAAACCTAGGACACTCTCACAAATAAACAGAAAACTCAAGAAAACCTAACGGCGGTTTTCCAGAATTCAAAAGAATAGAGTGAAATTAAAGATTTTACTCAATTCTTTTGAATTCTGGAAAAGCGCTGTTAGGTTTTTTTTAATTTTAGAAATTAAAAGAACATTCAATAAATTTTCTTTTTATTTCTCAAATTAAAATAATTCGTCATTAGCTTTTCCTGAATTTAAAATAATTGAGTAAAATCTTTAATTTCACTCCATTCTTTTGAATCCTGGAAAACCTAGGCACTTTACAGCACTCTATTGCCCTCTGACGACACTTCCAGAATTCCTAATTTTTTATTTAGAAATTTTATTAAAGATTTTCATATTTTTTTCTTACCCACTAGGGATAATAAGCACGTTGTGTATTTTTTGTTATAATATCAAAAATATTATTATTTTTTAATATCTAGATCTATTAATTTTTTTTAATTTGGATATCCAGATTTTACGATTATTTTCAGGCCGGGCAGTTCCAGAGAAAAGCAAAAGTGTTTGAATTTTTAAAAGATTTTTAAATATCAAAAACTTTATTAAAATTGATTTCAAATTGAAAATAATTAGTTTAAAAAAACAAAAATTGAACCAAAAATTATTATGTTTTTTTTTTTTTAAAAAAAAACATTGCGAATCATTTATGATTGTTCACAGATACTTTGGATTTTAAATAATAAAATTCAAAAAAAAAAAAGGGGGGGGGGGGACAGTATGACGAATCTTTTTAGTTTTTTAAATTCCTTTATTTTTTAAGAAAGTTTGATCACAATTTTAGAACAAAACAAACAATTCTTGAAAACCAACCACTAAGTATTTCACAATATCTGTTTTTTTTTTTTTTTCTAAAAAAGAAGAGATCAAAAATTTTGATTTCCATCACTTCATATGAATAATAGTAATAATAAATCCTAGATAACAAAAAAATATTAAATTAATCGTAAAATTAAAGAGTCATTATCATAATAAAAATAACAATGATAAAAAATAATAAATGATTCATAATTTCGAAATAATATTTCTAATTTTTATTTTTCTCTGTTCTAAAAATAAAATATCAGAAATTTGTTTTTAATTAAAAAAGCAATTTATACCTTTCAGAAATATCATCATGTATCTATCTCAATAAATTTTATAAATGGTATAAATTCTATCTAATTATGTTTTTGTTCTGGGATTCGTTCTTTTTTTGTTTCTTGGAAAAATTGTGTTACTTTTCTTCAAAATGAAATTTAATTGAAAATTTTTACAAAATAAAAATACAATTTTTTTTTTTCTGTAACTAGTAGAATACACACCACCAATTTCAAAAAAATTTTAAAACCAAAATTAAAATTAAACTATTTTTTCTATGGATTTAGAAATTAAATTTCTATTTTTTGTTATTTTCTTCAATCAAAAAAAGAAAAAATCTAATTACAACAGAACATTCAAGTTATAAATGATTTTCTTTCTAGAGTCTATTTATAATTTGACCAAACCCACAGGAAATAAATAATCTCCAAAAGTAGGTCTCATTAATGAAAATGAAAATCAGAAGTTTGGTGTTTATTAAAGATTTAATTTTTGAAAAGAAAAATTTTCTTCAAAGTAAGAAATTAAATACTGTTTTCAAATCCTACTCTTAAACTAAATAACTTTTTATCCTTTAGAAATTCAAAATTTTTAGAGTGGTTTTCATAAAAAATTATTTCCAAAAAAATTGAAAAATTATTCAAAACTTTCTTAAATTTCTTAAAATTGTAGTTTTTTAATGCATTCCTTTTTTCAATGCAGATCTATTTGAATACATTTCGTTTTTAAATCAAAAAATAGACATTATGTAAACATTTTTAAAGTTATTAAATTCAAATTTCTAGATGAACTCTTAATTATATTCCAAAAAAAATATGTTTTATTTATGTTTCCAAAATGAATTGAAAACGTTTATGTTTATTCTCTTACCATTCTAGAAAAAAATTGTTTAAGGGACTAATCTCGATTAAATTTTTTTACCTAAATTTAATAGAGATTGAGAACATTTTTTGCAAATTACTTAGATTTGAAAACCCTATTTATTTCCAATATTAAACATATTTCTAGATAAGGAATCCTTATTTAGAAATTGGTCAAAAAAAAAAAATAATAGAGAATAGTACCTGAAAGGAAAAAAAATTGTCAAATGGATTTTAATTGTAAAACAGTAGTAAAAGTTCTCATTTTCTAATACTTTTTTTTTTTTTTCATTCATTTTAAAAGAAAAAGCAATATCAAAAAAATTACATTGGTTCTTGAATTAAAAATAGAATTCATAAACATCAAATAAAACGAAAATTTAAGCATGTTCAATTTTCTAAATTTGAGTTTGAATTGAAAACATTAGGAAAAAAGTGAATTTTTTGGCTTTTTTATTTTTTTGATTTTTTTTCTAATAATGTGAAATTGGTTTTAAGATTTTAACAATAAGGTATTAATCCAGCTTGTGGGATTTCAGTTTCGGTTATCTTTATTGAACAATAAGTAAAAAAATAAAAAAAAATTGAAAATTTTCCTTTTCACTACCCATTTTACAATTAAAACTGATTTGACAATTTTTGTTTCAGGAATGGTAAGGCATTTTTTCTTTCTTGTTTTATTGATCAATTCTTTTCTCATTCATTTCTTAATATTCAAATAAGAATTAAAATTATTTTCGGTATTGTTCACTGAAAATTTGAAAAAATAAAAAATACTGAAATGGTAGCAAAACACATGTGCAAAAATTGATGTAGTAATTTTTTAAGTTTTTTTTACTAAATTTGTAATTTTTCCAAAAACTTTAATTTATTTAAACATCAGTTTTTGCACATTTGAAGGCATATTTGGTGCATCAAAAAAATTAAATATCAAAAAAAAGAAGTAAAATTTTTGGGAAATATTGAAAATGGTGAAATTTGGTGAATAGACAGTTTATTTTTTCAAGTCATTTTCAGTAAATTTGTTTTGTATTTATTTGTTTGATTATTTGGGTTATATTTATTTTGTTGTTGAAATTAGGATATAAATCTGATAAATACTTTCTGAGAAAATACTGCCATTTTCCAATTAACAAATGAAAATTTTTATTTCAATTTCCTAGATATAATTCTAATTATTTGTTGAAAATACAGAAAGAACTCGACAAAATATATTTAACAACGATATTTTTTAGAGATTTTATACAGCTTTCGAATTGAACTTTAGATGCAATTTGAATTGATTTAGTTTGAATTTAGCAGTATAGTCAGTTCCACTTTTAAGGCACAAACTGCTACGGAATTTAAGGTACAAAAAAAATCTCAAATTAAGGCACAAAATTCAGATTATAGTAAAATAAATTGTGGAAAAAAAAATTAAAAATTTTGTGCCTTAATTTGAGATTTTTTTGTGCCTTAAATTTCGTAGCAGTTTGTAGCTTAAAAGTGGAACCGACTGTAATTAAAATAAAAACGACAGAAGGCAGTTTTTACATTTTTTTGACAAATATTTTTTATTTTGTGAAATTTTGTATTTCTTTTGTTTAATTTTGATGTTTTTGAAGAAAATTTTGATTATTGTATGATTTTGTTGCTTTCAATTTTATTTAAATTGTGGATATTTTTGAATTATATGATAAATATAGAGATGTTTTTATTAACAGTGGCATAAAGCAAATTGATTGAAAACGAATTTAAAGCCCTAGTCCCAGTTTAAAAGGAACAAATATCCATTTTTTTGTCATTTTTTTTCAATCTACTTTTTCAAAAACCCCATGAATAAAAGGTTGCCTGAAATATAAAAATGATTACTATTCAAACCTAAGGTATTTCCAAAAAAGTGGGGAATTTTTTTTTACATTTCAGAAAAAATCATCATTTTTAGTGAAGGTATTCATTAATTGACATTACCAAATTAAGTTTAATATTAATACCGATTAAATCAATGGTTATGATATTTATTTCAAAATATATTAGATGAAATATTCCCAAAAAATGAAAAAAAAAAAATAACACTTTTTTTGGTGAAAACAATTTACGACCAATTTCCATAAAAAACTGGAAATATGGAAAGTGTACAAATGATTTTTAAAAAATCAAATAATGTTATATTCTTTCAATTCTATTATGAAATTTGTTGAGATTAAACAAGTTATGGAAACGGTTTTTTTGATCAAAAACAAAATAATAAACACCAATTTTCACCTCTAAAAAATATCAGATAAAATCGAGATCAGAAATTTTAATAATTTTTATTTATGTAATGCAATACTAAAAAATAAATTGAATTATTATCAAGAATCAATAAATGGTAGTTAATGATTTTGGATGTTTAAATACTTTTTTGAAGATTGGATTTAAAAGAGATATTTTAAAATAAATTTGCCCCACTTTATTGGAAATGGCTTAGTCGAATACTTGGTTCAAAACTATAACTTTAATATATTCCTTATAGTCCTTTCTGACTATCTGAATTTTACGTTGAGTGAATATTTCTTTTTATATTTAACTTTGTTTTTATTGAACCTTTCCAAAATTTTAGTTTTATGTGTTGTTTTGAATTCTATTTTGATTATAATAATCTATCTAATTTTTGGAATTGGTTCTTGTTTTAAAATATTTCAAAAAAGTTAATTTAAAAAAAATGACAAAAAAAATGGATATTTGTTCCTTTTATCCTGGGACTAGGGGTTGAAAAAATAAATGTCCCATTCACCAAATTTCACCAGTGTAGATTTTTGTCAGTTGAAAATATTACAAATTTTTTCCCATTAAAAATCCCAATAACCGATTGTTCAGTAATTAAAAAGAAATTTCCATTTAGCGATAAAATTCTAATTTCAGAAGATAGCTCATATATGTCTTACGTTACAATGTCAGTACTATTTTAATTTTTTTTTCTTTTGGGTATTTTGTTCAATAAAGCATTCCTTCAATTTTTAAATCAAGTGCTTTACGTGTTTCAAAAATATTTTTTTCAAAAATACCAACTTTACAGTGTGTAATTTTTTTTCTCATAAAAAAAATTTTAAGCTGATCAGTTTCAAAGCAAAAGTTTTATAATTTGATGAGGAATGAATGGAATTGAACTTGTTTTTGAAAATTAAAGAAATAAATTTCAAAAAAATTTTTAAAATGTGATTTGAGTCCGGTGATAATGTACTAAAATTAGCTATTGTTTTAGCAATAAATAAAACAATTCAAGAAGTAAAAGGTATCTATTGGTTCTTTTTAAATGACAATGAAGAAATAATGAGTCTTGAAGTTGTAATACTTTAAGTATTTCGGGTTGATCAGAGGACTTTTATTTTTCTAAAAATGGATTATGAAATTTTAGGTTACATTTACAGTTCTTGAAAGGTGAGAGCACCCATGTTTTTGGTTATCATTGGGTGTGTGCAACCCTCTCTGTACTAAAGCGAAATATGAGTCTAAAAAAAAATAAAATGAGAAATGGTGAATAAAAATTTATTTTTGTAGTGAGTGGTAAACTTGATCAATGAAAACTTTTTTTATCTTTACCTTCTTTCTGGTTCTATTAACTTGATCTTCCCAATCATTTAAACAAACAACTTAGCTCTACTAAATATTGCTATTTTTTGATTATGAATCAATTTTACGATTTGGGCAAAGAGTACATTATCCCCGGGATTCTAAGTCATATCAAGTTTGATCTTAGTGGGGTAATTGTAAGTATGCGGTATTGGAACAATAAGAAAAAGAGACGCAATACTGGTATTTGGATAATAAATGGGTTAAAATTTTCATTTCATTTTCTTTCTTGCTATTTTTTTTTAACAAATGGAGTTTTCAAAGAAATAGATTGTAATTTTTTATGCTCTTTCTTTTTTGTTTTGGTCCTTTGCTAGGTGATATTTTGGTATGAAATCAGAACCCTAAATGATAGGAATCATTCTTAATTGAAAAAGGAGAATGAGAATGAGATGAAAAAATATCTCATTTAAATTTCAAATACCAAGATCATAAAAAAGTGGCAACCTTTTTTTACTTGTGTCAATTAAAGAGAAAGTTTGGTGTTCTTTGTGGTTGTACAGTAAAAGCCTTATCAAGGAACAAGGAGATTGTATTTTATTTTATTTCAAGAAAGCGGATTTTGCAATAACTGTGTTGCAAGGGATTAGTGATTCTTATGGTATTTCTTTAATTGCAACAGAAGCCCAATTTAAAACTTTTCAAGTCGATCTCTTTTTTAAAAAGTCGAATGTACATATTAATTCAATACAATAATTTGAAAGCCTTAAACCAAGGCAACAAAATTTTAGTGATCGACCAAATCCAAAAATTCAATAAACAAAAAAGTTGTATTCTTCAGAAAAGAAAAAAAAGAAAACCAAAAAAACAAAAAGAAAAATTTTAAAAAACAAAAATGAGTAAATTCTAAATACCTATATTTTCCATATTTTGTTGGTTCATTGTGAAATCTCAAAGTTTTTCTTTTATATTTGGGAATTGTGATAAGTTCGAAAAAGGGTTAATTATAAAAAAAAAACAATAAATTTTATAAAAAGGAACGGAGTTGAAATCATTGATCTCAAGACAAAGAATTGGGGTTTCTTACGTTTTGTTCGAATTGTTAGAGTTCACGCCAAAATTGACTCAACAAATAAATTAGAAAAAATAATTACGATCTTTTAAAGACTTGAAGGAAATTGACTTGAAAGAAATTTCACTTTGCTTTTCTCTCAAAGTAACCTAAAGATCTTGTTTCTTAGCTATTTTATTTCTTGAAATAGAAAGAGCCTTTTTTTTTTTAAAGTTACAGAGACCCAAACCCCAAAGTACAACCAAATTCAATAAACATTTGATGATGTAAATGTGGAGTCAGTCTGATTTTGAAAAAATTCTTGCTTCGAATACTAACCCAAAAAGAAGAAAAAAATTGTTCTTGTATCAATATTCAGAAAGATGTGTAAATTACACTCTAGTTGCCCTTTGGACTTTAGTCCCCCTTCAGAAATTTAAACGAAAAATCATAGATTTCACAATTATTGATTAATAAAAATAATCTTGAATGAAAACAGTTTAAAATTATTTCATTAAAGTTTATTTCTTTTAATTTATTATGAAGAAATAATAATCTATATTAGAAGAGGAAGGACATACCCATAAAAAATGATCAATGTTTTCTATTGTTTTCTTTTGTTAACATTTTAAACATAAAGGTCAAAATCTATTTGATTTTTTTCTATTCTCTAGTAATATCTATTTTAAGCAATTAGTAAATGTCCTGAATTTTAGGATTGTTGAACTTAAGGGATAACTTAAATATTTTTGGTAATATGCCCCTACTCCCTAAAAAACACTAAAAATTGAAAACTGATCAAATACTTTCCATTAATACAATTAAAAAAACAAAATGATAAAATAAAAATAAATAAAGTTTCAATTTAGCTTTTTCTTCAAAACATTTTTTGCCAAAATCATTGAATTCACACTTGAAATTATGTATATTTTTAGATACACTATCTTATTTTAACTCATTTAAAATAACAAATTCTAAATTATAGGGCTTTTCTTTTCACAAAAGGGACTAATTTGGTCCTCAAATGTTTTTTTTAGTTTTAAATGGTAAAATTAAAAAAAAGTTAAACTAAAAAGGATAAACTTTCTGGAAAAGCATTCTAATTTAATAATAAACTTATTCTTTTATTTAAAACTTTTCTCAACCCCAAATTTTTCAAAAAAAAATAAAAAAGTGCACACTAATTCCAAAAAATATTTTCGATATTCAAAAGTAGAGAGTGTTTTTATTCTAAAAAAAATTATCACAGTGGTTAATTGAATTAAGTTAGTTCTTAATTTCGAAAAATATTAATCAGAAAAAAATAGTGCTTAATTTTATTAAGGACATATAACTGTTGGGAGAAAAATTTTGGACACAGTTAAATGATTGGATACCATTTTTAATTGGCAACATTAGTAAAATTGAAAATCAAATCCTGTTGATAACTAGGTGAATTTTATATAAATCCAGGTTTAAATGTGTTACAAGTTCATTAATTTGTGGTATGTGTAGAATATTCAAATAATTAGTTGATAACTAAAGTAGATCTTGCTATTTTAACAAAAATCCAAGTTTTAGTAAAGTTTACTTTTAATTCTGAAAATGGTAATTTTTAAACTTGCTTTAGAGAATAAGAGATAAGGTTTTGAAAAAGTAGAATTACATTAATCGTTATTCTACTAAGTATATTATTGTTATTTTCTTTAGTTATTTCACAAACGAAAGAAATTAAAAATCATTTTCAGTAATGTTTCCAATTAAAATTGATGTCTGACTATTTTTCTCTGTCCAACATTTTTCTCTCAAAATTATTTATAAATTTTCATTTTTTTTCTTTTTTTTTCCAATATTTCTGTGAGTAATGTGGTGAACTGATATGTGTCATAGAGTGACTTTGGGTAGATGAATTTTGATAATTCACAGCAAAAGATAAAATCATTAATTTTTCCTTTTTTTTTTTAATTCTGGAAAAGCCAAAAGTTGTTTTCTTGAGTGTTTTTTTTTTGCTTTGAAAATCTATAGATTTTATACCGTTTATTTATTTATTTATTTCGAGAAAGGAGCAATTATTGAAAAATTATCAAATAAAAAAAAAAGAGAAGAAGAAAAATATTTAATATATATATATATATATATAAATCCCTTAGCACACCAAATAACCTAAAAACAATTCAAACAAAAATTTGAATTTGAAATGTTATCAAATGATAATAAGATATAGAATTAATAAAAAATTATCTTAGAAAGAAAATTTTATAATTAAAAATTGTATAGTTACTTAAAATAAAAAAATAACTTTAAAAAAATTTTTCAACATTGGGAATTTTTTTTTTGGTTATTGTGATTTTATTATTTTTCCAAATTTTGTCAAAATAAATTTTTTTTTTTTTTTTAAAAAGTTTTTCTAGACATCAAAAACCTCTTAGATATAACATTTAAAACACATCATACTTTACTGGAAATTTTTTGGGGACCCTTTGCACCCCAAAATTGCCCAAAATAGTTGATTAAACAATTTATTCATTATAAAAGTTATTATAACATCACATAGAAGATTTGTTTTATTTACTTATTACTATTCAATATCAATATTTATATTAGATTCTTATTAATTTAAAAATAAAAAAAAATATAAATTAAATTAGAAAAAAAAATCAAATTTTTTTTCATTGCAAAATTTTACAATTTTTTCAACAAGATTTTTTTTCAATTTTAAATGATTTGGTCAATAGTTCGAGTCATATTAAGAATTGATTTTTTTTTTTATTTTTTACAATTTTTTAATTTTTGACTTTTTAAAATCTAGACATAAAATAAACAATATTGTTGAATTAGAGACCATATATCAGAACTTATTTAACAAGATCTGAATTAATTTATTAAGGAAAAATCCAAATATCGCAAATATATTATTCAAATTTTTACCAATTACAAAATGCAATAAAAAAAATTTGGTTTCATAGATTATTTTATTATATTGGAATAATATTTAAGAGTTATTTTTTATTTTATTTTATATTTATGTATAAATATTTTATCGATTAAAAAAGTAATTTATATTTGTTTTATTCCGATTTAATAACATGAAATTATTTTACAATTTTTTTTTTTTTTTGATTTTCAATTACTATTAATGTAATAAAATTTCTGATTTAAAAAATTAAAATAAAAATAAAAATCTTTAAAAAAAATGTAAAAAGGAATAATTATTATTTTTTTTTTCAATTTCAAAAAAAAAATAAATAACTTAACTACTTTATCTTTGAACTATTTTGACTTTTTATTATAATTCAAATCTGGATTAAAGACAAATAAGAAAATTAATATATTAGTAGATCAATATCATTTTAAATATAATTTAAAAAACTTGATGAAATTTAGGCAAATCCGGGGTGCTAAGGGATATATATATATATATATATATATATAATCAATTATCATTTTCATGACCAAATAGAAACTATCCACTGTCGTTAGGTTTTTTAGGATTTAAAAGAAGAGTGAAAAATCCTTGTTTTTATTAAATTCTTACTAATTCTGGAAAACCTAGATACGTCCCCAGAATACATAGGGGGGCAAAAACCTGATAGAAAGATAAAATCTATAGATTTTTAGTATTATAAAAAACGAAAGAAAACCAAAAAAAAAAAAAAAATTTCCAAAATTAATTAAAAAAGATAGAAATCAAAAAAACTTAAATACCGTACCAACAAGTAAAAGTTAACACAATAATGTTATTTCTGAATTTCCCTTTTTGAAAGAAGCTTTAAATATTATAAATCTCAATAAAATTTCTTTGGATTCTTAAATGGATTTTTTTAGTTTTACAACATAAGGTACTAATAAATTTTTTAATTTTTTTTTTAATTTAAATTTCTTTTTTATTAATAAATATTTGTATTTTTTTTTTTGAAATCTGTTTTATTAATAATAACTGACGTATTTCTGCTTATTTTACACATTTTAAGAATATACCAATTAATTCCAAAAATTTAAATAATTCCAAGTTGTTCTTTTATAATTAAATATTTCTAATCCATAAGTTAATCGATTCTAGATAAAATCTTTAAATTATCCAATTTTAAAACTATTATCCAGAGAACTGTTATTAGCAATGTTTTGGAATTGTTATAATGTTTATTTTTTTTTTTTTATTTATCTAATTATAAAATTTACTGTATTTTTTTTTCAAAGTAAATAAACATAAACTTATTCTTTTTTAAAAACTTTTTAAATGGTAGTTTTATCTGTATTGTATTTTAATTAAAATTCAGCTATTATTTCATACATTAAATTTAATTTTTGATAAATTTGAATATTTTTTTTTTTTTTTTTTTTAATAATTAGGATTAAATCATCTGTAAATATTTAGCCATGTTCTGTTAATGATATTATTTTTAATAAAATGACAAAAAAAAACAAAAGCAAATAAAATTGGTGATAAATAACCCCATTGGAATTTATTTTGTTATTTCCTCAATGATATTTTAATAAAAAATGTAATTTA
Source organism: Anaeramoeba flamelloides (assembly GCA_027625915.1). Classification (NCBI taxonomy): domain Eukaryota; family Anaeramoebidae; genus Anaeramoeba; species Anaeramoeba flamelloides. The sequence goes on from JANTQA010000026.1 coordinate 1,632,684, forward strand.
AAATATTTTTTTTTTGTTTTTCTAATTATTTTAATTAATTAATTCAAATTACTTAGCTACATCAACCATTATAATAGATTTTTATTAATTTTCATTTTTTATTATTTAGTTTTTTTTCTTTCTGAGTATTATTGAGATTTTTAACAACCATATACCTATTTTATTTTTTGAAATTCAAATTGACATTCATGGATAAATTTCCAATAAGGTTCAATTCATATACCCGCTAACCACAACTTCGTGTCATAAATTTTGGGTAGAAAGTTTTTTGAAAAAAATTTTTTAAATTCAAATGACCACCTTCACAAGAAAGTTCTGATTTTGAATCTATTGTATTCCAGTAAAAATAATCATTTAATGAGTTTTTTCAAACCAAACAATAGATTTAATTATTAAAAAAAAAATTCAAAAGTAAAGAATAAATTCAAACCAAAAGTACAAATTTATCATTTTTAAAATAGTAATTACATTTTAAGAACTATCTTTACAATTTATGAACTTGCCTCAAAACCAATTAATCCAATCTTATTGGAATTGTAGGGGGGGGGGGGGGGGGGGGTTTTTGGGATTTTCACCATTCAATAATGAAAAAATCATTTTGGGTCCATATTTAAATGAAAAATGAACAAGAAAATTTTAAGATACCTATTCTAGAACACACTTATTAAGAAAAGTGAAAATGAAAAAATAAAATAACCAATGATTTTTCTCACATAAAAAAAAGATGAGTATTTCAAACAGTTTCAACAAACAACTCCAATGTTTGAAGATCATATTTCTTAATACCATGTACAATTGGGTTACTTGCATTATTATATTGTTCCCCAGAAATCAAATAATTGTTAAAAAGAAGTTGTCTTTCTCTTTAATTTTTTTGTTAGTTTGGTTCTTCTTCTTCATTTTTATTTTTGGATTGAAGTTACCAACAACACTTTTAAGGAAGGTTATTACTCAATTTGATCTTTGAACCTAATTTCTAATTACCAAATAACAGCATACTTGTGATTATTTTGGTTGATAAATTTTTGTATTAATTATTTCTCTAAAAAATAATTTTTAGTTTCAAGGTAAATTGGATAGGTGTGTTGTGAGAAAATTTTTGTGAGTCTTGAATCCAAAGATCTAAATGAAAATTAACTGTATAAAAATTATTTAGTTTATTTGATTTAAAAAATAATTATTACATGTTCATTCGAAGAAAAAATGATCTTTCTTTTTTAACAAATAGTTTTTTTTGATGAAATATATCCAATCTACAAAGAATTGGTCAGATTTTTGAAAATTTTGATCTAACTAGAATATAACAAAGAATAATCTTGTAATTCTTGTATTTTTTTCCCAATTTTGAAATCTTAGATGAAATTGACAAACACCTTACATTACTCTTATATCAAAAATAAATGATAGAAACTTCTTATCAAGGTATCAAATATTGTAACTTTCACCGAAGAAGATATTTTCTCAAAAGGTTAATAGTTTACAAACTCCTTTTTCCTATACAGAAATGAGGACTAAAAGATTTAGGAAAAAAAAGAATCATTTTTTCCTTCTAATATCTTATTGAAGAAGTATTTATGTTAATTACTAACCACCAAACCATTATACAAACATATAATACTTTTAAATTTCAAATGCAAACAAAGTCCTTAAAAATGAAAATTTCATTTTTCATTTTGAACAGTTTAAGGGATATTTTAAATAAATTTTAAACAAATAAAAGAAAAAATAACACTACCTGTTTATGAGCAATACAATTTTCAGAAAAACTTTGTTCAAATATGATAAAAATCAAATAATATTACAAACAAAAAAGTATTATTTTTTATATATTTCTTTGGTATATTGAGTAAATTGTAATCGTTTGAAATATTTTTTTAATTGAATAAATCTTCATTAAGAAGAAGATGTATTCCTTGGTTTTGATTTTTAAACTCTTTTATTGAAAGTTCCTTCAAGTAAACAATGTAAAATGTGATCCTTTATTTGTTTTTTCAAATTAGATAGTTTTTAAATTATAATTATAAATTAAAATATTGATTTTAAAAAGATAATTTTGTTCTATTGAGATACAAGCCAATTCGATTATGATGTGTGCTGTTAGTGAATATTTTTGGGAGATTAAGACCAATTTGCCATTGGTTTACCTTCTCCCAAAAAAGACCAATAAGTCATTTATATCTTCTTACAAGATTAGAAATTCCAATAAAACATCAAAAAAAATATAAGTTAATTTTTTATTTTTAAATTCAAACAAATTTTACCTGATCTGGGATTTATTTCATTTTTTTTTATTCCTTATTTTTCTCTTTTATTTCTGTTTCCAATACCTCACCAATGATCAACAAATTGAAGCCAATTTACAAACTCAAACGAAAAACAGCCTTAAAAGATTCCCACATAACAAAGTTAGTTTATAGCCGCTACGAACCATACCAACTGTACACAGCAACCTCAGGTAAGATACTTCTAGTTTGGTTACTTTTCTGAATTTAAACCTTCTTTATAATTTTATTTTTATATTTCATGTTATTAGATGGTTCTGTACAATTGTGGTTGGATGACCAGAAAGAAACTTTTTCAAAAGAACCAATAAAAAGTTACGAATTACACACAGACTATATTGAAGAGCTTGTTTACAGTGAGAGTTATTTCTTGACTTGTTCACGAGGTAAGCATTTCATTCTAAACTTTATAAAAAGATTTTTCTTTTTCAAAATTAATCAACCAAAAGAATCCAAAAAAAAGGTCCAAGAGTTCTAATGTTAAGCAAAAACGTTAACTTTAAATTTTAAACTATTCAATTAAGTTCAATGAATCACCAAAAAATTGAAAAATCAGAAAAAAAAACCTTTTGGGAAAAAAAGTGAAACACAGTTTTTAATTAGGAACATTACTGAAAATGAAAACTAAAATCAATAAAAAGAAGAAACCAATTAACTTCAAATAATAATCTATGATATTATTTTCAGTCAAACCAACATAAACAATTTAAATCTACTTTATTATTGAAATTTTTTGGTGGTTTTGGAGATCTCAAAAATAGTCAATTTTTTGAAGAAATTTTTAATAATTGATCAATCAATCAAAAACTCTTACCAAAAGGTAGTATTAAAAAAACTGTTATTATGATGAATTCTTCGTTTTGGCTTTATTTATTTATTCTTTTATTAATTGATCTTACTTATCTTTTTCACTTAAGCATCCCTATTAAAAACTTTGGTACACTTTTTTTCAGGAACAGTAAGTTTTTGTTTGTGATCCAAAATAAATGTGAAAAGAAGTGATCAACCCTAATAAAAAAAGTTTTATATAACATGTTATAAACCTGTTGTAAAGGTGTTATAAAGGTTTGGAATGTTATAAAATTTTATCATAACAACTTTTAGAACATAAATATTTGTTATAAAATGCGTTATAAAATTTGTAACATGTTATAAGCCTGTTATAAGAATATTGTCCAAAAAATATATTGAAAAAATCATCATTTAAAAGGGAATTTTGTTATAAAAATGTTATATAGATGTTATAAAAAAATTTTTTTTTATTAGGGAAGTGTGACTCTAAAACAATGAACAAACTTTGGTAGACCAAATATTCATTCAAAAGCAATACTTGTCAATTTTTTTGATTTTCTCATTCAAAGAATATTTTTCTTTGATTTTTTTTTAAAAAAACAATTTAATAAAAATAAATGAATGACTTTAAATCACAGAAACCAAACACTAAGTTCCAAATTTCAAGGAATTTACTTTAATAAAATAGATTTCAATTGATTATCGGTTGAAGGAAATTCAAAATATTTGCACATTTTTGATTTGAATCTAAAACATCTTTTTGATCAACCAAAATTTTGTATTTTCAAAATAAATCAACCTACTGGAGTCAAAATAAAGTGTACAAAAAAATTGACTTTCATGTTTCAAAATAAAATGTGTGTTTTTTTGTTATAGATACCCGATACATTAACCAATCAAAGAAACTGATAATAAACCCTAAAAAATATGGTTTTGGTTTCTTAAAGTTTTATTGTCTAAAAAGAAATTCTAAAAATGAAGGATCAAATTGCAAAATTTATCTCAAAAAATAGAGTAAATTTTTAAGAAAATTTTTATCATCAAAAAAACAAAAAAATTCAAAAAAACCAAGAATATTATGGAAAATTTTCGACTATTTGCATGGATAATTTAAATTTTACCACAAATAACCAAGCCTTTACTACAAAATTGATTTGAACTTAGGTATACTATTTGGTAGTAGATTGGATGTTGCCTTGGTACAAGAAAAAAAAAAAACACCGATATTATTTTGAAACACGGATTATAGTATTTGTGCACGCATTATTTTTATCACTGTTTGTTATTTTTCAATTAAAAAAAGAAAATTTTTAGTTCACCTTTCAAAATATTTTTCTGTTTATAAGTTGAAGTAAAACCTAAGATATTAACAGTATCATTTAGAAATGATATTTTTAAACAATAAATTAAACTTACTGAGTTTAACTCTACGACAAAATTTTTACTCTGGTAATTTGATTGTAGTATTAATTATTACTCTACATTTTGGGAAATTAAAATAAAAATTTTCATTTATTAATTGGAAAATAATAATATTTTTTAAATAAATTTTGTTTACCACTAAACCATACTATCTATCATCTTAATATTGAAGTATGTTTATACATTTATCCTAAGCATGATAATATCTGATTATTAAAGTGGGGGAGAACATGAAGCAACAGAGTATTTTAGTTTTCAAACATTTCAATGGAAATTTTCATATTTAAAATCAAAAATATAGTTGTAATCAAATAACATAATTTTGAGAAAAACCACTAAAATTTATATTTTATCAATTTCAATAGTTTTGAAATTCTATATGTTAAACAAATATGAAGTTGAATATAAAATTAACCTGAACTAAGTGTTAAATTTAAAAAGAACTTTACAGTTTTTTAAAAACTTTTAAAAAGTTTTTTTTGCACAAATTTTTCAGAAAAATTTTCTTCTTGTTACTTTTGATATTTTTTTTTTTCTTTGATTTTAAAACAGAATCTGGGATTTCCAACTTAAATATAAATTAATAATATTTAAAATCACTTCATCCACCCCATCTAAACTATTCTAAATATAATTCCATTTTTTTTTGATGAATCATCAATCAAGATTAACTGCATTTTTTTCTCTAAAAAGCTGAATAAATCAAATTAACCTTTTAAATATTTACTTATAAAGCCTAAAGAAAATAATATATTTAATTTTTGATGTTGGGGATATTATAATTCATATTTTTACAATTTAATACAGAAATACTACTCTTATTTAGTTTAATTTTTTTTTTTTTTCAGATATTGTTTTTTTTTATTCACTAAAAATAATTTACAATAATTAATAATCAATTTTTAGAGAACTAATAACCAACACGTGATGAAGTGTCCAACTCACAATCTAAAAATGTGTGGTTCTATTCCCCTTAACCAACTTTTTTTTTAATTGTTTAATATTTTCTCAAAAAAGTTACAAAAACCACACAGATCCAGTTTTAATTAAAAATTTGGCTTATATTTCATATAATTACTTATTCTATGAAAAAACTATTTAACTGATTTAGAATCTTTTTTGCTATTACACAAAATCCTACTCAATTTATCGAGACGATCTGAATACCGGGGGAATTGAACAGCACCAGACCTTTCACACAAATCAACAAAATCTCTAATGTCTGTTTGTGATCCTGAAAGTACCTAAAGAGTATTGTAGAGGAAATAGGTTTTTCTAACTTTTTTAAGTAATAAAAAGACTATTTCAATTTTTTTTTTTTAATTTCAATCATTTTGGAAAACCTAATTTAATGTGCTGTCAAGTGCCGTAGAGTACCTAGGTTTTCTTGAGTTTTTCTGTTTTATTTTTTAAATTTTCTAGGGTTTTTTGAGGTTTTTCTATTTTATTTGTTAAGTTTTCTAGGTTTTTTTTTACTTTAGAAATAAACAGAAAATTTTAATAAATTTTCGGTTTATTCCCAAAAATAAAAAAGACCTAACGAAAATCTATTGATTTTCCAAATAAACAGAAAACTCAAGAAAAACTAACGGCACGTTTCCAAAATTCAAAAGAATGGAGTACAATCATAGATTTTTTTCTATTCTTTTGAATACTGGAAAACATAAAGACCAATATATGCACTTTTCGTACTAATATTGCAAAAAAAAAAAAAAAAAAAAAAAAAAAATTCCTTTTTTTCAACCAAATGAGAAAAATTTCAACAAAAATTGTTTTTTTTTGGAATGGCTCTTTAATCACTTCCAACTTGTGGAAACTACCCTTGATTATTTTTTAAAAAATATTTTTAAAAATTAAAAGTTTACTGCTAAGTGTTTGGCAAAATACTCAAATAAGATTCATTCATTCATTCACAATTTAGTAAAATTTTCACATTTTTTTTTAACCAATTTATTTTCTTGGGAGTTAAAAACAATTTTTTTCATTTTACATATTTTTTCTTATTAATTGGTTTTTCAACACAATATTAATTCCAAAAGTAATAATATTTTATAAAATATTATTTTTTACTTCAATTCCACACCATTAAATATTTTTGTATTAGAAAAAAGTAAGAAAAAGTAAACCGTGCATCTACTGAGTAATTCAAAATAAATTTAAAGCTATAAATACATCTTTCCATTTTGTCAATTTTTAATTGTTATAACATACTCAAAAACAATTTTTTGAATGTTTAAAGATCTCAAAATTCCTTATAATGAAAATATCATTAATTTCTCTGTGTGTGGAAAGATCTCAGTAAATATGAGATGAGAATAATACAATTTTCAATTTTTTGAACATAATTTTGATTTAAATTTTTTGTTTTTATCAAATTGTATCTTAAATATAGAAATAAATTGATACTGAACATTAAAAATAACCAAAAAGTTAACCAATAAAATACATTAGACAATCAATGTATTGTAAAAAAAATTTTTTTATCACCAAATAAGAAAGATCTTTTTCTCTAATAAACTTAAAAGAAATCAAATATTTGATTTTTTTAAAAGTATATTTGAATCAATTTATTCCTTCAATAACTTCTTAACGTTGAAAATTTCTAAAATAAACATTAACCTGAAATTTTTATCCTTATTTCACAAGTAGACACCCTTTTATTATTTTTTTTTGTTTTTTTACCAAAAAAAATATTTGGTACAAATTTGTTTTCAAAATTTTTTGGAAAAATATTATTTTCAAATATAATTCAACAAAAAATATAGTTTCAATGGTTACAGGAAAAAAAAATAAATTATTAATATTATTTATTGTAGAGTGACTATTCCATAAAAAGACTTGTTATTTATTACAAATTCTAAATGTATTTAGAGTTTTTTACCCTAGTTATAATGTTGGCTAATATTGTAGCTCATAGGATATCTTTTTGTTTTTTGAAAGAAAAAAGAAAAAAGAAAAAAGAAAAAAATCTTGTTATACAAAGAAGAAATCAAAAAAAGAGAAATAAAAGCAGAAAATAAAAGAGACTAAATAAAAAATAATTGAAAAAAGTAAAAACTGAATATAAAAGTTGATTTTTTAAACATCAAGTGTCCAATATATTGGTGATTGTTTCCTGTTATTTCGAAAAAATATTTCTGGATTGTCATACTTTATTTTAATAAAGAGATCTAAATTTTTGACCAACTATATATCCAATGAAAAATTTTACTTTATTAAGTTTGAAATTAGAACTTAATATATTATATAAACGGTTAAAAATTGTTGGTTTTAAGAAGAAGAATTTGTTTTCCAATTTTTTCTTTTTGTTGTAACAGTCATTTTCTTTTCTTCTTTTTTATTTTTATTGTTTATTTATTTTCTATTCTTTTCCAAAACCTTGTTTTCTCAAAATATCAGTCCAAGATATCAACCAGAAAGCATTAATACAAGTCAAGGACCAATTCGGCCGATTGTATGGAAGGTCTGATTTGCTTGTGTTGGGTTTCAGTTGGTTTCAGTTGGATTCAGCTCTCTTCAGTTACTTAATTCCATTTCATTTTAGTTTTTTCAACTTAATCACAGTTTGCTTAAGACCCAATAATGAAAGGGTATATTAATTCAAATTATGTTTTTTTTTTATTCTGTTTACCTTTTACGAAAACACTAAATAAAAAATAGTTGTAACAACCTAAAAAAAGAAGGAATTTGGGAAAAGTATAAAGTTTAATATATCAAAGATTAAATTATTGAAAATCCCAAAACAAATTCAAAAAGTTAAATACAAATAAAAATAAAATTTATTTATATTTATAAAAAATTAAAAATCATAAATCTCATTTTTTGGTATTTAACTTGAGAATAATAATCATTTTTAAATCAGATAAATTCATCCAAGAAATCGATATATATATATATATATATTTGTATATTCAAAGAATCATCCAAGTTATTGTAAACAAATCTGAATTAGATAAGTTCAATTAAAATTTGAATTAAAATTTATTTTTGAAATTCTTTTTAAATTCAAAGAAATTTGTTTCTCAAAAATTTGAAATATAAATATTTTTCCCATCCCAATTAAAAAATGAAATTTAGTAATAAAAAAGTTTTTATATCAAATAGACAATAGACTACCTAAAAAGTAAGGATTTTTATTTATTTTTTCTTTGAATAATTTGTTCTTTTTTTTTTTTAAATTTAATATTTAATTGATATATAACCTAATACAAAAATAATTTCAAAACAATCATATAGCTATTTATATCATAAAATATTATTTATATTGCTACTTTTTAATCAAAAAATTATCATAATCTTTTAATGATATGTATGTTATAAAAATTATTATTTTAATATATTTCATATTTTGTAAATAAAAAATTTTCAATTTTTAAAAACTATTTAAAGATATAGTATTTTTTAAAAATAAAATAAAATCTTGACAAGATCTTGAAATTTTTTTTTTATAATGTGTATTTCGACTTATGAAATGGATGAGTCAGCCACATTTAAACAATTTATTAATTTTAGTCTCTTTTTTGGTATTCAAAATTTGCATGCTTACAATATAAAACGAAAAAAAGTAACCTATTATTTTTATTAACAATTAAAATAATTCTTAAAAATGGTTAAACATATTTTTCGTTTTATGTTGGAAAGTCTTGATTTCTGAAGGAAAAATTTTTAGTTGGTTATTCTTTTTAATTATTAATATTTCAATTCAAATCTTAACCAATAAAACTAATTGTGGTATTGGTGGTTCAATAAATGTATATTTTATAGAATCTTAACATCAGAATCTCAATTAAATTGAGATGTATTATGCAAAATTTTTTTTTTCTTTAATGAGTTGAAAAAAAGTTGTTTTCTGGTTTTCAAAAAATGAAACAAAATAATTTTTGATTTTGAAAAATTTTTTTAATGAATTGTTTAGTCTTATTTACAAAATCCCTTATAATAATTCAAATCATTTTTGTCAGAAAAAAAATGGTTTTGACTTTTGAGGAGAAAATTGCTCCATTCTCAAATACCTTCAAGAAATATTTTTTTTGTGAAAAATCGATTTTTTTCTTGTAACAAAAACAAATTTTTGGGTAAAATCTTTAAATGACTTTAAAATTTTAATTATTATAACTATCCTATTTAAAAAAAATACAATTATTTATTAATCCGTGAATATAGCATTTTTTTGGTTAACCAAAAGATTTATCTCAGAAAAGAAAAAAAATCTTTATATTAATATTACTGGTAACAAATACTTTTAGTTGTATATTAATGATCAAAATGTCAACAAGGGGTAAAAAAATGTTATTTCATGGGAAACTAAATGAATTTAAAAGTTTTCTTTTTCAGAAAAAATGGATTAAAAAAATTGTTCTCACTAAAAAAATATTCTTGTTTGTGTTTTTTAGTCGATCGGAATTTTTTAACACTTGGTATATCCAAAATTTTTAAGTAGAGAATATCACCAATAACATATTTTAAAATTTAGCCTTGTTGCCATAGAAGACTGATCTCTTAAAAAATAATAAAAATCAAAATATTTTAATAAAATGTATTAAAAAAATAATATTTTTTTAAATTATAATTTTACAATTTAAAACAATTTTCTACCATATTTTTTAATGGTATAACAGTTTTTAAAAAATATCTTATAAATTTTATGAATTGTATTGTTTGTTTTTACAATTTCCAAAATTTATAACCCATAATATAACATATTTTATGTTATCTAAAACCAATATAACATGTTCCAAAATTTTATAATTCCTTTTGTTTTAAAAAGAAGGAACTGTTCTAAACTTTGTTCATTTTTTATAACATGTTATATGTGAGGTTAATAATGCTTTAATGAGTTTCTTTCAAATTTTATAACACTTTCAACACTTATACAGGCTGATAACACATCTTAAATTTTTAATATAAACTCTTTTTCAAATATTGTGACACACCTGAAATAATAAATTAAAAAAAAAAATAATCCTTTAATATTCAAGAACAATTAATAACTAAATTTGATTTGTAATTAACTTTTAAGTCATTCTAAATCTATAAAAGCCTGATAGATTAATAATTAGAAAAAAATAAAACCAAAAACTAAAAAAAAGTGAGTCACAATTTTTTGAAATCAGCATTACAGATTTTTTACTACTGAACTTTCACTGAAAAAAAGTCGAACAACAAGATTTTTTATGAATAATTAAATCCATTTTCAAAGACATTACATAGTCACAATTTTCTTAGTGATTATTTGTCTTTTCGAAGATCTTTTTTTTTTCCCAATGATCTTTTGCAAAAAAAAAAGAAAAAGGAAATCAAAAAAAGAAAAAGAAAGTAAATCGGAAAAAGAAAAAGAAAAAGAAAAAGAAAAACAAAAAAAAAAAAAATTTGAAAAAGCAAAATTAAAAAAATTTGCAAAATTAGAAAAAATGATTCTGATCCAAAAAATGAAAATATTTTTTTGTTAAGAATACTGGAATAAACCTTCAAAAAAACTACCATTAACATTATAAAGTGATTCACAATTTTTGAAAAATAGTTTATCTATATTATTGGACGTAAATAAATTGTTGTACTCTATATTTCGTTTTTCTTTTACATTCAAATGTTAATAGATTTGAAATAACAAATTTTTTTTTTTGAGCATTCAAATATTAATATGTTTAAAATATAGAAATGATTTTTTTTTTAAAATACAAATTTTAAACACAATAAGATTACTCAATAGTTTTAAAAATATATTTACATCTTTGAATATTATTTTATTACAATATATTATATATATATATATATATAAAAGACAATAGTCTTAAATTAGTAAATCCAGAAAGTGGTGATCCTGTGACATTCTTGGGGCATACTGACGATGTTCTTTCTTGTGATATCAGTGAAAAACACAAAAGGATCATTTCCACTGGAAAAGATAAGACAATACGGATCTGGGATCTGGAAGGTAATTTAGTACATACCTTGAACAAACAAACTCATAGCAAACAAATAAATGAAATCAAATATATACCCTTAGAAAATGAAAGAATGATCACATGTTCAAATGACAAAAAAATAAAAATATGGGATATTGAATCTAATGTTTGTATATCAGAGCTAACTTTACATCAAAACCCAGTTACAATTTTACAACTGTCCCCAGAAGGTTCGATATTGACTTCTTGTGATTCTTTAGGAGTGGTATCGATTTATGATCTCGAAAGTTCTTCTCTGTTGTCTACCCTTAAGGTTAAATCTGAATGTTATCAAATTAAATATAACCCGGCTAAATTTGAGGTTTCTATGTTAACTGTAAATGGAATCCTCACTTGGGAACTCACAAAAAAAGAATATATTGATTTTATTAAATGTAATGGTTGTAATAAATCTGTAATTTCACCAGATACTATGGTAACAACTTTTGATTATTCATCTTTTGGATCCTCCATTTTTACTGGTTCTGAAAACGGTAAAATTAAACAATATAGGGCAAATAATTAAAAAAAAAATTATTTGATTCTATTTTAAAATATTAAACAATTTCAAAAAAAAAAAATAGATAGTAAATATTTATATATATATATATTGTATTTTTAAACAACAACAATAAGAATAAATAATCATAAAAAAATAATATGAATACAAATTTTTTTTTTCGTTTATCGTGTCAAAGTGGTAAAGTTTTAATTTTTATTTTTTTTTTATTATTGTTTTTGAATTTGAAAGTTTTTATTATTATTATTATTTTTTAAAGTGGGATGGGGGTGTAATTTCTCGTATTTGCAGTTAGACTGATTCAAATTTAAAAGAATAGAGTAAAATCAATTTATTTTCAGAATAAAACTGAAAACTTCAAGAAAATTGTTGTTGTACTTTTTTTAAATTTAATAAATTACAAGAAAATTTCTTAATTTTTTTTTTGATTCAAAAATTTACAACAAAAACAATTTCTTACATAGATAGTTTCTAATTGGTCATGAAAATGATAAATTTATTTTTTATATATATTTTAATTATTTTTCTTCTTCTCTTTTTATTATTTGATGATTTTTCTTTAATTACCCCTTTCTATAAATAAATAAATAAAAAAAAAATTCTTTCCTTTTTACTCAATACTTTTGAATTTTGGTAAAATACCATTAGATTTTCTTGGGGTTTCTCTTGATTTGGAAAATCAATAGATTTTATAATCAAAACAGAAAACTTGAAAAAAACTAACACTGCTTTTCCAGAATTCAAAAGAATAGAGAAAAATCAAACACTTTACGCCGTTTTTTAAAATTCTGGAAAACTTAAAAACAACTGTTTTTTTTTTTAAATTTGAGAAATAAAATGAAAATAAATTTATAAATTTTCATTTTTTTGAATAATTTGAATAAAAAAGATTAGTATAAAAAAAATTAATAATTATTATATCCGACTTCCATTTAAAAAATACAAAATTTTGGAAATTATCTAAAACGATATTCTTATTTTTATGATAAGATTTAAATGAAAATAAAATCATCTAATTTATGCAAAAAATATTATAACTCAGAAATCGTTAAAAATATCGATAATTTTTGTTTGGGACTGTCTATTCTATGGAAAAAATGTAACAACATGGATGAATGTATTAATATACATAAATAAAACTAAAATAAAACATAAGAATAATATCTTTGATATTATATAAAATATAAATTCATTATTTATCTTATCATTGGTTAATGATGAAGAAAATTATGATTCTTTTTTTTTTTTTTATTGTTGAGCAGAGGTGATTCAACAAAATTACCTCCTATTTGCCTGAAACTCTAAAATTGTATTTAGGGTTTTTTTATCCTAACTGTAACGTAAGCAGGATTACAGCTCAAAGGATATCTTTTCTTTAAAAAATGAAAAGAATAAATTATTTCTGAAAAAAGACAAGAAAAAGAGAAAGAAAAGCAAGAAATGAAAGAGTCAAAAAATAATAGAAAAAAGAAAAAACTTCAGTGAAAAGTTTTTTTTTGTGCCCCAAGTGTTGAATGGGTTGGTGGTTGTTTCCTTTTATGTCGTTTTTTTTTTGGATCGCCACCATAGGTTGTTTTAATAAAGAGTTCTAAATATTTGAACAACTATAGATCAAATGAAAAAGGCTGTTTATTAAATTTTGATTTAGAACTTTATAGATGGGTTGAATCTAAAAAGCTCTGGTTTTTAAGAATAAGATTTGGTTTTCGAAATTTTCTTTTCAGCTGCTTTGCTTTTTTTTTTTTATTTTTTTTTTTGTGTTATTTTTTTTTTTGTGTTACAGTCAGTTTCACTTTTAAGACACAAACTTTCAACGAAATTTAAGGCACAAAAAATTCTCAAATTAAGGCACAAAATTTGGAATTTTTTTTTTTACAATTTATTTTTACTAGAATTTGAATTTTGTGCTTTAATTTGAGATTTTTATTGTGCCTTAAATTTCGTTGAAAGTTTGTGCCTTAAAAGTGAAACTGACTGTATTTTTTTTTTTTATTATTTTATTTTTTTTTTTTTTTTGTAAGTTTCCCAAATCTTGTTTTCGCAAAATCCCAGTACAAGATACCGACTCGACAGCAAAAACCCAGTCCAAGTAACTACTCGACAGATAGTACGGAAAGTTCAATTCGGTTCACTTTGGTTGGTTTCAGATCGCATTCGTTGGCTTCAGTTCAGTTGCATAAGTCCTCGTCGAAGATCTGATCATGAACAAGTTTGGTTGGGTTAGTCACGATCAGATCAACCAATTCTTATAATGATTTTTTATACTTTTTACCTTTCCCAAACACCTAAAAAAACAAAAAGAGAAGGAACATAGAGCCCAAGCAACTTAAGAAGGGAAATTTGGAAAAAGTAAAAAATAAAAAAAATAAAATTATGATTCTTTATTGAAAATTCGAAAAAAAAAAAAATTAGAAAAATTGGATAATTGCCTTCAAGTGCCAAATAGTGCCAGAGAGTAAAGTAAAGTGCATATTTATTCCCGAATTCGAAAAAATTGAGGAAAAACAAAGAAATTTTTTATTTGTCAATTTTTAAATTAAAAAAAAAATTAAGAATTTTCTTGTAATTTATTAAATTTAAAAAAATCACAACAAAAATTTTCTTGAATTTTTCAGTTTTATTCTGAAAATCTTTGATTTTCCTTGATTCTTATAAATTATTGATAATCTAATAGAGGTTTTTTTAATGTGTATAGATTTCCGGCATCATAATATCCACTTTGATTGTAAAATGTGAAATTTTATTAATAATTATAGGTGGTATTAAGTTATGGATTCTCCGATAATATTATATTATAAAATAAAATAAAAACTTACTTTTACTAATATCTACAATTAAAATTTCTGAAAATATTATTTAATAGAAAAAAATAAAATATTTAGAGAAATTAATTTTTATTTATTTATTTATTTTTTTTTTTTTTTTGAGGTCGAAGACTAAATAATTTACTTTAAAATATAGATATAATTTCTATAATACTTAGAAATTATTTGAATATAATTTTTTTTACAAATTTTATCAAAATTCAACTATTCTAGAGAACTCAAAAAAAAAAAATTACAATAATAATTATTTTTTTTTCACAAATCTACTTTAAAAAGGAGAATTTTAGATTTTTTTATTATTATTTATATATTTTTATTTAATAGTATCATATCTTTTAAAAAAACAATTTATTTTATTTGGCAATATAATTTCAATATTATTAAACAAATTTTTTATTTATTAATTAAATTTATTTTTTTTTTTTTTTTATTTTATGTCCTTTTAGAAATGTTTTAGAAATTTATAAACTATTGATAAAAAACCGTATTCACATATTTTTTATTTGACACATATACAAAATATCTTTTCTAGATAATCTTACGAATTCTCGTAAATAAAAAAATCTCCTTTTTTGGAAATTTTCAACTATTAAGCATTTATTTTAACCTTTTTAATAATAATTACCATATTTTAATTCAAATCACCAATTTAAGATAAAATATTTGAATAATAAAATAAATTTGAAATTTTCTTTTACTTTCCAATCTTGAAAATTTATTTTTTAGAATTAAAAAATCCTTGTATTCATATTAATTATTCTTTTCGATATGTAAAAGAGTAGTTGATCTTTTCTATTTCAGAACGAATAGGTTTTAATAAAACATGTAATTATTTAGAATCGTGGGATTCTATAAATAAGAAACAAACTATAAAAAAATGATATTGTACTTCATACCATAATTAAACATTAATTCCAATTTTCTTACTCTAAAAATATTTCAACTCAAATTAAAATATTTTTGAATTAAGATAAATCATAAATTAGATCAATACAAAGATCGTGAAAAAAATAAATTAATTTTTTAAAAATAAAGACTAAAAGAAATAAATTAAACAAGTGATCAGATCAAAAGATAATTTTTTTCTGTTTTAGACCTGGTTCGTGGTTTTATTGAACATTTACAAAAACAATAATTATCAATTATGGAAAAAATATTGAATCTGGGTCTATTATCATATCGCAACTACTAAAAATAGAAAAATACCCCGATATAATAAATCATAAATCTCTTTCTAGATTATTAATTCTCTTTAGTTAATATAATTGCTTTGATAGAATAATTTTTAAAAAATGGTTATTTCAATTCGATAGATAACATACTTTAAATTAAAAATAGAATTATTTATCATACAATTCTCAGTCATTTCTCTCTCATTTTTTTATGATCAAGTAACCAATTTGTATTACTTTTTAATTTCACAAGACGTTCAATTAGGATAAGAGTTTATATATAGAAGCCAGCGTTTAACTTTTTTCTGAAATTTAAATTTGAATAGTCAACTCTATTGTTTATTTAGTCATTAATTTGTTTGATTTTTTTTTTTCATAAATGTCCACCTTCAAAGCTATATATTATTTTTTTTTTCAAACATAAAATAAAATAATACAATAGAGTGTTGAGATAGGAACTAAAAATAAACCATTTAACATTTCCAAAAATGGATAAAATAATTCAACTGAAACTTCTATTCTGGTATTTTTATAATGTTACTTCTTTGAAAAAAAATAATAAATTATTTTTCAAAAATTACTTTGAATACCAAAAGAAACAAGGCAAAAATCAAAGAAACACACAATGTAATAAATGTTATGTTCTTACTATCCTTGGAAATTCGTAAATATTACCCAATTTCTCATATTTTACTAACTTCACTTATAATATACACTATTGGTTAACAAGAGATCTTGGATCAAAAAAATTTTTTTAAAAAATATACTATAATTTAAGTTGGAAAATCTAATTTTATAGTAAGATTTTTTTCAAATTTAATAGTAAAAAAATTGAATTTTTTTTCTTTTCAGTACCTGAATTAGTGCCACCCAAGATTTGGTTTTCATTAAAGTATGTGGTTATTCGGTAAAAACTATATTATTGTGGTTATAGTTCAATACCTCTGAAAAGTCGATTAGTAAAATAGTAATCTATTGATACCTTCTATTAAAATCCTTGTATTTATAATAACCCAAAGAATTTCAAAAAATAACTGCATTTTGAGACAAATTATCAGATTGATTTCTCAATATCCAGTCTTCAAAGTTGAAGAGTATATTTCTTCAATTTAACATGAAATGTAGATTAGTTTCTAAAAAATTGGTTTTTTTTATAAAATCTCAATAATTAAACCAATAGTATTATTTTGGTTATTATTTCTGAAATTTAGGAATTAGGTTAAGGTTACAACTAACACTAAAATAAGAAGCATGAATTATAAGTATTTTGGTTTTGATATTGATAATTATTGTGAAAAAAATACTTCAAAATAAAAAAATTGAAAAAATAGTTACTTTTGGAAGTTCTTAATATTAATTATTAAAGATCGGAATACTATAATTTGGGTTTCAATTTTTAGATTTGGAAAAGGAATTAAAAAAGTTTCCAAAATGATAATTTTTAATAGTAATCCTTTCGAGAAAAAATGCAATAATTTATTGTGCAAGGATATTTATAATAGATCTTTTAGAGTCATGTGAGCCAAACAACACTAATATTATTTATACACAATTACAACATACTTTGATTATAATCTAATCTCTGGTGTAGTTAATCCCTTATACTATTATTTTCCAATTAAAAAATGAAAATTTTTAGTTCACATTCCAAAATATTTTTATCGTTTATAAGTTGAAGAAAACCTAAAGATCTTTACAACATCGTTTAGAAATGATTTTTTTGGACAATAATAAAAACGCCCTAAGTTAACTCGAAGACAAATTTTTTACTCTTATAATTTGATTGTTGGTGAAATAAATAATATTCATTTTGGAAATTGAAATAAAAATTTTCATTTATTAATTGGAAAATAGCAGTATTTGATATTTTTCTGCCTTTTTGTTCGTTTTAAGTTTGAAATCAAAGTAAAGGTGAGTCTGACTTTATTAGTAATAAAGGCCAAACGTTTGTCACCAATAATCGATTAAGAAAATAATGACTCATTTAAGAAATTTTGAAACAAAAATTTCGATATGTCGATAAGGAGAATTTATATTTGTCCCTTAATAGTAAAACACCAAAAAAAAGTTACCCTTATTAGATTCTTAAGTTCAACAAATTTTACATGATCTAAGATTTTATTCATTTTTTTTTATTCCTTATTTTTCTCTTTTGTTTCTGTTTCCAATACCTCACCAATGATCAGGAAATTGAAGCCAATTTACAAATTCAAACGAAAAACAGCCTTAAAAGATTCCCACATAACAAAGTTAGTTTATCGAGAAAAAGAACCATACCAACTGTACACAGCAACCTCAGGTAAGATACTTCTAGTTTGGTTACTTTTCTGAATTTAAACCTTCTTTATAATTTTATTTTTATATTTCATGTTATTAGATGGTTCTGTACAATTGTGGTTGGATGACCAGAAAGAAACTTTTTCAAAAGAACCAATAAAAAGTTACGAATTACACACAGACTATATTGAAGAGCTTGTTTACAGTGAGAGTTATTTCTTGACTTGTTCACGAGGTAAGCATTTCATTCTAAACTTTATAAAAAGATTTTTCTTTTTCAAAATTAATCAACCAAAAGAATCCAAAAAAAAGGTCCAAGAGTTCTAATGTTAAGCAAAAACGTTAAATAAGAACTTTTCTTTTGAATTAATTTCAATGAATCACCAAAAAATTGAAAAATCAGAAAAAAAAACTTTTTCCCTTTCAAGTTTTTGTTTGTGATCCAAAATAAATGTGAAAATAAGCGATCAAAATTAACTCTAAAACAGTAAAAAAACTTTGGTCAACCAAATATTCATTCAAAAGTAATACTTGTCATTTTTTTTGATTTTCTCATTCAAAGAATATTTTTCTTTGATTGTTTTTCAAAAAAAACAATTCATCAAAAAAAAATGAATGACTTAAATCACATAAACCAAACACTAAGTTCTAAATTTCAAGGAACTGACTTTTCTAAAATATATTCCAATTAATTTGGGTTTTGGGAATATTTAAATTATTTGGATTTTGAAAGTGTTTTGTGTTTTTCTGTTCAATTTTTTTGGTTTTACTCTTTCTGTCTTTATTCAATTAAATCATTTAAGGACTATCTGAATTTTATGACCACTTGAATATTGTTTTTAAAATTAAGGGATTAGCATCTACCAAGGAGAAGCCTAGGATCAAAGTGTGTTGTTATTAAACCAAATCACATTAGTGCTACACGGTTCAAATGTCTCTAAAAAAATCGATTGCAAAGTAGTAATATTTGTTGATCTCATCAATTAAAAATGATCTATGTATTAGTAAAAAACCCAGCAAATTCAGAATAAAATCTGCATTTCGCCATAAATTTAAAGATTGAATTATCAATATTCAGACTACAAAGTCATAAAATATCTTTTTAAATTTATGGCAAAATGTAGATTAGTTACTTAAAAATTCGTTTTTTTTTAAAAAATTAAATAATTAATGAATAAAGTTTTTTGACCAATTATTTTCAAATCATGCAAATATATTGATGCTCTAATTAGACTTATCAAAAAGCAAACAAAACTAATCAGTCTTTGTACTTTTATGGTGATGTTTATTGAGTTAATCTTTGAAATTCAAAAATTATAAAAATAGTTACTTTTGGAAGTTCTAAATCTAAATTATTAAATACCATAATACTTTATTTTGGGTTTTTATTTTTAGATTTGGAAAAGGAATTAAAAAAAAATTTTTCAAAATGAAATTTTTTAATTGTGATCCTTAGTAAAAAATGTAATAATTTATTGTGCAATAAGATTTATAATAGATTTTTTAGAGCTGTTTGAGCCATGGTGCACTAATACCATTTACACCCAATTACAACATACTTTGATTATAGAGAAATCTATGGTGACGCTAATCCCTTAACAACATATTTATTTACTTTTTAAAAATGTTGAGTTATTTCAAGAGATCTTTTTAAAATTTCGGTTTTTTTTTTACATATTTGGTTAATTGGTAAAATCATTTTCACCTTTACCAAATTCGATAAAATCACCTTGAAATGTTTTTGAAATCAAAATCCCTTACTTTACATGCTTGCCATTTTATTTTAAAAATCAATAATAGAGTTTATTGTAAGAATATAAATATACTTTCAGATGAAGTGGATAGTTAGATCCATAAGGGGTAAAAAAAAAACACTTACTTTAAAATTCACCATCTTTTGTTCGAAAATTAAGAAAAGTTTTTGAACAAGAAATGTTTTCAATAAAAATTCACAAAAAAAAAACAAAAATTTGCTTTATTTTTAATATTCTTCAATTAAAATTCATTTAAATGAATTTTCTTGATTGAATACATTGAGTTTCAATATCCAGAATATTCTAAAATTCACATAATCCTAAACTTCATTTGATTCATATTAATTTCAGAACCTCAATATCAGTGATTAAAATGGATTAATTATCTCTATCTTGTTTCAGTTGAAAGTTACTTTCCAATGATATCGGAATAAAAAACAAAAAAAAAAGACCATATGAAAATTTTTATATATTTAATCTAAAAATACCAATAATTGAAATTTTTTTTTCAAATTTCATTTTTAATTCGAGATTTATCCAAATTTTCTTCTCAAAAATTGTTAAAATTTAATAAAATATTTAATATTTTCCATTCAATTGATTATCTGTTGAAGGAAATTCAAAATATTTGTAAATTTTGGATTTGAACCTGAAACATCTTTTTGCTCAACCAAATTTTTGTATTCTCAAAACAAATCAATCTAAATTTAAAATCAATTTTGTTTACCACTAAACCCCACTAAATATCATCATACTATTCAAGTATGTTTATATATTTATCCTAAGCACGATAATATCTGATTATTAAAGTGGGGAGAACATGAAGCAACAGAAGATTTTAGTTTTCAAACATTTCAATGGAAAGTTTCATTTTTAAAATTGAGAAAATATAGTTGTAATAAAATTACAAAATTTTGAGAAAAACCACTAAAATTTATATTTTATCAATTTCAATAGTTTTGAAATTCTATATGTTAAACAAATATGAAGTTGAATATAAAATTAACCTGAACTAAGTGTTAAATTTAAAAAGAACTTTACAGTTTTTTAAAAACTTTTAAAAAGTTTTTTTTGCACAAATTTTTCAGAAAATTTTTCTTCTTGTTACTTTTGATATTTTTTTTTTTCTTTCATTTTAAAATAGAATCTGGTGTTTACAACTTAAATATAAATTATCAATGTTAAAAAATCACCTCAACCACCTTCATCTAAACTATTCTAAATATAATCCCTCTTTTTATTGAAATATCGTCAATCAACGTAAACTACATTTTTTTTCTAAAAAGCTAAAGAAATTAAATTAACCTTTTAAATATTTGCTTATAAAGAATAAAGAAAAAAAAATGAATTTTTGCTATGTTTAAGATATTTAAATTCCTTATTTTCAGGATTTAATATCCAGGTACTACTTTTATTTTGTTTTATTTTTTTTTTTTTTCAGATTTTTAATTCTTTTTGATATTTTCACTTTTTTTTTATAAGATAACATATGGTTAAAATATGGGGATAAGGTTTTATTGATATGGGTTGGATATAGAACTTTCCAATCTGTTAAAGAGAGAATTTTGATGTTACTAAATTTGAGACTTCTGATTCAACGAGTATCTAGAAGATACACTCATCAGAAGTATTTGAATCTTATTTTAGTTTTCTAAAAAAATAAAAAAAAAAAAGAGAGAGAGAGAGAGAGAGAGAGAGAGAGAGAGAGAGAGAAAAGGAAAAAAGGGGATAAAGAGAAGAGAGAAAAAAAAAGAGAATGAATATTTGAAGAAAAAAAGAAGGTGTTGTTGTTTGAGATTTGTCTGAAGTATTCTGGGTTAGATGAATTTTCGTCAGTGTTTATTTCGTTTTAAGCTACCTTTTCTTAATGGCATGTTGAGAACTATTGGTTAAAAGGTATTCTATGATAATATCATAGATAATTTTGTATTCATTTTCCTCAAAATATGGGGATAATTTTTTTTTAAAGAATTTTTTTAAATGAATATACACATCTAAATTTGATTGGAATGTTGTCGAACCCAACATTTGATTCACTATTTTGGTTCAACAACCCCCCAGAATCTTTTAGTTAAAATTGAAAAAAAATAAAAATATTTTCAACATTTTATTATTTTTTAGTTTCTAAAAACAAAATAATTTAAAGATCAATCAAAAAACAGCAAATTTGGCAAGGTTTTTCTTGGGAATTAGAACAAAAAAAGGAGAAAATAATTTTGGATATTTAAAAAAATATCTTTCATTTTAATTTTTTTCTGAAAAAATAAAACTCGTTTTTTACTGTGCAGAGTGGAATACAACACATCAAAATCCAAACCATTTTAAAACCAAAATGGAAATTAAACTAAATATTCTATGGGTTTAGGAATTTAATTTCTATTTTTTGTTATTTTCTTCAATCAAAAAAAAAAAAAAAAACGATAAAATCCAACTACTACCAATCATTCAAGTTATAAATGGTTTAATTTTCACCATTTATTTGTAATTTTTCAAACTAAATTGGTAATAAATAATCATCAAAAATTAAATATCATTAATGAAAATAACTTCCAAATTTATAATGTCTATTGAAAATTTGATTTTTTAAAGAAAATTCAACTTCAAAAAAAAAAAAGTAAAGACGGTTCTCAAATCCTACTCTGATCAAAAGAAATTTTTATTATTTAGAATTTAAAATTTTTAAGAGATTTTTCAAAAAAAATTACTCCATAAAAAATAAATATCTTCTTAGGTTTCTTAAAATTTTAGTATTTTAATACATTTCCTATTTCAGTACAAATCTATTTTGGGTAAATCCATTATGATCAAAAAAAAAAAAAAAGATAACATAAACTTTTTTAACCTTTAAATTCAAATTTCAATAAGTAACTCTTCATTCAATTTGTAATTAATATCGTTCTAATTAATTTTCCGCAATAAATAAAAATTGTTTCAGATTATTATCTTTGTTATTTTTTTTATTCTTTATTAGTTTATTGATCAACAATTTCCATTCAATTTTTAATATTCGCATAAGAGTAGATATTATTTTTGGTGTCAATTACTTGATATTAGAAAATATAAAAAATACTAAAATTGTCGCAAAAGATATATTGTTTTTTTATTATTTAAAAAATAATTATCAATAATCAAAAATTTATTTTTTTCAGCAAAATGAAAAATTGAAAATAATTTCTTTTATTTTGGAATAACTCTTTAATTACTTCCAACTTGTGAAAACTATCCTTAATTATTTTTTAAAAAATATTTTCACAAATTAAAAGTTTACTGCTAAGTGTTTGGCAAAACACTCAAATAAGATTCATTCATTCACTCACAATTTAGCAAAATTTTTACATTTTTTTTTTTTTACCAATTTATTTTCTTGGGAAGGTAAAAACAATTTTAATCATTTTAATTTTTTTTTCTTATTAATTGGTTTTTCAACACAATATTAATTCCAAAAGTAATAATATTTTATAAAATATTATTTTTTACTTCAATTCCACACCATTAAATATTTTTGTATTAAAAAAAAGTAAGAAAAAGTAAACCGTGCATCTACTGAGTAATTCAAAATAAATTTAAAGCTATTAATACCTCTTTCCACTTTTTTAAATTTTAATTGTTATAACATACTGAAAATCAATTTTTTGAATGTGAAAAGATCTCAAAATTCCTTATAATGAAAATATCATTAATTGATCTGTTTGTGAAAAGACTCTCAGTAAATAAGAGATGAAAATATTTAAATTTTCATTTTTTGAACATTCTTTTAATTTCAATTTTTTGTTTTTATCAAATTTTATCTTAAATATGGAAATAAATTGATACTGAACATTGAAAATAACCAAAAAGTAAACCAATAAAATATATTTGACAATCAATGTATATAAAAAAAAATTTTTTTATCACCAAACAAGAAAGATCTTTTTCTCTAATAAACTCAAAAGAAATCAAATATTTGATTTTTTTAAAAGTATATTTGATTCAATTTTTTCCTTCAATATCTACTTAACTTTGAAGGGTTTCAAAATAAACATTATCAGAAAATTTTTGCCCGTATTTTACAAGTAGACACCCTTTTATTATTTTTGTTTTGTTTTTTTACCAAAAAATATTTGGTACAAATTTGTTTTCAAAATTTTTTGGAAAAATATTATTATCAAATCTAATTAACAAAAAATATACTATTTCAATGTTTAAAATTAAAAAAAATAATTATTGAAAATCAAAAAAAAAATTCAAAAAGTTGAATTCAAATAAAAAGAAAAAATGTTTAAATTGAAAAAAAAAAAAATCATAAATCTCATTTTTTTTAGGAATTTAACTTGAAAATAATAATCATTTTAAAATCATAAAAATTCATCCAAGAAATCGATATATATATAAATAAATAAACTCTATTTCACTCAAAGATATGAAGCATAAAATGAAATATATATATATATATATATATATATTAAGAATCAACCAAAATAAGATTGTTTAGAAATACGAGAAATAATAACTTCGAGTTAGAGTTGATAATCATAAAAGTCATACCTGAAAAAAACAATAACTTTCAAAAAAAAAAAAAACAATGTCAAAAAAAAATTTGTGCCCCTTTCATTGGAAGGTCTCGTGCAAAAATTTCTCATTTCTTTGGAAAATAAAATTGTTGACAATAAGATTTTTTAGTTGTAAATGTATTAATTTTATAAGGAAAATACAATGCCTCAAATTTATTAATGCTGATTTGGAGTTTCAAAGAATTTTTTTTTCAAATTTACTTTTTTAAAAAATCAAAAAAAAAAAAAGAAAAAGCAAAAAAAAAAAAATTTACAAAATGAGAAAAAATGATTTTGATCTAAAAATTGAAATTATAGTTTGAGAAGAGTAATGAATTAAACTCATAGAATGGGGTCTATTTATTCAATAAAAGTGGTCCCCTTTAACTGAAAAAGAGTTTATATATGGATATGAAGAAAAATTAAAAAATCATCCGATTCATTTTAACGAAATATGAATTATTCTGTTAAATTAAAATTAGAATTAAAATTTATTTTAAATTAAAATCAATTTATCACTTAAAAATTTGGGTATTTTCGTAAAATGTAGATGTTGTAGATAATTTTCATTTGTAGAAAAATTTTTTTTTCAAACAATCAGCTTTAAAAAGATAAATCTTGTTTGAGCTAAGCTAGACACCCCCATTTGTTATAACTTATTTTTAATCCTGAATTTAAAAATGGTTTGATATTTGCAAAACAAATGTATACTATTATAACTTTTCTCAAAAAATAAACGGACTTTGTGAAAATCAAACCGAAGGAGATTTGTGTTTTAAAATAAAATTCAAATACCACAATTAGAAAATCTGAAAATGTAGAGTATCTACAAATGTCTATATAAATTACCCCCAGCTAAAAATTGGTTGAATAAGCAATTTTTCCTATTCGGAATTAAAAAATGAAATTTAGCAGTAAAAAAGTGATTATATCAAATGTTCAACCAAAGATCAATGACTAAATGATTTTTATTTGTTTTTTATTTGATTAATTTTTTGATTTTTTTTGATATTTATTTTTTAATTGGTTTTTAAATACATTCTTCGGCTATTTATTTCGTTTTTTCTTTTACCTTTAAATGTTAATATATTTGAAATAACGAAATCATTTTTGAGCATTCAAATATTAATGTGTTTAAAATATAGAAATGATTTTTTTTTAAAATACAAATTCTAAACACAATAAGATTACTCAAAATTTTTAAAAATATATTTACATCTTTGAATATTATTATATATATATATATATAATCATAAAGACAATAGTCTTAAATTAGTAAATCCAGAAAGTGGTGATCCTGTGACATTCTTGGGGCATACTGACGATGTTCTTTCTTGTGATATCAGTGAAAAGCACAAAAGGATCATTTCCACTGGAAAAGATAAGACAATACGGATCTGGGATCTGGAAGGTAATTTAGTACATACCTTGGACAAACAAACTCATAGCAAACAAATAAATGAAATTAAATATATACCCTTAGAAAATGAAAGAATGGCCACATGTTCAAATGATCATAAAATAAAAATATGGGATATTGAATCGAATGTTTGTATATCAGAGCTAACTTCACATCAAAACCCAGTCACAGTTAGTGAACCTTCTCCAGACGGTTCTATCTTGACTTCTTGTGATTCTTTAGGAGTGATATCGCTGTACGAGCTCGAAAGTTTTTCTCTGTTGACTACTTTTAACGTTGAATCTGAATGTTATCAACTTAAATATAACCCGGTTAAATATGAGATTTCTATTTTGACTGCAAACGGAATCCTTAATTTGAACCTTGAAAAAAATAAATTTATTGGATCTATCCAATGCAATGGTAATAATATATCTGTAATTTCACCAGATACGATGGTAACAACTTTTGATTATTTATATGAGGGATCCTCCATTTTTACTGGTTCTGCAAATGGTAAAATTAAACAATATACATTGAATAATTAAAAATTCTTTTTATTTGATCCTATTTTAAAATAGTAAAAAAAATTAAAAAAAAAATAGGAAAGAAATATATATATATATATATATTGTATTTTTAAACAACAACAATAAAAATAAATAATATTAATAAAATAATATGAATAATGATTTTTTTTTCTAGTATTTGAATTTTAGTCGTAAAATTTTAATGGTTTAAAGAAATTTTGAGTAAAGGTAATCAGTTTTCCTTACTAACAGCATAAAATATTAAATATAATATTGGTAGTATTCCGTACTTACTTTAGTATATGTGAAGTGCCCAAAAAATTCTTTTCTACCCAAGGATTTTGAAGAGAAAATTATTTCATTAAAATCAATTTTTTTTTTTCATTTTTTTTTTTAAAAAATGAAAATTGTTAAATTGATAATATTTCTTACAATATCAATTTTTTTTACTTTTTTTATTACTATTATCATCACACCGAATCCCAAAATCAACTTTTCTAACAGTAAAAGTTAACCATATTAAATTCCAACTAGTAATCAATTTTATATACAGCCTTTAAAGAAACAATAAGAATAAGTAGAATAATATAAATATAAACTAAATTTCATAATAAATGTCCCATCTTAAATTTGAATAACGAATTGCTTTTGTATCATTTTGAAGTTTTTCCTCTCACAATGAAAAGTTTGCAAATAAATCATTTTTTCTCTTTTTTATTTTTTCAAAAGTATTTTGTTAAAACGGAAAATGAAAATGAAAAATTTGAAAGTAGTAATAGATGAATTAATAAAAAAATTTGTTTCAAATATGAAAAAGAGATTAGGTTAGAGTTATTCAAATGGAGGGAGAATCGATAAATGGGTTTTTTTACTTTTTAAAGTTTCTATTTTTTATGTAATGCTTCTTTCAAAATAAATGGCCCAATTTTTTTTAACAGTTTTTATTATTTTTTTTTCTTTAATTTTTAGACAAAAAATAAATATCTCTTGAGTATATTATTGAATATTCAAATCTAAATTTTTATATTATAATAGATAACCCCAATTATTAAAAATATTTTTCGTTAAAATTTGATTTTTAATGGGCCAATTATTATGAAAGATAGTTTAGAAGAATATATTAAATTCCAAATATTTAGACACGTTAAAGCGGATGAAGGAATACAAATAATGTACTTTAAATTCAATGTAAAAATAATTTTGATTTGATAAATTACTTTTTCATTTTTCTTTTTTTTCTGTTTAGTTTTCATTTTCTTTTTTCTGTTAAGGTAATCTGTTTTGTTAGAGTGATAATTTTTTTTTTTCAAGAGTTGATATTACAGTCAGTTCCACTTTTAAGGCACAAACTTTCAACCAAATTTAAGGTTCTCAAAAAATCTCAAATTAAGGTACAAAATTTGTAATATTTTTTTTTACAATATATTTTACGAGAAACTGAATATTTTGCCTTAATTTGAGATTTTTATTGTGCCTTAAATTTCGTTGAAAGTTTGTACCTTAAAAGTGGAACTGGCTGTAGGTTATAGTTAAGCTTTTCACAATGGAAGGAACTCAAATAAAATTTGTTGATGGTATTTGGACAATGATCAGTCAATTTATAATTATTTATAGAATTTTTACAAATTTATCAATTTTTTTTCTTGGTACTATCCAAAAAATTTTACATATTCTGATGATTTATTAGTATTGATAATTATTTATTTTTTGTTTTGTGGGTTTTTAATTTAACAAAAATAAAGTGTTAATATTTTGTGAAGTAAACAGTACTGATAAGGCCTTGCTTTGAAAAGTGGTTAAATAAGCAATTTTTTTTTTACAAAAATTAAATTGTGTTGTGTTAAAAAGATTTAAATTGGGGTTTAGATTAAAAACAAAAAAAAAAAAAAAATTTCCAAAACTAAGCCAGGAACCCCAAGATTTACTAAAGACAGATTTTTTTAAAACACAAAGAATGATTTCTCGAAATTTTTCATATATGGGTTCATTGGTAATTTCGATATAAACTAAACTATTTTTCAAAAATTATGATTTACTTTATGATGTCAATAAGTGTTGTTTAAAGGTTTGTCTATTATTGTTTTCAAAAAAATATTTTCAAATTTTTGGATCAAAATCCTTTTTTCTAATTTTGCAAATTTTTGTTTTAATTTCTTTTTTTTTTTCTTTTTATTTTTGCTTTTTTTTTTAAAAAAGACTGTATTGAAAAAAAAAGATATTTGAAAAGACAGATAATTGCTAACTAAATCGAGACTCCAGTAATGTAAGTTAAAATGAATTAATTATTTGTAAAAAAGCTAATTGTCAACTATTTTTCAGTGAATGTTCAGTAATAAAAAAGTTGAAAATACTCATTGTAAAACTGGTGACTCGCTTTTTTTATTTTTTGATGTTATTTTTTTGAATTTTCAAAATATCATGTTTTTATATATTTAGAATGATTTGAAAGTGGGTTACAAACCAGATTTAATAATTTGTTGTTCCTGGATACTCAGGGATATATTTTTTTTTCAATTGCATTATTTACTGAGTAAAAATTTCATAAAAATAAATACCATTTGAAAAATTATGAATTACCCTAAATAAAAAAATGAGAATTTTTTTCTTCGCTTTTGCCAAAGATTCTTATCAAAATAATTTTCAATTTTTAGATCATATTATTTTGTCTTATTTCTATTTTTGACATTATACAAATTTCCCTTTTTTAATTAGTTAGAGTTTACAATACAGTGAATTTTTTTGTTTTTCATTTATTTATTTATTGTGAGAAAGGAGTAATCAAAGAAAATTTACTATATAAAAATTAGAAGAAGAAAAATAATTAAAACATTAAAGTAAAAAAATATTATATCATTCACATGACCAAATTAAAAATTATCCACTGTCGTTGGGTTTTTCAGGATTTGAAAGAATTGAGTAAAATCCTCGATTTTACTAAATTCTTTCAAATTCTGGAAAACCGCAGCTAGCCTTTTTTTGATTTTAGAAATTAAAAGACAATTTTTGAAATTTTCTTTTTATTTTTCAAATTAAAAAAAAGCACCTTTAGGTTTTTTTTTTTACTTTTGGAAATGTAAAGAAAATTTATTTAATTTTCTTTACATTCCAAAATTTAAAAAAACCTAGGCACTTGGCGACACGTCTCCAGAAAAAGGAGGAGTAAAAACCCGATAGAAAGATTATTAATAATAAGATTCCACAAACTGTGATTAATAAATTGGTATTACACGACTCCAAAAAGTGGGGCACTGTGTACCCGAATTTGTATATTTTTTTACTATTTTAGGAATTTTTTATTTTCAATTTTTTTCAATTTTTTTGTTTTTTTTCGATTCCTAATTCTTTACTTTTTTTTGTAATTTTTCTTTTTTTTTTTTCAAAAAAAAATCAAAAAGTAAAAAAAATATTATATTTCAGAAAATATCATACAATTAAAAAAATAAAGAGGTACATTAATGTCTATTAAATTGAATGAAAATATTCTGAAAACAATTGTTTTATTTGCTTTTTTAGAGACAGTTCAGATATAAAAAATCGGTATATTCATTAAAAAAATGGTAATTTATTTTTTTTTTTTTTTTTAGATTTTTTTGTTTAAATTATTAGAAATACCTGGAGGTTTATATTATTAGAATGATTTTAAAGAATTATTAATAATATTTATTTATTGGTTGTTCTTTGATATAAAAGAGATATTTATTTACAGTCAGTTTCACTTTTAAGACACAAACTTTCAACAAAATTTAAGGCACAATAAAAATCTCAAATTAAAGCACAAAATTCAAATTCTAGTAAAAATAAATTGTAAAAAAAAAATTTCAAATTTTGTACCTTAATTTGAGATTTTTATTGTGCCTTAAATTTTGTTGAAAGTTTGTGCCTTAAAAGTGAAGCTGACTGTATAAACAAATTGCATCACTTTATTATTTTTGGGTATTTTAAATTTATTTAATTATGGATAATATATGATTTAATTTCGATATTGTCTATAATCTTTTTTTTAATTGTTTGTAATTTTTGATTTTTTTGAAATTAAAATATTATTTTTTTTTTCTTATTGAAAATTTCCCTAACAATTTATAAAAGTTAAAAATCAATATTTCTCAACTTTAATACAAATTATTTACAAATATTTTGGAATTCAGTATGGGTATTTTAATATATTTGAAAATAATTTGGATCGGTTCTTCATGTAATACTAAATGAAATCGATTTTTCATTTTGATTTGTTTTGTAATATATTTTAAAACTTTTTTAAAATAATAAAATGGGAAAAACCGAAATATTAAAATATTTTTACAGTCATCTAAAGTTTTAATACACACCATTTACAAGAAAATTAATATCGATAAATATTTCAAATTAAAGCACAAATTTTCGATTTTGTGAAAAGAAATAGTTTAAAAATAAAATTCCAAAAAATTTTCATTAATTTGCAATTTTATTATGTCTTGTGGTTAATTCAACCTTTCTGTCTGAAAAGTGGAATTAATTGTATAAAATGTTCTAAAGGTGTTCTAAAGATATTTTAAAAAGTTTAAAATATGATTACATTTTCTAATAACAACTTTTATCGAATTTTTGTTTATTATAAACACTGTTTCTCAAATATTACAAATTTTTTCAGAATTTTTTTTAAAAGAGTATCAAAAAATCATTATATATAAGAGATAATTGTTAAAAAAATGTTAGATTTTATAAAAAATATTTTTTTATTTGGTACTATAGAAATTATTTTATTACAAATAGATTGTTTTATGATCATTTTATGTTCGGAAAACGCGTGAAATGAAAAAAAAATAATTTAAAAATGAGTTTTAAGGGACTATTCTTTTACGACAACAAGGCAAAATTTTAAAATATGTTATTGGTGGTATTCTCTACTTTCGTATTTTGTAGATCCCAAGTGTCAAAAAATTCTGATCGACTAAGAAAGCCATAAAAGAAAATTGGTTTAGATAGATCAATTTTTTTTTTCCATTTTTTCTGAAAAAGAAAACTATTAAATTCTTTTTTTTTCTCACAATTTAACAAGTTTTTACCCCGTTTATTGTCATTTTGAACATTATTATACTATAAAATTTCTTTGTTACCAGTAATATTAATATAAAGATTTTTTTCTTCTTTGAAATAAAACTTTTGGTTAACCAAAAAAATGGTATATTCAAGGGATTAAAAAATTAATGTTTTTAAGCATAGTAGTTATAATAATCAAAGTTTTGTGGTCATTTAAAAATTTTACCCAGAAATTTTGTTTTTGTTTTAAGATGAAATTCGATTTTTCAAAATAAAATTTTCTTGAAGATATTTTAGAATTATGAAATTTTATCCTCAAAATTCAAAATCATATTTTTTCTGCCAAAAATGATTTGAATCGTTATAAGGATTCTTGTGAATAAGACCAAACAATTTGTTAAAAAAATTTTTCAAAATTGAAAATTTTTTTGCAATTTTTTTTCTTTTTTTGAAAACCAGAAAACAACTTTTTCAAAACCTTAAAGAAAAATTTTTTTTTGCTTAATAGATCTCAATTTAATTGATAAACTGGAGTTAAGTTTCTATACAATTCATTTATGGAATCACCTATACTTCGAATAGTTATAATGGCTAAGATTTGAATTGAAATATTAATCAAAGAAAAAGAAACTAAATAAAAAATTTGCTTTCGAAATCAATACTTTCCAACATAAAACGAAAAATATGTTTTCCCATTTTCAAGAATTAACTTAATTCTTAAACAAAATAATCGGTTACTTTTTTTCGTTTTATATTGGAAACATGCAAATTTTGAATTTCAAAAAAGAGACTCAAATCAATAAATTGTTTAAATGAGGCTAACTCATCCATTTCATAAGTTGAAACAAAATTACAAAAAAAAAATTTTCAAGATCTGGATAAGATTTCATTTTATTTTCAAAAATGACTACTCCCTTAACCAGAACTCTTTTAGGAATCTGGTTATTAAAAATGTGAAACCAATGAATAAAATAGGTGAATTATCTTTTAAGAGGAATTCATTGTATAACTATCAAACAATTCAATAATTATAATCCATGTCTTTTTAAATCAAAATCTGATTAAATATGGTTTTTGAGATCTCAAATATATTCAATTTTTGCAATAAATTTTTAAAAATATATCAACCAAAAAAAAAAAATCCTTCTGAAAAAGATAGTCTTTGGAAAACTTTTATTGTCTTTAATACCTAATTTTGTATTAATTATTAATTGAAAAATAAATTATAAAAAAATTTTCATTGATCGTTCCAAAAACAAAAGATCTGAAATAAATATTTTGAACACAATTCTCTTTTATAACTTTTAACTGGATTAGCAGATTGTATATATCAAAATGTGAATTCAATGGATTCCTTGAAAAATCATTGAATTTGTGGTTAGAATTTGAAAATTATGTCCGATTTATTTTTCAAGTAATAGTTATTATTAATTTTTTCTTTTTTAACTGATCTTACTTTTCCTTTATTGTTTTCGATTATTTTTTTCCCAATTAAAAATCATTTTTAACTTTTTTTTCCCAAATAATTAAAAAATAAAGCATCATAAACATCCAGCTGGATTTGTAAAAAATCAAATCTAATTGACTAATTTGAAGGAATTAATCTTCAATAAATTAAAAATATAAACCTTTTTTGTAAAAAACATGGTCTTTGCATAATTACTAAAATGTAAAACAAGATTGATTAATAAAAATAAATAAAAAAAATATTTTATTAAAATTACCGCATACTTAAATACTGATAAATTCAAATAAATAAACTATTTTCCAGTCAAAGAGGACCCAGTTGTAATGGGTGAAATACATGTGTTTAAAGGGTTTGTATAGATATTAGAAGAAAAATTTTATTTTGGAAATTTTCAATATTGAAATCATTTTTTCACATTTTTCACATTTTTGTATTTTTTTGTTTTTTTTTTTCAGACTTCATTAAGTTCCAACATTTTTTTTTATTACAATATCAATAGTCAATTGGTAAAAATATGTTATTCTAAGGTTATTGAAACCATGGAAATGATTGTTGAGAAACCATATTGATTTCTATTGGAATTTTATTTGGATCTTCGATCCAGATAGTTGAATAATAAATGTGAAAAATTTTAGCTTCATTTTCATTTGCTTTTACAAATAGAGGCCCCAAATACCAACACACTTTGTTTGGGGGGCTTGATTTCTTAAAGAAAAGTATGGAAAATGAAGTGAAAAATGTTTCCTATTTATTATTCAAATACCAGTAGAAGTTCAAAACGAACATTGTTGTTTTTCTCAATGAGGCTAATAAGAATTCGTGTTTTTCAATTTTTTAGAAAATTTTTTGATTTATTAGTTTTCTTTCAGACATATATCAAGAATTTTTTGATTGTATATTATTCGGTTTATTTCTTATTTTATCTTCAAAGGTCATTTATATAAAATAATTGATATTTGAAAAAAATGTGGGCCACTTTGACAGAAATAGTGTTTATTTGAAATTTTTCACTTCATTTTCCCTTTTTCGAATTTTTTTAGAAAATCTTTGATTTGTATAACTGTTGTGGAAAAAAAGTGAAACACGGTTTTTAATTGGTAACATTACTGGAAATAAAAAGTAAAATCAATAAAAAGAACAAAACAATTAACTTCAAATAATAACCCATTAGATTATTTTCAATCAACCCAACAAATACAATTTAAATCTACTTTATTATCGAAATTCCTTGTGTGGTTTTGGAGATCTCAAAAATTTTCAATTTTTTGAACAAATTCTTTTTAATTGATCAATCAAAGAAAAACCCATACTAAAAGATAGTATTTAAAAAACTGTTATTGTGGCGAATACTTCATTTTGTCTTTATTTATTTATTTATTCTTTTTTTCATTGATCTTACTTTGAATTTTCAGTAATGTTCCCAATTAAAAACCATGTTTCACTTTTTTTCCACAACGGTAAAGCATTTTATTCTTTTTAAATGTTAAAAAACTTTGTAAAATTGGCTGTGATTCAAAAAGTTCTTTCTCTTGAGTTGTTTTAAAAGTTGAGATAAGAAATTGGAAGATAGGAAATGGAACAAAAAATTTTATTCGATTTATTTGATTTATCAGTCTATTTCATGTTTCTTGAATATGGAAGATGATCAATTTTTGGTGTTTGGAGATTGAATAGAAGAAAACTCACAGAAATTCTGGACTTTTATTTGCAAAATTAAGGGAAAAAATTTTCACTTTCATTTTCCAATTTTTCTTTTTTGGAATTGAACCTTATAGGAAAGTGAAATCTATTTGTGATCTCATGTTATTTGTTAGCCCCTTTTTAAGATTGGTCAAATATAGAATATTTTGTTGAACGAAGAAACTGAAAAGAAAGTCAGACTTTGGTTATGAAAAAAGTTAGTCTCTTGAAATTTGATCACTATTGTATTTCCACAACCATTTAGATCAGAAGAATAAAAAATCCAGAAAAAATTTCTATTTAAAGAGTAGTCGAATGAACTGATCACTTTTTCAATTTATTTTTAAAAAATAAATTGTTTCTTGGTTCTCAAATATTTTTTCAGGCTAATTTCAATTTCATTTTTTCAATTTAACTTTTTTTTATTTTTCAAACAATTTAAAATGGCAAGAACAAAACACGCAGGACAAAAAGGAACCAAAGGACAAAAGGGCCAAAAAGGAAGAAAATCGACTGGTGGAAAAGGGCCAAAAAAAGGACAAAAGGGACAAAAGGGAAGAAAAGGGCAAAAAGGAAGAAAGGGACAAAAAGGACAAAAGGGAAGGAAGGGAACCAAGGGAACAAAGGGAACAAAGGGCACCAAGGGCACCAAAGGAACCAAGGGTGCTAAAGGTGAAAAGGGAACCAAAAGACCAAGAAGATACAGGCCAGGTACTGTTGCCTTGAGAGAGATCAAGAAATACCAAAAATCCACAGAATTACTTTTAAGAAAGCTCCCATTCCAAAGACTCGTCAGAGATATCGCACAAGAATACAAGGGTGATCTTCGTTTCCAAAGCGCAGCCATCGCAGCCTTACAAGAAGCCACCGAAGCTTATGTTGTTGGTGTTCTTGAAGACACAAATCTCTGTGCAATCCATGCTAAAAGAGTCACCATTATGGACAGAGACCTTTCCTTAGCTGTTAAAATTAGAGGAGATAAACTCTAAATGAAAATTCCTTCTTTTTAACTCTCAAGCTCTCTTGTTGTTATGCTTACCTTTCTTTTTTTAATTTTTTTATTATTTTTTTTTTATACTCTTTCTTTTCTTCGACAGTAAAGACTAACATTAACCATAAAAGTAATTTAAAATAATAAATTGAACTTAACCTTTTGATTTTTCAGCGATGTTCGTTTCGCTTTTACCTAATTTTTTTTATTTCAATTATTTTTTTTACCAAATAAAAAGAGTCATTGAGAGAAATCCATATTTAAAGTGTTTTGCTCCCAGTGACCAAAGACTTGATGTTTTTGAAATTTTGTTTTTTTTTACTCAATTTTAAAAAGCACTATGTTTTTGGAGAGCGTTTGTACAACTATATTTTTAATATTTTTGACTGATCAAATAAGTCCAAAACAAAAATCTGAAAAACGTTTAAACTATGGACAACTCTTTGATTTCTATCATTTTGGTTTTTAAAAGTTTTGTCAACAAAACAATAAAAAATTCCAAAACTCAAAAAAAAAAAATTACACAACTAAATTTTTATTTTTTTTTTTTTTAAAATTAACAACAAACATGAGAAACAAAAAATTTTTAATGTTTTTTAAAAATCATTTTGTAAAAATACCATTAATCAACCCATTGTCAAAATTCTAACAAAATACTGAGTTTTTAAGAAAAAACGAAAATTTCGGGTTGGTTTTTTACTACTAAAAAAAAAGATTCTCAAATGGAAAAACTCAACACTAATAACACATTGAAGAAAAAAAAATCTTTCTATGTTAGTCAATTTCTTGGATTCTAAATGATTACTCCCAAAAAAGTCACTAGAAAATGAAAAAAACTTTGGTTTTAAAAAATTTTTTTTGAAAAATGGTATCATTTTTCTCTTTTATTTATCTTACTTAATTTTCCCAAATATACAAAAGAAGAAAGTGAAGACTACAGAAAACCAGCTTAATAAATTGACGATTTCTTACTTGAGAACTGTATCAAAATTCACAAAAATGATCAATTCTGAATTTTCAGTTTTTTTATTGGAAGAGTTTTGAATAACAGACTTTTAAAGAGACATTTTTAAGAGTACTCTAGAAATTACTGAGGATTTTTATTTGACTAATTGGGATTTTGAGAGTTGTCTTTATGTCGGTATTAATATAATTTTTGCCTTATTTTGAAAAGAGAGACTCTTTTTTCTTGGAAAAGAAAACTCACAATTTCTTTTCACAAAGACACATTAAATCTGCCACATTCTGATCTCTTCACAATTTACTTTTTTTTTTCCAAAATATATTCACTCTTTTATCAGAGGAAAAGTGTTTACCACACTGTTCTAATTATTTAAACTTTTTTTCTTTCTTGAGAAGAGAGAAGAAATCTTGAGAGTTTTTCAAGTTGCAAAACTTTGAGTTAATTCAAGATTTATTTCAAAAATGGATCCTAAAGATATGGTGAAACTGCATTTTAACCAGGTCCATTTCACAAAAATTGTATTTCTTTGATCGTACCCAAATATTGCCACATTTTTTTACTTTTATTTTAATTAACAATCTTTTCAACAAACCATGTCAGGAAAAGGAAAAGGAAAAGGAATGGGAAAAGGAGGAGCCAAAAGAAGAAAAGCCATTCTTGAGTCTGTCAAAGGGATCAGTCGACCAGCTATCCGAAGATTGGCACGAAGAGGAGGTGTGAAAAGAATCTCTGCAACAATCTATGATGAAGTCCGAAACGTTCTAAGAGCATTCCTTGAAAACGTTGTCCGCGATGCTGTTACCTACACCGAACACGCAAGAAGAAAAACAGTTACCGTTTTGGATGTTGTTTATGCACTTAAAAGACAAAGAAGAACTGTTTATGGTTATGGTGTTTAAATTATTTTCTTTCTGTTCCAGAAAAAAGATTTGAAGACCATTTCTTTGATCCCATTACCAGTCACTGTA
This sequence comes from Anaeramoeba flamelloides, assembly GCA_027625915.1. Lineage (NCBI taxonomy): Eukaryota > Anaeramoebidae > Anaeramoeba > Anaeramoeba flamelloides. The sequence goes on from JANTQA010000026.1 coordinate 1,670,217, forward strand.
ACTAAGCGCCTTCGCACTCACGCCACTTAATTGCCCTTTGGTTTTTCTTTACCAATAAAAAATCTTAATTCACTTATCTCTCTTTTAATTCGATTTTGGTTTTGTTGTACAGTCAGTTCCACTTTTAAGACACAAACTTTCTCTGAAATTTAAGGCACAGAAAAAAATCGCAAATTAAGGCATATTTTTGATTTTTTTTTTTTTCACAATTTATTCTACTAGAATCTGAATATTGATAATCCAATTTGAAATTTTTTTTAAACAAATTGTTTTACTTTAATTTGACTTTTGTGACTTAAATTTACTTTAGATTTTTTTGTGCCTTAAATTACTTAAAAGTTTGTTCCTTCAAAGTGGGACTGACTGTATATTTTGTTGAACCAACCATAAGAGCTTCGAGGAGCAAGTTCAAAATAATGGTTCTTCATGTTTTTCTTCCAAATTGTGAAAAAAAAAAAGGTTTCCTCTTGATTTCTTAAGGGAGTAGCCACAGTAAATGAAAATTTTTCACTTTTTTGCAATTTTGAAGAGGATTAGAAAATAACATTTTTTACTTTGGTTGTAACTCATTGATTTTTATATTTAAAGTACTTAATTCATAAGATTTTTTAATTTTTTTTTTAAAGTCATAGTCCTAGTATAATAGCAAAAAAATGGCCATTTTTTTTTTGTCATTTTTTTGGAATTATTTAAGTTATAGTTTTGAACCAAGAATTGGGCTAGGTTTGAATATTAAGTATTTTTACATTTCAGGCAACCTTTTGTTCATTGGATTTTTTGAAAAAGTTATTTGAAAAAAAATAAGATACATTTTTTGCTTTTATACCGGTATTAGGGCTTTAAAGGGTAAAAGAAATTTCCACAATAGAATTTTGAATTGAATTGCTTAAAATCGTATTTAGAATATTGAATGACTTATCTTTTATCCTTATCTCAACATTTTATTGTGGTATTTAACTTTTTTCATTTTTTTTTGAATCTTTTTAATCACTTTGTGAATTTTTTTCATCATAACAACAAAAAGCAATAATAAAGATTTTTTTATTAGTGACATTTTGGATAAATAGATTTTGTTTAAAAAGAACAACAATATTACAATTGGGAGAATCACAAAAGAAAATACGAATAGGGCTTTAATAGCTTGAAGGATTCCAAAAAAATAATTATTATCCCAAAACATTACTTATTAGGATTTCAAATAGTTGGATGTGATGGAATTGGAGAAGTGAGTATGATTATATTTTATCAAATTTTAAACCACAAAATAGCTAAAAGTTTTATTCCAAGAATCTATAATTATCTTCTCAAAAAAAACTATTTATTATAAAAAAAAATAAAAATTGAACCAATTTTATCAATTCTTTTCATTTTTTTTATATTGTTTAAGTTACTAAAAAAAAAATAACAAATAATTTTTTTTAAAAAAATTTTAAGAGAATCAACGATCACATACCACAAAAATAAAAGACTCTTTTCTAACCCCCTCTCAAATTTTTATTGTGTCTTATATTGGAGTTACACCCTTAAACCACCTAAAAACTAATATTTTTTTTGAATAAAAAACTTTTATTGATACATTGAACATTGATCATAATGTGGAAAAAGAGGATTATATATATATATATATATATAGTTATATATATGTGATTAGTTTCTTTATGAGTATCAGTTTTTTTGATCTAAAACTTGCTTTTTTTTATGATTATTTAGTTTGAAAACATATTCTTAATAAATCTGTCCACCCTAATTTAGTAAGCAAAGTACGAGGGATCGATCGAGTTGTAATCATAAATAGTGAGCTAATAATTTATTGGAAAATTTTTTTATTGGGGTTTGCGCTTATTTCAAGTATTTAAAATCTTTCAGACTAATGCATTCCCAAATACAACAATTTAGAAACTATTGAGAACGATCTTTTTCTCCCAGCCAGGAGTTAAGGAATAAGGTTTTAGGCTTTCATTTCCAAAATAAAAAAGAGTTTTTCCATTTTAAATTAAAATTTATTTTCACGATTATAAAAGGTTTTTTCAAACGAAATTCAAATATTTTCTAATTGCCAATTTTATAATAACTTCACATAGAAAATACATTTTCTCATTTAATAAAGATTATAATATCAACAATTATTATTTTAGATATTTTACAATATAAGATGAAAAACCACTTTTCTAGGATCTCTTTAGATTTTTTTCCCATTTCTAATCATAAAAAAAATACGTAATACCCCTTTCTTTACAGTTAAGAGGTCAAACTGTGAACCATCAAAATTGTTTTAAATTTAATATATATCTTTCAAACCACTAATCTTTTATTTTGATTATTCAAGAATTATTTAATTTTTTAAATTGGAATATTTCCTTTAAATTCTGGAAAAGTACAATTAAGTTTTCTTTAGTTTTCTTTTTATTTTGAAAATCAATAGATTGTTTAATGAAACATAAAATTATAGCAAAAACCACAATTAGGTTTTTTTTACTATTGAAATTAAAAGAAAATTACTTGAATTTTCATTTTATTTTTTTAATCAAAAGAAAAAATATACATTCTACAACACTCTACGACACTTGATGACATTTCCATAGTATTTTTTAAATTTTTTAAAACAGTCTTTAGCTTCTCGAGAATTTCCCAAATTTAAAAAAAAAGCTGTTAGTTTTTCCAGAATTTAAAAGAATTGAGTAAAATATTAAAAATTTCCACATTATTTTGAATTCTGGAAAACCAAGACACTCTACAACAATTGAACACACTCTATGGTACTTAGTGGACATTTTTCTTAGATCCCCCCCCCCTAGAATTTATTAGAATATAGTAAAATAATACAGTCACTTTCCAATTTAAGGTACAAACTTTCAACGTAATTTAAGGCACAAAAATATCTCAAATTAAGGCACAAAATTGGGATTTTTTTTATTTTACAAATTATTTTACTAGAATCTGAATTTTGAGCCTTAATTTAAGATTTTTTTTGAGCCTTAATTTTGGTTTAAATTTTGTACCTTAAATTTGAAACTGACTGTATGTTTTACTAGATTTTTTTGAATTCTTGAAATCAATGGTTAGATAATAATACCCACATGTAATTTTTCCCCTCTTTTTCGGTTTTATTAAACAAGTATATCATTTTCAAAACAATTAGTGATTTTCTATTTAAGGGACTAATCTATATTAAACATTTTCACCCCAATTTAATAGAGATTGAGAAAAAATTTTCCAATAACATAGATTTCAAAAAACCTGTCTAATTTCATATTAAACATATTTCTGGATAAGGAATCCTTATTTAGAAATTGGTCAAAAAAAAAAAATAATAGAGACGAATTCACAAAGTAAATATCCGACTTTTCATTAAACTAAACTTCATTTTCCAAACACTCGGATAAAACAATCACCTACAACCACTGTTAACCCCACATACACCCAGTCTGTGTTACACGTTAACACAATATACAGTATAACAACAGAAGAATTAAATAAAAAGTAAATACAGCCAGTTCCTTAAATTACGTTGAAAGTTTGTGCCTTAAAAGTGGAACTGACTGTATAAATTATTATCAATTTCTTGGAAAAACTGATTTGAAAAAAAAAAAAAACAATAATTTCTTGATATTAAAAGTATTTGATAAAGCCAATTTAATATTTCAGCTGTAACTTTTCTTAAAATTATTTATTTTAAAAATTAAATATAAAATCAAAATCAGAGAAATCAAATCTTTATTTCTTAGAGCTTCACTAATAAAAAATAGTTTATTTTTACACATATTTTTTAATTACCGAAAATCATACCTCTCTGACTTATTAACAACTTTATAAACAAGAGGAAAAAATGAGATAAAGTTAAAAATAGAGTAAGTTTTTTTGATAACTAGGATTTTAATGATAAAAATAGTAAACGAGTACCTTCGATATCCTAAATATTCCCTTCCAAAAATAATTACTCAATCTTTACATTTTATTAAGGTCTGCTGCCCCTAAATAATGAAAAAAATGAAAAAAAAAAATTATATATTTATCTTTAATTACCAATCAAACAATCAATATGTCTTAATTTATATCCATAAGATATGTATATCTATTTATTTGTCGATCTACCCACACCTAAATATTATAAAACCCATCGAATAAAGATCAAAAATATTTCTATAACAAAAAAAAAAAAAAAATTTTATTGTGATAATCATCATAGAATAAAACCAAGACTAAAAAAAAACCCCAACCAATACTTATTTATTTATTTTTTTTAACATTTTATACCTCTCCATTGATCAATCATAGATTCAGATTTCTGAAGAAAAAATTTCAAAAAATTCATATTTTAATACAATCAAATAACCTTTAAAATTTGTACCAAGCCCAAGATCGATCAGCAAAGAACCAAAATAACAAGTTGCCATACCTAATACAAGATAATCTTTTTTTCAAATTTGATGGTATGTAAACCTTTATGCTTTGATAAACAAGGAAAAAAATCTCAAAGACTTTACAACAATAGGATATTTTCACTCATAGTTTATATGTCAAGTTTAAATAGTAATGTGAGACATTAAGAATGATTTGAAAAGAACTTTTAATTGATTGAAAATTTATTGACACACAAGAGGTAAACTTGCTTAAAGAGAATAGGAATTATAAATAACAAAATTTTCTTATTAAAGGTACTTTGTCTGTTTTTTAGAATTAATTTGATTATAAAAGATGGAAAATGTCTCTATTTCAAACTGAAGATTCCTTCAAATGTTTATAGCAGTGTATTTTTATCAAATTGGGAATTATTTAGAAGACAAATATTGAAGAAAATATTTTTTTGGTTACAATTAAATTTTTTCTTATTTGAGCTAAAACCATTACAAACATTTTGCAAATTTATGATTCTTTCTTTTTAACATAAATTAAAAACTCTTTGATCAGATTAAATATGGATGAAAACCACCATTTCTTTTTTTTAAATCAGGATTAGAGCAGAAATTTAGTTTTTCCAAAAGTTTTTAAAAATATTTTTCACATTTTTTCTTCTGTTTAACTCAATTATTATCTTCGAAATTCAAATGTCAAAAAAAGATACTTTCCCACCAACAGGATTCCAACAACTTTATTCTGAAAATGAAATCCAACCAGACATCAGTGTTTCTGATCTTTGTGAAAACTGTTTGGAAGAAAAAAAAGAAGTTGCATCCAAGTTTTTTTGCCTCTCTTGTAAAATGAGTTTTTGTGAGGAATGTAACAAAACTGCGCATACACTTTCAGTCTTAAAAAAGCATCAACGTATTAAAATAAAGAAGGGTACTTTCTAAAATCCTTTATGATTTTTTTTCTCCTTACCAACCAAACAAAAAAAAAAAAAAAAAAAAAAAAAAAAAATCTTTTAACAAATATCTATAGGAACCCTTGAAAAAGAAGAAGGGTCCTTGGAAAGGTTTTGTTATAAACACAATAAAAACTTGCGAGTGTTTTGTTTTAATTGTGAGCAACTAATCTGCACGAATTGCGCATTTAGCAACCATGAAGATCACGAAATCAAAACGATTGACATTGCAAGCAAGCAATACAAATTAAAGAATCTTGACGCAGTTCCGCAGACACTTAAACGGAAAGAAGACTTTGTGACAAAGGTACAGCAAGAAAAGGAAATGATCACACAGAAACTTGATCAAAGATTGAAAGATCTGGATGAAAAAAGGGATCTCTTAATCAAGAAAATTGAACAAGTTGTGCACAATTTGAAGGAAACAATTACTGACGAAGAAATGAAAAAGTTAAAACTATTGTTTGAACAAGAACAAAAAGAAAAGAGGAATGTCGGGCTCTTAAAAACTGCAGAAAAGAATTTGTCCAGATTACAATCTGCACAACGAAGAAAGGATCACTTAGAAATCCTCGGGTATTCTGTCTTGTTTAACCACGCGAGCGACATTTCTGTCAAATCCAAGAAGGAAACGCTGGCGGCCGTTTCGGGCCCCCAAAAGAAGCTGTCCATTGCCACACAAATTGAAAGCCTGATGAAAATGGATTTTGTTACGCCATTCGATATCAGCAAATGCAAAATAGGGATCAATTCCAAATTTGGATCGATTGGTGATATGATGACAATCACGCTGACCATTAGCAACACAAATTACCAGCCCAGCGACTATGTCCCTGCACTAATACAATGCCACGTCACGGAACAAAAGAACAATTCGGAAATGGTAGTAACAAATTTTGTCCGAAAGCAAGACTTTCAGGGCATTTTCATGTGCACGTTTAAGCCCAAAGCGGTGAGCAAATACAATGTAACTAAAATAGTGATCGACGGCGAAATAATTCTTGTCAATGAAATCAATTTTGAAATTACCGCCTATAGCAACTGCTGGAACCCAAATAAAAAAGGAGAGAGGATCGCCCTAAGCAACGGGAACAGATCAGCCCGATTTATCGGCGGATCAGGCAGGGGCAAGGATCGCCAAATCGAAGGCGTGCAAATAATGACCTCTGGCGTTCATACGTTCAGACTCAAAATTGATAAGCTTTCGGGCTGTATGGAATTAGGAGTAAAGCCGCCCCTGAAAAAAGGCTGGGTTTACAAAGTTGGTTGGACATTTTGCTTAGACTGCGCTGAAAAGCATTCACTAGGAGCCAGCTATAGATTCGGGAAAAAATGTAAAACAGGAGATGTCATTACAATGATCATTGATATGGACAAACATACCCTCTCATATAAATTAAATGACATAAATTTGGGTGTATCTTCAAAAAATATCTCCAAAGAAGTCGTAATCGCAGTTGGAATTTGGGGAATAAATAACCAAATTTCATTTCTATAAGAGAAATAGAGTTAGAATTTATTCCCCTGATTTGAACAAGTATCTGTATTTCCTCAACATTTTTATATTTTAATATTTTTCACTTCAAATATTTAAAACAATTTTTACTCACAACAGTAAAAATAATAAAAAAAAAAAAATTCAAAAAGATATTATTCAATATATTTATTTATGTCTTTATTAATTTATTTATTCATTTGTTGTGTGTCAGATTCTGAAAAATTGATAAAGAGATAAAGGAAATTTTAATTTTGACTATTTAGTATGAGTTACCAAACAACTTTTTTATTTTGACCTAAATCAATTTTCTCATTTTGTTATTTATTATACGAAGAAAGCTCTCTTGAATTATTTGAAAATAATAATTTAAATTTAAGAATTTTTTTTCGTTATTGCTTATAATTTTTCACTTTCTTTTTGAAAAAAAAAAATGATCGAGTAGTAGATGAAATTGAAACCAATTGTGATAATTTCACCAAATCTTGGATCGAATTTTTAAATTGTGAGGATTGGAATTTTGGGCTATTTTCGAAGCAAATTATTTGTGAAATTTTTATCAACAAATTGAAAAATGGATGAAAAATGAATTTAATATCTTTACAATAAAAAGAAATTCTGTTAGGAGAAAAATAGAAAAAAATAAAGACTGGTTTTTATAATCACCAAAATTCCAATTAGAGTCAAGGATTTTGATTTTGAAGAAAGAATTGGAAAAAATTAATATCATTTCCAAGATCACTAAAAAAGAAAAAATCACTTTAATTTTACAATTTTTTTTTTTGAATATAGCAAATTAAAAAATCAAATATTATTAAATTGTAGATCAATTGACCAAAAAGGAAAAAATAAAATGTTTTTGGAAATTTTTATTTTTATTTAGTATGTAAAGGCTTTGTTTTTTTTTAACACCCAAACATCTCCAATGGTTTATTATATCAAATTTATTATCATTTTCAAATATCATAAATATTGACAAGTTTTCTCTCTCTTGTAACATACTGCTAAGGTTTCACTAGTAATGAAAAAAATGAAAAATTATATATTTATTTATTTAGAGAAAGGAGTAATCAAAGAAAATTTATCAAATAAAAAAAAAGAGAAGAAGAATATATATATATATATATATATAAATATAATAATTATATCATTTTTATGACAAAATAGAAAAATCCTGGTCCTGGATACACAGGAGGGCAAAAAACCCGATAGAAATATTATTGATTACACACAAAAAATTTCACAATATGTGATTTTTAATTGGTATTCCACCTTCGTTAGTTTTTTTTTTTAATTTGAAATAATTGAGTCAAATCTTTAATTTTACTTAATTTTTTTGAATCAAAAAAATCTAGATAATACTCGCATAGTGGTTCAATAGGTGCCAGAATTTATAGATTAATTACTATTTTAAAAAAATCAAAAAAAAATAAAATATTATCACGATAATTAATACTTCATTTTAGATATTTTTTTTTTGAAAAAAAAAACCCTTTTTATTTCTACATATTGACTACGGATTGCTCTTAAATCTTAAAACCTAATGTACATATTAAAATATTACCCAATATTGTAAATTGGAAAATTAAAGGAAAAAAAAAGTTTACTTCAACTTTGAAAAAAAAAAAAAAACAAAAAAATACTCTTGTCATAATAACCTGTGAATTTTTTTTTGCACATTTCTTGAAAATTCAAACGAGTTTTTCTTTTGTATTGAATATATACACCTTAAATGGTCAAAAAAGTGAATAAAAGCTTAATGGATAAATGGTGTTTGTTTCTTAAAATTCTATTATTCAAAATGAAATTTTAATAATATAGATCAAATTTGAAAATTTTTATTAAAACTTTTTGACAATTTTTTCTAGATTAAAAGTTTTTAGATTTAAGAGATCAGTAATTTAAGAAAACAGGCCAAAAATTTGAAATATTTTATTGGTTGGATTCGTTACTTACAAAATTTATAGATACAAAGTGTAAAATAATTATAATCAACACAACAACCAAGAAAAGAACATTTTTGTAGGAGAGTAATTTTTTTTTCCAAATTTTATGAAAAAGAAAACATTTAAATGCCCTTTTTTTTTTATATAATAAACATTTTTTACCCCCTTTATTGCCATTTCCATTATTATTACACCATATCAAGTCTTTGGTGCCTGGAATATAAATTAAAAGATTTATATTCTTTTTTGAGAAAATCCTTTTGGTTAACCTAAATATTGATTTATTCAACATATTGACAAATATTGGTATTATATTAACACACAAATTTAAAACATCCAATCTACTAACAAATAGTATACCTAAGTTCAAATCAATTTTTATTCATAAAGGTATGGTTATTTTCAGTAAAATTTAAATTATTAATTCTAATAGTTCAAAATTTTTCATACTATTCTCAATTTTTTTGAATTTTTTTGTTTTCTTGATGATTAAAAATTTTCTAAAAAATTTACTCTATTTTTTGAGATAAATTTTGCAATTTGATCCTTCATTTTTAGAATTTCTTTTTAAATAATAGAACTTTAAGAAACCAGTATCATATTTTTTAGTTTTTATTATCAGTTTCTTTGATTGGTTAATGTATTGGTCTTCTATAACAAAAAAACACGCTTTTTATTTTGAAACACACATTATATTTTTTTGCACGGGTTATTTTGACTACAGTAGATTCCAAACTAAAAATAGTCTTACTTTATCACCCTTATTTTTACCAGGATCAAAATCGTCATCAAATACAATGATTTATCTTTAAGGTTTTGAGATTTTTCAGGTAGATACCATTTTTTAATCCCAATAAAGTTAAAAAAAGTGTGAATTTTTTTTTTTAAGATGAACAAATAAAAATTTTTTCTTAATTTTCAGACTATTTTTTGATCTTCTCAAAGTGTAACTTCCTTGTGTGGAGACTTTATATGACCTGTGACTGGAATATAACCCATTTTATGATTTTTTGACTGTTAATCCTGATTAAATTTATATTGTTTTTTATAACCAACTAGTATTTTTAAGTCTTGGTTGAATAGAAATTAAAACAAACTACTGTTAAATTTGATTCTTTTTCTTCAATATTAAGTGTTGGAAAATTTTAAATTATGAATTTTTTTTGGTTATAATATTAATCAGTATTCAAAAAAAGATCGATAAATTTTTTATTTTTTGAATAATTTTCTTCTGAAATTTTGTTCACAAATCTAGAAAATATCACTTACAGAAAACCTTAAAATAAAGTTTTTTATTTTTTTCAGAAATTGTTTCTTTGAATAAAAAAAAAGCATTTAACATAAAAAAATCGATCCAGGCAGGGCTCGAACCTGCGACCTTATGATCCGCAATCATATATTCTACCACTGAACTACAGGACCGTACAAAAAAGTGAGCAAAAATTATTTTTTAATAAAATTTTCCAGCATAACATATTTCTCAAAATTCAACTTTGAAAAAAACACTTAACTAATTCAACCAAAAAATATTAAAACGACAAATTGAAAAACTATAGTGTTAGTTAACTTAAAAATGATAGTTAAAATAATTAAAGTATCCAAGTTCAAAAAAATTTTAACAAGGAATACTGTTTTTATTATCTGACAAAATTCGATTTTTCAAAATAAAATTTTCTTAAAGATATTTTAGAATTATTAAATAATATCCACAATAATCAAAATCATTTTTTTTCCTGCCAAAAATAATTTTTATTGTTATAATGTTTCTTGTGAATAAGATCAAAGAATATGTTAAAAAAATTTTTCAAAATTATATATTTTTTTGCAATTTTTTTTTCATTATTTGAAAACCAGAAAACAACTTTTTTGAAACATTCAAGAAAAAAATTTTTTACTTAATAGAACACAATTTGTTTGATAAAGTGTTGTTAAACTTCTAACAAATATTAAAGTCTTTAATTACCTAAACTTCAATTAGTTTCCTTGACTAAGATTTAAATAAAAATACAAATAATAAATGATGAAAAAGAATAACAAATTTTCTTTCAAAATCATAAATTTCGAACATAAAATCAAAAAATATGTTAAACCATTTTCAAGAATTAACTTAATTATAAAAGAAAATAAAAGTTTACTTTATTTTTTTTTTTAATTGGAATTTTAAAATTTCGTTAAATAAATTTTTTATTTTGTTATTATTTTTTATCATTAATTATTTTTATTTCAATTCAAAATATCAACCAAAAAAATTATCCAAGTATAGGTGATTTAATAAATGAATATTTGATAGAAGCTTAACAAAAGTTTAATAATTAAATTTAGATGTATTAGGCATAATTTCATTTTTTATTTTAATGTTTTAAAAAAGTTGTTTATAATTTTCCAAAAATGAAAACATCGGCATAAAAATTTTTAAATTTTGTAAAATTTTTTTAACATATTCTTTGATCTTATTTACAAGAAACATTCTAGCAAATTAAATCATTATTGTCAGAAAAAAAAAGATTTTAACTTTTTTTGATTATTATTTAACTAATTCCCAAATATATTCAAGAAAATTTTATTTTGAAAAATTGAATTTTGTCTTATAATAAAAACAAAATTTCTAGATAAAATTTTTAAATGACTTCAAAAATTTAATTATTTATTTATTTTATTTTATTTTTTATTAAAGAGGATGTGTAAATTACACTCCAAGTGTACTTTTCCTTAAATTCCCTTTCAGATATTTTTGAGTAAAATCATAGATTTTACCATTATTAATTAATGAAAATAATTTCAAACTATCACAGTTTGAAATCATTTCTTTTAAAATTTAATTCTTTTAACTTATTCAGAAATAATACTCTTTCTTTTTCATAGGAAGGGCACACCCATAGAAAGTGATCGATTTTGTCTATTATTCCCTTCTGTTCTTATTTTAAACATAAAGGACAAAATTTATTTGAATTTTTATTTATTACGTAGTTATATCTATTTAAGGATTACAATCCCTGAAATTTGAAAAAATATTATCTTGTGTAGGGTGTCTTGAGTTGTCGATTTGGTTCTTAGCTGATCGATCTTGTACTTGGTATGGATTTTAATAGTAGTTCAAAATGTCAATTTTTGACAATTTATTTTTTTTTTTTCTTTTCCGAAATCCGAATTGAAGAGTTTAAGATTTTTACATTGATAGGTGTTCAAGAATAACTTTTGAATTTTGGGTTGGTAGAAAAGAATCTTGATTTACTTTTATGTCAAATAATCAAATGAAAAAATAATTTTTTTAAAAAGCTCCCAATAAAACCAAACTTAATTAAAACTTTCAATCAACAACCTACAAACCACATTTTTTTATAACTTAAGTTACAGCCAATTAATCTATAAATCTTAAACTCTTCAATTTCGATTCTAGAAAAAAAAAAATAAATTGTCAAAAATTGACATTTTGAACTACTATTAAAATCCATACCAAGTACAAGATCGATCAGCTAAGAATCAAATTAACAAGTGGTAACACCCTACACAAGATAATATTTTTTCAAATTTCAGGGATTGTAAACCTTAAGTAGTTTGTAAATGTTCTAAATTTTAACAATATTGAGTTTGAAATATAACTTAAATATCTTTGATCTATAAATATTTTTTTTTTTTTGGTTTTTAATTATTGTAAAATATTTTTGTAATCTCCGGGCCGGTAGAATTCAACAACTCCTTCTAATTATAATTATAAATTTCTTTTTTAAGAAATTTAAAACTCTACGACTCCCAATTAATTTTAATTGTTTATTCTTTGATTAAATTTGATTAATTTTTCCAGATAGAGGAGAGAGATAGATTTTGTAAATAATTTTTAAATTCGAATTTCTTTTTATTAATTGATATTACTAAATTCTTTAATTTATATTCAGTTTTATAAATAAGAACTGATATGTTTTGGTTTATTTTGCATATTTCAGTAATACATGTATTAATCCAAGAAAGAATTTAATTATTTAAACTCTCCTTCTTAAAATAAATACAATTCTTTTTCAATTGGTAAAATATATCATTTTTTTTTTTTGGTTAACCAAAAGTATTATCTCAAAAAATTATAAAAATTCTTTATTTTAATATTCCAGACAACAAAGATTTGTTATTGTATAACAATTATCTAAGTGGGGATAAAAAAGGTAATTTTTTTTTTTATAATGTGAGAAATAAAATGAATTTAAATGTTTATTTATTCAAAATAATGGAAAAAAAAATTGATCTCACAAAAAAATATTTTTTTATGTGTTTCTTAATCGTACAGATTTTTTTAATACTTGGCATTATATAAAAGTTGTAAGTAGAGAATGCCACCAATAGTACATATTGAAAATTTACCTTGTTCTTGTGGATGACTGATCCCTTAATTAAAAATAAGAAGAACTTTTTAAAAACTTTAAAGAATAAAAAACTTTAACCAAATAAATAGGAATTTCAAAGATAAACCTTTTTTATTAAGATTCCATCAAATTTTAATTTAATAAATCAACCTAGACATAGATTCTTTTTATTTTTTGTAATTATAATTGAAAAATTCATAATTAAAACCATAACAAAATATTTTTTTTTTTTTTTTTATTAATCAATGCTTTTCAAATCTGAAACGAAAAATATGAAACACCATTCTTAAGAATTAACTTAATTACTCAGAAAAATAATTATTTAATTTTTTTGTTTTATATTCGAAACATGCAAATTTAAAATTTGTAAAAATATATTCAAATTACTAAAATATTTAGATTTGGTTAACTCATTCAAATAATAAATGAAAATACAAATTCCAAAAAAATTTCTTTTGAATTTTCAACGATATAACTTTTTGAGTTATATTCTTACCTACATTATATCACTAATAAAAAAAATCTAAATAAATTAAATTCAAAGGAAAAGCATTATATAATTATGTTGAATCACCTATCTTTAATAATAAAACTCTTTTTCAGTAAAAAGGTAACCAGTTTTATTGAAGAAATAAAACACCTTCTATGAGTTTAATTCATATTCTTCTCAAACCAAACTTTCAATTTTTACATCAGAATCATTTTTTTTTCATTTTTTAATTTTTTTTTTTTTTTTTTCTTCTTCTTTTCTTTTTTCTTTTTTATTTTTTTTTTTTAAAAATTAAATTAATAAAAAAAAAATGTTTGAAACTTCAAATTAAAATTAAGAAAAGTTACGTTTTGTAAGTTCTTTAAAAATTCATACATTCACACGTAAAAAATATTATTGCAAACAATTTTAATTTCCTAAAGAAATTGAGAATTTTGCACGAGAAGTTACAATGTTTGGGTCCCAAAAAATTTATTAACATTGTTTTTTTTTTGAAATTTTCTAGTTTGTTCAGGCTTGATTTTTATGATTATCTACTCTAACACGAAGTTTATCATTTCTCGTATTTCTCAACAATATAAATTTGGTTGATTCTTAATAATTAAGCAACTTTTTCATCTTTGGCTGGGTCACTTTGAGTAAAATGGAGTTGATATTATATATACTAATTTTTTTTTTTTTTTTAATGAAATACAATACCTTAATTCCAAATTAATTTTTAGAAAATTTCCAAAAAAATACCTTTCGAAAATTTAATAAATTCAATATATATATATATATATATATATATAATTTAAGTTCACTTTCCTATATTAAAACTGATAACTCTACTTTCAAGACAATTCCTAAAAAAGAATATTTCAAAAATCATTTCATTCCATGAAATTCCGTAACAATCAAACCAAGAAAATGTAAACTAAATTCCAAAAAATTGTATACAGTTCAAAATGCTAGAAAGAATAGCAATACCCCAATTTACATTCAATGTGAGAATAATTTTGATTTCACAAATTATTTCATTTGTTATCTATTTTTTTTTTTCTTTTTATTTCCTTTTTCCCAGTTTTGTAATCTGTTTAATTAGATCTATATTTTTTTTTTAATGATTGAAAGAAGGTTAGGGCTGAGTTTGTTAAAATGAAAAATCACATACAATTGGTTAATGTTATCTTATCACTATATAGATCAACAATTTTTTTCAAAATTTCAACAAATTTACCAATACATTTTTTGTTCAGCTCATTTCATTATTTTGGACATACCAATTATTTATTTTTTGTTTTATATTTTTTTATTATTTTTGGATGAAAATAATCACTTATAAAAACATTAATACTCCTTAACTAAATGTTGTTTTATATTAGGTTTGGACTAATATAATAAATTGTGTTTTATTTTACACATTTAAAAGTTTTGGTGTGACCAAATTTTTGAAATAGGCCTTAGTGTTCAAAAGTGAGTAAAAAATTTCAAAAAATAAAATTTTAATGATTTTTTGTATTTATCAGTATTATTATTACTTGAAAATTCTAAAAATGAAATTGATTTGGATTTATAATAACTTAGGTTTTTTTTATTAAAAAAAAAAACACAAATATTTTATGACAAAAAAACATCTTCAATCCAACAAACAATTTTCGTAACTATCTAGAATTGATACCAATCATTCTTATTTAATATCTGTTCTTATTATTTTGATTTTAAAAGTAACATAATCTATTTCAAGAATTAAGATTTAAATGTGAAAAGGTTAATAATTTCAATCATTTCCCAAAGGAATTTTTCATTTTAGAGAATAGATAATAGAGAAAAAAAAAACATAATTTAAAAGTCAATAAATCGTTACCAAATCTTTTTGATCAAAGATCTGAAGATTGGGTAATTATTTTTTGAAAAAAAATGATATTTAAATATGCTGAATTTATTATAAAAAAAAACATATTATTAGGATTTATTTTTGAATTGAAAAGTGAACAAACAATCAATTAAAAATAAAAATAATATAAAAAACTTTTTTTTTTTTTTTTTTTTTTTTTGGTTTTTCTTTTAAAATTTCAAATTATAATAAATTAGTATAAACATTTAAAGACAATAATAATAAGATAATTTGGAAATTTATTTAGCACCTTTTTTAGAATTTTCTTTGGTATTTGCATTATCTTCTTCTAAATCATTTTCTAATGATTTATTATCCTTTTCTTTCTCCTCTCCCCCCTCTTCGCGTTCTCCCACTTCTCCCACTTCTTTCTCCTCTCCCTCCTCTCCCTCCTCTTCTGTATCTTCATTCTCACCATTTTTATTATTCTGATAAATTTCATTTATTTTTAATCCAATTAATTTGAAATTTAATTGTAATAATTTTTTTAATTCTTGTGCAAATTGTATTGATTCTTCTTTCTTGAAAAGCGATGGCGTTTTTTCGATTTCTTCTCTATAAGATTTTTCAGAAACGTTTTCTAAAAATCCATTCATTGGTCCTTCATTTTCATCAAGGAATAAATTGAAATGATTCATATAGCTCCCATTATTAAATCTTGTATTGTTTGAAAGTGCTTGAATGAGCTTTGTAACTTGAACTAATGCTTTTCTGCTTTGTTTATCTGGAAGTTTTGCAATTATATCAATAAATGTAGGAGATGCAATATAGACACACAAAACTCGTAAAAAAATAAACCCGCCAACGGATGTTAATTCCATATTTGGAAAAACTTTTTTTACTTCGTTTCTAATAATATAACACAATTCCCTTATTTCGCTATTGTATATAATATTAATTAATAGATAATAATATTTTAAATTAATATCTCTTGACCAGAAGGGGGAAAAAAACATGGAGTTGATTAATTTAGATTTTTTTTAAATATTAATCCAAACTAAAATTCAATTTTGGAAATCATCAACAACCTTATTCAAACTGAAATCATTCACAAATGGTCTGAAAATGGATTGAATAGATACACATAGAGATGGGAAAAGGGAGTAAACTCCAAAATATACCCTTGTTTAAAAAAGAAAGTTGATGACGTAGACCACTTTATATGGGACTGTAAAAGATATAAGAAAACTCGAAGATACTGGAAAAAACAACTCAAAAAAATTAAAAAACTTTGACTTTAATGTAATAGTCAAAGAGGATACAGATGAATTGTTGAGGAAAATGAACACTAAAGAGATCTAGAATTTTACCATAGGATACTTTTAAACCGATATGACTCAACACGCTCTTAGGAAAAAGGATCTCAAAATTAAATAGTCCCTAATCACGCGCACACAACTTTATTTGGATCAAAAGACTTTAGAGTTTCTCACATCAATTATTTCCAACCTCTTTTCTTTTTTTTTTTTTTTCATTTTTCCACTGTTCATTTTTCTTTATTTTTTTCTCTCTTTTTTTTAGAAAACTAAATTAAGTTTCAAATACTTCTAATGACTATATCTATTTTAGACCCTCTTTGAATTGGAAGTCTCAAATTTAGTCACTTCAAAATTCTCTCATTTGCAGATTAAATGATTCTTTCATTTAATCCTTAACAATAAATAATAAAATTCATTTTTTTTTGGTATGGTTAAAACAGTAAAAAGAATAACACTACTACAACTTTTATTCAATTTGAAAATAATTTTGATTTTTTACAAATATTTCAAATATCATTCTTTTAGTTTTTTTGTTTTCATTTTCATTTTTTGGATTATTTACTAAAAGCTTCTTTAGATCTAAAAAAATTATTTGAATGATTGTTACTGGTTAAAGTTGGGTTCTTTGAAAATTGAAAAAAAACAAATACAATTGGTTGGTTGTATCTAATCATTTGATCGACCAATATTCCTAATAGAATTCCAACAAATTTCACAATACATTTTTTTGTTTCTGCTTCTCCAAAATTTTCAACACACCGATAATTTATTAGTATTGAGAATTATTTATTTTTTTTGTTTTGTGGGAATTATATTTATATAAATAATTCTTAACATTTCAATAAGTTCGTAGTTCTAATTTAGTATTTCTTAAATATAATTTATAAGAATTTTTTGTTAAAAAATTGAATTTTGTTGTGTTAAAAATTTGTTTTTGAATTGGAGTTTATTTCTAAAAAAGTGGGTAAAATTTATTTTAAATATTTTTAATTAAACTTAATTCTAACATAACTATTTAAATCATCCAAAATTGTTATTCATTATTTATTGGTTATTCATAATAATCCAATTTGTTTATAAAGCATGACCCAACTTTAATTTTTAGATATTCAATTTTCTAATAAGAATTTTGGATGATATTTTAAGGGGTAAAAATTGTTGGTTATTTTGTTCTTTTTGGCGAATGTAAAAATCTTTTTCAAAAGAGGTTAATCTATACAAAATTTTCAAATCGAATGGAAAAAAAATAATTGCATTTTATTGTTTCAAATATCCTTTTTGACCTTTTCCACATTTCCATTTTTTATTGCATTTTACAGTGCATTGTTTTTTCCTTTTTTTGGAAAATATTTTGATGAACATATTTTGAAATAAATACCTTACACATTTATTCAATCGGTATTAACATTTCTCTTAATTTGTTATTATCAATTCAAGAATAGAACTATGAACAAAAAAAATTTTCTATGAAATGGAAAAAAAAAATACCTCCCTATTTTTGAAAATATCTTGTTTGTACTCATATTTTCTGAGTGTTTTAATCTTTATTGGCACTATGGCTGAGATATAAATTAAAAATTATATGTTTGTTTTTTTTATTTTTTTATGGAATATTCATTTTTCACTTTTCTTTAATAATTAACTATTTTTATGAATTAAAAGAAAAGAAATAAATGGTTTTAATTACAAATTTGTTTTTTTGTTTTTTTTTTTTAGCCGATATTTTGAAATCTTTCTAAATTTCTTAAAAAATCGTGATAATCTACAAATTTGTTATTTTATAAAAAGGTAGTAAAAAATTGAGTTTCTCTTAATTCCCCAAAAATTGATTTCTTAATTCAATAATCTTTACACGCAATTGAGCAATTGGTGCTTTATTATTTAGTCTTTACAAAAAGACAAAAAATTAATCTTAATTTGTTGAGTTGAAAAAAATATTTTCAGGGTTAATTATTAAATTTGTGAAACCCCTGTTAGTTTGTAAAAAAAAAAAAAATAAATAAAATAGAAGTTAGTGAAATTAAACGAAAAACGCGATAAACTGATTTTATTACAAAAAAAAAAAAAAATTGGTGAATTATCAAAATGATGTTGAAAAAGTAAGATTTAAACAAAAACCAAAATAAACTTTGTCTAATTATTTTTAAAATCAGAATATTGTAAATTCACAAAATAATATTAATAAATTCAAAATAAAATCTTTAAAGTAAAAATAAACAGTTTTAGTCACCTTATCCAAGAAAAGGTTAATTGATTTCTCTCTCTCTTTCTCTTTCTCTTTCTCTTTCTCTTTTATGGCTTTTTAATAACAATTAATTATTAAATTAGGAACTATGAAAGGTATTATTGTTTTTTTTGTTTTTTTTGAGTGACAATTTTAAAATCTATAGATACACCAAACTCTTTAAGTGCTATCCGGATTTGAAGATCAGAAAAAAAATTGGAATGCAATATACTCTAATATCAACCCATTTAAAAGATTTTTCTGTTGAATTAAATTCAAAATTTTAGAAATTTTAGATTTGAATGGAATTCATCAATTGATCCAAAATGTTTTTGAATTTCCAAACAAAAAAAGTTCAATAAAAAAATTCCAAATTGATTTTATTTACCTCTTAAATCATCTTCACTCTACACTATATTCAAGTATTATCCAATTACACTGAAAATAAAGTCGGGAAGTTAATAAGAGAATTTTGGTTCTCAAAGTAAATTATGGATTTTAGAAAATCGAGAAAAAATGGATTTATCCAAATTTCAAAATTTTGAAAAAAACAATGTTTTATTTTTGAACAATTTCGGCCTGTTTGTCATTCTTTAATATCAATAAATAAGAAGTTAAAAATAAAAGTAATATTTTTTACTGAGAGTCAATTTTGGATAGTCGTTAAGAATCAAAGGTTTAATTTTTATCTTTATTTATATGTTTTTTTCAAGTCAGAAAAGTAAATCTACTCAAATTTTTGATAATTATCAATTACCAAATAAATTTAGATTTTAATTAGAGTGTATATAAAAGCAAATGTTATCAAAAATCATTATTTTTAGAATGGAAATATAATTATATTATTTTGTAAAGCAAATATTCACATTTTTAAAAATAACTCATCTTCTCAAATTAATATAAATTAGGAAAAAAGTATTTTTTTTTTTAAAAGAAAAAACAAAGAAAAAAAAATGATAAAAAAAAAAAAAAAAATTACTTAGGAACAAGCGATTCAGTATTAAATATAGATTGTAAAAATAAATCTGCTTTATCTTGCATTCTTTGACAATTTAATTCGAGAAAATTGAAAGAAATATCTTCATCAAATTCATTTGGGTCAATTTCTAAATTTTCAGAATCTTCGATCAAATTGACAACAGGATCCTTAAGTGTTTGTATAAGATATTCTCTTCCATACATTTTACCACTTGCTGTTGTTAACTTTGTCGCAAAAGTATTACTTCTAAAAAGATTTTCAAAATTTTCTATTTATTAAATGTTTTGTTTGGAAAAAAATAGAGAAATTATTTATTTGTGAGTGTGATAGTGTAAAGAGGAAGAAAGCAAGTTAAGATAAAAAAGAATTCGAATAAAATAATAATAATATCAATAAGGTAATAAAAAATTAACATTATTCACTAACGTTAGATTTTCTAGAATTTAAATTTGTTTTATTAAATCTTTGTTTTAATTAAGCAAATTTTAATTTCAGAAAAGAATTGTTAGTTTTTTTTTTTTTTTTTTTTAATTATTTTTTAGATTAGAAAATCAATAAATTTTCAAAACACAAACAATAATTAAAAAAAATTGGCATTATATTTTTCCATGATTTAAAAGAATTCAATAAAATCAAATATTTGACTCAACTCTTTTAAATTTTGGAAAATCTTAAGGGAATTTTTCTTGAGTGTTCCAGTTTTTATTCAAAAATGGTTGAATTTTCTGAACAAAAAGCGGAACTCTAGAAAACTTAGGTACTTTACAGCACTTGATGGTACTTTCGTTAAGATTTTTTGAGTTTAAGAAATAAATAAAAAATTTATATAAATTTTATTTTTATTTCAAAAATTAAAAAAAAGCCTCATATGGTTTTTACAGAATTTAAAAGAGCTGAGTAAAACCTTTGATTTTGCTCTATTTCGTTAAATCCTGGAAAAGTGTTATTATATAAATGCAGCATGATTTCTCTATTTTTCGAGGGTTTTTTTTTATAAAAATCAATTTTTAAAAGAAACCACTTATATCCAATCCTGTGCGAGGAACGATATAAAAGTTCAATTAAGAACGTGTATTTTAAGTGAGTTTCATCATATTTTATTAAAGAATCACTTTAACTGGGCCTTTTTTAAATATCGGTCTTATTATTTTTTTTGAAATCTAAACTCCATTTTACTCAAATGTTCCCATCTTATGAAAAATTCGAGTTTTTTTAAGAACCAATCAATATAAGATTAATTAGAAATAAGAGAAATAATAAACCATGCATTAGGGCTGATATTCATAAAAGAAAAACCCTTAACAAACAATAAAAATTTTCAAAAAAAATAAATTATAAAAACAATTTTTGCCACACATATCTATGGAACTTCTCGTGCAAAATTTCCCAATTTCTTGAGGAAAATTACAATCAAGTTAATATAATTTCTTTTAAAATGAATACATTTACGATTTAAAAATCTTATTGCCTCAATTTTCTTAATGATAATTTGTGTTTTCAAACATTTTTTTTTCAAATTGACTTTTTTAAAAAAAAAAAAAAATTACTTTAACTTAATTGGGTGTACGAAATTAGAAAAAATCAAAAGAAAGGGCAAAAAGTGAAAAAATAAGTTCTGATCTAAAAAATTGAAAATTTATTTTAAGAAGGATATAGAATAAAATTCATATTATTTGTTATATTTCTTCAATTAAACCCGGGCAACTATGACTGAAAGCGAGTTTATTTTATAATAAGGAAAAGTGATTTTTTAATTAAATCTGATGAAACTCACTCAAATTACATGTTCTCAATTGAAGTTTTATATCTTGCCTCGCACAGGATAGGCTATAAGTGGTTTCTTTTAAAAATTGATTTTTATAAAAAAAAACCTCTAAAAATAGAGAAATCAATTTCAGTACTTCTATTAGATTGAAAATAAACCCCAATAATTTTAGTATTACAAATTTTACAAAAAAAAATCAGAATATTCATTAATTTCATATTCTACCTTTGTGCTTATTAAGTAGTACTTTGAAAATTGACTCCTTCTTCTCAAATTTGAATAAATCTTACAAAAAAAACGATCCTTTAAATCGAAATTACCACGAATTTTCTCCATACTCAAGAAGCAGCTTGCCACCAAAAATGAGATTATGAAATTAAATTTCTTTTGGTTAAAAAAATTCAACTAACAAAAAAAAAAAAAAAATTCAAAGGATTCTAATTACATGAATCAAACAAAAAAATAAATTCAATATCAAAATTCAAATTTAGAAACAAAAAAAAACACAAAGTATCTACAAAGACAAAAATCTAACTAAACAAAAAAAAATTCACAGGATCTTCAATGACAAAAATTAAAATAACGAAAAATAATTTAAAAGTATCTTCAATTAAAAAAAAATTAAATAACAAATAAAAAAAAAATAACCAAAATCTCCTTGGCAAAAAATTCAATTTAATATCAAAAAAAGTTTCAGAAACCCAATTTCAAAAAATTCAAAATTAAAAAAATAAATAATCTTTTCTTGATTTTATATTTCCCAATGCTTAATTTTTTTCGATTTGAAAAAAATTGTTTTCTTTAAGTACACATTCAATTTAATTTGATTTAATCTAATTTGTGGTTGTTTTATAACTCTTGGAATTTAACAAAATAAGGATTTTATTATATTCTTTACAAAAAAATAACTTGATTGAAAAAATGAAAAAAAACCCAAAAAAAAAAATCTTCATAGTCTCAAAAAGAGCTAAAGTGCAACACTTCGAAGCTAACATAGATTTTTTTTTCAAAATTATAATCCACAATGATTTGTATTGCAAATTTATTGTCGCTCTTTGGCGTTTTTTTCCTAAAATTAACTGATTTTTCATTTTTTGATTTTTAAAAGCAATCGATTGTATATCACATACTGATTTGTTTTTAATTCTTATTATGCACTCATTAAAATTAGAAAAGCTTTTTTCAATTTCAAAAAAATATTTTTCACCAGAAATGACTTGACCCTTAAAGGATCTGTTTTTGTAAGATTTCTTCAAGTTTGAGAAGAAAGAGTCAACTTTCCAAAGATTATCAATAAGCACAAAATGGAAATATAAAAGTAATGAATATGCTTAAGGGGGGTAATTATGTATTATTGAGGGTAAAAGCATCTAATTACAGTTTATCCAAGATATATTAATTGCAGAAATAAACAAATAATTACAATAAAAATGAAAATACTCACAAAACAATCAAAAGATCTCTTTTTTTAATAATAATATTTTTAATATTATTAATAAACAAGATTCAATATCTTTATTAGCTCTAGTAGATAATAAAACTATGTTTGAATCTTTTATACAATTTTTAAATTCAAGTTTAGGAATTTGGGAAGTGTCGTAGAGTGCCGTAAAAGGCCTAGCTTTTCCAAAATTCAAAAGAATGGAGAAAAATCATTGATTTTACTTAATTCTTTTAAATTCTGGAAAAGCTAACGGCGGTTTTTTTCAATTTTTGAAATGAAAAGAAAATTTCTATAAAATTTCTTTTTATTTCAAAAAGTAACAAAAACCTAACGGCGGTTTTTCAGAATTCAAACGAATTGAGCAAAATCTATGATTTTCCTCTATTCTTTTAAATTCTGGAAAACCTAACGTGAAGTGCCAAGGTATTTTTTTAATTGAAGAAATAAAACAAAAATTTTACAAAATTTTTGGTTTATTTCTTAAATTAAAAAAAACCTAACGGCAAACAAGAGGAATTCTAAACTCCTCCCTTAAATTACAATAAAAAAAAGAGAAGATTAAGTAAATAGTAACTCTTATTTATTTTTTTTCCCCAAAGGTAATAGGGTAATTATTTATACTATGAATGTGATTAAGCCCGATAAGCAACTTCATTTATCAACTTTAGAGAAATGAGTTATCATTTTTAAAACAAGTTCATTTTTTCCAATTAAATTTTCAGTAAAAAGATCTGATCCGTTTTGGATTTTTTGGTTCAAATTAGAAAAAAAGAAAAATTTCAGAAAACATTTTTATTTTTATGAAATCTCACTTTTTGAAATTTCTGATATTTTATAGAAACAAATAACCTTGAAAATTTTCTCTTATTCTAAAAATACCAGAAAAATAAATTTAATATTGAATCATTGAAGATCTGAAACATTTAGTTTTTTCACAAATGTTTATTAAATTTCTTGAAATTTAAAAAGATTAAATAATATTCTTTTTCAAATACTATTCAGAGTACAAACAACGAACCTTTATTCTTAAAATAAGTTATTGAATAATATTTATTAATTTTTTTTATTAGAATTATTTATTTTGAATTAATTTTATTTGTTTGAAAATCTTAAAAAAAATGGAGAAATAATAATAAAGTCTATCAATATGTTTAATTTTTGGGTTGTTAATAATCTACTATAAAAGAATTAAGATTGGGTTATTAATTATTGATTTGAAATAAAATCAAATTAAAAATTATTTCTTTGGGTTATAAAGTTGAATTTTCCCTGTTTTAAAAAAGTATTTTGGGAGAATTTTCAATTCGATTGGTTTGGTTGTTTTTTCTCCTGGTTTTTTTTTATTCAATAAAAAGAAAAAATTGATTAGAACTATTCTTTGAATAAACAGATTGTTTATTTTCAAGTTTAAAATAATTATTGTAATTTTTTTGAAATTAAGTGGATTTTTTAAACTGAGTTATTCAAAAACTTATGGTTTTATTTTTAAAGAATATTTTTGTACACTTCCTTCCTAGGCAATAAGATTTTTTTCTTCTTTCAATTCAAAAATATTTTTTTTTTGATAAATTCAGAAATATGTTTGGATATTGAACTTTTTCCAAAATGAGAAAAATGGATCAAACTTTTAAAAAACAAAAATTCATCTCGGAAAATAGTTTTAAAAATAAGTTTGTTATTGTAGTAATCATATTTTAACTTTATTTTTCAATATCAAGATGTGGTAAGTTTTTTGTGGAATTAGCTATTAAATTGACTATAAGATTTTTTTATTTTACTAGTAATTAAGGACTCTTTTTTCGTAGGTGAAAACAGTGAAATTGTTGATAAAACCCCACTTGAAAGTGTTCCATAATCTCAGTTAAATTTGCCCACTGAGAATTTCTTTTGCAAAAAAATGTACAATTTTCAAAATTTTACACTTTTAATACCTTTCTTAGATCCTACCAAAATTTGATTTTACAATTTCATAATTTCCATTTCAAATCTACAAAGACAAAACAATTCCTCAAACTGTTTGAAATATTGTTTTTAGAGTTACTTTTACAAGTTTGAAATGTTTTCTAATTTTGAGTTAGTGCTTGGAAATCCCTTAATAGTAATTTTACTTTTTAAAATTTTCAATCAAAAATTCTATTTTGAAAAATGATTTTTTATGATTTTAACTTTGAAACAAGTAAATCGTGGGTCCATTTTTTCTTCAGAATGAAAATTCTTTTTAAGAAGCGAAATATACAATAACACAACAACTAAGCACTCTCCAGTGAGGGAGTGTATTCCTTAAAAAGGACTGATCAAAGATTAAAAATGGAAAAAAAAATCCTTACTGGTTGTTTGAATTTCTTTCTTTAAGCAATAGTTAATAAGCTCAAAAGTTTTTGAATTGGTCTCATAAATTTGAAGAATAAATAAAACAATCTTATCACATTTTTTTAATTTTTTTAAGGTTTTGATGATCAAATCTAAGGCTTCTTTGTTTGGGTGGAATAAAAGATCGACTAACTCTTTTTCAGAAAATTGGAGAGTTGTACTTTGCAATTCCTTTTCACGAAGCTTTTTTTCTTGTTTTTTTAATCGTTCCTCTTCCTTTTTCTTTCTTTTCTCTTCTCTTCTCTTTCTTTTTTCTTGTTCCTTTTCTTTCTCTTTTTCTTTTTTTTCTTGTTCCTTTTCTTTCTCCTTTTCTTTTCTTTTTTGTAATTCAAGTTGTTTGTCTTGTTCCTTTCTCTTCTTCTTTGATTGCTTCTTTTTTTGTTTTTCCTGTTTCTCGTGCAATAGCTTTGATTTTTTGCTCATTTTCTTTAATTTTTTACCAGTGACAGGGCTACCGAGGGACAACCCCCTTCCGGCTAGTGGTTTGGATTCAAGTTGCTTTGCAATATCAAGAACATTTTTTATTGATTCTTGTTGCACTTTTAAATTTTCGTTCTTTTTTCCTTTCTTTTTTTTTTTGTTGTTTTTCTTGGGTTTCTTGGGTTTCTTGTTTTTCGTACTCTTGTTGGTTTTTTTTTTTGGTTTCTCTTTGGTTTTTTTTTTGTTTTTGATCGGCGTGAGCTTGGTTTTGTTTTGGAGAATTATTTTTTCACCCAAGGCTATCGAATTAAATCTTTGGATTGTAGAATCAAAACTAAGGAAACGGAACAATACAGAAACAAAATACAAAATACGTTTTAGACAGATCACCGAAGAGGTGAAACACATTCAAAAAAAAAAAAAAGAATTGAAAAGTGGTTGTTACTTGGTTTTTCGGTTTTCTTCTCGGTTCGCATCAATTTTTTTTTTTGAAGACACCCCGTTTTGATTTTTTATTTTCTTTTGAGAATGCTTACTAGCAATCCCTTGTCTATTTGTAAACCTTTTTGGGTTTTGACTCTTGTCATTTGTTTTGTTTTTGTTTTTGTTTTTTTTCTTGTTCTTGTTATTGTTATTGTTCATGTTCTTGTTCTTGTTTTTAGGGTTTGGTGATTTAACACCGTCAATTGGCTTGTTGTTGTTTCTTTCAAAATCTTTTCTTTTTGAAAATTGATTAAATTTCTTAGTGTTGTTTTTTGGTGACTTGGTGTGATTTACATTGACTGACTTTGAATACTTGTGACCAAAATTCCTATTACTTTATGAATTGAATCAAAAAATTTTGGAAATTTATTAACCAAACAAAAAAAGAAAAAACAAAAATTTTTATTTCTTTCTTACTTTTTTTTTGGAAAGATCTTTTTTTGTGGTTCAGGATTTTGTAAGCTAAACTGAGAAATCAAATTTTCCATTCGAGACGATCTACTTGTAACAACAGGTATACGAACAAGATCACTTTGTGAAACTTTTCCATTTTCTGTTTTCTTTATTTTGAAATTTTGTTTGACTGACATATTCAGAAGAAATATAATTGAAAAAAATAATAGTTACAAATCATAATCATTGCCGAAAGATTTACAAAATTATTGTCACTTTTTCTCCAGAGTTGTTCCTTTTTCGAAACAAATTGACACATAGTTTTTACATTTTTTGAAAATTTCGAAAATTGGCTTGTAATGAATTATAATTGTTTTTGGTGATGAAAGCTACTGACAAAACTGTAATAAAATTGGTTTTGTTATTTTTTTCTTTTTTTATTATTCGAATTTTAGTGAAAAAATTTTTATAGTCGTGAAAGACAAGTTGATATTGTCCGTTGTTGAAAAACAGAACTTTCTTCATTAAGTATTGAAAATCCATTTCTTTTAGATGTTCTAAGAATTTCACTTTGTAATTAGAGTATTTTTGTAGTTTAGGAAAAAACTATTTCTTCTTTCAGATCTTTTAAGGGCTACCTAAATTCCAAGATCAACCAAGGTTACTTTTCTAAGGAACAACAGGTTTCTGAACTCAAGAGAAAGTTGAGAAAAGAATTCTCGTTCAAGTTTTGCTTTTAGGTTCATTTTTGAAAATAATTTGTCATTTTGAACAAAACCCTTTCTCTGATGTAAAATTTGGCCTTTATCCTGAAAAGGTTTAAAAATAAAAAAAATTTAGATGTCAATAACCTTCCCCTGTATTTTAAACAAATCTAGGGTTTAACATAAAGGTACAAATATTCTTGGAAATAAAGGAGTAATTCTTAGCATAAGTGGTAAATTAATTACATTTAAATTTCAAGTGAAATGTTAAAAAAATACAGGATATCATTTATTTAAATAATCATTTTAATTGTTTCAAAATATACGAGCCAAATAATTTTCAATATTTTTATAAATTAATACTCAGAATTTACCATCACTATTGCAATTATACAATTCTATTTGTTTTTTATTCAATAATAGAATTTCAACTTATGTAAACCTTTGAATCTAAGTTTTAATTTTTTTTTATATTAAAGTTACACAATGAAACATAGAATAAAAAAATTCCTATGGTTTATTTTCAAAAGAAATTTAAACATGACTTTTTTTATGTTTAATTTAAATATATTTTGTTTTTTTAAAAAAAACATTATTATCTGGAATAAGAGTAAATAATTTAGTAGGTTTTTTGAGGATAAATATTTATACTATAAACAATTTTATACGATTTTGAGATTATTTTTATGGAATTACAAATTATCTAAATATCACATTTTTACAAAATCAATTATTTCAAAATTCTTTTAGTTTTTTTATAGTTTTATTGATATTTAATTCCCTATATTTTTTAAAAATATTTGCCAAATTAGAAATATTTTTTGCACTAATTAATCTATAAATGTCTTCAATATTTTCTATTAATGAGCTATTTATTGAGAATTCTTCTTGTGTATATGTAAATCAAAAAAAGATTGTTTATATAACTTATTTGGAAATTATTAATAGGTTCATCTATTTAATATTTCATTAAAGTAAACATACGCCCCCACCCAAGTAAAAATAAAATATTAAAAACTTTTTTGTTAATTCAAATATAAATTATTAAAAATAGATTTTTGGAAGAAAAAAAAATGAATTTTTGAACATTAATAAAGGAACTCTAATGTTTATAAAAACATACTGAACAGGGAATTTTGTTTCAACTTATTTTTTTGAGAGTTTTACTTTTATTGTCATAGCCAATATACCGGAATTAAATTATTTTGTATTCGAATTTGAAATCTATTTTACTATTCTCAACTGTTTGAACTGTAATTAATAATATCTTTCCCTGATTTAAATTATTATTTGTTTTAATATTTTTCTTGTTTTTATTTTTTATCGAAAATAAAATTATGGAAATCATCCAAAAAATTATTTTTCAACTATAAGTTAAAGGGGTTGTAGATAAACAAAAAAAAAAAAAAATAGCCTATAATATTCGTAAAGGAATTTTCACTAAAGGTATTTTTTTTCAGAATTTTTTCTTGTAGAATTTCTACTTTTAAATTCAAACAGAAAATCCTCGACTTTATTAATATATGCAGATCATTTCAAAGTAAAAGTTTAATTTTTAAAAAATCGACATAAAAAAAAATTTCTAAAGTATAGTAATATAATTATAAAAAATATTCTTAAGATCATCAAAATATTTTTCATTAGTTCAATTTGAAAGAAATATTTCACAAAAATGATTTTTTTAATGCCGAAAAATACAAAAAGTTTTTTTTTTTTTTTTGATTTTTATTTTATTATTATTGAAAAGAGCCAATTCAACAAAATTATCCTCTGTTTACCCGAAACACTATTTTTTTTAGAATTTTTTATAGAACATGTAATGTTGGCGGGGTTACCAATTATAGAATCTATTTTCTATAAAATGAAAAAAAAAAAAATAATTTAAAAACAAAGACAAAACAAAAGAGTAATGAAATCAAGAAAAAAAGGTAGGTAAATAATAATAAGAATAATGTAAAAATATTAGTACATTTATATTTTGTGCTTCAATTGTTGAATGGGGATGATGATTCTTATTATGTCATAAAATTCCAAGACATCACTATGCTTAATTTCAATAGAGAGTTCTTAATGTTTTATCTACTGTCGACCAAAAAAAATAAAAAAATAAACTCTTTTTCAGTCAAAGGGGCCCAGTTTTATTGAAGAAATGGAAGACATTCTATGAGTTTAATTCATTACTCTTATCAAACTAAAATTTTCAATCTTTAGATCATAATCATTTTTTCTCATTTTGTAAAATTTTGTTTTTTTTGTTTTTTGATTTTTGCTTTTTTTTTTTTTTTAAATTAATTTTGAAAAAAAAATGTTTGAAAAACGAAATAAACGTTAAGAAAAGTTAAGCTTTGTATGTTCTTTTAAAATTCATACACTTACAAGTAAAAAATATTATTGTCAACAATTTTAATTTCCTAAAGAAATTGAGAATTTTGCACGAGACGTTCCAATCAATGAGGCCCAAAAAATTTTTTAACATTTATTTTTTTTTTGAAATTTATAGTTTGTTCAGGGGTTTCTTTTATAATTATGGACTCTTATAAGAAGTTTATTATTTCTCGTATTTCTAAACAATCTAAGTTTGATTGGTTCTTAAAAATAAAGTGACTTTTTCATTTTTGGCTGGGCCCCTTTGAGTGAAATGGAGTTTACATTCCAATGAAAGGTGCACAAAATTTTTTTTAACTTTTTAATTTTTTTTTGAAATTTATAGTTATTGTTCAGGCTTTTCTTTTATGAATCCAACCCTCATTTGTGGTTGATTATTTCTCTTATTTCTAAACAATCTAAGTTTTGTTGATTCTTAAAAATATAGTGATTTTTCATTTTTTCTTGGGTACCTTTGAGTGAGATAGAGTTTATATTCCTTTATTAAGTATTAAATATGATCTTTTTGATAAATTCTACTTTAGTTTGTTAGTTTATTTTATCCCAATTATATTATGGTTTGATATTATACAATTATTCGAAAAATGAATTCAAAGTTATAACTGCTTATATTAATGATAGATTAAGAGGAATTTTAAAGTTCCAAAAATATACAACTTTAACATTGATTTGTAACAAAAACAGGGTTAATCTCATTAACAAAACTATAACTAGAAGAAAATTTAAACCCATTGAAATATTAAACTACAGTCTTTCCAAGTCTACCATAAAATTTTAAATTAAACACAATTGAGTTTTCTATTCTTAATTCAGAATTTTTTGTAAATAGAAAATAGGAATAGAAAACTCAATTATGTTTTATTTAAAATTTTATGATAGCCTTGGAACTGCTGTAACTAAATTTACCACAATTAGTTTACCTTGTGAATCATGATATTCTCTTTAATCTCGGAGAAATCACTGAAACACATTGGAATCAAATGGAACATTTTTTACAAATTAAAAGATAGATATTAGAATGTAAAAAAATGTTTCTGAAAAAAATATATCAAAAAATCTCCATATTCGATTAAAGGTTGAAAAGCTTCTGATTATTTGAAAAAATTCTTAAACAATTAGAACAAAATAGATTTGTACTTTCAAAAAATATCTTCGAAAAAAATATTCAGTTCAATTCACAAAATTTCAGGTTTTTAACAAATGTTTTAAAGAGACTTTCATATTTTTATAAATAAAAATAATAGTTTACTAATCCAACTTAGTTGTTTAAAAGCATAAAAAACACCATAAAAATAGTGTAAAATTTCAGATCATTTCTCATGGGGATGTATGAAAATTAAAATTATTAATAATTAAATAAATTCTTAATATGATTTAAACATCAAGTCTAATAGTTAAGGTAATTTTTAACAATTTCTCAAATTTCTCATTTTTTAATTACTTTCAAAGTTTTTTCAATTGGACTTCAAAAATTATTAAGATACTTTTTTTTTTTTTTTTTTTAACAATATATATAACAAATGAAAATTTTAGGTATTACACAAATTTCTTTTATTTGTATTTTTTTACTTTTTTTTTGTTCTTTGCTATTTTTTAATAGTTTTCATGTTTTAGGTTTTAAAAACTTCGAGTTTTCTTTTTATTTAAAAATAATATATTTATATTCAATAATAAAAAACATTTTAAAAAAAAGATAGAGAATGGGGCGAAGAAATGGTAAGAAAGAAAAAATAAGAAAAAATAATTATAAACACATCCCTCTTTAATACAGACTTTGTTTACGGATATACATACTGATACACACGCGCATATATAGATATAAACTAAATTCCAAAATTTTAGACACAGGTTAAATAATTACAAGAATAAAACCAATGCTGTTTTACTTTCAATTTGTGAACTATTTCATTTAAAATTATTTTATCATTTTTTTGTCTTTTTTGTTTTTGCTTTCGTTTTTCCAATTATGTAATCTGTTTCGTTCGATTATTATTTTTTTTACAAAGATTGGTTGAAAAAACGTTAAAATTGAGTTCTTTGAAATATAAAAATCACATATGATTAGTTGATGTTTCTAACTTTTCGTCGATCAATAATTGGGTGTGAAATTTCAACAAATTTCCTAAGATATTTTTTTGTTCTGCTCGTTTCATCATTTTGGACATAAAGATTTTTTTTTTTTTTGTTTTTTGGATAAAAAAGTTGCATATATAAACATTAATATAGATAACTTGAATGTGCTTTAATATTAAGTTTGCCAAAATATAAGAAATTAAGGGTTTTTTTTGCCTATTTTTAATTTTAGATTATGTACACTTATTTGGAATCCGGTTTTTATCTATAATATCATTTATAATTAATGTATTTAAGCCACCTTTAATAAAAAAATGTGTTTATAGATATTAACCCATTGAAATATACTTTAATGTGTATGTATTGATTGAATACAATAATTACCAATAAATTCTGTACAACATCATCTCCAGGGCAATCAATTATTCCAATTAGAGGGCTCTCGGATATTTTCATCAAAAACATTTGGAAACAATAAAGAATTAAATTGATTTTCTTCAAAAAATGGTTCGTTTCTCTCGCTGATCGAATATTTATTAAATTCACAATTTAATGGATTCTCAAAAAAGAGATTATAATCTGGGTCTTGTAGCGAAACTGAGTTTTTAAAATCATTAAATAAATTCAGATTTTGGTTTAATGGTGTAAAATCATTTTCTGTGGGTTCAAATGGATTTGAATTTGTTAAAGACTTTTTCCCTGGATTATAAATTTCTTCCAAATTAATAAAATCACTATTATTTGCCAAATTGTCACAATTATTGCTCAGCATATGTTTAACATTTTGGTTTGTGAGTGTATTATTCTCTTGGTTTGTGGTTTTTTCATTATTAGTGATATTAAAAATTTGTGATTTTTGCATTTTAATTTCTTCAGGAATTTGATTTAAATTAGATATGATTAAATTTTGTTTTTTATTGAGGTCATTTATATGAAAATTATTGAGAAAAGGTTTAAAATTGTAAATATTCAAATTGCTGTTGTGACCATCGGTATTATTCTTTTTATTGTACCCCCTCTCTTTATAATTATTATTATTATTATTATTATAGTTTACCTTATTATTATTATTATTATTATTATTATTATTATTATTATTATTATTATTATTATTATTATTATTATTATTATTATTATTATTATTAGTTGTATTAGTATTATTATTATTATTATTATTATTATTATTATTATTATTAATATTAGTAGTGGCAGTAGTAGTATTAACATTCCCGGCAGTATTAAGAAAAAATGGATATTGATCATTGTTCTTTTTCTGATTATGATTAAGACAGATATTCTGATTAATTTCCCTTTTTATTGGTTTGTCATAGTTTAAATCATTTTGGTTAATATTCTGATCATGAAAAAGTTGTTCTTTAATATTTTTTGATTCAATTCGAGTGAATAAATTATTTTTTTTTTGAAAATGGTTTGTTATTATTTTATTTGTTCTTGGTGAAATGACTATTTTTTTTTTCGTTCTTTTTTTTTTTTTTTTCTTTGATTTTTTTCTTTTAAAGTGTGTAACTTTTGTTGATCGTGTAGATCTTGGGGAAAGAAAATAATTTTTTGTTTTTTGAGAACGTGCCGAAAGTGGCGATTGAGTGTATCGAGGTGATTTTGTGTATCTGGGCGATATTGGTGAATTTTGTTTACATAAATTTAATTTTCGAATTTTGAAAGAAACATCGTGTATTGGGTTTAATACTGGACTATTTGTATGCTCCCTTGGCGAGATTGGTGATAATATTTCATTATCTAAACCAAAGGTTTTATTCCTAATTTTATGAAAATTATCGTTTCTGTTTTTTTGGGTTTCATTTTGATTATCAAAACACTGCTTTTTATTAGTTATTTTGAATTCATCCGGAATTGTTTTTGAATTGTACTTTATATCAATTGTTAATGATGGTTTTTTAAATGTGTTTCGACGAAAATTAAATCCCTTTTTACTAATATTTTTTTTTCTTTGTTTTTGTTTTTTTTTCTGGAGAATTATTCCATTATTTTTTTTTTCATTATCATTTACATCTTTGACACCAACAGTGATTTTTTTTTGTTTTCGTGCGTTTTTTCTTCTTTTATTATTTTTTTTTTTGGGACTATAATAATTTGGTAACCCTTTACGTACCCTTAAAGAATGCCAATGGTTTTTTAACATATTGTCGGGTCTTCGGTCGAAAAATTGCCCAATTGTGTTCCATTTATTGCCTATTTCTTTTTGTTTTTGAACCAAAAGCTCTTCTTCTTCAACAGTAAATGGAGATCTGTTTATATTTGGATTTAATTGATTATGCCATCTAAAAATAATTTAATTTATTTGTTATTGTTTTATAATTTAGTATATGAAGAAATATAAGTTTTAATATTTATGAATAAAAATACATACTCTTTAAATTTTGTGTTGTTTAGATAGTTATTTTGTATCTATCGATATGTAGGTATTTTTAAAAAGCGTGAAAAAAAGTTTTCCTAAAAATTTCTAAAAAATAATCTCCAATACGACTATTTTTCAGGTTTTATTTTTATAAAAAAAAAAAATTGATCAATCTTTTTTAAAACAACTGTATCATAAAAATAGATGAAAAACTTCAATTGAACTATTTTTAGGAATTTATTTTCTGAAAAAAAAAAATTATCATGCTTTTTTCAAATGGGGTTTTCTCGTATTCTAATGTGTAAAAATTTATTGTTTTTCCAAAAAAGTGGTTATTATTATTTTTGTTTTTTTTGTCTTATTTTTTTTTTTTTTTCAGTATTTCATATTTGAGTCTGATAAAACTCCGAAATTTTTGTACTTTTTTTTTTTTCTTTTTAAAAAAATACAGAAATTTAACTTATAGTATTTTTTTAAAAAGTTAATTTACTCATTAAAATTTTCTACTGAAATATTCTCTTTAATTACCAAAAAGTCTATAAATAACAAAAAAAAAAAAAAAATGATAGTTAAAATCTTTAAAGATCTTATCAAATGGTACGGGTAGATAAAATAAACTTAATATTGAATATATAAACCAGTTCCGTTTTTTTTTTGTTTTTTTTTTGATGTCAAAAAAGTTATTTAATATAAGGTATTTCCAAAAAAATACTGAAATTTTATTTTAAAATATATTTATTAAACTTCTTCCAAGATAAATATTTTAATATACAAAAACATCAAATATATCAAGTGATGCAGATCTGAAAAATATAGCATCATTTTTTATATTTTTTCTAATATTTTTTCTCGAGAAAAATAACAACAATAATTTATTGACTCTGTAAATATAAATTCAATTTTTTTGTTTGATCAGATATTACGTTAAGGGGGGTAGTCATTTTTGAAAATAAATTGAAATCTTGTCCAGATCTTGAAAATTTTTTTTTTGTAATTTGTGTTTCGACTTATGAAATGGATGAGTTAGCCTCATTTAAACAATTTATTGATTTGAGTCTCTTTTTTGAAATTCAAAATTTGCATGTTTCCAATATAAAACGAAAAAAAGTAACCGATTATTTTGTTTAAGAAATAAGTTAATTCTTGAAAATGGGAAAACATATTTTTCGTTTTATGTTGGAAAGTATTGATTTCGAAAGCAAATTTTTTATTTGGTTTCTTTTTCTTTGATTAATATTTCAATTCAAATCTTAGCCATTAAAACTATTCGTGGTTTAGGTGATTAAATAAATGAATATTCGGTAGAAACTTAACTCCAGTTTATCAATTAAATTGAGATCTATTATGCAAAAAAAATTTTTTCTTTTAGGTTTTGAAAAAGTTGTTTTCTGGTTTTCAAAAAAAGAAAAAAAATTGCAAAAAAATTTTCAATTTTGAAAAATTTTTTTAACAAATTGTTTGGTCTTATTCACAAGAATCCTTATAACAATTCAAATCATTTTTGGCAGAAAAAAAATGTTTTTGAATTTTAAGGATAAAATTAACTAATTCCCAAATATCTTCAAGAAAATTTTATTTTGTAAAATCGATTTTCATCTTAAAACAAAAACAAAATTTCTGAGTAAAATTTTTAAATGACCATAAAACTTTGATTATTATAACTACTATTCTTAAAAAAATACAATTATTTTTTCATCCCTTGAATATATCATTTTTTTTGGTTAACCAAAAGTTTTATCTCAAAGAAGAAAAAAAATCTTTATATTAATATTACTGGTAACAAAGAAATGTTATAGTATAATAATGATCAAAATAACAATAAACGGGGTAAAAACTTGTTATAATGTGAGAAATAAAATGAATTTAATAGTTTTCTTTTTCAGAAAAAATGGAAAAAAAAAATTGATCTATCTAAACCAATTTTCTTTTATGGCTTTCTTAGTCGATCAGAATTTTTTGACACTTGGGATCTACAAAATACGAAAGTAGAGAATACCACCAATAACATATTTTAAAATTTTGCCTTGTTGTCGTAGAAGACTAGTCCCTTAATTTGAAATATAAAAGTTTCAAGTCTAAATTTTATATGGTATTTTTCAAAGTATGAAAATTGGTAGGTACTTTTTTTATTTTTGATGCAATTTTTTTTTTTTCTAAGAGGTTTAATCTTGATAAATGTTTATATATAATGAAAAAAATATAATAGTACTTTTTGTTTGTAAAATTGTTTGGATCCTTATTATATTGTATTTTTTTTTTTATTCAATTTAATTGCACCCTGATTTGTATAAAGTAGGTGTTTAATAATTTTTTCATTTTTTGGATATAATTTACTGAATATTTTTGGAGTGTAAACAATAGGTACTGTTTTCAACATTATTAGTGCTAATATTAAACTATATTCTATATTAACAATTTATAAATAGAAATACTTCAAAAGAGATTATTATTTGAAATATATATCTAAACCCCAATTCAAAATTTTTAACACACCAAAATTCAATTTTTGAAAAAAAAATCTTATTTAATCAATTCTCGAAGAACTAGCAAATTAGAACCATTTATTAATTGAAATGTTAACACTTTATTTATAAATTACAATACTTTATAAAAAAAAAAATAAATAATTATCAATACAAATAAATTATCGGAGCGTAAAAAATTTTGGAAAGAGCAAAACCAAAAAATGTATTGGATTTATTGTTAAGGGTCAGATGAAACGTCATCTGACCTGTTAAAGAGAGAATCTTGAAGTGGCTAAATTTGAGACTTCTTTCGTGACTAAATTCGTGACTAAATTTGAGACTTCTAATTCAAAGAGTATCTAAATAGATGCAGTCGTCAGAAGTATTTGAATCTTAATTTAGTTTTCTAAAAAAAGGAAGAAAAAAATGTATTGGTAAATTCGTTTACATTCTATTAGGAATATTGATCGATCAAATGGTTAGAGACTATCAACTAATTTTATTTGAGTTCTTCTATTCTGAAAAACTCAGCTTTAACAATATATCAATTGTTGAAAAAAATTTTGATCTACAGAAACAAGATACGTAATTCAAAAAATGAAATGAAAATAAAAAACTAAAAGATGAAAAAATGATTGTTCATATTTTTCAAAAATAAAAATTATCTCCAATTTGAATGAAATTGTATTATTGTGATTATTTGGGTTGTTTTAACTGTGTGGAAAAATTTGAATTTTAGTATATATATCTGACACCTCACTTTTTTTGGAAATACCTTATCATTGTTAATGCAATTTTTAGTATCAAAAAAAAAAAAAAAAAAAAAATTGAAAAAATTGAAAAAATGTGAAAAATAATCAACAAATTCAATTTGCAATTTAAACTTTATATTAAAAAATCAAGAGATTTACCTTCAAAATTGATTTGAACTTAGATATACTATTGAGTAATGAATAAAACATTATATTGGCACAAGAATGAGAAAAAAGGCGCCTGTTTTATACTATTGAAACAGGTATTTTTTAGGACTATAATTACTTCAAAAATCTTGAAATTCGAGAATTATAATTAAAACGGAAAAGTAATGTACAGTCGTAGTAAAATTCAGAGAGTTCTTAAAACAATACCGAAGATTAAAAAAAAATAATAAACTGGGGGGTGAGGTAAAATACAAGCATAAATGAATTTTTAATACTTTTTTTTTTTTTTTATTTAACAATTACTTTTAATTAGACCTTATTCAAATATTGTTTGGTTGAATACCAAGTTGGTTGTTATAATATTCTATATAACTATTCGGGTTTGACCTAACTTGGAAAAAGAAGAGTAAAAAAAAAAAAGAAATCTTCAAAAAAATATTGTGAAAGGTTGTTAGCTGATTTCTTCGAAAATATTGAATCACCTTAAATCAAAAAAAATGACTCATTTTTATTTTAGAAAATCAAATCAATTAAAAAGATTTCGTATAACCGTATGTTTATTCACCCTTTGAATTGGAAGTTACAAATTTAGTAACTTCTAAATTTTTTATTTAACCGATAAAGTGGGTTTAACATTAATTCCACCAAAAAAAAACAAAAAATCTTTTTTAGAATTCTTTGGGTATTAAATGCGTTTGAAATTTTCTATTTCAAATAATTACATATTTTTTTTATTATTTTTTCGAACATAAATATCAAATCTAAAACCCAGAAAATTGAAATCCTTCATTTAACTTTCAAAACGGAAAACCAGTAAATTTCAAAAACACCCTAAATTCTATTTTTCTGATCAATTGAAAATATTAGTAAAAATTCAAAAATTTACTCCCTTTTGGCAGGTAAATAGATAATATATCAAGCAACCATTTGTGATCTAAAATTAGGTATTTTGTTTCAATATTTTAAATCTACCAATTTTAGCCATTGGGTAAATCTAGAAATGAAAAAAATCAAGATCTAAAAAATTAATATAGATACCAACTAAAAATGGAAATCTAATTTTTATATTAAATTTTAAAATCCAAATGATTTTTGAAAAGTTTAAAAAATTTGAATTGATTTTAATTTGAGAAAGGTGTTTGGTTATTTTAAATTTACACCAAATTAAGGAAAATTCTTTGTTCAAAAAATAAATCCTCAAAGTTTCCCAAATTAAATGTAAAATTTTGAAAAAAAAATATTAAAGGAAAGTTGAAAAGAAGAATAAAATCTTCTTTTATGAATGTAAAAAAAAAAAGAAATTGTCATAATAGATGTTTTCTAATAGATTTATCATTTATATAAGGAATAATCACAATAAATTAGATTTTAAGTATCAGTTGGTATCTATATTAATTTTTAAGATTTTGGTTTTTACATTTCTACATTTATAAAAGGGTTAAAACAGGTAGATTTAAAATATTGAAACAAAATACCTAATTTTAGATCACAAATGGTTGCTTGATATTTTATCTATTTATCTGTCAAAAGGGAGTAAATTTTTGAATTTTTACTAATATTTTCAATTGATCAGAAAAATGGAATTTAGGGTGTTTTTGAAATTTACTGGTTTTCCGTTTTGAAAGTTAAATGAAAGATTTCAATTTTCTGGGTTTTAGATTTGACATTACGGTTAAAGATCTATGTTTCATAGATTTCTATTTTTCTTTTTTCGATCATTAAAAGAGAGGAAAATCAAAAAAAGAAAACGAAATTAAATTCAAATGCTGGTTGTAATTTGTTTGACACATTAGTTTCATTTACCAAACAGAATGGGTTGATCTTAATTATCTTTTTAATTCTATATTCTTCTGAATTAGAATGTTTAAACTGCTGTTCTACAATTAATAAATGAAAAATTGTATTTCAGTTCACCCAATAAAGTACTTTAGCTCAATTCATGGTCATAGAATACACTCGATCTCCTAAAATCGATTCAAAAGTTGAAAAAGAAAAAAGGGTTTAAATTTTTTCTTCTTTGTTCAATAACATTTCGAAGAAAGAACATTTTGTTAAATGAAAAAGAAAAGGATCTGAAAGAACAAAAGTTTTTCAAGATATTAAATATTACCTTTCACGACACTGCTTGGAATTCCGTCCAGGAACAAAGACTGACACCATAGGCCAGTTAGAGTCTCCAAATAATAAAATGGCATTTTTTAAAAGTGTGTCTTCCTATTGTTTAACATAAAAGGTCAAGAAAAGGGGTTTGGTTTTTTAAAAAAAAAATCGGTTTTAAAAATTTGCAGTCATTCGAAATCAGAAAAGATTGCAATTTCTTACAATTGTAATCCACATCCCTTTTTTTGTTTGTATGTCCTTCAACTATTTTGTTGTTAATTTATAAAAAGAAGAATAAAAAGAAGCAAGTTTTTTTATTAAAAATTTTTAGTACAAAGCATTTGTTATTCGAAAATTATTTTACCTTTCGGTATCTTTTCAAGCACATTGCCGCATCAAAATTCATAAAATTTTGTGCTATAATATCCCAATCTGTTTTATTTTCCTCTTTAACAAGCTGAAATAAATATTCGTCCTTTTATTGGTTTTGTTTGTTAAAAGTTCAAAGAATAAATTAATAAAAAAAAAAATTTTAAAGTCAAATAAACAAAAGAAAGTCAAAAAAAATCTGAATTCCTAAAAAAATTAATTAAATTTTGAAGGTATACATCTTTTTCACTCCACAGACTCATCATTTTCTCTTCTTTCTCCAGTTCTCTCTCAAAGACGTTTGAAAATTCAAAGTATTCTGAAGTCTCTTCTGAAGATCTCCTATTGGAAGGGTTGTTTTTTAAAAAAAATCAAAATATATGATCACATTAAATATTCGTTCATCACAATTGAGAACAAAAAAAGAAAAGTGTACATGTTCAGTTGGTTTGTTGTTTAAGTATTTTAATTTTCCCTTGTAATGATTTTGTAATAGCTTTGATTTAATTCAAATAATTTGTACAAAGATCAAAAAAAAAAATAAAAAATAAAAAATAAAAACAAATCAAAAAATGACAAAAGAAAGAAGATTTTCGACAGATACAAATTTAATTGAGTTGTTGTTTAAATCAATTCAAGACTGATCTTTCTTGATTCTAAAAATTGAATTTTGAGGGACTGGTAAAAATCCTATTCAGAAGATAATTTTAAATTTAATCGAATCAAGAAAAGAATTGAGAACAATTGATCTAGATAATGATTTTATAAAAAGAAATCGGACGATAGGTGATAGATTTCGAGAAATCTAAAAAATAATCAGAATTCAATCTTGAACTTTGTGAAAAGTGACTTATATCCACACAACATTTGACTTTCAAGGATATTGTGTCAAATAATTTTAAGAAATAAATTATTTTTCTTTTCTGAAACTCAAATTTATGGAAAAAGAAGAAAGTTCTTTCTAAAAATGAAAGAATTAATGATTGGTGTGAATTAGTGAAGTAATTTATTTGCATTATAGAGCCTAATTAGAATTTGAAATTTTTTTTAAAAGTGAACAATTATAAAGTGAATTGTTCAAGTGTAGGGTAAATATTTTTTTTTCATTTAAAAACGAAAAGAACATTTTTTTAAGACAAACATTTGAATGATAAAATATGAAAAAGGGATTTTTTATGTTTATTGAACGTATTTAATTAAAAATGTTACTATATCAAGAGAACACCAATTTGGAATCCTCTTTTAAGTGATCAACAAAACTAGAATTTTTCATTAAAAAATAAAAATTTTTATCTTATCTTTTCGAATATTATTTCGAAAAAACCAAAGATCTTCGTAAAGTAAAGTGAAAATTTAAATGGAGAGATTTTGGAGGGTTTACTTTTTGAGATTTGAGATAAAATTTTAATTAAGGGAATGCGGTTTTAAACTGAGAAATTTAACAAAAAAGTTTAAAATTTTTGGTTCAATTTTTATTTTTTGTACCTATTCTTGAAAACCAACGATCAAAACTATTTTGTTTCAATTAAAGTCTTTTTTTCTTTATACAAATAAGATTATTTCTTCAAAATTACTAAAATATTTTTTTAAAAAAATGGAAACTGAACACAAATCTTTTGAACAGTTTTTGTGAATTTATCAGTAGTAAATCTATTTTCGAATTCAGAAATGGGTTTCAACTTATATATTCAACAAACTAAAGTGTATTGTAATTGGAGTAATGATATTTGTGTTGTATACTGATAAATTCAAATATATTTAATAAAATTTTTAGTTCAATTTCCCAGATTATAATCCCATCTCTCAACTTTTAAAACAACTCAAGAGAAAGAACCTTTTTAAACACTACCAATTTTAAAAAGTTTTTTAACATTTAAAAGAATAAAATATTTTATCAAAGTTAGTGTAAAAAATTTGTAAAAAGGAAAATGTAATAAAAATTTTCAGATATTTTTTTTAATTTATCAGTAGTTTAAATATTTCTAAAGAAAAACCATCAGTAATAGTATTGAGCAATAAATTATTAGGATTTTTACGACTTTTATTTTCCTTTTAATAAATGAAAATTTTCATTTCAATTTCCAAAATGTATTTTAAATATTATTTTTACATTTAAATTAGCAGAGTAAAAATTTTATCTTATGGTTAATTCAAAAGTTTCATTTATTGTCTTAAAATATAAATTCTAAAGGATGTTGTAAAGATCTTTGGATTTTCTTTAACTTAAAAATATTATATTTAAACTATTAGAAAAATATTTTGGGAACTTATAATAAAAATCCTCATTTTGTATTGGAAAATAACAGTAATGATCATTACTGGTATTTCAATTATAAATGGAAATAATTTCCAATTCCTTTTTCATATTGTTCTTTCCCAAAAATGGTTTTCAAGGATGTAAGTTGGGGTTTATAATTCAACTTGAAAAAAAGAAACAAATAAAAAAGAGTTCGCAAAGAAGTAGGTTGTAATTTGTGGATCTATTTGAAAAAATGAAATTGATAATGCAATGAAAAAAATTCTCATGTATAATTTGAATAACAGGAAAAAAAATTGTAAAAATGAAAAAAAAATTTTATAAAAATTCTATGAGTAGAAACCTAAAATAATATAATTCCAGTTTTAAAAATTAAGATTTTATTAATAAACGAATTAAAGTATTTATTGTTTTTTTTTAATTTTAAAGATTTACTCAATAATTATTATCTAAAAAACCTATGAGCTGTTTTTTTTTGTTTGTTTTTCTCGCTCTGTAATAAATTGTATTTTCAATGTATTTCCATTATCTAGAATATATTTTCAAAATAATCTATTTAGATAATTATTGAATTTTTGAAAAAAAATATATTCTGATAAAAAGTATCTTCACTTTTTTTGGTAGCTTATATATATTTCAGGATAAATTAAAGATATTTTACAACTTGAATTTTTTTATATTGGTTGTTAAAACTTTAAATAAGTCTCTAAATGTATTTTTTTTTTTTTTTTTTTTTTTTTCTTCTAAAAATATTGGGTTTGTTGCCGGATAGAAGTATCAGTAAGAATTTATAAGGTCATTTTTTTTAACTTTTTGATTATTAAAATTTTTTGAGATATTCCAACCATGAGGTACACAAATTTGATTTACTTTTTAATATCAATACATTTGAATTTTTGACTCTTCAGTGGTAGACACTAACCTGAAAATATGAAAAATTTTTCATCAAATCTAATTGTTTTTTTTCTAGTTTGGATTTCTAAGTTATAATTAGTAACTTTAAACTCAAAGAGAATTAGTTTTAAATAATTCTTTACAAGAAACTTCAGGTTGAAAATATGTTATTTAAGGCTAAGATGTTGTATATCTGTATATAATCGTCTCGCAAATATAAACTTTGTTTCTGTTAAAGGGGATCAACATTTTTTTCAAATATCAATTATTTCATATAATTGACCTTTGAAGAAAAAATAAGAAATAAACAGAAAAATACACATCAAAAAATTATTGATATCTGTCTGTAAGAAAACCAATTAATCAATAAATTTTCTTAAAAATTGAAAAACTCAAATTCATATAGTCCAGATTGAGAAAAACAACAATGTTCATTTTGATCTTCTATTGAGATTTGAATAATATTGTTGAAACATTTTTCACTTCATTTTCCATACTTTTCTTTTAGAAACCAAGCCCCCAAACAAAGTGTGTTGGGATTTGTAGTCTATATTTGAAAAAGGGAATAAAAATTCAGTGGAAAATTTTCACATTTATTAATTAAATATCTAGATCGAATATTAAAATAAAATTCTCAATAGAAATCAATATGATTTCTCAACAATCATTTCCCGTGGTTTCAATAACCTTAGAATAACTTATTTTTATCCAGTGACTATTGTTCTT
Organism: Anaeramoeba flamelloides; assembly: GCA_027625915.1. Lineage (NCBI taxonomy): Eukaryota > Anaeramoebidae > Anaeramoeba > Anaeramoeba flamelloides. Next base: position 1,714,285 of record JANTQA010000026.1, read on the forward strand.
GTTTTAAAAAATTTTTGGCAACTTAAGGTTTACAATCCCTGAAATTTGAAAAAAGATTATCTTACGTAGGGTGTAGTGACTTGTTAATTTGGTTCTTAGCTGATCGATCTTGTACTTGGTATGGATTTTAATAGTGGTTCAAAATGGCAATTTTTGACAATTTATTTTTTTTTTTTCCAAAATCCGAATTGAAGAGTTTAAGATTAATAGATTGATGGGTGTTCAAGAATAACTTTTGAATTTTGGGTTTTAGAATAGAATCTTTATTTACTTTTTTGTCAATTAACTAAAAGAAAAAATAAAATTTTTTAAAAACTCCCAATAAAACCAAACTTAATTAAAAATTTCAATCAACAACCCACAAACCACATTTTTTTATAACTTAAGTTCGAACCAATCAATCTTAAACTCTTCAATTCGGATTTTGGAAAAAAAAAAAATAAATTGTCAAAAATTGCCATTTTGAACCACTATTAAAATCCATACCAAGTACAAGATCGATCAGCTAAGAACCAAATTAACAAGTCACTACACCCTACGTAAGATAATCTTTTTTCAAATTTCAGGGATTGTAAACCTTAATTAGGTTCTGAAAAAAAAATCAAAAAAAAAAAATCAAAAATGTGAAAACATGAAAATTTCCAAAATAAGTTTTTCCTTCTAATATCCATACATACTCTTTAAACATATGTATTTAATCCATTACAACTGCGCCCCTTTAACTGAAAAATAGTTTATATATATTTATATAACAATAGAAAAACTCATTTTCATGAAGTTTTAATTAAGTTTAATAAATTAAATTATTTCTCTATTTTAAGGGTCGAGTCATTACGGTGAAATTTTTTATTCTGAAATGGTAAAAAACTTTTTAGTACTTGTATGAGTACCTAAAACCAATCAAAAACCAACCAACTAATGGTGTACGATCGATCTCCAAAAATCAACAACTAAAGATGAGGACATTTTTAGAAAAAATGTACCAAAGATCAACACTCAATTTCCAATTAGAATGGCTGTGAATTACAATTTTGATAACAACTTTGTCAGTTTTGAAGTGTCGCTCTTTGGCGCTTTTTGAGATCTCGGTGATTTTTTTTTTCCTTTTTTTTCTATTTTCAAATTAGTTTTTTTTATCATAAGAATATTACCTAATCCTTACTTGGTCAAATTTAGATCGTTACAAAATAACCACAAATCAGGCTAAATCGAATTAAATTGATTGCGAAATACAAGAAAGCAATTTGTTTTGTATTAAAGAAATTTAACCTCATTTGAAAAAGAAAATGAGAAAAGATGAATTTTTTTTTTTTAAATTTTGATTTTTTGAAATTGAGATCTCTGTTTCTTTGTTGTATTTTTTGTCAAAGAAGATCCAATGGAATTTATTTTTTTTGTTATTTGAATTTTATCAACCAAAAGATGGGATATTTCAAAATACCCTTTTTAGTCTCAGGTCATCCCTTGAGTATGGTGCATTTTCAAGGTAAATGACGAGACCCTTTTGAACCCAATTTTCATTTATATGGTATATTTTTATTTCTGATTGATTATCAGATAAAGAAATTATCTATTTTGGTTGCGAAAAAGTATAAAATTATGTATTAGTGATTTTTATGTATTTTTCAAGCTATAAATTTGATCTATTGGTTGTAATTATCTTTAGAGAATAAAGTATATACTTTTATTACATGAACTATTCTGTTACATGCTGAATTCATTGTTAACGAGATGAAAATGATTGTAGTTATTTGTATCTAAAATTTATCTTATAATTTTATCATTTTATTTATTTTTATTTATTTTTATTCATTTTATGTAATTGAAGAAAATTTGAAATTCTTGTTTTTAAAAATAAAAAAGATTACAAAAAAAAAAGTATTCAGCACCAAGTGTTCGCGAGAGGTTCCCCATCTCACTAACTAGCTTAGCCCTCAATTCGTTGATCTTCTGGGTTCGGAATGTGTCCAGGATTATTAAATTGGGTATGGCCGAATACACTCATTAAAAATGAATAATGTAATTTATAAAATCTAATAATTTTGAGTTTTTTTTATAGATTATGATATTGAAATATGATTATACTTGTTCAGGATCAAAAAAATAAACTTCATAAAATTTAAAACTGACTGTAAAAAATCTAAAATATAAATTCAATATAAAATATCAAAATATTTTTAACAATCAATTTATTAATAAAAATAAAAAAAAAAAAAAAAATCGCTTCTAAATTTATTTAAACATTTATAATTATCAAAAATATTATAAAGATTAATAAAAAATTCAATTTATTTTTAATATATTTTTTATATAGTTAGGGTTGATATTTTGGCATTCAGCAAAAAGTACAAAAATTTCAAAACAAATTGGAATATTTTCAAACAATAAATTGTAATTGAATATATATATCCTTATTTTGATGGTATAATGTGTATTTAACTACTCACTTATTTTTATATTTTACTCTATTCTCTTCAAATGAAAAGTGTGGATATTAACTTTAAAAATTATTCCCAACAAACATGTTTTCCAAAAAAAATACTTTTAAAAACAAAATGAACTTTCCCGCTTCAAATTATTTATCACTAAAAAAATATTGAGAAATTTTCGGTTAAATTTCAGTCAAAAATTTTCAAATCACTACAAAAAAAAATCTAAAAGTTCATTAATTGTTATTGAAAATATAACTCTAAAGATGATAAAATTGAAAAATATATCGATTTTTTCGATTTGTAACTTAGTTGTAAAAAAAATTAGAAAGATCAAAAAAATATATTGATTGGTTACCATCAAATAAAAACAGAGAAAAAAATTTTTCTTTTAACTTATAAAAATGAAAAAAAAAAATAAATAATCTAAATTTTTATACAGCTGTTTCAACTCAGGTGTGAATCGCACTCATTCGTTAAATGGTTGGGAAACCTTCCAAGTCAATTTAAAATGTTTCCCAACCATTCAAATAATGAGTGCGATTCAGACCTGAGTTGAAACGGCTGTATCTATATTCTGGGTTTGTCAAATTTCTTATTTTAATAAGTTTTTACCTTTTTAATATATTAATTTTCAATGAAATTATTTAATTTTTATCTATAATCAAAGTATGTATATAATATTTTTGTGTAGGTTTAATGCTAAACAATTAATTCAAGTAACATACGTAATTAAATGTGGATTGGTTTGGTTTAATAAATCATTTAATTATTATCTAATATAGATAAAGATAAAAATTCAAAGATAACATAAAATTTTCCTTAAAAAATTATGTTGTAAAGAGCTTTGGAAAAATTTTTTATTTCGTAAACATATTTTAATCAAAATTTATTATGTTTTTAGTCTTGGTTCAAAAAATATCCTAGAACAAATTGAAAGGCTAACATATATATTACAGGTTCTTTCTTTGTGAAACTTGTCTTCGTTTTTCTTAATTAAAATTCAGAGTTTATTGGAAATGGATATGTAAGTTTCTTAAAATTTTGTTAATAAAACACAAAATAGGATAATTTCTCCCCAAAAAAATATGTTAAGAAAGTGTATAAAAAAAAATATTATTTATCCAAAAAACTTTGATTTTGAGTTTAAATCCATTCAAAAAATAATTAATATTGAATTCTTTTCTTGGAACTATAACAATATGATATTAAATGAATATTTAAAAAAATATTCATAAATTGTAAAAAAAGTTAAAACCAAAAAAAAACGAGAAAATTAATAAGTTACTATAACTATATACTGTACCTTATATAAGCTCTTTTTCAAAAACTATAGCCCCAAAAAAATAATTTAATGATAAAAAAATCCCTTTATGTATAATTCGAATTAATTATTAAACACTATTAATGGTGATATTTTTCATTCATACAAAGATAGAAAAGGATGAATTTTTAATAAATTGTAAAAATAATAAATAAAAAATCAAATTAAAATAATTAACAAGAGACTTAAAGAAATTTTATTCACTGGTATTTTAACTAAAAAGGGTTCAAAGATAAGATTATTTGATAATAAATAAATGTATTCTAAAAGTCATTTCAACATCTGAATTTTCTCAACATGCATTGGTATTTTCTATGATATCTTTAAAACTTGGTTTTCTTTTTTTTAAAAAAAAAGGGGTGGATGTGATTAAAAGAGAAAAAGAGAGGGAAAAAGAGAGAGAAAAAGAGAGAAAAAAAAAAATTTGACTAAATTAGAAAAAATGATTTTGATATTAAAAATTGAAATTTTATTTATCTAAGAATCTAAGAGAGTCATCATTTAAAATTACTTCTAAAAACATTACAAAGTTTGATAAAATTTATGAAAAATAAACTCTTTTTCAAAAATTGTGACTCACCTGTTATAATAAATTAAAAAAAAAAAATTATCCTTTAGTATTCAAAAACAATTAATAACTAAATATGATTTGTAATTAACTGTTAAGTCATTCTAAATCTATAAAAGCCTGATATATTAAAAATTAAAAACAATAAAACCAAAAACTAAAAAAAAGTGAGTCGCAATTTTTGAAATGAGCATTACGGATTTTTTATTACTGAACTTTCACTGAAAAAAAGTTGAACAACAAGATTTTTTATGAATAATTAAATCCATTTTCAAAGACATTACATAGTCTCAATTTTCTTAGTGATTATTTGTCTTTTCGAAGATCTCTTTTTTTTTTCCACACGATCTTTTAAAAAAAAAAAAAAAAAAAAAAAAAAAAAAAAAAAAAAAAAGAAAAACAAAAACAAAAGAAAAACAAAAATTTGAAAAAGTAAAAATAAAATTTGCAAAATTAGAAAAAATGATTCTGATCCAAAAATTTGAAAATATTTTTTGTTAAGAATACTGGAATATACTTTCAAAACAACTTCCACTAAAATTATAAAGTGATTCAAAATTTATGAAAAATAGTTTAGTTTTGTTGATAATTATCAAATAACTAGATTTTTTGCAATGTTTCAGTGAACTTAATAATAGTTCAGGATATAATGATCCTAAATATTAGATTATTTTAAATTGTTTTTTATAAATTATTTCTTTACAAAAACAATTAAAATCAAAAAAAAAAAAAAAAAAAACATCTCAAAAGAAGGTTAAAAATATTTTAACAAATCTAAATTATTTTAATATTGAATAAAAGTATTTGAATCTTTATTTAATTGTTGGTGTATGAGAAGTTTTTGAATAATCAATCAGTCTACAATCACAGTGATTTATCATCTTTGCCATTTTATCTGTCAAGCAATCAATCAATTAAACGCCCTTTTTTAAAATAAACTATATTCCAAAAGTTTGGATACATCCAAAATCAAAAATAGGTAAAAAAAAACCTCAATTTATTATATTTTTCCAAACGTAATATAAAACCACATTTATGTTACCCATTTTTAATGTTTTAAAAGTAATCGTTTTTAATTAAATAAAAGAAAAAAAATATAAAACGTAAAAAATAAAAATCTCTATATATCCAAAAAAACGAAATAAGTGGAACAAAAAATGTATTGGTAAATTTGTTGAAATTTTACCAACAATTTTTGATCCATCAAATGATAAGATATCATCAACAAATTGAATGTGATTTTTCAATTTAACTATCTCAACACTAAAACCTTCTATCAAGAATCGAAAAAAAATTCCCAGATCTAAGGAAACAGATTATTTAACTTGAAAAAAAAGGAAATGAAAACAAACAGAAAAGACAAAAAATGAAAAAGTTTTTAAAACCTATATTATTTCCCAAAAATATGTAAAGTGTAGTATTGTTATTCTTTCAGTCTGTTTAAACTGTGTCCAATTTTTTGGAATTTATTGATATGGGTTGGATAGGGAACGATCCAATCTGTGAAAGAGAGAATTTTGAAGTGACTAAATTTGAGACTTATGACTCAAAGAGTATCTAAATAGATACAGTCATCAGAAGTATTTGAATCTTAATTTTTGGAATTTAGTTTAGGTTTTCACAATATTTGGTTAATTCATAAAAATATATACCAAAAAACAAAAAAAAAAATGAAACTGCTTTAACTTAAATATTGAAAAAATAACCAAATTAATTAAAAAAAAAAAAAAAGAGTGAATTGACATAATATTTTATTTAAGTTACTGGTTAATTATCATAAAGTTAAAGATTATTCGAAAAAATAAATAAAAAATTAAAATAAAAAAAAAAGATCTTATATTTCAGATAAATATTTAAAATTAGTATAATAAAAAAAATTTAAAATCATTTTGTTATTTTAAAAGATTAAGATTAAAATCTTGTTTTTTTTTTTTTTTTTTTTTTTTTTTATTGATATTAAAATTATTTATTTTTTCTTTAAAACAATTCTAGGCAATTATTATCGTTAAAATTGTTATTGGTAATATGATGATTATTGTGATATTTTTTTTTGTTTTTTTGTTGTTGTTGTTGTTGTTGTTGTTGTTGTTATTTAAGATATTATTTTTTCAATTAATTGTAAAACTTGAAGTTTCAAATATGATTTGTTTAATCATCATGGTTATTTGAGTTAGGTTCATTATCTATAATTTTCTTTCGTTTTTTTTCTTGTTCAAGGTTCTCATCATTATTAACAATATCATCTTCTTCATTTTCGCTTTCTTCGGAGCTATCTTGAAATGATCGCTTTCTTTCAAAATCTTGATCTAATTTTTCCTTTTTTTTTTGTTCGGTTTTTGGTAGATTATCTACTCCTCTTTTCCAAGGAGATAAATATTTTGCAAAATCCATAACTCTATTCACAAATCCAACTTTTTTTTTTTTGGGTGTTTTTATTTCATTAGAAGTTTCCAGATCCTCAGCACTTTCAATTTCTTCTTCCCCCTCCTCCTCGTTGTCTTCATTATTTTCCATTTTTTCTGACTCTTCTTCATTAGAATCATCCTTGATTTCTTCTTTGTTGATAATTTGTTCACCATTTTCTTTGTTTTCATTACTTTCTTCACTTTCTTCACTTTTTTTATTTTTGTCTGACTCTGATCCTGATCCTGATCCTGTTTCTGATCCTGATCCTGTTTCTGAACTTGATTCTGTTTCTGAGCTTGATTGAATTTGTTTTTTCATTTCTTCAGTGAGAATTCCAACAGCAAAATGATAACGGTTTTGATCTAATTTTAATTCTTTATTGTTTCTTAAAAAGGTAATATTTTTATCTTGAATAATAGGCCTTTTTTCTTTGATAAAGAAGATTTTTGGTTAATAGAAAATTTTAATATAATTATTTGGATTTAAGAACTGGCATTAATTTTGGAATTTTAAATAAAATAAAGAAAAATTAAATTTTTTAATAAATTCTCCTTCAAAAAGCTGAAAAAAGAAAATTTCCAATAATTCTTCATAAAACTTTTTATATTCAAACAGTTTATCCTTTTTATTGATAATTTTAAACACTTTTGATTCTTCACCGTTTTGCAAATGTAGAAAACCGAATAAAATAAACCTTTTTGTATTTGTTTAATTTTTATTTTTTTGACTGTAAAGGAGAAATCGTATTTTTTTTTCTATTAATTTTTTTATTGACTAATTTAATTAAGATCAAAAAAGGGTAAATTCGTAAGTTAACATGCTCTATATAGTTACTATCCTTTTGTATTGGTATATTTAATAATAATGTGATAACCAAAACAAAACAAAAAAAGAAGAATATTCAAAGTTTTTTTTCCAATTTTGATATGTTTTTTTTTTTTGTATTTCTAATGAAAAAAGTTTTTTTAAGAGGTGCAAGTTTTTTATTATTATTGGTGAAGGGTGATGTTTTTAATTAATCTTGTTTAGCGTTAGGTTTTTTTTAGTTTTTAAATTGAAAAATAAACAATATTAGATTTTTTTTAAATTTTTGTTTTGATTAGAAAGCTAATCGATTTTCTAAAAAAAAGCAATTAACCTGTTTTTCGTTAGATTTTCGAGAATTTTAAAGAATAATAAAATCAAATATTCTATTCTATTAAAATCTGGTGAAATGAAGTTAGCTTTTCAAGAGTTTTTTGTTTGTTTAGAAGTGTTCTAGGTTTTTTTGAGGTTTTCTATTTTATTTCTAAAGTAAAAAAAACCTAACGAAAATCTATTGATTTTCTAAATAAATAGAAAACTCAAAAAAACCGAACGAAAATCAGTAAATTTACCAAATAAAACAAAAAAACCTCGAGAAAAACAACAATTAGTTTTTTTTTAATTTAAATAATTAAAAGAAAATATATTAAAATTTTCTTTTTATTTCAAAAATTGAATAAAAACGAATAGCGCTTAACGCTAGGTTTTCTAGAATTTAAAAGAATTGAGTAAAATCTTAAATTTTCTTTTCATTTCTCAAATTAAAAAAAACTGCCATAGATTTTCCAGAGTTCAAAAGAATAGATCGAAATCTTTGATTTTACTCGATTCTTTTAAATTTTGGAAAACCTATGGTACTTGGCGGTACTTGACGGTATTTGGCGGTACTTGACGGTACTTGACGGTATTTGACGGTACTTGAAGATACTCTACAGTACTATATTGTACTTCCCAAATAAAATGTGTTAGTTTTAAATTAATTCTATGAAATAAATTTTTCTAAAAAATTAAAAATTTATTCAACACTCGGGAATTTTAATTAAATTGTAACAGAAAATTTTTCTTTTCTTTTATTTTGGTTATTTCAATAGATTCATTAAATCACTTCGGTTTGAAGAAATATTAACATTTTACCCTATTTGTAACTGTGATACATTTTTGAAAAAGTAAAATAAAAAAATTTATTTCTTTGTTTTTAATATTATTCAGTTTCATTGATCATTCAAGAATATTAATACTGTTTCTTTTTTATTTAAAAAGTTGAAAATTTATTCACAAAAAATGTAAATATAATGATGGATTTTATTTAAAAATTAAGACAAATTGACTAAGAAAAAAATTTTTTAATTTAATCTTATCATCATTGTTTTTAAGTTCCATTTTTTTTCATTGAAAGTTTATTGGCCTCATGAAAAAATTATTTTGATTTTTTAAGTGTTTATCTTTTTTCATTTTCAAGATTTGAAATATTATTAAATGTTATTAAAATACCACCAAAAGTTGTAAATGGGAGAGGGATTGATGGCGGGGGTAATTCTTAGAAAATTCCTCTTATGGGCCCATTGGGTTTTATCCAATCTAACTTGTTTTTTTTTTTAAATTATAAACAATAAAAGTTAGATTTTATTTGTATCAACGAATTAACAATTGACGAAAAAAAAAATAACTTTTCCACATTATCTATGTAACATTTTGATTTTGAAAATATAATGATTCAAACATATTAAACAGTTTTAATTAATCTAAAAGTTAATGAAATGTTATGAAATGGATTTTTAAAAAAGTAACTGGGTTTATTTCATACTTTTTATTTTTTTTTTAGATAGCATCCATCGTATTGCTGATAATTAATATATAATAATTTATTTTTTTAAAGTAATTTCAAATTTTTGTGAATCTTTCATAAAAATTTACATCATAAATTTAAAAAAAGGGAATTTTGCATAAGAAAATGAAAAATCAATTTTTTTGTTATTTCAGCTACATAATTCATACCTTGAAAATAAATATTTATTTTGGTTTGAATTATTAATGTCATATATTTTTAGATCTCTTTTTCAAAAACGATTCATAAAAAACAGAAACACACTTTTTCCTATGATTTCACAAAAATAAATTAATTTGTGAATTTTTGCAATCAAAATTTCTAAATGTTACATGTATGGGTTTAGTATTGTGTTTGAGTAAAGATAAAATTTTATTTTTTACTTTCGTTTTTACAATATTTTAGCTAATAATTTGTAAATTGATTATAAAAATTTCACAAAAAATGAAATAACAGTTGAAAGTGGGTAAAATTATTGTGTTATCACTTTTTATTTTTTTTTGTATCTGTGAATTTTTATTAAAAATTAGTTTTTTTGCTAAAAAATAAAATGATAATGTTATAAAGGACTCATGAATTTGCAAAACAAGGCAATTTGGAAGTTCTTCCGTTTTTTTTTTTTTTTTTACAAGCAAAAACAATTTAAAAAAAAAAAAAAGATAAATTTTTTTTGATTCAGATGTGAAATTAATAATTTTTCCCTGAAGAAATTAAAGCATTCTAAATTAATTAAGAATATACACATCTTTTATGAATACTCATATTAAAAGATTGATTTGTTTCGACTTTAAATAAAAGACATCAATAAATTTTCTGAAAAAAAAAATTAATTTTTCAAGTAAAAGAAACTATTGGATCTGTTTAGAAAAACTAAAAGGATCTGAGAATCATAAATTATTTAAAGATATTCTTCTATTGAAAAATATTCCATTAATAAGAAAAATGTTTTGATTTTATTTCTGTAACTCTTGAAATTTATATTTGTTTGGAGCGATCACTCAGTAATCGTGTTAAAAAATAATCAAAAAGAAAAGATTGTAATCTAAATCAAGCAAGTTGAATAAAATACAATTAATTTTATCAGGTATATTATATTTTTGATGTTTCAAATAAAATTTTTTTTTATCTGCTGGTTTTGATTCAAAGGATTTTTACATCGGTTCCAAGGCTAAAGTGAATATTTATATGAATCAAATTTTGATTTCGAGTGGTAATTTTAAAAAATTGAATCAAAGATAAGAAAGTTGATATTGAAAAAATTCACAATAACTTTAGATGGGCTGTATTATAAAACGAAGAACAATAAATTTAAATTATCTTTCAAGAATTTTCAGTTGGGTAGAGGCGCGAATTCATGAAATTGGGTAAAATTATTTTGTTTAAAAAATTATTTTTCATAAAAAATGAGAATTTATGAAATTGAAGATTCAAAAAATTTAAAGATATCTTTGTTTTTAAGATGATTCAATCTTTTTTGGTTTTAATTACATAATAAATACTAAACCCATATTTTGTTTCAGGAATATGTTTAATTTTGAATGAAAAGTCTATTTTGATTTATTGTATTGAAAAAAAATACCCGGTCATGAAAATAATCCCAGACAAGATTTTTAATTGTTAATATTAGTAAAATTGTTGTGTAATTGCTTTTAATTTAAAATCAAATCCTTTTTTTACGAATAAAAGTTTTAAAATTATAACTCACCCACTTATTAGAATGATGATTGATTAAAATACACTTGTTCAAAACACTATTCAATCAATCAAAAAGCAAGAAAAAACAATTGTAATTTTCCAAACTCTTAGTAAACCTCTATAAAACTGGATTGTTTTTAAAAAATAAAGTAGATCTACTTACGGTTATCAAGCAATTAAATGAGTATTCTATAGACACCCCACTTTAACGAACTTAAGGTGGGTTTATTACCAAGTTCATAAAAAATTTGTTTATTTATAAAAAGGATTTGGTTTTAAATTAAAAGCAATTACACAACAATTTTACTAATATTAACAATTAAAAATCTTGTCTGGGATTATTTTCAAGAACGGGTATTTTTTTCAATACTCTAAATAAAATCTGTAATTAAAAAAAAATATTTTTTTTTTATTTTAATTGATCAAACTCTAATTTTATTAACATTAGAAAAGTTTATTAAGGGAGTAATAAGATAATATTTGTTTATATTACTCAATTATAGTTATTTTTCATTTGGAATTTTACTGATAAATTCAAAAAAATTTTTAAAGTTTTTAATTCATTTTCCATTTTTTAGAAATTTTTTTAATTCGCCCTGAATAAAGAATTTTATTGGTTGAAATCTCAGTAGACCTTGTAAAAAAGTTGATTTTTGAAATGTGTTTTGAAAAGAAATGTTTGAAAAATAGAGTTAGTTCATTTATTAAAAAGGAAACAGAACTCTTAATTTTGCTATATATTTTTTTTTAAACACAAATTTTTTATTTGTAAAAAAAAAAAAAAAAAAGTATATAATTCTTGATAACAACTTGATAAGAAAGTGAATAGAGCACTGAAAAGTTTAGGATAGTATTGTAGTTGCTGTGGATCGTTTTTGAGATACCCTTTAGTTATTAGGAAAAGTTTGAAAATTTTCTGATCTTCTTATTTTCGTTTCCATTTGGGTAAAAAAACAAGTATTTTACTAATAAATTCGACTTTAAAAATGTTATTTAAAGTTATTTTAGAAGATTTTGACCAATTTTTTTGTGGTATTTTTAATCTCATAAATCTGAAAGATCGCTGCGCTCAAGAATTTACGATATTGGTACACATAATTTGGTTCAAGAAACCAAAATATTTGTTCAAAAGACAACCAAAAAAAAAAAGTGCTTGATATTTTTCGTAATAGTTGAGAAATTGAATAAATTCTCATTCTTTATTAAAAATAATGTCAAAAATAAATGAGAGTATTTTGTTTTGGTTCAAAAGAAATCAATATCATTTTAAAATATAAAAAAAATTTTGCTATCTTTTTTTCTTTGAAAAAATAGACAACTTAATAGGAGAATTTCAAAAGGTAAAAAAAACACAATTACATATTTTTCTGAAAAAATGAAAAAAAAAAAAACATTTTTTTTTTCTATGTCAAATTAAGAAAATTTTAGAGGAATGTTCAAAATCATTCACTATTAAGAACACACAACAAATGCGGGGTTTTATGGTTGATCGGCTTCTGATGTTTCTTAACAAGCGTGGAATAAAAGAGGAAATAGAGATCTGATTGAAAAGTCGTACGATCTAGTTTGTCTCTGTGGGGTTTTAAACCAAAGTTATGTCTCCAATGATGAAAATGTAAAATTTAACTTCAATGTTTTCTATAGCCTCATTGGAGAGAATGATCCTTTTGAAAAACAAGTTATTCAAAGTACCAGTGAAAAAAAGCAAATTGGCTTTTACTTGTTTTTTTTATTGTGTTTTTTGTTATTTTGAGTTAGATCCTGAGTTTCCATAAAATAAATAGCATCTCATATTGTTTCATTTGTTCAAAAATCACCAGTTTAAATTCCTAGTTTTGGGATCCCCTTCCATACTCAAAATACGGATATTATTCTCATGCCAAGAGGATATTAATCATCGTTCTTCGAACTCCTCAATATTGGTCTTATATCACTTGGAACAATATCATATTTCTCGTTCTTCCAGGAAAAACTCGTAACATAGCAAGGTGATTGTTTCCAAATCAAAACAATAAAAACAGTTATATTTTTTTGAATTTCGTAATAAAACTAAATTTGATTTAGTAACAAGAGCAAAATGTTTAGACTTGTTCCAATCCAGTTTGGACTTTTTTAAAACAGCTATATCAAAATAATAAAATTGAAGATCACCCTCCATTTGTTAGTTGCAAAAATCTACGGAAACTGTCCAATCGTATATTAATTAAGAAAAACAAAACTTGAATTTTTTTCTTCTTTTTTAAAGCCAATTTTGGTAGTGTGTTGAATTTTTGGTTTTCTAAAACATCAAAAAATTAAAACTGCTAAATTCAAAGAAATGCTTTAAATATTTTGCTTTATTTTCCGTTTTTTAAATTTTTTTTTGCTGTACTTGGAAAAAAGAATTTTATTGGCTTCAGTCGAACCAAAATTGTTAAATTAGTTGATCTTTGGAATGTTCTTTGAAAAAATTTTTAGAAAGAAGAGCTTGGTGGTTTTAGAAAAAGGAAATCAAATACTAATTTTTTTAATTTTATCATTAGGAAAGAATATGACAATTTAAAAGAAAAATCGGTTGTGTGAATTTGTTTTTAATTTCTTGGGTATGTTAAATTGTCTTTTTGTTTTTGATTTTCAAAAAGCGGAGTTTGTTCGTTTGAAAAAGCCTTTTTAAAAACGTGAAATCAAAAAGTTATTAAAAAGTAGCTAAAAAAGTTTCAAAAAGAAGAAACAGAACAAAATGTTTGTGGAACAATTTTCAAAACATTCTGTTTTTCACTTATTTAAAAAGTTCTTCTTTTGACCAAAAGAAAAAAAGAACAAATTAAACGTTAAATTATGAAAAAAAAAGATAAATTGTTCCACCCCAACAAGATCAATTATTATTTTCATGATCGAATTGTTTAAATAAAAGAATTAAAACCATTGTTTTGCAATCCAAAAGAAAATAACCCAAAATAATGTAAAAAAAAAAATAATCAAAGTTGAAAAATCCGTTAATTTTTTTTGAAAAGAATTTGTTTCTTCCCTTTTCTAAATAAAGACAAAGAAGAAAAAAAATTTGATCTCAAAGAGAATAAAAAAAAAGAAAAATTCAAACCAAATAAAAGATAAATTTCATCGTTTGCAATTGGTCTACGTTCTAATTGATCATAATGTTTTGTAATTTTGGAAATTGACTGGAAGAGGAAATTTTTGTTTTCTTTTTTCTTTAATAAAATTTGTAATTGGCCTTGGTCTTCTTCACTATGAAGATAAGAAAAAAAAAAGAATTATTTTTTTTTTAAAAAACAAACAAAAGAGGTTTTTAAAAAAAAAACAAAAAAAAAAAAACAAACGTGTTTAATTCTTTGGAATAGTGAGTGTGAATTTGAAATAACTCGTTTTTGAAATTATAGTATTTTAGTGAGGGTACAACAATATCCATCGAAACTATTTTTGAAACTTTTTGTGAATGAAGGAAAATGGAAATAATAAAAATGATTTTGGAATCTTATTTATTTCTTTTTCATTTGAAGACTCTTTTCAAACTTACTTATGTTAACAGATTGATGTGTTGATTTGTTTTGAAGAAATATTACGACAAAAGAAATAAAGTCAGATTGAGAAGATATTATTTATAAATTAAGTCCAAAATCATTTTAAGAAAGCTGTTGAAACTAGAAATCGAAAGAAAAAGTTCACCAAGTCTGAGTTTATACTGTTGTCAAAATGATATGTATAGAAAAGTTTAATCTGAGTTTCAAAATAAAAACGTGTGTTTTTTTGTTATCGAAGAGATATACATCAATCGATCAAAGAAACTAACAAGAAATCGGAATAAAGTCTGGTATTGGTTTCTTAAAGTTCTTTTATTTAAATAGAAATTTGAAAAATGAAGGATCAAATTGAAGAATTTATCTCAAAAAATAGGATTATTTTTTAATAAAAATATTTTTTCAAAATACGAAAAAATTATTAAAACTGAGATAATTAGGAAAAAATTTGAACACATTTCTTGAAGAATTTAAATTTTACTGAAAATAACATGGGATTTAACTTCAAAAATGTTTTGGACTTTGGTATACTATTGGGTATGATATTGGAGGTTTAATTGGAAAAAGAAGAAAAAAAAGCACAAGATTATATTTTAAAAAGCAGATTATAGTTGTTTTGTACAAATACTTTTGATCACAGAGGTTTCTTTTTTTAAAAATTTAGATATTTTTTAGATTGATAAGGAAATAGCTTATTTTATTTCAAAATTTTTTTACTCAAGGGATAAATATCTAAAAAAAAAATCTTCTTGATATATTAAAGTGCAGATTAATAAAAAATTTTACCGAATCTTTAATTTTTCAAATTAAAATAATAATATGATTACTACTACAAACAAATAAACAAACTTTTAAACCTATTTTCCGAAATGAATTATTATTTTTAAAACTTTTGATCCCTTTATCTCATTTGTGATAAGTTCAAAAACTAACATAAGCTTAATTTCAAAAACATGGACAGATTGTTCATCAGAATAAAATTTGTTTAATGGTTGTTTTTAATTTAATAATAATGTATTTTACTAAAATTCTTTGAAGTAATGAAACAATAAAGATTAATAAATAAAAATATAGTGTAATAATTTTATTTTTGGGAGAAACAAATGAAAATCGAAAAAAAGGATTTAATTAAAAAAGTCTGCCCCTAATTTTGAAATTTGACTTATTTTCAATTATTATCACAAAAAATATTTTCGTTGAAGAAGAAAGAAATCATGCCATCTGTGGAGAAAGTGTAAAAAAATACCAGTAAAAAATAAAAATAGTCAGTTCAAAAATAAACCAGTATAAAAAATATAATTTCTAAAAAAATGCAATAATTATTTTAAACTAGAAAAAAGTATATATAAACTAGATTCCAAAAATTTGGACACAGTTTAAACAGTGGAAAGAAACTCATTACTACACTTTAAATCCAATTTAGAAAGAATTTTGATTTTACAAACTATTTTTCTCTTTTTTGTTTTGTTTTCATTTCCTTTTTTTTAAGTTACCTAATATGTTTCGTTAGATCTGAAATTTTTAATCGATGGTTGATAGAAGGTTAGTATTGCCTTTGTTAAATTGAAAAATAACATATAATTGGTAGATGGTATCTTAACCTTTGATCGATCAACAATTGTTGCTGAAATTTCAACGAATTTACGAATACATTTTTTGTTCAGCTCGTTTCATTATTTTGGAGATACCTATTTTTATTTTTGAGTTTTATATTTTTTTCTTTTATTTGGATTAAAATGATTACTTATTAAAACATTTACTGGGTAACTTAAATGTTGTTTTATATTAGGTTTGGAAAAATACAATAAATTGTTTTTTTTGCCTATTTTTGATTTTGGGAGTTTCAAAATTTTTGGAATGGGGTTTATATATATATATATATATATATATATATATATTAACAAAGGAGTTGTTAAGCGCCTTGTTTACACGAACTTCTAAATTTTTATTGGTAAATTTTAATAAAGGCTTGAAAATTAGTCTTTTACTGACAAGTGATAATAAATATATTGAGTATTTTTTTATAATAATATTAAAAATATTATTTTTTTTTAATTTATTAGATATTTTATTTTTTTTTTATTCGATATCCAAAATCTACGATTATTTTCAGAGGTTGGGCAGTCGTTAGTTTTTCTTGGGTTTTCTGTTTATTTGTAAAATCTATAGATTTTTGTTAGTTTTTTTTTACTTTTTGAAATCAACCGAAAATTTATTAAAATTTTCTGTTCATTTCAAAAAGTCAAAAAAACCTAGAACACTTCACAGATAAAATAGAAAACCTCGAGAAAACCCAGAACACTTTACAAATAAAATATAAAAAATCAGGAAAACCTAGGCACGCGACGGCACTTGACGACACTATCACATAGAAAATGTTCTAAATCTTCAATGATTTCCAAATTTTTTGATTTTTTGAATAATTTGAAAAATTTTGATTTATCTTTGTTCATAACCCAAGAGTATCTGTTTAGATTTTCTTTGTTCAGAACATAAGAGTATCTGTTTAGATGAAAAGTATATTTTTTTTTCATCAAAAAAATTAAGAATCAATTTCTTCTTTTTGTTGAATGAAAAAATCCGAGAAAAAAAAGTAAATCATTAAATTTAACAGTTTTACAATATAATATTTCAAAACCTGGGAAAATTCAGCTTGTTTCTGAAATTAATGTATAAAATTTGATTATTTTTAATCAAAATTAGTAACATTTTCTTGATTATTTCAGTAAGTTAATAACAACACAGAGATTAAAAGTTTTAATAGACTTTGATATTATTTCCATATTTTTTTTAAGATTATGAGACAAATGAAATTAATTCAAATTTATAACTATAATAACAAAAAAAATAATAAATAGATACCTTTAATTGCAAAATACAATGAACACAATTCTCATTCAGCTTCCCTAATCAATCACAAGACTAAAAATTTAAATAAATATCAAGGTCCCCCAATTCTAAAAGAGAAATTAATAAGTTAAAGTGGTTTTAAGTATTAAAAATTTGATGTGTAAAATCATTTAAAAAATTTTTTTTGGAAAGCTGAATGAATATATTGTTGAATTTATTTTAAAACAAATAATATTATCAAACAACTGATTTTAAAGGGGTTTTAACCATCATTTTTATAAGTTCACATCAGAAATTATTATTTATTAATTATGTAAAGAGGATTATTTGATCCTATTTTCTTTTTAGAAATGAAACCTAAGGTTATTTATTTGTAAATTGGTGTTTTGTTAAGGTTTATATTCCCTAAAATTTGAAAAAAAGATTATCTTAAGTTGGATGTAGCTGCTTGTTAATTTGGTTCTTATCTGATCGATCTTGTCCTTGGTATGGGTTTTAATAATGGTTCAAAATGACAATTTTTGACAATTTATTTTTTTTCCAAAATCTGAATTGAAGAATTGAAAGAATAATATATCGGAAGTTAAGTGGTATGTTATAAAAAATTGCTGTTTATGGGGGTTTGATTGAAAATTTTGAATGATTTTTAGTTTTATTTGGAGCTTTTAAAAAAATAATTTTTTTCATTTAGTTAATTTACAAAAAAATAAATCAAATTTTTCTTCTATAACCCAAAAATCGAAATTTATTCTTAAAAACCTACCAATCTATTAATCTTAAATTCTTCAATTCAGATTTTGGAAAAAAAATAAATTGTCAAAAATTGTTATTTTGAACCATTATTAAAACTGATACCAAGGGCAAGATCGATCAGATAAGAACCAAATTAACAAGCCGCTACACCCAACTTAAGATAACCTTTTTTTCAACGATCAGGGATAGTAAACCTTAATCTTGTTTTAGAAAGGAAAATCAAAATTTTGTTACTATTAAAGTATACGAACTTTTTTGGAAAAAAACTAAATAGAGTTTTTAATTGGGAACATTACTGAAAATAAAAAGTAAAATAAATGCAAAGAAGAAACAAATTTGCTTCAAAGAACAAATCCATTATATTATTTTCAGACAAACCAACAAATACAATAAATCTACTTTCATATTGAAATTCTTAGAGTGGTTTTTGGGATTAAAAAATAGTCAATTTTTTGAACAAATTTTTAATAATGATCGATCAAAAAAAAACCCATACCAATTGATAATATTAAAAAAATTGTTATTGTGTTGAGTACCCCGGAGTTTGTCGTTAGTCCTTATTTTATTTTTTCTTTTATTATTTGATCTTTCTATTTATTTTTTTGTAGGTTACTAATTTAAATTGTTTTGGAATTTTTTTTCAGAAATGGCAATAGTGTTTATTCAGCTTTTCCACTTTATTTCTTTTGAAATAATAGTTGGTTATGTTATTTCCTCTTGTCTGTTAAATAATCTTAAAAACTTTTATTTCAAGAGCAAAGGGCTGTCATTTGTGGAATTTATATTTGTTGGTTATTTGCTTTTAAGTAAGATTTGATATTTATCAATTTTTTGTTAAGAATGGAATAAATTTTCTTAACTTGATCTTTATTCTTTTTTCAAAGTGAACTGTTTTTGTAATTACAAGTCAAAAAAAATCAATCATTGAATTTAATTATTGAAGAAAAGTTTAATAAAATAAATTAAATTCATTTTAAAAAGTGAAGATTAATGATCCTCTTTTGGGTTTGTGGTGTTATTTTATTGTTTCTGTGGTTAAAAAAAACTCGATTCTACACATGAGATATAAAAAAAAAGAGTAGAAGATAAAAAAACTCTCCCGGGTGGGTTCGAACCACCGACCTCCAGATTAACAGTCTGTCGCGCTGCCGACTGCGCCACGGAAGAAGATGTAAAAAAGGTCAAAAATTATTAATACACAATAAAATAAGTTGATTATTTAATAATAAAAATTTATTAATTATACTATCGATATTTTTAAAAAAAATATTTACAAGCCTTTTAAATTTCAAGAAATTTTAGATAATATTTGTGAATAAAAGAAAACTTTAATTAATTATTCTGTTCAAGGGCTGAATATTTGATTTATTTTTTTTTTAATTCTAATAAACTTCATGTTGAAAAGTTATATGTTCATAAAATATCCAGAAAACACTAAAAGTGAGATTCTTTCAAAATAAATACTTTCTGGAAATAGTTTTATTTACTCAATTGAGATCTAAAAACCCCAACAAAAAGGATCGGATCTTTTGACTGAAAATTTCAATGGGAAAATAAATTCTTTTAAAAATGATTATTCATTTCTCTAAAGTTGATAAATGTGATTGCCTACCAGATTTAATAGTATTTCTATATTAAAAATCTCTATTGCCTTTTGAAAAAAAAACAAAAAAGAGTTACTAGCCCCTTAAGAGTATAAAATTTTCCACTTGACTTTCGTTGTGAAAATTGGGTTCAGTATAAATTTTTAAAAATATTTTAGTATTGATGTTTACAAGATTTTGGTTTTTCGTCAATATAAGGAATAAAATACTACCAATCGCAAAATACTCTTTTTTATTTTTCCTCCTACAATTATAAAAAAACATTAAAAAACATCATAACGATGAAAGTAATCAAGAAACTCTTCAAAAATCAAAAAAATTCAATTAGACCAAATTTGAAATTTAATAATATACCCTTTTAAACTATTATTAGATTTATTATTTGAAATTCCCAAAATATTTACCCAACTTCAACTAATCAATTTAAAAAAATATATCAGAACAAAAAAATCCCAAAATATCCTTTTCTCAGACCTTTGCAATCTTTAAAATTCGTTATTCTGAATTGAATGATAAATTAAAAAAACACACAATAAGTATTCTTTTGAACGTATAATATTAATTTATCCTTTTTTATTTCAATTCATTATTATTTTTTTTTAAAAAAATGGGCAATTATTTGGAATTGTGAGAATCTTTTGGATAATGCTAAAATCACAAATCATTATATTGGTCTTCATACTATGATTAAAAATTTATTCCAAATTCCAGGCCAGGGTAACTTTTTAAGTAATTTTAACATTTTTTAGAATTATAAAAATAATAATTTGATCAAACAGAGATCCTCAAGAAAAAAAACAATCAATTCTGAAAAATAAATTATCATAAACTAATTAAACTAGTTATCTGATAAACAGATAGTTTTCTTTTAGTTTTGTACTTGGTTGACAAGTTGATTGAACATTTGCGTCAACAATACTTTACAAATTTAGGAAAAAACCTTTAACTCCAACGAATTATTATATTGAATTTACGAAAAAGAAAAAAATTCAAGTTAATTGATATTATTAACACACTCTATATTTTTAATTCTCTTTTATTAAAACAATTGCTTGACACAATTATTTTTTTAAAAAATCTCGGTTAAATTTCAAAATATTTTACAAAAAGGGTAAATTTAAAAGGAAAGATCTTAAGATTGTTTAAGGTACTAGTATCTTTTTTTTTTTTTGACTAATTTCCAAATAAGGATTCCTTATCTAGAAATTTGTTTAATATTGAAAAAAAACAGGGTTTTTCAAATCTATGTGATCAACAAAAAATTTTCTCAACATTTATCGTCAGTTTAAAATATAAGACACAAACTTTCAACCAAATTTAAGGAAGAAAAAAATCTTAAATTAAGGTACAAACTTGGGAATTTTTTTTTCTTTACAAATTATTTTAATAATATCTTAATTTTATACCTTAATTTGATATTTTTATTGTGCCTTAATTTTCGTTGAAGTTTGTACCTTATGAAATAGAACTGATTGTATTAAATTTAGGTCTAAAAATTTAATAGAGATTAGTCCCTTAAGGATCTCTTTTTTTATTATGACCAAGCTCCTATTGTTACTTTCAAATTTTAGGACTAAGTTCATTTAGAGTAAGATTCTAATACCAGAAGTCAACACCCAGCCCCCTCCCTTTTTTTAATTTATAATTGAATCTAAAAACTGTACATTTTATTTAGTTATGGTTTTATTATAAATATATAAAGTGTTCGTTTCAAAACAAAATTAATATTTAATCCAAAAAACATAAAATAAAATGTCAGAATATAATGCCGAGATACAAATAAAAAGTTAAACCATTTGGCATTAAAATTGATAAAATAAATCAATTGATAATCTCTTGTGGTATTTTTATTATTTTACTTTTAAAAAAAAATTAATAAATTATTTTTTCAACTAGGAATTTGAATATTTAAAATTAACGAAACATAACCAAAGTAAATACAGTCAGTTTCACTTTTAAGACACAAACTTTCAACTAAATTTAAAACACAAAAAAATCTCAAATTAAAGTACAAAATTTGGAATTTTTTTTTTACAAATTATTATACTAGAATCATAAATTTTGTGCTTTAATTTGAGATTTTTTTGTGTTTTAAATTTAGTTGAAGTTTGTGCCTTAAAAGTGGAACTGACTGTGGTTTTGTTTTCGAATATTCTTTAAAAATGAAAAAAAAAGAAAAATTATTTCATTATTTATTTAGAGAAAGGAGTAATTAAAGAAAATTTATCAAATAAAAAAAAGAGAAGAAAAATAATTAAAATATGTATAAAAATAATATAATCACTTTCATGACCAAATAGAAACTATCCACTGTCCAGAATACACACGAGGAGCAAAAACCAAAAAAAAAAAAAAAAAAAAAAGAAAAATTTTACTTTATGGCTACTACCCTGTTAATGAAGTAAATACATTTTAACATCATGAAAAATTATAAGTGTTTAAACAATATTGAGAAAAATATTTTTTGAGTGTCACCAGATATTGAAATTTTGAAACCAAAACATCATTCGCTTTTCTATTTGTGAAAAGAAACAAAATAAATAAGAGTTGAATATTACATTTTTTGAACATTTTTTTTTGTTTAAATTTAGTTAACGATCTAGAAGTTTGTTTATATGAATGATCGAAATTAATCAAAGAGTCAGCCAAAAAATAGACCCAATAAGTCTGTATTTGAAACAAATATTTTCTTTTAGAAGACTAAACCCGAAAGATCACCTTTCCAAATAAATTTGTTGAAATCAAAAATGAAAAAAAAAAAACAATCAGCCATTGTCTATTTTGGAAGATTTTTTTACTCTGCCTTCTTAATCTACATGAACCCAAACAATTTATCATCTAAATGTCTTGTTCCATTGCTATTTATTATTATTTTTTCAAAAATTTTTTTACAAATTTTGTTTTCAAAATTCTTTTTTAAAATATATTTATCAAACAATTAACAAAATAAAGGAATAATTTTTCAAAAATTAAAGTAAAAGAATTGAATTCAAGGAATAATAAAAAAAACAACAGTTAAAAAAAATTCAACCCAAAATAAAAGAAAAATTTAGAAAAAATTTCAATCAGTCTCAGAATTATTTTTATTTGTCATTTAAATGACAAATAAATAATTAAAAAATCAAATAAATTCGCCCAATAAATCTTTATTTATGATGAATAATTTAATCAATATCATATTATCTGAAATAAAATTAGAATTAGAAGAATGTAATGACAATAGGTTTTTTGCATTCATTTTGGAAATTTCTAATAAATAAAAAATAATTTGTTTCTCAATAATTTTCCAAACAAAAGTATTTCCCTGAAGAATTAAAAATAAATACAAATTAAGAATAAGTAATTGTATCAAATTTTACAGATAACATCTTGAAATAAAATGTGTTTTTTTTTTTATATTTTTAAGCCCAATCTTATCATTTTTTTGAATTCCATTTTTTGGTTGGTATGAAAATATATAATACTTGTATATATTCAACCCTTATGTTAAATACAATATCATTATATTTGATTATTGAAATGATTTAAAGAATTTTGTCTCACATAAATGGTGACCCTTAAAAATTTAAAAATTTACTTACCCCCTTAAAAGAATTGAGCAAAATCATCTATTTTTCTCCAATCTCTAAAATTCTATAAAAGTTAGGAACCTGCGAGTATTACCCGATTCCCTAATTTAAATTAGAGATATTATTGAATCCAGTGAAAGATCGAATCTAGATATTTCTCTCAATAATCGGATCACCCTTTAAATTGAAAGAGATTTTGTTTCTATTCACACTGGGGTTCGATTTTTATAATAACCAAAAAGATCCAACTCTATCAACTATTTCCTCAAAGAATTAGTGGCCCTGAGAGTCATAAGCCCAATTTTTAATTAAAAATTACACTGTGGTGAATTTTGTAACTATTTGAGAAAAAGGTAAACAATCGAAATAATGTTGTCAAGGGAAATAGAACCATGACCTTCATATTGTAAATTGGACATAAAACTACTAACACATACCAGTTCTCAAAAAATGAATATTTTCCCCGTAAAATTGAATTCTTCTTATATAAAAAAAAATACTTCAATTTAACTGTTGTCCAGTTTCTAAAAAAATATATTCTAAAAACAAAAAAAAAAAAATTTGCAACATTTCTCAAAAAACTTTTTTAAAATTTAAATATTTTTTTATTTATTTAGTATTTTAGTATTTATTTTCAAGAAAAAAAATTTTTTTTTTATATATATTTTTTTTTTCAAAATTTCTCTTCTTTTTTTATAAATTTTGTTTTTTTTATTTACCAAAAAACTTGTAATATCTATATTATTTGTTAATTGGCTTAGGTGTGTATTAGAGGATTTATATTCAAACCTCTTTTTACCAAAAAACAAAAATAAAAATAAAAAAAAAAAATAAAAATTGAAATAAATGATCATACCAAAGTAATAAAGGAACAATATTAAAACAAAAAATATATATATGTACTAAAAAGCTTTTTAGAAGAAAAATGAAATATTTTGATTGATGCTTATTTTTTTTTTGGCCTTCCTCTTCTTAATATATGTTTTTCCTTTTCCTTGTGCTTCCGTAGTAGCCATGAAGTTTTAAACGATTGTCCGCATATTTCCTTTGTATTTCGATTTATAATAAAAGTGCAAACATGTTTTTGCTTTTCTATTTTCATTTTTTGGTTGGTTACACTATGTGAATTTCTATTTCTTAAATTACGACTGGTATTTTGTGAATGAAATAAGATTTGATGTCTGTATTTTTCAACATTAGTAAAAGAAACCGCATTACAATTTTCCATTTTACATTTTTTCAGTTTAAAACCAGAAGGTAAACATGAAATTGAAGATGAAGATGAAGATGAATTCATAGAAGAAGAAGAAGAAGTAGTAGTAGTAGTAATATTTGTATTTAATAATTGGATTTCATTATAAATTTCCAAGAAGGTTTTGAAATATTTGGGATTATTTTTTAATGGAATAGGTTCCCAAATTGAATAATTGTACCCCTTTAAGAAATTGAATAATGGTCTACTTCTAATGGGTGATTTTGTACAATGCTTACAATATTTGTTTGAACATTTTCTAAAAGTTAAATAATAGGATCTTTTTAAACAATGGGAATAAAAAAATCTCATCTCATCAATAATTTTATTTAATTCAGAATTCAATTTAATTTTTTTAGCACCAATTGAAAGGAAAGTTAAAATATTGTAGTAATCGTTATATTTTTGATTATTATTATTAGTATTATTATTATTATTATTATTATTATTATTATTATTATTATTATTATTATTATTATTATTATTATTATCATGAGGCAAATGGGTTTTTATTTTAAAATTATTTATTTCGATATTATTCAATATATTTTGAATTTTATTTAATTGCGTTTGCTTGTCTAAAAGTAAACTTTTCTTCTCTAAATCCTTTTTTTGAAAATATTCATTGTTTAATTTCGCTGTAATATTTTGCCATATATTATTGATTAAATTTGATTCTTCGTCGCCAGGCGCAAAGGAACATATATTCAGAATGTCTAATTGAAGGTCTCTCCATAATCTACCATAATAGATGAACGAGAGTAGCGATTGTGGGTCTGTGTCGGGATCACCATAATCAACTAATAAATTTAATACGGGCTTGAGAGTATTTTTTAATTTCTTTTTATTCAGTTTTTGATATAAAAAATTTGCATGGGTTTCAGCATTAATTAATTTCTTGCCATTTATGCCGTTGATATCGTTTTTGCCACTATTTTTATCACTGCCACTACTATTTAGTACAGATTTAATATACAGATCTATTGGTCCAAATTTTGGAATTGGCATGTGCTTTTTTCCAAAATCATCAATTGTTAATGTTTTTGTATTTATTTGATTTTTATTTTTTAATTTCATATATCCCGAAATATTAATTGTTTCATTAAAATAAGAAATTATATTAGAATACATTTTATTTTTTTTGTATTTAAGAAAATAAGATTTTAAATTATAATTTTCCAAAATATTAAAATTATTATTAAATGGAATTATTTTGTTATAATTACCAATTGAATAAAAATTGCAATATTTTGAAAATTTTTCATTTAATTCTAATAACGCC
The DNA here is from genome assembly GCA_027625915.1 of Anaeramoeba flamelloides. Taxonomy (NCBI): domain Eukaryota; family Anaeramoebidae; genus Anaeramoeba; species Anaeramoeba flamelloides. The sequence continues at coordinate 1,740,161 of JANTQA010000026.1, forward strand.
GTTACTTGCGAAGAAGCATAATAATAATCAATATGCCCCGGAATTTGGATATTTTTAATTCCATTATTTAAATTTTTATCATTCAAATTCACATTTGAACCATTATTATTATTGCAATTATTGTTATTATTATTATTATTATTATTATTATTATTATTATTATTGCTATATATACTATTGTTTCTATTTTCAAAATTTAATTTAGTTTCCAAATACATTTCCCTTTCTTCATTGACAACGTCACTGTGAACATTTGTTTGTTGCTGTAATTGCTGAGGTTGTATTAATAATAATTCTTCTTTTTCCTCTTCACGTAAAATTTGGTCAAAATAATCCAAATCATTAAAATCCGAGATCGATAAAGGACTCGAAAAATCTTCAATTATTTCATTATCATTTAGATCTATTACATTTTCATTAAGATCTGTTATATTTTGAATATCATTTTCGATTTCATCAAATTGAATTAATTCATCAAAATTTTGAATGAAAGCATTCTCATTCCCATTCCCATTAATCTTCCCATTCCCATTCCCATTATTGCTATTGCTAACGCTATTGTTATCATTATTGTTTTGATTTTTATTGTTTTGATTTTTATTTAAAGAATTCTTAAATTTTAGTGAAGAATCTTTATGGATCATTCTTAAAAATTCTCTTATTAAAGAGGGGAATGAATTGTATGTCATGTTCCTGGTTTTAATTGCCTCCTTTTTAAAATTAATAATATTTATATTTCTATTTCGTAATTTTTCAATCCCGATTGTCTGGGGGGGTTCATTTCTTTCAACAATCAACTCATTGGGATCTTCAGTTAAAAAAATTTCATCTAGTAACATTAAGGAGGCAAATAAATTTCCTAAGTGTAATTTATGTAAATCAACAAAGACAGTTATTTCATTTTTTTTAAACGAAACCACAGGAAATAATTTTAAAATTTGCTCTTCAATTAATTCCAAACAACTTGTCTTTTGATTTTTTGATAAATTAAATTTTTTTATAATACAATCTAATCTAATTAAATCTGTTTTTTGAAATTCTTTCATTAAAATTATTAATTGTGGCACAGTTAAAGGTTTTGTTTCGATGCCCGAATTCAAATAATTAATTAACTTTTTTTGTGGGGAATCCCAATATTCAATTGTATAGCAAATTATTGAATCTTTGATTATGAAATGATTATTTTCATTTTTTATATTAATCTCTTCTTTTAATTTGGTAGTTGTTTGATCTTTTTCGCGAGTTTCGATTTTTGGAATTTTTTTGTCTTGCTCTTCTCCATGTTCTTGCTTTTGATCAAGTTTGATTTTTTGATCAAGTTTGATTTTTTGTTCTTGTTCAAGTTTTTGTTCTTGTCCAAGTTTTTGTTTTTTCTCTTTTTCTTGCTCTTGGTCTGTTTCCTTCTCAAAAAGTTCGATCTTAATATTTTCATTTGGATCATCAGTATTTAAAGTGTCGAAGGCATTTCTTAAATGTTCAATGTCGAAATCGTGTAATTCATCACGAGGCTTTTGCGCCTCCTTTCGGTTAATATTTTTTAAGTCAACATTTTCAATGTTGTCATTAAAATGGTTGTATTTTGGCTTTACTTTTTTTTTAATTGAATTCTCATCTTCAACATTCAATTGATCCTCTTCCTTTTCATAATTCCTGGTTAGTCTTTTTTTTGCTCTTCTTTGTAGCTCTTTGACAAGCTTGGGAATTTTTTCTAAAAGATCCAAATTTATTGTGACGATTTCCTTTGTTTCAATTTCAAAAGAAGACAATTCAAGGAATTGATCCGACAAGATTTTTTGATCCAACTCAATTAGCTTGTTGAAATTAATCGACAATTCGTTCAAGTACCTTGTTAATTTTGTAAACCCACATTTTGCCCTGCTTGATTGATAAAGCTCCTTATCGGCAAACAGTTCAAATTTCGCCAGGCAATTGGCAGCACTTATGGACAGCTTTTTTAATTTACGATGGTTGTAAAGCACATTGGGGATAATTGTTTGTCTTGTTAGTGAGCACACCCACTGCTCAACAAAGGTTAAGTTTTTTTCTTTTTCAGAGATCCTGTTTTTTAATTCCTGATAATCTCCTCCCCACGATATCGGTAGCCTCACTTTCGACAAATACCAGTCCAGGTATTGTTGGTTTTGAGACAATTTCTTCCAAACCTCTTTTGCCAGCCTTAAGATCTGTTCACGGTTTGCTCTTCGACGGTTTTGATAAATAAAACTATTAATGAATTGCTCATATTTGTTCCTTGGTTGGAAAAAAAATGGCTCTTGTTCTTTTACCAAAAGATTCTGTGTCATAAAAAAGATACAGACTCAATAACAAGGTTGTTTTTTTAAAAAAAATGAATTAATTAAATCCCCAGAAATCTTTTAATTTATTACACTGGGTTTTCAAAATGACTTGGAAAATTTTGTCTTCACCAAACAATATATTTTTCATTTTTAAAATCTTCTTCAAAGTTTCAATTGTTGATATATTTCTAAAAAACAATTAGTTTTTTTAATGTATTGAAGTAAATTATAGTTTTTACAAAGTATTTCGATCACCATTGGGAATACATTACTCTTTTCGAGGAAGATAAAATGAAGAAAAATATTTTGTTCTCTTATTGAAGTTAAATGCTTTTTGAAGTTTTAGTCAACATTTAATTCGGAAACTTGTTGTTTTTTTTTTTACACTAATGTAAATGACGTTTTTGTCAAGACAATATTACTACAAGAGTTCAATTTTGTTAAAGTGTTGTAAAATTAAATCCAAAAGATAAATCTTAATCTCGAAAGATAATATACTGGGTTTCAAAAGCTAAATCATTATAAGAAAAAATTAATCTTAAACAACCAAACTTTTGCGAAAATAGAGTAGTATCAAATTTTTTTCTTTTATGGTAATATGGATTGTTGGAATTGAAACAACTTGAGGGTGAATTCTAGTGATTCTATTTAGTTGCTTTTTTTTTTTTTTTTTTTTTTCCAATTGAAGATCCAAAAATGAAGGCAAAGTAACTTTCGAACTCTTAAATAACTAAATCCAAAACATATTTATATTTGTCAGTATTAAATTCAATTGAAACGCACATATAACAAGAAGATTTAGATCCACTGAATTTTACAGTCTTTGAAAATAAGAAAAGGTTTAGATTACAAGCCTGAAATTCCCAAAACCAGTGCTTCTCAAACGTTTTGATCAATCAAAAATATTAGAACAATTCAAAATTGTGTTCCCATTTAAATGACAATAGCGGTTGAAAAAAAGATGAAAAGGGAAAAAAAATTAGAAAACTAATTGTTAAATAGTGATCATTACCGAAACTGAAAAAGAAAAGTAAATTCGATCATAAGAAGTAAAAAAATTAATTTCAAAGTGAAAATCATCATTTTGTTCCTAATTAAACCCGAAAAACAATAAAGATCTCATTTTATAATGAGATCCACTTAATTAATTTTTTGTTATCCAAAAAATTTTTGACGGTTATTGGCTTTTTTTAGAGGAGACAAATTGATCCAAGAAAAACCTTGGTTTTCATATTAAATATAAATTAAAAATAATGAACTTTGAACTAGAAGTTCAACGAGGAAGAGATTATTAAACTTCTTAATGTTTCTTTTTCAATTGTACTGTTTGTTCTTTTTATTTGTTCTATGTCTTTCTATTACTGATGTTTGAATAAAAAATTGGGAGAAAATTTTAGTTTATTGTATCCTTTTTTTTTTTTTACTAACTAATATAGTTTTTAGAAATAATACATAATAATTTCTGTGAATTTAATTTTTTCTTTCGAATCTCTTTTATATTTTCAATGAATTGGTCTCTGTCGGAGGGATTAAGAACCCTAAAACAAGTAATTATTTTAAATTTAAAAATCAATAATCAACAAAAATATCCTCTCATTTATTAGTCTAAGACCAGTAAAAAGTATATGAAAAATTGGTTTCGTATTTTAAAAAGTTTTTTTACAAAAGTTACAATTGTTCCCAAAATTATGAAACTTTTTTGACAAGACACCTCTGCCCTGTAAACTCATAGGAAAAGTTTTATATTTAAACAAAAATTGTTTAATTTAGTAAAATAATTTTAAAAATAAGAGATCAATTTTTACATTTGAATATATTGTTCAGACATAAATTAGATATTTTTCTTTAAGAATTTGGCTTATATATATATATATATATATATATATATATTATTTTTAAACTGAAATAAGAAAAAGAGAAAGAAAAGCAAGAATGAAATTATTTTTTTATAAAAAATGGGGATTTTTATTTTTTTTTTTGGGTTCTTGTGTTGAGTGTATTGGTGGTTATTTCTTTTGAAACCATAAATATTTTTTTCTATTGTAACATTTATACTACACTCTACTGTAAGATGACACTATCTACGAGTTGGCATCATTGTAAGGATTATATTCTAGTAAAAGATAATCTTATACAAAAAGAAATTTTAAATTGCCTCCAATTATTCTCTTCTTCAATGATTTATCGGAAAATTTAATCAATACTGTTGATTATTTTTCTACTTAAATTTTTCAATATAATAAAAAAAAAAAAACAATTGTATTTAAAATAAAGAAAAAAGTAAACCCCAAAAAAAATAAAACTAACTATAATGAAATTTTTGAATATTTTGATACCTATTTGATCAAAATAACCATACTTTGAATTCCCCTGTTAAAAAAATTTACTTATTTCCAAATAATTTTGAAAAATAATCATCTTTTTCTTAAAAGGAAAGGAAGTGATTATTTTTTCTAAAAAAAAAAAACTGAAACAAACTAAAAGCTAGAAAATAGATACAGGAAAAACACACTTTTATACCCAGTAGGTAACAATTATAATGCTAAACGGTATATTTATTGTCCAAAAAGAATACATTTGAAAGAAAACTGTTTAAAATTTCAAATTTAGAATTTTCTTTAATTTTTTTTTTATTTTTGGTAAAAAAAAAATTCATCTTGAGAATTTGAAATTTCTCTTGCAAAGGTTTGAAAATCAAAATTCTTTTACTTATACTTGTGCTCAAAATAATTGTGAAAATTAAATAATGTGTATGTAATTAGAATATCTATATTCTAAACACCAAATTATCAGTAATTGAACCAAGTTGAAAAAAAAAAAAAAAAGTTTTTGCAATTGTGAAAAAAATTTGGGTAATAAAAAAAATTGTGTAAGTCAAAAATTTGTTTTCATTTTTTAAATAATAAATATTAGCAAAATGATTTTTGATCAAAGTAAAATTTTATGAACAAATCTTACATTTAAGAAAAACCAAAGTCACTATCAATAATAATTTTCAAAAGTAATGTTAAGTTGTTGTATTTTAATCTTTGAGAATTACTGTGGAACTCTAAAAAACAAAAAATTATTTTTAATTGTAAACTTTACTAAATATTAGAGAACTATTTAATAGGAAATATTAAAATCTATTAATTCAATAAGATATTCATCATTGGTAATTAAAGCAAATTTATCAAGGTTAATCTTAAATATCCTTTTAAACCAAATTGAATCATAAAATCTTCCAAAAAAAAGTTATTTTTTCAGAAGAGATTGTTTTCCACTAATGTTTAACAATCAAAACTCCAAATGAACGAAATACCAAGATTTCAGAAACCATTTAAATTCTTTAAATCCACATAGACAAACTTTAATTTAAAACGGTTATTAATTTTTGGTCTTCCCAAACAATGATTTACTTGATCTTTGATGTAATCTAATAAAAAAAAAATCAACCTTTTTAGCAAAGTTTACAATTAAAAATAATTTTTTGTTTTTTAGAGTTCCACAGTAATTCTCAAAGATTAAAATACAACAACTTAACATTACTTTTGAAAATTATTATTGATAGTGACTTTGGTTTTTCTTAAATGTAAGATTTGTTCATAAAATTTTACTTTGATCAAAAATCATTTTGCTAATATTTATTATTTAAAAAATGAAAACAAATTTTTGACTGACACATTTTTTTTTATGACCCGAATTTTTTTCACAATGATAATCTTTACTTGTTTAGTCAGAAATTTCAAAAAGATTTGGGTTTAATAAATATTTTTTCAAAAATTCCCAAAAATCCGAAAAAATTCAATATTTAAACTTTCCTAATTTTTATCTATTAAATTCTGAATTCTGGTGAAAATATCAGATTCCAGTACCCAAAAACTGTTAAATTTAGATAGTTCTTCATAGATTAACTTTTAAATCATTTTTATTGGTTAGTATATTGTAAAACCCATTTCACTCGAAGTGCCCAGCCAACTATGAAAAAGTTACTTTATTTTTACAAATTAAACAAACTAGTATCGTTTAGAAATACGAGAAATAATAAACTTGGGATTTGAGTTGATATTCGTAAACGAAATACCCCTTGCAAACCATACCATGAAAATAAAAAAAAAAATTGTTAAAAAAAAAATTAGGTACATTTAATTGGAACGTCTTCTACAAAATTTTACTATTTCTTGGGAAAATTACAATTGTTGAAAATAAGTTTCTTTAATTGTAAGTGTATTAGTTGAAACGGAAATACAAACTCTCAATTTAATGTCTGTTTATTTGGAGTTTCAAACATTTTTTTTTAATATTAATTTTTGAAAAAAAACTAAAAAAGAAAAGAAGAAAAAAAAAAGCTTTGACTAGATGAGATAAAATGATCAGATTTAACAATTGAACATTTATTTTTAGAAGAATAACGAATTAAACTCGGAGAATGTGTTCTAATTTCTTCAATAAAACTGGGCCCATTTGACTAAGGAAGAGATTATTTTGGTACCAGAGTAAAGAATATTAAAAATCGATATTACTTCTTAAAGGGTTTGATCAGTTTTCAAAATTTTATTGAAAAATTAAATTTTTAACTTTAGAAAACCTACAATCTTAACATTGGAAATGTACTTCAAAAAGTTTTAACTTTTTAAAAAAAGAAATAAAAAAAATGTTTTTTCAGAAAGTCTCTTGAATATCCTTTGATGATATTTAAAAGAAATGTTTATTGATTTGCTTGGTGTTTTTAATGTGATACCAATTAAAACGAAAAATAGATTATGTTATTAGAAAAGTAGGGAATTGGATTAAACTTATGAATTATCTTTGTATTAAATATTCAGATTTTTCTCAGATTTATAAAGTCTATGATATAAATAGGATTGTGACAAACTTCTTTTGTGATTAAAAAAAAAGAAAAAAAAAAATAATAAACATAAATATTCAAAAATTTTTCATATTTTTACTTTATTAAATTTCTTTGTGATTTAATACAGTTACTATAAGTTTCCATATATTTTTTATTAATTTCAAAAAAAATAAAGAAAAAAGATAATTGTGGAAGTTTAGCACAATTAATTCGTATTTAAAATTTCAATTATTTTTTTTTAGAAGCACCAGATCTTCTACCAGTTCTTCTAGCTGAAATTAAACCAACTTTTTGACCAATTGATGCAAATCTACTAATTGTGGATGGGTGACCGATATGTTGATGATTACCACCACCATGTGGATGTTCAACAGGCTAATATTTAAGAAAAGATATTAAAATTAAAAAATAAAAAGATTGAAATGAGTAATTCGAAATGCGTTTTGAAAAGAAAAGGTAAGAAAAAAAACAATTAGGAAAGGAAAATGAAAAAAAGAGTTACATTTTTAGCAACACCTCTAACTACTGGCCATCTATTTTTTTTAGCTTTATTTTTGAAATATGCCCTTCCTGCTTTAAGTAAAGGTTTATCAACTCTTCCTCCTCCAGCAACAATTCCAATTGTAGCTCTAGCCTTTGAAGAAACGAATTTTTTTGTTCCAGATGGTAATCTGATTCTGGTTTTTCCTTCTTCAGGTTTGTGTCCAATGACTGTGGCATAGTTTCCTGAACATCTTGCAATTTTCCCTCTGTCTCCCATTCTTCCTTCTACATTACAAATAATTGTACCTTCTGGTAAAACACCAATTGGTAAAGTGTTACCTGGTTCAAGACGAGCTTTTTATTTGAAATTTATTTATATTTTTATTTATTGTTTTTGATTTGGGATTTATTGTTTTATGTTTTTTGTTTTTTTTTTAAAAAATGAGGGTTTAAATTTTCACAAAAAGGAAGCAAGTGATTTAAATAACAATTGTTTGGATGAAAATTATTGAAAAATAATGAACAAGACATGAAAAAAGGAAATTATTTGACAAAAAAAAAAAAAAAAATATTTATGATTTCAAAATGTGCTGTATTAAAGAAAGAGATTTTAATTCACGAACAGAATTAAGGTTTGGGGAATTAAGATCGAGAACAAAAGGAAGGAAAAGAAAAGCAAAAAAAAAAAATTCAAAAAAAATTTGAAAGCAAACAGCACAAAAAAAAAAAAAAAAAAAAAAAAAAGAAATAAATAATAAAAAAGGAAAACAAAGGTGTTCGAAAGAAACTGAAAACTTACCAGTTTTACCACAGAAAATGAATTGTCCAGAATACATTCCTTCAGTTGCAATGAAAAGTTCTTTTTGTTTTTTGTTTCCAAGAACACTTTTGAAATGAACAACAGCAAGTGGTGCTGATCGACCTGGATCGTGGATAATGTTGTGAACTACACCTCTGATATAACCTCTTTTTTCTACTCGATCTAAAGATCTGAGTTTGGCAGCTCCTTTTCTATGATGTGTGTGAGCTCTAAAAACAGTTCCACTTCCTTTACGTTGTGTTCTTACTCTTTTACCCATATTTTATAAAGTGTATGTTGAAAAAATGAAATTCAAAAAAAATGAAAATCTATAATTAAATATTTTAAGGGCGAACTTTTTCTTCGATGTCACCCAAATATACTCAAACATAATTTTATTATGGAGTAAATCAAAATTTATCTTTTATGTTTATGTTTTTATTTAATGATTGAGCAACTCTTAGTTATTTTTTTCCAAAAGGCAATAGAGTAATCATTTCTACAAGGATACAATTAAAGTACGTTAATTAATTAATTTTTCAACTTTAGTTGAAAATGAGTTATCATTTTTATAAGAAGTCAACATTTTTCCTTTTGGTTTTACAGTAAAAAGATCTGATCCAATTTTGTTTGAATTTTTCGTTTTAATAGAAAAAGTAAAATTTTATCAAACATTTTTCTTTTTTTAATAAATCTCACTTTTCGTAATTTCAGGGAGTTTTTAAGAACAAATAACCAGGAAAATTAAATCTAATTTTTGAAATACTCTAAAAATAAATCAAATACTTAATCCTTGAAGAACTAAAAGAATTGATCTTTTATTTTATTCACATATATATATTAAATTTCTTGAAATATAAAAGATTTTTCGTTATTTTTTTTCAAACATTCAGAGTATAAAAAACCAATTTTATTATTAAAACCATTAATTGGATAACATCTCTTAATTTATTATTATTATTATTATCAATTTGAATTTGTTTTATTTGTTTGAAAGTCTTTCAAAAATCAAAAAATAATGGTAAATTCATTGACACAATTAATGCTTAAGTTACTATCATGATCATATTATAAATAATTAAGATTGGATTATTAATTATTGATTTAAAATTATTAAATTAAAGTATTTTTTTTTGCTTAAAAATTAAATTATAAAATTTTCAAAATAGGTATTTTGGGAGAATTTGTAATTTGATTGTTTGGTTCAAAATCTCAGATTTTTTCATTCAGTTCGTAGAAAAAATTGATTTGGACTGTCCTTTGAATCAAAAATTATTTTTTTTTGTAAAGTTTAAAATATTTATTTTAATTTTTTTGAAATTAAGTAGTTTATCCATACTGAGCTATTAAAACACATCGTTTTTTTCTGTTTAAAGTGTAGATGTTGGTACACCCCCCTTAACAGGTTATAATATTTATTTCGTCGTTATCGAAAGTATTTTTTTTAGTAATTAATTCTGAAATATGTTTCATTTTTGAACTTTTATCCAAATGAGAGCAAATAGATAAAAATTTTTAAAAAAATAAATCATTTCTTAAAATATCTTTATAATGTAATTTTGAAATTTATTAAATTTTTCAATTTCAAGATGTGGTAAATTTTTTTTTAAATTTTCTCTTATATTTAAAATAATATTTTTTTTTTATTTAGTAGATCTTTAAAAGTAAAGGCCACTTAGCTTTAAATTTTATAGGTTAAGGGTCACTATAGATTCGTATTTAGTAACACTATGTTGAAGTTAGTGTGGATTCCATTACTAATAGATAAAGAAAATTTATCTAAAAAAAATCTATTCACAATATTTTGAAATATAAATTAATTTATTTTTTTATTAAAGATTATAATTAAAATTTTATTATTTGATTTTTTTACATATTTATTTCCAAAGTATAATGATATGAAATAGTCTAATAGAATGGAAATATCAAATAATTCATATTTTATCACATTCTAATGCAACTATTTTCAGAATTCCATTCATTGAAAAACTTTACTCAAAAAATTTTAACTTAGAATTCTGAAGATGATTGGATTAATTTTCTTTTGATGAAATTAGTTGGTTATATTTATAATATATTTAAATTTCTAAAAATAATTGAATAAAGTAATTATTGAATTGATAATTATAATTTTGCAGAATATAACCATTTGCCACAAATTTGATCCAAACCCAAGAGTAAAATGCAATTGGAAATGCATTGTTAAATTGGACTTCTTTTGGTTGAAAATACTCAAATATTTGTAGAAAAAAAAATAATTATCGGGTTGAGATAAAAAAAAAACGTAATTAAAAAAAAAAAATTAACTGAATATCAAAAAGAAAAATCAATTTCAAAAATTGTTTCAATTTATTTCAATTTAAAAAATAAGTATTTGTATGGAACTAAAAATTAAAATAAAAAATTAATAGCAAAAAAAAACCCACTGGATCCACAGAGATGAAAATCTAACTAAAAAAAAAAAAAAGTTCACAGTGCCTTCAATATAAAAATCCAATAGTAATAAATAAAGTCTTACAAGATGTAAAATTTCAAATATTCAAATAATAATAATAAAAAATTACCAAAATATAGTTATCAAAATATTTATTAAACTAAAAAATTTTTAATCAATAAAATTAAAAAAAAAAAATTAATTTTTCTTCTTTATTATTTTCAAAATTTTAAATTTCTTCAATTTGAAACAAATTGCTTTTTTTCAATACTGAAATTGGTCAATTTAATGTAATCTAATTTTTGGTTGTTTTATTGAACACCTCTAAATTTGAAAAATATGGGAATTTTGTTACATTTTATTATAGCAAATATAATTTATATAAAAAATGTTAAAAATAATAATCTTTGAGATCTACAAAAAGTCCCAGAGATTGAAACTTAAAAATCAACATAGTGTGTTTCAAATTTATTATTTACAAACAATTTATATTATAAATTTAGTTCTCTCTTTAAGCACTTTTTTCCAAAAAGGTACCAGTTTTTTTTTTTTTTTTTTTGGATTATTTTTCAAGATCTATCAAAAATTATATTTTATTTTATTTTAAAACTATATTTCCTTAATAAAATTAAGTACTATTTTTTCTGGTTAATATTTTTCGAAATATAAGTTGATAGCATAATTCAATTAACCACTGGTATAAATTTTTTTAGAATAAAAACACTCTCAACTTTTGAATATCAAAAATATTTTTTGAAATTAGTGTGCACTTTTTTATTTTTTTATGAAAAATTGGGGTTGAGAAAAGTTTGAAATCAAAGAATAAGTTAATATACTAAATTAGAATGCTTTCCCAGAGAGTTTATCCCTTTAGTTTAACTTTTTTTTAATTTCACCATTTAAAACTAAAAAAAAACATTTAAAGACCAAATTGGTCCTTTTTGTGAAAAGAAAATTCCCAAAATTGAGAATTTTTTTTAGTAAATGAGTTAAAATAAAATATTGAATCTAAAAATATACAGAATTTCAAGTGTGAATTTAATTATTTTGGCAAAAAATGTTTTCAAGAAAAAGTTAAATTGAAACTTTATTTATTTTTATTTTTTCATTTTGTTTTTGCAATTGTATTAATGGAAAGTATTTGATCATTTTTCCACTTTTAGTGTTTTTTTTTTGGGTGTAGGGACATATTAGGTACTCATAATAATTATAATTTTTTTTTTTATTTCATTTTAATAAATAATTTTTTCACCATAATGACTCATCATTTCAAAAAATTAATTTAATTTATCAACTAATCCACCTTTCAAGACAAACACAAGTGATTTTTTTTTCAACTTTGAAGTATTTCTGTTGATATACCAACCTTGAAATTACTTGTGAAATACTTATTTTTTTCAAAAATTATCAATTATTTTGCTAACCCAAGTATCAATTTAAAAGAAGCCATTATTTCAATAGTAATATTTTACTAAAAATTTTTTTGAGACCTTTGAATCTTGGAGCCCACAGAAGATTTACTTGTAATAGCAACCCAATTCAATTTTAGGCTTATTTATATAAGGCCTAACACTTAAGGATTAAACGTATTAGCAAATGTAAATTCTATTTGAGGAATAATGATGAAAAACATTTTTTTCAAAAGTTCTTTGGATTACTTATCTTTTTAAAAACCCAATTTTTTTCAATTTTTCGTACATTGATTTTTATATGCTTTTTCATTTACAGATAATATGTTTAGAACAGTTTTGTCTATTTGTACATTTTTTAATTTATAATACTGGTTGAAGTGTACAAGACTAATTACCATTTTGGAAACAAAGTGAAACACAGTTTTTAATTGGGAACATTAATAGAACCTGAAAATAAAAAGGATAATCAATAAAAAGAACAAACCAATTCACTTCAAAGAATAACCCATGATATTATTTTCAACCAATCCAACAAATACAATTAGAACCCATTTTTATATCGAAATTCCTTGTCTGGTTTTAGAGATCCCCTAAATAGTCAATTTTTTGTACAAATTTTTAATAATTGATCAATCAAGGAAAAACCCAAACCCAAAGATACTATTAAAAAAACTGTTATTGTGGTGAATACTTCATTATATCTTTATTTATTTATTCTTTTTTTCATTGATCTTACTTTTCATTTTTAGTGAGGTTCTATTAATGTTACCAATTAAAAACCGTATTTGACTTTTTTTCGACAATGATAATTTTAAAAAGAATAACTTTTTAAAACACAGCTGCTTGCAAAAAGAGTGTATCAAAAACCTTTAAAGTGGTACTTCAAACTATCTATTTTCTCCTTTTTAAGTTGTTTAAATAATAGTTTATAAGACTTTGAATCTACACTTTGTTAAAACACCCTAATTAAGATTTCCATTCTGGTTCTCTAAAAAACATTTATCTTTGTTTTTGCTGTTATTGTGAATATTTCAAAAAGAAGATACTGTATAAATCCAATTAATAAATGAAAATTTTTATTTCAATTTCCCAATATGAATATTAATTATTACTGTTACAACCAAATGAACAGAGTAAAAATTTTGTCTTATAGTTATCTCAAAAGTTTAATTTGTTGTCTAAAAATACCATTTCTAAATGAAGTTGTCAAGATCTTGGGTTTTGCTTTGACTAGTAAACTGAAAAGTATTTTGGATTTTCTTCAACATCTAAACTCGAAAAACTTTTTGGGATGTGAACTAAAAATTTTAATTTATTAATTAGATTAGCCCAGTATTGATAAAAATTGAGTTAAACACATTTTATTCAATCCTGGGTATTTTAGTTGTATTTTTTGATTCAGTATTTGAGATTTTTGTGAATCAATAGTCAGTAAAGTTTTGGAAATTATTTTTTTTGACTTGCCTAGAATATATTTTTAATTTATTTTTCAAATTGGCAACAGATACCAACCAGAAAATAAACAACCGCAAATAATCTTTCTCTTTCACAAACAAACGATAATTATGATTCAAATTACACTTCATCTAACAACAAAGAAGATTCTAACGGGAAAAAAAAATTGTTTTTTCAGATTGTTAATTCTCGATTTGGAAATTATTTATCAAATTTGTGAATTCAAATCAATTGATCTTCATTATAATAATAAATCTGATAAACGTTTTAAAAATGTGAAATTTTTCATTGTTAAACATTTTTCTCCTTTGAAAAATTCAGCACTTTCTTAATTTTATTTTTTTTTATTTTTTATTTCGCTTGAGTTTTTTTTTCAGGATGTCGAAAGAAAAAAAAGTCCAAAAGAAAGAAAAAAACGATCAAAAGAACCAAATTACGATTCAGTACCAAAAAAATATCATACAAATTATTTGTAATCTCCGACAAGACGAAGATATTCAACAGGAATTAGGATCACTTATAAAAGATATTATTAGTATCGTCAATGGCACATTTAGCCCGTTGTGCATTGAAGTTTTTGTTGAAAGGATACCAACAATTGTTGAAATACTCTTAGATAGGTCTTTCATTGCAAAAGAATCAAAAAAGGATTTGGTAATTTTTCTGAGGCTATGTTTGTGCTTTGCAATCAAAAAAATTCCTGAAACAAGAATTCCTTTGTTCAGGATGATCACCAAAATATTTTCTCAAGATAACGTTTATGGCTTTTACGTGAAAAGTACAGGATCAAAGGATCAAAATCTCTTGAACGAAAAAGTATTCATTTTGTTTTTGATTTATTTAATTAACAATTATTTTTTTTGTTGTTTAATTTGTTTGTTGGGATTTATTTTCTCACATTTTTTATATAATACATTACTTTCTGCAAATTTAAAGGACACTTATGATTCTGAATATTTTTTAACACATTACGCCAACAAAAAAGAAAAAAAAGACAAAGTAACAAATCACCAAGAAAAAGAAACAAACGAAAAAAATCCAAACATTGAAAACCAACCAAAAAAATTTCAATTTATACAACCACATGTAAAATGATCTTTCTTTTTTTTTTTTTTTTTTTTAATATAACAAACAACGATTATTTTTTGCCAACTTTAAATCCTTTTTTTTTTTTTTTATTTTTTTTGAAGAATTAAGGTGTTTGCCCTCACCTTAAATTTTTATAGTATTTGGCTAAATTAATAACTAAATCTTTCAAAATATTTTTTTGTCTACAAACCAAGTCCCCTCATTTAAAAAAAATTAGTTTTACAGTCATTTTAAAAAAGTGTGAAAAAAAAGTTTTTCGAACAACCTTTAGTAAAGCATCCCAGAAACTTCAATAGACCCATTTTCGGTTTATTATAAAAAAATTTTAAAAGATCACACTTTTTAAAACGCTTCAACACTTCTTTAGTGGCCAAAAATACCCGTGTTTCGAGAATAAAACCTAAAGCTAAAATAAAACTTGTGCTTTTATTTTCTTCATTGTTCCAATACAACATTTAATTCACTGTTCAATAAGATATTGAAGGTCAAATCAATTTTGATGGTAAACTCCTTGAAAATTTGAGTTACTTTTCCATAATATTCTCAATTTATAGTAGGGAAAAAAATACCGGACAAGAAAAAAATCCCTTACAAGATTTTTAATTGTGAATATTAGTAAAATTTTTGTCTAATTTCAAGGAAATCCTTATTATAAATAACCAATTTTTTTCTGAGATTGTTAATAAACCTACCCAAAGTTCATCAAAGTAAGGTGTCTTTAGAATACTCGTGTAATTGTTTGATAGCCTAATGTTGATCAACTTTTTTTGAAAAATAATCCAGTTTTTTTGAGGTTTACTAGAGTTTGGAAAATTATAATTTTTCTTCTTGTTTTTTGATTGGTTGAATGGTGTTTTGAACAAGTGTGATTTCATCAATCATCATTCTAATAAGTGGGTGGGTTATAATTGAAAAAGTTCGATTCTTAAAAAAAGGAATTTGATTGTAAATAGCTGAAATTACATAATAATTTTACTAATATTCACAATTAAAAATCTTGTCCGGGATTTTTTTCATGTCCGGTATTTTTTTCACTGCTCTATATCAATTTTTTTTTTTTTTTTTTTTGATAAATATAAGATACCAATTGTCTCTCTCTTTTCTGAGATACATTTTCCAATTTGATCCTTCATTTTTAGAATTTCGTTTTTAATAATAGAACTTTAAGAAACAAATACCAAATTTACTTATCGTTTATTATCGGTTTCTTTGATCAATTAATTGTGTCAGCTTTCTAGAAAAAAAGAAACACATCTTTGAATTTTGCATCACGATTTTACATAGCCTGTATGTGTTATTTTAACAACAGTATATAGCCATTTTAAAAAACTATGACAAAAGATTTTTCAATTATATCCATAAAATAATTGGTCAAGTTAAATAGACCCAGTTTCAGTACTGTTTGGAAAACTATTTTTGTTACACTTTTTCAAAATGTCTTTATTTATTTTGTATAAAATATTGTTCTTAAGACAATAACATAACAGGAGTAACTTCTTTAAAAGCTCTTATTTTAAGTAAACCTTGATTAAGGACTCAAAAATAATTGTTTTGACACAAAGTGATTGTGAAACAATTGATAGATTTATCCTTAAATCAGTGATATTTTTTTTTTACAAATTAATATTCACTTATCACGATTAATTTATAAAGCTGAAGCAAAAATGGATCTTACTTGATTAAAAATATACCGAAGAAAATACAAATTGATTGAAAAATTAGAAACATTAAATTTAGAAAAATTAAAAAAAAGGGTCTAAATTTCCGAAAACTTGAAAATAAGAATATTTATTGGTATACTGAGGAATTAAAATTATTAGATTTAAAATTAAAGGGTTTTCAACTAATCAAATGAGAAAATTCTACTAGTTGGAAAAATTCAACAATATCTAAAAATTATAAAACAACAAAATTACAATTTGAAACAATTGTATAATAAAGTGCCTTCAAGTGCCGTAGAGTTCCTTAGAGTGCCTTCAAGTGCCTAGGTTTTCTTGCGATTTTATGTTTTGTTTGTGAAGTGTTCTAGGTTTTTTTGAGTTTTTCTATTTTATTCGGAAAATTGATTGATTTTCCCAATAAATAGAAAACTCAAAAAAACCTAACGAAAATCAATCGATTTTCCGAATAAAATAGAAAACCTCAAAAAAACCTAGAACACTTCACAAATAAATAGAAAACTCAAAAAAACCTAACGAAAATCTATTTATTTTCCAAATATAGAAATACTCAAAAAAAACCTAGAAAACTTTCGAAATAAAATAGAAAACCTCAAAAAAAACCTAGAAAACTTTTACAAATAAATTGAAAAATCAAAAAAACCTAGAACAGTTAATAGATAAAATAGAAAACTGCAAGAAAACCTAGGTACTTGAAGATACTTTCTGAAACATTAAACTTGTATTTAGAGCCTTTTATCCTCATTATAACTTAGGCAAAATTATAGCACACCAGATAACTTTTCTTTAAAAAAAAATGAAAAAAAAATTAATTACAAACAGAAACAGAGAAAGAAAATACAAGAAAAGTAATGAAAGAGAAAGTTAAAAAATACAATAAAAAACAAAAATTTTTACAAATTTTTTTTTTCTCCTAAAGTGTTGAATAAGTTGTTGGTTGTTTCCTTTTATGTTGAAAATTTATGCACGGTCACCTTCAGAGTAACGATTTCTGTCGTGTAATATTACAATTAACATAAGCTGATCCCAATACAAGACATTATTACCTTACTCACCGGAAGTTAATTCCAGTACAAGGAAATTGAATATATGAAGAATTAAATTTTCACCACAATTTATCTTCTTCAATACTTTACACACAAAATTAGAGTCATACCATTGTTTATTTTTTCTCTTCTCGGCTTTTTAATACACAAAAAAAATCAATTTTTAAAAATCGATAAACAATATTTTGTTATTATTCTTTATATGAAAACCCTAATATTAAATTTACACACACACACACACACACACACACACACACACGTATATATGAATAAATATATATATATATATGTACATGTGTATATGTGCATCCGTGTATATGTATATCAATTAAATTATCCTTATTAACTATTTTCTTTTCTTTTCCTTTTTTTATCAACATAAAAATAAAAAAAAAATAAATAAATAAAAACATTTAGGATGAATTTAAATATTTATCAAAATATTTGATGATAAATATTGAAAGATTTGCACAAATGCAAGGGTTCGAAAGCATATTAAAATTGATATCCAATAAAGATTTCCAACTTATTTCCACGTTAACTCCCATTCTTCTAGAACCACTTTTAACTTCCAGGCAACTTTTCTCAAATGAATATTTAAAAATATTAGTTGATGATATCAATACTATCAAAGAAAAAATTCAAAATATTGAATTTGAAGAATTAAGGAATATTGATCTTCCATTATTAATAAAAATAATTGAAATTTTACAAAAAATCATTTCGCCTATCCAACAAGAAGAATTTGATCGATTTGAAATTAATTTAAAATTTGGCTTGGCAATAAAAATGATGAATTCAACTTTTTTAAATTTAAGAGTCAATGGAATCGAAATAATATCAAAAATAGTGAAAAAGATGTTTTTTAATCACAGATACAATGAAGGAAAATTTGAAACAATAGTGCTAGTCTATAGACAATCACCCTTTATACCAATTAAGTAAGCGTTTGAAAATTTTTAAAAACACACCTATACATAACATTTACTTTTATTATTGTATTTTTACAATATGAAATAGTTTATCTTTTCTTTTTTAAAAATTCCTTTCGAATATTAGATTAAATAATAATTGAAAAACATGAAAAGCAATGCGAGGATTCTAAATATTTACAAATTTCTAAAAAATTGAGATTAATACACAAGTTTAAACATGATTTATCCAATTTTCAAGTTTTTTTTTATTTTTTTTTGATAAAAATTGCTTTTTGGAGATATTATTTATTTCATCTTCCGTGAGATTGACAAACCCCCTTCAATTAAGAACATGTATTTTTAATGAGTCAAGTACGGGATATTACAGAAGTATTATCTCCTAAAAATCTATTTTTATCAAAAAAAAAACTTTTAAAAATAAAGACATCGTGTTCCCTACGTGTGTAAAAGAAAGAAAAAAAAAAAAAAAAAAATTCAAAAGGCAAATTTTCAAAAACTTATATCCAATTTTTTGAAAAAAAAATTTAAAACTAGAGTAAATAGGATTCTTTCTTTTTTATTTAAGACAAAAAAATAAAAAGAAAGAAAAAAAAAAAGAAATACAAGCAAACACTTTGGAGAATCTGACACTTTAATTTTTTAAATTTTAACGAGAAAAGGTATATTTTCTTTTTCTTTTTCAATAGAGAAAGCTTAATGATGAGTATACAAAATAAAGAATTTTTTGTTGTAACAATTGATATTAAAAAATTCTTTGATACTATTCTCGTTCTAGTTCACTATTCTCTCTCAGTAAATATATTTGAAATGAAACAATAAAAAAATGGTTGAAAAATTACTAAAAAAAAAAAAAATGAATAGTAGTTTATCAATCAACTCCATTATCACCTTTATTATTTGCATTTATCATTCATTTTTTAAATATAAAAAATTAAACATTTAGTTCATCATGTTCAAATGTTTGCAGATAACTTGATTTTAATAATGGAAGTACCAATTTCGGAAATTGGCAAAAAATAATAAAAATTTATAAAATTATCCAAGGATTTGGAGTGAAATCAAACACTGATAAAATATTAAAATCATACAATTTATCCAGAATAAAATATTTGGAAATTTGATTTGAAAAAGAGAAATATTTATGCAAAAGAACTTTAAAAAAGGTAAAAGATAGATTTTAAAAAAATAAAGTTTATTTCGGCCAAAAAAAAAAAAAAGTTAATGTAGTAAAATTACATATGTGTTAATCAATATGTATTAGCCAATTATTTTATGGACTTATATTTTTATTCTACTCAAAAAGATTTTAACTCAATGAGATATTAGAATAATTTAAAAAAGTCACAAAATTTTTAAAAAAATTAAACCACACTCTCCAACAATAATTTCTAAAAATGAAGCAAAAAATGATAAGCCATGACCTCAATCTATAAAAGAAGATATAAACCCAAAAATAAATGAGAAATTCTGGGTTTTGGGTATATATCTCAGATAATATAAATTAAAAGTTTTCAAAAAAAAGAAAAGAAAATATTAATTGACAAATAGAAAACTTTGAATTATTAGATGTAAATCCAAATAATTTGAGATAAAATTTAATAATAAATGGTTCTTGATGGAAAGGACAAAAATATTTTAAAAATTATTAGATAGAATAATAATATCAATAAATGATTGTGTCGTAGGAATTTCGTAACGTGCCTTCAAGTGCCTAAGTTTTGTAGAATTCAAAATAATAGAGCAAAAAAAAGAGATTTTACTCCATTCTTTTAAATTCTGGAAAAGCGAACGGACAGTGCCTAGGCTTTTTTTAATTTTTGAAATAAAACGAAAATTTCAAAAATTTTCTTTTTATTTCAAAAATTAAACAAAACCTATCGGCTGTAAGTGGAAATTAAAAAAAAAAAAAAACCAAACAGCACAAATAGTAAAGTAATTTCCTCCCTTCAAAATAAAAAAAAAACTTTTTCAGAAATTTAACAATTTCAACTTTCTCATTTCAAGAATAATAAAACCAATTTCTTATATTTTTTTTACAACCATTGATACAGTAAAAATAAATTCTTTCTTACTTTTTTTAATTTTCATTTTCAAAATAGTTTTTATTGGGTAAATTATTGAAAATAATCATAAATTAAATATGAAATTAAAACTTTTCTTTTTAGAGTTTATTTGATGTGTATTGTATAAGTTTTTGGAATAATTTTATCTAGTCCTCGATTTTTTTTCAATTTTCTTTTATGAAGAAAATAAATATATTATTTTTTTTTTTTTTTGCAAACTATTTAAAATTAGAAAAGAATTTAGATTTTCAAAGAATTTCTATTATTTTTGTTTCAAAACAAATTGTAAATAATGAATTATTTCTAAAAAAACTACAAGATCAAAGAAATACTTTTTTTAAATTTTCAAATAAAATAAATGAAAACTAAATTGATTTGATTTATTTCTTATTACAAAGCATAACACAATATAAATTACATCTTTAATAAATTATATTATATTTCTAAAATCTCAGAAATTATAAAAAAAACACAAAAATTAAACAAATTATTTGAAAATTTTTATTATTTAAAAAAAAAAAAAAACAATTCTAATGGTAATTCTTTTCAAAAATTAAAATTATATATTTTTCTTTTCAAAAAACATTTTATTCATTATAATAGCGAATTTTCAAAATGGTTAAAAACAATAAACTTTTTAGATTTATTATTTGGTAATAAACAGCATTCTAAAATAATAGAAAGGAGTGGAAGAGTATTAAAATTTCTTGCCATGAATGGTGAATTTACAACAAATTATATAGATCTAATTTGGAAATCTCTTTATGGATTTCATCATTCCACCAACAAAATTTTACATAAAATAATAATTAAAATCTCAAAATATTTAAATAATGAGCTATTATTATATCTTTATTCAACAAAAATAGAAAAAATTAAAGAATGGGATCAAAGTAGTATTAAATTATTATCAGATTTTGGATTGTCTACAATTCATAAATTTCCAAATAGTATTGAAAAATTTTGGGATTTATTGATCGATAAGCAAAATAAAAATGATAATATTAAAATGGTTACTACTGTAATTTATAAGAACGATTACAACGATAATGATATTTTTGAAAATAATGATATTAATGAAATTAAAATCGAAATTGAAAATGAAAATGAAAATGAAAATGATATTGAAATTGAAAAAGAAGATCAAAATAAGAGTGAAGATAAAAATAAAAATGAAAATCAATTAAATGTTATTCTTTTAAAAAAATTTAGTACAATAATTTCAGGTTATTTCATGCCCAAAAAATTGAAAGTAGATTTAACAAATAGATGTTTACAATATTTTAAAGAATTTAAAAAAATTGAAAATGTAATTCCTGTATTTGGATCAATAATTTTTTCATACCATAATAATAAAACTTCTTATTTTAATCATGAAATTGATTCAGTACAAAGCATTTTAGAAACTTTAGAAAAAGACAATTCTATAATTTCTTTAATAATTTCTGAAATATGCAACTTTAAGAAACAATATAACATAGAAATAAATAAAATAAAGGACAATGAAAATATTTACATTAATAATAATAATGATGATGATGATAATAACAATAATAATGATAATAAACAAGAAGAAATCAAAAAGGAAAATGAAAATGAAAAAAACAAAGAAATCGAAAAAGAAAATGATCAAGAACAAAAGTTGAACAAAATAAAAAAAAAATATTTACAGGGGTTAAAAATTCGATTAAATTTTTTATCAGATTTATTTGATAGCTTTGATCAAGACTTTACAACTAGCAGAATATTTCTTTTAAAGCAAACACATATTGATAAATTATGGGAGTCTCTATTCGAGAACAATAACTTTCTTGAGCAAAAAAATTTATTTTTTAAATGGTTTTTAAATTTCCAAATACCAGATGAGATTTCGATGGATTTATTTTTTAAAATTGAACAATTAGATGTAACAAAAATGACTGTGCCTATTTTTGAATTTTATAAAAAATTAATTTATAAAGCAAATAGTATAAATTTCAAGATCGAAGGTACTTCAACTAGAAATTTTAGAGTCATTACTTTAGACCGTGATGAATTATTAGGAGAAGATCTTTTATGGGAAATTATTTTAAATTGTGAAAATGAAAATGTTATTAATTCCGCGATAAAATTTCTAATAAATCTGTACCATTTATCTGATGAATTAATTGATGATAATTTAGCAAATGTGAGGAACTTGTTAACTAAAAAAGCCATTGATTCTCTAATGGACAACTTCAATAATAATGATGATGAGATTAATAAAGAATTAAAATTAAATAGATCAATAGATATCCTAATAAATTTCATTGATTTGATTGAAAAAAATGTTTCGATTGAAGATTTACCATTTCAAAGGCATATCCATTCAATAAACTCAGAACCAATTCATCTTAAAATCACTGCAAAAATCGAGACAGCAATGACACCGAAAGATGGAGAAACAAAAATTTTTGAATGTAAATATAAAAAATCAAATTCAATTCAATTCGTCCGTTCAACTATAGCAAAGGAATTGGATTTTGATGAAGATTCATTATTTTATAATACTGAAGGCGACAAATTAAATTATAAAAATAAGGATAAAACAATAAACGAAGTCGATTTGAAGGATAACCAAGAAATAATGGTAATAGCAAATTATCCCATTCCATATATGGAAAATAATAATGAGAAATATGAGAAGGAGAAATTATTGAAAAGGGAATTGTTACCAAGTTTCATATTAAGTAAATATTCTGAAAAGTTATTTTCATTTTTAGAAAATAGTTCGTTACAGTTAATACAAAAAATTTGGGAATTGCTTTTAAAATTACCAACTGACGAAAAGCAATATTCGATAATATTCAATTTTTTTAATAATTCCAACAATGAAACGATCAATAATGATGATCAAAATGAAAGTAAAGAAATTAAATTAAGAAATCTTTTTAATTTAAAATCAATTTATAAATTATTGTATAATCTACAAATAATTTTAGGAATCATCCAATTGAAAAACAAAAAATCAAAATTGTGGATTAATGATTTTTTAACCAACAACGGGCTAAAAATTATAGTTTCACTGCAAATCGATATTATTAATTTTATTATTAACAAAAAAAACATTTTTGAAAATAAATTTATTTATTTAGATTGCTTAAATTTAATATTAAAATTAATTACGGTTTTAATCAATTTGAAATTAACATTAGCAAATAATACCAAAAGAAATTTAATTTTAAATTTAATGGATCTGATTAATGATTGTTCAATTGATAATAATGATAATTTAAAGCTAATTAATTCTCAAATTGCTTTACAATCTATCCAACTAATTAATATTTTAAATGCGCCAGAAATTATTTTAGAATATCAAAAAATGGATCAATGGTTAAAAAATACTTTGTTAACTACAATAAACGAAAATATCAGTCGTTCTATTTCTAATGAGTTTTTAAAGATTTTAAAATATACCAAAAATTTAAATTTCCATTCCTTTTTATTTAAAAAATTAATATTATTTTTCAAAAAAATTGAAAAAGATCAAAACAAATTAAAAAATAGATCAAAATTCTTTTTTTCCTTATTTTTGCCAATTTTACAAGAAAATTTAATTAATTTAACAAATGAAAACAATGAAATAATTATTAAAGAAATTTCAAATATTTTTTATTCATGTATTAAATTTATAAAAAATAAGCAAATTATTGAAAATTGGAATAATTTAAATCAAATAAATGATCAAACATTAATAGGAAGTATACAAATTTTAACAATATTAATTTCCTATTTAAATAATTCTAACTTAAATATTAACCAAATTATTACACATTTCAATAATAAAATAGAAAAAAATCCAGAGATCATAAAAAATGAAAAACATAAAAGCAAAGGGAATGTAAAAGAAAAGCAGAACGAAACAGAAAAAAAAGAAAATGAAGGAAAGAATGAAAATGAAAATGAAAATGAAAATCCAAATAAAAAAGATAATCAAGAAAAATATAAAATTGAAGAAAATTTGGTTGAATATTTATTAAATAACTGTTTATTCACTTTCTCAAAATCAAGTGCAAATTCCAAAAAAAAAAATTTATTACCAAAATGTAAATCTAATTTATCCCAAGATAAAACATATCAGCTATTAATTGAATTATCAAAATTGTCAAAAGAAAATTTTTTAAAAATTTTGAATCGAATCCTTTTTGAAATTAATAAAATTCCCAAAATCGATACCTGGTATTATAACTCTGAAGAAAATTTACGATCAAACCTTGGCTATGCTGGCTTAAGAAATTTTGGATCCACTTGCTATATGAATTCTTTATTACAACAATTATTTCAAATTCCCGATTTCAGAGATCTATTATTAAATATTAATGTTGATGAGAAAAAAAAAACAAAAGATAATATTTTTTATCAGATGCAATTGATCTTCGCAAACATGTTACATTCAAGAAAAAAAATCGTTAGCACAAGTGGCTTAATCGGTGCTTGGAGAGATTGGGAAGGGCAGCCATTAAACCCGAGAATTCAACAGGACGCTGGTGAGTTTTTATCGATGCTATTTGATAAACTTGAAACGGAATTAAATAATATGGAAAATAAAAATAATGAGAATGAGAATGAGAGCATTGGTAATAAAAGTAATTTTTTAAAAGAGTTATTTGGTGGTGAAACAGCGAATCAAATCATTGCAATAAATCACCCTGATGTGAAATCCGAAAGAATCGAAACCTTTTTTAATTTACAAGTTGACGTAACTGCAAATGGGAACCTAGAAGATTCCTTTGAAAAATATATTGAAGGGGAAAAATTAATTGGTGAAAATCAGTATTACTCTGAGCAATTAGAAAAAAAAATTGATGCCTTAAAGCGTTGCTGTTTAAGAAAATTGCCAAAAAATTTGATAATCAATTTAAAAAGATTCAAATATGATTTAATTAGGGGTAGAAGATTTAAAGTAAATGATAAATGTACTTTCCCAATGAAAATAAATTTAAAAAAATATACTCTTGAAGGAATCGAAGAATTGGAAAATCAAAAAAAAATGAAAAAGAATGAACAGAATGTAAATAAGAATCAAAATAAGAATAAAAATCAAACTGAAAAAAATAAAAACATTATTAATAAATATTATGATTATGAATTAGTTGGAATTATTCGACATACGGGATCTTCAGCATCGGGTCATTATATTTCATTTATCAAAGAAAGAGACAATGTTGATGAAAAAGATTCATGGCTAAAATTTGATGACAGGAATGTCGAAAAATTTAATTCGAAATTAATACCTGAACAATGCTTTGGTGGTAAATTAGATTGGCAAAATTCGAATTGGTATAATGATTCTAATAAAAAAAATTATTCGGCCTATATGCTATTTTATCAAAGAATTGATGTCAAACCCAGTAAAAAAATTTTTAAAAA
The DNA here is from genome assembly GCA_027625915.1 of Anaeramoeba flamelloides. NCBI lineage: Eukaryota > Anaeramoebidae > Anaeramoeba > Anaeramoeba flamelloides. Next base: position 1,766,072 of record JANTQA010000026.1, read on the forward strand.
AAATGATTTTCAATTAACCTTAAAAAAGCAAATTTGCCAAGAGAATTCTAATTTTTTGTTATTACAATCCTTTTTTACTCAGAATTTTTTTAATTTTTTATTTAATTTATTAAATATTAAAGTAAATCAATTAACTACTGACACACATACATTTACTACCAATAATAAATATATTGATAATAAGAATGAGGATGAAGTTGAAAATGAAAATGGGAATGAGAAAGATAAAGAATTTATACAACTAAAAAGAAATGAGAGCGACGATGAAATGTTAATTAGTATTTTTGATCTAAGTATAAATTTTATTACTAATTTTTTATTCCATTCAACTCTGAAAAAAGATTTTTCGAAGTGGAGTAAATTATTAATTCAATTAATGGAAAAAAATAATAAATGCTGTATAAGTTTTTTTAATTATTGCTTGCTAGATAAAGATAATTGGATAAATAATATTTTTTATGATTGTCCAAATATTGAATTATGGGAACAATCACCTCAATTAATTATAAATGCTTTTAAAATTTTACTTGTCAACAATGATATCAGTAGTGGCAGTAATAGTAATAAAGTCATTCCAAATAACGAAATAGATTTAATGAAAATGGATCTTAATGAAATGAAAAAAAGAACATTATTATACGACGATATTGATTTTGCAAATCTTGAAAAAAATGCATTAAATGGAATTTATACTCAAATTACTCAAAAAATGGTAAATTTGCCAAAATTTAAACCAAAGTCTTTATCAATCCAATTTTTAAATAAAATAATTACTCTATTTCCTCCAACTTCAAAAGAAATTTCTAATTTACCCAGTTATCTATTTTTAATTTCCGAATTAATTTTAATTGGCCCTTTAATTAGGGAATATTTACTAAACATTAATTTTATATCCGCTTTAATTGATTGGTATCTCATTTTTGATTCGCCCTTGCGATCAAATACAAATAATAATGATCCTAATTATGGTAATAACTTTTTAATATTTGGTGGAATGATCATGAATACACCATTTCAATCAAATTATGACAACAATTATTTAATAAATAAGTTAGAAAATTTACCCATTGTTTTGTATAATTTATTAAAATTTATTAAAATTAATGATTATTTTCTCCCCTTTGAAATTCAAGAAGATAATACCGCTTTAAATGAGAAAATAAACATTATTAATAAATCTATCAACAAAACAAAAGATAAATTGAAACAATTGGAAAAAGATCTTAAAAATTTAAATGTTCAATTGGATGTTTCAAATGAAAAATTACAATATTATCATCATGAAATGAAAAAAATCCCAAAACCAACTTCTAATAAAAAAAGAAAAAAGTATATTAAAAGTGAAGAGAAAAGGGAGAATGAAGAGAAGAAAAAAGAAGAAGTTAATGAAAAAGGAAATGAAGGAAATGAAGGAAATGAAAATGAAAATGAAAAGGAAAAAGGAAATGAAAATGAAAATGAAAAAACAAAAACAGAAAAAGAGAACAAAGCAAACATAGAAATTGATCAAGAAGAAAATACAAAGAAAAAAGAAAAAGAAAAAAATTATGAAATTAAAAAAAAAAGGTATAAAATCCGAAAAAGAATGCAAAATTACAAAAATAAAAAAAATAGAATCAAATCAAAAATCAAAGCTTATGAAAGACATCAAACCAGAAAAAACACTAATGTAAAAAATTGGTTAAATACCATTGAAAAAATACAATTAGACATAGCAAATAATGATAAATTTTTAATTAGTTATAATCAAAATAATTTACTTACAAAACAAAATTTACATATATTTAAACTGGATCATTATTTATTATTAAAATCAAATTTTCTTAATAAATTAATTTCTGATGGTTTAAATATTCAAATCTCTGGAAAAATATTAAAACAGCTCTGTTTAAATAATATTTTATTATTTAAAAAAATAAGTAACAAAGTTATTCAAAAAATAATTGATTCCCAACAGCGAAATCTTTCAAAATACTTTGGTATTCTTAGAGAATTTTTATTAATTGAAGATCAGAATAATCAGAACCTTTGGGATAATTTTAATTGGCTAATTAATTATTTTGTCAATGAAATTCAAAAAAATTTACAAGAATATTCAATAATTACTAATTCATTAGAATTTATAAAAGATGTTATCAAAGAACAGCCACATATTTTGACTTGGTTTTCAAACAATAAACAATTATGGCTTTATGATTTTTTAATTGACAATGCATCTGATAAAGCCAGGGAAATTGCACTGCATATCATTAAACAAATAATTGGTGATTCAATAAAAGATATTAATAAGTCGACAATAGCCAAATATAATAAAAAGATTCAAAGAGAAAAAGAGTTGAAAAAAGAAAAAATAAGAAAAATGGAAATAGATAAAAAGGAAGAAGAAAAAAAACAAAAGGAAAAGGAAAAGGAAAAGGAAAAAGAAGAAAAAAAGGAAAATGGAAAAGAAAAAGAAGAAGTTAATGAAAAAGAAAAGGAAAAAGATATAGATCTTGAAAAAGATAATGAAAAAGATAATGAAATTAAAAATGAAAATGGAATTAAAAAGGAAGAGAAAGAAGAAAAAATTGAAGAAGAAATGCAAACAGATAAAAAGAAAGAAGAAAAAAAACGAAATGGGAAAGAAAGGGAAGCGGAAAATGAAGCTTTAGTGATTTTCAAGATTTTATTAAAATTTTTATCAAAAATTTTTTATGATAATATTTATCAAGATATTGATCAAGAAGAAGAAGAATCTTTTTCTTCTGTGAGAACAGCAAATTTTTTCAAATTCCAACAATATTTTCTTTGTTTACAATACTATTTTGAAAAAAAGCCAATACTCATAGCAGAATTTTATAAAAAATTTGAATATTTTTGGCAAATATTATTAGCCATAAATGAAAAAAGACTTCGTAAAGATAACAATTTTCAAAATGCAATTCTTTTATTAAAAACATGTTTGATTAACACCAAATCAACCAAAAGTTCCAAGGGAAACTATGGTTACAAAATTATGAAAAATATACTAACTTCAAAAGAAAGATCAAAAGAATTAATAAATTTCTTTATTAGAGTTGAATATATTGATGACAATTACACGATCTTTGAAAATACTTGTTTAAATTGGTTTCAAATTCTTAATTTGTTACTCAGTAAATCAAAAAAATTTGAAAATATTTTCAAAACTTCTAAAAATTTGAAATATATTATTGGTAAAATCTTGATTGGCACAAGAGAAAAAAATAATTGTTCAAAAATTATTATTCAATGGATCAAAAAATTTTCTAAGAATCATCATTCTTTTAGAAAAAGGGTTCAAAATATATTGTTTGAATCAAAATACTATTATGCGCCAGAGGGCGTTATACTTGAATTGCTTGGTTATATAATAATCGACGATCAGGATAAAAAAAACATGTGTGTCCATAATTACCATGAGAACTTAACAAAAATTTTTTTACAAAAAATACAATATTTACAAACCGATTTAATTTATCATTCGGAATCAAAAGAAAAAAAAATTAAGGAGAAAATTGATGAAATAACACAATATTTTACAAAATTAAATCTAGTTATAGATTGGTTACAAAATCAAGAATTAATTAAAAATAATGAGAAGGGGAGTGATAAAAATGAGAATAAAAATGAAAATGAAAATGAGAATGGGAATGAAAATGAAAATGAAAATGGAAATGAGAAACAAAATTACAATAAAAGCCTAAACAAAAATAAAAATAGAGAAAGAGAGACAATCGAATGGAAAACTAGAGACAAATTATTTGCACATTTAATAAACTTTGTTATCTTACTTTCGGAAAATTTACCAAACATTTCAATTTTATTCTTTAAATATGTAAAAGAAAACCTTTTTCATAGAATTTCCGATATTGGTATTCAAAAATCACTTTCATTATTATCTAAGGAATTTCAACTTATAATCAGTGATGATAATTATAATAATTCAAGAAAAAATGTTTTCTGTTCTTCGATTTCATATTTTATGAAAATTAAAGAAAATCAATTTTTTATCATAAAAATTTTAAATAGAGGACTAAAAAGTGAGATCAATAAATCCCGGGTTAATGCGCTGAGATTTTGTTTAATTTATATGATAATGACACTCGACTCGATAGAATTTAATAACGTTCTAAATTTCCAATTTATAGAATGTATAAAAAAAAATCCAAATGAAATTAAAGAATTATCCAAAAAATCCGAGCCTGAAAAATATTTAATTAAGACATTAACTTTTTTAAATCGTGAAAATATACAAAATGTTTGGACCCAGTTATGTTCTTTCCTTTCAGTTTATTTACAACAAATGGATGCACTGTCTTTCATCACTAATGTTTTCCAACCAGTTTTAAATAATCATATTCTTATTGCAAAGAAGCCTTCACAAGAATTGCAATCAAGATTGATTGCAATACACACTATTTTACAATTTGAAAATTTTAAAATTCTTTTAATTACCTCAATTGAAAATTTAATGGAAAAACTAATACAGTTCCAAGATCATTCAAATCGTTGGCAAAATTCACACAATATTAACCAGTTAATAGAGCAAATAATCGGAAGGTTATTGGGTTAATATTGATTGTTTGATTAATAAAATAATAAAATCCTTTTTTTTTTTTTTTTTTTTTTTTTTAAATTATTTGGAATATTTTAAATTTATTAATTTAAAATTGTTGTATTTGTTGATAAAAATTAAAACCTAAATTACTTTTTGAAAGAGATATGAATAGATTTACTGATACTGATTTTACTGAATGGTGCTACAAAGAAAACAGTATTGTTTACCTATCTAGTAAATTATTATTTGTATAATACTCGAACGAAAAAAAATAATAATATAGTTGATTTCAAATCAAATTAAGGTGAATTTTTTCGAGCATCTTGAAATTGAAAAATAATATTATAAAAATAATAATACTATTTAAAAAAACAATTACAACATGTTATAAATGTTGTAAAGGTGTTATAAACTTTTAAAAATTTATAAAATTTTATAATAACAACTTTTATAACATTTATGTTTGTTATAAAATGTGTTATAAAAATTTGTAACATGTGATAAACTTGTTTTAATAATATTTTTTAAATAAATAGAGAAAAAATTCATCATATAAAGGGAAATTTCGTTATAAAAATGTTATATAGATTTGATATTTTTTTTTTTTTTTATTAAGTTCATAAAACCAAACTTATTTTAGAATATTATCTTCAGAAATGAATTATTAACTTTTTAAAAAGCTTGATCCATTTTTCTCATTTTTGAAAAAGTTCAAAATTCTATATATTACTGTTTTATTTCAAAAAAAAATTATTTTCAACCAAAAAGAAAGAAATTATATTATTTGTGTATAGAAAGTGTACAAAAATGGTTATTAAAATTACATGTTTTGAAATGACTTGATACTCAAAATAAGAAGAATTCAATAATTGTTTTTATGTAAAAAAAAAATAATTTCTTTTTTTTTTATTTTTTTATTATTGAAAAGGTGGAAATTCCACTCTGGGTAAACGAATATTTAAATTTCCTTTCACAAATTTAAGTGTAATGTTTTAGATTCCATAACTGAAAAAAAAAAAAAAATTATTGTTAAACTGAACAAAATATAAGTACTTGATTTGGTTTCATTTTATTTTTTGTTAATCAAAAAAAAATAGAGAAAAACAGCAATGTCTTTAAGAAAAAAATTTAGCCTCCAAAATACTTTTATTATAACTGAAAAATTCAACTTGGAATGAAAATATAAATTTATTCATTTGATTGTTATTAATTAATAATTAATAACTGAATCATAATTATTCCAGTGAATATATAATATACCCAAAGTTTTAGAAGTATCAATCAATTTTTCTATTATTTCTCTATTTGTATATATGTGTTGTTTATTGCCTTTTTGTTTTCCAGTATGATCCCTTTTACAAAATGAAAATTATAAATATTTATCTATTTTTTTGAAGGTATAAATTATAGTTATAATACGACAAATAATTTCACAGATTCGGAGATTGGATGAAATATGGCCATATATTTAACATTTTTTATTTTTTAAAAGGGAAAATATTGAAAGGTATGATGAGAAAACTTAGGTATGAACTATAGAGTATATTTTTGACGATTCTTTCCTAAGTTTGTTCTTTTTTTAAAAAAATGGGTAAAATCGACAAATACTTTTAATATTATTAGGATGGAAATTTTATCAAATTTTTCTTTTTTTTTATGGTTGGTAATTGAACAATTAAAACTGTTTCATTTAATAATTTTATTTCAAAAAAAAAAAAATAATAACTTTTCTCAGACAACGTATTTAAATAATAACAGTCGGTTATCAATAGAGTATTTAAAAAAAAATTACTTCATCTTTTAAATTTAAAAATATTTAATTGATTGTTGTAATTAAAATAAAAAGATCTGTTTTTTGGGATCTTTAAAGTATTATTTCCAGTATAAAAGCAAAAAATGGACATTTTTTTGCCATTTTTTTAAATTGGTTTGTTTGAAATATCTTTGAGTTAATAGTTGAACCAAGTATTTGGCTAGGTTTGAATAGTAATATTTTTTACATTTCGGGCAACGCTTTATTTATGGGGTTTTTGAAAAGGGAGATTGAAAAAAAAATGACCATTTTTTGCTTTTATATGGTGCTATTGCTTTAAAAATTAAATGATTGAATTATTTTTATTGTATTTTTCAAATAAGGTTAAAAGTTCAATGTTATTTATTAAGTTGGGATCTAGTAAATTAATAATAGTGGAGTGCTAATTAAGAAACTAGTTACTCTTATTTATTTATTTTTTCCATAGGTTATAGAGTGGTTATTTCACGAGGATACAATTAAATACTGATATAGGAAACTTGATTTATCAGCTTTAGAGAGATGAGTTATAATTTTTCAAAAATAAATTTCATTTTCTCCAATGAAATTTTCAGTCAAATGATCTGATCCTATTTTGTTTGTATTTTTGGATCAAATTAGAAAAAGAAATATTTACCAAAGAATTTAATTTTGATGAAATCTCACTATTAGTCATTTCTGTAGTCCGTATGAACAAATAACCTTGAACTTTTAATCTTATTTTAAAAATCGAAAAAAAAAAATCAAATATTGTATCCTTGAAGATCTGAAACATTATATTTTATTCACAAAAATTCTTTTAATTTCTTGAAATTTAAAAGATTAAAAAATATTCTTTTTCAAATACTTAAGAGTATAAACAACAAACTGTTAGTATTAAAATCGGTTATTTGATAATATCTATTATTTTTTATTTAGAATTTTTATTTTAATAAATTTTTGTTTCAAAATCTTGAAAAAAAAATGAGAAATAATTGTAAATTCTATTGATACATTTAATCTTAGGTTATTATTAACTTGCTGGGGGGGGGGTAATATTGGGTTATTAATTATTGATTAACAAAAAATCAAATTAAAAAGTATTTCTTTAGATTATAAGTTATATTTTCCAGATTTTAAAAAAGTATTTTGGAAGAATTTTTAATTTTATTCGATTGTTTGATTTTTTTTCTTGTATTTTTTTTAATTCAATAAAAAGAAAAAATTGAATTGAACTGTTCTTTGAATTAAAAAATTATATTTTTTTCAAGTTTAAAATAAATATTGTAATTTTTTAGAAATTAAGTAGATTTTTTCTTCTGGGTTATTTAAAAACTGATGGGTTTTATTTTTAAAGTGTATTTTTGTACACTTTATTTTACAGACGATATGATTACTTTCTTTTTTTCAATAGAAAATATTTTTTTTTAAACAATTTGTTAAAATGTTGAATTTTGAACTTTTCAAAAATGAGAAAAATGGTTTAGACAATTATAAACTAGAGTTAATTTCGGAAAATAGCATTAAAGGTTAGTTTGATTTTGTCGTAATCAGATTTGAATTTCATTTTTCAATTTCTGGATAGAGCAGTGAAAAAAATACCGGACCTGAAAAAAATCCCTGACAAGATTTTTAATTGTGAATATTAGTAAAATTATTGTGTAATTTCATTTATTTACAACTAAATTCCTTTTTTTAAGAATCCAACTTTTTCAATTATAACTCCCCCACTTATTAGAATGATGATTGATGAAATCACACTTGTTCAAAACACCATTTAATCAATCAAAAAACAAGAAGAAAAATTATCATTTTCCAGACTCTAGTAAACCTCAATAAAACTCGATTGTTTTTCAAAAAAAGTTGATCAACATTAGGCTATCAAACAATTACTCGAGTATTCTAGAGACACCTTACTTTGATGGACTTTAGGTAGGTTTATTACTAATCTCATAAAAAAATTGGTTATTTATAATAAGGATTTGATTGAAATTATACAAAAATTTTACTAATAATCACAATTAAAAATCTTGTCGGGATTTTTTTCATGTCCGGTGTATAATTTCCCAACTATACGGTAAAATTTTTTAAATTTACCATTAAATTAACGAAAAGATTTTTTTAGTTGACAAGTCCCTTAAATAAAATTGTTTTATCCAATTTTTCTTTGGGTTTTCTAGATTAAAAAAATCAAACTAAAAGTATCAACTCTTTTTATTAAAAACTTGTGGAAAAAAAAAAAAAGTCTTTTAAAAATGATAATTTATTTCTCCTAAGTTTATAAAGAGGTTTGTTTATCAAGTTTAATTTCATCTTTCGAACAGGTGTTATCTAGAAACCTTATTTATTTAAGTGTTGGGCGGTTAATAAAATCGATTTAATATTTGTACTGAGATGTTCAAAAATTTCGAAAAGTTTTTATCCCAATAAATCTTATCCAAATTACTAAAAAATATTAAAAAATGTTGTATTTTGTTTTTTTAGAAAAAAAATCATCAAATAAACTATTTTTTTTTACCATAGTAGTATTAATAACCCTGAAATGGTCTAAAATACAAATAGTTCAGAAATTTTAAAAAAAAATTATTTATTCATAATATTTTTGTTCTTGTCAGGTTTAACAATTCTGAAACCCAGTGCTTTTACCAACTATTTGTTGTGCTATTTTAATCTAATCACCAAAAAATTCCAATTACTGGTATTTGAATTACAAATGGGAAAAATTTTTACTTCATTTTCATTTTCCTTTTTTCTTTTGGAGTTTTTAACGAAACAACCTTCTTCGTTTTGAACTTTCTTTAGGAAAGAAAAATTTGAAAATCAAACAAAAATATTTTCCCATTTGTAATTTAAATAACAGTAACATGAGCCAAAATTTTGATAAATAAACATCATGAAATCAACAAAAACATTGATGAAAATGTAGGGGTGTTTCTTTTCTCTGAAAAGATATCAAAATATTGTAAAATAATTAAAAAAAAACAAACCTATTGGAATTAATTTGTAACTAATATAGTAATTAATTCCTTTTATCAAATAGTACTAAGCCAATGGTTTGATCCTTTTATTTCAGAAAGTTGACATTGTTCTAAAAATTAGTAGCATCGAATTTACCCTTCTTTATTAACCAAAAAAGATTGCAAATGTTCATATTTTGTAGAAATTTAAAAACTTTCAGAATTTTTCTACAAAACTCCTAAAATGAATTTTATTTTTTTACTTTCCAAATTCTCGTAAAACATATTTTTAGCCAGTGTATTTTTGAACTAAACATTATTACATTTGAAAGAAGAATAGTAAGAGGCTCTTGATTCACAAACTATTGAAATAAATTTCGAATTTGGATTGGAGAAAATAGTTGTTTTCTGAATTACAATATTTTGCAAGAAAAACATAAATTTCACACAGTTCAAGATTTCTGATACAACACTCTTTTAAGGAAAAAAAATATGGGTGGTAAGAAAAGTAAGATCAATAGAACATAAAAATCAGATAATTTCTAAAGATTCAAAAGGCGAAAAGATTTATAACTTGAAATTTTATTTGGAAGACAGTTACAAATTTTAATCTTATTAACCGTTTCTCTTTTTAGTATGATGTGATGTAAGTGACCAATGATTTTAACTTTCACTCATCAAATGAAAAAGATTTTCTAAATATTGTCGAACTGAAAGAAACAAACCCAAAGGTTGTCAACATCTTTGAAACAAGAAATCTTGATTTGTTAAAGATATTTTAATAATGAAATATTCTAAAATTGAAAAGATTCAATTCTTTTGTCCAAATTGAAATACTCTTTTATTTTTATGTCAAAAAACTAAAAAGAAGAAAATTTTGAATTGTCCAGTCGTTAAAAAAAAAGTATTCACGATTGATTGTAAAAATAAAGCCTTTCTTTTTTTCAACAAAACAACAAATATTTTTTTCCACAATTATCTTTTTTTTAGAGATCTAACCTGACCAGCTAATACAATGCTGAACATAGTATGGACACATTTTACTCTTTTCAAATACCAATAAAACCAAAAAAAATAATGAATGAGTAAATTAGTGTTTTCCAAATTAGATTGGAAAACTTTGCAGATTTTCAACCTTTTTTTCATTAATAAAAAATTTTCTTTCATCATCTTTTTTTAAATTTAAAGATAATGACGTAAATTTGAAAAAAAAAAAAACAATTGGTTAATAAGATTGAAAAATCCAACTGTGATCTTTGTGTGAACAAATCTCCGAAAAGAATCTTATTTGTAATAATTTTTAATTTTTTGGTACATTCAGTTTTGAATAAAAGTAAACCAAATAAAAAGTTTTGAAAAGAAAGAGAGGCAGCGTTTTCAAGCTAAAATAAAGAATATATTTCGTTTCCATTTCACATAATAACAATAATTTTTTTCATTTTTTTTTTTTTTTCACCTTCATGTTACGAAATTTAACCAGATTTGAAAGAACATTTACTGACAACTCAATAAAATTTGCTGTTAGGTGGCAAGTTTCTGGGCCTTTAACCGAAGAAATTGTTGCAAAAACAATCAAAAGAATATATTTACATCAACCAACTTTACAACGTAAGCCGATTATTGACACCGAAAATGACAAAGTGTACTTTGTTGAGTGCCCCTTTGAAGAGTCCTTTAGCCTTCAAGTCTTTGAGCTTAGCGAAGAAAACCCAGAATTTTGGGCTGACAAAACTGTTGAAATATTAGACTCTGTGAGAAACGATAAAAGCGACAAGCTGACAAGGGTACTTTTTTTCAAAAATCCTAATTCAGAAAATGGGCCTCATGAAATGAGCTGTGTTTTTGACCACCTTATGTTTGATGGCAGATCTAGTTTTAATATTGTTTCTGATTTTATGCGATTTGTTGTGCCAAAAAATAAGAAAAAAAACCAAAATGAAGAAGAAGAAGAAGAAGAAGAAATTGTGCCACTAGAACCAAAAGACTTTAATTTTACCGAACACTCGAAATGCACAAAAAGACAATTAGGAGAAACCAAATTTACTGGGTTCGATTTCAAAAAGCTGACACAAATCCTTGGCCCAAAGCCCGACCATCAACCATCACTGAAAGTGCCACCCAAATTCGAGGGTCAAAATAAATTCGGTTATATCGAAGGAAGCAAGCACGAAAGACTCCATTTTGTATTAGATGAAGAAACAACTTCAAAGTTGCTCAAAAAGTGTAAGCAATATTCCGTCAAGCCCTTTACGTTTTTAACAGATGTTATGTTTGCCTCTATGAACTCGTTTTGGAATGAAAACAAAGAATCAAAGATTCTTCCTGGTATATTTGTCGACACACGTTCGCATTATGAGCAACCCCTCGAGAATTGGTATATTGCTGCATCCTCTTGGCCTTCCGAACTTGAAGAAAGAGTCATCAATGGCGAGACGCTCTTTTGGGAATTAGCCAAAGCAATGCAAAAAGAAATTGATTTCCAAATAAACGAAGGATGCATTTTGCAAAACATCCTATACATGGCTGCATCAAAGGTCAGAAACTTTGGCATCCCCACATCCTCCGCAGTGAACAACTATGGCTGCTATGAAAAGCTTAACCACCCAACAGAAAACGGTGCCTTCACTTTGAATGATATCCACATAATGGGGCTATCCTACCCTCCTTTGCCAACAATCCAACTCAGTACTTATTCAGTAAAGGGCAAAATAAAACTCGTTCCTTTATTCTCGAGACAGGTTTACAAACAAGAAACAGTGATCAAATGGATGACAGAAAGCTATCTTGTCATGCTTAATAAAATTATTGACTCAAATAATGATCTGTCCTTCTCCCAATTAAATTAAAATTGAAAGTTATATTTTACTAGAAATAAAAAGTTTCTTTGGGAAATTTTCGAGTTAATTTTTTTTTAAAAATTAATTTTCAAAAATACTCATCATTTATTTTTATCTTTATTTTTCCTTTTTTATTTGTCTTTTTTGAATTTTATTTGATCACAAAGAAGGATACAATATTATTTATTTTGATTATTCAAGAATTAAGTACAGCTTTTCCAACTAGACAGTGAAAATTTATAAGACATGGTAATTGGTTGTCTATTATATAATTGTGTATTATGAAGAAGAAAATTCAATTTCGATCATAAAAAAAAATCCTCAATTTCTCATACTTCATTACTGTTATTTTGTTTGGAAAAATCAAGACAAAAATTAAATTTCAAAAGAAAAGAAATCACAGAAATCACAGAAATCCTAGAACTTGAAAATCTTTTTCGATCTTCGTTTTTTAATTGTAACAACCTGAGATTTAGAAAATTTTGGAAATTGAAGATCCTCATTCATGAAAGTTTTTTTATCAATTAGTTTGTAAATTTCCAAAGTAAACAAAAAATTGCGAACATAATTTTTTTTTCTTCTATTATAAATTTTATGGTTTATGATAAACTTTTATCACTATTTTAATGCTTGAAATACAGGATATAATTTCAGAATAGAAAACCAATTTCTATGTCTTATATATTTTTACTGAAGTGTTGGAACGGATCTCTCAACCCAGATATTTCCCTTAACACCCTGAATTGATACAAATTCCATCCAGTTTATAATAAAAGATAAGAAAGGATATTGATGAACTAATATATTGTTTTTCTTATTTATCTTAAATCCAGATTTGAATTATCATTAAAAGTCAAAATAGTTCAAACATAAATTGTTATGTTATTAATTGTTTTTTTTTTGATATTGGAAAAAAAAAAAAATAATAATTATTTACCTCAAAATTATCCTATATAAAGCTATTTGTTTGAGTCAACTGTTGTATGGACTAGAATTATTTAGTTTCACAAAAAAAGAATACGAAGAAATTGATATACTAATTAATCTCTATATTACAAAAATATTTAAAATTCAAAGATCTACTCCAGTCTTAGCGTATCGAAATGAAATCAACTTGTTACCCATTAAAACGATTGTAAACTTGAGAAAATGGAAATTTATCCAAAAACTTAACAAAATAAAATATAAAGAAATAGCAAAACTTATGAAATTTGACTATAATCCAAACAAAGAAATAAATATTTGGAAAACAAAAAATATTAATAAACTAAAAATTAAGATAAAAAAACAATACTTTAATATTTTAAAAAACAATCAAAGTTGGAAAATTAAAGAATATTATAAAATTATTAAAAATGAAAACTTTAACTTTAAAATAAAAAACCACCTCAAATTTAAATCCAGTACTACTTTTCTAAAATTTCGCACTTTTACGAACGGACTAAATAGATACTCATATGTCTTAAAAAAGAAATCAGAATATGATACATTTAAAAAATAAAGAAAAATGCAAAAAATGTGATTATTGTACTCAATATTATGAAAATATAAATCACTTTATTTGGTATTGTGAAAGATATATATTTATCAGAATCAAATGAAAAAAAAAAAAATAGCAAAAATTTTAGAAAAAAACTTATATAAAAATGTTATCCTTAGAAAGAATACTCAAAAGCTCCTTAATCTGGTTAATCAAAACTACGAAAAATTATTGTTCTAGTGAGAATTTTTCATCAAAACTCTTTTGGTTAGAAAACTTGTGGTATTGAAGAAAAAATGAAAATAAAAAAAATGAAAATAAAAACTCCTAAAATAGTAAGAAAATATACAAATTCGGGTACATAGCGCCCCACTCTTCGGAATCGTGGAATACCAATTTATTAATCACAGTTTGTGGAATCTTATTATTAATAATCTTTCTATCGGGTTTTTACCCCTCCTGTTTCAGGACGTGGATAATTTTTAATTTGGTCATGTAAATGATATAATATTTTTTTACTTTAATGTTTTAATTATTTTTCTTCTTCTATTTTTTTTTATTTAGTAAATTTTCTTTGATTACTCCTTTCTCAAAATAAATAAAAATAATAATTATTCATTTTTTGTTATTTTTCTTGAAATATTTTTATTTTTTTTTTTACTTTTTTAAAATAAAAAATTTTATAACAATATCAATATTCCAAAATACTGTTACATTGATTTATTAATAATAAAAATCAAAAAACATTTGCTAATTTGATGATAAAACAAATAAATTAAAAAAAAAACCATTAATGTGTAATTCTTTGTTTTTTCAGAAAAATTTTAATGTCTATTAAATAAAGAGAAAAATGAAATTTTTTATTTCTTTTTAGAATTAAAAGTTTAATATGAATAATTTTGAAAAAAAATGAAATGTATACAATCGACATTAATTAAAAAAACAAAACAAAAATGTAAATTTGGTTTCTTTTTGTTCATTAGAATTAAGCCCATGAAAACCGTTTTAATATATAAAGTAAGCGAAACTTCAAATTAAAAAAGAAACATAAAATAACATTTATCTATTATTCTAAAGATAATATAACAATATTTGAAACCAAGAAATTTTTTTTTCTTATTTTTCTTTTCGTTGTTAGAAAAATTTGAAAAAAAAATATTTATGAAAATTGAATTTGTCCATCTAAATTAATCTAAATACCAGTAAATAAAATTTAATTTATGACTTCTTATCAAATAAGATTGTTTATTTTATATCTAGATTTTAAAAAGTCAAAAATTAAAAAAAAAAAAATACAAAAAAAAATACTATTATTAATCTGACTGGAACTATTTTTCCGCTTATTTAAATTTAAAAAATTCTTTGTTGAAAAAACTTCCAAATTTTGACATGAAAAAAAATATTATTATTTTTTCTTTATTTAATTAATATTTTTATTTTTTTTTAAATTATTTATTATCAAATATATATATATATGTACATATATTAAAATGGAAATCAATACATAAAATAAATTTTCGATGTGGTGTCAAAATATATTACATAATGAATAAATTATATATTAAATTAATTAAGGCAATGTTGGAGTATAAAGATACAAAAAAACTTAAAAATTCAAGTAAAATAAAATATGTTTTACTCATTAAAAATAAGAATTTTTCATATTTAAACTATTCTTTTCATAACAAAATATTTTATTTTAATATTTTTTGTTTGAAAAATAATAAAATCACCAGAAATAAGAAAAAAAATTGATAAATCTTATAAAAAAGTTTTAAAAGTATTTTTTTAAATTAAGCTTTTTTGTTAAAATTTTAACCCACTTTAGAATCTTAATGAAATATTTCTTGAGGGTTTTATCCCATTTTCTTATCAAATTTTTTTTTCAATTTTTGAATTCAAATACATTTTTATGAATTTAGATGTTTTTATATATTTTTCTTCTTTCTTTCTGAATATGTTAAGGTTTACAATCCCCGAAACTGGAAAAAAAGATTATCTTGTATTGGGTGTGTCAACTTGTTATTTTGGTTCTTAGCTGATCGATCCACAACAAAGTTTGGATCCCATATGTAGTTGAAAAAGGCTATTTTTGTCATTTTTTTTTTTTTCCGAAATCCAGATTGATTAGTCTAAGATTAATTGATTGGAAGATATTTAATTAGTAATTGAGTTTTTTGTTTTCTATGTTGAAATTTTTATTTACGCTTTGTATTATTTGATGCTTGTAAAAAAATTTTTTTTTATTTACTCCTAACCCTGTAAAAGGAAAATGATAATTTCAATTGACAAACCAAAAATTAACACTTTCAGTTCAATACCTTCCAATCAATTAATCTTAGACTCATCAATCTGGATTTCGGAAAAAAAAAAAAATGACAAAAATAGCCTTTTTCAACTACCTATAGGATCCAAACTTAGTTGTGGATCGATCAGCTAAGAACCAAAATACAAAGTTGGCACACCCAATACAAGATAATTTTTTTTCCAGTTTCAGGGATTGTAAACCTTAAATTTAGATTTACTTTTTCTTTTGTTTTTCAAATATTTTTTTTTCTCATATTGATACTTTTTTTTTCAAATTTAAAAAATTTTGTTGTAATTATTTTGAATAAATGTATAGTTTTTTCTATTTAATTATTTGATAACTTAGTGTTTTTCTTTTTAAAGTATACATTTTTGATTGTTTCTTCACAGTCAACAAAATTCTTCATTTTTTTCAAAGAAATAAATTATTATTATTTTTTTATGAAATAATTTGAAATTATTATGAATTTTGAACTTATCAAAAAACCGGGGCCAGTCACTCAAATTTAAAAAAAAAATAATTCATTTCTGAAAATAGATCTAAAAAATTAATCTTGTTTTATGTTAATCATATTTTACTTTATATTTTAATTTCTTGATTTTAGTAATTTTTTTTTGAATTTTTTATTATATATAATTATTAGTTTACAAGTAATATAAAGTTGTGAAAAATTGGCTTTTTTATTAAAAGAGAAGAATTCCATTTTAATTTGATATGGGTTTATTACATAATACCATATTTAGTCCAAAGAAATTCTTTTTAATTCATTACAGCATATCATAACCCATAAAAATATTTTCATGATCTTTTCAAACTTTCAATCTAACAGTCTGGAAAATCTCAGTTTCATGAACTTTCATTTTTTTTCTAATTTAAAAAACTTGAAAGTTTATTGAAGCTCAAAAAGGATAAAAACAAATAATTTTTAAAAAAGATAAGATCTCAGATTTATTTGAAATTTTTAAAGGCATCCAAATTAAAAAAATTAATTATTTTAGAAACCTGGAATTCTTTTTATGAAAAGTCGAAACTCAACGAAACCTGTACAATTTACACCTTTTCAAAGTTTGGATTTAAAAAAAATTTCTTTGAAAGGTTTTGAATTTTCTATGATCTTCAAAGGGATTATTGTTTATCACACAGAAAAATTATATTAAATTATGTTGCTCTTGGGAGCAAGTCATATTAGTCAACATGGTTCAATGCTCCCCAAAAATTTATTAACTAGGCAGTGTTATTTTTTTATCTAATCGATGGAAATTTGTACTTGTAATTTTAAAAATCCAAAAAAATATTGAAAAAAATTTATTTTTGAAGAAAAATTTTTAGGATAAAACATCAATTTGTACAGTCTTCAAACTTTATAGTTGAAAGATATCTTTCCTAAATTTGTTTCAAAATGTAGATTATTATGTCAAACAATTCATTTTTTTGAAAATTTTATGTTGTGAACAGAAGAGATTCATTTTGTATAATTGTTTTCAAAAATGTTTTAAATATATTGATATTTTAATGAGCTTCCTAAAAAGGAAACTCAAAAATCAACATTCTTTGGGTTTTATACAGGTGATTACTGAGCTATTCTTTGAAATTAAAAAAATGAAACTAATAGTTACATTTTGCGGTTCTAAATATGACTTATTAAATAAGAGAATACTCTTATTATGATATCTATCTTCGATTTAGAAAAGCAATTAAAACAAAATTTTGAAAATTCCAATTTTTAATAGTGATCATTTATAAAAAATGTAAGAATTTATTATATAATAATCTACATTATATATTTTTTTTAAGAGCCGCAGATTTCGTTTAAACATAAACTTCTAATATTATTTGTACCTAATTATAATATGAATTAATGATAGAGGAATCTAGAATAACTTTAATCCTTAAGTTCATTAAAAATTTGAAATAATTTGAAATAATTATCCCAGGAAAAAATTTTCAAATCTTTTCAAATTGTAAAATGATTGTTAAGACTCTGATCATTTTGCATGGATTTGATCCATACCCAAGGACTGGCTTGATATCAAAAAAGGGTATTGTAGAATTATCCTTCTTGTGAATGATAAAATTCAAATAACAAAAAAAAAAAAAAAATGAGAGATCTTATTGGCTAAAAATTCAATCAAAAAAAAAGTTTAATGAATTTTCAAATTCAAAAAATAAAATTTTAAAAAAATAAATTGTTACTTTATTTATATTTCCAAAGTTCTAAATTTCTTCAATTTAAAACAAATCGTTTTCTAAAAGTACACAATCAATTTAGTACCATTTAATCTAATTTGTGGTTATTTTGTAAAATTATACATTTAAATATTTTAAGCATTTTGTAACTTACTTTTTATAAAAAATAACTCATCTGAGAAATAAAAAAAAAGATTCAAAAAAAAATCTTTAAGAGATCTCAAAAAGGGTCAAAGAGTAACACTTCGAAACCCACAAAGTTTGTTTTCAAGATTATATATTCACAACCATTCAAATTGGAAATTTAGTCTCGCTCTTTGGTATTTTTTTCTTAAAATGCACTCTTTTTCCATTTTTGGTTTTTGGAGATCTATCACCTTTCACATTTGGTTAGTTTTTGAATTGTTATTAAAAACTCATAAACAGTACAAAAGTGTTTTTTCTTTTTTGGAGAATTATTTTTAATACAAGGACTTGACCCTTAAAAGTTAAAATTTTCAATTATTTTTTACTTATTCTTCACTGATCACTGAAGATATATGAAACTTAAATTCCTCAAACTTGGAATAATGACTATTTCTAAAATCTACAAACCAATTTCACTTGAATGGAAAAAGCATTGCAATATAAAATCCAAAAAAATTCACTTTATCAAAAGTTTTCTATTATAAGCACAAATTTTGATGAAATTGAATATTCTTAAATTTTGGTTTTAGTTAATCTTTTGGATTTTATTTTGATTCTAAGAATCCAATTGTTTTGGACTGAGGTTTTTGGTTAAAAAATAAGGAAAAAATAGGTGATTTAGAAATAATCTAAAATGAGGACATTTATTACTGTTTTACAACAAAAATAGATTTCATATTTTTTTCCTATTTGAAAATTTTTTTCAGGAATGGTAACCAAAGTATGGTGAATTAAAAAATGTATTTTCTATATTTGCGCCCGTGTTACAGCATTCTTCGAGGAACCAAATGATTTTTTTCATTTTTTATTGTTTTTCAAAATGTATCGCTTAAGGTTTCGGAGAAAAATCGAACTCAAAAACTTGTTCAAGAAACTAACAAAAAAAAACATAAACAAGTGTTATGGAAGGGACAACTTAACAACAACTCAAATCTTATTAAAAAGCAGAAACCCAAGATTAAAAGATTTAAAAAAAATATTTTTGCTTGGATCCAAAGATCTCAGTCAAAAGCATAGCTTTCGACAGAAACCATTGAATATTCTTGTTCTCGGAAACACACCACTAAGAAAAGATTTGGTTTATTGCTTATTCGATAATTGTCCAACAAAAATTGTTCTTGATTCCTTATTTTTCCAATTTATTGACTTATTTATGCTTCTTCAAAAAGAATGCTATTTTGAAAATTTAATTGATTTTTTAAAATTGACTTTGGTGTATTGGTTTGAAAAAAAAAAAGAAAAACGACTGATGAAAATAAGTAAAGAAATAAAAAAAGAAAACACACAAGTAAAAGAAAAAGAAACAGAAAACAAACAAGAAAAAAAAAAACAAAAACAAAGAAAACACAATAGCATTTCTTTGATTTTGGATTGTTTAAATAATAAAGAAGATTTGATAACAATAAAGGAATTAATGAAAAAAAACGAAATTAGTCTTCACTACCATGACAAAAAAACTCGTTTAAATTTATTACACGCCCTAATTTTGTCGAACAAATGTGATAATTTAGAATTAAAAATGGAAATCATCAAAGAAATTGTTGATCAAAACAAAAGTAAAAAAATTTTAAATCAAAAAATCAATTGGGTGAATTATTCTGAATTACATTTGCTTTCGATGTGTCTGGTTACCCCCGACTTCGCAGTTGAATTAGCGAAACTGCTTCTAAAATCAGGATCAAATATTTGCATTGTTGATAATAATAATATTACTCCATTCTATTTACATTTACAACAAGAAAAAATTAATGAAAATTTAATTAGATTGTATCTTGAGTGTGTTGATGATATTAATAAATTAAACTTGAAAGAATTTACAAGCAACAATAATAATATAAATAACAATAATTATAATTTGTCTTTGAGGTGTGAGCAAAATAAAACTTTATTTCAACTATTTTGTCAGCATGAGTGCAATTCCATTGAATTATACAAATTGTTTATTCAAAAGGGCGTAAAGGCCAAAATTATTGAAAATAGCAATCCAACCCATTCCTTACTTAATATCGTATGTAGAAGGGCAAACCCCACCTTGGAAATCATCAAATTATTAAGAGAACACGGCGCTAATATCATTGATTCAAATTTGAGTCCAAAGCCATCTTTTCGTCAAACAACTTTAGTTATCCTTATAATGAATGAAAAATGCGGTGAAAAATATCAAATTATAAAATATTTTTTAAAGAATGGAGTTGATTTAAGCATTAAAACCAAAGACTCAAAATACAATATTCTCCATTATCTTTGCATAAGTTCCAATTTTCCTAAATTTGAGCAATGCCTCGAATTATTATTAAATAAGACAAAGGATTTGACAAATGACATTAATATAAACTCAGCTAATATTTCCTCAAAGACCCCTTTAAATTTTCTAATGAAATATTATACAAAAATTTCCGTTCCTTTTTTAGAAATGTTAATAAATGATTTTGGATGTGATCTTATTAATAATTACTCTCAAAAATACGGTTTCAAATATTATCCGTTAATGAGCTATTTCTTCAGAAATGATTTCAACCCAAAAATTGCTGATTTTTTTATCTCTCAGTTTGGTAACCATGATTTTTTATCCCAAATTTCTACCTTAAATACAAATATGTTCCATGTGCTTAGTAAGACAGTTTATATTAACCCAGATAAATTTATTTATCTTTATCAACGTTGCAATGTAAAATTAGATTTAAAATCAAAAAAAACAAACGAAACAGCTTTACATATTGTCTGTAGAAATACATCTTGTTCCACAGCTATTATTGGATTCTTTATACAAAATGGTTTAAATATTAACCAATTAAACCGATTTAAGAAAACACCTTTAAATATTTTTATTGCTTTCATAATCAATAAATTTATTGAATTTGTAGAATGGTGATATATATATATATCCTTTTTTCAAACAAAAGGGCACACCTCTAAAATCATCAATACTATTAAATTTGATTGTTAATAAGATAATTACTTATTGGTGATTTTCATTTTAACTATTCATTTTTCATTTTTTTATTTATGGATATTGAACGCTTGTAAAATGAAAAAACAAGATAAGAAGAAACCAATTTGGAAATAATTTGTCAGTATAAAAATGGAAACAGTTTAAGTATGATTTTCAATTAGCTAGATATAGAAATTAAGAAAGGCCATTTTTGGATTGATGTATGGAACCAAGAAAAAAGAAAATAAGGAAAAAAAAACAATTCCAACTAAATACCCAGATAAATTGTTGCTTTATCTTGGAAATTAGACTTTAAAGAACAAAAGTTGATGTGTAAAGAGTTATCAATAATATGTAAAGAACTTTTCCCCAATTCACCTTGTTCAAAAGTTTTTATTGATTTTATTATTTTTTTCCCAACAATTTACAAAACGAGATTTCTCATTTCAAATAAAAGGGCACACCAATTTTTAAAATATTTATTTCTAATTTTTATTGTTTGGTTTTAATGAGTTTTAAAGATTCAGTTTGAGTGTTTTTTTTATGTTTTAAAGCGTTTCTTATATTTTAGAATTATACTACAATTAATTTGATTCAATGATGAATAATTCTTCAAATATTTTGTGTTTTTTTTATTTGAAAAAGAGTTTATATATATACATTAGGGACTATTTCGCAAAAATATTTTTTTTCTAAAAAATTAACATTTTTTTTTTTGAGATTATGATTATTATTTATTAAATATTAGTTTCAGAAAAACCCTTTTTACAAAAGTAATTGTTTAGATATTCTTTCAAAATACACTCCAATCCAAAATTTTTAAAACATCAATATTGAATTTTTGAAAAAAAAATATTATTCAATCAATTCTCAAAGAAATATCAAATTAGAACACATTCAATAATTAAAATGAAAGATTGTTGATAAATTCCAATACTCACAAAACCAAAAATAAATAATTATCAATACTAATAAATTATCAGTGTGTCAAATTTTTGGAGATGGGCCAAACAAAAAAATACATTGATAAATTTATTTAAATTCTATCAACCATTATTGATCGATCAACTTATTAGAGATCATCAACTAAATTTATTTGAGTTCTTCTGTTTTGTAGAACTCAACTTTAACATAATATCAATCAAAGTAAAAAAATTTCCCAATCAACGAAATATGTTACGTAATTCAAAAAATAAAATGAGAATAAAATTCTCAAAGATGAAAAAATGATTTTCCTATTTTACAACAATCAAAATTATTTCCTATTTGAATGCTCCTTGTATTATTGTGATTCTTTGAACCCTGATAACTATGTGGAAAAATTTGAATTTTTGTTTATTTTTATAAGTATTTATATTCAATACCTTATGATTGTTATGCAAAAAATATTTAAAGGATAAGAAATATTGTTTTAACAAATTAATCTCACTAATGTCTTTAATATTTTTAATTGTTGAGCTATTTCTCAATAATATTATTTTTTTTTTAAATTTCTAAATGAAATTGTTCTCATTATTAATTTGAAAATTAACACTTTTCTAATTGAAATAAGGTTCAATTAAAGTTGACAAAAACAATTTTTTTGTCATTTAATTGCAAAATTATAGAAAAAAAACAAATTTTTTCGAACGAAAATAGTTAAAATACAAACTTCAAAGAAAAAAGAAAGATATTTTTTTTTTTTTTTTTAATGAAACATAGTCAATTACGGAATAAAAGAGCAAAGTAATTTAAAAGTATTTTATTTGTTATATTTTTTCTTTGATATTTGAAGTCAATATATTAGGAAATCACCGATACAAAATAGGAATATAAAATCAAATTTCCCTATTTCCAACTTCTTAAACATGCAATCTACTATATTTTGACTTGTTATAAATTATTTTTAATTTTTTAATTTTTATTTTTTTTCTTTTTCTTTTTGGTTATTGATAAGAAAATGAGGATAATTGAATCCATAAATTATTCATAAAAAACAAGTAAAATAAATTTTACAAAAAAATTAGCCTATAACATTTGAAAATTACTTTCCTTTTCAACACATTTTTTTTTTTTTTTTTTTTTTTGGTCAGTATTCCTCCTTTTTAAAACCAAACAAAAAAACCTTCATCTTCTCCAGTTGTTTTAGATCTGCTGAAAATTCAATTTAAAATCAATAAAATTGTAAAATTTTGACTATTTTTTTTTTGAATAATCTCTCGTGTGAAAAAAAAAAAATGAAAGATAATAAAATATAATTTTTTTTTGATTTACTTCGAAAAAAAAAATAACAAAAAAACTATTTTTTTTAAGGTGGAGAATGAAAACTCAATAAATTAATTAAAATTCTATTATTTGGGTTCTGAATGGGTCATTTTATTTTTAAAATAGATTTTATCATTTCAATAAATTAATAATTTTTTTTTAGTTAATTTTATTACGAAAAACTTACAAATATAAATAATTCGATGATGAACGAAATTCCAAAAATACCATTTAACAATTTGAATTTGTTAACATCAAAATTTTTCATAAGCTAAAACATAGTATTGGAGTGATTTATAATGAGGAGAGTAAGAAGGTTTTAGTTTCTTTTTGATATATGAACTTGAACATAGAATTTACAATAAAAAATATTCTGAATTTTCCCGATTTCCTCTTAATTAAAATTTCAAGAACAAAAATGATTAAAATAACAATTCAAGAAATTATAGAATAGTTTTAATTTTGGAAAATGCTTTGAAGGATTCGAAAAATAAGCATAAAAATAAATCTTGAATATATTTAAAGATAGAACAACCAAAAGATGTGTTAATGTTGGCTTTTTGTGGTCTTTCTAAATTAACTTTGATTGTGGTAAATTACTTAATAAAAAAGTATAATAAGAACTAAACTTTTTTTCTGTCAAAGGATCCCAAAAAAAATTTCCAAATATCAAATCATTTTTGATAAATGGGCGTTGTAGAATAATTAAGAAAGAAATAGAATAATTCTTATCAGAAAATAGTTGATATCTGTATCACGTAAATCTTATCAATCAATATATTTTCTAAAAATTTGAAAATCCCAAATTCTTATTTATGTGCATTTAAAAAAACAACAAGGTTAATTTTGATCTTCAATTGAAGATCCAAATAAAAATCCATTAGAAATAAATATATTTTCTCTACAATAGTTTTCACTATTTCAGTAACATTAGAATAACACCTATTTATCAAGTGGTTATCAGTATTTCAATAATTTTGTAAAAAAATTGTAAATCATTTAGATATCAAAAAAAAAAAAAAAAATGTAAAAAATTGATTTCAATTTTGAAATTTACAAAATTAAATTATTTTCTCCAAATATCCATTCAAAATCTTTTAAACACAAGTTATTAACGTATTACAGCTGGACCACTTTGACTGGAAAATAGTTTTGTTTCAAACAATATAAATAAAAAGTCTTTTTATTTTCTGTATTGTTTTTTCTTATTTTGTTTAATTATTTTAAGTCTCGACAAACCACCACCTTATTCTACACCGCTTCTTCCAATGATCACACATTATACCAAGTCTTTTACACAATAACAACGAAATCTCACCCACTGTCTAATTATGGGATTTCGAAGGTTATTTTCAATTGCTACTTTCTCTAAAATAACTGGCTATTTTATCACCCGGGATGTATAATAGAGATTATTTCGTCAAACATCGCAGAATAACTCTGTTTATTTTATTATTGTTTTTATTAGTTTTTTAGAATAACATTTTTTAAATTCTTTTCTGAGTTGTGTTAATTTTGTAATTCTGGTTGAGGAAATATTTGGGAATTTTTTTCTGTTTTTGTTATTATTTTGAAATAAGAAAGTGTTGTCTTTCAAAAATTTATATTTCCAAGCATTTCTAAAAGTATTATAAGAATAATCATCAAAGGAAATATATTTTAGGAAATAAAATTGAAAGCACAATATTTGATAATTCTTTTGTAGTCTTTCATTCAATTTGTGCCCAAATAATAGCCAATCGTATGAAATTGTTAAATACAGCATTTCTTGCGCACTTAGGGATTTATGTATTAGACCATCAGCCCATAACGAAATCCGTATTAGGGATATAAACAAAGGCGTGCGGTCCCAACCAGAGAGGCAATGGATATCTAAACCCGAATTCTTTGTAGGGTCTGATACCATTGAAAGCATCAATTTGAAATAATTTTGTGTCAATTTGATAATGTCCCAAGAACGGTAATTTTTCCAACACACTTTGCGAATTGGGATAAGGCTCTGAAGTTCCGGATCCATCTTTAAAGTTGTTGTATTTATCGGATCACTCCAATTGTAAATGATCCCTTTAGCATTATAATTCTTAACTGCAAACTCTTCAAAGAGCTCCACGCCTGGGTAGGGCAAAGAGTTAATTGAAAACCCACAGTAACGATTGTAACTGTCTGCCTTTTCGCTGCCTGAGATCTCAAAGCCAAATATCCTTTTCTTGTTTTCAACCATTAGATCTACAATATATTTGACCTTCCATATTTTTTTTAACAAACTAATATCTGCTAGCCTTAATAATGGAACTAATCCATCATTATAACTGCTTTTTAATGATTTCCTTTTAAGCATTTTCCGTTTCTTATTCATTTCCAAAATAATATTATTTGTTTGTGTTTGTGTTTTGGTTTGAGTCTTAGTTTTTGTTTCTGTTACAGACTCTTTTTTCTTTTTGTTTTTAATTTGATCCTTGTTTTTAATCTTTTGTGGAAGTGAATTCATACGAAGATCAGTTAAAATCTCTCCAACGCGGTTTCTTCGATTTAGGATTACTTCTGGTGTTTTTGATAAAGTGCTGCTTCGGCAAATAGATTTCCCATCCAAATTGATCACCTCAACCGGATAGCGCATTCGAAGACGGGAATCTCTTGACAAGATCAGTTTTGCGATTAATTGTTCATTCCATTTGATCAGAGAACTTTTGTTCTTGTTCTTGTTCTTGTTCTTGTTCTTGTTATTGTTATTGTTATTGTTATTGTTATTGTTGTTGAACTTATTGCTATTAGTTTTGTTCCTTTTGTTTTTATTTTTATTGGATGACTTGATAACTAACCTCTTTTTCGGAACAACATAGATTTCTTGGCCATAGGTCGAACAAAGACCATACTTTTTATTTTCTAAAACAAAAAAATCAAAATCTTTGCTGAAGAGATCTTTACATTTGTTTGTTGCACAATTACGATAATTTGTTTGACATTCACTCCTTTTTAAATTTTTATTCAAAATATAATTTTCAAACAATTCCAAAATATCCTTGTTTGTGATTATTTCCATACCTTTATTTTTATTTTTTAACAAATGAAATGATTATTGGAAAAGTGAAAAAAATGATCAAGGTTTTACAAAAATGATTTTTAGGGTTTTCGTGTTTTCCAATTAATAAATGAAAAGTTTCAGATTTAAGGGACTAGTCTCGATTATTTTTTTTCTGACCAATTTCTAAATAAGGGTTCCTGATCTTGAAATATGTTTAACTATTGTGGAAAAAAAGTGAAACACGGTTTTTAATTGGGAACATTACAGAAAATGAAAAGTAAAATCAAATAAAAAGAAGAAACCAATTAACTTCAAATAATAACCCAGTATATTATTTTCAATCAACCCAACAAATACAATTTAAATCTATTTTGATTTATGGAAATTGTATGTGTGGTTTTGGAGATCTCAAAAATAGTCAATTTTTTGAACAAATTTTTAATAATAGATCAATCAAAGAAAAACCCATACTAAAAGATAGTATTAAAAAAACTGTTATTGTGTTGAATACTTCATTTTGTCTTTATTTATTTATTTATTCTTTTTTTCATTGATCTTACTTTTAATTTTCAGTAATGTTCCCAATTAAAAACTGTGTTTCACTTTTTTTCCATGTTTCACTTTTTTTCCACAATGGTAATATTGAAAATAAATAGGGTTTTCAAATCTAAGTAATCCGCAAATAATTTTCTCAATCTCTATTAAGGATTATCTAAAAAAAGGCCACTATGGCCTGTATACCAGTTAAAACATCTCGGAAATGGATTCTTTATTTTATGATATCCAGAAGAATGATCAAATTTCAAATTTTTAGGAATTCGGTAAATTTGACATGATCAGTTTGTTTATTGTCAGTCTTTAAGTGAAAACCACAACCCAACCATGTTTGTTCTAACTCAATTTTTTCAAAGGCAGTGATATATTGGAAGACAATACTTCAATTAGAACTTTCATGGCTGGGTTGTGTACATTGAATTTATCGGAATGCAAATTTTTCTTTGTCATTTTATAAATAATTTAAAATGAAAAGGGGAAAAGTTAGAAGTGATTTATTTTTTATTTGCGATTCATTTTCATTATTTGTTTTTCTCAAATGTGAAAAAGATTTTTTTTTTTATTTTTTCATATTTTTATTTTTAGAATTTTTTTGATCTTATTTGTAAAAAAATTTATTAATGTGTTCTTTTCTATAAAAAAAAACACTTTTTTGTTGGTAACAATGAAATTAAATATCGTCAATTTCGCTTTAAAAAGAAAAAAAAAAATTTCTTTTTCATTTTTTTGAGGTTGCTAAAAATTAGGTGCACGGAAAAAAAGACAAAAGAATTTAAAAATTCAAAAAATGTTGTTGCCTTTGAAATTTTGCAAAAAAATTCTGGAAAATGGTGCATTTTAGGTTTCTGGTTAATTGAAAAGGATAAAGTGTCTAAAACTGTGATGTTTAAACCCACGTTACCCCCGAAATGGCCTTTTTTTAGATAGTCCTTAAATTTAGGTAAAAAAAAAAAAGTAAATTCGACTAGTCCTTTAGGGAATTACCTTCTACCAAGGAGAAGTCTAAGATTAAAGTAGATTGATATTGTGTATAATCACATTGATGAGCTCCTTGGTTGAAATGTCTCTAAAAAATCTATTAGTTAAGTAGTAATATTTGTTGATCTCGTCAATTAAAAATTATCCTATTTATGGTAAAAAATCAACAATTTCAGAATAAAAATCTGTAGTTGCCTCAAATTTAAAAAATGAATTATCAATTTTCAAACTTCCAAAGTTGGAAAAGGTCTTTCTTAAATTTTTCTTAAAATTTATTTTACTGTTGTTAAAATATAGTGTTCAGAAAAGTTTGATCTTTGTTTGAAAATAAAAATCATGTTTTTTTGTTATTAGAAGACGGATACATCAACCGATCATCGAACCCAACAATAAACCCTAATTAAACATGGTAATGGTTTTCTAAAGGTTCAATTATTTCAAAAGGAATTCTTAAAATAAAGGATCATATTGGAAAATATTTCTCAAAAAATAAAGTTAAAGATTGCTAAAATTTTTATCATCAATCAAAAATTTCAAAAAAATTGAGTAAATTATCAAAAATTTTCAATTAATTGCATTCCTAATTTCAATATTTTTTTGTGCCTTAAATTTAATTCAAAGTTTGTACCTTAAAAGTGGAACTGGCCTTATTTTTTTTTTTAATTAAATCGATTTTATAAAAAATGAATATGATAAAAATAGTTTAAGATTATAAACATAATATTTATTATATAATCAGTGTATTACAATAATTTCTTTTTAAAAATTATCAATAATATTAAAATGCTATCTTGAACATTTTTTTGTTAAGATTAATTTACTATTAAAATCTTTTCAGTTACACAATTAAAATATTACATGAATTCAAAATAAAGGAAACAAGACTGTCAATTGTTTTATGAAATATCGAACCAAAAATAATAAATGTCTTCGAATTAAGATTTTAAAAGTATAAAAAACAATAAAATCCAAAAATACATCCGATCTTTAAAAAGATAAACTTTTACAACTTAGTCTATTATCTATACAAACACTATATCTATGTTTTTTAAAATAAATATTTTTAAATTGTATACTTTTTTTATAATATTTCATACTTTTGTATATTTTTTTCACATTGTTTTATTTATTATTCATATTTTTATTAGAAATATTACTTAAATTTTTGGTTTTTGAAAAGGTTAAGTAAGAAAATTTCATTAAAAATTTACAAAAAATATAATTTTTTCTCTTTTTTATATAAATATTAATCCATAGATTTAGGATTTTAGATCAATCAGTTAAAGTTTTTCAGAAATTAAATAATCATTTTTTTTTCCATTTTTAAAAACCTTAAATCTGAGTAAGTGAATTGTAATTTTCTTGATGAATTCTGTAATGATCAAATAAATTAAAAAACTGAAAAAAATGACCAAAAGGCTTTAATACGTTCAAATTTATTGTAAACAAATTAATATAGAGAAATTGATCAAAAAAATGCATCAAATGCCATGAATGTGTATTTTACATTAAAAAACTCTCATCTTTTGAAAATTAACACTTTTTGTTTCTTATGTTCACAAAAATTAACAGTTCGTTGTATTAAAAAAAAAACAATTTATACCGAATTCTAATTTTCATAATATCTTTAAATTGCTCAATCTATTTTAAAATTATCTATTAGGAAGATACCTTTTTTGTAAAAATTTAGTTGTTTTGTAAACACATTTTTCCGGATAACAAATTTCAAACTCTTGACGTTATTCAAAAAAAGTTTGGATCTTGAAAAAATCATTTGATTTTCATTGAAGTTAGATCTTAAAAAATCATTAAGTAAACAATATTAACCAGATTGACTAAAACAAAATGTATAAATATAAGAATTATGAATTGGTGTATTTTAATAAACTATTTTTCAGTCAAAGGGGCCCAGTTGTAATGGTTAAATACATGTGGATAAAGGATTTGCATAGATATTAGAAGAAAAATTTTATTTTGGAAATTTACCAAATTTGAATAATTTTTTTTACATTTTCGCTTATTTTTTTTTTTTATTTGATTTTTTTTTTAAAATGTAATTCAGTTGCCAAATTTTTTTTATTGCAAGATCAATAGCCACTTGGTAAATGTGTGCTATTCTAAGGTTATTGAAACGATGAAAATGATTGTTGAGAAATCATATTGATTTCTATTGGAATTCTATTTGTCCTATTATAATGATATTTGTTTAATACATGTGGAAATTTTTTACTTCATTTTCATTTCCTTTTTCAAATAGAGACTACAAATACCAACAAACTTTGTTTGGGGACTTGATTTCTAAAAGAAAAGTATGTAAAATAAAGTGAAAATGTTTTCTTATTTATTATTCAAATACCAATAGAAGTTCAAAACGAACATTCTTGTTTTTCTCAATGGGGCCCTAAGAATTTGAGTTTTTAAATTTTTTAAGAAAATTTATTGATTAATTAATTATCTTACCGACAGATATCAACAATTCTTTAATGTGTATATTATTCTGTTTATTTCTTATTTGTTCTTCAAAGGTCAATTATATAAAATAATTGATATTTGGAAAAAATTTGGGCCCTTTGGCTGAAACCTAGTTTATTTTGTAGCGTAGAACAACTTGTTCTTTTCCACAAAAAAAAAAAAAAACATTAGAATTAAAAAAAGAAAATCTGAAAATTTATTTTTTAATTACCAAGAAAAGTCAAGAAAAACTTAGTAACTCATATAAAAAACTCTCTCTCTCTCTTTTTTAATTGTTTATAGCCGCGATTGAATCATGGCCTATTGTCGATGTAACCATCTTTTTTTAGTTTGTCAATTATATTTTCTTCAAGAATATAAATATTAAATTTTTTTTATAAAACCAAATTAAAGTCTCTAAGATTTCACAAATTAACATGAAAACTATTAGTATAATTTATTTGAACTGGAAAATATTTGTTATCTATTAAAACTATTAAAATCAAAAGTGCATTGTAATGAATTTTGTTGTGTTATAACCTATATATAAAATAAGGTTTTTTATATTTAATATCTGAATTTGAGAAAATTATTTCCCAAATTACAAAAAAATTTTAAAAATAAAACATTTAAAGAGTATTTTTATATTTGAATGGTGTTTATTTCAATTGGCTTTTTTCTTTTTTGGAATTTAAAAAAAAAAAAATACAATTAAATTCCATTAACACTTTTATTTGTTACTGGTTCCTTAAATATTGAAAAAAAAATTCAAAATTCATAAATATTAATTTTTAGAAATAAGAATTCTTTTGCGAAAATATTTTTTGAAAAAACAAAAGAAAATACAATAATTATTCTTAAAATAAAAAGAAAAAAAAAAAAAAAAAAAAAGGGAAAAAAAAAGAAAACGAAAAAGTTTAAGAAACAAGGAAAGGGAAAATAAAAAAATGAAGAATTACAAAAAAAATAAACATTTAATCTTTAATATTCATTTGTTTACAATGTGTAAATTTGTGTTCAATTAAAGTCCCAAAGCGATGAATTTTTTGGAAATGTTTCTTACAAAAAGACACTTTACAATCTAAACAATAGCAAGAAGCAATTTTATTACATTGTACACAAGTTTGTGAATTTACTAATTCTTTATTATCATCATTATTATCATTTTCATTATCATTATTATTTTCATCATCATTATTATCATCATTCTTATTAATTGATTGTTCATTAATATTACCATAATCATTAATGTTCTTATCAAGCAATCTCTTTGAATCATTTTCATTAACGGTTTCTAAAGAAGATGAGTTTTTTTTGGTATTTGAAAGATTATTAATTTTTGTTTCTTTTTTTATTAAATTTGTATTTAATTTGGAATTAGATTTTGATTTGGAATTGTGATTATTATCATCATCAGTACCACCACCACCACCACCACCATCATCATCATCATCATTATTATTAATAATTGATCGTTCATTGCTATTATTAATGTTATTAGTCTTGGAATTAGTTTCTACGTCTGTGTTTTTTAATTTTGGATTTGAAGAAGAAGATGATGATGAGGATGAATAATTTGATGCTGAAGATGATGATGAAGACAAACTTAAATTTTCTTCTGGGTATGAATCTGAATCATCCATCGACTCATTTTTCTTGTCTAGATCTAAATTAACCTCGTCTATACCATCATCATTATCATCGATAATATCGCCATAATTAATACCATTTATTTGGTTATCTTCAGCAAACTTTGGGTTTAAATCGATGACCGTTTCAAAATCATTGGTTGCCTTCTCAAGATCTGAAATTTTTTCATAGGTGAGCCCTCTAATCCAAAAAATCCTAAAATTGGTTTTCATTGCCTTTAAATATCTCGAAAAATGCTTTATTGCTCTTTGGTAATCCCCGCTTACATAGTACAGGCAACCCTTTACGAGTGCTAGTTTTGTTCCTACAATTCCAAGATCTATAATTTCTTGGAATTCCTTTTTGGCGATTTCGTTTTTCCCCTTTAATAGGAATTTGATTGCCTTTAATATTAAGCTGTTAATCGTCAATAGCGTTTCGATCTGGAAAATGAGGTTCTGCTTATAAATTTGGTTACCGTCTAGGCATATTTCTTCAAGGGTGTAATTCACCTTTAAAGTATTAATAATGTATTTTAAAGATTTGTTTGTGAGCTTATTGCCGTTTAAAACCAATTTATTTATCGCTATGTTTGATTCCAAGCCTTCCATTAGGCATTTCAAGCCCGTGTCTTTAATATTGTTGCCCATCAAGCCCAATTTTGAAAGGCAGCAGTCGGTTTTCAGGGCTTTGGATATATAGGAGATGCCCAGCGTGGTGATTTTGTTGCCAGATAGCCCGATTTTCCTGAGGCTTGAATTTAAGACCAATCCCTTGCATAAATGCTTTGCACCTACTTTGCCAATGTTGTTCCATTCCAAATGAATTATTTGCACAGAATTGTTCACAATAAGCGCATTACTTAGATACTTCATGGAAATCGATTCGATTTTGTTGTCCATTAATGAAATTTTGTTTAAAGTGCAGTTCTTCTTAAGCATCGAACAAAAATTCTTCATCCCAGAATCGTTAATTTTGTTTTTGTTCAGCAGCAGGACTTTAATTGATTCATTTGTTCTCAGGCTATTGGATAAATATGAAAGCCCCTCGCTTTTGATTTGATTTCCAGACAAGCCCAAAACTTTAATGCTATTGTTTTCGTCAATGGCCTGGGAAAGTATTTTCATTCCCTCGGCGCCTATTTTGTTATTGTTTAAGTGCAATTCGGTCAACGACGCATTTTTTAAAAAGAGTGCCTTCAGGCTATGTGCAGAATCGTCTCCGATCCGATTGTCGTTTAATGACAGCACCTTGAGAGCACATTGGGAATTGTTAATGATCGATTCTATAAGAAAATTGACGCCCTCAGTCTTGATTTGGTTGCTATTCAATTTCAATTTCCGCAGTGTCGTGTTACTGGACAGGCACCCCGCTATCGATTTCGCGCCTTCGGTGCCGATTTTGTTCTCGCTCAATTGCAATTCCTTGATTAACTTATTGCCCCTGAGCGCCTCAGCGATCAATTTGGCGCCCTTGTTGCCTATTTTGTTATCGTTGAGGCTCAGTTCTTGCAAACTTTTATTTTTCATCAACAGGCCCGAGATGAATTTCGCGCCCTCGTCGTCAATCCTGTTTTTCTCGAGGGAGATCTCCTTGATTGTCGTGTTCTCGATGAGCGCAACAGACAGCAACCTCAAGTCCTTGCTCGAGATCTGGTTGCCCTCCAGCGCCAGGAATTGTAAGCTTCGGTTCACCCTCAAGGTGCGCGAGAGCTCCTCAACGCCCTGGTTGGTGATCGGGTTTTCGTTGAAATATAACTCCTCCAGGATTTTGTTTGCCGTTAACGCCCTCGAAATGAAGGACAGGCCCTCCGAGCCGATCTCGTTCCCATTTAATTTTAATAAAATCAGTGACTGGTTTTTTCGCAGCCCCTGAGACAAATATTTCGCGCCCTTGTTGCCGATTTGGTTGAAATTTAAAGTCATTTTTTTTATCGCATGGTTTTGCTCCAAGAAGATCGACAGCATTTTCATCGCTCGGTCGTTCAATGGCTTCTTCGAGAGGTTCAAGCTTGTAATGCTCTTGTTCGTTCGGAGGTACTTGAATAACGTAATTAATTGTTCTTCAGTAAACGCCGTGGAACTGAGATTTATACTTGTCAATGTTGGATCATTTGTTTTTATTCGACGAAGCAAATTATTAAGTGAGTCGTTGTTCATACAATAATTTGAAGGACAAAGGTTTTGGTTTTTTTTTTTGTTAGTTGAGTTATTTTTTTTTTTGATGAGTCCGTTTTTTTTTTTTATTGTTTTTTTTGTTTTGATAAAAAGAAAAAGGGTTGACGTTTCTTCTGAAAAAGAAATTGTTAACAATTTTTTAGGATTTGGAAAATTGTTTGTTTTGTTGATCAGTTGAAAAAATTAATCGCTACCAATAGTGGGGAAAAAGATAAAAAATAAGAGTCCTTTTTGAAATCTTTAATTTGGTGTAATTATCTCTGAAAAGAGAATTTTCTGATTGGGAAATTGTTTTTGATTCTTTTAAAGGAACTTGGTGTGTATTAATTGAAGAATGGAAATGTTTTTCATTTGAAGAATAATTGTTGAATCTTTTTAGATATGGAAATGTGAAAAAAATTTAAAATATTTTTTTTTTTTTTTCAATCTCCAAAGATCGAGTACCAAGGTTTGTAAAATAGAAACAGGTTCATTCTGTTTTTGTAAACGGTAATAGGTTTATTTGGAATTTAATTCTTCTTGGATTGTAGTCTGTGATTTAAAATTTAAAGGGTATAAAATTCAAAGCCAATTTCCCTTTTTTTAAAATTTTTACCTTTTTTTGGGATTCTTGTTTTCTAATCAATACCAACTCAGGACACAAAAAATTGGAAAATTGTTTTATAGAATAACCAAATTTCAATCATTTTGTCTCAAAGTTTATTTATAAGAAAAGTTGGAAAATATTGAAATTTTTTCTAATTTCTTTTGATAATGCTCATTTTGGAGAAAATTTTCAAGAAGACCGATCTTTTTTCAGATTGAAAATTCCATAGATCAGAAAAATGAAAATTAAAGGAGAGATCCAAATATTAGAGTTAAAACCAAAATTGAAAAAATTTCTTTTACTTATTTCATGTATTTTAACTACTCAATCATTTGGGCAATTAGATTAAATTTTAAAAAAAAATTAACATTAGTTTATATAAAAATTGATTAAAAGGTAATTTTGGATACGGAAATGAAAAATCAATTTTTTTGTTCTTTCAGTGAGATAATTCATACCTTGGAAATTAATTGTTTGTCTTAGTTTGAATTTATATGTCATTTATTTTTATATCCTCAATTTCAAAAATAATTCATAAAAACAGAAATTCAGTTTTTGAAATGATTTTTAAAAAAATTAATAATTTTTGAAATTTAATTAAAAGGTTTTCTTGATCACCGTACTGGTTTAGTATTGTGTTTGAGATAATATCAAAATTTATTTTTTACTCTCATTTTTACAAGTTTTCACAAAGAATTTGTAAATTGGTAATAAAAATTCACAAAATTGAACATCAGTCAAAAGTTGTAAATTTATCTTTATATCACTTTTTCTAAATTAAAGTTTTCTTTTGATAAGTTTTGTGAAAAGTTATTTTTTTAGTAAATCTTCAAAATAGGAACGATACTGTCTAATCAAGACGACCATGAATTTTTTCAATATCAAATTTTGGTGTAGACTTGGGACAGCTTTATGTTCGTTTGTATATTTATTGATTGATCTTACAAATAAATGGATTATTTTCTGGTTAATTTCACAGCAAGAATATTCACTTTATTTCTTCTATTTCATTTATTATAGAATATTTCAGAATCTTGGCATTATAATATTTAGTGTTTAATATATACCACTGGTGTTAAATTTATTGAAATAATGATAAATATGACTATTATAAAAAAAAATAAAAGATTTAAATGCCAGAAACATATTATAAAAATATGAAATACAAAAAAAAATTGAAAGGTATATAAATAAAACCCTTTCATTATATTTATAATTTTGAAATGGATTTTAAAGATATATTTTATTTCAATTTTTCTATTCAATCTGATTCTATTTTTATATCAACACCATTTCAAAAAGTGTGACAAACCTGAAATAATAAATTGAAAAAAATATCAATATATTCGTTATTAAGAATAGCAAAATAAGTAAATCTACTTTACAATTCACTTTTAAATCATTTTGAATATATAATAACCTGATATTTTACAAATAAAAAAAAATAAAAACCAAAAACTGTATATAAGTTTATTACAATTTTAGAAATGAGCATTTCGGTTTTTAATTACTAAACTTTCACTGAAAAAAAGTTGAACAATAAAATTTTTTATAAATAATTAAAATCATTTCAAAGACATAACAGGGTCTCAATTTTCATCGTAATTATTTATCTGTTCGTAGATCTTTTTTTTTTTCCACATGATCTTGTGTAAAAAAAAAAGTATGAAAAAAAAAAAGAAAAAGAAAAACAAAAGAAGAATAAAAATTTAAATTAAAATAAAATTTGCAAAATTAGAAAAAATGATTCTGATCCAAAATTTTGAAAATATTTTTTTGAGAACAATACAGGATAAATCTTTAAACAACTCTTATTGGCATCATAAAGTAAATCATAATTTTTGAAAAATAGTTGATATATATTATATTATATTATGTATAGGTATATAAATTTCTGATTTTCATGGTATCCTTTAAATTGTTGAAAAATTAGATAATTATGTGATTTTTTTCACCTTTAATAATATTCTCCAATTCAAATTCCCAAATTATAGTTGTTTTTTTTTTTAAAAAAATAATTATTTTTCACAATTTTGTAAAAAAAAATTTTTCATTTTTAATTTTATTTGATTGTATTGTTTAACCTCAAGAAAAATTAATTTATTATTTTTTTTAATCAGTTTAGTCTGGGCAGAGAGATTCTTATCAGTTAGTTATGAATTCTATTACCTTATTTAAAAATGATATTTTTTATTTTGTTTGTTTGTTTAAATGTTATGGGATTAAATCATAATTCTCTCTCCACTTGCAGTGGTTATTTATCTTTTCAAACCAATAAAAAAATGGTGTTTTTTTTTTCTTTTTTTTTTTTTTTTTGGTATAATTATAATAAAAAACACGATCCCTTAAATCTCAACAAAAAAACTCAAAATTAACAAAAATCGTTCAAAAAACCCTCAAAAAGAATTGGTAATATAATAAAAAACCAAATAAACTTAGTTTAAAAGTGTAAATATTTAATGTTATAAAAATATAGTTTTTAAAATTTTAGAGATAAATAAACAGTTCCATTAATTTATCCAAATTTTGGTTATAGTAAACTCCACGCACTTTTTTGATTTTTGAGCTCTAAAGGATTTTTAATAAAAGTTGGTTTGGTGACTATCTATATTTTGTTTCAAAAATGATTTTTTGAGAAAAATTGAAAGATTGGGACACTCAGTTTCACTTTTAAGGCACAAACTTAGAACGAAATTTAAGGCACAAAAAAATTCTCAAATTATGGCACAAAATTCAAATTCTAGTACAATAAGTGATGTGTAAAAAAATTCCAAAAAAAGTGCTTTCATTTGAGATTTTTTTTTCCTTAAATTTGGTGGAAAGTTTAGACCTTATAAACGAAACTGGGTGTAATATCGTATGAAAATATTTTTCAAGAATCAAGCGAAACTTAAAAAATACATAATTCTAATAATGACTTTTATCAAAAAAATTGATCAAAATAAACAAAGAATTTGAAGAAAAAAAATATTACAATGGAAAAAGAAAAAATTTTAAATTTACTTATGTCCTCTTGTTAAAAAAATTGACAGCTCTCTCTTAATATTTTTGAATTCTCAAACTTTCTCTAAATTTAGGAACACTGATCTTTGAGAAAAAAACGGTCAGGCCAATAGCTCAACTAGGATCATTTTTTTCTCTTTTCTTTCGTTTTATCCCATACTCTTACATTTTGATCACAAACGAACGAGAAAAAGAAATAACTTTCCAAAAAGACAAAAAAAACATTCGTACTTCTTGTTATTCAAACAGACAACAAAAAGACTCAAACAAAATTGTGGACAGAAAAATGGATGATGGCATTTCAAAAATCTTAAAGGAATGTGTCAACCAAGAAAAAATGGCTGATGTGGAATTGATTGTTGGGAAAGATGAAGTCAAATTCCACGCACACAAATTTATTTTAGCGTTAGTGTCTCCGTTTTGGAAGAACAAACTGTACTCAGAAGGGTGGGAGAAGCATGAAACGAAAGGCAAGATCACGATCAAATTACCCAAGCTTGATCCGAAGCTGTTTGGCATGTTTTTGGAGTTTGCATACACTCGCAATGTTACGATGAAAAATAATGTAGTCTTTGAGCTCTGGAAGGTTGCCGATCAATACGGCGTTCCACAGCTCAAGCAGTACTGTGCGGATTTATTTGAAAAGACTCTGGATTCCACGAACTGTATCAACTTTTATGAATTCGGGGTCATTGCCGAAATTGATGAGTGGAGGGTCTGTGCGATGGAGTATATCAAGGGCAACACCAAGCAAGTCCTGTCTAATGTGGAGTGCTTTGTTGGTGTGAAAGAGGAAACTATCCAAAGCATTCTAGACATCGAGAAATTGTATTCAACAGAAATTAATATCCTCAAGGCCTTGGTGCGCTGGGGAGAGGACAAAAAGGAAAAGGAATTCCCAAAGGACGAAAAGGTCACTTTGAAAAGCCTTTTGAAGAACTTTATCCCGCAAATTAGATTAGATTTGATGT
Source organism: Anaeramoeba flamelloides (assembly GCA_027625915.1). NCBI lineage: Eukaryota > Anaeramoebidae > Anaeramoeba > Anaeramoeba flamelloides. Next base: position 1,804,904 of record JANTQA010000026.1, read on the forward strand.
CCTTTACAGATCTTGACTACATCAAGGAAACACAAATTTATGAGCCGAACGATCTGCTTCAAATCGCTGTGGAGCTGGCAAATAATTTTAAATTAAACATCAAGCCCTTGACAAGAGCAGGGCCACAAATTCAAAACCTAAAAGTGCTGTTGCTTGGCGGCGCCAGAAGAGGCCAGGCTCGATTGGACCATTTAAAGGGCACCATCATGAGCGGTGGCATTGAGATGGTTGACATCATAGATATATGCGCAACAACGCCGCACTTTGACAAGCTCAATGAATACGACACAATCGTACTAAGATCCCGAAACGGCGGCAACCTTTTAAATAATGTTCAATTGGGGAACGATCTTGCGAGGTATGTTGAGGGCGGTAAGGGCTTGACTGTAATTGCAATAAATACGCTAATTGACTCGGACTCCTATCGCATCAAGGGCAGGATCGTCGATGAAGATTTTATCCCCCTCGCAGTCGCAGATAGGATCCAACAAGACCAAAGAGAACTGGGGGAAATACACCTGCCGGAACACCCAATAATGGAAGGCGTCGAAAGCTTCAAAGTTAAAGATTATGCACACCTTGTTGGCACACATGATATTAATGGCGGGACAAAAATTGCCTCTTGGAATAACGGATACCCTCTGATCACAGAAAAAAAAAGGGATGAAAGCTGTGGCACAGTTGTATGTTTAAATTTCCATCCAATGTCAACTGCAATGACCAATGATTGCGGGAAGGCTTGGTTACAAGAAACAGATGGGGCAAAGATTATTGCCAATTCAATTCAATATGTTGGAATGAAAATATATCAAAATTAATAATCGGTTTATATTATTAATGTACTGTTTGTGATTGTTTTTTTTGGTTTTTGTTTTTGTTTTTTTTATGGTATTTGTTTTTGTTTTTTATCTTCTTGGAAAAATTTTTTAATATATAATCCTCCTTTTTTTATATTAACATTTTGAAATTTTAAATTATTTAATTGAATTATTGAAATGATTTTTATTATAACATTCGCCAATTCATTTAATCCAATAAATTTAAATTTTAGGTTTCAATAATATATCCAATAATTTTATTTATTATTATTATTTTATTTATTTTTTTTACATGATTTATTCATTTCTTTAATAAGATCAAATGTTTATTTCTCAAAAATATTAATTTAGTAAAAATGATAATTTGAAAATATACCCCTTATTTTTAATATTATCTCATTTAAAAAAATATCCAATAAGATACAAATAAAAAAAAACTTAATTTTCTCATTTTTCAATTAAATTATGATTATTATAAAAGATTTAAATTAGTTTTTTTAAGAAAATCTTATTGGGAAAAAAATGATGTAATATCAATTTTTATTCCATCTTATTTAAAAATGAATTAATTAGGTAAAAGAGTGATTTTATTTTCATTAAATCAAAGTTTATTTGAATTATTAATAAAACAATTTTTTTTTTTTTATCTCTGGGATTGTCCAGATATAGTTCAAAGGGGTTAATATTTTAAAAAACGTTGGTTTCGCCAATCTTAAAATAACCTCTAATAAATTTTATTTTTAGATATCTTACTTAGTTCATTTTTACTCAGAAATCCACTTTGTTAGAGTAAAAATTATTATGGGTATTTTTTTAACCTGAATTTTACTTTTTAAATTGTATAGAGAAATTAAAAAATTTTTAGAGGTCAATTTAATTTTTAAAAAAAAAGTAAAATGTTTAAAGGAATAAAATAATAAAAACAGGTGGGAAATACATTAATCTATCCAAATCGTAAAAAAAAAAATCTCATGATAGATCTTTTTAATTTTTACTAATTTTTTGAAACTAATATAATACGTGATACATTATAGCACAAAGGGAAAAAGTAAATAAATGAAACTAGGAGTATAAAACTTTTTCAAAAAAAAAAAAATAAATAAAAATATATAGTAATTAGGGATTAGTAAAAAAAAAACACAATAAACTCTAAAAAAGGGTAATAGATTAACAAAAACAAAAAAAAATTATAAATATAAATTACACAAAAAATAAAATCTTGTTAATTATATAGGTTGGGTTGTTGAAATAAAGATCTTTAAAAAAAGGGTTTTGAATTTTTAATTTATTTTTTAACTATTTTTTGTATCGATTTATTAGTTTTGGGTGTTATTTAGGTGTATTGGACTGTTGTAAATAACTACTTAAATATTATAAGGTGAAAAAAAATAAATATGAATCTTCAAACATTTGATGATCTTTTGTTTTTAATATAATAAATATATAATGAAAAAATAAAATAAATAATCCATTTTATCCTAAATAAAATTGGTTTTCAAATAATAGAATACAATTAATATTCAACAAATACTTAGATATAGAGATTCCTAATTTATGTATAACAAGTTTCAAAGGGTAGATCCCTTAATAATTGAAATTTTTGCCTCTATTATGGATGTATGTTAAGTGATTTCCACTGGCAATTATTGTTCTCAACAACAATTTAAGAGTTAAGAATTTCATTCCATCATTATTTATTAATAAAACAAATATTTTTAAAAAGTGGGCTTTATTTGAAATTAATTCAAAAAAAGAAAAAGGGTCTTCAATAAGTCCATTATAAAAAAAAATAATTTTTAAATGTTATTATATAAATGGACTATCATAGACAAATTCTGTATAAACACTAAAAAGAATACAAAATCAAAAGAATAATCAGGATAAACCAAAAACCAGGACAATGCTGCAATCTAAAACATCTTAAATGTAGGAAAATACCTGAGAAAAAATTAGAATATTCTACTCAAAATTCAAAATAACAAATAGCAATCATTTAGTAATTGATCAAATAAAAATATTTATTCAAAGTTTGGCCTTGAAAAGTGCCCAAAAAAATAATAATAATCGGCAATATAGGGACTATTTAGAAAATAAGGAAATAACACGTCAATAAAAATGATATTTTTCAGGAAACTATAAAAAACTAAAAGAAAACCGAAAATTTTTGGAAAACGAAATTAAGTTTCAAATACTGCGAATGGACAAATCTAGAGGTAAGTTTAGACACTCCTTGAATTTAAAGATCCAAATTAAGCCACTTCAAAATTTTATAATGCCCAGATTAAATATTACTGTTGTTCTAGCCCAACCGTGAAATCTATGATAAATAGAAAATTCCTTTTCTGTCATCATACTTTACTTTTTATGACAGGATTTTATAGATATCTGATATTCTATTACAAACCATGAAATTTTATAATGGAACAAAAATTGCAATAAAAAAAAAAATAAAAATTTGAATTTTTTACTACAAATCTTCTAAATGATCAATAATTTTGAAAAATTTTCAGGTTTTTGGTGGTTTTTGTGGAACTTAATTTCTAAAAAACTTAAAATCAAAAGGCAAGACCATTTCAAAGAAATCATCAAATTCTATTTTTTTGATCTTTGGAAATCTTTTATTTGGAATTTTTGAATTTGATTTGCAAACAACAAGATTTTAATCTCTAGTCTTTCAAATAAAAATTTTTTAAAAAAACCGATCTCAAGCCATAAAATGTATATATAATAGCATAAAACCGTAATTTTTTTTTTTATATTTAACTGAGACAAAAAGTCAATTGCTATGTCTTTCAAATTTCCAGGTAGGTTTGGAGTGGCTATAGTAAGATTTAGCCCTTAATAATAACATTAATTCAAAATCAATACTTTGAGACAAAAAAAGTCACAATCTTAAAAATTACATAAACAATGAAAAAACAGATATTTTTCAATATCAAGAAGACTTGATAAGATTCTAACCGTACTGTTCTTGAGAACATATTAGAAAAACAGATTATATTTAAATTGACAAATAATCTATCAAAAGTAATAAAGTTCGATCAAAAATACCTTACAACTTTCGAAAAATTTTAGATCTTGATGAAAAAAAAAGTTAAAAGATGTAAAATTCAAGATCACATAAAAGTAATCACAAAAGTTCCAAAATCTATTAGGTAAATCAGAAAGCAATTAATTTAAGAAATTGTCTTGTTGAATTAGACTATCATCTTTTAAACCATTTTTAGAAGGTTACAAGAAAATTTTATTCTTTTTTTAAACAAAGACGAGTTTCTTGTAAAAGGTATGGACATTTGTTTTACTTTCAAACTCTTTCAAGTTCAAAAAATCACATCATAAAAAGTCTTAGAATTTCCAAACTATTTTTATTTCTTTTGAATTTTTTTTTCTGAAAGGAAAAAAACTCTAAACCCAAGTTAAATTATTTAAATTTTTAGCTTTAAAAAAAAAAACGTCTCTATGAATGGCACTTTAAACTCATTTTATAGAAAGTTGTAATAATTTTTATAAAAAATATTCCATAAAATCATTTTGATTAGAAAAGATACAAAAATTCGAAAAATTATTTCAAAAATTAATTCTTTAGAAAAAGGAAATTCTCAAATAAAATTCAAAAGATGAAACTGATGGTAACCATTTTTTGTTTCACCTAGTTGTATACTTAATATCAATGAAAGTATTTTAGATATTGAGAATTTTAAATAATATTCAACCAACTATACTCAAAATAATGAAAAGAAACCAACCATCGGTTGAGAAAATTGTACATATCATCAATTTTGGAAAATATAAATTTTAAATTTATTGTTTCAAAAGTTACATATTTTAAAAGTGATAAACCACAAGTTCACTTCAAACTTTAAAAGCGACGGAATTTCGGAAGAAAAATTCCCTCAGTAAGAAGACTTTCAAAAATTACTAATTTTTCAGAAATTTCTTTGATTTTTGATAAAAAATTTAAAGAAGAAATTCATGAAAATTACTTAACAACAATATGAAAACAAACTTGGAAAATATTCTTTTTACTGTTCAAATTTAACGAGTTTTCAAGAGTAATAATTATTTACAATTGTGAAACAAAAACTCAGATTTTTTTTATTTATAAAATAAGATTGAAGGAAAAAGGAAACCAACAAACTGTTGCAAGAACCCGTTCAAAGCGGACCAAGACCTTAGAGGAAAAGAACATAATTTTTTCCGATAATTGGATTTACAATCCATTTTTTTGAACCAAACAAAAAAGAATTCAAAAATAGAAAAATAGCTTTTGATATACATTTTCTTTTCAATTCCCAAAAACGAAATTGAATCTATAAATACCACAATACTAAAATATGAAATTTCAAGTATTGATTGCGTTTTTAATAACACTTTGCTTATTAAACCAATTACACGGACAGAAACTTGGTGAAAGTCTTGACTTAGATCGCATTCATGCAGTAATCAAGCAAGCAGGCGAGAATATCCGAGAGGTGCAATTGGATGACTTCAGTTGGAACTTCCCCCCATTTTTGGGTACAAATTTTATTTCCCAGCACTACATTGTGAACCACTATTTGGACCGACATGAGGAAACATTACTCGACGTGGAAAAATTGAAGCGAATCTTGCTGAAGGATCAATTGCCCGACGGGTCTTGGAAACAAGTACCTGACCTCAACAAGTATTCAGGCGAGATTGATACCACGATTTACAATTACTGGGCTCTGAAGGTTATGGGGTTTAGTGTTGACAGCCCACAATTAAAAAAGGCACGAGAATTTGTGATTTCCAAGGGTGGTATTGAAAACAGTATGACGATGACTAAAATTTGGATCACGTTGTTTGGCGGCTACAAGTGGAGCAAGTTACCATGGGTACCACTGTTTGCTTTTAACCAACCATTTATTGAATTGGACAAGCAGCTAGGACAGTGGGTTGCACCACATTTGTTTGGAATTGTGCCATGTTTAGACATGAAGCCAACCAAATACTTTGGTGAAAGCTTTCGATTAGACGAATTGTATCTCGACGCCGCGAAATATGTGCCAAAGCTGTCCAGTTTGGAAATCTTTAAGGGGTATAACGAACCATTAAGAAAGCCCTCAGAAAACTTACATGTTGTGATGGAAAAAATTATGTCCATTCAGGGCGAAAGGAAGGGGCTCTTTGGTGGTTACACAGTCTCCTCAATGTTCTGTTCAATTGCCCTTCTTGAATACAACAATAGGTATGATCACCGATTCTATACAGAAACCTTCAATGAACAAGTCGTCATCGACAGCACAACCAGAGCCTTAAACACCGTTGATACAATCTATTACGATCCTGAGGCCTCCATTAAAACAACCATTTATAAAGGAATCTTAGATGACGGAAGATATTGGGACACAATCTTGTCTGCAGAATCCCTGATCGCCGCAGAAATGTCCACAGTAGACGAAATACAAAAGACCGTCGACTATTTGATCGACCATCGTTCACATGACGGATCAATGAGCTATGGATATGATTTTGAAGCTTACCCAGATTTTGATGACACAGCTGAATTCGTTGATTTGATGGTATCTGTCAATAAGGACGGCAAATATGACGAGCCTATTTCACAAGCCATCAATTGGCTCTTGAGTATGCAAAACAAAGAAGGTGGGTGGGCCGCATTTGATAAGGATCTGAATGGTAATAAGATGGTCAAACTAATTACCAGAAAATTCGCAAACTCTGCAGAACTATTTGACCCTTCTTGTGCTGATATCACTGGTCGTAAGTGCAGTTTTATATTTATATATTTTGATTTATTTATTTTTTTTTTTTTCAAAATTACTAAAAAGCTTTTTTTTTTTTTTTAATAATTTTTTTCGCCTTGGTCAATCACTTGAAATTTTGTGACAAAACAATTAAAATAGATGTTTTAAGAGCTTTTGGACATACCAAAAAATTTACATTAGAAGACCAACCAATCAAAGATGCTATTAAATTCCTTGAAGATACACAAGAAGAATTTGGTGGATGGGAAGGAAGATGGGGTATTAATTATATTTATGGAACTAGTGCTGCACTTTATGGATTATCTAGTATGGAATTTGATATTGTACACCATGACTGGACATTAAAGGCTTTAAAATGGTTAGAATCATTACAAAATAGCGATGGTGGCTTTGGCGAGACTGGAAAATCCTACAAGGATCCAATAAAATATGCAGGAAGAGGATACAGCACACCCACACAAACCGCCTGGGCATTGTTCCCTTTCATAGAAGCTCGTAAACAAGGGTTTAAAGAATTTGATCACATTATCGAAAAAGGAATCAAATATTTAATTGAAGACTTCCACAGCAGCCCTTACCCAAATAAATGGAAGGACAGATCTTGTGTCGGTACAGGTCACAGAACTGTTCCCCTTTTCATGGAATACCCAGTTTATGCATATTCTTTCCCATTATGGGCACTTTCGAATTATGTTGATTTAATAAATAATTTAGATAAATATTAAACTAACTTTTGACTATTTAATAATACTTATCCAGAAATTTTTATCATCAAATCTATTATTTTTGTTTTTTCTTATGTTTTTTACAATAACTAAAAATATATAAAGTTTTAATTTACCAAATAAATAGAATTTATATTTTAAATTTTTTGTTTTTAGGTCAAAATTCTTGAAAAGACAGACAATTTTTTTTTCTAGTTATACTTTGGATTTTTTTGTAGATAATTTTGATTTTTGTTGTATTTGATATTTTTTAAAAAATCATTTTTTAATTTTTTATTTTTTTTTTTTGGATTAAATACAAGAATAGAGAAAGAAAAAAAAACTCGTAGAAAAGGACGGGTTTCGAATTGAGTTCCATTTTCAATTTGAATTAATTATTTAGAATCTCAGACAGTATATTGTTATTTATAAAGAGAAACACTGAAATAAATAAATAAATAAATGTATCGTTTTTCTCACCAAATAACTAAATGGATTTTAAGATTTTACAAGGTTTTTGTGACTACTGGATTATTCTTTTTTATTTTTTTTTTGTTAATAAGAATATTAAATGTAAGTGTGATTTTTTGGGATCTTCCCTGGAAAAAAGGAAAAAGTAAAAATATTATTTTGAGAATAAAAATTACATTTCTAGGATTCAATTTCACCTAAATAAATGAATATTTTCTAATGTGAAATTCAACCAACACAAATCAATTATAATTATAAAAAATTTTTTAACTATTATTTCTTACATATACATTTTAACAATCAACAAATTATTTACAAAAATAGATAATTGTTCGAATTTTTTTTATTTTTTTTAAAAATTTGAAAAGAACACTTTAAGAACACTTTAGAGTAATTATTGAATTATAAATCCTTATAGGAAAATTCTGATAAGTAATACCCTTTATTAATAATTTTTTATTATTCCATCTTAACAGATATAATATTAATAGCATCGTATATACAACCAATTGATCTTTTTAAACTTACCACTTTTTATTGTAAAATAGAGTATTAAAATACAAATACAGATTTTTTATAAAAAAGAGTTATTTCGTAAATTAAAAAAAAATTCATTTTATTTTCTATTTCTTTGTTATAAAAAAAAAAAAAAAGCATATTCATCTGAAAACAACTTCGATCGGAAAATTTTAGTTTCAAAAAACCATTTTTTTTTTTTTTTTAAAAAAACAAACACCATATTAAATAATTCCTTAAGGAATAATAAAATAGATTTACACATCGAGGGCAATATTAACAATCATTTTTTATATAAAATTCACATAAAAAAGGAAAAATAAGTAATTATGAAAGAAAATAAAAACTGGGGATGCAATACGAAAAATTATAAATAAATAAACACAAAAAAAAATTATTGTGAAATATGTTTACATTTTGTGAACGATCATTGATCGACCAAAGGTTAGATAATCTTGACTAATTTTATTTATGATTTTATTTTCTCAGTTATTCAAATTTATAGAGTGCTGATAATTTGAAAAAAAAAATTAATCAAGTGTTAATTAATAAGTTCTTTAATAAGGAAATTTAGAAAGAAGATTAAAAATATTTGTAAATTATTTGAATTCCTTTCAAATTAAATGCAAATGTGATTTGTTTATTCTTTTCATTATTCAGTTGCTCATTTTTTTTTAAAAATTTAATTTATTTTTTCCATTTGGAATTTTGGTTATACTAGATCGGTTTATTTCAAATAGGTGTCAAAATCTATTCTTAAATCTTTTTTCTTGACAATCATTGTATTTTTTAAAATTCTTGTTTAATTTTACTTTTTATGTTCATTTTTTGAAATTTATCTTCGTACTGTATAATATTTTGCTTTCAAAAAAGTATTATTTTAATAATATTTTGGAAATAAACATTCTTATTATGTTTGACTTAAACTCTTTTTCAGTCAAAGTTCCCCAGTTTTATTGAAGAAATGGAAGACATTCTATGAGTTTAATTCATTACTCTTATCAAACTAAAATTTTCAATTTTTAGATCAAAATCATTTTTTCTCATTTTGTAAAATTTTTTTTTTTTTTTTTTTTTTTTTTTTTTTTTTTTTTTTTTTTTTTTTTTATTTTTATTTTTTAAAAATTAACTTTGAAAAAAAAAATGTTTGAAAAACGAAATAAACATTAAGAAAAGTTAAGCGTTGTATGTTCTTTTAAAATTCATACATTTACAAGTAAAAAATCTTATTATCAACGATTTTAATTTCCTAAAGAAATTGAGAATTTTGCACCTGACGTTCCAATAAATGGGTCCCAAAAAATTTTTTAACATTTTTTTTTTTTTGAAATTTATGGTTTGTTCAGGGGTTTCTTTTATAATTATGGACTCTTATAAGAAGTTTATTATTTCTCGTATTTCTAAACAATCTAAGTTTGGTTGATTCTTAAAAATAAAGTGATTTTTTCATTTTTGGCTGGGCCCTTTTGAGTGAAATGGAGTTTAGATTTAATAAAAAAAAAGAATTCAAATCAAAAAAACAACAAATAAAGCTTACATTTTTTAAAAAGGGGCAATAATTTTGTAAAAAAATGTACTAACCCAGAGAAAGAACTTTTAGCCGTACCATCAAAAGTTATAATCTAAAGTCATTAATATTATATTATCAAATTATCTCCTGCAAATTTGAAAATCCAATCTGTTCCATGTGGTAAGGGAAATATTATCATTTTTATTATATTTAAAGATAAGTATTATTTGTTTAAAAAATAATAAAATTGAATTTCAAAATTAAAAAAACCATAAAAACCTGAAACTAATGTCTTTTTATCGGTTTTCAGTTGTAAAAAATCTGTATTTTTTAATATTTTGGAAATTGAGGATCACATTTAAGGTATTTTTCTTGATGTATTTTTCTTTTATCTAACAAAAATAAAAAAATGGATAAAATACACCCTCTCTATTATAACTTTTTCAATTTTAATACAACCTTTCAAAACCAATTATTATGTATCTTACATGATTAAAATTTATATTATAATATCATTTTTTTTAGGAATTAAAAATTTCCACATTACCATTAAACTATGTAATAGGAATATATTATTTTTATTTTAAAAAAACAAACACCCACTTATTATACAAAATTCCAAAATTATATAGTTTTATATAGTTGATTATCAAAAAAAAATTCTATTTAAAATAATTTTAGAAAAAACAATTTCTCATGATGAGGCTAATTCAAAAATACAAAATAAAGATTACAAAGATCAAAGATCCAATTTAATAATTACTTTAAAATGATATTGTCTCATAGTTGAGACGTGCTTAGTAATTGAATATCTTTACAAACAATATATTTTTTTTTTAAATTGTAAGTCATTCACATGTTGCTTGTTAAAAAATTCAAAACATTTAGAAATTTTTTTACAAATGAAATTTTTAGTATACAGACCTTCCAACTCTACTCTGATTTTATATAGAACCTCTAAATTTGTTGTCCATTATAAAATTGTCTTTTTTGAAATAGAAAATTCAATTTCCATCAAAGTTCAAAATTTCAATTTCTCTTTCACCATTTGAGTTAGTTTTTTGTAAAAACAAAGATAAAAATTAAATTTTCTCAAGAAAAGAAATCACAGAAATCACAGAAACTTGAAAGTATTTTTCGATCATTGTTTTTAGATGATTGTTACACTAGATTGTTACACTTTTGGAAATTGAAGATCCACATTAAGAATACCATTTTAAAAGCTGTTCCAAATCCACCTTGAAATCCAAGATAAACAGAAAATTCGTTTTTTCTGGCTCACTTTCCTTTCTATGACAGGGCTTTATCGTCATATAATAACCTATCACAAACTGTGTTATTTTAGTATCGACCAATAATTTCTATTATATAAAAAAATTAAAATCTGATTTGTTAATAAACCCCAGAAGTTTCAAAATATTTATAAAAGATTTTTCAGATTTTTTGTGGGATTTTGAATTATTAATACCTAAAAATTAAAATACAAGACTCTTTCCAAGTTATTATTAAATTCAATCTTCAATCTTTGAAATCTTTTTTTAGTATTTGAATTTGTCTGATAAACAAAAAGAATTTTTTCTCAGGCAATAAAATCATGATTTTTTTTTAAAAAAAAACTATGTCAAACCTAAAAATTCTGTTAATAGCTTCTAATTAAATATTATTTTTTTTGTATTTAATGAAGATACAAAAAAGTCAATTTCATGTCTGACAATTTTCAAGGTAGTGATGGAACGGCTGTATAGGTTTGTAATTGGTTATTAAATGACTATCAAGTTCTGTTATAGAAAGAAAAGTATTGTTTGGAAAATGGATTTTCTGATTATCATGGATTTCATGACAAGTATGGAACAACTGTAACACATTTTTGAGAATTGTTTGTCTAATGTCGATTTAAAAACTTTGAAAATTGTTTACAAGACATCAAAAAGAAAATTATGTAACAATATGAGATCTGTAAATTATTATTTTGAGAAAAATCAAGTAGATGAATGAATTTATTTGAATTTTATTTAAAATAAGATCAAAAAACGAAACAAACAGAACCAAAAATCAAAAAAAAAAAAATACTGAGAAATCAAAAAAAAATGCACAAACAATTTTTAGTTCAATTTTTCATTTTTTTTTTTTGAAATTGATAACCCTACTTTCAGAACATTTCTTGGAAAACACCATTTCGAAAATCGATTAATTTTACCAAGTTTATTTGCATTTCAACTCAATAGAGTTCTTTCTTCATCTTTACTCCTCGGTTAGCTCAAAAAGTTTTAAAAATGGGAAATAGACTAAAAACTAATTTGTGTATTTTTTTGGATTTATCAGTAATATTTCAAAAGAAATAATCAGTTTTGGTTTGTCTTCAAATAAAATTCTATGGAGAAAATTCTAAAACAATTGAAACAAGCATATTGAATTTTTTTTTTTTTTTTTTCTATTAATATTTTTTTGATTATTCGGGTCTGAGGAATTAAAGTTCCATATGAACATTTCGATATTTATCGTTGTCATTTTCTACCTCTTCGTTATAAAGATAAATATTGTCTTCCAATGATTCTTGTGAGGGGATCTTGATTACTGTTTCTTGTTTTTGGGGTTTGGGTGGTTGGAGGTGTTGGCTACCCATTTTCTTTTCCATTCTTTTTCTAATTTCAATTTTATCTTCTTCTGTGAGTTTGTAATCCTTTGGCCTGTTTTTAATTTTTTGATAGTAATCAAAGTCTTCAGGGTTGTCTTCTTTCCAACGTTTTTCACGTTGTTTTTTAAGTTCGTTTATTCTTCTTTCATCAATATCAACCCAATAACCGTCTTCCGTTTCGTAACGAGTTGTACCGAATTTTGTTTTGGTTGCTTTAGTTTTTGGTTTTTTTGATTTCTTTTTTTTTTTCTTTTTTTCTTTTTTTTTCTTTGGCTTTTCTTCTTTTTTGGTTTCTTTTTCTGTGACTTTTTCTTCTTCTTTCTCTTCTTCTTTCTCCTCTTCTTTCTCTTCTTCCTTTGTCTCTTCTTTTTTCTCTTTCTTTGTCTCTTGTGTTTTTTCTTCCTTTGCTTCTTTTTCTTTATCTTCAACTATTTTCTTTTCTTCGATTTTTTCTTCTTGATTAGCATGTTTATTTTCCTCCTGTTTTTCGCTATTAGCAAGAGTGATCAGTAATAAAAATACTGCGAAAGCTAAAACAAAATATTTCATTCACAATTAACTGAGCTATCTGAATTTTTGTTAAAAAATGAAATTTGCTTTTATGAGAAAAGGTAACTAATTTGTGAAAAATTTTGATTTGTCTACGTTTTTCCGAAAGATCTTTATGTTGAAAAAATTGATTAGTTTATGTCATTTAAAAATGTTTCTGGAATCGACAATAAATTCAAAGTTTTTCTTTTATCAATTTTACTGTTTTTCAGATTTATTTTTTTAATTTGATGACATCGTCTGAATTCAATAAATAAATTACAAACAGAAACATGTTATTACTAATATCTTAACAAACCAAAACCAATTTGAGTCAATCTATTGTTTAGATAAGGTTGACAAAAATATCAAAATGTATTTTTCATCTTTGGTTTTTTACTTTATTAAAAAGCCTATATGATAAAATAAAACCCTGTTTTTTTTTCACTTTATTACAAAACAGCACTAATTAACTATTGAATAGTATACCAAAGGTAAAATCGATTTTGAAGGTAAATTCATTTTAAATTTGAAGTAAATTTTAAATTAGAAATTGAATTTCGTTCAAATTTTTAGTAACTCTATAAATTTTTATTTTAATTATTTGTTTTTATGATGAGAATAATTACAGTCTTTCCAAGTCTACCATAAATTTTTAAATAAAACAGATTTGAGTTTTCTATTCTTATTTTCTATTTTCAAAAAATTCGGAAATAATAGCTATTATTCAAAAAAAAATTTCAATAAATGAGTTATTATTCAAATTTTGAAACATTAAAAAAAAAATTCAAGATTCATGAAGCACCGAAAAATATTGTTCAAAAAAGGTAAAATTTAAAAGATCAGTCAATATTGATATTTTTTTGGGCTCTTTTGGACCAATAATTTATAAGTTTTAAGTGATCTTGAATTATTTTTTTAATGTTTCAAAATTTGAATAATAACTCATTTATTGAAATTTTTTTTTGAATAATAGCTATTATTTCCGAATTTTTTGAAAATAGAAAATAAGAATAGAAAACTCAAATCTGTTTTATTTAAAATTTTATGGTATACTTGGAAAGACTGTATCTTCAATTTGAATATATTTTTTATATTTGATCTTTTATTTTAAGAATTTCGATTTTGATACTGATAAATTCGATTAACAAATATCATTTTTACTTACTGTAAATTGTAAAATAATCAGAACAAAATACTCTCTCATCTTTCCTAAAAAAACCTCCAAAAAACTATAACAATTCACCAAAGTCCACAATTCTAATAGGGAAATTAATAATTCAAAATGATTTTAGTATTAAAATTCATATGTTCCATGATTTCGAAAATAAATTTATGGAAAGCTGAAACAAAATTTTAATCCTTTAATTTTGAAACAAATAGAATTTTCTCTTGCCGGTTTCTTTGAAGATGGAATGTTTAAGTGTCTTTAAAAGAGAAAAATTGGCTTTCTTTTGAAACAGAATCAACAAACCTTCAGTGTTATTTTAACAAGTGTATTTATGTTATTCAACAAAAGAACACTGTCAGCAATAACTTTTAATTTGTTTTACTATTTTTACTTTTTAAAAGGTTTTTAAGAACCAAGAAAATAAACTCGATAATTATATATTTGTATAAAAAAAATGTTACTTTTTTCAAGAATGCCTAACCAATAAATGTTCAAAGAAACCCATAATAAAAAATATTTAATTATTTGTTGTTCTTGAATATTAGAGGAAATATATAATATTATATATATATTCCTTTTATTATTTCAGGCGAGTTGCAATTTTCGAAATGGCCTTTCGTTAATATTAAAGTTTTTTATCAAAGTTTAACAAGATTAATTTATAAAAATTTTATATTAAACAATTGAACCTTGTTGGATATTTATTCATAAATTTCATTTTGGTGTTCCAAAAAAAATATGATGCTCAAATTGCAGTATTCCTTTTCTGAAGAGCTTATAACCAGGTAAAATCAAATAATGCCAATAAAAATGATAAAACTTATATTATTAAAGATTGATAGAGCAAAATATTTTGTATCAATCAATTATACAATAATTATAAAAATAATAAAACAATTTATTTTTAATAAAATTATTAACTAAAATTTTATATTAAAATACTATCAAAGGGAAGGTTTTGGTATCTCCCAGGGGGGGATCCACTATCTCCTATTTTATTTGCTTTAATTTCCCATTTTATTGTATTAAAAAATATAACATAAACAAATCGATGTAAAATATTTGTGGATGATTTAATCTTAATTATTAAAGGAGAATGAAAATACAAATAAATGGAAAAGTAAATTCAATATTTGAAATTATTATTCAATTTGGATGAAAACCTAATAAAGAAAAAACAGAAATATCACAATATTTATCTAAGATTAAATATTTGGGTATTTATTTGGATAAAATATCACATATTGTTAATAATTTAATAAAACCAAAACTAACAGATAACTATTTTAAATAACTCGAAAAAAATTATTCTTACCACATCTCTGAATTAATAGTTTAAAAATTAGATTATTTAAATCTTTTAAATTGAGTCAATTAACATATGTACAGTCTTTCCAAGGCTACCGCGAATTTTTATATCAATCAAATTTGGATGCTGATATAGATTTTTCAAAAGTTGGATATGAGAATAATAAAGCTCATATTGAAAAAAAAAATTCCTATATGAGCTGATATTCAAGAATTTTTTCTGATACAAGTAAAATTAATTTTCAGATCCCTAAATTGCTTCAAACCTGGAAAATCTGTTGAGATGCCACTTAAAAGTTTCTCTTGAAATACCGAAAATATTTTTGATCTTATCACAAGAAAATTTTTGAAACAAGTTCATTTGTGAAAAATTTTTTTCAATATGAGCTTTCTTATCCTCATATACTTAGATTTAAAAATCTATATCAGCATCAAAATTTGATTCATATAAAAATTCACGGTAGCCTTGGAACAGCTGTATTAGAAAATTTCAATTATGAAATAAAAATAATAAATTATTTAAAATTCATGAATTAATTCCTGTATTACTGGACTGTAGAAAATAAATAGAACTATTCATTTAATTCTTTAAAAAAGAGAATGTAAAATTAAAACTATAATAATTTCCGCCAATAAAAAAAAAAATTAATTTAAAAAAAAATTGTAAATAGGTTATTTCTTTCTTATTTAGAAAAAATAATCTAATTTAATCAAAAGATATATAATGCCTTAACTGGTAAACAAAAGATTGAATTGAATTAAAAAGTGAAATATATAAGTACAATTACAACTAGTTGTTGTATTCAAAAAATTGGAACCGTTATTAGTTTTTTTGATTTAAAAGAAAAGAGTAAAATCAAATATTTTACTCTATTCTTTTAAATTCTGGAAAACTGCCGTTTGTTTTTTATTTTTCTGTTTATTTTCTTAATAAACATATTTTTGTTAGGTTTTTTTTTGCTTTTCGAAATAAACCGAAAATTTATTAAAATTTTCGGTTTATTTCAAAAAGTAAAAAAAAAACCTTGTAACACTTCACAAATAAAATAAAAAACCTCAAAAAAAACCTAGAACACTTAACAGATAAAACAGAAAACCTCAAGAAAAATAGGTAATTTACGAAAATAAACTCAATATTTTTTAAAATAATTAAAAATTAAGATTATTTATTTAAAACACCAAAATATTTAAGTTATCCATCAAGTTCAACAATTTCAAAATTCAGTTCATTTATTAATTGCTTAAATAAACATCACATAATAAAAATTCAAATAATTTTGTCTTTTATGTTTACAATATGAACAGAAGGAAATTTTAAAAAAGATTGATCATTTTTTTTTTTTTTTTTTTGGATGTACCCTTCCAATTAAAAAAGATAGATTGAATATACTGACTAATTTTTAAGAAATAAATTACCAGAATTAAATCTTCAGATATAAATTGTAAATCAAGACAGATTGAAATTATTTCCATTAATTAATAACGCAAAATCAATGATTAAAACGTTAAATTTCTGAGAGTAAATTTTAGTATAAGGACAAATAGTGTATAATTTACACTTCTATAATGATAAAAAATAAAAAAAAATTATTTTTTTTTTTTTGAAAACAAGCCATTCTTTTACCTAATACTTTACACTATCCAAATTTTAAATTTATGTTGAAAAGATTCAATATATTTATAAGTTCAAAATAAATTGTGATATTCGAAATTATTCTTTAAATCACTATTTACTTTTCTTTAAGTACATCAATTCGATTTAAAATAACTTGGATTTAATTTGTGGGTTATTCAAAAAAATCACTTTTAAAATTTAAATATTTTCTTCTCGAAAAAATTTTGATTCATTTGATTTTTTTTTTGATTAAACCACAAAGAATCTTTAAAAATTATTAAAAACTCGTCTTTCATTTCATACATAATCTTTTCTTACAGGTATAAAATGTACAACGTCGCATTTTAGTCCTCACATAACATATGATATGAATAGTTAACATTTTTAGGGTTTTCAGGTGATAATAGTGAAATTGTTGATAAAATACCCCTTGAAAGAGTTTCCTTTATCTCAATTAAATTTACCCACTGAAAATTTCTTTTACTAAACAAATGGTGAATTTTCAATTTACATAATTCCAACAATTTTTTCACCTTTTCCTTTTGATCATCCCAATATTTGATAAGAATTCAATAATTACCATTTCGAAACTAAAAACACAAAACATTTTCCTAATCTGTTCTAAATAAATTTTAGAGTAACTTTTACAAGTTTGAACTTGTACTTGGTAATTCCTAAAAGCCATTTATTTTTTTTAAATTTTCCTTCAAAGATCTATTTGGATTTTTTTTTTGGTTTTTTAATTTTAAATTTTTTTTTGTTTTTGATTTTAATTATAGTAATTTTTTGTCCAATTTCTTCAGAACGAAGATTCTTTTTGACAAGTGTATGTCAAATAACTCAAAAACTAAAAACTATTTCAGGGTGGGAATTTAAACCTTAAATTCAGTTGGGAGTAGTTTTTAATTCAATTAAATCGACTTATAAAACTCTCTGTTTTCTTTATTTGTTGTGTGTTTGCCAACAAAAAAACAAGTAGGAGATGAAAAAAGATTCATAAAGCTTTTCGAAAATTCAAAGTGTTAAAGTAACTGAAATATTCAAAAAACTCAACTGGTACCTTATTAAAAAAAAAAATCTCTGAGGACAGACAATTTAGTTGTTGGTTCATCAGTTTAAGCTACTTAAAAATTCATATTGTGGAAATAAAGCCTTCTGTTTTTTCTGATTATTTCTTTTTTGTTATTGTAAATTACCTAAAAACCAAAAATTCTCTTTGTTAACTTGTCGATGTTCGATAATATTTTGTGATTCAAGCCAGTAGAAATCATGAGGAAAAAATGATGAATTATTTTCCATCATTTTTTCGAGTTTTCTTCAAAATAAAAATAACCAAACTTTCGACCTTCTTTTTTCAGATAACAATTTCATTTTTACAGAATGTCACAAGAAGTAAAAATTGTAAATGTCGGACAAGACTTATTAAGGCTTGTTGTCCACACAACAAACGACCAACAAAGAAATGGGTCTGGGCTCTTAACTGATTATAAAATCTTTCCATTGCAAATGGAGTACTGGCACAAGAACTGGTTAATTGCAAGAATTCCAGCTTTAGTTACCCACCCACATGTTGAAGAGGTTTGTTGTTTTCAATTCATTTCTGTTTTAATTGTTGATCCATTTTTTAATTTGATCCTTACAACCTGACAAAAACAAATTTTTTTTATTTTGTAAATGGTTTTGTTCTTTTTAAAAACAAAACACAACCAATTTTTCAAAAAAAAAAAAATTAAAATAAAATCATAATAATAGCATATGTATAATATTCCAAGACATATTGGGACACTATGGAGGCCAGGAAGGAGAAACAAATGGAAAGAGTTTTATGGAGTTCTTTATGATACGCACTTATGCTTTTATAAAACAAAAGAAGAATTCCAAAAAAAAGCGAAAAAATATCCTAAAAAATCAATACTTGTAAACCAAATTACAGGTATTTCTTCAAAGAAGCTACAGACAACCTACACAAGAGAGAACTGTTTTGAAATTAAAACAAATAAAAAAGTTTTTGGATTTTCCTGTGAAAATAAAGAAAGCCTCGAGAAGTGGCTTGAAAATTTGCCAAATATTATGAAGCTAAATGAACTTTTTAAAAAAGGACAAGTCATTTTACAAGTATGAAACCAATACTTTTTTCTCTTCTTTTCTTTTTTTTTTTTTTTTTTTTCTTTTCTTTTCTTTTTTTCAAAATTTATTTTCCCTTTTCCTAAAGGCTAATTTCCATGAAATTTGATTTCTTCTTTTGTAAACACTGATTACAAACAAACTTACTAACCTCAAGACGGGTAACAAAAATACATTAAATCTCAATCTTAAAAGAGAAAAATACTTTTTTGAATCAAAAAAAGTAAAAAAAAAAAAAAACAAATCAAAATAATCGCTTTCTATACCAATTTATATATTTTATTTTGTCAAGAAAACAAAGCCAATTAAAATATCATCTGTTTTTCAATACTGATAAAATATTAGTTTTTTGAATTTAATTTTAACAAAAGTTTACAAAAGGAAGATCCAAATTAAATCTCGAATAATTTTCATTTCTAATTGATTTTGTAAAGATCTTTGGTGTTTTTTCAATCCTTAATTCCGTAAAACATTTTGGGAACTAGAAATAAAAATTATTATTTATTGATTAGAAAAAGACAGTATTCAAAAAAAAAAAAAAAAAAATTAACAGCACCTCTGCCTTTACTCTTTCTTCTAGAGTACGATTAGAAACACCATGTCTGGGTTAAATCTGTTGTAGTACTTTCCATCATTTACCACATCTAGAATATAATCAATTATTCATTGAATGAAAGATTTTGGATTTCTTTTAGTAATGGTATTTGAAGTTTGAATATGATAAAATATTACACGTCTTCTTACAGCTACTGTTATATCCTTTAAACTACCAGCTGAAACAAAAGACACTTGATCAATTCATCAGATTGTAAAAGAATTTATTCAAATCAAATAACCGAAATCTATTGGTTTTTTTTTGAGAGACGAAACAAGTTCCTAAAATCAAAAGAAAATGAAATGAAATTTTTTTCCATTTATTAATTCAAATACTCATAAATATGAGTTTTTTGATTTTTTATAAAGAATGAAAAGGAAATAAGGTTTTTATTATTAGCAAAATTAATTTCACAAAATTAGAAAAAAAAAAATATAATCAAAAAAAGGAAATGGATATACAAAAAGGGAAAACTTATCAGGAATAATTAAAAAAAATGATTCTAATTTATCAAATCAATAAAATAAATTTAAAGTATTTAATTTATTCATATAAAATAATTGTTAAAAGATTTCCAAACTATCCAACATAATAAATATAAATACAAAAAAATTATTATAATCCAAGTTTAATTAATTGTATTTAAAAAATAAACAAAGAAGCTTTGAATAAAGATAATTGATGAAATAAACTTAAAATTGAATGAAAATAAAAATTTTTGTAAAAAAAAATCAATTTACTAAATTAAACAAAATGAAAATGATTGTAAATAATAAAAATATGTTTTACTAATATTTTGATTATATTAAAAAAAAATTCAATTGGGAAAGTAAAAAGATTTTAAAATATATAAAAAATCTAAAAATAAATACTTTAAAAAAATTAATAATTACTAATTCTTTTCCAATTGAAAATATCAAAAACACAATTAAATCTTTAAAAAATAAATTTGTTAAAAGGATTTGAAAAAAATTGAGAATTTAAAAATATTATTGAAGA
This sequence comes from Anaeramoeba flamelloides, assembly GCA_027625915.1. Classification (NCBI taxonomy): domain Eukaryota; family Anaeramoebidae; genus Anaeramoeba; species Anaeramoeba flamelloides. The sequence goes on from JANTQA010000026.1 coordinate 1,825,645, forward strand.
TGAAAATAACACTAATTTTAAACCCGAGAAAATATAAAAAGTATAAAAAATTTTTTAATTTCAATTCAAAATATATATAACAAATGATGAATTAACCACAATGATAAAAATATTCAATATATCAAAAAAAGATCAAATTTATTTATTCATAAAAAACGAAAGACATGGGCATATCTTTGAAATTATAGACCAATTTCAATTAATCAAAGTTTGCCAAGATTATTTTATCAAAATTTTATAACAACCAATTGGATCAAGTGTTTCGGAATTTATTCATAAATTTCAATTTGGTTTTCGAAAAAAATTTGATACTCATATAATAGTATTAAACTTTCTAAATATACACAACATGATAAAATCAAATAATGAAAATGAAAATGATATAACCTAGATTATAATGATTGATATAGCAAAATATTTTGATTCAATTAGTTTAAAAATTAATTAGAAAAACATAAAAACAAATTTATTTTTAACAATACTATTATAAATTTTATATTAAAATATTATCATGGAGAAGGACTTGGTATATACCAAAGATATACATTATCTCCTATAATATTTGCTCTAATTTCACATTTCCTTTTATTAAAAATTATAACATTGACAAATCATTGTCAAATGCTTATAGAATAAGGTATAATTTTAATTAATATATGGAAATGAAAATACAAGTAAATGAAAAATTAATTTTCAATATATGAAATTATTATTCAATTTGGGTTAAAACCTAATAAAGCTAAAACAGTTATATCAAAAGATCTGAAAAAAATTAAATATTTGGGTATTTATTTGGATAAAATTTCACATATGATTTTTAATTTAAAAAAATCTAAGGAAACATATATCAAACTGTAAACAATTATTCAATAATAATTTACTAATAAAAAATTTGAAAATAAGATTATTTAAATCATTTATATTAATCCAATAAACAGATGGATTGGAAATATTTTATTATAAAATCAAAACTTTAAATTATTTAAATTTTTGGATTAATTCATAGATTACTGAATTATACAAATAATACAGAAACACACGATTTCTTATTTACAAAACAGAATTTAAATTCGAAAATATAGTAATATCAATTAATAAAAAGAAATTCAAATTCAAAAATAAATTAAAAAATTTATCTCTATCTTATCTTGAAAAATTAATAAAATTCAATCAAAGAATCAACAAATAAAATTAATTGGAACACAGAAATTTTATTTGAACAAAAAATTGAAATTTGCTATTATAATTATAATGAGTTGTTAAATTCAACTAGTTGGGAGTGTCGTTAGATTTTTTTTAATTTTAGAAATAAAAAAAATTGATAAAAATCTATGCACTTGACGTAACTTTTCGTTAGGGTTTCCAAAATTTAAAAGAATTGAGTAAAATCTTTGATTTTTTTTATTAAAAACTATTAAAAACCTCCGTTAGATTTTCTTGAGTTTTCTATTTATTTGTAAAATCTATTGATTTTCGTTTGGTTTTTTTTACTTTTTGAAATAAAAATAAAATTTATTAAAATTTTCTGTTTATTTCAAAAAGTAAAAAAAAAAATGGAACACTTAACAGAATAAACAGAAAACTTCAAGAAAACCTCGGCACTCTAAGCACTTGAAGACCCTTTCAAATACTTGGCGACACTCCACACGAATATTATAAAATAATAAAAAAATCAAAATTATTTATTTAAAACTCAAAGATATTTAAGTTAACCTTCAACTTCAACAATTTTAAAATTGAGAATATTTACAAACAACATAAATAGAGATTATTATTTAATAAAAAAAAAATTCAAATAAATTTTGTCCTTTATGTTTAAAGTATAAACAGAAGGAAATTATCGAAAATATTGATCATTTCTTATGGGTATTCTCTATCCTATTAAAATGATAGATTAATCTTTGAAAATAAATTAAAAAAATTAAGCTTCAGTGAAATATTTTAAACCAAGTAATAGTTCGAAATTAAACCATTTTTCAGTCAAAGAAGCCCAGTTGTGATAAGTTAATTACACGGGTTTAAAATATTTGGATGGATATTAGAAGAAAAATTTTATTTTTGGAAATCTCATTTTTTCTTTTTTTTGATCTTTGCACATTTTTACGATTTTTTTTTTTGAGAAACCGAATTGTTTTGCAAATTTTTTTTTATTGCAAGATCGATAGCCACTGGGTAAAAACCTGTTATTATAAGGTTATTGAAACAGTGAAAATAATTGTAGAAAAATCATATTGATTTCTATAGGAATTTTCTTCAATCTTTGATCTTAAATAGGAGATCAAAATGAACACTTGTTGTTTTTCTCAATGCATAAACCCCAAGAATTTTGAGTTTTTCTATTTTTAAGAAAATCAATTGATTTTTTAGTTTTTATTTCATACATATATCAACTGTTCTTCGATGTGTATTATTCTACTTATTTCCTATTTGTTCTTCAAAGCTCATTTTAAAAAAATAATTGATATTTGAAAAAAATGTTGGGAATCTTTGACAGAAACAAAGTTTATTTTCATTAATTAATAATCATAGAATCTATGATTTTACGCAAAAGCTTCTGAAAGGAAATTTAAGTCTAAGGATATCTAGAGTGCAATTTACACTTCCTTCTCAACAATAATAACAATAATAATAAATCTTATTCCATAAAAAGATAATTTCCTTCGATTTTTTCAAAAACTTTCAATTTTTGAGCTTTGAGGTGTAGTTTAAAATTTGCCTCACAATAGAATTAATAAAAATTGAGATTTTCTCAAAAAAAGATTGAACCTTTTTTGATTATTGTTTCTATTCAAAGGAAATAATTTTGAATGGGCTGTTAATTTTTAATAAGAATTTTGAAATTTTAATTATTTTTACAAAATTTAATAAATATGTATTAGTTTCAATCATATAGTTTGAATAAATAATAACAATTTAAATCATCATTAATAGTTGATTCGTTAATAAAAACATCAAGAGAAATAATTTACATCATGAATCTTTTTTAGATTTTTTTTTCAAGTTAAAAATATTAATTATAAACTAAATTCCAAAAATTTTGACACAGTTAAAATATTTAAAAGAATAACAATACTACACTTTCATTCAATTTGGAAATAATTTTGATTTTACAAATTAATTTTTCATTTATGGTCTTTTCTGTTTTGTTTTCATTTTCCTTTTTCCAGTTACGTAATCTATTTCGTTAGATCGGGAAAAAATTACCAATGATTGATAGAACGTTTAAAGTTGATTCACTAGTGTAAATATGAATGTTGTAAAAAACTCTATTTTTTACAACATTCCATATTTACACTTGTGCTTTAGTTAAATAAAAAAAATCACATATCATTAGTTGATGGTATCTTATCATTTGATCATTCAATAATTGTTGGTGAAATTTCAACAAATGTACCAATAAATTTTTTGTTCAGCTCGTTTCATCATTTTTGACTATCAACTTTTTTTTTTTTTTTCGTTTTATATTTTTTTTCTTTTATTTGGTTAAAAATGATCGCTTATAAAAACATTAATGCTGGATAACTTAAATCTGGGTTTATATTATGTTTGGAAAAATACAATAAATTGAGATTTTTTTTTTTACATTTTTTTTGTTTTGGGTATGTCAAAAATTTTTGGAATGGGGTTGAATATTTACTACTTATTTATCCAACTAATTTAAAAAAATTTTCAATTTTTTTCTATTCAAAAATTCATTTTTTAAATTTATTTAGTTATTCTTTTTGTCAAATATTTGGAAAAATATATATATATACTGAAAGATTTAATTTTAAAAATTATTTTTTTTCTTTTTTTACTTGACTTTGTGAAAACTTTTTTAAAGATCTAAAGTTTTGTAGATCTTAATACTTTTTCAAATTTAAATGTTCTGTATTCAAGGTATATTTCTGAAGGATTTTTGTTGAATTTTCACTGAAAAAAGAATTACTATTTCCATATACAATTTTTTTGTTTTTTAAAAAAGAAAAGTCAGATGATATGAGAAGAAATCAAAACAGGATTCTAGAACTTATCACATTTATTAATTATTTCATGTTTGAAGAAATGAAAATTTTAATTTTGTTTCCTCATTTTACTTTAGCCAGTACTTTCGAAAAATTAGAATTTGATTTATTATCTTTTGTTTTAAATAGTAACCCCAAAGATAGAATCTATTGAAAGAATTTGTTATTGGTATTACATTTAAAGTCTATTTATTTAAATTACAATTTTCTAAAAGGTGAAAAAGTAACAAATTTTAAATTGAATTTTAGTAAAATTAAAGTAATGATTGTACAAATAAATCTACCATAAGTTTATTTCCAAGAATTATTTTTTAATTGCGCTATGGCCTTTCTTTTAATATCAATCCCCAAATTATTCAAAAATATTTAATTTTCAAAATTTGTAAAACGAAAATTGTACTTAATTAAAGAAAAAAAATTAAACATTGCAATTTTGATTTCAATAATAACTTTTATAATTTATTTAAATATTTTAAACTATATAATGTTTCAAATATCTATTGAAATGTCAAATCTTTTCTTATTGTATTTTCAACATAAAAAGGTTCAAAAATTTTTTTCCTATTATATTTATTATTGAAGGAAGGAATTAGATTCCAAATGTTTGCAAGAAAAAAACTCATCTTTTGTATTTAATAATTTCAAAATTTGTAATATTTTAATTTATCTATCCATAACATTAACTGACTGATATACTTTTTTTTCTATTGATAGTTGTTTATCTTAAATATTTTACAGATCTATGATAATAATTAAATTGCTTAATTGAATTATGTTTTTAATTTTAAATATTGACTTTTTCTTTAAAAAAATTGTTTAATTTCAAGTGTAAATAGCAATTATCTATTTCAACAAAATTTTATTTCTATGAACAAATTCTCTTTTTTTTTAGATGTTCAATAATTTTTTATTAAAAAATTAAAAAAAAATTTAAATTAGAAATTAAAGAAAAAATACAATTCAAATAGAGATAATAATAAGAAAAAAACATCAAAAAAAAATAAGATTAAAAATAAATAGGATCAAAATAATGATCTTTTAAAATCTTTTTGTAAATATAAAAAACAATAAACAAAAAACAATAAAAAAAAAAACACAAAACAAAAAACAAAAAACAATAAACAATAAATAATAAATAATAAAAACAAAAAACAAAAAACACAAAATAAATAGTCTATTTTTGAAAACAATTTGGTTTCCGAAATCAAAAACAATAGTTATATTTGTAAGCAATTACAGCATTTCCAAACAAATGAAGGCTTGGGAATTTTTTTGTTTAATGTTGCCACTGAACGGTTTCAAACATTATCTACGTTATGTAATTATAAATATAATATACTTGAATCGGGTGAATTGAAAAGAATTGACATAAATTTATTATCTGAAAAATTAAAAAAAATAACAAATTTGGACATTATCAAATATTTATTCGATAATTTAAAAAAAACTGACAAGAAATTAAACACGGAAATTACTAATCACTGGATTAGGAATGGGATTAGGTCGGAAAATTATAAACTATTAGAATTATTATCTAGTAAAAACATCAATGTTCACGAGGATGAAGAATTATGCGAACAAATTGTCAAGCAAATCGGGAAATCAATTTCGGACAACAAATTAAATAATATTTGTGCGCTAATAGGGGTAATTGAAATCAGTATAATCCAAAATGGAGAACTAGAAAATAATATCTTTTTCCAATGTACGAAGGAATTTAATCTTGAGGCCTTACAAATTTTGCTCGAAAACGGATGTGATCCTGATCATCGAATGAAGGAAACTTTAGAAACGGCGTTGCATATTTGCTCAAAGAGCCTGACAATTAACAATTTGCAAAAATCAATAAAATTAATCCAGTTTTTAATTGCAAACGGGGCAGACGCAACGCTGTTAAACAAATCTTTGCGAACACCTTTGGATGAATGCGTTGATATATTTTATGCGACAATCATACCAGAGGCATTGAATCAGAATAGTATTGAAGTTTTGGATCAAATCAATTCATATATTGTTTCGATAATGCCCTCAACAAATATTTTAATAAATAATTTGGAGTTACGAACAACTTTACATAATTTTGAGATCAACAATTTTTCATTTCTCACTGACAAGGAAAAGCAATCGCAAAATATCCCGCTAGTTGAGACCACATATAATAGCAAAAATAGAAAGCAAAACGAAAAAAACTTATTTGATTTGCAATGGTTACTCAAAAATATTACTACTATCGAGTCATACAAAACCAAAATCCAACAGGTGTTCAAAGACAGCCAAGATATTATTGTTCAATTTCTTGTCAAGATCATTGGGCAATGTGTTCACATATTGGGCTTTGATAACACTCAATTCCCCTCACAATTGTATGGGAGATTGGGTTCATTGTGGTTTTGCGACTACAGATTATTGAATTTGGTACTTTCATTGTCGCAATATTGTTCGGATGTTTGGCTATGCCCAATGACAGGCTCGTTGGGATTTAATCCATCGTTTTTTAATGAAAGCAGCCATTTAATCAATTTCTTCGGTGAACACCAGTCAAGTATCATTTCGATGTATTTATTGGAAATTAACATTAATCAAAATAATGCCGAGAGTTTATTGTTTTCCGGTTGTGAAAATGGGTTTTTGTTTTTATGGGATATTAAAACTGGTGTGCTCTTAAATTCAATCCCCGCTCACAATGCCTCCATTCGTTCCGTCTGTGTATCAAACGAATTAGGATTAATGTTTACAGCTAGTAACGACTTGAAAATTAAATTTTGGAACTTAAACACCCAGCAACCAAATGGGTTCATTGAAGGCCACAAAGCCTTTATTAATGACATTTCTGTATCCAAAAGCGGCAAATATTTGGTTTCCTGCTCAGATGACCACTTAGTTAAGATTTGGGATACCGAAACTAAATCCTTAAGATTAGATCTCAAGGGCCATCTTTGTGCTATAAATGTTTGTTCAACAAAGTTTGATGAAATTGTCGTTAGCTGTGATGAAAGGGGTATAATTATCCTCTGGGAAATCGACCTGGGAATGCTATTACGAAAAATTAACGCACATACCGCCGGAATCAATTGCTTAAAGGTATATGGTAAAAACTCGGACGAATCCTTTTCGGTGTCAGGCTCCGACGATAAGACAATTAAAGTTTATAATTTACAAGAAGGCACTTTGTTAACCAACTTTAGACAACATAAATCTGAAGTCATTTCGTTAGATATTACTCATGATCATAAAGCCTGTGTGTCCCTTGATAATTCGGGTGCAATTTATTTTTGGGACCTGCAAACCGGAGAAATTATCGAACAAATTTGTGAATCCGGCTCAAAGGCTAACTCCATTGAAATTTCTTCAATTGAAAATACATTTTTAGTATCTTTAGAAAATGGTACAATAAGACAATACACTTTACCCATTTTTTCAACAACCAATAATAATAATAATAATAATAATAATAATAATAATAATAGCAATAATGATAAAAATAAACTTCTCAAAGATATTTTATATGATACTACAAAGGTTTATAGAGGGCACAAAACTGAAATCACTTCAATTGATACTTCATTAGATGGAACAATTCTTGCAAGTTATTCTTTGGATGGAAAAATAAATATCTGGGATAGCTATTCCTATCGATCGATCATTACCTTCCAAACAAAAAACCGTTCAAATAATAACAAAAAAACAACATTAAAAATTACACCAAACGGCGAAAGTTTAATTTCCTCAAGCCCAGGGATTGTTCAAGTTTGGTCGCTTGTCTCCTTTGAAATGATCCTGCAATTCGAGAAAAATTGGCCAAAGAAAGCATACATGTCTTCAATCGCAATCTTCTCAGATAACCAAACAGTTATTTCGGGATTTTCAAATGGCGAAATAATGCTTTGGGATTTGTCTAGTGGTGAGGTTTTAACGAAATTTGACCCTCATGGCGATTTCGTTTCTTCAATACAATTAGCCCCCAATGAGGAAACCTTCCTTTCCAGTTCGCATGACAATACAGTGAGAATTTATAATTGGGAGTCCGGCGAGTTTTCGTCCTTTGATGCAAAATACTGGAACAATTCGGCCATTTATACAGCGGACCTTTCCCAAGTGATCGTTGCTACAGATAATGGCCAGCTCTTGGTTTTTGATTTAAATTCAAAACAATTGATAAAATCTCTATCACAAAATCTCTCTTCAAACGTTAATTCTGTAATGAGAATAGATAACGATTTATTTGCAGTCATATCAAGCTGTACATTATCAATTTGGGATACACAGTCATATTCAATTTTAACAACATTCTCTTCAGACGAAACTCTCACCTCTTTGTCAGTGTGTAAAAGAGAAAACGACATCTTTTTAATTATCGGTGATATCCTAGGTGCAATTCATTTCTTAAAGCTTATTTTTTAAATTTATTAATTTTTTTTTTATTTTTTTATTCTTTATCTCATAATTTTTTTACTTTTTTTTTTTTAATTTTTTTTCAAAAAAATAATCAATTATTTTTTTAAAATTCATTTTTTTTGAGAATTATTTTTTTTTAGATTTTGGATTGGGAAATTAATTTTCCATTATATCATTAAGCTTTTAATTTAAAAAAGCAGAGTAAAATCTTTGCTTTTTACTCAATTTTTTTATATTAATAAAAAACCACCTTTTATATTTTCCAGAATTTAAAAGAATTGAGTAAAATATTTGGTTTTTTTACAATATTCTTTTAAATTCTGGAAAAACTATTAACTTTCTGATTGGTGACTTGGCTATTTATTTATATTGTCATTTTATCTAATAATTTTTAAATATTCTTGAAATTTCTATCTCTTGCAATTGATTAATAAGTTTTTTCTCTAATTATTTGAATATATTCTAATAATTTTGAGGTTTCTATTTCCCAATTAATATTTTCATTATCTTTTTTTGAAACTATAATTTGTCTTAAATAGGTTCAAAACCCAGAATTGTTATTTTTTTATTTGATTATATCTTTTTTTGGTGGTTGAGATTCTGACTTGGTCTATTTTTGCTTCACTTTTTTCAATTTTTCTTTGAGAATCTGAATTAATATTTGAAAAATATTTTACTTTTTTTTATTGATCCAAATATCAATTGGGTTTGATTCTCTTTGAGTTGGATTTAAAATAACTATCCCAATAAAAAATTGAATGATTTATTTTAGTTGTAACATGTGTATAATTTTTTTTTTTTTTTGGTTAAAAAATAAGTTTGATTATTTTAAAAACAATATTTTACTTGTTTGAAATTCTTTGTAAATTATTTTCTCTTTTTTTGACCATTTTCTGAACTATTTTGTTTGGATCAATTATTTGATTTTAAAAGTTTGATCAGTATTTGTATTTGTTCCAAATTCTTGAATAATTTTAAAAATTATAAAATATCCATCCTGATTTTTTTTAATTTAGAAAGGAATGTCTTGATAAAATTTGAGATTGTAGTGGAAGAAAAAAAAACATAATGGTATTTTTTCAAGTGATAGAAGATGATATCGTGAATTTCAAGAAAAATGTTTAGAATCATCTAAACACTAGATATATTTCATTATTTTTGAATATTTAAGGTTAATCAAAAGGTATAATTATAACTATATAATTATTCCAAAAATCAAACAATAAAAGATACAATTTATTTTTGAACTTTAGATATAACCCTACACAATAAAAAAAAAAAAAAAAAGTTTTTAACAAATCAAAACAATTTTTTCCTTTTTTAATAATACTTAGAAGAACTTTTCTTCAAATATTAGTTATTGAAAACATGAAATTTGACACTTACTATGACATCAATAAAGATAAAAAAATAGTGCAATTTTCAATAAATAAACTTCATTATCCAGCTTTGAATCTTTTCTAGATGTCCCTTGTATTGTAAGTTTGTTAAGAAATATATGAAAGCTATCTAATATTAAATCTAGTATATGCTTAGTAATCTTCTCATTTGCGATTTTTAATATTGTTAAAAAATTCTAACCTCGAAGTATCAAAAACAAAAAGGGTTTTTTCAAAATTTTCTTAACTATTTATTTTTAAAAAAAATTTTTTCTTGAATTTATAATCCTTCAAAATATGAGAAATTCCAAGTTATTAACCTATTTGGTTTTATATAAATTAAGAAGATTAAGAAGAAATATATTTGAAAATATACTTTGTTTGAATTTTTATTTTCAATCTTGTTTTCAACAACAAATGTGCCAAAATTGATCTCTAAATATTTTAAGTTTTTACAATATTTTTTTTGTTTCTTCCAAGTAGTTTAATAAATAAATCTCGAATTCCAGAATAATTTAATAAAAATCAAAAATTAATCAAAAAATGAATGTATTAAAAAAATAGAAAAATTAAAATATTCACTCTAACAGACTTTGGGATCGTTTTTTTTTTTAGACTATATAAAGTAGTTAACATTATTTGGGTTTCAAAGGATCAAAATCTCATGGTTCTCAGAAAATCTTAGTTCAAGAATTTTCTTGCATTAAATAAAATTCAATAAAAATGGTAAATTGTTCACTCTCCCTTAAATTTCTGGCAAAATATTTTTCTTTTCAATTCTGATTGTCTCATTTGGTTTTTATTGACGATTCTTTGTCCCAGTTTTTAACATGTAGTGCTATATTTTAATCAATTGTAAAGAATATGAATCTTATTCAGATCTAAAGTATTTCAAAAAGACATTTTTTAAAAAATTTAACTTTTTCATAACAGATTGCCAATAATCTATTTTGGGAATTTCAAATGACAAATAATTCAGAAGAAATATCTTTGGATGATCTTGGTGAACTTAACAATTTAGACGATATTGAAACACCAAAAATAGCTTTTCAAAACAACACAAATATTGGAAACGAAAAAGAAAAAGAAAAAGAAAAAGAAACAAAAAAGGAAACGAAAAATGAATTACGAAGAAAAAGATTAATGAAATTAAAACAAAGATTAGAGAAAGGAAGACAACAGAACCACCAAGAAGTTTTAGAAGAGGACAAGAGATCTCATCTGATCACCAAAAATTTTTATAAACAAGCAAAAAAAAAAAACCAGGAAACAAAAAAAAAAACTATTTTAAAATCAATAAAAGAAGGTGACCTTTCTCAAAGAAATATTTTGCTTAACATGACTGTAAGTACTTCTGAAAAATATAGGCTGTGTCCCAAAAAAAAAGTTGAAGAAATGAAAACCTCTGATTGGAAAACGAACCACGGAAGTGAACCTTATCGCCAATATAAGAACCAAATAAAGAAATTAAAAAAAAAAAAAAAAAACAAAAAAAAAACACGCAACAACAATAACAACAATAAAAACAACAAACTAAATTCTCAAACAACAGAATTAGAAAGAAAAAGACAGAATTTAGAACAAAAGGCATCCACTTCTCTTCAATTAATCGAAAAAACAGATACCAAAATTGAAAGCAAAGACTTAACAAAACTATTTGATCCAAAGAACTATTCTGAACAAGATGCTGACGAATATGTGAAAGAGTTAACAAAAAACAAGAATAAAAAACGAAGAAGAAACTCAAAAAAGTCTTCACTTAAAAACGGAATCACTTATATCAACGAAGGGAATCGCAAATTTAATGAACGAATTGAAAAGGCATTCGGTAAATATACTGTTGAAATTAAAGAAAGTTTGGAAAGAGGAACAGCAATATAATCCCACAAATTGTTAATTTTATCATTTTGAATGAATTTATCATATTAATGTTCATTAATTTCTAAATGTATTTGATTTTCCTTTTTCTTTTCGTTTTGAAATAAAAATTTAATTATCTTTTAATTTTCAAAAAAATTTATTTGTCATACATAAAAGATTAGAACAAAATTTTGCAATTAAAGTGATTTAACATAATATAATAAACCAGTATAAAGGCAGTTATAATAATATGTATTTCATAACTTTGTGTCTTTTTAAAAATCTAATAATTTTCATCAATTATAAAAAGTACAGTGATCAAAATAATGCGTGCACAAAGACTATAATCCGTGTTTCAAAATATAATCTGTGCTTTTTTTACTTCTTGTACCAAGGAAACATCCAATCTACTACCAAATAGTATACCAAAGTTCAAATCAAATTTAAAAGTAAAGGCCTGGATATCTTAAGTAATTTTTCAATTATTCATGCAAACAGTTGAAAATTTTCCATACTATTCTTAGTTTTTGTGAATTTTTTAGTTTTTTTTGATTGATAAAATTTTCTTAAAAATTTACTCTATTTTTGGAGATAAATTTTGCAATTTGATCCTTCATTTTAAGAATTTATTTTTAAATAATTGAACTTTAAGAAACCAAAACCATATTTTTTTAGGGTTTATTATCAGTTTCTTTGAGTGGTTAATGTATAGGTCCTCTATAACCAAAAAAACACTCTTTATTTTGAAACACTCATTAAATTTTTCGGCACGCTTGATTTTGACTACAGTAATTAATAACAATTCTAATAATCAAAGAAATCAAAACCAAAAAAATATTGAAATTCTTTTAAATGTTATTTATTCATACTTTTGAATGAAAAAAATATATTTTAAATAATAATTGCCGTTAGATTGGGTATCGAAAAGAATAATTATAGAATTTTTATTTTTATGAAACGATTTTATCTAAATAAACTCCAATTCATATTTTTGAAAATTAAATCATTTTTAAAATACTTATAATGGCACTATTAGCCAAATATTTGAATTAGAAGTTATCAATTTAGTCTCTTTAAAATTTTTTGACAAATTAACTGTTTTTTTGATATTTTATTCATAACAATAAATTCCATTCAATTTTTTTATCAAACAAAAAACAAATTATTTGAAAAAAAAAAAGATGCTTTTAAATAAATTATTTGAGAATGATTAAATTAAAGCTATAACTTGGTAGAAAGTCAAGCAATTATTTTTCCAACACAATACTCATAAAGGAAAAATAAATAAATAACTATAAATCAAAATAAATTGTATGTTAAAATTTTTAATTTTTGAATTTATTGTTATGAATTAAGTATCACTCTAAACACTTAATTTGTTAAAGAGGAAGTTTTAAAGTGGTGTTAAATTCATGTTTTCTAACTTGAAGAATTAATAGATATTAGTGTGTAGATTAAATCATTATACGATTTTTAGACTCAATTTAGTTTTCTAATATAAAATGAAGATTTGATAAAAAAAAAATAGATAATCAAAAAAAAAATAGAGGGTTAGATAAAAAAAAATAAAGAACTTAAATGTGATACTAAGAAAAAACTTAAAGTTCTTGGATCCTGGTGTATTTGTGGGTTTATGTCTTCGAAGATTTTATTTTGGAGAGATTAATATCAACAAATTGTATTGTTAAATTTGTTTCAATTGTACAAACAATTATTGATCGATCAAATCTAAGATACCATAATTAATTTTATTTCGGTTTTTCTATTTAAAGAGGTTTAAATGTAACCCATTATCAATCATTTAATGAGTTTTGATCAACCGAAATAAGTTGCGTAATTCAAAAAATGAAATTTAAAGAAAATTTTATTGATTCATGATTGAAAATTTAAAAAAAAACTTTTTTTTATTTTTTATACTTTTTACCTTTTCCAAATTTCCCTTTTTAAGTTGTTTGGGTTCCTCCTAGTTTTGTTTTTTTAGGTACTTGGAGAGGTTCAAGGAATAAAAAATCATTATAAGAATTGGTGGACTTGGTCATGACTAACCTAACCAAACTTGTTAATGATCAGATCTAAAATGAATTGAGCTGGACTTATGCAACTGTAGAGAACTGAATCCAACGAATGCGATCTGAAGCCAACCAAAGTGAACCGAATTGGACTTTCCGTACAATCTGTCGAGTCGTTACCTGGACTGGGTTTTTGCTGTCGAGTCGGTATCTTGTACTGGGATTTTGCGAAAACAAGATTTGGGAAACTTGCAAAAAAAAAAAAAAAAAAAAAGCAACTCAATTTTTTAAAACCAAATCTTATTCTTAAAACCTTAGACTTTATAGATTCAAACCATCTATAAAGTTCTAAAAAACTTAATAAAGTAACCTATTTCATTTGATCTATAGTTGTTCAAATATTTAGATCTCTTTATTAAAACAAGAAATTATTGAAAATATTGATCATTTTTTTATGGGTCTATCCTTCCGATGAAAAAGATAGATTAATATTTCATAACAAATTAAAAAAAAAAAAAAAAATCTTAATGAATTAATTTAAAACAAACAGTTTGAAACTATTTTCATTAAATAATAATCGTGAAATCTATGATTTTACGCTTAAATTTCTGAAAGGGAATTTAAGTAAAAGGGTACACAGAGTGTAATTTACACTTCTTCAACAATAAAAAAAAAAAAAAAACTTTTTTTTTGAAATTTATTTAATTTTCATTGAAAATTAAATTATTTTTGCTATTTTTTTATTCATAAATTTAACCTATTTCCAATTAAGAGTGGGAAATTATATTTGAAAATTCTTAAATCTTCAAAACTTTTAAATTTTATTAATAATTTTTAGGTTATTATTTTTTATTTTAAATTAAATTTGTTTTTATGATCAATAGATATTATTGTAATAACTATAGAAGGAAATAAAATGTTTAATGGTTAAAATTATGTAAAATTATACCATTATTGTCCTTTTTAATGGAAAAACTTCGGCTATAAGTTTGTTAGACAAAAAAGTCTAAATTATAACATTTTTAAAAAAATATTTTTTTGCCAACTTTTTTACATAGAATACTAATACATGTGCTTTAATTTGTACTTTTTGATTTGTCTGGATTTTCAGTGAAAGTCTGTCTTAAATGTGTTACTGTTTGTTTTGAGATAGATTATGGCAGAAAATGAGAGGGTGGATGATTTTTTGTATCTGTATTATTTGAATTAATATTATTCTACCTTTCGGATTTCACTTTTGTTTTTTTAAATGGAATTCATTTGATAAAATAATTCTATGGGAATCTTGTTTATTTGAATTTTAAAATTGAATTTTAAGGTTAAATTTTTCAAAAAGGTATAAGAATAATTGTATTTGTTCCCATTTGGAAAAATGCATAATATTAAAGTTTCTCACAGTAAAAGTAAATATTAAATTTGATAATAATTTGAATTTGGAAATTATCAATATATATATATATATATATATATATACTCACTAGAGTTTAAGTGGAATAAAGGGTGAAAATTTTCCATTTGTGGTTACATCCTTGAAAGTGATTTTTAATAAAAAAAAAATTAAATGTTTGTTATAATCATATCGTCTAGAAATATTTGGAGAGTTTAAATAAAATCCAAATTTTGTGTTTTTTTGATATTTAAATATCAGAAAAGGTTATTTTTTGAAGACAGATACTCATTAACGAACTGAAAACATAGATTTTTATTTTGTTGTGTGATTGGTAAATGGTGTTCTATCTTATACAATGATCATGTAAGATTTTTTCTGTAAAACGAAATCAAATATTTGTGTATTTTTTACTTTTTCATAAGTTCACGTATAATCAAGGTTATTGTTTCATACGTAAATTAATTAAAAAAAAAAAAAAGGAAGGGGGGGGCTTATTTAAAATTTTAAAAAAGTTTAATATTTTAAAAAAAAGTGGGCATGTGGCTATAAATTTGACGTAGGTATTGCTGTAAAAAGAAATGGTTTTTACAATCAAAAAGTCTCTCTTTGTTTAAATAGAAAACTTTCAAAAAGTTTTAATTCTGATAAAACCTTATAAAAAAAATCCCCACTTTTTTAAAACAGTTTTAAGAGATCTTTGATCAAATGATATTTTTAAAGATATTTTGAAAATGAAGTTGAAAAAATTTAATTTCCAGTGAGATTTTTTTCAAATTAAATACTAAAAAATGTGAAATTGTTTTTCTTCAAATTTGGGTTGTTTTAATCTGACAATTCAATAGTATTTTAAATTTAATAACTATTTTTCAAATAGGAATTCAATTCTTTTGACTAAAAAAGAATTATTTATTTAAATTGAAAAAACTTACTTCTTAATTACCTTTGTTGGGGTTTCCAGAATATAAAAGAATATAGAAAAGTCTAGTATTTTGGTTAATTCTTTTGAACTATTGAAAACTTATGATACATCCTTTAGGTTTTTTTTATAATTTTTGAAATAAAACTGAAATTAAATAAATTTTTAGTTTATTTCAATAATTGAGAAAAACCTAGGATGCGGAATAATCAATATTCATTATTTTTTTCATTTACTTCAGTTATATTAGAAGATTATAACCTTTTTAAAACTATCAGATATTATCTATTAACTAAAATATCTCAAATTTGAATTCAACTAAATAACATTTGCCAAGTGATGACAATTTTTTTACCACCCAAAAACCCGGTTTTTCTCAGTTTGGGACTTTTAAAAATAGTAGTACTGCTAAAAATCAAAAATACAAAAGGACTCAAGGATTTAAAGTTATGAATTGTTGGTTATATTGTAAAAAAATTAATGAAGAATTGATAATTAAAGTATGAGTTTTGTCTAATTCTTTATTTGCAATTTTATTTTTTCAGACAAAGCATTAAGAAACAATTTATTCAATAAATTTTTCCTTTGAACCAGTTATTAATACTTTAGGACAAATAACTCACTAATATCCAATATTATCATCAAGTTTAATACTACTCTTTCCTACAACTCTGTTATGAGTGGGCATGTTTAATCTAACAAACAATAATAAAAACGCTATTTACTTGTTGGAAAATAATTTATTTTTGTTTAGTTTTTATAGATTTTTCAAGCCTGTAACCAAAATGAGATGCTTTAATTTTAGAATTTACAGCTGTTCCAAGGCTAATGTGAAATTTTATCAATATCAAATTTTGATGTTGATTTAGATTTTTTAAAAGTTGAATATAAGAATAAATTAGCTCATATTGAAAAAAAAAAATTCCTCAATGAGTTGATATGAAAAATATACTTATGATGTGATTGAAAAAAAATTTATTTTTTTCAGAGTGAATTTTATGTCATTTCTCAATGAATTTTCGATGTTTAGAGTCATTTTGGGTTTGGAAAATTTATTTTTTTGGAAATCAGAAAAAATTCTTGTATATTGGATCATATCAGAATTTTTTTTTTGAGTATGAGCTAATTTATTCTTTTATTCAACTTTTAAAAAATTTAAATCAACATCAAATTTTGATATTGAAAAAATTTCACGGTAGCTTTGGATAGTCTGTATTGTAAGAATACTTTTCAAGCACACCTCCTTAAATTCAATTTATCTCAAAATAAAAAGAAACAAAAGATCTGAATTGGTGAGGTAGTCACCCTTTTAATGGGCTAGTAAGATCATAAGTTTTTTTCTTCGAATTGTAATCAAAAAAACTTTGGAAATCAAAAATGTCATCGTTCATTTATGTAACAAAAAGATCTAGTTTTTTCTGTCCACACAAAAAAAGGGAGAGGTTAACCTTTTACAATTAAATTGAAAACACTTATTACATTTCAAAAAAACTAATTATGAATTTCATTTTTTTCTATTTTATCCTTGCTTTATTTATATAATGTCTCAATACGAAGAACAAGAATCTGAAACACAAAAAGAACCAGAAATTGAATTAGAATCAGCCACAGAAATTAAACTTTTTGGAAAATGGAGTTACGAAGGACTTAAGGTATTTTGATATATTTGCTTTAACTTTTTTTTTTTTTGTTTCTTTTTTTTCAACAAAAACAAAAATAATAAAAAAAACAAATTTTTTATTTTCTTTTTTGTCATGTAATCTTAGGTGTCTGATATGTCCCTTGAAGATCAAATGTCTTGGAAGCCAAATTCAAGAAGATTTTTAACTCACTCATCTGGAAGATGGCAAGTAAAACCATTCAGAAAGATCAAATGCCCAATTGTTGAAAGATTTGTATGCTCTTTGATGATGCACGGAAGAAACGCCGGTAAAAAAATGATGGCAATTAGAATCTTAAAGCACACCTTTGAAATTATCAATTTAATCACAGAAGAAAACCCAATCCAAGTCTTACTTGATGCAATTACAAATTCTGGCCCACGTGAAGACACCACCCGTGTCGGAAAAGGTGGTGGTGCAAGAAGACAAGCTGTCGATGTCTCTCCCTTAAGAAGAGTAAATATTGGAATTTACTATCTCTGTTTTGGTGTAAGTTTTTTTGTTTTTTTCTTTTTAATTTTCTTTTTAATTTTCTTTTTTTTTTTTTTTTTTTTTTTTTTTTTTTTTTTTTATTTTTAAAAAAAAAAATACAAGATCTTTTTTCTTTTTTCTTTTTCTTTTTGATCCAATTACTAACTTTTTAATTTTCACTTTACTTTTTTAAATTCTCATTCAACAATTTCATTTTTCTTTTCAATCTTTCTTAAACACACCACACCAAACCACCTCAATTAAAAACAATTACTATTAATCAATAAATAGGCAAGAAAAGCAGCCTTTAGAAACACAAAATCAATTTCTGAATGTTTAGCTGATGAATTAATAAATGCAGCTAAAGGAAATTCAACAAGTTTTGCAGTCAAAAAGAAAGACGAAATTGAAAGGGTCGCCAGAAGTAATAGATAAATTAAACCAAAACCATTTTATTTTTCATCTTTCTTTTTTTTGTTTAAAATTCTCTTATTTTAAATATTTAGAACACAAATACACACTTAACAATAAAATAAAACATTAAATATTTTTAGAAATCTTTCCAAAAATTTAAAAATTCAAAGGAAGAGTCAAGACATTTCCTATATTAATACTTTCCAAAATTCCTTTGTTTTTTTTTTTTTTTTTGATATTTTTTAATTTTTTATTTTTTTTCATTCTTTAATGTCTGAAAGCCAAAGAAAACAAGATGGAAAAAAAAATTAAAAAGAAAAATTGAATCAAAATGAAATTTTATAAATTTGAAATATAATAATGAATTATAGATATTGTTATCGGCTTATTATCGAACAAAATAAATCAAATTCGTCAAAATATTAGCGATATTTGTACCTTTTGTTCATTTTTAATAAAAAAAATGGTGATTCTCTTCAAAATATCACCTTGTTCTATAAGTTGGCTATTTCATTTTTTTTTTTTTCAATATTTTTCAATACCGTTATTTTCGAATTAATAAATGAAAATTTTTATTTCAATTTCCAGAATGAATATTAATTATTACTGCTACAATCAAATTAGCAGAGTAAAAATTTTGTCTTTTAGTTAACTAACGAAGTTCATGTTATTGTCTTAAAATATCATTTATAAAAGATGTTGTAAAGATCTTTTGGATTGTCTTCCGCTTATAAACTCGAAAAATATTTTGGAACGTGAACTAAAAATTTTCATTTTTTAATTGGAAAATAATAGTATTACCTACGTGGTTTATAATATTTTTTTTTATTCATAACTTTTTTCTGATCGAATTTGTACATTAGTTTAACAAAATAATATATTAGTAATCTAAAAATCATTAAATTAACAATTTTCTCAAAAAAAACTTTTTTAAAGTTAGTAATATTCAAAGTTATAACATTTAAAAAATTACTTTTTAATTTGATTATTTTTAACTAATAATTAGGAATCGAATCTTAATTCTTTCAGTGTACCCACAGTGATCCAAAGATTAAAAGTGAAAAGTAATTTTACTGTTATTTCTCAATTTTTTCAATATTTTCAAAAAAAAAAAAAAAATGAATTTAAAATATTAATTTTAATAAATAGAAAAAGAAATATTCTCAAATAAATGACTTTAATATTAATAATTCATTATTTTATACTCTTAATAAGTGAAAAGGAATATTGTCTAATCTTTCAAATTTCAAGAAATTTAATAAATATTTCTGAATAAAATAAAAAAAATAGTTCATTTTTATCTGATATCGCAGGGTTTGATATTTTTTTTTTTTTTGGGTTATTGCTCATGAATTTATTCTGAAAAAAACTCTTAAAGGGCCTGGGTGAAGTGAACACAGACATAACTTAATATTTAAAGAATGAATAAATATGGTCAATAGAAGTATTTTGAACTTGATTTAACTTGTCAACAAATATTGTTTTATTAGTCTTTAGGGATTAGTGCGATCAAGGAGAAGCTTAAGATCAAAGTATGTTGTTATTGGGTGTAAATCGATTTCTGCTGAGTTGTTTAAATTTCTCTAAAAAATCGATTAGTAAAGTAGTAATATTAGTTGATCTCATCAATTATAAATGATCCTTTTGTATTAGTAAAAAACCCAACAATTTCAGAAAACAATCTGAATTTCATCACAAATTTAAAGGTTTAATTATCAATGTTCAGACTCCAAATTTGCAAAATATCTTTCATAAATTTGTGATGAAATGAAGATTAGTTGCTAAAAAATTCAGAATAGTTTAAAAATTGAATAATTAACACCTATTGATTCTTTTGACAAATTATTTCAGAAATATTGAAAATATGTTGATGTTACAATTAACTTTAGGAAAAGGAAACCAAACTAATCAGTTTTTGGGTTTTTATATTGACGATTATTGTGTTAATTTTTGGAAATTAATATATTAAAAGAATAGTTACTTCTGTAAGTTATAAATCCAAATTATTAAATACCGGAATACTTTATTTTGAGTTTCTATTTTTAGATTTGGAAAAGGAATTAAAAAAAAATTTAAAAATATAATTTTTAATTGTGATCATTAGTAAAAAATGTAATAATTTTTTGGGCAATGGGATTTATAAGATTTTTTAGAGTCACAGAAACTATTTGGGTGATGTAGCACTATTATCATTAGCACAGAATTACAGTATGATGTAATTAATGAAAAAGTTATAAATAAGCTAATCCCTAAAGTTTTTCAAATACAATTCGATTTCCAATAATAGTTCTTCATACAAACAACCAAATATTACTAAAAAATGGGATTTTCCAAAAATAAAATTGTTTTGAAAAAATTTTCTTTTTCTAAATGTACCAAAAACTCTCAAAGAAAAGTAGCTATCTTTTTTATTAAAAATTAACTTTTTAAAAGAATTCTTTGAAAAATAATAATCCATTTCTCTAAAGTTGCTAGGGGGTTTGTCAACAAGTTTAGTTCAATTTTTGTGAAAATAAGTGCTCTATTGGCTTTGGGTGTGGTAATAAATAAATACGAAGTAAGTAACCCCTTTAAGGTTTACAAAACCTCAAATACTAAAAAAAATTATCTCGTAACTGGTGTAGAGACGCCTTATTTTGGTTCGTCCATAATGGGTCTTATACTGTTTATTAAAAAATAAAAAGATCAAAATTTTCATTAAGCTTTTCTTATAATTACATTCCAAGAATTAAAATAAATCATAAAAGTCCCCAATTCTAAAATACGGAAATTAATAGTTTATACTGAATTAAGAATTAAAATTTTGAAATGTTAACATTTCTTTTTACAGAAAGCTAAATGAAAATTTTGTTCCATTTATTTTGAAACAAATAGTACTAAATATTAATTTTAATAGTTACCCAAAGGTGATGAAAATGAATATATTTTTTTTTTTTTCCAAAATCCGGAATTAGAAGTGTAAGGTGTATACTATTAATTGTAAAATAAAAAGATCAAAATTTTCATTCAACTTTCCATAAAATCACATTTCAAGAATTAAAATAAATTATCAAAAGTCCCCAATTCTCAAGGGTAAATTAATAATTTAAGCTGGTTTTAAGAATTAAAAAATTTGAATTGTTTATATGATTTATAAATTACAATTTTGTTTGGAAAGCTGAATGAAAATTTTGCTCCATTTATTTGGCAACGAATAGTAGGCTGAAAGCCAAGTTATATGAGGATGTGATTTTTGTGTTATCAATTAAAATTTTTATTTGACTTGATTTTATTGAGCTTTTAAAAATTTTTCTTTTTTTTAAAGCAAATTATTCAAACCCAACTTACTATTTGAATTGACAACCTTCAAAACACCACAAATTTTTTACAAGCTTCCTACCAATTCAATAGCCTGACACCCATAAATCTAGATTTTGGAAACAATTCATTTTTTATCCACTTTTGAGCCATTATTAAAATTAATACCAAGTCTAAGATCGATCTTCAAAGAACCAAAATAAGGTGTCTCCACACCAGCTATGAGATAACATTTTTTTAGTATTTGAGGGTTTGTAAACCTTAATATTAAGATCTAAGAATCCACGATATTGTAAAACTGGGTAATGAAACCCTCAACTTGTTAATTGACACAACCACCAAATTGTTGAACAATAAACGTTTTTTGCTTGAAGATTATTTTTCGAGATTAAGAGAGGATAAAGGCTGTTTTTGCTTTTCATCAATTATTTTGGAGTTTCTGGTAAACTTATTTGTCTCTGCATAATAAAATTATCCTGTGTTTGTTTTTAAATCCTGGCGAACACTTTTCTCGGAATAAACCTTCAAAAGAACAATTTCATTACTCGTAAATTTTAATTCAAGAATCACTAAAAAAAAATATTTGTATCTTGTCATCAGTTTATGTTTTTCAATTAATCCCAATTTTAATTAGATACACGCAGTACCAAATATTATTGATTAGAAAACTTTGGGATTTGTATTTTGATTTAATTTTTTAACCAACAAAAAAAAAAAATTCTTTTCAAAAAAGAAAAAAGAGATGGAAACAAACCAAAAAATTTTTTTCAGGGATTTACAGACTCAAAAAAAGGATTAATATTTAAAAAATCTTTTGTCAAAAAACCAAAAATCTGTTTCAATGTTTTATTGGAAATATTTTTTTATTCAACCACTATTATTGCAACTTGGAATTGAGTTTTGAATTCATTCTCTTATATTTATTAAATTCAGATTTGAAAATCATTTTTTATTCAATCTCTTTTTTACAAACAACAACTTTTTAAATTATGAGTGTAAAAGAAACAAAATTATACGATACACTTGGTGTTAAACCAGGTGCAACTTCGGTAAATATTTTTTTTATAGTTCTACTTGTTTTCCTTTTGTTTGTTCTCCTATATCTTAATTGCTTTTTTGCTTTATTGATACATTTAACCCAAATAATTAATTCAAATTAACCTCGCGTTTGACATTCAAAAGAACCAAATTAGAAGAGCTTACAAAAAATTAGCTTTAAAATATCATCCAGATCGAAACCCCAATTCAGGCGATAAAGTAAAGATTTTTTTTATTTTTTTATTTTTAATTTTTAACAAAAAAAATGAATTGTTTGAATTTTTTTTTTTTTTTACAAAATCGAAAAAAAAAAAACAATAAATTCTCTTATACTTTCAGTTTAAAGAAATTAGGCATGCTTATGAAATTCTTTCAAACGAAGAAAAAAGAAAAATGTATGACAAACATGGTGAAAAAGGAACAGAAGAGGGTTTTCAAGAGGGAGGACAAGATATTTTTTCATCTTTTTTTGGTAAATTTTTCTTTTCACAGCAAATTTTCTTTTCTAATAATAAACCGAAATTTCATTCTTAAAAATTTAACACTTTGGATTTAAAAATAACTTTGAGATGTTAAATTCAATTTCTATCCACTACAAATCGTTTCAAATGTTCCAATGAATTAAAATGCAATTGGAAATTGAATTCTGATAAACCAAGAAAAACAAAAACAAAAAACAAAATACAGATTCTGTTAATGTTAACTTCAAAAAAGAGTGACAACAAAGTTACCAAAGATCTCTTTTAAAGTTAGTGAAAAACCTTGAATAGTATAATTTTTGGAATTGTATTAAAAACTTCAGAATTGGGGAAAAAAAGTGAAACAGGAAAAAAAATTATCAATAAGATTTAAAATTGGGAACACTAATAGAACCTTAAAATTCAAAATAAGATTAATAATTAATAAAAGAATAAATAAATAAAAAATGAAGGACCCAACACAATAACAGTTTTTTTAATACTATCTTTTGATAATGGGTTTTTCTGTGATTGATCAGTCAAAAAGAATTTGTTGAAAAATTTTACTCTTTGTAAGATCTCCCAAAACAACATATCTTATTTCGAAAAAAAAGGGAGATAAAAATTGTGTTTTAGTTGATTTGATTGAAAATAATATAATGAGTTATTCTTTAAAATTAATTCGTTTCTTCTTTTAATTGATTTAACTTTCAACTAATGTTTCCAATTAAAAACCTGATTAACTTTTTTTTTTTTCCCAAATGACTATTAAAAATACAATGATCGAATAAATTGAAAAAAAATTGTAAAGACATAATTACCTTTATTATTAGTTCTTTATTTTTCCGGATTCTTTCTCTTATAACTCAAAATATTTTAATTTGATTCTAATATTAAGATAAATTTCACTCATAAAAATTATTGCGAAATAAGGGCATTTTCTTTATTTCTCTGAAATAAATTAAAATGTATAAATCTTCCCAATTAATGCAAAAACGAAAGATCTTTGGAATTTACAGTAAAATTTTTTCATTTCATTAAAAAAAAAACAAATCATCATTAAAAATTTAAAAAGAAAATCCTAATTATATCAACAATAAAAACTTGATCACAGAAATAAATAACTCAATATCTGACAAAAAATCAAGGAAATTCAATTTTATTAGTTTGAATATTTTTACAAACTTTGAAAAAAAAATGTAAATGAAATTCTTTCAAGATTAAGAAAAAATTTTATCAATATTTTTAAATAGATCCTAGTAGTCAAATAAATAAGTGAAAAAAAAATATTGACTACTGTTCATTAGAAATTTAATGACATAACAATTTTATACAGTACTTCAATAAAAAATTAATTCATTACAACATAACATTTTATTAATTACGCAAATTGAAAAAATAAACCTGACAAAAATTTCATCTTATATTCCAATAAAAAATTAAAAAAGATTAGCTATTTTAAAAAACAACTCAAACTCTTGTTCTGAAAATTAATTTAGCAAAATATTTTTTATTTCTTCAATTAAAAGCAAATTTAAATACTATTTGTTTTAAAATAAATGGAACAAAATTTTCATTCAGCTTTCCAAAAAAGATTTTAATAATCATGTTACATTTCGAACTTTTATTTCAAAAAATCAGCTTAAATCATTAATTTCCCTCTGAGAATTGGGACTTTTGATGTTTGATATTAATTATTGAGAGATGTGTTTTTAGGAAAGCTAAATGAAAATTTGGATCTTTTTATTTTGCAATTAACAGTATTTTTTTAGTTCTTTGCTAATTTTTCCAAAATATTTTCTTTCAAACTTTTTGGAAATGAGACTTGATTTTTCTAAAAATTTTTCTTATAACTTTCAATTCAATCCAAATGAAAAAACTAACAAAATAAAAAAAACTTCAAATAATAACAAAAAATAATAATAAAAAAAAAATAAACAATTCCAAAATCAAAAGGAGGTGGAAGAACTACCAACACGAGAGAAACAAGAAAACAAAAAGGAAGAGATCTTGTACACACATTGAATGTATCTCTTGATGATTTGTATCGAGGAAAGAAGACCAAAATCGCAGTTTCAAGAAAGGTATGCTGTAAGCAATGTAATGGCTACGGAACAAGTGATGGCAAAAGACCACCAGTGTGTAATGATTGTAATGGGCAAGGTGTAAAAATTGTTGTCCAAAGACTAGGAATGGGCATGATCCAACAATACCAAACAAGGTGTCCAACGTGTGGAGGAACTGGGAAATCACTCAAAAATGTTGAAAAATGTTCCGAATGTAATGGACAAAAGACCTTCCCAGAAAGGAAAGTGCTCGAAGTCTTTATTGATAAGGGTACACTTAATGGTGAAAAAATCACATTTACTGGCGAAGGTGAACAAGGACCAGACACGATCCCAGGCGATGTTGTTCTGACAATTAAAGAAAAGCCCCATGAGCTTTTCAAAAGGAAAGGGGCCGATTTGATTATGAACTACACGCTTTCCTTATATGAAGCACTCTGTGGGTACCAAATTCTGATCCACCATCTCGACAAACGTGACGTAATTGTAAACGCACCAACAGACGATGTTGTGAAGCCAGGCGATGTTCGTGGATTACGTGATCTTGGTATGCCCGTTAAAGGAAGACCTTTCCAATACGGTCGGTTATTTATCCTTTTCGAGGTCGAATTCCCACAAAAAGGCTTCCTGAACCCAGACATCCAAGGGCTTTTGAAATCCGCTTTGCCTATTGAATCCAAAAAAAATAATGAAAAGGGTACAGGTGACGAAGAAAGCTTTACCGCCGAAGTGATGGATATCAACACCCACAAAACTACCATTAAAAAAATGCAAGAAGTTTATCAATCTGACTCAGATAATGAACAAGGTGGCGGTGGTGGCGTACGTTGTGAACAAATGTAAAAAGCGTTCACAAAGTACCCTAGCCTTATTGATTTTATTTATTTATACATACATATACACATACTATTTTGAAAAAACTTTATCCTTTTTTAAAAATATACTTGTTCTTTATATCTTTTATTAAAACAAATCAGTCACAAGTTAATTTGGGAAATAATATACAGCAAAAATATATACATTAATAGATATTTATATTTTTTTTCGACATTTATTTTTTACAATGATTAAACACTTTATGGTGATATTTTTCTAAAAATTTAGAGATCAATCAATCTTTTCTAATAGTTTTATTTGCTTTTTTTGTTTTTTTATTTTATTTTTTATTTTTGGGTTTGGTATTTATTTTATACCGCACTTCAGAGACTAACTTGATTTTTTTTCCAGTTAAAATTTTGATTCTGATTATAATAAAGATTTTTTAATAAAGCTGAGGACCAGAATAAGAAAACTCTTATTGAAAAAAAAAAAATTTCTTAAAGGAGTTCATCTGATACATATTTATATTTATCTGGTTAAAAAAAATTCTTTTTATTATTATTATTATTATTATTATTGAAGAAGTGTAGATTATACTCTAGTTGCCCTTAAACTTAAATTTATGAAAGGATATTTAAGCCTAATTATCATCGATTTCAGGATTATTAATTAATGAAAATAATTTCAAACTACCACAGTTTAAAATCAATTCATCAAGATTTATTTCTTTTAATTTGTTATGAAATATTAATCTGTCTTTTTCATAGAAAGGAGGGACAGACCAATAAAAAATGATCAATATTTTCGATTATTTCTTTATGTTCATATTTTAAACATTTATAACAAAATTTATTTGAGTTTTTATTGATTACATAATAATATCTATTTAAGCAGTTAGTAAATGTACTGAATTTTAGGATTTTTGAGCTTGATGGATAACTTAAATATAGTTGGGTTTTAAATAAATAGTTTTGAAATTTAATTATTGTGAATAATTTTTTTTTTTTTTTTTTGAGTGCTGTAGAGTGCCGTGAAGTGTCTTGCTTTTCTTGAGGTTTTCTATTTTATTTTTGAAGTCCAATTTGATTTTATTTTTAAAGTGTTCTAGGTTTTTTTTTTACTTTTTGAAATAAACCGAAAATTTAATAAAATTTTATGTTTATTTCAAAAAGTAAAAAAAACCTAACGAAAATCTATTGATTTTACAAATAAACAGAAAACCTCAAAAAAACCTAGAAAACTTCACAAATAAAAAGAAAATTAAAAAAAAACCTAAAGTCTAGTTCAGTAGAGCACCATAGAGTATCGCCAATTAGCTAGGTTTTACAAAATTCAAAAGAAAATGGTAAAATCAAAGATTTAACTCCATTCTTTTTAATTCAGGAAAACCTAAACGCAATTTTTTTTAATTTTTGAAATGTAAAGACAATTCAATAAATTTTCTTAGCATTTTAAAAAATAAAAGAAAACTAATCGGTTTTTTCCAAAATTCAAAAGAATTAAGTAAAATCTTATATTTTAGTAAATCTTTTTTAATCCTGGTTAACTTAACAGAATCCACAAACTTGTAATTCAATAATTCATTATATATGTATTTATAAATTACTCATTTTAATTCAATTATTTTTTTTTGAATTCCAGTTACTTTTATTGATTGTTTATTGTTAAAATTTTTTTATTTTTTCAAAATTATAAAAAGATAAATTCTTTAGTTTATTTTTGAATTTGAATTTTTTATTTATTAACTGAAATTACCTTGTTTTCGATTTTGAATACTCTTTTGGAAATGAAAATTCGAATATTTCTGTTTATTTTTTAAATTATGGTAATACATGAATTACTCCAAAATTTAAATAATTTTAGTGTTTTTATTTCATAATTAAAAGTTTCTAATCCATATGTAAATTGGTACAATATAAGGGATTTAAATAATCTTATTTAGAAGTTATTGTTAAGATAATTGTTATTAAATAAATGTATAAATTTCTTTTTTAGTAAGATAAATTTTTAACAGAGTTTCAAAGAGAATTTGTGGCACTGGAAGCCATTTTAAAAATTAAAAAATTATTTTTTGAATTATCATAAAAAATTCTTGAATATATGATTTAATCTGAATATAATTTTTCTATATATGTATATTATTTTTACTCATATTCAACTTTTTAAAAATATTTATAATAATCTTAACAAAATTTGATTTAGTAAAAGTCGTTTCAAACAGCCAGAAAAATTATAAATCATTCATGGTTTCGTATTATAAGATTGTCTTTAATTAAAGAGAAAAATTTCAATTTCTGTCATAAGATAAAAACTTTAATTTCTTCTAAATTATAAGAGAATTTTTTTTTAATATATATTTATATTTTCATTAATAATTTTTTAAACCTATCTAAACTTAATCAAAAAAAAATAAAAAAATATCAAAAAAAAAAGAAAAAGGAAAAAAAAAATAAAAAACCAAAAGAAAATTTTTACAAAAATAAAATAAAGTAAAAAGAAAAATTTGCAAAATTAGAAAAAATGAATCTGATCTAAAAATAGAAATAAATTTTTGAGAAGAATAAAGTCAAACAACCAAAAAAAAACTTCAATTAACATTCTAAAGTTTTTCAAAAATTTTGAAAAATTGTTTAGTTTTATACATGATCAAGATATTCTTTTTTAAAGGGAATTCTAAATTAGTATCAAATATTATTTTATTTATGCATTTAGATGTTTTTATGTTAAAAGAGTTTTTTTAATTAATGGATTTTGAAAATCAAGTTGAATAACAATTTATTTCATTATAAAATTTACATCTTGACAATATGGAAATAAATTGAATCTGTTGAATTTAAGTTTAAATAATATGAAGATTAGTCACTTATTAATATTTGATCATTAATTATTTTCTTATCTCATCATCTTTTCTATTTTATTCACTACTTTTATACTAGCTGACCTCACTTTTCAGTTTTTTAAATAATTGATGATTGGGTATATAATTTCATGTAATATTTTCCAACTAAGTAAACAAAAACAACAATTTTTGATCCAAAAAAGGGACTACAAAGGTTTCATTTTTAATAACTACATCTTTTTCATTAATGACAAAGAAAAAGAATTGGAAAAGAAAAAAAAATAAAAAAAAACAAAGAAAACTAGAATATTGTTAAAAAGTAGTCAAAATAAATTGATCGAATATAACATCAAGTTTTAACAGAAGATAGTGTTCATGAAAACAAACAATATTTTTGTTTTTTTTATTTTTAAACAAAAAGAAAAATAAAAATAGCATTTTTTGTTTAACATTCTTAATTTTTTTTATTTACCCGAGTTTCACAAGTAATAGAAAATAATAATTTAATTATTACCCAATCGAATCTGTATACATTTTGAATCTTATTGCACTTAAAATGAACTTTTTTGAAAAAAAATTTCTCAATTACAAAATTAATATTATCTTGACTTTGAAAAAAATTTAGATCTAATGTAACAATAAATTAGTTACTGAGTTTATTGATAAGGATTAAGTGTGTAAACACATTTAATTTGTGAACGAGAGAATTTTGGATTGACTATATTTGTGACTTTTAAATCAAAGAGTGTTAGACACAGTCTTTAAAAGATTTTTAAACAAGAAATAGTTTCCCTAAATAAATATAAGAGGAAAAAAGAGAGAAAAAAAAAGAAAAAAGAGAGGAGTGAAAAAAAATTAAGAGAGATAAGAAGAGAGAGATTTTTAAGTTAAGAGGGTACAGTCAGTTTCACTTTTAAGGCACAAACTTTCAACGAAATTTAAGGCACATAAAAAATCTCAAATTAAGGCACAAAATTTGGAATTATTTTTTTTACAATTTATTTTACTAGAATTTGAATTTTGTACCTTAATTTGAGATTTTTTTTTGTGCCTTAAATTCCGTTGAAAGTTTGTGCCTTAAAAGTGAAACTGACTGTAGAATAATGGTAGGAGATTTTTGGAGTCTTTTTATTTGGTTTTTAGATCCTTTTTCCTCAGAGCATGTTGTGTCATATTTGTGATCAAAAAATCTATGGTTATGTCGTAGATTTTTTTTTCGTTCATTTTTCTAAATAATTCATTGGTGTCTTCCTTGTTTAAAAAATTTAAGTCTAAATTTTTTAATTTTCTGAGTTCATTTTTCCATTGAGTTCTGCTCCTTCTGTATTTTTTGCATTTCCAAATGAAGTGATCTATATCATCAATTCCATTTTTGCAGCATGGGCATATTTTGGATTTGATCTCCGTTTCCCATCTGTAGGAATATCTATTCAATCCATTAGTAAAGGCTTTCAGTTTGAATAGTGTTTTTGATGATTTCCAATTTAGGTAAGACTGTTTATCTCTAAAGTTGTCTGGAAATTGTGATATTTCAAGGTATTTTTTGAGTTTCCAATTTTCATCTTCTCGCGAAGATGAAATTTTGTTTTGGATTTTTTTATGTGGATTAGAATGAATTTTTTTTTAAGATCTTTTTTATTCATGTTTTCCCAGTCTATCCCTGTTATTTGGGGTAAAGTTAAATCATTTGCCAGATGATTTAGTTTTAATGATTTAAGTTTTTTGATAAAGTTGCCTTTTCTTTTTAGTATCATATGACTAGTGGGTTCTGTTCTAGTTTCCCATTTGATAATATCTGTCGGGGTACCCACTAGTAATTTTAGGATTTTTTTTTAATTTTTTATTTATCCAGATATCAATTTTTTTGATATCTGAATCCAAAAGATTAAACACATCTAATCCATAAAGTACTTGGGGTAGAATAACAGCTTTGAAAAGCTGTATTCTGAGGGCATTTGAGAGTTTTTCATCAGCGTATATATAAATATACTTATTAAAATTTCCATCTGCATTTTCCAAGTTCTTTTTAATGTGGATGAGTTTGTTTAGCCATATTCCGAGATATTTAATTGTTTTCAATTTGTTAGTTATCTCTATCTTTTTTGCGTTAACTGTGAGTCCAAATTTAGTTATTACTGGGTATATTTGAGACTCTAGTTTTTCTTTAATTTCATCAATTCCTTTACCTTTCATTATCAGTATTAGATCATCTGCATACATTTGGGTATGTATTGTATGTGGTCTGATTTTTTTTTAGGAGGAAGTGACTGATAAATGCGAATAGAATCGGGGATAATGGATCTCCCTGGTAGACTCCAGTTCCCCCTCCTTCGTAGTATTTTGTAATGAATATTTTTATTATAGGATCTTTGATGAATTTTGGGATGGTTTTGACTATCAGTTTGTGGGGTACTGAGTCAAAACATTTCGCCAGGTCTATTGTGACTGCCCATGTTTCCTTATGTCTGTTCCTTTTTTTGATTTTTTCAAATTTAGTGAGAAAGTTTTTGACTGCAATCCTAGTGTCATAGTGTTTTCTGAATCCAAATTGGGCAGAGTCTATGTACTCCCAAGATTTCTCTATTTTTTTATATATCATTTTTAGAAAAATCCTAGCTAATGCGTTTTTTATTGAGATAGGTCTGTAGTTGAGAGTTATTCCTTCATCTCCTTTTTTGTGAATAAATAGGAGGTCTCTATCTTTAATAAGGTTTACAGTCAGTTTCGCTGTTAAGACACAAACTTTTAACGAAATTTAAGGCACAAAAAAAATCTCAATTTAAGGCACAAAATTTGGAATGTTTTTTTTTACAATTTATTTTACTAGAATCTGAATTTTGTGCCAGAATTTGAGATTTTTATTGTGCCTTAATTTTTGTTGAATTTTGTGTCTTAAAAGTGGAACTGAAAGTAAAAATACATATAAAATGTTTATTTTTGGATCCTAATTGGAAAATATTTGGTGGATTGATTGACTTTACACTTTAAATGAAATTGGAACCAAGAGGTCTTGAGATAAAATTGTTTAAATTGAAATCTGGGTAAAAAAAAAACAGTTTTGGAAAAAAACAAACTTAAAAAACCCTACATTTCAAAACTCTAATTTACACAATTAAAAAATTCAAATTTTTAGTTCACATTCCAAAATATTTTTCAAGTTTGCTAGTCAAAGAAAAACCAAAGAACTTAACAACATCGTTTAGAAATGATATTTTTAGACATTTATTTAAACTTCGTTCTTGAACTCCAAGACACAATTTTTACTCTACAAATTTGGTTGTAACAGAAATAATTAATATACATTTTGGAACTTGAAATAAAAATTTTCATATATGAATTTGAAAATAACAGTTTTTTAACAGCATTGGTTTTTTTGTTTGAAACACAAAGACAAAAATGAAGACAAAAATAAAGACTATTACAGTTTGTTCAATAACCCGTGTTTGCTGATTTGTTTGTGTTTTTAAATAAATAAATGTTTTCACAATCAATTAAAGTTGTTTTTGGTTTGTTTAGTATTGTTGTGTTTATTATAAAATGTTGGATTGAAAATTTATTTTGTGTTTCATACACAAAGCCTATAAGAGGTTTCATCAGCTCTCATCATATGACTTAAATAAGAACTTTTTTTTTTAATCAATCTTTTACAAAAATCATTTTTCACCAAATTTCATGTTCCCAATTAAAAACTGTGTTACACTTTTGTTCCAAAATGGTAATTTACAATCTTACTTCTCTAATATACACTTCAAAACTTTTCTTCAAAAATCACAATTATTTCCGACACACAACATATTAATGACTACGTTTGGTATTGAAATTTGATATCCCGTGTGATAAAAGATGATTCTGTGGGTTAGTAACTCTGACAATTATTTATTCAATGAGATGTAAGTAGAAAAAAAAGACATTTTTTAACTCGATTTGTCACTCACCGTATCTCAAAATGACAAAGAAGGTTGCAAAAAAACAGCTTTTGGAGAAAATAACTTTTTAGGTGAAAGTGGCAAACCTGGAGACTATTATTAGCTGCTTCTTTGATTTATTTGTGATCTGTGAGAGATGATGAGAAGGTTTGCCACTTAAACCTAAAAGTTCAAAATGGAGAAAATTGAAAAATTTTGATGAATTATTGTTGAAAGGTTCTTTTTTATTTCCAAACAAAGTCCAAATTGGTTAATATGTACGATAATGTTTTTGGTATTGTATCAAATCCACTAAAATCCTCATTTCCAAAAATCGAAAGATTTTTTTTCTCAACTGACACAATATTTTTTTTTTAAATAAAAAAAACTGACTAATTTTTGCAAATTTAATTTTCAAAAGATACTTGAATGCAAAGAACCACCAAATATTTCCCACACCACACCACTCCAATTACATCGATACACCAATTGGGTTTTGAGAGAAACGATCCTAAGGAAGAAAACTTTGACAAAGAAATATAAAAAAAAACAATATTTTTTGTGTTTAACATGGATCATGTTGTTCCAAATACAATTTGAGGAGAAAATCTCCTCTTATTCATGTTAGGGAGATTTATTCAAGTAAAAAAAACAAGAACCAAACAAAAAACAAGAGAAACACTCAACCCCCTTTTTATGGATTAATATGGTTTACGAATTACTTGAACAAAACAAGTAACCCAACATTCAAAAATCTTAGAGAATTGTGATCTTCGAAAGTTAGAGTTGTTTTTTTGAATGTTTGGACTGATCTTCGTTTTTTATAATGTTAAAAAATCGTGATTATTTTTCAATTTCATTTTTACCATCCATAACAAGGGTGTTCGAGTTTAGGTATCTCAAAATTTCAATTTTATTTTTCACAAAAAAAATGACATAAAATGATTTTTTGATCCAAATGGAAAAATATTTCCAAGATCATTACTCTGTGTTTTAAATGAGATTAGGTCAAAAGGTGTTGAGACAAATTGATCAATTGCAAACTTAGTCCTTAAATATGAAAAACAACAATTAATTCGACATTTTTACAAAACCAATATTTATTTCCTTTGAAAAATAATAAAATACCAAAACATGGGTTATTGAACATACTATACTGTTAATTGGAAAACACTTCTTATTTCAAAATAAATTGAACAAAATTTTCATTCAGCTTTCCAAAAAAGGTTTTATCAAACAGGTTACTTTTCAATTTTTAAGACTTAAAACAAGTTTAAATTATTCATTCAACCTTTAAGTGTTGGGAACTTTGATGATTTTGTCTTGATAGGCATATGATTTTTCAAAAAGTGAATGAAAATTTTGGTATTGTTTTTTTGAAATCAACTGTAATTGATACAAAATTTTCATTCATTTTTCAAAACATAAGAAACTAAAAATGGGAAAGGATCCCATGTTTCTTTGTCAAATTATTTGTAAGATATTTTTTGAAAAAATAAACTTTTAAACAATGAATTGAAAGTTGAAACTTTGACTTTGAGTTTAACTTTAAAATAGTTTCATTAAAATTATTGATTGAAGAAATGATGAAGATCAAATGAAACCCAAAATAAACTAAGTTTTGCAATTTTGAATGAAAATAAATCAATCAGTTTTGATTTGCAATTTAACTTTTTTTGATTTATTATTTAAATGAAATAATTTTAACCAATCAAGAGTCTAAAATTAACAATAATGTTTCTATTATTTTAATTAGAAATTACACTTTACTTTTTGAACGAATTTACTTTTTAAATTTTTGTTTGAAATTGTAAAGAAGAATTTCATAAAACAAAAAACTAAATCAATTCAAAAAAGTAAGAATGTTTTCAAGACAATTTAACCCAATTTCTATTTTTCAGGATTGTTCAATTTCGAAAAATAACGTAACTTTGAAAAAAAAACTTGAAAAGAATATTTTGGATTATTTATTTCATTTTTTTTTATAATTAGAGTTTGAATTCATTCTTTCTTTTTTGTTTTTCAGTAAATATTATTATCGAAAAAAGATTGAAAGATTGAAATACATATAATAGGGATCTTTGGTTTTGAGTTCAACCTTGGTAAGTAATGGATCTTGTTTGGATTTAATGGTTTCATAAAATAATTAATTCTTATTTTATTAAACCTATTAAATACTTTTCAATCAGATCATTCAAACAACTATCAGATTTAAATAAATATTTGCAATTTTGACAAAGTTAGTCTTTATTATTAATATCTTTTTTATCTTTAAATTTACTGTAAATTTTCGACTGGATTTTTGGACTTCTTTTTTTGTTTCTAATTATTAATATCCAAAAAGAACTATTTTTTTGAAATTAATTACCATTCAAAACCAGATATATTTCTCAATTTCAAAAATACACCTTTCTTATTTTAAGAAGAATCTATAAATATCTGGTAAGATTTGGATCAAGTTTTTTATTTCATTTATTTTTTTTATTTTGGTTTTCAAAATTTACTAATTCTCTTTTAAAATTTTTTATCTTTTTTTATTTTTATTTGTAACTTGTATAGTTTATTTAGAATAGAGCTTGTGAATGTGTATTATTATTATTTTGGGAATTTTTCTCCTTTTTGGTATTCTTTTTTGAGAAATAACAACTTATTTAAATAATTGATTATTGACTACTTTTTTTTACTAAATTTTTTGATTTTTTCTTCTAACTATTGTATTCTTTTAAATTTAATTAATAGAAATGCAAATTCTTTCATTATCTTTTTTTAATTATCATTATTCTCTATTGTATATTTTTATTAAAATTTTAATTTTTTTGAAATAAAATAGAAAAGTAAAACTCTTTTTTTAAAAAAAATAAAAAATACAAAAACACAAATAAATAAAAAATTAGGATGTTTTTATTCTATTTTTTATTTTCTTTTTGTTTTGGACTAAGAAATATAGTCCCTCCTTCATTTCTAAAATTTTGATTCAAGAATCTTCTGTAATGTATCTGATGTGGGCTGAGTGGTTCATCTTCATTTGAGTAATTTTGAATCGTTTAATATTTTTTATCTTTGGTGATAAAAAATAGAGAGGAGAGAATGGTGGAAAAACGAACAATTCTCGTCTGTGATGTCCTTAATTCTAGTAATGGAACTCCAGGTATTTGGACTACAAGGATCTTGATCAAAATTTAGACCTGGGGGGGGTCGCGCGTGTATAAAAAAAAATCCTCACCTCAAATTATTGTTATTTGGTTTTTTTCTTTTTCTTTTCCATCTTGGTTATCTACTATGGCAAAAAAATTTACTTTTTCGGGTAAATTTTCCCAACCTTCGAGATTTTTTTTATTGATTTTGAAAGATATTTTTTTTTGGTCCATATCAAGAAAAATTGTGAAAATGTCGTTTTTTTTTAAAAATATTTTTTCTGGGTAGTTTTTTTCGGTCCATTTTCCGTTTTCCTTTTTGGATTTGTGGCTTTCGAGTTTTTTTCGATAGCAATTCCAATATGTTTTGAAAAAATATGTTCCTTCCAGATCACAATTTTTGATAAAATTTTCCCTATTTTGGGTTTCGATTACTCCTAAATGGATATCGTTCAATTCATTTTTTGGATTTGGGAATTGGTCTATTTTTATTTTGATTTCGTGTTTTCCGCTCGAATATATTTTTTTTCCACATATCATTGACCCATAATCATTATCTGGATTCCAAGCTGTTTTATTTTTATTTTTTAATTTTATTAGATTTCGGTAGTTCATTTCCGGATCAAATTCTTCTTTTTTTTCGCTCTTCCTTTCTTTTTCTTTCTTCCCTCCTTTTTCGTTTTCATCTGGTTCCGTTTTCTCTTTCTTTCCACTTTTCCTTTCCGTTTTTATTATTTCGTTGCCTCCCTGTATTAATTTGATATGATTTTTATCTTTTTTAAATTTTTTGATTGTGTTTATTTTTATTTTCTTTTTCGATATCTTTTTCTGTTTTTTTCCTGTTTCTTTCAAAATTGTCTCAATTTTGGTATTAATTATAATTTCAATTTTTTTAAATAAATTTAGATAATTTATTTTCGAATCTTGGATTTTTTGGATCAATAAATCTGAATCATTTTCAATTTTTTTACAAATATTTTTAATTTTTTCTTTTAATTTGTTTTGATTTTCAAGTGATTTTTGTATTGTTTCCTTATTTTGATTTTCTTCGTTTTGGATTTTATTTAAAAGCATTTTTATCTTTTCATAAATTTCATTTGAGAAATCCTGTAAACCTAATATTTCATGATTATTTAACTTACAAGTTGAATAACATTCAGAGCAAATCAATTTATTTTCGTCTATGCAATATAAGGATAATTCTTTATTGTGTTTTCTACAGAGATTAAAATTAACTTCTTTTTTGAATAAAATAATGAATAATAATATATATATATATATAATTTAGGAAAAGAATAAAAAAAAAAATATAAATAATAATAAAAATAATATATTAATTTTTGAATAAGTTTTTGGGATTATAATTTGTTTTTTTTCATAAAATTCTATGTTTATTTTTTAATTTCCAATTTTTGTTTAAAAAATAACACTTATTGTTTATATCAAATAAGAAAATTAAAAATATTACCACAGAATTTGCATTTTCATTGTTACTCGAAAAATAGAAATTAAATATATATTTTCACAAATAAAATTCACAAATTAAAAATAAAATAAAAATTGTTTTTTTTTTTAACAATTTAACTCTTTTGGCAATATAATAAAATTTACTTACTTTCATTTGTTGTTCAATTTTGTGAAATTTTGTCAAGTAATTCAGAAATTATTTGTCAAGATTTTGTGAAATTGATTGTAAAAATAAAATTTTATATTGTTTCAAACAAAATATTAAACAATCACATTATTCTGGAAATTTTGGTTACACAAATTCACAAATTGATTATTTTGTGAAATCATATTTTTAAAAATGTTCATGTTTTTTTGTGACTTGTTGTTTAAAAATAGTTCTCAAAATAAATGATATTATTGATCCGATCATAAATAAAGATTTATTTTCAAGGTACTGGCATTATATTCACCGGAATAACAAAAAAATTGGTTTTTGTTTTTCAATTTTTCCATTAAGGGGTGAGTACTAAAAGTTCTCCTTCTTGTTGTTATATTTTCCAGAATTTTTAAGAATTTCACAAAATCAAAGATTTAGCTCTA
The DNA here is from genome assembly GCA_027625915.1 of Anaeramoeba flamelloides. Classification (NCBI taxonomy): domain Eukaryota; family Anaeramoebidae; genus Anaeramoeba; species Anaeramoeba flamelloides. The sequence goes on from JANTQA010000026.1 coordinate 1,863,749, forward strand.
TTCTTTTGAATTCTGAAATAGTGTTGTTAGGTTTTTTAAAATTTTTGAAATTATTAGAAAATTTCAAAAATGTTAAAAGACAGATGTTAGCTTTTCAAAAGTTTTGTATTTATTTGGAAAAACAATGAGTTTTCGTGAAGTTTTCTGTTTCTTTGTGAAGTGTTCTAGGTTTTTTTGAGTTTACTATTTAATAGATTTTCGTTAGGTTTTTTTTTTTGAGTTTTTGAAATAAACAGAAAATTTTAATAAATTTTCTGTTTATTTCAAAAACTCAAAAAAAACCTAGAACACTTCACAAATAAATAGTAAACTCAAAAAAACCTAGAACACTTTACAAATAAAATAGAAACCCTCAAAAAAACCTAACGAAAATCTATTGATTTTCCAAATAAACATAAAACCTCAAAAAAAACCTAGAACACTTCACAAATAAAAAGACAACTCTGGAAAACCTAACGGTAAATAGGAAGTAATTTTGTTGAATCAACTGTCTCAATAATAATAATAAATCATATATCTTTATTTTTATTAATCTTTTCAATTTTTGAAAATCATTTCAAGAGAGCCGAGTGAAAATGGAAATTAAAATATTTGCAAATTATTATTTTTTTATTTTTCATTAAACCCATTTATTGCAAAAAATTTCTCAATTTAGAAATGAATTATGATTTAGATTTAGCTTGAGTCAAACCTTTTTTTTTAAGAACCATTTTTTGAGATCAAAATCACTGAATTATTAAGAGAGTATATTCTTGGTATTGTTTAAAAGTCTCATACAAATTTTCAATATTAAAGATCAGTTAAAAAAATTGAAAATGAAAATCTTTTGGATTGTTCAAAATTTAGGATCTTAAAAAATGGTAGCTGTGAAGCTTATAAAAATTTTGATTTGGTTTTTTTAAAAAAATATCTGAAAACAAATTTCTAAATGAATAGACTCAAGAAAAAAACCTTTCTAGTTGGCGTTTTCTCATTTATTTGGAGAGATTAAATATATTGTTAATTTTGGTTTCAATAATCTTTGAAAAGTAGCTTTATTCATTTTTCCTAAATTTTTTACAGAAAACTTTTTTGTTTTCAATTTTAAAATTGTAAAATATTTTGATTTAGAGAATTTTGTATTTATTTTTACAAAAATCATCCAAAGCCTCTAGAAGTTAAAATAAATGTAATAAATTTCAAGGTGTGTAAATTTCAAGAGATTCAAATGTTAAAAAAAAAATTAAAAAAAAAGTAGGAAAATTTTGAGGACTTTTTTTGTAAACAATTTTTCACTCCTTGATTGATCTATTCTCAAAAGGAAAGTGTTGAGTAGAGACTATTCATCTATACTCAAAAGGTAAGTGGTGAGTTAAGATTGCTCTTCAATACCCATCATGGATATGTGGCCTTTAAAAGTCTGTTCATTTATTCAAAATGTATTTTACAAAAAGGGTTTTAACAATTAATGTTATTAATTTTCAATTTCTCTTTGTTCTATTTTCAATTTTTTTCAGTTTCAATTTTTCTCTCTTATCTTTTTTTCTTTTCTATTTTCAATTTTTTTCAGATTCAATTGTCCTTTTTCTCGTTCAAAAGAGATTCGAAAATAAAAAAAATCAAAAATTTAGATCTTGAAAAGATCCTGAACCAAAAAGTAACCTTGGTTTGTTGACTAGAAAAAGTATTGATACAAAACAATTTTTTTCATCAGAGAAAGGGATTTTTTTGTTTCAAAATCAAACAAGAAGAATAACAAAAAAAAAAAAATAAAAAATTATAATGAATTTCAAAAACAAAAAAGGGTGTTGTTCTTTTTAAAAGAAGAAGAAAATTAAAAACGAAACAAGAAGGTTTGATTAAAAAGTATGATCAAAAAAAAAAAAAAATCCAGTTGCTTAAAAAGGAATTAGAAAAAAACAAAGAAAAAAATCGACGAAAAAATAAAAAAAAATAAAAAATAAAAATTTACTTTTGACTAATTCATTGTATGGAGCTTTGTACAGGTACTTTTTGTGTTTTTTTAAAACAGAAATATTGTGTGCTTGTTCTTCGCATTTAGCGCAATAATAGACTTTACATATGGTGCAATAGAATTGAGATTGTTTTTTATTGCAATTTTGACATTTGGGAATTAGTTTTTCAACAGGTAGGTTAATTTGTGAAAGCTTGGTGATTTTTTTTTCTTTTTTGGAATGCTTCTTCTTTTTTTGCTCGTTCTTTTTCTTCTTTTTTTCCTCTTTCTTTTTGTTTTTGTGTTTGTGTTTATTGTAAGCTTTTTTGTTTATGTTTGTTTTTTTTTGCTGTGTTTGTTCTTATTCTTCGATTTGTTTTTTTTTCTTTTGTTTGTCTTTTTTCTTGTTTTTTTGATTTTCTTCGTTTTTTTTCTTCAGATGATCCACTTTGTTCAAGATAGTATTTGTCTTCCTGGGAACTTGATTCGCTTTGACTTGTTTCAGAAGTTGATGAACTCATAATTAAAGTTTTAAAATTCAAATTATAATAAGACGATTAAAAAAATGATTAAAGATTTTTGGAAATTGATAAGAAAAATAAAAAATTTGAAATCAATTTCGTAAAATTCACAACACTTTTGTTTTATTTTGGAAATTGAGTCTCTCATTCTGAATATTTGAAAAAGATCGAAAATAAACCTTGAATCGAAAAGTTTTTAACAATTCCAAACTTTGGAAAAACTTGAACTCTTAAGGATTCTCCGAATTTCATGATCTGTGAATACTCTTTTGGTGTGTTAAAACATATTTATTGACTTAAAATCCGGTTGAGTAAATAGATCTTTATAACTCGAAAAAATAAGATTTTTTTTTCAAAAAAATTGAGAAAGGTAAACCCATTTTTTGATAAATTTTAACATCTTTGTCATTTTAACCACAGCTCTCTCCAACGATTCTTCAAAATTAAGAATCCATTACCTTTACTTCCCCTTGTTTCAAACTTCGATTCTTAGTTGTTGAATTCTCATTTTTACTGATAATTTTTTTAGTGGGTCTAAATCCAGATTCTTTGTTATTTATTTATTTTGGGATAGATTTCTGTTTCGTTGGTGTTTCAAAATGAAAGTGTAGGGAAATGGTTTCTGAACTTTTTCAATTTTGCAATCTTTGGGATCAATAAACACATTCTGTTTCCTTTTCACCTTTGTTTTGGGGATTTTGTATGTTTGGGTTAGTGCTGTGACTTCTCTCAATTTTAGTAAATGTGATAAGTGAAGAGATCAGCTTGTTTGCAATAGGAAGGTAGTTTGGGTTTCTTTATTTCCAGTCGATTATGAGAGTGTAATTGAAAGTGATTATTATTGGTATGTGATACCATTCAAAATACCAAACTTTCAAATTCTTTTTCTCTTCCCATCTAAAATTTCAATTGGCTGTGCTGTTCAGATTGGTAATAAAAAAGTTTTTGTTTTCCACATCAAGGTATCTTTTGAATTTGATAATGGAGTTTCGCAAATGATTTATGGTTTCTTTTTTTTTTCCAAACCAAAGAAATTTGAAAAGAAAAGGTTTTCAGCCTTTTTTGAAGTTAGTTTAAAAATCTCGTTTCTTGTTTCACAAAATCAAAAACAATTTTTTTGTCAAATTAAAATATTTAAAAATTTAAAAATAAAAACAAATAAAAAACTCTTTTAACCATTTTAATCATTGAAACAAAATTTGTGGATGAAAATATAAAAGAGTCAAGATCATTTCCAAATTTTAAAATTTTACAAAATTTCAATAATTTCCAAAAATTAAAAATCCAAAAGTCTCTGGAGTACGGCCCCTCTACTTTATTTTCAAGTATTATCAAATAAAAGGTAAGGGGATAAACATACATCAATTTAATCCGGAGTGAAAGTTTTGCAAGGGGTAAAAAAAATCGATTTTAAATTTACCTTGTTTTGTTTGAAAAGTCTTTAAAGTCTTTGATCTCTGGTTTTTTTAATTTTCCTCAAAAATCCTAAAATAGGAATATTTTGGCTTTCCTTTAAGATATAATCAATTAAATGTTGTATTTTACTTGTGATATTATATTACAGTACCCACAGAGAATAAAATTCGGAGAATCCTTAAAACACTTGTTGGTTTTTCTGAAAAAACAGTTTAAGAGTCTTTGAAAGTTAATAAATACTATAAATTGTAAGATTATTTTAAAATTCAAAGAAAAATTCCATAATATTTTCTGTATTAAATCAGTTTATAATCTCTTTTTGTTTTTTTTTCCAAAAACTTTGATCAAGTACAGTCAGTTTCACTTTTAAGGCACAAACTTTCAACGAAATTTAAGGCACAATAAAAATCTCAAATTAAGGCACAAAATTCAAATTCTAGTAAAAATAAATTGTAAAATAAAAAATTCCAAATTTTGTGCCTTAATTTGAGATTTTTTTGTGCCTTAAAAGTGAAACTGACTGTATTTCTTGATCCCCTCTTCTCATTGTTCTGAGGGGGATTGGTTTATTAATGATAGAGAAGGTTTCCATACAGTCAGTTTCACTTTTAAGGCACAAACTTTCAACGAAATTTAAGGCACAATAAAAATCTCAAATTAAAGCACAAAATTCAAATTCTAGTAAAAATAAATTGTAAAAAAAAAAATTCCAAATTTTGTGCCTTAATTTGAGAATTTTTTGTGCCTTAAATTTCGTTGAAAGTTTGTGTCTTAAAAGTGAAACTGACTGTAATAGAGAGGAATTTTTCTGATGTTTTGAAAATTATTTTGTTTTTTTTCCCTACTTCTCTAATTTGTCCAAAGCTAAGTTTCTTATAAGTATCTATATAGCCATATTTATTTATCTTTTTGTTGAAGCTGAATATAGTTTTGAGATTTTTTATTTAATCTCTTGAGTGATAAAGTTATAAGTATTTCTGAATAGGTTTGGGAGTTCTGCATTTTTTGGATATTTTTTTCGAAAAAAATTCTTTTTTCTATATCTAGAAGTTTGTCTAGTATTATAGGTGAGGAAATATGAGTATTTGATCGATTGAGATATCCATTCTTTTAGCTGGTTGCAATTGATTATTTTGATATCCCATCTCTTAATTTCCCTTTTAAGGATTTTTTTGAATTTTTTAAAAATTCGTTTGTTTTTATCTCCATATTCGAACTTTTTGAACTTTTTGGTGTCCATTTTGAATATTAAAGGTTGTCCCATTGGATTTTCGAAATCTGTTTTGTACCATTTGATATAATCATTTTGATCAATATATATATCATTGCAGAATTCATCATTGAAAGAAAGAGCTTTTTGTTTGTTTTCCTGAATGATCCCTTTCTTGGTTGAGGGTTTTTTTTGAGGTATTGAATTTTTTACCTCGTTTATTTTTTAATCAATAGCTCCCTCTGTTGCTATTGATGTTTTTTTCATTTTTCAATATTTTTTGATCCAAGTTTCAAGGTCAGCTAGTTCGTCAAATAATTTTATATATTTGATTGCTAAGGGATCCTCATCTCTCACATTTGTACATCTATTGCATATCATCCTCTTTCTTGATCGAATTGTATTTGTACATTTTAGGCATTTTAGAGAGTGGAATTTTCCTGTATTCTGGTTTACTTTTATTTGGATATTTTCTTCTTTTGAATGAGCTTTGGATAAGATTTCTTTTTCCAATTATTTGAGCTTGTCCATTTTTTCTTCATATTTTTTATAGTCTGGATATATTTCTGTATCCGAGTCTGATTCCGTGGATGATTCTGAGTTGGAATTTGAAGATGTTTCTGAACTGGATTCTGAAGATCCTGATTCAGTATTATCCTCGGTTGAATATATGTAATTACTTTTTTCTTTTTCTTTTTCTTTTTCTTTTTCTTTTTCTTTTTCTTTTTCTTTTTCTAATTTTTTTTTATGTTTTTCTTTTTTATATTTTTTCATTAATGTTTTCATTTGTTCTTTTTGTGATAATTTTAAGGTTTTTCCCTCTTGATCACCCGATTTTTTTAATACTTCCCGGACACCGGAATTATGTCAATTGGCAAGAGTATTCTCCTCCAAATTAGACGTCGAAAGAAGGATGCTATCTCCTCGTAGGTTTGACATTCCACCGCAAAGAGTAGTCTTAATTTCGATTTGATCTAATTTTAAATCAGGGTTTATTTCTATTTCCTTATTGAACTCATGATTTTGATTCTTTTCAATATTTTTAAGTTTATTTTTTTCCTTATTTTAATCTTTATTTATATTCTCAGTCCGTTTTTTTAATTTTCCTTTTTTTTCAAAATTTTTATTTTTCAGTTTCAATTTTTTAGTCTTTTCATTTTTTTCTCTATCATTTTCAGAGTTTTCATTTTTTTGGTTATTATTTTTGGAATTATCATTTTTTTGATTTTTTTTCTTATTTTTTTTATTTTTCTTTTTTTCTATATTTTCTTTAAGGTCTTGTGTTTTTTCTGATTCCTCTATGCTTATTTCATTCATTTCTGTATTTTCTGAGTTTTCAGAAATTATTTTTAAGCGTTCATTTTCTGAATTTTGAGGATTTGTATTTTTTTCCTTGTTGATCAGGGTATTTCTAGTCTGTGGGCTTATTCCCCATTTAGACTTAGTTTTAAGTATATTTTTTTTCTTGTATAATTTCTTGAGTGTTTTTTTTTGAATTTATTTTAATGTTTTTTTTTCAATTTTTAGTTTTTTGATTTTTTCATTGATTGTATTGAGTTCTTTTTGCGTTTGTAGTTTTTTTCATTGATGTTTTTGACAATTTCTTTAAGTGTGTTATTGTCTTCATTTTTTTCTTCCTTTCTTTTAAAGGCCTTTTTAACTAATATTTTTGTATTGTTTACTTCTGTATCCTTCATTGTGAGTGCTTTATCTCTCATTTTTTCACTTTTTAGTTGGACTATGAAGTAAATTAATCCTGATCTTGTCGTTTTTCTCTCTACTTTTTCAGGATTGAAACTAGTAAAATGTATATTAATTTGTTTTTTAGTAGTTTCTTTTGGGAGATTTTTTTCCTTACAGTCAGTTTCACTTTTAAGGCACAAACTTTCAACGAAATTTAAGGCACAAAAAATTCTCAAATTAAAGCTCAAAATTCAGAATTATTTTTTTTTACAATTTATTTTTACTAGAATTTGAATTTTGTGCCTTAATTTGAGATTTTTTTGTGCCTTAAATTTCGTTGAAAGTTTGTGCCTTAAAAGTGAAACTGACTGTACCTTTCAGGAAGATCTCTTTTATTGAGTATTTTTTTTTGGACTTTTTGTTATTATCTTTCGAAGAATTATCTCTAGAGGGATGTCTTGAGCACCTTTCTTTTCTAGATATATAAGTATTTCTCTTTTTATTAGGCCTTTGCCTTACAGCTTGGCTGTAACTTATATTTCCATTTCTGTGGGCATTTAATTTGTCCCTTTTTTTTGTTCTGATTTCTAGGAGGGTTTCTTTTATTGTTAATCTGTGGATTTCTTCTATCCATCTCTCTTCTTGTTACCTGAGAGTTGGGCCTTCGCCCCCCAGATTGTTTGTATTCGGGATATTCATAGTCTACCCCTATCCCTTTGTTTTGTGGGTTGTACCCAACCGGGCCTCGATTTCTCGGGGAGCTGACTTCGGGATGGTTCAGCTTATAACCACTAAAATTCTTATACAGTCAGTTTCGTTTTTAAGACACAAACTTTCTACGAAATTTAAGGCACAATAAAAATCTCAAATTAAGGCACATGATTTCAAATTCTAGTAAAATAATTTGAAAAAATCAAATTCCAAAAAATTGTGCTTTAATTTGAGATTTTTTTTGTGCCTTAAAAGTGAAACTGACTGTAGTCAGAGGGGCTATAAGGGTAAAGAGAAGAATATATACTTTGGATAAAGCTGGAATTTGAGAAGTATACCTCGGTTCTCCTATCCTCCACGAAGATGGGATAGTCTTTTAAGGTCCAGTATGCTCTTGTGGCTTGTCTTGAGTCCTCAAATTCGACCTCTGTAAACATAGGCCCTGAGTTGGCTTCTTCATGTTTATTGGTACTGGCGCCCTTAAATAAATAAATTTTTTTTTTATTTTTATTTTTATTTATTTTATTTTTGGATTCGTCATCGCGTAGTTCGAAATGTTCGATTCTCTGGATTTTGAAATAGAGGTCACCCAGGCATGCGTATAGTCCCTGCGCATAAGTGTCCTCTTGTGGGTAGGATTTCTTTCCCAACAAGTATAAAATGTTGGTATATTTGTTTCTTGTTTGATGAAAGTTCATAATTTAAAAGAAAATTTTAAAATTATAAAAAGTCTAAAAAATCAATAAATTAGTTACTATTTGAATCTATTTCTCTAAACTTCACTTTCTGTTTCCTTTCTATTTCTCATTTCTTTCTTTCTTTTTTTTTTTTTTTTTTTATATTTTTCTTGTCCTTTGATTTAGTTGTTGGTCTTACTCTTTTTAAAATTTTATAAAAACATTCATTTCAAATACAATTAGATTTAATTTTTTAAATTGAATTTAATAATAAAATAATAGATTTTTTTCTAAAATAATGATACTAAATCACTATTAAATATATTACAACAATTATACTACCGAGCTTTTTTTCTGAATTTAACAAAAAAACAGGCAAAAAAGATATTAAAAAAAAAAGGGAAAAAAATTAGTTATCTCCAAAATAATGAAAATCAAAATACCAAATAATTGTTAAATATTAGATTTACTCAACCTTTAAAAAACAAATTAATGATACATTTTGATATTTTATCTATAATATACAACAACACGAATTATTCCAGAAATAATTTCATCTGAATCTATTTTTTTAAAAATGAAAACATTAATTTCATAAAAAATAAAAAAAAAATTATTAAAGTAAATAAATTTTATTTAATATATTCCAATCCAATCTTGTTTTTGATCGATTGCATTAATTACCTTTCCAGTAATTTCTTTAAGATTATTTTGCGTTAAAGGTTTCAAATATCTTGTATAATATTCATCGTCATTAAGATCTCTAAATTTTATTATTTTTGAATGATAGAAAATCATCAAAACAGAAGATCCGATAATGATTTGTTCTTTCATACAGTCAGTTATCTATAATTTTAATTTAGTAAAAATATTTTATTAAAAATAATAATAAGTAATAGTATAAAAAAAAATGAGTTTATTTTTAAAATATGTGTATAGAACACAATAACATTTTTGAATATTGAATAAATTTTTAATTAAATTTATTATTCGTCCTTTGTTGAAAATTTAGTTTATTTCATATTTCTTTCATTAGATTTTGTATATTTTTTGAAAAAAGATTTAGATATATAATCGATTTTGAATAATATTGATTTTATTTATGTTAAGGAAGTGGGTACATATACCATTTTGAAACATTTTAATTGTGTGAACATTAATAAAAAATATTTTTTGAGTGCCAAGATATATTGAACTTTGAAACCAAAATATTATTCACTACTCTATTTGTGGAAAGATACAAAGTAATTCAGAGTTGAATCTTTAATTTTTAGATTTTTTGGAAGATTTATTTTATTTTGATTAAATTTTTGAGTTTTATTAAATTTGTATTTTGGATTGAGAAATTGTGTTTATGCGAATATTTGGAATTAATCAAAGAATAAACCAATAAAATAGATTTGATAAGTAGTGTATTTTAAACAAAACATTTTTCTTTTTGAATCCAAAACAAAAATCACATTTTTGAATAAACTTTTCGAAATCAAGAATGAAAAAAAAAAAAATCTACTAAAGTATATTTTCGAAGATATTTCTTCTTTACCTTCTTAAATTGTAATGAATAAACAAGAAATACACTTGAAATTTCTAGGCCTATTACTATTTATTGTTATCTAATAAATCATTTTTTTTCCAAATTTGTTTTCAAAATTCTTTTTTCAAATATATTTATATCAGATAAAACCAAAATAAATAACATCCTTTCAAAAAATAAAAGGAAAGAGATTGAATTATTCGAAATCAAAAAATAGTTACAAAAAGATTCGACTCAAAGAAAAAGAAAACATGGTTAAAAATTGGAATAATGATTCAAAATTATTTTGTTTTTTACAATTTGATCGAAAACAAATAGTTTTAAAAACAAACCCATATATCCAATAAATCCATATTTCTGAAAGAGGTGTTCAAAAAAATATCCTATATTCTTGAACCAAAACTAGAATGAGAGAATTAAATGGGAATTGGAATTAAAATTCATTTGAAAAATTCTTTAGAAATAAAAAGTAATTTGTTAATCAAAAATTTTTTAAATAAAAGTTTTTCCATTCAGAATTAAAAATAAAACGGAGTAAAGAAGAAGTAATTATATTAACATATAATCAAGGATCCAGAAATAATGAATTTTTTGTTTATTTTTTCTCTTGACCAATTTTTTAATTATTTTGGATTTCCATTTTTTAATTGATATGTAAATATATTATAAGAAGGATATACTAGGCACTCCCCTTTTTATTGAAATAATCATTTATTTAGTCAAATAAATGATTTGAATGATTCTATTTTGGATAAAGTAGGGTACTCAAAATTAGAAAAATGTACTTACCCCCTTAAGAAAAAAATTAAGGAAAATAAGAATTTTTTTTCTTAAAAATGATTATTTTGGGCATTTAACTGAAAAGAGGGAAAAATTTTTCATTCGATCTTCTTTTTCTTTTTTTTAACTTTGCTGTCAAATCTAAAAATCAGGAAAAGTTCAAAAACTCTGAAATTTCATTTTTATGATCAATTGAAAATATTAGTAAAAAGTCAAAAATATACTCTCATTTTACAGATAAATATATAAATTATCGAGCAACTATTAAACGTTCTAATTAGGGATATTGGTTAAATATTCTAAATCAATTAATTTTAAACCTTTTGGTAAATTTAGAATCAAAAAAAACCAAATCTTGAAAAATTAATTTAGAGAAACGACTGAAAATTTAAAATCTAATTTATTATGATTATCCCTTAAACAATTTCTGGAATTGCTTAGAAAACGTCTATTATGATAATTTTTTTTTTTTTTTTTTTCTAAAATAAGTCTTTTATTTTCTTTTCAACTTTTATTTAATAATTTTTTCAAAAATTTGAAATTTCAATTGGGAAACTTAGAGAATTTATTTTTTTATAAAATGGTTTTCTTAATTTAATGTAAATTTAAAATAATCAAACACCTTTCTCAATTTTAAAGATCAATTCAAATATTTTAAATTGATAAACACGATTTTGTTTTAAATAAAAGTAATCCCAAAATTAGATTTTGGTTTTCAGTCATTTTCTCTAATTAAGTTTTTCAAATTTGAGATTTTTTTGATTTCTACATTTACCAAAAGGTTTAAATTGATAAATTTCGGAATATTTAATCAATATCCCCAATTGGAACGTTTAATGGTTGCTCGATAATTTATATATTTATCTGTAAAATGAGAGTATATTTTTGGCTTTTTACTAATATTTTCAATTGATCAGAAAAATGAAATTTCAGGGTTTTTGAAATCTACCTGAGTTTTAGATTTGCAAGTTACCCCTAAGAGAGTATTCAAAGTCATAAATTGAAATTTTTTGTTCTCTTTTTTTGATTTTGTTTTGATTTTTATTGTTTGTATTGCTATGTTTTGGATGAACTAACAATCAGTGAGAAAAGGAAAATTTAAAACTTGAAAAAACAAAACGATATGAAATTTTATTCGCTTAACAAACCCAAACCCTGTAATAAATTATATTAAGGAAAAAGTAAATCTTATTTATTTTTTTTTTTACCCAAAGGCAATAGAGTACTTATTTTCACAACGGGTACGATGAAACTTAAAAAAACTCATTTATCAACTTGTGAGATATTCAGTTATCATTTTTAAAAGAATTCCATTTTTTATAATTGAATCCATAAGTCAAAAAGATCAGAACATTTTTGGTTTGACTTTTTATGGATCGAAAAATAAAAAGAAAAATTTGCCAAAGATTTTTTTTTTATGAAATTGAACTTTTATAAAATGTTGAGATAGTTTTTATGAACAAATAACCTTGTGGCTTTAATCTTATTTTAAAAATACAAGAAAAAAAACAAATCAAATATTGAATCCTTGAAGATTAAGAAAAAATTGATCTTTTCTTTTCTTTACAAATATTTATTAAATTTCTTGAAATTTGAAAGATTAGGTAATATCCTTTTTCAAATATGAAGAGTATAAACAACAAATTATTTAGTATAAAATAAATTATTTGATGATAACTAAATTATTTTTTTTATTTATTAAAATTATTAATTTGAATAAGTTTTATCTGTTTGAAAATCTTTAAAAAATTGAGAATCAAAAAAAAAAAGACTATTGATGCCTTTATCCTTTGGGTTATTACTAACCCACTGAAATAATTGAAAATTTGTAATTAATTATTGATTGAAAATAATCAAATTAAAAAGTATTTCTTTATGTTATATGTTGAATTTTAAAGGTTTTAAAAAAGTATTTTCGGAGAATTTTTTTATTTTCTTTGTTTTGTTGTTTTTCTCGTATTTTTTTGTTCAATAAAAAGAAAAACATTGATCTGAAATGTTCTTTGAATTAAGATATTTAAATTTTTTTCCGGTTTAAAATAATTATTGGAAATTTCTTTTGAAATTAAGTAGATTTTTTAAACTGAGTTAATCCAAAACTTGGTGGTTTTCTTTTTAAAGCGTATTTTTGTCTATTTTCTTAGGAAATATTAAGATTTCTTACTTCTTTCAAAGAAAATAATTAGAAAATATGTTGGATTTTAAACTTTGTAAAAATGTTAAAAAAATGGATCAAACTTTTAAAAACCAATAACTCATTTCTGAAAATAGCATTAAAAGTAAGTTTGGTCTTGTAGTAATCAGATTTTTACTTTGTTTTTCAATTTTAACATGTGGTAAATTATATTGGTCTCGTTATTAAATTAATTCTAACTGTTTGGGAAAAAAAGTGAAACACATTTTTCAATTGTAAACCTTAGTAAAAAAGAAAAGTAAGATCAATTAATATTAGAATAAATAAATATGGACAAAATGGAGAATTCAAAACAATAACAGTTTTTTTATTACTTATCTTTTGGTAAGGGTTTTTCTTTGGTTGACTAATTATTAAAAATTTGTTCAAAGAATTGTCTATTTTTGAGATCTCCAAAACAATTCTGTCTGTTTTTGATAAAAAAAAGAGAGAATTAAATTGTTTTTGTTGGTTTGATATATAATAATATAATGGGTCATTCTTTAAAGTTGATTTGTTTCTTCTTTTAATTGATCTTACTTTTCATTTTCAGGTTCTAGTGATTCTATGAATGTTCCCAATTAAAAATCGTAGAGAGCTTTTTTTCCCGAACGGTAAGAATTTTTTTTAGTTTACTTGTCACTTAAGAACGGAATTGAAATTGTTGTTCACTTTTTATTTGAGTAAAGCCTTTTTATTATTTGTCTTGATATATTTTGGTGAATTGAAGTGATTGTTCTGTTGTGGAAATATTGAAGAGTTGAAAAAATATAATGAACAAGAAAAAATTTTCCCAAAGTTAAATTTAAATTCCAATTTGCTTACTTTTGAAATTATAGTTTGTTAAAAAACTCCACATTGATCATTTTGGTAATTGCTTCAACACTTAATGTTTGATAGTCTTCATTTGATAAAAACTTCATTTGAAGAATGAGGATTTTGTTTGATTCCAAAGAAAGAATTACAAAAAAAAAAATATAAGAAAAAAAGATCAATTTACCATTGATTCTTGATTAACACAATAAGTAAGAAATTTTCCTTCACAATCATCCATTTCCATTAAATGTTTAATTGACAAATATGTAGGCTGTAACCAATTAACTGTAAATAAGACAAAAAAAATACTTTGTGAGGAGAAAAAAAAAAACAAAAAAAAAAAATTGTGGCTTTGTTATTGTTTTGGGGGTTGTCTGTTGTTGGGTTGAGAATTTACTGTTCTTTATCTTCTTTAATTATTTTGAGAAGTTTTTCATAATTAATGAAAATTTGTGTCATTCGCCAAATAAAAACAAAGAAACAAAACAAAAGATAAAAAAATGAAGATCTTTTTTTTTTAAGGACAAGATTAATGATTCAAATTAACAGAAAACCCAGCTACCATTACTAGCAACCCCCTTTAATTCTTTAAAAACATATTAAATTCACTTTCCTTAAGAGGGAACGAGAATATAAGTTTTTTGATCATTTCATTATTTTAAAAACAATATGAAAAGTTACCGTACTATTAGCTAATTTTTCATGTTTTTTATTATTATTTTCAAGTTTTTTTTTCTCTCATTAAAATATTTGATTTATGAACATTCAATTTTTATAATATTAAAAATAATTTGTCTTTAATAATCTAATTCCACATTTTGATAAAGTTCTATTGCTGTCCAAAATGTAATTAAAAAATAATGTGAATACACACAGAGTATATATTCTTTTTGATATTTTCTCTGAAAAAAAAAAAAAATCATCCTTAATAAACTATTTCTAATTTCCAACTTATTATTCTATATACTAGTAAAAAAAAATTATTTTCAAAATCTTTTTAAAGTTAAAAAGTTAAATATACTTTACTTCACAATTTTTTATAAAAAAAAATCTTATTTAATAAATTCTTGAGGAAATACCAAATTTGAATCATTTTTTAAATACAATTTTAACACTTTTTTATCATTCACAATGATAGTATATAAAAATAATACATAATTATCAACCAAAACATATTATAATTTATCAAAAATTTGAAATAGGTTTAAAAAAAAATAATTTATGGAATTTATTTAAATTCTTTTAACATTTTTTGATAGATAAAATTTTAGATACCGGAAATCCATTTAAATTGAGTTATTGTCGATTAATGAAAATTTATGTAATTTGCTAAACAAAAACAACAAAATTAACCAAAAGATATAAAAAACTCGACTTTAACCAGATATTCATCAATCAGGAAAAAACGTTTCCAAGAAATTGGTTGAGTAATTGGCCTAGTAAGACTAAAAAGAAAATAAAAAACAAAAAAGCATAAATATTCAAAACATTCAAAATTATTTCCCTACTGATGTAAATTCAATGATACTGAGCAATTATCTGGATAGATCATTATACAATGAAATTTACAATTTAAATCCTTTTCGATTTAGTGATTGAACTAATTGGAAAAATATTTAAGAATTATGGTTTATTCTTCTGACATTTCAAATTATTTTTTTATTTAAAATTTAATATTTTAGCAAAATAAATAAAAAGGAAAAATTCAATAGTTTATAACATCATTGATTTAGATTTTTTTGAATTAATTTATGAATATTTATATCTCTTTGAAATAGTTATTATAATTTTTATTTTCATCTGGATTATTACCAAAATATCTCCATACAATTAGAATTTTCATGGGCCCGGGTTATAAATTTCAAGTTTTTTATTAATCCATAAACAGGGATTTTAATTTTGTTTAGTTAAAGAAAATTGAGTTTTGAATATTAAAAGAGATCAGTAAATTGTATATTAACAATAAATCACAATTTCTTGATTGGTGAAAACCGATTTTTATTGAAAAAATAGTATTAATTTTGTTATTAATAGCACTGAGAATTGGATTATCTTGTTTTTCGCATCTGTTACTAAATTTAAAAAAAAACCAAAAAAAAAAAAAAATTAATCACTAATCCCTTTTTTATAAATTAAATAACCATTTTTTAAAAAGAATTATTTCATATTGAATAACATTTCAGAGATCAGTTATTTTTCAAATTTACTTTGTATTTTATGGATTATTGTCGCCTTCTATTCATCAGAAAAAAAAAATAATAATAAAAAAATATCAAAATTTAGTAATAATTCAAATTTTAGTTTGTTGAAAGATGAGTATTTTTGATTTTTCCTGATAACCCTGAATTTTTCAAAAAAAAAAAATGAATTTATCACTTTTGATTTCTCAAAAACTCAACATATTTCGATTATATTTAAATTAATTCTTTGAATATTAAGCTTATTAGCATGCTTTTATTTATGAAATTTGAAAAGTTTAATAGGGCTTTTGAGAAATTTTAATTTTTTTTTTCATCTATTTTGATTTTTTTTACTTATTTTATTTTTTTTTTAACAAAAAAGAAATAATATTCTCAAAACATATTTTATTGAATTATTTTGTTAAATTTTTGCCTCATAAATTTTAATTGAGGAGATTCGTAAAATTACAAATTTTCATTTTATGAAATTTTTAAAGCAATTGAGACAAAGAGAACCAATCTAACTACAACCAATACAAGACAAATTAACTCTTAGTGTTGGTTGGGGTTACCCAACTACCTTAAGTATTTTTTTAAATTTATAGTTCTTACATCTAAAAAATAGTACCTCAAAAAATCTCACTTTTACAAGGATTTTCAGTCTTTTCAAGTCTTTTAAACTATTTGAAAGGTTATTCCATTGTTGTAAATTGTTTGGGTGTTTCTGTCCTGGCTCAAATCTTTGTAAGAGTCATAAAATTTTTGGAGTTTAGCTGTCGAAGATTGATCATTTTTTTTTTTTTTATCACCTACTTTTAACCTTTCAAATGAATAATTTTGGGTTTCCAACTTCTTTTGGAAGTTCTCGTAATCGTAGAAAAAAACAACAACAAAAAAATAACAGTTCATCAAACAACTATCTCCAGAGCGCAAATTCAAATAATAACAATTTAATTAATACTTTGAATTTTGGCCCATCTGTCCCTCTTCACCTTCAAAGAAAAAGACCATACCAACAAAGAAATAATATAGTTGGTAAGTCACAAGAAAAAGAAACAATAAAAGAAACAATAAAAGAAAAAGAAAAGGAAACAATAAAAGAAAAAGAAAAAAAAAAAGAAAAAGAAAAAGAAAAAGAAAATAAAGAAACAATAACAAAAAAACTTGAGAATAATCTTATGAATGAACAAAACAAAACTAAAAAAGAAAGTAACGAAAATCAAGAAGAAAACGAACACCTATTCCCGATCTCTTCTGATTTAATGTTAAAGGGCCACACACGTACGATTTCTGCAATTGGAATTGATCGTGCTGGTTCACGTTTATTAACGGGTAGCCGTGACTACAATGTCAAATTTTGGGACTTTGCTGCAATGGATCGAAGGAATGTTGTCTCGTTCCGATCTCTTCAACCCGCCGAAAACCAACCAATTTTCTCAATCGAATTTAGCCAGAACGGCGATATTTTTTTATTAGCAACAGGCTCTGAAGCGCCGCTATTGTTTCATCGCGACGGTGTCTTTCTCAAGGAATTTAAAAAAGGCTACAAATATTTGAGTGACATTACTCAAACAATGGGCCACATTGCGCCGTTATCTGGGGTGAAATGGCATACAAGAATTAAAAGGAACTTTTTAACTTGGTCCTATGACTCAACAGCAAGGATCTGGGATGCCGAAGACAAGACGTCACAAATTTCTCTGCTGAGGCACCGTGATCGGAGGGGAAGAAAAATCGGCGTCTCTTCGTTGGATATGAAATCAGATGGCACACTAATCGCAACGGGGTGTCTTAATGGTGTGATTTATCTTTGGGATAATAAGGCGCCCTTTAGGAAGGCCACAAGGAAGATCACAGAAGCGCACGTCAGCAAAGACATTGAATCGAATATCATCATCAGCGATTTGAAATTTGCCAAAAGTAAGCAATTACTATTGTCGCGGGCAACTGACAACACAATTAAAATTTGGGATCTGAGAAAGACCTCAAAGCCCTTGAAGGTTCTTGATGATTTGCTATTAGATAGCGATCAAATGGAAGTTTTATTTTCGCCAGATGAAAAGTATATTGTGACTGGGACATCTATTGAGACCTTTGTTTGCGAAGGTAATAACGATCGAAGGGAAAACCAAAAGCAAATTTCAAAGTTTAAACAAAATTCGGAAAATGATACAGGCAATTTAATGTTTTTCAATTCAACCACGTTCCAATTGGAAAGGCAATATCCTGTCTGCAATGAAAGTTTAACGAGAATTAAATGGCACCCCAAGATCAATCAAATCATCGTTGGTGCCAAGGATAGTAATGTTCATGTTTTGTATGACCCCAAGATTAGTAAAAAGGGCGCTATGCTAACGGTAAATAATAAAGTTAAGAAACAAAAAACCGAAAGTGGGGTTGGACAAGACGTCTACAGACCACAGGATTTAGATAACGTCAAGGGTATGAAAACAAAAAGAAGAAGAAGAAGAAGAGGGTATGTGGAACCCACAAAACGTTTTGAACCAAAGGCACCTATTTATGGAAAGGGGCATAGCGGAATGTTAGGTGATAATGTTACCAAGCGTGTTATGAAGAAATTTGTCAAAAATGAAGCCTTAGATAATGACCCTAGAAACGCCTTTTTAAAGCACCACGATGTAGATTCAAAGCCATATTTCTTTAAAGTTTTGAAAAAAAATCAACCAAATTCAATTTTTTATAATCCTCCAAAGGAAGATAGCGATGATGAGAAATAAGATTTTTTCAATATTTTTTTTAAATAATAAATATACCTGCCGTTTTAGGCAATTCACGTACTTTTTTTTTTTTATAGTAAATTATTTTTCAGGATTTTACTTCAAATTGGAAATTAAATTAATTTATCAAGAGTTAGGTCTTTATTAAGTTTGGTTAAAAGTTTTAAATTTTTGATCAGCTGAAAATTTGGTTCTCAAAATATCAAACTTTTCAAGAAATGGGTACAATCCTATTTTATAATTTTTCTAAAAAAAAATTGGAAAAACCAAACAATATTTTTAATTGTAAAGATTGGAATCTGTTTGTGAATAAGTTGTTTCATCTAATGCCCCTTTAATGTTTTTGAAAATAATATATTGATTTTTCTCAATAAGTTAATAGAAATAAATTTTAATGAAATAATTTTAAATTGTTATAGCTTGAAATTATTTTTGATAATTAATAATTGTAAAATTCATGATTTTACAGTTCAATTTCTTAGGGAAATTAAGTCTAGGGGCAACCAGAGTGTAATTGGCAGCTCATCATTAATTAAAAAAAAAAAAAATAAAATAAGTAATTTTTTTTTTATTCTTTAAAGTTTTGAAATGGTCTTTTTCTCAGGTTTTAATTTTTAAAAAATATTTTATTTTTTCTCTTTTTTTATTTTTTTCTTTTTATATTTATTTAGTTTTTCAAATAAAAAAACAATTGTTTTTTACCCTTAGAGTTTTTTTTTTGAATGAATCATAATATGTTAATATGAATTTCCCTTAAATAGATGAACTCGAATAAAGATAGTTGGCAGTATCTAACCATTTGATCGATTAATAATTGTTGGTGAAATTTGACTATATTTTACAATGTGATTTTTTGTTGTCGTTACATCATTTTAGAAACACATGGATTTTTAACATTTAGTTTTTTTTTTAGAGAGATGTTTAAATATTAAAATATTAAACATTAATACTATTTAACTTAAATGTGATTTAATACTAAGTTTCGAAAAATGCAATAAAAATGAAAAATTTAACTGTAGTGTCAGTATAAGCAATATATCGATGAATTACTGCGGAAAATAAATATAAAAGAAATATCATACATTACAAGAGAAAACTTTTTGAAGAATATAAAACAATATACCATTATGAAATGAGAGTTCAAATACAAATAAACTTATACTAACAATGGACAAAAAAGTTACAAGGATCGAAAAAAAAAAATGATTCGTTGTATTCATATTTAGCTTAACACTTTATTTTTTATACTCTGTAATTGTATTATTATTACAGTCAGTTTCACTTTTAAGGCACAAACTTTCAACGAAATTTAAGGCACAAAAAAATCTCAAATTTAGGCACAATATTTGTAATTTTTTTTTTTACAATTTATTTTTACTAGAATTTGAATTTTGTGCTTTAATTTGAGATTTTTTTTTTATCTTAAATTTCGTTGAAAGTTTGTGCCTTAAAAGTGAAACTGACTTTATTCATTTTAATTTTCATTTTTCCCTTCTTTGTCTTTTTCATAGAATGTTTATGTTGTTTTAGAAAACCAAATTGTGTTTAAAATTCTTCTGTTGGTTATAACTAAATATTATATTTAGTTGCAAATCGAATTAGAAGATGAATATTTAGTCACTTCAAAATTCTCTTTTTATTAGACGAAGTGTTAAAATCCATATTATTAACAAAAAATCCATATATATATATATCTATAAAAATTAAAATTCAAAATTTTCCACACAGCTAAAATGTTCCAAACAATCATAATAATACAATTTCATTAAAATTGAAGATAATTTTTCATTTCTAATTTGGAAATTATATTTTTTTTTGTTTTCATTCCATTGTTCGAATTACGTAAACTTGTTCCATTGAATCAAAATTTTT
This sequence comes from Anaeramoeba flamelloides, assembly GCA_027625915.1. NCBI lineage: Eukaryota > Anaeramoebidae > Anaeramoeba > Anaeramoeba flamelloides. The sequence goes on from JANTQA010000026.1 coordinate 1,883,993, forward strand.
TTCGAACAGATAGATATTCGGTTAAAGTTGAGTTGTTCCAAATAGAAGAACTCAAATAAAATTAGTTGGTAGTATCTAACCTTTGATCGATTAATACTTGATAATAGAATTTATACGAATTTACAAATGTATTTTTTTTGTTTTGCTTTCTCAAAAATTTTTAACACACCCATGATTTATTTGTATTGATAATTATTTATTTATTGTTTTGTGAGTATTGTAATTTATAAATAAGTGTTAACCTTTACATTAGTAAATGGTTCTAATTTGGTAAATCTTCTTGAATTGATTAAATAAGTTTTTTTTCACAAATCGAATTTTGGTGTGTTAAAAAATTTGAATTGGGGTTTAAAATGAGATTTCTTTATCTATGTTTGATTTTGGGTGTTTCAATATAAATGGAATAAAGTCTTACCTAGAATGGATAAACGAAAGAATAATTTAATGTAAATGAGAGGATTTAAAGTGGTTAAAAATAGATCTTCAAATTGAAAAGGCGTCTAAGTATATTGTTAGAATAGGTTAATACAATTTTTTGAAACTTAATTTCATAATGTCTGGATTTTTGGTGGAAATCGTTCGGTTTTTAAGAATAAAATTTCAAACTATTTATCATAAGCTCCTTTAAAGTCAAAGAGGTCAAGTTTTGTTGGAAGAAATATAACACACTTTATGAGTTTTATTCATTATTCTTCTCGGAATAATATTTCAATTTCTATATTAAAATCATTTTCCCCCTTTCGTAAAATGTTTCTTTTTATTTTTTTTTGATTTTTGCTTTATTTTTTTTTTATTTTTTATTTCTTCTTCTTTATTTTTAAATATAAATATTTGAAACCCCAAATTATCATTAAAAAAGGTGAAAATTTGTATTTTCTTTGAAATTCATACACTTAAAAGTAAAAGATCTTTTTGTCAATAATTTTAATTTTCAAAAGAAATTGAGAAAATTTATACGACACATTACATCGAAAAGGCCAAAAAATTGTTTTAACATTTTTTTTTTTGAAATTTATGGTTTTTTGAGGTATTTTGTTTATGATTATCGGCTCTAATCTGATTTTTGATGTTTCTCTTATTTCTAAACAATCTTAGTTTGATTGATTCTTAAAAAATGTGAATTTTTTCATTTTTCCCGGGGTCAATTTGAGTGAAATGGTGTTAATGTTTATTCCGTACTCAAGAAATGAATTGCTACTAAAAAGTTTATTATCAAATTTCCCTTCTTTTGAGTGAAAAAATTTAAATAACAAAAAAAATTTGAGATGATCAGTCTGGTAAAATTTTCAAACATTAAAAAATTTCCATCGTAATCCTCATTAAGTAAACACTCCAAATTAAAGAAAAAAGGTAGAAAAGAAATCTCAAAACCAAAAAAACAAATAGAAAAAAAGAAGTTTAAAAGAAGTTTAAAAGAATTCCTCTATATTAAATTTCTAAAAAAAATCTAATCTTATTTTATATTCCCAAATTATTAATTTACTTTAATTGATAACAAATTGTTTTCTTGGAGTACATAATCAATTTTATTTGATTAAATCAAATTCGTGGTTATTTTGTAACCCATTATATTTGGCAATGTAAGAATTTGGTAATATTCTTAAAATAAAAATAAATCATTTGTAAAAAAAAAAAAAATCTTCTAGATCTCAAATCCCAAAGGGAGGGACTCAAAAAATAAAAACGGTTGTTTTCAAAATTATAGTTCATAGTCATTCAAATTGGAAATTGTTTCTCCTTCTTTGGCACTTTTTTTCTAAAAATGGTTTATTTGTTGATTGTTGATTTTTTGGTGTTAAACACACACCACAGGTTGGTTGTTGTTACATTGATATTAGACACTAAGAAAAATAATATTTTGTTTTTTTCATTTCTGAAAATTATTTTTCACCCTAATGTTTGGGCCATAAATTATTTATTTTTGTTAAAAATTGATTCTTGCTATAACACACATTTTGTAATTTTAGTTTAATTTAAGATTTGTAAGAAATGATCGTTTAATTTGTAATATGTAAAAATTTGAGGTGGTTCAAATTAAGATTCCAAATATAAAGGGTATTTAAAATATCCACAATCATTAAAAGTATTTAAAAATTAATTTTTTTTTCTAAAAAAAGGAGGGAGAAAAATAATGGTTCTATACAAAAATGAAGAAAATTCAAAACCGAGAAAAAAATGTTAAAGTTAAAAATAACTGATTGAAATAGTATAAGTATTTTGATACAAATGGATTTTCTGATTGGTGATATTTTGTCTTGGGCTCCTTTTTCCTACCTGATTGTTGATTTATGTCGTCAAAAATATTCTATGGTGATTTCATAGATTTGTTTTATATTCATTTTTACCAATAACTCAACTGTGTATTTTTTGAAAATTATGTTAGAGTCAAAATTTTTGATTTATTTGATTTGTGTATTCCAGTGTTTTAGAATTTTCAACAGTCATATCTGAAATGGACTATATCATCAGCTTTCTTTTTATAGCATAGGTATATTTTGGGGTGTACTCCCTTTTCCCATTTTATAACAATATTTGTTAAAAGTATTACAAAATGAATTTTTTTGAGTATGGTTGTTGATGAATTATTGTTCAAAAATCGCTGTTTTTTGTTTGAAATATTCTTGGGATTAACTGATTGTGAAGTATTTTTTTGCACACGGTTTGCTTCGCCTTGAGATTAGTCCTCTTTGTTTTGTCTTGTTTGGTGTGAAGTTATGAAGTTGTAACTTGATTGTTTCTTTATCCTTGTTTTTCAAGTCAATGTTCATTATTTCGTCAATCTCCAGATCTTGGGTCTATTGGTCCAAATTTGGATTTAGCAATTTCTTATTGAAATTGGTCATGCTCTTTAAGATTAATCTTTGGTCTAACGTTTAGTAAAAATAGATTTTCAATAATAAAATGAAAAAAATATCTATTGCTTATCATACTCCAAAAGTTTCATATTTTATCATGTTTTTGTGTATATTGAAGATTTCCTATTTCATACAATAATATTAAAATTGTAACTAGTCTTTTTGTTCAATTAAAAAATGAATATTTTTTGTTCACATTCCCAAAATATTTTTCTAGTTTATTAGTTGAAGATCCAAAGATCTTTACAACATCATTTAGAAAGGATATTTTTAGACAATAAATTGAATTTCCTTAGTTAACTCTAAGACAAAATTTTTATTCTGATAATTTGATTGTAACTGTAATAATTAATTATTGTGGAAAAAAAGTTCAACTAAAATTTTCATATATTAAAAAAACGAAAATTTTTATTTCAAATTCTCCAAAATATATTATATGAATAATAAGTTCAACTAAAACCTAAAATATTTAACTGTTGAGGAAAAAAAGTGAAAGAGGATAAAAAGTGAAACACGATTTTTAATTGGGAACATTATTGAAAATTCAAAGTAAAATCAATGAAAAAAAGAATAAATAAAAAAATAAAGACAAAATGAAGTATTCGCCACAATAACAGTTTTTTTAATACTATCTTTTATTATGGACTTTTCTTTGATTGATCAATTATTAAAAATTTGTTCTAAAAATTAACTATTTTTGAGATATCCAAAACCACACCTTGAATTTGGATAAGAAAGTAGATTTAAATCGTGTTTGTTGGTTAGATTGAAAATAATATAATGGACGATTATTTGAATGTGATTGGTTTCTGCATTTTATTGGTTTTACTTTTAGTTTTTAGAAATGTTTTCCAATTAAAATCGTGTTGAGCTTTTTTTCCTCTTTCACTTTTTTGCAACAAGGTAAAATTCATTTTGGAAATTGAAATAAAAATTTTCATTTATTAATTGGAAAATAAGAATATTTTAATTGACAACACAAATTAAAATAATGTGATCTTGAAATGAATTGTATATAAATTGTGAATAGTATCTGGAACAAAATTAGTTTTTAAATATAGATTTTAATGAGACGGTTGATCATTACAATTTTTTTCAAGAGAAAATTGAAAAGTTTTTTCACTAAAATTTCCAATTTTTCTTTTTTTTTTACATAAAGTGTTGCAAAGAAACTAAGTTTGTATTTTGGGTTTCTATTTTGTTTGTTCAGTGCTTTTTGATTTTATATTGAGAATCTATTGGATGAACGAAGAAACTAGAAATAAACCAAAGATTCCAGTTTGGAAAAATGATAATCAACTGAAATTTTATCGATTGAAATTTCAAATACAAGAACGAGAAAGGTCGACCAAAAAAACATTTGAAAGAGAGAAAAGATTAAACCAAACGATATCCACCTTAAATTCTTGGTGAATAAATTGTGTGGATATTATTATTTTTATACAAGTTTTAGATTCGTATCATTTTTTAACTTTAATTTATCCTCTTTAGAACGAAGAAAAGAGCCCAACGAAGTATATGGGTATTTTGAAACCAATTCTGTTCCTCTGAATTTTAAAAGTTAAGAAAGTAAAAATATTTTTTCAACAAAAAAATCGTAGCTATATCTACAAACACTTTAAAAATAAAGTCAAGTAAAATGTTGTCAAAAAATTCACCCCTAAAATTATTTTGACAAAATAGAAATTAAAAAAAAAAAATACAAAACAGATATTAATTCGGAAAACAAGTTATTAACTCGACTTAAATTGGTTAAAGAATCCAGCTTTGCAATTTTAACAATTGTATCTATTAAATTGCAGAATTTTTTTTAGTGACAAAATGTTTTGCAATTTGTTTAATTTATCAAAAACCACATCCTTTTGTCTCTAATCTGTAACAGTTATTTTCAGAATCAATAACCATTAAGCTGTCAATTGTTTTTGTCAAATAAATTGAAAAAAACTTTTCCTTTTGGATCATTCTCTTTTTGTACTTTAATAATTTGGAAATCTAAAAGTAAGATTATTAATTTGTAATTTATGGTTAAAATGTTTCGGATTAAAAGACTTTGAAAGAGAGAAGACTGTTCCTCTAATTGGGTTGGTAAGGTGATATTCTTGAATAAAACATTACGAAGTTTTTAAAACAATAAAAAATCAAAAACGTGAAGATTTTTCTCATTGTTTAAATTCGGTTTTCCTTAGCTAATCACTTTGTGTTCTCTTTTAATCCCAAAAAACTTTACTCATTTTGTTTAAAAAAAGCAAAAAACTGTAATTTCTTTTTGAATTTTTTCTCCAATTCCAAAAGATTCGAAACCTCACCACTAGATCTGGTAATAGCCGCTTTAAACTTTTATGGTATTTCTCAAAATCTTAGATTTTGTCGAAACAAAAAATACAATTTTCATAAAATAAAAAACAAAGTTACTAAACTAGCTATCAAATTACTAATCCTAAAAAAATCGTTTGATTTAGAACCAACAAAAAAACAAATTGAAGAAAAGAATGACTCAAAAAGGAAATCAGAAGAAAAAACACGAAGAATAATTGGGTCGTGTTAATTTTGAACTTTTTTTGGTTATTAAGTCAGTTCGTAAAATATTTAAACACTTTGAGGAGATTTGTCAACTTGCTTGCAAGTAATTTAAAAAAAAATGTACTCCTTTTTTTTTACTCAAAATCAACAATTTTTTATTGGAATAAAAAAGTTTGGTGTGTCAAATTATTCAGTCCAAAACTGCCACTTAACAAATACTTGAGTTTGTTTTTTCCAAAAAAAACCTCACTTAGTAATTTAAAAAATAAAAACAGAACCCAAAACAACAAAAACTAATGATCTCTTGACAAAACAGATAAATGCCAATTACCGAAATCGTGTTTTTTCGAAAAAGGAGTTCAAAAAGAAAAATGCTATTCAAGAATCGACAACTTTTCGACATAATTAGAAAAAATTTTCAAATTGGCCTGATTTACCCATAAAATAAACATATTGACAAAGAAAATTTCGTAAAACATCAAGACGTGCGATTTTTTGAAAAAAAATGAAAAGTAGAAAGTGTTTACAGGTTTTCGTAGGAACTTGAAACGAAAAACTAGAAAGTTTTTGGAAAAAAAACTAAAATTTTAAAAAAAAAATTCGAGAAATGGAAATTTCGAGAATAAATACAAACTACCACCTGGGCCAAAACACTTAAAAAAAAATTCCAAAAGAATTCGAGATCTTAAAACAATTAAAAAATCCAAAATTATTTTTTAATTTATTCAAAAGCAAAATACCAAAATTCAATTGGTCACAATGATCAAACCACCCAAAAGAAAAGGAAACAGAGCCAACAAAGACTCTTACGTTCCAAGCAAACTTGAGATCAAAAGCTTTGAAGAATGCACTCCCACACAGAAATTGGCGTTGAACCGAATCAAAAAGATGAAGTTGAACCGGCAGCGCTTTGTCGAGATTGAGAAATATTTTGATGATCAGATCTCAAAATCAGAAAACAAAGAATCTGTCACTCTTAGTGCCAAACTAATTAATGTACTTTGCTATGGGCTTGGGCAGGGGCGTTCCAATGTAAGGAAGAACATTGGCAATTATTACCAACGATCGGGGCTCATTAACGTCACCCCGCGAGAACATAAGGGGATGGTCTTCAACAAGGTCAAGCCCGGTATGAACCTCGGTAGACATCCCAAAAATGGAAGGGTCCGAGCAATCCCGCAAATTAATAAACACAATCAGCCAGCACCAAGAAGAGTGGCCTCGACCAGCAAAAAAAAGAAAAAAACAAGAGTCAAAATCAAAATTCCAAACAAAAAAATCAATTTGTCAAAAAATAATCTTGTCGTTCCTGTTAATAACAACAACAAACTGCCCTCTTTGGTAAACAGCAACGACAAGGAAAAAAAAGGAAAGAGTGGCGACAATGGCCAGAAGATCACTAAGAGCAATAATAATCTCATCCATGAAAATTTTATAAATGAGAGGATCAATGGGATTTTCCAAGCAAAAAAAAACTCTATTAAGAATGTAAAAGAGAATGAAAAAGAGAAGGAGAAGGCAAAGGAGAAGGAGAAGGAGAAGGAGAAGGAGAAGGGGAAGGAGAAAAATAACAAGAAAAAACAGATGAGGATTTTTGATGGATCTGACAAGAATTATAATAGCAATGGTCTTAAGCCTGAAAACCAAGAAATTAATAAACGCAAAAATAAAATAAAAAGATTTAAACTGAAAATTAATTCAACATTTGGTTCAAGAAAAAGAAAATCACCAACAAACCCAAAGAATATCCAAAAAATCAATATAGTACAAGATCAAATTTCCTCTGAAAAGACAAAAGTTATCGATTTTAAAAAGAAAAAAAGAGTTAATCGCTACAATAAGAAAATTGAGGTTATTCCTTCTTTACAAAAACAACTCGAAAATAAAGAGGATCGAAACACGAACAAAGAAAAAGAAAAAGAAAAAGAAAAAGCCCAAAAAATAGAAATAGAAATAGAAATTGAGAAAACCAGAAGAGAAATCCTTGAAACAGAAACAAACCCTCAAACAACAAATTGCAACAATACAATGGAAATGTCATCTAACCATTTCAGCAAAAAAGATTCAAATGCTTGGATTAAAAATCCTTTCCAATCAAAGATTAATCAAATCATTTTCAGCAAACAGGTTGACAACAGTAACACTGACGTCTACGGCCTGTTGATACTTTTGGATTTTTTAGACAAGGTAGATAATAAGAAATATTCGAAAACTTTTGAGGAGATAGAATATCAAGCCCAACAAGCTAATAACCAAAAATTATTAAAATATATAAAACAAAAAAAAATTGTGAATTAAATAAAATTTTATATTTGTTTGGATATAGAGACACTCAAAAATTAATAAAAATATTAAATAAATTATTAATAAATTCGAAGAAATTAGTGTTTTTTTTTTTTGCCGAATGTGATCAAAATAATTTTTTAATCTTGAAACGCACATTGCCACTGTATCATGTGGTTTTCAAATAACAAATTAAACATTTGATTCCAATTTCATAATTAATTTTCATAGCCGAGGGAATGTAGAAAACAAAAATAATAAATAGAGGTTAACTAATCATTTACAAAAAAATAATTTTTGTTTTTGAATAACCGAATGATAATTTTAACACTTAGAAATAAAATATAAATATTTTAATGTTACTTCATTAAAATAAACTCTATTACAAAAGTATTAACCCACCCAAAAATCAAAAATAGAGGATAAAAAAATCCCAATTTTTTATATTTTTCCAAACATAATTTTTAATCTCGTTTAAGTCGCACATTATTAATGTTGATAATTGACCCCTTTTTAGCAAATAAAAGAAAGAAAAAATAAAAACCTATCACTAGTTTGAAAAAAGCAAAATTGAAAAATATAAATTAGACAAAACTACTACTTACATTAACCTTTCGTCCCTGTAATAAAGTTTATTCACAATATAATCAAAATTGTAGAACTTTAAATTCTTAAGGCTTTTTTTATTGTTGTTAGTAGAACCAATTTTTTTAAAAGCTTTTAGTTGAGAAAAAAGGTATTTTTTCGGGTTAAGAAATTCCAAAGAAAAGGAAAGATGAAATTTAGTTTTATTCAATTTGTTGATATTCACTTGAATTGGATAATGACTAATGGTTTTGAAAATGCTGTACTCATCTAATAGAACTGAAATTGAGAGGAAAAAAAAAAACCAATGTGGTACATATTGCCTTTTCCTAGTTTTTTTTTTTTTTTTTTACTTTTTGGAATAAACCGAAAATATATTTTAATTTTCGATTCATTCCAAAAAGTAAAAAAAAAAAAACTAACCAAAGTGTCTGCCGAGTAACTTAGAGTACCGTTAAGTGCCTAGGGTTTTCAGAATTCAAAAGAATCGATAACAATCTGGGATTTTACTCAATCCTTTTAAATTTCCTAAAACTTAACAAAAGTGCCGGTCAAGCGCAGTAGGGTAACTGGTTTTTTTTTTTTTTTTAATTTGAGAAATATAAAGGAAATTTATTAAATTTTCAGTCATTTCTTAAATTAAAAAAAAGCTAACGGCAGTTTTCCAAAATTTAAAAGAATTGAGAAAAATCTTTGATTTTTCTCCTGTCTTTTTTATTCTGGAAAAGCTAACGGCAGTTTTCTTGAGATATTCTGTTTTATTTGTTAAGTGTTCTAGGTTTTTTTGAGGTTTTCTATTTTATTTATGAAGTGTTCTAAGTTTTTTTTTTTTTTTTACTTTTGGAAATTAAAAGAAAAATTATTTAATTTTATGTTTATTTATCTAATTAAAAAAAAATAGACACTCTACAACACTTAGTAGTACTTGATGGCAATCCTCTAATTATATTTTTTTTTGAGAAATTTCTATAATGAATAATTATATTTTTTACTATAAACCAATGAAAAAATAAATAAGGAACCGTTATTTTTCATAAAATAAAAGATATACTTTCTATTAATTTCAATTAATTCTTAAATCCTTAATTTTGGACTTTCCTTATAGAATAGACAACCTCAAAAAAATAATACATATCTTCAATGATTTCTAAGTTGAAAATTTTCAGAATAAATTGTAAGTTTTTGTTTTAATTATAACCAAATTATAAACATAAGATTATCTATTTAGGCAATTTTATGAATTTAATCATAACAAAGATTGAAATTGAAAACTTCTATTTTAAAAAATTTTTGTCGTTAGGTTTTTTTTATTATTTTACCTAATATTTTTTAAATATTCTTGACCTTTCCACCCAGAGCTATTTATAATTAACTTTTGTCTAAATATTTAGATCGACCTTTAATAATTTTAAATTTTCTATTTCCCAATTAATAATTTCATTATCTTTTTTTTGGAAATTTTAATTTTTTTGAAATACTAAAAACAAAAAATTTCTAATTTATTTTTGAGTTTAAATCTTTTATATATTGAAATTCTGACTTGTCAATTTTTACTTTAGTTTTATAAATTATTCTTTGGGAGAATGAATATTATTTTTTAAAAAAGGCGAACTTTTTATTTACACAAATATTTATTCTGTTGAATTTTTTTTTTGGGCTAGTTTAAAAATTACTTTTTCATAAAATAATTGCTAATGCATATTGATTTAAAAATTTGTAATTTTACTATTGACGATTTTTTTTTGTTAAAAATCATTTTGGTAGTTTTAAAATTTGCTTTTATATTTTTTTAATTTTTTTTATAAATGGCTCATTTTTTTCATGCGAAATTCCAAAATACTCGATTTCAAATAATTGGTTTGATTTTAAAGTTTTATCAATATTTGGATCCAATACAAATTCTTGGATAATCTGATAAAGTAGTATTAACTTTTTTTTTTATTTACTGAAATATGTTTTTCTTAATACACTAGTGTGAATATGAATGATATAAAAAATAGAGTTTTCACTATTTTCGAGATAAATAAAAAGTTCCATACATTTATATAAATTTTGATAATATTCAATATAATTTATAATTATCTTAATAGTCGAATAATAATTTTAATCAAAAAATCGTTTGGTGAATACTAATCTTGCATTTTTTTAAAAATAATTATTTTTCAAACAATATATTGATATTTATCAAACTATTTATCTAGAAAATCCTTTCAAGCTCAGAAAACAAATTAGGGGTTTCATTTACTGTTTCATTACCTATAATAAAAATTTTATTAAATTTATGTAACAATTTAATTCTCTTTAAAATTATAAAAACTCTATTTTTACAACATTCCATATTTACACTTGTGTCTTAAAATCAAGTCATCTACAAAAATTTGAAGACGATAAATTGAATCTTTTATTTTTTCAAAAATTAAAAATATTAATATCGTATTTTTTTTTTTCAAATATTAAACAGTAATTAATTAAAAACTTTAAAAATGAATGATTTTAAGAAGAATATCAAATAAAGAAACTAAGAAGAATAAAAGTACTAAAGCATACTTAAATTATATTATTTTTCTACTGATTACCAGAAGAATTATTATATATCTACTTTTTGGGAATTTGAATCTCAAGAGATAAATGACAGAATTCAAGAATATTTTGACTCTTATATTGACCATAGTTTCTTTATTTTCGATACCCTTAAATAAAGCAAGAAAATTACACCATTTTTGATAATTTTAATTGCAATAACCGAATCAATTTTTTTTTGATGTTTTTTTTTTTTGAGAGCAATGGAATACTGCAAATATGAAATCACACTTTCATTTATTTTTATATATTTATTATTTATTCAAAACAAGATTATTATTAGAACATATTAGGGATTTTCAGTAATTTATTAGACGAAATAAAAAAAAAAACTGGAAATAAATTTCGTTATTTTGATTTAATACACCAAGTAAAAACAGAAAATAGTATGATAAAATCGAAATATATTCATCCATTCTTTGAGATCAAACTTTTTTTTTCTAAATTTTATTATGTAAAAAATGTTCACATATTTTATTTTATATGTCCCTACGACCCAAAAAACACTAAAAATGAAAAACTGATCAAATACTTTCCATTAATACAATTAAAAAAACTAAATGATAAAATTAAAATAAATAAAGTTTGAATTTAACTTTTTCTTGAAAACATGTTTTGCCAAAATCATTGAATTCGAACTTGAAATTATGTATATTTTTAGATACACTCTCTTGTTTTAACTCATTTACAAAAACAAATTCTAAATTATGTGAATTTTCTTTTCACAAAAGACACTAATTTGGTCTTCAAATGTTTTTTTTTAGTTTTAAATGGTAAAATTAAAAAAAAAGTTAAACTAAAAGGATAAACTCTCTGGAAAAGCATTCTAATTTAATATATTAACTTATTCTTTGATTTCAAACTTTTCTCAACCCCAATTTTTCAAAAAAAAATAAAAAAGCGCACAGTAATTTCAAAAAATATTTTCGATATTCAATAGTTGAGAGTGGATTTATTCTAAAAAAAATTATCACAGTGGTTAATGGAATTAAGTTATGAACTTAATTTCGAAAAATATTAATCAGAAAAAAATAGCGCTTAATTTTATCAAGGACATATAATTCATTTTATGGAATTTATTTTTTGTAAAAGATAATTTGTAATTTCTGTTCAGAATGATAATTTTTGATATTTTTTTTTTTAAATTGCAAAATTAAGCTCAAATGTAAAAATTGTAATCTCAAAGAATTTAAAAGCAATAACACAAATTTGAAACCCCAAAAAAAATTACTCTATGAGAAGAAACAAATTTTATTAAAAAAAGAGTTTCAAGAGATAAGAAAATATTTTAGATTAGTACGCTGGAGTGAATAATGCATTATTTATTTTAACATATCACATCGAAAAAGAAGTCTTTGAGAATACCAGAAATTCTGAAAAAAATTGATATGTATGAATAAATTAAGATAAAAAAAATAAAAATAAATAATCAAAGCCAAGCTATTATTTTTTTATTTTGATTCAATTTTTTAAATTACAGTCAGTTTCACTTTTAAGGCACAAACTTTCAACGAAATTTAAGGCACAAAAAAAATCTCAAATTAAAGCACAAAATTCAAATTCTAGTAAAAATAAATTGTAAAAAATGAAATTGCAAATTTTGTGCCTTAATTTGAGATTTTTTTGTGCCTTAAATTTCGTTGAAAGTTTGTGCCTTAAAAGTGAAACTGACTGTAAAATACTGTGTGATTTTTTGATCTTTTAGATCTTATAAATTATCTATTTTAGAATTTCTATTCCATAATTCCTTTTATGCAAAAAGATTACCTAAAAACCCTATTTATTCAATTTTGAAAAAAAATTAAAATTTAATTTCAAAAATCTCCTTTAAAAATAGGCTAATAAAAAAACATAAATATAAATTTTAATGTTTTTGTAAAAAAAAAAAAGATATATTAATCTTAGCAAGTAATAACAATTGAAAATTTCATTCCCCCATTAGTTGTAATATTGAAAATAAAATGATTGTTGTTATAATTAAAGTAGATGCTCATTATTTGATTAAAATTCAATTTTTGATGAAAAAATGTTCAAAGACTTGTGGTCATTTTTGAAAGACCAATAACTTTAACACAAAAAACAAGAAAAAGAAAAAAAAAAAAAAGAATAATATCAAATATATTAAGTGATGTAGATCTTAAAAATATGGCATCATTTTTTATACTTTTACTCGAGAAAAATAACATTTTTAAAAAATTATTATCAAAAATTTTTTTAATATAGATCAGAAAATGGATCTCTTGATATTGCCAACTAAACTCGGTCCACTTAATAGGGTCCCAGTCAAAAAATAAAAAAAAATAAAAATTGAAAAAAAAAAAAAATCTCATCGTTACTTTAATGTTTAACACCAAAAATTAAAATATTAAAATATATATTATCATGTTTTTTATTTATTTGATGATTTAAACTAAAAAAAAAAAAAAATTAAAAAAAAAAAAAAAAATTAATTAAAAAAATCTATAGGTCCCAAAAAAAAATAAAAAAAATGGATTTTATTTTGAAATTAATAAAACCCATTAATACATTCACCATTTAATTCAATTACTAATTTTAATCTTGTTTCCATTGAATTATATAAATTTTCAATTATTTCCCATTTAAGTGATTTCCAAACGTCTCTATAGCATTTTATTAATTGATTTTTATTCTTTGGGGGATTATCACTTATTTTTTTGGACATAATACCCCATAAGTGTTCTATTGGGTTTAAATCTGGCAAATTTGGAGGCCATTTTTTTAAAACCTGACATTTGTTTTTTAAATATTCGAGAGTTGATAATGATGTATGAGAAGTTGCACCGTCTTGCATTAATATCCATTGATTCTTACCATACAATTCATCCATACCAGAAAAAATTTTAGTTCTTGAGATAACATTATTCTGATATGTTTGTGAATTAATGGTTTTGGGGCATTTTATCAATGTAGATTGATAAGAAAAATTTATTCCTCCAAAAAACATTACTTTTGGTAGAGATTTTGCAAATTGTTCAAAAACAGAATCTTTGTAAAAAAAAAAAAAATAAAAAAAAAAAAAAATATTTCATGTTACCAACATTTAAAGAACATAGATCTTGAATTTACAAGTGGACCCCAAAAATGTAATTTTTAGAAGATTTTAATTTTTTCATGATCGCACAAAAAAATATGTGATCCGCAACCTTTTTGATCTAACAAACAGACTTAAAAAAAAGAAAAAAAAAAGAAAAGAAAACCTACCATCTTTCTCTCCCCGTTGTCTCCAAATTTTTCGATTCAAACCAGTATAATAAAACCATTTTTCGTCTGTGAATATAACTTTTTTCCAATCAATTGGATTATTAATATATTTTCTTACGAATTTTAATCTTTTCTTTTTTTGTTTGTTTGTTAAAAGTGTCCGTTTCCTTGGTAATAAATATTCGAAATTTAATTCTTTTCTAATCTTCCATACCGTTGTTCTACCTAAACTGACATTAAATTCTTCTTTTAAATATGTACTCAGTTCCTTGCAACTCATTTTCCGATTATTCTTTGATATATTTTTTATCAACTCTTTATTTTCATCAGTGTGTTTTCTTTTTCTACCCGTTTTTTTTGTGTTTTCAATTGTACTAAAAAAAGATAAAAGAAAAAGAAAAGAAAAGAAAAATGCAACTTGAAAATTAAAAAAACAAAAAGTAAAAAAAAAGTAAAAAAAAAGTAAAATACTTTTTTGTATCAAATTTGCTTTGCCAATATCGAACTTTTTTTCTAGTAATATTTAGCCTTTGAGCTATTTTTCTTTGAGATAAACCCTGATTTCTTAACAATATTATCATTGTTTTTGTTTCTCTTTCTTTTGTATCATTTTGATAATTTGTTAACATTTATAAAAATTCAAAATCAAAATATTCAATTTTGAAAATAAAATAAAAAGAAAAATGAAAAAAAATGAAAAAAATGAAAAAAAAAAAAAATCCATAATCCAAAATTTATTAAAAAGAAATTAAATTTTTAATTTTCTAAAATAAAACACAATTAATATTTTAATCAATAAATTATTTAATATTTTCACTTCATTTGCTATAGGATGTTTTAATAAGTTGTTAAAAAACATCTTTTGATTTTATTTATATTTATTCTTTAACGAATAATAAAAATATTTAATAAAAATAATTGGGACCCTTTTTTTTGAATTGAGTTTAGTTAATAAAATACCTTTGTAAAATTTTCTGTTTTATTTTTTTTTAAATAATTCTAGTTTTAAAATGACGTAACCCCTTTTTTTGTAAAACATAAAAAAGTAGAATAAAATAAACTAATCAAAAGCAAACCCTAAATTAAAAAATAAAAATTTATTCAAATCTTATCTTTACTTAAAATAAGTATTTTTTCTAAATCCATCGAAAAACGCTCTAACTTTTTCAAAGAAAGATTTTCAAGATCTAAATGAGGAATATTTTTGTAATGATTAAAAATAATTTCATTTTCACGGATTTTTCTAATTTGGATCGCCTTTTCAATAATCTTGAGTTTCTTTTTGATTAAGTTCCTTTTTTTTTCCAGGCTTTCGGCTAAATAAAGTTTTTTATCCTTTCTTTTTAATTTAATTTTCTTTATTTCTTTACCACCCATATTAATATTTCTTTTATTCACGTCGTTATATTTCTTGTTTGTGTTTGAATTATAATAATGTTTGAGATAATTTTTTTTATCATTGACCAAATATAATAAATTCAATAAATCGTTTTCTAAAAATAAAAAAGAATTAATCGTTAAATTTCCATTTAATTCCATTTTTAATGAAGTTAAAAGTTCTTCAATTTTGTGATCATTAAAGTTCGGATTGCTTTTTAGTATTTCTTTAATAGTTTTAATTTTTTTCAACATTTCTCTTCGCCTTAAAGAATATTTTTCTCCAATGCGTAAAAAATACTTTGAGAATTTTTCTTGTTGGCTTTCGTTAATTACTGGCAGATTTTGTTTTCTTAATAAATAATTTTCGATTTTTATTTTTAATTTTTTATCTTCCTTTCTATGGACAAATTCAAATCTCTCTTCCATAAGTTTGATTTTTTTTTTTTTTTTCTTTTTTGTTACTTTTTCCCTTTCAAACTCATTTTTCGCACTAGATTCAGATTCTGTTTCTTCAATGATTACTAAACTTTTGATCCTTTTCTTATTTTGTTTTTTATGTGATTTTGAATTGTTCTTCTTCTTCTTTTTATTATTATCATTGTTGTTGTTTTTGTTGTTTTTGTTCGAATTATTTTTTTCATTTTGTCTATTTGAAATAATTTTTGTTTGGTTAAGATCACCATTAATATGCTTTTCATTAAAATTTTCTTGTTCTTTTGAATTTTTTAGTTCAATTTGGGATTCTTTATCGTGTTTTATTTTCCAGTCATATTTGTAATCATAAACGTAGCCTTTTAAAAGAAATAATTTTCGAAATTTTTTTCGAAGAAAACTATAATTTGGCACATCTTCAAAACTTAAATTTTTACAATATTCCAAATATTGTTTAAATTCAACTATAGAGATTTTTATTATTTAAAAATTGTTATAGATTTATATAATATAATGTTAGTTTTAAATAAAATAATTTTTTATTATTGTTCTTAAATTAGAAATGGATCTTTTATTAGATTTTAAATGTTATGTTTTTTTGTCAAAAAAAAGTCATGTTTTGATATTTAAAACAATTTAAACAATTATGAAAATTTGATTAAAAATACCATGTTATCAATCGAAACATAATGTTAAAAAATATTAAAATTATCATTTTTAAATTCAAATGTGTTTGTTTTAAAATAATTTTTTTAAATAAAAAAACTATATTATTCAGCTTTGTATTTTTTTTAAACTTTTACTTTTTAATTGTAAAAAAAAAGCACGTATATAATTCTTGATAAAGACGGATAAGAAAGCGATTAGAACACTGAAATGTTTAGTATAAAACTGTAGTCACCGTGGGAAGATTTTGGGAAATCCTTTAGTAATTAGGCAAAGTTTGGAAATTTTTTGTTCTTCTAATTTTCAATTTAATTTGGGTAAAATAAGAAGTATTTTACCAATAAATTAGAATTAAAAATGATATTTAAAGTTATTTTAGAGAGTTTAACCAATTTTTTTGCAACTTTTTTAATCTCATAAATCCTAAAAGATCAACGCGCTAAAGGATTTACGACATTGTAAAATTTATTTGGTTCAAGGTGCCCTATTATTTGATCAATAAACGACAAAGAAAAAAGTCCATCATTTTTTCCTTAAAGGTTGGAAATTGAATGAATTACCTTTCTTTGTTTAAAAAAAAATGCCCAAAACCAAATAGCATTTTTGATTTTGGTTCGAAAGAAATCAATATCATTTTTTAAAAAAATAAAAAACTTTTGATCTATTTTTTTCCAAGAAAAAAATAAATGAAAACAAAACATAAAAGACAAAAAAATGAAATAGTTTGTCAAATCAAAATTATTTCCAAATTGAATGTAAATTGTAGTATTGTTATTCTTCCAACTGTTTAAACCATGCCCAAATTTTTGGAATTTAGTTTATAAACTTTCTTTCAGTCAAAGCGGCCAACATTTTTTTCAAATATCAAATATTTTTTATAAATGACCTTTGAAGATTAAATAAGAAATAAGTAAATAATAAACATCAAAGAATAGTTGATACCCACCTGAAATAAAACTAATAAGTCTAATAGATTTTCTTAAAAATTCAAAACCCAAATACTTAGGGGAGTAATTGAGAAAAACAAAAATGCTCATTTTGATCTTTAATTGAAGATCAAATAAAATTACAATAGAAATCAAAACGATTTCACGTCAATCATTTTTACTTTTCAGTAACCTTAGAATAACAGGTTTTTACCTCAGTGACTCAGAGATCTTGCAATAAAAATTTTTTTGCAAATGAATTCGGTTTCTCAAAAAAAAAAGTACAAATGTGCAAAAATATGAAAAAATGAAATTTCCAAAAATAAATTTTTTCTTCTAATATCCATTCAAACTCTAAAAAACACATGTAATCCACTCATTAAAAATGGTCCCATTTGACTGGAAAATGGTTTATAACACCATTCCACTCATAGGATCCAAGCCAAAAACGAAAAATTCAATTTTTTTTTTTTTTTCAGAGTCAACTAAAAAATCAATTAGAAATAAGAGAAATAATAATCTTGATATTAGAATTGATATTCAGAAAAGAAAAACCTTAACAATACTATAAAGTTTTGAAAAAAATACAATGTTAAAAAAAATGTGTTTCAATATCAATGGAGCATCCTATGTAGAATTACTTAATTTTACAAGGAAATTTAAATGATTGTTGAAAATAAGATTTTTTAATAGAAATATTCATTTTAAAAGAAATTACATCATCTCAATTTTCTTCTTATGTTAATTTGGATTTTTCCAAGATTTTTTTTTTTTGAAAATTTGATTTGAATTTCTAAATAAAAAAAAAGAAAAAAGAGAAAACTCTGAAAATAAAACAAACCAGGCAAATGTTCACATAGCACCCTCAAAGGCGTGACAACTTTTTTATCACAAATTTTTTCATTTCGTTCCTTTTTGTTGGAAGCTTTAAACCCCTGCCAAGGCAGTCTACCCTTTAATAAATAAATTAGCATATAGCCTAAACTTTCAAGATCATCTCTTCTTGATTGTTCGATTCCTAAATGAGTGTTTATTGAAGAGTACCTAACAGTCCCCACTAAATCCCGTTTATTTCGATATTTATTTAATTTATGAGTCCAAAAGTCTCTGTACAATTTGGATAATCCAAAATCAATAATATATATTTGATTTTTATTTGGGCCTCGACCAATCACAAAATTTTCTGGTTTAATGTCACGATAAACAAATGATTTTGAATGCACTAATTGTAATCTACATAAAATTTGATCCGCGATCATTAACACAGTTTTTAAAGAAAATTTTCGATTGCAGTATTTAAACAATGATTCCAAATTTGGTCCTAGATAATCCATAATTAAAAAATGTTCATATTTATCTTTTCCAAAATGAAGAATATTCGGTATACCTGGGTTCCCGCTTAGAAATTTATAAATTTTATTTTCATACTCTAACTGCCCTTCTTGTCTTTCGGTTTCCTTTTTTATTTTAATAATTTTATTTTATTTTGAAAAAAGTTTTTGTTTTTTTTTATAGAGAAATAATTAAATAAAAATTTCTGTTTTTTATTATTATTTTATTATTATTATTGAAGAATTGTAAACTACACTCCAAATGTTCTTTTACATAATTTACCACAAGAAAATTTAAGCGTAAAATCATCGATTTTACACTTACCCATTAAAAGAAAATAGTCTTGAACTGTCACAGTTTAAAATTATTGCATTAAAATTTAATTCTTTTAGTTTGTTATGAAATATCAATCTATATTTTTCAGAGGAAGTACATACCCATAAAAAATGATCAATGATTTCGATTATTTCCCTTTGCTTATATTTTAAACATAAAGGGCAAAATTTATTGGAATTTTTTTTCTATTACATAGTAATATCTATTTAAGTAGTTAGTAAGCATTATCAATTTTAGAAATATTGAACTTGAAGGATAACTTAAATATTTTTGGGTTACAAATAAAGAATTTTGGATTTTTATTATGTTAAAATATTTTTGCGGGGTGTTGTGGAGTGTCGTAGAGCGCCTAGGTTTTCTTGAAGTTTTCTGTTTATTTTATAGAATCTACTAATTTTACAAATAAACATAAAACTCAAGAAAATCTAACGACACTTTTCCAAAATTCAAAAGAATAGAGTAAAATCACAGATATAACTCAATTCTTTTAAATTTTGGAAAGTCTGACGACACTTCCAACTGGTAGAATTTAGCAACACGTTCTAATTGTAATTATAAATTTCTTTTTTAAGAATAGTTAGGTTTTTTGAATTCCAATTGATTTTATTGTTGATTCTTTGATCGAATTTTATTAATTTTTCAAGATATGACAGAGATAATTCTTTTAATTTATTTTTGAATTTAAATTTCTTTTTATTTACTAAAATTACTAAATTTTCGAATTTAAATTCGGTTTTATATATAAGTACTTGCTTTTTTCTGTTTATTTTGCATATTTCAGTAATAAAAAAGTAATAATTCTTCACTTATTGTTTCTTTAATCCAGATTATGAACCTAATTCACTTGCTTCACTCAATTTTGAATTGGAAAATATTTAAAAAAACAAACAGACTAAAAGATATATCCTACCTTATTACTGATCAATTCAAATAAATTTTTTTAACATTTTTAGTTCATTTTACATTTTTTAATTTTTTTTTACCTGAAGTTTTGAATAAAGATGAACATGGGTTTAAATAGTAAAGAAAGTTTGTAAAAAAATAGTTGATCTTCAAAATATTCTTTGTAATCAATCGTTTTGAAATTAGAGTTATCGAAATTCAAAAAGGTAATCCTTTTTTAAAAAAAAAACCTGAAAATATTTTTGAATTTATCATTACTGTCAAATCTCAAACACCAAAAATTTCAAAAACACCCAAAATTCCATTTTTTAACTAATTGAAAGTATTAGTAATAATTCGAAAAATTATTCCCATTTTAAAGACAAATATAGAAATTATCGAGTAATCATTAATCATTATAATTGAGATATTGATTGAATATTCCAAACTTTCTCAATTTTAACCGTTTGGTGAAAATCAAGAAAAAAATCACAAATCTGTTAAAATAAATAGAGAAAACGACTGAAAATCAAAATTAGATTTTGATATTTAATTTTTAAATAAAAATCATTTTTATCAATTTGAAATATTACGAATTATATTTAAATTTGAGAAGGGTGTTTGATTTTTGTGAATTTACACCAAATTAAGGAAAACTATTTGATGAAAAATTTTTCCGAAGAATTTAATCCAATTTAAATGTAAAATTTTGTAAAAATTATTAAAGGAAAGATCTCAAAAAAAAATTCAAAATTGTAAAATTCTTCTTTTATAAATGTAAAAATAAAGTAATTATCATAACAGATATTTTCAAATAAATGAGAATTTATCTAAGGAAAAATTAAAATAAATTTGATTTTAATTTTTAGACATTTTCTCAATTAATTTTACCGATTTGGGATTTTTTCAATTTTCACATTTAACAAAGGGTTAAAATTGAGAAAGTTTGGAATATTCAATCAATATCCCAATTAGAATGGTTAATGGCTAGTCGATAATTTATATATTTGTCTTTAAAATGGGAATAATTTTTCGAATTTTTACTAATATTTTCAATTGATCAGAAAAAATGAAATTTTACATTATTTTTGAAATTTTTGGTTTTTGAGATTTGATAGTTATTACAGAACATAAACTAAAATTCTAAAATATTTTAACACAGCTAAAATAGTTAAAAGAATCACAGTAATGCAATTTCATTCAAATTGGAAATAATTTTTGATTTTTGTAAAATATGAAAATCATTTTTTCGTATTTTCGTTTTTTGTTTTCATTTTATTTTTTGAATAACTTAACTTGTTCCATTCATTCAATAATTTTTTCAGAAGAGTTGATATTAGGTTAAAGTTGGGTTCTTCAGAATAGAAGAACTCAAATAAAATTAGTTGGTGATATCTAACTATTTGATTGATCAATAATCCCTATTAAAATTTAAACAAGGTTACGAATGTATTTTTTTGTTTTGCTCTCTCCAAAATTTTGAACACTCTTTAATTTATAGGTATTAATAATTATTTATTTTTTGTTTTGTGATTATTGTAGTTTATAAATAAGTGTTGACATTTTAATTATTGAATAGTTCTAATTTGGCATTTCAACTCGAAGTTATTAAATAAGATTTTTTTTAAAAGATTGAATTTTTGTGTGCTAAGGGATTAGCTTCACCATAGATTTCTCTATAATCAAAGTCTGTTGTAATGGGGTGTAAATGATGTTAGTGTGCCATGCCTCAAAAACCTCTAAAAAATCTATTATAAATCTTATTGCGCATTAAATTATACATTTATATAGTAATGATCACAATTAAAAATTTTCATTTTGGTGATTTTTTTATTAATTCCTTTTCCAAATCTAAAAACAGAAACTCAAAAAAATAGTATTTTGGTATTTAATAATTAATATTTAGAACTTCCAGAAGTTACTATTTTTTTATCCTATTTTTAAATTTCAAAGATTAACTTAATAATCATCAACAATAAAAACCCAAAGGCTGAATAGTTTAGTTTCCTTTTTCTAAAGATAATTGTAACATCAATATATTTTCAATATTTCAGAATAATTTGTCAAAAAAATATATTAGTTAATTATTTAATCTTTTAAAAAAATTGAATTTTTTAGCTATTAATCTACATTTTGGATAAATTTACGAAAGATATTTTGCAACTTTGGAGTCTTCAGATGGATAACTCAACCTTTAAATTTGTGGCGAAATGCAGATTTTTTTCTGAAATTGTTGGGTTTTTTTACTAATACATAGATCATTTTTAATTGATGAGATCAACAAATATTACTACTTGACTAATCGATTTTTTATATACACATATTAACAATGGAGCACGAATGTGGTTAAGACACCATAACAACATACTTTGATCTTTGGCTTCTCGTTGGTAGACGCTAATCCCTTAGTAATTTTTAATTGGGGTTTTGAAAATTTTTGTCAAAAAAATTTTGTTAATCTCGAAACAAGTTCGAAAAAAGTGTGACCAAAAAAGTTTTTCAATAAAGTCATGAAAATAGATTAAGGGACTAATCTCTATTAAAATTTTTTACCTAAATTTAATAGAGATTGAGAAAATTTTTTGCCAATTAATATTGATTTGGAAAGACCTCTGTTTATTTTCATATTAAATCTATTTCTAGATAAGGAATCCTTATATAGAAATTGGTCCAAAAAAATAATAGAGACTAGCCCCTTAATTAAAGTTTTTTATCTGTTTTTACAAGATTTTTTTTGTCACGGTTTTTTAAAAGGAATCTAAAAAGGACAAATAATAGTACCTATAAGAAGAAACTATTTTATAAAAATGATTTTGGGAGTTCTGTTTTTTTTTCATAATCATTGTTTCCATTACCAAACAAGCAAAATAATTATTTTTTGAAAATTTTATACCTTTTTTCATCTCAAACACCCACAAAGTCATTGTTTATTTGTTACAATCACAAGGCATTATTTTTGAAAAAATGATCAATTTCCAAAAATAACATAATGTGGTAATTTCAAATATCAATGATCAATCAAAAAACAAACTTGAAGGAAATTTTTGTGTACATACACTAAGTGAATTTATGAATTTGAAGAGAAAAAATATTAGTGACTGTAAAGCCAAAGAAGTGTTTTAAAAAAAAATTTCGTGAGATTTGGAAAAAAAATGTTAAATTTCTTTTTTTTTCGTTTAGTTGTGTTTTTTTGAGCAAAATTTAAAAATATCAAGATTGGTGTTCTTACAAAATTTATTTCTGCAAAAATAAAAAGAGTTTTTTTTCATTGACGAGGGGTGTTTGTATTTAAACGCTGAGAATTGTACTTCATCTTTAAAACAAAGGATAAAGATCAAATTTTTTTTGTATTTTTTTTTTTTTTTAATTATCGACAACCAAACACGAACAAGAAAAATGTTAGAGTGAAAAAAAACCACTTACAAATTTTGCTGCAAAAATTTCATTATCAGAGACTCTAACACAGCGGTGGATCCTTCCAAAGGAGCCAGATCCAATTTTTTTTTTTACAAGGTATTTACCATCCACTAAAAGTTGTTTTTTGGAGTCTGTTTCTTTTGTTTCCTCTTCATTGAAATATCTTTGTTTTTTGCTTGTTTTAACATTCCCCATTCCGAAAATCTTGGTATGTGTAACAATGTATAATGTTAAAGGTTTTTATTTTGAAAGCACCTAATCAATTGTAAAGGTTTTTTTTTTTTTAAATATTTGTCAGTTAATAAGTAAATGAAAAGATTTTTTTTTAAAAACCAAAAAGAAAGAAGACTCAAAGGAGTGAAAAATAATGTGCAGGTAATTGTACTAATAATGTGTTTGTTTCTAAATTCGAGATTGTTTGGAATTAATTGATGTTTCTAAGATTGGCTTGAGAATTAATTGGAGGAAAAAGCAGAAATAAAATGAAAAGTTTATTTTTTTTAAAAGACTTTTCGGAACTTTTTCATTTGTTTTGTTTTTTCTTTAAGATCTGACAATCCAAAAATTGTTTTTTTTAATTATCTGAAAAATTTCTACAGTGAATTTTAGATAAGAATGAAAAAATCATTTAAGGGATATTTTCCAAGGATAGAGAAAGCCTAAAACTCAGACGTGTTGTTATTGAAGGTATATCATGAATTTTTCAAGACTTTAAATGCATTTAAAAAGTCGGTTAAATTCCAAAAAATAATTCAAAAAATTGAGTACAAACACAGTGGAAATCCTTGTGTTGTCAAGGAAATTTGAGTGAATTTCAAAAAAAAAAATTGGAGTAAAAATTTCAAGAATAATTCAATAATAATCATTTTCAATTTCCTTTGAAAAAAAGGATGAAAATTTCAAGAAATCTTTCTTTAAAAAAACGTCTGATTTTTAATAAAATATTATTACCGTTTTGGAAAAAAAGTTCAAGACGATTTTTAATAGGTAACTGAAAATAAAAAATTAAAATCAAATAAAAAGAAGAAACCAATTAACTTCAAATAATAATCCATTATATTATTTTCAATCAATCCAACAAATACAATTTGAATATACTTTTTTATTGAAAGTGTAGGTGTGGTTTTGGAGATCCCAAAAATAGTCAATTTTTTGAACAAATTTTTAATAATTGATTAATCAAAGTAAAATCCCTTCAAAAGATAGTATTAAAAAAACTGTTATTGTTCTGATTACTTCGTTTTATCTTTATTTATTTATTTATTCTTTTTTTTAATTGATCTTACTTTGAATTTTGAGTAATGTTTCGAATTAAAAGCTGTGTTTCACTGTTTTTCCACAAATGTTAAATGATTTTTTCGATGTAATTTTAATACAATAATCACTATAATGTTTTGAAATTTGTTGGGTTTTTATCCCCTTTTAAACAGTTCAAGATCAATTATGGAACTAAAATAAACTAACACTGTTATTGAATCTATTTATTGACTGTAAAAAAACGTACAGGTTTACGAATTGTAAAAATTTATTTTTATCCCCAGTCATTTTTACAATTAATACAAGTCAGTTATTTTTATCAAATAGTGGTTATTCACTTGGTCAATTAGATTCGAGGAAAAAATTATAATTTCTATTTTTTTGTTTGAAAACTTTTTTTTTTTTTGGGATTTGGTTTATTGTTTGTATTTGGAATAAATGTGTAAATTAACTTTATCTTAATTTTAGGTATATTTGGTTTCCTTTTATTTTTTTTTTTTATTCTTCTAACAACAAAAAAATATATCTAATGGTAAAAAAATTATCCCCTAAACCCAAAACAACATAAACAATATAGATACGAAGTTGCTATCGATTTATGTATATCAAGAAGTATTTTTTAGGAAAAAGGGAGATTATACTAACATTCGATGATTGTATCTATAAACTTGTCTATTGCGATATTTCTTTTATAATATATATATATATATATATATTCACTTTTTGGTGTCTTTCTTTTTTCTCACAAGTTACAATCATGAAAAAAAACTCCCCATTTGAAATATAAATTTATTTTTATTTATATTTCATTGCTATTTTAATCTTTTTGATTTAGTTTCTAAATTTTTCAAGAAAAAAAGAGCCAGAATTAATATAATAATACAAATATCAATGTTGTATAAAAAAAAAAGATTATCAATCAAATATTATTTTATTTACATTTAAAGTTTACTTCAAAAATAACCTCAAATTTAGATCATTTTTATTCGTAAGTGGAAGTTTTTTCTTTGTGTGCTATTTTTGATAGTGTTTCAAATATCTTTTAAAACAGATGAAAACATGTTTTATTGATTCTAATGAAAATAATGTTGATAAATTTGATTCAATTATTAATAAATATTCTAGAATATTGTTTATTTTATCATAAAAGTCTAAATTAAAAAATATAGGTAATGAGAAATTTTTATTTCATTTTGATATAATTTCACTAATATTATCTCAAGAGAAAAATCAATTTATTTTTTTTATGCCAAAATTCATAATTTAATCCAAATATACCCCAATTCAAATTTTTAACACACCAAAATTCGATTTGTTAAAAAAAACTTATTTAATCAATTAAAGAAATAATACCAAATTAGAACCATTTTCTAATTGAAATATTAACACTTGATTATAAATTACACTATTATAAAAACAAAAAATAAATAATTATCAATGCAAATAAATAAAGGATGTGTTCAAATTTTTGGAGAGAGCAAAAAAAAAAAATATATTTTAAATTTGTAAAAATTTTACCAAAAATTATTGATCAATCAAATAGTTAGATATCATGAAATAATTTTATTTAAGTTCTTCTATTTGGAACAACTCAACTTTGCGATAAGGTCGTCTATTTTTAAAAAAAAATTTGATTTAACCTAACAAGTTAATTTTACAAAATTCAAAAAATGAAATGAAAACAAAAAACTAAAAGATGTTAAAATGGTTTTAATATTTTACAAAAATCAAATTTATTTCCAATTTGAATGAAATTGAATTATTGTGATTGTTTATATGTTTTAACTGCGTGGAAAATTTTAAATTTTGGTTTAATTTTCAAAAATATCAATAGAAAAAATAACAAAACAAGGAAAAACACAAAAAAATATAATAAATTGTTTAAATAATTTGATTTGTTATTTGGTATTTTACCCAATTAAAACTTCTTTACTTGATCAAATAATTTTTCGTTTCGTTATATATCTTAGGAAGCGGGGTGATTCAACAATATTAATCGTATTTTTTGAGAAAAAAACTAAGTTAATTAAAATTTTGTTACAGTCAGTTTCACTTTTAAGGCACAAACTTTCAACGAAATTTAAGGCACAATCAAAATCTCAAATTAAGGCACAAAATTCAAATTCTAGTAAAAATAAATTGAAAAAAAAAAAATTCCAAATTTTGTGCCTTAATTTGAGATTTTTTTTGTGCCTTAAATTTCGTTGAAAGTTTGTGCCTTAAAAGTGAAACTGACTGTATTATATCTATAAAATAGAGTAAATATCAAATCAAAATATTCTTTTTCTTGAAAAAGTGAAAAAAAAAATTTATTCTTAAACAAAGACAATATAAAGAGAAAAAAAAGCAAAAAATAAAAAAAAATACAAAAAAAATACAAAAAAAAAGACAAAAAAATAAATGGTAGGAACAATTCAATTGTTGTAAGTTTTTTAGTTTACATCAAGTCTCAAATGGTTATTGATAATTTATTCGGATATTAACCATGTGGGGATTCAATGTATCCATGTCATGGTTATGTCGTTTATCATAATACTACACTTGAGAGAAGTTTATCACAGGACTAGGAATTATATATTATTCCCCATAATGTAGCATCATGATAAAGTAATTCTATTCAACATTAATATAAATCAAAATAATAATTTCTCTTCTTCAAGCTTTTATTCATCAAATAAAAAAAAAAATTATTTGATTGAAAAAAAAAAGGAAAGTCAAATCATATAATTGAAAAATAATAAAAAATTTTTATCAATAATACAAGAAGTATTTCAAAGCATTAATTACAAAATGTTTTTTATTAACAAACAAATTATATAAATCATTGAAATCGCATTTATCTTGGAAATTAACTTTCAAATATAAAGTATTCGGCTTTCTAAAAAGGGATTCATTAATTTTGGTTTTTCAATAATAAAATAAAATTAAATTTTTAGGAGTTTTTATTTTTGGGTTTCTAAGGATCCATTGTCCATTATCAATAATTTAAAAAAATTTTTGATTTGAGTTTCTTTTTTTTTTTTCTATCAAATAATTTTTATGAAATTCAAAACAAATAAATCAAAAAGAAAAAAAAAAAAAATACTAATAAAATGTTTCAATTAAAAAAATTACAAAAAATGTTAATAATTTTATTTTTGTATTAATAATCATCAAAGCAAAAAGAAAAAAAAAAAAAAAAAAAAAAAAAAAAAAAAAAAAACAAAGAAAATATTAATAAATATAAATAAGGAAAACAATAATATTCGAAATTCATTTGCAGATTAAGTATATAGATTATAAAAGATCTATAACTTGTAATTATAGTATTATGTAAAATATAAGATAAAATAATTCATAATTTTTTTGAAAATAATTTTAAAAAAACAATAAGGTGAAAATAAAAAGAATAAATTAAATGAAATGAAAAAAATAATTTCATTTGATTGTAAAGTTATGAAAAAAAACAATTTATATCTAATGGAATTGATTTTGATCATGGTAATATTGGTTAGGGAGTTGTGTTTGAACAAAACTTCTACCTCTGGCTCTTCCACGACTTCCGCCTCTACCGCGTATACTATTCATTTCCCTTGCTCTTCCACTTCCTCTCGCCATTCCTCTACTTCTTATATTAATAATATCGCCACTGCCTCTGCCTCTGCCTCTGTCCATACCTCTTCCTCTGTAAATGCCTCTTCCTCTGTCCATACCTCTGCCTCTGATCATTCCTCTGCCTCTGATCATTCCTCTACCTCTGACCATTCCTCTGCCCCTTATCATTCCTCTGCCTCTGCCTCTGCCTCTGCCTCTGCCTCTGCTCCCACCTCTTCTGGCATTCATATTTGGATTTTTGTTAGTATTATGGCTGTGAAAATTCGATCTGTTAACATTATTATAATTATTGCTTCTTTGCTTTTTGATATTATTTTTATTATTTTCACGTCTCATTGCTTCTTTACGATTTTTTGAATCCAATTCGTGGGTGTCGGGATAATTTGGTAACGATTGGGGTATGGCAGGCATTGGATCTGTCCAAAAGAATTCGTGGTCTAATGTCTCATGGGCCGTCATTCTTTTCGAAGGGTCCAATGAGAGAAGATTATCAAGAAGATCAACAACCTGCTTTCCAAAGGATTTGAATGATTCGCGAACCACCCTTGGTAAGCTTCGTTTTGGTTTATATTTTTGATAATATTTTAGTTTGTGCGCGCCGTCCCAATTGTTTTGATCGGGGGTGCCGCACAGCGACCAAATCAAATCGAGTTGCTCAAATTCCTTTTTGCCAGGCAAAAGTGGCTTTCGAAACAACAGCTCCGCTAGAACGCAACCAACCGACCACATGTCAACCGAATAATCGTAATTTGTTGATCCCAAGAGCAACTCGGGCGATCGATACCAAAGCGTGACAACCCTGTCCGTAAGACGCTTGTCACGCGCAATTCTTGCCAGACCAAAGTCCGCGATCTTTAATTGTCCCTGGTTGTCGATCAAAAGATTGGCACCTTTGATGTCACGATGAAGCACATTTCTTGAATGGCAATAATGCAGTCCCTCAAGCAATTGCTTCATATAGCACTTAATTTGTGGTAATGTAAATTTGTGGACATTTGGCGAATCAATTAAGCCGGCTAAATCGTGCCCAATGTATTCAAAAACCATATAAATAGAGCCAATACCTTCTTTTTTTGTTGTGCAGCTTGTAACAACTTCTTTTAATTTGACAACATTTTGATGATCTAGCATTTGGAGGAGTTTGATTTCTCGAATGGCAGTTAACGGAAAGCCCTCGCTTTCTCCAGACATCCGTACTCTTTTTAGTGCTACTTTTTCTTTTGTTTGAATATTTTCAGAAAGTGAAACCTTTTATTATTATTTAAGAATTTGCGAAAATAATGATATTTGATTTGAAATATAAAAAAGATCGTTTAGTAAATTTTTTTTTTTTTTTTATTATTGGGAATTATTCCATATTTTTTATTTTTTAATTTTTTGTTATTGGAAATTATTCATTTTTTTTTTTTTTTTAATAGTTTTTGAAATAAAAACAAAGACAATAAATAAAATAAATCCTTTCCTTTCCTTAATAGTTTGAAAAATAATGGAATTATATTTTAAAGGTTATTTAATTTGAATTGGATTACAAAAAGTAATATTTAATTAACAAAAATCTTTGAAAATATTATTATTATTTTTTTCCGCTGTTTAAAAATTTATGACGTAAAGAATTTATAAACTTGCTTTGTTCTCGTTGTTTGAAAAAAGTGTGTACAAAAGTTTTTAAAAGTGTTGATTCAAGTTGTTTGGTTCACTCTTTTAAGTAGGCCGAGTGACACTTTTTGAAACCCTTTATTATTCACTTTTTTTTAAAATGGCTGTGGAAAATGAAATCATTATATTTATTAATTACTATTTATTAAATTTATTCAAATAAGAAAAAATAAAAATTGAAAAGATTTGTTATTTAAAAAAAAAAAAAAATGCAATTGAATGAACAAATAATCAAAGATTCTCATTTGAGAGAATTTTTTGAATGGTCCTTCTTTACATAAATAAAAAATTAAAACCCATTGAACTGGACTTAGTTTTTTTCGTTTTTTTAATTATATTTTAATTCAATTTTTAAGAATAAAAAATTTTATATTTTAAAAATAAAAATATTAAAAATAGCATTAATAGAATATTTTAAAACAATTAGTAGTGTCTTGTAATACAGTATTATAATTTAATTATATTTTTCTTTTTTTTTAAATTCAGAATTATGAAATTTATTTGTTATTGATAAATTATCCTTGGCTTTTGTTTTTTTAATTTTATTTTTTTAAAATTAAATAAATATTAATAAAACTTATAAAGTTATATTTATTTTGAATTTATAATAATTTATAGATTAATGATAGTAAAGAATAGAAATTTTACATAATTTTTCATGCATAAGTTAAATTTTATTGTTTTTTATAGCTAGATTCTAATTATTGATTCTTATGTTTTCAAAAATGGTAGATATTTTTTTAAAAAAAAAAAAAAAATTCTTGAACATTTTTGATTTTGTAAAATAAACTATATTCCAAAATTTTTGACACAGTTATAAACGGTTGAAAGAATAACAATGCCACACTTTAAATTCAATTTGGAAATAATTTTGATTTTACAAACTAATTCATTTTTTGTATTTTTTGTTTTGTTTTTAAATTCCTTTTTTCCAATAACCTGATCTGTTTTCCTTAGATCTGGAATTTTTTTTTTTGATGGTTGATAGAAGGTTAGTGTTGAGTTTGTTTAATAGAAAAATCCACATACATTTTTCCGATAGTATCTTATCATTTGATCGATCAACAATTGTTGGTGGAATTTCAACAAATTAACCAATGCATTTTTTGTTCAGCTCGTTTCATTATTTTGGACACACCAATTTTTATGTTAGAGTTTTATATTTTTTTCTTTTATTTGGATGAAAATGATTACTTATTAAAACATTAATACTGGGTAACTTTAATGTTTTTTTATATTAAGTTTGGAAAAATATAATAAATTTGGTTTTTTTTTTGCCTATTTTTGATTTTGGGTGTGTCCAAATTTTTGGAATGGGATTTATATTTCGAAATTTGAATATCAAAATTCCTGTTTCAAAATGGAAATTTTGTAATATATGATTTGGAACATGTTTTACAGAAAAGATATTCCGGAACATATCTTTGGAAATTGATGTTCAGTAATTTTGAAAGCAAATTTCTCATTTGAAATATTGTAAAAAATTATTGTTTTAAAAAAAATGGTTTACAGGAAAAATAAATCGGTGTTTTGAAAAATAAAAAAAGTTAAACACAAACACAATCAAATACCTTTTCATAAAAATTTTACAAAAATAGAATTGTTAGTGAATAATATTATGGGTATTAAAAATAAAAATTTAAAATTCTATCTCATAGATAAAGTGAACACTTAGTTCGAACCTCCTCAATTTGACAATTTTGTTTTGCTTTAGCAAATTTTGTTGTATATAAATGTTCACTAAGGGCTATTCATATTTTATACTCTGTGGATGTTGAAATACAATACCTTAACCAATAAAAATGATTTAAAAGAATGTTAATTAAAGGAAAGATAAAATATTGCAAATTTTGGGATTTTTGAGGATTTGATGGAAAATTATAGAAAGCCTTTGTTGATCCAAAAACTTTAGTGAGTTTTCAAACAAATCAAGACTAAATTTAAAAATCGTTTTTTTTTTTTTTTTTTTTGATATTGCGAGACTTTTGTCCAAATTAAGTTTTAAGTATATTAGTACACTTGAAGTAAACGAACTGGGTATTTAAATGAATTTTAAATAACCAGAAAGAAGTGAATTTTGGTTTCCGAACCTTTTAAAGGCAAATTTTGAATTTAGTTAGTAAAAACAGTTTTACCCAAATAGCAAAATTTCGAAAAAAAAACCTAAATTTTAAATTTGAACAGATCACTTGACTCAATATTCTTTTAACACAACAAATATATTGTTAGTCTTAAAAGAAATATTCACAGAATATAAAATATGAATAGCCCTTAAGAAAAAGAAAATGAAAAGGAAAATGAAAAGGAAAAAGAAAATAAAAAAGAAAAAGAAAAAGAAAAAGAAAATGAAAATGAAAATGAAAATTGAAATTAAAATTAATTATTATTTTTATTTAATTTAATTTGACAAATTTTTTTTGTGTTTTTTATTAAGGTATCCCTGTTCTGTAAAAGATAGTTCGGAACACAAATTACGAAAAAGTTATTCCGTATATCATTTTACAAACTTGGTTATTACGTAAAATCTCTAATATTTAATCAATAGGTTATTTTTTAATCTTATATTCACATTGTGAAAATATAGAGAAAATACAACTTTATCAGAGGAAGGGAACAAAAATAGTCAATTTTTGGGTTTTTTCGTGAATAATTATTGAGTAAATCTTAAAATTAAACAAAATTCAGAAAAAAAAAATGACTATTATTAGTTATAAATATTAATTTCAAAAGATAGTGGATCATTATTATTTTGTGTTTCTATTTCTATAGATTTGGAAATGGTTCCAAAAAAAAAAAAAAAAAAAACCAAAAATGACGATTTTTAATTGTGAT
The DNA here is from genome assembly GCA_027625915.1 of Anaeramoeba flamelloides. Lineage (NCBI taxonomy): Eukaryota > Anaeramoebidae > Anaeramoeba > Anaeramoeba flamelloides. Next base: position 1,916,748 of record JANTQA010000026.1, read on the forward strand.
CCAAAGTAAAAAAATCCAACAATTTAAACGTTGATCAATAATATTTGATCAATAGACTTTTTTGAGTCATTTGAATCATAGTGCACTAATACCATTTGCTCTCAATAACAATATACTCTTAATTGAGAGACAAATCTAGGGTGACGCTCATATCTTAAAATCCATATCCAAGTAATAAAATGAAATATTTGTCGTACCACTCTTCGGGCTCACAGAGCCCAAAGGGTTTCCAAGATTTAGAAATATCAGAAGAATTAAAATTTGAAGAAAAAAGGTTTTGTTATTTCATTAGGGAATAGTGAGCCTTTGAGTTAATGTCTTGTTTCAAGAAAAGAAAGCTGTTAAATTAGTGTGGGTGCAAAGGTCTCTCACTTGTTTGCTCATTCTTTCCGTTTTGTTCTCAATATTCAAACAATTTCTGTTTTATGTTTTTCTCCAATTTTTCATAAAATCAAACAATAAAAAGGGAAAAATGACTGTGAAAGTTTTTGAAACTTTAACTGGCTTTTCTTCTCTTTTTCCTGTTAGCCCAAAGAAAAAATGAAAAACCTCAAAAAACAAAAGTTGTTCTGCCTACAAAGAAAATAAAAAAAAATTAATTTATTTTTATTTTTTTTTCTTTTGAGCAAACAATTATTTTCTTTTTATTTTTTTAAAAAATTGAAAAAAAAAATTAAGTAAAGAATAATAATAAACAAAATTGATGATTACCTCACCATAAGAGCCAAGTCCCAAGACCTTGATCTTTCGAAAAATTGAAACGTTTCTTGAACCCCATTTTTCCGGCTGAATTTGGTTCGAGACTTGATCTTTTTCTTCCAACCATTCGTTTTTCATGTTTCGTTTTCTTTCATTGATTTTCGACATGTTTATCAAACTCTCAAGAGAAAGATCTTTAAAAAAAAAAAAAAGAAAGAAAGAAAGAAAGAATAAAAAATAAAAAGAAAAACTAAAAAAAAATTTGTTCGTTAAATATAAAAAAAGTTTTTTTTTTTTGAGTACAAGGAAAGAATTGTAACAAGAAACAAAAAGTAGTCACTTAATGTTTTTTAACAAATAAAAAAAAAAAGTAAAAAATTTTGTTGTAAATAAGAACGAAAAAAAAAAAAAAAAAAAAAAAAAAAAAAAAAAATGATAAATTTAAATTTTTAACATTTACAGGAAATTCACCAAAAAAACAAACGGGAATTTAAAGATAGAAACACTTTTCATTTTTTTTTTTTTTTCACAAGAAATGATGAAAATATTTTTCACAGATGCTGAGTAATTACTTGAAAAATTTTCGTTTATTGTTGTCTTTTAGAAAAGAGAGATTTAAATGGGTTGAATGCTTAAATTTCGTTTTTTGGATACAAGTGTGCTATTGTCATTTCAAATTTAGAAAGCTGAAATACTTTTTAATATCACGAGGTAACCAAGTAATGGAATTAAATTTACATAGAGTTGCGTAAACGATATAAAACTCACCAAGTATTTGAATCTAAATCATTGAGGAGTAAGAAATTAAAAACGGTTTTCTTTTTAAAAGGAAATCCGAAAAAATCATTGTTTAGATCAGAAGAGAAGGAGAGAGCGAAATGTTTGAGGGTCTGTTATGTCTTAAAATCAGATTGGTTTTTCATTTTTTAATCAAAAAAAATGAAATGTTTTGGGATTTTTTCAATGCAACATCAATAAATAAAAAGACACCAGCCTTTAAAAATCTGAAATAAAACAAACTTTAAAATTACACTGATATTGGAAATAACACTTGGCATTTACACACCATAAAAGACAAAATAAATACAAAATTTCAATTTTGTTGGTGATAAAGGAAATGGGTGCTGGTTGTCAACAAACGAGTTAATTTCAAAATTGAAGATTGGATTTTTTGGAAATCATCAAAAAATATGATTTAATCATATTACTATTGTTTGATCAGTTTTCAAATTAATAGACTTAATCATGGTGAAACACCTTTGTGAAGACATGGAAAGTTTTAATTTTGTTCTTTCATGGTTGGTTTCCTTTTTATTTTTGTTTAATGATTCAAACCAAATTTCTAATAATAGAAAAGGAAAGTCAGATTTTTTCTCATTTAAAACCGAAAGGGAAGAATAGAAAAGAGAAAAATGGTTGACAAGAATCAGTATTTGTTGATCTTTCAACAGATTTTCTTTCTAGGTCGCTCAAAACATCAATTTTTGGGTTGCAAATGAACTGTGAATTACAAACAAAACATTCAAAATAACTAAAAAAGGAATGTCCAAATTTAAAATTTACACAACAACCCGGAATTGGACTGAATTGAATTTTTTTTTCATTTTTTCGTTTTTTTCGTTAACAAACAAAACATACAATTAAATGCTAAATAAAATAATCTTAATCTCATCCATTTTCATCAGCATTTCCATACTTTTTGCAAGTTTCCTTCATAACAATAAAGATCCTAACTCTTCCCAAAGAACGTCGTCTCCAATAACACCATCACCCGCCTTTGATTGGTATTCTGATGAAGATCTCTACCAAAATACCGAATTCTCCGAGAAACAAAGCAACGAAAAGCAGCACCAAAGAGTTGCTTTAAAATCTTTAGAAACGCTAATGTTATATGGCGATCAAGTTACACTTGCAAGAAGGGGATCTCCAATCCCTCAGCTTTATTGCGAAAACTGTAAAGATTTTGGCGCACCTGAAGCAAACCAAGCTGTCTGTAAGCCTTTAAAAAAAACAAAAAATGATATTATCTGGGACTGTAATCTGGACTTACCTGAAGGTTACAAACTTGAATCCCATTTTCTTAGTTGCGAGGGTTGGGATAAACCAGGCGATGAGTATATCCTAAAAGGCAGCTGTGGCCTTGAATACAGAATAAAGGCTGTCTCAAATACGAAACACAAATAGGCTTTGAAAATCAAAACAACAATGCATAAGCAACACTGGAAAAAAAGTTTTCATCTTTTCTGTGATGAAGACTGGGAAAATTCAAAAGTGCAACCATTTTCAAAATGTGAAAAACCTAAAATTAACAACAATTCATCATCAAATGGCTCTATTTAAGTTGCTCAGCCATTTTTATGAATATTTTTTTAAGACTTATAGTTTCCACGTTTTGAAAGGATCTTGGAATTTAAGAGAAAATTGTCCATTACAAAATGAAAAAAAAAAAAAACGACACTTAATCCCAAACAAAATTTCAGTCAATCAAATTTCCAATTTATTTTTTTATGACTTAAATTCCAACAATCTTTGTATTTAATTGCCCAATAAATCATTTTTTTTTTATTTTTTTTTATTGGTTTTTGAAAAAAATAAATAAAAAAAAAAAAAGAAAGAGTTTAATGATTGTAACAGTGCGATATTTAGAAATTAGTCTCATCCAATTTATCATTTGAATTACCAACACTTATAAATTAAAACATCACAACCAATTTTAAATAGTGATAAATTCAAATAAATATTTTAATTTCTTTAGTTCATTCTCCTTTTTTTGTAAATTTTTTTACTTTAGCTTTAAATAAAGATTAACAAGGGTTTATATTTTAAGAAAATTTTTGAAAAATCTTGATCTTAAAAAATTCTTTGAAATAAAATGTTTTGAAAGTAGAAGTTATCAAGTTTCAAAAAAATGGAAATTGTATTAAAATTTTTTTTAAATTTTTTGAATTTATTATTATTTGTTTGCTTCATATGGCTCTATTACCAGAGGCAAAATGTTTGATTGGAATGAAGAATGTTGATAAAATTGAAATAGAAGGGGGTTATTTTTGTTGTTGTGTATTTAAAGAGGGGTTATCGATGGGTTCATGATCTAAAACTCAAATGCCACCCTTTTATGTCGCTTGAAGGGAATAATAAACATAAAAAAATCTTCAAGTAAATTTAATTGCAAATTTCAAAAAAATTTACATCTTGAAATTGAAAAACAAAGTAAAAATCCGAGTACTACAAGACCAAACTTACTTTTAATACTTATTTTCAGAAATGAATAATATTTTTTTTTGAAATTTTCGTCCTTTTTTCTCATTATGAAAAGTCAAAAATCCAACATAAAATATTTTAAAAAACAATTATTTTGATTGAAGAAAAAAGAAATTTTATTGTTTGTGAAGGAACCCTACAAAAAAAACTTTAAAAACAAAACTACTAAGGTTTCGAATACCACGGTACAAAAAAAAATAATTAATTTCAAATCATTTCTAATAATTATATTAACCTTGAAAAAAATATAAATATCTTTATTCAAAAAAGAGTTCAAATCAATTTTTTTTTTTTATCAAAAAAAAAAACAAAAAAAAAAACAAAAACCTTTTCGTTAAAATTTCTAACAAAAAAAGCTTTTAAAACCGGTGAAATTCAACTTTTAACCAAACAAAACAGTTTTTCCCATTTGATTATTTATAATTAATAATTAATAACCCATTTATTAACCATTCCAGCGGAGTTGTTCGTAATAACCCAATTGTTCAATGGATAAATTGTCTTTATTTTGAATTTTTTAAATATTTTCAAACAAATAAAACCAATTCAAATAAATAATTCTAACTATAAAAAAAGAATAGATATTATCAAAAAAGAGGTTGTAATAATAATAGTTCAGGGTTTATACCATGGATATTTGAAAAAGAATATTACCTAATCTTTTAAATTTCAAGAAATTTAAAAAATATTTGTCAATAAAATAAATGATCAAATTTTCTAAATCTACAAGGATTCAATAATTGATTTTTTTTTTATTTCAAAAATAAAATTAAAATTTCAATATTCCGAGTTTCCAAGAATCACCCAGAAATCACTAAAAGCGAGATTTCATGAAAAATAAAAATGTTTTCTAAAATTATCTTATTCTATTTTTATCCAAAAAAACAAACATAGAATGATGTAATCTTAAGACTGAAAATTTTATTGTAAAAATGAATTATTATAAAAATGACAACTAAATTTCCACATATTTAATAAATAAGTTTTTTTTTTTTTTAAATTTGAATATAATACTATTAATACAATTACCCTATTACCTTTGTGAAAAAAAAAAAAATAAAAAAGAGTTAAAAGCCCCTAGATTGATTACAATCTGATATTAAAGCATTATTTTTTTTTTTTTAGAAAAATGTTTTTATTTGTTAATTTTATATTACCAAAAGTAAAAAAAAAAAATTAATTGCGATATTTGATATGGACTGTATTAATTTTTAAGAGACAAATGAATATTAGAAAGAATAAAATTATACATTAATACCTCTATAAAAATACGTTATATCTTAAATGTTAAAAAAAAAAAAAAAACCATAGGGAGTTTAAAGATAGCAAGTGGAAAACTTGGAAATACCAGACAACGTGATAATAATCTGAAGTCACAATAATAATACTAATTATTACCACAACCCACAAAATCGTAAAAATAAACACACTGGTAAACATTATAAAAGGATTATATTATTCAAAAAAATATTTATTCTTTTCATTTACTTATTTCTTTTTTACAATCTAAAATAACAAATGAAATTGTTAATTCTAATAAACATCAAACAATCCGAAAAAGAGCATAATTCCAATTTAGAAATGTATTATAGAAGCGAGGGGGTATGGTTCACATTTAGTGAATTACAAGAAAAGAGAGTAAATTTCAATTCTACTTTATCACCATTTTAAAACAATTCTTACAATTGGCGATTTATTCTTATTTGAGAAGAACTACCCTAGATTGAACCAGAAATATCTCACAGAGTCTAAATTAATAAATGAAAAACTTTTGATAAAATAAAATTTCACTATATAACTCGTACAAATGATTTAACAAAACTTGAAATGAAAAAATATATCGAAATAAAAAAAATAGTGAATATTTTGATGGAAAAAGTTCGATTTTATTGTCAAAAAAAAATCCCAATATTAATTTAGAAAAAAATTAATCCACAAATAATTTTAGAGTTCATAATTAAATATGGACCAATCTCTAACTGTTTATCCTATAAAAAAATTTCAAGTGGATCAGTACTTTTTAATGATAATTCCCTATTTTGTATTATCTTGTTAAATAGTTAAAACAAAAAAACTTGATTTTTTTATTATTGAACAGATACATTGCTAATTCTGTTTATTTACTTTTAGTTTTTTAGTAATTTGAGAAAAAAAAAAGAGAAAATTTAAGAAAAGTTTTGTTTATTTATTAAATTAAAAAAAAAACAACCACCTTTTTCCTTTCTTGAATTTTCTGTTTATTTGGAAAATCAATAGAATATACAAATAAAATAGAAAAATACAAGAAAACCACAGTTAGGTTTTTTTTTTTAATTTAAAAGAATTGAGTTAAATCTAGGTTTTTACTCCATTATTTAGAATTCTGGAAAAGAAATGTACTCCACGACAGTCTATACCATTCCCGAATTCCTAAATTTTTATTAGAAATTATAATAAAGACTCAAAAATAATGTTATTACCCACTAATAATAAAAAATATAATGGATCTTTTTTAATAATAATTTTAAAAATATTATTATGTATTAACATATTATATATATATATTAATTTTATTAATTCCGATATGATAAATTTACAATTATTTTCATTGGCTGGGTAGTCGTTAGGTTTTCCAGGATTCAAAATAATTGCGTAAAATCTTTGATTTTACTCTATTCTTTTAAATTCCGAAAAACCTAGTTACAGTCACAGAGAAAATTATCTAGATCTTCAATGATATCCAATTTTTTTGATTTTTTGCAGAATTTGCAAAAATTTTTTGATCTTTGTTCATAACATATGAATATCTTTTTTGATTATTTTTGAAATTTCTGAGTATTAAAATCGAAATTGAGCCTTTCTATTTAAATACCTTTAACTGTTAGGTTTTCCAGAATTTAATAGAATTTCACAAAATAATAGATTTACAATATTCTTTTGACTTCTGGAAAACCATATTTAGGTTTTTTTTTAATTTTAGAAATAAAAAGAAGATTTCATATTTTATTTTATTTCTTAAACCAAAAAAAAAAAAACATTATTAGGTTTTCTTGGGGGTTCTATTGCTTTGTAAAATCAATATATTTTCGTTTGTATATTTTTTGATTTTTCTATTTATTTGTGAAGTGTTCTTGGTTTTTTTACTTTAGAAATAAACAGAAAATTTATTAAAATTTTCGGTTTATTTCTAAAGTAAAAAAAACCTAACGAAAAATTTTAGATTTCCCAATAAAAGAGTTAACCTCAAAAAAACCTAAACATTTAACAAATAAAACATAAAACCCTGTGTTACTATTAAAACTTGTATTTTTTTAAATCTTCTTACCCCAACACAATATCTAATTCATAAGTCTATGATATATCCACATCAAAAAGAATTTTAATAGTGACGTTCTATATGGTTTTAATCATAATATAAAATTAACAATTGAATTTGCTTAAATTTATTATTTTTTTAAAGTTTTTTTGGTTTTTTGATATAAAAAATTAGTCAAAAATAGCTCTAATTTTTAGTACAAAACTTTTATTTTAATATTTCCTTTTTAAAATTGCTTAATAATATTGGAACTTTAAGAAACCAATATCAGATTTCTTTTGGGTTTATTGTTGGTTTCTTTGATCATTTAATGTCTAAACTTGTATGAAAAAAAAGAAACATGTCTTTTTATTTTGAAAACCAGGCTTTTACCAAGTCTGAACTAATTATTTGAACATTATAACTTTTGAAATTTAGAATAATTTCAAAAAATAAAGTGTTGTTCATTAAAAAAAGTTTGTATAATTTTTTCATCTTCCGGTCCACCTTAAAAATTGGATTTATCATTTTTTTTCCCAAAAGTTTTTTTTATTTTTTTTTTTTTATTTTTAATTAACAAGATATCAAGAAGCAATAAAAATGGTTGACGACTTAACTAAAATTCAGGACACTGTTGATGAGCTAGTTGAAAAAATGTACACAGCAATTGGTGTGATCCAACGTGATGCAATTCACCTTAAAACAAACAATTCTAATGAAAAGGAATTAAACAATTCGATCCAAATAGAGAACAATAACAATAACAGCAACCTACAAACACAATTAGAAGAGGAACAAGTTTTTACAAAAGAAGATATTAAGGAGCATGCAATAGGAATTGTTAAGACATCAAAAAAAATAGATAAGCTGCTCGATCGGATTTCGGATCTTACGACAATTGGAGAAGAAGAGCAACTTAAAAAACTTGAAGAATTCGAAAAACAAAATGAATTAGTAACCAAACAATTGAAAGAAAAAGCTCAAACAGCAGGTTTGTTAATTTAATATTTCGAAAATATTCAGTCTTTTTCCCGTTTGTTGTTATTAATTATCGATAGTCTGCCAATCTTAACTTTTTTCTTTTTTCTTTTCTCTTTTTTCTTTCTCTTTTGCATGTTTTCTTTTACTTTTTTTTATTTTTTTTATAATCAAAATACAGAATTTTGGCTAAAAAGGATTAAAGTTGCACTTAATGAAGTGGTAACAGAAACACACCAGGTAAAAGAATTAGAACAAAAGCTGAGGAGCAACCATTAATATTGATGAATAAAATAATCCATTAACCAATCAATCACTAAATAAATAAAAATTGAATTTTTATTTGAATTCAAAAATAATTTTTGTTTATTGTTTTTCCAAAATAGTTCAAATTAAATGCTTTGTTTCGAATGACAATTTTGTTTCTGGGAATTCGGTAATGTGCTTTTGTTATCTGAGGATCTAACACAGGTTGCAATATTTAGAATTTTAATACTGTTATTTTCCATTGAAACTAATGAAAAAAAAATATTTAGCCCATTTTCCAAAATTGTGTTTCTCCAGAACGAGTTGAACAAACCCAAGGTCTTCGTAAATCAATTAAAAGTGAACTTTGTCCGTATAATCTTGCTATTCTTTATTAAACTTTTGAGATCAAATTAACTGTTTTAAAAAAACGAATTTAACAGTACTCTACATTTTTTTATTACAAAAATTACACACAACATTCATTACAATTAGTACTAGTCGGTTGAATGTCAACTGCTGAAAGAAGTAAAAATTATCCAATCAAGGTAAAGGACTGTAAAAAAAAATTCAATTGTAAATCTTAATAATATACAAAAGCTTCAATTTTGAAGAAAAAAACGATATTTTGCAAACCAACCATTTAAAAAACCATAAAGTATGATTATCGTATCAACAGCAACCAATTGAATATACTTTATTTATAAATTAAAGAGATGTATCAAAAAATCAAAAATTTGGATGTTTTTTCAAAAATCTAAATTCATAAATTATTTTTGAGTCACATATGTTAATTCGAATTATAAAAACCAATACCCCACAAAGATATCAAAAAAGAAAGCTTAACCGTCTAGTCACTTAACCTGGGTTTACCCCCCCACCCAAGGAGTGACTTTTCATTACAAATGGTATTGTGGAAATGCACTTCCTTTGGTTGAATAGATTCAAATAACTAAATAAAAAAATTTCATTGGATCTCAATAACAAAATATTCAAAAAAAAAAAAAAAAAAATTCATAGGATCCCACTTCTTTTTTTTCTCTGAAAAATTCAAATAAAAACAAAAAATTCTCAAAGGATATCGTTTACAAAAAATCAAATAAAAAAAAATTCATAGGATCTCAATGCCAAAAATTCAATTTAAAAAAAAAAGTTGAAAAAGAATTTCAATGCCAAAAATTCAATACACAAAAGAAAAAATATTTAATTTCAAAAAAATCCAAATTTCGAAAAAAAATTCATCTTTTATTGTTTAATATTTCCAAATGTTTAAATTTCTTCAAATTTCTTCAAATTGTGTTCTTTTAGTATAAAACCGATTTAATCTAATTTCATCTATTTTGTGGTAATGTTTGATAACCCTCTACATTTCGCAAAGTAAGGATTTTGCATTATTCTTGTAAAAATCATAACTCTTTGAAAAATGAAAAAAATAAAAAAAAAATCTTTGTGATCTTTAAACAAGACAAAGAGAGACAATTTGGAATCTCCACAGTTGAATACAAAAAATCTAATAAACAACAATTTAAATTCTTTGTTGGGTGTTGCCCTATCACCCCCCTTTCTAAAAAAATTCACGTTTTTCATTGTTTATTTTTATAAATCTATCATACTACATTTTGTTGAGTTTGTGATTGGTATTAGGCACTCATAATAATTATTAGAAAAATAATTTTCCCATTTTAAAAAATCATCCTTCACCAATATGACTCTACCCTCAAGATTAATTTATTTTGAGAATAACAATTCTAAGAAGAAATTTAAAAATTCACCAGCTTTACCAATTTTATAGAATTTAAAAGGAATTTCCAAAAGAGTTGGACATTTTTCTTTCCATTCCATCAAAAATACTCTCTATTAACCAATCTATACATAAAATGACATCATTAAATTAAGTTAAATATTAATACTGTTTGGATCGACACATATGATTATTATCTCAAAATATGTTCATTAAAATAGTATCCAAAAAATGAAAAATAAAAAAAATATCACTTAATTGGTATCATTAATCTTTAACCAATTCAAATAAAAAAGGACAATATAATAAGGATACAAAAGATTATCTAAAAATAAAATATATTTATGTATTTTTCGGCTCTATTGGAAAATTTGCCAAGATTAAATAATTTAGGAAAAAAGTTATTTTCGTCAAAAATAAAAAAAATAATAAAATAATTTTTATCGTGAAAAATATGATATAAAATGGAGATAAGAAAATTTAATATTTTTTATTTTTGTAACTACATACTAAACAAAATACTGCAATATTATTAAGAATAACAAAATGATGAAAAATAATTTTGTAGGTTTAAAAAGTTTTATAAGGATTGAAATTGAGAAAGGAATTGTAAAAAAAAAAGCCCCATCTTTTTTAGGAAATACCCTCTAATATTACTGCAGAGATATTAAACTTGACTAACATTGTTTTTTGTGGTATTTTTATTTTGAAAAACAATTATCTAGGAAACTATCTGATTTTTTCCCCGTCAAAATATTCAAAATATACAGAGAACTTTTTTTTTGTTTATTCGTTGAAAATTAAGCTGATCATTTATTTATTTATTATTTCAAATAAAAAAAAAAAGTTTCTGAATTTACAAATTACTGGTGAATAAAATAAAAGTATTTTCAAAATGATTGTTTAATTATTAAAAGTTAGAGAAATTAGATTTAATAGGCTGAAATTATAGTTACTTACAACAGACTACTAATTCAGAATTTATTACAAAAATATGATAGATTTATTATTAGATAAATCATCGATTGATTAAATACCCCTCTAAATGATTGAATAAATATCTAAAAATATAAATAATCCATAATTATCAGCCTGAAATTATTAAAAACAATAATTACTCATTAGAATAAAACAATCACAAATAAACATAAATAAAGGAACCAGTTAGATTTACAAACTATTTCATAATTTACAACATTCAAAGTCATTTGTAAAAACTAAATAATTCAAATTCCTAATTTAATATTTCGGCTTGCATTATAAGAAAATATCACAAATATTGGAAAATTCTTAAGTTATTGATAAATTATCCCGTTGAAAAATTTCTCTTTTAACATATGAATTCTGTTTTTGAACAAATATCTTAAATCCACCCCTACTCCACTTTGGAATCTACTTAATACCAGCAATTCATTTACCACCCCATACTTTCCTTTTGATAACATGGTTTCATGGTTATGTGATCACCTATTACAAACTGTCGAAATTTATCATATTACTAAAATTTCTCTTTAGAGAAAACATTAATATTTGGTTTTTTCACTCCAAATCTTCAGAAAAATTAATAATTTAAAAAAAATACAGGTGTTTGGTTAATATTCGATTTCTAAACACTAAAAAACAAAAGGATAAAATATCCAAGAATAGTCAAAACCAATTATTATATTCTACTTGGATTTTGGGAAACTTTGTTTTGAATTTTTGAATTTATTTTATAAATAACAGAATTAATATTTCAGTCTTTTAAATAAGATTTTTTTAAATTAATTATTACAAACTATAAAATTATGTGATAAGATATAACCAAAGATATTTTTTTTTGCATTTAACAGAGAAAAAAAAATAAATTGTTATACCAATCGCATTTCAAATTAGATTTGAAACTGCATATAAGTTTATTGGTAAATAAATTCACCAAAAAATAGAATTAATAAGTAAAATCATCAACTATGTAATTATTCTTCTTATTTTTTTTTGTGAAAAGATTATAATTATAAACTCTATTTCAAAATCAATGATCCTTTAAAAATCAAATTTTATAAATAAATTTTTTTACAAATTGTAGCTATCTATTATAATAAAAAAATTACTATTTTATTACCCAATTTTCTTTACTAGAACTATTTATTTTTCATTCAAAATAAAATAATAAAAAATAAATAAAAATTGTACCATTTATTATAAATTTTGTTTATTATTACATTGATTTATCTTTTTAGAGAAAAGAGTAATTTGCGAAAATTTATCAAATAAAAAAAAGAGAAGAAGAAAATTATATATATATATATATATATATATAATACTATTATTTTCATGACCAAATAGTTACTATCCACAGTCGTTAGTTTTTCCAGGATTTGGAAGAATTTAGTAAAATCAAGGATTTTACCAAATTATTACTAAACTTTGAAAATAAATTTAGCCTTAAATTATTTGAAAAATTAAAAAAAGTGCCTTTAAGTTATCTTGTGTTGTATATATATATGAAAAAACGATATATTTTGGTTAGGACCTTTGAGTTTTCTATTTATCTGGAAAAGTTAACGGAAATGTCCGTAGAGTTCCGTAGAGTACCTAGGTTTTCTTGAGGTTTTCTATTTTATTTGGAAAATCAATAAATTTTTGTTAGATTTTTTTGAGTTTTCTATTTATTAGTAAAACATCAAAAAAACCTAACACACTTAACAAATGTAAACAGATAACATCAAGAAAATCTAGAAACTCAACACCACTTGACGAAATTATCACATTCTACAGATGGTGAGTAAAAACTCGATAGAAATATTATCGATTACATATAAAAATCCCACAATCTGTGATTAATATTTCGTATTCAACCGTCGTTAGTTTTTTTAATTTAAAAGAATTGAGTAAACTCTTTTATTTTGCTCAATTCTTTTGAATTAAAAAAAACCTAGACACTACCTCTCAGAGTGGAGTACTATATATTCAGGATTTATATATTTTTTTACTATTTTAAATATTATTTGTTTTCAGTTTATTTTTATTATTTTTTATTTATTACCTTAATTGTTCTAACCATAATAGTTTTTCAAATTTATTTTAATTTTTACCCCTTTTAATAAAATTAACTTATCAAAAAGATATAACACGATACCAAATATAATAATAAATAGAATATCAAAAATTAATAATTACAACTCGGAAAAAGCAAGAATTATTTCAGATAATTCTAGGAAGATTGGAGATTTTTTTGAACAAGAAAATTATAACTGTATATATTTCCTGACTTATAAAGAATTATAACTCGAGAGAAATAATTAAAAATTAGAATTTGGGGTTTTTTAGTTAAAATTTTGTACCTAACAAAACCCATTTTTTAGTAATCAAATTAGAAATTTATTTTGAAATTGTTTGGGAATCAAATTCTTCTTACTTAACCATCATTATATTTCATTTTTTATAATAAGAATTAAGTTCAAGGGTATAAATATATTTGAATATCATCTAAAAAAAAATATTTGGTAAGATTTAAATAAAAATTATTATAATATTTACATAGTTTTCTTCGACAATTATGAAAAATATTTAATTTAAAATGTTTTTAATTTTCACTAAAAAACAAAATTTTGGATATTAGAAATTTTCTTTAATTATATAACTTTTAAATAATTTCCATGGGCTAAAATATAGTCAATCACTGTTCAAAAAACAATCAAATAAGAATTGCAACCAAGTCATATTTTTTATTAAAATTAATAAATTTTTACAATTTATTATTTGTATTATTTTTATTTCAAACAAGTAACATTCTACAATATTTTCAAAAACAGAAGATAGAATTCATAAATAACTACAGCCAATTTAAAAAATTATGTACATTTTTTGAAATTTTCACTGGTTTTCTATTTTAAAAATTGAGTTGTTTTAAAACTTTTTTAAAATTTTATAATTTGAAAAACCTCCACATAGAATTTCAATATAATGTATATCAACATTACTAGAATTTAATCACCTATTTCAGAAAAATTTTGACCTTTTTAAAATAAAAAACTCACAAAAAGTTTTTATTCTTATGTTGTTATCCATAAAGAGTGCAGAAAAGTTTAAACCGTGTTTCAATATAAAAAAACATGTTTTTTTTTTGTTATATAGGAACCATACATGAAACCATCAAAGAAAACCTCAATACACCCTAATTAAATATGATATTGGTTTTGTAAAGTTCTATTATTTAAAAATAAATTCGAAAAATAAAGGATCAAATTGCAAAATTTATCTCAAAAAATCGACTAAATTTTTCGAGAAAATTTTTATCATCAAAAAAACAAAAAAATTCAAAAATTGATAATAATAAGAAAAAATTTCAACAAATTGCATTCTTAATTTAAATTTGACTCCACACATCCAGGCCATTACTTTTAAAATTGATTTGAACTTAGGTATACTATATGTTAGTAGATTGGATGTTGCCATGGTACAAGAATAAAAAAAAAGTATGGATATTATTTTGAAACACGGATTATAGTCTTTTTGCAGGCATTGTTTTGATCACTGTAATAATTTCAAAAAAAAAATTTTTTACACTTTTTTTAAAACATTCTTTTCAGAAAATGATTTATTTTTAAATTCAAGACATTTTTTGATTTTGAGAAACATATCTCAATTATAATACACACCTAAGAGTGAAATTTATAACTTATAAGGGAATTTGGTGCTTATAACTAAATCTATCAAGTTTTGGAAAATGCAAAGTATTTTATTGGAATGAATGAATTTTTATTAATTCTTACATCATGTTTGAATGATTAGATCAAATTTTTCCTCAAATTTGTAATTTGAATTTTTAGAAACATATAAACCATCACCAATATCGAGATTTTCCTCTTTATAAAAATATACTAAAATAGTCTAACTTCTATATGATAAATATTATCCCTTAAGGGATTAACGTCTACCAAGGAGAGGCCTAGGAACAAAGTATGTTGTTATTGAGCCTAACTACATTATTGCTACATGGTTTAAATATCTCTAAAAAATCGATTAGTCAAGTAGTATTATTGGTTGATCTCATCAATTAAAAATGATCTATCTATTAGTAAAAACCCAACAATTTCAGAATAAAATCTACATTTCGCCATCAATTTAAAGGTTGAATTATCAATATTCAGACTACAAAGTCACAAAATATCTTTCTTAAATTTGTGTCGAAATAGAGATTAGAAGCTAAAAAATTCTTTTTTTTTTAAAAATTAAATAATTAAGGAATAAATTTTTTAGACAAATTATAATCTGAAACTATTGAAAATATATTGATGCTACAAGTACCTTTATCAAAAGAAAACTAAACTAATCATTCTTTGAGCTTTTATTTTGATGATTATTGAGTTAATCTTTGAAATTAAAAAATTATAAAAATAGTTACTTTTGGAAGTTCTAAATCTAAATTATTAAATACCAGAATACTGTTATTTGGGTTTCAATTTTTCGATTTGGAAAAGGAATTAAAAAAAAAATCTTTCAAAATGAAACTTTTTTAATAGTGGTCAGTGGTAAAAAAATATAATAATTTATTGTTCAATACTATTTATAATAGATTCATTAGAACTATTTGTGACAGGGTGAACTAATACCATTTACACCCAATTACAACATAATTTGATTATAGTGAAATCTATGGTGAAGCTTATCCCTTAAGTCGAAAAATAATTTTACACAAAAATTGTCAAAAAATGAACTTCTTAATAGCACAAAGTCTTGAAATAATAACTTTAGATCAAAGATAGTTTAGGTTTATCAACGAAAACCAATTTTGATCAATCATTTTTCGGATATTTCATGAGCGAAATTATTTCCTTATTTATTGGTCAAAGTGGCAATGGTGTGTGTACCGAATTTTTGAAATTAATTGCTGAAGAGCATGGGTTATCTGAAAATGGAAAATACCAAGGTGATCAAGGTTACCAACTTGAAAATATTCAGACTTATTTTGAAGAGCAATCGTCTGGTTTGTTGTTTTTTTCAAACTTTCCTTTCTTTGTTTTTGAGAAAAAAAAGAAAAACAAACATTTTCATACACCTAAATTACCAACACCCACTTAACTGAGAAACCAGTTAATAATCTAGTCTCTCAATCTTCATGGTTTTATATTTAATTTAAAACGATCAATAAACTTAAACAAGAGTTGCAAAACTAACAATGCAAATACTGTTGCTGTTATTAATGTTAAATTTTAACCAATCCCAAGAATCTCAAACAAAATAAACAATACAAGAACAGTAACAAAAGAAAACATTTTCTAATTGGTTGGATTTTTGATAAAGACAAAGATTTTACTTCTTTTTCTATTTTTTTTTTCTATAAGTAATGCTTTTGGTATTCTCATAGCATTATTTTGGAATAGAAAATTCAAATTACATCATTAAACAACAGTATTTTACCAACCTCAGATGAGATTTTTTTTTCTTTGTTTACAATTTTAAACAAGAACGATCCTGTTGTCAAAATAAAGCGGACATAAAAAATTTAATTCAAGTTTCAAAATAAAAAGCGTGTTTTTTTGTTATAGAAAACCAATACATTAACCGACCAAAAAAAACCAACAATAAACAATAAGTAAATCTGATATTGATTTCTTAAGGTTCTATTATTAAAAAAGAAATTCTAAAAATGAAGGATTAAATTATGGAAAATTATTATCAAAAAATAGATTAAATTTCTATCGAAAAATTTTAATCCTCAAAAAATCAAAAAAACAAAAAATTTCAGAAAATTTTAAGGGGCTAGTCTGTATATTAATTTTTTTTTGACCAATTTCAAAATAAGGGTTCTGAATCTAGAAATATTTTTAATATTGAAAATAAACAGTGGTTTTCAAATCTCAGTAATTGGAAAATAATTTTCTCAATCTCGATTAAATTTGGGTAAAAAAAATTTAATAGAGATTAGTCCCTTAAGAAAATTACAAAAAATTTCTTGCATCAAATTCAATCCCTTATTTAAAACAAAACAAAATAGCCAATGGATTTACCTTCAAAATTGATTTGAACTTAGGTATACTATTGGCCAGTAAATTGAATATTAAATTGGAACAACAAGAAGAAAAACAAAAAGCATGGATTATATTTTGAAACTGGGAGAAATCTTTTCAGCATGCATTATTTTGATCACTCTAATAAAGAATTATTTTTTCAAAAGTAGTAAACCCCATTATAGGTTTATAAACCCTGAAACGGGAAAAAAGATTATCAAGTATTAGAGATGAAGACATATTAAACTAAAATTCAAAATTTTCCACACAGCTAAAACGTTCCAAACAATCACAATAATACAATTTCATTGAAATTGGAGATAATTTTGATTTTTGTGAAATATAAAAATCATTTTTTCATCTTTTAGTTTTTCTTTTCATTTCATTGTTTGAATTACGTAATTTGTTTCGTCTATCAAAAATTTTTTTGAACAATTGATATTATGGTAAAGTCAAGTTGTTCCAAATAGAAGAACTCAAATAAAATTAGTTGATAGTATCTAACCATTTGATCGATCAATAATCCTAATAGAATTTAAACAAATTTACTAATGTATTTTTTTGTTTTGCTCTCTCCAAAATTTTTAACACACCCTGATTTATTTGTATTGATAATTATTTATTTATTGTTTTGTGAGTATTGTAATTTATAAACAAGTGTTAACATTTCAATTAGTGAATGGTTCTAATTTGGTAAATCTTCTTGAATTGATTAAATAAGTTTTTTTCTTCACAAATTGAATTTTGGTGTGTTAAAAATTTTGAATTGGGGTTTATTTTGGTTCTTAGCTGATTGATCTTAAACTTGGTATTAATTATAATAGTTGTTCAAAAAATGAATTTATTTTTTTATCCTAAAATACAAAATAAAGGATGCAAGACTAATATTCTGGGAAGGTATTTAATAATAATTTTTGATTTTTGGGTTTTTGATTGAAATTTTTATTTCGGTAAGGTTTCTTTTGGTGCCTTTAAAAAAAATATTTTTTTTTTACCCAATTATGGTATTGGAAAATAATAACCAGACACGAAAATTATACCTGGTACGATTTTTAATGGATAATATTAGGAAAATTGCTCTGTAATTTATTTTTCTTTGAATTCAAATCCTTTTATTTCAGAATCAAAATTTTTAAATTCCAATAAAACTATTTATTAGAATGATGATTAATTAAATTATAAACTCTGTTTCAGTCAAACGGGCCCAACATTTTTTTCAAATATCAATTATTTTATCCAATTGACCTTTGAAGAACAAATAAGAAATAATTGTAATAATACACATCAAAGAATTATTGACACCCATATGAAAGAAAACTAATTAATCAATAAATTTTCTTAAAAATTGAAAAACTCAAATTCTTAGCCTATTGAGAAAAACAAGAATGTCCGTTTTGAACTTCTACTGGTATTTGAATAATAAATAGGAAACAATTTTCACTTCATTTTCCATACTTTTCTTTTAGAAATCAATTCCTCCAACGAAGTGTGTTGGTATTTGTGATCTCTATTTGAAAAAGGAAATGAAAATGAAGTGAAAATTTTTGAAATTTATTAATCAAATATCAAGATCAAAGATCTTCTTAGAATTCTAATAGAAATCAATACGATTTCTCAACAATCATTTCCATTGTTTCATTAACCTTAGAATAACACATTTTTACCAAGTGACTGTTGATCTTGCAATAAAAAAATTTTGGCAACTTAGAATTAGTTATTGAAAAAACAATTAAAAAAAAACAAAAATGTGAAAAAATGATTTTAATTTTGAAAATTTTCAAAGAAAAATTTTTCTTCTAATATCCATACAAAACCTTTAAAAACATGATTTCACCCATTGCAACTGGGCCCCTTTGACTGAAAAATAGTTTACTTGTATAAAACACCATTCAATCAATCAAAAAACAAGAATAGAAAATATCATTATCAAAATTCATAGTAAACCTCTATAAAACTCGATTTTTTTTTCAAAAAAGTTGATCTACTTGGGCAATCAAACAATTAGTTGAGTATTCTATAGACACCCCACATTAATGAACTTTGGGTAGGTTTATTACCGAGTTCATAAAAAATTTCGTTTGTTATAAAAAAAGGATTTGATTTTGAATAAAAGAAATTACACAGCAATTTTCCTAATATTATTAATTAGAAATCTTGATCAGGGATTATTGCCAAGTAAGGTATTTTTTCCACTACTATAATTGGGAAAAAATGAAATAATTTTGTTAAAAGCACCAAAAGAAACCTTACAGAAATAAAAATTTCAATCAAAAACCCAAAAATCAAAAATTATTTTCAATACCCCCCCAACCTATTAGCCTTATATCCTTTATTTATTTTTTTTTTTTAAAAAACAATAAATTGAAAAAATTGCCCTTTTTAACCAACATTAAAATTCATAGCAAACTTAAAGCCAATCAGTTAATAACATTCCACCACACCAAATACCCATATAGGTTTTTTTTTTTTTTTCGATTTCAGGGATTTTAAACATTAACAAATTGATAAAAATTAGGGAGAAAAGAGTTCAAAAAACTACTTGAAAAAAAAAAAAATAACTGTTTTTATGAAAATTTAATCTCTTTGAAAAAACTAAATAATTACAGAGAAAGAGTTCTACCTTTTATAAATAATCGCATTTTTTATTGAATAAATAACCCATTTTCACACAAAAGTTTAAAAATATATAAGTGATAATCGCTAAACTTGGATTTTTCATTACAGTTCAACAAATCAATAAAAAAATTAACTTTTTGGAACTATATAGATTAAATATTTTTTTATGGAGATAACAAAAATTATAAATATTGTGAAAAATACAGCTTTTTTAAAAAAGTTAGTACTTTTTTTTAAGCGATTTTCAGAATTAAAACTTTTAAAAACTTTTTTATTTTAATAAAGTGAAAACTTCTTTTTTTTTTAAAGAAAGAACCTTTCTTTTCACACCAATCCCTATCCCACATTTAATGAATGATATCTCACTTTTTTTAAATCAGAAAACTTTCAAAAAGTTTTAATTCTGAAAAAGTAAAAACTTTTTTGAAATAGAAAACTTTTTAAAAGTTTTAAAAAAGTCATCAATTTTTTATAACAGCAATATTAAAAAATCAAAAAATTCAGAAAAAAATACCTTTTTGAAAAAATAGTGTTTAAAAACATCAACACAGACACATAAACACAAGATAGAGTAATTAGTGTTATATTTTTTAGTTTTTTTGATATAAAATTTAACTCTTTTTTTTTTTTTTTTGAGTTGGCAAATATTTTTTCATAAATATTTTAAATTTAAAAAAACATTTTAATTCGTAAAGAAAATCCAAATACATAATAATCAACTGAACTTCAATAATCTCAATTTTTAACGAAAAAAATTAAATTTTTGATTTTCTCCAAGCTTAATAAAACAATTTTATCCACTAAATAAGAAAAAAAAAATTTTTTTAGAAATAATATAAGATTAAAATTAAAAAAAAACCGTATAAATAAAAAATTATTTTTTTACCAAAAATTTTATCATTCAAACAAAATATTTTTTTCTACTATTGATTCATTGAAATATATTAAAATCGATACTGGATTGACACTTATTATTTTTTTCTTAATTATCCTTTTTAAAAAATAACTACCCTAAAAAAAAAAAAAAAATAATAGAAAAATATATATCAAGATCTATTAATATTGATGTAAATCCGACCCCAGTTGAAAATTTACAAGATAATAAATACTTTCCATTATTGAATCAAAAAAATTTCATCAAACCTGATTTTGGGAATGGAATTTCTTTTGCAAAAGGATATTATACACACGGAACAGAAATTTCCAATGACGTTGAAAATGTCATTAGAAAGGAAGTCGAAAAAACAAACAAATTCCAAGGATTTCAATTTATCCATTCAATCGCAGGCGGGACAGGTTCAGGCTTGGCTTCATTACTTACTGAAAAAGTAGAGGAAGAATATAAGAAAAAAGCAGTTTACAATTATACTATTTTCCCTTTCACAGACCCGAATAAAGAAAAAAACCTACTTGCACCGTATAATATTGTACTATCCCTTCATTACTTGATCGAGCTTTCTCATTTCACAATACTTTTGGATAATGATCAATTAGATTACCTTAGTAAAAAGAAACTACAAATTAAAGAACCAGATTTTAATAATTTTAATTCAATTATTTCTAGATGTATAAGTGGGGTTACAAGTTCCATGAGATTTCCTGGTAAATTGAATTGTGATTTAAATAAAATTTGCCATAACCTTATTTTTTTCCCAAGATTACATTTTGTGTGCCCTTCAATATATCCAACAAATTGGCTAAATTCAACAGGTGATGAATATTTTGATATTGAGGAATTCACAAATCAATTTTTAAATTCTGAAAATTTTTTAGTTTTTATTGATCCCATAAAAGAAAAATATTTTACAATACAATCAATTTTTAGAGGAGTTTTACCCATTGGCTCAATCGAAGAGAATTTATACAAGATACAAAAATATAAACAAATACAATCACCCAAATGGATGAATTCAAATATAATCAATACCGCATATAGCCAAATACCACCAACTAATCAAAATTTTGATGTTACTTCTTTATCAAACACCACCGCAATACTTCCAAAATTCAAAAGATTATTAAACAATTTTACCAATTATTTTAAGAAAAAAATGTATATGAAAAATTTTTCATATGATGGAATGGAGGAAATGGAATTCCTAGAAGCCGAAGTAAATTTTAGAGATTTAATAGAAGAGATACAGCGACAAAAACAATTCTAATTACTGACTTGGAAAATAGAGTTTAATATTCTTCATGTCTCTCAATTGTTTTTAAAGATAGCTCAAAACAATCTATGAGATTATTTGAAAGGGTAAACCCATATTTATAATTCTGCAGAGGTGGTTATAACTGTTTTTATACGGATAAATAAATCTTTAATTGTATTGTAACATTTATTTTATTTTATTTTTATTAATGAATCATTAAATCTTTTAATAATCGTGCTTCATTACAACAACACATTTTATTAAATATTTCATAGCCTTGAATATTAAATTTAAATTTGATTTTGTAAATGAAAAATATAGTCTACATGTGGTATTATATTGTCATAGCTATATAATTATTGAATTTGATAAATATCAAATTATAAATTTTTAGTTATTGATTTATTATATAAACTCCATTTTACTCAAAGAGATCCAGCCAAAAATGAAAAATTCATTTTTTTTTTTTCAAGAACCAACCAAACTAAGATTATTTAGAAATAAGAGAAATAATAAAATTCAGATTAGGGTTGAGATTCATCAAAGAAATACTTACAGTCAGTTCCACTTTTAAGGGACAAACTTTCACGAAATTTAAGGCACAAAAAAAATCTCAAATTAAAGCACAAAATTTAGGATTTATTTTTTTTTACAAATTATTTTTACTAGAATTTGAATTTTGTGCCTTAATTTGAGATTTTTTTTGTGCCTTAAATTTCGTGAAAGTTTGTGCCTTAAAAGTGGAACTGGCTGTTATAAACCATAAATTTCTACAAAAAAATAAAATATTAAAAAAATTTTTGGTCACTTTCATTGATACTTGTATAAAATTTCTCAATATCTTTGGAAAATTTAAATTGTTGATAATACGCTTTTTTAATTGTACGTTTATTTTGTTTTAAAGATAATACAAACATCACTTTTCTGTATGTTAATTTGGATTTTCAAACATTTTTTTTTTCAAATTGACTTTTTTAAAAAAAAAGAAAAGAAAATAAAAAAGAAAAAGAAAAAAAAAAAAAAGAGTGAAAAAGATCAATGAAAAAGAAAAAAAAATTGAAAATGAGTATAAATGATTTTGAGACGAATAATAAATTGGACTCATAGAATATGTTCTATTTCTTAGATAAAATAGGAGCCACTTTGACTGGAAAAAAGTTCAGTTACAATAAAATGAATATTACATACATCTAACCAACTCAATCGAAAGTTGTATTAAATAAAACAGTATTTAACTCCGATTATATAAATAGGATAGGTTTAATCATACACAACACAATCAACAATGCTCTATCCAACCCAAACATTTTTAACCATTCTTAAAGATACTCCAGCTTACACAGATACTCACACGAATAAGTATTAACATACAATAGATATACTCCAAATTATACCTTCACCCCTTTAGAGAGCTGGAAGTAGAAAATTCAAAAAAAAAAAAAAAAAAATAATTTACTTGAAAGCAAAATTGTTGTTTTTCTATAACCCCTTTATCTCAAAAAATTATTTTGATGCTTGTGTTAATTGGGTATTTTTGAGATTATTTCAAATAAACCAGTCCAATTGTAATTTATCTCCACCTACTTCAAATTTCTCAAGAAAAAAAAAAATGATTAACAAAATATAAACTAAGTATTGATCTTATAAATTGAAAAAGAAACTTCAAGAGCAAAAAACCCAAGAATTTCAGAAAAAAATTTGTATTTTGAGATAAATTCACTTTTTGAACGTTTAATAATTCAGACACCACGATTGTAAAAAAACTTCCTTAAATCCGTTCAAAAATGAAGATGAATTGTTAATAAATTTGATTTTTTTCAAAATTAAATCAATAATGTCATAATAATTATTTTTTCTAAAATTATTTATAACGAATTGGGGAATTCATTGACGTACACCAAGTTTCATTAAAAAACATACAACAACAAACCATCTTTTAGGTTTTCTGTTAATAATTATTGGGTAAAATCTATGAAATTAAAAAACCGAAAAAAAATTTACAATTAGGGATTCTAAAATATAGTTTTTTCAAAAATGAATAATTATCATTTTTGGTAATATCTTAAGATTTTGAAAAGGAATTAAAATAAAAAAAATAATCAAAATAACAATTTTTTTGTTCGAAATATATATTCATTATTCGTTTTATCATTGGTTAATGAAAAAGAAAATTATGATTCTTTATTAAAATTTCTAAACAAAAATTTAGAAATTAGGGCTGTAAGTGGAAATTAATTTCCTCCCTTCAAAAAAAAAAAAAAAAAAATAACAATTTTTTATCATGATTATAAGGTATTTCCATAAAAATGGGGCATAATTTTTTTTTTTACATTTCATAAAAAATCATCTTTTTTAGTGATGGTAATCATTAATCAACTATACCAAATTAAGTTTAATATTTATACCGATAGTACCAACCACTTATTGGATTTATTTCAAAAAAAGTCCATCAAAATATTTCCCAAAAAATAAAAAAAAATGTACTTTTTTTGGTGAAAGCAATGTCAAGACCAATTTCAATAAAAAACTGGAAATATATAAAGGGTACAAATGATTTTTTAAACAATAAAATGCAGTTATATGTTTTTAATTCTATTTGAAATTTTGTTGTGATTAAAAAAGTTATGAAAACGGGTTTTTCAATCAAAAAGAACACAATAAACACCAATTTCAACACCCCTTAAAATATCAGATATAATCGAGATCAAAAAATTTAATACCTCTTCTTTATGTAATACAATACTGTGAAACAAATTGAATTATTATCAAGAATCGATGAATGGTAGTTAATGATTTTATATATTTAAATACTTTTTTGAAGATTGAGTTTAAAAGATATATTTTATAATAAATTTGTCCCACTTTAGTTGAAATAACTTAATTATTAAATTTTGAGGAAAAAAAAACAAAAAAAAATAAAGTTTAAAATTCGGCTTTAAAATTTAACAATAAATGCAAAATAAATTGCAATGCGATAATATTATATTTATTATATATGGTATAATAAGCCGCTTTTTAGATTTTCACTTTAAATTTTCTAAAATTTCTTACCCCACTACACTTTTTTCTATTCAATTCATTCTGAACACTTATTACTTATCATATAATATTTTTTCAATCATTTTTTCAAGTATAGTCTACGACAAAAAAAATTTCCCTCAAACCATCAATTATTTTTTTTGATCTGTCATTTTCAATGATTTTTTTTTTGAAAAATTGAAACTATGATATTTGTCATTTTTAATTTTTTATTTTTTTATTCAATATTCGACTTTTATTTACAATAAATTTATTTATAAAATGAACAAAAAACAAAAAACCTCACTTGAAACAAAATAGCAAATTCTGTTAAAATTGAAAGAAGGTATACCCATTAAAAAAACTAGCAAAAAAATAATAATATTACAACAAAAACTATTCGAAACTGGGATAAAAAAATCCCTTCTAGGATCACATATATGGAAAGAAGTTAGTGGTCTAAAAAAGTTTGTTAAATAATGAACAACTCAAAAAAAAGGAAGAAATATTCAATGAAAATCGTGAGAAAAGTTCAATAAAATTGAAACCTTAGACCAAAAAAAAAACTCAATGTATCTTTATCTATAAGAACTATACAAAGATATCGAAAAAATAATGATTATAATTGCGTTTAACCCATCAAAATTCCAAAACTTTTGCAAAAAGATAAGGAAAAAAAAAGATGCATTGTAGACTCCACTACAATTAGAACTGGAAAAGGGTGAATTTTGGCGATGAATCAAAAATAGAGTTATTTCGAAATACATCTTATGTTTATATCAAGAAAGGCGAGAAAAGACCCACAAAAAGAAAAAAGATAATAAAAAGAATTTCAGTTATGATTTGGGCTGGAATTTCTTGGAAGTAAAAAAACTGAAATTTTTTTTTTCAAAAGATTTTTGCAAAAATTCAAAATCACTAATGAATTCAGAAATTTATACTCGAATACTTGAACAAGCATTACTTCCTTTTATTAAAAATAAATATGACTGCGATGATTTTGAATTTCTTCAGGACAATGCACCCATTCAGAAATCAAAACTTTCAATGAATTGGTTCAAAAGAAAATTCAATTAAATTAGTGTCTTTCCCTACCAAATCACCCGATTTGAATCCAATTGAAAAGATATGGAATGATTTAAAAAAACATGATCGAAGAAGAATCTGCCGAAACCCAAGAAGAACTGAAAAATTCAATCAAAAAAAATTGGAAAAAAATTTCCACAAAAAAAATTAGAGCCCAGATTAAACACCTTGACAAAATCATTCCTAAAATCCTAGAAAATGGTGGGGAATTCAACATTTGAAACTTGTTTCGAAAATGATACGACTTTGAAAATTAAAAATACAAATTGAAAATTTTCAACATATAATGTATGATTTTGTATTGATAACGTTTGTGAGAAATTTTTTTTGTCGTAGACTATATTTTATATATTTTTAGAATTCAAAATAATTAAAAACAATTTTTATAGATATTATTAAAAATTTAAATTAGTAAAAATTGATTAATTCAATCAAGAAATTAAAAAAATATTCTACAAAGTAATATTTCTCACTAAATACAATTTTAATTCAACAGAATAAAAATAAAATTAAAAAAATTAGATAATTAAAAGGAGATATTATAATTCTAATATTATTTTTTCAATTTTTTTCTCATTTTCTCAATTAATTCGATTTTTTTATTATCTTTTGTTTCAACAAACACCAAAAATCAAATTTAAGAATACACCACTTTTTAAAAAACACACCAAACCCCGATTGAGCCTAGAGTAATGAAACTTCCCTTAAAATGAAAATTTTTTCTCCAGATGAAGATCTTTGTTATTGTGCTTGAACAAAAAAATATATATTTGTGAATGCGAATATCACCTTTTCTTTTTTTAATCCACAAAAATATAGATTTTCTAAAGAGCGGAAATATTGAACTTAATTTTTATCAAACATTTAGAGTTAAAATTATAGAAAACAAAAAAACATGGAAAAGAAATACCAATCAAAAGATCCAAAATAATCATTTTTTTTAAATTTATTCAGCATTTTATCCTTGTATGAGTTCCAAACCAAAGACACTTAAAAAAAAAAAAAATCCAAACGTAAGCCATAAACTTTTTCTTTTTAACTGTACACCTTTATAGCCACAAAATTTTTTAATCGCTTATTTTTTATTTTGTTTTCAAAAAACTTTTTTCAAAAATTAACAAACTTGAAATTAATGGAAACAACACAAAGAAAGACTCAAAAGAAACAAATAAAAATCAAGAAAGCCAAACCAAAAAAATAGAAAGACAAAAAACAAAGTCAACAAACAAAAAAAAAAAAGAAAAAATAAAAACCAACGAGCTACAAAAAGTAAAAGTAAAAGAAAAAGAAAAAGAAAAAGAAAAAGAACAAGGAAAAAAAAAAAACGAAATAGATCAGCAAAAGGGTAAAGAAAAGAAGGAAGAAAAAGGACAAGTAAAAGAAAAAGAAAAGGAAAAGGAAAAAGAAGAAAAAAAAGAAAAAGAAAAAGAGGAAGAAATTCAAGAAACAAAATTGTCATTTCCAAAAGAATATGGATCTTCGGATTATAACATCCGGGAAGGTGTTAACAAAATATTGGGAGAGACGTTTAACTTAAAGCAGTTAACAAAGGAATTAGAACAAAAGAAAAGGCTTCAAAGGCTATTGACTGAAGAGTTGTATTCCAAGGTATTACACTATTATGATTCGTTTATTCGAGAAATGTCCTTTTTACAAGAGTTAAAGAACGACTTAGAATTGGCGAGTATGTATTGCAAAAGGACGAGGGTCTCCTTTTACCGAACGAAGGAGAATTCATTAAAAGATTCCTTCTCAATTGTTGATGGGTTTTATAAACGAAGATTTTTATTATCTGTTGTGCAAGGATTGAAAAGAATTCAAAAGGCCATTTCTTATAAAAGCCAAATCCAAGAATATATTTCGCAATTGGAGTTTGGGCTAAGCATTCAGAGTATTATTGAAGCCCAGCGATTTACCATTGATTTGAAACAATTTGAATGCCTGGAGGGAATTCATGAAGAATTCGAATTAATGTATAACCAAATACGATCTTCGCTGGACAAAGAATTCGGCAAACAGTGCCATTCGTTTAACGAAGAAACCTATGAAAAGATTATTTATGGATTTCGAGAGATGGATCAGATTGAAGAAATCCCAAAATTGGAAAGGCATTATTTTAAAATCGAATTGCGAACAAATTTTGTCAATGCCTTGATCAAGTTTTTGAATTTGAAGCCAAAGGAAGTCAAGGCTGCCAAATCGAAATCCATTCGAGAGCTTAGTTTTGATTTAGATCAGAAAAGCTTTTTGCCCTGTATGATTTCCATTCTCGAGAACACTGCCCAAATCTTATTTTTGCATGCAAGGATTGGCAATTGGTGGGAGGAAAGGGTCAAGCAAAATAATGGAAATGAGGCCATTTATCAGAAAATTTCTCAAATGCATCTTGAATCACGGCAAATAATTTGGAAGAATTTTGAACAACTGTTTGAACATTTTTTGGATCAAAAGGGCGAGATGGATAACAATTTAAATTCATTTAAACTTGATTTATTTATGAAAATTTTATTTTTAAGTAACCAATTAATTGCCTTTGGCGAAGACTATGCTCAAATCGAATCTTCTGAAACGATTAGAAAAATCGTCGTTGAAAGAAGTAAAAGTTATTTCACCGCCTTTCATTATTCCAGATTGGATGATTTGTTTGAAATGCTTAAAGCTGAAATGTGGTTTAGATGGCCAACACCGACGGGATTTTCTTATGGCGATTTAAGAGAATTACGAAGGTATATTAATAAAGATGAAATAACATCTAAGAATTCTCCGAATTTAAATTTAAAAGACCAAAATTCACAAATTAGTCAAGAAAATAGCAATAATGAAAATAATAATGAAAATGAAAATGAAAATAAAAGTAAAAGTAAAAAGAGTGAAGGATCTATATCAAAAAAAACAAATTCAGGATCGCAAACCCAATTTTTATTTGAAACTGGATCAAACCAATTATCATTTCAAGAATTATATAATAAAAACAAAAACCCCTTTAAGCAACACAAGGTATCGAAATTGTTAAGATTAAACAGCTTTAAAAGTATGTTTGAAAATCAAGAAGAAACAAATGAAGAAAATAATAATAATATAAATGGCAATAGTAGCGGTAACACTGATGATGATGATGATGATGATGATGAAAAAAAAGAAAATACAACCAATGATGAAAAAGAAAAAGAGAATAATTCTTTTTCTTTATTACGACAAGAATTTAATCGAATTCAATCTAGACAGTTGGAAGAGAATAATGAGAATGAGAATGATAATGAAATTGAAAAGGAAAAGGAAAAGGAAAAAGAAAATGACAACAAAAAAGAGCACAAGCAAAAATACGAAGAAAAAGAAGAAGAAGAGGAAGATGAGGAGAGCGGGTATTTGGACTCTACCGATGGTAAAGGGCCAATGCTAACGTCAATTGCAATTAATGTTGTCCGTATTGTCGGGAAATATGTCAAAATTATGGAATTAATGCAGCCAATTTCTGATTTCATTTTTAAAGGCTTAACCAGGATATATGATTCCTATTTATATGTAATTTTCCATCATTTTGTCAATACTCATATAATCAACAAAATGAATAATAGTAAAGCATTAGAAGAAAAAAAATTGAAATTTCATAAAGAACTCTGTATTTCGGATAATTTGCTAAATAAAATGAAGCAAATTAAGCGTTATAAAACACTTCAAAAAATTGTTTCATTAAATATTTCCGATCAAGTTGATTTAAATTCAAAAGACACATTATTTGGTTTAAACCAAAGAGTTGTTGGGATTGAATCCTTGGTATATATTATGGATTCGTTAGATTTTTTAAAGGATATCATCCAACACTTTCTACCAACGAGCGCATTGGAAAAATTTAAAAAATATTGGAAGCAAACAACAGAGGTTACTCGTGAATT
The DNA here is from genome assembly GCA_027625915.1 of Anaeramoeba flamelloides. NCBI lineage: Eukaryota > Anaeramoebidae > Anaeramoeba > Anaeramoeba flamelloides. Next base: position 1,946,702 of record JANTQA010000026.1, read on the forward strand.
AAAATTAGTTATTTACAAGTTATCTGCCAGATTAGTCATTAATTTAGATCCGATTAAACAAGAAATTTCAACGATCAAATGGGAAAGCGGAATGATCGGTGCCGATTCTAGCCCGTACGTGGAATCCCTCTCCCAAATATTGATCCAGTTTTCGCAAACTTTATCCAAGCTTGATAAATTCACCCTTCCAGATAAAAGCCGGGAAAAAATATGGGATGAAATCATTTTATATGTAATGTCATTCCTATTAGACATGTACTCCCAGGCTAAAAAATGTAGCTACGAAGGCAGAGCTTTAATGTCATTAGATCTTGTTTCAATAATTAATAGAATAGAGAAAATAACAAAAATTAGGCCCGTTCCCTATACAGTAAAGGTTAGAACTTATATAAATATTTATAATGTGCCAGAAGAGGACTTGTTAAATTGGATCAAAGAAAATAAAGATGATTACACATTGGAACAAATGTCAAATCTAATGATATGTAAAATGGGTAGAAAAACTAAAAGAAAAAAAAGACAAAAAATTCTCGCCGAAATTGAAGAGCTGTATCCAAAAAATGACCAACAAACAAAAAATTCAAATAAAAAATTACAAAACAGCCGTTCAGGAATAAGCCTTTTTTCTAAAAATTAATTATGATTATTTATAGATTATTTATATATTCTTATATATATATATATATATTTATTTACCGTTTTTATCATTACAAAAAATCCAATATTTCTAAAATATCTTGAATAGAAACATTTAATCAAAAAAGAATAGTAACAAAGATGAATGCTGTGATAAGATATTTGTTATGAAATGTTGTTTGGTTTATAATTTATAGTTAGTTTCTTACTGAATTTTGAATTGAGTAATTCTATTCAAATTTATTGTTTACATTCAAGACCAGACAAGAAAACTTGTTTTTTTTTTTTTTTTTTTTTTTTGAGTGTATGATAATCCGAGTTAACATGTCAATAAATATAATCTTTTTTAAATTTTTATTTTTATTTTTATTTTTTTAAAACACTATTCCGTTTCAGTTTATAATACTAATTACAGAAAAAAAATACAAAAAAAAAAAAGAGGGATCTGTAATTTTATAAAAACATTTAATAATAAATTTACCATTATTTTCTATTATTCCATTATCAAAACAAAATCGTTGTCAAAAAGGCACGCGTAATTTTATATTCATATATAAAGATATTACAAAAATTTTTCCAACAAAAATATTTTTACATTTATTAGTTTTTTATATTTGAGAAAATTATCTTGCAATATTTTAATTGTTAAATCTAAAACCTATAAATTTCTCTCAATTGATGTTTGGATAAAAAAAAAAAATGTTTAAAATATCAATGCAAATTCTCCCAAATAAATAATTTATAAAAATGAAGCTAAACTTGATTAAGTCAGAATTTCAATCAATTTATGAATGAAGATATAAACTTAAAAGAAATTAGAACTTCTGGTGTATGAAATCATTTCATAGCAATTAAAAGTTTCGAAAAAAAAAAGATTATGAAAATTATTTTTGGGAAATTGAAAATTTAAAATTATTAAAAGTGAATCAAAATGTTTTTGGACAAAACTTTAAAGAAATAGTTCTGAGATGGAAAGGTCAAGAATATTTAAAATTATTAGATATAATAAATCAATAAACAGTCCTATCGTCAAGTGTTGAAAAGTATTAAGAAATTTTTAATTTAAAAAAGTTAAATCTTATATTTTCCTTAATTCTTTTGAATTCTAGAAAATATCACGGTGTTTTTTTTTTTTAAATTTAGAAATAAAAAGAAATTAAGAGGAATCTTTTTTTTTATTTCTCAAAATAAAAAAAGTTTAAATACAAAAAATCATTTAAATGGAAGAATCAACTTCCATTTTAATATTCAGAAATTTCACAAATTTCCTAAATTTATATTCATGTAGTTATAATAAAAATAAATCAAAAATTTTTATTCCAACTTATGGAATAAAATATACTAAACTAAAAGGTATTAAAGATATCAATTATTTTCTTTGGAACTTCCTATCCTATGAAAAAAACCAAAAAAAAAATTGCTTAAGGGACTAGTCTCTATTATTTTATTCTGAGTCAATTTTTAAATAGGGATTCCTTATCTAGAAATATTTATACTATCGAAAATAAACCAGATTTTCAAATCTAAGTAATTGTCAAAAAAAAAATCTCAATCTCTATAAAATTTTTTTACAAAAATTTAATAGAGATTAGTCCCTTAAACAAGTAGTTCAGATAAACAGAAATAATAAAAAATGAAAGATATATATTCTTGATATTATTCGAAATTAATATTTATTATATATTTTGTTAATAATAAACGATAAATTGTATATTGAACATGATTGAAATTTATAAACAAATATTTTGAAATTAGGGAAGTTTCATAGAGTACCTTAAAGTGCCGTAGAGTGTCAAGTTTTTTTTAATTCTAAAATTAAAAGAAAATTTCGGAAATTTCTTTTTATCTCTTGGATTAAAAAAAATTAAGGGCGATTTTCTTGAGGTTTTCTGTTTTATTTGATAAGTGTTCTAGGTTTTTTTGAGCTTTTCTGTTTTTATTTGTAAAGTTTTCTAGGTTTTCTTGAGGTTTTTTTTATATCTTGTATTTGAATTGTTTTTTGAAATAAACAGAAAAATAAAGAAAAGTTTATAAAAAGTGCGTATGATTTATAGTATTTAAAAGAATAGAGTAAAATTAAAGAAATTACCAAATTCTTTCAAATTCTATAAAATCAAATAATGATAAAAGGAAATTTATTTCCTTTCTTCAATACTAAAAAAAAAAAAACATAAAAATAAAAACAATAAAATCAAAAAAATTTATAAATTGAATTTTTACAAATCGTTTAAATAGATCTTAAAAATGGAATTTCCACTGTTATTGAAATTTCAGGGTTTTTTATTTAACCTTAAAATTAAGAATAACAACATTTTATGTTATTTTTTTCTACTTTTTATTTTATAGAAATTTACCCATTGAAAGTTATTTGTGTTCCATTTTTTCTTCATATTTTCTTATATCAGTTTTTAGAAATGAGAAATGAAATAAAAAAACCAATTATAAGAATTGATAAAATTGTTAATAAGATCTTTTACTGAACAGAAATAGTACTGATCATATTTTAAGCAAAATAAAAATAACTAAAGCAAATGAAGTGATTTGAAATCAACTGAAATGATTGATTCAAACATAAATGAAATAAATTGGACTTTTAACTTAACACGAAGTCTGCATTTGTTATCCGTAAAGCTGGGAAATATGTATCTTGGATTAGGATATTATGAAAAAAATATTTGCCAAATTATTAAAAATAATAAAAAAAGATAACATAGAGTAAAATTAGAAACAAATTCTTATTTTTTTAAAAAAATACTCTCTAAACATTGGTAATCAATAAATTCAAATTTCAAACTTTATGAAGTCACATATTTAATTTAATCTAGAGTTCGATAAATATATATACCTTCTTATATAAAATAAATTATCATAACCAAAAAAACTTTCAACAGAAAAGGAACAACCATCAACTATTTCAACACTCTAAAAACAAAAAAAATATAAATTAAGTTTTAAATTATTTTAATTTCTTTTATTATTTGTTTTCTTTCACCTTTTCTTTACTTTGTTTAAAAAGATGATTTTTTTCTTTTTTTTTTAAAGAAAGTTATCATGTCTCTACCATTAATAACATTATATATAGGATAAAAAATACTAATTATATTTGAGGTTTTCCAACAAAATGGGTGTAAAAATTGCCACTCATCCTTTACTCAATTTATGAAACAAAATATTAAAAAAAGTGGTAATCTGATTTTTTTCTTGAAATTTTATTCTATTTTTCCAAAAAAATTTTATTTGTCGAATCAAGTGTTATTTAACTTTTTGAAAATTAAATAAAATATAATTCAGATTTCTTTTATAACAGCTTAATTAATTTGTTCTTCTCCTTTCATTTAATGTTTACGATCTTTGGATAATGAAAAAAAATATATCTTATTTTCTGTAGGAGACTAGTTAATTAGGTTCTTCTCTGATCGATTATTGACTTTGTATTAATTTTAATAACGGTTTAAAATGCCAATTTATTTTTTTTTTTTTTCTAAAATCCAAATTCAAGAGTTCCGGGCAAAGGTTGGATGATATTTTATAATTGATTTTTACTTTTTGGGTTGTCAATTGAAATATTTCATTTTACACATAACCAATTACATAAATAAAAACTAAATAATTTTTTTAAAAACTCCAAAGAAAACCAAACTTAATTAAAAATTCAATTTACAACTATAAACAAATATTTTTTTTTTATTAAATATCTTCTAACCCATCAGTCTTACACTATTGAATTTAGATTTCAGAAAAAAAAAATGAATTTCCAAAAAGTTATTTTTTTTTTATTAATACCAAGTTGAAGATTGATCAGCTAAGAACCAAATTAATAACTCCCTATGCCAAATACAAATCAATCTTTTTTCATTTTTCAGGTGTTGTTAAACATTTTTCCTAGAAAAATATTGAAACACTTCGAAGTCCTAATACTTGTATAAAAGTAAAAACAGGCCATTTTTTTTGTCAATTTTTATCAAATTAACTTTTTGGGAATATCTAAAAGTTATAGTTTTGAACCAAGTATTTATCTAGGTTTGAATAGTAATCATTTTACATTTCAGGCAACCTTTTGATCAGGGGTTTTGAAAAAGGAGATATTAAAAAATGACAAAAAAAATGGACATTTTTTGCTTAAATAACATAATAAGACTATTAAAAAGATTTCTTTTGATTAGAAATATTTTTAACACAAGACTTCTCCGAACCCTTTTATTCCTAAAGTAGTTCTCGTATAAATCATAATTGTAGTTTTAACTTTAATTTTTATTTCAATTATCGCTAGTGAAACCACCCCTAAAGAACTTTATTTTGCTAGATTTATGAAATTTTTAATTCTTTACCAAATCTAAAAAATGTTTAAACATCTCGAATTTCTTGGTAAATCGAAGGAAAAGAATTAGAGTGAAACTAAATCTCGTTTAGACTTTTCTCAACTGTAGATACCAAGTCTGTGGATAGGTTCTAAAGAAAATGTGTCACAAAAGGTAAAAGAATACAAAGTTTAAATTAGGTTTTTACTTGGTTGAAGAAAAAATATTGTATTTTTTTTTTGTAGGGATCACTTAAACCAACAAAAATAGCCAGAATTGAAGTAACTGATTCCCTAATTCTTTTTTCAAAATCTGAACTTTGAGGAGAAACTTTGGAAAATAAAACATTTTTTGAAAATATTTCTTATTCAAAAAAAATAAATTATTTGTAACTCCAATTCACTTTTCCTAATTCTAACACAAACAAAAAAACCAACAAACTAAGCAATTGTCTCTTCAATTGTAATAATTTGGCAAACAAATAAATCAACAGAGTCATGATCACTAAAGTTAGGAATAGTGTGAGGCATATAAGTAGGATTCTCTTTGATCTTGTTCTTTTTTTTTTTATTTTTTTTTTTTTTTTGATTTTTTTTTGTTAAACAAAAGGAAGAAAAATTTATTCAACAAAAAACACAATTCCAATTTCAATGTAAATCCTATAGTAAAAACAAAGGGGATAAGCTCAGATCACCCTATCATTATGCTTTCACGTATTTATCAATGTGACAAGAAATATAGCAAGCCAGAAAAAAGATGGAAAGAGTTTATTGACGATCTTAAATCAAGAATATTTCTAAGCTATAGAAACAAATTCCAATCCATACAAGGGTACACTTCTGATACAGGCTGGGGTTGTATGTATCGAACAGGTTCGATTTTTGAACATTTCCCAAATATTAATTTTTTTCTTTTTTTATTTTCTTTTGGTTCTGATCCATTTAGCAATTAACCTTGAGAAAAAATTTCAAGAACAAAACAGTTTAATTTGCCCAAACACAAAAGGGTTTTTTTTTTAAAATTTAGAACAAAATATTCAAACAATTTTTAATTTTTTCGATCTCCTTGTAATTTATGAACGAAATTGTTTTTCTCAAAGTTCAAAAATGATTTACAGCTGATTTTAATGGATCGTTCTTTGACAAAAAAACCAAATGATTTGAGATCCAAAAATTACTATTTTGGTGAAAATAGATCGATATATCAATGAAAAATTTTTCATTTTTTTCAATACAAATCTGCTGATTAACTTGCAACACGAGTCACATTTTAAATTTTCGTTTTGTTCAGGACTCGTGTTTTTTTCTAAACAAATTCCAAGATAAAAAATATCTTTTAATTCTTTTTTATCTTTACTTTTTTTATGATGTGAGTTCATCCTGAATCTTTTTATCATTTCAATAATATTTAATTCTTTTAACAGAACTATTTTGGATAAAAAGTAAAACAATAAAAAAAGTTCAACACTTATTTTAGTTGAAAAGATTAAGAGAATCACAGAAATCTCAGAAATCTCAGAAATCTCAGAAATCTCAGAAATCTCAGAAATCTCAGAAACCTGAAAACATGGAAACCTTAAAAAAACTGAAAATGAAAAGTAAGATCAATTAAGAAAAGAAAAAATTAATGATTAAATTTAAAAGTGGAGGTTCAATGCAATAACAATTTTTTTAATTTTATCTTTTTTAATTGAGGTTTTCTTGATTAATCTATTATTAAAAATTTGTTCAAAACTTTTATGGCTATTTTAGAGATCTTCAAAACCACTCTAATTTGTATTTCGATAAAAAAGGAGAACTAAAATTGTGTTTATTGATTTGCTTTATACAGCCATTCCAAACCTACCGTGAAATTTGACAGATATAGAAATTGACTTTTTTGTCTCTGTTAAATTTCACACATAAAACATCTTCAACTTCATCAATTAGTTTTAAACCATTTGGAAATTCAACTTTAAATCTATAAAATTGAAAAAATTAAAAAGCTTTTTTCGAATATGTCCCTACGACCCAAAAAACACTAAAAATGGAAAACTGATCAAATACCTTCCATTAAAAAAATTAGAAAAACTAAATGAAAAAATAAAAATAAATAAAATTTCCATTTAACTTTTTCTTGAAAACATTTTTTGCCAAAATGATTGAATTCAAACTTGAAATTATGTATATTTTTATATACAATATCTTATTTTAACTCATTTACTAAAACAAATTCCAAATTATGACAATTTTATTTTCACAAAAGGGACTAATTTTGTCTTCAAATGTTTTTTTATTTTTAAATGGTAAAATTAAAAAAAAAGTTATTTAAAAAAGATAAACTCTCTGGAAAAATCTTCTAATTTAATATATTAACTTATTCTTTGATTTCAAATTTTCTCAACCCCAATTTTTCAAAAAACAAATAAAAAAGTACACAGTAATTTCAAAAAATATTTTGGATATTCAAAAGTTGAGATTGTTTTGATTCTAAAAAATTTTATCAGAGTGTTTAATTGAATTTAGTTATAAAGCTAGATTTTGAAAAATATTAATCAGAAAAAAATAGTGCTTTTTAATATTAAATAAATATTGACCCAATTGTAAAAAAAATTTTGAAAGATAACATAATTTTATTTTTTTAGTTCCCTAGATGAAAAAAAAAAAAAACATAAAAAAAGATCAGAAAAGAGACAAATTCTTTCAGAGTAGTTATTATAAGATTTATTGTATAAAGACTAAAAAATTAATTATTCTACAAAATTAAAAATACAAATTAATTTTTTTCTGACGAAAATAATATTTATACTTTAATAACTGTTTATTTTGCTGATCAAATTAATATAATTTTCCAATATTTTTATAATAACTTCAACAAACAAATAATTATTACCATAAAAAAATGAAATATTTTAGGTCAAATGATGCTTGCTCAAGCCTTCCAAAGATTTTTATTGGGCAGAGGTAATTTACTTTAATTTTTATATATTTTTTATTTTTATTTTTATTTCTTTCAAACCAAATCATTAAAAATTAAAAATATAAGGGTTTAGTGGTTATATCTTTTTCTGGCCTGGCTTGTGGGATATATCAACAGATCACAAATGAGAAAAAAATTCATTTTATGTCTACTTTTTTTTAATAAAAAAATCAGTATCATCTTCTGAATAATGATGATTACATAAATTAATATTGTCACATTTTTACTTTATCGTTCCAATTAGTTCAAAATGCAAAAAAAAAAAAATCCAAACAAATTTCTAAAAAAATTTTCGAACTTTATCAAAAAGACATATTGTGCAAAATTTTCCAAATTCTTTCAGATAAAAAATATTGTTTTAAAAATAAGATTAATTAAGAGTAAATGTATAAATTTTTATAAAATTATTTTTCGGTTTCTGTTATTTTTTCTCTGTGTTAAAATTTCTGTACTCAAATACTTCTTTGGTTTGTTTGAAGATTATTTTTCATTCATAAAATTTATCGTAACTTCAAAAGAGTAAAAATTTTTTTTAATTTTTAAAAAAATGGCTAAATTTTAACAATTTTGTAAATATAAATTGTAAAAAATATTTTTAAAATGAAAATAATTATACCATAACAAGATAAGACCAACTTTGTTTTGTTGTTAAATTGTAAAATTTCTTGTTATTATTTGTGAATTAAGAAAATTTATCTTTTGAAAATCCACAAATTATCAATTGAAAAAAGTCAATGTAATAATTTTAAAACCAACTGATATTTTTTAAAAAAAATTAAATATTTGGGTATATATTTAGATAAATTTTCGTATATAGTTTATAATTTAAAAAAATCGAAAGAAACCTATAAAAAACTGTAAACAATTATTCAATAACAAGTCTCTGAACAATAGTTTAAAAATTCGATTATTTAAATCTTTTATAATAAGCCAATTGACATATGGGTTAGAAAGATATAATTATGAAATAAAAAGTTTAAATTATTTAAATTCTTGTATTAATTCATGTATTACTGGAATATGTAAAATAAACAGAAATATACCAATTCTTATTTATAAAACAGAATTTAAATTAGACAATTTAGTAATATCAATTAATAAAAAGAAATTCAAATTCAAAAATAAATTAAAAAATTTATCTCTCCCTTATTTGGAAAAATTAATAAAATTTAACCAAAGAATAAATAATAAAATCAATTGGAATTCAAAAGATATTATCGAACTAAAAAAAGAACTATATAAATACATATATAATGAGTTATTGAATTCCACAAGTTGGAAGTGTTGTTAGGTTTTCCAAAATTCAAAAGAATTGACTAAAATCTTTGATTTTACTCTATTCTTTTAAATTTTGGAAAACCGTCGTTAGCTTTTTTTGAATTTTAGAAATATAAAGAAAATTTCTCTAATTTTCTTTTTATTACTTAAATTAAAAAAAAGTGCCGTTAGGTTTTCTTGAGTTTTCTGTTTATTTGTGAAGTGTTCTAGGTTTTTTTTACTTTTTGAAATAAACAGAAAATTTTAATAAATTTTAGGTTTATTTCAAAAAATAAAAAAAACCTAACGAAAATCGATAGATTTTACAAATAAAACAGAAAACCTCAAGAAAACCGCCGTTAGGTTTTCCAAAATTTAAAAGAATCGAGTTAAATCTTTGATTTTACTCTATTCTTTTGAATTCTGGAAAACCTAGGCACTTGACGGCACTTGACGACACTCCACAAAAATATTTCACAATAATAAAATCTAAAAATTATTTATTTAAAACACAAAAATATTTAAGTTATCCCTCAAGCTCAACAATTCTAAAATTCAGAACATTCACTAACTGCTCAAATAGATATTACTTTGTAATTAATAAAAATTCAAATGAATTTTGTCCTTTATGTTTAAAGTATAAACAGAAGGAAATTAGAAAATATTGATCATTTTTTATGGATATGTCCTTCCTATGTAAAAGATAGATTAATTTTTCACAATAAATTAAAAGAAATAAATCTTAATGAAATAATTTTAAACTGTGATAGTTTGAAACTATTTTCATTAATTAATAATCGTGAAATCTATGATTTTACGCTTAAATTTCTGAGAGTAAATTTAAGTCTAAGGACAACTAGAGTGTAATTTACACTTATTCGATAATAATAAAAAAAAAAACAAACTGATATTTTTTAACCCCATTCCAGAAATTTGAACACACTCAAAATCAAAAACTGGCTAAAAAAATCTTATTTTTTGTATTTTTATTTTTTTTTCTTGTCAAGTATTAAATGTTTTCAACAGTTAATCTGATAAGGAGAGAATTTTGAAGTGACTAAATTTGTGTCTTCTAATTCAAAGAGTATCTGGATATACGTCACGTCTTGATACAGTCATTAGAAGTATTTGAAACTTAATTTATTCTTCTAAATTTATTATATTTTTCAAAACATAATATTAAATCAAGTTTAAGTTACCTAGTATTAATGTTTTGATATGTCAATTTTTGTTATCTAAATAAAAAGAAAAAAAATATATGATAAAAAAAATCAATTTGTTCAAAATAATGAAACAAGCGGAAATAAAAAAATAATATTCTAAATTTGTTGAAATTTCACCAACAATTAATGATCGATCAAATGATAAGATACCATCGACTAATTGTATGTGAATTTTTTATATTTAACTGTACTCAACACTAACTTTAACCAAATTTCGATCATTGAAAAAATTTCCAATCTAACGAAACAGATTACCTAATTGGAAAAAAGAAATGAAAACAAAACAGAGAAAAAAGTGAAAAAATTTGTTAAAATCAAAATTATTTCCAAATTGAAATGAAACGTGCCGTGTTGTTATTCTTTAAACTGTTTTAACTGTGTTCAAATTTTTGGAATTTAGTTTATTATTTTCCAAGTACTGATTTTTATTTTGAACAAATTGTAAGTTTTTTTGATAATTATATTATTTAAATTCTCTTTGTTACTCAAAAAATGTATTTTTTTTGTTCAAGAAAACTTATTCTTTTTAATTAATTTTCTCAAAAAACTAACAAAAGACAAATCAAATTTATTTCTAAATTGTGAAAAAAAATAATTTGTAAAATAAGAAAAAATGAGAAAAAAACCTAATTTTCTGTGTAATTTTACAAATATTTGAAAAAAGATCTTTGATTAAACAAAGTAGAAAATCTCAAATTTTAATTTATCAGGGATTTTTTTCATGTCAGGGATTTTTTGAATTACTATAACCTTCTTTTTTTAAAAATGAACCAATAAGATTTTTAATTGTTGAATATTCAGAAAAATTGTTAAGAAATTTCTTTAATTTTAAAATCAAATCCTTTATATAAATAACCAAATTTTTTATGAAACTAGTAATAAACCTACCTAAAGTTAATTAAATTAGGGTTGTCAATAGAATACTCAAGTAATTGTTTGATAACATAAAGAAGATCTACTTTTTTTGAAAAACAATAGAGTTCTATAGAGGCTTACTAGAGTTTGGAAAATGATTTTTTTTGTTCTTGTTTTTTTGATTGATTGAATAGTGTTTTGAACAAGTGTAATATTTTTAATTAATCATCATTCTAATAAGAGAGTGAGTTATAATTTTAAAAAGTTTGATTTTTAAAAAAAAAAGAATTTGATTTCAAATAAAGGAAATTACACAAAACAATTTTCCTAATATTAACAATTAAAAATCTTATCAGGGATTTTTTTCATTTCCAGTATTTTTTTCACTACTATATACCTTTTATCTTTTTTTCAAATTGTTAAAAATAAATTTTATCAAAAAAGGTAGATAATTTTCCAAATATGGGAAAAAAATGTTCATGGTACTTAGTTATCAGATACACCCTAATATAAGCAAAATTATTTTTTAAAGGTTAATGAATGACTGTTAAAATAGAATTATACTAATTAAAAATTTATCTCAAAGTTCAATAAGGAAGAGCTGAATTAATTTCTAAAATATCCATTTCAAATTGATTTTGAAATGGATCTTTAGGTTTCTTCAACTAATAATGGGAAAAATATTTTTGGAATTTAAAATAAAAATTTTCATTTATTAATTGGAAAATAACAGTCTTTTGAAAAAAAAATAAAAAGTTATTTTTGAATTTTACTAAAATTTAGGATCACATATTTCATTAGACTATCCTGTTTTTCAACAGAAAACAATTCATTTAAATACAATATTTGAAGATCAAAGAAACCCTTAATTAATATAAAAATGACCGAGGTTTTTTGGAATAAGTGTTTTTTATGATCATAGAATCAAAAAAGAATGGTACTCAATTGGAAACCTTTGGATCTAAAACAATTTTTTTTGAAAAAGCAGACAGACCAAAGAAAATTAGAAAAATTGAAATTTTATCACTTTGTGGAAAATATTTTCTATTTTTGGATTGTTTCGAAATTAAGACAAATTAATAATAATTAAATGATTTTTCATAAATAATAAAAATAATAAATTAAACACTTTTAAAAGAAACAATAATACCTTTTATTTGATAGAAAAGATACTCTTAATATTAATTAATACATTTTTACCTTCTTAGTAGTTTTACATTCTTAAATTTATTAACATTTAATTCCAAAAAATCAAAAACAAGATTCAGTGTCTTCATTCTTTTAAGGCATGCAAGATATTCTAATAAACATTCTTTAAATACCATTATTCAAAAACATTTTTATTAAAAGGAAACATGAAAGAAAATTTTTAATTCATCTAAAATCATTTCTTTTTTAAATAATATTTTAATAATATTTTTATGTAATTAATAGATTGGAGATTTGAAACTTCTTCAAAAAAAGATAAATTAATTTATAATACGGTAAATAATTCAAATTTTTTTTTTTTTAATTTAGTTATTTATTATTTACATTTATTTATTTTAATTAAAACAAATCATGATTTACTTACTCATTTATTTTAAAATTAACATAGATAATCAGATGGTTTGGGGATTCCTCTCTTTCACCATATTCTATTCATAAAATGGTTGATGTTGGTTATTCATTAGGAATTAAACCAGGAGAATGGTATATTATTTATTTATTTTATTTTTTTTTTTTCAAAAAAATATTTTCGAAAATCATTTAATTAATTTTTATTAAAAAAAAAATGTATATATATATATATATGTTTGTATTTATTTATTTAGGCATTCACCCACGACCGTTTCAGTTGTATTGAAGTAAATACTTGATCCTATCTTGATTACTTTTTCCTTTTTCTTTGATAACAATTATATTTTCTTTTACAAAATTCAATTAGCTATTACATTTAGTATTTAAAATTCAAGTAATTTGAAATGTATTCAGTTTATGTGTGTATGTAAAGTCTCGTTCAATAAATTCTATTCAATGAGATCTTATCAAAAAAAAAAATGTTAAAAAAATTTTTGTTCCCCTTTCATTCGAACTTCTCGTTCAAAATTTCAAAATTTCTTTTGAAAATTAAAATTGTCGACATCAAGATTTTTTACTTGTAAGTGTATGAATTTTAAAAGAAAATACCAAGCCTCACTTTTCTTATTGTTAATTTGGAGTTTCAAACATTTTTATTTGTTCAAATTGACAAAGAAAAAAAGAAAGCAAAAAAAAAGGTAAATTTAAAAAACAAAATAAAAAAATTTTACTAAAAAAGAAAAAATGATTTGATCTAAAAATCAAAAATTTATTTTGAGAAGAAAAATGAATTAAACTCATAGAATATGTTCTATTTCTTAAATAAAACTGGGCCCCTTTGACTGAAAAAGAGTTTATAATTCTTGTTTTATTTATTAAAATTTGAGCATTGGAAAAACAACGATCAATGAATTCATAGATCTTATTTATCTTTTCCATTAAATTTATGTAAAAAGTAATAAATTTTTTTGTTGAATGTAAAATTCCATTTAATCCAAGAAAAATTTTTATTTCAATTTCCAAAATATTTTTCCCATTATTAGTTGAAGAAACCTAAAGATCTTTTCAAAATCAATTTTAAACGGATATTTTACTTTATAATAAATCTCTTCATTATAGTACTTTTTGATTTAAAACTTGAGATTTTTTCAAGTTGAATTTATCAGTAACTATAAAATCAAAAAAGTTTATTATATCTCATTCAGTACACGGTTGACGTATTTTGAAAAAAAATACTTTTTCTACAATATAAAAAAGATGACTATCATTAAACTATTTAACCACTAATAAAAATGTTGATGAATCAAAATAATGATAAAAAGTTTAAATAAAAAACGAAAATAAAAAAAAAGTTTTTTCCAAGTTTCTTTTTTTTTTCTTTTGACAAATTGTGTTTTCAGAAAACAAGCAGGATCAAAACAGTTTGTAATAATAAATATCATATTTATCGCATAATTAATGAAGTGTCAGCATTTCTTTTTTAAACATTATCAATGATAATAACAAGGTCTTCTTGGATTTTTGTTAGTTAAGATTAAGATCTTTTTACCCTTAAAAAATATTTCAGTTAACAGAACTTAAATCTTCACCAATTCAAAAAAAAAAATCAACATTTTCAATTTTTTTCGTAACCATTGATCTAAAAAACATTTGTACTTGGAATTAACATTTTAAACGAATAAAAAACAATACAAATCACTTGTAAGAAAAATTTTGATTTTTAAAAAAAATAATCTTTTACAACTTGGTATGTCCTTTCAACAAAGCCATTATTTGAGGTTTAATCAATAATTTAAATTGTGTAATTTTTTTTTGAAGATTTCGAATTTTTGTTTATGATTTTTAGTTTAATTTGTTTCTACATTCAATTTTTTTTTTTTGTAATTTGAATTGTTTATTTGGATTTGAAAACAGGAAGCTTGGATCGAAAAAAAGAATTTTCAAAAAATGTAATTGGTTATGCTTTCTATTGCAATTGTTTTACAAGATCTCTTTATACTTTTAGATCAAAGACAAAATTTTTCAAACATTACACAAACATTTTTCCAGTTTCTTGAAAAACCTTAATTCTGAAAAAGTAAAATGAAATTTTCTTTTCTAATTCTAAAGGATAAAGAAAGTAAAAAACAAAATTTTGATAAAGACTCTTTAATTCATTCAAATTGGTTTTTAAAACTCGAAACAAAGAGAATATTTGATAAAGTGTATCAATTGTCCTGAATGTAAATTTTAAGATAAAAGAATCACTTACCTTTTTAAAATGACATTCAATTGTTAGTTATTTTCAAAAACATTAAAGGGGCATTAGATGAAACAACTTATTCCTACCAATTTCTGACATTTAAAAATATTGTTAAGTTTTCTCAATTTTTTTCAAAATTATTAAATAGGACTAACCTTTTTTGATAAATTTAGATATTTAGAAATCACAGAAACCAATTTTTGGCTGATCAAAAATTTCAAACTTTTAACCATATTTGATAAGGCTCTAACTCTTGATAAATTAATTTAATTTTCAAATTGAAGCAAAATCCAGAAAAATAATTTACTAAAAAAAAATGCGTCAATTGTCTCAAACTAAAATATTTAAAATTAAAAAAAAAAATCTCTTGTTTTGCTAAAATTTTAATTTGATCGGTCAAAATATCACTAATTAATTGATCCAAACAAAAGTGTACGATATGATTACTTGTAAAACACCAAATGTAGTACTTGTTCTATTAATTTGATAATTATATTAAAAATAATATTTATCTGTATAAAATCTTTATATGTATATATCTTCTTAAAAATTATCTAATTAAGAAAACTTGTAACAAGAAGTCATGGTTCATATTTCCAAATGTATGTCGCACAAGATGCATGTATTGTTTTGGATTCCATTGAAAAAATAGCACTTTCATCAAAGCCATTAAATCTCAAAAAAATGTTGTTTTCATCAATTTTATATGATGAATATTATCATAAAATTGATCTGGGTGAAACGGTTAAAGAAACGGTTCTCGAGACTTCTAATATTAAAATAATTGTTGATAATGAATTATTTTCTGCTTCAGTAATTAAAAAACAAAAGAAGAAAAAGGCACAATATTATCAATTAAATTATTTAAAGCAAAGAACTCAAGAAAAGCAGTTTGAAGAAGAACAAAATAATAATTTCCAAAACTCAAAAGATGAAAATTCGCATGTATTTCGCGAAATACAAACTAGAAAAGATTTTGAAAAAAAAGTCGAAAAAATAAATCAAGAAGCAAAACAAATGAGAAAGGATACCAAAAGAGAAGATTTACAAGATAATAATGATGTTATAACCAGTAACAAGACTCTTCCAATATCGAAATCTTTGAATTATATTTCAAATAAAAAAATGCAAACAATTAATGAAAATGATAAATATAATGAAGATTTTGATATGACTTACACTGGAAATGAAAATGAAAATCAAAATGAAAATGATTTTGAAGTTAACAAGGAAAAAATTGATAAGAAAATCGAAAATAATTCAAAAATTAAGAATACTGAACAAAAAGAAAATTATTCAAATTCAAAAAATAAAAAAAAAATAAAAAAGAAAAAGAAAAGGAAATTTGGAATTAAATTTTCACCACATATTAGAAGAAAGAAATACAAACAATATCAACCAAAAAAAAAAAAAACCGCATTGACTACAATCCAGTCTATGCCTGTCGGGGTAAATCAACTAGTTGGCGGGGGCTTACAATTAAATAATGATAATAATAATAACAACAGTGGTTGGGAAATAATTTCTACAAATGAAACGTCTGTAAATGATGATTCAATTTTGACAGATAATTTTTCAAATGCTTCTGATAGTGATTTTTCACAATCAATTAGTCAAAAAACTAACAAAAATATTAAAAATCAACAAGAATTAAATGTTTCTATTAAAGATAATCAAATAAAAGAAAAAACAGATGATGACTTTGGTGACTTTGATGGCTTTGATGACTTTGATATAATTTCACAAGATGAAATTGAAGGCTATTGGGATAAACAAAAAAATGAAGTGAAAACTACAATTTTACAAGTAAAAGAACAAGAAAATGCCAAAAAACGTTTAAAAACAAAGAAAAAGGGCAATTCTAAAAATGAACATGATCCGAATTTAAATAGTAACAATAAGGATACGATAAAGACAAATAAGAAGAAGAAGAAGAAGAAGAAGAAAAATAATCAGAAGAAAAAAAAGAAGAAAAATAAAATGGAGAGGAAGAGGGGGGGGGAGGAGAAGAGAGGGGGGGGGGAGAATACGAAAGAAACAAAGAAAACAAAAGAAACAAAAGAAGAAGAGGAAGAAAGTAAAACAGAAATAGATCGTAAAAAGAAAGTTAAAAAAAAGAAAGGAAAGAGTAAAAAAAAAACAGGAAAAAAAAAGAAGAATAAAAAGGGAAAAAATAACAAAAAAAGAAATAAGAAGTACAAAGGCCAATATTTTAAAAAATTCATTAATTTGTCATTTGATTTTATCGAGGTTCGAAATGATGACGATATCAAAAAAAATCAAGATAATGAAGAAGAATTAGATGATTATGATAACGACGATGAGGATGATTTCAATATAATTTCTGATGTTAAAAAAAAGGATCCCCAAATTAGACTTCGAATTAATTTGACATATTGTGATGGCAAAAATAATTCAAAATCTGATAATAAAAATAATGTAAAAAAAAATTGGTGGACTCCTATCATCATTTTTATACCAATTCGATTGGGATTGCGTAGTTTTAATACCAAATATTCTGAACCCCTGAAGCAAATTCTGGCATTTCCTCAGACTTTAGGAATCGTGGGAGGTAAGCCAAATACAAGTTTATATTTTGTCGCAGTACAAAAAGACAATTTATATTTTTTAGATCCGCACCGTACACAAATAAGTGTTGAAACATATAACCAAAATCAATTTGATACCAAAACTTATCATCATAATTTTGTCTATAGAATTAAAGTGAAAAATATAGACCCTTCAATGGTAATAGGGTTTTTACTAAAAGATTACCGAGATTATTTGGATTTTGTTCATCTTTCAAAACAATTTTTAAAAAGATGGAAAGGATTAGAAATCTTTTCAATGATTTAATTTCAATAATCAATTATCAATTAATTATTAATTATTTATTTTTTATTTTTATTTTCATTTCATTTTTATTTATTTCTTTTATTTCTTTTTCTTTATTTTTATTTATTTTATTTATTTATTGTTTGATTTGTTATTTTATTTTTACATTGCCTTTATTTATTATAATCTACAAATTATTAAATAATCATGTAACGAATAATTAATTTATCAAAATTTTATTTTACTATTTTTATTTGATTTTTATTGTCTAAAAAAAAATTAAAAGGGACTTTAAAGTTTGTATTTTGATTTAGAAAATTAATCAATAAATTATAATGTAAAATTAATATTTTCTTTTTACACTTTATTTTTTTTTAAAAAAAATAAATTTCCAACATCTTCACTAATTTTCTTATTTTTAGAAATATTTCCTGTAACTGTTTTTTGAAAAAAAAAAATACAAAAAAATATATAAGTTGAAAGATTTTAATTAATTAGAATTTACTTCAATTTTGAAATATTTATTAAATAGAAACTTTCTCAATAAAATGAATAAAATGTTAAATTTCACTAATTCTTCGAAAATAAACTTATTTTTTTTAAAGATTTACAAGAACATGTGTATAAAGGGATCGGTACTCTTCAACAGTGAAAATTTTGAAAATAATTTATTAGTGATATTCTCTACTTACATATTTTGTCTATGCCAAGTGTCGAAAAATTCGATTCAAAAAAGAAACTCAGAAAAAAAATTGTTTTGAGATCAAATTTTTTTTTCAATTTTTTTCCGAAAAAGAAAATAAAACTTAAATTCATTTTATTTCTTTCAATAGAAAATATTTTTATTAACTTTTTTTTTTATTATCATTTTCATCATTATTATACAATAAAAAGTTTTTGTTACCAGGAATATTAATTGAAAGATTTTTTTTCTTATTTGAGATTATTCTTTTGGTTAACCAGAAAAATGAATTATTCAAAATATTATAAAATATTTGTATTGTTTATAGAAGGGTAGTTAACATTATTATAGTGTCAAAACAAGTTATAAATTTTACCTAGAAATTGGGGTTATGTTCTAAGATGAAATTTGAATATTTCAAATAATTCTCTGAAAGATATTTGGGAATGAAGAAATTTTATCCTCAAAATTTAAAATTATTTTTTTAATTCCAAAAATAATTAAAATTCTTATCACAATTCATGTGAATAAGATAAGAGAATTTGTTTAAAAAGATCTTTCAATATTCAAAATTTTTTTTTGGATTTTTTTTTATTTTTTGCAAACGATAAAATAACTTTTTTCCAATTTTGAGGAATATTTTTGTTTTGCTAATATTATTTTAAATGTAATTGTTAAACTTTGATTTAAATTCTAATAAAATGGAATTTTTTGAGAACCGGTATGGGCAAGTGGCAACACAGCCTAGTGTACAATCTGAAGACCGGGGTTCTATTCCCTTAACCATTATTTCTTATTGTTTGCCATTTTCTCAAATAGCCACCACGGTGTAATTTTAATTAAAAATCGGGCTTATGCTTCTTAGAACCACTAATTCTTTGAGGAAATCGTTTGACCGAATTGAATCTTTTTGACTATTATAAAACTGAACGGAATTGGAACAAAATCCCTCTCAATTTATGGAGCGGATCCGATTTTTGGGAGAAATGACCAGCTCTCACTTGGTTCAACAATATCTCTAATTCAAATTAGGGATTCGGGCAAACAGGTGGACTTTTAGTACCCACTCTTTAATGGAAAAAAAAAAAAAAAAAAAATAAAATGGAATTTTTTTTGATCACCTAAAAACCAATTAGTTTTATTAACTAAAATTTGAATAAATTAATCCTGAAAAATAATAACCAAATTCTAAATTGACAGTAGTTTTGCCACAATTAAAATTTATTTAAAATAGGGAAATTAATAATTGTAATATCAAAAAAATACTTTTATTAAATTTATTTTTATGAAAAGAATTCATAAAATATCCCATTTTCTTAGAACTGATTTAAAAAAGTTTTTTCATTAAAAAATAAAATTAGAGGTTATTTTTGAGTTTTATTTGGGGAAGAATTCAATTTTAAAATTAAAAAATTTCAACCAACGTTTTTTCATGAAAATTTTGAATGAAATTCCATTTTTTAACAAGGTATAATAAATTTCAACTACAATCAATAAATAAATTTTTTGTTTTCATTTTCTCTTCAAGATCAATTTTTTAGATTTTTTTGTTTTTGGGTAAATAGGATTTTGCTATGATAATTTCCACTTTTCTGTTCATATCAACTATTGATTTATTTTGATTGAGAAATTACATTTATCATCCTATTAAATGAGTATAAAAGTACTCTGAATTTTCAAAATATTTTTTTACTTTAAAACTTATTTTAAGATAAAGTATAAATCAAAAAAACAATTGATTAAATTTTTAAAGTATACGTGTAAAGTTTCAATAGAAAATTTGTTTTCGTTAAAAAGAATAGGAATTTTTGAACTGTACTTGAAAACACTTAATCAGTTTTTTCAACAAAATAAACTCAATAATTGAGTCAAAATAACTTATTTCAAATCACTCATTTAAAGTTAACTTTTTTATAGTATCCAAATAATTGACTTGGCACAAAGTGATATTAAAAGAATTGATATATTTATCAATAAATCAATCACAAATTTCTAAAAGATTAATATTCATTCACCAGATTAATTTATAAAACCAAAGCAAAAATTGAGCTCACTCAATTAAAATATACAGAAGAAAATATAAATTGGTTGAGAAATTAGATTTCTTAAATTTAAAAAAATTAAAAACAATACTAAATTGTCGAACCCACATAAATGAAAATATTAATTTGTATACAGAGAAATTAAAATTATTAGATTTAGAAATTAAAGCGTTTTCGATTAATCAAATTGGAAAATTCAACTAGTTAGAAAGTTCAATAATATAAAAAAATTATAGAACAACAAAATTACAATTTCAAACAACAAAAATATTTTAACTGGAAATCTTCAAAAAAAATTCTAAAATTTCGAAATTTTACTAATTTTTTAAATAGTTACTCTTAAGTAACAAGCAAAAATAAAAATAAAAATAGTGATTTATATAAAAAAAAGTAAATATTGGTATTATGAAGACTTCAATCATTTTTTATGGGATTGTGACAAGGTTTTTTTTAATTTAAGAAAGAAACCGAAAATTTATTTAATTTACTGTTTATTTCTTAAAAAAAAAAAAAAATAACGACGTAAAGACTCTGAAAAAAATCGAAAAATCTGTATATCTTAATTCTATAAAAAAAAATAAAAAAATTAATAATATCTCTAGTATTATTAATAAAAAGATTTCTTCATTTATATTATCATTAGTAAGTGATAATGTAATTTGTTAATCTTTAACAAAATATCTAAAAAAAAAAGTTTAGAAATTAGGTTACATACATAGAATGATGTAGAGTGCCGAGGTTTTCTTGAGATTTTCTATTTTATTTGTCAAGTGTTCTTGTTTTTTTGGGTTTTTTTTGGGGGGGTTCTATTTTATTTGGAAAATCTATTGATTTTCGTTGGTTTTTTTTTAAATTTTCTATTTATTTGGAAAATCAATAGATTATCCAAATAAAATAGAAAACCTCAAAAAAACCTCAAAAAAATCAAGAATACTTAACAAATAAAATAGAAAACCTTAAAAAAACCTAGAAGACCACACAAATAAATATATAACTCAAAATAACCTAACAAAAATTTATTGATTATCCAAATAAATAGAAAATTCAAAAAAACCTAACGAAAATCAATAGATTTTCCAAATAAAATAGAAAACCTCAAAAAAACCTAATAAAAATCTATTGATATTCTAAATAAATCGAAAACTCAATAAAAGCTGACTGTCTTTTTCCAGAATTCAAAAGTATGGAGAAAAAACAAAGATTTTACTCAATTCTTTTAATTTAAAAAAAAACTAACTGTATACAAAAGAAAAGTAATTTTCTCTCTTAAAATATAAATAAAAAAAAAATTTGAAAAATGGAAAAAACATGCAAAAAATTTGAAGAAAAATATTTAAATTTATCAGTATATAAAATGTTAATTTTTTCTTGTCTTCAAGAATTAAATCTTTGGGATTATTTTTATTTTGCAGATAAATTCAAAAAATATCAAA
This sequence comes from Anaeramoeba flamelloides, assembly GCA_027625915.1. Classification (NCBI taxonomy): domain Eukaryota; family Anaeramoebidae; genus Anaeramoeba; species Anaeramoeba flamelloides. Next base: position 1,968,723 of record JANTQA010000026.1, read on the forward strand.
AAAAGTTGGTTCGATTTCCATTTTTTATAAATCAATAACTCTGTTTCTTAAACAATACAGGACAAAGAACATTTCCAAACACACTAATTTTCTGCCAAGTTTCCTAACATTTAAAATGAAAAAAATTGTTTATTCAAAACAAAGTAAAAAATTTAAAAAAATAGAAAAGGAAGAAAAATTTTGAAAACATTTATTTGAATTTATCAGTATCGGAATTAAAAATGAGAAAATGTCAAAAATGTATATATATATATATATATATATTATTATTAATGAATATATTTTAATCTAAATCGTCAAGTAATTCTTGTAATGAATTATTTTTATTAATTAATTCATTTTTTTCGTTTAATAAATTTTTATTTTGAACTTGTAAAGAATTCAATTGTTTTAATAATATTTTCAATTTTTTCCCAAATTTTTCAACTAATTGTTTGGTTTCCAGCTTATTTTGTTCTTTATTTTCAATGATAATTTGATTTAATTGTTTATTCATTGAGATTAATTTTCTTAAATTTTGTTCATTGTCTTGGTTTTTTTGGTTAGACTTCTCTAATTGCGATTTCAATGTTTTAACTTCTTCTCCTTTGATGCTATTATTTTGTATCGACTGGTGTTTTAATTTCTTTGATAATTCTGCAATTTTTAAATTTTTTTCTTTTAATTGCTTTTCTAAATCAATAATTTGAGGATCATTAATACTGTTGCTGTTGTTTTTATTATTATTATTATTATTATTATTATTATTAATAGTGTTGGTATTATTATTTAGATTATTCATTTTTGATTTTTTCAATGAGTGTTTATTTAAAGAATTTCTTTTATTCCTAGGATCCTCTGAAAAGGCCTTTTTAAAGAATTGCTTTTGAGACAAGGAAATTGTGTTTCGGTTTTTACGATAATTTTTCATTTTTGACTTGGCTGAGACATTTTTTTTTTTTAAATGATCCAAATTTTTCAGGTTGCTCATTGTTTTATTTTGGCCCCTGCCTCTCCCACCAACTTTTCTTTTCCCTCTTCCTTTTAATTTTTCGATGTCGGTTTTACGCTGAAATGTGGAATTGGGTGTTTTATTATAAGAATCTAAATTCTTATCGTTGAGATTCGATCTCTCGTTTTGCGTTATTTCGTTTTGTAATTTGCCAATTTGGATTTCTGATTCTTCATTCTTTTGCCTTAAGAAATCAGCCATGACACTAAATTCTTCTTGTTGGAGTTTTAGTTGCCCCTTTAGCATTTTAACTTTTGTTTTGGCCCCTTTCAATGCATTTCTTTTCTGTATTAATTTATTTTGTCTTTTAATGATCTCTTGCTTCAATTTTTCAATTATTTGGAGCAGCTCACCAGTTTTACTTCTCGACAGCTCATTCACCTGGTTTTGCAAGGTCTTGACTTTTTTTTCTAAAATCCTCTTCTCCGTTTCTAATTCCATTAACGAGATCTCGTGTGAGGTTTCTAATTGGCTTGAATAATCAACACTTGCTTCATAGGAAGTGGTTGTTTGCAATTCATTCTCCTGATTAGAATTAGGGTCATTTGCAAATCTTTCAGTCTTGTTGTCTGCTTTCTTCGGTTTTCTTTTCTTCCTTTTGGTTGGTGTTTTTTTGGTAAGAGTTAGATCAGGTTTGTTAGTTTCCTTTTCTTTGGGGTGAAACCTTCCTCTTGGTGAATTTGTTTTTTTGGCTTTTGTTTCCTGTTTTGTTTGGTTTTTTTTATTGATTTTGATTCCAGATCTTGGTGTGGCTTTTTTGTTCATGTCTGGGTTTTGTTTGTAGAAAGTGGAAAGGATCTATCAACTAAAAAGAGAAGTTCAAAAAAATAAAAAAGTAAAAGACGTTATTAAATTGCGTTTTGTTCTTGGAAAAACAAAAAAAGAAAAAATTACAAATTGTTTTCTTGTATTTTTTACAAAAGAGTCAAGAAGGGTTTTTGAAGAAAAAAAATTGACTAACCTAATTACAATTGATTGTTTTTTTTTGTAAACAATCTTGTTTCGATTTAGAATATTTGCAAGGTAGTTTTTTTCGGAAAGATCAAAATTAGAAACAAAAGTTTCGAAGAAATTTGCTCAAGTATCAGAAATTACCTTTTGTTTTGAAGGTTGTGTTTTAAAAAATTCCAAAGGACCAAAAGCTTTGAAGCAAAAGTCGGAAAAATGGAAAAATGAATTTTTGCATGATTGTTTTTTTTAGGAAAAACTTTTTCCAATTTCTTAATGATCGACAAAAATCAACTTTTTGGAAAAATGTTTATCTCTAAAAAAAGATCAAAAATGATTAAAAGATTTAAAATACAAAATATTCCACTTGAATTGGAGACTTTTTAGGAATTTATTCTTTTTCCAGATGCAAATATGTGAATTATTTTCCAAATAAAAAGAATTTAAGGTGGTTGTTGGAATTGAATACTTCAATAACATTACACACTTTGTTCTTTCATTTTTGTTCTGATCAGATATTAAAAGATCTTCTGATATCTGATCAGAACAAATAATTTCACTAATAAAAATCAGTTTTTAATCAATGTACAATTATAAAAGATATAATAAATATATAAGAGATTTTGAAATGAAACCTAAAAATGTCACAACTAAAAAAACTTTTCTTCCAAATAAAATTTTTAATCTTGGTATTTGGTTAGATACAAAAAAAATCATATAAAATTTAACCTTGATAAAGTTAAGGCGAATTTCCAAAAGTTAATCAATACTTTACAACAAAAAAATTTTACAAATGGATTAAAAATACAGTTTTTACAAGCAATATCATATAGCCAATAATTATATGGATTAGAAATATTTGATTTGACATAAACAGATTTTAAAGATATTGATACTTTGATTAATAAAAAAATAACAGAATTTTTTATTAATCACATAAACTACCTCCTAGGCTTATTTATTAAAAAAGAAGTAAAAATTGATCCCGTAAGGATAAAAATATATAAAAGAAGATTTAAGTTAATTCGATAAATAAATTTTTTGGTTTTGTTGAATTAATATTTTATCTTCCTTTTAGAAAAAAAGAATTTATAATTATTAATTGGTACTCCAAAAAAATAAAATAGTTAGAATATGAACTAGAAAATTTTAGAATTATAAATTTAGAAAATATCCCAAGTTGAAAAATCTAACAACAAAGGATATTTAAAATGCAAGGGTTCAATTTCAATTTTAAAACTCAGAAATTTTACTAATTACCTTAACCGCTATTCGTATGTCATGAATAAAAATAAATCAAAATATTGTCATGTAAATTATGTAAAAAACAAACAATTTAGAAATAATTGAATATTTTGAACCATTTTCTATTGAATTGTACGGCCTATGAAAATAATCGCAAAAGTTGGATATCTGAATTGAAAAAAATTAATATATCTAAATTATTAAAAAATAATAATATTTCTAATATTATTACAAAAAAAAATTTTCTCTTGCTTATTAGTCTTAGTGGTCTATAAACTAATTTGATAATTTCTTTAATTAAAGTCCTAAATAATAATTTATAAATTCATAAAAGTGCGTCAAGCTACTATTTTTATTTTTAAATTTAGAAAAAAACCGAAAATTTAAGAAATTTTCTTTTTTTTCTTAAATTAAAAAGTACCTAAATGAGGTTCTATTGCGGTTTTCTATTTTATCTGTTAAGTGTTCTAGGTTTTTTTGAGGTTTTTTATTTTCTTTTTTAAGTGTTTTAGTTTTTTTTTTGAGGTTACCTATTTTATTTATGAAGTGTTCTAGGTTGTTTTGAGGTTTTCTATTTTATTGTTAAGTATTCTTGATTTCTTTGAGGTTTTTTTGAGGTTTTCTATTTTATTTGGATAATCTATTTATTTTACAAATAAACAGAAAAATCAAGAAAATATAATGGTGATTTTTCAAAATTCAAAAGAATAGAGAAAAATCATATATTTAAATTAATTCTTTTAAATAAAAAAAAACACATTAAAAAGATAGTTTAATAATACCCCCCCTAAATAATAACAATAATAAAAAAAGATCAGTTTTTATTCATCATTCACTTATTTATTATTCAATTAAAAAATTTATAAAAAATGAAATTAATGTAAAATTTTTACTTGCTTATTACTCAAAAGAAGGAATTGGTGTTTACCAAGGAGATCCATTATCTCCTTTATTATTGGGATTTATTACTCATTTTCTCTTAGAAAAAATTAAATCACTAGCGTTACATATTCAAATGTTTGCAGATGATCTGATTTTACTGATGAAAGGATCATTAATAGAAATAAATTTTCAATTACAAAAAATCTTTAAAATAATAAAAGATTTTGGAATGAATCCTAATGATGATAAAACTAAAAAAACTTTAATTCCAAATGAAATTTTATATCTTGGTATTTGGCTAGATAAAAAAACTCATTTAAAATTTAACCTTGATAAAGTTAAGTCGAATTTCCAAAAGTTAATCAATATCTTATAACAAAAAAATTTTTCTAATGGATTAAAAATTCAATTTTTTAAAGCTGTATTACATAGCCAATTATTATATGGTTTAGAAATATTTGATTTGACTGAAACAGATTTTAAAGATATTGATACTTGGATTAATAAAAAAAATTACAAAATTTTTATTAATCAACCCACACTCACCAAGGCTTATTTATAAAACTGAAGCAAAAATTGATCCCGTAAGGATAACGATATATAAAAGAAGATTTAAGTTAATTCAAAAATTAAAAATCCTCCATTATGATGAATTAATTAATTATCGTCCTTTTAGAAAATAAGAATCAGAAAATATAAATTGGTACTCCAAAAATTTAAAACAATTGGAAAATGAACTAGAAAATTTTAGAATTGAAAAACTTAGAAAATAGTCCAAGTTGGAAAGTTTAAGAATATCTAAAATAGTACAAATCAATAATACTATCAATAAGCAGCAAAGATGTTTAAAATGGAAGGGCTCAACTTCAATTTTAAAACTCGGAAATTTTACTAATTACCTTAACAAGTACTCTTATGTTATGAATAAAAACAAATCAAAAACATGTGAATTATGTAAAAAAATAAACAATTAGATATTATTGAAGATTTAGAACATTTTCTATGGAACTACTCAGCCTATGAAAATAATCGCAAAATCTGGATATCTGAATTAAAAAAAATTAATATATCTAATATATTAAATAATAATAATATTTCTAATATTATTATAAAAAAGGATTAAAACTCTTTATTAGCCTTAGTGGGTAATAAACTAATTTTTGAGTCTTTAATTAAATTCCTAAATAAAAATTTAGGAATTCGGGCAAATAAGAGGGGTCAATAACTCCTCATTAAATAATAAAAAAAATAATAAAAAAAAAGATCAGTTTTTTAATGTTTAATTCAACAATTCCTTCCCCAAGTTAAAAAAAAAACTACTAAAAAGATATTTACATAATAATTATTAATTTGATTCGCTATTTGTAAAAAAATAATAATTATTCAGTAAAAACTGATATTTTTTTACCAAAACCAATACATAACCCCCCACCCCCCCACCCCTTTACTACTTTTGGGGGGTAGTGATTTAAACTGACCATTTATATAAGAAGGGGCAGGTTTTTAATAGGGTATATCATTGTATAAATAATCATTGGATTGATTTTTCAATGCAAAGTATTTTATCTAAAGCAAATACAATTTTTATACAAAATTCAAGAATAAATTAGAACAAAAAGAATAATTTTGTTATTGTAAAAATAAAAATAAAAAACTATAAAAATGAAAATATATTTATTTTTTATTTGAAGTGCTTAAGGGATATTTTACAGAAAATTAAAACAAAAGGAAAAAAAAACAAATCTGTTTTTGACCACAAAATTATCATAAAATTTGTTGAAATATGATAAAAAATCATTTAATATCAAAACAAAAAGTGTATTATTTGATGAAGAAAACTTTATCGAATAGAGTCAATTACAACTGTTCTAAAATTTTTTTTTGAATTGAAAAAGTCTTAATGAAGTTGAAAATAGATTCCTTTAGTTTGGTTTCTTAAACTTTTTGGCTGGTATTTCCAAAAAAAAAAATTGGGAATGTTTGGATTATTTCTTCAGATGATGCCCTAAATATGTAAAAAAAAAAACAGTAATTGGAAAAAATACATCAAAAAATTCAAGTTAAATTACGATCAATATAATTAAATAAAAAAATCTTTTTGTAATCTATTTTTCTAATAATGGTTAACTCGTAAATCTCCAATTGTTTTTATTAGATCTCCCCAATTGATGATATATTTTACAATAATAAAATACAACTATATTTATACTATAACACCACCCACCCCATCTTTCTTTGATTTTTTTTTTCATCTTCTATCAACCTATCTATATAAAACCTGTTTCAAATAGCATGATGATAAATATATATTGTATTATCAATTATTTTTGGTATTTAACTTGAAAAACAAATAATAAACAATTAGAATAATACACATGGAAGAGCAATCGATAAATGATTGTAAGGAAAAATAATCAACCAATTTATTGTAGTAACAATTCCATAGCCCAAATTCTTTAGTATCATTGTAAAAATAACAATATTCATTTTGATATTCAATAGAAGATCAAATAAAATTCGAATATAAATCAATATCATTTTTCTACAATCATTTTCACTGTTTCAATAACATTAGAATAAAACTTTCTTATCAAATAACTATCGATCGTTTAATAAAAAAAAAAATTTCTCCCATTTAGTTGCAAATGAATTCGGCTTCAAAAGCCAAAATGTGAAAAAAAAGAAAAATGTGAAAAAATGAAATCTATTTTAAAATAGCCATAAAAATAATTTTCTTCTAATATTCATTTAACCCTTTTAAAGACCTGTAATTCACTCACCACAACTGGTTTCCCTTTTATTTAAAAAATAGTTTGATATATGTTCTTATATGATTCGTTATCAGAGAATCATCTGTCGATTTTATGTGAAATATTTGTTCATTTTAACGGTTATTTTCGTTTTTCTAAAAACCGGTTCTTTTCCATCTTTATTAATGACCCAAATTGTTTTTTTATTAAAAAATAATAAATATTTAAAATAGAGTTCTAAAATTGAATATATTCACTAATTCTTAAATATTTATTAAAGTCAAACATCAAATTTCTAGCAAATGACTTTGGTAAAAGGGCAATTGGCTACAGTTCTGTCTATTCTCCAAAAAAGAAACAAATAACTATTAATTTCGTTATTGACCCCTCTATTTCAAAAACTCATAATATTATACAATTTGATCCCTTTTAAAACATGTATTACAATTAAACAAAAACGCTAGATTAATGTAACGAATACCTTGATAAACTATTATAGTAGTGAATAAATACCTGATCTGAAAAAAATCCCTGATAAGATTTTTAAATTGTGAATAATCAGAAAATTGTTCTGTAATTTCTTTTATTTTCAAAATAAAATCCTTTTTATAAATAACCCAATTTATTTTGAATTAAGTAATAAACCTACCTAAAGTTCATTAAAGTGAGGTGTATCTTGAAAACTCGAATAATTGTTTCATATTATTTATTAGATCAACTTTTTTTGAAAAACAATATGGTTTTATAGAGGTTTGCTAGGGTTTGGAAAATAATAATTCTTATTCTGAGTTTTTGATTGACTGGATAGTATTTTGAACAAGTGTAATTTCATTAATCATCATTCTAATAAGTGGGTGAGTTATAATTTTAAAAATTTGATTCTTAAAAAAAAAAATTTTTAAATAAAAGAAATTACATAACAATTTTGATAATACTCTAAATTAAAAATCTTTTACTGGATTTTTAACATGAAAGATAATTTTTTCGCTCCTACACTCAATAAATCAATCCAATAATGATTCAATAAATAAAGAGTAGTATTTTTTTTCAATTTCCTTCAAAACAATTAGCTATATCCCCATAAGAAGTATAAAGAACTTTCATTAACAACAACATTCAACATGAAAATGTTGGGGACTTAATAAGTCTATCCTTTTCGGAAAACGGGGAGAAAACTAACTTTTTCAGAATTTAAAATTCAGACTATTAATATAAATATTAATGCCAAATAACTAAATAACACACACCAATAATCATATTCTCTGAAGAAAGTTAAATAAATGATTGCGGTTTCCTTAAAATTCTTGAAGAAAGTAATCATTTTTTGGTGCAGTTTATCCTGCACAAATTCCTTTTGAATAACGAATAAAAAAATTTTTTTTTTTTATTGTTCTTTTTCGAATGAGCGAGGTTACTGAATTAATTTTAAATGAAATGTTGATGCTAGAGCAAATTTATTTTGATAATTACCAAAATGTTACGATCAAATCAAAAGAAAGTGAATCGTTTATTGCTTCAATCAAAATTAATCCTTATGTTCACAAAATTTCTGTTGAAAAACAAATTAGCGCAACAATATCTATCGGGTAAATAATATTTTGGCTTTTTTAATTTGGATCATTTCTTCAATAATTTCGAGAAAGGGTTGCAACTAGTCTAAATTTTTCGGAACAAACATCACCTTTGTTTCAACTATTTTCCAACAAGAAAAAATAAAAAAAAAAAAAAACAAGAAAAAAAATAAAAAAAAAATCAAGTCATAAAGAAAGTATTTCTATTTTCTTTTTGGAATTTTTTGTTAATAAAAAATAGACAACTTCAAATCACAATTATTCGGTCTTTTGTTATTCAAAAAAATACTTTCTCCAAATTGATAAACTTCCCCTCAAAAAAAAATACAACAATTTCTGATCCAACCACCAATTTATTTTTCTTTTGAAAACTAAAAGACTCTTTTTTGTAAAAACAAAAACAAAAACAAAAACAAAAAACTATTAATAAAACAAAAACAACAAATAAAAAAAAAAGATGGCCAAGTGACTATCCAGCAAATGTACCTATTTATAAATTTACACAAACTGAAGGTCTTACAACAATAAATGTTGAAGAAATTGAAAAGTTAACAAAATTTTTTAGTTTAGAATTGAAAGGAAGAATCCAAGTTTTTTATGTGATTCAAAAAGTGACTGATTTTTTGGTTAAAATCGGAGACGAGTCTTTTTCCTTTTTAAATAATATTTCAACAACAAATGGAAATTTAAATCAAGAAATTTCTCCATTAAAATTTTTACAAACACAAAAAATCTTTACAAGATCAATTACTACTCCCTTTTCTGGTTATTGGAGAACAGAAGATGGGGAAGGAAAAGGGGAAGGCCAGGAAAACGAAAAAGAAAAGAAAAACGAAAAGGAAAAAGAAAAAAAAGAAGAAGGCTTTGAAATAATGAATGAAAAGGAAATTGACAAAGGAATAGGAATGGAACTAGGAAAAGAAAAAGACAATTATAACGAAGGAGGGTTTGAAGAAATTGGAGTGCAAGGGCAAGGACAAGGGCAAACAACAATGGGCACAGGATTTTCGATTCTAAAAAAAACCTTACAAGATAATACTGTTGAATCGCAACAAAACAAAGATCCAGTTTATTCTGATCTCACTTCTTCGTTAAGTCCTTTTAATTTTTTTGATAAAAAAAAAGTAATCCGAGATGCTGAAAGGATAGCCTTTCAAGAAAGGAGAGAATTTGAACAGGAGTTGGTTGAACAAAGACAAAGAGAAAAATTATTACAAAAGCAACAACAACAAGAAAGGATCGAAAAATTAAAACAACAGCAACAACAAATAAAACAGCAAATAGAGCAAAAACAAAGCGAAGAAAAGGATAAAAAAAAAGAAAAAGACAAAGAAAACGAAAAAGAAAATGAGAAAGTCAATGAAAAGGTAAAAGAAAAAGAAAAAGGAAAAGAAAAAGGAAACGAAAAAGAAACGAAAAGAGAAAAAGGAAAAGATCAAGAAAAAGAAAATAAACAAGAACAAAAAAATAAACAAGAACAAGAACAAGAACAAGAACAAGAACAAGAACAAGAACAAGAAATAATTATCGAGGATGATGAGGAAGAAAAAAAGTTTAAATTACAGCAACAGATTATCGAAGAAAAAATAAAAAACGAACAAAAGATCTATGAAAAACAATTTAATTCTCCAAGTATAAATCTAGATTTGACTGGAAATAAAAATCCAAAAAGATATGAAAAAACAGTTAATTTTGGGGATTTAACTTATTCTTTTCAGAAAAAGCAAACAAATAATTTCAAGGGATACAATCGAAAATTTAAAAGTGTTGATAATCTCCATCGTTTAAGCCGTAATTTGAGTCTTGGATCAATTTCTAGTTCTGACTCATTAATAACGAACGAAATATGTGAAAAGGATTGGGATAACAATAGCAACAATTTGAACATAACCATAAATAGAAATGGAAATGGAAATGGAAATGGGAATGGGAATAGAAACAGAAATAGAAACAGAAACCAAAATCGAACCCATAATAGAAATAAAAACAGGAACAGGAATAAATTAAGAGGGATTAACCGAAGTGAAAGTGTTGGGATGAATGGATTTAATTTTGAAAATAAACATAAGTTAGGAAGAATCACACGATCAAGTTCAAGGCTGAGTGACATCTCACAAAAGAATATTGATTTTTATTTTAATACAAAAGATATTGATGAAGATTATTCAACAAGCGACATCTATGGAAATTCAAAAAGCGAGAATAGTGATAATACCCCAAATTTTTTAAAAATAAACCAAACAATAAAACACCCCACAAAAAAGAAAATGAAAGGGAAGGAAATTCAAACTAAAAACACAAGCAACAATAAAAAGAAAGGGAAAGAGGAGAATTTAAAAAATAATTCAGAAACAAATAATAAGAATGAAGGTGAGGGTGTTTATAACCGACTGATCGGAGGAATTACATCAATATTTAGGAAAAAGGGAGGAAAGGGAAAAGAAGAAATTACAAAATCGATTAATACTGAAGAAAAAGAGGGTAAACAAGAAAAAGAAAATAAACAAGAAAGCAAAGGAGAAGAAAATCAAGAATCAGCAATAAATGATAATAGTATTAATGATCCCGAAAAGGAAGAAAAAATAGAAGATTATGAAGAAGAGGGTAAAGAGGAAGATGATTACGAAGAGGAAGATGATTATGAATATGATGAAGATGAAGGTAAAGGAGAAGATGAAGAATATGACGAAGAATATGAAGAAGAAGGAGAGGGCTATTGTGAAGATAATGATTATAACGATGATTATTATTCTGAAGAAAATTATAATTATGAAGGAAAATATTTAAGCAAATTCCCAACATCTCTGAGCTCTCAAAGTTTTGATAATGATTATGATAAAAGTGAAATAAAAGGCGTATCATTAAGAGAATGGAAAACACAAAGAAAATTTGTTACTGAAGTGTTTAATAATTTGTATCAGGCAACAACTCAAAAAAGGAATCTTGAAAGTGTCTTATATCAAGAATTAAAAAAATGGAAAACATTTGACGACATAAATGCAACAAAATTTAAAAAATCCAAGTCTGAAATAATGAACAAATGGAATTTAGATCAAAAAGTTCTCAGAAAGGAATCCAGATTTAGACATGATTTTGAAGAAATTGAAACATTGGGGGAAGGTGGCTCAGGAAGGGTTGTTAAGGCATGTTATAAAATTGACAAACAAGAGTATGCAGTAAAAATGGTCCCATTAACGGGATCGAAAAAAATGAATAATAAATTATTAAGAGAAGTCCGGGTGCTTTCCGGATTAACACATCAAAATATTGTGAGATATTATCAAGCATGGATTGGTGGTTTGAATTATTATTTAGCACCACAATCCGAATTAAATGAAAATTTGGAAAATCAGAAATTACAAAATCCAAACAATTATGAAAATTCAGATCAAAAAACCAACAAACTTAAAAAAAAACAAAACACAAAAAATAATGATATTTTGGATTTTATCGACTTTGGTGGGCAATTAAATAACGATTCAAGCAATGAAAATAATTCTGCATCGAATTCTGATAATGAATCATCTTCAGCTGAATCGTCTCAATATTCCGATAACTTTTCATCAAAAAGACAATTTACAAATCAAGATGTCATTTCAAATTTAAATCCTTCAATTTACGCTACAACTTCGTCTTCAGAATCCGATGATAATCAAAAAAATGATGAAGATAATGATTATAATGATGAATACTATAATGACGAAAAAGAAGAAGGGGAAGAAGAATATTATTATGATGATAAAAATGAGGAAGAAGGTGATGAATACGACGAAGAATATGAGGACGATGAAGAAGAAGAAGAAGAAGAAGAAGAATACGGAGAAGAAGAAGAAGAAGAAGAATATGGAGATGATGACGAAGACGAAAACGACGATGACGATTATACTTTAAATACTGACAAAAAGAAAAACAATAATGAAATTTATGATTATGGATATAATGAAGATTATTTTGAAAAAAAAAAAAAAACGAAAAAAAAAAAAAAAGTGACGAATATTATGATTTTCTGACCAATGATGACAAACTTTTTAGTTCAAGTTCAAATGATTTTGATGGAGATGAAAATGATTCTGATCAGGATGATATTAATAAAAGATATTTGTTTATTACTATGGAATACTGTCACAAAACATTAAGGGAATTTATTGATGGAAACGAAGCACAAAATGAAGAAGTTTTATGGAATATTTTTAGACAAATTGTAGAAGGACTTGTTCACATTCATTCTCAAGATATAATTCATAGAGATTTAAAGCCAGATAATATATTTATTAATCCAAATCATGTCGTGAAAATCGGTGATCTTGGATTGGCAGCACAAAGAATAATACCCGAAAATCCAAAAATCATACCTATATCAACTGCACAAAAAACGAAAAAAAAATTTGATTCGCAAATAAAGGGAGAGGATCTTGATGACAACAATGATGATGATGATGATGATGATGATAATGGTGGTCACGAAAACGATGACGATGATGACGACGAAGAAGATAACGATGATGAACCAAATAATAAAAATAACAAAAACAATAACGATAAAGATAATGAAAAAAGTAAAAGAGATCTCAAGAAAAATTTATTAAATTATGAACAAGATCTTGAAAAGGAGCAAGAAATCAATCAAAAGGAATATTTAAATGATTATAATCATAAAAGAGGACTAACGATGACAAGCGAGGCATCTGGCATTGCAGGGACTGCGCTTTATGTCTCTGAATATGCGATGAAAACACCCAATAACATCACATACGAACGGGATATGTATGCGTTGGGTGTAATTTTTTTAGAGATGTGGTATTGGTTTGAAACGCTTCATGAAAGAGTCAAAATATTGACAACACTTAAAGTAGAAAAACGGCTACCTAAAGATTTTGAAGAAAAGTTCCCCAGACAAGAAAAAATCGTCAGGGCATTAACATTAAACCCCCCAGACAAGATCCCCACTGCACTAGAATTATTAAAAAGTGATTATATTCCACCGCGAATTGGTGACGATTCTGTTGACATTGCCATTCGGACGATTGCGGGCAATTCATTTTTGGAAAGAAAGAAATTTCAAAAGTTAACTGATTCCCTGTTGAGACAGCAAAAGGATGAATTTGGGCAAAATCTGAAAAAAAACAAAAGGCAAATTGAATCTACAATTTTTTCGCCGATCAATGGAATTATATATGATAACAATAAACATAAAAATAAAAGCAACCCGTTTCTTAATAAGCAAAAGGAAATAAAAAATACCATTATATTGAATAAAATCTATGATCATTCAAAGCTAAGACAAGAGATTAAGGCGAATTTGATCAAACTGTTTGAAATCACGGGTGCCATTGAGATCAATATTCCGACTTTCACGCAGTTTTTCCATTTGCCCTTCCAAAACTCATTGAATAAGGAACTGATCGATCGAAACGGGCAATTATATTCGTTGAAAAACGATGCCTTATTAAATTTTGCACAGTTTATCATTTCACAAAACATTTACGACTTGAAAAGAATGACTCTGTGCAATTTATTGGACAAGGAATTAAACAATAATGAAAAATTTCGGTTTGACATTATCGGGCCGAATAAATTCCATTCGCAACTACCCGATTTTGAAATTTTGAACACGTTTTTAAAATATCTAATCGATTTGACAAAGCAATTTAATTTGCTTTCAGTGGGATTTGAATCGTTCCCGATAATCAAAATTAATAATATCGATTTTTTACGATCCATTCTGTCGTATTACCAAATATCCTTTGACCAGACGAATTTAATTTTTGAATATTACAAAAACAAATCACGAGTCAATAAAAAAAAAAAAACAGATCCAATGCCCCTCTCAAAAAGAGAGCAATTATTTTTAAGAGAATTTAGCTCCTTCATGGGCCCCCTGAAGGATATCATCACGCAGATCATCAACAAAACGAAAAAATATCCCAAGGCGTATCAGTACACTTTAGAAATTGAATCGCTTTATAACCATTTGTTGCAAATGGGCATCATCGATTACATTTATTTTGATATTGGATTAAAAGTTGAAAATATTGAATACTATAACAGTAATGTTTTCCAAATGTTCATCTGCTTCAAGCCGACAAAAACGAAAAATCAATTAAATTTTAATCATTTTGTTGATTACTTCCAGAAAAACTTTTTGGAAATATACTCCAAAATACAGATATCGGCACATTCCTCCAATCATAGGGAAATCCAAATCCAAATCGGCAATGGCGCCAGATACAATAAATTATTGAAAAACTTGTGCCAAAAGCAAAAATACCCTCTCGGGGTCGGAATGTCGCTTGAAATTGAAACCATAATAAAAATTTTCAAGGCCCTGCAATTCCAAAATTCGCCCTTACTGCTACAAAAAACTTTGAAAACCATAGACGTCATGATCGTCACACTAAATGACAATACAACAATAGACCGCCTTCTGTTAACAGATAAATTTAGAAATGCAGGCATCAAAACAGAAATGCTGCTATCAGAAAACTATGACTACGATTGGCAAATAAATAATGCTAAATTGAAAGGTGCGAATTTCATAATCATAATTAAGAAAGACCAAAACCAGACTAGATACAAACTGAAAAATAGATTCACCAACGAAGAAACTGAAATACAAAGTAAAGATATAGTTAGAACTGTATATACTTTAATAAAAAAATATCAAAAATAATAATAATAATTTTTTTTTTTTATTTTTTTTTTATTTTTATTAATTTAATTAATTGCCATTCAATCTAAAAGAATCATTTGATTTAAAATCACTTTGCTCAAATAATATAAACCAAGGCAATTCATTTTACATTTATATTTAGAAACAATTCGGATGTGTTTGTGAATATATTTTTAATTTTAATTGTCTAAATATCTATTTATATATATATATATATTACTTTTAATCCTATTAAACTTTTTTATTTTTTTAAATTCATAAAATTTTTTTTTTTTTTTTTTCCATTCATTAAATTAAAAAAAAATTAATTATATTCCTTTTATTTTTTTCATTTTTTAAAATGTAATTTAAATTTTTAATAATTTTTAAAAAATAAAAAAATTTCATAAAACTTTTATTTAAATATAATTCTACCTTTCTTATTAAATAAAGATGTCAATTTTCCGAGAACTGATAATAGACCAGTGAGAAAGTGCCAAAATATTCATACAAAACCCAGGAGTTCAATTCCTGTTAATTACATTATTTACTGAAAGCTTATCTTTTTCTCAAAAAGTTAAAAAAACCACAAGGCTGTGATTGTAATTAAAAATTGATCTGATATTTCATAAAAATATCTAATTCTTTAATGAAATTCGTCTGAACGATTCAAATCATTGTATATATTATTACCTTGTATAAGAATTGGAATAAATATTCTCTCGATTTATCGAGTGAATCTCATTCTTGAGAGAATTGACAAGATATGCTCTATTACTTGATTCAACCAGTATTTTGAGTTTGAATCAGGAAATTCAAGAATTTCCTTCAAGTTTTGTAGAGTGCTATTGGGTGTTGTAGTATTCCTATGAGTTTTTTTTTTTAATTTAAGAAATGTAAAGAAAATTTAAAAAATTTTAGTTTTTTTTTTTAGTGTAGAAAAAAAACATTAGTGCTTTTCTAAAATTCAAAAGATTGAAGAAAAATCAAAGTTTATTTTTATTTTTTAAAAATTCAAAAAAAGTTAGAGGTGTTTTTTATATTTAATACTTGATTTTCTTTAGAAAACTGAGAATTTTTCCCATCAAAGAAAAAAAAAAAAAAGTTCCTTGATTACTCAAAATTCAAAAAAAAAATAGAGTAAAATCTCAAATTTTCTTATATTCTTTCTAAATTATAGAAACTCTTAAAAAAAAAGAAAAAATTCAATTTGATCAATTTTAAAATTTAAAAATATACCTGTAAGTCCTACCTCAAGTAGGAAGATAATATATTAAAATGATTAAACCACTAATTGTAAACTACAAAAAATCTAATTTATTTCATATAGTTTGAAGTATTTCCAAACTTTCAAACACATTAAGACAATTTTAAAAACATTCAATCACTTCCTAACACTTTTAAAAGGGAAATAAGTTGTAAAAGTGAAAATATTTACTAACGTCAAGAGATTTTTTGTTAAGTGATTTCAAAAAAATTATTTACTTTGTTTTTATTTTATTGTTGTAATATGGAATATCTGGATTTTAAGATTTTTTGCCATAAAGCAGGACTTTTAATGATTTTTTTAATATTATCATAAATTAAGTTGAAATAATTGAATAATAATGGACTAGAGATATTTTAAAACAGTGTCACTTTTTTTAGGAGATAATCAGAATTAAAACTTTGAAAGTATTGTATTTTATTAAAGTGAAAACTTTTTTTTTGAAAAAAGTATTATTATTCACACCCCAGCCTCTACACTACATTGAAGGTTGAACCCTCACTTTTTTAAATCACAAAACTTTCAAAAAGTATTAATTCTGAAAAATTTTTGAATTTATTAAAATAGAAAACTTGATAAAAGTTAGAAAAAAAAATCTTCACTTTTTTTAAAACAACTCTAGTCCGGCGGACCTCAATTTTTATAAGAATTCTTTCATTATAAATCCAATTTTGATACATTTCATTTTTGATTTTATTCGTTAAAATAACTATTAGAATTATTAGAATAAAAATGCCCGGTCTTTCAGTTCTTCAAACAATTAATAAAAGTGGCTTATTGTAAAAATAATCCCAAGTCAATAATCTCTAAAATATCAAATAATTTTTATTCTTAGAAATCTGAAATAATTCATTTAATTTACCAAGCTAATTTCGTGTTTACAGAAATTATTTTGAGTATTTTATTTTACCAAAATTCTATTTTTGAATCTATTATCAGATTAAAAACTTTTTAAAAATCAATGGCAATTTAAGGATAAATAAAAAAAGCAAAAAGAAACTAATTTTTCAAAGAGAGTCAATCAAAATAATCTTCAAAGCTCAAATAATCAATTACACCTATAATAGCACAACTCTTTAAATATTGATTTTGTTTTAAAATATTTGAAAGATAAGAAGAATTATCAACAAATTAAGAAAAACAAATCAATTGAAAATAAGACAAAATAACTAAATTAGATTTAAAAAAAAATCTACGACTTTACTGATCAACTCATTAAAGAGAAGAAACAACCCAAACATTTCTCTCTTAACAAAAATAACAAATTGTTTCCAAACAGATGTAACTAAAATCAAAATTTTAATCAAAGTTAATTCATTTTTTATTCTTTTTATTTTCGAATTAATCCTTTTTTACAAACCTTATTTTATTCACTTTGAAAACTCTTCTGATTACTAAACTTAAATCAAAACAAATGAGAATTTTTGGTGTGTTTCAATAAGAAACCACAAATTTTTTACCGTACCAAAAATCCAAAAAGTTTTTTCTTTTTTAATCTATTTAAACAAAGAAAGTTAGAAAAAAAATTGAATTTATTCCTGCAAACTTGATCACTCCATAGTGTTCATTTAATCTCTATTATTTTAAGTAAAGAATTCTTTTTCTTTCAATTTTTTTTATAAAAAATCTCCCTCCCTTTTATTTTTTTTTTTTTTTTTTTTATAAAAGCCTAACAAACACTCATGTTGTTTGGATCTTCAATCTCCCAATTTAACCAAATTTATACTTTAACTTTTGTTTCAAAAAACTATTTAATTCATTATTCTTCACAACCACATTTCTCTACTCTGAACACCAAAATAATAAGAAAAATTTTTAATTTATCATTTTTCTTCTCAACAAATTTTTAGTTTCACAAAACAACCAAAAACTTTTCAACCTGAAATGACTCCCAGACTCAAAATTAAAAATAAATTGTTTTTTGATCAAGGATCGATCAACAAACAAAGTATTTCTGTTTTTTAATCCTCAAAATTTTTTTTGGTTTTGTTTTGTTCTACAACAAAACATTTTCAACCAAAAAGTTATTTGAAGGCTCTCTGATATTTTTTTTTATTATTCCAAAAATTCTTCAAAACAGAAAAATAAAAACAGGCAAATGATTTGAAATTTATGAACAACAAAGTGTTTCTAATTTTGTTTTTCTACAATAAAAAAGAAGAAAAAAAAACTACAACTGTTTTACCAAAGTGTGTGCAAAAAATTTTTCAAATTGTTTGCTTAAAAGTGTCAGTCAAACACGTTGAGTACCATTTTCTCAAACTTTTACATTACTCAATTGTTTAAAATACACACAAGCTTTTTTTTCTTCTTTTTTTGGTTTTCGAACAAAAATCATTCGTCAACCAAAAAACACCAATAACAAATATTTTAACACCAAAAAGCAATTTCCAATTATAAACTCTACCGAACATATAAGAAACATTAAATCAAAATGCCCCAATTCAAAAAAGGTCGAAAAAAATCAAAATTATCAAATTATTTTATTTTTAAAAATAGCATAAAGTTGCTTAATAAGCCCAACAAAAAACATAACTTTAATTAGAAAAAAATTGTTATCATTTTATAAAAACCCTATAAATAGAAAAAACAAAAAACTAATTTCATTATTTTTTAATTGTTATCTTTTAAAAATCATTTATTTTTTATTATTTTATTCTGATTATTTCTTTTTATTGTTATGAACAACAGGAACCAAATCAATTTAGAATTACAGGGAGAATTTCTTGAGTTTCTTGAAAATTATCATGGGAATGGGTATGGGTATGATAATGAAAAAGAAAATGAAAATAAACAAATAAAAAAAAACTCAAACGAAAAAGAAAAAAAAATAAAACAAATAAGGAAAAAAAAAAGACAAAACAAACTCAAAGAAGAAGAAAGAGGAAAAGAAAATGAAAAAGAAAAAGAAAAAGAACAAGAACAAGAACAAGAACAAGAACAAGAAAATGTGAACGAAAACAAAAGGAAAAAACTTAAACAAGAATTAAAAATTAAAATCAAAAAAGCACATAACAAACAATGGTCTGATCGTATTTACAACATTTTAACTGCAGACAGCAATTGTAAAAATGATTGCAAGTATTGTTATATGAAGGCAATGAAAAATAGATTTTTCAAAACAGATCTAGAAGACTTTACAATGAAAGTGAATGAAAAGAAAGTGAAGAAGGGATGGAGAAAAAATAAATTAAAACCCAAATTGTTTATGTTTCCATCTTCTCATGACATCTTTGATCAATTTGTTGGTAACTATATTAAAGTTTCTAAAAAGATAATGTTGGCAGGAAATGAGGTATTAATTGTAACAAAGCCTAGCTTGGTATGTATTAAAAAAATTATTAAACAACTATCTTATTTTAAAAAGAAAATATTATTTAGATTTACGATAACATCTGATGATCAAGATATTTTAGATTATTGGGAGCCCAATGCACCTGGGTTTGAAGAAAGACTTAATTGTTTGAAATTATGTTATGAAAATGGCTTTAATACTTCTGTATCAATTGAACCTTATCTAAAATTTCCTAACACTTTAATAAAGAAAATTACCCCTTATATAAATGATTATATTTGGATTGGTTCAATGTCCGGTTTAAATTCAATGAAAGATATCAAAATAGATGAAAAAAAAAGATTAAATAATTTATACCATTTTGAAAATACATTAAAATTAGTTAATGAATTCAAAAATAATAAGAAAATTCTATTTAAGACTTCCGTAATGTCAAAAATTATAAATAATATTTAATTATTTTTTATATATTTAATATTATATATATATATATATATATATATATATATATATATTGGCTACTTGGCGCTTACCCGTATACTTGTTTGCTGACAAAAACATTTGTCTTTGGATTTAAGATAATATTTTTTTTTTTTAATTTTTTAACAAAAATAGATTTTTTTTATTTGGAATATTTTTATTTATTTATGATACTTTAATTTCTTTTTTTAATTTTCTTTTATGATCCTAACTTCATTTAATTATATAAAAAAAAGATAAAGACTTTTTTTTTTGTTATTTAATTGTTAATTTTGATATAATTTTTTTTATTTTGAATGAAAAAAGAATTTACCAAAAGAATTAATATTATTTAAATTTTTTTTGAAAGATTTTGTTAAAGTAAAAAATAAAAAAAATATTTAAAAAATTAAGTATTTTGTAAAAAATATAAAAATGTAATGAAAGGGTTAAATTTATCAGATGAAATTCCCAATTAACAAAAATCTTCAAATTTTTCAGTAATAATATTTATAAAATACGCCAAAATTTTGGAATAAATATACACTCGCACTATCATAAAAAAATTAAACATTAGCGAATTTTTCACTTTTTAATAACTTCACTTATAATAAACATTATTGGTTATTAAAAGATCTTTGATCAAAAAGAATTTTTAAAGATATTTTACAATTAAAGTTGAAAAACATAATTTTTCAGGTTCTATTAAGATTTTCTAAAATTCAAGAGGTAAAAAATTTGAATATTTTCATTTTCACAATTAAGAAGTAAAATTATTATCTATTAATTGGCTTTTTGATTTGATATATATCTTTCAAATGGGAAACCAAATTTTTTCCAGATAATTATTTTTTGATTTAAATTGAAAAAAATGCTTTTTTTTTTTGGTTTTTCGGGGAGGTTTTCTTGAGTTTTCTGTTTATTTGTAAAATTGATAGGTTTTGTAAAGAAACCAGAAAATATCAGTCAAGATTTTCCAGAATTTGAAAGAATTGAGTAAAATCAAATATTTTTCTCCATTAAATCGAATTCTCGGAAAGCTAGGTACTCTACGGCACTTGACGGATATTAGATTTAGTTTTTTTTTTATTTTTGAAATAAACCAAACATCTATTAAAATTTCTGTTTATTTCAAAGATTAAAAAAAATCTCATTATTTTTTTCAGGATTCGAACGAGTTGATTAAAAAAATCTTTTTACTAAATTATTTTAAATTTTGGAAAATTCAAGTATCTAGGTTTTCTTGGGGTTTTATATTTTATTTGTGAAGTGTTCTGGGTTTTTGTGGGGTTTTCTATTTATTTTGGAAAATCTATTGATTTTTGTTAGGTTTTTTTGAGTTTTCTATTTATTTGTAAAGTGTTCTAGGTTTTTTTGAGGTTTTCTATTTTATTCAGAAAATCAATAGATTTTCCAAAGATAATAGAAAACTCAAAAAAACCTAACGAAAATCTATTGATTTTCCAAATAAACAGAAAACACAAGAAAACCTAACTGTAAAAAGGAGGTAATTTTGTTGAAACTTATCTCCTAATAATTAATAATAAAATGTGAGGTGTTTTTGAAAGAACACATAACGAACTTATAATCATCTTTGGTATTATTCATATAACCTGTGATACATATATTCACTTTATCAATTAAAATATATTTATTAAGTTAAAAAAATATTGATTCAATAAATCATGCTAAAATTTAAAATTTTTTTTTTATAAAATTAGTCTTTTTATTGGTAAAACCATTTATGCTTTCCAAATTCAAAATTCACCTTGAAAAGGTTCGAAAAACAAAATTTATCCAATATTGGCGATTCAAAATGTATTTAAATACCCATTTAGTCTACTTCAGGTGCACCAATATATCAAAAAAAATTGGATAAACCTTCTTCCAATTTAAAAAAAAAAAATTATTTTGTAATTTTAATTTGTTTTATTTTCTTCAAGAATTCAAAAATTTTTTGGATCAATAAATGCTAACATTCAAATCCACCAAAAATCCGAAAATTTGCAATATTTTGACTTTCTTTTAATTTAAATTCTATTAAATCATTTTTTTTTTTTGGTTAGGGTATTGCCTTTCAATCCCCACACAATCATTAAATATGTATATTTCTGAACGAGGTAGATTTTTGAAACTTCTTAGATTCATTTTTTTAAAACACCATCATATTATCTTTGCTAGTTTTTATCGTCCTTAAGGATTATTTTTTTTTAAGCAATAACATGAGATCATTCAGGATCTTTTGAAAATGATGTAGTCTTTTTACAGTGCTTTCAAAAAATTGTCAAAGGTTTTAAGAAAACAAATTTCAAAGCCTAACTACAGTCCTGTGCCTTTTTAAGGAACATGAAAAATCAAGAAATAAATAACAAAAAAATCCCATTAAGGCACAAAATCAAAGCGGTCAAAATAAGGCACAATTTTTGTGTGTAAATTTCCAAGATTACTCATAATGTAATATTCTATATATATATATATATATATATATTGTAGAAAGGACTCAAACTAACTCTGTAACTATTCTGTGAAATTATATCTTGAAATTGGGAAAGTGCCTTCAATCAAAAATTTGTGCCTTAAAGTGAACAAAATTTTGTGCCTTATATGTTGATTTTTCCTGTGCATTAAAATGGTACAGGACTGTACACAATTTTGGAATTCTTTTTAAATCTACCTAATTAAAAAAAGTTGGTGGGTATGTCAAAATTTTAAAAAATGAAGAAAAATTAAAAAGATAATTTGAAAAGAGAAGAAAGTAAACTAAAGAGTATGGTAGTAATAATTATAAAATTTATTTCTTTTTGTAAAACAAAGATCAATGAAGATATTTTTTTTCAACAAATTTGGGAGTTTTCAGAGCCTGGGTAATGAAGTTTACTTGTTGGTAAGGAAGTGAAAATAAAAGAAGGAAAGATCAAAAGAAGAAAAAAAACATTCAAAAAAAGAAAAGAAAAATAAAGAATAAAAAAAACCAAAAAGAGAAAAAAAAAGAGAAAAAAAAAGTTTTTTCCAATTTATAGCCATTTAATTAAATTGTGTTTGATTGGTTTTTTTGAAGGTTGGTAAGTGTCTTTAGAATAGCCAACAGAAACTGCAATAACAAACTCTTCATTTTTTTCTGTTTTAATTTCCTTTTCAACAAGGTTTGGGGTATGTTTAACCAGTCCAATAGGTATGGTGTCTACACCTATGGAGTCGAAGCCATTGAGGATATTTACTACAAATGAACCGACGTCAAAGTCACCATAAGCGTCTAACGCTGTTTTAGTGTTCTTATATACATACAAGACAGTTGGTGCGTCATAGAAAATTGGTTCAGAGACATCATATTCTTCTTTTCTTTTTTCAAGGATGGGAAATTGAGATTTGATCACCTCAAAGCAGCTTTTGCCTAACCTCCTGTTAGATTCTTTATTGCTGTTCACCTTAACTTTCCATGGCTGCGTGTTCATTGCTGAGGGTGTGTTTAAGGCTGCTTCAAGAACTTCATTAATAACTTCCTTAGGAACAGTTCGATCAGGATCGAATCCTCTGCAACTTCTTCTTGTTTTAATTGTTTCAAGAGCAGTTTTTATGAAGGTTCTATTCAGAAAGTTAAAGTTTTTTGTCGTTAATTTGCTTGTTAAAGAGAACATTTTGATAAGTGAAAAAAAATGATAATTGAGCATTAATTTTTCCCCTTTTTGAAATAAATTGTTTTGAATTCTAAGTTTGGAAATCAAAATACTTTGAATAAGATCATCTTTCTGTTAATTTAAAAATAAAAAGATTAAAATTTTCCTTCAGCTTTCCAAAAAATTCACATTCCAAGAATTAAAATCGTTCATCAAAAGTTCCAAATTCTAAAAAGGAAAGTAATAATTTAAGCTTGATTTTAAGTATAAAAAATTTGAAATTTTAAAATAATTTTATTATCTTTTTGTGGAAATCTAAATGAAAATTTTGTTAGAATTATATTGCCACAAATAGTAGTTTTTTCAGACAAAACCCACTTATCAATTTTTGAAAAAAGAAAAATTCTCTTTGCAATTTCAAGATTAATATTTCTTTAAAATCTGAAGACTATTTTTTTTGTACTTTAAGTAAAAGGAGTGTCAAATATTTTCAGCTTTAAGAACGTCCTAATACTGGTTTTTGAAGAATAAATTGAACCTAAGTTTTGTTTCCTTTTCCTTATCCTTTTTTCTTTTTTAAAAAGTGATTTTCCAAGTTTGGATTTCGTATTTTGTGATCGTTACTTATTTGTTTATTAATTTTTTTTTATCATAAAATTAAGAATGTTATTTGCTTTTAATTATTAATAAATCAATGTTTGAGTTTTTAATTACTATTAATGTAAAAAAATTTCTAATTGGAAAAATTAAAAAAAAAATCTTTAAAGAAAATGTAAAAATTAATGATTATTATTTTTTATCCCAATATCAAAAAAAAAATACAATAACATAACTATTTTATCTTTGAACTATTTCGATTTTTTATTATATTCCAAATCCGGATTAAAGACAAATAAGAAAATAAATATATTAGTAAATCAATATCCTTTTAAATCTTTTATTTGAAACTGGATGAAATTTAGGCAAACCCAGGGTGCCACGGGACATAAACCTTGATTAAAAATTTTTAACACACCAAAATTCTATTTGTGAAAAAAAAAAAACTTATTTAATCAATTCAAGAAGAAATACCAAATTAGAATCATTGGCTAATTGAAATGTTAATACTTTTTTATAAATTACAATACTCACAAAATAATAAATACATAATTATCAATACAAATAAATCATGGGTGTGTTTTAAATTTTGGAGAGAGCAAAACAAAAAAATACATTGGTAAATTTATTGAAATACTATTAGGAATGTTGATCGATCAAATGGTTAGATACTATCAACTAATTTTATTTGAGTTCTTCTATTTGAAACAACTCAACTTTAATTTAATATCAATAGATTGAAAAAATTTTGATCAAACGAAACAAATTAGGTAATTCAAAAATGAAATGAAAACAAAACTAAAAGATGAAAAAATGGTTTTCATATTTAAGAAAAAACAAAATTATTGCCAATTTGAATAAAATTCTATTATTGCGATTGATAAGAACGTATCAGTTGTGTGGGAAAATTTGAATTATAGTTTATATATAAACTATTTTTCAGTCAAAGGGACCCAGTTGTAATGGGTGGAATACATGTGCTTAAAGGGTTTACATAGATATTAGTAGAAAAATTTTATTTTGGAAATTTTCAAAATTAAAATCATTTTTTCACATTTTTCTGTTTTTTTATTTTTTTTTTCAAAGCTAATTCAGTTGCAAAATTTTTTTTTATTACAAGATCAACAGTCACTTGGTAAAAATGTGTTATTCTAAGGTTATTGAAACCATGGGAAGATTGTTGAGAAATCATATTGATTTCTATTGCAATTCTCTTCGATCTTTGATCTTGATATTTGTTTAATAAATGTGAAAATTTTTCACTTCATTTTCATTTTTTTTTCAAATAGAGACCACAAATACCAACAAACTTCGTTTGGGGGTTTAATTTCTAAAAGAAAAGTATGGGAAATGAAGTGAAAAATGTTTCATATTTATTATTCAAATACCAGTAGAAGTTCAAAACGAACATTGTTGTTTTTCTCAATGAGGAACTAAGAATTTGAGTTTTTCAATTTTTCAAAAATTTTTTTTTAATTAGTTTTCTTTCAGGCCGATATCAAAAATTCTTTGATTTTTCATTATTCTTTTTATTTCTTATTTGTTCTTCAAAAGGTCAATTATATAAAGTAATTGATATTTGAAAAAAATCTTGGGCCACTTTGACTGAAACAGATTTTATAATAATATATTGTAATATATGTATATATCATTCAAATTACAAAACCTATAAATACTTATTTTTAAGAAAATAGTTTAAAAAATAAAGATAAAAATAGTCTAATTTCTCTAATTTACTATTAAGATTTTGTTTCAAAATAAAGTATTTATTATTGAAGACATTCTACTTGACAATATTGATAAAAGAGAAATCAAATCAATCAAACTTTGAATCATTGACACTTAAAGGTTTTTTCCAAAGCTTGAATTCTTATTATTAGCAAAAAAATATGGTATTTAACTCAGTTTTACTAATACTAAACAAATTATTTTTTTCAATTGTACAATAAAAAGTCACACTTTTTTGACATGTTTGGATTTTTTTTACAATTAAAAAGTTATCAAGTAAATTAAAAATTTGAAGTTAAAATAAAATCTATATTTCGTAGGTTCAATAAATTGGTTGATTCTATTACAAGATATTATTCTTTCAGAAAATAGTGTTCTTAAACAACAAAAACCAAAAAATACATCGGTAAAAATTTTCACTTCACTTCCCTTTTCCTAATGAAAATAGAAATCCCTAATTATAGATTTTAACAACTGATTTGGAAATTCAACCAGTCAAAGAAAAAACTTTACTGTTGTGGAAAAAAAGTGAAACTGGAAAAAAAGTGAAACAAGGTTTTTAATTGGGAACATTACTGAAAATGAAAAGTAAAATCAATAAAAAGAAGAAACCAATTAACCTCAAATAATAATCCAGTTTATAATTTTCAATCAACCCAACAAATACTATTTAAATCTACTTGATTTATCGAAATTGTGTGTGTGGTTTTTTGAGATCTCAAAAATAGTCAATTTTTTGAACAAATTTTTAATAATTGATCAATCAAAGAAAAACCCATACCTAATAATAGTATTAAAAAAACTGTTATTGTGGCGAATACTTCATTTTGTCTTTATTTATTTATTTATTCTTTTTTTCATTGATCTTACTTTGAATTTTCAGTAATGTTCCCAATTAAAAACCGTGTTTCACTTTTTTTCCAGTTTCACTTTTTTTCCACAACTGTAAAGTGAAAAGTTTTTTCCCTATATAAAACAAATATCATTATAAAATTGTCTCTAAAGTTCATATCTGAAGAAAATAGAACCATTATTTTATGAATCTATAAATCAAGTAATTTCATTAATGTATTTTTTTAAAACAATCTGCAATCAGATGAAGAAAAAATTACAATAAATTTCATTTTTTTGATCAATTAAAATTATTTGTAAAAATTCTAATAAGTTCGCGTTTTGGTTAATAAATGTAGAAATTATTGAATAACCATTAATTTTTCTGAAAGGAACTCTGATTAAATATTCTAAATTTATCAATTTTAACCCTTTTTAGAATTAGAAATTGCAAAAAATCATTAGTTAAACACTAACAAGAGAAACTGATTAAAAATGGAAATTTTAGTTTTTTTTTGAAAATTTCAGGATTTTAGGTTTGACAGTGATCAAAAAAATTTATCTTTTGGGGATTTCAAATTTCCCTGTTTAATCTATGAGTGAAAAAGTTCTTTTAGTCTTGTTTCAGAAATAACTTATTACCCATTTAAATCATCTTTTTTTAAAATTTACCAGTAATCTCATTTTTTCTATTGAAATAAATCGGGAAATTGATTTTGATCAAGTCTGATTCTTTCAAATAGAAAAGGATTCTATATCAATTATTTATTTGCTAATTCGAGTTAATTTGAATTTGAGTTCATTTTTGGATATTAACTCTTTAATAACTTAATTAAAGAAGTTTTGAAACAAAGCTCAAAATCCAAATTTGACAAAAAAAATTTATAGTCAAGATACAAAACTTTATTCAAAAATCATTTTTCGAGGAATTAAAAAAATGATCCTTTCAAATTATTTCGGTATGAATAAGTTTTTAAGAATTAAAGACAATTTTACAATTAAAATTCTTACAGGTTTTGAAAAAATGTCAAAACACACCTGTCTAATCAGTTGTCAAAAGATCAACTTGTTCTTACAAGAAAAAACTTAATGAAATTCCTCAATATCAAATGATTTTGACAGTTTCCTCATTTACCCATAATTACTATTCACAACAGGTTTTTGTTTTTTCCAATCTAGTGGTTGGTTCGACTAACAAAAACATTTTTTTCTTTTTCAAATTAACTTTACAAAAACAATACTTTTTATACTAGCTTTGACGATCAACAATTTATCAAGATATGTTATTTGAAGAATTAAAAAGAAAGTCAAGAGACAAACCAAAAGCACAGGCAAAACTTGGCTTTTTCTATTTTGAGGGTATTGAAGTCAAACAGGATCTAAAAAAGGCTGTTCGACTATTCATGTTGTCGACAAAAAATGGACATTCCATGGGTTACTTTTGGCTAGGCGAATGCTACTATCTTGGCAAAGGGGTTAACCAAAGCTACAATAAGGCCTTTTTTTATTTCAAACAGGCTTGTAAAGAAAAAAATGGAAGAGGTATTATTTTTGATTCAAATCCTAAACTGTTTTTCTTTTTGATCTAAAAAACAAAAAATCAAGATCTTTTCTTAATTTTATAAACTGTTTCTCTCTGATCTAACACCCAAGTGACTTTTAATTCAAATTGAAAATCTCGAGTCACCTAATCAATTAATTTTTCTTTGACAAAACGATCTATTGTTCTTTGAGTTTTAAAAGGTTAAAAAATTCGTTTCTTTTTCTTCAACAGTTTGATCAATTTTTAAAGAAAACTATTTGTATTCATGTTAATTTCAGATGGTTCCCCTTTAAAATCGCTTTCAATTGTCTTTTGTTTTCATTGTTCATCTTCTTAATATTGTCAGATAAAAACAACGAAAAAGGAAGAAATATTTTTTTCTCTTTTTGAAATATAATAAGGTGCTGGCACAATAAAAGGACTTTAGAGGGGTTGAGTCACAAAATAAGATCATAGACAATTTATCCACTTTGGTTAAACATTTTTTCTTTCATTGTTTAACTTTTTGTGAAACGGAAGTAAAAATTTAATCTCTTTACAGTTTTTTTGAAAAAGTGATCAAAAATGTTTTTAAAATGTCTTGGTAATAGTTTAGTCCAAGTTGATCAGAACTTTTTTGTCACAATTTTGTAAAAGTTTCTGGACCAATTTTAAGTGATAACATTTTGAAATAAATAAAAGTCACAATCAAATACCAAATTGAAGCATAAAAATTTCAATTCTACGAACATAAATTATGTAATAAAAATTTTTGTTCAAAAAATGTGGTTAAGGGGATAAGTTCAAAACAAATTCTTAGGACGCATTTGGAATACTACTCTTTCGTTTTGATAAAGGTTAGTACGATCTTTTATTCAAAGACTCAAATAATCTTTTTGTTTGTAAGAAATAGAGTTTTAATCAATTTTTTTATTTTTTTTTTTTCTATTGTAAATACTCACAAATAACAAAATGATAATGAAGAGTATTATTGATTGTTGGTGAATGTTTGAATTTGATCAAGTTATTCGTACAGAAGTGCTCTTAACCAATTGAAATGAAAAACTAATTAGATAAATATCTTCTTCAATGTGCTTTTTAAGGACTTGATAAATGAGGTTTTAAAGTAGAACAAAAAATAATAACCAAAAAAACTACCATTTTTTCTCAAAAAATAATTTTTTAATTTTTTTTTTTACATAAAAGAGTGTGTACGAAAAGTTCACCTATTTACCTGTTAGGTTTTTTCTGAAAATAAAAAAAAAACTCAGTTACTTTTTTTAGAATTTAAAAGAACTTAGTAAAATCCTTTTCTTTTTGCCATGTTTTTTCTAAAGCCTCAAAAGCTAGGAATTCTACAGCATTTGGCTTCAATCCAGAAAAGCAAGGATTTACACTAATCCCTCAATTTAATTAGAGTCATTATTGAATAAAGTGGGTGTTATCTAATTCACCCAAGAATTGGATTCGTTCCTTAAATCGAGGGGGGTTGCGTTCCCATTCCTATCCAGATTCGATTTTTAATATTCAAAAAAATTTAAATTGGCCAGATGCTTTCTTCAAAGAATTTGCTGTTCTATGAAACCAAAGACCTTATTTTTTATTAGAATTCCACCTTGGGGTTTTGGTGAATTTTTGAGATATTGATAAACAATCAGAATAATATGTATAAGAGAAATATGACCACCAGATCATGAAATGGAAGTTGTAATATTACTACTGGTCAATAATCACTACACTAAAAAAAAAAAAAAAAATGTATTTTGAACTTATTGATAAAAGATTGTAAACACATAAACAAATAGATAAGAAAGAATTTGGCAATGCGTCTGAAGAATACATTTGGAATGCATCCACTTAAACATATTTATTGAATAATTATTTTTATTACATAATTTATGTTCCTGGAATTGAAATTTTTATGCTTGAATTTGGAATATGATTGTGCCCTAAATTTAATTCACGGGTTTGTCTCGAAAAAGTTACACTGATGGTAGTACATAAATAATATGAAATTAAACAAAAATAAAGCAATAAATTTTGAGTAAAAAAGATGGAAACTAAAAAATTCCAAAACAATTACAGTTGTAAAAAGTTAATAAAAAATAATTGTGCTATTCACTTAATTATTTTAAGCTCTAATTGGTCATTTTTTTTTTTTTTGGAACTACTCATCCCATGAAAAAAATCAAAAATTTTCTTGCTTCTTGACACATGCCTGCAAAATTAAAATTTTCTAAAAAAAATGAAAAATTATATAATGGGGAATAGAAAAATTTAAAATTACAAAATACAAAAATTTAATTAATTTTATACAAAACTTAATAATAAATCGTTCTGGATGTCGAACGGCTAAGAATTTCTTAAAAACTATTTAGAATAATAATAATTTCAAAAAACAGTTATGTCATGAAGTGCAGTAAAGTACAGTGGGGTGTAGTCAAGAGGCTAGCTTTTTTTTAAATTAGGATAATAAAAGAAAATTTAAGAAATTTATTTTTAGTTTCAAAAATTAACAAAAATACGCCGTTACTTTCCCAGAATTCAAACAAATAGAGAAAAATCAATGGTTTTACTTTCTTCCTTTTAAATATTGAAAAACTCAATGGTAGTTTTCTTGAGGTTTTCTGTTTTATTTATTAAGTGTTCTAGGTTTTCTTGGGGTTCTCTGTATTATCTATAAAAACTATTGATTTTCGTTAGGTTTTTTTGAGTTTTCTATTTATTTAGAAAATTTTTATAAATTTTTGGTTTATTTCAAAAACTCAAAAAAACCTAACGAAAATCTATTGATTTTCTAATCAAAAAAAAAAAAAGAAAGAAAAATCAAGTTAAGTTAACTAATTTTTTTTTCCAAAATCAAGAAATAAAAACAAAATTTGTTGAATTTTTTTTTAATTTCTAAAATTCTTAAAAAACATTCTGGCTCTAAATGTTAATTAATTTCCTCCACCCCCCAAAAAAAAAAAAATAATAATAAGGTTTACAGATTTTATTGTTTTTAAAATCCAAATTTATTTTGTATCATTACCCAAGATTACAAGATTAAGATCTATAAGATTATCAAAACACTCCCCTTGTATTACCAAAGTATACAATAAGAAAAACAAAAATAAATATCTGGTATTCAAAATTAATGTAAATTGATAATTAACTTACCAACATAATCACAAAAAAAATAGCTCTTGGAAGACTTGGAGATTGTTACTTTTATGGATATGGGGTTGAGAAAAATATTCTCAGATCATTAAATTATTACTTACTCTCGTCTGAGTGTGCGGTATCCAATTCTGACAATAGGTTATCTACATGTTTTAAAACTACAAACCACACAAGCACAAATAAGAACAAAAACGATCCAAATAGAAATTTAGTGAATAAAAAAAAGCATCAACAGAAACAAAAACCAACAAAATTAAGTATCCAATATCGAAAGACGATTTTTGAGTTAAAAAAAAGAGCAAATAGCAAAAACGATGCTCAGGCGCAACTTTTATTGGGAATTTTCTATAAAAATGGTAATGGGGTTGGGAAGGATTTAAATTTGGCATTTGAATATTTCAAAAAGTCATCGAAGCAGGGCAATCCGATTGCTCAAAGGAAATTAGCACTCAGATATTTAAAAGACAAAAACAGAAAGAACATTGAGAAGTCCTTCCATTGGAACAAATTGTCTGCTGACAATAACAATTCAGGCGCACTCAACAATTTAGGGATTCGGTATTTAAACGGGATCGGGATGAAAACAAATTTGGAAAAGGGGATTGAAAATTTCAAAAGATCGATCAAATTAAAAAATTCGAATGCGTACAATTCTCTCGGGATATGCTATTTAAATGGTGACGGGGTTCCACGCGATAACCAAATAGCATACAAACTGTTTTTCAAATCACATTATTTGGGATCTTCGAATGGCACGGTTTCCTTAGGATCCATTTTTGAAAGACTACTTGATGGATTCGTTATTGACAATACAAAGGCATTTAATTACTATTGGAAGGCCTCAGAAAATAACAACGATGAAGGGCAGTATTCCCTCGCTTTCTGTTATTTGCAAGGGATTGGCACGATCGTTGATGAAAGAAAGGCGTTCGAGTTATTCAAAAAATCTGCCAAAAACGGCAATATATCCTCAAAGAATAGTTCGGCGGTATGCTACGAAAAGGGGAGGGGTTGCAAAAAGAATTTAAAAAAGGCGTTCAAACTTTATAAAGAAGCGGCCCAAAAGGACGAGCCCAATGCAATTTACAATTTAGGTATCTGCTACTTGAAAGAAAAGGGATGTAAGAAAAATGTAGGTAAGGCTTATGACTTTTTTCGAAAATCACTCCAATACGATCACTTTGAAGAAATTACAATCATTAAAAATTTAAATAAACTCATGTTTCTATTGAAACACAACGCGCCACTCGAAGAAATTAAATCTGTTTTTTTTCAGGACGACCAAATATATTTTCAAAAAAAAAAAAGCCATTTCACAGTTCTCCATATGGTCTGCAATAAAAAGCATTGTAACCAAATGCAAAGAATTGAATATATCAAACTGCTAATTGACATTGGATACAATTACTTAATTCCTGATCGAAATAATCGAATGGCATTTGATTATTTAGCCAAAGAAAATGAAAAACAAAAATGGTTCTATTACACCTCAATTATTGACGACTTTATAAATCTTTTCCAAAGAGAAGAATTGACAGATATGGTTATTAATAATAAGCCCATTCATCGAATTTGGGTTGAGCACAGATTAGGTATGAAAATTAATAACACAGTGGTACAGGTATTGGAATCGTTCCCCAGGCCTCAAATGCTTTCCTTTTTGAAATGGGTTTATTCCGGTGTTGTGGAGAAAAATTATAATTACATTTTCGCAGTAGCTAAAGTTTTAAATATCAGCAGCGAAACATTCATATCAAAATCTGGAAGGTTAGGAATTATTAAAGATTTGAAATCGTTGATGGACAATAATACCTCATATGATTTTTTTTATATAGTAAATAAAAAGGAAATCAAATCACACAAGTTCCTTTTACAAGCTAGATCAGATCTTTTTAGAAGTATGTTTTTAATTATGAAAAACTTTTCAAATAGAGTAAAGGATTATTCAAAAAAAAATTACCACACACTAAGCTTGTTATTTAATTTCTTATATACAGACCAATTAGATCTTGAGTTTATCAAGAAAACTAATATTAATAAAAAAATAATTAACGAACTTGAAGACGTCACAGAATATTATCAATTAAATCGAAATTCGAATTTGATTTTTTATTTGCACAAATTAATTTAAGATTTCTATTTTATTTTTTTATTTTATTTTTTCTTTTTTCAAATATTTCCGGTCTTATTTATAAATTTGTCATCATTTTTTTGCAAAAATGTATAATAAAAATAAACATTTATTTTTTTAATTTTTTTTTTTTAATGTATTTTAAAAAATTGTAATTTATTTTCAGAGAAAAGCTACAAAAAAAAAAAAAAAAATTTACAATTGTGTATCTAACTTTTCTATTGGTTTGTTAGAACTGTTTTTATTTATATTTTTTTTATAATTGTAATTGTCTTATTTTTTGAAATTTTAATATAAATTTTTTGACTACTTCATTTATATCCGTTTAATACCCTCGTGTTTACTTATAATATGGTTGTAATTGTAGGTGATCATAAATGTTTTCTATTACTCAAATATCTCCAAAAAATCTATTCTAAATATTATTGTGACATTAAAAAAATTTTTTTTCTGATACTAGTTGAATAATCAATATATGTTCAATGTATGTGAAAAGATTTTGTTTAAAAATAATTTCGTGTTTGATTATTTTATTACATTTATAAACAATTTGAATTTTTTAGCAACTAATCTGTGTAAATATGACAATTTTACAAAAGATATTTGACAACTTTTGAATCTGAATATTGATGATTCAATCTTTAAATTTTTCTCAAAAAGCAGATTGTTTTTGAAATTATTAATTTTTTACGAATACTGTTAATTATAAAATAAAAATAAAAAATTTTCAGTCATATTTCAAAAAAAAAAAAGACAAGAATTAAAACAAATCATCAAAGTCCCAATTCCCAAATTTAAATTAATAATTTAAACTGGTTTTATTGATTAAAAATTTGAAATTTTTTAGATTTATATAATATAATTCTGGAAAGCTGAATGAAAATTTTTTCTTTTTATAATGCAACATATAGTAAGAATAATTCATTGGTAAGTTATAAAAAAAATAAAGTTTGGGGATTATTGATTGAAATTTTTATTTTGCTATTTATTTATTGTGAGAAAGGAGTAATCAAAGAAAATTTACTAAATAAAAAAGGGAAAAAGAACAATAATCAAAGTATAAATATCTATAGAAAAAAATTAATATCATTTACATGGCCAAATGAATAAATATTCACTTTTGTTAGGTTTTCTTGAGTTTTGGAAATTTTAAAAAAGCTAGGCACTTGACTAAAGATACCCATAATTTATAATATAATGATCATTTTTAATTGACGAGACAAAAAAATGTGACCATTTTACTGTTCGTTTTTTTTTAGAGGTATTTGGATCATGGCACCAGTAATCTAGATTACATTAAATAACAACTAACTTTAATCTTTGACTTCTCCTGAGTAGTCACTAATCCCTTAAAGTAAATTATTCTCATAATTATCAGTTTTTTTTTTTTAATTTGGATACGAATTCAAATGTGAATTAAAACTTTTTGATAAGTATACTACTATGAATGAATTCTAAATGGGATAGAAATTTCACTTCCATACACATATTTTCTTTTCCAAATAGAGTTTTTCAAGAAGTGGATTTTATTTTGTTTATCTATTTGAAAAAGGAAATTAAAAAATGAAATGAATGTTTTTCCTATTTAGTTTCCAAATACAAGTAATTCAAATTTTATCTCAAAAGTTGAATAAAGAAATCTCAGGAAAATATTATTGTTCCTTGTTTTTGGAAAGATTGTTTCTTTTTTTTCGATATTAAAAAGACAAATAGTTTGCGAATTTGAAAAAAATGTTCTGTATTCATTGAAAAATCACAGTTTTAATTCTCATTTTAATCACACAAGGTTTACAATCCCTGAAATTTGAAAAAAAAAATATCTTGTGTAGGGTGTAGTAAGTAGTAGATTTAATTCTTAGCTGATCGATCTTGTACTTGTTATTGATTTTAATAGTGGTTCAAAATGGCAATTTTTGAAAATTTATTTTTTTTTTTTTTAATTCCAAAATCCGAATTGAAGACTGTAAGATTAATTGGATCAAACATAAGTTATAAAAAAATGTGGTTTGAAGGTTTTTGATTGAAATTTTTAATTAAGTTTGGTTTTATTTCGAGATTACTAAAAAAAAAAATTTTTTTCATTTGGTTAATTGACAAAAAAGTAAATGAAGATTCTGTTCTACAACCCAAAATTCAAAAGTAATTCTTGAACACCTATTAATCTATTAATCTTAGAATCCTCTTTTTGGATTTCGGAAAAAAAAAAAATAAATTGTCAAAAATTGCCATTTTGAACCACTTTTAAAATCCATAACAAGTACAAGATCGATCAGCTAAGAATCAAATCGACAACTCACTACAAATAACTCAAGATAATCATTTTTCAAATTTCAGGGATTGTAAACCTTAAGTAACAAGTAACTCTTATTTATTTTTTTTCCCAAAAGTAATTGAGTAATTATTTACATAAGGATACAATTAAACCCGAAATACAACTTCATTTGTCAACTTTAGAGAAATGAATAAACATTTTTATGAGATTTCATTTCTACCAATGAAATTTTCAGTCAAAAGATCTCATCCTTTTTTTTTGGATTTTTTTGGATTCTAAATTAGAAAAAAAAAAATTTGCAAAAAAATTTATTTTTGAAGAAATATCACTTTTAGTAATTTCAGAGAGGCTTTATTAACAATTAACCATTGAAACTTTAATCTTATTTTAAAAATAAAATAAATTTAAATCAAATATTTTCTCCTTGAAGATCTAAAAAAATTGATCATTTATTTTATTCACAAATATTTATTGAATTTCTTGAAGTTTAAAAGACTTGTCAATATATTTTTTACAAGTTTTAAATAATTATAGTATTTTTTTTGAAATTAAAAAATAGATTTTTTAAAAATAGTTATTATAGAACTTAGTAGTTTTATTTCGAAAGTGTATTTTTGTTCACTTCCTTCACTGGCAATAAGATTTCAATCTCTTTCAAAGAAAATATTTTTTTTTAAATAAATTTAGAAATATGGTGAATTTTGAACTTTTAAAAAAGGGAAAAATGGGATGAAATGTTTAAAAACAATAATTCATTTCTGAAAATTTGTATTAAAAGTAAGTTTGGCTTTGTAACAATCAGATATTTACTTAGTTTTTTTAATTTCAAGATACGGTAAAATTTTTTTTAGTTTTGCTATTAAATTTACTTGAAGATTTTTTTTATTGTACTATTCCCTTAAATCAAAACTTCATAATTGTTCATTGTTTAAAATGGAACCGATCTAAACCCATAATTAATGTAAGTGTCACGAATATTTCAAATCATTTTTTTTATTATCAACAAATAGACTGTTAAATAATGGGTAAATTAGCTAGAGTAAAATTTTTCTTGCTTCTTTTTTCAGCCACACCAAAAAGTTCTTTTAATAACAAACCAACCCTAAGAGTTTTCAATTCTAAACTGTGTATTCGTTGTATTTTCGATCTTTCTTCTTAATTTCTTTCTTATTTTTTCAAACAAAACAAAATTAACCAAAAGAAAGCACAAAAAAGAAGAGAAACAGCCAACAAAATTAGAAAGAGAAGACTAAAGCACAAACAAAAAAAGGTTGAATTAAAAAAAAAAACAGGAAAAGTCACTTTTACAATTGATTGTACCAAACCTGTTGAAGATGGCATTATGGATGCTGCTCAATTTGTAAATATTTTTTTTTTTTATTTCTTTCTTTCTTTCTTTCTTCTTAAAGATCTTCAAATTTTAGTTCTTGAACTCAAGTCTTCTTCCTAGTTCAGCCCAAGATCGAAATTCAAAAACTCAAAACTAAAATTGTGAATTCAAAACCAAACAACCCTTTTGCATTCAAAAATTGATAATTAAAAAACTAATTACTTTTTTTTTTTTTTTTTTTTTATTTTGGAAACTTTTGCTTTTTTCTTTTTTTTTTTTTTTTCTTTACTTTTTTGTTCTTTGTGTCTTCAACAAATACAGGAAAACTTTTTAAATGACAAAATCAAAGTTGGAGGAAGAGCCGGTATGTTAGGAGACAAAGTCAAAATCACTCGTGAAAATGCCAAGATCCATATCACCGTTGTTCAACCATTTTCCAAAAGATATTTAAAATACCTCACCAAGAAATATTTAAAAGCAAACCAAATCAGAGACTACTTAAGACCTGTTGCAGACTCAAAAGAATCCTATGAACTTAGGTACTTTAACATTCATGGTGATGATGACAATGAAGAATCTGGATCAGAATCTGACGAAAGTGAATCTGATGAATCCGAAGAAGACGAAGAAAACTAATTTTAATGAGAGAATTTGAATTCAATAAACCACCAAAATGCAAACAAAGAAATAATAACACATCTGAAAATAACAGAATAACAATTTTGTTTCCAAGAGAAAAACCATTAAAACAATAAACAAAAATACACAAAATTAAAAATTTTTTTTTTCTTATCAAAATTTATGAATTAATAAATAATTTAAGGTAGTAGTGGTTCGAGATTTTTTGAAAAAAAAAAAAAAAAACGAGCTTTTTAGACATTATTTCTGCGTGACAGAACCAAGTAAGCCTTCATTTTAAAAAACTTTTTTCATTTCGATTTGAAGGAGAATATCAGAGTAAATGATGATCTCTCTGGGGTGAATTTTACTTTTTTCATTTTTATTTTAATTCAGAATATGGATCCACAAGACTAATGACATTCAAAAATATTCAGAATATGTCAAATGAACAGAACAAAATTAACACCAAACAGTAAAAAATGTGCATAATTATTTCAGTTATTTTTTGAATAAACTAAACAATTCTTATTCAGGATAATATTTGACAAAAAGATTGAAATTTAAAACTGGTAAATTCAAAAAACCTCCAAATTTATTCGTTTAAAGTCCCTTTTGTGTATACTTTTACTTCACTTTGAATAAAGGGGAAGAAATAATTTTATTCGTATCAATCTCAAAGAAACGATGAAATTAAGTTGATTTTCGAAATCTTTACTGAAATGAAATGGCCTGTCAGTTACGTTGTTGAATTTAAAAAAAGGCAAATCAAAAATTTTGTGTGAACATTTTTTTGAATTTATCAGTAAAAACTCAAAATTGAAAACAATAAAGAAACATAAAGAGGGCATAAAATAAACCCCATTTAACTCAAAGCGTTCCAACTGAAATTGAAAAATTCACTTTTTTTTTTTTAAAGAACCAACCAAACTTGGATTGTTTAGAAAGAAGAGAAATAATAAACTTCGATTTTGGGCTGATATTCATAAAAGGTATACTTTAACAACCCATAAATTTTAAAGATAAAAACTAAAAATGTTAAAAAAAAAATTTTGGCCACTTTTATTGGAATGTCTCGTGTCAGATTTCTCAATTTCTTTTAGAAAATTAAAATTGTTTACATCAAGATTTTTTAATTATAAGTGTATTCTGAATTTTTAAAGAAATTACAAAACCTCTATTTTCTTAAGGTTAATTCGGAGTTTTAAACATTTTTTTTTCATAATAACTGTTTTAAAAAAAAAAGAAAAAAAAAGAAAGAAAAGTTTTTTAAATTCGAAAAAATGATCAGATTTACAAATCGAAAATTTATTTTGAGAAGAATGATGAATTAAATCCAGAGAATATGTTCTATTTATTCATTAAAACTGAGCCTTTAACTGAAAAACAGTTGATTTTTTTACCCACTTTTAAATTTTTTTTCAATAATTGTCTTTTACAAAATATATTTTGATAAATATATTAATATGTTTTATCTTAATTTTGAAATCTTGGAAATTTTTTTTGATACTAGAGTAAAGAGTAATATTAGAACAGATTCAATTAACACATCAATTTTTTGAAATTTTTGCTATTAATTTTTTTTTTAGAAAAAAAAAAAATTTTCTTTTTTAACAAGTTAAATTGTATTAATTTTTTTTTTGCTGCAGCTTGGTTAAAATTGAAAAATTGAAATTTTCTATAAGCAATAAAAAAAATTTTATAAAAAAATGGTAAAAAATACATAATTTTTTAAACTTATTCACTTGTTTATTTAAAATTTTCTCAAATCATCAATGATTTTATCTTCAAAAGTGATTTGAAATAATAAGACTCTTCAATACTTAAAAAATAATATTACATTGTAACATGAATCCAAAAAAATACAATTTTTTTTTTTTTGAAATATAGATTTTTTCTCTTGTTATGAGTATTCTGAAAAACTGTAATGTTCAAATCTTTTTAAAAAAATTCACATTAGGCAAGAAAAATTTTGCTTCTGATTCGACCAGACTTTTGGTAAGATTTTTTTTACCGTTTGCTAAAAAAAGTGAAATAAGAAAAAAAGTCCAACACGATTTTTAATTGGAAACCTAAATAGAATCTGAAAATGAAAAGTAAGATCAATTAAATAACTAAAAAAAAAAAAAAAATGTTGGATTTAATACAATAACAGTCTATTTAATTCTGATCTTTTGATTTGGGTTGTACTTTGATGATAAGTAATTAAAAATTTGTTGAAAAATGTGACAATTTTTGAGATCTCCAAAATCACTACTACAATTTTGAAAATAAAGGAGATCTAAAGAGTATTTGTTGATTCGATTGAAAATAATATAATGTATGATTATTTGAAATCCATGTATTGTTTCTTCTTTGAAGTTAATTTGTTTTTACTATTAATGGATTTTACATTTAGTTTTCAGGTTCTTTTAAGGTTCCCAATTAAAAGCTGTTTTGAACGTTTTTTACTGTTTCACTTTTTTTCCCAAATGGTTAAAACTTTTTTAAAATCAATTCATTTAAAAATTAGCACTTCGGGGATTAGCGACTACCAAAGAGAAGTCTCAGATTAAAGTATGCTGTTATTTAGTGTAAATAAAATTAGTGTTACATGATTTAAAAGTCTCTAAAAAATCGATTAATTAAGTAGTAATCTTTTTTGATCTCATGAAATAAAAATAATCATGTATTAGTAAAAACCCGAGAATTTTTGAATAAAATCTAAATTCTGCCACAAAATTTAAAGGTTGAGTCATCAATTTTCTGACTTCAAAATTGTAAAATATCTTTCTTAAATTTGTAGCGAAATATCAATTGGTTACTAAAAAATTCAATTTTTTTAAAAAAATTAAAATAAATAACCAATAGATTTTTTGACAAATTATTTCTGAAATATCGAAAAGATATTGAGGTTACAATTAGCTTTCGAAAAAGGGAAACAAAATTAATCATACTTTGTATTTTTATGTTGATAATTATTGAGTTAATCTTTGAAATTAAAAATATAGTAGCTTTTGGAAGTTCTAAATCTAAATTATTAAATACCAGAATACTATTTTTTAGATGTTTCTATTTTTATATTTGGAAAAGGAAT
This sequence comes from Anaeramoeba flamelloides, assembly GCA_027625915.1. NCBI lineage: Eukaryota > Anaeramoebidae > Anaeramoeba > Anaeramoeba flamelloides. Next base: position 2,009,661 of record JANTQA010000026.1, read on the forward strand.
TATAAAAAAATTCTTTCAAAATGAAATTTTTTAATTGTGATCATTAGTAAAAAATGTAATAATTTATTGTGCAATAAGATTTATAATAGATTTTTTAGAGCCTTGTGAACCATGTAACACTAATACGATTTACACCCAATCCCTTTATAACATACTTTGATTATAGACGATTTTATGGACACACTAATCCCTTAATCTATTATTACCAACAAATTGCAAAGAATGAATTTCCAAGTCAATTTTAGTTGTTTTGAGACAATAATTAAGATACCGAATCCCAAAAAAATTGAATCTAATCCCTAAACAAGCAATTTTTGCTCAAAAACCAACAAGAAAAAATTTTCGAAATTTGATCACAAAGCCGAAAAGGACCAAGACGAATTTTTTAAAGATTTGTTTTGTGAGAAAAAAAGAAAAAAATTCCCTTTTTCTTCAAATAAAAAAATCAAAAACCAACAAAATAAAAGGCTAAGAAGATCTTTTCAAAAACAGAGATGGTGTTTATTTGTTTTCAATTGTTTTTTAAAAAAAAGAAATTGAATTTCAAACATTGGAAAATTTCCTTTTTTTTTAAAATCTAATGAAAATAAAATAAAATAATAATACAAAATGTCGATCTGAATTCTAATTCCTCAAAGTGCTGTTGAGTCTTTTTGCAAAGCTTGTTACGAAATTGCCTGTTTGGTATTTATCTTTCAAAGAAAAATCAACAAAAGTATTTTGAAGATCACCTAAATGTAAACGAAAAGTTTTCCCTCTTTTTTGTTTTTGTAATTTGGTTTGTTTATTAAAGGGACAAACAAAGATCTTGCCGTCAGGGAATTTGAGTTTGAATTTTTTTGGACACAGCAAAAATTGTCCGTAAGGCTTTTTAAATTTACCGCCTTTGTATTTGATGACATAAGTTTCGTTTGGTTCAACTCTATTGATTTTTTGGATTTGTTGTTCGTGGGGTATTTTAATTTTTGGTTTCTTTTTTTTTTCTTTTTTTTCTTTTTTGTCTTTTTTGTCTTTTTTGTCTTTTTTTTTCTTTTCTTTCCTTATGTCTTTTTCTTTTCCCTTTTTGGGTTCTTTTTTTAGTTCTTGTTCTTTTTCTGTTAATTTTTTTTTTCTTTTTTTTTTCTTTTTGGTTCGTTCTTCTTCTGATGGTTTTACGAATTCTTCTTTATGTTTTTTAACACCAATTGCAAATGCACGGAATTCTTTAGGTGTTTGAAATTGTATTGTGTGGGTTGTGTTGGGAAGCGAATGGATATACAGCGATGAGGTTTCTTTTTTAAAATATACTTTCACGATCTTGGCAAATTCAACTTTTGTTGTATTTTCGTTTGATTGTAAAACAAATCCATCGTTGAGAACTGAGCCAACAGCTGGAATTCCTTCAGTGCCTTTTCCGATCCTATATGTTACTACATAATCTTTGTTTGACATGGTGTAAAAATAAAAAAGTAAAGAAAAAATTGTTGTTTTTGCAAAAATATATTTTTCCAAGTTTTTCATTTTTGATGAGAATTCTGATTAACTTTAAAAAAAGGCCGAGATGTTGTTTAAACTTAAAACAAGAATAATTTAAAGACTTTTTTGGAACTTAAAAAAAATTTTAAGGCAGTTTTCCATTTAAGAACAAGACGAAGATCTTTTTTTTCTAAATCTTTGAGCAAATTTCTCCATTTTTTTTTAGTTAAAGTTAACATAACCTACGTTTGACATATTAAAATATTTTACTTTCTCAGAAAATGGATCTTAAGGGAGTAGCCACAGTAAAGGAGAATTTTTCACTTTTTTGCAATTTCTGAAAAGGATCAGAAAATATCATTTCTTACTTTGGTTCTAACTCTTTGGTTTTTATTATTTAAAGTACTTCATTTCATTAGATTCATTAAATTTTTTTTTCAAAGTCTCAAAAAAAAATATCACAATAGAATGTTGAGTTGAATTACTGAAAATAGTGTTTCAAATGTTGAATGACTTCTCTTTTAACCTTATCTCAACATTCTATTTTGGCATTTAATTTTTTCATCGTTTTTGAATTTTTGAATTTTTTTAAATCATTACAACAAAAAGCAATTAGAAAGATTTTTTTTATCAGTGACATTTGGGATTAATGGATTTTGTTTAAAATGAACAAAAATATTACAATCGAGAGAATAACAAAAGGAAACATGAAAAGGGCTTAAATAGCTTGAAGGATTCCAAAAAAAGATTATTATCCCAAAACATTATTTAGTTAGGATTTTAAATAATTGGATTTGGTAGAATCGGAGAAGTGAATATGATTTATTTTATCAAATTTTAAACCACAAAATACTGTTAATTGCAAAATAAAAATATCAAAATTATCATTCAGCTTTCCAAAATTTTCTCATTCCCTGAATTACAATAAATTATCAAGTTCCCAATCAGCCAATTCAAAATTAAATTAATATTTCAAGCTGGTTTTATGAATTAAAAATTTGAAATTTTGGATGGTTTATAAAATCTTTTTTGAAAAGCTGAATAAAAATTTTGTTCCTTTTATTTTGAAACAAATAGTATCTATAAGTTTTATTCTAAGAATCTAAAATTATCTTTTCCCAAAACGAAACTAAACCCCATTCCTTAAAATTTGGGTACATACATAATCAAAAATAGGCAAAAAAAAAAACCTCAATTTATTATATTTTTCCAAAGGTAATATAAAAACACATTTAACTAACCCAATATTAAAGTATTTATAAGTAATTATTTTCATCCAAAGAAAAGAAAAAAAATATAAAACTCAAAAAATAAAATTGGTTGGTCTAAAATAATGAAACGAGCTGAACAAAAAATGTATTTGCAAATTTGATGAAATTTCACCAAAAATTGTTGATCGATCAAACGATAAGATACCATCTACCAATTTTATGAGATTTTTCGATTTAACAAAATCAGCACTAAACTTTTATCAACCATCAAAAAAATTTTCAGATCTAACGAAAAAGATTATTTATTAGTAACTGGAAAAAAAGGAAATGAAAACAAAACAAAAAAGACAAAAAAATGAAATAGTTTGTAAAATAAAAATGATTCCCAAATTAAATATAAAGCGGGTATTATTGCTATTCTTTCGACTGTTTAAACTCTGTCCAAATTTTTGGAATTTAGTTTATATTAAGATTCAATACTTTTGGTGACTGTATTTATTATAGTGGGATTTTGAATCAGAATCCTCAAATTTATATACTTTAAAATTCTCGCTTTAACAGATTAGGTGAATTCTGTAACACCTAACCCGTACAAATAAATACTTTTCTCTATTTTTTAAGAAATCTTTTCTAATTTTTTTTTCTTATTTTTCTAATTGATTTTTTAATTAGGGAATTTTAGAAACCAATAGCATATTTACTTCATGTTTATTCTCAGTTTCTTTCATCTTTTTAAGGTATAACCCCCCTATAAACAAGAAACACAACTTTTAACTTGTATCATAGTATTATTGATTCTATGGTGGTGATTTTAACAACATTATTAATTAAAAAATATTTCTTCGTAATATTTCGTTCCTCTTCCTTTCAAAAAAAAAAAAAAAAAATACGACAAATAAAAAAAAATCATTAAACTCCAAATTATAAATGGAAAAAATGTATATTCTTATAACTGATTTAAGGTGTTGATAAAGCCTAATTTTTCCAATTTTTTCAAAAATAGAAATGAAAATTTTATTAAATGTATTTTTACTCAAATGAATATTAAAAAAAACAAAAAATCAATCAATCTTTAAAGAAATTTTAACTTTATATAAATACAATTTTGTAATTCAATTCAAAAAAAAATAAAATTAAATTAATACACTCTGAAAATTCCCAGTAACAACTATTTTAAGTTTTAAATGTTGCTTACAACTTTACGAATTGTAGTAAAAATGAAAATAACATTTAAATACACCACTTTTTCTTTTTTTTTCTTTTTAATTTTTCCTTTTTTCTTCTTCGACCAATAGAAAATTGGAACCTGCTCGATTCCAAAATATATATTTTTTTTATCATCTAAATTACTAATTTATCATTAGTAACCAGAGTTGTAAGAGGATCTTTGATCACCCCCTTCAATCAATAAAAAAAACTACATCACTTTTTAAAAAAAGAAAATTTTTTATCAATGCCTGATAGAAAAATTGTATTGTTTTTTTTTATTTATTTTTTTTATTAATTTTTTTTAACTTTTTTTAAACTCAAAAAGCTGGAGTAATTGATAAAATAAACTCTTTTTTGAGCCAAAGGTATCTGGTTTTATTGAATAAATAGAGTATATTCTTTGGGTTAAATATATTATTCTTCTAAGAATAACTTTTTTATTTTTAAATATGAAATCACTTTTTCTCCTTTAGTAATTATTTTTTTGTTTTGTTTTTCGTTTCTTTTATCTTTTTGCTTTTTTTCTTCTTTACTTTCTTCTTTGTTATTTTTGAAAAAAAAGTTAATTTGAAAAAAAAAACAATTTTTGAAACTCCAAATTAACATAAAGAAAAGTGAGGCTTTTGTATGTTATTTTAAAATTCAACACATTTACAATTTAAAAAATCTTATTCTAACAATTTTAATTTTCTAAGTAAATTCAAAAGAATTACATGAGATATTCCAATGATAGGGGTCCCCAAATATTTTTTACTTTGTTAAATTTGAAATTTATAATTTTTTTAGACTTTTTTTTCTGAATATTCACTCTAATCTAAAGTTTATTATTTCTCTTATTTATAAACAATCGTATATTGGCTTATTCTTGAAAAAAAAAGAATTTTTCATTTTTCTACTGGTACGCTTTGAGTGAAATCGGGTTTATGTACATAATCAAGAAAAGAAAAGTAAAGTGAAAATTTGATGAAAAAGATGATGAAAAAAATGATTTATATATTTTGATAAACAAATAAAGAAAAATGTTAAAAATTAAAAAAAAAAAAAAAAAAATTAGGCTCAAAATAAAATTTTGATTTAAAATTTAATTCTTTGAAATAATAAATTAGAAAATTTAAAAAAAAAATTTAAAATAAGAATTAAAAAAAAGAAGAGGGTGAAAAAAGAAAAAAGTAAAAAGAAAATTAAAATAATTTAAGAAAATCAATTATCTTGCTCAATTTTAAAGTGTGACCAATTTGGAATTGATTTTAGGCCCATTTGTTTAAAGGTTTGTAAAGAAACAAATTTTTCATTCATAATTTCTAAATAACCAAAAACAGATCCACCAATCCAAGACAAATAGTTGTTAAAAAAAGGGTGCTTTTGGAAAATCAATTTCCCCTGTAGGCCCTTTAATTTTTTAAAATGTGGGTCATTTTCTAATAACCAATTTATTTCATTTTCAAGTCTCAGTCTACAGCCAGGCACCATTGAAGTTCCTCCTGTTAGAATCAAATTTTGAGACAGGGCGACTGTTATATCCGAATTACAACTCATTAAGCATTCGAGTATTCGGTATGGAATGCCTTCATAATCATTTTGGCTGTTACCATTGAAAAGAATTTCTGCTGCGTTTGATCTGGCCTTTCCTGAAATTGTAATTGAGATATCGTTTCCTTCGTTGTCTAAACAAGGATAATTAATATCTGCAATAAATTCCTTTTTTTTTTTTTCTTTGTTTTCTTTTTTTAAAATTAATGGGCTCTGCTCAAGAACAAAGCAGGTTTTGGCAGCGATTTCTTTCCAGATCGTTTTTGGTAATTTTTCCGCAATTGAATGCACTTCTTTGTTCGTTTCTTTGAGCTCATTTAGTGAAATTGATCTAAGGCTCTTGACAACAGAGTCAAACGCTAATGAGCAATATTCAATTTTGGAATACAGTGGTATTTCTTGATAGACTGGGACAACAGTCGACTCGGAATGGCCAAGATCGATCACTAAACCAACATGCTTTTTAAAAGGAACCAAGGCTAAAACCGGTGATGGCACACAAAGAAGACTGACAACATGGAATTTTTCAAATAAGATCTCAATAATCATTTCTTTGATGAAATTTGGTAAAAGGATATTCTCACAAAAGACAACCTTTCGGCTCTTTGGGTTTACATTTAAGACACTAATGGAAGGGAAACGGAATAGTTGTTGTTTGAATAAGCAGGTACAAAAAGGGTTTGGTTTGATTTTGATTTTGATTTTGATTTTGGGTTAGTTATTGTTATTGTTTAGTAAAAATTGATTATTTGTTTTTTGTTTTTTTCATTGAAAAAGGAGTAAAAATAAAAAGTGCTTATTAACATTAAACTATTCCTTAAAAAATGTTTCTATAACTAAGCATTTTTTTTATTCTCAGGGGAAAAAAAAAACATAAAAAAAGAATCTGTTGTTTTTTTTGATAAAAAGAAAAAAAAAGAAAAGAAATTGAAAACTTACTCAAAAAAAATCGAATAAAAACGTTTAAATAAAGTTCTTTTCCAAATTTGAATCTTTTTTTGAGAAGTGTTGTTTTTCGAGGTGATTTCAAGTTGTTCTCCTGTTTGTAAATCAATTAAATTTGTTGGAAGAAATACTTGTGGAATTCCTTCGCCTGCAAAGCCACACTTAATAAAAGAGGAACCAAAATCGATCACAACCGCTTTTTGTCTTTCAAAAATTTGTTTCCCAAAAAAATTGTTCATTTGAATAAAAGAGTTTTGAAGTGAAAAAAATGAAATTGATTTGCTCAAATAATAATTTTTTTAAGGAGGGATATTGTAGATCATTTATTAAGACGAATTTTAGAAATACTATCCTTTTGTTTTGGTTAAGAAATATCCATATTTCATCATCAAATAATCTCTATTTATGTGTAAAATAATCTATTTATCCAAATAAATGAATGAAAAGGAAAGAGATCTTTTTCAATTATTAAAATTTTTGCTTTTTTTTTTAGAAATTTATCTTTAGGCAAAATCATTTATTCTTTCCAAATATAAAATTTACCTTAAATTAGTTTGAAAAACAAAGTTTCTCTGTTACTAATTATATCAAAAAATTATTTTTAATTATTATAAAGTTAATTTCTAGTGTAGTAATATTCTTGAAAATAAAGTGGGAGAGAACAATCACCAATTGATAAAAAATATGATTTAAATTAGTCTTATTATGTTTGAAATTTCATTAAATTTTCAAAGTTCATTTATTTTTTTTTATTCGAAATTCCTAAAAATCCTAAAAATTAGAATATCTTATTTTCCCTTTAATTAATATTATTTTAAATCATTTTTAGTGGTTATACTTTGGTTTTTACTCCAACAGAGTCTTAAATATGATTAATGCAAAGAGTTAATTCGATCTTTTATTTATAAACTTTGTTTCAGTCAAAGCTGCCTAAGATATTTTTCAAATATCAAATATCTTTTATAATTGAACTTTGAGGAATAAATAAGAAATAAGTAGAATAATAAATCTCAAAGAATAGTTGATATTCGCCTGAAATAAAATTAATAAATCTATAAATTTTCTTAAAAAATGAAAAACTAGAATTCTTCAGTGTCTATTGAGAAAAAATAACAATGTTCATTTAGATCTTAAATAGAAGAACAAATAAAATTCCAATAGTAATCAATATTGATTTCTCTACAATAATTTTCACTTTATCAATAACATTAGAATAACGAGTTTTTTTTTTAGTGATTATCGATCTTGTAATAAAAAAAAATATAAATGATTTAAGCTAAAAAATATAATTAAATATAAATAAAAATAAAAAAAAAAGTGATAAAAAATGATTACTTCAATTTTAACAATTTCCAAAATAAATATTTTTCTTTTAATATCTATACAAACCACTGAAACAAATGTAATTCACCCATTACAACTGTCACCCTTTGACTGAAAAATAGTTTACATTTCTCAGAACCAAAAAAAAAACATTTTTTAATTATGCTAAATATATAAAAAACTGATATTTTTAAAGTAAAAAAGTAAAACCAAAAACTAAAAAAAAAGTTACTCTTAATATTTGAAATCAACATTATAGATTTTTTATTACAGAACTTTCGTTAAAAAAGGTATTAACAACGGTATTTTATACTAACAATTAAATTTATTGTAAAAGAAATTCCAAAGTCTCAATTTCATAGTGATTATTTGTCTTTTCGAAGATCTCTTTTTTTTTCCGAAATGATCTTTTTAAAAAAAAAAAGAAAAAAAAAGAAAAAGAAAAAGTAAATTTTCATAAAAAAAAAAAAGAAAAAAAAAAAATAAAATTAAAAAAAGCAAAACTAAAATTTGCAAAATTAGAAAAAACTCTTTTGATCCAAAAATTTGAAAAAAATTTTTTGATAAGATTACTAGAATAAACCCTCAACAAAAAACTTCCATTAACATAATAAAGTGAGTCAAAATTTTTAAAAAATAGTTTATTTTCAAGTCAAAGTTGACCAGTTTGTGTGGAGTACATTGTATATGTTTAAAAGTTTTGAATAGATATTAGAAGAAAAAATTTTATTTTTGGAAACTTCAAAATTCAAGTAATTTTTTTTTACCTTTTTTCTTTTCTTTTTTTTTTTTATTGAGTAATTGGTGTACAAATTGTTGTTTTTTATTGCAAGATCTCTTAGTCACGGGGTAAAAAGTTTGTTATTCTATTTTTACTGAAACAGTGAAAATGATTGTAGAGAAATTATATTGATTTCTATTGGAATATTATTTGATCTTCAATAAGATCTCAAAATGAATAATTGTTGTTTTTCTCAAGAGCCAAAGAATTAAGATTTTTCAAATTTCAAGAAAATCTATAGATTTATTATTTTTTGTTTCATACAGATCTCAACTCTCCTTTGATGTTTATTATTCAACTTCTTTCTTATTGAATCTTCAAATATTAAATATAAAAAATAATTGAACTTTATAAAAAATGCTGGACTGCTTTGACAGAAACAAAGTTTAGTTGAAAAAAAAAAAATCCATAGTTTGGAAAGGCAATCAAAAAGGGTTCAAGAGATTTAAATTATATTTAAATTTTTATTTTTACAAAACCACCAATTATTTTATTTGTAAATTTTAAAAAAGTAGAGATGTAGTACTCAAAAAAAAAAATAATTTTAAATGGCAAATTAAAACATAATTGCCAAAATAAAAGTTAAAATGAGTAGCATCTTGGCTAGTAACCACTGGAATATACTTGCCAATGATTATTTTTTTCGAGATTTTGATTTCTTTTTCCTATTTGATTGCTTTACCAAGTCTTTATATTTTTTTTCAAGAGCTAATATTTCTTGAAATCTAATTTTCCAATTATTTTCCTTTGTAATAATTTCCTTTGTTGAATTCAGCATTTGTTGTTTATATTTATTATTTCTTTCAGAAACTTTATTTAATCGTGTCATTAAGAGCTTTAATCTTTGATAAATCTGGTCGTCGTCTTGTTTTTGGTGGGAGTTGGATGGTGGTTCTATGACTAGCCCCACTCGTATCAATTCTGAAAAGGCTTTTAAAGATGAATTAGCGTTTCTTTGGACTCTTTTAACCTGTGAATGTGTATCTCTTGAAGCTTGTGAAACGAGTTCTTTGGTAGTTGTGCCATTAAATACACGGGGAAGCCGAGGATCTTTGGGATCTTTCCAGTATTGGTATGTGCTTTTTAATTGATCCAATTGGTCGACGAGCCTTTTATTTTTGTGTGCCAAATTAGACGATTTTGGATCAGCCTCAATTAATGAGCCCAAGAGCCGATAAAAGACCTTTGAATAATTTCCTTTTTGTTGGCCTTGTGGTGTTTGCGTTTGTTGTTTCTGTTGTTGTTGGCTTTGAGAGCTATTATTATTAGAATTGTGGTACTGTGAATTGTGGCTATTGTTGGTTGTTGATTGTGGGAAGTCTGAAAAATTCCAAGAAATTTGATAAAGCGGTGGAATTTCTGAATACCCTTCTTGGTCTAAAGACTGCAAGATTTCAGATCATAAAAAAAAAAATAAAAAAAAAGCAAAAAAAGGAATTTCAAAACAAAAAATGTTTTTTTTTTTTAGTTGAATACAAAAGCAATAAAACAAAAAATTAGATTAAAATTAAATAACAAACACTTTGTTGAATGAACCCAACAGACTCTTCTGTGAAATCTTCGAACCAAGGCTTAATATGGTTCCAAACTTTTGAAGGTTCAGTTCTTGTAGAAATAAAATCGTCTTCTTCACTTGCGGTTTCATTATCTTCCGAATCAAAAAAATTGATCTGTTCAATGATTCTTTTGATCTCCTCATCTGAATTTTCTTCTTTGCTGTTTCCGAGTTTTTTGTTGGATCGGGGCTTTGCTTTTTTATGTTTCGTGTTATTCTTTTTTTTTTTTGTTGTAGTTCGGGAAGAAGGATTGTTTCTTTGCCTTTTATGAGTGTTGCTGATCTCATTGGCTTTATTTTTGACAGTGAAGTTTTGTGCTGTTGATTTTTCTTTATTTAATTCTCCTGGTGATTTTCTTTTCCTGATTTGTGGATCTATTTTGATATTATTATTGAGGGTATTCAGACTGTTAGAGCTGATTGGTGGTTTTATTGTGTTTCTACTTTGAGTATTTTGGGCACCACTTCTTGTTTGTCTTCGTGTTCTTCGTCTATTTGGAATGATTTGATCATTTAGTGTTGTTTGGTTGACGGTATTGCTATTATTTGGAATATTTGTTGTGTTCAAAGAAGTGGGCTGTTGTAAATCATTTGTGTCAACACGGTTGCTAGCTTGTGAATTTTGAGAATTCTTTTGATGTTTAAACAATAGATTTTCGATCCCCTTTCTTTGGTTTTCTAATTTTTCGATTTGGGATTTAGACAAATGGATTAATTGTTGGAATTCGGTCTCCCCCACAATTAAATCCTTTAAAGATGGGGTTGGTTGGTTTGTTGATTGTGCAAAGGTTCCATAAATATGTGGAAATCTTCGGTTGTTCCAAATGGGGGTTGCTTGGTGACCAGATCTTTTTCTAATTCGTTGTTGATGTTTTAGTTGCGGTTGGCTTTGTGTCGATCCAAAAGTTGGGTTTAATTGGTGATTAATCATTTTGTTTTTTTTTTTTAACTTTGTTGCTCTTCGTTCAGATCAATAAATCGACAAAAATCAATTATGTAAAAAATGAAACAATTATTTTTATAGAAACCACAAAAAATCTCATAACTTTTACAAAGATTTGAACTTTTAAACAATATCTCTCAACTTAAAAATGTTGGAAAGTATTTGAAAGGTAGGTAAATTATCTGAAAGTGTTTGAAAGATAGAAAAGACACAAATCTTGATAAAAGTTTGAAGATTTTTAGTAGCGTTTTTTTTTAAAAGACCAAATTTAATATCAAATATTTTTAATGAATGTGTCTATACATTATTCGAATGCAAAAATACAAACTTAGTCATTTCAAAATACTTTTTGATATACTAAGTGTTTTAAAATACTTGTTACTTTGCAATACAATTAAGATTTATTATTTTAAAAGAAAAGTTTTATTGAAATTTTACCCTAAGTATTATTTGTGTGATAATTGTTAGTGGAATTCATTTACTTATTCTTTTATTTTATATACTCTAATAGTAAATTTCTCAAAATACTTTTCTTTTCCAATAAATAAATGAAAATTTTTATTTCAATTTCCAAAATGAATAGTAATTATTACTGCTCATCAATTTAGTAGAGTAAAAATTTTATTGTAGAGTTAACTTAGGAAGTTTAATTTAGTGCCACAAAATATCATTTCTAAACGATGTTGTAAAGATATTTGGTTTTACTTCAACTTATAAACAAGAAAAATATTTCAGAATTTGAACTAAAAATTTTCATTTTTTAATTGGAAAATAATAGTATTTTGGAATTTTGGTTTCCATTTATTTGGTTCGTCTTTTTTGATGTTCTAAGTTTTTTATATATTGTAGGAACCAAGAACTTGGTGTGAAAATAAAAGGGAATTGAAAAAACCAAATCAATATAAATTTTGAAACTCTTCAACATGACTAATTAAAATTATGAAATTTACTGTGATTGTAGGGAATTTTTATCAAAGCTCTTATGGTTAGAAAACTTAAGGTAATAAAGAAAAAATAATAAAAATAAAGTGAAAACAAAAAATTTGTTAAATAATAAAAAATATATAAATTCGGGCACCCAGTGCCCCCACTCTGAGAGTCGTGGAATACCAATTATTAATCACGGAATGTGGAATTTTTATCCATAATCGATAATCTTTCTATCGGGTTTTTACTCCTCCTGTCCAGGACGTGGATAGTTTCTAATTGGTCATGAAAATGATAAATTTATTTTTTATATATATTTTAATTATTTTTCTTCTTCTCTTTTTTTATCTGATGATTTTTCTTTAATTACTCCTTTCTATAAATAAATAAATAAATCAATATAAATTTTAAATCATATATTATGGTAATACCACCAAAGGGTTATTCGTAAAAAAGTGATAGGAGAAATAATATTCTTTGGCAATTCATTCTAACTTAATTTGGAAACTATGTTTTAGCCCAACACCAAAAGAAAAAATACATTTTTTTCACAATTATCAAAAATAAAGCAATTTTTATGGATATAATACACTAGTATTTAGAATGATGTTTTATATCTATTGATGTCAAGAAGAATTTTAAATTTTCAAATTTTTATGAATTTGTAAATTTTATCATATCAAATTCTTAATTGTAAGTTCGTAGTGTTTTCTACATACAAGTAATTTTTCTTCAAAGGTGAGATATATCTAGTTTTCAATAAAAATCTTACAAAATAAAAATAAGTTTTAACAATAATAGTTTTGTTTAAATTTCCCGTACGAATACACTTTTAAAAATCCATTCAGGTAAAATTTTAAATTTTTATAAATTCAGACTTTTTTTTTATTTTAAAGTGAGGAAATTAATATATTCTTACAGACTTTTATTATTATTATTTAATTTAAGAAATAAACCGACATTTCTTTAATTCTATTTTGATTTCAAAAATTAAAAGAATAGAGTAGTTATCTTTCCCTGAATTTAAATGAATCTAGAATAATATATGATTTTCCTCTATTATTTTGAATTTTAGAAAACCACAGTTAGGTTTAATTGAGTTTTCTATTTATCTGGAAAATCAATAGATTTTCGTTAGGTTTTTTTTTTTTTACTTTTCGAAATAAACCGAAAATTTATTAAAATTTTCTGTTTATTCCAAAAAGTAAAAAAAACCTAGAACACTTTAACAAATAAAACAGAAACCCCCAAGAAAGCCTGGCACTCCACGGTATTGAAAGAATTGTGTTAAATCTTGTATTTTACTCAATTCTTTTGAATTCCGGAAAACTTCCATTAGGTTTTTTTAAATTTTAGAAATTAAAAGAAAATTTCTTTATTTTCTTTTTATATCTAAAAATTAAAGAAAACCTAGGTACCATTTGGAGCTTTAAAATACCCCCCCATAAAATTATTTTATAATAGAAAAAAGAAAAAATTAATTATTTATTGTTCAAAGATACTTAAAGTTATCGACCAAGTTTTACAATTCTGAAATACAGAATATTTATTAATGACTTAAATAGATATTACTATATAATAGATGTTTTGATGATAACATGCTATAATTCAGGATAAAGTTACAAAAATCGCGATAATTTATATCAAATCGCGATATATCAGAAAATCGCGATATTCAATATTATCGCGATAATATAACAAATCGCGATATTCTATAAAATCGCGATAATTATTAAAAAATCGTGATAAATGTCAAAAAATCGCGATTAAAAGTAATCGCGATTTAATAGTTGATGGGTTTTTGGGCTAATTGAGAAATTTTTAAACAAAAAAATTTTTTTTGATCAAAAAATAGATTAGGTGACAAAAAGTCATTCTTTGAAAAAACAACAAAAAAGATACTTGATCCAATCAAGGATCAGATCAAAGAGTTTTATTGTGTTTTTCTTTTATTTGGTTGACAAACCTATCGATCCTTTAAGATAAACAACAATAAGAAATAAAGAGAAATAAATTTTTTTTTGGTTAATCACGGTGTTGGAAATTCCTTTGAATAAATGACATTCTAAAACACACAACCCTTTATCTGTTCATTAAAGAATGTTTTCTTGGGTTCAAAGATTTACAGTATTCTCAGAAAGCTAAAAGGAGTTGGATAACTTTTCAAAAGATTTCACAACATCCTAGCAAGATGATCACCAATTATTAAGATTTTTTATACAAGATTTGTCTTCTTGTTCTTTTTCTTCTTCTTTTTCTCAAATCTTTGTATTGGAAAGAAAACACAATTAGAACTTTGAGGTTTTTGTTTGATCGATCACCAATAAGAAGTCAAATTATTCTTTATTCTTTTTGGCTATTTAAAATTGTGAAGGTAACAACTCCATTGTAAGAAAACACATATATTTTATATTCAAGTGTATTGTTGAAATGGGTAATTATTAGTTTGATCATAAAATTTGTTTGAGATTTTATATTTTCTTAAAAAAAAAAATGAAAAGAATAAAATTTTGTGTTTTAACTACAAACCAAACTCATTCCCTTTATAAAAGTTTTCTGTCTTTCAAAACTTTCAAACACTTGAAGACAGTTCAGAACCCTTACAAAGACTTTCTGACATTATTAAAGGGGAAATTGTTGTAAAAGTATCAAGGCTTTGTAAAAGTCAAGAGATTTTTTTTAGTGATTTCAAAAAAAAATAATTTTTCATTTTTTCGCGATAATGTTGATATCGCGATAATGTAGAAATTACGATTTTATGATTTTTCGTGATAAAGTTGGACTAATCGCGATTTTTTAATACTATTGCGATTTTATTGTTAATATCATGATAATATATGTTATCATCAAAACCTCTAATGAATAAATTCAAATTAAATTTGTCCTTTATGTTTAAAATAGGAACAGAAGTAAATTATAGAAAATATTGATTATTTTTTATGGGTATGTAATTTCGTTTGAAAAAAGATAATTGAATATTTCATAACAATTTAAAAGAAATAAATCTTTATGAATTAAATTTAAGCCAAGACAGTTTGAAATTATTTACATTACTTAATAATTGTGAAGTCTAGGATTTTGTGTTTACATTTATGAAAGAGAATTTAAGTATGATGAAAACTATTGTGTAATTTACACTTCTTCTTCTTCAAAAAAATAAAAATTATAAAAATAGAATTATTAACAAAAACATAAAAAATATGAAAATAATTTATTTTAACAACGAATAATTAGGAGCAAATCTGGAAATTTTCAAAATACGTTGATATCTAGATGCAGCAAAAGAAAGAAGAGATTATATAAAAAAAAGTAAAAATTAAGTATTTTTTGTTTTCTTATTTTCTAAAAATAAGAGATTATGGAGATAAATTATTTAAAATTTGTCATTTTAATTACATCAAGTTTGAGTTTTCCATTAATTTGTCTTACTAACCCATAAGATCGAAAGCCAATATGCCCAAAATGAAATGGACTGATTGATCCAAATAGTTCTTCTTTAAATAGCTGGATACTATGCGTGTGACCAATTAAGAGAAATTCTATTAATATTTTTAAAAAATTAATTTGAATGATATTTTTTAGGGTTAATCAAATTTTATGAAATATAAATTAATTTGATTTCAAAATTTTATATACAAATAGATGCACAGATCTCACGTTGCAGTCTTAATTTTTAAATTTGAAGTGATGAAAAATCTAAAGAAATTTTGGGGGTTTCATAAAAATATTTTTTTTTAGTAAAAGGATCGAAATATTATATTCGAAAGTAAATCCGTATTTATATTCCTGCAGGTTGTATTATTTTAATTAAAATCAATAAAAGAATTAATGGCTAATTTTTATAATGATTGTTTTCACAATTATTACATTATAGAATTTGTTTGGAAATGATAAAAACGAAGAGTTAAAATGTTTAGGGGTCTATTGTTTTTAAAAAAAAATGAAAATATAAATATAAAAAACTTTCGATTTTGAAAAATTTTTTGAACAAATTGTTTGGACTTCCAATCACAAAATCTTTATAACAATTTAGTTTCATTTTTGTCAAAAAAAAAAAATAGAATTTGAATTTTAGCATTAAAATTGCTTAATTCCCAACAATCTCCAAGAAAATTTTTTTTTGAAAAAATCAAATTTTATATTATAGTATTGAAAAAAATACCTTACATGAAAATAACCCCAGACAAAATTTTGAATTGTTAATATTAGGGAAATTGTTTTGTAAATATTTGAAATTAAATCCTTTTTATAACTAACCAAATTTTTTATGAACTCAGTAATAAATCTACCCAAAGTTCATTAAGGTGGGGGTATCTAGAGAATACTCATTTAATTGTTTGATAACCGTAAGTAGATCTACTTATTTTGAAAAAAAAATAGAGTTTTATAGAGATTTGCTATGAATTTGGAAAATGATTATTTTTATTCTTGTTTTTTGATTGATTGAAGAGTGTTTTGAACAAGTGTAATTTAATTAATAATCATTCTAATAAGTTGGATGAGTTATAATTTTAAAAGTTTGATTCTTAAATAAAAAAAATTGTTGATTTTAAATATCTGCAATTACAAAAACAATTTCCCTAATATTAACAATTAAAAATCGTATATGGTGTTATTTTCGTGTAAGGTATTTTTTTCAATAATATATAACAAAAACACAATTTCTGAGTGAAAAGTCGTAAATGAATTTAAAAACTTTATGGTTAAAACTATCGTTTTTAAAAAATACAAATATTTTTTAATATGTTAAATAAATCAAATTTTTGGTTAGCCAAAAGAATTATCTCAAAAAAAGGAAAAAAAAAAATCTTTATATTAATATTTATTATAATAAATACTTATTATGGTATAGTAGTGATGAAAATAGTTATAAGCAGGGTAAAACCTTTTTATAATGTAAGAAATTAAATGAATTTAAAGGTTTTCTTTTTCATAAAAAACGGAAAAAAAATTAATCTCATTGAAAAAATTTTCTTTTCTGGGTATATGAATAGATCATAATTTTTTGGCACTTCTCATAAACAAAATAGGAAAGAAGAGAATATCGCCAATAATATATTTTTATATTCTAACCTGTTGTAATGGGAGACAGATCCCATAACAAAATGAGATTATCCAGGGTTTGTCATCAGATTATTAATTTGTGTTTTTATTTTTTTTTCAAGAATTTACATCCTTTTTACATATTTAACAATTATTTCTGAAAATATCTTTTGTGTATATCAAAAAATAAGATTTGGGCTTTTTCTTTTCCAAAAAAAAAACTAAATAAGCAAGCACTGATTACTAAATTTTTTATTTATTTTTTAACTATTTATTGGATTTTTAAGTAAATTTTTTAAGAAAAAATTAAAACTAAAATTTGAATCACTTTTTTATAATAATTTTTTTTAGATTATTGGGAATTTGATTATCATGATTTTTTAATATTTTCAGAAATATTTAATAATTTCAGTTAACGACAAAAAATTAGTTTTAATCTATATATTAGTGAATTGATAATTTATTAATTAGTTTGTCGATTTATTATAAAAATTTTTTCTTTCGATGAAAATCCCTTTGATAGAGGATTTAGAAAAAAAAAAGAAAAAAAAAAAATCACTTTTCAAATTTTAAGGATATGAAATATCAAATGAAACAATATTCTGAATGTTTACAAAAGTGAGATCTATGCTGATATTATTTAAAAAAGAATTAGAAATAAATGAAAATCAAAAAAGAAATTACTTTTTTTATCAAAATATTTCTTATGTTGTAATCGAATGGATCTAATAAAGGGTACAGTTTCTTCTTTTTTTAGCCAAAAGTTATTACCTGCATCATGAGAAAACACTATTTTATTATATGTGCCAAGATCAAGAAGTTTTCCATTTTCTGGTAAGCTTATTTCTGTTTCCTCTTTGAGTTCTTCTTCAGATGAAAGTGGTTCAATTTCCATAAATAATGATTCAGTAACAAAATGACAAAGTTTTTGTTGTTCTTCATTAATTTGCTCACTTAATTTCTTCACAACTGATCTATCATGATTTCTAGGGTATGTTTTTTTAATCAATTTTTTTGGATTATTTTTAAAATTAAATTTCAATGAAAAAAGGGGTTTTTTGATTTAATTTTTTTTTTTTTTATACTAAAGAGGAATCTAAAAAATATTTTGTAATTTATTTTTAAATGTAAATTTTTTTTTTTTTTTTTTCTCAGATTATATTTTGTTAAGGAAGTGGCAACCATAAAGTCAAAAATTCTCACTTTTTTACCAATTCCAAATAAGATCACAAAACAACGTTTTTCGACTTTTGCTGTATCTTGATGCTTTTTATTTCAAAATACTTTATTCAAAAATAAATCCTTAAAAATTTTTTTCAAGTATATAATAAAATTCCAGAATAGGATGTTAAGTTCGATGGTAGTAACAACTTTAGAAAATGTGAAAGGATTTATCTTTTGTTCCTATCTGAAAAATATATTTTGGCATTTTATTTTATGTTTGAAAAAATAAAATAATAAATTATTTTTAAAAAAGTACTTTAAATAATAAAAATCAACAAAAGAAAAAGTAAACAATACATTTTTCTGATCTAATTAAAAATAAGTAAAAAAGTGAAATTATTGACTTTTGTTATTACACTCTTACAATAATTGAACTTTCTCTAAATTTTAAAAGGAAAAATATGAGTTAGATCAAAAAAAATAGAGATGATAAACCATCTTTAGATCAATCATTTTATGTTTATCTTATTGTAAAATATTTTGAATTTAAACTTCCGTTTCTGAGTCTAATTTAAGTTAAGAAAATGATTTAACCAAAGAGAATTAAAATTATAGAATGGATTAAGGATTTGTAGTATCTTCACAGCTTTTTGTTGTTAGTTGTATCTAATGCGATAATAGGTTGAGAGTCAAGGATTATTTCTTAATTGATTACTATTGTTGATGTAAAGGTACAATAAACCCATCAACCAAATCAAAACAAAAGAAAAATTCTTTTTTTATCTGAATGTTAATTTAATTTATTTTATTTCTTTTAGGTTTCTTTTTCAAAATTAATTATTTTTTTCTGAAGATTTGAAGATCAAATTATTATTTTTTTAATTTAAAATTTTTGAATTAGGCGAAAATTTATAAAGGTATTAAACCGAAATTAATTTTTAATACTGACCTGAAGACCAAAATCGTGATTTATAATTAGCCTCATATTCAATATAATCCCTCATAATTTCAAATAATTAGGTATTTTTTAAATTAATTGAGAATTGGAATAAAAATGATCAAGTATTGTTTTACAGGTTTAAAATACTAATCAATACGAGCTGAATAATTAATCAAAATTCACAAAATAATGAATTCTAAAGATGGAGAAACTATTCAAAAAATTTTATTTTTTGTTTTATTATTCGGATGCATTTTTGTATACTTCTGAATTAAAGTTGGGTAAACTTTTTTTAAAAAAAAAAGTTTTATATAAATTCAATAATACTTTGTAAAAATGTGATATTATTTTTTATGAAATATGCAAAAAAAAAAAAATAGAAATATATTTTTGACTTTTTTAATGTGAAACAAAACAAGATTTTTTATTTTATTAATAATTAAATATTTAAAAAACCAATCAAGAAAGATAAAAAAAAAAAAGAAAAAGAAAAGAATCAATTGAATAAAAACTTGTAATAATAATTTTGAAATTATATTAAGGAATAAATCCCCTTTTAAAAGATATAATACAATAAAGATAAAATTTCTAGAACAAATACTAATGAAGTCATTCAATTTTCTTTTCTAAAGCAGATTTTAAACAAAAAAAATTTCTATTTGATATTTTTTTAAGAATCTCTCAATTAGTTGGGTTTTTATGAAATTCGTCGATAAATTATATTCAAATAATTAGTAAATATCATTTGAATAAAATTCGAAAATATAACTTGAAGAGGTTTATTACGAGATATCAAAAAAAAAAGAACGTCTTTAAAAAAATCAAATAATTTTCTCAAATTTTAGATTGTTTTTTATTTTAAATATTATTTTCATGAAATTTTAAATGTTAACATTAGTGAAATAAAAGTTTGATCCATTTTTTTTTTTTTTTTTTGGAAAATCTAAGCTATTTTTCAAAAATATTGACTCATTTTATAATGTTAATGGGAAGCTGTTTGGAGGGTTTATTACATATTCTTCTCAAAAAAATATTTTCAATTTTTAGATCTAAATCATTTTTTCTAATTTTTACATATTTTAGTTTTGCTTTTCTTTTCTTTTTTTTTTGAAAAATTTTTGTTTTTCTTTTGAACTATTTTTTTTCTTTCTTTTGTTTTTTGATCTTTTTTTTTTTTGCAAAAGATCACGTGGAAAAAAAAAAAAGATCTTCGAAAAGACAAATAATCATTTAGAAAATTGAAATTATGTAATGTATTTTAAAATGAATTTAATTATTCATAAAAAATCTTGTTTTTGAATTTTTTTTAAGTGAAAGTTCTGTAATGCTCATTTCAAAAATTGTGACTCACTTTTTTTTAGTTTTTGGTTTTATTTTTTTTTAATTTTTTAAATATCGGGTTTTTATATATTTAGAATGACTTAAAAAGTGAAATATTTATACGATTTAATTATTAGTTGTTCTTGAATACTAAAGGATAGATTTTTTTTTTCAATATATTATTTCAGATGAGTCATAAATTTTGAAATGGAGTTTAGAACTTAGGAGAACCGATATAATTTTTAATAAACTATCACATATTTCATTTTAAGAGGATGATGTGATGTTGCTACTCCAATATCAAAGTTTCATTTAATATAAATTTTTGATTTTTTTTTTCGGGATTACTTTGTTTTTATAAAGATTAACTTATAAAGATATTATATTAACTTTCTAAAGAAACGGAATGTCTTTAGTTTTTTTTTTTTATTGAATTGCACAATGAAATTATTGAAAAATAAATTTTTAATTTCAAATAAAGTAATTTTAAAATAAAAAAAATAAAACTTGAAGAAAAAAAGAAAATATTTGAATATTTCAGAAAAGCAGGAGGATATTTTCAATTAAATTGTATATTATTGAAATAATTTAATTGGGGAATTCCATTTTGCAAAATGTGAACATTTACAAGATTATTAATGGGATAATAATTTGGCAGTTTTTTCTCAAATTTTTTTTTTTAATTTTAAATATAAATTTTATTTGTTAAAATTAGTAAACAAACAAATTATATATTACTACACAAATTTTTAAACTCTATTTCATTCAAAAATCCCCAAAAAATTAAAAATTCATTTTTTGTTAAGAATCAAATAACATAAGATTGTTTAGAAATACGAGAAATAGTTAACTTGAGACTAGAGTTGATATTCATAAAAGAAATACCTGAATAAAACATTAATTTTGCAAAAAAATAAAATGTTGGAAAAAAATTGAATTTTTTCATTTTTGGTTGGCGCTCTTTGAGTCCAATATAGTTTATATTTAATCACATAAAGGATTGATTGTTTTTTTCTCAATTTTTTGGTTATTCTTTTCAAAAAAGTGTGAAAAAAAAGTTTTTAGAATGAACCCTTAATAGAGTCAACAAACTTCAACAGGCCCATTTTGAGTAAATTATTAAAAAAAAAAAAAAAAAATTGCACACTTTTGTAAAACTACTATATCAATAGAGTCATTCAATTAGAACCCACTGCTAAAATCCAAATTTAATTTTATCTCAAAAGTTCAAGAAGGAAGAGTTACAATTACTTTGAGATATAATTTTCGTTTTTAAATCCAGTGTTTCAAATTAAACCCCTTCTTTTTTTTTTCTTGTTGTTCCAATATAACATCGAATTCACTGCCCAATAGAATATCTAAAGTTAAATAACTTTTTAAAGTAAACTCCTTATTTTTTTTAAAGTAAATTTTAAATTATTAATTGCGATTTTGATTGGAAATTTATTGATTATTTTTTCTCTATAAAAAATTTTCTTGTAGATTTTACAATAGAAAATTTGGATAAGAATAAACTCTATTTTTAGAGACAAATTTTCCAATTTGATTCTTAATTTTTTGAATTTCTTTTTTAATAATTGAACTTTAAAAAATCAACACTAGATTCAAAAAATTGTTGATTGTAGGTTTCTTTCATCATTTAATGTATAAGCTTTCTAGGAAAAAAGAAACACGTATTTTTATTCGAACACAAGTTAAACTAGTATGCACTGTTATTTTAACAAGAGTGATTTGTAAAAGGTGGTTTTGTTTTTTCTTCACATTGTGATTGAAGAAAACAAAATAAAATGGAACGAAAAATTTTTCACTTGGTTAATTGGCAAATGACTGCCGATTGAAGTGCTTTTTTTTTTTTTTTTTTTTTTTTTATACACTACAAGAATAGCACAATCCATACAAACACTTTCAAGACTTTTTGGAACTTTCAGACTAACAGTCTGCAAGATTTCAGTCTCTGATATTCTTTCAAATTTTTTCAAATTTCAAATACTTGATACAAACTTTTGTAAGCCAAAAAAGGGCAAAAAAATAATAATTAACAAAAGTTAAACCTTTTGAATTTAATTGAAATTTTTCAAAGTTATCCAAAAGAAAAAGATTTGTTAACGTTCAATAACCTGAAACTCTTTTTATGGAAACCTAAAAGCAAAAAGTTGTTTAAATTACATATTTTTAAAAGTTTGACTTGTAAAAACTTTTAAATTGAAAGTTATTGCATTGTGATCTTTTAATTCCTTTCAAAATTTTGTAACAATTCCAAAATAACAAAGTGTTGCCAAGTAAAATAAGTGACTACAATTTTTGTGCTATTCTTGTAGTGTAGGATTTATTTAAAATCTATTAGTCAAACAAATCTCTTTAAAGGGTATTTGTATAAAATTGCAAATCAAACAAAGTTCCATTTTTGGCTCATAGCTAAACTTAATTTTGTGATTCAAAACAAAGAAAATAAAAGAAATTATTTACCCTCCTATTATATAAAAAGGAACACCAAAATCACAAAATTGTTGAATAATCCCACCACAATACTCCAGATCATCACACCCACCATGAAAGAGATCACCTAAAATTATAACTTGTTGGATGTTGTGCTTTTCAATGGTTTCTCCAATGTTTTCTATTGTTTTTGGGATACGCTCAGTTGCAAAATAGCATCGTTCCCCATTCGTAAAATGGAGATCTGTAATAACTAAGGCATTCCATGGTGTTTTTGTAACAAGCTTTTCCAGTTTGCCATTGGTGACAGGAAGGGTGATTTGTTGTAAATTTACCTTTTTATTTTTAGAATGATACAAAGAAATTGCAAAGAGTGAGACGGCAAAAAAACAAAGAAGGAAAAGAAACTAAAATATTTTGTATCATCAAAAAAAAAGAGTCAGAAAAAGAAAAAATTAATTTCAAATGCACTTGACATTTTGAAAAATAAAAAGAGAATTAATAGTGGATAATTAATTCCAAAACAAAAAGAAAGAGTAAGGGGTTCTTAAAGAGATACCTTTGGAATTTTTTTTTTTTTTTTTTCTTTTTCTTTTTCTTTTTCTTTTTCATTTTTTTTTTCATATTCTTTTCGAGTTTCTCGTGTTTTATATTCTGTGTTGGTATTTTTTTGTTGTTGTTCTTTGGTGCTAACTAGTCCCATTTAATTGAAATAATGATTGAACAATTTTTTAAGAGCTGAAAAAGAGTGGAAATATAAAGTGAGAATGATAAAAAATGAGAAATTTCCAAAAATTCAACAATGCAAGATGAAGAGTGCTTAACTCCAGCTATTTTTATTAACCCAAAACACTTTGTTTTGTTGTTTTTTTTCAACATTTTGAAAGGAATTAAATGATCACAAAAAATCAATAATTGACAAGCATTTCCAAATTCAAAACTTGAGAAAAGGATGCAATTTAAAATACTTCCACTTTTGGGCTTTCTTAAAAAACTGTTTAAAGGTTTTTGTAAGTTAACAAATATTTTTCATTTGGGTAACTTGGAAGAACTTTAAAGAAATTCGATATGTTCTATTTTGTTCTAAATTTTTTTAAATCCTTTTTTGGGTAATAAAAACTTGTATTAGGCATTTGAAGTTTGAAAAAATCTTTAAGAATATCATAACTAAAATCTTGAAGACAACTAAATGAAGAGATCAAAAAAATTTGAAATTAAACTTGTTCTACATTTTGTGTCATTTAAAAAAATCGAATTACTTTCAAAAAGTTTTGATTACTTTTCAGACTTACAACACTTTCCAACAGTTTGTAAAACTCCCAAAGGGTTACAAACACCTTTTAAGGGTTATATACGCTTGGAACAAATAA
This sequence comes from Anaeramoeba flamelloides, assembly GCA_027625915.1. Taxonomy (NCBI): domain Eukaryota; family Anaeramoebidae; genus Anaeramoeba; species Anaeramoeba flamelloides. The sequence continues at coordinate 2,033,813 of JANTQA010000026.1, forward strand.
GATTTGATAGACTGAGATTTAATTATGTACCATTCTTAGTATTTTCCCAATAACAGGGAAAGTGTTGTCACTTCAATTCACTTTTTCAAATTGGAGAAATCTATTTTTATCAAAAGAAAAACTTGGAATGAAAAGTAAAAATTTTTTCCCCTTTATTCTCCTTCTATTCAAAATAAAAATTTTCAAACAAATAATTATTTTTAACAGTCCAATCCATCTTGAAACAATTAATAACTATTTTGATTCATGATATTTTCCTTTTCTGAAAAGTTAGAAAAATAATAATTTTGATCTAAGGCAAATGTTAAAGGTGATTATATTTCCAAAGTTTAGATGTTGTTGAGGGTCTATTTACTTACCTTTAAACTGTCTTGATACTCAAGAATTTACTTGGTCCAAAAAGTGTAATCTGAAATTGCCCTTCTTTTGATCGACAAAACTCAAATAACAAAAAAAAAAATTTCTTTATATCTTATTTGGCAAAAAATTCAATTGAATCCAATAAAAAAATTCGAAAAAGTATTCTCAATTAAAAAATTCTTTAAGGATCTAGCCATACATCGTGGATTTGCTCCATACTCAAGGAGTGACTTGTGACCCAAAAAATGGTACTTATGGGATTGCCCTTCTTTTGATTAACAAAACTCAAATAACAAAAAAAAAAATTTCTTTAATGAATTACAAAAAAAAAAGTTTAAAAGTTAATCTCAATTCCCAAAAATCAAAATTTAAAAAAAAAATCACTCTTTGTCTTCTTTTCGAATTTTCAAAGAGTTAAATTTCTTCCATTTAAGGGATTAGCATCTACCAAGGAGAAGCCTAGGATCAAAGTGTGTTGTTATTAAACCAAATCACATTAGTGCTACATGGTTCAAAATGTCTCTAAAAAATCGATTGCAAAGTAGTAATATTTGTTGATCTCATCAATTAAAAATGATCTATGTATTAGTAAAAAACCCAGCAAATTCAGAATAAAATCTGCATTTCGCCATAAATTTTATGATTGAATTATCAATATTCAGACTACAAAGTCATAAAATATCTATCTTAAATTTATGTCGAAATGTAGATTAGTTACTAAAAAATTCGTTTTTTTTAAAAATTAAATAATTTACGAATAAAGTTTTTTGTCAAATTATTTCTCAAATCATGCAAATATATTGATGCTATAATTAGCTTTATCAAAAGCAAACAAAACTAATCAGTCTTTGTACTTTTATGTTGATGATTATTGAGTTAATCTTTGAAATTCAAAAATTCTAAAAATAGTTACTTTTGAAAGTTCTAAAGATAAATTATTAAATACCGGAATACTGTATTTTGGGTTTTTATTTTTAGATTTGGAAAAGGAATTATAAAAAAATAAATTTTCAAAAATGAAACTATTTTAATTGTGATCATTAGTAAAAAATGTAATAATTTATTGTGCAATAAGATTTATAATAGATTTTTTAGAGCTATTCGAGCAATGGTGCACTAATACCATTTACACCCAATTACAACATACTTTGATTATAGAGAAATCTAGGGTGACGCTAATCCCTTAACACAAATTGTTTATTTTAGATATAATCAATTTAATTTGATCTAATCTTATTTGTGGTTAATGAGTAACCCTCTATATTTGACAATGTAAGTATTTTGTAACATTCTAGACATAAAATAATACCGTATTTGAGAATAAAAAAAAATGAAAAAAATCTTCGGTATCTCAAAAAGAGCCCAAAGTATGGCACTCCAAAATCAACAGAGTTGTCTTCAAAATTATAATTCACGATTACTCTAATTGGAAATTGAGTAGCTCTCTGACACTTTTTTCGAAAATATACTCGTTTAAAATTGTTTTTTTTTTTGGAGACCGATCGCTCATCACTTGCTGGTTAGTTAGTTCTTGTATGTTATTAGGCACTCTTGAATCATTCAAAATTTTTTTATCATAATGACTTGAATTTAAATTCTTAAAAATTTTAGTTTAAGTAGGTTTCATGTTATCGATCAAGTGTTAAAAAAAAACCTTATCTGTTTCGGATTGGACTTTTGAAATGACTAAATTTGTAACTTCTAATTCAAAGACTATGACTAAACACAGCCAGTTAAGAGTATTTAAAACTTAATTAAGTTTTAGAAAATAAGGTTGAATGAAAGAAGTCCTTCAAAAAATGAAGAATAAAAAATGAATAACCTAAAAAAATTAAAAAAATGGTTTGAGTTATTAAAATTTGCATTTGAAAAATAAAATTTGAACATTTCAAAAAATTTTTACATTTTTTGAGAAAAGAAACAAATATAATACTTCAAATGAGTTTAATTTTCAAAATAACTTGAAATAAAAGGTTTCAAGGATTCGAATGGGGAATAAAAACATGGAAGAAGCATTATACCCAACTGAAATTTACTTAATTTCAAGTTTGTCTTATAGTTCAAGAATTTTGTAGTAAAATTAAATAAATTATTTTAAAACTAAATATTGCTGAAAATGAAGAATTATTAGTATTTTTGTATTTTTGATTGTAAAGAGTATCAAAAATGAGTAAAGAGTATACTTTTCCGGACAATTAATAATGTATAAATATCTATTTTCAGAAATAACACTTAATATTTAATTTAGATTATTTTATTGGTAGTTAGAAAAAATATACTTTTTGTTAAGATAAAATCAATGTGAAAATGATTAATTTTGAAAATAACACTTTTTAATTTTAAATATTACCGAAATAATCTATTTTAAAAAAAGGAACTAATATCAAGAGCAATATTATATGTTTAGATATAATCGATAAAAAATCCAAATAACTAAATCTTTAGATACTTATTTTTAAAATAATATAAAAAAAATAAAAAATACAAAAATACTGATAATTCTTGTTTTGTAGCAATATTTAGTTTTAAAATAATTTATTTAATTTTACTATAAAATTCTTGGACTATAAGACGGAACTAGAATCGAGTTAATATAAGTTTGAGACTCTATGTTCCATCCAAGGTTTAAAAACCAATTTCAATTCTGTTTATTCTTTAAATATTCTTGTATTTTTCATCATTTTTACCTATTCGCAATTAAAATTACATATTTTTGAAATTTCCGACTTTTTTTGTACAACAGGGAAATGAATTGAAGTAACTTTATGATTCAAAATAGTTTAGATGTATGATCATTTTTTTTTTAAGTACCTTGAGGGTTATTTATAATAAAGATTCAATAATAGTATCAAATTCTTTGATACTCATTTAATTTAATTCATCAATTCAACTTTAGATCCATTTAAGATAAATATTATAATCAAAATTATTGATTTTTCATCTCTTTATTCCACCACTTTATGCTTTTTAAATATCTTTTACATCCTATATAAAATGATTAATATCATTATTTTTTTTCTTGTAAAAGGGGATATAATTTAGAATCCGTATTGTTTTTTCATTTGATATAAAGTCTATTTGGATCATATAAAAAGGATAAATTTTCATCTGAATTACTAATTATTTTCAATTTAGGTATGGATTTTTTCACTCATTTGTTCTAGAAATTGGTTTTTATTACGAAATATTTTTAATTTACAAATTTTCTTTATTCTTTTAAGGGACTAGTCTCAATTAAATTTTTTTTGAAGTAAATTTAATAGAGATTTAGAATTTTTTTTTCCAATTACTTAGATTTGAAATCAAAGTGAAAAACTTCTTTATATAGTAATGAAATCCCCCTAAATGGCATTCATATATTTATTTATTGTTTATATAGAAATAAAAAATTTCCCCCTTTTTTACCTTTTTTTAAAGTTGCTTTTTTTAAACTTTTCGCAAAAATACAAAAAATAAAAAAAAAAAAAAATAGCAAAAAAGCAAAACCTTGTTGTGTTTGTGGAAGACCTACAAAAAATAATTTGAAAAATAAATCTGAAAAGGTTTTTTTGGATCTGCATGAAAAAACAGTTCGTTCGAAAAAAAATTACAATATATGCTTTACTCAAAATAAAAGATTTTCTTTCTTTTCTTGTACCATTCTTTTTCCTCTTGAAACCACTTTTTGAGTTTACACTCTTTTTTTTTTGCCAAATTTGAAGTTTTAAATAGTTGTCCCAAATTATCATTAGAAAAGTTTGTGTCAGAGTCAAAAAAAAATAAAAGAAAAGAATAAGAACTATTTTTTGTAAAAGTAATTATTGATAAAACAAATTGAGTTCTTTATAGTGTAAAGTTGGATGAACAGAAGTGAAAGAAAAAATATTCACTAGTTTTTAATTATTTTTTCGTTTTTCAAAAATGAGAATAAATATTATTTTTGAGAAAACAATTAAATCCAAAATTAATCAAAAAATTCTCATCGGTTTAAGATCTTTTTTCAAAAAACATTTTTAAAAGTCACTTTTTTTGGCAGAATTGTAAAATTTTAAAAAAACAAGAACATAAAGTTCTAACATTGAAAAAACCTGTCAATTTTCAATATCAAGTATATTTCAAGATATGGATTCCTTATTTTGTTATTAGTCAAAAAAAAAAAATTAATCGAGACTAAACGCTTAAGGATTCTACTTTTTTTTCTATTATATGTTTAATATTAGTATAACATATTTTTTTACTTGATTACTTTGATTTCCGATATTTTAACCAACCAATATTTTATATTTCATTCATTTTTAATTTGTTTTTTAGATTGTTTAAGTATAATGATTTTTGTTTTTTGATGAAATTAGGGCAACATTCTGAAAATTATTTTTGATATATAGTATGCTCATCGAAATATAATTCGAATATATAATTGTGGGTGTGCTTATTTGAACTTTTAGTATTTTTTTATCATTTTTTTATTAACCAATCTAACTTTTTCTTGATATTTGTCAAAGTTAGATGAAAAATTCTAATTCATATAATAATTTTGGCAAAATATTTTTTTTAAAACAATTGGGTTAATGGTAAATTTGATCATAACTCTTTTATTTATCATCTTATTTCCAGTCCAAGGGTCATAATAAAAATTTTCAAATGCTGAATATTTTTTTGAATTAACCTTTGGATAACAAATAAAAAGATGAGTTGAATAATACACATCAAAGAACAGTTGATAATCGCCTCAAATAATCCAATAAATCAATATATTTTCTTAAAAATAAAAAAATTAAAATTTGTAGGTTCCTATTTAGAAAAAAGCAATAATGTTCATTTTGATCTTAAATCAAAGATCAAATAAAATCCCAATAGAAATAAATATCATTTCTCTACAATCATTTGTATTTTCAATAACCTTCAAATAACACATTTTTACCAAGTGGCTATTGAACTTGTAATAAAAAATTAAAAATTTGCAACTGAATTAAATGAATTTAATTAAAAAAAAAATATAAAATAGTAAAAATGTGTAAAAATGATGAAAAAATGTTTTCAATTTTGGAATTTCCGAAATAAATTTTTTTCTTCTAATATCGATTCAAATCCTTCAAACACATGTAATTCACCCATTATTTCTGGACGCCTTCAACTAGTACAATGTTTGAGCCATGTTTTACTTTTTCTATATGACATGTAGTAATAAATAATAATTTATTGAGTGTTGACTTGCTGTTGTGTAATTGGAAAGTTAATGTCGCAATAATATCAACCTTAATTCGTTTATTAATAAGTATTGTTCAATTTTCCTAATTCTCACAACTCTCAAGTCTTTGAAGAATTCTGTCATCTTTTTTTCATCCTTATAATCTGTAACTTTGTGAAATTTTCCAAGCTTTGTTGTTTTTTTCTTTTGATACATCAGGAAAAAAAGAAAGAACAAAGTTAATATTCAGCGAATAAAAAGTGAGTTTATCTGTGAAGAAAAATCAAATAAAAAATAAAATAAATAAAAAAATAAACCAATAATAAAATTTTAAAATAGGAAATATATATTTATTTGAAGCAAATCTTTTGTTGAAAAAAAAAAAAAATTAATTATATAAAAATAAAAAAGAAATATGTTGAAAGATTTCTAAGAAAATAGAGTTGAAAAAAAAAAAGCAAAAACAAAAACAAAACAAACAAAGAATAATGTAATAAAATTAATTGATTGCTTCATATTGTGTATTTTTTTTAGAATTTTTGACTCTATGAACAATGCCAACAATGATAATAATAATGAGTAAAAGTGAAAGAATGCCAATTAAACATCCAACCCAAAAATTAAATGCTAATACATTCCAAATTTTTTTGATATCTTTTTTTTCATATTTAAGGTTGGAAGCATTTTCACATCCTGGTGGGCAACTCAAACAAGAGCATGTGTCTTCACAGTGTATTAGCTCATCTAAAGGACAAAAGGCACTTGGATCGTCATCATCATCTGGATACTCGATCGTAACAGGTTTGGGAATAGCTCGCTCTGCTTGCGTTTGCCAAAATTCTTCATATGTTGGCCACATTGATCTAACAAAATGTACCCTATTATTTGTGAAAAAGTAAAGAATAAAAAAATGGAATATAGTTAATAATTAATATTCAAAAATTGGTAATTTTAAAAATATTTTGTTATTTTAGCCACAACGGGAAGTGAAAGAATAAGAATTAGAACACTTCACAAATAAATAGAAAACTCAAAAAAACCTAGAACACTTCACAGATAAAATAAAAAACCTCAAGAAAAACCTAACTGCACTGGATAAATTTTTAATTTGATCATATAAATAATGTGAAATTATTATTTTTTTTATTTTAATATTTTAATAATTTTTCTTCTTCTCTTTTTTATTTTTGGTAAATTTTCCTTTAATTACTCCTTTCTCTCAATAATTAATAAACATGTTAAAAAAAGATTTTTAAATTTTTCATGTTTTTTTGTTAAGGGATCAGTCTCTATTATTTTTTTTTTTGGCCAATTTCTAAATAAAGATTTGTTATCTAGAAATATGTTTAATATTGAAAATAATCAGGGGTTTTCAAATCTAAGTAATTGACAAGAAATTTTCTCAATCTCTATTAAATTTGTTTACCCAAATTTAATAGAGATTAGTCCCTTAAAATTGTTTTGTTTTCATTTCCTTTTTTCCAGTTGGTAATCTGTTTCCTTAGATCTGAAATTTTTTTTCGATGGTTGATAGAAGGTTAGCGTTGAGTTTGTTGAATTGAAAAAATCACATACAATTGGTTGATGGTATCTAATAATTTGATCGATCAATTAATTATTAGTGGAATTTCAACTAAATTTACCAATACATTTTTTGTTCCGCTCGTTTCATTATTTTGTACACGCCGATTTTTATTTTTTCGATTGTATATTTTTTTCTTTTATTTGGATGAAAATGATTACTTATAAAAACATTAATACTGGGTTACTTAAATGTGGTTTAATATTATGTTTGGAAAAATATGATAAATTGAGTTTTTTTTTTTCCTATTTTTGATTTTGGGTATGTCCAAATTGTTGAAATGGGGTTTATTACCAATTTTGCAAGTGTGTGTCAAAAGCATTATAAATGGTATTATATTAGAATATTGAAAAAGGTTTAATATAATAACTTGAATTTAATTCAATTTCGATTGAGATACAAGGTATTTTTATTTTATTGAAACTTTGCTTTTTTCTTTTAGTATTTGTTTCTAAAATTATTATATATTTTTTGTTTTGAAAAAGCAATAGATTGCTTTCACATTAAGTTGATTAAAACAGATAATGGAATTCTAAGCGAATATTTATTAAAAATTAATTAATATCCAAATCAAAATATATCAAGAATATTCCGATTTTAATTTTTTTAAAAATTTTCAGAATTTTTTAATATTTTTTTTAATTTTTTGTCAATTTTAAACCATTTGATCCAATGAAATTAATTTAGAAATTATTAATAAAGGAAAAAATAAGAAATTCAAGTTATTTAATTAAAATTTTTTGACATTTTTTTTTACTTGTAAATTTTTTTCTCAATGGGAATGTTAATAGGAACAAAACTTTTTTTAATCAGGAAAGGAGAATTGGAATCAAGTTGTGTCTGTGGTGGCAAAAATACCATAAATTGCATTCTCACTCGATCCTAAGCAAATTTTGTTTTGGGTTACTGTGATTTGCTTTTTCAAAAAGGAACGAAAATATTCTATCTTTTTTTGGGCTATTAGAATGTAGATCTTCAAAAATCGTTGCTGTTTTTTTTTTAAAGTTTAGTTTGTCAGGGTAATCCAGCTTGATTGAAAAATGTCAAAAAATTTTTTGTTTTGGAAAATTATTTTTTTTTCTTTTTTAGACCTCTGAAAAGCTTTGTAAAGGCCGAAGTTTTTGTAGATCTTGATACTTTTGAAATCTCGTTTTCTGGATTCGGGTTAATTTATTATGAGAATTTGGTTGAATTTTCTTTGAAAAATGAATCAAAAGTTCTAATGTAATTTTCATTTGATTTAGAACCAACAAGAGTGGTAAAAATTTGAAAGACATCAACAACAATTCAAGAAATTTCACTTTTTCTATTTTATGTTCCAAAAACAGAAAATTTTAACTTTACTTTTTATCAGAGTTTTTGCACAAAATCCCTTTTGGAAATTAAACGAACTGTAAGGATATAGATTTATAGATACTTTCCTTCATATATAAACATTCTTTTGGAAATTAAACTACGATTTATTATCTTTTAGGTTTTAGGTGGTAACTCCAAAGATAGAATCTATTGGATGGTTTGTTATTGATGTTCTGAAATTTAAAATTTACTACAGTCAGTTCCACTTTTAAGATACAAATTTTGAACGAAATTTAAGGCACAAAAAAAAATCTCAAATTAAGGAACAAAATTCAAATTCTAGTGAAATGATTTGTGTAAAAATAAAATTCCAAAAAATGTGCTTTAATTTGAGATTTTTCTGTGTCTAAAATTTGGTTGAAAGTTTGTGTCTAAAAAGTGGAACTGGCTGTATTGCAATAACCGTTTCTAAAATGGAAAAGTAATAGAACTTGAAAAATATTCTTAGCAAAATTAAAATCAATTTATGGGTTTTTTCAACTAATAATCAGTGAAATATTTTAAAACTTGTTTAAAAATTTTTATTTATTAATTGGAAAATAAAAATAAATAATACTTATTATTCCCTTATGAAACAATTAATATATATATATATATATAGAGAGAGAGAGAGAGAGAGAGAAAGAGAAAAACGATTTGTGTTTCTTCCATGGTTGCCAGGAGTTTCTTTTTTAAAATATATTAGTGTTTTTGAAAAAGTTTTTGAAAAAACTCTAAAACAAACAACAAAGATTGTGAGTTAATTACACGGCCAAAGAAAACACAACTTCAACCATAGATTCTTAAAATTGAAGAACAGTTGATTTTCAGAAAAATGATTGAAAAAGAACTTTTCTGATTAATCGATTTTCGAAAATATCTTGGGTATATCTCTTTTTATAAAAAGAAAAAAATATAACTCACAGTTTTGAGATTTGTATTCCTTATAGTGTCGTCTTTTGTTTAGTGTTTATTTATCAATTTAAGAACCTTCCATAAATTTTATTTTTTTCGAATTAAGAAATTTTTTTTTTTCATTATTGTTGATTAAGAGATAGATTTCATTAATTTCAAAAAAACACCTTCAATAAAAATATTGGTTGTGGGTTATTTTTTTTTTCAAGATCGCTGATAAAATTCTAAGACAAAAAGGAAATAAAGTTTTCATTTTTTGTGATTTGGGAATAAATTTTTAAAACTAATTTTAAAATTGAAACAAGTTAACTGTTGATCAAGTACAATGACCTGAACTCTTTTCCAAGAAAAACTGTTTCGGAAATTCCTATTTTCGGTATGGGAAATGATCTTTTTACTCCAAGAAACAAAACAAGTTTTTTGAAGTGATTGTGGTAGATGATAGAAAACAATTTTCCATTTGAGAAAAATAATGTGTAACTTAAAACAATAATTATTGATTGGAAAACTAATTTCTTCGAATTTAACGTTTGAATAACGACTGAACTCGATTGTTTTATATATAACCTGAATCTCAAAAATAACCACAGTCTTGATCTTGAACAAATGAAATTTCGTTCATTTTCAAGCGGTTGTTTTTGCCAAATAGAAAAATCACAAAAAATAAAAAAAAAAAAAAAAAAATTAGGGTATATCAATTAATTGATATCTATCGTTTCAATTGTAAATAAACCGTGACCACTGATCCAAGAAAATGCCATCTAATTGGTACGTGACAACTAACCGGTAAAGTAGAATATTTTGAGAAGAAATTCCTCTTAATTTTCCAAACTTTCTAATCTAAAAACTTTCTTCACTTTTCTGTTATATAAAAAAAAATTCTTCTTTTTTTGTCAACCAATTCCTGTTTTCAGTGTTTAAGAAAGTTAAGGGCGAAGAACTTTTCAAGTGAGTTGTTCCTTTCTTTTGGATTATAAATGGCAGTTTTTTCGTTATTGCTCTTTTTCAAAGAAATGAGAAATAATTTTGGAAACTTTTTACTTTACCCTTTTCAAACAGAGACAAGAAGTTCCAAACTATTTATTCAAAGTATTTCTTTGTTCAAGGCACTTGAGATGAAAATTATTAACATTTTGGGATTGAGACATTTAAATATCTTTTTCAAAAGTAATTACCCAAGATTAGCACAAAATCATTAAATAATGATATTTTTGGAAATTTAGTAGGCTTTCTTATTGAACTTTCAGATAAAATTTTGATTCTGATAATTTGATTTTAACAGTAACTCAAAAATCAAAAAAGTAAATGATGTTGAAAATTAAAAAAAATCTATTGTTTTCTGTAAATTGTAATTTGATCTTTTACATTATTTTTTTTTTATTTAAAATTTAATGCATAATCAATAGTTTTGTTGATTTTTTTATAAATTCAGTCTTGATAGTCTCAATATAATTTTGGATTTTAGAAAAAATTTGTAGATCAAAGAAAATATTTGTTTACAAAGAAAATATTTACCATTGACAAGATTCATATACAGATTTTGCCCATCTTCTACACATTTTGAAGACTGGTTTTTGGATTGGGTCACCATCGGTATGAGATACTGTTGATACATATCGTCCTAATTAGAATTATTAATCAAATTCAATAATGAAATAAAAAATAAAAGTGAAAAAAAAAAAAAAAAAAAAAAAAAAAAAAAAAACAGATCATCAAGAAAAGATAATCAAAACAATTATTTAGAATCAAAAAGAGTGGGAATAAAAATTTTAATTTTAATTTTACTTTGATTTGGACCACAGGCATAATTACACCAAGTATTTTGTAAATTATCAAGACAGGCTATTTTGGAATAATGCAAAATGAAAGTTAAAAAAATTGATAAATTTTAGTTTCAACAACAAGATGGTAAGAGAGAAACTCGAAAGTTTTATTTAATGCAGCACATGATCTACTTCTTGCAAAGAAACAATACTAGAAAAATTTTGTGCAGTTGTTAAAAAGAGAAAAAGCCAAAAATTACCTGGACAAGAACCCATAAAGGAGATTGCTTGTTTCCATTCGTTTTTAAAGAGGATGTCTTGAGACATGTTACAACATGCAGCACTTTCAAATTTCTTACAAATTATCATATCAGGAAATGGTTGTGGTGGTTGTCGATGAATAACTAAAGGGTTCCCTTGCATTGCACACCCCTCATAACAGAGGGAAATCTTAAAAAGAACAATTAAAGTAACAATCAAAACAAATTTCATTAAAGGAGATACTGAAAAAAAATGTTCCTTCAATCTTCAATTCTTAGATACCAAAGACAAACCCAACAACAAAAAACGATACTTAGTTTACCAACAAGGTTACTTTTAACCTTTTTTTTCAACTTTAAAAATAAATTTTACATTTTTCTGTGATTTAATGAAAGAAATGATTAATAATTGTTATAAAATTTTGTTATTTATTTCGAAATTTTTGATATTATGATGACTAATTTAATCAGCAAAGGCTATTTCTTTACAAGTTATCCTTTAAAGGTAAATTTTATTTTGGTCTTTTTAAAATAGTCAACCAAAAAAAGTAACTTTTGGAAAGTATATAAACAAATTCTGTTTCACATAATCCTTTTGGGACTTAAATTATCAAAGAATTATTTGTTGATTAGTTTTTCCAATTAGAGTGACAACAGTTGTTAAAATATCCTTTTTGTTTTGTTTTTCTATGTGTATTTCAAAATTTTTTGATTACTTTTTGCAAATAAGCAATTTTTGTGTTTTTTTTTCAAAAGTTCTCATTTTTTCTTTAGCTAGGGTTTCCATAGATATTTTGTTATTCCTGAAAAATACCGTTCATTAAAATTGTGCTATACGAGCCAAACAGTCTGTATAAGAGATCACTTTACCAAATCATTTTTCTCTAACGTTCAGAGTTCAATCACCCTATTTAAGATCTAACTCAACCAAATTTACATAAACTCCACCAAAATCCACAACCACCAAATCTTTCAGTTTGATTAAATACATACAAAACAATAAATATACTTAGGTTATCTGAAAAACTGTTTTATAGCTCTCTAAATGTTCAAAATGATTTCAAAAGTTTTCAAGTTTTTTTGAAAAAGGATGAAAAAAATTTCACTTTATTGTCAATTTTTATTATAGTCATTTGCCTTAAACTCTTCCTTGTAATTGGTCAACTTTATTTATTTATTTGGTTCTTTTTTTGTGATATGTGTTGGGTGAGATAAAAATCCCAAATGAAGTCCCCTTTTAAAATGTAAAAAAAAAGTCAAAAGTTTTTTTTTTTATTATTTAAGGCAAGGGTTTTTAATCCCTCTTATTTGCCTGAATTCCTAAATAAAAATTTGGGAATTTTATTAAAGACTCAAAAACAAGTTTATTACCCACTAAGACAAATATACAGATTGAACCCTTTTTTATAATAATATTTGAAAATATTATTATTTTTTAATATATTTAATATATTAATTTTTTTTCATTCAGATATCAAGATTTTATGATTATTTTCATAGGCGGGGTAGTTCCATAGAAAAAAAATCATTACTATTATTTTCCAATTAAAAAAAGAGAATTTTTAGTTCACTTTCCAAAATATTTTTCTGGTTTATAAGTTGAAAAAAACCTAAAGATCTTTACAATATCTTTTAGAAATGATATTTTTAGACAATAAATAATATTTTCTGAGTTAACTCCAAGAAGAAATTTTTTACCTTGCTAAATTTATTGTTGCCATAATCATTAATACTAATTTTGGAAATTGAAATAAAAATTTTCATTTATTAATTAGAAAAGAACAGTAGTTAAAATTTAATTCCATTAAAATTCTACAAGAACATCAGTCAAATCATTGGAAAATCAATTTTATTTTAAAAAGGTTTAATAACGATAGCTCAGAGGATCTCTAATAATATCAATTCTAGTTGGTTGTATAGATTTTTTGTTTTTTTATTCACTTAGAAAAAAAAATATTTTGGGATCTTTTATAAAACAAATATTACTGTTTGGGAAAAAAAAAGGGTATATTATTAAATTTCAAATTTGGTCAAATTTCAAAATTGGTCAAATTGAAATTTTTCATATTTTGGAAGAGTTTCTTGATTATTATCATTGATATGAAAGTTTTTAATGTTTTTATTATAGTTGTGGGGGGAAGAAGCAAAACGATTATTTCGAAATTAGTAGTATTTTATTACTAAATGGTAGAAAATCCAAAATTTTGAAATCATCAATAATAAATATTTTTAAAAATTTGTTCGAAATCCAATTTTAACCAAAAAGTTAAATGTAAATTTTTTTCCCCTTAAAACAAGTTACAAAAGTCTAATTGGTCAGTTAATAATGTTTTTTTCAAAATCCTTCCCAAAATTTTCTCTACCAGACCATTCCAACACCAAAAACCTACTCTAACCTACCCTAACATAACTTAACATACCCTAACCTGCCCGTAAAAATGATTAAATACCTACAGTCAATATATTTAAATGGCATTAACTTTTTTTAATAAAATGAGAATTTGAACAATTTTGAAAATTAATAATTTTCCCAAAAAAAAGATTCAATACGATTTTTAATTGGGAACACTAATAGAAACGAAAAACCAAAAGAAAAAAAATATACAAGAAGAAAATAATTAACATCAAATAATAACCCATTATATTATTTTCAATCAACCAAATAAATACAAATTTTGATCTATCATTTTGATTATTGAAATCAAAAAGCGGTTTTGAAGATCTCAAAAATAATCAATTTTTTAAACAAATTTTTAATAATTGATTAATCAAAAGAAATAACTCAGACCAAAATAAAGTCTTAAAAAAACTGTTATTGTGTCGAATCCTTCATTTTTTCTTTATTTATATATTTATTCTTTTACTAATTGATCTTCCTTTTCATTTTCAGGTTTAATTTATGTTGACTATTAAAAAATTTTTTTCACTTTTTTTCAATAAAAGTTTTGAGTTTTGTGCTTGAACGGTTTTATTTATACTTTGCAGAATATCATGAATTATTGTTAAAGCATTTTTTCTGTTTGAAAATAAAACTATCCTTGAAAATTTCTTATTTCGTCAACTGTTAATAAACCAAAACATTATTTAAAAATTGTCAAAAACAAAACTTAAAAGTCTCAAAAAAATAATTGAAGTCAACAATATATATTGAAAAAAATGTACAGCTTGTTAAATAACCCATACCCACTTTTTTTATTTCTTTTTTTGACAATTATATGTATTGTTTTTGTAAATAAATGTTGTTTTTTTTTATTAAATGTTTTCTTATTTTCATTAGTTGTGGTTTTTTGTTTTTATTTTGTTTTTAATAAAAAATACAGTTTAGTATAACTATACTTCCAAATTAAACAATATTTACAAGAGATCATATTATCAAAGCGTTTTTTCTACAACATTCATGAAAAATATACACATAAAAGAGATCTAATTGAACCAAATTTAATCATAATAATACCAAAATCCACGACAACTTACTCTTTCAATTTGGAGAAAAAAAAAATCAATAAAAAGGATTAAAAGAGTTTCTTAATACCATTCTTTGCTGGTATCTCCAGATTAACAAAAAAGATATATAAATTTTTCAAGTTTTTTTTTTGAAAAATAAATGAAAAAAAAAATTAATATCATTTTCCTTTTTTTCTTTAGTCAATTGTCTTTAAGATCATATCTTGTAATGGATGAATTTATTTATTTGATTCTTTTTCTTCTTTTGGTTGAGATAAGAATCCTCAGTGAAGAAATATTTCATAAGGAATCAAAAGTGAATTTACAGATATTTTTTCTGATTAAAATTTGACAAGAACATGTCAAATGACGAAATTATTTAAAAATCAATTCCTTTTCAAAAATCTTCATAATGAGAGCAAAATAAATCTAAAAAGATCAATTTTCATGTATTATATTAAGGTCTTTCAATTTTCAATCAATTACAATATTAAATAATGCTTAGGACTAATTAGAAAAAAATGTCTTAGGAAATGGAGAATGACAATATTATTGTCAAGACATACTTCATCGTTAAAAATAAAGATACTTTAAAAAATTTCATTTCAAAACAGAGAAAAAAAAATATATATATCAAAAAATCTGTAAAACAACACATAGAAAAAAAATTTTTTTGTAAAAACCACAGTAAAAGTTGTAAAAAAAATAATTTAAGTCAACACAGGCTATTGAACAAACTTTAATTTAGTTGATTTAAAATCAAGAGTAAAAAATAAATATAAAAATTAAAAGGTCAACTCTTAAAAAAGAATCCAGGCAATGATTAAAGCTCATTTTTTACTCAAAAATAAAGTTTTTAAATATTAAAATAAAATTTTAATTGGAATTCTGAATTGATAAAATTACTTTTTATTTTGTCGTTTTAAGGAGCAAGAGTAAAAACAGAAAAATTAAACTTTTCAATTTAACCGATCATTTTTCATTAAGAAAAAGTTTGGATGATACTCTTTTTTTCTTTTCGGAAAATTTCTCTTTCCTAACAGATTTACTATTTACTCAATGAAAATATCATAAAAAAAATCCATCAAAAAAGAGAGATCACAAATTACAAGTTTTTACTTTGATTAAACTTAATAAACAGAAAAAAAATAAAAATGAATTAAAAATGTTTTCCGGTGTAATTTTTAAATAGCAGAAAAATAATATATGTAAAATTTGGATTATTATAACTCGGAAATGGGAAGAAACAGTTGGTGAAAAATTGAAACCATATTATCGTATTAGTTATTATGAATCATAATTAAATATTGATTCTTGAATTTTTATATATTTCTCTAATTCAATTTTATTCCAAAGATTTTTATTAATTTAAGAAATTATTATTTGCCCCTTTCAAAAGAAATCTGGCAAAATTTTATATAAAAATACAAATAAAAGAGTACTTAGATCTAGTGCTGTTTTAGCGAATTTGAAAAAATAAGATGATTATAATTCTCGATAGGTGATATTTTTTAATATCGCCCTGATAGAATTACAATCAGCTTATTTTGAGAAAAAAACAAAATTGCAAAAGTTATTATTTAAAAAGGTACAGTTAATACTAATAATAAGGATAAAATTCAAAACTTACAAATATAGTTATAATTTTCTTTTATAAAAATAAATAAAAAAAAATGCAAAAAATACTAATAATTTTTTTTTTTGATTTTGATAATTTTTTAATCATCTAGAATTTCCAAAAATCAACTTTCAAGTACCAAAATCAAACAAATTAATCAATTGATCTAGAAATTTTAAACAAGAATTTTTTAATTTTTATTTTTTGTTAAAAACATTCAAATTGGATGAGTCAGATGATTAAAAGACTCTTTTAATTTTCACTTTTTTCGAAAATTAGTAAAAGCTATTATAATTGATCTAAATAAAATTTACTATTTTGGTTTATCTCACAACCCTTCTAATTGTAATCATTAGAAAATCTCACCATCATCCTAAAAAGTTATTTTGAATAACAAAAAATAACAATTCACGATTTGAAAATAGCCAAAATTGAAAGAGTACGCAAGTTACAAGAAGTTAATCTAAAGTACAAGCTTATTAAATCATATTTGTAGATATGCTTTTTTTGTCATTTTTTTAGCCTAGCCCATAAGAAAATGATAATTCAATAAAATTTTAATACCGAGAATTTCTTTTTGAAATATAACCAAATTTTTACAATTCCAACAATTTTTAACTTGGAAAGATCCTCCCAAAAATTGATTTTCCATTTTCATAATTTCAATTTCAAATGTATAAACATAAAAAAATTTCCCAATTTGTTCAAAGTATTTTTTACAATTACTTTTACAAGTTTGATATGATTTTAAATCTGAACTTATAATTGTAATCTCCTTAAGCCATTTTTTGCAATTATTTTTTTTGTTATTTTCAATTTTCCTTTTTTTTAAAATTTCAATCAAAAATCTATCCGATGAAATAATTTTTTTTATTTGTGGTGTTTTTGACTTCATGATTAGTAATTTTCTGGTAAATTTTCTTCAGAACGAAAATTCTTTATGAGAAGAAAAAAAAATATAACACAATAACCAAACACCCCAAAGGGTTGGAAATTAATCATTAACTTAGATGAAAATATATTATTTTATTATATATTTCTGATAATTTAATGTTAACCGAGAATACTTACAGTCAGTTTCACTTTTAAGGTACAAACGTTCAACTAAATTTAAGACAATATAAATCTCAATTTACGCACAAAATTTTGGATTCTATTAAACTAATTTGTAAAAAAAAAATTACAAATTTTGTACCTTAATTTGAGATTTTTTTGTGCTTTAAATTTGGTTGAAAGTTTGTGCCTTAAAAGTGAAACTGACTGTAAATATCACTCCTATTTTTAAATTCATTCAAATATTTTAAATTGATATAAATGATTTTGATTTTAAAATTTTCTTTCAAAATTAGATTTTCTTTTTCAGATATTTTCTCTAATTCATTTTTAAAAATGTACTTTTGTAAATTTCTGAATTTACCAAAAGGTTAAAATTGACAGATTGTAATATTTAATCAAAAAACTAATTATAAAGGTTATTTTTTGCTCAGTAATTTATTTAATATTCTGTAAAATGAGAGGATATTTTTGACTTCTTACAAATATTTTTAATTGATCAGAAAAAGGGTTCTTTATTCTTTTTTGAAAATTTCTGAGTTTTAGGTTTGAAAGTTATTTTGTTAATACAATTTTTTTTACTTATATTCGAAAAATATTTCAATTTAAGTTGGTACCAATGAAAAATTAACTTTATAAAACTGTTTTTAAATTTTTTGTTGAATGAAGCTTCTGTTCGGTTCTTTTTTTAAGTTTGCACTAACCTGAAAAAAAAAAATTAACTTTTTAATAATAAAAACTTGAAAGAAGTTATAATATTATCTCGAAAGTAAAAAATAAATAGAGTTGAAATAATTAAGTTTTATTCTTTTAATTGATTTTATTCTGAATTTTAAAAAAATATAATTAAAAATTTTATATCTTATTTTTACTTGTGAAATTTTGTTGATCATTTTGTATAAAGATTAAGAAAGAATTTTTGGGCTTCAATGTAAAAAAATATATAAAAATCGTTTTTATGAAAATTTCTGGTATTTGAATAATAAATTGGAAAAAAATTGCACTTTATTTACTTTTTATTTTGATCAAATACAGTGATCAAAATAATATGTGCACAACATCAAAATATGTATTTCAAAATATAATTGATACTTTATTTTCTAATTGTTCCAAAGTAAAAACCAATTCACTGTCCAGTAAATACCCAATTTCAAATCAGTTATGAAAGTAAACTCTTGGGTATTTTTTCTAAATTTTAAATTATAAAAAAAACTTTTTCAAATTATTTCATATTTTTCCAATTTTTTTTTGATTTGAGATTTTTATTTTTAAGGGGATAGTATCTTTTTATTTCTTTTTTTGCTAATTACTAAATAAGAACTCCTTATCTAGAAATAGATTTAATATCGAAAATAAACAGTAGTTTTCAAATCTAAATAATTGGCAAAATATTTTATCTTTCTCTATTAAATTTAGGTAAAAAAATTTAATAGAGATTAGTCCCTTACTGTTTACAATACCTGAAAATTGAAAAAAAATTATATCTTGCATTTGGTGTGGCGGGGTGTTATGTTGGTTCTTTGCTCTTTGATCATGGGTTTTGGTATGGATTTTAATAGTAGTTCATAAAGCACAATTTTTAAAATTTTTTTTAAAATTTTAACCATATTTTTTGAGATAAATTTACCAATTTGATCCTTAATTTTTATATTTCTTTTTAAATAATAGAACTTTAAGAAACCAATACCATACTTAAGGAGGATTTATTGTCAGTTTATTTGTTCGATTGATATATAGGTCTTCTATAACAAAAAACTACTTTATTAATTTTGAAACACGGTTTAAACTTATCTCAACATTACTTTGACCACATTAGAACACTTAAAGAAACTGATCAAAATCCGTTCTTTTGATTTATTGGTTTGATCCTTTTTTATGATAGAGATAGGTATATTTGATCACGAACTTTGAAGACTAATCCAAAGCAGACTTCATTACAGGTATTTAAATGCTCAATAGGAATAATTTTCACCTTGTTTTTCAATTACCTTATAGAGATAAAAGCCACAAACCTTAGCCTACTTCTTTGAGAACTGTACTTACAAAAAGATATATACAGACAGTTTCACTTTTAAGGCACAAACTTTCAACGAAATTTAAAGCACAAAAAAAATCTCAAATTAAAGCACAAAATTCAAATTCTTCGTAAAATAAATTGTAAAAAAAAAAAATACCAAATTTTGTGCCTTAATTTGAGATTTATATTGTCTTAAATTTAGTTGAAAGTTTGTGCCTTAAAAGTGAAACTGACTGTATGGAAAATGAAGTCAATTTTTTCCTGTTTATCATTCAAATACCAGTATTGAAAAAAAGAGAATTAGAAGAATTTATATCCTTTTTAACTTTCAAATACTAGTTTTCATTGATAATTTTTAAAGAAGAAGAGTTAGTTGGGATTCGGTAAAACTGAAACAGACCACAAAATAAGTTTTTATAATTTTAAGTTTTATCAATAAGGGTTAACAAAATGTTATTTAATCGTAAGGTTTTTCAACAAGTTTCATTTTTTAAAGAATTTGCTTTTTGAGAACAAACCAAAATTATGAATACTGCATGTATACAAAGAATTTCAAAGGAATTAAAAATGCTATCACTTGAACCACCTGAAGGAATAAGTGTTTGGGTTATTGGAAGTGAAGTTACCCAACTTGAAGCATGTTAGTATTGAAAAATGTTTTTTCTGTTTAATCAAAAGAAATTTCAAGATCTTTTACTCTTCTATAAACAAAAACTCAAATCAAAAAAAAAAAAAAAAAAATAGCAATCAAAGGACCAAAAGGAACGAGCTACGAAGATGGGCAATTTAAATTAACAATTCAAATTCCGAACCGTTATCCATTTGAGCCACCAAAAATTAAATTTTTAACCAAAATTTATCACCCAAATATTGATAGCTCTGGGAGGATCTGTCTTGACACTTTAAAATTACCACCCATGGGGGGTTGGAAACCTGTGATTTCCTTAGGATCAATTCTTCAAATGATTCGTTTGTTACTTGAAGAACCAAATCCACACGATGGGCTAATGGCAGGCATTGTATGAAAACTTTCTTTTTAATTTTTTCTTTTCACTTTTCACAATTTCCTTGGAACAAAAACATGAAAGCAAGAAAAGGACACCATTTTAGGCTTTTTTTTTTTTTGGAAAAAAGATCGATCCTTTTCAAGAAAAAAAACAGGCAGTTTAAAGTAAACAGAATTTTTTACAAAAATCAATTTCAGATTTTTCAATTTAAGGGACTAATCTCTATTAAATTCTTTTACCCAAATTTAATCTAGATTGAGAAAATTATTTGCAAATTACTTAGATTTGAAAGACCCTGTTTATTTTCAATATTAAACATATTTCTAGATAAGGAATCCTTATTTTGAAATTGGTCAAAAAAAAAATAATAGAGACTAATCCCTGAAGGTTTACAATACCTGAAAATTGAAAAAAGATTATATCTTACATTTGGTGTGGCGGTGTGTTATGTTGGTTCTTTGCTTTTCGATCTTGGGTTTGGTATGGGTTTTAATAATGGTTCAAAAATGGTAATTTTTGACAATTATTTCTTTTTTTTTTTCCGAAATCCGAAATTTATGGGTCTAAGACTAATAAGCTGTAAGGGAAGTCAATAAAAAAAATTGTGATTTTAGGGTTGTAAATTGAAATTTTCATTTAGGTTTGGTTTTATTTGTTATGTTTTTGAATTTTTTTTTTTTGTTTTATTTGAAGCTTTTAAAAAAATTTATTTTTTTTTTATTTTTTTAGGTAATTGAGTAAAACTGACCATCAATATTTTCAATTGACAACCCAAAAATCAAAATTAAATATCTTAATACCTACCCGTCTATTCCTTTACACTCTTCAAATCCAGATTTCGGAAAAAAAAAAAGAAGCAATTGTCAAAAATTACCATTTTTGAACTACTATTAAAATTCATACCAAGTCCAAGATCGAAAAGCAAAGAACCAACATAACACACCACCACACTAAATGCAGGATATAATCTTTTTTCAATTTACAGGTATTGTAAACCTTGTGGATGGGCGTTCCAAAGGAATTCTTCAGATAAACTGCAAATACTATCCTTTTATTTTAGTTAAGGGTCTGAAAATCTTTAGTATTCAATTGCAACTAATGATTAAATCTGATTAATAATCCACCTTTTAAATTATTCTAGATATATAAAAACCTGATATTTAAAAAATTATAAAAAATAAAAAGAAAAACTAAAAAAAAGCGATTCACAATTTTAGAAATGAGCATTTTCAACTTATTTATTACTAAACTTTCACTGAAAAAAGTTTAACAGAACGATTTTTTTGCTGGTAATGATTTTCATTTTTAAAGTACTTACATAGTCTCAATTTTTTTAAGTTTATTTGTATTTTCGAAGATCTTTTATTTTTCACTTCACTAGTATGAAAAAATAAAATTGAAAATTTCAAGTTTACAAAACTATAACTTCAATTACCATTTCATCATTGTTAATTGAGTTTATTCACAATATAACCAACATTTCAGTTCTTAAAAATCTTGAGGTTGTTGTATTTATTGTTTTTAAAAGTACTACGGGTTTTAAAAGTCTTTAGTCTAGAAAAAAGGTATATTTTGGGGTAAAAAATTTTTCAATGGGTGTGACAATGGACTTTCTTTAAATTCAACTTTCGGATATTTTTTTGAAGAGATAATAACTAATAGTTTTGAAAACACTCTACTCATCTAAAAAAACTCAAACACAGAAAAAAAATAACTGATGATAAATATTCTGTGTCGGTATAGTGCCGTAGAGTGCCTAGGTTTTCTTGAGGTTTTCTGTTTTATCTGTGAAGTGTTCCAGGTTTTTTTTGAGGTTTTCTATTTTATTTCGAAAATCTATTGATTTTCGTTAGGTTTTTTTTGAGTTTTCTATTTATTTGTGAAGTGTTCTAGGTTTTCCAGAATTAAAAAGAATTGAGTAAAATCTATATGATTTTACTCAATTCTTTTGAATTTTGGAAAACCTAACGGAAAATCAAAGAAAAAATATTTTTTCCAATTTAAAACAACAAATAATTCTTTAATAGTCGAAATGATTGATTCCGTATTTGAATGATATTCATCAGATTTAAAATACTTTTAAAATATAAAAAAATGACATCTTAAATGTGAAGAAAAAATTATCCTAATTTTTTGCTATAAAATTTAAAAAAAATATTAATACAACCTGTAAAATTGAATTTTTCAACTTTAATTGTAAAATATCTTTAAAAATATTTTTTGATCAAAAGATCTTTTATTAACCAATGGTCTTATTATAATTGAAGTTATTAAAAAGTGTAAAATCAGCTAATGTTAAATTTTTTTTTGAAAAAATTTTTTCATGATCGTGTTGGTTTCTTTCAAAAAAAAAACGGTATCGAGAGTTGAAAAAAGAAAAGTAAGAAAAAATTTCACAAAACTACAAAAAAAAAAGAAAAAGAAAGCTAAAAAAAGGATCAAAAGAAAAAAAATAAAAATTTGAAAAATCAAAACTAAAATTTTAAAAATCTCAAAAATGATTTTGATCTAAAAATTGAAAATTAATTTTGATAAGAATAGCAAAAAAACCCACAAATAACCACTTCCAATAACATTATTAAACGAGTCAATATTTTTGAAAAATAGTTTAAATATATTCTAGAGTTTCTTTCTTTTCTTTTTTTTTTTTATGAACGTTAAAAAGATATATGTTATATTTTATTAAAATAACATTCCAATTTCCTAAACTTGGCTTGTAATAACTATTATACTTTCTTATTATTATACTTTCTCCTCTTTGATCAATTTTAATTGATGTCTTAAAAATTAAATCATAGAGTCAAGAATATATCCAAAACAGAAGACAATTTGAAAAAAAAGCAAGAGAAACCACCTTAAAATATGCCGTTGATTCACAGAGTCTAAAAGTGGTTAAAACTTTTAATAAAGAACTTAAAAATAGAGAAAATTCTGGATACCCAAATATAAATAATCAAAGAAAACGTAAACAACCAATTCCAAAAGAAAATAAAACAAAAAATTTTGGTAAACAAAAAGAAGAAGAAAAATTAAAAAAAAAAAAAAAGTATAATGATAAAATTAAGGATTCTGATTCTGATGATGATTCTGACGATGATTCCGATGATGATTCCGACGATGACTCGAGCGAAGACTCCGACGATTCCGATGGGGATAGCAATGAAAATAATAAAAAATCCACAACAAATACAATAAACTCCAATATTAAGAAAAAGAAGAGGTTAAACACCCAAATAATTCTTATAGATGAAGACAAGAATTGAATCAAGATTTTATTTTTTTTATTCAACGTAATCTATTGGATTTTTATTAAATAAGATTCAGATAGTTGTAATTATTGCTATAAATAAAAACAAAAAATTAAAAAAAAACCTAAAAACGTTTAACATGAATAATATTATATTTTATTGAAAATAAAATTTAAATAATAATGTATAAAAAATTAAAAATAAAATCAACTTTATCACCAATGGATACAAAACAATTTATAGTTAAATTTTTGATTTCTCACCTCTTATTCACACAAAAAAAAACTATAAAAAATATTTCTATAAAATTAATGTTTTGGTTGTCCATATTTGATGTGATTGTTTCTAATTGATTTCTGAAATAATCCAAGAAAACCACAAGTCATCTTTTTTTAACACACAAAAAATTTAATTTTAAAAAAAAAATAATATTAAATAAATTATCTGATCAATTTTTAATTAAAACTCATTAATTTATACAAATGTTAACAATATTTCATAATTTGCAATACTCACAAAACAAAAAATAAAAAATAATCAAATAGTTAAATAAAAAACTGGATGTGTAAAAAAAAATTTTTGGAGAGATGATTCATTATTAAGGGTTAAATGTTTAAAAAAACACTTAATCTGTTAAAGAGAGAACTTTGAATCGACTAAATTCGTGTATTCTAATTCAAAGAGCATCAGGATATATTAGTACCGAGTAATAGTCATTAGAAACATTTTTAAACTCAATTTAGTTTTCTTAAAATTTATAAGTGAGTATAACAATTGAAAAATGTATTTGTAAATTTGTTTAAATTCTCTTCACAATTATTGATTGATCAAAGGTTAGATACACTCAACTAATTGTAGGTGATATATCTTCTATTTTGAAGTACTCAACTTTAATCAAATATTAATTGTTCAAAAAAATTTTGATCTAACAAAACAAGTTAAGTAATTGAAAAAAAATAAATGACCAACGTAAAAACAAAATAACAAATGAATAAATGGATGAATTAATTTTTTTTGTAATTAATATTTTATATTTTTTATAATTATTTAATTATAATAATTAAGTATTATATATAGATTATATATAAGCTATTTTCAAAATTGAAAGATGAGAAAATTTATTTTTAAATAACAATTTTTAACTCAATTCCAATATTACTTTTTAAATATTCAAAATTGTTATTAATCATTAAAATATACTTTACATTTCAATTTTTTTTTCTTGAATCACATACAACGTTAATTAAAGATATTAAAGTTTATGATCACTAATTTTATATGATCTTTTTTTGGTTGTCAAAAGTGATAGTTATTTTTTTCTTTTTTTTTTTTGAAAACAATTTTTATAAGTTGAAGTTTAATCTTCATAAAATTATAAATAGAAGATAAAAATTAAAAATAGCTTATATTAATTTAAAAATAATTTGTATCCTAATCAAATAACCCCCCCGTTATTGGAATTAACCATGGAATGATTTCAAAAAACAAAAGTTTTTAATTTTTTGGTCCATTCCTTAGAAATATTTTGATATACCTATTTTGAAATATTAACAATAGGTACTGTTTTCATCAGTATTTACAATCTTCTATTTTTATTTTTCCAATTTACAAATACAAACACTTCCAAAGAGAAATTTTTTAATTTGAAATACAAAAAAAAAAATATGGTATTATATTTTAGTATATATAAATTATTTTTTTTTTTAATTCAGTTATCCAGATTTTACGATTTATTTTCATATATTGAACAATTCCATCTGGAATGTTCTAAATCTTCAATGGATCCATTTTTTTTTTTTGATTTTTTGCATAATTTGCAAAATTTTGATTTATCATGTCAATAACATAAGAATATCTATTTAAATAATTTGTAAAATTTCTGAGTTTTAAAATCGAATTCGAGTTTTTCCATTTTAAATATCTTTTTTCGTTATGTTTTCAAACTAAACTAAAATTCAAAATTTTCCACACAGCTAAAACATTCCAAACAATCACAATAATACAATTCCATTCAAATTGAAAATAATTTTGCTTTTTTGAAAAATATGAAAATCATTTTTTAGTCTTTTAGTTTTTATTTTCATTTCATTTTTTGAATTACATTACTTGTTTCGTTCGATTAAAAATTTTTTTCAACAATTGATATTATGCTAAAGCTGAGTTGTTCCAAATAGAAGAACTCAAATAAAATTAGTTGGTAGTATCTAAACCTTTGATTGATCAATATTCCTAATAGAATTTCAATAAATTTATCAATGTATTTTTTTGCTTTGCTCTCTCAAAATTTTTAACACAGTCTTGATTTCTTTGTATTGATAATTATTAATTTTTTTGTTTTGTGAGTATTGTAATTAATAAACAAGTTTTAACATTTCAATTAGTGGATGTTACTAATTTGGTATTTCTTCTTGAATTGATTAAATAAGTTTTTTTTTTCACAAATCGAATTTTATGTGTGTTAAAAATTTTGAATTGGGGTTTATGTATATTTTCTAGTTGCTTGATTCCATTTTTATCAATTCATAAACTAATTCTTATATTTTATTTGATGATCAGTTAATATTTTATTTATTTTGTTTTATGAATTTAAGATTATTACTAAAAATAAAATTCAAAAATTTCCACACAGTTGAAATGGTTCAAATAATCAAAATAATACAATTCCATTCAAATTGAAAATAATTTTGATTTTTGAGAAATATGAAAATCTTTTTTTAGTCTTTTAGTGGTTTTTTTGAATTTCCTTTTTTGAACTGCTTCATATGTTTTGCACAACCTTTTTCATTTGATCAAAAAATTTTTTTCCAACAAATGATTTTAGGTTAAAGTGGAGTTGTTCCAAATAGTCGAACTGAAATAAAATTAGTTGATGATATCTAATCATTTGATTGATCAATAATTATTGGTGAAATTTAAAAAAAATTAACAATCCATTTTTTTTTTGTTCCACTCGTTTCAAAATTTTTAACACACCCTATAATTTATTTGTATTGATAGTTATTTCTTTTTTGGTTTTTGAGTGTTTAATTTAGAAATAATTGTTCAAATTTCAATCAGTAAATGGTTCTAATTTATTAGTTATTCTAGAATTTATTAAATAAGATTATTTTCAATAAATTAAATTTTGTTGTGTTAAAAATTTTAATTGGCTTTTCTTTCATTGAAATTCAGTAATTTTTTTTTTTTGAATTTAATCATTTTCCAGTCAAAGATCCTCAGTTATAATGAGATAATTCAACACGTTTAAAGGATTTTAATGGATAGAAGAGGATAAAATTTTATTTGGAAATTCCAAAAATTGAAATTATTTTTTCACATTTTTGTACAATTTAACTTTTTTTTAGATTGTTTTTTTTAAATTAATTCATTTCACAATTTTTTTTTTTATTGCAAGATCAAAAGTCACTTCATAAAAACAAGTTATTCTAAGATTATTGAAATAGTGAAAACTATTGTTGAGAAATCATTTTGATTTCTATTGAAATTTTATTTGATCTTCAATTGGAGATCAAAATTAACCTTAAAGTTTTTCTGAATATATCCCTTTGAATTTGAGTTTTTCAATTATTAAGAAAATCTATTGATTTGATAGTTTTATTTAATGGGGATAGCAACTAAACTATTTTTCAGTTAAGGGGCGCAGTTGTAATGGGTGAAATACACGTGTTTAAAGAGTTTGAATCGATATTATAAGAAAAATTTTATTTTGGAAATTTTCAAAATTGAAATCAATTTTTGTACATTTTTGTTTTTTTCTATTTTTTTTTTTGAAACCTAATTCAGTTGCAAAAAAATTTTTTATTGCAAGATCAATAGTCACTTGGTAAAAATGTGTTATTATAAGGTTGATTGAAACCATGGAAATGATTGTTGAGATATAATATTGATTTCTATTGGAATTTTATTCAATCTTCAATAGGAGTTCAAAATGTACATTGTTGTTTTTCTCAATATTTCACTAAGAATTTGAGTTTTGAAATTTTTAAGAAAATCTATTTATTAATTAGTTTTCTTTCAGATGTATATCAACAATTCTTTGATTTTTTATTATTCTACTTATTTCTTATTTGTTCCTCAAAGGCCAATTATATAAAATAATTGAAATTTGAAAAAAATGTTGGGCCCCTTTGACTGAAACAAAGTGTATTCTTTGGAGTTTATATTACCATTTATTTCTTATTTACCCCTTCAAAGGAAATTTATAAAAAATATTTGATATTTGAAAAAAATGCTGGGCTACTTTGAGGGAAACAAAGATTAGTTAAAATCTTCTGTTTTATATCTTTATTCTAACAGGATCAATTTTTGCACCAATTTTATAAATAAGTTGAGGGGAATGTGTGTTTATTCATAAAAAAAAATTGATTTATTTTTTTATCTATATATCTATTGAATTGAACTCTTTTTGCAAATGGCAAAATATTTCTAATACATATAGTATTTTTCTATATAATACTGCTTTAAAAAATTGAATTTTTTAATCCTTTTGAAATATTTTTTTATTTTAAGATATTGATAAACTTTATTAAAATTGATTTTCATTTTTTCAAGATTAAATTTTAAATGAATTTTTTTAACTAGTCAGATAGCAAGATATAAAATTTCTTTTGGTTTAAAGTTTTTTCAAATTGTATCATTATAAGGATTCTTTTCTTAATCTCTTATATTATTTTTCCATTTTTTCTAATTGTTAATTTATTTCTATTAGCAGCACTTTCATAATTAATATTAGATCATCTACAAACATTTGAATTATATATATATATATATATATATATATACACACATATATATATCGATTGTAAATTATTTGTTTTTTCTCGAAGAAAATGAGTAATGAATCAAAATAATCAATAAGAGAATCTCTCACATATCACTGAAACCTACTTTTGTATTATCAGTGAGGAAAAATTTGAGTTCTATATTATTTCATTTTTAATAAATTTTTTAATTGAATGATCAATTAATGGATCTTAAATAAATTGATACAATTTTAGGTTATCTATTGTAAAAATAAAACTTTTATCTTTTTATGAATTTATTTTTCATTTTATTAAATTCAAAAGTGCCTTTTTTTCTTTCATTTTTTCGAAATATTTTAATGAACAGAGTTTGATTAAACATACAATAGGTCCTTATCCCATATAAAATATTTTACAGTAAAATCTAAAAAGATTTCATATATCAGTCACCTGCTTTTAAAGGGTGGGGAATGATATTAGAAGAAAAAAAATTTATTTTGAGATTTCAAAATTGAAATAATTTCTTCACCTTTTCCTTTTTTCTTTTTTTTTCTATTTTTCGGTAATTGTTTCTAAAATTTTTTTTAAAAGCAAAATCTCAAGTCACTCTGTAAAAACCTATTATTCTAATCTTATTGAAACAGAAATAATTATTAGAGAAAAATCATATTATTTACTATTTGTATTTTCTTTGATCTTTTAATTAAAGAGCTATGAATTAGCCAAATTAATCAAAGAGTAAACAAAAAAAAATAGATCGGGAAAGGTGTACCTTTGAAACAAATCTTTTCATTTAGAAAAATAAACATGAAAGATCACATTTCCTAATAAATTTGTTGAAATCAGAACAAAAATGAAAAAAAAAAAATAACTCAAAGCCTATTTTCGAAGATTGTTTTTCTCTATCTTCTTAATTTGTCTGAATCCAATAAATTTATTACCTTTATTTCTCACACAATTACTTTTTATTTATTATTTCACAAAAACATTTTTTTTTACAAATTTGCTTTTAAAATTCTTTTTTCAAATAATGTTATCAAACGTATTAAAATAAAGAGTATTATTTCAAAAATAAAAATAAAGGGGTTAAATTCCCTGCAACCAAAAACAGCTACAAAAAAGTTTAACCCAAAACCAAAAAAATATTTTAAAAAAAATTTCAATCAGAAATAGAATTATTTTGAGTTCTCATTTTAATTGAAAATAAATAATTATAAAATCAAACGAATTTGTCCAATAAACCTTTATTTCTAAAGAAATTCAACAAATATCCTGATTTTCTGAACTAAATCAAGAATTAGATGAATTAAATATATATAGGATTTTTAAATACATTTTGGAAATTCTTTAGAAATAAAAAGTAATTTGTTTTTTTTTTTTATTGTTGAGCAGAGGTGATTCAACAAAATTACCTCCTATTTACCTGAAACTCTAAAATTGTATTTAGGGTTTTTTTATCCTAACTGTAATGTAAGCAGGATTACAGCTCAAAGGATATCTTTTCTTTAAAAAATGAAAAGAATAAATTATTTCGGAAAAAAGACAAGAAAAAGAGAAAGAAAAGCAAGAAATGAAAGAGTCAAAAAATAATAGAAAAAGAAAAAACTTCAGTGAAAAGTTTTTTTTTGTGCCCTAAGTGTTGAATGGGCTGGTGGTTGTTTCCTTTTATGTCGTTTTTTTTTGGATCGCCACCATAGGTTGTTTTAATAAAGAGTTCTAAATATTTGAACAACTATAGATCAAATGAAAAAGGCTGCTTTATTAAATTTTGATTTAGAACTTTATAGATGGGTTGAATCTAAAAAGCTCTGGTTTTTAAGAATAAGATTTGGTTTTCGAAATTTTCTTTTCAGTTGCTTTGCTTTTTTTTTTTATTTTTTTTTTTTTTTTTTTTTTTTTTTTTTTTTTTGTAAGTTTCCCAAATCTTGTTTTCGCAAAATCCCAGTACAAGATACCGACTCGATAGCAAAAACCCAGTCCAAGTAACGACTCGACAGATAGTACGGAAAGTTCAATTCGGTTCACTTTGGTTGGTTTCAGATCGCATTCGTTGGATTCAGTTCAGTTGCATAAGTCCTCGTCGAAGATCTGATCATGAACAAGTTTGGTTGGGTCAGTCATGATCAGGTCAACCAATTCTTATAATGATTTTTTATATTTTTTACCTTTCCCAAACACCTAAAAAAAACAAAAAGAGAAGGAACATAGAGCCCAAGTAACTTAAGAAGGGAAATTTGGAAAAGGTAAAAAGTATAAAAAAAATCAAAAAGTAATTTGTTTATCAAAAATTTTATAAACAATAGTATTTCAATTAAGAATTAAAAACAAAACCAAATTAAGAAGAAGTAATTGTTTCAAATGTTATAGTTAAGATCAAGAAATAAATGATTTGTATTTATTTTTTTGGATCAATCTTTTAATATTTTTGATTTCCATTTTTTAGTTGGTATGATAATATATTCTACTAGGATATATTCCACTCTAGTATTTATTAAAATATCAATATATTTAGTTAAAGAAATGATTTGAAAAATTCGGTTTCACACAAATGATGTAACCCAAATTTTGGTAAACTGTCCTTACCTCCTTAAAATCAAAAATTTTATTTATTTTTTTATACAAAATCAATACATTTTTTCATCTTTTTTTTCTCATTTTTATTCTATTTTTATTTCATTTTCATTTTCTTCTTTCAATTTTTTATTATTTGGAAATTGTTTTTTTTTTCGAATAAAACAAAAGATTCAAATTTAACAAAAAAACAAAATTGAAACACAAATTGAAAATACTTTATTTTGGTTTTGTGAATTGCTCAGCTGTTTGAAATTAATAAATGGACCTAAAAAGTGGGACGAACACATGGAAACAAAAGAACCAAATGAACCCAAAAGAAGAATTCAAAAATGAACTGCAAAGATTAATCCTAAGTGATCAAACCCTTATTGAATTGGATCTTTCTGGGAATCGAATTGGAGCCAAAGAAATCAAATCTCTAACTCGATCTCTAAAAGTAAACCAAACCCTTACCTACCTGAATCTTTCTAGGAATGAAATTGGAGACAAGGAAATGCACGCTTTATGTGAAGTCTAAAAGTGAATCAAACCCTTACCCTCTTGGATCTTTCTAGGAACCAAATTGGAAATGAGGGAATGAAAGCTTTTAGGGAATCTCTAAAAGTAAACCAAACTCTTACCAAATTGAATCTTTCTTGGAATCAAATTGGAGCCGAGGGAATGAAAGCTTTAAGTGGATCTCTAAAAGCAAACCAAACCCTTATTGAGTTGGATCTTTCTGAGAATCAAATTGGAGCCGAGGGAATGAAATCTTTAAGCGAGTCCCTAAAAGTCAACCAAACAGTTACCAAATTGGATCTTCCTGCAAACCAAATTGGAAGCAAAGGAATAAAATCCCTGAGTGAAACCCTCAAAGTAAACCAAACCCTTACTGAGTTGGATCTTTCTGAGAATCTAATTGGATCATCAGGAAACAAAGCTTTGAGTGAGTCTCTAAAAGTCAACCAAACTCTTATCAAATTGAATCTTTCTGGGAATCAAATTGGGAACGAGAGAATGAAAGCTTTTAGTGAAGCTTTAAAAGTCAACCAAACAGTTACCCAATTGGACATTTATTATAATCAAATTGGAGCCAAGGGAACCTAATCTCTAAGTAAGGCGCTAAAACATAACCAAACAGTAACTGAATTGAATATTTCGAACAATAAAATACGAGCTAAGGGAATGAAATACTTGTGCGAATCTTTAAAAGTAAACCAAACAATAACCAAATTGAATCTTTCTAGGAATAGAATTGCATCAAAGGGAACGAAATACCTAAGTCAAGCACTAAAGGTAAACCGGACACTAACCAAATTGGATCTATCTTATAATCAAATATATTACTATTTAAATAAAAAAACAAAAAAAAAAATTCTTCAGGAATTTCTACAATCCATAAAATTCAATAAATCTATTATCGGATTATATCTTGCTGGGAATAGGCTTAATCTAAAGGAATTCAAAACAAAATAGGATCATTTAATAAAAAGAAATGTCAATTTTCAAAAAAAGTTAACCAAATCAGTCAAAGATGGAAATTTCCAATTATTCCAAGAATTAATTCAAATTGAAAAAATACCCTTAATATACCAATCTTCTTCAGATGATGTAATAGATAACCCAAATAACCAAGAGGAAAACAACACAATTTTTCACACAGCTATTTTTCATAATCAAACAGAATTTCTTTTTTATTTATTATTTGCAAATAATGAAAAAACAGATCAAGAAATTATTTCAAAAAGAAATCTTTTCTTGAATTTCAAAAATTCAATAACAAAAAAGAGTGCAATTGATTTGTTAACTCCAAATCAAATTTTAATCCAAGATTTTAAAAATTATTATAATCAATTTATTTCACAATCATCATCATCATCATCATCATCATTATCTTCTTCGACATCTTCAACATCTTCTTATTTCAATAATAATGAAAAATCAAATAATATCCCAAATAAATTAATTGCAGAAAAAGAAATAATCTTGATGAGAATTGGTAAAGAATGGAAAACAATCAAAAATGAATTCCAAAATGAATTAACTCAAAAGCAAAAACAATTATTTTTAAAATGGTTATATTGCCCTGTTTCTTTGAATTTTCAAGAAAAGCAAATAATTCTTGAAGTTTTCAAATTATTAAATATAATCCAATTTGAGAAACAATCTTTATTTTCAAATGACAAATTATTAAATGATTTCCAAAATTATATCAAGAAATATGCAAATTCTGAAAAAAAAGTTTTTCAAATCAACTTGGAAAAAAAGAAGGAGAAGAACAAAAAGAAGAAGAATGAAAATCAAAATGATGATCTTCAAATCAAATCAGTTCAAATCAATAAATTTGTTCTTTGTTTAAGATCAGATTTATTTCGAGAAATGATTTTTCAGACTTTTCCTTTCCAAGTAGAAATTGAAAAAGAAAAGGAAAAAAAAATTGGAAAAAAATTGGAAAGGGAAATGGAAAGGAAAAGAAAAAAGAGAAACGAAATTGAAAAAAAGAAGAGAAAGGTAAATCTAACAATCAAGTGACTGATTATTTCTCTTCAATTCCTAATTTTATCCATTTTTTCTCTCAGAATTATATAATTTAAATCTAACCCCATTTACTGTTAATTTTGAAAACAAAAACAACAATAATAACAATATCCAAAAAATCAGCAGCAACAATAACAATCAGAATAATAATAATAATAATACCAATACTAAGAATAACAACAAGAATAATAAAAATAAAAATAATAACAATAATTAGAAAAATAATCAGATCCAGATTCAGAATAATAATCACAATCAGACTCAGAATAATAATCATGATAATAATAACAACAACAATGATAATAATGTTCATAAAAATAACAACAATATTAATATTAATAATAATAATAAACCAACAACAAAAAATACCATTCAAAAATCATCAGAGCATGTAATTTTAACAATTACAAAAGCAAAAACAATTTTAAAAAATTTTAATCAAAATAATATCAATAATTTAATCAATTTCTTTTTAGAAACGGATGTTTCTGGTTTCTATCAAACAAATCCACTCTTATTTATCTTTAATTTATTTAATTTCTCTCAAAAATTATCAAAAATATAAATTATAACAAATTATCAAACAAAATAATTGGATAGGAAAAGAAAAGAAAAGATGATAATAATAAGAAATGAACCATGATGATGGTTATAATGATATTCATTATTTGAATTATAATTTTATTTCAATTCTCATTTATATATTTAAGATTTCCTTATTTAACATGATTAATGGGATTTTTATTGTGGTTTTCATTACTTTTACATTGGAAGAATATTAACTTTTCAATTTCTTCTAATTTTCCTCACTTTTAATTTGATGTATTTTATTTTTCTTGATCTTGGAATCTTTATAATAATTTTTATTTTTAGATCATTTTAAATTTGACTTTCTTTCCATTTTTAATTATATATAATTTTTATTACTTTTTTGATTATTTCTTTTGATCTTTTCTATTTTTTTTTTTTAAATTTATATTTTTTTTTCTTTTAAAATTGAAAAAAAGTTCAGATCTAAAAAAAAACCTTATTGGAAATTCAATTAAAAATTTAATGAAGAATAAAAATAATATTTCAATCAATAAATTGAATTTAATGATTATCAGATAATCGTTAAATTCAATTTATGATTTTTCTCATTTTATCATTGAATAAAAAATTAATTCAATTTAATTTTTGTTTTCTAAATATAAAAATCTTAATTTTTTTTTGTTTTTAAACGATATAACCTAAATAATTAAATTGAAAACAATAGAGAATACCTTTCCAACTCACTATTTTCTCAAGATTAAAGAGAATTTGTCCAACTTGGAAAAAATAAAAACGATAAAAGATTTTTCCCATTTTAAAAATTTAAATTTTTTTGTTAATCTTCTCTCAGAGTTAATTAGTTGTCAGAAAAAAAGGTGTTTAAACTTTTATGAAAGAATAACACTTGAAGATAATAAAAAGTTAAAAGATCGTCAAAAAAACTGTAAAAAAAAGCTCCGCGCGGGGCTCGAACCCGCGACATTCAGGTTAAAAGCCTGACGCTCTGCCGACTGAGCTAGCGAAGCACTTGTTAAATGTGCAAAAAAAGTTTTTACATTTTTTTTTAAACTTATATAAATCTATCAACTAATAGTATACTACTTCAATTTAAATTATATATAAAAGCAACAATTTAATAACAGACAATGAATTATATATGTTTGAAAAATTAATTGAACAAAACAATCATTTCGCTAAACAAAAAAGATATAAAAATCAAATAATTTCTCAATATTATAATTATTTACAATTTTTTATATCATAACTTACTATCTATACAAATCAGAAACTTTTATGAATTATTTTTATTCCAGATTTGTGATTTTTTAGGAAAAGATGAATAATAGATTTGATCCTAATCTTTCACAATTAAACAGTATTATTTAAAGGGTTGTAATTGTAAAAATAATCACGTTTGCCAATTGCAAAAATATCCAATAATTTTTATTCTTAGATATATGAAATAATTCATTTTTTTACACAAAGTCAATTTCATCTCGGTAGAAATTATTTTGAATAGTGATTTAACTAAAGTTCAATTTTGAATTTTATATTAAATTAAAAACTTTTTAAAACTCAAAAGTAATTTATGACAAATAAAAAAATCAAAAGAAACTTAATTTTCAAAGAGAGTCAATCAAAATAATCTTGAAAGTTCACATCCATAACAAATATAACAACACACCTCTTTAAATATTGATTTAGTTTTGAAATAGTTCCAAGATAAGAGGATATATTACCTAATGAAGAAACACTAAAAATTGCAAATAAGAGAATAACTTTGTTACACTTTGAAAAAAAAAGTTATACTACTTTTCTTATCAACTCCCAAAGTGAAGTAACAACGCATCCAAACATTCCTCTCTTAACAAAAATAACAAATTGTTTCCCTACAGAGGAAAACTGAATCCAAAATTTTCATCTAGGTCCCATTCATTCATTTTTTTTCGATTTCAATCCTAACCATCAATTGTTACCAAAAAATCGCTGATGGGCTCAAAATTGCCAAAATTCCAGCCACAGACAAGAGTGTCCAAGCACTTTACCTTTGGGCAGATTTTTGAAGAAAATAGGGAAGTTTGTTCACTATATTTACAAATACAAGAGCAACCTAAAACTACAGCAACAACAAATAATTCCAATCTCCAAGACATCAAAACCAAAAGCAAAACTAAAAGCAAAAGCAGCAGCAACAACAACAACAACAAAAACAGACAAAACAAAAAACAGCAAGAAACAAAACCAACACATATTACTATAACAAGTAAAACTAATTCCTCAAAGACAACAATTCAAACAAAAAAACAAAAAGAAGCCAAGACAAATTCTAGGATCAAAAAAATGGAGATCTCCCAAGAGGATGAAACAACAAGCAAACCACAATTAATCACAAAAACCATTTCCTTTACTTCGACAAGTGAATCTGAAATTGGAGAATCTTCAGTCACTGAAGAAGAGCCATCTACCTCATCAGACTATAATTCCGATTCAATGAGTAACTCTGAGATGATCTCTAATAACAAAATAAACAATTCTACAATAAAATTCAATTTGAAAAACTTTCCACAAGAAAAAGAGGAAAGACAAGCAGAAGAAGAAAAAGGAAATGGAAGCAAAAACAATAAAGAAAAAGAAAAAGGCTTTTATGGGCCTAAAGCCCAACAAAGCAATTTTACAAAAATGGATCTGGATCAGCCTATCAAGCATAAGCAATCAGGGTTAATCTATTTTGAAAATACCAAGAAAAAATTAAACCCACTTCAGCAAATAAAACAAGAAAACTCCAAAATCAAAATTTCAAACCAGCAAACATTTGAGTTGCTTCAAAAAACGAATCTGATAAGACTAAATAGCTTGAATTAATTTTCAGATTATGAACACAACAACCATATTTTCCAAATTAAATCCCAACACACATCTGAATTATTTTTTTTTTCTTTTTTTTTTTGTTTTGAATTCCAA
Source organism: Anaeramoeba flamelloides (assembly GCA_027625915.1). Lineage (NCBI taxonomy): Eukaryota > Anaeramoebidae > Anaeramoeba > Anaeramoeba flamelloides. Next base: position 2,070,907 of record JANTQA010000026.1, read on the forward strand.
ATTGTTCAAAAGCCATTTTGAAAAAGTGTGACCAAAACAATTTTGAAAAAAAATTCCCTAAAATATAGATATATTTAAGTTTATCAACTTTTGTATACGGTCATTTTGAAAAAGTGAGTTATTTTTTTTTTTATTTATGAGAGATGGTGAAAATTAAAACTTTTTTTAAAGTTTTCTGTTTTAAATAAAGTATGGTACTTTTTTTAAAAAAAAGTGGTTTTATTCAGAACCCAGCCACTATATCATATTTAAATATCAGTATTTACACTTTATTGAAACAGAAAACTTTAAAAAGTATTAAATATTGAAAAAGTCTTTACTTTTTTAAAATGGAAAACTTCAAAAAAGTTTCTAAACAAGTGTTCACTTTTTTCAAACAGACAACTTGCAAAAAGTTTTAATTTATAAATTTTTTTCAATTTTTTAAAATAGAAAACTTTCAAATAAGTTTAAAAAAATCACTTACATTTTTAAAACGACTGAGTCAAGAAACACATTTATTTTATGAGTAGAATTCTTTTTGAGAAAACTTATACATTACTAATAATTTATTAAAGTCAAAACCTGAAATTTTTTAAATAGAATTTCAATAGATATACTGGATTCTAACATTATTCATATTTTATGGTCAAAGTATACTGTTTTATGTGGAAAATAACCTATTTGTTAAACTATAAATCAGAATGTTGAGTCAAGAGATCTTTTTCAAATTGAAAATTTTGTTTTTTTTTTTGTTTTTTCAAATAATGGTTATTTGTTGAAAAATATTTCATTTCCAAAAACGAAATTTGCCTTGAAATAAAATGAAAATCAAAATTTTCCTGTTACTTTAAGAAAAAGATTTTTTTTTATAACATTTATATTATATTTTTTAACAAAATTTTTTATATGATAATTTTTTCAATATTTTTTTAAAAAAAAAATATAAAAACAGGGGTTATAGCATATTATAAATATTATAACACATTTTATAACAAACAAAAATGTGAAAAAGTTGTTATTATAAAAAGCTTAAAACATTTTTAAACGTTTATAACACCTTTACAACACTTTTATAACACGCTTCTAACATGTTAGGTATTAGTTTTATTTTGGGTGCAAGTTGTATACAAATCATTTATAATTACCAAAAAGTTTAATGTAAGTCTAAAAATATACTTGAAAATAATTTGGATTGATCCAGGTAACAATATCAAAAAAAAATTATTTTAAATTTGCCTTGTTTTTGTCAAAAATTCATTAAAGTTTTTGATCAATTAATTTTTAACATCAAATCTCCAAAATTCCAAAAAAATGTAATATTTTGGCTTTCATTAACATTCTTTTAAATCATCTCTAATTTTTAAAATTTTTATATTATAAAACCTATTTTTTAAAAATAATGAATAGACCTTAATGAATTAGATTTTTTCAATAATTAATAAACAAAATATACATATACATATAATAATTGTCTTAAGGGTTGATAAGTGTATTGTTTTTCATATATATATATATATATATATATATATAATTATTTTGGGATTAATTAAATTATTTTCAATTGAATCCATTTAAACTCAATTATCGTTGATTAGATTCGATTTTTTTTTTATTATTTTCAATTTTTAATAATTTTATTATATTCAGCTTAAACTTTTCATAAGTTCAAAAAATCATTTATTAATTATCGTGTTTTTTTTTTTGATAAATTTGCGTTTTTTTAATTAAATGTGATACTTTGCCAATAGTCGTACGAAAATGGAAACTTGTTTGAACAGATTACATAAGTTAATTTCTAAAAATTTGGACAAAGTTGAAAATTTTAAATAATAACTATACTTGACTTTCCATTCAATTTGGAAATAATTTTATCTAAAAATCTATTTTTTCATTTTTTGTCTGTTTTGTTTTCATTTACTTTTTTTTAAGTTATGTATAAAGTTTTTTAGTTTTGGAAATTTTTTTTCTATGATTGATAGAAGTTGAATGCTGAGTTTGTTCAATAGAAAAAATGACATAATATTAATCGATTTATCTAATCATTTGATCGATCAATAATTGTTGCTGAGGTGTCAACAAATTTACCAATACATTTTTTGTTCCTGCTTGTTTCATTATTTTTAATACACATATTTTTTTTTTGCTTTAAATTTTTTTTTTATCTATTTGTATGAAAATAATTATATATAAAAATATTAATACTAGGTAACTTAAATGCGGTTTAATAGTATTTTTGAAAAAAAATAATAAATTAAAATTATTTTTTTTTTTTGCCTATTTATTATTTTATGTATGTCCTAATTTTAGGAATGGGGTTTATTTTGTAATATTCTTTTTTTATTTTAGAAGGGTACTTGTTGGTATGATAAGAATTATAAATTCGGAAATCAAAAACATATATTTAAAAAAAAAAAAAAAAAAAAAACATCTATAACTTTACTATTTATTAAAAAGAATATTTTAATTATTTTAAAATACTCAAATATTCTGACAAGTTTTCTCTTTTTTGAGGCTTATTGAAAAAGTAATGTCCCCCCCCTTTTATTATTATTATTATTATTATTATTTTTTTTTTTTTTTTATGTGTGTGTGTGTGTGGAGGTGGGAGTTACTTTCCAAGACATCATTTAAGGTTTTTTTTGTTTCTTGAATTAAACAAAAACAACCTTTAGGTTTTCCAGAATTTAAAAGAATTGAGAAAAATCAAAGATTTTAGCTCATCCTTTTGAATATTGGAAAATTTCCTTTTGGTTTTCTTTTGTTTTCAGTTCATTTGGAAAATCAATAGATTTTAGTTCAGTTTTTTTGAGTTTTCTATTTATTTGGAAAATATATAGATTTTAGTTAGGTTTTTTTTGCTTTTTGAAATAAACAGAAAATTTTAATAAATTTTCAGTTTATTTCAAAAAATAAAAAAAACCTAGAACACTTCATAAACAAATAGAAAACTCGAAAAAAACCTAAGGAAAATCTATAGATTTTCCAAATAAAAAAGAAAACTCAAAAAAATTTAGAAAACTCCACAAATAAAATAGAAAACCTCAAACAATCTAGAAGAATTAACAAATAAAACAGAAAACCTAGGCACAATACCTCGTTTGATGTCACTTTTCGATATTTTTCTTTAGCTTTTCCATAATTTAAAATAATTTATATAAATAATTTGTTTTTTTTTCTCCATTTTTTTTTTGACATCGGGGATATTTAGCCACTTCCAGTATTTTTAGACTTTTGATAGAGAAATTTTACAGTCAGTTCCACTTTTAAGATACAAACTGTCAACAAAATTTAAAGCATTAAAAAATCTCAAATTAAAACACATTTTTTAGAATTTTTTTTAAAAACAAATTATTCTACTAAAATTTGAAATTTTAGTCCATAATTTGGGAGTTTTTGAGAGCCTTAAATACCATTTAAAGTCTGTGTACTAAAAATGGAACTGATTTTAATTAAGAATCATAAATTTACGTATGATTAACTACTATTACAAGTAATGATGAGTTTTTATTTTGAATAATATCAAAGATATCATTTTTTCTGGTATAGGATAAAATATAACAAAAACTAACAATTTACAATCTGAAAATATTCAAAATTGAAAGAGTAAGCAAGTGGCAAGTATATTATATCTCAAGTATAAGTTAATTATATCATCTTTTAGTAAATGTTATTTTTTTGTAATTTTTTGTTATCCGAAATAACTTTTTAGGATGATAAATAAAATTTCTAATTATTTAAATTAGAAGAGTTGTGGGATAAATTAAATTAATTAATTTTAAGTAGATCGAGTATAACAGCTTATACTAATTTTTGAGAAAAGTGAAAATTAAAAGAGTCTTTTAATTACCTAACTCATATAATTTGAATGTTTTTTGACAATAATAATAAAAAATAACCGTTAAAAAATTCTAGATCAATTTCATCAATTTTTTCAAGTTTGGTAATTTAAAGATGATTTTGGGAAATTTATAGGAGTGAAAATTTTTCAAAATTATTCATGAAAAATTGGTAGAATTTTTTAAATTTCTTTTGTTTATTTTCAAAGAAAAGGTAAAAATATATTTGTTATTTTTTTGTGTTTGTTTTTATTTTTTTTTTTAAATATTGGTATTAACTAGCCAGTTTCAAATAATAACTCTTGCAAATTTTATTCATTTCTCAAAAATAAACTGATTATAATTCTCTATATTTTATGTTTAAAATATAATCTAATGAGGATTAAATCAGCAAATTTTTTCGAATTCGTCAAAATAACGTAAGATATTATTCTTTTTTTTTTTGTAAAATTGAATTAAATATTTAATCCTAAAATTTTAATTTTCTTTATAGATGGAAAGTCTCATAATAAAAGAATGAGATCTTCCTCTATTTCTGAGATATCGTGAGTTTTGCATAGATTGTGTGATTTTTTTTTGTTTTATTCTTATCATAAATATAATTCTATATATATATATATATATATATATATATAATCTATGAAGTTTCCGAGTTTTGTTATGGAAATAGAACCTTTCCATTTTAAATATTCCTATTTTTATAGAAATTGATATTATTTCCAATAATTTTAAGTATTCTTTAACTTTCCACTTAGAACAATTTATTAGTAAGTTTTCTCTAAATTGATTACGATTTGTATTTACCAATTTTAAATTTTCTGCTTTCCAACTAATATTTTCGTTGTATTTTTTGGAAAATTTTAAATTTTTTGATATGTGTTCGAAACCATGATTTTTTAATTTATTTTTGAGTTTAAATTTTCTTTTATATATCGAAATTCTGACTTGATCTATTTTTGCCTCAGTTTTATAAATTATTCTGGGAGAATGTGGATTGATTTTTAAAAATTATGTTACCTTTTTATTTATCCAAACATCAATTGAGTCAAAGTCTTTTTCAGTTGATTGAAGATAACTAATCCATAAAATAACTGGCTAATACATATTTATTTGAACATTTTTCGTTTTACTCCATTTGCTAATTGTTATTGGTCTCGAAATCATTTGTATTTTTTGTAAACTATGTTTTTAATTTTTTAAAGTTTTTCTTATGTAAATGTTTTTATTTTTCTAACAACTTTCCACAATATTTTATTTCGGATAATTGATTTAATTTTAAGGTTTTCTCAAGATTGGGGTTCAAAAAGTTTCACCTTTAATGAAAAAAAGTTCAATTTTGTAAAAAATTTTTTTTGTGTTGATTTTGATATTTTAGATCTTATTTGTTTACTAGTTAATTTTTCTCTCTATGAATGAAAAGAATGATTAAATAAAAAAAAAAATAAAAAATAAAAATAAAAAATAAAAAAATATATAAAAAATTATTTTCCTTTAGCTTTCTCAAAATGTATTCAAATTTAATTAGGTATTTCTCATTCCAAGAATTTTTAGAAAAACTCAGATTTTTTACTGGAATAAAACTCATAAAAGTTCAATAAATAAGTTTCTCGATTTTCTCAAATTAAAGAAAACTTCCTTATATTTTAGTGTTCTAATTATTTTAGTTCATTATTTGAAACCATCTATATTAATAATTGAGATTTATTTTTTATGGGATTTTCGATCTTTGAAATTTAAATCGGAAAAAATTTCTGATGATCTCTGTTTTAATTCTGAAATCTACCTTTCATTTAGGGATTCTTAGAAAACGAAAAATATACAACCAATAAATACACAACAAATAAAAACCATGTGAATTAAATAGAGACACCCTTCAATTATAATCTTGGAAATTCCTCTCTTTAAAATCAATAATAACAAAATAAGATGAAAATTTTTTCCCATTTATTATTTGTATACCACCTTTCGAACAAGATAATTTTTCGTTATTTTAAGAGATTTTATACTTGGAAATAAAATTAAATAAATAGCAAATCATTTCAAATTCCTATTTTTAATAAGATCAGGGATTTTAACATTCTTTTTTGAAAAAAAATATATTTTAATATAAAGTAATTTTCAGTAAAAATTGATACCAAAGAACTATATTTAAAAAATTTCAATCATTCCCTTTTTTTTAAATAAATTTCATCTATTTATCAGAAAATTAATTTTTTAATATACTCTTTTAATAAGTTAAACATAAATTGAAGAATTTACAAGAGATCGCTAAATTTGGATCTGAAAAAAAATAAATCAAAAAATAAATATAATTTGATACTAAAAAAAAAAATAATAGAAAAACGTTAGTTTATTTTATGGAACATCTTTTAAATTTTACTTTGTTTCAATTTCAGATAATTTAAAGTGTTATTAAATCATTTTTTAGATTTTTTTAATAAAAAATCTTTTTTTTTCTTATCTTCTTTTTTTTTTTTTTTTGTTATTTTAAAAGATCCCCAAACAAAAACAAAACAATTCAAATAATCCACCAAAACTAGAAAACTTTGTTGGTGTTATCTTTTATTGAAAAATATTCACCAAAGTACAATGAGTGGACTGATAAATGAAAAACAATTTTTTAGTTTTCATAACAAAAAAAGAAGATGGAGAAGTAATCGGATAATAAATTCTTCAAACGAACAAAAAAAAAAAAACAAATTTTATCAAAAGAAAAAGATCTCTTCAAAACCGCCATTTGCGAACAAAAACCCAAAAAAGCGATTATTTGTCGATCAAGAATTATGTAAATTAGAAATTCAAACATACCCACGTCTTGAAAAGATAATTAATAAAGAGATAAGTAAAAACCACAAGTTAGTTCCAATCCCTAATCCAAAAATTGAAAACGAAACAAACCCACAAGAAGAAGAAAAAGAACAAGACACTAAAATGGAAGAAGAAATAGTTGACGAGAATGAGAATTTAACCAAAGAAAATGAGATCGGAAACGGAAAAGGAAAAGGAAAAGAAAAAGGGAATAAACAACAAATTCCAAGAAATATCAATTCCTTCTTTTTAAAATCTTGTGTTGCAATGTACAACCAATCCAAAAATAAATCAAATTTCTTGAAACAAAATTCCAAAACAAACAACATCAACGACAACAACAATAATCATAACAACAACAACAACAAAAACAAGAACGACGACAACAACAACAACAACAACAAGAATGACAATAAAAATGAAACAACAAAGAAATATAAACGGGATTCACGCTTTTTCGGATCCATTGCGTCGCATGAGTGCCTAGACAAGATCAAACCAGGGTTGGTATTGAATGTTTATATCAATTGTTTTTCTTTTAATGATGAAAATTGTTGCCAATCATATGATCTCCAATATAAATCTCTTTTTGAATCAATAATTCAAGGAAGGATAAATACTGATTTATACAACACAATAAAAGAAAATGAATGTAAATTTTTTGATGGCTATCTTGTTCTTGAAATACACGACTACCGTCACAGAATGAGTAGTTTATTAGCAAAGCCTGACAGTAAAAGCCAAACTGGCAAACAAAATAAAACTGTAAATAAAATGAATGAAAAAAAGTCAATAACAAGCAATACTTTTAAACAAGCACAACAACAACAACAACAACAACAACAACAACAGCAACAACAACAACAACGGCTACGGCCACGACAACAACAACAACAACAACAACAACAACGGCTACGACCACGACAACAACTACAACAAACAAATGATCAGAGCTTTATTTATCAAAAACAACAATTACAAGAAAAAAAACTAAACAATAGTTCAATGAACGAATCTGATTTAGAAGAACAAAGAAAGCGGCAGCTATTAGAAGGCCTTATGTTTAAACCCATCACAGACAAAAAACGAAAAATTCTTCTTTTATTGGATCAAGAAACATTTTTCACTGAAATTTCAGAACTTGAAAAGCTTGAAAAGTTCGAAGAAACAAAAAAAAAGGAATTTCAATATCAAAATTATCATCTTCCGCATAGTCTTCAAATTCGCAACAGTAGGAATAGGACGAGATCACCATCTTCGTATTCTCATCCTTTTGATTTCAATTCAAATGGTTTTGATAATAACAATCACCGTACAAACAACAACTCGAATAATAAAAAGAATAAATGGGGGTTTGAAAAAAAATCAAAACTTGAATATCAATTATTACTTTCAGGAAAAATTCCAACTTGCTTTGACAAATCTACTGATACACTGAAAATATCAAACTATTATTTTTGCAATAAATATAATACAAATTTTTTACGAGAAAAAATTCATGAAATTAATCATTCGTTTCATCATCCAACAAAAACTAAAAAAAAAAAAATAAATTTAAAATATTTAAAGTCACTAAATAAAAAGCTTGAAAAGAATAATAAAGCAAAATTGAGAAAAAATAACTTTCGACGTATCAATAATAATTATAATTTTCAGAATATTTTGAAAAAGAATTATAATAATCATAATAATATTATGAATATTCAAAAAGTCAAAAAAAAGAAACCAAAGGAAAAAAAGAAAAAATATTCTAATAAGAACAAAAAAAAATATAACAATAGGAATTTTAAAAAAATTCACAAGAAAAAGATTGAAAAAGAAAAATATTACTCTCAAAGGAAAAACATATTAAAAAAATTAACGAATTTAAATTCCAAATTTTCTCGAAAATTTCAAAATCAAGTATTAAAACGTAACCAAATGATAGATCTAATTGAACCAGAAAATTCCTTTACCTCTGGTGTGGAAGTAATGTTTAAAAGAAAAAAAAAATATATTGGTATTACCATTTATAGGCCGCTGGTGAGCCAAAGGAAAAAATTAATTTCTGAACAAACATTTTATGAATATATTCGAAGACTGACCGATCCGATTGGTGGCACAATCAATTCAAACCTTCAAAAATTTCTTGAAAAAAAACCACAAAAAAAAAATAATCCAAATTTACAAGATATTTTTTCGGTATATTATAAAACTAACCCATTTATCATTGAAAACGAAAAAACTGGGGGCGAAAAGAATGTAAAGAACGGCTTGAATAATGAGAATAATTATTATAATAATAACGGGGATAATAATAATAATAATAATAATCATAATAATAATGAAAACAATAGCCTATTTGAAAAAAATAAAATAATGATTGAAAAAATGAATAAAGTTACACCAATACCAATAAACAGAAATCAAACAAATCCAAATCAAAACAATAGCAAGGAAAAAATTAATTATTTACAAAACGGACTTAATCATAAAAAAATTTTTATTCAAAAACAAGAAATTGTTTACATAAAACCAGAAAAGCAAGAGAAAGCAATAATGAAGATTCAATTAGAACAAGAAAGTGGGCTATTTGAAATTGAAATATATTTTTTAATTTCTGGTAAAGAAATTAAAAAAAAAATACAAACAGGAGATCAAGTTCAAACAAAAAAAATTCTAACACAATATAATTATTTTCTGCAACAAAATGGGTGGAAAAATGAAAGAAATTAAAATAATATTTGTTATGTTGAGGTATATATATATATATATATATATATATATATATATATATATATGTATGTATGTATATATATGTATGTATGTATGTATTGAAGGAATTATTTTCATTAAATCATTGACTTATGATTTTATGTTTTATTTAATGGTATTTTTTTATATATATTATTTTATAAAGGGGATCGATTTAATTAATCGGCTTCTGTTAAATTAATTAACATGACAATCTTTCGTGTTTATCTGAAAAATATTTAAAATTCTTAAATGATAAATATTAATTTTTTAAAAATAAACAAAAACTTTTATTTATTTTTTTATTTTCTGTTCTAGAAATATAATTTTTTTCTTTTCATTTTTTAAAGAAAAGATATCTATTATATGAGTTATAAACTGGACTACATTATATCTAGGATAAAAAACTCTAAATAAATTTTTGAGATTCATGAATTGCCGTCAAGTGCCTAGAATTTAAATGAATAGAGTAAAATCTACAGTTTTACTCAATTCTTTTGAATTCTGGAAAAGATAACAGCTTTTTTTTTTTAATTTCAGAAATTAAAAAGAAAATTTTTGAAATTTTCTATTTATTTCTGGAATTAAAAAAAACCTAATGAAAGTTTTCTTAAAGTTTTCTGTTCTATTTGTGAAGTGTTCTAGGTTTTTTTGAGGTTTTCTATTTTATTTCGAAAATCTATTGATTTTGGAAATAAAATAAAAAACTCAAAAAAACCTAACCAAAATTTATTGATTTTTTAAATAAATAGAAAACTCAAAAAAAATTAGAACACTTCACAAATAAATAGAAAACTCATAAAAACCTAACCAAAATTTATTGGTTTTCCAAATAAATAGAAAACTCATAAAAACTTAACGAAAATCTATTGATTTTCCAAATAAACAGAAAACTCAAGAAAACCTAACAACACTTTTCCAGCTCTCAAAAGAATTATCTAAAATCAAAGATTTTTCACAATTCTTTTTAGTTCTGTTAAAGCTAACAGCATTTTTTTTTATTAATTTCAGAAATAATCCTAAAATTAAATAAATTTTCAGTTTACTTCATATTTTAAAAAAAAACTTTGGGACAAATAGAGGGTAATTTTGTCAAATCACTTCTCTTCATTTATAAAAATATAAAATCGATTTTTTACTCAATTACTTTCAAAACAAAATGTTTTGGAATTCATTAATACAATATAAGAACAATCATTAAAAATAGATATTTGGAAATAAAAAAAAAGTCACTTTTGAATCTTTTTTATCAAAACCTTATAGCTATTAAAAGATTTTTTGGAATAATTTTGTTTCTATTTATTTTTTGATAATTTTTACTTTTATACATGTAGTCACTAAATTGTCATTAGATAATACAACACAAAAATTCAGTTGACCTATTTCAAACACATTAAACCAGAATTTATTATATTTCCACTGAGGGACTTTGCAATTTACAGTGGATTTATTTTATAACAAAGGGATGAGTTGACATCCAGAAAATATATTGTGAATTACAAATATTTTGGGTGAAAAAATTTAAATTATACATAAAAGAGATTATATAGGATCTGATAACCAAAAAATTAATAAACGAAAAAAAAATATTCCAAAAGATCTTGAATTACAAAAATTCAATTCAAAAAAAAATTTCATGGGAACTTAAGGGAGTAGCTACATCATAATACAAGATAAAAATTTGAGAGGGATGAGATAAGAGGATTTTATTTTAGTGGTGTGTGATCGTATATTCTCTAAAAATTTTATTTAAAAAATTATTTGTGATTTTTTTTTTAGTAATGTTAAACAATAAAAAAAAAGAGAATATATTGATAAAATAGTTTTGATTTTATTATTCATTATTTAGACAAAATAAACTCAATTCCAAAAAGTTTGGCTCAGTTTAAACAGTTGAAAAAATAACAATATCATACTTTACATTCAATGTGGAAATTATTTGATTTTGCAAACTATTTCATTTTTTTTCTTTTTTGTTTTTGTTTTCATTTCATTTTTTTTGAGTTCCGAAATATATTTTGTTAGATCAGAGATTTTTTTTTCGATGGTTGATAAAATTTCAGTATTGGGTTTATCAAATTGAATTATCACATACAATTGGTCCATTTTATCTTATCATTAGATCGATCAACAATTGTTGGTGTAATTTCAACATATTAACCAATACATTTTTTGTTGAGCTCGTTTCATTATTTTGGACATACAGGTTAATATTTCTTTGGTTTTATATTTTTTTTTCTTTTATTTGGATGAAAATGATTACTTATAAAAACATTAATAATAGGCAAACTTAAATGTGATTTTAATCACGTTTGGAAAAATATAATAAATTGAGTTTTTTTGCCTATTTTTGATTTCAGAAGTGTCCAAATTTTTGCAATGGGGTTTAGTTTTGTTTTTGGGAGAAGATAATTTTGTTTTCTTAGAATAAAACTTAGAGCTAATTTTATGGTTTAAAATTTGATAAATATAATCATACTCACTTCTCCAATTCCACTGAATCCAACTATTTAAAATCCTAACAATTAATGTTTTTGGATAATTATTATTTTTTATAATCCTTCTAGCTAAACAAAACCCGATTAATGTTTCCTTTTATGATTCTCTCGATGGTAATGTTTTTATTAATTTTAAACAAAATCCTTTTATTCCAAATTTCACTGATAAAAAAAATGTTTCTTATTGCTTTTTTTTGCAATGATTAAAAAAATTCAAAAATGATAAAAAAATAAAAAATGAAAAAATTAAATGCCATGATAGAATGTTGAGAGAAGGATGAAAGATAATTCATTCAACATTTGAAACACTATTTTAAGCAATTAAAATCAATATTCTATTCTGTAAATTTCTAAGAAGCTTTGAAAGAAAAATTTAAAAAAATTAATGAATAAAGTACTTTAAATAATAAAAATCAATGAGTTATAACCAAAGTAAAAAATGTTATTTTCTGATCCTCTTCAAAATTGCAAAAAAGTGAAAATTTTTCCTTTTCCGTGGCTACCCACTTAAAGACACTCAATGCAAATAACAAAAAAAAAAAAAAAGTTTCAGAGGATTTCATTGGAAAAATATTTGTAGAATTTGAAAAAAAAATTAAACAAAGAGCTAACGTGAAAAAATTTAAATTTAAAAAAAAAAAAAAAATAATCAATCTTAAGGTAAAATCAAATAGGATCTTGCTTTCTGTAATTCTATTTTATTAGAATTAAAAAACTATTAAATTTCGAAAATAGTTTTTTCATTTTTCTGGATAATTTATTTATTCAAAAAAAAAATCACACTTTAAATTATTTTGACCTAACTTCACTTTAGTACTATGAATATAGATTCAGAGTTTTTTTTTTTTTTTTTTTTGGTTTCAAATACTCTTGGTTAAAAAAATAATATATTACCACTTTCACTGCAAATAAAAAAAATTTCTCGAATATTTTCAAAATCTATAATAATTACCAGTACCTTAAATGATATTTTGAAATGTTTGAAATAATTACCAAAAATCCTTTCAAGATCGCAAAAAAAACAAAACAATAAAAGAAAAACTCAGGTTGATTTATTTTTCTTTTTTCGAAGAATCGAAATCTATAAAACGTGACAGAACTTTAAAAAAAAGTGACAACCAAACATAACCGATCCCGACTGCAGAATATACCGAAATAAACAGCAGAGGTAAAAAGGGAAGTTTTTCATAAATGGGCAAACAGCGAAAGATAATAATGGATAGATAAAAGGGTATTAACAATATTAAATATAATTTTTCATACCATTGCATGAATGATGAAAAATTCAAATGTTGAGATTTCATATGATGATAAGAAAAAGAAGCAAAGGTTAATAGCATGCACACTTTGATAACGTTTTCTGTGAAAGTGAATAGCAAAGGGAATAAAGAAAAGGTACCAATGATATTTAAAATGAAAGAAATTTTCGCATGGAAGAGCGAATGAGAGGCCAACAAGCAAAGTGGTATTGATGCCATCAGAATTGCCTTTTCGTGTACATGCCAGCCGAACATAAAGGAAGATAAAGCGGCATAGGCTATTGATTCAATAAAAATTATTTTTGTTTTTAAAAAACTTGGGCTCTTTGTATCAATCAGGACCTTGATGAGTGGTGTTAGAGCAAGCAGCGTAATAACTGCTGTCATTAAAGGCGTCACTGTTGGCAAGATTACGTGTTCATCTAAATCGCCTACCACCCCACGCGTTTTGAAGCCAGTTTTGCCAGCTTTCCCCGTGACGACTTGCAAAACTTTATCTACAAAGGTATGTATGGCCCAATAATTTGGCGCCCAATAGGAATGGGTCAAGCCTCTTCCAAATGGAAATAATCTGCCCAGAATGGCGCTGAGCTGTGTATCAAATTCGTTTCTTAAAAATGGGTAAAAAGAGCTAGAAAAAACGGAAAATGTGATCACAAAGATTTTGAATAATCGCATAAAAATTAAATCCCATTTGAAAACTTGCGGTATGTCGTTTCCAAGAACCATAGAGATCTCCTTTTCGGCTTTCCTTTTCCTATTCTTATTATGATCTCGTAAAAAATTAATTGCGTTATGAAATACATAATTTTTCAAAATATAAAATGCAAAGCAGATCCCATAATATAAATAAATGTGCTTAAGGTTCAGTACAACACAAAACAAGAATAAGGAAATTAAATATTTTTTTCGAATGGCAAAGGAAATGGAAAAAATCAAGATCGATAGCATTAATGAATTATATTGGAAATGCATATTGTCTACCAAAATTAACCCCGGGTTCAGCAATATTAGCACAAGATCCCCCCTTGTAAATACTTGTCCATATTTACCATTGAGATATCTTTTTAAATGGATTATTGATAAATATAGAGGAACGTCCATCAGCAATACACTTATTCTTTGAAAGATAATTGTAGCAGTTGAGACATAGTCATGATGATCTAATACTAACATTTCCTTATCAAAAAATCTTGCAAAATACGTTAATATCTTTTCAAACCATGCAAAATATGGTGGATAATCAAGTGTCCATTCTGAACTAGTCTAAATTGTTTTTTATATTCGTTATTCGTTATATAAAATGGTGTTTTTTTGTTATTTTTTATAATTAATATAGAATAGATGTATTATAAAAATAAAAATTAATTCTATTTATTTGAATATAAACTAGATTTCAAAAAGTTTGAATCGCTTTATAATGTTATTGGAAGTGATTTTGTCGAGTTTATATCCTATATTCTTATCAAAAAAAGATTTTCAAATTTTTGGATCAGAATCATTTTTTCTAATTTGGTTAAATTTTTGGTTTGTTTTTCAAATATTTTTTCTTAGTAATTTTTGTTTTTCTTTTTTCTTTTTTCTTTTTTTTTTTTTTTTCTTTTAATATTTTCGGAAAAAAATTTTCAAATCAAAAAAAAACTGTCAAATCTATTTTAATTGATAAATTCGAGAAAAAAGAAAATTTTTCAAATAATATTCTTACTTATTTTTCTCTAATCAAAAAATATATCTGAAACTAAAAGTACTTAAATTGAAACAATACCTATTATTACAACTCTTAAAGCTAATTTCACCTGAATAGAAAAACCATAGCAACAAAAAATCCAAAAAAAGCTAATTTCGCATTAATATAAATCTTAAGGCAATATAAAATCCAAAAAAAATTCAATTTTACTCACGTTTATAATTAAAATCTCAAATTTGTGAAAAATGAAGATGCAGAAATTTTGGTATCATGTGATGTTTTGGATTCTATTTTGAGTCTAATAATCAATCTCGTTTTTGTACTTGGTTTTTGTTTTAAAATAGACAAAAAAAATAAGTAAAAAATATTTGAAAAATTTTCGTTTTACGACCATTTTTCAATTAAAATAAACTAAATTCCAAAAATTTGGACACAGTTTAAACAGTTGAAAGAATAACAATACCACACTTTAAATTCAAATTTGGAAATAATTTTGATTTTACAAACTATTTCACTTTTGGTATTTTTTGTATTTTTTTCATTTCCTTTTTTCCAGTTACTTAATCTTTTAAGTTTGATCTGGAATTTTTTTTCGATGGTTGATAGAAGGTTAGTGTTAAGTTTGTTGAATAGAAAAATTCACAGATAATAAGCCGATGTTATCTTATCATTTGATCGATCAACAATTGTTGGTGAAATTTCAACAAATTTACCAATACATTTTTTGTTCAGCTCGTTTCATTATTTTGGACATACCTGTTTTTTTTTTTTTCATTTTTATATTTTTTTCTTTTATCTGGATGAAAATGATTACTTATAAAAACATTAATACTGGGTTATTTAAATGTGTTTTTATATTACGTTTGGAAAAAACCAATAAATTGGGTTTTTGTTTGCCTATTTTTGATTTTGGGTGTATATCCAAATTTTTGGAATGGGGCTTATATTTGACAATTTTTTTTGATTTGATAAATTTTTTCAGGTATGATAAATTGTTATCTTTATTTTTAAAATTGTTTTTTTTTTTTTGAAACAGTTGTTTTTTTGAATAAAGCAAAGTTGAGAAAAAAAAATCTTCGAAAATACGTAAAAAACATTAAAAAATAATTTATACTATGTAATGTTTTTTAAAGTGAATATAAACTCGTTTTCAAACAAAAGGGCACACCTTCCAAATAATCAATACTATTAAATTTGATTACTAAATAAGATTGCTACTTATTGATGATTTTGATTTTAATTATTCATTTTTTCATTTTTTGTTTTTTTATTTATGGATATTTAACAGTTGAAAAATGAAAAAGCAATATACATTCAGTTCCACTTTTAAGGCACAAACTTTAACGAAATTAAAGGCACAATAAAACTCTAAATTAAGGCAAAAAATTCAAATTCTAGTAAAATAAATTGTAAAAACAAAAATTTCAAATTTTGTGCCTTAATTTGAGATTTTTTTGTGCCTTAAATTTCGTTGAAAGTTTGTGTCTTAAAAGTGGAATTGACTGTAAGAAGAAACCAATTTGGAAATAATCTAGCAGTATAAAAATGGAAACATTTTAAGTTTGATTTTGAATGGGCTAGATATAAGAATTAACAGAGACCATTATTGGACTGATGTATGGAACGAAGAAAATTGAAAATATTGAAAAAAACAATTCCAACAAAATATCCAGATGAATTACAGCTTTATGTTGAAAATGAGACTTTTAAGAACAAAAAATTGATGTCTAAAGATTTATCAATAAAATTTAAAGAAATTTTTTCCCAATTCGCCTTGTTCAACGGTTTTTATTGATTTGATTATTTTTTTTTCTTTACAATTTACAAAATGAAGATTTCTCATTTCCAATAAAAGGACACATCAATTTTTAAAATATTTAATTGTAATTTTTATTTTTTTGTTTTCATGGGTTTTAAACATTCAGTCGAGTGTTTTTTTATATTTTAAAGAGTTTCTTAGATTTTATAATGATACTACAATTAATTTCATTCAATTATGAATAATTCTTGAAATTTTCTGTTCCCTTTTCTTTGAAAAAGAGTATATATTTGTTAGCAAAAATCTTCTTGCTAATCTTTTTTTTCAGTGAAAGTTCAGTAATAAAAAATTACTAATGCCCATTTCAAAAATTGTGATTCGCTTTTTTTTAAATTTTTGGTTTTTTAATTTTATTTTGTTTTGATACTTTTTAAAATCTCAGGGTTTTATGAGTTTGTAATAATTAAAAAGCGAATTATTAATCAGATTTAATAATTGGTTGTTATTGAAGAGAAAAGAAGAATTTTATTTTTTTTTTCCAATTAATTATTTTAAGTTAGTTTCAATTTTTGAAATTTCGTTTAGATTCAAATAAAAAAATAGATGGATAAGTCTGTGAAGATTTAATTTTGAATTATATACCTTTCTTTTATTAAACATTAATAAAGAACTTTTTTGTGTTGGTGATACTATAGAATCCAAATGATTTTAACTGTGATCAACCTTTCCGTTTAATACCGAAGATTAGGTATATATAAATATAAAACTTTGTTCTTTTTACTAATTCAATCAATTTGAATACAGCTGTCCAACCCATACAGCGGAATTTTATAAGACATAGAAATTGGTTGTATATTATAAAATTGTGTTTTATGAAATAGAAAATTCAATTTCGATCATAAGATTAAAATTACACATTTCTCTTATATCAGAAGATATATTTTTTCAAGAAAAATCAAGACAAAAATTAAATTTCAACAAAAATTGAAACCACAGAAACCATATCCGAGAATAAAGACTAGAAAAGAAATTACAGAAATCACAGAAATCACAGAAACTTGATTGTCTTTTTCTATCTTTGTTTTTAAATTGTTTGAACCTGTGGTTTTTGCAATTTTGGAAATTGAAGATCCATTTTAATGTAAGTTTTTTTTTGAGTTTGTTTGTCAATTTCAAAAACCAAAGTAACCAAAGGAACCAAAAAAAGGTGAAAATAATTTTTGATCTTCTATCATAAATTTAATGGTTTATGATGAGCTTTAATTACCATTTTACAGTTTAGTCTACAAGATATAATTTCAGAATATCTAATCAATTTCTATGTCTTATAAATTTTCACTGTATGGGTTGGAAAAGCTGTACTGTTAATTGCAAAATAAAAAGATCAATATTTTCATTCGTCTTTCCAAAAAAACACCACAAGAATAAAAATAAGTCTCCGAAATACTCAATTCTAAAAGGAAAATTAATAAATTAAACTGATTTTACGAATTTAAAATTTGAAATTAATACAGGATTTGAAAACTCTTGTTTTTGGAAGAGGAATGAAAATTTTATTACATTTATTTTGCAACAAATAGTAATGCTAGGAAGACGGATATGAAAATTCAATGTACCTTGGGTTAAATCGAAAAATAGTATATTCGAAATCAGTAAAAAATAGAGACTAATTGCCTTTTTGTTTATTTTCAGTTTGAAAGATGAAAAAAATTCGAAAGGGTACACAAGGTAGAAATATTGAGGCACTTCTTTGAAAACAGTTAAAAGGAAAAGTTTTCAAAAAGGTTTGTAAAATGGTTCTGTTGTAGTTTGTAAATTGTTTTACACCAACTTGAAAGAAGTGATATTACACTGTTTTCAAATAACTTTGCTATGTTTTCATTTTCAATAGAAAAAAATTCCTTCATCCCTAACTCTTTTTCTTTTTTGTGAGATCCTTTGAGAAATAAAAAAGAAACTTTTTGGATCCAAGAAAAACTGTGACAATGAATTGAAACCAAATAGTCTTTGGTTTTTTCTTTCGATAGGTCTTAAAAATAATTTTTTTTAATTGCCAATTACCACAAATTTATTCCTTTCAGAAATTCATTCATACCAACCATTTTGTTCTTATTTTTAACCGTGGTTAGTCTTGTGATTTTTGTTTTGGAGAATCCTTGTAAATTGTTAATTTGTGTTTTTTTTTTGTTTGCTTTGTACAGGAAAAGATCTTACATCAGTGTACCATTCAGAAAGTGGTAAATTGTGTGTAATGGCTAACCAATGTCGGTGAACTTCAAAATCTGTGGAGTGATATGTTGTAAATAATAATAACTTGAAAAAAATTGAAAAAAACAGAATGCGCAACATTCCAGCTTTGTGTGATACTCGGAGCAAAGAAAAAAGAGTAAAAAATGAGTTTTTTCAAATTTATAATTTAGTTTGGTTGAAGATCTCTCTGGGGTATGTAAGATTTCAAAATCAATATGTAAAGAGGAATATTGATATCAGGTTGTTGAAAAATTTTACTAATTTATCAAAATACTTTCAAAAATTAATTCAAGTTTTTAAGGGAGTAGGTTCATTTTACGAATTCTGAAGTGTAACAGTTTATACGAAACCTAAATCACTCAAAATCATTTCTTCAACTAAATAAATTAATACTTAAATAATAGGAAGTCCTAATATATCCATTGTTTAATATATATATATAAATACCAATTAAAAAAATAGTAATCCGAGAAAAATATCAAAATTAATCCAAAAAAAAAAAAAATTAAAAAATATCATAAATTTGATTGATCTTATCGGTATATTTGAGGCAATTACTTCTTTTTTGTCAATTTTTATTTTTTGTTCTGAATCGATAATCTTTTATTCAATATTTTTTTGACAAATCCAATCACTTGTTATTTAAAAATACTGTCTAATATGACTTTTAATTTCTAATTTATATTTAACTCATCTAATTCAGATTTTGTTTAAGAAAATAATACTTTTGAATTTTTCTTAATAAAAATAGATTTATTAGATGGTATTTTTTGTTTTGATACTTATTTATATTCCGTCAACTAAAAAAATGAAAATAATATTGAATTTTTCTATAATTTTTTTTATAAATTGATTTTTCAATTCCTTTGAGGTAAAATTTTTAGAGTTATTTTATGAATTTTGATAATCAAAAAAACTTAACTTTTTAAATACATTATTTTTTTTTTTTAAGACTTGATTTTGATGATAAAAATTGAAAAAATATTTTTTAAATAGAAAATTTATAAATAATCTTTTTTAAAAAACTAAATTAATATGAAATTGGCAAGAAATTTAAGTTAAAACTATTTTATTTTTTATAATTTATAATTTTTCTCTTTTCTAAATTTACAGACATAATTTGTTTAGGTTATTTAAGTTGATTGGGTTCCTTGGGTTCCTTAGAGTTATTGGGTTCCTTCTCTTTTGTTTTTTGAAGTGTTTGGAGGGTGAAAAGGGATAAAAAATCATTATAAGAATTAGTAGACATGGTCATGACTAACCTCACCAAACTTGTTCATGATCAGATCTAAAAAATCCAACTGAAGTTACGAGAATGTAGAGAATCGAATCTAAAAAATGAGATCTGAAACTAAAGTGGACCAAATTGAACTTTCTGTGCCGTCTATCAAGTCTGTATCTTGTACTGGGATTTTACAAAAACAAGAATGGAAAACTTGCAATATAAAAAAAAATAAAATAAACAAAAGTAAAAGCAATTTAAAAGAATATTTCCAAAATGCAATTCTTATTCTTAAAAACTCATAAATTTATAGATTTAACCCATCTATAAAGTACTAAATTAAAATTTAATAAAATAGTTTATTTCATTTGATCTATAGTTGTTCAAATATTATATATCTCTTTATTAAAACAAATTATGGTGGTGATCCAAAAATTCTGAAATAACAGCAAAACAACAATCAACCCAT
Source organism: Anaeramoeba flamelloides (assembly GCA_027625915.1). Lineage (NCBI taxonomy): Eukaryota > Anaeramoebidae > Anaeramoeba > Anaeramoeba flamelloides. Next base: position 2,091,410 of record JANTQA010000026.1, read on the forward strand.
TCGACACTTGGTGTAGAAAAAAATTATTTTAAATGAAGTTTTTACTTTTTTTATTATTTTTTAATTCTTTTATTAGGGTTATTTACTTCTATTTCTAATCTTTATTTAAATTAATTTTTTTTTATTCATTTTTAAAGAAAAACGATCTTATGAACTATCCTAGATGCCCAAATATTTTCTACATAATATACGTAATATTATTCATCAAATTAATTTAGAGTTTTGGTAAGTGTCGTAAAGTGCTGTAGAGTGTCTGGCTTTTCCAGAATTCTAAAAAATAGAGAAAAATTCTTAATTTTACTTAATAATTTTAGAATTCAGGAAAAGCTAACGTGGAGTGTCGTGGAGTACCTTAGGGTGAGTAGAGTGTTTAGGGTAGTATAGAGTGTTACAGTGTGTTGTAGAGTGACTAGATTTTCCATAATTCAAAAATTAGAGAAAAATCTTTGATTTTCATCGTTTCTTTTAAATTCTGGAAAAGGTAACGGAATTTTTTTTTATTTTGAGAAATAAAAAGGAAATTTTTGAAATTTTCTTATTAATTTCTCTAATTAAAAAAAAAACCTAATTACAAACAAGAAGTAACTTTATCCAGTCACTTCAGTTCAATAATAAATAAAAATACTTTTCTTTGAAAAATAAAGTCGTTTAATAACCAGTTTTTTTTATTGTAATCCATTACTAAAATTTGACTCAGGCAAAAAATATTAGCCTACATTAGAAATAAAAGAAACAAATCAATGGGGTGACAATGGCATATAAACAAGAAATAGGGTTCTTTAAATAAAACTTATAAAAAAAATTATGAAGATATTGAAAGATTAAAAATTAATTTAATGACAAAAAAAATTGAGAAAAATTTCATTTTTTGAATTTTTATAAAAAATCATATATTTTTATCTCAAGAAATTTTCTAATTGTGATGAAATTTTTGTAACAAAAGCATTTAATCTAATTGATGTATTTTGATAAATCAAAAATCTGAAATCTAAAGTCAATTTAAATCTGAATCAAGGATATACCTATGTCTTACTATCTTCCAATACCCAAGTCTGAAAAAAAACACAAGTTAAATTTTTGTAATGGGTTATTTACACCACTATATTTTTGAATTTATCAAGCCCAAAAATAATCATCATTCTTCTCAAATGGTTGTATCTTTTCATAAAAAATGATACACTGAGTACGTTCACGTTGATCGTTCTTCAACCATCCCCTTAAAAAAAGAATTTTCAAAACAATTTTTTTTCAAAAACTATCTCATTGTGTGGGTCATGTAGTTATTCAAGAACAAATTTTAATCTCTTAAGCTTTGTATTTTTTTTGTTGTGAATTAACCTGCTTTTTTAAAATGGATCACCTTATGATCGATTTGCACAAAAATTAATTAAAGCCTTGAAAAAATCATTTTTTATAAATAAATTCTTTTAATTTCGAAAAATATATTTCTGGTAATGACAAACGAACTTGAAGAAACTGGGCTAAAGCTAATTTTAATTGGAAACTCTTTGGTTGGAAAGTCATGCTTATTACATCAATTTTGTGATAGCGAGTAAGTTTTCTTGGAGATCTTTTTGTTTTCCTGGATCTTTTTTTATCTTTTTTATTTTCTTTTTAACCCAACCAAAAACAAAAAAAAATTTATTTAATTGAATATAATTGGTTTTTTTTTTTTTTTTGTTTTAATGCTCTTCCAAAAACTTTTTAAAAACAAAAGATTTGACCAAGAAATTGGAACAACAATTGTAAGTGTCCTGAGTTCTCTTTTTTTTCATCTTTGTTAAAACAAATATTTTATTGAACAATTTTTCACTTTTATTTCCTCTTTTAATTTTTAATGTTCATATTTGATACCAAAGGGTGTAGATTTTCGTTTTTCTTCGTTAAATGTGAATGGGAAAACAATCAAATTACAAATTTGGGATACAGGTTAATATCTTTTATTTCTCTTTATCTTTTCTTTATCAACATTTGATGGTCTTTACCAAATTAATTAAAAAAGAAATTTTTTTTCATTTTTGAATTGACCAAAAAGAATCAAATTTCGCTTTTGTTTTTTTCTTAATTGTTTTGTCTTTGACTTAAAAAAATATCTTTCCTTTCTTTTATTTAACATTGGCCGATTAAACCGTTTTAATTTTCTTTTCTTTTTCAAAAAATCTAAAGCTGGACAGGAAAGATTCCGAACAATCACTTCTACTTATTATAGAAGCGCAGATGGGATTCTTCTAGTATATTCTATAGCGTCAAAAGAATCGTTTGATCAAATTAACCATTGGTATAAAGAGGTAATCTATAGATTCCTTTCATAGATCCTATTTTTTTATTTATTTATTTTTTTTTTTAATGTTTTAAAGGGACAGAAGAAAAATTTTTCCTTTTCTCAAAATTCTTTCCACATTAAAAAACTCAAAAATTTGAACCTTTCTCTAAAATTATTTTCTTTTTCTTTTTTTTTTTTTTTTTTTTATTTATTATCCACTTTTCTTTTTTTTTTATCGCTTTCCACAATTTTTTGAAAACAAAACACAAACACTTATCAAAACAATTGAATTAGATTAAAAAAAACGCACCAAAATCTGTTGCAACAATCTTGGTGGGGAACAAAAAAGATCTTATTTCAGAACGTGTCATTAAAACGGAAGAAGCAGAAGTAAGATCTATCTTTTTAAATTTTTTATTTTGAAACAACCATTTCCCGAACAAATATAAAACTCAAACAACCTTATTCAAAAAGCTATTTGGTTCTCAAAAAATATTCTTTTCGTTTCTTTTTATTTTCTTTTTGATTTTGAAGAGAGAAAATTACTTTTCCACGTGTGCTGTTAGGTTTTTTTAAATTTAAAAGAATTGAGTTAAATCAAAGATTTTTCTCTATTTTTTCAAATTCTGGAAAAGCTAGGCACACTACAACATACTGTGACACTCTACAACACTTCACGTTAACTTTTCCAGAATTCAAAAGAATTGAGTAAGATCTTTCATTTTACTCTATTTTTTTGAATTTTGGAAATTTTTAGTTTGTAATTGTTTAATATTTTTTTTATTCCCAAAACCAGATAGATTTTTGGAAAAAAACAAAAAACCTCAAGAAAATCTATTGATTTTAAAAATAAAAACAAAAAGTGAAGAAAACCTAGTCACTTGACCGTCAAGAGAATCAACGTTAGGTTTTTTTTTAATTTCTGAAATTAAACGAAAATTTCAAAAATTTTCTTTTACAATTTCTTATATTAAAAAAAAACATTCATTAGCTTTTCCAGAATTTAAAAGAATTGAGTAAAATCTAAGATTTTTCTCAATTTTTTTGATAAAACCAAAGAGATTCAAATACAAAAAAAATAAGATTATTTTTGAAACTTAAAATATTGATGTGGGATGTAAAAAAAAAACTCGGTTTTTTATTGATTTATTAAAAAATATCAAAATAAAAATAAAAAAAAAAACTCAAATGAAAATTATTTAATTTCGAAAACTTGGATAACCACAAGATAGGTCAAATTTTGTAAAATAATACAACTTGTGTGACAATTTCTATTTAAAGAACAATAAAGATCTATGATATGAATTAAAATTATTTTTTTTCAAATATTTTGGATGAGCTGTGTATACCTTTTTACAATATTTATTGTGAATTAATTTAATAGATAAATAAAAATCAATATTCAAAAAGTTACACATTACACCTAAACAGATATTTTTTTGTAAAAATCAGATTTCAAATTTCTATTTCTTTCTTTTTGTTTTTAAAGTTTTTATATTTTGATTAAAAGAAAAATTATAAAAGACATTAGACAAAAGACAAAAGAAAAAAGAAAAAAGAAAAAAGAAAAAAGACAAAAGAAAAAAGAAAAAAGAAAAAAGACAAAAGAAAAAAGAAAAAAGAAAAAAGAAAAAAGAAAAAAGAAAAAAGACAAAAGACAAAAAAAAAAAATAATAATAAAGGAAAGAAAACAGTTGGAAAAACAGCTAAATGTTTAAACAGGATCAAATTTCCCATTTAAAGGTATTAAATATCAATTAAAAATGTTTATGAATATAAAGAAGAGATTGCTGATTCTCTTATAAAATTAAAAATATTTTTTTCAATTTTTTTTATTCTCTTTAATAAATAATCAAAAGACTTTTAAAATAATCGTTTTAAGATAATATTAAGTGAGTTGAGTTTGTCTCATCTTCTTGTAATAAATATTAATATCTCAATCATATATAATAACGAAAGTAAGTTAACTTTTGTAAATGATCAACCCAGTTTTCACATGAATATCTACAAGATATTATTTTTAAAAAAACGTAAATTATTTAATTTTAAAAAGCATATTTCGATGATAAATTAAATATCAATTTTAGAGAATCTTATTTAGTTATTAATAATGAGAATTAACTTTTTTTTAAAAAACAATTTATTTATTAATAATTTCAAAAAGCAGAAAAAAAAATATTTAATTTCTTGTTATTGTTTAAAAATCCATGAAAAAACTCCGGTATTACTCAAAAATGGAAAATATTCGAATTTTTTCAAACACATCCGAAATCATAAAGATTGTTGTTTAAACAGTGTATATACTCTTTTTTTTTGATTTAGTTTTATTATGAATGAAAAAAAACATCTTTAAAGTTCCAAAATTTTGAAAAAAAAATTTCTCAAACTCTAATACTCTTGATAATTGTTATTTTTTATAAAGCGAATTGGGTTTGAAAACCATTAAATTTTAACAAATTGAACAAAAAGAATATGTAAAATAATCCTCTAGACCTGATCTAAAAATTTTTTTGCAATATAGTTTTCAAAAGAATCTGTATTAAATTTTCTAAACAAAACATAAAAAACATTTAATGAAAAAAATTCTCGAATTTAATTCCTCAGAATTATATGGTTAGATTAGATAATAATAATTCAAAAGTGATTTTTTATTTTTTAATTTAAATTGTATCTTTTTGTAAACTTGACTTTCTCTTAATTTTTTTTCTTTTTTTTTTTTAAAAAAAAGGAAATTGCAAAAATATTGAATTAATTTACTTATTATTTTGAAAATAATTTGATAATTTTGTGTTCATAAAAAAAAAAAAAAAATTTTTCGAAATATCGATAATTAGAACCGTTAAAGAATAAAAATAAAAGTAAACACCATTAAAAGTTTATTTTCAATGATTTTTGACTTTTTGAAAAAATTCGAATATTTTTCATTTTTGAGTATTTTTGGCGTTTTTACAATTTCTGCTTCTTTAAATTTATATATTTTCGGAAACTAAATTAAAAACAGATATTTTTTTTTATTGAAAAAAAAAGAAGACAAACTAGCTTAATAATATATTGGATACAAAAAAAAAAAATTAATAAAAAACTAATTTTAATTTTAAAATAATTTCATGTTTTATTATTACAAATTTTTAATAGAAATTGGCAAAAGAATTAAATTTACCTTTTATGGAAGTTAGTGCAAAAACTGGTGAAAATGTACAAGTCGCATTTGAGACTTTAGGAAAATTGGCATCTGAAGGGTTTGTGTTTTATATTTTCTATTAAACATACAATTACAATTTTTGAAAAAATTTTATTTAATTTTTTAGAATTAATAAAACCTATAAATCCCAGGTAATTAAACAAAACTCTCTTGGCGGAAATTACATAATTTTTTTTTTTTATTATTATTTTGATTAAGGGAAAGATCAAAAATCCTCTCATAAGTTCGGTTTTTTTGTGAGCCGATAATGGAACAGAGGTAAATTGACCAACTTACAATCTGAATGCCAGGCTCGATTCATCTTAACCACATTATTTTTGATTGTTTATCATTTTCTTTATCAAAAAGTTACAAAAACCAACACAAAGAGGTAATTTTAATTAAAATTGTGTTTGTGCTTCATAGAACAGCTAATTCTTTGAAGAAATCGTGTGGCCGATTTGAGTCTTTTTTGAATATTATAAAAATCAAAAATGTATTTGAATGAGAATTAGAACAAAATCCCACTCAAATAGATCGAGCAGATCCAATTCTTGAGAGAATTAACCAGATTCACTCTCTCACCCGGTTCAATAATATCTCTAATTCAAATTAGGAATTTAGGAAGTTCCGTAGAGTTATGTATAGTACCATCAAGTGCCTAGGTTTTTTTTTAATTTTAGAAATAAAAAGAAAATTCAAGAAATTTTCTTTTAATTTCAAAAAGTAAAAAAAACCTAACGGCGCTTTTCCAGAATTTAAAAGAATAGAGAAAAATCTTTGATTTAACTCAATTCTTTTAAATTTTGGAAAAAAACCTAACGGCGCTTTTCTTGAGCTTTTCTGTTTTATCTGTTAAGTGTTCTAGGTTTTTTTGAGTTTTTCTATTTTATTTCTGAAGTGTTCTAGGTTTTTTTGAGTTTTCTATTTATTTGGTTATTTAATTGATTTTCCAAATAAACAGAAAACTCAAGAAAACCTAACTGTGTTTTTTTTTAATTTCAGAAATTAAAAAAAAACTAACGTCACTTTCCAGAATTTAAAAGAGTTGAGTTAAATCAAAGATTTTACAATATTCTTTTAAATTTTGGAATACTGAATGGCTTTTTTTTATAATTCTTGTTTTTATTTAGAAAATCAATTAAATAACCAAATAAATAGAAAATCCGGGAAAACATAACGGTAAGTTTTAATTTCGGTTAGAAAATCTATTGATTTTCTCAACAAAAATGGAGACTCTAGTAATGTTCCATTAGTTTTCCCCGAATTTAAAAGATTGAGTAAACCCACAGACACTACTTTTTTCTTTTGAATTCTGAAAAACTTAAGCATTTTGCGTCACTTGCTTTATGTCTAATGGTAAATTAGTAATTTATATAATAAAGAAAAAAATATATTCTGGAATTTGAAAGGTTTCAAATTTTTATTGGTTCAAAAAACAAAAAGAAAAATTAAAAGGAAAAAAAAAAGTTTTCAAAAAAAAACAAGCTAAAAAACAAAAATAAAAAATTAAGGAAGGATTATTTTAAGTAATTGGTAAAAAATCAAAAAAAAAAATCAATGTCATTTTTTATAAAGTTACCTTAATAAAAAAAATTATTTATAGCATGTTATAACCGTGCTGTAAAGCTGTTATAAACGTTTAAAAATGTTATAAAATTTTATAATAAAAACTTTTATAACATAAATGTTTGTTATAAAATGTATTATAAAATTTGTAACATGTTATAAGCCCTGTAATAAGAATATTTTTTCAAAAAATATTGAAAAAACCATAATGTAAAAGGAAATTTTGTTATAAAAATGTTATAAAAATTTTTTTTTATTAGGGTAGACACTCCCTAAATCACAACCATGATCCTTTGATTTAAAATTTTATCATTTATAGTTTTAAGTATCGTGAATGTTCAGTTGAGAGGTAGTTGTTTAATTACTGCCATTTTTTTTCTCTTTGATATCATTTTTTTTTTTAGTTTAGATATTATATGCTTTAACTTTTTCTTTTATATATTTTCCAAGTTACCCAAACTGTAATATTTCAGTATTTCGATGTTGGTAGGTAACCACTTGATCTTTTTTACTTTGTAACCCATTTTCACAATATTAAGTAAATTCAATCAGGCAAAAAATGGAAAAAAAAATAAAATTATACAAATTTCATCTTAAAGAAAAATACAGTTCTGAGGATTCTTGTAAAAAAAAAATAATATATTGATGGAATAAAAACTATGTGTCTTTTTTTAGTCAACTCGAAACAAAAAAATTAAAATTCAATTTTATTATTTCAATCAATAAAAAAAAAAATTTGATATAATGATAAAATTCTTATTGCTTTGTATTCCTCTGTTAATACACAGATATTTATTAACACTAAAATATAAAAAAAAAAAATTAAAAAATAAACATCTTTTAATAATAATTGTAATTGTATTTTTTTTTACTCTTCAAAAATAATATTAATTTCTCCTTATATTTTTTTATTTAATATTCTCTTTTTCAAATTTATTCTTTTTTATCAAATATATTTATCACCTTATAGACTGTAAGTTATTTTTTTCAAATTCACTCTACTCTTTAACCATTTTTAACAATATTTCTTTTATTAAATAACTTTAAATCTTTATACCATTTATTTTAATAATATAAAATAGTAATAAACCACAAAAACAAGATGATATTTCTTTAACTAATACAGAAGAAAGACAAAAAAAGAAATGTTGTTAAATTTTAATACAGATTTTTTTTTTTTTTTTTTATATACTTTACTTAACACCTCTTCTTCTTTTCTTTAAGTTTAAAAGAAGTGAATTATTTAATTTATTTTTTTTTGTTAAATAATAGAAATATCTTGATCTTAAAAAACAAATATTTTAAATTAATTGATAAATTTGATTTCAATTTATTTTTTTGATAGAATTGGTTTATTTACAATATTATACTTTTCTTATTTTCTTGTTTTTTTCTTTATTTACACTTTTTTTATAATACTTCTAATCTTTATTTTTGAATTATTAATTTATAATTAACTTTTATTAATAACAATAAAATTAATATTATCTAATAATCGTAATAAGTTAACTTTTTGAACACGTTTATTTTATTCATATTTTTTTTGAAAAGTTTTTTTGAATAAACTTGATTTTTTACTTTATTTTGATTTTTTTTTAGTATTAAAAAATATTTTTCATTTAAATTCAAATCGATAACTTGTTTAATTAAAATTAATTTAATTATATTTCAAAAATTGTGACTCACCTAAAATAACTGGAAAAAAAAAAATTATATTCCGTAATATTTAAGAACGACAAAAAATTAAATATGATTTGCAATTCACTTATAAATCATTATAAATATATAAAAAACTGTTATTTCGAAAATTAAAAAAAATAAAACCAAAAAATAAAAAAAGTTGAATAAAAATTTTTGAAATGAGCATTATTGAGTTTTTTATTATTGAACTTTCACTGAAAAAAATGTTCAAGAAGATTTTTGACGATAATTAGATTCATTTTAAAAGTAACAACTGTATCTCAATTTTCTTAGTGATAATTATTCTTTTCGAAGATCTCTTTTTTTTCTTAATGATCTTTTGCAAAAGTATCAAAAAAAAACAAAGAAAAAAGAAAAAAATAAAATAAAATTATATCAAAAAAAAAGCAAAAGAAAAACAAAAATTTGAAGGAAAAGAAAAAAAAAATATAAAAAAGAAAAATATAAAAAAGAAAAACAAAAAAAAAAAAACAAAACAAAAATTTGCAAAATTAGAAAAAATGAACAGATTTAAAAATTGAAATTATAATTTAAGAAGTAAAATGAATTAAAATCATAGAATATGTTTTATTTCTCCAATAATACTTGCCCCTTTTGACTGAAAAAGAGTTTATATAAATCTATTAATTTTCGATATTAAAAAAAACTCAATAAAACCCAAAAGTTTTTTTCCCGAATTCAAAAGAATAGAATAAAATTTTTTATTAAAATCAATTCGTTAAATTATAGAAAAACTCATGGAATTTAATTTTATATTTAAAAAATGGGAAAACTTTCATAGATATTTTTTTATGAATATTTTAATTACTTTTCTTCTTTTTTTTTTTATTTTGAAAATTATTCTTTAATTACTACTTATTTCAAAAATTAAAACAAAATTATTATTTCCAAAATTTTTTAATATTTTCAAATAAAACTAATTACACCTAAAATTCTAATAAAATTAAAATAATAATTATGAAATAACTTGTTTAAATAAGAATAACACTTCGTTTTTGATACTCTTCATATTTGAAAAATTAAAAAAATAATTTTTCAAATTTCATGATATTATTTAAATAAAATATTTTTTAAATAAAATAAATGATTATTTTTTTCTAATCTTCAAGTATTTAATATAGATTTATCTTTATTTTCAAAATTAAATTAAAGTAGATTTCAAGGTTATTTGTTTCAATAAAGTATAAGTAAAAAAAAAAAAAAAAAAAAAAGATAAACTCTTTTTTAGTCAAAGGGGCCAGTTCTATTGAAGAAATGGAAGACATTCTATGAGTTTAATTCATTACTCTTATCAAACTAAAATTTTCAATTTTTAGATCAAAATCATTTTTTCTCATATTGTAAATTTTTTTGTTTTTTTGCTTTTTGCAAATTTTTTCCTTTTTGCTTCCTATTTTTTTCTTTGTTATTTTTTTTTTAAATTAAATTTAGAAAACAAAATTTTTGAAACTCCAAATTAACATTAATAAATTTGAGGCTTTGTATGTTCTTATAAAATTCATACATTTACAAGTAAAAAATCTTATTATCAAAAATTTTAATTTCCTAAAGAAATTGAGAATTTTGCACGAGACAACCTTTCAATGAATGGGGCCCAAAAACTTTTTTAACATTTTTTTTTTTTTGAAATTTATGGTTTGTTCAGGCTTTTCTTTTATTATTATCGACTCTTATATGAAGTTTATTATATCTCGTATTTCGAAACAATCTAAGTTTGGTTGATTCTTAAAAATTAAGTGACTTTTTCATTGTTGGCTGCGCCCCTTTGAGTGAAATGGGGTCAAGATTCATTCAAATAAAGATTATTTAATAAATTTTACCTTTTTCCTTTTTGGATCTTCAAATTCAAAAAAGAAAATATAATATTTTTCTTTAAATGGAAAATTTAATTTGAAAAATCAACTTCTTTAAAAATGATAACTCATTTTTCATAAGTTGATAAAGGACTTTCTGACACAACTTAAATGTATATTTGTGAAAATATATACCCAATTGTAGTTTAATTTTTTTAAAAAAAGTTTAATATGTGGTTTTAGTCACCCAATGTTTACAATCTGTGAAACTGGAAATATGATTATTTTGTATTAATTATAGGTAACATGTTATTTTGCTTCTTAATTGGCCAATTTCAGCATTATATAGATTTTACTTATCCATTTAAAAAAATAATTTTAGGCAATTTATTTATTTTTTTTCTTAAATCCGAATTGAAGAGTGTAAGACTAATGGATTGGTTTATATTAAAAAAGAACTTTGTTTTTTGGGTTTTTTATTGAAATTTTTAATATGGTTTTAGTTTTATTTCGAACTTTTAAGATTTTCATTTTTTTTTATACAGTCAGTTCCACTTTTAAGGCACAAACTTTCATCGAAATTTAAGGCACTAAAAAATCTTAAATTAAGGCACAAAATTTGTAATTTTTTCTTTTACAATTTATTTTACGAGAATCTGAATTTTGTACCTTAATTTGAGATTGTTTTTGTACCTTAAATTTCGTAGCAGTTTGTGCCTTAAAAATGGAACTGACTGTAATGAATCGAGTAAAAGGGAAATGTACATTTTCAATTCAAAACCCAGAAATCAAAAATCACATTTTTTTTTTCCTTAAAAAGCTTCTAATCTATTAGTCTTACACTCTTCAATTCAGATTTAAGAAAAAAAATAAATAAATTGCCTAAAATTATTTTTTTGATTGGAATAGTAAAATCCATATCAAGCTGAAAATCCATCCTTAAGAAGCAAAATAACATGTTACCTATAATTAATACAAAATAATCTTTTTTCCAGTTTCAGGGATTGTAAACCTTAACCAACTTTTGGTAAAAAAAATGAGTAAAATTTTTATTTTTTCCAAATTTCTTAACTTTTTTTTTTTTTTATTTTTTTTTTTTCATAAACCAAAACCACTTCTCATTTAACGGAATACCAAACTACAAATGAGTCAACAAGAAATCGAAAAATTAGTTGAGTCTATTGAAATCCAGTCATACCCGAACATATCTCAGGAAGCAAGGCTTGAGTCTCTTGAGCTATTAGAAAATTTTAAACAGACGAACAACATTGAGGTCTCAATCTATTTATATTCGACACACAATTATTTACCAACTGTCAGGCATTTTGGGCTGCATTGTTTAGAGTATACGATCAGGAACCATTGGGAATCCTCGAAGGAATTTCAAAAACAGATCCGTGAGGAGATCTTGCATATCTTTACGAACACAAAGAACTTATTGGAAGAAGAGAGATACATCAAGCAGAAGGTTGTTTCCTTAGTTGGCGAAATCGCAAAGAGGGTGTGGCCACACGAATGGCCCAAGCTGTTTCAAGAATTAACGAAGATATTTTTGCTTAGCGATACGCAGTGCGAGCTCTGTTTAATTTTTCTTCGCTCCTTTTGCGAGGAGATCTTTGGCGCTGTGGAATATGGCGACTTGTCGTACAAAAGGAGGGTTGATTTAAAGCAAAATCTAAGAAAGGAAATTAATGGTGTTTTCAAAAACATCATCACGCCCTCGATCGAGAACTTTTACGAAGAGCTGACGACGACTGAGGATGAGGAAAGGAAGATGATCTCCTTCAAAATCGTGCAGGCTGCGATCAAATCGCTGACGTCCATTCTGGAATGGTCGCCAATCAGCATCGTTTTAAGGGAAGGCTTTTTAAATGCCTTTGTGGGCCTCTTGACCATCAATGAATTCCGTTTAGACACTGCAGAGTGCTTATGGTGCCTGGGCAAAAATCGGCTCAACGAAATCAATCGGGTCCGGACGGGCAAAATCAATTACAAGCCCCTCCCTCGCGAGCACAAGAACAAGATTCTGGAGTTAAGCAACGAACTGTATGAATTCTATACCGAATCGTTTGAGCCCGACAACAACTCGTTCCAATTTGAACAAAAATTTGCAAGTGCAGTGGTCACCATCACGGAGGGGTTTGCAAACTTATTTTCGACAAGCAGCAAATCACCAAAGGAACAGTTGGCAAGCGCGTCAAAATTTTTCAAACTGCTCTTTGAGCTCTCGGGCCATAATTCAATTATCATATGTGTCATCATTTCGCCATTTTGGTCCTTTCTCTTCAAAAAGCAATACCGGAGCGATCAGATCCCACACATCACGTTGTCACCGGCCATTTGTGAGGAAATAATTTCAAACGTTTTTGAGATCAGCTTTGCAAATTTATCAAAATTTAATAATTCAATTTTAATGAATGGCGCACAGCAGAACGAATATCAGGATTTGTCCCAAATTTTCGGGTTTAAAGATTTATTGCAAGAATACAAGGACAATTTATTTTTGACCTTCCAAAATATTACCTTAAGAAGGCCCAATCATATAGTTAATTTAATTATTAATAAATTAATCCAATTGTTTCAAACAGAGCCAGATTACAACAATAATGAACTATTGCTCAATGGCAAATATTTATTAGAAATCCATCCTTGGATTAGCAATATCCGATCTGTTATCCAACTTGCCCAGGGGGTCCTATCTGGTATTTACAAGTTAAAAAAAACCGAGGAAATAAACAATTATAAGAATAATCAAAGATACAACCAGAGCAACCAACGGTATGGCCGATATAATAACCGGTATAACAAAAAATATGATCAATATAACAAAAAATATGACAACAATAATCAAAATAATGATTATAAAGACGAAAAGCTAAAATTTTTAAAATCAAATACCGTCGATAATATCAATGAATTATTAAAGGAGTTGATCAAGTATGAAACACAGGATCCATTAATTTTAAGTTGCATTATTGAATCAATTATTTTATGGAATTTTTATTTTAGCCTTAATAAAAAATATGTCAGGGAAATTTATGAAAAGCTGTTCGGTCTCGTTATATTTACGACCGGGAACCAAAGCAGTCTATTGGATGTAACCAAAAATATGAGATTAATTTCTGCCAAATCCCTAGTGACTATTAGCAAAAGCAGCCCAAGTAATTTTGTAACCGATTTGCAAACCTTTTATGATACGTACAGAGATATGGTTCAGAATGACAAGCTATTGGAGCAGGAAAAGATTTACATCGAAAGCTCCTTTGCAGAAATTAGTAACAATTTTTACAAGTTTGATCAACAACAGCTCGTTATTGACGAAATTTTGAATGACACTGTTGAGGCATTAAATAATGAAAATCTGACCGAAACTTTATACGACCATAATTTGTTTTTAAAATTTATTGGCCTTGTGGAATTTGAAAATGAAAATTTGCAAAAGCAGGCAATTGAAAATCGATCTTTCTTGTTAAATGTCCTAACAAAGGTCAATAAGATTCTCTCATTATTAAAGCATTTGAACGGATTTAAAAAAACCGATAAGGAGGTGAGCAAAATGCTAATCAGAGAAAGCAAAAGCCGCCAAAATAAATCTGTAGATCGCTATTTTAGAATCGCCAATCCGTTGATCGTTAAGCATTTTACAAAAATAATGCCTGTGCTTGGCCTGATCATCAAGTCGATTAACTATTGCTTCACACAGGAAGCCACACTTGTGATTTCCAACAAAATAATACATTGCCTCAGCCCGATACCGGGCATTGAACTTGAAAGAGGATCATTCTGTTACAATATTGGCACCACGGAGCAATGGATCGACAAAAAGGATCTCAAAATCTTTATTCAGCGCGGGACCATACCAGAAAATCATGACCCATTGGGAGTTTACCAATGCTCATTAGCCTATTGGCTCCATTTGATTCGGAAACGTGTTTATAAACTCATTTGGATCGCGACAAGACTAAATAATAACGAATTTTACCAAATCAAAGAATTGAATACCTTTGTGAAAGAATACTTGTTTGCCTATGTAGAATCAATGAATACATCGGATTTAGCATTTTTTATCCAAAACGCGATAACTCCGTTTTTTTTAAATGTGCCTGTCGAGAATTTTGAAGATGTTATACCGCCGCTCTTCGGAAGCATTTTTGACTTTTTGAAAGTTAAATTAGAAGAAGGATGGTCAAATATCTTTGATTTGGAAACCGGCGAACTCGCAGAGGAACAATCAGAAAACGATATTTACGTCGATGAAATGCTTCTAGATCTATCCTTTTCCATAATTTCAATACTTGGTAAGATATTTTCTTACTCGATAAATGACCATAGCCAAAGAAATACACAAAGAATCACACAAAGAAATAACCAAACTTTATTCAAGAATGACAATAATAACAACAGAAACAGCAGCAATAACAGCAATTCAAAATATTCTCGCTGGATTAAACAAAAAAAAACATTAATTCAAAAAATCTTTGATGACGATGATTTGGCTAGCCCCATTTTGTCAATAATGCTCTTGTTAATTAAAGTTCCAAACTCCATCTGCTTAGATCATACAATCAAAATCTTTAACAGAATTTTCATCTTTTTAAACAATAATAAATTTAATAATTTCCTTTATAACATGCTATTAACAACAGCAATAGAGGCACTCACATTCAAAAAGCAAAAAGAAGATTTGAAAAATTTGATCAATTTCATTAACAAGATTTATGATATTAGCCAAAAGAGTAGAAAGGGAGATTTCTTTAAAATCATCAGCCAACTCCCCAAAGTTGAAAAAGAAGACATGGATAATTTAAAATATAACCTCAATCATAGTAAATCAATGAAAGGAAGATACTATAAATTTATTGAATTTTTTGAAACAATAATTGGTCACAGCCTCTTTGGCGCAACAAAAACTAGAGTGATCGATAACCCCAATAGAAAAAATAAAAATAGAGATTTCAGAATCGCTAGCAGAAGAGGATTAAACAACAGACACATCCCTAAAAGAGCCCACTATAGAAAGAAATTTAAAAGAGGGAGAAAAAGATGGTAAAAGTAATGAGGCTTTTAATTTGGGGGCTTGGTTTGAATTTTGATTTTGATTATTTCTCTGAAAATCAATTTTTTTTTTTTTATTTTTATTTTTATTTTTTTTTTTTTTGTTTTTTTGTTTTGATTGAAAAATCTTTCTTATGTCTTCAATTGTTTTTTGGATATTATTATTTTTTTGAGTAATAATATTAGTATTTTTAATATAAAAAATTTCTTTTATTTTTGATTTAGTTTTTGACATAAATTTTTATTTTTTTAATTTTTTTTTATAAAATAATCTGTTTTACTGCTACACAAACATTACGAGATTTTCTGCAATAATAATTGTTCCTCAAAATTATCATTTTTATGAGATTATTATTTTAAAAAATAGTTTCGGTGCACTTATTTTATAAAATTAATTATTTAGATATTCTTTGAAAAATATTTAATATTTTATATTTATATTTAATCCATTGAAGATCGTTAAAAAAAAATTTAATAGAATACAAATATATTATAAAAAAAAATGAACTTCAAATAGTTCATAAAATGTTTAAGAATAGAGTTATTTGTCAACAATTCTTCTTGATTTTTTTTAAATCTATATGAGATTGTTCTCATTTCTAATTTAGAAAATTATAAATAGGTTCATAGAAAAACACCGTTGTGGATAAAAAGTGAAACAGGAAAAAAAGTTCAATACAGTTTTTTAATTGGGAAACTTACTGAAAATGAAAAGTAAAATCAATAAAAAAAAGAAACCAATTAACTTCAAATAATAACCCATTATATTATTTATAATCAACCCAACAAATACAATTTAAATCTACTTGATTTATCAAAATTGTTTGTGTAGTTTTAGAGATCTCAAAAATAGTCAATTTTTTGAACAATTTTTTTATAATTGATCAATCAAAGAAAAAGCCCATACCGAAAGATCGTATTAAAACAACTGTTATTGTGGCGAATACTTCATTTTGTCTTTATTTATTTATTTATTCTTTTTTTCATTGATCTTACTTTGAATTTTCAGGTTCTATTAATGTTCCCAATTCAAAACTGTGTTTCACTGTTTTTCCACAACAATTATGCTTCTTTAAAGTGAGAAAAATCATTTTTTATTTGTCTTTTCATTATAAAAAATTATAGAAAAAATATATGAGATATCAAACCCAAAATACTTCAAATTCAAACTTTGAAGAAAAAAAAATATGGTTTTATTAGTTGTAAGAAAATTGATTTAATTATTCAATAGTTGAGTAAAGGTATTTTTTTATATTATATTTTAGAGAGTTTTTCATTTAGGGTTGGAATCTGTACATCAATATTTGATGAAACAATACTTGAATCCAAAAATAATTTTTTCAATTTTGGATTAGTTAAATTGATAATTTATTATTCCTGTACTTTAATGAAATTATTTTATATTTTTTATATTTTTCTTATCAAAAAGAAAAATATGGGTACAATTAAATAGATAAATTATTCATCAAAAACGAGTTGAACATGTTTTTCAAAAAATTACTTCTATAATATTCACAATGACTTTTCGTTAAAGAACTTTTACATTTTTTGTTTGTAGAATTACCCACTTTTCAATCTCAACAAAACAAATCTTCAACTTCATAGATTGCTTTTATTTAGTTTAAAATCTTTCTTTAAATTTAGAAAATTGATTAATACTAACAATTTTTTTTTGGAATAGTAATCCAATTTTAAAAACAAATCTAAAGAGCACAATATTTTTACCTTTAGTTAAAATGTCACAAAAAATATTCAGTTTTAAAATTCATATCTTTATATGAATGAATCAAAAACAAAAAGTTGCAAAAATTTTTTTGTTTGGTGTTCTGTATAAATAAAATTTCTTTTAAATATCGATTTTCTCTTTTTAATAAAATAAATTTTAAATTATTTTTTTTACTTTTTCTTTAGAAATCTTGTTATGATTAAAAAATATTTTGAAAGTTGTGAATTTTTTTTGTTTCTTAAATTTAGTTGAATGTTTGTGTCTTAAAAGTCGAACTGACTATATTAACTTTTTTTTCTCTTGGAGAAAAGAACCTCGCATTATTAAAATTAAGTCATCTACAAACATTAAACCATTTTTTTCTTTCAAATAATAATAATAGCCTAAAATAGCTCGAAACTAATTTAAAAAAAACAATTTCATTGTATTACCATTCACAGAGAAAATTTTTTAGCTTGCTAAAAAACCAGAGAAAAAAAAAATGAAGAACATTTTTTTGTCTTATTGAAGAAATATAAATTAAACTCGGTATTTTTTTATTCTTAAATTTCCTCAAAGTAAATTTAAATACAAAATTATAGACAACACCATTATTAGGAGTAATAATACATACCCAAATTATTAGATTAAAAAAGTAAAAGTTAAAAATTGAAAAGGAAAAAGAAAAAGAAAAAAAGATGGAAATTGAAAAGGGGTTTATCAGAAACAATTGGTAAAAAATCAAAAAAAAAAACACCAAAATGGTTATCTTGAATTAAGAAAATCCAAAATTCCAGCCCCTGTACTTTTGATTAATTGAATCATGATTGATGAATGTTCATTTAGAAAGTTGTAGTTGGATTTTTCTTGAAATTTCTTTTTTCTTTTTGATCATGTTTTTATCAAACCTTTGTGCATTTTTTACCTTATACATTTTCTTTTGTATTTTCAAGTTACTCATCCTGTTGTGTTTAAGTGTCTCAATATTTATAAGTAACCACCTTTATCCTTTTTCCTTTGTAACTCTTCTTCCAAATCTAAAAAAAAAACCATCCAGGAAAATAATAAAAAATATAAACCATTTTAACATACTTTATTTATTAATAAAAAAATAGAAAAATAAAATAAATAAAAAAAAATGAATTACTAATTTATAATTCAATATATATATATATATATATATATATGATACAATCAATTGTGTAATATCTCTTCGGGAATAAGAAAAAGAGAAGATATTATAAAAACAAAGAAAAAAATCTTAAAAATTTAATTTTTTAATTGCCTTTGTCAATTTTTTTATCATTTTTTTTTTTTTAAAACCAAGATAATATTGTTGTTGGGAAACATCATTTTGAAGAATTGATAACCAATAATAATCCTTCGATTTATTAAAACCCAAATCAAAATCAAACAGTGTTTTTTTATTTAGTGCGATAATTTCAATCGGGTAATCAATTTTGTTTGATGGTTTTTGATTAAATATAGCTATATCAACTTTTTTTAAAACAAAATAGCAAGATTTTTGAATTTTTTTGTTTGTACCTTTCACAAAAATGCAATTGTTTTTTAATAATGTTTTTAATTTATTTTTTTCTTGCCAAATTTTCTGTAAGTCTCGATAATTATTTCCATTATTTATCATTTTTGAATTCGTAATGATTTTTAATGACATTCCTCTTCTTTTACGTTTTGGGTCTGGTATCAATACAGGCAAATTACCCTGATTTAATTTTGAATTCTGAAAAATATTTTTATTATTTTTTTGATCATTTATTTCTGTATTTTTTATTATTTCATATTCTTTCTTATTGTTTCGATTTAACATATAATAAGTACCTTCACGAATTCTTTGAAAGGTGATATTTAAATCAAAAATTTCAATTGAAAATTTAAAATAATTTTTATAAAAATCTTTTAAATATAATTTACCAAATTTAGTCACATAAGCCGAAGATGGATTTTGAAATATTTCTTGCAAAGCAATTAAAAATCTAGAAGTAAATAATTTATATTTTAAATTTTTCTGTATTTGTAATTTATTATTATCATTATCATTATCATTCTCGTAATCGTTATCGCTATCGCTATCATTATGATTATTATTATTATTATTATCGTTATTATCGCCATTATCATTATCATTATTCTTTTTATCTTGAGCATTATCATTTTCATTCACATGATCATCATCACTGATAGTATTATCAACGTTAAAATAAAATTGATCATTAAAATTATTAAAATTATTATTATAATGACTTTGTTGAATCAATAATACTTGTTTCTTATTCTTATAAATGATAGTAGAAATAGTTAATAAAAAGTTATTAAATTGTTTCATTCTTTGCTCAATTAAAGGATTAAAAGGTATCATATATTGTCTATTTTGATTAAATAATGTATTGGTTGATAAAGATTGTATTAAGGAACTTAATAAAATCAGACCTCGCTGTGCTTCTTCATTTGGTGTGAAAACAATAATTTGGAAATTCTGTGGAGAAACAATAGCAGGGCAAATATATCGTAAAAATATAAAACTGCCAACAGAATATAACTGTTTACCGTAAAATTTCCTTTTCACTTGCGAATAAATCAAATTAGCAAAATAAAGCAGCCAATTTGGCATATTACTGATTGAATTAATTATTATTTCATATAATTTATAAAAATATGTTTGCAAATTAATTAAATTTTTTTTAACTTGACTTTCACCAATTATATATGGATCTATTTCAAATTGGATTCCACAAGTACAAATTTCAAAAATGATTAGTTTAAAAGTTTTTTGTAAATATTTTGTTCCATTTACTTTTAAAAATTTTATTAATAATTTATTTGAAAAATTTGTTGATTTAAACAAATATTTGGGATCTTTAATTCTCAATATCTCTTGATTAATTGCTGCTTTAATAAATGGAATAATACATTCGACCCTGGAAAAAAAATTATAAAATGAATTACATAATGGATTAATGTTCTCTTTCGAAATAAACTGTTCAAACATTAAAGTTAGTAATTGGATTTCTTTTTTATTGATTAGACAATTTAAATCATCAAAGCATTGTAAATAATAATCATTCAATTGTTTGCTTTCCTTATGCTTTTCGTTTTCCTCATCCTCCTCCTTGCCCTTCTTGTCCTCCTCATTGTCCTCCTTGTCCTCCTTCTCCTCCTTCTCCTCCTCCTCCTCCACCACCTTCTCATTCTCCACCTCCTTTCGTCTACCCTTCTCATTATTTGTTGATTGTTTCCTTTTCTTTTTCTTTTTCCTTTTCTGTGTTCTTATCATTTTTTTCATTTCATAATTATGGGTTTTTAACTTTTTTTTGATTAATAAATTTATTTTTTTAGACAAATTAATTTCAATGATTTGATTAACTATATAACTTATTGAACATTTAATTGTATAATTAATGCAATTATTAGTAATTCTTTCGGAATTTTTAATTTTTAAAATTGTTAATATTTGATTTAATTTATATGTAATTTGAAATGTTGATGATTTGTTTAAATTATTTGGAATGATTGGCAATATCAGTTCTTCAAGTATTTTTTTTATTCTAAAGATAACAAATTTTGAAGTCGGATCATTAATTAATTTTTTTTTCGTTAATAATTGCAATAAAATATTTATTAAATGTTTCTTAAATACATATTTAAAGGAAAAAATTGAAACGTTCAACTTAGCCTTATCAAGAATTGATTCATTATTTGTATTTTTTATTTTTTTAGTTTTATTGTTAAAACTATTACTGTTATTATTTTTATTACTACTATTAATCAATAGGATGATTTTATTAATTATAATATTTGAATCCATGCTTTTTTTTATTGGTATTTTTTTTAATAGATCTTGGATTATTTCTTTAATATATATCGATGAATTTAAAGAAAGGGAAGGATTATTGAAAACGAAATCCAATTGTGGAATTATTAATCGATTCGATTTAAAATGTGATAGTTTCTTATTGATCCAATGCGACAATTGCATCAAAAATAAATTTAAATCCTGTTTCGGGTTTTTTTTAATAATTTGTTTGTGTTCATTGATGTCAGTAATTTGGTTTCCGCCCTGTTGATTCTCTTCAAAGTATTCCCGTTGGACGATTTCCCAACTTAAATCAACTGATAAAGATCGGTGCAATAATCTTAATTTTGAGATCTTTCGGGGTGATAGTCTTATCTGCTCCAATTTATGTTTAATCGATCGCCTTCTAAATTCCGGTATTATCTCACTGATTTTTAATACCCATAAGAAAATTATTATTATAGTTTTGATTAATTCATGAAATTTAATAAATAATTCGTTATTTAAATTTATCAATTTATCTAATTTGGTTCTTTCGAATTGTTCCTTTGTAAATAAACTTAAATAATGTTCGTGCGGATATTTGGTTCGGTTTAAATAATTTTTATTGTTTGTAAAAGAATATCTTTTACAAATTTTTAATTGCCTTTGAATCACAATGTTGTTTTTTTTTTTAATTAATTTTTTTAATTTTTTTATTTGTTTTT
The DNA here is from genome assembly GCA_027625915.1 of Anaeramoeba flamelloides. Lineage (NCBI taxonomy): Eukaryota > Anaeramoebidae > Anaeramoeba > Anaeramoeba flamelloides. Next base: position 2,113,195 of record JANTQA010000026.1, read on the forward strand.
TTTTTCTATTTGTTATTTTATTCTTAAAATTCAAATTTTTTAATTGACTAACCAAATTCTTTTTCTGCTTTTCCTCTTTGCCTGTATTATGCTTTTTTTTTTTATATAAAATTTTTTTTTTCAAAATATGTCTAGGGAAATTAATAATTGAATAATCTTTCCATTTTAATTCTTTAGGTGTATTTAGTGACTCGTATGACAAAAAGGATTGTTTCGAGATTTTTTTTAATTGGATGTCAAGTATTTGTTGATTATTTTTCATTATTTTTTTAGTGTACCTCTTCGGTAAAGATATTATATTAGTGTTTTTTTTATGTCTAGCTCCCCAGCTACTCCTGGGTGCAAACCTTGGACTTTGCCAACCTGGCCTGAATATTTTTTTTTTCTCATCAAATGATTTTGGTAATCTATTCAGATCTTCATCTTCTATTTCATCTTCAGGTTCACTGTTTGAAGACCCACTGGATTCAATATTCGGAAAATCTTTTCTTTTTGGAAAGTTTATAAGTCTTATTGAAGAATTTAATTGATTGGAATTAATCGAAATAAATTTTCTGAATAACTTCTCTTGGATTTGAGATATATTAAATATTACAGATTCTTTCATGTTAGGAAATTTGCTTACACATATTTTTTCAGCATCCGTTTCTGCTTTTAGTAATAATTCATCATGCAATTTTTGATATTTTAATAATTTTTTACTTTGGTATTCCCACAATTCCTTTTCATTTTCCATCTCTTGTTCTTTTTCCTTTTCTTGTTCTTGTTCTTTTTCCTTTTCGAGATCTTTTTGATTTTGAATTTTCTTATGATTTTGATTATAATTTTGCTTTTCGTTTTCTTCAAAGTAATAATATTGACTGTTACTACTGTGACTATCACTATTGGTAGTAGTATTGTTATTATCATCATTATTATTTGTATTAGTATTATTATTGCTGCTGCTGTTGTTGTTTATTTGTAAATATATTTCACTTATATTATTTTTCTTTTCAAGTAATAATTTTAACTCTGTTAAATAATTTGTTGATAATTGAACTTTCTTCCTATTTTGATCATAATTTTGCTCAAATTGTATTTTTTCTTGAAAATTTAATTCTTTATTATTATTAATAATCTTCTTACATTTATTTATATATGATTCCAATTCCTCTTCATGCTTTTTATTCTCAATTTCATCCAATTGTAGTTTTAATTCATTAATTTTTGCCTTATTCTCTTTTTTTAAACTTGATATTTCTTTATTCAATTCATTTTCACTTTTTAAAATCATATCATTATATTGCTGCTCATAAATATTTAAATTATTTATTGAATTTAAACCCAATTTTTTTTTTTTTTCGATTCGTTTTTTCAGATGTGTATAGAATTTATTCCTATTATAATTCCTCAATTCAATCTTTGGCTTTTGGCAGATTATTTTTTTAATTTTTAATAAGTTTAGATCAAATGACTCACTTTCAAAACCCATTTTCACTTGTGGCCTTCTTGGTGTTAATAAAAAATCAATTGGTAAATCTAAAGAAGAATAACTTTTTGCCATCGATTCTAATTCAGAATTTGAAATTTGTGGTTTCCATTCGGAGAGTCTTAATAAAAGTGTTACAACAAAATCTGGGCTCAAGTGTGTTAATGAAAAAACAGTTGGTAATGGGAAAGGATAATTATTTTTTGTTAATATTGATATAAATTCATAACATTGTGAATCAATTTTTAATTTTAATACTTTCTGATATAGAAATTGGTTGGGTAATATTTGATCTAATATTAACCAGAATATCTGTAAATCCTATTCAAAATTTTATTTATTTATTTATTTTTTTTTTTTTTTTTCAAAACTGATTTATCCTTTTGAAATTATCACTTTTAATTTTTCGTTATGCCTTTTTTTTTTTTTTTTTTTTGAAATATATGAGTTTGTTTGGAAAATTTAGGATAATATTTCTCCTCCAAAGTAAAAATAAAAAAAAAAAAAAAAAAAAGTTATAATTTTTGCAAAATTTTAATCAATCATAATTAATTCTGTTCGATTTAGAAATAAAATTTCTGTATTAGTTTTTGATTTTTTATAAACTCCAATTCAAAATTTTTAACATACCAAAAATCAATTTTTGAAAAAAAAAAATTTTATTTAATCAATTCTAGGTGAAATACCAAATAAGATCCTACTGAAATAATGGAAATCTTTACAATTATTTATTATTAATTAGCATATACTCACAAACCAAAAAATAAAAAATTATCAATAGTAAAACAAATAAATTATCGGTGTTTTAAAAATTTTGAATTGAAAACAACAAAAAAATGTATTGGATTTATTGTTTAGGGTTGGATGAAACCTCATCTAATCTGTTAAAGAGAGAATTTTGAAGTGACTAATTTTGAGACTTCTAATTCAAAGAGTATTTAAACAGATACAGTCATCAGAAGTATTTGAATCTTAATTTAGTTTTCTCAACAAAAAAAATACATTGGTAAATATGTTTAAATTTCACCAAAAAATATTGATTTATCAAATGGTTAGATAACATTAACTGATTTTATTTGTTTTTTTTTTTCGATTCCAAAGAACTCAACAATAACCGTATATTAATTATTGGAAAACAAATTTTTAGATCTTAGGGAATGCAAAAAAATTAGGTAATTGAAAAAAAGGAAATCAAAAACAACAAAAAATGAAATTTTCATCATAAAAAAAAAATCAAAATTATTTCCAAATTAAAGGAAATTGTTTTATTGTTATTCTCTGAACTGTTTTAAATGTTTCAAAATTTTTGAATTGATATTTGGTTAAAATTAAATATCTGAAAATTATGATTAGAAAAATTATATTTTAAAAAAAGTACTAAAAACTTTCAAAAAACTTGTCTCAACTATTTTAAAAAAAGTGAGGGATAAATTTTGAAAAAATATTGCTCAAAGTGTTTGATTCATACTTGTGAGCAATTTAATGAACATTTTTTAAACTCTTTTAGTTCTCACTCACTTATTTAAAATGTCCTATAGTTCTTTAAATTATTAGCACTGAGATTTTCCAATAAAGAAATGAAAATTTTAAACTTGATTTGTCAAAAACATGTTTCTATCACAATGAGTAAAGACAATTAAAAAAATCTTCACAAACTTATTAAAAGGTGAAATCGGTACCTTTACTTGTGTCTTCCTTATTTAACTTTTGATATAAATTTTATTTTTTTTTTTTTAAATTTGAATCTAACAGCATTATTCAAGAAAATAATAGCACAAAAATTTAATCTAATTTCAAAACTTTTTTAAACTTTCAGTCTGACAGTTCTAAAACTTTAAATCTTGTGGACTGATCATATAATTATTCAATTTTCAAAAACTTGTTGAAATTATTTTCGAGCTCAAAAAGTGTAAAAAAAAAATTGGTTTAAGTACTCTCTGTATTTTAGATCATTGAATATTACTTTTAATACTAACAACATTTATTAACTAACAACATATCTATTGACTTTTAAAAAATGTTGAGACAAGAAATCTTTTTCAAATTTCAAATGTTAGGTAATTTCCCTCTCTTTAATAATAAAAAAAAAAAAAAAATTTATTATTGTTTTTCGAAAATTTTGTCATTTGGGTCAAAAACTATTTTTATGACACAAATCAAAATTTAACTTGAAAAGGTTTGAAAATCAAAATCTTCTTATTCAAATGCCACTCCATTTTTATTTTTCGGCTTTATATTAAAATATCCTAAAGTTGAGGGAAATAGTATACATATACTTTTAGATAGGGCTGAAAGTAAGAGAATATAAGAGGGGTGACAAAATTGATTTCAAAAATTTGCTTGCTTTGTTTAGAATTATCGAAAAGTTTTTTGATCAATAAATTTTTTTTTTAATTTTTATCAAAATCAACAAAAAAACATAAAAATTATAATTTCCTTTCATTGATATTTGTTTATATCTTTTTTTATATTTACAATATTGAATTTCAGTTCTCATAGAAAAAATAAAATAAAGATTGTCCTTAAAAAAAGATAACCATTGGAATTTATTTGAAATTTTTTGAAAGTTATCTAAATGAAAAATAATTCTTTAAATTCAAAAACCTGAAAATATTTTTACGAAAAACGGAAAAGCCGAAAGTATTTTGTATTGAAAGTTTTTAAAATGTTTGAATTGTAAACAATTTTAAATGTAAAGTTACTATTTGTTGAAAAATAAATTAAACAAAATTTTCATTCAGCTTTCCAAAAAAAAGATTGTAGTAAATCATGTTAATATTCCATTTTTTTTAATAATTAAAAGAAACTTAAATTATTAATTTACCTTTTTAGAATTAGGGCTTTATTGATTAATTTTAATTCTTGATATGATTTTATTGTAAAATTGAATGAAAATTTTGATCTTTTTATTTCGCAATTAACAGTATTGGGTTGTGAACTTTTAATTACTTTTAAAATTTGGAAAAATATCAAAAAAGAAAGGTTGTGAATTAAAAAAAGCCTTCAAAATTTTTATAATATTCTCATGAATGTTGGTTCCCTTAACTCTTTTTTGTTTTTGTATTATTAGTTAATAAATTTTTTATCCTGTGTTTATGGTTGCGTGAAGTGCAGAAATATAATTTTGAAAACAAAAGCAATCTCGTTGATGAGATTGAAGTAAAAAAAATACAGTTTTCAAAATAAGAAAATTCAATTATTAGATGGTTGATTATGAGTAAGAAACTACCCCCACAGAACATTTGATTAAGGGTCTAGAATAATAATAGTCATAATTCTGTTTTTATTTGCACAAAAAAAACTCTTATAAGTGGGCTACAATTTCGAAAATCAACAAGTTTAAAATTGTGTAATAATTGGATAACAAGAGAACACCAATCATTCTAAATGTTCACAAAACAAACCAAACTCAATGAAGAGGAAAATTGGCTGAAAGTTTTGAGTGTTTTCATTCGGAACAATCGCTGTGTATCCTCCAAATTTTGCAAGCAATTCAAAATTGTTTCTTTTTAATTTCATATTTTTTCGTGGTTATCTTTTATTGCGAGTGCAAAAACCTGTTCAAAGATACTTGTTCGCTTAACAAAATAAAAATTTGTGAAAACAAAATAAATTTTTCATTGAAAGAAACCGAATTCCTTTCCAAGCAAAAATTAATTACAAATTTTTTGTTTTTATTTTTGTTTTTGTTTTTTAATTTGGCAGCGATTTTTAAAAAGTGACAATTTCAAATTAATAGATCAGTGGTGTTGAAAAAATGGATTTGAAGAAAAAAGTTACATTAACATAAAACTCAAAAGCGATTCTTTTTGTTTTTTGTTGTTGAAGAAATGGTTACTTGAAAGTTTGTTGTAAAATTTGTTATTGTGATCGAATGCCCTGCTTTTTGAAGTTTGTTATTAACCCACTCTAGTATTTTTTGATCAGTTTTTTGGTTTTGCTGTGTTGTCATTTTAACACTTTGTTGTTGTGTGGTGCTTTTTTTTTTTATTGTTGTTCTGTTTTACTTTTTTATTTCGTTTTTGGTCAGAACTGGCGAAAAAAAAATGAATTCTTAATTTATTATGTGCAAATTATTGTTCCTAAAAAAAAATCAAAGTACAATTCTTGAGTGCCGTTATTGGTTTGTAAGTTATTTCTTTTGTATTAAATTAAAGATTTTCTGATGTTATTCAAAGAGCTATATTTAGTAATTATTGAAATTAATAGTTATGAGAGTGAAATTTGCAAGCAAAGTTCCTAATTGTATGAACTCTGAAGGTTGAAATACAATATATTAGCAGTAGAATTAAATAGTTAGCAAATTAAAGGAAAGTCAGGTATTAAATTTTTAGGATCCTTATATATTTAAGGAAGTAGGTACATTTTATCATTTTGTAAATATAAATTGTAAATACATCTCTGAAAAATGATTTTAAAAGTGTAGAGAGATATTGAAACTTTGAAACAAAAACATCTTTCGCTGATCTGTTTGTGAAAAGAATCAAAGTAAACCAGAGCTCATAATTGTATTTTTCGATTTTTTGAACATTTTTTTTGATTAAATTTTTGAGTTTTATTAGATTTTGATTTGGAGATAGAAATTTGTTTATTGGGGTATTTGAAATTAATCAAACAGTAAACCAAAAAAATATACCTGAAAAGGTGTGTATTCAAAACAAATATTTTCTTTTTTAGAAGCTAAACACGAAAGATCACCTTTCCAGATAAATTTGTTTAATCAATATGGAAAAAAAAATTCAACCAAAAGTCTATTTGAGAACATTTGATTTTTCTTTATCTTCTTAATTTGTGAATTCAAATAATTCACTACCTTGAATTTCTGGTCCCATTTACTCTTTATTATTATTTTACAAAACCATTTTTACATAGATGTTTGAAGAATTCTAATTTCGAATATTTTTATAAAACAAAACCAAAATAAAGAATAATATTTCAAAAATAAAATAAAGGGGTTAAATTCTTGGATCCTAAAAAAACTTCTGGATAATATTTAACCCAAAATTAAAGAAAGAGAGAATTGAGTAAAAATTTCAATCAAAAATAGAATTATTTTAGTTTTTTTGATTTAATCGAAAGTAAATAATTACAAAATCAAACTAATTTTTCCCATAAATCTTAATTTCTGATGAAGAATTCAAAAAAAATCTAGAATTAGATGAATTTAATGAAAATAGGATTTTTAAATTCATTTTGGAAATTATTTATTAAAAAGAAATAATTATATAAATCAAAAATGTTATAAAAAAAAAGTATTTACCATGAAGAATTAAAAATAAAGTTAAGTGCAGAATAAGTAGTAGTTTTTTCAAATTTTTACAGATAAAATCAAGAAATTAATAATTTTATTTTTATTTTTTCTTGATTTCCATTTTTTAATTTCATTTAAATATATTATACTATGGATATATTCCACTCCATATTTATTAAACTATTAATGTATTTGGTTAAAGAAATGATTTGAATAATTCAGTTTCTCATAAACAGTGGCTTTCAAAATTGTTAAAATGTACTTACAACATTAAACCAAAATAAAAAACAATATTTCTACTTCAAAAAACTTTTAGGGATTTTCGGTTTGAACAATATAAAATTTGAATCAATTTTGTTTACCTCTTAGTTCTCTTACTTTCTTCTTTATCTGAAAGTATATTTTTATTCTGTCACTTAACTATATAATATTTGAAAATGAAGTGGAAAGTGAATGAAATAAGAGAATTGTGATTTTAGGACGTTATTGAGATACAGGTCGAATTTGGATGAAAAAATTTGTTTATCCCAAATTAAAAATTCGAAAAAAAAAACCTAATATTGGTATCATGGACAATTTTTTGTAATTCAGAGTTCTTTTAAGTTAATAAATATGTTTTATAATTATACAAATGGTATTATTTGAACAAAAAAGTCTGATAATCGTTAAATTTAATGAATTAGACAATCTCAAAAAATGAGAACAATTATTTAACTTCTTTTTTGTTAAGTTCTAAATAAAAATAAAAAAAAATGACTATAATTGATGTATGGTTCAAAAATTAGTGGAATTGTATATTTTTTCTTGTTGTTCCAGGTGAACTAATATATACCAATTTTGATGGAATCGTAAAATGAAGTAAAAATCTGATTTATAATACACCAGAGCTTCCTTAAAATGCTATTTTATGAAATTAATTATTGTATTTAAAAAGTATGATTCCGTTTTTCTCATTTTGGGAAAGTTCCAAAGTCAACATATTTCTATTTTATTAGTAAAAAAGCGTATTCTTCTTTAAAGAAGATAGCCATCTTATTTTATGTCAAAGGGGGTGTACAAAAATACACTTTAAAAACAAATCACAAATTTTTAAAATAACTCATTTTAAAAAATCTACTTAATTTGAAATAAATTATTATATATATTTTAAACTTGAAAAAAAAATAGAATTTTTTAATTAATCGATTTAAGAATAAGTACTAAAAGTTCACCTATTTACTGTTATGTTTTCCAAAATAGAAAAGAATTGAGTTAAATTAGAGATTTTACTCTATTCTTTTGAATTCTGGAAAACCTAGGCATTAATGTTAGGTTTTTTTAATTTGAGAAATAAACCAAAAATTTTTTAAATTTTCCATTGATTTCTCAAAATAATAAAAACTGCCGTTAACTTTTCCAGAATTCGAAAGAATTGAGTAAAATCTATGGTTTTTCTTCATTCTTTTAAATTCTGGAAAAGCGGGGCACTTGAAGACACTTTTCGTTAGGTTTTATTTTAATTTCTGAAATGAACATAATGAAAAATTTTTAAATTTTACATTGATTTCTAAAAATAATAAAAACTGCCGTTAACTTTACTAGAATTCAAAAGAATTGAGGAAACTCTTTGTTTTTACAATATTGTGATAAATACTTGGAAATCGTCTTTAACTTTTCTTGGGTTTTCTTTTTATTTGAGAAATGAATAGATTTTTCCAATAAAACAGAAAAACTTAAGAAAAGTACCATTAGGTTTTTTTTAATGTCAGAAAAATACAAAATGTTATTTAATTTTTGGTTCATTCCTCAAATTAAGAAATATCGAAACTCTGCAGTACTCTACTGCACTTTACCTTAGGTTCTGCATAATTTTAAAGAAAAGAGTAAAATCTTAATTTTTTTTTTTTCTTTTTTTGAATTTAGGAAAATCAGTGTTAATTAATCTTGTGTTTTCCGTTTATTAGAAAAATAAATAATTTTTCAGAATCAAACAGAAAAATTCAAAAAAATTTAAATGTGGTTATATTTTCAAGAATTTATCAGAATACAAGAAAACCAATAATTTTACTTGGTTATTTTGAAGATATTAAAAAATAAAAACTCCTAACTTGACAGCAATATACAAAACTCGACAGTACTTTCCTGAATATCTAATCAAGATCATATATATATATATATATATATATATTGTGTAACTTTACTAGATCTGGTAATTTCTCCGAAAAAATGTATTCGCCCAATTATGTGAGATTCATAATGTTTCAATTTTTATTCCTGTTATTATAATCAAAAAAGACTCAAATCAGCCATACAATTTCTTCAAAGAATTAGTGGTTCTAAGAAGCTTTGAGTCCATATTTTTTATTAAAATTATACCTTTGTCATTTTTGTAACTTTTTAATAAAATAGATAAACAATTAATGTAATTTGGATAATAAGGATTAACCTCACCACAACGGGATTATTAGTTGGGTATCATACCATAAGTCCAATATCGGTTCACTTAAAATATTTTTTTTTTTGAAAAATCAAATCAAGTTAATTTTGATTTCTTTTCTAACCTACTTACAATTTATCCTAAAACTTAATTAAATCCAAAGGAAAAATTAAAATTTAAATTAAAATTCAAAATTAAAAAAAAATTAAAAAAAAAATATTTTTTTTTATTGTTCGTATTCAAAAAAATATCAGCAATATCATAAATTTTAAAATATATTGATAAATTTTTTGATAATTCTTTCGGCGTTATTTATATTCAAAAATTATTTTTCAAGAATAATTAATTTATTTATTTATTGATGATTTATTTATTTATTTATTTATTGGTGATGAATTTATTTATTTATTGATGATTAATTTATTTATTTTCTGATTATTTTTTTTTAAATTTTTTAAAGAGTTTAAAACTTCAGAAACTTGTTCTTTCAATCTAATTCTCATTTTTGAAGCATCTGTTAATCTAAATTCAATTTTTTTCAATTGGGATTGTATTAATTTAATTGAATCAAACATTTCATATTGGTTTGATAAATGGATCAATATTAGAGACATTATTTTCATAATGAAAACAATTTTTTCTGTGAGATGGTTCGATAAGGAATTTTTGATTATTATTAATGTTTGAAGGATAAGATTTGGATCTTGGTCTTGGTTAGATATTAATTCTTGAATTGTTGTATCATTTTCAAAATTTATCTTGTTCTTGTTTTCTTTTTTTAGGATCGATTTTAATAAATTATAGGAAACGATCGAGTGGAAAATGCGTATCCTCTGTTGAAAGCAAGGTAATCTTATCAGTGCCCAATATAATTCGACTGGATACATCAAATCTAAAAAAAACGGTATTAAAGTATTTTCGATATATATGATCCATTGGGAATCCTTATTAAAGGAATAGTTTACACATTTTTCTAATAAGCGGCAGATTTGGTTTTGTAATTGTGGGAAGATGGATAATAAGGGGAACACATATTGGAAAATTGTTTGTAGCTCTTTTTGTTTAAATGTTTGGGATATTAATGTAATTAATTCGATAATTATTCCTATTTTTGTGGTTATTAACCCTTCCCATTTTGTTGGGGATTCTGGAGTAAACTCACAATTGAAATCTCCTGATTTATAAATGTCAAACTTTTGTTCTAGTATTAAAAAATTCTCTCCAATTGGTTTTTCTTCTTTTAGTGAGTCATGTTTCTTTTTCTTTTTCTTTTTTGTTTTTTTTTTCTTTTCCATTTTTCTCTTTTTTGTTTTAACCTTATTGTTTTTTTTTTTGTTATTATTCTTTTTGTTTAATTCCTCATAATTTGTTTTGAATTTTTTTTTTTTGTTCGTCATTTCTTTATTGTTATTGTTATTTTTTTTTAATTTTCTTTTTCTTTTTGAAGACCTTTGTTGAATTTGTTTTTGGTTTTTTTGATTTAAATTTTGTTTTTTTGTTTTGATTTTTCCTTCTTTTCCGTTTTTTTTTCCTTTTCCTTTACCTTTGGATTTTGATTTTGTTTTGATTTTTCCTTTTTCTTTTCCATTCTTTTTTCCTTTTTTTTTTTTTTTTGGGTTTAGTCGTACTTTCATTTTCGCTTTCTGTTTCAATTTCACTCTCACTGTCAATATATATAACCTTTTCTTTTTCTTTTTCCTTTTTCTTTTCTTTTTCTTTTCCATTTTTCTTTTTAGAAGAGGAGTAAGGGTTTAGACCTAAAAAATGAAATAGCTCAAAAATGTCAAGTGTTAATAACAATGATTTTGGAGTATTCTTGTTTTTTAAGAGAGTAAATAAATAGTTTTTGATCCTCATAATTTTTCTAAAGTCGGTTTCAAATTTAAAAGCACGTATTAACTTTAAAAGCACAATTCTTGAAATTGGTTGGTGCTTTAAACACGACTGTAAAAAATGGTTCTCAAAAGATCCATAAGAAGAATTGGAATTATGAAATGGTATTGTGTTTTCTAAATATTCAATACTTGTTTTGACCAAATATTTGTTGTTTTCTTTTTTTGGTAAATGAAAATATTTCTTCCCACCAATTAAAATGATCCCTCTTGGCAACTTTGGTGAACTGTTAATAATTGTTTGTTGATCCAAGAATTGCTTTTTGGTTACGGATTTCTTCTCTTTTTTGTTGCCACCACACTGTTCCGAAGACTGGATATGAGATAGAAATTCTTCGGGATCAAATTGCATTATTGAGTCCGAGAGTGGTGAACTTGAAACAGAATTTTCCATTTGGTGTTAGTTTTTTTGATTTTCAATTCTTCTTTTAAGTGATCGTAAAAAAATTTAATTTCTTCGGTACACTTTAAAAGAAAAATAAGAAAGTAAAAAAGTTTAAAAAATGTATTATTATATTTCGGCCCTCAATTTAAAAAGTTTGGTAAATTTCTCTCTGCTGTTAAATCTCGTACTTTGTTAAAACCAATTCTTTCTTTGTTCAATTTTTTTGTTCAATTGAGATCGTTTCTAGAAATATAAAATATTTTTCAATTAAAAAATACAATTTTTTTTCACTATCCAAAAGTTTTTCTTGTTTATAAGTTGAAAGAAAAACCAAAGATCTTAACAATATGTTTAGAAATGTGATATTTTTAGACATTTAAAAAAACACCTTTTGAACTTGGGGACAAAATTTTTACTCTGCTAATTTGATTGTAACAGTTATAAGGAATATTCATTTTGAGAAATTGAAATAAAAATTTTCATTTATTAATTGGAAAATAATAGTATTTAAGGGATTAGTCTATATTAATTTTTTTTTTGTCCAATAACTAAATAAGGAATCCTTAACTTGAAATATGTTTAAAATTGAAAATAGACTGGTTTTTTCAATGTTAGAACTTTTAGTTTTTATTTTTTTAAAAATTTTACAATTCTGCCAAAAAAAGTGACTTTTAAAAATTTTTTTTTTAAAAAAATCTTGAACTGATGAGAATTTTTTGATTAATTTTGGATTTAATTATTTTCTCAAAAATAATATTTATTCTCATTTTTAAAAACGAAAAAATAATTTAAAACTGGTGAATATTTTCTCCTTCACTTCTATTCATCCAACTTGAATGTATAAAGAACCCAATTTGTTTTATCAATAATTACTTTTTTAAAAAATACTTCTTATTCTTTTCTTTGATTTTTTTTGACTCTGACAAAAACTTTTGGGATGGTAATTTGGGAACACTTAAAAAAACTTCAAATTCAACAAAAACAAAAGAGTGTAAACTCAAAAAGTATATTCATGAAAAAAAAAGAATGGTACAAGAAAAGAAAGAAAATCTTTTATTAAGAATAAAGCATATATTGTATATTTTTTTCGAATCAAACTATGTTTTCATGCAAATCCAAAAAAACACTTTCAGGTTTATTTTTCAAACTATTTTTTGTACGTCTTCCACAAACATAACAAGGTTTTGCTTTCTAGTTCATATTTTTTTTTATTTTTTGTATTTTTGTGAAAAGTTGAAAAAAAGCAACTTTCAAAAAAGTGAAAAAATGCAAAAATTTTTTATTTCTATAAAAATAATAACTAAATTTAATGAATGTCATTTAGCAAGATTTCATTAATATACTAAGAAGTTTTTCACTTTGATTTGAAATCTAAGTAATTGGCAAAAAAAAATCTAAATCTCTATTAAATTTACCTAAAACAATTTAATATAGACTAGTCCCTTAAAGAAATTGATAATCTGAGTCTTTAAGATCCCTTTTTTTGTTTTGAGAATAAAAAATATGTGAAGGGATTGGTTTCACAATAGATTTGTCAACAATTAAAGTCCGTTTTAATTGTGTGTAAAACACATTAGTGATTTCTAGAATAAAATACTTCGAAATCTATTCTTAAAAGTTTTTTGACAAAGAAATTATTTGATTTTTTACTAATGACCACAATTAAAAATTGTCATTTTAGGAAATTTTTTTTTTATAATACCTTTTTACAAATCTCAAAACAGAAACCCCCCCAAATAATTGGATTTTCTGGTATTTACTTATTCACATTTTGGACTTGCAAAAGAAAATATTTTTAAAATAGAATCAATATTTAATCAATATCGATCAACTTAAAAACCTGAAGACTGATTAATTTTATTTACCCTTTCTTTAATCTTTTTTCTTTTTCACTTTTGATATTTTTTTCTTTTTAATTTTAGTGTTGTTTTTTTTTTTTTATAAATTGAATTTCGGATGGTGAAAAATTGTGAATTACCATTTAATTAAAAGGGGATAATAAAACACCTCTCTTGAGAATTGATTTTCACAATCATTAAATAAATCTTCAAAACCAAAAATTAAAAAAATTCCATAGTAAATACTAAATTCGAACAACTAAAATAATTGAAATACTAACAATTGTTTTAAATTTACAACCTTAAATATACCCCTTCCAAAAAATAGTAAATTATAAACAAAAATTAAAAATTCAAATTTCTTAATAGAATTATAAAAATTTTCAAATTTGATTAAAAACAAAAAATTAGGTTAATTATTTTTGAAAACCACTTCTTTTTTTATTCAATTCAAAAAAAAATCTTTGTTAAAAAGAAAAAATGTAAAAAAGAAAAAAAATAAGAAATAAAATAATACTAAATCAATAAAATAAATATTTATTTAAATGGGGGATAAATAATGAATAACGTTAATCTTCTTTTTTTCTTTTTTCTTGTTTTGTTTTCTTTCTTTCTTTCCATATTTCTTTGGCATTTTTCAAAAATTGGTTATCAAAAATATAGATCATTGACAATAAAATAATTAAAGTGGTTATCCCAATAATTATGTGTAATAATACTTGCTTTGGGTTTAGGGATCTTTCAAAAATTTTTGAACTTGTAGTAATTGCAATTACAATGGGAATATAGGCAAAAATTAGCACACGCCAGTTGGGTAGCAAAAGAAAAATGGAAAAATTTTTGCCAAAGTAGTTTTTTATAAATACCATACTATTTACAATTCTCATTAGCATATCTATAAATGAAAAGAAAAAAAATTTAATCAAATCAGGAAATAGAAAAAATATTCAGAATTTAATTGAAAAAAAATAAAGTAACAAATAAAAAAAGAAACAATACAAAAAAAAATAAATGAAAATAAAAAAATAAAAAGTCTTCTTACTAAAACAATTTGCAAAAATTAATCCAGAAATTCCAAATTGCTTGATAAAAAACCATAAAAGTCCCCAATAAACACAAGAAAAAATGATTAATTTAGTATTTAATTTGTCTAAAACTTTTTTATCTGCAATAGATCTTAAAAATGCTTCGGTTACTCCTATTATAAAAAATAAATAAAATCAAATTGATAAATTAATGGATTATTTCTGTTAAAGAAATAAAAAAAAAAAAAATGTAAAAATATATAAATCAAAATACAAACCATTTAATGCACAAAACAAAATAAAAATACAATAAATTCCCAATAATTTTGGTACTGAATCATCTTCAACCGTCCATTTTGAACCATAAACGAATTTGACTGCAGTATACGAATAATTGAACCCAAAAAAGGCGAAAATTGAACCAATATAGGTCATTAGTTTAATTATTGTGATTGTAATTAATTTTAAGGATTCATTTTCACCAGCTAAGTGGAATCTGGCAAAAAGTGAATACCCCACTGTTTCAATTGGTAAGAAAATAATACGCAACACTATTGATCCTTGATTTGAAACAATACCATAAACTCCTTCGTCGTATAAGGATTTCATTTTTATTAAAACAAATTTTTCCCCTTCAGTTAAAAAATGGGTCAGAATTGATTGTAAAAATAATCTAATAATCATCTTACATCTTTCTAGATTTTCTTTAATTAATTTAAAACTAAAAAAATCCGAAAATGAAGGGAAGATCTCATTTTTGGGGTATTTTTTTGTAAAAAAATATCCATAATACCCACAAAATAATATAATTGCATAGACAATTTGTGAGAGTCCAAAAAATAATAAATCATTGCGCTTTGGTAAATAAACTGCACCTACGATAAAAAGTGATTTTATTAAAATTGCGATTCCTTCAATAACTGCCTGAACATTAAATAATAAATTTGATGCTAACCATACTATCACAGGTTCACATACTAATTCGATCCAAGATCCAAATGCTTTTATTTTTTTAAAAAATATTGAAGTAGTTATTTTAATTTTTTTTGTTTTTTTAAAATTTTTATTTTTTTTGTTTTGAATTTTTTATGTTTGATTGTTTATTTTTTATTTTTTTATTTTCTAGATTTAGTCCTTGTGTGTATTTGAATATAGTGTTTATTTAATTGTTTCTTAGAAAACAAAAGCAATTGGTTATTACGATTATCTTATTTAAAAGAGTTTCTGGTTTTATTGATAAGGGTTTAACAAAATTTCGTCTAATCTGTTAAAGAGAGAATTTTTAAGTTGCTAAATTTGAGACTTATAAACCAAAGGCTATATAGAGTAGATACAGTCATCAAAAGTATTTGAATCTTAATTTAGTTTTCTAATTTAAATGAGTTTCTTTTTTTCTTTTTTTTTTTTTTTTTTTTGGGGGGGGGTAACTTCCGCGATATAAATTTGAAAGTTCACTGTTATTCCCTTATTTTTCTGGATTGTTTTTCCTGTATTCACAAAGTCTCAAGATTATACTTTTGGTGGAATATTTACTGACAATAGGTCTTATTATTCATAGAACCACTAATTCTTTGGAGACATTACACTTACAAAAAAAATAATTTGATAACAATCATATAACTGTTTTTATTGGTTACGTTTGGAAACAATCGCTTTGTTATCATTACAAGGAAAATTTAAACACCGAAAATTAAAGTTAGCCAAAACTATACATTGGATTTCAGTTATACATTCCTTTATAAATTATTTTTTCAAAGTTATCATAATTTTATGTAATAAAAAAAGGATATCTTTTAAACTCATGAAAATCCGAATGCCCCCCTTTTCAAAAATACCGACTTTTGAAAAAAACACCTATTTTTGTGGTATTTTTTTAATGAAAAAAGTTGAAATGAATTAATTTTTGATTGAACATTAAGATTGAAAAAAGAATAAATGTTGTGGCAATTTGCTGAAAACATTTGGGAATGTATATAAAAACTCAAACATGGTAAAAAATAAAATGATAAAAAATATTCCAAAAACAGACAAAAAAATCAGATTTTCAATTTAATTTAGCGATATCTTTTGATTGAAACATTTTGTGCTATTTTAAAATTTAAAAATATGTTTCTTTTTAGACTATTAAAAAAATACTTGAAAATTAACTTTCTACTAAGTCAATTAAAAAATTCAAAAATTTTACAATTAAAAATGAAAAAAATATTACTGAAAAATTTCATATTTTTTTCAATTCCTATTAATATCTATTAAAGTTGTAAACCTTTTTGAAAATTGTTTTGTATAATAATGTTTATTATATGAGTGTATTTCAAAAATACAAAATTTAGAGATTATTTTTTGAAAAAATTTTCCTTGTCTTGATGTTACGAGTTTGGCCTGGAAGAACTGAAAAAAAATGATATTCTTCGAAGCTGATTTAAGATGATATTGTGGAGTTCGAAGAACAAAAATTAATATCAGCTTAGTGCCAGAACAAGCTCAATATTTTGAGTCTGGAAGGAGGATCCAAAACAAAGAATTATAACTAGTGATTGTTGAGCAAATGGAACAATATGAGTTTCTATGGGTATTTCTGGAACTCGTGATCTAACTTGTTGACACAAAAAAAAAAAAATCAAACAAAAAAAATCAAAAAAATAATATGCTATTTTTTAACTGGCACTTTGAAGAACTTACTGTTCAAACGATCTTTTTCTCCCAACTGAATGATTGAAAGCATTGAAGTTGAATATTAACATTTTCATCATTGGAGACAAAACTTGGTTAAAAAAAACACAGACACAAATTAGATTTCCCATCCTTTTAATGATCTCTATCTGCCCTTTTATTTCCCGTTTGTCAGTCAATTCTCCAAACTGTTAAATATAAACCCCTTCATCTACTATGTGTTCTTAACAATGACTAATTTTGAACATTCTTCTAATAACTTCTTGACTTGTTGTCGTAAAAAAAAATGTTTTTTTTTTTTTTTTCCTTATATTCAAATTTGTTTTTTTCGCGTTTTGAAATTCCTCTAATAAATGGTATTTTTTCTCTTTTTTTTTTCAAAGAAAAAAAAAACCAAACAATTTTATTGTTTAAGGATCTAGTCATTTACCGTGAAAATGCACCATACTCAAGGGGTGACCTGAGACCAAAAAGGGTATTGTGAAATAGCCTTTCTTTTGGTTGACAAAATTCAAATAACAAAAAAAAAATTTCATTGGATCTCTTTGACAAAAAATTCAACGAAGAAAAAGAGTTCTCAATTTCAAAAAATCAAAATTTAAAAAAAAAAATTCATCTTTTCTCATTTTCTTTTTCAAACGAGGTTAAATTTCTTTAATTTAAAACAAATTGCTTTCTTGTATTTCGCAATCAATTTTATTCGATTTATTCTGATTTGTGGTTATTTTGTAACCCTCTAAATTTGACCAAGTAAGGATTATGTAATATTCTTTCAATAAAAATAACTCATTTGAAAAATGAAAAAAAAGAAAAAAAAAGTCACCGAGATCTCAAAAAGCGCCAAAGAGCGACACTTCAAAACTGACATAGTTGTTTTCAAAATCGTAATTGACAACCATTCTAATTGGAAATTGAGTGTCGCTCTTTGGCGCTTTTTTCTAAAAATGTCCTCATTTTTGGTTGTTGATTTTTGGAGATCGATCGTACATCATCGGTTGGTTGGTTTTTGATTGGTGTTAGGTCCTCAATAAAATTACTAAAAAGTGTTTTTACATTTCAGAATAAAAAATTTCACCGTAATGACTCGACCCTTAAAAAAGAGATCGGTTCTTTCGAGACTAAAAAAAAAACAATGTTTGGATTTAGACTTTTTTTCAAAGCAGAAATGGAATTAACTCCATTTTCAAATATTAACCAAAAAATGATTGAACATTTTTTTTGAACTCTATTTGAACTAGTGTTTTGGATCCTTGAACCAAATTATTTGTTCAAATAGATTAACAGTTTGAGACAAGCCACCTTTTGAGGATTTATGAGATTTTAAATCTCCGAAAAAAAAATTAGTTAAAGTGTTCTAAAATAACTTTTAATGTGATTTTTTAAAGTATAATTTATTAGTAAAATACAAATTATTTCAACCCAATTTGAATTCAAAATAAGAACATCAAAAATTTTCCAACTTGGCGTTATAACTAAACCATTTCCCAAAATCTTTCTACAGCAACTTAGTTACTATAATAAACTTTTTTGAGAGACAATAATTTTCTCATCTGTTTTGATCCAAATTTATTTACTAAAAATTTTCTCTAATAAAATGTTTATGTTTAAAAAAATACATTGAATCTTTAGAACAAAACACTTTTTTTTATTGTGATTTTTTAATAAAATAATTATAATAACATTTTTATTACACTTTATAAACTTTCATTAGAGGTTTTGATGATAACCTGTAATATTATGATATTAGCTATAAATTTGCAATAATAATAGAAAATTCTGATTAATCCTACTTTATGGTGAAAAATCATAAAATCGCGAGAAAAAAAAAATCGTCGAAAGAAATTATCGGTAAAAAATGAAAAATTATTTTTTTGAAATCACCTTAAAACCAAAAAAATCTTTGACTTGTACAAATATTTTTTCAACTTATACAACGCTTTTTGTCTTTAAAAGTGTTTGGGGTGTTTAGAATTGTTAGAAATTGACATAAAGTATTTGAAAGTTTTGAAAGACATAAAAATTTTATAAAAGGCATGAGATTTTGGTTTGTAGTGGAAACAAAAAATATTTTTCTTTTCATTTTTTTTTTTTATACAAAAGTAAAATCTCAAGTGAATTTGATGATCAAACAAATAATAATCCATTTCAAAAATGTACTTGAGTATAAAATAGATTTGTTTTTTTTGAAATGGTGTTATTGCCTTTAAAGTTAAATAACAAAAAAGAAGTTATAGGAATTTTTCTTCTTATTGGGTTTCTATCAAATTTTATAACACTTTCAAAATTTAAAACACCTTATTGACATACTTATACATATTAATGATCATTTTTTTATTAGAGTTATCTGACGGATTTAAGGATTATTCGAATTTTATGGTTAGTGAATACTATTTCTCCACCTAGTAACATATTTATAGACTTATAAAAAACTTGATCTAAGGGATCTTGCTAACTTGAAAATTTTAGGTTTTTTTTAGAAAATATTGAGTTGGGCAAAAAACAATTTTCCTTCATCAAATCCAAATTATTCTCAACAAATTTTGAAGAAAAAAATTTCATTAGGAAAATGTCATTCCACTTTCTTTTCAAGTATGTTATAGTGTAGCGAGAGAGCATAAATATACTTGAAAAGAAAGTGGAGTGACATTTTCTTAATATCAAAAAAAATAACTTTTTAGTTTTGCCTTGTTTTGTTCGGTAAATTTGAAAAATTTTTGGATCAATAAATGATTTTCAAGCAAAATCCAAAAAATCCCAAAAATTCCAAAAATTGCAATATTTTGACTTTTCCTCAATACATTGTCTTTTAAAGCTTTTTTTCTGTTTATAGTATTTTATTTTTACCCTCACAGAGCATAAAATTACAATAGTCCTTAAAGATTTTCTTGACTAATCAAAAAATGAATAAGAATTGAAATGAAAATACCTCTCAATTTATGAGGT
Organism: Anaeramoeba flamelloides; assembly: GCA_027625915.1. NCBI lineage: Eukaryota > Anaeramoebidae > Anaeramoeba > Anaeramoeba flamelloides. The sequence continues at coordinate 2,133,083 of JANTQA010000026.1, forward strand.
GGATCCATTTCTTGAGATAATTTACCAGATTCAATCTCTCACTCAATTTAAAACTAGAAAATCATGGTAGTGTCATAGTTTTCCATAATTCGAAAGAATATAGTAAAATCTTTGATTTTGCTCAATTATTTTAAATTAATAATAAAAAAAAAAAAAAAAAAAAAACTTCGTTAGCTTTTCCAGAATTTAAAAGAATAAAGAAAAATAAAAAATTTTAATCTATTCTTTTAAATTTTGGAAAAGAGAACTGTGGTTCATATTTATAATTAGTAATTTTTTTTCAAAAAGCTATTAATTTTATAATCAAAACTAAAATCAAAAAAAAAAAAAACCTAATCGCAGTTTTCTTGAGTTTTCTATTTTATTCGTGAAGTGTTCTAGGTTTTTTTGAGTTTTCTATTTATTTCGAAAATCAATAGATTTTCGTTCGGTTTTTTTTACTTTTTGAAATAAACAGAAAATTTTAATAAATTTTTGGTTTATTTCAAAAAGTAAAAAAAACCTAGAACACTTCACAAATAAAATAGAAAACTCAAAAAAACCTAACGAAAATCTATTGATTTTTGAAATAGGTGTGTTTTTAGTGTTTTTTGATTTTTTCAATACAATGGTTTTAAATGATATAAATCCAAATTAATAAATAGTATTTTATAAAATATTATAAACGCTCAGAATTAATATTGAGTTGAAAAAACTCTTTATGAAAAAAATATTGTAAAAAATTGTTTTTATTGCTTTCAAAAAAATGAAAGTATAAAAAATAAAAAAAAAATTTAAAATTAAGCAAACTTCTGAAAAAAACGATATTCGGTTTTATCTGTGTCATTTTATCAAATACTTTATTAAAAATTTTCATTTTATAAAAAAATTTACAGTTTGAAAAAATTTTTCTGAGGGTTCTTTTTCAAAAATTGGTATTAATTGAAGAGTTATTCAAAAAATGAAATTTCATTTTTTCAATTTTTATCATTTTTTTGTACAAAAAAAAGGTATTTTCTATTATTGAAAATTATTTTTTTGGAAAATCAAAAAACTCTTTTGTGAACTAAAAAAAAAATAAAAGAAAATAAGTATTCAATATATTAAAGGTAAAAATTAGAGATTATAAACTCTCAAATACCAAAAAATTGATATTTTTTCTTTCTTGGTTCTAAGTAACTATTTAAAATTTAATTTAATTTCTTGAGCTTTTGTTAAAAAAGTCATCTAATTATTTTTGATAATATCTTAAAAAAAGAACTTATATTTCGGAATTGTTTAAAGTAGTGGAGTGGTTTTTAATTCGGTTTTAAGTTGATAATTCACATTATGATTTAAAATTAGAGAAGAAAAAAACAGAAACACATCGAAGGTGAAAAAATTTTTGACTTTTTTTGTTTTTTCATTTACTGAGAACCTTTATTCAAAGAGATCAGTTTAACTTTAGTTCGCCCATTTTCATCCAATAATCTTCTTATTCATTGTTATTAAAGATTAATTCTTTTTTGTTTTTTGAAGTAAGAATGTTAAATGAACAGTAAGAACAGGAATAAAAATAAATAAAAAAGAAAGAAGATGAGGTGAAAAGTTATCACACTGAAGAGATTAGTGTCTACCACGTAGAATTCTAAATTAAAATATGTTACCATTGAATGTAAAGTAATATTAGCGTTACATGGTTCAAAAATATCTAAAAATTCTATTAGTAAAATAGTACTATAAGTTGATCTTAACAATGGAAAACGATACTTGTATTGGTAAAAACCCAAAGAATTTTAGAAAAAAATTGCCTTTCGAGACAAATTTGAAGGTCAAAACATTAATCTAAAGTCTTCAAAGTTGAAAAATATCTTTCTTGTATTTGTCTCAAAATGTATATTAGTTGCAAAAAATAATCGAATTATTTTTGTTTAAAATTAACCTAAATTGATTCTTTTTGACCAATTATTTTCAAATATTAGAAATGTATTGATAAAACAACAAGCTTAATAAAAAGGAAACAAAAATAATCAATCTCGTTGCTTTTATGTTGATGATTATTGAGTTAATCTTGAAATTAAAAAAATTGAAAAATAGTTACTTTTGGGGTATTCTGATGATTATGAATTTTTAAATACCAGAACAATATTATTTTGGTTTCTTTTTATGGATTTGGAAGGCATCTAAACAAAAAAATTTCCAAAATGAAAATTTTTAATTGAGATCATTAGTAAAAAATCGTAAATTATAATTGTTCAATAATATTTATAATAGATTTTTTTAGATCCATGTGAACTTTGTAGAACTAATATAATTATCATCCATTTACAGTATATTTTAATTATAGACGAATCTAGGGTGACTCTAATACCTTAAGATATTAAAATTGCTTTTTTTTTTTGTAATTTGTGTTTAATCTGAAAATAAAAGTAGAATTTCACCTTCTTGAAATCTGGCCATTTTATTTCTGGTTTAAACTGATTATTACTGTTCTGAATTTCTGCAAAAAAAATTGTATTCAATATTTTCAAAAGCCACGATAGAAACGGGTGCTTAAAGATCTCAAAATAGGGAATTCAATGTTCAAAATTTTCTATTTCTTGTTCTTGTTCTTTTTCTTTTTCTTTTTCTTTTTCTTTTTCTTTTTTTTTTTCTTTTGAATAAACAAGAAACCGAAAGGTAAAAGAAATAATTTCTTTTGTTTTTTTGAAAGGATCAACAAAATATAAAAGAAATGAATTTCAAATTAAATTTGAATGTTCAAACAGTGCAATTATCTCGTCGAAGTCAATCGTAGTCTTGCTGTTATTATTTAACAAATTTTTTTCGCTTTTTTTGTTTTCTTTTCTTTTTGGATTCATCAAACAAAAAGAAAAAAGATAAAGTAATTTGGAAATTCTTACCAACCAAGATCATTGCAAGAGAATAGTACGGTACCCCTTTAGGAGATTTGTAAATTGTAAAAAAGGTCATCCCAATTGTAAAAAGAAATCCTATTGGGAAGGCTGAGTACCAAACTAAGTATAAGCCTTTTTTATCATCCCTAATTAGTGTGTTAATTTTGTTTTTTGAGTATTTTTTGTGAGAATTAGTTTAAAGAGGATGAAAGGTTAATCATATTTTTGAGATAATTGGCGATTGTAAAGAAAGTTTGTACTCCTTATGGCTCCTGATGGTAGCCCTGTGGAAGGACTCTCTTGACAAAAATAAGATTGAGCTAAGCAGTAATGGCATTCGAAAGTTGACAATCCCATACATCTCTGCACTTAATCTTCGTAACGTTATGACTGCTAAAATGGTTGACGTTATACGAGCAAACGTCTGAAGCCCTACCAGTGCTGAAATACTTGCAATTCCTCGTCGGATCATTGTTTTGTTTGTATTTGGAACTGAAAAGAAATGTAAAAAAATAAAAAGATATCTTTCCTTATCAGAATATTTGAGAGTTGTGAATTGACCAAAATGATAAAAATTGACTAATTTTTTGACTGACAGTTTTGGAGGTTTGTGTAGAAACAATTAAACAAGATTTTTGTTTTTTTTTGTAGATCAAAATAATTTTTTAAAAAGTTTCAAAGTAAATATGTCATGAATTGAATTTTTAGTATGATCCGAATTTTTGGTTATAAGGTGGTTGAACACAAGGCCCTTTGAACTTGAAAGTTTGTTAAATCAACAATTATCAAAATATTACAAAATTTGAGGGTTTTGGGGGATAATAAAAAAAAATACAAATTGAAAAAATTTAGTAAATTCTAGAACTATATAACATAAAAATGAAAAGCAATTCTGTTTACCCATTAAGTAAAGGACACTCCACTTTGTTTCCATTATTTTAATATACACCCAATTCTATATTTACTCATAAATAAAGTGGGGTGAACTTTTCGGAATGAAATTATAATTTTTGTAAATAAATTGTAAAATTCCAAAAGAAATAACCATTTGCAATAATAAGAAAGTTTTTTTAAAAAAAAAGAAGGGTTTTAAACCTTAAACAGATATTATTATTTAATAAAAATGAATTTATGTAAATTTTTTTTTTTCTCTATATTTAAAAAATGAATATATGGAAATGATATACCAGAAAATATTGATTGTTTTGTTAATTATTATGGAAATAAAAAATAAATAACTTTTAATTAGTTAAAAGAAAATATTTTTTTTGGAATTAATTTTAAGCCAAGGTTGTTTGGTTATTTTCATTGATTAATAATTCTGAAATCTTGGATTTTACATTGAATTTTTAATGTGAATTGCAATTAAAATGGTTTACAGTTGTTTGATTACAGGTATTTAATTATAATAATAAAATTTGATTTTTTGTTATTTTTATTTTTTCACTTAATTTTTAATTATTATATATCAATATATATATATATATATATATATATCACAGGTAGTACGGGTTTTCGTTTTAAAACAACGAAAGATTTAAAAAATCGCGTTTTATCAACTTTTTTACATGTTTTTTTTCGTTTAATTCGTTGTTTTCGTTTTTTGTTTTTGAAAAAGTCCTTGAATTAATTTGAAATCATGCTTTTAGTTTCTTGGATATGAAAAAACGCATATGAAAAAACTTAAAAAGAGTGAAAACAAAATGATAATTAAAACATAGATATGATATAATCGCCTTATTGGTTTTTGGAAAAATGATATTTTCGATTTCTCATTTAAGTGTGAGGCTTTGGTTTTAAAGCATGAAACTAGATTGATATTCTATTTTGAAAATACAAAAAACAATAAAAAGTAGGTTTTATTTGGTTTTATAACTCGTGAAAATTGTAAAAACTTTACACACTCAGTTAAAGAATTATTTTTTTTGAAAAAAATATTATTTATGGTAGAAAAGTAGGCTAAAATTTCACTTTTTTACAACTTCCAAATTAGATTAGCTCACCTAATTTTTGTTTTTTTTGTGATTACACCTCCAAATATAAATTTTTATTGATCACAAAAAAATAATATTAAAAATTATTAAACAAAAATTTTTTTTCAAAATCACTAAATAGAAAATGTGATCAATAATTATTTTTCATCATGAGAATTCTCCTTCGACTTATGAGTAATAAAAGTATATTAATTTTTTTTTGTTAAATATAAAACCAGTTTTACCCCTATTTTTTACATAACCCATAATCACATTTCTTGTTTCTAAAAAATTATTTCCACAGGAATCCTTAATGATGTAATGTTTTTAAAAAGATTTCATTTTTTATTATTTACTTTTTAACAAAATGGTTTCCGAACAATTCTTATTGTTGTTTTTTTGTAAATAATTATTATTACTCTTTTTAAAAAATATTTCTTTATTTAAATAGTGTTAACACATTCTTTGAATGTGTTAACATGAGTATTAATACATTTACCCTTTAAATTACTTTTTAGAATTATACTATTATTTCTTTAAATTTTATATAGCGATTCGAGTATTTATTTACTTTCACGTAACAAGGGAAAATTTATGAACAGGTAAAAAGAAAAGTCAAAAACTAAATTCATGTGAATAGAAGGCTAAAATTAAAGTATCGTGTAATTTTGATTCAAACACATTAGTATTTAATTGATTTTTTTTTTGTTTATACTTTTATTTTTTTTTGTGATCGATCTTAAATTTTATTTTACAAAACTATTACCTTACATCATAATATATTAAATTTCATAAAAAAATTTCGATAATTTTTTTTTTTGATAACAAGCCAAAATAAATACATACAATAAATTTTTCTTTCGATTATTTTAATCATTTTTGCATTTTATTTGTTTATTTATTTTTTGGTTTCAATTATGAAGTATTTTTTAGATATATTAGAAGAAATAAATTAATCTTGAGTAAACATGAATTGATGTAATACCTCTTTAAACTACCTTTTCGAAACTCACTGAATTCGCCCTTTTTTTGTTTTTCCTGTAATATATATATATATAGATATATGGTATCCTTTTTTAAGGATATAATGAAAAAAAAAACCCAATTCCATAGGTTAAAAATACGTATTCAAATTATTATCTGGGTTTTACAAGAAAAAAATTTTTAATTTAAATCTTTATTTATATCACATATCTCGAAAATCTTGAATTATTGAAACCAAAAAAAATCAACAAATCAAATATAAAACTAAGTAAAATAACCGGAAGAATAATTTATTGTATATAATTAATTTAGTTTGTTACCAAAAAGAAATTATCAAAAAAAATTGAATTAAAATTAATTTTGATGAAATGAAATATTTTTAAAAAGAAATAATTTTGATCGATCACAAAAAAAATAGAAGTTTATACTAAAAAAAATAATAATTAAATACTAATGATTGTACATCAAATGTGTCAGATTTTTTAAATTAAACATTAACTACTTGCAAAAGGGGTTTGATAATTATTATTTATTGGTTAATCAATTCAATAATTATTTTAAATTAAATAAACATTAGAATAGAATAGATGATTTTAAATAAAGAAATAATGTTGTAATTCTTAAAATTAAATAAAAAAAAGAAAAGAATGGGTTTATTACTAATGTTAACACATGTTTCAAATTTGTACTCGCAGTTAAACAAAGAAAGATTTTTTAAATGTTGAAAGTGGAAATTTTAAATAAAAAAGCTACAAAAGAATAATTTAAAAACAATTTTCTTAAAAAATAAATAATAAAAAAATGAAATTATTTTTAAACATTGTATAATAAAGGAAATAAAGAGCAAAATGTCAAGAAATAAAATATGTAATAAAGGATTAATTTAAAAAATTAGGTGTAAAAATGATTTTTAAGTATCAAAAAAAAAAAAATTAAGTTCTATAATCGTATTGTTCATAAGTTGAAGCAGAGTTCAGATAAAGAAAAAAATTACTAATCACATTTTGGAAATTAGAACTTGTCAAAAAAATTTTTTTTATGATAATAATTTTTTATTTTTTTTTGAATTGGTGAAGTTTAATTATATTAAGAGGATGTAATAGCAATATTAAATTTTTTCATGAGCTGATCTAATTTGAAAAAAGTAAAAAAGTAAAATTTTGACTATTTTTTCTTTCTCAAATAGTAAATTTTTTAAAAAAATAATTCTTTTAGTGTTTAAAACTTTTACAATTTTCCAGGGTTTTGAACAGAAAACCTACTTAGTATTGTTTTCAAATTTTAAAAATAGAAACTCAAACTGTTTCCATTGTTTCAAATATAAACACTCCCACTTAAATGTTAAATCCCAAATTTCTTTTGTTTTACAATGTTATTAAATCTATTACACCCTTCCTGTTTATTAATTGTGGTTTTTTCATTGTTCATAAGTTTTTTCGTTTGCGTTTTTTCATATCCCAGAAACGAAAAGTATGATTTTAAAAGAATTCGAGGACTTTTTCAAAAACCAAAAAACGAAAACAATGAATGAAATGAAAAAACCTATAAAAAAGGCGAAAAAACGCGATTTTATAAATCTTTCGCCGTTTTCAAATCAAAATCAGTACGACCTGTCATATATAAGATTATATATTTCTCTCTAATCGCTCAAAAATGAAACTTATTCCCAAACAACTTTTATAAAAATCCAATTTTTCATATTATTTGGTTGAAATTGCTTACCGTGATTATATGTTTGGTCAAATAGAAAAACAATAATAATAAAAAAAAAAATAAAATAAAAAAAGGTATTATGAAATTGCACCTACTTTTCATGATAAAATTTAAATAACAAAAAAAAAAATCAATTGATGTATCGAAAAAAAAAAAATTAATTGCATATCTTTTTAACAATGAAATAAAATCATGTAAAGATCTTAAAATATTTTTTTGTAATTTGCGTTTCGACTTATGAAAAGGGTGAATAAATCTAATTTTCATTATTAATTATTAATTTGTGGTTCTTTTTCAAAATCAAAAATGTACAAGTTTCCAATCTATAAAGAAAAAAAGTAACCCATTATTTTTATTTAAAATTAAGTTAATTCTTAAAAATAGTAAACGACTGTTAGTAGTTTTAGGTTGAAAAGTTTTGATTTTGAAAGAAACTTTTGTATTTTGTTATTATTCATAATGATTAATCTTTCAATACAAACATCAGTTAATAAAAACTAATTGAGCGGTATGTGAATAAATAAATAAATAATTTTGATAGAATTTTCACAAAAGTTTATCAATGAAATTGAGAACTATTTGGTGAATAAATTTTTTATTTTGAAAAGTTCAAAAAGGGTACTTTTCTTGTTTTAAAAAATGAAAAGAAAAAAGAGTAAAAATAAATTTATAATTTTGAAAAATATTTTTTAACAAACTGTTTGTTCATTTTCACAAAAATTGTTATCACAATTTAAATCATTTTTAGAATAAAAAAAAAAACGATTTTGAATTTTTATGATGAAAGGTACTTAATTTCCATATAGCTTTAAGAAAATTTTATTTTGAAAAATATAATTTTGTCTTATAACAATAACACAATTTCGAGGTTAAATTTTTTAATGACTTTAAAAATTTAATGATTAGAAATATAATTTCTGAAAAAATTATAAATATTTCCAATAAGTTGAATAAATCAATCAATTTTTTTGGTTAACCTAAATAATTGTCTCAAAAAAAGAAAATAACTCTTACTATTAATATTCCTGGTAATAAAGACGAGGTATTTTGTAATAATGATGGAAAGGGTATTAGAGAAAGTAAAAAATTTTTCCAAAGTAAGATAAATATGAATTAAAGATATTTTCTTCAAGGGACTTGTCTCCAAACTGTTTTTTTTTTGAACAATTTCTAAATAAGGATTCATTATCTAGAAATATGCTTTATATTGAAAATAAACAGGTTTTCCAATTAAAGTAATTGGCAAAAAATTTTCTCAATCTCAATTAAATTTAGTTAAAAAAAAAAAATTAATATAGACTAGTCCCTTAAGGGAAAAAAAGGAAAAAAAAATTTGATCTCATTGAAAAAAAATTTCTTTTTTGAGTTTGTTTGTTGATCAGAATTGTTTGACACTTGGGATCTCCAAAATTTGTAAGTTTAGAATATCACCAATAAAACTTTTTGAAAATTTGAACTAGTTGTCATCGAGTACTGATCCTTTAAGGGACTAATAACTCTTATTTATTTTTTTTCCCAAAGGTAATAGAGTAATTACTTACATTAGGATACAATTAAACCCAATAATAAACTTCGTTTGTCAACTTTAGAGAAATGAATAATCATTTTTAAAAGATTTCATTTTTCCAATGGAATTTTCAGTCAAAAGATCTGATCCTTTTTTGTTTGGATTTTTGGATCAAATTAGAAAAAGAAAAATTTGCAAAAAAATTTTATTTTGAAGAAATATCACTTTAAGTAATTTCTGAGATTCTTTAAGTACAAGTAACGTTGTTTCTTTGATATTATTTTAAAAATACATGAAAAATAAATTAAATATTGTATCCTTGAAGATCTAAAAAATTTGATCATTTATTTTATTCACAAATATTTATTCAATTTCTTGAAATTTAAAAGACTTGTAAATATACTTTTTCAAATACCAAGAGTATAAACAAGGAACTGTTTGTATTAAAATCAGGTATTTGATAATATCTATTATTTTTATTATTATTAGAAATATGCATTTGTATTATTTTATTTGTTGCAAAATCTTGAAAAAATTGAGAAATAAATGTAAAACCTATACGATAAATTTAATCATTGGTTTGTTAATGACTTACTGAAATAATTAAGATTGGGTTTATAATTATTAATTATAAATAATCAAATTAAAAAGTATTTCTTGAGATAATAAGTTGAATTTTCCAGGTTTTAAAAAAGTATTTCGGGAGAATTTTTAATTCGATTATTTGGTTCTTTTTCTCATATTTTTTCATTTAATCCCTAGAAAAAATAGATTTGGTCTGTTCTTTGAATCAATAACGTATATTTTTTACAAGTTTAAAATAATTATTGTATTTTTTTTGAGATTGAGTAGATTTTTTAAACTTAGTTATTTTAGAATTTAGTGTTTTCATTTTTAAAGTGTATTTTTGTATAAATCCTTTACAGGCAATAAGATTTCAATCTTCTTTCAAAGAAAATAATTTTTTTTAAATAATTTGGAAATATGTTGGATTTTGAACTTTTCAAAAATGAGAAAAATGGATCAGTCTTTTAAAAACAATAATTCATCTCTGAAAATAGTATTAAAAGTAAGACATGTCTTGTAGTTATCAGATTTTTACTTTATTTTTCAATTTCAAGATACGGTAATTTTTTTTTTAATTCAAGTAAATTTACTTGAATTTTTTTTTGGTTTACTCGTCCCTTAAAAAAAAAAGTTTAAAGGAATTCTCAATTCCAATAAATGAAAAAGTAAACAAAAAATCACTAGTTTCTTATTGTAAATTTTCAAAGGGTTAAATTTCTACAATTAAAACAAATCGTTTTCTTAAAGTACACAATCAATTTAATTAGATTTATTTTAATCTGTGGATATTTTGTAAACCTCTAAATTTGACAAATTAAGGATTTTGTACCATTAATGAGAAAAATAATAACAGATTTGAGAAAGGGAAACAATGAAAAAAAAATCTTCCAGATCTCAAAAAGAGTAACACTTCAAAACACACACAATTGTTTTCAAAATTTTCTATTCTAACCATTTATATTAAAATTAAGAATTTCTCTTTATGTTTGTTTCAAAAAAGGTCAAAGTCATTGATTATTGATTTATTGAGATCAGTTATTCTTCACATATTGATCTGTTAGTTTTTGATGCGTATTAGGTATCTGGTAAAAGGTCCTAAAGATTCTATTCCATACCAGCTAATTATTTTTCACAGTAAGAACGCAACCTTCAAGTTGAAACTTTTTATACATATTGTTTCTTGAATATTTTATTTTAACATGGCAAAAAATTTAGAAATTCTCATTTGGAAAGATAAACTTTTTTGAACAATGAATTAATCAGGTTATAGGTTCTCTTTTTTAATCAGTAATTTGATTTAATTATTCTACTTTTTTAATATTTTTTTTTCAAAAAGACAAATGCAAATTGTTCGTAATTTCTTTTTCAATTGCGAATCTGAACATCTTTAAAAATTCATATGACACCAAGGATTTCTAATTTGGTTTTATCAACCTTACTTTTTTTAATCTAATTTTATTTTGAAAAATTTCTATGGTTAATAAATTTTGAAAAGAATTTCCAATTTCAGCTATAATAACGGTTCTATTGTGTTTTAAGAAATAATTAAGTTTTTTTTTTTGAGCAAAAGTTTTTAAAAATAATTTTTAAAAATTGTTGAAAATAATTTAATTGGAGGTGCTACTATTAGAGATTTTGAGCAAATGTAAAGTTGTTGTGTTACACCAGAGTATTAGACTTTTAAAAAAATTTAACTTAAAAAAAGAAGGGAAACTTTCTTGAACTTGAACAGAAAGTCACATAACGGGTATTGGATTGAAAAAGTTGAATTGAGATTTTTTAGAAATAACCCATAAAAAATTACTTTTTAAAAATAATAAACTAATACTTTTTGAAATCACACGACAATCCAATTTTCACTCTAAAAATGAAAAATTTTTGAATAGTAAGTTTAGGAAAAACAAAATTCTTCCTTTTTTAAAAAGTTATTTTTTATTTTTTATTGAGATGGGAAATCTAAATGAAAATCAAAAACTGGGCCCAAAACTGAGTGAGAAGTCTTTCAAAAAGCGATTAAAAAAACAGTTTGAGGGAACCAATTGTGCCTTTGTTCTTGACAACTTTACAAGGGTAGTTTATTTGAATGACAACTCACAAAGTCTTTTTCGGCAATATCAAAAGAACATTCAAGGCTTTACAATTGAGCAATTGTCTCCAAAAGTGCAGCCTCATTTGGGGCAAGCAAGTTCTTCATTAATCCAATACCTCGCAAACAAATCTCTCAACCAAATTAACGGCAATTCGCCACTTAATATTATTTGGTATTTTATGGTTCAAAAAAACAGTCAGCCGCATGACACAAACAAAAGTTCGCAATTGCCAAAACCAAGCAACAAGAAAAAAAACAAAAACAAAAAAAAAAAAAAACCAAAATCAACAAAAAAAATGAATAAAAAACGATTGAAAAAAGAAACTCAAGAAGAACAAGAGCCAGGACAAGGAAAACAGAACCAAAAACAAAACGCAAACGGAATAAACATTAAAATTGAAAAGAAAAGACAAAAAAAAATCAAAAAAAAAAAAAAAAAAAAAGATCCCAATGACAAATATTCCAAATTGGGAGACACAAAACTTGGGATCTGGACGGAAGCTGTTGTTTCTGCTTTAAATGTTGAGGAAAGTCTTTATTTTGAGGTTGTCTTTAACAAAATTGAACCGCCCACCGAGCTATTGGACAAGCGACTAAAGATTCTGAAATTCAAGAAGAAGATTGCAAAGTCACAAAGGGCGATCAAAGAATCCCAAAATAGGATCCAAACAAGCTCATTCACACACCAAACAAACCGCTTGCAAGAGCAATTCAAGGTCAAAGTCAGCGAGACTAACCAAAAAAGAGACAAGTTTACCAAGGTGAAAAACGAACTCGAGGACATCCAAGAAAGACTCAGCGAAAGGCTGACAAAGGAAAGCTTCGACTATTCAAAATTTCACGAACGAGAATTGAAGCCGACAATCGACCAGCTGTCTTACCAAGAAAAAAAAATTGCCTTTCAACTGAAAAAATTGAGGTCGGTGAAGATGACTGATTCGTACCGAACAAAGATCACAACAAACTACACCCGGATTGAAAAGAAAAAAGAAGACTCGATCCACTTACGGGCAGAAACCAAGAGGACAATTGAGAAAATTGAAAAGAATCATCTTCAGATCAAGGAGATCCGACAAAGGAGGATTAACACCCTAATGGAATCTGAAAAGTTTCAAAAACAGAAAAACGATATTCAAAATTTAATCGAAAGAATTGAATATATAACAAAGACAACCAAAGATGTGAAAAGAAGAATTTCCAATATAATATTAGATAAAGAACTTGAAAACCAAATTTCAATCACGAAAAATAGAATAAAAAAAATCACTCAATACAATAACTCGACCAAAATACAATTGGCAAGACTGAAACCCAGAGCAAGATCAATCACATCAACTGATATACAAAAGCATTTAAAAAATAGCTTTGTAAGGAGATTTCTATTTTTATTTTTATTTTTTTTTTTTTATTATAATTTTATTTTGTGTACTGTTTAACATTCTTGTTCTTCCAAATTTCAAAAGTTTTTATATTACTGCCAATTTAATATAACTTAGAACCCTTTAATAATGCCCTTCTTTTTTTGACCTTATAATCAATGGCAAATATTAAAAAATGATTTTTTACAAATTGTTGGCCGAGAAATTAACCAATAATTAATAATGGGAAATGATTATTATTTTTCTTTTTCAAAATATATAAAAAATATATCAAAAGAAAATCATCACACACACATATATATATTTCGTCAAATTACTGTTAAATCTTGATTTTTCAATTTAGTAGAGAGGGAAAATTGAGCACCCAACCAGAAATAAAAACAATTATTTCCTCATCTTTTAAACAACCCCAAATAGCAACTAAAATTAAAAAAAGGCGAAATTTAACTAATTTTAGTTATATTCATTTCTACAAATGCCAAGTAAATTTAAATTCCATTAATTAAATCCTTTCTAATTTTAATTAGTTATTCTGAAATATATACTTGTTCTTTCTTTACTTTAATTATTTGTTTGGGAAGAAAAAAAAAAAAAAAAAAAATTGATAAAGGAGGTTGATTCGTACTTGATAGAACTATCATTTTTTTTTCTTTGTCTTTTTTTCTTTTATTTTTCGAAAACAAAGGTATTGGCATGGATTTCTCTTTAAATAGCAAACATTATAGGTTTTTAAAAAATTAATCAGCGAAACAAAAAAAATTATTTAATGTAAAACAATTTTATTTAAAAGTTACATTTTTGGCAAATTTGTGTTGAAATAGGAAAATAATTTCATTTTGAGGTTTTGAATATACAAAATTAAACGAATTGAAAAAAAAAAAAATCGAGAAAAAAAACCATACAATTATATTTACCATTCCACCTCTATTCCAGCCTTTCCTAAATTGGTATTTTTAAAATAATTTAATTTTTTTTTTTGGAAAAATCAAAAAGTTTGAGAAAAATAAACCTTAAATTTAAACAATATAACTTTTACCTTTCTAAATTTTGTAATCAAGTATTTGATCTTCCAACCCCTTTTCTTTTCATTTCATCTGTTAATTATTTTTTTTTTAAATATTCTTCTAAAAAATCGGGGAAAAAAAGAAAGAAAAATTATTAAAAATAAAAGAATCGAATAAAAAAGGTTTTCAAAGTCATTTTTTAGTAAATGTGCCTTTTTAAATATACATAATTTACTTTTGTTTTGCTGAACCAAAAAAATAAAAAAAAATGATCAGTAAAATCATGAAGATTACTTTTCAAAAGGAAATATTAAAAAATAACAGACAACTTTTATTTTTATTTAAAGAACATTTTTTATATAATTTGTAAATTTTCTTATAATATACACATTTAAACTAACTCCAAATTTAACAAATAAAACAAGTTTTTTTAGTTGTAATTAATTTTTTTTTTTTTTTTTTATAGAAATTAAATATTCATTACAAAAGTACAAAAAATAATATTTTAATTTTCAAAATTTTTTTGATGAATTTGTGTTTTTACCTTTTGTATATAAAATCACAAAAGATGGAAATAAACATGTTTTTTTGTTTTTTTTAATTTGAAAATTTTATGAAAATACGAAAAGTTTTTCTTAATCAAATTTAAAAAAAAAAAAAAAAGAAACAAATCAGAATCAATTGGTAAAGAAAGAATAATGTTTACTAAAGAATTAAAGAAAATTCTCATCTTTTTATCAAATCCATTTTTTGAAAGAAAACATTAACCCCCCCTGTGCTTTACAAATGATTGCCAGGCGAATGGATTTTTAAAAACTATTTGGCTTGAACACAAATTGCAATTTTACTCAAACTTAAATGGAAGCTTGTAAGAATTCCTGAAAAAACGTCGAAAAAACTCAAAAATGGAAAATATTCGAATTTTTTCAAACACGTCGGAAATCATAAAGATTGTTGTTTAAACAGTGTATAGACTCGCTTTTTTCGATTTTGTTTTATCATGAATGGAAAAAACATCTTTAAAGTTCAAAAATTTTGAAAAAAATAAAATTTCTCAAAACTCTAATACTCTTGATAATTGTTATTTTTTAAAAGCAAATTGGGTTTTAAAATCATTAAATTTTAACAAATTGAACAAAAAGAATATGTAAAATAATCATCTGTACCTGATCTAAAAAAATTTTTTTGCAATATTGTTTTCAAAAGAATCTGTATTAAATTTTCTAAACAAAACATAAAAAACATTTAATGAAAAAAAATTTCGAATTTAAATTCCTCAGAATTATATGGTTAGATTAGACAATAATAATTCAAAAGCGATTTTTTATTTTTGGATTTAAATGGTATCATTTTGTAAACTTGACTTTCTCTTAATTTTTCTAATTAAAAATCCTCAAAATTAGATGGCTAAATTAGATTATCATAATTCAAAAGTGATGTTTTTGTTTTTGAATTTAAATCGAGTATCTTTTTGTAAACTTGACTTTCTCTTTTTTTGTTCTTTTTATCTCAAAAAAAAAAAAAAATAAACTACAAAAAATATTGAATTATTTTTATTTATTTTTTGAAAATAATAAGAGATTTTTTTGTGTTCTTAAAACTCAGAAATTTAAAAATTTACCCGGAACATCGATAATTAGCACCGTTAAAGAATAAAAATAAAAGTAAACACCATTAAAAGTCTATTATCAATGATTTTTGACTTTTTGAAAAAATTCGAATATTTTTTATGTACCCACCCATCCTATGAAAAAAATCGAAAAATTTGGATCAAAGAATTAATACAAATAAACAAAAATAATAAATATTTATAGAATAGTATCTTTGATTTTATTCAAAATAAAGACTGAGTAAAGAATTAAAAAAAAATTGAGATCGATCAAATTGTTTCTCATAGAATTAGCGGTTTATTTAAACTATACTCTTTCATCAATTTTATCACACCTCTTGGTGGATTTTATAAATTTTTTAATTAATGGGATCAAAAATCAGAAAATAACAGATTTGGAAAATTGTACTCATCATGAGTATTCAAAAAACAAAAATTGTTTATAGAAATTAGATTTCGGTTCATATTAGTAAACATGAAATAGAACTTTTTTCAAAAATCAATTCAAAAAGTTATTTTTAAAAACCTTTTAAAAAAAAAAAAACTTGCTTTAAAAATCATCTAATTTTTTTTTATTTTCTTTTCAATTTTTCCTCTTTAATTTATTTTTCTCGAAAAATCCAAAAGAGCGAGGGATTTGATTTTAGCTACACTAGAAGAGGCGATAATAATAAATCAATGGGATACTTTAATGTAAAATCAAAAATGGGGTTTTTAAATCCAGATTCGTCAACTAAAGGCAAGAAAAGGAAGAAAAGAACAAGCCCAAGGAGGAGGACTGCTTTAAGAACGAAACTTACTCCTCGAGGAAAATCATCATTTTTAAAAAATTTTGAAAATTTTAATACCAAGCCCTCATTAAGCCACAATCGTCGTTTTTCAACTTCAAGGTATTTATTCGATTTAATTTCAATTAAAAAAAATATAAAATAAAATATTTTAATTTTGAACTTTTTGTTTAACAATTTATTATATATATATATATATATATATATATATATATATATGTGTGTGTGTGTGTATGTATGTATGTGTATACACGTTTACGTTTATTTATGGAATGATTAAAAAATTAAAATAAATAGCAAAATACATGATCTTATCTCCAGAAAAGGTATAAATGCTACAAAAGATCCACAAAGTGAAACTGATTATTCTTCAGAAAGTTTTACAAAAATTAAAACTACTAAAAATCTCAACAAATTTGATGAATTTATTAAATTACTCATTGGAAAAGAATATTATCAAGAATTTCTTGCTGAAAGATTTAAAGTTGAACCATTATTATTATATTTTGCAATCAAAGCATTTAAAACATTTTATAATGAAAAGGTTTGATTTATTATTATTATTATTATTTGTTATTTTTATTTTTTTTTTATTAACAATAATCTTTATTATCCGAGATCTTTATTATTAATGATAATTATATTCTTCCTATTATTAAATAAAACAAAAACAAAAAAACTCAAAATAAAAAAAAAAAAAAAAATTCACAAAATAACTCCAACAAAAAAAATAGAATGGAATTGATCTTTCTGATTATATTACTCAAAGATTCATTATGGACGATTCATTATTTCAGGTTGAATTACCAGACGAAATCAAAAAGGAATTGAATTTAAAATGGGAAACAGATCAAAATTCTATCGATATGTTTGATAAAGTGGAAGAGGTTATTTACCCATTAATTAGCGAAAAATATTTTAAAGAATTTGTTGGATCCTTTTTATATAATGAATTACTTGATTTAAATATTAAAGAGAACGAAGATATTAAAAAAACAACATACCGTCTAGGGATCTTTATATCTGAAGAAAAAAACACCTTAGCTTTAAATTCTTCCTTTGAGTTTAAAGGAGAAATCAGATTGCCATGCGAATTAATTGAGGATTTGATGGAAAATTTGATCGATATGCTCCGAGCGAATTATTCATTTAGCAGTGAAACGGTAAATTGCCACAAGCTCTCACGGTCGATACCATTTAAAAGATTTAAAGTGTCCTGCTCCGAATTAACAAATATCGAATTTTCCAAAATTAACAATTTAATGGAGAGCGCGAAAAAATCTTTTTTTATCAATCTATATAATGTAATGTTTTTACATTCCATTTTTACCAACAAAATGCCAAATGATAAAAGCACGTTCAATCATTTTTTACAAAATAGCAAATATATTCTTGGTGGCAGTTTAATTACTCTTCTCGATATCAGAGCTGGCGTCTTTGGAATTAAGTCACATAAAAAGCCAAATGTCGCATTATTAAAAAAACTCGGAATATATAATATCTTCAATAACGACCCTAGAATACACTTTACTTTATTAAATTGTACTTCGCAGCCAGTCCTGTTGTCCGTTTATCAATCGGAAAATATGGAAAGGCAACTTGAGGATGCAACTAAATATTACTTAAACAATTATTTATTTATTGATTATCAAAAAAAATCAATAACACTCCCAATATTAATCGATGAAAATAGTTCTGATTTTGCGAGTAATAATACCCAAATAATCGTTTGGATACGAAACCATTTAAAGTTCACTGATCCCATTAGCTTATATTCTTTATCTTTCAAAATTCCAAAATCTAAAATTTCTAATTTAATCATATTTTAATTTTTAATTTTTTTTTTTTATTAAATTATCTTGAATTTTATTTAAATATTTTTTTATCCAACATTTAATAAAAATTTGAATTATTTTGATTGTTATTATTTATTTATTTTTTTCTTATTTATTTATTGTTTAATATTATTTATAATTTAAAATAAAATATTAAAGATTCGATTTTAATAATTAACTATTTTCCAGTCAAAGTGGCCTGGTTATAATGTAGAAATTATATGTGTCCAATGGGTTTGAATGAATAATAAACTATTTTCCAGACAAAGAATCCAATTGTAATGGGTGAATTACATGTGTTTTAAGGGTTTGCATGTATATTAGAAGAAAAAATTTTATTTTGGACAATTTCAAAATTGAAAACATTTTTTCACATTTTTCTTTTTTTCAGGATTTTTTTTTACATCTAATTCATTTACAAATTTTTTCTTTATTACAAGATCAATAGTCACTTGGTAAAATCTGGTTATTCTAAGGTTATTGAAACCATGGAAATGATTGTTGAGAAATCTTATTAATTTCTATTGGGATTTTATTCAATCGTTGATCTTGATATTTAAATTAATAAATGTGAAACAATTTTGACTTCATTTTTATTACCTTTTTCAAATAGAGTCCATAAATCCCAACCTACCTCGTTTGGGGACTTGATTTCTAAAAGAAAAGTATGGAAAATGAAATGATAATTATTTTCATATTTATTATTCAAATGCCAGTAGGAGATAAAAATGAACAATCTTATTTTTCTCAAATAGTTCTATAAGAATTTTTGTTTTTCAATTTTTAAGAAAATTTATTGAATAATTAGTTTTCTTTTAGACCGATATCAACAATTCTTTGGTGTGTATTATTCTGCTTATTTCTTATTTGTTCTTCAAAATTCAGTTATACAAAATAATTGATTTTTGTAAAAAACTGTTGTGCCCCCTTTAACTGAAATAAAGTTTAGAAGAAAAAATTTATTTTTGGAAATTTATTATTTAATTTTTTTTTTTTATATTTTGCTTTTTTTTTTCTCGATTTGGTTTTGATACTCAATTATTTTGTTGATTTTTTTTTATTGTACTACCTATAGTCATTTCGTAAAAACATATTATTCTAATGTCATTGAAATAGTGTATGTGATTCTAGAGAAAATCATTTTAATTTCTAATGGACTTTTAAACTCAATTCCAAAAAATGGGACACAAAAAAAAAAATTACATTAATAAAAATATACTCCAAAATACATGATACTTGAACATTAAAATAATAAAAGACCCGAAAATATTTAATTAATACTATTTATATATTTTATAGTAAATTTAAAATTCAATTCGAAAAAAAAAAAAAGAAAAAATAAAAAAAAGTTTCCCCTATTTTTGGAACACGGCTACCAAAAAATCCATTTTTATTGAAAGAAAAATTAATAAAAATTATTAATAGATTCAGCTTGTCTTTTGATAACTAAATCTATCGTTTTAAATATAGAGTTTACTAATTATCTTAGGTTTTCCAACTCAAAGTATTCCATACATTAGTGAAAATTTTAAAAATTCTTCTTTGTTTTTTGGTTACAATTTTCAAGTTTAGTATCCATAAATTCCCAATTGTGTTTAAATTTGTGGAATTGGGGGTCAAGGGTCCAGAACATTACATCCCCGATTTAAGTAAGTTTGAGTTTTTTTTTGAAGTATGTGGACAAGCTCCATCCTTTTGTAAAATCCATTTCAACTCACCATATTCTGAATTAGCGAGTTGAATTATATTTGATTTTTTTGATAATATCATTAATAATACATTCAGTATTCACACTTCCATTAATGATAATAAGGTCTGTTTGTAGGCCATGTGCCCTAGCACACCATATCATGATTTTTTTCAAAAAAATTTTTTCTTGATAAAAAAAGAATCTTTTTTCTTTTTGAGAGAAAAAAAAAAAATTTTTTTTGTGATCAGAATGAAAACTTTTAAATTTCATTTTAAAGTGGTTTTGAGATTTTCGAAAAGTTTTGAAAAAAAAAGAATCCAAAAAAAATCAAAAAAATTATTGAAAATCAAAAATCAAAAAATAATGAAAAAAAATTATAAATAATTAACTTTAAAATTATTTACATTGATTGTTAATATCTAATGTGACTATTTAAGAGTCAAATATCACTTTTCTAGGAATTAAATTGGTTTTGAAGGTGTGCCCCAATTTTTGGAATTGAGTTTATTTTGATCTTCAATAGTAGATCCAAATTAACATTGAACAACTTTTCAATTTGTTAACAAAGAATTCTGGTTTTTTCAATTATTTAAGAAAAACTATTGATTTATTTGTTCTATTTTAGATTGATATCAATTATTCTTTAATGTGGATTATTAAATTATTTTTTATTTGTTTTTTAGGGGTCAATGATAATAAAAAAATAATTGAAATGTTGTAAAAAATATTGGTACCCTTTGACTAAAAACAAGCTTATTTTGATTTGAAATCTTTTAAAAAAATTTTTTGTATTTTTAAAAAAGTGTTATTTTTAATTGTAATGGCGAAATAGTGATGAATATGAAATTTGAATAAAGTCAATCGCTTTTTTTTAGAATTGGGATGATTCTAATAATGACTATTCTCACTTTTTTTAAAAAATCATTATAATAAAAAACTTATCTTTTTTTATTTGGTTTTTATAAACATAACTTGCCGAAATCATAAGTTCCATTGAAACAACTAATTATTCATTTGAAAAACACCAATAGAATAAATAATAGAATAATAGTGTAGATTTTCCAAGTGATGGTTCAAATAAACTGGTATCAACATGTTTTATATGATCAACAATCCAAATAATTCTTACTTTAAAAAAAAATTAATTTGAAATAAATCTACTAATCTAACCCAACTTATTTTTTTACAAAAAGTAATTACTCAATCACAAAAAAAAAAAAAAATAATTCAATAAAATATTTTCATTTGAAAATAAATACTAAAATTGAGTATATGAATACTAAAGATGTACATTCCTAATAAATGCCATAGATTTATTATACATACTTAATTTTGATTTTTTCTAGGGTGGATATCATTTTTTACAACAAATTTAAATAATTTATTTTTACAAAAAATGATTTTTTTTTGAGTTTTTATTTCTAAAATTTTTATTCTACGGTTATCAAAATAATACATATATAAAAATTTCATCGTATATCAAAATAGAAAGGCCTGCTTCTTTTTTATACAAGATCTATTCATTGGTTGATCAGAAAAACGAATAATAAACAACAATTCATTTGGATATTGATTTCTTGAAGTTCGATTATTTAAAAAGAAAATCTCAAAATGAAAGATCAAACTGTAAAATTTATCTCAAGAAATAGAGTAAATTTTTGATTAAATTTTTATCTTCAAAAAAAAAAAAAAAAATTCCTAAAAAATTGAGAAAATTACTGAAAAATGTTGAACAAATTGCATTCATAATTTAAATTTTATTTAAAATATCAAACAGTTTAGTTTCAAAATTGGTTTGAACTTATGTATACTATTTGGTAGTGAATTAAATTTTGCTTTGGAACAAGAAAGAAAAAAAAAACAAGGAATATATTTATAAAGATTGATTAGAATCTTGTGAAAATGTTTTTTTTTTTGGTAACTTTATAGTTTTTTTGGCAAAAATAATTTATTTTAATAGTTTTATAAAAGATTATAAGAACCTTTACCAATACAAAAGGAAGTTATCTGTACTTTATTCTGAAGAAAATGTTTAGTAATTGTACCCTGAATAATTTGATAAAAAAAAGGTAACAAGAACAAAACTTTAAAATACTTTTTCAATAGTGATTGATACTAAAAATGAATAAATTTTTTTTTGATAATTGTACATCTTCACATATTATTAAGGGGCTAACACCACTTATAGATTAATAGAAAATAAAAGTGTGTTGAAATTAAAAATAGATAAGATTACTCTTTGTTGAAAAATAAACTGAAGATAATTTTCATTCAACTTTTCAAAAAGAGCTTTTGGAAATCATTTCAAATTTCAATCTTTTAATTCCTATATCAGCCTGAATTTATAATTTACCTTTTAGAATTGGGTAAGTTTGATTATTTGTTTTAATTCTTCAAATAGATTTTTTTGGAAAGCTGAATGAAAATATTGATCATTTTTATTGCACAATTTACAATAATTACTTTTTCCATCAAATATCTTTTTAAAATTTCTATTATGAATATTAATTGATAATCAAGAAATTTTTAGTTTTTACTAAGAATCACTTATTTAAAAATTAATCATTTTAGAAATTGTTTTTTTAATTCTTTTCCAAACCCAAAGATCTAAACCCAAAATAATAGTATTCCAGTATATACCAATTAATATTGAGAAACTTCTCGTTAGTAACCTATTTTTATAAGTTTGAATTTCAAAGAATTATTCAATGATCATCAACAAAAACTCAAAGAATGTTTAACTTGTATTCCTATTCAAAAATTAATTGTAACATCAATATCTTTCCAATAAGCCAAAATAATTTTAAAAATCATATATTCGTTAAATATTTAATTATTAAAATAATAATCGATTTTTAAACAGCAATCAAAATTTCAAAATGACTTTAAGAAAGATGTATTTCAACATAAAAGTCTGAATATTGATAGTTCAATTCCTGAATTTTATCTTAATTAAAGATTATTTTAAAAAATTCTTTGGTTCAATTACTCAATAAAGCGATCATTTTTAATTGAAGAGATCAACTTGTCATAAATATTTTACTTAAAGAATTTCGAAAGTTATTTAAATCATAAATTATTCATTTAGTTTACTTTCAATAAGATTATACTTAATTTTGGAGTTATCGGTATCAAGATCAATTTACCAATATCAATTGTTTTTTAATTTCTTAAAATTAAAATCATCTTCTAAATGTAAATAAAGCCTTAATTTGGAACAATATTTTGATTGGCAATCAAGAGACATTCCCATAAAAGATACACTCAACAATTCTTTCTTCGAAAAACTGAACTTCTTGTGTTTTTTATATAAATTAGATTATAAAGTAATCTTTTCCCACAACATGAAATAAAAGTTCGTTTAAAAAACTAGAAATTTTCAACATACTATAGCACGAGTCACCACAGTACTTATATTTCCACACATGTGTACACTTTTAAATCTTTCAAATGATTATTAATTGTAATTTTGAGACAAAAAAATTCATTTTTTTTTATTTTTTGTCGAGCCGTTCAAAAAAAAAATCAAATAGAGCACAAATAGCTTCAAAATATTCACACCCAAATGAACACACGTATTTTTTTAGACAACGATCAGTTGAGGACAAACAATCGACTGACACACCGAAATTTGGCAAGACACCGCGAGGCATTAATGAACCAATCAAAGCAAGGGACTGGATACCAACAAAGGAATTATGGGAACGAGTCTGCAGGACAAATGTTTTTACAACTCTTAAAAGTCCAGGAGTCGAAAAGGTTTCTGGACAGCTTTGTGGTTTCACTAGCGATTAGTTTCCTAATCTTCCTTTTTCTTTTTATACTGAATGTCTTGATTTCAAACCAAGCTGACCAATTCTTTTCAGGCTTTTTGCAATTCAAAACCGTTTTCCTGTTTGGCTTATTTTTGTTGCTTTATTTTTTATTACTAAGGATCGTCAGGCTCTGTTTAACCCCATTGCTCATGAAAAAACCAGAGACGTTTTTTCAAAAGATCTCTTGGCATTTTGTACCAACACACAAGCCAATTTTCTTAGTAATTGTCTTTTTTTGTGTGCTTTGCTCTCGGCTCTTTTGGAAAGCTTGCTCGCCAAACGTTTGGGAAGACAATGAAATAATTTTTTACACAACCGAAGATGAAAACGAGAACGTTATTCAGAATTTGCAATGGATCAATGTCTGGTACTGTGTGTCAATTTCTGTTCTCGTATGGCTGTACAACCTGCACAAGGCAGACACCTTTTTTTTAGAATTCCCCTCTGTTGAGAAGCCAAGATTCTTTCGGATCAAGCAATGTGTTCGCCCAATTCTCAAACGATCAATTCACGAATTAGTCATGTACTTGGCTGTCTTTCTCATGGGGCTGGTTCTGCTTGCGGTCGTATTGCCATCCACAATTTTTTCCCTTGCAATTCTGAGATCCTATGTCAAGGAACAAATGAGTGTCAATCTCTTTGACAAAGCCCTGATGACCTATTGGATTATCTTTTTAATGAACATTTCCACTGCCGTGATGAAAATCATCTTCACCGCAAGATGGCCACCTCTGACGCAAACGCCTGGCCTGTTGATTACCTCCAACAGCAAACCCTTCTTCCATTTTTTAAAACGCGAAAACGATCCTTGGGCAAGACATGTCGCCTTTCGAACTTTGCATGACCTCGCCTATTCTGACAGCGAAAATCGGAAAATCGTTTTTGAAGAAGACTCTGGCAGAACTTGGATCTCCATTTTTAAAGTGTGCATCGAAGAGATCTCGATCCTTCTTGAAGGCATTCTTTCAGAAATAGGATCAGCAAACTCCTCAAATTCTTATTCATTTGTTGACATTAAGAAAAACAGAAACCCCAATAATTATCAAAACAATTTTTCTTCCAAATATTTGCAATTGAACGACGAAAGCCAATACAAAAATCTCCATTTACGTTCGCCGATGAATTCCAAAAAGAAAAAAAACAGCAACAAAAAAAGACAATTACAAAAAATTCTTAATGAAGAAAATTATGGTAACAATTTTGATGAAATCGAGCAACCCCTGAGATTTGTTTATCAAACGTGGAAAAAGTTATCTTCAATCCAAATAAGACTAATAGTGGGGAAATTATTGCCAGACTGGCCAATACTCGATTCTTTTCGAAAT
Source organism: Anaeramoeba flamelloides (assembly GCA_027625915.1). Taxonomy (NCBI): domain Eukaryota; family Anaeramoebidae; genus Anaeramoeba; species Anaeramoeba flamelloides. The sequence goes on from JANTQA010000026.1 coordinate 2,158,216, forward strand.
TGGTTAATTATTTCTCAAAAAAAGAAAAATAAAGAAAAATTAAAAGATCAAAAAAAAAGAAAATACTTGCAGTTGATGAAAAAGAAAAATAAATTTGATCAAGATGATGATGACGACAACGATGACAGCGGCAATAAGAAGAAAAACAACGACGACGACGGCGACGACGACGATGATGATGATAAAGATATTTTTTATAATTGGCAAATCTTTATTTGGGCAGCTGAAACACTGTCCCAATTTGTATCAGTTTCCATAGAAGAAGACCATCTAGGATTACTGCAAGGTAACATCGTGTCCATCATTGAATGGCTAATTGAAAGCTTAATACAAACCGAAAGGTATTTAAATGCAGATATAGATGATCCAGAAAAGCCATTGATGATAATTGATATACTCAGAACAACAATCTACCAAATTGTGACATCAATGTATGACTATTTGGAACAATTTGAATTTATACCTTCCCATACAGAAAAACTTGAAAGCTTTATTAATTTCGAAGAATAATCAATAGATTTTGGTTTTTTATTTTTTTTTTTTTTTTTTTCAGTTTTTTTGATCCATTGTTTTTTTTTTTTTTTTTGTTATATTTTTATTTGATTTTGAATTTTTTGACAAGATAGTATATTACAATCTAATACAGCCATTCCAAACCTACCATGAATTTTGGAAGACATAGAAATTGACTTTTTGGTCTCAGTTAAATACAAAAAAAAAATCTTGGGTTATACGCTATTATAAGTTTTCAAAGTTTGACAGATTTTTAATTAAAAAATTTCATATGTGATAAACTGAGAAAAAAATCTGTTCTTTATTAAACAAATTCAAAAATCCAAAACAAAGATTCCAAAGATTGGAGATCCAATTTAATAATTTCTTTAAAATAGTCCCGACTTTTGATTTTTTGGTATTTAGAAATTAAAGATTCACAAAAAATCTCAAAAACTTTTTTATATTGTTGATCATTCAGAAGGTTTTTTTTGAAAAATTCAAATTTTAATTTTTTCTCTCTGGTAATTGTTTGTTATTTTCTAAATTTCACCGTTCGTAATAGGTTACCATATAACCATAAAATCCTTTCATAAAAAAGTAATTATGATTGAGAAAATGAATTTTCTGTTTTTCATAGATTTCAAGGTAGGGTTGGAACCGATGTAATTGTAATTTATTGAAGCCTCTTTCTGATAATATTGTTTTTTTTTTAATTTCAAAAAAAAAATAAAAATATATTAGTAAAAAAGTAAATACCATTTCAAAAATTGTGACTAGCCTGAAATAATTAATTGTAAAAAATATATATAACCATTAGTATTCAAGATTAACAAATCATTAAATCTGATTTTTAATTCACTATTAAATTATAATAAATATATAAAAACCTGATATTAAAAATATTAAAAAGAATAAGCCCAAAAAATAAATAAAAAATAAGTACGAATTTTTGAAATGTGCATTATAGATTTTTTCTTATCAAACTTTCACTGAAAAAAAATTGAACAAACAGATTTTTTTCTAATAATTAAAATTTGTTGTAAAATAAATTCTTTTATATAAATTGTCTTAGTAATTACTTGTCATTTCGAAGATCTATTTTTTTATCCAATGATCTTGCACAAAAAAAAAGTATCAAAAAATAAAAAAAGAAAAAAATAAACAAAAATCAAATTTTCCTTAGAAAAAAAAACAATAAAAATTTGAAAAAATAAAAAAAAAATATGTAAAAATTAGAAAAACTGATTTTGATCCAAAAATTTGAAAATATTTTTTTATTAAAAGAATACGGGATAAATCCTCTAAACTACTTTCATTAACATTAAGCTATTTAGTCAAAAAAAAATTTCAAATATTTTAGTTTTAAAAAATTTATAATAATCATAAAAAAAAAAAGGATTGGTATTTTAATTAAAAAAAAATAATAAAATTAGGAATGTCATGAAAAGGTGAATACAAATCCAAATGGGTTATAATAATCTTAAAATGTGAATCTAAAAATATTAATTTAATTTATTAGTAAAATAATAGACTTTATACACTTTACGTAGTGAAAAAAACTACCAATTATTTTTTAGAATTTAATAATTGAAAATAAATAAAAAAAATTCCTAACAAGAGAGTGGTGTTTCGTTTTGATTTAATATTATTTTGTAAATAAGAATATTATGAATATTGGAATGGAATAAGAAATATTTATTTTCGGGATTGAAGACTTTGATAAAGAAAATAAATTCCAATGGGAATTGCAATATTATCTTTGTTTGCTTTTCTTCTTATAGATATTATGGGCTCATTATTAAAAAACTTTGGTTAATTTGACTATTTCTTTAAAAAGTAACTAGTTCCTTAATTTTTAAATTCCTTCGGGTTCTGAGGCAAATCTAATCCCCCTTTGGGTTTTATATTCAATAAATAATTTTTATTGTTTTCTAATCTTTCAAAAGATCTGTTTCTTTAGTTCCTTTAATAAAATATTGATTTAAATATTTTTTCAATTTTTGGAATATTCAAAATTTTAAATATTTTTATTAATTCTTGAGCATTTTTTAGAACTTTATAACATTTAAAGTGTTTTTTAATATTTAATTATTTTGTTTTTTGCTGTTTTGTTAGTTTTAATCTTGTTAAATAATAAAAATAATAAAATAAATTTGAGAAAAATAAAATTAATATATATCTAGTCAAGTATACCTAGGCGGTAGTATAACATTTCTATATATATATATATATATATATATATATATATATATATATATATATATCCCTTAGCACCCCGGATTTGCCTAAATTTCATCAAGTTTTTTAAATTAGATTTAAAATGATATTGATCTACTAATATATTAATTTTCTTATTTGTCTTTAATCCAGATTTGGATAATAATAAAAAGTCAAAATAGTTCAAAGATAAATTAGTTAAGTTATTGATTTTTTTTTTAAAAATTGAAAAAAAAATAATAATTATTCATTTTACATTTTTTTAAAAGATTTTCATTTTCATTTTATTTTTTTAAATCAGAAATTTTATTACATTAATAGTAATTCAAAACTCAACACATTAATTTATTAATAATAACCACAAAAAAATTTTGCTAATTTTATGATAAAAAAAATAAATAAAAAAATAAATTACTTTGAAATTTAATTTTTTTTTTTTAGAAAAAATTTCAATAAATATCCAATTAAGAGAAAAATGAAATTTATTTCTTTAGGCCAAAATAAAATTTTTAATATGATTAATTTTCTAAAACTTTTATTTTAGCAATAGATAATAATTTAAAATTAAAAAAAAAAAAAATTGTAAAATAATTTCAATTTATTAAATTGGAATAAAACAAATATAAATTACCTTTTAATCAATAAAATATTTATACCTAAATTTAAAATAAAATAAAAATAACTCTTAAATATTATTCCAATATAATAAAATAATCTCTGAAACCAATTTTTTTTTTTGTATTTTGTTATTGATAAAATTTTGAATAATATATTTGCGATATTTGGATTTTTCCTTAATAAATTAATCCAGATCTTGTTAAATAAGTTCTGATATATGGTCTCTACTACAACAATATTGTTAATTTTATGTCTAGATTTTAAAAAGTCCAAAATTAAAAAATTGTAAAATAATAAAAAAAAAATCCAATATTAATCTGACTCGAACTATTGGCCAAATCATTTAAAATTGGAAAAAAATCTTGTTGAAAAAATTGTAAAATTTTTGCAATGAAAAAAAATTTGATTTTTTTTTCTAATTTAATTTATATTTTTTTTTTTTTTATAATTATTTAGAATCTAATATAGATATTGATATTGAATAGTAATCAGTAGATAAAATATATTTTCTATGTGATGTTATAATAACTTTTAAAATGAATAAATTAATAAATCAAGCATTTTAGGCAATTTTGGGGTGCAAAGGGCCCCAGAAAAAATTCCAGTAAAGTATGATGTGTTTTAAATGTTAAAACTAAGAGGTTTTTGATGTCTAGGCAAACTTCTCAAAAAAAAAAAAAAAATTTATTTTTACAAAATTTGGAAAAATAATAAAATCACAATAACCAAAAAAAAATTAACAATGTTGAAAATTTTTTTTCAAGTTATTTTTTTATTTTAACTAACTATACAATTTTTAATTATAAAATTTTCTTTCTAAGATAATTGTTTATTAATTCTATACCTTATTATCCTTTGATAACATTTCAAATTAAAATTTTTGTTTGAAATGTTTTTAGGTTATTTGGGGTGCTAAGGGATATATAATATAAACAGTCCTACTTTTAAGTCACAAACTTTTAATGGAATTTAAGATACAAAAAACCCTCAAATTAGGGGGTGGGAGTTCTAAGTCTATTAAAATAAATTGTGTACAAAAAACTAAAATAATTGTTTACCTTTATTTGAGATTTTTTGGTGTCTTAAAATGTGTTGAAATTTTGTCTTAAAAGTTGAAATCGCTGTTTTTCTCTGAGAAATTATAGTTTTGATACTTTTAAAATAATTTTTATTTCGCAAAAATGGTAAAACTCTTGTTAAATTTGATGAAAATTTAAACGTTTAAATATTTTGAATTGTTATATTAATAATATAGGAAATTTCGATTAATTTGGAATATATCAAACATGGATTTTCCTCTATCATTTAAAGTTGTTTTTTTTTTTCTTAAAAATTTCAAAAAAAAATCTTGCAAATTAAATATATATACATATATATATACATACATATATATATATATATATATATATATTAAAATAAAGTAATTTAAATTATCTGAAAATATTCTAAAAAATTTGAAAAAGAATTGCCAAACCTTTGATAATTTTAATCTCTGGTAATTACTAACCCACTGAAACAATTTAAATGGAATATAGATTATATTTTTATTTGAAATAATCAAATTAAAACGTATTTCTTTTGGTTTTAAATTGAATTTTATTGTTTCTAAAAAAATATTTTAGTGAAAAATTTACAATCTTGATGCTTTAGTATTTTTTCTCGTATATTTTAATTCCAAAAAAAGAAAAAATTGATTTGAACTGTTCTTTATATCAAGAAAATTTGATTATTTTCAATTTTTAAATAATAATTGTAATTTTTGTATTTAAAATTAAGTATATTTTTTATACTGAGTTATTTTAGACTATGTGGTTTAATTTTTTAAATAAAATTTTTGGTTTTCCCAACTCAGAAAATAAAAGTTCTTTCTTCTTCCAAACAAAATAATTTTTTTTAATAAATTCCGAAATTTGTAAAAATTGAAATTTTCCAAAAAACATGAAAATTGGATCAAACTTTTAAAATCAATAATTCATTTCTGATAATAGCATTAAACAGATTTTGGCACCATTTTTCAATTTCAAGTTGTCTGTTAAAATTTTTCGTGATTTACTTTAAATTCACTTGAAGATTTTTTTCAGTTTACTCGTCCCTTAAAAGTATTTCTTTATGCTAATAAGTTCAATTTTCCAGGTTATAAAAAGGTATTTTGGAAGAATGTTTATTTTACTTTATTTGGTTATTTTTCTGTAGTATTTTTTTATTAAATAAAAGAAATAATTGATTTATACTGTTCTTAATATTAAGAAAATGAGATTATTTTCAAATTTAAAATTATAATAGATTTTTTTTGAAATTTAGTAGATTTTTTATACTGTAGTCAAAATAAAGCGTGCAGAAAATTTTAAGGCATGTTTCAAAATAAAAAGCGTGTTTTTTTGTTATAGAAGACAGATACATTAACCGATCAAAGAAACTGATAATAAACCCTAAATAAATATGGTATTGGTTTCTTAAAGTTCTATTATTTAAAAAGAAATTCTAAAAATGAAGGATCAAATTGAAAAATTTATCTCAAAAAATAGAGTAAATTTTCAAGAAAATTTTACTCATCAATAAAACAAAAAAAATTCAAAAAAATTGAGAATATTATGGAAAATTTTCAACTATGTGCATGAATAATTTAAATTTTACTGAAAATAACCAGAACTTTACTTTCAAAATTGATTCGAACTTAGGTATACCATTTGGTAGTGGGTTGGATGTTACCTTGGTATAAGAATAAAAAAAATCACGGATAATATTTTGAAACACGGATAATAGTCTTTGTGCACGCATTATTTTGATCACTGTACTGAGTTATTCCAATACTTTGAGGTTTTATTTTTTAAATTGTATTTTTTTTCAATTCTTTCACGGATGACAAGAAGAGTTCGTTCTTCTTTTAAAGAAAATGTTTTTTTTAAATAATTCCAAAATAAATTGAATTTTGAACTTTATAAAAATAGAAAAATAAAGGATCAAAACTTTAAAAACAAGATTTTATTTTGGAAAATGTCTTTATGAGTTAATCTTGACCTGTTTTTTTTTTGTTGGAATTAGATTTTTTTCTCCATTTTTCAATTTAAAGTTGTCTGTTAAAATTTTTTGTGATTTACTTTAAATTTCTGAAAAGATTATTTGTCGGGTAACTCTTCCCTAAAACATAACTTTAAGAATTCAAACAACAATTTTAAATTAATCAAAAGTTTGTTATTTCACAAAGTCTTTGAGATGAAAACGCAAAGCTAAATAATAGAGTTTTCATTTTTTATTCTTTTAAGAAAATGTCTTCTTTTTTTTCATCAAAAGGTGTTTGTACAATAGGGATTGAATTAACAAATGTTCAAGATCGTTCCATAAAAGTTGTCAAGAGGAACAAAAAAAAAAAGAATTTGTATGTTTTCTCATCAAAGGATACAATCGATGGAGTTGTTGAAATACGAGCAACAAAAAAAAGAAAAAAATTAGAGCATACTGGAATTGAGCTTAAACTTTGTGGTGTGTTAGGTAAATTCAAAAAATAACATCTTCTTTCTTTTGATTTCCATTGAAAAATTTTTCATTTTACTTTTTCGTTGGTTTTTTTTTTTTTTTCTTCTTTTTTTCTGATTCAACAAAAACTCTGATAATTTTTAATTGTTTAAATCAAAAACAAAATTGATGAGTCTCAACATCTGATATTTTACTGATAATGAATTAGTAAGAGTTTGGTACTTTTTTTTTACAGCTATTTACCAAACCTTTTAAATTATAATAAGAGAAACTCCCTTTTAAAGATCCATCAATTTTTAGATTTTTCGGCGCTTTAAGAATCTATTTTTGATAAAATGAAGTGTTTTTCTGTTGATAACTTTTGTATTGTGTCAATTTACTCTCCTCAAAGCAGCAATTTTCTCAAGTACTTTTGCCTTAATTAATGTTTATCCAATATTTTTCTCTTTTTTTTGCTTTAACTTGAATTTTACAAAACAAAACAAAACTAACAAAAAAAACAAAAAAAACAAAAAAAACCAAAAAAAGAATCAAGTCTTGATAGTAGTGCAAACATTGATCTCGTTTCTTCTGTCAAAAAATTATCAACTGCTGGCACATTGTCTGATCGTAAATGGCAGTTTTCATTCCCAGAATTCAATATGCCACAAGAAAGCTATGACGGCATCAACACAAGCATCCGGTATTACGTCAAGGTAATAATAAAGCGAAATTATGCCGTCAATATCAAGCAGGAAAAGGAATTTTGTGTCAGGAATCTTGACACAAAGATACCAAAATCTGTCCCAATCAAAATGGAGGTCGGAATAGAAGACTTTTTGCATATTGACTTCACGTTCCCAAAGTCTGCATACCATTTAAATGATGTAATTTTGGGAAGAATTAATTATTATCTGGCCAAAATCAATTTGAAGCACATGCAAATTGCAATTATCAAACGAGAAATCTATCGAGCAAGCGAAGAAACATTTACAGAAAAGCAAACAATGTGCACCTTTGAAGTTATGGACGGTGCTCCAGTTAAAGGCGAATCAATCCCCGTTCGTTTCTTTTTAGAAAATTTAAATATAACACCAACTTGCCGTAAAATTGCGAAACGATTTTCTGTAAGATATTACCTTACATTATTTTTGATCGACGAAAGAGAAAAAAGATATTTCAAACAAAATGAAATTATTTTTTATCGAAAAAATATCCCAAAAATTGAAGAAAAGTAACTTTGGATCAGAAAAATCTCTTTCTTAATAAATTCTCCAATTTTTTAAATTAATAATTTTATTTTAACTTTTTGTTAAAATTTGAAGAAAATTTTGTTTAATTATTCTTTTTTTTATTTTAATACTTTTTATTCCCACTATTTATTAATTACTATATTATTTTTTTTAAAAATTTATTCTTTAACAATAATCCAAAATGATCTTTTTTTTTAATTTAAAAAAAACAAAAAATTTTTCGTCAAAAAGTTTTTATTTTGTTTAGGATTAATATTTTTTATTTTTTCTTCTTCCAATTAAATCTCTTTAATGGAAAACTTATCAAGGCTTATTATTCATTCATTTTCAGAAAGTTTTTTTAACAATCCGAAATTTCCACAAAGATCTATTATTTGAGATTTTCCAGTCAATACCTTGTGCTTGGTTATTATTACTATTATAATTTCTCCTTCTTTTTGAAAGTTTGAAATATCGATTGTTTTATTTTTATTGTTTTTTAGTGGATTCAGTTTTTGAATTATTGGATTTATTAATGAAAAAAATTTAATTCATTTTTTTTTGTTGAATATTTTTCACTTTCTTTTAGAGGGTTTATTCTAACTTTTGTTTCATTTAACAATTGTCTTACAGTTAGTTTTTAATTTTTTTTTTATGAAAAAAAGAATAAATAAAAAAATAAAATAATTTTTTAATTATTTCCCCTTTACTTTTTTTGAGGTTTTTTATGATTTTTTATTTATAAAAAGGATAAAAGAATAAGAAAAATCATATAGATCTAATCTAATGTGTTAAGTATTGGATATGAGAAATTGTGCTGCTAGGATCAACTTGTTGTGAATAATATAATAATATATTGCACTCTAATCAACTTCTGCTAAGTACCACAAACGACAAACTGGTAAAATTATGGTGGCTATAGAGTATTTGTTGACGTAAATTTACACAGTCTAATACCCTTTCAGGATTCGGTTTACAAAAAAATTTTTTTTTTTTTATTTTGATAATTGTTTTAAATCTTTTTTTCTTGTTATCCTTTCTGTTTTATTTATCTTCTGTTTGTGAATGAATTTTATTTATGATTCCAAATAAAAATCATTTTTTTTTTTTTTTTCTTTTTGGAAGAAAAATTATCTCATGAGAGATCATGTCGGCTCCATTATGGCCAAAATAAAAAACTCTAAAATAAAGTTCATCTTCCATAATAAGGGAAGGCAATTTTTTAAATGGTTTCTCTTAATTATTAATAATAATTATCAAAATTATTTGTTTCAAAGTGGAATTTGAGAAAAGGAAACTTTATTAAAAAAAACGTGTATATGATTGGTACAATCATTAAAAATTGAAAAAAATAGAAAAACTCATCATGAAAATTTAAAAATTTTCGAAAATTATTTCAAATAACGTAAAAATTGGTATATTATGAATTCAAAAAAGCTTTTTTGTGTTTATGATTAATTTTAAAACGAAGACTATTCTTTTCTCTATTGTGTAATTTTAGGTTAAAAAACTATTTCAAAATGATTATTAAAATATAAACATAAATATTTTGAAAATAAAAATTGAAATTTTTTATGCATTGTCTATCAACCTATGAACATTTAATTATTAGATTTGATAAAAAAAAAAGAATAAGAAAAAAAAATATTTTTTCAATCACCAAAATGTGTATATAAGTTATAGATCATTTCAACTAAGAACAAAAATAAAAATATCTAACATCTTTTGCATTAGAATCTTTTTTTGATTTGTAGGGTAAGATAAACCTAAAAATATGTAAGATTTCAAGAAAAATAAACCTATTTATAATATTCATTAGGAATTCAGATGAATTTAAAAAGTTTTTTCTTTTTTCAAATTAATAAAGTATTTTTTTAATCCCAATTATTTTGGATATTCTAATATATGATTTGAAAATATTTATTAAATTTAAATAATAATCGATAGATATCTGATATATTATTAATCTGGTTACTCAGAAAATTTATTTCTCATAAAACAATAAGTAAATTAAATAATTGATCATATATTATTTACTTATAAGTATTTACTATATAAATAAAACAAAAAACCTCAAGAAAACTGCCCTTAGTTTTTTTTTTAATTTAAGAAATTAATAGAAAATTTCATTTTTTTTTTTTTTTTCTTAAATTAAAGAAAAAAAATAGGCACTCAGCGGCAATTAGCAACACTCAATGAAACTCTAATTATTATTTTGGGTTTTTAAGTGTTATATCTTCAAGATAATTTTATAACCTCAAGAATAGCTTTTCTTTAAAAAATAAAAATATCAAAAAATTATTTTTTAACAAAGAGTAGAAAAATAAAAAAAAATTCCAGAAATAAATGAAATTATTAAAATATTAAAAAAAGTAAAAACTTCATAAAGGACTTTGTAATAACCTCAAGTTTTGAAAGTGTTAGTAGTTGTTTCTGTCAATTATTTATAAAATTTCTCAATCTCGATCATAAAAACAATTTATTGTAAAAAAGAGATCTCAGCATTCGACTAAATATAGAAATAATGAAAGGTGTGATTTGGTACTGTTTTAAATTAGAACTTTCGAGATTGAGTACTTAGATAAAGTACTGTTTTTTCAGAATAATAATTTAATTTTTTTTTTTATAAAAATTTTTTTTTTACAGGTCTTGCTTACCTGTTTTCGTAAAATCCCAATACAGGATACTGACTCGACAGCATTCACTCAGCCCAAGTGCCGATTAGGCAAATTCGGAAGAATCTTCAGTTCAGTACACTTCAATTGATTTCAATAAATTTTGTTTCGTTCCAGTTTCTCCAGATAAGTTCCTTTTCTTTAAGATTATTTCAGAAAATTTCAATTTACTTAAGATCAAGTTAGTTTAAGATCTAAATATGAACAAGTTTATCTTTTCTTAGAATCCTTTTCATTCCCTCCAAACATTTAAAAAAAAAAAATTCTTAAAGAGTGTGGAACTTTACAAACTTTTTAAAAAAGTGAAATTTGGAAAAAGTAAAAAAAAAAAAATCAAAAAATTATATTTTATTTATTTAATTCAAATTAAAAATATTCATAGAATAAAAAATAAAAATCTATCAGTCTAAAAATGAATGAGTGAATGAATGAGTGAGTGAGTAAGTGAATGAATAAATGAATAAATGAATGGATGGGGGATGGATGGGGGAATGAATGTAATAATTTTTGAAAAATAATGATTATTTTCTTTTTTGCAATTTGAGTATGTTTTTATTTCTTATTCGATCACGTTCCTTTGAACTTAATAATTTCTTTTCTACAACGACGTGACGATCACGGGTTAACATAAAAGGCTTTAACTTTTCCTTCTCCTCATTTTTGGTACCACCACCGCTAGCCTTTGGTTTTCCGTAAGTTCTGCCAACTTTACCTTCATTGGCGATTTCCATTCTTTCTTCTCTTGTTCTTTTTCGTTTAATATTTGACATTAAATCGTTAGGGTCAAATCTACGATGAGAAAATCTATTAAATTCTCTATTTTTAACGATATCCAAATCCTCTTCCACATCATCGTCCTCGTCTCTCAAATCCCAAATTTCTTCAAGTTCGAGAACGTCTTCATCCTCGTTAATATATTTACCCTCCTCATTTTTTTTGTATCCCATTTTAATGGCGAATTTGATTTTTTCCAATTTAAAAAAATCTTCATCAGTCAAGATTTTATTTTTATCGACATTGTCACCCAAGCCCAATAACTCAATTCCTTCAACACCATAATTAACCTTCTCTTCACCATAGGCCATGTTATTTTTTTCTAATCCCTCTGATGTTTTACCTCTATCCTTTTTGGGTAATATCTTTGGATCAATTTCTCGTACTAAATGTATAAATCCCCTCGCAGCAGACCCAATATATTTATCACGGCTCCTTTTATACTCTGCAATGTCTCTTGCCACTTCCTCTGTCAAGACAAGTGGGCAGCGTTTGACTATTTCTAAAACGGTATTAATTCCGACAACAACTGCTTGCGTTGAACTTCGATCTCCAATAAAATTTAAGAGCAAATGATTTAAAATTGGTTCAACTATTTCGGGTGGCACTAAATTATGAACAGACTGTACGATAAATCCTAAGATTTCTGTTACGCCTTCTTGATGTGGCTTGGCATACTTTTGCACCCAAGTGTAATAATTAAAGATTAATAATTTATGAACACCAATGAGCCTTGCAATCACATTCATCATTAAAATTTTGACTCGAAATGTTTCAGTACATGTTCGAAGATATCCAAACAATTTTTCTGAAAAGGATTGTGGATCATATAACAATTCAATTGCTTTAAGATTTATTTGAGTGCTTCCAGATGAATAACGTAATCTCTTTTGTTCCATTCTTACTTCTTGCAATAATTTTCTTTTTTTGTGTTTTTTTTTTTTTTTTTTGGTTTTTTTGCTATATTTCATAGATTTTAAAGTCTCACAATAACTTTCTTGTGCTGCTTGCTTTTTTAGAGTTGTTTATTTTATTTTTTTTTTTTTTTTTTTTTTTTTTTTTTTTTTGGGGGGTAATTTTTATTATTTATAATCAAAAAAGTACAATTAAAGAAAAAAAAAATGATTAATATTTAGTAAATATTGATAAATTGTAAAATACAGTTATTCTGATATTTTGTTTTTTTTTTTTTTAATTTTATGAGTATTAAATTTATGAATTTTAAATTTATTATAAGAGAATTTATAAAAATGAAATAATAAATTATTTGGATTAAAGAATTCAAACTAATTATTATTTTTTGAAAATACAATATTAGCTTCAATAATAAAACGGAATGAATGAAAAAGAAAAGAAACAAATAAAAAAAAAAAAAAAATCAAATTAATTAAGAATAATAATTTCACAAAAGTAGAAATTTTATTTATTTAATACTCAAAATGGCCTATGAACTTATATAATTCTTAAAAATGCCTTTTATTAACAATATATTTATAATTTTAAGCATTGTTCCATGTTTTTTTTTAAAAAAATATTCCTATTTTCGAATTCTTTGTTTCTCCTTCTGATTTATTATTAAAAATAAAATTCAACTTTTTTTTTTTGTAAAGGATGGATATATGTTATTTGTTTTAACGGTTAGAAACTTTTGACAATAAGAAACAAATCCCAGTAATAAAAAAAATAAAAAACAGTTGTTCTCTTTAATATTTTTTTTCTGATAAAAAAAAATATATATATTTTTGACAAAAATAAACATTGGCCAGTTTCACTTTGTTTGTAATATTTTGAGACTTTAAAATTTTTTTTTTTATGGATTTTTTAAATAAGAAACAAAAAATTAAAATTAAATGATCAGACAGTTAATTTTTTTTTTTTTTTTATTAAAAGATTTCGCCTCAAATCAATAATTCATATTCCAGTTTTTTGGAATTTTTTATGAAAGGAATTAGCCTGATCAATTGTTTGTCCAATCTCATTTCACGGAAGAGCAGCAACACTATAAAAAAAAAAAAATCTCACTTTTATTTAGCTTTTAACCCTTTAAAATTGTTAGGAAGTGTTTTAGAGCTTTGGAAATTATCTGGATGTGTTTGAAAGGTTTGAAAGACTTTTAGCTTTATAAAAATCATGAGAGATTTTTAGAAAAATCAGTCCAAAAACAACTTTTTTCCAAGAAATAATTGGTTTTGAATTTAAATCTTCTGAGACTTAGAAGTGCTCTTTTGTTAAGAGAAAAATTTTGTCCGATTTTATCGTCTGTTTTCCAAGTTGATTCGACAATATTTTTTTTAGGAATTCTCTTTTCTTTAATGATTTTTTTTAAAAACTTTTGCAACAATTTTTTGTTGTTTATGTTACTAAAATTTTTTTTTTTTTTTTTTTTTCTTTTTAAAATTCAAACAAGATCGGGGAAATAGAAAATAATTATTTATATGAATCATAAATAATTTAGATTGGAATTATTAGTCAAATGCGATGTATTTTTAATTGGTTTTTTTTTTTTTTTTTTCCAAATAAAGACTAATGAATTCACAATATTTTTTAGTGAATTTTGAAAGAAAAGTAAAAATACAAAAAAAAAAAAAAAATTCAAAATATTGAAATCATTCAAAAAAAGTGATGAATAAAAGTTTTCAAAATTGTCCCTCAAACTGTTTGTTTCACTTTATTCAACAATTTGGTTTTCCTTTTAAATTTCTTTTTCGACACATTTTTTTCAAGAATTAGAGCTGAATAGAAAATCACGTGTTTCAAATTCAAGTAAAAATAAATAATTCAAACCAATTAACTTTTGTAATATTACCAAAGCTGTTTTCAGCAAGTTGACCATAAAAAGTTTTTGAAATAATCCTGAAAAGTAGTTGTATTAAAGTGTGTCATCAATTTAATTGATGGTTTTGTCACACTTTTTTCAAAAGATTTCTAAAATTAAAAATGTCGATACGGTATTTGAATCTTTTTATATAGGATTTCAAGTTTCTAGAGTTCTATTTGGATAATTCAAAAGGTGTTTTTATTAAGTTCTAAAATTTTGAATTTTTTGTGTTGTTGGAAATATTAATTCCATTAATCCTAAACAAACCGAACATTTTAAGATCATGAGTTTTTAATTCCTCTCAACCACTTTTTATTGACAATTTCATTCAAGAATACAAAATAGATTCTTTTGGTGGTTTTCTTCTTTCAAAATTTCGAAAAATAAAAAAAAACAATGTTGTATTATTTAGTTTCTTTTTGAGCTTGGTGGGCATAAAAAAGGAAACAAAATATGAATTAATTATACAAACAAATTTTTTCAAAGATGTTTGTATACTCTTTGGTTCGATTACATCATAATAACTTTCTTGACGACAGTAGAAAATAAAAAAATAAAAAAAATTAAAAAAAAAAAAAAAAAGAAATGATTCGAAAAGAAAAGGCAAGAATTGAAAGCAATTTAGAAAAAAAACGACTTACAAGTTTTGATGTTTCTTCTGTTTCTTTTTCTTCTAAATCGGGATCAAGATATTCTTCAATATCGTTTTTTAAAAAAAAATTGAGAGAAGCAACCAATAGTCTTGTGTTTCCTTGGAAGCAGGCGTTTGCAATAATGTTCACTGTTTGAGCGCCATACCAAATTTTTTTATTAAAGGTCAAAATTAAAATTAATAAAGCATGCTCTGGAACACGGTCACGTGTATCTTTTAAAAAGGAATAGACTATATTCTTTATTATGCGAACCCTTTTGTTTCCGCCGTTTTTTTTTGAGAGCATTCGGAAGGATCTTAGGATATGTGCTGTGACCAATTTGTTTAATTCTTTGTCTTTGCAAGCAAATAGTGAGAAATAGATCGGCAAGGTATTTTCCAAAGGTAAACAGCCTTTGTTTTCAAGCAAAAACAGTGACTTTATGATCGTCATCCTTAATTCCTTATGCATGTTTCTTGAGTGATCGTTCAATAACGTCGACAATTTTGTTGGGAAATCTTTAAGCATTTTCTTATACTTTGGGCTCATATGAGACAGGAATTGTAATAACAACCCAAAGTCCTTTGAATAGCTTGTAGGGTTTAGAAGAAATAAAGTAAGCGAACTTTGGAAATGTTCATATTGCATTTCAACTTCTTCTTTGTACGACTCTGGTTGTTTTTTTGCATTGTGTTGAAGAGTTAACAGATCCATAACAAGAACTTCCTATTTATTAATTTCTAAAATTAGCAAGAATGTGCTTTTTTGGGAAAATATAAATTGTTAAAAAAATAATTGTTAAATATTACGTAATGTATTTTATTTTTTTTATTTTCCTTTTCTTTTTTCCTGGGACGAGAAGAAATTGTGATTTAAAACTAATGGGTTGTTTTATTTTTTGATTTTACTCTCTTGGTTGTGTTTTTTTTTTTTTAGAAATTGTGGTGTTACAGACACACAAAACAAACCAATCTTTTTGAACTGGTTTCTCTCAATTGTTCTTGATAATGAAAAACTATACTCTTGATAATGAACACATTGTTAAACTTTGAATAAACTTTTAAGGTATTCATTGATTTCTTTTTTACCTTTTATGTGTCTGCTTTACTGGTTAGCAAATGAATTCTTTCTTCTCAAAATTGAAGTAATCTTGTAAATAAAATCCTTCAAATGACTAGTGAATATTATTTATTTTAATCCCAAACGTAATAGAGCGATTATTTAAACTAGGGTTCAATTAAACTTGATAAAAAAACTCATAGATCAACTTGAGAGAAATGAGTTCATTTTTTCCCATTAAATTATAAGTGATGAAGATCTGATCCTTTTGGTTTGTGGATTTTTGGATTGAAAAATAAAAAGAAAAAATTTAACAATTGTTTTAATTTTGATGAAATACCACTTTTAGGAATTTCTCATAGATTTTTTAGGAACAAATAACATTGAAAATTTTCTCTTATTTTTAAAATACAAGAAAATTAAATCAAATATGGAATACTCGAAGATCAGAAAAAATTGATCCTTTATTTGTTTCACGAAATATTTATTACATTTCTTGAAATTTAAACGATTAAGTAATATTCCTTTCTAAATTTTAAGAAATTAAAGAACGGACTGGATTTATTAAAATAAGTTCTTTGGTAAGATATATATATATATGTGTGTGTGTGTGTGTGTGTGAATTATTAATTTGAATTAGTTTTATCTGTTTGAAAAGATTTTAAAAAGGGAGAAATAATACTTAAAGATATTGATACTTTTAATCTTTTTGATTGTTACTAATCCACTGAAACAATTAAGATGGGGTTTTTAATTATAGATTGAAAATAATCAAATTTAAAAGAATTTCTTTTTGGTAATAAGTTGATTTTACAGGTATAAAAAAGTATTTTTGGGAATATTTATAATTTAATTGTTTGACTTTTTTTCTTGTATTTTTTTTGTTCAATAAAGATAAAAAATGTAATCAAAATGTATTTTTAAAAAAGAAATAAATTATTATTTTTTTGAAGTTTAAAATAATTATTATTATTATTTGTGCTGAAGTTGATTTTTTATATTTTGTTAATTACAAAACGTTGTGGTATTATTTTTAATTTTTATTTTTTTAGATTTTCTTTGCAAAATAAGAAAATTTTTTTCTTCTCCATAGATATTCATTTTTTTTTTTTGAAATGATTTAAAAGTATTTTGAACTATCAACTTTTTGAAAAAATCGGAAAATGTGGGTAGAAATTTCTAAAAAAATAAATCATTTTTGAAAATAATGTCAAAGACAAATTTGGCCTTGATAGCACTTAGACTGTAAACTGGGTTTAACAATTTCACGAGGCGGTAATTTTTTTTTGAATTTGATTTAAAATTTACTACTGTAGTCAAAATAAAGTATGCAAAAAAATTTAATGTGTGTTTCAAAATAAAGAGCATATTTTTTTGTTATAAAAGACCTATATATTAACCAATCAAAAAAACCGACAATAAACCCTTAAAAAAGCTGGTATTGGTTTCTTAAAGTTCTATTATTTAAAAAGAAATTCTAAAAATGAAGGATCAAATTCCAAAATTTATCTCCAAAAATAGAGTATAATTTTCAAGAAAATTTTTATCATCACAAAAACAAAAAAATTCAAAAAAATTGAGAATATTATGGAAAATTTTCAACTAATTGCATTCATAATTTAAATTTAACAACAAATAACCAGACCTTTACTTTCAAAATTGATTTGAACTTAGGTATACTATTTGGTATTGGATTGGATGTTGCCTTGGTACAAGAAGAAAAAAAAGCACGGATAATATTTTGAAACTCGGATAATAGTCTTCAGACACAGGTTATTTTGATCACTGTAGAAGATTTTTTAAGGTTAATAAAATCCTTATTGGTGAATTTTTCTGATAAAAAGGAATGAAATTGTTGATAAAAACACTCTTGAAAGAGTTCCATGATACATCTGACTTTACTATTTGTTACATAATAAATCAGTCAAAATTTACATTCAGCTTTCCAAAAAAAGGTCTTTACAATGATGTAACAATTCCATTTTTTAATTCTCAAATCAGTTTAAATTATTAGTTCCCCCCTTTCAGAATTGAGGACCTTGGTGATTTATTTTAAATCTTGGGTGGTTTTTTATTTCTGGAAAGCGGAATAAAAATTTTGATTTTTTTATTCTACAATTTACTATTTACACCAAGAATTTCTTTGACAAAAAAATGGGAAATTTTACTAATTCCAACAATTTCCACAATGTTCACTTTTTTAGATCCTTCCAAATTTTGATTTTAACTTCTATTATTTTCCAATTAATAAATGAAAATTTTTATTTCAATTTCTCAAAATGAATATTAATGATTGACTGCTACAATCAAATTAGTAAGGTAAAAATTACATCCAAGAGTTATCATAGAGTATGTTCAATTTATTGTCTAAAAATATCTTTTCTAAACGATGTTGTAAAGATCATTGGATTTTCTTCAACTTTCGGTCGAGAAAAAAATTTTGCAAAGTGAAATAAAAATTTGCATTTTTTAATTGGGAAATAATAGTATTGCATAATTTCTATTTCAAATCTAGTAAAATAAAACAATTAATGTGACATTCTAACTATTTTTTTACAGTAACTTTTACAAGTTTGAAATGCTTTCAAATTTGGACTTGTTCTTGAAACTCTCATAAAGGATTTTTTTTTTGAATTTTCTTTCAAAAATCTCTTTGATGAAAAAGTTGTTGATTTTAACTTTGATACTTTGAAATTTTTTTATCAAATTACTTCTGAATTAAAATTCTTTTTGAGGAGTTGATGCAAATTAACAGAATAACAAAACACCCAACAGGTTATAAACCTAGTGCATAAAGAAACTAATTTTCGGTTTTCTTGTTTTTTGTTCTCTCTTCTTTATAGTTGGTTCACGTTAATTTATGATTATTCTCTGCCTGGATCGAGGTTCAATATTCTAAACTCTAAAAGTGATTTAACAGACGATAAAAGACAGCAAAAGAAAGTACAATATATTGCAAATTTTGGATTTTGAATCTAAGAAAAAAGAAATTTATCAAAAAAAGCGAAATATAAAATTTATTTCTTTTGAAATGATATTGTTTCTAGTTCTACCCAAAGTATTTCCAAGACATGTAATAGCACTAGAGTTAAGGAAATAATAATTGAAATTAATTTTATTCCTATTTGTAATTGTAAAATTTTGTTTTTGAACCTTTTTAAGTTAAATTTCGAATTTGGATAACAAAAATAGTTTTTCTCAAATTGCAAATTTCGTAAAGAAAATATCAAAATTTTTTCTTTGCATAAGAAATCTTGACTCAATATTCTTTTTAGTGAAATAAAAAAGAAGTTAATGGGAAGTGTGTTCTGTTCAAACCATATTACGTAGGTACTCTGCACGTTTTGATAAAAGAATAAAAAAAAATTTAAGAAGGTGTTTTGAACAAATCTAATATAAATGAAAACTAATTTCTTTACTAGGTGAAAAAAAATAAGAGTTCTTTGAACAACTTGTATTAAAAAAAATGAAATGGTTGTTTCATAATATTGGGTTTGATTCAAAGATCGAAATTTACGAATTAATTTGTAAAAAATATGAAAAAGAAAAAGAAGGTGTGTTTTGTTTTCTCCAACAAAAAAGGAAACGATTGGAATCAAATTTGATTTAATCGAAAACCAAGAAATTTGTAATCAGAAAATTTAAGTTCACATTTTCTTTTGTTTTGTTCCTTACATATTAGAAACTTCAAAATGAATAGACAAAATACAAAAACAAATCAAAATGGTGTCCACACAAAAACATCTCAATCTCCTTTTGTAAATAAGAAACAAAAAATATTACTTCGCAAGCCAAGCAATTTTACAAATCTTTCTCAGAGATCAAAAACACAATTGGCTGAGGTTGACAAAAAAATTAAGCAAGAGATCGAATTGTCACACACAGCCAAAAAGCAAAAAAGTCAAATTTCGAAAAAGAAGTGTAAGTTGTTATTAAGGAGAAAAACACAACCAATTTTCACAAACTATTTAAAAAAAAATCAACAGAAAGAAAAAAGCATTCGACAAAAGCAAGATCGAGAGATCGAACTGAAAGAGGAAGGGGAAAAGAAAGAGGAAGAGGAAGGAGAAAAGGAACAAGAAGTATTCGCTCAAGTGGAAAAAATTGAAAAAGATCTGGAAAATATCTCAAAACTTAACGCTGAGCAATTACTAAACAGTAATATTGATTATTTGGAGGTCCACTTTACTTTAGCTGAACAAATTGAAAAATTTTTGTCCTTGTTTGAAGATTTGACTCAGTGCCTCGAAACGAAAGATAAGACCAAATTATCAACGTTAATGAAAGAATTTTTGATTTTTAGCAAAAAAATTCAAAAATTGGGCTCGAGTGCAGACGGATACATTCTTGTCTATTCACAAAAAATATCAAAAACCGAATATAAAGATTTCATTTTGGAGCCATTTACATTGGAAGCCACTCGAGTGATCTTAAATTTGCTCGCTTTAAGTAGTGGCTATATTAAAGGGATTGATCATTTTGGAAAAAAGATCGATCTTGAAAAAGAACGGTTAGAAATTAAATTGTTAGACATTGCGATCAAAATATCCTGTTGGATTGAAGTTGTTGAGTATGTTGAAGAAAACAACAGACAAAAGATCCAAGCGGCTGAAGTGAAAAATAATCAAAACAAAGCAAGTAATAATAAAAATACAAAGATCACTCAAAGCACAAACAGCAATAACAAGAATCAAAACTCAAAGGATCCAAGAATGAGAAATGGTTATGTTAATTTACGAATGAGAAAATCAGAGATTAAAGAACTTTGCAAAAGAAGAAAAACGCTTTCTATGAAGTTGTCGCTCAAGCAAGTTGATCAAAATCAGAAAAAAAAAATTAATAATTTTTATGTTGATCCTTTGAAAAAAAATTTAATCCAAAATAACAACAAGATGAACAACAAGAAGGGCAACTGGAACGGGAACGGGAACGGGGAGGAGAAGGAGAAGGAGAAGGAGAACGAGAGCACGAATAAGAAGAATTTAAATGTGAATAATAAAGAAAAAGATAAGGTGCGTGTTTACTTTGATAAAGATTTCTTTAACACATTTATGGTATCCAAAAATTGCACAGTCCAAGAATTAATTGAAAAAATCCAAGCAAAAAAATTTTTAAATTTTACTCAAGACTACGTCTTTGTCGAAAAGATTGGGAATTTGGAACGAATTTTAAATCCCAAATTAAAGCCAAGATTTTTACAGGAATTTTGGGAGCAATCTGAAAAAGATTTCTGCAAATTTGAATACAAGGCAAGAAATAAAATAACCAATCTCTATGATACAAATGAAAAAAGGCTGATCAAAATCTATTTTGAAAATAATTGCTATGTTACAATTGAAATCACAAAAAAAACGTTATGCTTGGGTGTCTTAAAAAAGGTCTGCAAAAAAATCCATATCAAGGACAAGTCCATTATTGGGTATTCCATTTATATCAAAAAGGATTCCTTTATGTGCTCGTATTCTGCCCTGGGTAGGTTCCAGCAAACAAACACCACCACCAACCAAAGGGGATTGTTCCAAAACATTAATGAAAATTTTTCCGATTTCCGCCTAATCGAATTGGACGAAAACATTTTTCAAAATGTAGAGTATGCCGAAATATACTCCAAAAAGATCATTTTAATCTTTGCCGAAAATTCTTTACATTCACCAAAATTGCCCAAAGTGAAATATAACAATACATCAATTAGTATCAAGAAAATGAGACAGATTGAAAAAGATATTGGAGAAGAAAAGTTAGAAAAACAAAAAGACGTGGATCCAATTGGAAATAAAAAAGGATTGGGTATATGGATGAGGAGAGGAAGGGGCAGGGGCAGGGGATTGAGAAGAGGAATGGGCAATAATAATAATGAAAATATACCAAAACTATTATTACGAAAAAATTCATTTTTTAAAAAACAATTAATAAATAATAATAATAATTCAGTTAAAAATGATAAAATTCAAAAGACCACACAAATTGGTTCAAAGACAGGGAATAATTGTATAGACAAAGAGGAAAAGGGAAATCATGAGAATATTCATTATACAAATAATGACGTTACCATTAGTAACAATAATAATGATAGTAGTGGCAGTAATGGGAGCAACAACAACAACAACAATAATAATAATGATAAAAACAACAACAATAATAACAACAATAATAATAATAATAAAGAGAACCATAATATGAAAAATAATAATGATAATAAAAATTTGGAAGAAAATATTTTAAAAAGTGGTGAAATCTGTAAAATAGAAATATATTTAAACAAAGAATGGACCCTTTGCTATTTTTTAACAAAAGGAAACAGATGTTATTATTTTTTAGATCTAGAAACGATTCAAACAGATTATGAATGCATTTCGTTATTACATGCAAAAATTGAAAAGGGAAACACCTTTGAAGGAAAAAATAATGTTATTATTTTAAATTTATTTACTGGGATTAAATATTATCTGAATTTTTTAAATCAGAAAGATTATTTAAATTGTAAACAAAAAATTGAAAGGCGGTTGATTAATTTAGTAGACAACACTTTAAAGGCCTCTATAGTTAAAAATGTAAGAATGAACAAATTTAAATTCATGGCGATAACAAAAATGAAACGCCAAATGCAATCAAAAACCTTTGCAAATTGGCTGAACCACCACACTTCAACAAATAGAAAATATTTGGAAGTTAAGAAAAAGGTAATATCAATTGATAAAGATTTAAATGACGGGCTAATTTTATTATTAGTCCTAGAAAAAATTACCAACCAAGAATTACAATATAATCTGTTTCCTAACAAGTTGCTGCATAAGGTAAACAATTTGCAAATGTTTTTTAAAGTTTTAAAATCCCTTAACCTCGATCTAGGCGAAATTGACGAAGAATCTGTGCTAGATGGGAATTTAAATTTTATTCTGAGCTTGGTTTGGCGATTGGTTTATAAAATTGAAAACATTAATTCCTCGAGAGATATTTTATTATTTTGGTTACGAGAAAAAATCAATAATGTGTCTGACAGAGAATTAGAGAACTTTTCAGACTTCAAAGATGGCGATTTATTCCATTATTTGCTATTTGCGATCAAGCCCGAAATTTATCCCAATTTTGATGAAATTTTACAGAAAAGTCAAGAAGAAAAATTGTATTTAGCTTTTCATTATTCTTTGAAATATTTTAAAATCCCCAAAATTTTGGATCATAATGATTTTGAAAAAGAGTATATCGATGAAAGATCACTAATGACTTATTTATTTTTTTTTCAAAAAATAAAAAATTAAGAGATGAATTAGAGTATTAAATATATTTAAATGATTGCCGAATATTTTAATTCAATCTTTCCCCATGTATGTACACCGATCCGAAATATTATTGTTTGTAAGTGTCCCGTGATAGATTCCAAATTTGTACAACAACCAATTCCAATTTGGGAACATAAGGGATATACGGGCTTTAAATTTTGAAGCAATGATGTAATAACATTTTCTATTCTTATTTTGTAATGGGTGCCTCGAAACAAAAACAATTTTTTTTTAGAGTTATTTTCAAAAAAAAAAATTTTTTGTGGAAAATTTTGAGAGAAAAATTGTGGCAAATTGAATATTTTGGTCAAGTTATATTGATTCATTCATTTAGTTAGTTATCTATTGAGGGAAAGGGGCAATTGAAGAAAATTTATTACAAGAAAAAAAAATGAGAAGAACAATAATAATTAAAATGTTTATATAAAAAAACAATAATATCATTTGTGTTGACAAATAAAACAGAAAACCACAAGAAAACTGCTGTGTTTTTTTTTTTTTTATATTTTTTGAATTTAAAAAAAAAATATTGGCACTTGGCAACACATCTAAGAAACTCACGGGCGTGGCACGAACCAAAATTTTGGTCAAGTTTATTTATTTATTGATTTATTTATTTATTGGTGGCTGCAAGGAGTGTAAAAAAAAATATCAAAATAAAAAAAAGGAGAGAAAGAAAAATAATAAAAATATTTTAATAAAAAAATAATTATATATTTTGTATGAAAATTTTTGGTCAAGCCTAAAACTGTATTATTTTATCCTATTTTTTCATATTTTTTTAATTAAAATCTTGATTTATCATATTTTTTTTTATCAAAATTTCAAAAATCCTACTTAAAAATAAACTGTTATCAAGTCTATAAAAAAGATTTTTTTTCAATCTTATTTTTTAAATTTTATACTCGAAATTTTTAATTTTTTAAAAATAAGTTTTTTTTTTGTTTTTTTTTGAAGGGGGGAAATCAATTTCCTCTTACAATCGTTAGGTTTTTTTTTTTACTTTTGAAATGTAAATAAAATTTATTTGATTTTCTTTACATTAACAAAATTGTAAAAAAAAACTAGGCACTCTACGTCATTTGTTAGTACTCTACGCCATCCCACCGCACTTGAAAGCACTTCCCTAATTTGTAATTTTTGTAGAAATTTCAATAAAGAATCATAATTTTGTTTATCATTAACCAATGATAGGATAAATAATGGGGTTTTATTTTGAATAATAACAAAGATATTATTCTTATGATTTTTGTTTTTTTGGATTAATTCTTTAATCTAGATTTTTTGATTTTTTTCATAGAACAGGCAATTCCATAAATTATGATCAATATCTCCATCTATTTATCAGTTTTTTTTTTTTTTTTTTTGCATAAATTGAAAGATTTTGTTTTCATTTTATTCTTATCACAAAAATCATAATATCTATTTTATTAATTTGTGAAGTTTTGCGTTTCTAAAATAGAAGTTGAACCTTTCCATTTTAGATATTTTTTTCATTATATTTTATTTAATTTTAGAAATAATCAGAAAAATTATGTAATTTTTTGTTTATTTCTTAGATTTAAAAAAAGCGCCATTCGGTTTTCTTGAGTTTTCTGTTTATTTATGAAGTGTTCTAGGTTTTTTTACTTTTTGAAATAAAACAAAAAATCACAATAAAACCGTTTATAGGATTTTTTTATTTCTAAAATACAAAAAAAAAAACAGAAACTCCATGACACTTTACAGCCCTTAACAACACGAAGGTTGTGTTATTTTATTGTTATATCTAATATTTTTTGAAATATTATTGACTTTTCCATCCAGAGCTGTTTATTATAAAGTTTTTTTGTAGTTTGGTTTAGATTTAGTTATTAATTTTAAGGTGCCTATTTCTATTAATATTTTCATTTTTTTATTTTTTGTAAACTTTAAATTTTGCGATTTAAGTTCAAATCAATATTTTTTACTTTATTTTAGAGTTTATATAATCTTTTCTATATCGAAATTCCGGCTTTGTCAATTTTTGCTTCAGTTTTATTGATTATCTTCAGATGATGTGGATTGATTTTTAAACATCTTGTTACTTTTTAATTTATCAAAACATCAATGAAGTTGATAGATTTTTGAGTTAGATTAAATATAACAAATCCATAAAATAGTTGGATAATGTATATTGGTTTAAAAATTTTTCTTTTTACTCTATTAATTATTTTTTGTTGACTAAAAATCATCTTTTTTTTTTTTTTTTTTGAAACTATTTTTAAAGTTTTTTTAAAGATTTTTTTCCTTTTTAAGCCAAATTCCAAAATATTTTATTTCTCATAATTGGTTTTATTTTAAGTTTTTTTCACTTTTTGGGTTATTTCAACGTATTACTCATAATGAATAATTTCAACAAAAAGTTAGACTAGAAGAGGAATTAAAGAAAAAATCATTATTAAGTTTTTCTTGAAATAATATTTTTTTTTTTTTTTACTTTTAATTCAAATGAAGGGGGTATAATAAATGAAAATTGAAATATTTTTTTACAATTACAACCAGTTCAAACAATCTCACATTTATATTTTTATTCATATTGTAAATAAATTTAATTTTATAAAATATTTGAACATTTTTTTTTTGTTTTCAGATCATTTTTCCAATTATATAATCTATTTCATTTGATTAAATGGTTTTTTTTAGCAGTTGGAATTGTTTTTAGAGTTTATTAATTTTAAATAGAAAAATTAAATAAATTATTTGAAAATATATAATCATTTGATCAATAAATAATTGTTGAAAAAAATTTAAACACTTTTAGTAATATATTTTTATGTTTTTCTCTGTCCAAAAATATTAGAAACAAAATCGAGTTGTTTGGTTGATTGTAATTTATTTTTTATTTTTTTTTTTTTGTAGCTAATATAAATTCTTTATAATTATTTACATTTTAATTTGTAAGTAATTATTTATTTATGATATTTAAGAGTATTTTAGTTGATAAAAAATTGATGAATTACGATTTATGAATGGTTAATAATTTAGTATTTTAGAAAGAATTGATTTAATAATATTTTTTTTTCAAAAATTTAATTTGGATGTTTAATAAATGATAAATTAGGGTAGATATTTTAAAAAATGGTTTCTTAATTTATCCTCCAATGTTTTTAGGCGGAAAAAATCATTTTTTTGGTGTTCTTTAAAGAGAAATAAAAAAAAACAATTTTATTTTTAAAATAATAATAATAAATTTATTTATCAACTTCAAAGAGGGGGGGGGGGGTATAAAAATTTTCATTCCATTAAAAATCAAAGTTTTTAAATAATTATTCCATTCAAATAATAAGCTGTTTTCATAATATTTAATGAAAAAAGTAATCTCGGTAAGTCTGTGAATTCAAAAAAAAACTATTTTCCGATCTCAAAAAGTTATTTTTAAAGAGATTTTAAAAAATAGTATTTATATGATTTTAAAAACTTTTCGCTTTTTCCATATTTTCCTTTTTTAAATTTTTCTACATTTTTTTCCTATTTTTGTTTTTTAGAAGTGTATGGGTAATAAAAAAGATATTACAAAACTTTATAAGAATTAATTAAAATTGTTGTAGTTGGGTTGTCAAATAATTATATAATCCTTGTATTAAATATTAAATAAATTGAACTGAAATTAATCTATTGAAGTGGGTCAAAAATAAAAATATACACACTAGGTACTTTTGAGACATAATGATCATCAAATCAGTATCTTGTAATAAAATTTTCTGAAAACAATATAAATTTCAAAATCAAAAAAAAAAAAAAAAAGAAAAAAAAGAATATATGTCCCTACGACCCAAAAAACACTAAAAATGGAAAACTGATCAAATACTTTCGATTAAAACAATGAAAAAAACTAAATGAAAAAATAAATATAAATAAAGTTTTAATTTAACTTTTTCTTGAAAACATTTTTTGCCAAAATCATTGAATTTAAACTTGAAATTATATATATTTTTAGATTCGCTTTCTTGTTATAACTCACTTACTAAAACAAATTCTAAATTATGGGAATTTTCTTTTCACAAAAGGGACTAATTTGGTCCTCAAATGTTTTTTTTAGTTTTAAATGGTAAATTAAAAAAAAGTTCAACTAAAAAGATAAACTCTCTGAAAACCCATTCTAATTTAATCTATTAACTTATTCTTTGATTTCAAGCTTTTCTCAATCCCAATTTTTCATAAAAAAATAAAAAAGTGCACAGTAATTTCAAAAAATATTTTCGATAATCAAAAGTTGAGAGTGTTTTTATTCTAAAAAAATTTATCCCAGTGGTTAATTGAATTAAGTTATTAACTTAGATTTCGAAAAAATATTAATCAGAAAAAAATAGTGCTTAATTTTATTAAGGACATATAAAATAAAAAAAAATAAATCTAAAAATTTTAAAGCAATTGCAAAAGAAAGGGTTTTATTAAAAAGAGTAAAAAGTTACAAAATACTTTTTAAAAAACATATTTTTGACTCAAAAAATAAATTATTTGAGTATTTTTTTTACACAAAAATTAAATATATAGAATCTTCAACGGGAAAATTGAAAAAAAAATACAAAGTTAATCTTTTGGATCACAGATTCCTTCGTTTGAAATTGCAAACATTGCTTCTGATTCTGGTAAGCAAGGAGAATCATATATTTTACAAATTCTAGTCTCCCCTCTTCCTTTTCTTAAAAACAATCGAGTAGTTGAAGCGTGTGCCATCTATTATTTGAAATTTATATATAAAAAAAAATTAAAAATATAAAAAATAAACAGAATATTTAAAAAGAAAGGTTTTTTTTAGGAAAATGTTTTTTGTTGGTGATCGAAAATCGACAAAAAAATCATTAGAAAAGTGTTTAAAAAATTATGAAAACACTTACAATATTCCCGCCAATTGGCTTTTTAGGATCTGAAACAAATAAACAAGCACCGTCTACTTGGGCTACGACTTGGTTTGTGTAAACGACTGCTACACCATATTCGTCTGCAAGTCTTTGAACATTTTTTAGGAATTGACCAAGCGCAATTTGTCGAACACTAAGCTCCCCTCTTCCAGAATAATCTGTTCTGTAAAGTGCTGTGCAGGAATCAATAATCAAAAGTGCATATCTGGATTCTGACATTAAAGCGGAAGAGTGGATTAATAATTCGCTTTGGTGTTCTGTGTTATAAGCACGAGCTGTTGAAACATTTTCAAGAACATCATTTGGATCTAATCCATAGCGCTCTGCAATTGGGATCAATCGTTCAGGTCTAAAGGTCCCCTCTGTGTCAATGTATAACACTTTACCTGCTCCGCCTCCTTGTTCGATTGGTAATTGACAAGTTACACACAGGGTATGACAAAGTTGTGTTTTTCCTGTCCTAAATTCCCCAAAGATTTCCGTTGTTGATCCTGTCTCGATTCCTCCACCTAACAATTTGTCTAATTCCTTCGATCCTGTTGTAAGCCTTAAGATGTCTTGTCTTTGCTTCTTAATTTCAGTTGCAGTTGTAAATCCTATTGAATAATAAAAAGGTAAAGTAGATTGAAATTATTTGGTTATTGTTTGTTTGTTTGAAAATATGAATAAATCTCTTTTGTTTTTTAGAAAAAAAAAATAAAAAAAATTTCAAACCCATTGGTATAATTGTTCTTGCTGCTTGAAGAATTTTTTCAGCTTTCCCTTCAGAAATACCTCTAACGGAAACCAACTGTTTCTTCGAAGCAAACGCAACACCTTCAACCGAATGGTAACCTGCAGTTTGTAGTTTTTTAATATCAGTCATCGAGATCCCTTTTGTTGTTAATTCAGTGACGGCAACTGGCCCACTTTTAACTTTTTCAACAAGTTTTGTTGATTCCTTTTCTTTCTTTTTAGAGGTTTTTTTTGATTTAGATTTGCTCATCGTAGAATAGTTTTATTTATTTATTAAAGTTTTTTATAGAGAAAGAAAAAAACGGATTTAAAGAATTTTTACAAAGATAAAAAATGAAAATCTGAGTTAATAAATTTGTTCAAATACAATTTTTTTCATGGTGACTCAATTCTTAGTATTTTGTTCTCCAATTCGTTTATCGAAATTTCTAACTTCTCAAGAACGAAAACAAAAAGCTATTTTTTGCAATATTAGTTATTTATTTGTTTAATACTTCAAAATTTCCCAAAAAAGGACTTTTAAGTTCTTAAAAGAACAAACGAAAGTAGAAAAAAAGTTACACTATAAAAGAAACAATAATTTGATCATTTTTTTTCAACATATTAATTCTTTTTATTGTTTAATTAACTTTCGACTGTTTTCATCTTCAAACTGTGTGAAAAACTTGAATTAAAAAGATTTAAAAATGGGAAAAAGAAACAAGAGAGACTTTGAAAGGATTTTTTCAGACTTTTGGTTGTTACCGAAAGTGACTATTAAAACTTGTAAAAATTATTAGTTAAAATTCTTAAGGTGCAAGTCATACACGTTGTGATTTTGCTCGATACTTAGGACTTTACTTGTAACCCAAAAAATGGGACTTATGAGATTGCCCTTCTTTTGATTGACAAAATTCAAATAACAAATAAAAAATTATAAGAGAATCTTATTGTCAAAAACTTGAATCTATAAAAAAATTTGAAAAAGTATTCTCAATTAAAAAATTCTTTAAGGATCTAGCCATACATCATGGATTTGCTCCATACTCAAGGAGTTTACTTGTGAGCCAAAAAATGGTACTTATGGGATTGCCCTTCTTTTGATTGACAAAATTAAAATAACAAATAAAAAATTTTAAGAGGATCATATTTTCAAAAAATTTAATTCAAAAAAAAAGTTGAAAAAACATTATCAATTACAAAAAATCAAAAATTTGAAAAAAAAATTAATCTTTGTCTTATTGTAAATGTTCAAAGAGTTAAATGTCTTCAATTTAAAACGGATTGTTATCTTTTATCTCACATTTCAATTTAATTTGATTTGATTTAATTTGTAGTAATTTTGTAAAACTCGATATTTGACAAAGTAAGTATTTTGTAACATTCTTGAGATTAAAAATAACTTATTTGAAGAGTTAAAAATGAAAAAAAAATCTACGAGATCTCAAAAAGTGCTAGAGAGAGATATTTCAAAACTATACATATTTGTTTTCAAAATGACAAATCACAACCTTCAAGTTTGAAATTTAGTATCATCCTTATGTACTTTTTTCTAAAAATGTCCACTTTTTTGATTATTGTTTTTTGGAGATGGATCAGTCTTCATATATTGGTTAGTTTTTGATTATTATTAGGCACCCATTAAAATTATAATTTTTTTTTTTTTCTATTCCAGAAAATTATACATCAGCTGTAATTGCTTGACCCTTCAAAAAAAAAATTCAGGTTTTTTTTATCTTCTTGTTTTAAGGCAACACCCAATCCACTATTCAGTGGTATACATATGTTAAAATCAATTTTGAAAGTAAAATTCTGGCTATTTTCTGTTAAATTTAAATTTGGAATGAAATTTGTTGAAAATTTTTCATATATATTCTCATTTTGTGTGAATTTTTTTGTTTTTTTGATCTAAACTATATTCCAAAAATTTGGACACAGTTTAAATAGTTGAAATAGCATCAGTACAACACTTTAAATTCAATTTGGAAAGAATTTTGATTTTACAAACTATTTGTATTTTGCCTTTTTTGTTTTGTTTTCCTTCCTTTTCTGTAGTTACTTAGTCTGTTGGGTTAGATCAGGAAATTTTTTTTCAATGGTTGATAGAAGGTTGGTCTTGAGTTTGTTAAATTAGAAAAACAACATAAAATTGGTAGATGGTATCTTAACATTTGATCGATCAACAATTGTTGGTGAAATTTCAACTAATTTACCAATACATTTTTTGTTGAGCTCGTTTCATTATTTTGGACGCACCTGTTTTTATTTTTGAGTTTTTTATTTTTTTCATTTGTTGAGATTAAAGTGATTACTTGTTGAAACATTTATACTGAGGTAACTTAAATGTGGTTTTATATTAGGTTTGGAAAAATATAATAAATTGGGTTTTTTTTTGCCTATTTTTGATTTTGGGTGTGTCCAAATTTTTGGAATGGGGTTTGAATTTTTTTCTTATTCAAAATAGACTCTATTTTTTGATATAAATTTCTAATTTGATCCTTTATTTAAAAGAATGTCCTTTTTATAATATAAATTGTAGATATTAGTACCATATTAAGTTTTCATTTATTACTACATTCTTTGATCCATTAATGTATAGTTCTTCTATAACAAAAAAAAAAACAGTTTTTTCATTTGAAATCCAGATTAAACTTTTCTTAATGGGTTATTTTGCCAAAATTATAAATTCTTTTCTTCTTTTAGTGAAATATCAAATTTTATTTTAGAAGTGTATCATAATTTCATTGTTTAACTCCTCCATTTGACCACAAAAAAGTCTTCTTTTTGTCAACTAAATGAGTTCTGGTATTTTAAGGGTTAATTTAACCGATCATTAATTTACTGGTTTTTGTATTATAAATGGCGAAAAATTTTCACTTCATTTTCAATTTCAATTTCAATTTTACTTTTTCAAACCGAACAACAAACTACAAACATACTTATTTTGAACTCCGTCTATCTAAGAAAAATACCAAAAAGAAGTGAAATTTTTTTACATATTAAGAATCTCAAAACGAGTAATTTTCGCTTATCTCACTGTTTTTAAGTGAAACAATCTCGAAAGGCTAAATTCAAATTGTTCTCACTCTATTTATTTTTTTAGTTCTAGTTTTGTGGCAGATTTAATTGGTGAACTAGTAATCTTCCGAGAAACTAATATGAAAAATAAACAAATTTTTTTGAGATTAAAAGTTTTTCCTCTTTGATCAGAAATAAAAGTAAAAAAAAAAGACTAAAAATTACAAAATAATTTTTTCATTTGAACCACATTTTTACACTGCACACTAATTTTTTAATCACTAACCAGTTATAAGATTGAATCGGAAAATGACCTATAATTTTTGTTCTAATTTTTGAAAAACCTAAGAACCCTCTTTCAGAGAATTACAGTTTAGAACCCATATCTGAAAGAGACTTTTTTATACCCACTTTGTAATTTAAACTAAAAAAATCAAATAAGGTAATTGACACAAAAACACAAAAAAATACTTCAAAATCAGTACTTTTAATTGTCAAATAAAAAGATCAAAATTTTCATCCAGCTTTCCATAAAAATCACATCCCAAGCAATAAAATAAAATCACCAAAGTGCCCAATTTTAAAAGAGGAAATTAATAATTTTAACTTGTTTTATGAATAAAAATTCAAAATGGTTATATGATTTATAAATTACAATTATGGAAAGCTGAAGGAAAATTTTGTTTCATTTGTTTTGCAACAAATAGTATTTTTATCTTTTTGTTTTCTCAAAATTTACTTTTTTTTTATTTCTTGAATAATCTTTTTCTTTTCTTGAGAACAAAAATATTTGAGAAATTATCAAAAATTTTATTCAAACTATGTACTTTTTTATTGTGATCTACCAACTTTCTTTCTTACTATTTGTTGTAAAATAAATGGAACAAAATTTTCATTCAGCTTTCCATAATTGTAATTTATAAATCATATAACCATTTTGAATTTGTAATTCTTAAAACTAGCTTAGATTATTAATTTACCTTTGAGAATTGGGGACTTTTGATGATTTATTTTAATTCTTGGACTGTGATTTTATGGAAAGCTGGATGATAATTTTTGATCTTTTTATTTTACAATTAACAGAAAGGTTTTACTCAAAATATGGGAAAAGTTTGATTTATTTTTTAGAAAAAATTAATAAGAAATTTTAATCTTTAAATTCCATCTTTTGGCTATTGAGTCGAAACGTGATATTGAACAAACTAAGCCCAGAAATTTGAAAAGTTTCCATAATATGCTCTTAGAAAAAAATGTAAGATTGCCTTCCAAAAATTACAAAGTTTTCAAGAGTGTTCAACAATTTCACCCAAAATAACATTCAGGCATTATTTTCAATCAACAGAATTTTTGGGAAAAGAAATTTATTTGTATTTTTTCTTTTTTAGAATTTTTTTTTGTGTTTAATATTGTTTTTGTTTGTCAAACATAATTGGGTTGTTAAGAACATACACTTTGAAAAAAAAACAATTTGTTGTCTAAATTATCTCTTCGCTCATTTGAAAACGTTATTAAAAATTTTTCTAGAATTATTTTCATTCAAAAATCTTTCAAAGTAACTAACTGTAAAAAACTTCTATTTGAATTGTATTCAACACAAACAATGCTCTTATTAGACTCAACTCTCGTTTTCCAACAAAAATTATCAACAGAAAAAGATCTCGAACAAAATCCTCTTTCCTTAAAAATTTATTTTTTAACCGTATTTAAAAAATTTTTTTTTTAGTGTTAAATCAAAATTCATTTGATGAATGAAATTTTTTTGTGTAAAACAAAAAAAGGTAAAGTAAACGCTGCTTGTTTGGTCTTTCTTTTTTTGTTCTTTTCTGGGTTTTATCTCCAGAGCAACAAAAACAGCTTTTTCCAAAACAATATCGAGATCGCTTCTGACAACAAAAAGATCTCACGACAAACAGAGTCCGACACCAAGATCAAAACATTAACGCAAGAAGACTTGGGCATTTATGGATTTTTTCGGCCAACTATCATTCTGAAAAACAAGGGCCAAATCAGCGATCCTCATGTCAAGTATTACTCGCATGTGTTAGAAACAGGTACGACTTTTTGGTTTTATGATGACGAAATAAAAATAAGGGTCAAAGGCCACATCGTCAGAATGAAACTACATAACGAAAGTTGCCTCTTAAAATCTGTTCAACCAGGGGCGTTAAAGGATTCAACCTCGACAGTGATCAAAGGATCGAAAAAGTTCACAAAAATCCCGAATTATGAAAAAATCATTTACACAACAACAGCACCAGGGGTAAGCCTGGAGTTTGGTGTTTCAAAGGACAACCAAAAACTCAAGAGCGCCTTTCTTTTAGACAGGGCAGGCGATTATCAAAAAATCTCAATGCGGTACGAGTCCCAAACACTGGTGCCTTATGTTTCAAAAGGTTCGGGCGAATTATTCTTTTTTGATCCTGTACAAAAGAATGCGCCTTTAAGCGAAAGTGCCCCGATTTTCTTCCAATCTTCAAGAGAAATCAAAGGCTCGTTTGCACAACACTTCCCAAACAGAGACATCATCAGCTTCAAAATCGCAAAAAACCAACACTTTTCCTTAAAAAAACCATTAGTGATAGACCCTTGGTATACAACATATTTGGGATCCTCAGAAGATGAGGAAAGTTGGAACTTTGTTTTAAATTCAGTTGGCGAATTTATTTCGGTTGGTAAGTAGTTTTTATTCCTGAACATTATTTTTATTTAATTTTCTTTTTTTTTCAACAAAATCCTTTCTTGTAAAATTTTTCCAAAAACCTCTTATTTTCTTTTTCAAGAATGAAAAATTGAGTATTTCTTATTTTTTAGAAAATCTAAAATCAAGGTTTGTGATCAAACCAAACAACTTTGTTGTTAAAGTAAGCTGTCTTTAGTGTTGTTTGAATGATAAAAGGAAAAAATTTTCACTTCCTTTTTCATTTTCTTTTTTTTTAAATTAAGTTTACAAATTACAACCCTACTTCTTCAAAATGAGTTAGAAAAGAAAAATCGGGAAATTGAAAAGGAAGTGAAAATTATTCCCATTTATAATTCAAATACCAGTCTCAAAAAAAATTGAAATTTGAATTTCTACAATTCGTGGATAACCTTTATCAACCAAATTAACCTTTACAAATTGGATTATCACTGACTAGATTTGTCACTTTTAATTTCAACAATTTTTTTATTACAAAAATGTACTTCAAGTTTGAGAATTCTTTAGGGGATTCTAGGTTCGAAATGATGAAAAAAAAAATAAAGATTTTTTTCCACAAAATTCGATAGCAAAGTCGTTTGAAAAAAGTGTGTCAAACAATTTTTTTGGTAAAGTCCTAAAAATAGTATTATTTATGTTTGTCATCTATTTTATAGATAATTTGGCTTGAATACCTAAAATCTCAAAATACTTTTAAAAGGAAAATCCGTGAAAAATAAATAAAATAATAAAAGAGAATAATACTTATGTGTTACTATCAAACATAAACGATAAATACATCTGAAAATCAATGACTAAGTTTATCAAAAACTGATTTTATCTAAGCAAAATATACTTTGATTCAATAACTGCAACAAAAATAAATAAATAAATACATTTTCATGATAATTTTTGAAATTTTTTTGATCACACCTTTTTAGGGATGTATGTTCGAAATGAATTCTTCAGAAATAATACAAATACCAACCTTTGGTATTGGCTA
Organism: Anaeramoeba flamelloides; assembly: GCA_027625915.1. Classification (NCBI taxonomy): domain Eukaryota; family Anaeramoebidae; genus Anaeramoeba; species Anaeramoeba flamelloides. The sequence continues at coordinate 2,193,764 of JANTQA010000026.1, forward strand.
ATGTTCAGACGATCTTTTATCAACAGAAATTAAAATAATATATTTATAACAAAAAATGGTGTTTATTGGCGTTTTTTTGGTTCTACTTTAAAATATCACTTATACAGTTACTTAGAAATACATCTAAGAAGGTATTTATTTAATTAGTTTTTCATTCAAGTATAGTTATTTTTCAAAAGCACTAATGACTCAGTAAAAATGTAATAGTTTCCCAGATATCAATACCACCCTTAATTACTACTTTGTGATAAGGATATTTAGAACAAAAAATAAAAAGCAAAAAAAAAAAACACCATTTTTTGATAAAAATAATTAATTTTAATTTCTCTTGATAAAAGATCCTCTGAACCTTAACCAACACCAGAAATAAAAGGAGACATTTGTAATGAATATCCAAAGAACCCATTTTGAACTCACACCCTTAAAATGATTATTTTATAATTTTAGAATTCAAATAAATTAAAAAATTTATAAATTGATAAATTGTTTGTTTCAAATTTGTATCCTTCCAGTTAACATCTTTCAATTTTTCAAGTTTGTAAAATCTTAGATATGTAAAAAGGATTTTTCAACTTTGACGGAAAAGAAAAAGGAGATCAAGAATGAAGCCAAGAAATTAGATTGTTTCAGATTCATTTTAAGAGGATTCAAGACAAAGTTGTTATAAAATTTGAAAAAAAAATATTCACAAACTGCTACCATAGCCTACAAATATTGTAAAAAAATACAAATGAAATTTAGAGCTATTGAATTTTCAAACAGTTTTTCCACCACCATATATTTGAAGAAAAAAATTAAATCCCCTTTTCTTAAATACAATATTTCTAAAGAAAATAAGTTCTGTTTATATAAAAAAAAAAAAAAATAAAAAAATATACTGATTATTTGAAATTAAATAATTAAGAAAAAAATATTATTTCAAAGTATTCTCATTTTCACCACTAAATGAGATTATTCTGGCCATCATTTTTTTTTAGAGGCCGAATTAAGAAAATTGAAAACACATGGCAGAGTATAGTGAATACATTAAAATCCCAAGTGCATTATATCAATGTGGGAGTTTACTTAAAACCGAAACCTGGGTCTTATTAAAAATACATAGAAATTCAGAACAATTTGACAATTTTTTTCCACTTCATTTATAAAACCCATTTAAATTATTTATTGATATTCTTAATAAAGCTGCATTCTATTGTTATATGTACAATGTCTTTGTTGAGAAATTGAATTTTTTTTTTAAAAAACTTAAAAAATTGTTTCTAAAAAAAAAAAAAAGATCCTTTCATGGTTTGCCCTTAATTTGAAATTATGAGATAGTAACCAATATATACCAATGGCATTTATATTTGATTTGGATCTGCAACGAAGATTAGTTGAAAAATCGCAATAAAATGAATATTTTTAATCTAAACCACTTAATTTCCAATATTTTAATTACAATTTTTAATCTTATTGGTTAAAAAGTTTAAATTTTTTTTTTTTTTTTTATCATAAATTAAAAGAGCTAATTCAACAAAATTATCCCCTATTTGCCGTTAGGTTTTTTTTAATTTGAGAAATAAAAAGAAATTTTCATAAATTTTTGGTTTATATCTCAATTTAAAAAAAACCGCCGTTAGCTTTTCCAGAATTCAAAGTAATTTAGTAAAATTTTTGATTTTACTCAATTCTTTTGAATTCTGGAAAAGCTAAGCACTCCACGGCACTTTACGTGAGGTTTTTTAGAATTCAAAAGAATGGAGAAAAGTCAAAGATTCTACTCAATTCTTTTAAACTCTGGAAAAGTGCCGTTAGGTTTTTTTTACTTTTTGAAATGTAAAGAAAATTTATTTAATTTTCTTTACATTTCAAAAATTCAAAAAAACCAAAGTACTCTACGAAACTTGACAGAACTTCCTTAAACACTAAACCCATTTAGAGACTTTTATTCACGATACAATGAAAGCAAGATTATAGTTCATATGATAGCTTTTCTTTAAAAATAGAAAAGAAAAAATATTTATTTTTGAACAAATACAAAAAAAGAGAAAGAAAATGCAAGAAAGAAAAGCAACAAAATAAAAAAAAATAATATAAAAATCAACTAAAAACTTAATTTTAAAAGTTCTATTTTGCACACCAAGAATTGAATGATTTATTTGTAGTTTTCTTTGATGTCAAAAATTTATGGATCGACACCATAATTTGTTTTAATAAAGAATTCTAAATATTTGAGCAACTACTAGATCAAAATAAATCTTTTACTTTGTTAATGTTTGAATTTAGAACTTTGGAGATATGTTACCTACAAAATACTAAGTTTTGAAGAATAAGGATTGGTATTCCCAATTTTTCTTTTTCTTGTTTTGCTTCTTTTTTTTTTTTTTATTTATTTATATTGAAGGTTTTCCAAATTTTGTTTTCGCAAAATTCCAAGTACAAGATACCGACCGGAAAGATTGTACGGAAATTTCGATTCAATTCACTTCAGTTGGTTTCAAATCACATCCGCTCGCTTCAGTTAAGCCCATTTGTTTTGTCTAGTTCAAGATCAAATCAGAGCAAGTTTGTTAAGATTTAATCATGAACAGTTTACCAATTCTTATAATGATTTTTTATTCCTTTTACCCCCTTCAAACACCCCAAAAACAAAAATAAAAAGAAGGAACCTAAGGAACCTAAGGAACCTAAGGAACCTAAGGAACCTAAGGAACCAAGGAACCTAAGGAACCTAAGGAACCAAGGAACCTAAGGAACAGAAGGAACACAAACCACAAAATAATGAAATTTGAAAAAAGTAAAAAGTCTCAAAAATAAAAATTTAAATTTCAAAAAAATATTTTATTTTGTTTTCATTCAAGCTCAAACTATTCCAAAAATTAAAAATATAGTTATATTTATCAATTTCAATTCATCTTTTAAGGCTTTTAGGTTGGTTTGAATTTGTATATCCAGATTTTTTTTCAAAAAGAATTGAAAAATCTGAAATTACAAGTTTTTTTTTTTTCTCACAAATTCTTCCACCTTTTTTTTGATCAAAATAAGAGAAAATGAAAAGAGTAATCCATCCATAATTTTAATATTTGGTAATTTAAATTATTTTTATTTTGACAAAAAAAATAAAAACTCAAAAAAATAAAAAATCAAAAAATAACAAATAGGAGTTACTCTAGGATATGATTTCCCAATTACTGATAGAAGTTATCAAAATGAATTCAAGGGTGAAGATTATAATTGTTTTCTTTTTAAAATGACAACTGGCATGGGCTTAAAGTGGAGTACGTTTATATCATCAGATGAAGAAGATCAATGTAAAGGAATAACTTTGGATGATGTGGAAAATATAGTTATTACTGGTTGGACATATGGAATTGATGGGGATGATGCATGGCCTACCACCCCAGGTAAATTTAGAGTTTTTTTTCCTATTATTATTATTATTATTTTAAGGGTTTGATATATTTTATTTGTAGTTACTTATAAATATACCTGTAGATAAAAACACCTATCTCATATATATATATATATATATATATATAATGCGGCTATTTCAAAAAAAGTATGTGGTATTTTTTTCAATATTTGAAATAAATTTCTCTTTGGAAGTATTTCTATTCGTAAATTGGCAATATAAAATTAAGATGAATATTACTACTAATTAAATCAGCACCTATTATTTGTAATAATTAATAATATGTTCATTAAAATGTTGCGAAAAAATTTTCACCATTTTTTTAGAGAAAACAATGCACAACCAATTTCAATAAAAAAATTTCAATATGATAAGAATACAAACGATTTTTTAAATAATCAAATGCTGTTATAACTTTCCCCTTCGATGAGAAATTCTATCAAGATTAAACCTCTTTGGAAAACGTTTTTTACAATGATCAAAAAGAAAAAAATAACAACCAATTTTCACACCTAAAAAATATCAAGTTAAATTAAGATCAGTAACTTTGATATATTTTAATTAAATGTAATGCCTTACAAATAAACAAATTGACCTATTCTAAACAATAAATTATCGATTAATAATAATTTTGGAGAGTGGAATGGTAGTTTTAGAATTAAGTTTAATAAAGATATTATAAAATAAATTTATCATGCTTTTTTGGAAATAGCCACAATATATATATATATATATATGAATTCTTTTGGTGATTTTAATAGGAGTTTTCACATCAAGAATAATTCCATTTAGCTTATTTTTCTTCTTTTTTTCTTTTTTTTTTTTTTTTTATAATATAGTATAAATATTCCTATTAAACCAAAATTATAAATTAAAAATTTTATAAAACTTTTAAATATACATCCAAAAATAAATATTTTATTATTTACTTTTTCTTTTATTTAAATAGACACCTGTTTCCCAACAACACAATATTGCGACAGAAGTGGTTTTGTTACAAAAATGAATTCAGTGGGTACAGATATTATATGGAGCACGTTTACACCATCATCTTTAAATGATACTAATGGGTTTAGAGGTAATTTCATTTACATTTATTCTCTTCTCAGATATTTATACAAACAAATATATATATATATATATATATACATATATTATTTGTTTTAAAATTCAAATAGTTTTAAATTTTTATTGATTTATAAAAACAAAAAATCAGATCTTCCTTCATACTCTTTCAAATCTTTCAAATTTGATAAAAAAATTAAATCTGAAAAATTTTTAAATGATAATAAAAAAGAATTAATTATTTTTCAGAATAGCTTATTTAAATAGTAATTAAGGAATAACATCTGTTGCTTTGTACAAGAATGGTATATTTTTTTAAAAAAATATTATTACTAATCTTGTTTGTATATGTTAAACATATTAAAGAATGTATTAAAGTGGATCAATTTAAAAAAAAAATAATAACAAAGAATTTACTAATTCTGAAAAGTAAATTCAAATTTCATTAACCAATTCTTAAATAATCAAGAAATTAAATAATAAAATTTAGATAAATACATAAACAGTAATTTAATTGTGTTTTTAAAACTCCAAACTTGGGATGATAAATAAAAAGTGTTTCAATTATACTTGATGTAAATTTTGATTTGAAAAATTACTTAAAAATATTCTGAAATATCAGAATGGGTTAAGAATCCTGATTGATCAAAATGATCTTCGAATGTTTTTGTAAATAACTATTAAATAAATTTATTATTTTGAAGTTTCTAAAGCTGTTTTAAATAAAGAACAATTAAGATTTTCTTTTATCATTAAAAATTGTCAAATTTGATAACCAATAAATAATAAATCAACTTTTTAAAATTCCTAAATCATAATTTAGGAATTCGGGCAAATAAGAGGAATTAAAAACTCCTCCGTTAAATAATAAAAAAAAAAAAAAAAATAAATCAACTTTTTAAAAGCTTAAAGAATAATCAACACAACTTTGTTTCTTGAAAAATCAAATTAATTTTTAAATTGAAGTCAAATATTTTTTAAATATTTATAATCGGCAATATAATAATATTTTGCTTTTATTTAAATGTTAAAGTATGCATTTCATATTAAAGAATATCCACTATCAAAAGAAAAGAAAAAGAAGAAAATTTGAAAACATTCACTTAAAAAATGAAATCAAATTATTTTCATTTTTTTTTTTTTTAATATTGGGTTTATCGCTCTGTTAACTTTTTAACTTCAGATAATCTCAACTTGATACCTTCAATTAAATATTTTTTTCTTTGGAGTTTTATACATTATCGATTTACAAAAATCTTTAACTCTCTATATATTTAATTTTATGTCAACTTCTTTTTAAAAATCCAGATAAATGATTACCGACGGGGGTTTAAATATTGTAATATAGAAGGCTAATCAAGAATTGACAAATCATTGTCTCTAAAAAAAGTTATCAGAGAATTTTGATTTGTGTATGTAGGGATACTTTATTGTTGAAGAAAAAAATATTTATTATTATTTCCATCAAGAAATTGAGGGGAATTTTAGTTTTATATAGTTTCTTGATATTTTCTAGCCTTAAAAAAGCCTTATATAAAGTATTAATTGATTTTTATCATGATAACATATTGTTCTCCCTAAAACATATACTTTATTATGTAAAGACATCCCTAATAAGTACAATATTTGTAATATTTTCTTTTACTTGTTATTCTACACACATGACCTTTTTTCTTGAATCTTTCTTGATCCGAGATGACTTCATCCTGTAGAAAATTACTTGTCTCCACTTTTTCGCTTTTCAATAACAACACAATATTTCGAAGCGTCTTCTTTCTCTGTAATACTTTCTTTCCAAATATATATATATATATATATATTATATGTGGGGGTATTCATATCAAACCACTTTAATATTAAAATTTTACTTTGATACAAAGCACTTACAAATTTGTTTTGAGATTTCATAACTATCTCAAAAAGGATCTTTATATAAAAAGGAAATTTTTAAACTTCTTTTAAGAACACTTCTTATTTAATTTCTTCCTGGGTATCTATGATTTTTTAATGTATTATCTGAATTGCATTGTTTTAGTACTTTTAGGAAATAGTTTGCAGTTTATAGGGAATTTCAAGAGTTAAATCTTGTTATGTAAAGACCTTAGTTATTAAACCCAATAATTCTTCCTTTGTAACGTTTTTGTTATTTAAAAAACATAAAATTAATTCTATTCATTTGAATTATTACAAGTAAAAAAACTGAAAATGTTAATATATATCAAAACCATCAGTATACATCAATTAACTAAAGCGGTATATCCTTGAATAATTCCAAAAAAATAACCAATTTACTTATTTTTCATAAATAAAAAAAAAAAAGAAAAAAATATTTCCACATTTTTTAATCTTCTGGAAATATCCAAAAAATACAATTTATTTTATTTATTTTTTTTTATTATTATTAATGAAGAGGGGTGTTTTTATTTCATCTTATTTACCTTTCTGGTTTTTTTAATTTGAGTAATAAAAAGAAAATTTTTGAAATTGTCTTTATATTTCGAAAATTAAAACAAAATTACCTTCTGTTTTACGTTAATTTTTTTTTTTTTAATTTAAGAAATAAACTGAAAATTTATTTAATTTTCGGTTTATTTCTTAAAATAAAAAAAAATGTCGTTAGCTTTTCCAGAATTTAAAAGAATTGAGTAAAGTCTTTGATTTTTCTCTATTATTTTGAATTCTGGAAAAGATAAGTACTCTTCGGCATTTTATGGTACATGACGGCACTTTCAGAAACTCTAAACCTGAATTTAGTGTTTTTTATACAAGTTATAATGTAGGCAAGATTATAACCCAGATGGATTCCTTTTCTTTAAAAAAAAAAAGAAAATATTTTATTTTTTAAACAAAGACAAGAAAAAAGAGAAAGAAAAGCACAATAAAATAAAAGAGATTAAAAAAATCACAAAAAAAAAGTAAAATCTTTATTTTTTTAAAAAGTTCTGTTTTGCACCCCCAAGTATTGAGTTTTGAATTGGTTATTGGCTGTTTCCTTTAAAGTTAATTATTTCGAAATTTTCTAGATCACTACCATATTTTTTACCTATTTGCATACTACCTTACTTGACAGAAGTTGACCCGAGTGCAAGATATTGCCACTCTACTTTCACTTGGTTAATACCCAGCACAAGACAATTACAATTTCAAAAGTTAAATTGCTACCAGTATTTCTCCTCTTCAATATTTTACCCACCAAATTAGAATCATACCTTTGATTTTTTTTCTTCTTCTCTACTTTGTAATAAAATGAAAAAAAAATTCTTTTTTTAGAAGAAATAAAGTAAACTCAAAAAAAGGAAAAGGAAAAATAATAAAAAACATTAGATATTTGCTTTCTCATTTACTTTTAATATTTAAATTCAAAATTTCCAAAATATTTTTTTTCACTTATATATAAAAATATATTTTCTATTTTTCTTATATATACATACTTACACTATCTCTATATCAATAGGGCGATCAGTTCTTTATGATACTCTCACAGATTCATTGCTTTTAGTCGGGTACCCGGGAGAAGAGGTAGGCTCATGTTCACCCACGGGCATTTGGAACTACACTGGGGAATATAATGGTTGGATGAATATTAGAAATGATGGATTAGGCTTTAATTGTAAGATATTTTTTTTTATCATTTTATTTTTTTAATACAATCTTTTATTGTAAGGGTGTATTTAGGTCTTTATTTCAGTAAAAAAAAAAAAAAAAAATTAATAAATAACAAACAAACTAAATAACACTGGAATTTAAATATTCTTATCATAATATTTGTATAATTATCAAAAACATTAAATTTATTCTTAATGAAAACATTTTTTTTTTTGATTAACATTCCACTTTTAAATAATAACATTTAATAATAAATACACAATGAAAACAAAAATCTAATCTTTATAATTAATAGGTTTTAATGGGTTAGGTGATAATTATAGATTATCAGTACCTTCAAAAGAAGATGTATTAATTTATTCTGATTCATTATATTTTACAACATTATTTGGTATTGAAGATCCATATGGAGAATCTGTCCAAACATTTGATAGAGAATGTATGCCACAATACTCTACTAGTTTGGGGATAAAGGCTGTGAATTATTATTCAATTTTCCCCATTGATAAGGAAACTTATTGGGTAGCAGGAAATACACTAAACGACACTTTCCCAACAACTTCTAATGCATTTCAAAAAGATTTTAGTAATAACGGTTCGAGTGATGGGGTTTTTTTAAAATATGAATCCCAAACTGATTTGGTATACTCCTCATTTTTAGGCTTTACTGGATTTGTTAAAATCCATCAAATAAAAGTAGATTCAAATCAAAGGGTAATTGTAGCCGGTTCTGGTTCACCTTTAGAAAGTTATGATCAATTTTATGGAAAAGATTTGGATCACCAAAAAGGGTTTATTATCGTCTTTAATTCAACTGGTAACGGGCTGGTATATTCAATAGGGTTTAATTCTCCAATTACTAATCTTGAATTATTTAAAAAAGATGAATTAGAATCGATTATCGCTTTTGGATATACTTATTCTGAAAATGTGTCAATTTCAGAGCAGGCTTATCAAAATGCCTCAAAAGGTAATCAATTTATTCTTTATTCTCCCTTTCTCTCTTTCTGAATTATATATATATATATATAAATATAATATCATATAAAAACTTTGTGTATAAAATTTCGAAAAATAAATTATTTTGTTTCAAATTTACCCTTAAAACAGTCAAGTATAATTTTCATCAAGCATTCAGATATTTGAGGTAAAATATATTTTGGTGTTTGTTGATTTTTGACTTTTAATAAAGAAAATAATTAAGCTTTAATCTTTTTGAATTTTGACAAAAAAATTTTTTTCAATATTCAAGGTCAATAATTAAAAATGTCGATTAATTTTTTATTTAGTTAATTCAAGTCGAATCATTTTCATTTTTTTTAAAAAAACAAACTCAAATTAATTGTTTTTAAAAAAAAAATTTTTCTATTAATTGTTAAAATAATTGAAGAAATCAAAATAAATTTATTTTTTGGAAAAGGACTTTAAAAACGGTTAATTAATCATTTTAAATAAAATAATTTTGAATAATAATCATTTGTTAAATGAGATATTCTTATAATTTAAAATAAAGAAATAAATACATAATAATGGTCTAGTCACTTGCAGTGAATTTTCTCTGTAACCGAGGAGTGACTTGACACCAAAAATAATATTGTGAAATTTCACTTCTTTTTGTTGAAAAAATTCAAATAACAAAAAAGAATTCACAGAATCCCAATTAAAAATAATTAGAAATAACGGGAAAAAATACCATGATCTTAAACTAAAAGTCAAAAAACAAAATTCAAATAAAAAAAATTAAAGTCTCACAAGATTCAAAAAATTCAATTTTAGAAAAAATAAATTCACTTTTTTCAATTTAAAAAACTATGGTTAACAAAAAAAAACTGTTTCTCAAATGACAAAAAAAATTTCAAAGAATTATAATAACGAAGAATCCAAATCACAAAAAATTAACAAAGAATTCTCAAATAACAAAAATTCAAATGTAGAAAAAAAAAAATTTAATCTTTTCTTGCTTCTTTTTTTATTTTTCCAAATGCTTAAATTACTTCAATTTGAAACAAATTGTTTTCAAAAGAACATAATCAATTTAATTCGATTTAATCTAATTTTTGGTTGTTTTTAGAATAAGTTTTATTTGGCAAAGTAAGGATTTTGTAACATTCTTTCGAGAAACAATTAATCATTTTGAAAATGAAAAAATGAAAAAAAAAATCTTCGAATAAAACAATCTACAAGATTTCAAAAAGATCCTAAAACTAACATATTTGCTTTCCAAATTATATATTACAACCATTTAAATAAAGAAATTGAGTGTCGTTATTTATTGCTTTTTTCCAAAAATGACCTATGATTTTTCATTGTTAATTTTTTGAAACCAATCATACGTCACATACTGATAGTTGGTTTTTACGTAGTAATTAGTAACTTTTAAAAATTACTAAAAAAACATTTTTTTTCACTGCTATGACTCGATGTTTAAGAATAAATCTATTTTTGAAATTTTTTGGTTACTTTACTATTTTTTCTTTTTTTCATTATGATTTCTTACTTTTCTTTGAAACTAAAAATCATTCCATTACCAAACAAATCAATATAAAAAAAAAAAAAATAAAAATAAATGATCTTTTAATATAAACTATTCAAAAGGAAATGACGATTTGTGGATTTTTGCAAATCATACGATTTGCCCGATGGGCTCATATCTATATGATGATATGTGTGTTCCTTGCCCAGCAGGGTCAAATAGTACTAATACGGGCGCAACTGATGTATCAACATGTGATTTATGTAATGAGGGAACATTTTCAGAATTGGGCAGCAGTATATGTATGGATTGCTTCCAAGGAACGTACAATCCCTTACCAGGCGGCAGTGGGCCATCAAGCTGTATATTATGTGAGGGTGGGAAGTATAGTGATAAGGAGGGAGCCACAAGTATAAATGTATGTGAAAACTGTAAAGAGGGTACATATTCGGATTATGGGTATAGTAAATGTCTAGATTGCCCCATGGGCACTTACAATCCTAACCAACGAGGAAACGGATCGGATAGCTGTCTCCTATGTGAGGGTGGGACGTACAGTGATAATGAGGGAGCCACAAGTATAAATGTATGCCAAAAATGCCAAGAGGGTACATATTCGGATTATGGGTATAGTAAATGTCTAGATTGCCCCATGGGCACTTATAATCCTAACCAACAAGGAAACGGATTGGATAGCTGTCAATTCTGCGATGGCGGGTTTTACAATAATATCACCGGGCAAAGTTCTTGCTTTGAATGTCTTGAGGGAGAATATACAAATTCCACGGGATCAATCAACTGCTTAAAATGTTCGCTTGGTACATATAACCCAAATAAAGGAGGCAGTACTCTTGGTGATTGCCAATTGTGCGCCAGGGGAGCGTATAGCGATGAAGAAGGATCCATTGTATGCAAGTTATGCCCACAGGGTACGTGGAATCATTTATACGCACAAACTTCACTCTCCAATTGCCAAAATTGCCCAATAGGAACCTATGGTATTAAAGAAGGGGGCATTTCAAGTACAGACGGGTGCGATTATTGCCCGCCGGGCAAATACAACGACCAGGAAGGATCTGTTGACAGTAGCTTTTGCATTGACTGTCCCGTGTCGCATTATAGCGATCACTATGGCGCCATTTCGAATGAAACATGCAAGCCTTGCCCAAAGGGGACTTGGAACGATCAACAAGGATTAGTCTCCCTTGCCGAATGCGTCGATTGCGCCCCCGGTGAATATAATGATTTACCTGCCTCAACAAAATGCCAAATCTGTGGAATCGGCACATATCCAAATATTAAGCAGACCACTTGTCTAAATTGCTCTGCTGGTACATTTGCTTCGACAGCGGGAAGCGAAGTTTGCGAAAGTTGCCCAGCTAATTCCATAAATTTAAACACAGGAGCCACCAAATGCTTTAAATGCTCTGACGAAAATATTTGCGTTGGGGGCAGTGAATGCTCCACAGGAAGGGACCCCGAATCCTATTGTGCCAAGTGCCTACCTAATTATTTTATACGAGGCAATGATTGCAAGGAGTGCCCGCCTACGTGGACAATATACATCTGGCTCGGAGTCGCCATTTTAATTGTGATACTGATCATCATATTTTTTAACAAGGTGAAAAAGGCCATTGAAAAGTTAAGAGACCAACTGATCACCATTACCATTGTATCGCTTCAGATCATTGGCGGTATCCTTGCGATGAATTTGCCCTTCCCAGATTTCTTAATGGAGACCCAAGTCGGCACGGCATCTGGGTTTTTCAATTTAGATGTTGAAATGATCACTGGCTCTCAGTGCTTTAAAACCTTTAGCTTTTATCAACGATATTTGATTTTTATGATATTGCCGCTTGCAGTGGCCGTATTATTGATCATAATTTGGTTCGTATTGAAAATGCTGGAAAGGTTTCACCATTTCACAAAAGACAAGGCACTCAAGCTTCGAAACATTACAATCTTTTATGGCACAATGGCCTTCAGATTTGTTTACATACCAATCTCAATTGTTTGCTTTGAGCCCTTTGATTACACTTACCAATCCTTATTAGACGAAAATACCCTGGATAAGGACCCGAACATCACAACAGGCGACGAGCTCTATAAGCAATATTTGCCCTGGTTTATTTTCTTTGCCTTGCTGTATGTCGTTGGGGTGCCACTGACCCTATTAATATTACTGCTGTTTGCAAAGAAAAACGGTTTTAATGAAAGATGGAAATCCAAAATTGGTTGGCTGTGGTCCCATTACAAGCCCAAAAGATTTTGGTGGGAGGTCACAGAAATGATATTTCGGCTCCTGTTCATGATCACCCCTCTGTTTTTTTCCTTAAACAAAACCATGCATTCCGTGTCGCTATTAGTGATAATCGCCATACAGACCGTGTTTATACTTGTCTTTAGACCCAGAGTCCATCACGAAAAAAGAACCCACAAAGTAATGAAAAGAAAACTCGAGCCTCCCGATAAACTCCAAATCGGTTTCTGCTTCATCATATTTGGCCTGATTTCGTTGACTCTCCCATCAGCAGGAATGCTATTGTTTACTCTCTTTTATGGCGTGGGAGTCATCTTTTTGACAATGACCTTTAAAAGCCCCTTAAGAACTTTATTCATTTGGCTGAAAATAAGCACAAAAAAAAAGAGAAACAAAAAAGCCAATCAAAACGAAGACATTGATTTGAAAACTCTTTCCTATTCCTCAAATAAAGAATCAGATTTAGACTCATCAACAACTACAGGAAGCGAAAATGAAGACATTGAAAAGGCTGATAAACAAAATTCAAATCGATGTGTCGATTTCAATTCAAACACAAATCTTCATTCAGATCAAAACTCAATTCCAAATTCAGATTCAAACTCTTATTCATTTGTAAACATACACGGAAACGAGAAGAATCACAGCGATGTAAACGAGGAAAATCAGAGCGATACGGGTAGTATAAATGATGAAATGATTTGATTTGCTTTTGTTTCAAATATAAGATTATTATTCATTACATTTTATTTAATTTATTTATTATTTATACATAATTCTCTCCGCCTTGATTTTTATAAAATCATATTTAAAATTATTTTTTGAATTACAAAATTGATTTTAAAAAACTTTTTTATTTTAATATTTATTATTATTATTATTATTATTATTATTATTATTTAAATGAAAATAATAAACATAATACCACATTAAAATGTTTTGAATTATTTCTTTAATAATTTATTTCTTCGATTTTCTTTTTTTTTTATGAGAATTATTATTTTTGATATTATCTTGAAAAGAAATTAAAGCTTGTGTCTCATCCATAAATTTCAATATTACTCTTTAAATACTTATCTTATGCTCGTATAAAATTACTTTTTAATTAAATTGAATATAACAAAATTTCTTTCTAAAATACCAAAAATTAGGACAAATTATTTTATTTAATAAGGAAAATATTTTTTCCTTCAAAAAAGTGAAAAATTGATTTAAAATAAGAAGAAAACTATTATGGGATCAGTACTCAAGAACAACTTGGTTAAATTTTAAAATATTTTGTTGATGGTATTCTCTACTTACAGGATTTGTATATCCCAAGTACTAAAAAATTCAGATCGTAAAAGAAAGGGGAAAAAGAATATTTTTTTATTTGAGATCAATTTTTTTTTTCATTTTTTATTGTTAAAGAAAACCTTTAAATTAATTTGATATATTGTCTTATAAAAAATTTTTTACCTCTTTTTATCCTATTTCCAGAATTATTATACAATAACAAATCTTTGTTGTAAGGAATATTTATATAAAGAGTTTTTTTCTTATTTTTTGAGATAATTCCTTTAATTAACAAAAAAAAATTGATTTCTTTAACCTATTGATAAGAATTGGTATTGTTTTAATAAGGATAATTATAACCACTAAAATTTGAAAGTCATTCACAAATTTTTCTAGAAAATTTGTTTTTGTATTAAGAGGAATTTAGATTTTTTGAAATAAAATTTACTTGAAGGTATTGGGAAAATTGAGTAATTTTATCATAAAAATTCAAAATCAGTTTTTTTAATAGAAAATATGATTTAAATTGCGATAATGTGTCTTGGGAATCAGAACAGAGGATTTGTTAAAAATTTTTTCAAAATTAGAAATTTGCAATTTTTTTTTACATTTTTGAAAAACAGAAAACAACTTTTTCAAAATTTTTAAGTACAAAATTTTTATTAATTGATCTCAATTTTATTGATAAAATTTTGTAACACTTTGATCAAATTTTCTTTTCTTAGATCACCTTCATTCCATTATTAGTTTTATTATCTGGGATTTGAATAAGGATATTATTCAGGAAAAATAATAATAAAACACCAAATTTCAATCAAAATCATGACTTGGTAACCTAAAAATAAAAATATATTAAGGGACTAGTCCCTATTATTTTTTTTTTGACCAATTTCTAAATAAGAATTCCTTATCTAGAAATATGTTTGATATTGAAAATAAATCGGGTATTCAAATCTTAGTAATTGGCAAAAAATTTTCTCAATCTATATTAAATTTAGGTAAAAAATTTTAATAGAGTTAAGTCACTTACACCAAATCGAGAATTAACTTAATTGTTAAATAAATAAAAATGTTACTTTTCTTCATTTTATATTGGAAAGACAGGACTTTGGAATTCAAAAAAGAGACTCAAATTAATAAATTGTTTAAATGGGACTTACTCACACTTATCAAAAGTCGAAACGCAAATTACAAAAAAAAAATTAAGATCTTAACAAGATTTCATTTTATTTTTAAAAAATACCACTCCTTAAAATGTTTTTTATGTCTACACAATAATGAATTTTTACGTCTTTTCCCTTTTCCATCACTACTACAAGAAAAATTCTTTGTTGACAGGAATATTAATATAAAGAGTTTTTTTTTTTTTTGAGAGAATTCTTTTAATTAACCAAAAAAATTGATTTATTTAACCTATTGAAAAATATTGGTATTGTTTTAAATTTGAGAATTATAAAGACAAAATTTTTGAAGTCGTTTACAAATTTTACTTAGGAATGTTGTTTTTGATCTCAGATGAAATTTGATTTTTTAAAAAAAAGTTTTTGAGTAAAAGAGAAAAAGAAACCACAATATGTAAGAATATTTTTCTCATTTTATCAAAAGAACATTCAAATCTACCTGACATTTAAACTTTCACAAAAAATAACTAACAATCGTTTTCAATTATTCCAAGACTCTATTCTACTTTTCAAATCAATAATAATTTTCCAATCTTTCCCCTTTCTTGAGAAGAGTAAATTTTTGTCAAAAATAAACAATCATTTCAGTTAAATAACAGCAACTTGTCATACCTTGTTAAAAACCATTTTACTTGCCCCTCTCACCTTAAAATTTCACCTGATCCAATTTTCTGTTTGACAAGAAAACAAACATCAAACTTTCAAGAAAATAAAAAATGAAATTTTGAAATCAAACTTAAATGAACCAAAGGTCAATGAAACTAAACAGTTGTCCATTTTAAGAGATTTAACAAGATCTTTTTATTTTTTCCAGTTATTTTTTGATTTAAAAATTTTTGGTTAATTCAAAGGAAGAAATTTTTCAATTACGAACAAGAAGGTACCAATCAGGAAAACACAAAAAAAATTTTTTTGTCATTAAAAATAAGAATTTTTAACGAGAATTCTCATATTTCTTATTAAATAAAAAATGAGCAGTTTCCAAAAGTAAAATTCATTTTTTTTTTTGACAGAAAAAAACTTTATAAATTCATTCTTCTGAACTAAATACCCCATAAAAACAAAGTAAGAAGAAAGAAATGATCACCAAACAAACAAAAAAGAATCGCCATCGAACACTACCCAAGCCAATGCCGATTCCAAAAACACCGAGATCATCGCAATGTAAAACACCAACAATTAATAAAATCAGGAAAGTAAGGCCACCTCTACCAAAAAGGAATTATAGTTTACCAGATTTAAAGATGGACAAGCTTGGCAAGAAAAGAAACGATCAAAACAAAAGCACCAAAACAGAAAAAACAAATTCCACAAAAGCTTTGAATACCGAAGAAACAAAAATCGACATTAAAGAAAATTCAAGCAATAGTAAGACCTACAGCGAAGAATCTCAATCGTCTGAAAACACAAAAAAGAAATATGCAAATGAGAGCGACAATTTGCGGTTGTCGTGGACTAACACACAGAACACTGAAGAGAAGTCTCTTGACACTTTGTCAGAAATCTCCGAAATCTCAGAAATATCAGAGCAAACAGAATTTTCCACCGACACTAACGAAGAAGTAAATGTTGATCGTAAGAAAAAGGTGTTTTCAAAATTCAAAAAGCTGACAAAAAAGGCACGAAAAGTCTCTGAAAAATCCAAATCTTGGGGGAGCAAAGCGAAGACAAGATCAAAAGAGTTTGGTAGCTTGGCGAAGACGAGATCAAAAGAGTTTGGAAGCAAGGCAAAAACCCGATCAAAAGAGTTTGGGAGCAAGGCAAAAACAAAATCAAAAGAGTTTGGTAGCTTGGCAAAGACTCGATCAAAAGAGTTTGGAAGCAAGGCAAAAATCAAATCAAAAGAGATTGGAAGCAAGGCAAAAATCAAATCGAAAGAAATCGGAAGCAAGGCGAAAACAAGATCAAAAGAAATCAAAGAAATTGCAATGAAAAAAATCAACGTAAAGAAAACTCAAGTTTTTGGTGTCCCCATACCTATTGTATTAGAGAGGGAAAACAGAACACAAAACCAAGTGCCTCGAATCATAGAGGATTGCCTAGAATATATTGAAAGGTATGCAACCGAAGAAGAGGGCATTTACCGGATGTCTGGGTCCTTAACGCAAGTGAAGATTGTCAAAGAAAAATACGATTCTGGCAAACAGGTTGATCTAAACGAAATCAAAGACTGTAATACTGTTGCGTCTTTAATCAAACTGTGGTTTCGGGAACTGCCAGATCCTCTTTTAACCTTAGAAAATGCACAAAAGGTTCAGGATTTATCCAACCGAAAAACAAACGAGGAGATCATTAATGGTATGCATGAAATTATCCAAGGCATACCATTGCAAAATCGTTTAATAATACATTGGCTATTGCCGCACTTATCGATGATCCAAGAAAAATGCGAAATAAATAAAATGAATATAAAAAACTTGTCCATAGTCTTTTCTCCAACCCTGTTAATCCCCGTTGATGTTCTTCAACTAATGGTTCTTCATCATGAAAAAATACTTGCAACTTGGGAAGACAAATCCATTAATTTTTCACAAAAAATTGACTCTACTAACAATTCCAATCTGGATCAACAACTTGAAATGCAAAATAATGGGAATAATGGAAATGGACAAGATATGCAAGGTTATACCGAAAATGAAGAAGATGACCAATATAACAATGAAAATTACGAAAACAATCAATATCAAAATAATGAATATCAAAATAATGAAAATGAAAACGTAAATGAAAATGAGGAATATAACAATTATGAAAACGAATATGGAAATTATAATGAAA
This sequence comes from Anaeramoeba flamelloides, assembly GCA_027625915.1. Classification (NCBI taxonomy): domain Eukaryota; family Anaeramoebidae; genus Anaeramoeba; species Anaeramoeba flamelloides. The sequence goes on from JANTQA010000026.1 coordinate 2,211,793, forward strand.
ACGAAGGGAATAATGATCAAGTTTATAACGAAAATGAAGAATATGACCAATATACCGATGGGAATTACGAAAACAATCAATATCAAAATAATGAATACCAAAATAATGAAAATGAAAACGTAAATGAAAATGAAGAATATAACAATTATGAAAATGAATATGGAAATTATAATGAAAATGAAGGGAATAATGATCAAAATATTAACGAAAACGTAGAATATAACCAAGATAATGATAGCAATATTCAAAATCAAGAAAATGATGAATATCAAAATAATGAAAATGGAGAATATAAGAATGAATATGGAAATAATGAAAGTGAAAATTATAATGAAAAAGATTATTGCAATAATCAAAATACTGAAGAAGTTGAAGAATATAACCAAGATAATTATAACAACATTAAAAATCAAGAAAATTATGAATATCAAAATAATGATAATGGAGAATATAATTATGAATATGGAAATAATGAAAATGATGATTATAATGAAAACAATTGTAATAAAAATGATTATTATTCTCAAAATTATAACCAAAATGAAGAATATATCAATTATAACAACGAAAATAACAAAAATCAAGAAAATTGAAGCGTTCTATACACCAATATGAAAATTAAGAAATTTCACAAATTGCATAAATAGATATTCTAATGTTTATAATAAAAATAAATTTTAAAAAAAAATATTGTAATTTATGTAAAAATCATTTTAATCTAGAAATTGATGAAGATATCAATCATTTTTTTTATGGAACTCCACATCTTATAAAGAAAATCGAATAATTCGGAATGAATAATCAATTCAAAATAAACAAAAGAAGAAGAAAATAATATCTTGGATGTTATTCAAATAACGAACCAATTATTCATCTTCTCATTAGTTAACGATAAAGAAAATTATGATTCTTAATTGAAATTTCTAAACAAAAATTTAGAAATTAGGGAAGTGCCGCCAAGTGCTGTCGAGTGTTAGGTTATTTTTAATTTTTGAAACAAAAACATTTCAAAAAGTAAAAAAAAAACTAACGGCTGTTTTCTTGAGGTTTTCTATTTTATTTGTTAAGTGTTCTAGGTTTTCTTGAGGTTTTCTATTTTATTTCTAAAGTAAAAAAACCTAACGAAAATCTATTGATTTTCCAAATAAATAGAAAACTCAAGCAAAGCTAACGGTGTTTTTTTTTTCTTGTTTTTGTTTCGAAAATCTATTGATTTTTCTTTTTATTTCAGAAAAATAAAAAAATAAACAAACGGCACTTTTTCATAATTCAAAAGAATCGAGAAAAATCAAAGATTTCACTTAATTATTTTGAATTAAAAAACAACTAAGGACAAGTGCCTAGGGTTTTTTTAATTTAAGAAACCAAAAATTAAATAAATTTTCGGTTTATTTTTTAAATTAAAAAAACCCTCACAACTGAAAGAGGAGATTAATTTACTCCCCTGAAAATTATGAAGGATTTAAAGAAGAAATTTCAAAATTTATCTTTAATCTTTAATAAAATAATAATAGGATATTTATATATCATTTTTAGAATAACTATTCATACAGAGTTTTTTGTATAGCATTACAATTTGATTTTTTCATTTTTGTATTTTCATTTCTTTTTACCAATAATCTGACAGTTAAACCGAGATCGAAATCAATTTTATGAATGATCCGTACTAGTGAAGTTTGAGTTCTTTTAAATAGATGTGCAAAGATAAAAGTAATTGGGTATTTAATCTTTGATCAAACAACAAATTTTAATATATTTAAAAAAATTTCATGTTATATCTTTTCTTGTATCTGATTTTTATTATTACAACTACAGTATTAATTAATTCAAATTTTAATTATAAACCCCATTTCAAAAATTACGACAAACCCAAAATATAAAATTGGAATAAATATATATCCTTTAGTATTCAAGAACAACTAATAATTAAATCTGATTTACACATCACTTTTGTATCATTCTTAATATACAAAAGCCAGATAGTATAAAAATTAAATAAAATAAAACCAAAAACTAAAAAAAAGTGAGTCAAAATTTTTGAAAAGTAGTTTTCCAGTTTTTTTATTACTAAACTTTCATTGAAAAAAAGTTAACAAGGAGATTTTATACTAACAATTAAATTCATTTTAAAAGACATTACAGAGTACCAATTTTCTTAGTGATTATTGGCCCTTACAAAGATCTTATTTTTTTTCCACATTATCTTTTTCAAAAAAAAAGTATCAAAGAAAGAAAAAGAAGAAGCAAAATAAAAATTTGAAGAAAGAAAAACAAAAATTTGAAAAGAAAAAAAAGCAAAATAAAAATTTGAAAAAATTTTTTTGTTAAGAAGACTGGATAAACCCTCAAAAAAAACTTCCATTAAAATTATAAAATGAGTCATAATTTTTGAAAAATAGTTTACTATTTTTTTGTTTAGTGTAAATAAATAAGTATGAAAATCACAGTTATTTCATTAGTCATCCTAAATAAGTATTTTCAAAACAATGCGTATCTATAAATATATATATTATTTGTTGGGTAATAAATTTCAGAGTTAAGATTATGAAAAAAAAATATATTAATTGGTTTTATCATGAAAATTCTCAATAGCCTGAGAAAAAATCAAAATAAATAAATTTTAACTTTTTTTAAAAAATTGGTTTTTGAAAATGTTTTTCGAAATATTTTTTTAGCAAACTAAGCCCAAAAAAGAAGATTTTTACAAATATAAAAGTAAAATGAATAAATTATTAAGATAAAAAATAATAACAAAACATACAAACTCATAAAAAAAGAAAAAATATGGTTATAAAAATTTCAATTAAGATAAAAAATTATTTTGTGTTTTCGATTTACTCCAATATAAAAATTTATCAAAAAAAACAATCAAATATTAGAAATCTACCTTTCCAATTAAGAAGTTCGACAGATCCTATTTCCTTTAACAAAATCTAAATTCAACAGATTTTAAGGATTTAAAAAGGAAAATAATTTAAAAAAAAAACAGATTAAAAGAATAAGCAATTGTTTTCTTAAAAAAATTGACAAATAATCGTTTTTCAACACTAAATAAAAAATAAGATCGAATTTAGAAGTAGTAATTGTCATCAAATATTCAATATAAAATAAATCAAAAAATTTTATGTATTATTTTTTTAATTTATTAATTCGAGGTTTTGATGATAACATGCTTAATTCACGATAAAGTTACAAAAATCGTGACAATTTTCTTTCAAATCGCGATATATCAGAAAATCGCGATATTCAATATTATTGTGATATTCAAACAAATCACACTATTTTATAAAATGCGATAATTATTATAAAATAGTGATAAATGCCAAAATATCGCAATTAAAAAGTAATTGCGATATAATAGTTGATAGATTTTTGGGCTAATTGAGAAATATTTTTACAAAAATAGTTTTTTTGATCAAAAAATAGATTAGGTGAAAAAAGTCATTCTTTGATAAAAAAACAAAAAAGATACTTGATTCATTATAGGATCAGATCAAAGAGTTTTATTGTGTTTTCGTTTCGTTTTGTTGTCAAACTCATAGATCCTTTTAAGATCAACAAAAATAAGAACTAAAGAGAAATAAATGATTTCCTCAGTCAATTGATGTGTTGGAAATTGCTTTGAATAATTAGCTTCTAAAACAACCAACCCTTTACCTTTTCTTTAAAGAATGTGTTCTTGGGTTGAAACACATCCAATATTCTCCGAAAGCTAAAAGGGGTTATATAACTCTTCAAAAGATTTCACAGCATCCTTGCAATATGATCACCAATTACAGTCTTTCCAAGTCTGCCATAAAATTTTAAATAAAACACAATTGATTTTTCTATTCTGATTTTCTATTTTCAAAAAATTGGGAAATAAGAGTTATTATTCAAAAAAAAATTTCAATAAATGAGCTATTATTTAAATTTTGAAACAATAAAAAAAATTTTTGAAGATTAATGAAGCACTTGAAAATATTGTTCAAAAAAGGTAAATTTTTAAAGATTAGTCAATATTGATATTTTTTTGGGCTCTTTTGGACCAATAATTTACAAGTCTTAATGGGATCTTGAATTTTTTTTTTGAAGTCTCAAAAATTTGAATAATAGCTTATTTATTGAAATTTTTTTTTGAATAATAACTCTTATTTCCCAATTTTTTGAAAATAGAAAATCGGAATAGAAAAATCAATTGTGTTTTATTTAAAATTTTATGGTAGCCTTGGAACGGCTGTTTTAAGATTTTTTATACAATTCTTGTCTTCTTTTTATTCTTCTTCTTTGGGAATATTTTTGTATTGGGCAGAAAACACAATTAGAGCTTCGAGTTTTTTATTTGATCGATTATCAACAAGAAGTCAAATTACTCTTTATTCTTTTTGGCTATTTAAAATTGTGAAGGTAACAACTCCATTTTAAAAAAACACATCATTTTTATATTCAAGTGTATTGTTGAAGTGGGTAATTATTTGTTTGATCATTGTATTTGTTTGAGATTTAATATTTTGTTACACTCTTTTCAAGTCTACCATAAAATTTTAAATAAAACAGATTTGAGTTTTCTATTCTTATTTTCCATTTTCAAAAAATTTGGAAATAAGAGTTATTATTCAAAAAAATTTTTTAATAAATGAGCTATTATTCAAATTTTGGAAAATCACTTTTAAAAAATTCAAGATCCCATGAAACTTAAAAATTAATGGTCCAAAAAAGCACAAAAAATATCAATATTTACTGATCTTTAAAAATTTACCTTTTTTGAACAATTTTTTTAAGTGCTTCAAGGATCTTGAATTTTTTTTTTGATGTTTTCCTAAATTTTGAATAATAGCTCATTTATTAAAAATTTTTTTTGAATAATAGTCCTTATTTCACAATTTTTTGAAAACGGAAAATAAGAATAGAAAAATCAATTGTGTTTTATTCAAAATTTTATGGTAGACTTGGAATGGGTGTTAAAAAAAAAATGACAAGAATAAAATTTTTTTTTACAACAAACCAAACTCATTTCTTTAATACAAGTTTTCTGTTTTTCAAAGTTTTCAAACACTTGAAGACAACTCACAACCCTTACAAATACTTTCAAACATTTATTCAAAGAGGAAAATGTTGTAAAGGTCTCTAGGCTTTGTAAAAGTCAAGATATTTTTTAAGATTTAAAAAAAATAATTTTTCAATTTCTCACGATTATATGAATATTGCGATAATTTTGATCATCACGATTTTATGATTTTTCGAGATAAATTTGGACTAATCGTGCTTTTTTAATACTATCGCGATTTTTATGTTAATATCATGATAATTTATGTTATCAACAAAACCTCTATTTATTAATTATTCTGATTTCCATTTTTTAATTTATATGTATTTATAGTTTTCTAGAATATATTCATATTGTATATTTATTAAAATATTTTTTTTATTGAATTTAAAAAATCGTTTGAGGAATTTAATCTTTCAAGATGAAATAAAAATTAATAAAATATTTATACCCCCTGAATTGGTAACTTTGAATATATATTATTAATAAGATTGGGTACACAAATAATAATTTTTTTTCCTATTTCAAGAGATTTTGGCCATGATTTACAATCCCTGAAAATTGAAAAAAGTTTATCTTGTATCGGGTGCAGTGGCTTGTTAATTTGGTTCTTAGCTGATCGATCTTGTAATTGGTATGGATTTTTAATTTTGTTTCAAAAAGGGCAATTTTTTCAATATATATTTTTTTCTGAAAGGCTAATTTATGAGTAAAAGACTCAGATTCTGAAAAGTAAGTAATAAAAAAATTGGAGTTGACAATTAAAAAATATATTTTGCGTTCGTTTGATTTGGGGATTCTAAATTATTTATTTTGTTTTTTCATACATCACTATAAGGAAAAAATAAATGCTGAAAATTAAAGTTAGCCAAAACTAAATCTTTATTTCCAGTTATACGCCTTTAAAAAATTATTTTTTTCAAAGTTATGACAGTTTTATGCAATTAAGAAAAAATAGCTATTAAACTCATTAAGATTCGAATACCTTCTTTTTCAAAATTACTGACTTTTGAAATAAACAATTCTTTTTAGGCTATTTTATTTTCTGAAATAAGTTGAAATGAATGAATTTTTGATTGAACATGGAGAAAGAAAAAAGAAGAAAAGTTAAAACAATTTGTATAAAAAAAAAGGAGATATATATTAAACCTCATACTGGGAATATAAACTAAAATTCAAAATTTTCCACACAGCTAAAACGTTCCAAACAATCACAACAATACAATTTCATTGAAATTGGAGATAATTTTGATTTTTGTGAAATATGAAAATCATTTTTTCATCTTTTAGTTTTTGTTTTCATTTCATTGTTTGAATTGCGTAATTTGCTCTGTTGGATCAAAATTTTTCTACAAGGTTTATATTATGTTAAAGTCAAGATGTTCCAAATAGAAGAACTCAAATAAAATTAGTTGGTAGTATCTAACCTTTTGATCGATGAATAATCCTAATAGAATTTAAACAAATTTACTCATGAATTTTTTTGTTTTGTTCTCTCCAAAATTTTTAACACACCCTTGATTTATTTGTATTGATAATTATTTATTTTTTGTTTTGTGAGTATTGCAATTTATAAAAAGGTGTTAACATTTCAATTAGTGAATGGTTCTAATTTGGTAAATCTTCGAGAAGTGATTAAATTAGTTTTTTTTTTTCACAAATTGAATTTTGGTTTGTTAAAAATTTTGAATTGGGGTTTATATATATATAAAATATTCCAAAAACAGAAAAAAATCTTTTTTTCAATTTAGTTGAGCAATAAATTCTGAAAGAAATATTTTATTTTATTTTAAAATTGAAAAATATGATTCTTTTTAGACTATTAAAAAAATATATTAAAAGTAACTCTCCAATAAGTCAAATAAAAATTTCAAAATTTTTACAATTATAAATAAAAAAAATATTACTGATAATTTTGATTTTAGTTGGAATTCCCATTAATATCTAATAAACTTGCAAACCTTTTTCAAAATTGTTATGTCTAAAATTGTTTATTATATGTGTGTTGTATTTAAAAAATAAAAAATTTAGAGAGTTTTTTTTTATCAAAAAATTTTCAGAGTTATGTAGCTGAAGGGAAATATAAATTTCATTTGATATACAACCCAAAAATCAAAACCCACTCTTAAATACCTACCAACCAATATTTCTTACATTCTTCAATTGGGATTTTGGAAAAAAAAAAAATATATTACCAAAAATTGCCTTTTTAAACCAAAATTAAAAATCCATACCAATTACAGATCGATCAGCTAGAAACAAAATTAACAAGCCTACACACCTAATACAAGATAATCTTTTTTCAAATTTCGGGATTGAAAACCTTAAGGTTTATAAAGAATAAACGGGAATAAATTTTAGTTATTTCGTTTTTTTTAATCTTTTTACAAAGAAGGAGATCTGAATTTATGAAAAATCTAATTGTATTGATCTTTTTTTATTAGATTTTATTGACTAAATGAAATCATTAGGTTCCTTAAGAACACTAAACTAAACTCAGATTTCAGAATTGATGATAAGATAATCTGTTGAAATTTTAACCCATTTAAATTTCCAACATCAACTTTCATCAAAAGTCTTTTGAGTAATAAAAATCTGAAAAATAAAGCCAATGAACCAATCAAATTCAAAAAGAAGTATTGGTTACGATTGAAAAAATAAAAAAAATTTAAACCATTTAATTTTTTTTTTTATTTCAAGTTGTCTTTGTTTAAATAGACTAACAATGTTCTAATTGAAGATTTTTTTATTGAAAAAGAAATCCCAAAAGTGAAAAGCGAAAAGCAAAAAGTTAAACAAAAGAAATTTTTCCTTAAAAGTCTTCATTTTTTTAACTTTGCAAAAGATCGAAAAAAATTATTATGAGTGATAATTATTTTAAAATAGCAGTTGTTGGAGGTGGTGGTGTTGGAAAATCGTGTTTAACAATTAGGTTCCTTCGTGACATGTTTATTGAAAAATATGGTATGTAACAACAAAATATGAAAACAATTCTTTTTTTTTTTTTTATTAGCTTTCTTCTTTTTCCACAAAATTCAAAAAGAAAAATTAAACAAAACTTTTATTGGCTTTCTTTAAAATTTCCTTGAAAACTTTTAGATCCAACAATTGAAGAATCATACCGAAAGGATGTTATGGTTGATGAGCAGGCTGTAACACTTGAAATTTTGGATACAGCGGGACAAGAAGAATACACGTCCATTCGAGATCGATACCTTCGAAAGCAAGACGGTTTTGCATGTGTCTTTTCACTTACATCCAAGGCAACTGTAGGTGAAGTCAAAAGAGCCTTTCTCCATATCAGAAGAGTCAAAGACGAGGACGATATTGTCGGTGTGCTAATTGCAAACAAGTGCGATATCAGTGAAGAAGAAAGAGCCGTTTCCTCTGACGTTGGCAAGGATCTTGCCAGAGAATTCAATGTTCCTTATGTTGAGTGTTCTGCAAAGACAGGTGAAAACGTTCATGACTCCTTCTACACAATTGTCCGAGAAATTCGAAAGGCAAGAAAAAACAACATTGGCAAGCCAGTTAAAAAACAAAGTAAAAAGAAAAACAACAGAAGAAGAAGAAGAAAGAAGAAGAAATCAATTTGCCTTGTTTTTTAAAAAGCTTGGCTTTTAATTTTGGTTATTTGATCTCATCTTTTGCTTGATCTTTTTTTGGTTGATGTGAATTTTTTTATACTCATTCTCTTTTTCTTTTTATTATTGAATTGAAAAATTTTTTAAATAATAATCAATTTAATTTGATTCTTCTTTTGATTCTTCTTTTTGTTTTTCTTTTTCCTTTTCTTTTGACAAAGTGATCGAACCAAATTTTTTTTTAAAAAGAATTGTTCTCTTTTCTTTTTTTCTTTTTGAAATTTTTCGGTTTGGTAGATTATCATTTACCCAAAAGTAAACCATTTCTAAAATTGTTTTCAATTTAAAAAATTTTCACTCTTAGTTTTCGAATGAAATTTGAATTCCTTTTTGATTTTTTTTTGTTAAAATAAAGTTTTGTGTTATTCAAGAATTTATTTTTTGCCAATACTGTTTTTTTCAAATTAGGAACATTTCTTTTTCTGACCAAATTTGCATAAAAACGAAGAAAACACACATCTGATATGAAACCTAAAACCCGTAAATTTGAAAAACACTGGAAATTACATTTTTTTGATCAATTGAAAATAATGGTTAAAATTTGATTAAAAACTTTGTTTCTATCAAAGTGACCCAACATTTTTTTTCGAAAATCAATTATTTTTTCTAATTGAAATTTTTGAAGAATAAATAAGAAATAAGCAGAATAATACACATCAAAGAATTGTTGATATCCGTCTGAAAGAATCCTAATTAATCAATATATTTACTTAAAAATAGAAAAACCCAAATTCTTGTTACCCCATTGAGAAAAATTACAAGGTTCATCTTGATCTCTTATTGAAGATCAAATAAGATTCCAAGAGAAATCAATGAGCTTTTCTCTACAATCATTTCCACTTTTTCAATAAAGATAGAAGAAGAATAGTTTTTTAGTAAATGACTAGTGATCTTGAAATAGTTAATAATTTTCGAAACAATTGTAGATTAAAGGAAAAAGTTAAAATTGAAAAACTACAAATTTGAAAAAATGATATCAATTTTGATATTTCCAGAAATAAATATATTATTCTAATATTGACCTAAAGACGAGAAGAGTATGTTCTATTCATCGGGTACAGTGGGGTTGCTTTAACTTGAAAATGGTTTATTATCCCCTTTCTACTTTCAAACATCCAAATTATAGAGTAGCCATTAATTGTTACAATTTAGATATGGGTTAAAGATTCTACATTTATAAAGTGTTAAAATTGATAGTAATTTTTATGAATATCAAAAATTCATTTAAAAACAAATCAACTGTACTATACAATAGATTGTTTAAAAATCACCAATACAAAACAAGTAATTTTTAGAAATAAGGACCTAAGAACAGTAATAAATTTCCAATTGAAATTAGTATGGAATTATAATTTTGAATACAACTGTGTTCGCTTCGAAGTTTCTGCCCTCGGATCTTTTTATTTTCTCTAAGATCCTTTTTTCATTTTTCCACTGTTAAATGGTTGTTTTTAACTACATAACGTCATGAATATCATTATTTTATAAAAAATATTGGGTTTTTATATAGTCACAAATTATATTAGATAAAAATTAAATTGATTTTGAACTTGAAAAAAACTATTTATTTCAAAATGAAGAAAATTAATAATTTGGAAATTTAAAATAAAAAAGATCTAATAACCATTTCAAAAAATGTGACTGACCTTAAATAATAAATTGAATATATATATATATCTAAACTCCATTTCACTCAAAGGGGCCAGCCAAAAATGAAAAAGTCACTTTATTTTTAAGAATCAACCAAACTTAGATTGTTTAGAAATACGAGAAATAATAAACTTCATATAAGAGTCCATAATTATAAAAGAAACCCCTGAACAAACCATAAATTTCAAAAAAAAAAAAAAATGTTTTAATTTTTTGGGCTCCATTCATTGGAACGTCTCATGCAAAATTCTCAATTTCTTTAGGAAATTAAAATCGTTGATAATATATTTTTTACTTGTAAATGTATGAATTTTAAAATAACATACAAAACTTAACTTTTCTTAAGGTTTATTTCGTTTTTCAAACATTTTTTTTTTCAAAGTTAATTTTTAAAAAAAAAATAAAAAAGTAAGAAGAAAAAAAAAAAAAAAAAAAAAAAAAAAAAAAACAAAATTTTACAAAATGAGAAAAAATGATTTTGATCTAAAAATTGAAAATTTTACTTTGATAAGAGTAATGAATTAAACTCATAGAATGTCTTCCATTTCTTCAATAAAACTGGGCCCCTTTGACTGAAAAAGAGTTTTTATATATATATATCACAGGTATGACGATTTTTTTTCATGTAATGAAATGTGTTTGCGCAGGTGTGAGCGATGCGTAAAAATCGTTTCTCGGATATATATATATATATATATATATATATAAATCTACATGATATATTGTTGTAAAAGGGTACAATGAAAAAAACCACGAATTCAAGGGGTTAAGAATGCATATACATATGATTAAAGATTTTTTTCAAATAAAAAAACAATTTTAATTTGCATCTTTATTTATCTTACACATCTCAAAAATCTTTAATAATTGAAACCATAAACAATTAATAAATAAAAGATAAAAATAACTAAAATAATGAGTAGAATGTTTTATTGTATATAATTAATTTAGTTTGTTATCAATAAAGTAATTATCAAAAAGATTTGAATCAAAATTTATTTTGATTCAATGAAAAACTTGTTAAAAATAAAATTTTATGATCGATCACAAAAAAATTTAGAAGTTAATACAAAAAAAAATAATTAATTAAATACTAATGATTGTAAATAAAATGTGCCAGATACTTTAATTTAAACATTCTACACTTGTGAAAGGTAGTTTCTAATTAATATTTTGTGGTTCGTCAATTTCCCCTTTTTAAGTAAATACACATTAAAATAGAATAGGCAATTTTAATAAAGAAATAATATTATACATTCTGAAAATTAAATAAATAAGTGAAAGGGATTTTTACTTACGTTGATACAGATTTGGAATTTGTTCCAACAATTAAACTAAGAAATTTTTTTTTAAAATGTAGAAAGTGAAAATTTTGGATAAAAAAATAACAAAAGAATTATTTAAAAACAAAATTGTTAAAACATTAATAATAAAAAAATGAAATTATTATTTAACATAACTTTATAAAGGACTCAAAATGAATAAAAGTTAAGAAATAATACACGCGAGAATGGATTAATTAAAAAGAAAAATTGGTGTAAAAATGGTTTTAAATTATCAAAAAAAAAAAAAATTTAATAAAATTAATTTTCTTGAACATAAGTTGAAGCAGGTTTGAAATAAATAAAAAAAATACGATCACATTTTTCAAATTAGTAATTTTGAAAAAAAAATTTTTATGTTAATAATTTTTAACAATTTTTTTGTGATCAATAAAAAAGTATATTGGGAGATGTAATAACACTACTAAAAAATTTTGTGAACTGATCTAATTTTAAAAAGGTAAAAAAGTGAAATTTTGACTACTTTTCTTGCCTGAATAGTAAATTTAAAAAAAAAATAATTCTTTTACTCAATGTTTAAAGTGTTTAGAATATTTAAGGGTTTCAAACAGTAACCTATCAGTGTTGTTTTGGCATTTCGAAAATAGAAAATCAAACTATTTTTTGGGTATTAAAATACCCCCTCCCACCACCACAACTTAAATGTCCAATCACAAATTTCACATTGTTTAACAAAACTTTTAAGGCAATTACCCACTACCTGTTTTTTATATTTTTTTAATCATTCCATTTTTAAGTTTTTTCGTTTGCGTTTTTTGACATCCCAGAAACGAAAAGTATAATTTCAAAAGAATTCGAGGACTTTTTCAAAAATGAAAAAACGAAAACAACGAACAAAACAAAAAAAACATATAAAAAAGTCGAAAAAACGCGATTTTATAAATCTTTCGCGGTTTTCAAACGAAAAAACCTATTACCTGTGATATATATAAATAAATAAATAAATATATATATATATATATATATATATATATATCCTTTAGTATCCAAGAACAACAAATAATTAAATCTAATTCGTTATTCACTTTTAAATTGTTCTAAAATATATAAAAACTTGATATTTTAAAAAGTAAAAAAAAAAATAAAACCAAAAACTAAAAAAAAGTGTGTCACAATTTTTGAAAAAAGTATAAGTATTTTATATTACTGAACTTTTACTGAAAAATAGTTATCTAGAAGATTTTTTGCTAATAATTAAATTCATTTTAAAAAGATTAAAGGGTCAAAATTTTCTTAGTGATTATTTGACTTTTCAAAGATCTTTTTTTTTAAATATATTTGGCAAAATAAAATAACTAGTAAAAAAAAAAAAAAAAAGGAAAAGAAAAAAAAAATATTTCAAAAAAAAAAAAAAACAATAAAGAAAAAAAAAAAGAAAAATAAAAATTTGAAAAAGTCAAACAAAAATTTGCAAAAATATAAAAATTAATTCTGATCCAAAAATTTCAAATATTTTTTAGATAATAATACTTGGATAAACACTCAAAACAACATCCATTAACCTTATAAAGTGAGTCAAAAATCCAGAAAAATAGTTTAATTTTTGTGATTAAATTTCAATTTGTTGAAATTGAGAATTTGATGATTATTTTTATCAATTTTATTTTTATTTCCAAAATTTCTTATCTTTTTTTAGTTATTGGATTTTTTTTCATTGTAAAATTATTTATCTTTTTTATACTATTTTATATTTTTTTCCTTTAAGAAATCTTTGAATTATTTCTTTTTAACATTTGTGTCAAAATATATCAAATTAATTTTAATTACCAAACCATTTTAAAAGTTCTCTTTATCAAATATAATTTTAAAATTTTTTTTATCTATTTTAAAATAAAAGCCAGACCCAAAATTTTGATTGGCTAGTCAAATAAAAATAGAATACAAAATATCAAATTAAATCAAAATTTAAGCATATGTAATTTCCAAAATGTAAGCAGCTTTAATTTTCTAAATATGGGATTTAATTGTAAACTACAAAATTGATTAATTTATATTTTTTTGATTTAGGGTGTTTCCAAATTTTTGGAATGATTTTTTAGTGAAATAAACTATTTTTCAAAAAATATTACTCACTTTTTTTTAGTTTTTGGTTTTATTTTTTTTTAATTTTTAATATATCAGGTTTTTATAAAATTAGAATGAATTAAAAGTGAATTATAAATCATATTTAGTCATTAATTGTTCTTGAATACTAAAGGATAATTTTTTTTTTTCAATTTATTATTTCAGGTGAGTCACAATATTTGAAAAAGAGTTTAGATATATTAATAGATAGATATTTATATTATATATATATATATTGGCCTATATTGGGTGAACTATGAAACTACTAAAAAAAAAAAAGGATATTTTAAAATTGTAAAATGATATATAGATGAAATTTAAACACCGTTAAAGAGAATAGCAACACCATAACACTCACCGAACTTGACCTCTATGATGATTTATTCAATAGTATATTGAAAGATCTTCAAGTGTTATTAAATTCAAAACCCTCCAAAGAATTTAAAAAAAAAATAAACAAACACAAATCTTCAAAAAAAAAGCAGTACAAAATTCAAAAATAAAAGATTTTATAAGTTATTAAAAAAAAAAAAAAAAAACTTGAAAAAAACAAAAATTGAAAAGAAAAGAAAATATTTCCAAAATTTTTATTAATTTTTCATTTCAATTTCTATATTCTCAACTTCTTTTTCTTTATTATTATTATTTAAATTGTAAAGTTTATTGTTATTCTTTTTGGATTTTTTCAAGAGATTTTTTTCTTCTAACTTTTTTTTCTGCTTATTTTGAATTAATTTATATTGACTATCGAATTCTTTTATTCTTTGTTGGCGTTTTGAAACAAATTTTTCTTTCTTTTTCTGTTTATGAATAAATTTATTTGATGATTTAGGATTGTTGCCTTCTTTAATCACTTTAACTGCCTGGGGATCTATTTCGAATTGGTTTTCGGAACGAAGATCATTTTCAATTTTAACAAATTGGGTATTCTGTTGTGATTGTAAATACTCCTGGTTATTGTCAATAAAACTGGGCAATTGCTCTGGATCGAGAAGATCGTTTATTTCGAAAGTTTTGCCCCATTCCTGAACAATTTTGGATTCGATTGTTTTCCCCATGTCTTCTTCATTGGCAATTGGGGGGGAGGTGTAATAAGGGATCTTGCCGCTATTCCAGTCCCTGATGACGGTACAGGCCGCGGTTTTCCTTTTGACAAACCCACCTTTTTTAATCATCCCTCTCCTTTTGGCGATTTTTTTTAAAAAGTCTGCGGCGTCTTGGAAGGGCTCGATTTTGTATATGCTTTGAAGGTGTTCATGGTTGCACTTTTGCAAAATGATCTCGATGGGCGCAATTGGATCCTTTAATTGCTCCACCTTAACTGCGTTTCTTAAACAGAGATCACTTTCGCTGGAGGACTCCGATGACAGGATCACACCTGGGCAATCCCATATTTTGATTTGCTTGTCAATGCTTACCTGAGTAATGTTCTTTGTAAACCCGGCCCTTGAGCCAACACCAACGGCTCTTGAGCGTTTCAGGCTATTAATCACCGAAGATTTCCCGGTATTGGGAAGCCCAATTACCCCACACGTAATTGTTCCCTTCCCGCCGCCCTGTCGAGAAGCTATTTTACGGAGAACGTCTAACAACACTTCTGCCCCAAAGCACGCGGTGCTACCTTTCACGTTTAAGGATTTAGATTCCCCACGTTTCAATTTGCTTTTCTGATTTTGGGTATTCGATTTAAAGGCCACAGTTGGAAACTCCTTTCTTAGATACTTTAGCCACCCAACAACATTTTCCTTGGGCACCAAATCGATTTTGTTGATGAGCAGCAAGATAATCTTGTCCTTGTGCTTGGAAAAAATTGCCCTCTCAATAGCGGGGCACCTGCATCCAATGGGATCCCTTGCGTCTAAAACTTCGATAATGACATCAGAGAGCGTAACAACCTGTTGCAACTCTTTCATATAATGCCTTCTCGACTTTTCAGTCACGGAATCAAATTGCTCTTTATTGCTCGCTTTTTTTAAATTCTTGTGGTTCCTCCAGTTGATCTTGACGTTTTCTTCAAGCCTTTCATACTCAAAATTCTCGTTTTCTGCTTCGTCGGCGTATGTGTTTAAATCATTTTTTTGGGTGATTATCTTATTTGTTTTGTTGGTCGTAGTCAGGTTGGGTAAGCCCAAGTCCCTTCTTAATTTGTGCCTTGCAATCCCACTCAGTTGTTTGCGTTTGACGTTCTTCACGGATTGCCTCTTAGCTCTTCTCAGTTGTAATTTTGACTTTGGCTCAACAACAAATTTCGATTTCAGTTTTTTTCTTGTTCGTGTTGTGCTTTTTCGATACTTTTTGTTTCGGTGAGTCATGTTTAGGTTTTGTTAAAATGTTTTGATCTACTTTAGAAGTAAAAGTTTATTCGGCAAATTTGGTTGATTCAAAAACAATTAAAAAATGGATTTCTTCTGTTTTTCTTTTGATTTGTTTGTTAAATTACACCAACTTCAGTGGGGTCTATTGAAAATAAAATTTAAGAGAAACACCACGAATAAAGAGATCCATTTTATGATAGGAGAATAAAAATTACGTAATTAATACTTGACTTGATATTTTTTTCATTTTAAGGTAGCTTATTCCTTTCCAATTAGACTTGACTCAACTATAAACTCTGATTTGTGAATCTAAAATCTGTGTAGTATAAATGAATACGGGTATTTTTATTATGATGGAATCTGAAAAGAAATAAAACATTCTTTGTATTTAAAATGTTTGAGTGATTAATGTTGCTAAAACAAGATTAAAAATTAACTAATTCACCCTTCTTCTGGTCCACTTTAAATCAGAATATATATTTTCAACTTAAATACTGAATCAATGACAATAAAAAATCACAATTTTGATTAATAATTTAAAATATAAATTTATTTTTTTAAAAATATAACAATAATATAATGCTTATGTAATTTTTTTTTTTACAAATTGTGAAGAAATTAAATCACATTTTAAATAGTTACTCTAAATTATGAAAGAAAAAATAGTATAAGTTTTAGTATTTGGGGGTTTATAATATTTTATTTTTATTATTTAATAGATCTGATACTTCTCTTCTCCATATTCATTTGTTTTTTAGTGTAAAAGAAGAGTTTTTGTTAATAAGAAAAAAAGATTTTCAATAATAGAATTTTTTTTATTTTCTGTATAATTAGAAAAATTTAATTCATGGACCCTTTTAATAATTATTTAAATAGCCCTTTGATTTAAACTAAATTTTGAAAAAGATCTAAGAATATTTTTTTTAAATTTCAAATTTTTTAAAATATCCAATTTTTTTTTTATTCAAGTATTAGATAAAGTTACTTAAATAAAACTAATTATTATTCTACATGTGAAGAAATTAATTTTTAGTTTTTTTTTTTTTTTTTGATAAAATTGTATTTTTTATTTAACTGATGAATATTTTATGGTACCCCCCACCCGTAGAAAATGGACAATATATTTGATATTTTAACTGACAACAAATTTCTATTTAATAAACCATTGATAATGTTGGTCTTTCTTTGAATTTGAATAAAATATTTATCTTTTTTTGTTATCCTTTCTACCCAAAAGCACACTTTACCCCTTTGAAATGCAATACAAAGTCATTACATAAATCAAATATATTGACACGTTTCTCAACATTTGGTGTTATCATAAAAGTATCCCCTTTAATAAAAAAAAAAAAAAATACAATTTTATTTAAAAACCATAAAAAATTAAGAAATAATTTTTACACAGAATAAGTATAAATAGAAATGTTATCAATTAACGGGTTTTTACTATTTTATGAATAAACAAAGATTTCCATATATTTTAAAAGATTTTGAAATAGTAAATATAATATCTGATTATTTTAATTGAATAAGAATAATAATTCGAATCTAAAAGTCATTTTGTAAATACAAATATTTCAATTTTTACGAAAAAAAAATCATTTTTTGAAATAAATTATTGGTATTATGCAAATTTTTTATTATTTATAACCCCTTTGAGCTCAAAAATCAAAAACGGATATTTCGTTTACTATTATCAAAATTTGGATAAATACATCTAACACTTTCTTTATATCTAAAATTGTAAATAATCTATTTTATACAAAGTTCATATTTAGGCTTGAAAGAAAAGTTATTTAAATTATTTTTAAATTTTACAATTGAAAAAACAGTTTCTAAAATTGAAATAGAACATATTTTACATTAATTCAATCTAATATTTAAATCAATATTTGTAAAATATATTTACCTTAAAATACTATTATACATTCTTTTAGCTGTGAATGGATTTTTTTTTTGAATATAAATCTACAAATACAACCATGCATTAAATTTTCACAATTTTTTTAAAAAAATTAATCTAAAGATAAAAGCCAAAAATTTAGTTTTTTAATATTAAATAAAATGTATATAGAGTACCCAACAATCTCTATTTTCCAATCATGGTTTCTTGATTGAGTCAATAGTAATCAACATAAAAAATCTAAGATTAAATAAATTTGTTTCCTTACTATGGAAAGAGTTCTTTTTTATGATTATTATATTATTTCATGAAAAATATTTTCTTAATAATCAGAGGAAATTATAGATATTTTTTAAAATCTTGATATTTTAAAGTTATTAAATTACATTACAAGGCAAATTAAAAAAAGATATTGTTCAATTTTAACTTTTGAAACTTGGTTGTAAAAAAAAATTGTCATGAAATGTGGATTAATATTGTTGAATTTTTTTATTAACAAGGATCAATTTAGAAATTAATGGGATCAACTTTTATGCTTATTTTACAAATCCGAATTTTTGAGACGTTATAACCATTGGATAATAAATTCGATTTCCATTCAATAACAATATATTTTCAGATTCTTCTTATATAGAGCAGATACAATTCTCTTTAATGATAATTTTTGATTGTACCCTTTCCTAGAAATAAATATTACTTTCCTTTTTCAAAGCTGATGAAAGTGAATTTGCCTACTTTTGTTATACTTGATTATTGTGATTTCTTCTAATCAAAAAAGTCAACAGTAAATGGGGATTTATTATTTCTCAATAGTAAAAACAAAAAAATTCAACAAAAAACGGTTATTTTATTTGAGTGAAAATTTTTCACACACCAAAAACATACTGCCTTGGTAGTTAACCAATATTTTTCAAAATAAGATTTCGATAAAGAATAAAATATTGGCTATTATTGATTTTTGGAAGATTAATTGTCAAAAAAAGATATGGATCCTTGAGATTTATTAACAGGTAGTGTTCTTTTTCGCCAAGTGTAGGATGTTTCTCTCAGGAATATATCATATCTCTAAAAGTGACAAAACTGTGAATGCAAACACAATTCAAATTTGAAAGTTATTTTTCTTATTTTTTTTTCGACTTGTTTTTTTTAAATTTTACTTATTCTTTTTAATGAACATTCTTCTTGGTTGTACACCAGCAATAAAAAATGGAAAACATTTTAATAAAGCAATAAACAAATTAATGGGTAAACAATAACAAAAACAATAAGAAAATTGAACTCGTTTCTGACTATTAAATTAATTTATCAACACTACTTCCCCTTTTTCTTTCTCTTTCTTTTACTATTGTGAACAGGCGATTGCATTTGGTCAACAAAAGATTATTTTTCTTTTTTTATTGGCCTTTCATCAATATTGTGTTGGTTAACAGCACAAGCACCACAAGTTTTACTAAATTACAAAAACAAATCTTCCTCTTCTCTTTCACTTGCTTTACCTGTCTTTTGGTTTGTTAGTGATACAATTGATTCAGTAGGGTGTTTTTTGGCGAATCAATTAGCACCACAAGTTTGATTCTTTTTTTTTTTCTCTGTTTCTTTGGTGTATGAATATTTTATTTCTTTAACAAATCTTTTTTGAATTTACTCTGAGCTATTGAATTACAAAGGAATTGTTTTAATGAGTTTAATTATTCTAATTCAGTTCTGAATTGTTTCGTCCAAAGAATAACAACTACAAATCGTTATTATCAATTTTCTTTCCACACAGCAACACAACAATTTTTAGACTTTCACCAAAATTCTCATTTCGTTTTCTTATTTTTGATCAGTCAGAACAACGGCTTTGGTAGTTCTAGAATTCTCAGTCAAAGTGTTAAAATACCATCTTTGAAATTCTTTATTCAAATAATTTCAGAATTTTTTAAAAAATAAAGTATCTTTGAAATGTGCTCGTGGAGTGACAGTAAGAAATAATTGAAAGTTATCAAGTTGAAAGATCACAAACAAAATACGGGGTTGAATGAGAAATCAAGAATTTGAACACACAACAAAAATTAATTCCTGAAAAGCATAAAAAATCTTTTAGAAATGAGCAACTAATGTTTTCTTTTTGTTGGTTTTGATCAAAAAAATCAAGAAGAATTAAAAGCAATCAAAAAAGAATTTAATCATTTGTTAAATTACAAGCGCAGAATCATCATAGTGGATTTTCTTAATACAAGAGGAGTAATTTACTCTCCAAACAAGATAGAGTGAAAGTATACTTCTTTTTATTTCAAACATTGAAAGGAAAATAACACCAAGATTCAAATGATGTTAAGAATGAAAATGTAAGTTGAAATAAAAACAATTAACAGAAATATTTAGTAAAGATTCAAATGATTTTAAATTAACTATCAAATCTAAGATCAGTAAATTCCAAAAACACAATAAATTACATTTTTCTTGATCAATTGAAAGTTTAAGTAAAAATTGGAAAATACTGATAAATTTCAAAAAATTTTTAGTTCAATTTCCATTTTTATAAATCTTCTAACTGTTTCTTCACAAACATTCCCCGACAAAGAATATTTCGAAGAACAACTAATTTTACAGAGTTTCTTAACACTTGACTTCATAAAATGCTTTATTCAAAGCTGAGAATAAAAATTTCAAAAAGGAGAATCAAGCAAAAATTTCCAAACATAAATTGCTATTTATCAGTATATTTCCATTTAAAGATAAAGATATAAATTATCGAGTAACTTTTCTTATTGGGATATTGTTTAAATATTCTGAATCTATCAATTTGAACTCTTTGTTAAAGGTAGAAATCAAAAAAACTCCCAAATCTTCAAAAAAATCTAATTTATTGTAATTATTCCTTCGATAAATTATAAATTGATTAAAAAACATCCATTATGAATTATGTTTTTACCATTCACAAAATAAGAGTTTTATTTTCTTTCGATCTTTCTTTTTAATAATTTTTTTCCAAAATTTTGCATTTTAATTGGGTGACTTTGATAGAAAATTTTGTTACCAAATATTTTCACTTAATTTAATGGAAATCCAAAATAAAAAAACATCTTTCTCAAATTTAAATTAAAAATAAATTCAAATATGTCAAATTTATAAAAATAATTCTGATCTTACAGAGTGACAAAAAAACGTATGCTTCTGTAGGTTTAAATTCAAGGAATTTGTCAGTAAAATAAAATGAAATTTATATACCAAAATAATAAAAAGAAAAAGATTTTCCCAGGAAATTACTGTTCAATATCAGCCTGCAATTTGAATTCTTTTTGATATGAAAATAAAAGGAAAGTAAGATGGACTTGAATGGAAACTACATTGATTTAAATTAATAATCATTTTAAAATCATTTCAATATCACATTCAAAATTTCAAAAATAAAAATAAAAGAAAATAGTATAAAATATTGAAACATTAAAGTATAACCCTACTATTTATTTTTTTTCAAACATAAACTTTTTCTTTGTGAAAATTTAGATAAATAATTTTTGGTAACTACAGATAAGAAAGAGATTAACTCTCTTAAAAGTTTAACATAGTATTGTAGTTGCTGTGGAAAAGATTTTGAGAATTCCTTGTATTATTAGGCAAAGTTTGAAAATTTTCTGATCTTCTTATTTCCATTTCTAACAAAGTAAAATAAAAAGTATTTTACGAAAAAAAATTGTCATACAAATATGATATTTAAAGTCATTTAACAGTACTTTAAAAAAATTATTTACAACCTTGTTTAATTGATAACACTGAGATAAGGGAATGTCTCAATTTCAAACCAATTGAACACATATTTTGTTCAAAGGAACCAAAATACTTGTTCAATAAAAACTAAAAAAAAAGTACTTGATAATTTGGGGAATGTTTGGAAAAGTAATAAATTCCATTTCTTTATTAAAAAGAATGTCTAAAATACAAAAATTGTTTTCTAATTTCTTAATTTATTTTTTTATCTTCTTTTAAAATCTTTTATTAATGGTTTCTCTCTTTTTTTCGAAGAAAAAATAGAAAAAATTTTTTTAAAAAAATGATATTTCTTTTTTTCGAAAAAAAAAAAAAATAAAAACATTTTTTTCTACTCTGTCAAGTCAAGCAAAACAAATTTTAGATGAATATTCAAAATTATTCATTGTTAAGATAACCAGGTGCACGTAGATTTTTAAGATTGATAGTTTTTGAGAATTGGCTGACAAATGGGAAATACAAGAAAAAAGATAGAGACTCATTGAAAGGATGGACGATCTAGTTTGTCTCTGTAATATTTAAACCAAGTTTTGTCTCCAATGATGGGAATGGTACCTTTCAACTTCAATCTTTTCGAGAAATCAGTTGGGAGAAAAAGATCCTTTGAAGAGCAAGTTCTTTAAAGTACCATTAAAAGCAAAAACAAATAGTTGTTTTGCTTAAATTTATTTGATTTTTTTTTTTTCAACGAGTTAGATTCTGAGTCCCAAAAATAAATAGCATCTCATATTGTTTCATTAGTTCAACAATAACCAGTTATAATTCTTTGTTTTGGTTCCCCCTCCATACTCAAAATAATAATATTGTTCTGGTGCTAAGATGATATCCAGTCGTTCTTCGAACTCCTCAATACCACCTTTATATCACTACGAACAATATCATTTTTTTCGTTCTTCCAGGTCAAACTCAGATTATAACAAGGAAATTGTTTCCAAATCAAAAAATAAGCTCAGATATATTTTTTATTGTGGAAATAATATATAAAAAAAAATCCAAAAAACTATTGAGAATGTGGGATCAAAAAAACAAGAATATATCGTTAAAAAAAAACATACAATTCATAACAAAATCATGAGGTATTTTATTACTAACGCTACTTGTGTTTATACATAAGTTACAAACTTTCTTTTCCTTTTTTTTATTTAGGGGATAACATCCAGTATTTTAAGTGAAAGTTTTTAAATTAAAAATTTACTCTTTGATCACTTTCCAAAATAAAGTAAAAATTTTGACCAGTAATTCAAAATAAATTTGAAATTTTACCAAAATTATTAGTAACCAATGGTAATTAAAAAACAAAATAATAAGAAGATGTAAAAGTAAAAAAAATTGACAAATAAATGAAAAAAAAAGAAAAAAAGAGAGAACCCATAAATAAAAAATGAAAAGTTTCTCTTGTGTATAAAAAAGAAAAGATCTTGCAGTAAAATACAAATGTTACAAAAACGAAAATTTTTGATTACAATTCAGTTTAATTAACAGAGTAATAACTTAGAATTGTTAAAATCAAAAAATGGTTTTTAATCTAAACTATCATAATTCTTGTGATTTTTTTTTTTTTTTTTTTTTGAAAAGAGAAACTGCTAAAACTGAAAAGTATAAAAACAAATAATTGAAAATTTGGGATCTCAATAAAAGAGATAAACTTAAATTAAAATTACTTTATTCATTGATATTTTTACATTACCTACCAATATTTTTTTTTATTACCCTAAATTGGAATATTTTCAGTAAAAATTTAATACGTTACAAAATCTCGTAATAACACCTTTAGGTTATATTATCACAACAAACTAAGCTTTGAAATATCTTGTTTCAAAAATACAATAACTCCTTGATTATTTGGAAATATTTGTCTAATTAACTTTTTATAATCCAGAATTTTTTTTCAAAGTTCAAAAATAAAATGTTTTAAATTTGAATTGATGAGATAATTCTATTACCATCCTAATTTCATACCGACAACTTCAATCATTAAAGATCTTTTTTTGGGGGTATTTATGAATTAAATATTATATCGATTTATTATTAAAATATATTGAGAATAATGAAATTTAAATTGTTTCATTAAATTTTGCAAGATGATAAATAAAAGCTAAATCAAGCCAAAAATCTTTTTTAAAATTCCACAAACAAATATTATAATTTTTTAATTTCTAAATCTCATAACGAAATACTATCATATTTTTTTCTTCTTTTATTTCTCTTAAATAAATCTCTTAATTCATATCTGCAAAAACAAAAGAAAGTTAGTGCATTATATTTTTGGTGTTTGGATGTGGTCCTTTTATCGCAATATTATTATTATTCTTGTGTAAGAAAGAAAAAGAAACAAAAAAATGATTTTAAAAAAATTGACAAAAAATCAATAAACGATAGATTACCTACCCTCATAGAAGAAGACATTTTAAATTTAGAATCCGGCCTTGAAAACAGTGATAATGAGGAAATCTCTAGCAATTTAGATTCAACTGTTGAATTGAAAGTCGTATTTTTCTTATTATCCATTGGTGTTTTAGGATTCATAAAATTTAAAACTGAAAATATTTGTCCAAATTTCGTAAATAGATCGCTATTGGGAATAAAAGTAAAAATAACTCTAATTTAATTATATATTCAGGAATCAAAGATTAGAAAGTTATTTATAAAACATTATAATTCTATTATTTAATTACTATTAATTTTTTTTTTTTTTTTTGGAAAATAGAAAAGCAAAATCGAATACATAACAGGAACGGTTTTTGGTTGGGTTTGTCAATCAATTGTTTTTAGTTCGCGTATGCCACAAATCTATAAAAATTATAAACGAAAATCAACTAGTGGGCTTTCTCTTCAATTATTTGTTGCAGCACTTTTTGTAAGATCAACCAATAATTCTATTTCTATTTTTTTTTTTTTTTTTAGATGCATTTTTTTTAAAAATCTTGAAACTTTAAATAGATATGAAAAAGATCAGAAAAGTTATTCATTTTTATTTACAAATTATTCTTTAAGAAAAGATGAGAAATTTTTCAACCAAGTTTAAAGATTTTATGTACTTAGAAATTAGATGAAGATATTGAACACGAAGTAGACAGTTTAAGACCATTTTATAAAAAATTATATCATTTAAAAATTAACCATTCGGGAAAAAAGGTGAAATAGAGAAAAAAAAAGTTTAACACCGTTTTTAATTAGGAACCTTAATAGAACCTGAAAATTAAAATTAAGATCAATTAAAAAAAGAAAAAATAAATGATTAAAGACAAAATGGAGTATTCAACTCAATAATAGTTGTTTTTAATACTATCCTTTGGTATCGGGTTTTTCTTTGAATGATCTATTATTAAAAATTTGTTTGAAAAATTGACTATTTTAGAGATCTCTAAAACCACTCATCTGATTTCGACAAAAAAGTCGATCTAAATTGTTTTTGTTGGATTCGATTGAAAATAATATAATGAATTATTCTTTGAAGTTAATCTGTTTCTTCTTTTAATTGATTTTACTTTTGGTTTTCATGTTATATTATTATTCCCAATTAAAAGCTGTGTTAAACTTTTTTTCTCTGCTTCACTTCTTTTCCCGAATGGTAACTTTTTAAAAATTGTTAAAAGTCGGGAATGTTTTTTTTTTAATATTTGAAAGAAAAAAAGAACATTTATTTATTTTTTTTCCCAAAAAAGTGAGTAATAAAAGTTAACCTGTTTTTTCGTTCAATTTTCGAGAATTTAAAAGAATATAGTAAAATCCATTTGATTTTACTAAATTCTTACGAATTCTGGAAAATTGCCGTTAGCTTTTTTTTATTAAAAGAAATTAAAAGTAAAATCAAATCTTCCATTCTATTAAAATCTGGAAAATTTTGAATTTTAGTTTATATATAACATAGGTGCATTTTCAAAAATAATAAACATTTAATAATTATGATAATGAAATCATTAAACTTAATTTTTTAGAGTACCCTAGAGCAAATAATTTTTTTTTTATTATTTACAGAAAATCTAATGATTTTGTGATCAAAATAAAAATAGAAAAAAAAGCACCTAAAGGAAGATTTCTATAATTCAGTTTTCATTAATAATATACTCGCCTATTATTCAATCAAATCAAATTCGAGAAAAAACAATGTTGTTTTTTTTTTTTAAATTTCGTTTATATTTATTTTTTTTACTACAGATTATTGATAAAAATAATCTTTTTTTTAAAAAAAAAACTAATTATGATTTTATGAGATCTCATTTTTTTCAATTTACGGTTACTTTATTTTATTCAAATATCGAAAACTTGAGAAAACATGTTTTAATTTATTTTTTAAAAATACCAAAAGAAGAGTTTATATACAAAAAACAAAAAAAACATATTTATTTTTTTTTTATTATTATTGAAGAACGTAAATTACACTCTTTTTACCCTTTTACTTAAACCCCCTTTAAGAAATTTAAGATCAAAATCATGGATTTCACGATTATTAATCTTAATGAAATAATTTTAAATGGTGATAGTTTACGATTTATTTCTTTTAATTTATTTTAAAAAATTAATCTATCTTTTCCATATAAAGGAAATATCCATAAAAATGATCAATATTTTCTATTATTTCCGTTTGTTCATATTTTAAACGTAAATGACAAAAGTCATTTGAATTTTTATTTATTACATAGTAATATCTATCAAGTAGTTAGTAAATGTTCTGAATTTTAGAATTGTTGAGCTTGAAGGAGAACTTAAATATTTTTGAGTTTTTAATTATTGTGAAATATTTTTGGGGAGTGTCGTCAAGTGCTGTGGAGTGTCATGGGATGTCTAGGTTTTCTTGAAGTTTTCTGTTTTATTTGTTAAGCGTTCTAGTTTTTTTTGCGTTTTCTATTTTATTTGTGAAGTGCTCTAGGTTTTTTTGAGGTTTTCCAAATAAATAGAAAACTCAAAAAAACCTAACGAAAATCTATTAATTTTTCAAATAAACAGAAAACTCAAGAAAAGCTAACGGTGCTTTTTTTTTTTTTGATTTCCCAAATAAATAAAAAACTCAAGAAAAGCTAAAGGTGATTTTTTTATTTCTAAAATTAAAAAAAAAACTAACAACATTCCCAACTCATAGAATTCAGTAACTTATTATATGCATATTTATATATATATTAATTTTCAGTTCAATTAAATCTTTTGACTTCCAATTAATTTTATTATTTATTCGTTGGTTAAATTTTATTAAATTTTTCTAAATTAGGCAGAGATAAATTTTTTAATTTTTTTTTTAAATTTAAATTAAATTTTTTTTACTGAAATTATCATATTTTCAATTTTAAATTCTGTTTTGTAAATAAGAATTAGTGTTTTTCTGTTTATTTTACATACCCCAGTAATACACGAATTAATCCAAGAATTTAAATAATTTAAAGTTTTTATTTCTTAATTATATATTTCTCAACCGTGTATCAATTGACTTATTATAAAAGATTTAAATAATATAATTTTTAAACTATTGTTCAGAAAATTGTTATTGAATAATTGTTTACAGTTGTTATATGTTTCTTTAGATTTTTTTAAATTATAAACTATATGTGAAATTTTATCTAAATAAATACCCAAATATTTATTTTTTTAAAAAAATCTTTTGATACAACTGTTTTATCTTTATTAGGTTTTAATCCAAATTGAATAATAATTTCATATATTGAATTTAATTTCTGATTTTATTGATTTTTAATTTCCTTTTATATTTAAGATTAAATCATCTGTAAACATTTAGGAATGGTTTATTAATGGTATAATTTTTAAGTAAAAGAAAATGTGAAATTAGAGTAAATAAAATAGGAGATAATGGGTCCCCTTGAAATATACCAAGACTTTCTCCTTGATAATATTTTAATAAAAAAAATTAATAATTTCATTTTAAATAAATTTTTTATTGTTTTTCAAATATTTTTAAATTAATTGAATCAAAAAAATTTACTATATCAATCATTATAATATATGTTTTATCATTTTCCGTTTCATTATTTGATTTTATCATATTAGAAGCATTTTTGAAGTTTAACATTGCAATATGAGTATCATATTTTTTTTTCTAAAAGCAAATTGAAATTTATGAATATATTCCCAAAAAGTTCAATTAACTTATATAACACTTTTAGAAAAAATCTTGGTAAGCCTTGGTTAATGGAAAATGGTCTATAATTTAAAGTTACTCTTTCGTTTCCCCTTTTTTTGGAATAAATTGATATTTTTTCAATGTATCCAATATTATTCTTATGAGGGTTAGTTGACCAATTATTAAATATTTTCTGAATTGTAATAAGATATTTTTCTAATTTTTGTTTTCAATTGGATTTAATAATAGTGAAATTTTCATCATTAATGATATATTTTAAATTTTCAATTTTTTTAAAATCCTTTAACAGATTTATTTTTTAAATTTTTAATAGTGTTTTCGATATTTTCAATTGGAAAAAATATCTCAATTTTAAACTCTTTTAAATTTTTTATTCTTAATTTTTTTATAAAATCTAAAATATTTTGACTTGGTTCAATTGAATTTTTTTTTTTTTAATATAACTAAAATCAGAATCAATTATATTGTTATTATACAAAATCATTTTCATTTTTTTAGACCTTATTAAATTAATTTTTTTCAAAAATTTTCGTTTATAGTAAATTATAAATTTATTTCATCAATAAATTTATTCCAAGCTTCTTTATTTATTTTTTTTTTTTGATCCTATTA
The DNA here is from genome assembly GCA_027625915.1 of Anaeramoeba flamelloides. Lineage (NCBI taxonomy): Eukaryota > Anaeramoebidae > Anaeramoeba > Anaeramoeba flamelloides. The sequence goes on from JANTQA010000026.1 coordinate 2,240,194, forward strand.
ATTAAGTTTGGATTACTTAAAATATTTTTAATTAATGGAGCAATTTTTCAATCATTTATAAATTCTTTATAAATTATATATATCCCTTAGCACCCCGGATTTGCCTAAATTTCATCAAATTTTTTAAATTAGATTTAAAATGGTATTGATCTACTAATATATTAATTTTCTTATTTGTCTTTAATCCAGATTTGAATTATAATAAAAAGTCAAAATAGTTCAAAGATAAAGTAGTTAAGTTATTGATTTTTTTTTTTTGAAATTGAAAAAAAAAATAATAATTATTCATTTTTACATTTTTTTTAAAGATTTTTATTTTTATTTTATTTTTTTTAAATCAGAAATTTTATTACACTAATAGTAATTCAAAACTCAACACATTGATTTATTAATAATAACCACAAAAAAATTTTGCTAATTTTATGATAAAAAAAATAAATAAAAAAATAAATTACTTTGAAATTTAATTTTTTTTTTTTAGAAAAAATTTCAATAAATATCCAATTAAAAGAAAAAATGAAATTTATTTCTTTAGGCCAAAATTAAATTTTTAATATGATTAATTTTCTAAAACTTTTATTTTAGCAATAGATATTAATTTAAAATCAAAAAAAAAAAAAAAATTGTAAAATAATTTCAATTTATTAAATTGGAATAAAACAAATATAAATTACTTTTTAATCAATAAACTATTTATACCTAAATTTAAAATAAAATAAAAAATAACTCTTAAATATTATTCCAATATAATAAAATAATCTCTGAAACCAAATTTTTTTATTGTATTTTGTTATTGATAAAATTTTGAATAATATATTTGCGATATTTGGATTTTTCCTTCATAAATTAATCCAGATCTTGTTAAATAAGTTCTGATATATGGTCTCCAATTCAACAATATTATTTATTTTATGTCTAGATTTTAAAAAGTCAAAAATTAAAAAATTGTAAAAAAATATAAAAAAAAAATCCAATATTAATCTGACTCGAACTATTGGCCAAATCATTTAAAATTGAAAAAAAGTCTTGATGAAAAAATTGTAAAATTTTGCAATGAAAAAAAATTTGATTTTTTTTTCATAATTTAATTTATATTTTTTTTTATTTTTAAATTATTTAGAATCTAATATAGATATTGATATTGAATATTAATCAGTAGATAAAACAAATTTTCTATGTGATGTTATAATAACTTTTAAAATGAATAAATTATTTAATCAAGCATTTTAGGCAATTTTGGGGTGCAAAGGGCCCCAGAAATATTTCCAGTAAAGTATGATGTGTTTTAAATGTTAAAACTAAGAGGTTTTTGATGTCTAGGCAAACTTTTCAAAAAAAAAAAAAAAAAATTTATTTTGACAAAATTTGGAAAAATAATAAAATCACAATAACACAAAAAAAAATTACCAATGTTGAAAATTTTTTTTCAAGTTATTTTTTTATTTTAAGTAACTATACAATTTTTAATTATAAAATTTTCTTTCTAAGATAATTGTTTATTAATTCTATATCTTATTATCCTTTGATAACATTTCGAATTAAAATTTTTGTTTGAAATGTTTTTAGGTTATTTGGGGTGCTAAGGGATATATATATGTATTTGATAAATTTATTTTTAAATTTTTTCATGGGTTAGTATTTAACATAAATTTCTTTCAGAAAAATACTTAATAAATTCTTTTTGATAAATATTATTATTAGTAATCTTATATATATATTTTTTTTTAATATTTCAGTATGTTGTAACATTAATATTATTAATTATCATTTTGTGGTCAGATAGATTGTTTTTTTGATTTTGAAATTTTTAACATTTTTTTTTTATTAAAATTAATTAAAATATGGTCAATATTATTCTTTGTTCTACTATTTGAACTATTTATTAAAATTTAAAATTTTTAGTTGAAATTTTTTTATAATTTCAATATCAATAAAATTAAAATCTCCCAAAATAATAGTTTTAAAATTATGATTTTGATCAATTAATTTTTGTATGATTTTTATTAATTTTTTTTTTTCGATCCTCTCTTAAATATAAGTTAATAAAAATTCTACCCATGAAACGAATTATTTAGATATCTTGGTCTGAATAATGGATTTCTGAATTAAGGTTCAAATAAATTTTTTTGAATAATATTTGCAGTCCTCCTTTGGATTTTTTTAACCATAACTATTTTTAATTATTATCTCAAAAAAGATAAGATTTGGTTTATTTTTGGTTTTTGTTTCTTGAACAAAACAAATAGATATATCATTATTTACTAAAAATGATTCCAAAAAAAAAATTTATCAAAATTATTTAATCCTCTAATATTAAATGAGGAAAAAATAAATTTTAAATTTATGATTTTATTATTTTTATATTTTCCTTAATTTCCATTAAATTTTGTAATTAATTTGTTATTTTTATTATTTGTATAAATAGTCATACCTTTTGGAATAATTTTGAACTGATTTCTGATTGTTTTAATAATTTCCAAAATATTTTCATATTTATCCCATATTATGATTTTATTAATACCCCTTTTCATTAATCGTAATATAGGATATTTATTTATTAATTTAAAAACTTTTAAAATTTTTATAAATTTTTGTTTAAAAATTATTTGATTCAAAAATTCCACTTTTTGTATTTTTTTTATCGATTTTACAATTATTTTTATACGGATAATAATTGTATATTCTATCATTCATTTTAACATCTTTTTGTTTGTTTCTAAAAAATTTAAAGAAAAAATTTTCTAAAATTACTATTTTGGTTTTATTAATATAATGATAATCATGAATTGAGTTTTGATAATTGTAATTAAATTATTTTTTGAACCAATAAATAAATTGTGTACAATTAATATTTGATACTTTCCAATTTATAAATTCCTTAAATATTATTATTATTATTAAAATTATATAGTTTTTTTTGATAATTCTTTATTTTTGTCTGAAATTTTTAAATTAATAATAATTGGGTTTTGAAAAGGGTTTTTAAATTAGTAAAAGAATAATTTAAAAAATAATTTTGATTTTTATTTTTGTGGGAAAAATTTCTCATATTATTGATGTAAATATTTATATTATCCTCTAAAATTGGATGATTATTCAAATTCAATTCTTTTACTAATTTAACTAAATGGTCAATATTGAATTGATCATTTAGTGATTCTGTTTGGTTTCTATGTAGATTACAGAAACCATCTGAATTTCTTGTGAATTTTTCACATTGGGTATTAAGTATAGTCATAGCTTGGCATTTTTTTTGAATTTACTTTTTTAAAAATAATTTAGTTTGGTTATTATCTTTTTGGTGAAAGTTATAGTTTATCTTCATTTAAAGAGTTTTCTTTTTCTTTTTCTTTTTATTTTTCAATTTCCTTTTCCTTTTCAATTTCATTTTCATTTTCATTTTCTGTTTCATTTTTGTTTTTATTTTCATTATAATTATATTAATCATTATTGATATTATTTTGAAAAGAATTTTTCATTTTCATTTTCAGAAAATAAAAAAAGCCTTTATTATTTTGATTTTTAAAATTTAACAGAAGATGAACAAATCAAATCTGGCACCTGTTTTTGATTCAAAAAACAAAAAAAAAACATTGAACTTTAATTACTATTCTAAATTTTTTTATGAAAAAAAAATCAAAATTTATTTTTTTATCTTTTTTCTGAAAATTTTCTCAATAAATAAAATTTTGGATTTTTTTTGTCTATAAGGAAAATAAATCAATACTTTATTCTCTCATTTCTTTTCTTATTATTATTTCAGGATTTACAATTTAATAAAGATTATATATCTCAATATTGAACTAATTCTAAAATGTCTTTGGATTATTATTATTTATTTCTACATATTTTTATTTTATTTTAATTCATAATAAATTTAAAAATTAAAAATTAAAGGGGAACATTACATATGCCTTAGGAATTCTATTGAGATCAACAGAATGGAGTTTTTTAAAGACAAAATTACCATGGTTGGTAGGCTCTCTCGGGACATTAAATTTTGATTTATTTATTATTTCTCAATTTTATAGGTATCGAAAAAATAGCAAACAAAATAATTATTCAAGGATATTAAGCAATGAATATGATCAAAAAAATGATAATTAATATTATATGTTAATTTTTTTTCAAAATACATTATTTACAAAATAAAATAACAAATAAAAAAAATGTAAAATTGTATTTAAATATAATTCCATTATTTTAAGCTATTTATTTATCCTTTTATTATTAAATCAACTCTCCAAACATTTAACAATCATTCATTGTGTATAAATGTGTTTGTTTTGTTAAGAAATTTACTATCACATATAAAATTCATCCAAAAAAATAATAATAATTTGTAGTTAAATGGTGATACAGAAAGAAAAACAAATCTGAAACTTCTTAAATTAAGTACCAATTATGAAGATTGAAATAAAGATTAATTTAAATGTCCACAATACAAAAGTAATTAAACCTGTCCATCTGTCTTTTTTGACTTCTAATATTTGTGATCAAAAAAAAAATAATTTTTAACAAAAAGTTTGAATTAATTGAGACTTGGTAAGTGTTATTCTTTTTTAAAAAAAATAAGGAGTGTTTTTACAAATAATTTTCAATATTTTTGAGGGGTTTGGGTATCATTTCTTCATCGAAATTGGAAGAAAAGTTGTCAAAAAAAGACCTTAGTTCGGAAGTATAAAATCCGTTCTTTTTTTTTATTCTTGTTCCAATACAACATTTAGTTCAATATTCGATAGTACCTCGAACGACAAATTAATTTTGAGTGTTAATTCATTGATAGTTTGAGAAATTGATAAATGATGAATTGAATTTGTTTAACATTTTTAATAATTTTTCCAATTTTTCAAATTATTGGTTTGATTAGTTTCTGTTAAATTTTCTCAATTTTTGAGATAAATTATACATTGTGATCTTTTCATTTTTAGAATTTCTATTTTAAAAGAACTTTAAGAAATTAATATCATATTGTCTGTTTGTTTATTGTTTGTTTCTTTGATTATTTAATGTGAAAGTTTACCAGAAATTGAAATATTTATTTAATATTTGAAATGGGGGTGTTACCAACGATACACTTGGTTTTTTTACAACAATATTTTGGAATTTTTAAAAAAAAATAGAATTAATGTTTGATTGAAATTTAAAGATTCTGATTGCTTTGTCAAAATCCATATCCAGTATCGGTAAAAAAATGATTTTGAGAAATTCTGTCTTTGTTGGGTAGTTTGAGTAAAAAATTTTTTCAATAAAAAAAGTTTGAAAATGTTCAATTGGTCTATTACCTAATGTTGGCTCCTTACTTCTTCTCTTTTTATGATTTTTTGTTTTTTCAAAACAGCCGAATAATTTAAATTTTTCTTGGAAAGGTAGGTAAAATTCAAATCTATTTTTAAAAGTATTTTTACACATCAACATCATGAAAAAAAAAAATTAAAAAAAAAAATTAAACAATTGCTAATTTTACACTTTTTAATAACTTCAATTACAATAAAAACTATTGGTTGATAAAAGATCTTGTATCAAAACCTATTTTTCGAGGTATTTTACAATCCAAGTTGGAAAATTGAATTTTGCAGGTTCTATTAAGATTTTTTTCAATTTAATATCAAAAAATTTGAAAAGTATTTTTGCTTCTCGTTAAATAGTCATTTTATTATATTTTTAAAGAATATTAAATCCCATGAATGGTTATCAAATAGGAAATCAATTATTTTGACTATTAAAGAATTATTTGTTATTTAAAATTGGAAATTTTATTTTTTTTTTCATATTTCCATTAGGTTTTTTTTTTAATTTTTGAAATAAACTGAAAATTAAATAAAATTTTTGGTTTATTTCTGGAAGTAAAAAAAAAAAACCTAGGACATGGAATATTAATCATCAATTATTTTTTTTATGTAATTGGTTTTTTTTTTAGATGACAAGAGTAAGTTTCAAACTATTAGGTATTATCTATTCAAAAAAATCCTAAAGTTGAATTTAAAAAAAATCCATTGTCATAACCGTATTAAAGATTTTTACCCCAAAACATACCTTTTTTTTCTCGATTAGAGAATTTTAAAAATCGTAGTACTATTAACAATAATAAATACAACAGCCTCAAGTTTTTTAAGAACTGGAATTTTGTTTCTATTGTGAATAAACTTTATTAACTAAGGATGAAATGTTCATTAAGTAATAATTTTATCTAACTTAGAATTTTTAATTGTATTTTTTCATACTAGTAATATGCCACTTGAAATTATTTGATCTTTATTTTGGGAAAAAAACATAATTATAGTAATCTCAGACAAAAGGTTTTGTAATTTAGTAGATTAAAATAAATTTAACGTTAAAAAATACTAATCATATTTGAAATGGATCAATCTATTTCTATTTTTTAAGTATAATTTTTTAAATATAATTAAAAAAAAACAAATTTATTTATCCTGTTTCGAAAGTTATAAATTGAAATATTTTATTAATTTTGAAAAAAAGAAGAGGTTTGGATACTATATTTCAAAGGGTTAAAGGGGTTATATGAGGAAATAACCATTTTTTAATTTTGATCTTTGTATGAAAACATTATCAAATAAAAAATATTCTTTTTTGATACTTTATTAATTTGTAAAGTTGATCTCATAATTTAAATTTCAATTCTCAAATAAAATCTTTCGGGGTTTATTCATAACTATATAATTTTTTCAGAAAAAAAGGGTCCTGTAAATCTCGTCTTACGAAATTTCGTATTTCAAAAAAAAAAATAAAAATAAACTTCACTGATACCTGATTTTTTTTTACTTTTCAGATTTTACTACCAAATGGCTCGTGGCTTTATGATTTTTCTTATAAAATTTTGTCAAATGAGATGAAAAAACTGTTAATAAAAAAAATTATTAATTAAAAAAAAGTTTTATTTTCAAGCGAAAAATAATTATTGTAATTTTTTGAAAATCAAAAAAATTATTTATGAAGAGTTATTCTAAAAGGTTGATGTTCTTTTATAAAAAAAATCTTATTTGTTCTTTATTTAATGTTAAGATGATTAAATTAAAAATTTATGTCTTTGAATGAAAGTAGTGGATCATAAACTTAGTTATTAATCTGAATAAAATTTTATTGGTATTTTGGTATACCCCCTCCAAATGCTATTTAATTTCTTTCTACATACAAAGAAATTTTTTTTTTTTTTTTGAAATATTAAAAAGAGATATTGAATTTTGAACTTTTCAAAAATTTGGAATAATGGGTCAAAGCTTTAAAACAATAGTTCTTTTCGGAAAAAAGTACCAAAAAAGGCAACTAACTTCTAAGAGTATTGTAATTTTAAAAAAGTCAGAAATTTTTTTTCATTGTTTAAGGGAGGAGTTTTTAGTTCCTCTGTTTTGCCCGAATTACTAAATTTTGATTTAGAAATTTTTTTAAAGATGTTCATATACTTTTATTTTCCACTTAGGCTAATAAAGTTATGGAATCTTTTCTTTTGATAATTTTAAAAATATTATTGTCTTTTAATATATAAGATATATTGGTTTTTATGATTATTATCATAGAAGGGCAGTTCTAGAAAAAAGTGAAAAATTATCTTTTTTTAGATAAGTAAAATTAAAACTTTTCCTTGATATAAAGTTTTAAAAATGTGATTACTATTTGGAAGAAAAATAGTTTTTTTTCTGACTTTTATATTTTGATAAGAGGGTAAGAGTAACCCTTTAAATGTGGTAAAGGTCGAAACCGAAAGATAATCACTTTTTTTATTTTCTTTTTTTTTGTGAACTTTATAACAAGATAAAAGATACTATAATAATTTTTTTAAAAAAGAAGTACTCACTTTTTCAAAATAAAAATGAAAAAATAAAGTTTTCAAATATTCCACACTTTACAAAAATAGCTTGAAACATATATTTACTTTATATTTCAATTTCCAATGAGATATTTTTTTGAATTTTCTTCTAAGTTTAATACATGTTTTTTAATATTAAATAGTCTCTGAAAAAGTTAGCTTGACTATAGATTTGTCATTCATTAAAGTGGGTAGTAAAAGAAAGTAAAAAATTATTAAGACACAACTTTGATTATGACTTTAAAAACCTATTTTAAATATTTAGAATATTGAATTAGGAGTTTTTACCTCAGGATTACAATAAAAAATTTTATTTTGCTAATTTTATTTTTCTTTTTCAAATCTAAGGCACAACTTAAAAAGAATATTTTCCTTATTTTCAATATTTTATATTTAGTATCCCCAAAAGTAATTATTTCAATGATTATTTCAATTAAATGATTTCCACAATAATTATCAACATAAAAAAACATAATATTTTAAGTTTGTTCCCTTTTTATAAAAATAGTTTTAAACTCTATTTTTCTCTTATGTATACAACCAAAAATTAAAAATTCGTATTTTATAACAATCAAGCAAACATATGATTGTTTAGAAATAACAGAAATAATAAACTTTGAATTAGAGTTGATATTCATAAAATAAATACAGAACAAACCATAACTTTTGGAAAAAAAATAATGTTAATAAAATTTTTGGAGATCTTATATTGGAAATTCTCATGCAAAATTTCTCAATTTCTTTCCAAACAATAAATTTTTTTATAAAAATTTTTTTAATAGACAAGTATATTGATTTTAAATATAATAACAAATACTCAATTTACTTAAAGTAAATCTGAAGTTTCAAAATTTTTTTTTAATTAACAGTTTAAAAAAAGAAGAAAAAAGAAAAGAAGAGAATAAATATAATAAAAAAGAGTAAAAAAAAATAAAAAAAACTAGAAAAAATAATTTGATCTAAAAATTGAAAATCTATTTTGAAAAGAATATAGGGATAAATCGATAGAATATTTACCTTTTATTAAATAAAACCGGGACAATTTGACTAGAAAAGATTTTATTATTAATATTTTCCTGATATGTGAAATATTTTGTCAAAATATTCTTATAATTAATCCTTGAATTTTTTGAAAAAAAAGGATGTTTTAGAGACAAATCATACTTTTAATACATTTTTATCAAAGATATTATTCAACTTTGAATTCTGAAGTTTGGATACTCAAGTTTTAAAAATTTTTCCAAATTAGATTTTTTTCTGAAATTATTTGGATTTTTACAAATACAAAGAACTTTGTTTAATTAATAGGGAACAACTTTTTGGTACTATTTGGCCAAAAGAACTTTAAATATACACTCCAAACAAATGATAACAATATGATTTTTATTCAATAACGACATTCTTTAATTATAAATTTGTTCCCAGCTGATTATATTCACTTTAAAATCCATTTTATTTTAGAATTCTTTTTTACACTCCTTTTAAAAACACAAGACAGATCTTGTAATTTTTAAACCCGTACCAATCAATCATGATAATCTCAAAAAAATTAATAAGGTGCAAAATAAGATTGTTCTTGATAACACAAAATCTCATTTTTCAACTCTAATACTATTTCAAAATAAAAAAAAATATTAAGTATCTTATCTTAAGAACTACTTTTGTAATTTATTGATTTTTATTCTGGTCTTTTGCATAAATGACCTTTAAATTGTAAAATCAGACTCATCAAAATATTATTCTATTTGGATCAAAATAAACATTTTATATGTGGTTTTTTAAGGAAAAAAGAATAAGATATTTTAAGATGCATAAACTATGACACCATTATTAAGAAAATTGTAGATGTAAAAGAAAAATAATCACGATTTTCTTCCTGAAAAAAGACTATCAATTCAAGAAATCTCAATAGATAACTCCAACTTGTGAAGATCGTATGTTATATAATTTTTGTTTATCAGGTTGCTTGAAATAGTCTGTTGTCTTCAGTTATCAAAAAAATTCTTAGTAAAAAGCTGTGGTTTGTTCTTTGTTTTTTTAGTTTTTATGTTGATTCTTTTTGTTTTTTTCGGAAATTAAAGGTCCAAATAACATTTTCAACAACATTATTTCTCTAGTTGATTTTTTTTCAACAGAATCTCAATTACCAAATACCCAAAAGATTTGATTTATTTTAATCAGACAATTTATTAAGTTCAAATCATTTATCTCATTATGGTTTATATCAATACCAATTGGGTTGTTGTTTTGAGGGGAAGGTTTTGTTGAGTCTTGAATACAATGATCTTTTGAAAATTAAATTTGGACACAATAATCAATTTACTTAATAAACAATTTTTTTTTTGTTCAAAATTGAAAAATAACTCTTTCTTTTTTAGGAAATTAAGGAATTTGGTGAATTCTAATCAACACCAAAGAATTTTTCAAGCTTTTTGCTAATTTTAACTTACCTAGAAAATAACATAGAATAATTCTATATAATTTTCATTTTTCCAAATTTTTAACCTCTTAGTTGAAAATAGAAAACCCTCTTAACTTAACTGGGATTCAAAAAGAAATAATAGTAACTTCTCGGCACTGTTTAAAGGTTTGTTCGAATTCACATAAGAAGAAATTTTCTCAAAAAGTTCTTTTTTTCCACACTTCTCATTCATTGTGAGATATGAGGTTTGACAAATTTTGTAAAAACTTATTTCATTTTTTTATCCTTTGATATTAATGAAGAAATATTTGTGAGAATAATCAACATCTAAACCATGATAGAAACACATTATACTTTGAATTTCAATTATACGTGTAGTCCTTAAAGATTTGTAGTTTATAAAAAATTTTTTTTTTGTATCCTTTTTGATTTATTGGAGTGTTCATTCAAAAGTTCAAGAATGCTATAGTGCTAAGGGGATTTTTAAGGAAAAACTTTTAAGAATGGAAAAATTTTTGTCATTTTCTCGCTTATTGACCACTTTCAAATTTCTTTTTCATAAAAACTTGCAAATTAAATCAAAACAAATTTGCAAAAATGGGAAACATCGAAACAGTGAAAAGAGATATTCACGGAGAAAACGTTAAAAAATATTTAAACAAAATAAAAAATTCTCGAGAAGCAATTGGAATTTTGACAAAAGAATTGATGATCCATGACTGTAACAGGAAATATATCAAGTTCTTTGGATGTGGATCGAAAAAAGAAATTTTTATGTATGGATCATCAATCATTAAACCTCGGCAAGATCATCTTGATATGTTAACAAGTAAATACATTGAACAAGAAGTTTCTCAAATTAATATCAAGTTTGTATTTTAGTTTCTATTCATATTTTTTTTTATCTTGAAAATTTTTATGGATTGACTTTTTTTTCCATTTAAAAAAAAAAAGGGCTTGTGGAAATTTTTTTCACGTGAAATTTTGGTACAAACTAGAATGAGGTGCCTTTATTGTTTTTTCAAAAAAAAGGGTTTGTCAAATTGTGTTTTTGTAATTCATTACACAAGGAGATCTCATTCTAATTGTAACTAAAAGATCTATTATTAAATTTCTTTTCTCATTAAAATAATTTTTTTTTTGTTAACTATTTTTTGGTTTTATTCTGAATTTTTAAAAGGAATGGAGTTCATGACTTTTATATTGAGTACTCTGACATTTCTCAAAATAATGGATGGGCTCATGTTTGGGTTACTTCTGTTTTAATTGAACAAAATCTATTATTTCAGGTTATTATCCGTGAAACAACTGATCCTTTTAATAAAAGTATAAACCAGAGTGAAGAAGAAGGGAAGGAGGAAAAAAATGAGCAAGAGCAAGAGCAAGAACAAGAACAAGAAAAAGAACAAGAACAAGAGAAGGAAAAAAAGAAAGAAAAGAAAAAAGAAAAGGCAAAAAACAAGAAAACAAAAAAATCAGATGATTCAACCTCTTCAACAAGCTCAATTTCTGATTCCAAAACGGTTTCGAATACCAATTCTAAATCTAATTCAGAAACGGATTCTGAGTCAAAAAAAAATAAACAAACAACTGGTGTTACAAAGGAAAAAAAGGAAAAGAAGGGCTCAGTCAATGAAAAACTTTTGTCGATGAAAAAAATGAAAAAAATTAGCCAAAATTTAGTAAATTTAAATTTTGAGGCTGTCTCTGAAGAAGAATCAGAAGAAGATGACTTGGATGATTTTGCATTCTTAAATGAAAAAGTTGAATTTATTTTGGATACGATAGATAATGTAGAAATGAAAAATAATAAAAAAGAATTTTCTACGACCATTAAACAGAGCCTAGAGAAAATTTCGAAAATTTACAAAGACGCAATCAATATGAGGGATCAACAAATTAAAAAAATGTCAAAAAGATTGCAATCCGAAAGAATGGAATATAAAAATAAATATGATAAATTGGAATTGCATTTCCAGAGAAGATTGGGTGGATTAGAATCGGAACAAAAGTCTAAAGAGAATATAGAGCAGGAAAATAAAATATTCCAAGAAAAATTAGAAAGATTATCAGTTTTGATCAAAGAACAGACAGATTACCAATTACAAATTTCTAAATTTATATAACACAACCATAATATATATATATAAACTCTGACCAAAAAACTAATTTGATATAAAACAATCAAATTTTTATTATATTTATTCAAACAATGAAAATTACAAATTAATATATTTGTTTGAGTCTTTTTTAATGATACTATTTATACTAATAAATATTTTTAATCAAGATATTTTGTAAATTTTCTCTTTAAAAAATCAATTATTTTAAGTAAAATAATTTTTAACAACAATTTTTTTGAATGATTAAAATCGAGAATTAACAAATTAAACAACATAAGAATTACATTATTTCAAAAATAATGCCGATTTTTTCCTCTATTAAAAAAATAATTTGTTCATTAAAATATTTGGTAATTTTTAGTGTACTTTTAATTAAAATTTAAAATTTGTAGATTTTCATATCATTATTCTTGAACTAATAGAGTTTTCCAACTTAACATGGGGTGATTTTTAAATCAAAAAGATCAATTTTTTGAGATTATTGTTTTATTGGAAAAAAACTATTTTTTAAAAATAATGACTCACTATATATGGTTTTTGGAAGTGGGTTTGGGTATTTTTTTATCAAATAATCTTATCAAAAAACTTTTCTTTTTTTTGAGATTGGAATCATTTTTGAAAATTTTTATTTATTTTTATTTCTATTTCTTTTTCTTTTTTTTACAAAAGATCACGATGAAAAAAAAAAAGGATCTGTGAAAAGACAAATAAACATTAAGAAATTTAAAAAATTTAAAAATTATTTTGAATAAAAACCTAATTCTAAAAAGTGAATTGTACAATTACAAACAAAATTATTTTTTAATTACATATCAAAAAGAATTCAAAAAAAATTATTTACTTAATTCCCTAAATTTGAGTTCTAAATTAATCAAATTTCTTTTTAAAAATGGTTTCAAATTAATAATTTATAAATTATATGTGTAACCTTTAGAACCACAAATATCATAATTACATTTGAAATGAAATATATAATTTTAATTGTTTTGAAAAGATTCAAAGAATTAAATTTTATAAAAAAATATCATCGAATGAAAAACTTTTATAATCTAAAAATTAAATGTGTATACAATATAAAAATGAATTGAAAAAAAATTTCAACATTTATGATGAATTTTCTTGACTTTTGTTATTTTATTATTATTGAATTGAGATTTATACAAAAAGATTATTTTTTTTTTTCAAAAGTCGGTATTTTTAAAAAGGGGGGTATTCGGATTGTCATGAGTTTAATAGCTATCCTTTTTTTATTAGATAAAATTATGATAACTTTGATAAAATAATTTATAAAAGAAGTATAACTGAAATCCAATGTATAGTTCTGGCTAACTTTCCTTTTCCATGTTTAAATTTTCCTTGTAGTTAACTGAACCGAAAATGAATATTTATGATCAATTTTCAAATCAAAATAAATTAATGAAAAATAGTTTGGCTTTGTTTTTTTTATGTTTTGAATTAAAGATATCATTGTTATATATACAGTCAGTTTCACTTTTTAGGCACAAACTTTATTTAAACGTTAACAAATAATAGTTTTAAAAATTGCAATACATTATTTTTTACTTTAAATTTTTTCGGGGTCCTTTTCACCCCTAACATGACCTTAAATACTTGAATAAATATCTTATTCCCTTATATAAGATATTTTAGCATCAAATAGAAATTTTGTTTTATCAGTTAATTTTCACTCAATAACAATATTTAAATTTTTGATGTTAAATAATTTAAAAAAAAAAAATTAAATTAAAAATAATAGTTTTTTTGATTGTAAAATTAGGAAATTTTTTCAACTAGAATTTTTTTCAAATTTAAACGATTCTGCAACAGTCTAAAAGTTTTTATAAGGTTTTTAATTGTTGTGAGAGGAAAAATCAAAAATATTATTTTTGCGATTGGTCGTATTTTATTACTTAAATTGTCGAAAATCCAAAATGTTGAAATCATCAATACTAAATAAATATGTAAATGTCATAATTGTAACTCATAAAGTTAAGTGAAAATTTTTTTACCCCTTAAAATATGTTACACAAGCCCAATTGATCTCTTTTAATTATTTGTTTTTTTCAAAATCCTGGCCAAAAGTCACTAAGATACCACCCAAACCACCCAAATCCACTCTAACATGCTCTGGCCTAACCTAACATACCTTAAGCTACCCGGAAAAGAGTTTTAAATACGTCCAGATAATATATTTCAATATAATTGACTATTTTGAAAAAATTGAGAATTTGACCAATTTTGAAAAGTAATAATTTTCACAATTGTAGTATTGTTGTTTTTTAAAATGTTTTAACTGTGTTACAAAATTTTGAATTTTGGTTTACAATAGAAGAAAATTTCCAAATTGATATGAATTAATAGTTTAATAATATTTTTATTATTTTTATTTTGTTAATCTTTTTCTTCAATGGAATGAATTGTAAATTTTTATTTGAAAAAAAAGAAACTAAAAATTAAATAAAAAGAAAAAAAGAAGAAGAATGTAAAAAACATTTCAAAAAAAAAAAAAGAAGAAGAAAAAAACAATGATAAATAAAATTATAACTATTAATTTTCCACACTTTGTTCCAATTGTAAACTTGTTTGATATAATGTTTCGTATTGGATTAATTCAGTGAAATCATTTAAAATGAAATCTTGGATTTCATTCACTGATAAAAAATAATATTTAAGTTTTTGAAATTTTTTAATTTGGAGAATAATTTTGGAAATTTTTTTCATTTTAATAAAATTAATTTTCTTTTTATTATTATTATTATTATTCAAATTTGAAGACGAAATAAAATTTGGGTGTAATTTATCAATTGAAATCAAATCTGACAAAAAAATGCCTAAATAAGGTAGTACTGGATTGGGTGAAATTTGTGTTGATTTTAATTTTTGTTTTAATTCTTTATAGTTATTTGATTTTTTTGAGAATCGTGAAATATTTTTCCAAGTTTGGATCAAATCTTTAGGGATTTTATTCCAAGTTTGTCTTAATCTGTAAATAGCTGGATGTGTTAAGGCAATTATTATTTCAATTAAAGTATTTAAATTATTTATTTCCAAACATTTTTCAGCAATTTTAATTAATTTTGAAATTAAGGAAACTCTTTTTTGAATTTCCTTTTGAGAAATTATTTTTGATACTAGCCAATTGATAAAGCTATTAAAATGATTTAGAAATTTTAATAAATTGTTACATTGATTCGTTTGGCTATTCATTAACCATTTTTGTTCAAGGAATTCTATTGGTTTAATTTTTTCAAATAATTGGAATTCAATCAATGTGATTTGTCGTACAAATTCGTCATTATCTATTTGGGAAAAAATTAAATTTTGGAAATTTTTTTCTGGGATTACCGGCTTTGGCACTTTAACTATTTTATTCATCCCCTTTTCGACTTCTTTTTCCCTTTCCCTTTCCTTTTCTTTTTCCCTTTCTTTTTCACCTGTCCCTTTATGTTCCTTTCCCATCACATGCTTATTATTTGAATCTTTTGCATTTTTGGTTTTTTTATCTTTCAACTTTTCGTTTTCTATTATAAAATTTTGAATGTGTTTGTTTATTGATTCACCACGATTTCCCATTATTTGTAATATTTGGAATAACAAAACTGCAAATTTTTTCATTTCATTATCTTTAGATATAATATTATTTATAAAATTTTTTAATTCTTGAATTAACGAAGCATTATTAATGAAATAATAATAATAATTTTGAATCCAAATTTTTAATATTTTGACAATATTTAATTTCGTTGTTTTTGCCACAGTATTATTATAAATATTAATTTTATCTTTATTCCAATTCAAATTTCTGGGGTATCCTGTTGAATAAATTTTTTTCATAGCATTTAAAAGTTCATTGCAGTTACTATAAATTGGATAAGTTGATAATAAAAAATGAATATTTTTTATATTAGATCCATTGGTATTAAAGCATATATATTTAAGAAATTCCTCAAGTGAGTCAAAATCACGTGTAGTGGTATTATCATTATTATTTTCAATTTTATTACTTGGTTTTTTAAATACTTTTTTTTCTTGTTTTTCAAAATTTATCAAAATTAGATTGGATTCTTTAATTGACAATCTTAACTTTGGAGTCCAACAATTAATTAAATTTTTTTTTGACTGGCAATTTGGATCCCAATTTAATTTTTCATTTGTAAAAAGATTATTTAATAATAAATCATTTATTTTTTCAATAAGTTTATTGTCAAAATTATTTTCAAGTTTTTTTGATTGGTTTAAAAAGTATTGAACAATATTCTTATTATTATTAATATTAATATTATTAATATCATTATTATTATTATTATTATTATTATTATTATTATTATTATTATTATTATTATTATTATCGTTTGAAATCCAATATATTATTTGATTTATTGGAATAAATTTATATTTGAATTTATGCAAGGATCGAATTTTTTGAAATATTTTTGCTAATTTATTTAATTTTTCAATATTGATTATACTTTTTTTTAATTTATTATTATCATTATCAAGAAATGTTGGATAAAAATAATCGATAATTGATATGTCATAAATTATCAAATCAATAAAAGGAATTGAAGGTGAAGTACAATTTTTAAATTTTTTTTTATAATTTTGATAATAATTTTTAGGATTTGTAATCATTACTAACTTTTGTAATATTTTTCTAATATTTGGGTTCAATAATTCCCACGTGTCAATTAATCTAATTATTGGTTGGCTTTGAATGGCATTAATAATGGCAAAAAGAGAATTAAAGTTATTATATTTTAAACAATAATTGGCACATAAAATGAATTTTTCAATAATTTCAATTCTTTCTTCTTTATTATTCAAGATCGTTTTATTCTTGTTTATATTTTCATTGTCATAAGTTTTGAATTTTCTTGAACTGTGTAAAATTTGAGAAACACACCAATTTTTTAATTTTAAAAAATTTTGTTGACTTTTCTTTAAATTGTCAAACAAATTATTCTTTTTGTTGTTCTTTAATTGATTTTCAAATTGAAAAATTTTTAAGAAATTGCTATTATTCATCAAATTGTTTTTTTGATTATAATTATTATTATTGGTTGTCGTATTTTGGGTGTATATAGATTCTTCTTTTTCTTTTTTGTTGACATAATAAAACTCATTTTCATTTATTATTGAAAAAAATTTATGTTCAATTAAAGTAATTTGCCTTGCCAATTCTTTTGGATCAATTTTAAAGATTGACAATTTTGTGAGATCCTTTGGAAGAATTGGGGTTGGTAATTTGTCATAAAGATAATTAATTTCTTTATTGTCAAGGCTGCTATTTAAGATCTGCGTTTCAATTTGAATCAACAACGATTGGGTGCCCTTTAAATTGATTTTAATCAATTCTTTTTCAAGAAACGGTTTGACAACGCCTTCCACAAATTGCAAATTGGATCCAAAGTCAGTTGGTTGCACAACGATCCATCGTTGGATTATTTGGAAAAATCTTAATTTTGCTTCTTTTACACATAGGATATTAAAGTCAACGTTGGTTTCTTTATTGCTCGAAAAGCCATAATAATAGGAGACTAAAGAATTAAAAAGTGTTTCAAAATCCAGAACTAATTTGTAAACTAACAAAAAGTTATCAAAAAATTCGCTATCAAAGGTGTTTTTCAAAGTTAAATAATCCAAGATAGTCTCTAATTTGCCACAAGTTATGAATTGGATGCCTCCTTTTGCGGACACTATTCTTTTTTCTTTTTTTTTTTCCTGTTCTTTTTCTTCTTCTTCTTTGAATTTTCTTCTTTGTTCTTTTTCTTCTTGGCTACTTGAAAAAAGAGACTCTAAGCTATAGCTTTTGTTCCCAGCTTTTGCAATCCTTCCAGATCTTTTGATTGGTGCTTGCCTTGTAAGAAATTTGTATTCCCTTTGTGGTGGTTTTGTTCTTAAATATTTTTTCCATTCTTGAGTTTCTTTTGTTTCTTGAAGTGGGTTGTTTGGTAAAAAAGTCGTCATTTGGTGTTTTTTCTTTTAAATATTTCGAAAAAAGATTGAAAAAAATAAAAAATAAAAAAATAAAAAGTAAATATTTTTTTACAATTTGTTTTTGTTTTTATTGATTTTTCTTCCTTTTTTTGTTTTTTGAGTAGATCACATTCTGAATTGGACTTTGTGTGTATGGCTTGTAAAAGAATAAGAAGTAGTTGTGTTGTTTTGTAATCTTTTTTGAAAGTTGAAATATCTTATTTTTTTCCACGAGATTTTTAATTTGGAAGAAAATTAAAATCTTAAGGTTTACAATCCTTGAAATTTGAAAAAAGATTATCTTGTGTTGGGAGTAGGAACTTGTTAATTTTGTTCTTAGCTGGTGGATCTTGGATTTGGTATGAGTTTTAAAAGTGGTTCAAAACAGTAATTTTTGACAATTTATTTTTTTTTCCGAAATTAAAACTGAAGAGTGTAAGATTAATAGATTGGTAGGTGTTTAAGAATAAATTTAAATTTTTGAGTTGTCGAAGCAAATTTTTATTTGCTTTTTTGTCAATTAACTTGATGAAAAAATGTTTGTTTTTAAAAGCACCAAATAAAACCAAACTTAATTAAAAATTTCAATCAACAACCCTAAAACCACATTTTATTATAACTTAAGTTCCAGCTAATTAATCTTACACTCTTCATTTCTGATTTCGGAAAAAAAAAAAATAAATTGTCAAAAATTGCCGTTTTGAACAACTTTTAAAACCCATACCAAATCCAAGATCTACCAGCTAAGAACCAAATTAACAAGTCACTACTCCCAACACAAAAGAATCTTTTTTCAAATTTCAGGGATTGTAAACCCTAAATGTACTCTTTTTTTCAGTATATTTTTTAGTATTTTTTGTCTAAAAGTGAGTTTTCATTTTTACAAGTACAATGTTTTCAGGTAATAATGGTGAAATTGTTCATAAAAAATCACTTAAAGAATTACATATTCTCAGTAAAATTTATCCACTGAGAATTTCTTTTTCAAAAAAATTGATAAATCCCAAAAATTTCACATTTTTACCTTTCTTATAGATCTGCCAAACTTTGATTTTAATTTTCCTAATTTGCATTTTAAATCTATGAACACAAAACAATTTCCCGAGCATTTCTAAATATTTTTGATGTTACTTTTACAAGTTTAAAATGTTTTGAAATTATAATTATGACTTGAAAATACCTGAAAATTATTTTTTTTTTAAATATTCCTTGAAAGAATATATTTGAAAATTTTTTTTTCAAGAGTTTTTAACTCTGAACTAAGAAATTTTTTATCAAATTTCTGAGAAATAAAAATTCTTTTTGAATACTAAACATAAATTCATACAATAACTAAAAAATTATCTGTGGGGGGGGGGGAATGTTGTCATTAACTTTGAACATTTTTTTGTAAAAAACTAACAAATTAAAATTCTAACAGAGCCTTGAGTGATTTAGAAATTCAAGAATAATACTCTTCCTTTGAATTATATTTTGTGTTTTTTTTTTTGATCGATATTAAGAATAAAACCCAAATATGTGTTTATTTAAAAAATCAGAGGATAAAAATTTTCACTTCATTTTAAATATTTTATTTATATGAAAAATCTAAGTTCAAAAGAAAGAGATCTTGATTTGTTATTTTTTTTTCTAGCTTTATACTTTTTTTAAACTTCAAAATAGTCTTTTTTATGGTAAATATTCAGCAAACTTAGAATCCTAAATTCAAGTTGATTAATCGATTGAAAAAAAGTATAAATTCATTTTTTTTTTTTTTTTTTTGTCCTTAAGTGATTAACGTCTACCAAGGGGAAGAATAAGATAAAAGTATGTTTTGGTGGATGAAGATGATATCAGTTCATCATCGTTAAAATATCTCTAAAAATCGATTCATAAAAAAGTACTACAGTCAGTTCCACTTTTAAGGCAAAAACTTTCGATGAAATTTAAGATTATATAAAAATCTCAAATTAAGACACTTTTTTTGGATTTTTTTTTATATGCAATTATTTTATTATTGTTTGAATTTTGGTCCTTGGGTTTTGTTTTTTATTACTGTTTAACATTGGAACGGAATGTAGTATAAAATAATTTATTTAAAACATAAAACAGTATATCTATTTTATTCTTTAAATAGCAAATTGCTTTGTGGCACAGAATCCCAAAGATTTGTACAGATTTAAACTATAATTCAAAATTTTTTCCATATATTTAAAACATTCCAGACAATCGAGATAATACAATTTCATTCAAATTGAATATTATTTTGATTTTTATTAAATATGAAATTCGTTTTTTCATCTTTTAGTTTTATTTTTTTGAATTACATAATCGATACCATTCAATCACTTTCTTTCTGCTATTGGTATTATATTAAAGTGGAATTGTTCAAAATAGAAGAACCAAAATAAAATTAATAGATAGTGTCTAACTATTTATCAGTCAATATTCCTTATAGACTTTTCAACAAATTTATAAATGTTTTTTTTTTGTTTTTTTACAATCTCCAAAATTTTTAACATACTCCTGATTCTTAAAAACAAATTGAATTTTTCATTTTTGTTTCAGACGCTTTGAGTAAAATTTAGTTTATAATCAAAAAATTCTTATCCAAGTGACTATTAAGAAAAGTAAATTTAGATTGAAACTCAAGATATCTTGATGATTAATAGATTTATGATTTTGTAATTGTTTGGATCATATTCTTCAACATCAAATGAGATATAAACGATAAAAAAAAAATAAAAAAATAGGAAAATTAATCACTTGAATTTTAATTAAATTTTATTTAGAATTTTACCAATTAAAAGAAATATATTAATACAATATATAGATAAATATATATATATATGGATGTGTGTTTGTGTGTTAAATTTTCTTAGATCTATAGCAAATAAAAAATGATTAAAAATAAAACAAAAAAAAAAAATTTAAATTTGATAATCAAAGAAATATATTACTATTAATCATAAGCAACAAACTCTAATGCATTTGCAATTAAGGTTCTGCCATCAAAATCTGTTAAAAACATATTACCAGAAAATGTGATTCCATCTGAAATGGGAAACATATTGAGAACTACAACTGTTCCCATGGATGGGCATTTTTTCTTTGATGATACAAAGACTGTGTTGTCGTCGTATTTTGCAATTAGACGTGATCCTGTTGTTACTTCTTTAATATTGACGTGCCAAGAAAAATTGCCGCCATCATAGGACTCGACATTTTTTAAAACGGGGTGATTTTCGATGCATTTTTCCCCGAGGTGGACTCTTTTGCCGATTATTTCTTCATTGTTTACCACAGGGAGAAACCCTTCGTCAATGATTTTGCCCTTTAGGCAAAAGTCTTGATCACGAAGCAAGGCAGTAAAGCCCCCCAATACTATGCCACCGCCGTCTTTGACATATTTTGCTAAAAGGTCGCCAATTGACTCCGTATCGGGAAGATGATGATCACTAAAAAATACAAAAATTGCATCATATTTTTTCAGCTCCTCAAAGGTAGGCAAACCCTTAATTAAATTAAAAAAATCAACATTGTCAATTCCAGTGCTTTGAATTGATTTTTTGACATCTGATGGCACTTTCTCTCGGTGTTCTTCAGTTGAGTCGTTGGGGGTTAAAATTAAGATTTTTAAATCTTTAATATTGTTTGACTTTCTACTTTTTAATTGTTCCTGTGGATTGGTTATTAATTTTTTGATTTTATTGTTCTCGTTTCCATTTCCCTTTTCCTTTTCGTGTTCATTTTCCTTTTCCTTTTCCTTTTCCTTTTCGTTTTCGCTTTCCTTTTCTTCTTCATTTACCTTGTTACCAAGATCATTATTATTGTTTTCCTGTTGTTTTCCAATTCTGTTTTCAATCTTTGTACCCTCGTTTGTCTTCACGTTGTTAATTTCAGCGTTATTTTCTTCAATTGCTTGGTTGATCTGTTCAAGATCAAAATAATTTAAATTTTTTAATTCCTTCAACAGGGACATCGAAAATAATTCCAATTTTAACAGCTTTAATAAATTTGAAATCTCCATGTGTTTGTTTTTTTCTGTAGGCATGATCTCTTTTTGATTACATAAAAAGTTCCCTCTTTCTAATAGTCTATAATACAATTCTGTTTCTGGGAATCTGATGTGAGGCGAATTTAATAAAAAGACCAAGGTCTTTTCATCAAGCTCATTGAGACAATTATTTTTGCGCAATATTTTGGAGGATTTTTTTTGAAAAAATTGGAAAATCCTATTTAGGATCGGATCCTTCTCCAAATTTGGTGAAATTATGAACGAACACTGGAATGCAGAGTTTATTAATTGTAAACAATTCCCTTCGTTTAAATTCTCAACGAGATATGTCTGGCAAAAATCTTTTAATTCATCCATCCCAAATTTGTCAGAAGCGCAAATAACTTGCCAGACCAAATTGTCAGTTAGGGACACACTGTTCGTATACGCATACCCCAGAAGGATTTTAAAGACATCGGGCTCAAGATCTTCCACAACAACCTCCGCAAATTTGCCTTTGACAGTCTCTTCAAATTGTTTTTTCGAATAAAATAATGTTTCCCAGACTGGCGAGCACATTGACAAAATCAGTTTGTGTCCATAAACGACTTCTTGTTTCTTGCCAACAAGAAACCTGACATCTGATTTTTCTTTATTATTGATGAGCAATTTTAATTTTTGGACAATTGGGTTTTGGGTCATGTTTCACTTTTTTTTTATTTTTATTTAGTTGAGAAAACTTGTTGATTGCCTCTTGTTTTTTTTAATCGAAAGTGTTGTTGTTAGGGGTTAACTCGAAAGAAAAAAAAGTCTTTTTAATTTTGGGTTATGGGATAATTCAAAAGAAAAAAAGAAAAAGAAAAAAATGAAAGAAAAAAAGATAATGTTTTACAATTTCAAATTACCGTTTTTAGAATTTAAAATAATTCGCTTCTTGAGATCCGAATTTTCAATATAAATTGTGTTTTCTTGGTTTGTTGACATACATGTGATGGGGGGTTCTAAAAATGAAAAAAAATTGGATCTTGGTTATGTTTTTGCTCAATGTGAATTGCGTTTTTGTTGGAAAATCTCGAATTGACCACAGGTTATGTTATCAAAATGATTTGAAAAGCGATTTTTCTTTCTAGAAGCAATCCATTTTAGGTATTTGTTAATTTTAGGTTTGTCATAGATATTGACAAGTTCAAATTAATTGACAAAAAAGGGTTTTTTTTTTTTATTTTTCACTCTTTGAATGATTGAAAGGAAGATCTATTTATTAGTTTTTTGATTGATCAGTGTCTATTCGACAGGTTTTTTTATTTTTTTACTTTTTCCAAGAATTTTTTCATTGACAAATGTTAAAAATTTTTAAAGGATGTTAAATTTTTTCCAACAAATAACCAAATACCTTTTCTCTTCACAGGAGTGCATTTTCTAATTTGTCCACTTTTTAGGGTAAATAATTATTTCAAATTTTTTACATTTTGTTTTTTTACAATATATTTGACAAATTAGAGTCAAAGTAAAGAATAAACTCATATTAAACAACAGAGTTCTCTCATAATTTGGTGTTTTTTATGGAGATTTTGTTTTTTTTGGGAAATACAAGACAATTATCTCCACAACAGCTGATTTTTTGAAAAAAAATTCTTTTTCTGATTGAATATCAGAGTGTTAAACTGAGGTCTCCCTTTTTAAAGAAGTGGTACTTGTTTTTCTTTTTAAACAAGTCTTATCTTGCAAAATAAAAAACTTTTTTTGTCTGTAATTATTTTTTTCCTCTTTCAAGAGGATCCAAATTACCTGCTTTTGAAATTAAGAAAACAAAATTATTAGTTGTGACACAAACGAAAAAAGAACATTAGACAGTACAATAGATGTTCGTGACCGAACAAATATTTGTTAACTAAATCTAGATTAAAGTTTTTGAGAATTTTGGTAGTTTGTTCGATTCTCTTATTATTGAATCGTATTTTAATTTTTTTATTGAAACAGCAACTGTAAAGACAACAAGATCAACCCAGTTTTCAAAAATAAGTTTCTTTTGCAAACCATACTTCTTTTAATAGTTTTTCAGATACCATATTTTTTCAATTAAACGATGATTTGTTGTTCCTTATATGGTACACTCTGATACAATCCAATCAGTGGACTTGCTTTTTCCATTCAAGGTGTTCTAAATTTCGATTGAGGGGATTAATACACCATAGTTGATAAAAGAAATTATGACCATTTCAAAATAAGAACTTATTCTCAAATTTATTCGAATAATTGCTCTTTCATAATTTACAATTTATTGGTTAAGGCACAAGACTTTAACAACACTGAAAAAATTGATAACTCATAAATCCAAATCTGATCTCATGTCCTATCAGAACCTTCCGTCTTGACTAACATTCATAGAAACTCTTAAAAACTAAGCGACAGTTTTCACATTTATGATTTTTCACAACTCCAAAGAGAGCTTTTCCGGTTACTAGAATGATTCTCACCATCTGGACTTTTGAATGAACTGTTTTCAAAAGTGAAAATATATTTTAAAAAAGTTCTTTTTTGTGAAAGATTGACATTTGACTGTCTGAGAAAATTTTTGGTTACAGACTTTGTGAAGAAATTAGAATAAACACAGACAATAACAAGGCAACAAGACCGGTATTTGGATAATAAATGGGAAAAAATTGTAAAATAAAGTGAGTGTAATTTGTGATCCTACTTTATTTGTACTTTTTGTTTGTGATTATAGCTGGGATCACAAAGACTCTTAATTAAAAGGAAGACTTAAGATTCGAAAAATGTGATAGAGATGGATATTTGGACAATTTTTATTTGCAAAGATGGGCAAAAATCCCTCTTTAAAAAAGCAAAAGTAGATACTTTGTTGTTAAGGAGATGGTGTTACAGACATTTAAAAAATTTTTATTTTAGCAAACTTCACTTTTATCATTTAAATTAAAAACACCACAAAACAATTCCAAAGTTTCTTTTTGATTGGTAAAGCGAATAAGAATGATACCACTTTGAATTGAATACATATTTCTCACCCTTTCACCATTTATTTTCATATTTAGGGATTTAATTATTTCTAACAAAATTTGAAAAAAAGTCAATAAAAGACAAACAAATTCTGAAAATTTAATTTCAAGTCAATCATAGAATTTTATCTTCTTTTTACCTTGAAAAAAAAAATTGATTAAATTCTTGATAGTACTCGGAAATCTTCTGAGAAGAAGAAAGCTAAAATAATTAAAGTCATTGAGGAAATTAAATGATATTAAATTAATTATTGTTGGTCAAAAACTTGAAAAAATTTATAAATAAAAACTGTTTAATTAAAACTTTCATTTTCTTATTAAAAATATGAAGGTTCTATGTTCAATTTCCAAAATGGGTTTCTAATTTCTTAAATAAGGTACAGTCTTGTAGAAAATCAAGTTTATCCTTAAATTTTAAAGACTTAATCAAGTACTTCCTTTTTGAACTTTTAAGATCACATTTTAATTCGAATAATTTGTTTTTTATCGAAATCCTACAAATAATGAAAGTCCACTTAAAAAGTTTATATATAGAATTGAAAAAAATACCTGACATGAAAAAAATCCACAACGGCATTTTTAATTGTTAATATAAGGAAAATTGTTGTGTAATTGCTGAATAATTTCTTATTTTTAAGAATTAAATTTATTTTCAAATTAACCAAAATTATTATGGACTATGTAATAAACCGATCTAAAGTTCATTAAAGTGAGGATATCTATCGAATACTCTTTTAATTTGTTGAAAATTAAAAGTAGATCTACATATTTTGAAAAAAAGATCGAGTTTTTTAGAGGTTTACTAAGAGTTTGGTAAATAATATTCTTTATTCTTGAGTTTTGATTGACTGAATCTTGTTTTGAACAAGAGTAATTTCATTAGTCATCATTCTAATAAAAGTGGGTGAGATATAATTTTACAATATTGATTCTTAAATAAAAGAAATTATTCAGCAATAACACAACAATTCTCCTTATATTAACAATTAAAAATACTGTAAGGGGTAATTTCCAGGCCCTGTAAATATTTTCAAACACTATATCTAAGATATAGTGATTTACCTCTTCTTTTTAAATAACAATCATCATGTAAATCAGAATCTGGTATTATTTTTGTAATTATACTTTATGAAATTATGGAATTTATTTTTTACCCAAATACTACCAAACTTTATTTGAAATAAATAATAGCTGAATCAGAATTTAGTTAAACCCCATTTGAAAAACCACAATTAAATTTGCTTTAATCTTCAAAAGAGGATTAAATTCTTTTATAAATGGAAAACATAAAATTCTCATTGTTGTATTACTGTTTTTTAAAAGTATATTTTGAAAGAATTTTGCTTAATCTATTTTTTTCCAAACTCGGAGTATATTGATATCTCATCTCGGAGTTGTATTTTTCAAAAATAATTTTAGATATAAGAGTGAACACTACCTTCAAAAAGATATTTTATTTTGGCAACAGAATCACAAATATGAATAATAAAGTTGAAAAATTCAAGTTAGAAAATAATATTACTTTCATTAACCTTTCTTCTTTAATAATAAAGTTTATTGAAAATATAATCAAAATTTCAGAACTTCGAATTTAAGAGGCAAATATATTTATTGCTTTTAGTACCACTCCCTTTTTAAAAAGTCATTAGTTAAGAAAAAATAGCGATTTTTCAGATAAAAAATTAGAAATAAACTGAAGGATGGATTTTATTTTAAGGGATTAGCGTCTACCAAGGAGAAGCCTAGGATCAAAGTATGTTGTTATTGGACTTAGCCACATTAGTTTTACAAGGTTCAAGTGTCTCTAAAAAATCGATTAGCAAAGTAGTAATATTTGTTCATCTCATCAATTAAAAATGATCTATGTATTAGTAAAAAACCCAGCAAATTCAGAATAAAATCTGCATTTCGCCATAAATTTAAAGATTGAATTATCAATATTCAGACTACAAAGTCATAAAATATCTATCTTAAATTTATGGCAAAATGTAGATTAGTTACTAAAAAATTCGTTTTTTTTTAAAAATTAAATAATTAACGAATAAAGTTTTTTGTCAACTTATTTCTCAAACCATGGAAATATATTGATTCTATAAGTAGACTTGTCAAAAGCAAACAAAACTTATCAGTCTTTGTACTTTTATGTTGATGATTATTGAGTTAATCTTTGAAATTCAAAAATTATAAAAATAGTTACTTTTGGAAGTTCTAAATCTAAATTAGTAAATACAGAATACTGTATTTTGGGTTTTTATTTTTAGATTTGGAAAAGAAATTTAAAAAAAATTTTTCAAAACGAAATTTTTTAATTGTGATCATTAGTAAAAAATGTAATAATTTATTATGCAATAAGATTTATATCAGATTTTTTAGAGCTATTCGAGCCATGGTGCACTAATACCATTTACACCCAATTACAACATACTTTGATTATAGAGAAATCTATGGTGACGCTAATCCCTTAATTCAACTTAAGATATTTATTGTGAAAAATAATAACGAACAGTTTTAAAAATGCTATACTCATTTAAAAAAACTTAAATAGAGAGAAAAAAAAAAACCTTTATGATAATTAATACATGTTCGTAGGGTACCTATTTTTTATTTTTTTTAATTTTAAAAATTAAAAAACAATTTTTGGAATTTTCTTTTTTTTTCTGTAATTAAAAAAATCTAACAGTGATTTTCCAGAATGTAAAAGAACCGAGTAAAATCAAAAATATATCACCCCATTCTTTCGAATCATGGGAAACCTAAACAAAGCACTGGGTATTGCTGTGAAGTTCCTAGGTTTTCTCGAAGTTTTTGATTGTATTTGTTAAGTGTTCTAGATTTTTTTGGGGTTTTCTATTTATTTGGAAAACCTCAATAAAACCTAGAACACTTCACAAATAAACAGAAAACTCAAAAAAACCTAACGAAAATCTATTGATTTTCTGTAATTACAAAAAAACTTTACAAGTATACCATAAGTACGTAGAGTATCAATACCTTTTAAATTCTAGAAAGCAAACAGCCCCCCCCCCCCAATATACAAATACGTAACATTGATCCAATTACCAAGTGGATATTTAAAACTAAATCAAGCTTGATGGAAAATCCCATGTTATTTTGAAAAAAATATTAAATAATAAATTGAACACTACCTATTTTTCCATCATCTTTCCAATTTATTGTTCGTTTATTTGTGATTTTTGTTTATTTGAGTTTTTTTTTTAAAACTTAAATAGTTACTTAAGAAATTGATTTTATTTTTTGACAAAAATTTTATATTTGATCTGTTATTTTTATAATTTCTCTTTTGATAAAAGAACCCAAAAAACCATATTTAACGATTGAATATTGTACATTATTTTGTTCATTTAATATATAATCTTTCGAGAAAAAAGAAATCTTGCTTATAATTTTAAACGCAAGTTAACCAAATCTGCAGGAGTAATTTTGAAAATGGTGCACTCTTAAAAAAAACTATTTCTAACTTTAATGTTTGATTATAGTTAGATTTTTTCTGTTTTTGATTGAAAAAACCTCTAAAAAACAAGATCGATTTAATTCCTCAACTCATAGAAAGAAGAATTTAATTACCATTCAAGTATTAATATTATTTTGCTTTGCTGTCTGTATTCTACTTAGCAATGAAAAAAATTTTTTTTGTGGCTTTCAGAAAAGATTTGGTCCACTTGAAATCAAATTTATTCTACCAGTATTTGAAATTCTAATGGATAATATTTCACTACCATTTTTTCAGTTCTGAAATATTAATTTTCTTTAGGATTCATAAGTTGGTCCAATATATCCACACAATATATTGAATAAAAAAGAACAAAACTTATAAAGCTAGATCACAAATCACAATTCTATTTCTTTGCAACACTATTTTTGTTCAAATAAAAAAAAAAAAAAAAAAAGAAAAAAATTAATACAATTCAAGTGAAAATTTTATCCCATTTATTATTCAAATACAAGCAAAAAAATAGAAAATTGTTTTTCATATTTATTCCAATTCTCAATAAAAACGAGCCAAATCCATCCTATTTGATGATCCTTTAAATTATTTTAATTTCGAAACTAAAAAATAATCGAATGTTGAAAATATTTGTATTTGTTTACATTACCAGTTAAGGATTCTGAAAGTTTCTTGGACCAAAATCATAAATCAAGAGCCCAGTCAAAGCCCTTTTTAATCGAATTTAGGTGTTTATATTTTTTAAAACAAAATTTTCAAAAAATATATTACCTCCATATTTCAAGATATATGAAACCTTGGATTTTTTACAAATCTAAAAAAGGGTAATTTTTGTCTTGAGATAATTGATGCATTTTTTTTTTTTTGATACAACTGTTTTAAAAAGGTTTTATAAGGTGAGATTTCAAACCACCTAAATCACCAGTTTTAAGTAATCTGGGTAACACCTGATAAAACTGTGAGTCTGCACTTTTTTCAAACATCTGTATGATATTTTGGTTTGGTGATTAATTATCAAAAAGGGTGAAGATTAAGCTTAATTTTTTTTGGAAAAACAAAATCAGTATCTATTTTAATTGTTTCCAACATTTTGTTTTGGCTTTTTGAGCTTGAGTGGGTTGTTAATATTATTGCTTAACGAATTGGTAATTTCTGCAACCAAAAAAAAACTTTTAATAAAAGATTCATGATTAATTCAGTGCACACTCTTTTTAAAAGTACTTGCTTAAGGTGTTAGTATTTCCTCACATTAGTATTCCTATGATTTCTAACATTATTTTTTAAAAATTTGTCTAATTGGTATTCTGTTTTTTTATAAAGCTCAAGATCAAGTCCGTCAACATTGCGAGCAATTTTTGCAGTTAGGATCAATGCTTGTTCTTGTTCTTGAATTTTATTTAATTCCCCAATAATTAAATACATTTTACCTAGCCATTTGATGTTTGAGAGAAGCGAAATGTCGACGCGTAATTGAAAACCTTCGTCTTCAAGTATTAAACGATCATTTGATCGATCAAGTAAGTGCATTATACCAATCACAGTGACATTAATTGTTTGCTGAAATCTTAAATTAGGGAGATTTTTCAAAGGTACAAACTTCCCTAACCCCATTGGTATAGGCTTTTTATCCATTAAAGTGTTTGAAAAAAAAAAACAAGAGAAAATTGCGAGAGGGTAAAGCAAAAAAAATGAAAACTCTCAAAAAATGAAACAACCTCGATTAAAAATTTGTGGTTTATTTTTCCTCTATTTGAAATTAATTTGTTATTTTTGATAAAGAAATGAATGTTTATGGTAAGTTTCTTTTTTTTAAAGTTCTGATCATTAAAGTATGGATAGTTTTTTTTATCCTCAAAATTTTTTTTTTCCAATTTTTAATTTTTAGTATTTCTTCATTTCGGAAATAATTCCTTTCATCTTTTAAATGTTATAGAACTAAATCAATATTTAAAGAGGTCTGTTGTTATAGTTGTTCTTGATTATGAGTTTTGGAGATCATTTTTATTGTCTCTCTTTGAAAATTTTGTTTCTTTTGATTTTTTTTGTTTCAAAAATTCCTTTATTATGAAGAAAGTTTTTTAATTTGAATATAAATTTAAAAATTCGAATTTTAGTTCAATAAAAGACTTAAAATGAAATATAGCAAGAGGAAATTGACTTAGTATATTAAAAAGAATTATTTCAGAGACTGTTAATTGTAAAATAAAAAAAATCAAAATTTTCATTCAACTTTCCAAAAACAACCAATATTTCAAGAATTAAAATAAATTATCCAAGTCCCGAAAGGTTAATTAATAATTTACGCTTGATTTACTGAATTAAAAAAATTGAAATGGTTATATAATTTATAAATTACAATTTATTTTGGAAAGCCAAATGAAAATTTTGTCAAATTTATTTTGCAACAAATAGTATATAAGCATACAAATTATTGGAAGCTTTTTGAGACGGGCAAATGGGATTGTTTTTACATTACCACCCTCTTTAATTATAATTTTGAAGAACTGATATTACTGAAAATTTTATTCTTATTAATTCTAATAGTATTTGGGATAATAAAATCAAATATAAAAATTTATCAAAATTGGCTCATGATTAAAGATTTCCAAAAAAGTCTAGGTCGGTACAATCGAAGGTAATTCAAGTTCTAACTTTTGAAAAAACACTGAAGTTCATTTTCGTGATATAACTGAAAAAACTTTTCTTTGTTTCTCATTTTACATATAATTAAAATGTTTTTTAGAAAAACAATATTTAAGGTTATAGCTAAACCTTAAAGACATGATAAAAATTTGAGAGAGATGTAAGAAAGGAGTATTTTATTTTAGTCTAATTGATTGTAAATTCTCTAAAAAATTCTATATATAAATAAATTATTTGATATTTGTTTTTTCTAAATTTAAACAATAAAAAAAAGAGAAAAGAATTGATAAAATTGGTTCGATTTTAATTTTTTTTGGGAGAAGATAATTTTATATTCTTAGAATAAAACATATAACTATTTTGTGGTTAACCATTTGATAAAATATAATCATATTCATTTCTGAAATCCCACCAAATCCAACTATTTAAAAAACTAACTATGTAATTATTTGCGATTATTTTTATTTTATAGGTAACCTTCAAGCTATTAAAGCCCCATTCGTATTTCCTTTTGTGATTCTCCCAAATATAATGCTGTTGTTCTTTTTAAACAAAAACCTTATATCCCAAATGCCACCGATAAAAAAATCTTTATTATTACCTTTTCTTGTTATGAAAAAAAAAAAATTCAAAAATTGATGAAAAAATAATAAATGAAAATAATAAATTCCAAAATAGAAGGTTGATATAAGGATAAAAGTCAAGTTATTCGAATTTGTAACCCTATTTTCAACAATTCAAATCAACATTATATTGTGATTTTTTTTTTTTGAGACTTTGAAAAAAAAATTTAAAAAATCTAATGAATGAATACTTTCAATAAAAAAAATCAATGATGTAACCAAAGTAAAAAATGTTATTTTACCGATCCTGAACAAAATTGCAAAAAAGTAAAAAATTTTCCTTTACTGTAGCTACTCCCTTAAAAATATTTTTTGAAATGAACTTTGAAAATTGAGAAAAGTTCAACACAACTTTTTAATTAGAATACTGTGGAGAACCTGGAAATGCAAGACCTATAAATAAAGGATAAAATAAATAATGAAAAATAGGATGAAGGGGATCAGTTTAAAATAGTTTTTTATAATTCTATCTTTTAAAGAGTATGGATTATTGTTTGATTTATCAATTATTCTAACTTTATTTAAAAAATTGATAATTTTTGAGATTTCAAAAATACAAGAACAATTTCAATAATCAAAACTATTGTACTTGTTTTTGTAGGTTTGTTTGAAAATAGTCTAATTAATTTTAATTAATGTTAATGTATTTCTTCTTTTTATTGATGTAAATTTTTATTTTTCTGCTTTATTAAGATTATCAATTAAAAAATTGTGTTGAAAGTGTTTCCCTGGTAGCTGTGTAAAATTGTCTTGTATTTATCAAGTTTTCTTTTCTTTTTTTTTTAAGAAATACTCTAAGTTTAGTTTTTTTTTTTTTTTTATCAAAATAAAAAGAAAATATGATTAAGGGAAAAATAAAAACATTAAATTTGAAACCAATTACCCCATTTTCAAACCTTTAAATTAAAAATTTTATTCTATATTTACTAAATTGCACCTTTTTTGAAAAAAAAAAAAACAAAAAAAAAAAAGATCTAATTCAGAATTTCAATAAACAATTTTAAAATCTCAATGATATTCTTTGGATTTAAAAGGATTAACTTGACCATATATTAATCAATCAAAAAAGTAAAATAAACTAAAATGCAAAATTTTCAACGCAGCTAAAATGTTCCAAAGAATCACAACAATACAATTTCATACAAATTGGAAATTAATTTTGATGAATTGAAAATATGGAAATCATTTTTTCATCTTTTAGTTTTTTTTTCGTTTCATTTTTTGAATTACGTAACTTTTTTTGTTCGATCAAAAATTTTTTTCAACCATTGATATTATGCTAAAGCTTGAGTTGTTCCAAATAGAAGAATTCAAATAAAATTAATTGGTACTATTCGACCATTTGATCGATCAATAATCCTAATAATATTTCAACAAATTTAGCAATGTATTTTTTTGTTTTGCTCTCTCCAAAATTTTTAACTCACCCTTGATTTATTTGTATTGATAATTATTTATTTTTTGTTTTGTGAGTATTGTAATTTATAAACAAGTGTTAAAATTTCAATTAGCGAAGGGTTCTGATTTGGTATTTCTTTGGGAATTGATTAAATAAGTTTTTTTTTTACAAATCGAATTTTGGTGTGTTAAAAATTTTGAATTGGGTTTATTTTTCAGTCAAAGATACCCAGATTTTTTTTTCAAATATCAAATATTTGTTATTTTTGACCTTTGAAGATTAAATAAGAAATAAGTAGAATAGTAAACACCAAAGAAAAGTCTATATCTATCAGAAATAAAATGAATAAACCAATATATTTTCTTAAAAATTGAAAAACTAAAATTCATAATTTAAAAACAAATAAAAATTATTTTTCTATCTAATTAAAGATCAAAATAAAATTCCAATATAAATCAATATTATTTATGCAAGATAATTCACACAGTTCCAATAATATTAGATTAATCAATATACACTTTTGTGACACTATATATTCAATTTATAAAACATTTATAACAATATAAAAAATACAAAACAATTAAATTCCACAAATAATCTGTAAAAATTAAAAAAATTATTTCAATTTTGACCTTTCAAAAATTAACTTTTTCTTTGAATACCATTTCAAATTCTTTAAACTTTTACAATTTACCTATTTTATCTCCACCCTTCTGACTGGATTATAAAATTAGTATGTAGAAATATCACATTTTTTGTTGAAAAATCATTTGTTAAAAAAAGTCATTCTGCTTATCAAAAAAAAAAAAAAAAAAAGTAACATAAATTTATGCAAAATTTAAACAAAAGATTTCCAAAAACCACTTATTTTATAATTTTCAACTTTTAGAGTCCACTAAATAAATCTATTTCTTTAATTTCTATCTGGTTTTTATTATTTTTTTATAGAAATAGCATTTCAACCCAATTTTGATTTATCGTTGCCAAAAGAATTCAGACAGAAATGTTAAACCTTATTTCAAAATAAAAAGTGTGTTTTTGTTGGTTATAGAAGACGTTAGAATTAACTGATCAAATAAAATGACAATAAACCCAAAGCAAATATGTGACCGGTTATTTTAAGTTCTATTATTTAATAAAGAAATTCAAAAATCAAGGATATATTAGAAAAATTTATCTCAAAAAATAGGTATTTTGAGAAATAAAAAAAAACAAAAACTTTCAATAAAAATGAAAAAAATTGTTAAAAATTTTCTACAATTTTCATTCGGAATTTATAATTTACAAAAAATAAAAAGGATTTTACCATCAAAAATGATTTGAACTTAAATATACTATTTGGTAATGAATTGGATTATTGCATTGAAACAGCAAGTAAAAAAAAGACACAGATTTTATTTTAAAACACAGATTCTAATCGTTAAGAAGGATTTATTTTGATCATATTGATTTGTTTTTGAATTATAAAATTATCGAATAGTTTCGACTCTCTTCTTTTGAGTTAAATGTTCCTGTTGTAATTTAAAAAATGATTTTGTAGACTCAATTTAAAATATAAAGTGACACTCAAAATCGAAAAAATATAAGTACCCCCTTAAAAGAAAAAGAAACTAAAAATCAAGCAAAGGTAAAGTTTTGAAAGAAATGTCTTTAACAAGAGATTGATTTGCCAACAAGAGCAAATTTAATATTGAAGAAAAGTATTATTATACTTGGAATTGAAAACTTGATTAAGATAAAAAATTTTCAGTTTACAAAAAGAGTCCAGTAACAAAATTACGTTATTTTTTTTTTGTAATTTTTAAAAATTCAGATTCATTTTTTGCATTTTTTTCAAAAAGACTATTCTTTTTTTAAAATGACACAAACAAACAACAACTCCCCAACCAAACCAAATTCATTTTTCAAGTCAATCTCAAACAAAATTAAAAAAGCCTTTACTTTACTTCCAACCTCTGACGATGAACTTGAAAACGAAGAAGAAGAAAATAAATCGTTGATTAATTATCAAAAAAAAGAAAAATTAACAGACTTATGGGGACAAGGGGACTACTTGATTTTAGAAAACCAAATCGAAAAATGTCAAGTTTTGTCTGAAGGGTTTGGGGATCTTTATTTGTATAACGAGTCTACCAAAAAGTTTGAATTAAAAGAAAAGTCGGTAAAAATTTATATACTCCAACCACCGATCAATATTAGCACGTTAATGGACACAGAACTGAACCAACCGTTTGTTTTGATCCAGCACGAGACAACATACGAAACCCTCTTTTTGTCTGTTGTTAACCATCGATTGGAATCTCAATTTTTTGAAGACAACCAATGTTGGTCGTGGCGTTGCCAAATTGACGAAACATCAACTACTTGGAATTTTAATTTCCTGAAAGGATTTCAAGAATTTAATTTTACTTTTTATCAATTAATGAGCAACCAATATTTCCCCATAGAAAAAATAGAGCAAGACGAAAGATATGAAATAGATGAACAAGAATATCAAGAGAACCAAGAAAGGCAAGAATACCAAAGAGAAGGAAACCCACAATTTCAAAACAATTTTCACGCTATTGAATATCAAAATGAAAGCAAGCTTAATCTTCCTTACCAAGCCCAAAGCAACAGTTCTGGTTCGACAAACAAAAAAAATCGAAATTTTGAGATCCAAACACAAAAATTATTAAGGAGATTAAAAAAAGGGATCACAAAAAAAGAATATAGTGAATATGCCATGATCTTAAAAAGGTCCTTGGAAATTGGTGATCGAAAGAGAAAAAGCGAATCCCAAGAGAACCAATTCAGGAATTCACAAGAAATCCAGATTCTTGAAAAACAAGAATTCTCCAATAAAAAAGTGAAACAACAATTAAAAAAGCATTCGCCAATCAACAACAATAATAATAAAAGGAAACGGTATTTGGTTGGCTCAATCCAGGCTGATCCCTTTTCTAATAGGTTGCTCTTTAATAATCGTGGTGATAGTAACAAGAATGAGAACGACAATAGTAAAAAGGGTAATGAGGCTCAAAACAAAACACCAAATAGTAAATCTGAAAAAAAGAATACGTACCTTTCTGATGATGAACTAATTCAAAAATTAAATACATTAAAAAACGACTCTCATGATTTTCTGCTTTTAAATTCAGTGAAAAAATCAGAATCAAAGAATAAAAAGCAAAAAAGCCAGCAACAAAGCAAAACAATAAAAGAATTTTCTAAAAGATCTTTAAAGAACAAAATGAACAAATTAGAAAATGAAAAAAAAATCGAAAAAATAAATCATAAAAAGAAGAATAATGAAAATATGAAGAATAATGAAAATATGAAGAATAAAAAGAAGAAGAAGAAGAAGAGGAATAAAAAAAAAAATAGTATTTATTTGAAAAAGAAAAATCCAGTTTTTAAACCAACTAACAACCCATCAAATTTATTCACAAAGGAATCAACCAACAAAAATCCGATTTTAAATTCAAAAACCCAAAATAATAATGGTGTTAAATTTTTAAAACAAAACCCCAAGGTAATTTCAAATACAAATATTGATGGTGATAATTCCAAACCACAGAAAAATATTCAACAAATTAAATTCAATAACCAACTCAATACAAATAATAAATTTCAAAAACATCTCAATTTCACAAAATTATTAGAAAGCCAATCCAACCCAAACCCAATTAAAAATAAAAAAAAAACGAAAAAGAAAATGGTTGACAAGTTAGGCCAGTCACAAAAGAGGAATATATTAAAGCCATTTCCAGAATTCCCCTTTTATTCAAAGGATAAAAAATAAATAAAATGAAGAATAACCCTTTCCAATGATTTTTACTTTTTACTTTATTATTTTTATTTTTTGTTTTTTAATTTGTTATTCAGAGTTTCAAAAATTCACTGAGAAGGGCTAATAAATTATCATTAGAGGATTTGACGATATCTTTATTAAGTAGTGATAAAGCTTCAAAAACCTCGATTATTTCTATCATAAAATCGTGATAATATAAGAAAATCTTCATAATCAATAAAATCGCGATAATATTACAAATCGCGATATTTGATAAAATCATGATAATTGTTATAAAATCGAGACAAATTTCTAAATACCGAGACAAAAATTAAATCACAATGGAATAGTCGATGACGTTTAGGGCTTATTCAACAATATATTTTATAAAGAAAAATATTGTTTGATCAAAAAAACACATCATTGTAAAAAAAAATATATTCTTTTAAAGAAGTAAATACATAATAACTATTTGAACAATCTTAATTTTGTAAACCTTACTGAAAAAAATATTTTTTGAGTGCCATCAGGATATTGATACTTTCAAACCCAAAATATCATTAGCAGTTCTATTTGTGAAAAGAAATCGAACGAATGTAATTCCATAGCTGAACATTTCATTTTTCCATTTTTTTAACATTTTTTTGATAAAATTTTTTAGTTTTATTAAATTAGGTTTTGGATCTAGAGTTGTGTTGATACGAATGATTGAAATTAATTCAAGAGAAAACCAAAAAAAAATAGACCCGAAAAGGTGTGTAGTTGAAAAAAATATTTTTCTTTTAGAAATCGAAAAACGAGAAGATCACCTTTCCAAATAAATTTGTTGAAATCCAGAATGAATTAAAAATATACCATGGCCTATATTAAGAAGATAATTCTTCTTTAAATTCAAAATTTGAATAAAGTTAAATAATTTATAACCTTGAATTTCTCGCCCCATTAATATTTATGATTATTATAAAATACATTTTTTCACAAATTTGCTTTCAAAATTCCATTTTAAAATATTTTTATCAAATAGAACCTAAAAAAAGAATGTTATTTTAAAAATTAAAGTTAAGGGGTTGAATTCTTGGAATCAAAAAACAGTTAAACTGATTCAACCCATAATAAGAGAAAAATTTTGAAAAAATTTGAAGCAGATTGACAATTATTTTGAGATTTTCATTTTAACGAAAAATAAATCATTATAAAATGAAAATAATTTGTCCAATAAATCTTTATTTCTCAAGAGGAATAAAAAAAATATTGTATTTTCTGAACGAAAACTAGAATTAGATGAACATTAATGAAAATAGGATTTTTAAATTCATATTTGAAATTACTTTTTAAAAAAAAATAATTTGTTTATTAAAAATTTTCCAAACAAAAATATTTCCATGAAGAATTAAAAATAAAACCAAATTAAAAATAAGTAATTGGATCAAATTTTACAGATAAGATCAAGAAATAAATGATTTTTATTTATTTTTTCTTGATCAATCTTTTCATTTTTTTTGATTTACATTTTATGCTAGGTATGAAAATATATTATACCACGATATATCCCACTTCCGGATTTTATTAAAATACTAATAATTTTTGTTAAAGATATGATTTGAAGAAATTAGTTTCAAATAAACTATTGGTACTCAAAATCTGAAAAACGTTGTTACTTGCTTAAAAAAAACATCAAAAAAAGATCGATGATTTAATCAAGGATCAGATCAAGATTTTTCTTTGTACTTTTCAAAAATGGAGAAAAATGAATCAAAATTTTTTCAAATAAATATACCCTTTTTGGAAAACAACTAAAAAACAGTTTGGTCTTCTGATTTTCCTATTTTTACTTGTGTTTTTTCAATCTAAAGATGTATATAATTTTTTTGGATTTTGATTATTAAATTTACGAGAAAAATTTTTTTTCTTCGTTTAATCTTCGCTTCCAATCTAAAAACTTGACTTTGTAATTTTTCCTCTGAATTCTAAATTTCTTTAAAATGCACATTACAACAATCAACGCTTAAAAGTAATGTCTTGTTTTACATAATAATTGCAGATTACTTTCTGAAATTAGGTGTATTTATGAGAAAAAATTTTCATTTCTTTTTCCTTATCATTGTCTCAAAAGGAGATCTTTCAAACAAACCCAACTCTTTGCAACCTCTTTTTGTAAAAGAAAAAATGCTCCAAAGTTACGTATTTTTCTCAATTATTATTCAAATATCATAAATTAAGGTTTACAATCCCTGAAACTGGAAAAAAGATTATCTTGTATTGGGTGTTCCAACTTGTTATTTTGGTTCTTAGCTGATCGATCCACAACTAAGTTTGGATCGTATAGGTGGTTGAAAAAGGCTATTTTTGTAATTTTATTTTTTTTTTTTTCCGAAATCCGAATTGATGAGTCTAAGATTAATTAATTGGAAGATATTTAATTATTAATTGAGTTTTTTGTTTTCTATGTTGAAATTTTTATTTACCCTTCGTATTATTTGATGCTTGTAAAAAAAATTTTTTTATTTACTCCTAACTGGTAAAAGGAAAATGATAATTTCAATTGACAACTCAAAAATTAACACTTTCAATTCAATACCTTCCAATTAATTAATCTTAGACTCATCAATTCGGATTTCGGAAAAAAAAAAAAATAAAATTACAAAAATAGCCTTTTTCAACCACCTATACGATCCAAACTTAGTTGTGGATCGATCAGCTAAGAACCAAAATAACAAGTTGGAACACCCAATACAAGATAATCTTTTTTCCAGTTTCAGGGATTGTAAACCTTAATATGAGACAAAATAATTACTTTTTAAAAGTCTAAAATCTTTTTCCAAAAATCTCGATTTAGAAATTTTGGAAAAAAAATTCTCAAAGTGCTAAAACCTCAAAATATAATAACAAATCCTTGTATTATTATATTTTTTCAATTCCGATTTTTAGTGGTTGAATCGAGAAAGCTTAATTGTTTATTTATCAATTTCGAAATCGAATTTTCATTTGATAAAAATCCAAATGAAAATGTTAAATCTAATTGGTAACAAGAAGATTACTTTATTTTGATTTAGAGTTCCTATAGCTTAATAAGAGCATTTTTATTTGGTTGTTTCTAAAGAATACTTAGATAATTTATCTAACAAAAATTTCGATAAATCTTCCTTGAACAACCGCAATGGATTGTCTGGGAATGTTAATATCAATTAGAAGAGATCTTTGTTCAAGTCCAAGCCGGAAAAACTACTTTTTTTTTTTTAAATCCATTTCAATCTTCTATAAAAAAAAGTTAAGGTAGCTAGCAAATGATAAAAATTGGTGAATTTACAAAATATACCATGTTTTATGAATAAAAAGATAATTAAACTTTCAATAACACAATTATAAGATAAAAAAATTAACAAGTTTTCGCTAACAAAAAATTCAAAATAAAAAAAAAGTTAAACCGTCCTCATGATTAAAAAATATTAAATTTAAAAAAAAAAGTTTTAAATACATTCGTATCAAAAAAATTTCAAAGGATCTTATTGCAAAAAATCAATTTATTATCAGAAAAAATTATTCACAAGATTTTCAATTGTGAAAAAATCTGACAAAAAAGAGTTTAATACAATCATAAATCTCTTGACCCAAAAAAGATAAAAAAAAAAATCACAAGATCAAATTCTCAAGTAAAAACCAATTAATAAAAAGAAAAAGTTTCATCAGATCACAATTACCAAAAATTCAGAACAAAGGAAAAAAATTTTTCAAAAACAACTTAAAATTACACAAAATGGAATTTGAAAAAAAAATATTATCTTTTCTTTGTTTTATGAATTCATTGTTTTTATTACTTCAATTTTTTACAAACTGTTTTTGGATGAATAAAAAAATTAATTCAATCCTATTTTACATTATTTAATCGTTTTATAACCCTCTCTAAAATATATTTCATCAAGTAAAGGTTTTTTACAATTCTTTTTATAAAAATAACTTTTTTGAAAATTTAAAAAAAAAAAAAATTAAAATCAAGAACTGAATAATCCTCATAGAGAAACATTTAGCCATTTACACAGTTATTTTCAAAATATAATTCACATTAATTTAAATAGAAAAACGAGTCTGAATCTTTGGTACATTTATTAATAAAAATAACCTTGTTTTCTATTTTTGGTTTTTGGATGTTGATCAAAAGTTACTGTATTATTGAAAATGATTGGGATTTGGTACTAATCAAAATCACACATTTTTTAAAATGTTTAAAATATTTCTCTGCCTTAGTGAATCTTTCCTTAAAACATTAGTGTTTTTTTATCTTGATAGAGTTTTTAACAAGTACCAAGTGTTTAATATCACTTTAAATTTCTTAAATTTAGATATGTTGTAATTGGAAGTATATATTCTTAATTCGTCATTGTTCAAATACTCATAAAAAACCCAATTAAGCCCAAAATTTTATTTAAAGCAAAAAAATTTTCAAGAATAGCAATTATAAAATTTTATTAAATTTGAAAAAAAAAATTTTTTTTTTATTTGCAATCTCTGAGAATAGGAGAGAAGGGGGAAATTGTATTTATCTACTTCAATTCATGTATGAATAAGAGTACTTAGTTGAAACAGCTATATTAGACATGGTGATATGTTATTTTAGTTCTTAAATAGTCTGTATTCCACTTTGTTTGAATTATAATAGTTGGTTAAAAAATGCATTTATTCTTTTTCTTTATGAAATCTGAATTGAAGTATCTAACAATGAAATATTGGAGGTTAGTTATTAAATAACTTTTTATTTTTTTTTAATCATTGTAATTTTCTCTTGATCTTTCAAAACAATATTTTTTTTTTTTAGATTTGTTAAATGAGCAAAGGGGAATAGAAAATTACAATTGAAAAAAAAAATAAAAAGTTATTTAATAACTAACCTCCAATATTTCATTGTTAGATACTTCAATTCAGATTTCATAATAAAAAAGAATAAATTATTCATTTTTTTCACCCAACATCTAAAATTAAAACAATTCCAAGATTGATCCCCTAAGAACTAAAATAACATATCACCATACCTAATAAAGGTGTTTCATCAAATTAATGTGATTCTCACCCTCCTTGAAGTGAATAAATAAGAACACACTTTCTCTCCTCTTCTCAGAGATTGTCAACTTGAAAACGTGGGTATTTTTAAAAAATAAAATAAAAACTTATGGAGATCTTGTAAACATTTGATTGTAATTTCTATTGTGAGATTTGTAATGGATGACTTAACCTCATCTCAAGAATTTATTTATTTGATTCTATTATTTGAATTCAAAATGCCACATTTTTCCAATTGAAAACTAAAAAAAAAGGAAAATATCATTTTTATTTATAATTAAGCTAATAAATGAAAATGGGAAAACATATTTTTATTTTTATGTTGAAAGGTGTTGATTGAAAAAAAAAAATAATTAAACCCCGTTCCAAAAATTTGGACACACCCAAAATCAAAAATAGGCCAAATAAAACCCAATTTATTGTATTTTTCCAAATCTAATATAAAACAACATTTAAGTTACACAGTATTAATGTTTTATTAAGTAATCATTTTAATCCAAATAAAAGAAAAAAATATAAAACTCAAAAATAAAAACAGGTGTGTCCAAAATAATGAAACGAGCGGAACAAAAAATGTATTGGTAAATTAGTTGAAATTTCACCAACAATTGTTGATCCATCAAATGTTAAGATACCATCTACCAGTTGTATGAGATTTTCCAATTTAACAAACTCAATACTAACCTTCTATCAACCATTGAAAAAAAATTCGAGATCTAACCCAACAGATTACGTAACTGAAAAAAAGGAAATGAAAACAAAACAAAAAAGACAAAAAATGAAATAGTTTGTAAAATCAAAATTCTTTCCAATTTGAATTTAAAGTGCAGTAATGATCTTCTTTTCAACTATTTAAACTGTGTCGAAATTTTTGGAATCTAGTTTATAATCAAAAAGAAAATACAACTTAACTTTCTATTATAGAATATTATTGTATACTTTAGAACAATTATGATTAATTATTCTTAAGTTAGTACACAGATAAATAATTACGAGATATATATATAAAAGTGAAAAAATATATTTACTGATCCTGTTTAAAAATACATCCAAAGTAAGCCTCATTCCAGAAACTTGGGACACATCCAAAATCAAAAATAGGTAAAAATTATCATAATTTACTATGTTTCTCCAAACGTAATATAACACCTCATTTGGGTCACCCAGAATTAATGTTTTAATAAGTAATCATTTTTTATCCAAATAAAAGAAAAAACAATATAAAACAAAAAAATAATAATCGGGTCGACAAAATAATTCAAGGTATGGAACAAAAAATTTGTATTGGTAAATTTGTTGAAACATCAACCAACAATTGTTGATCGATCAAATGAAAACCTACCATCTACTAATTATATGTGATTTTTCTATTTAGCAAACTTAACACTAATCTTCTATCAACCATCGAAAAAATTTTCCAGATCTAACGAAAAAGATTTACTAACTGGTAAAAAGGAAAGGAAACAAAAAAAAAAAAAAGACAAAAAATTAAATAGTTTGTAAAATCAAAAGTATTTCCAATTGAATAGAAAGTGTAATATTGTTATTTTTTCAATGTTTTTTTCTGTGTCAAAATTTTTGTAATTTAGTTTCCTTTCTAATTCTCACCTTAATTCTTCAAATTAGTTCCTAAATAATTAAAATA
The DNA here is from genome assembly GCA_027625915.1 of Anaeramoeba flamelloides. Taxonomy (NCBI): domain Eukaryota; family Anaeramoebidae; genus Anaeramoeba; species Anaeramoeba flamelloides. The sequence continues at coordinate 2,284,133 of JANTQA010000026.1, forward strand.
ATTCAAAAAAATATCTTTTAAGGAAAAATTATTGATAATAGTCACCCAATTTTGTTTTTTTTTTTAATTGGGTTATTGTTTATTGGAAAAATAAATGGGGAATGTTCTTTTTTATGGCAAATTTTTAATTATAAGTTGTTTGTGTCTTGTTTTGGTTACTATGTACCTTATAGTATTATCTTAGTATGTGTGCAAAAAATTTCTTGGATTGTGTTCTTATTTTTTAATAATTGAATTTCCTCGGATTAAATTTAATAAATCTATTTCCCAGCATGGTCGTGAAAAAATTTAATCAAAAAAATTAAGCATTTACAAACTTGACACTTTTAATATCACCAATTAGAAAAATAAAAGCTTAATTTCAAAAATAATTGCAGATTTTTTTTTCAAAAACATATTTGTTTAATTGTTTTTTTATTTGAAAAATAATGTATTTTATTAACATATTTAGAGAAAATAACTAAGAAATATTAATAAATAAAAATATAGTGTAACAATTTTATTTTTTGAAAAAACAGATGAAAAAGGAAAATATAATAATAATAAAGTTTGCCACACATTTTCAAATTTGGTTTATATTTGTTAATAATAGATTTTTTATTAAAAATTACTTGTCAAGATATTTAATAATATAAGTTGAAAAATCCAATTTCCCAGGTTCTATTCAGATTGCTTAAAATTTTGATAGTAAAAAATTAATAAATTTTTATTATTTCACTTATAAGAGGACCTTTTAATATCTTTCAAAGGAATTTTAAATTTAATGTCAAATCTTTCAAATTGGCGAACAATTATTTAGCTTATTAAAGAATTATTTTTTGGCTTAAATTGAAAAAAAATATTTTTTTTTTTTTTATTTTACGTTAGGTTTTCTTTAATTTTTGAAATAAATAGAAAATTTAAATAAATTTTAGGTTTATTCCAAAAAGTAAAAAAAACATAGGACACTCTCTATTTTTATCACATGGGTTTTTATCACTATTTTAGTTTTATTATTCAAGTATAGTATTTTTAAAATTACTGTTATTATCTATTCAAGTAAATCTCTCAAAGTTGAAATTAACCAAAAGCCCTGTCACAATGATTTGGAATTTTTTACCTAAAAAGATAAAACCTTTTTTCTTGACTAGAAAATTTTTAAAAAAGGTGATGCTAATAGTGTCAACAGCATCAAGAATTTGGAGTTTAGGGATATTGGGTATATTTTTTCTTTCCTTTATTATCGCCTGGTGAAAGGATAATGAAAGTAATCGTTTATCATAAATTAAAATTTTCAATTTTATTTTTTTCGAATGTTGTCAATAGGTCGATTAAAAGTTAAAATTTTTAACTTTAAGTTTGCTACTTCCTTAAATGAAAAATAACTTCATAAATTTGTTGGTTTTCACTCTTTTCTTTGAAATTGGATCATTTGATATGAGAGTTAAAGGATTAGAAATAGTAGAAATTTTAAACTTTTTGGAATTTAACAACCAAATCCATTAGTATATTTTTGCAAATTGAATTTTACAGGACATTTGAACAATAGTAAAACAATAAGATTTAGATTGAACAACAAAAAACTTTTCTTTTATTACTTTTCATTAACAGAAGCTTGTACATAAGAGCGAAAAAAAATTCACATTATCTTTTTCTTTTTGTTTTCCAAATCAAAAGATAAAAAACTGTCTGTTTATTATTTTAACAAGATTAAATTCAGTTTTGAATGATAAAATTGAAAATAATGAAACCCAAACCTTAAAAATTGAATCTTTCTTTGTTTTCCTTACTTTTCCTAATTTATTATTAATTGACATTCTATTAAAGAAATGTTCGTGTAAACCCAACGTACCATATTACAAATAAGAAGGAGTTTATGAAAACTTGAATGTATTGTTATGGAGATAATATTTCTTAATACATCCCACTCAAAAATTAAATCAAATCCAAATAAAGACTAAAATAAAAATGGATTTACTGAAATAAATTTTCACAAATAAAGACAGATTTAATAAATTCGATGATGGTATTGTTCAGTTTTATTCTTTTTGAGCTAAGAAATGTTGAAATAATAAATTTTCAAGCGAAGAAATAATTTTGAATGTGATAAAACAGACAAATTCAAACAAATGAACTTTAACAAAAAAACTTTCTTCAAGAGACATTTGTTAAATATGACTGAAAACAAAAAAAGAAAAATAAACTTTTCATTTTTTTTATTTCTTTTCCAAAAACAAGTCAATTCATTTTTTTTATTATTCATTTTTTAACAAACAATGAGCGAAGAAAATTTCAATACTTCAATCATGAAAAAAAAAAAAGCCCCACATAGGCTTTATGTTGACGATTCGGTCACTGACGATAATAGTTCGATTACACTTAATCCACAAAAAATGAATGAATTAGGACTTTTCAGAGGTGATAGTGTCCTTTTAAAGGGTAAAAAAAGGCATGACACCATCTGTGCAGTAATTTCTGATGAAACGTGTGAGTATGGAAACATCAGAATGAATAAGGTTATTCGAAAAAATTTACGCGTTAGGTCAGTTCTTTTTTTTTTTTTTTCTTTGAACATTTTTTTTTTGAATTGGTTATTGGATTTGATCTTTTCTTATTAGTTTTGATCTTTTCAAAGTTTTATGTCTTTTTCTAATCCAAAAGCCATTTATTTTTTTTTTCTCCTTTTGACTTTGAACCTTTACGCTGTCAAACCTATTAAACAAAAAACAAAACAATAAAACAAAAAACCTTTCTTTTGTTGAATAATTTTTCCTTTTCTTTCGATTCAACTCAAAATCAATACTTTTAAACTATTTAACAAAAACCGACCCTAATTATAGACTGGGAGACATTGTTGGTGTTCATGAAGCACCAAAGGTACCATATGCCGAAAGAGTCCATATTTTACCATTTGACGATTCCGTTGAAGGTATTACCGGAAACTTATTTGAGGTCTATTTAAAGCCATACTTCCTTGAAGCCTACAGGCCAATTAGAGAAGGTGACACCTTCATTGCAAGAGGAGGCATGAGGGCTGTTGAATTTAAAATTGTCAAAACAGATCCAAGCCCATACTGCATTGTCTCACCAGAAACTGTCATTCACACAGAAGGCGAGCCTGTCAAAAGAGACGAGGAGGAAGCCAACGAGGGGATGGGCTATGACGACATTGGTGGATGCAGCAAGCAACTCTCCAAGATCAGAGAGATGGTTGAGCTACCACTGCGACACCCACAGCTGTTTAAGAGCATTGGTGTCAAGCCCCCACGTGGCATCTTACTCTTTGGGCCACCGGGCACAGGCAAGACACTGATTGCAAAGGCCGTTGCCAACGAAACTGGCGCATTCTTTTTGTTGATCAACGGGCCCGAGATTATGTCCAAAATGGCAGGGGAATCCGAGGGAAGGCTCAGGGAGGCCTTTGAGGAAGCCGAAAAGAACGCCCCAGCGATCATTTTCATTGACGAAATTGATGCCATTGCGCCCAAGAGGGACAAGACAAACGGCGAAGTCGAAAAGAGAGTCGTCTCACAATTGCTGACACTTATGGACGGGCTCAAGGGAAGATCAAATGTTGTTGTCATGGCAGCAACTAATCGACCAAACACCATTGATACTGCGCTCCGTCGGTTTGGGAGGTTTGATCGTGAAATCGATATCGGGATCCCAGATCAAATCGGGAGACTGGAAATTTTGCAGATCCACACCAGGAACATGAAACTCGATGAGGAAGTCGACCTTGAAAAGTATTCCGAATTAACTCATGGATTTGTCGGAGCAGATTTGGCATCTCTGTGTGTTGAAGCAGCTATGCAGTGTATCCGAGAAAAAATGGATTTAATTGATCTCGACGATGACGAAATTGACGCAGAAATCTTGAATTCCATGTCCGTAACTGACGAACATTTCAAATTTGCATTAACACAGGCAAATCCATCTGCACTTCGCGAAATGCATGTACAGGTGCCAAAGGTTAAATGGGATGACGTTGGTGGTCTCGAAGAGGTCAAACGTGAACTGAAGGAAACCGTCCAATACCCAATTGAATACCCAGAGAAATACGAAAAATTTGGCGTGCAACCATCCAAGGGTGTCCTCTTCTATGGCCCACCGGGCTGTGGTAAGACACTTTTGGCGAAGGCCATTGCCAATGAAACGCAGGCAAATTTCATCTCCATCAAGGGGCCACAATTGCTTACCATGTGGTTTGGTGAGTCCGAAAGTAATGTGCGCGACGTCTTTAACAAGGCAAGACAGGCATCGCCATGTATCCTGTTTTTCGATGAATTGGATTCCATCGCACGCTCAAGAGGAAGCTCTATGGGTGACTCTGGCGCAGGCGACCGTGTCATTAATCAGCTTTTAACAGAAATGGACGGTATGGAGTCCAGAAAGACCGTCTTTCTCATCGGCGCCACTAATAGACCCGATATCATCGATCCTGCCATCCTTAGGCCTGGTAGATTGGATCAACTGATTTACATCCCATTGCCCGACGAAGAATCAAGATACCACATCCTTAAGGCAATTTTACGTAAAACCCCCGTTGCCGAAAATGTTGATCTTCACGCATTAGCCAAGCTAACCCCCGGCTACTCCGGTGCAGATCTTTCAGAAATCTGCCAACGCGCAGTTAAACTCGCCATCCGTGAAAGTATTGCAATGGCTACAGATTACCAAATCCTAAAAGAGGAACGACGAAAGGCAAAAAAGAAAAAGGAAAAGGAAAATGAAAAAGAGGGATCAGGTGAAGAAGAAAGCTCAGAACTTGAAGAATTGGAAGAACTCGACGAATTGTCCTCTGACGAAGAGGAATATGACCCAGTGCCATACGTCACAAAGGAGCATTTCGAAGAATCATTGAAATTCGCAAGACGATCAGTCAGCGATAACGATTTGGTTAGATACGAAATGTTTGCTGAAAAGTTGCACCAATCCAGAGGTTTCGGTACAGATATGAAATTACCAGAAAAGAAAAAAGAATCCACAAACGTGCTTGGTGGTGGCGAGGAACAAGAAACTATGTTCAACGATGACGACGAAGACGAAGATGAAGATGAAGATCTCTACAAAAAATAATAAATACTTTTTTCAATTCATGAATTAATATTTGTCGTTATTTGATTATTTGATTATTTTTCATTTTCACTTTTTTTTTTTTTTAATAGAATATTTTTTTATGTTTTTTTAAAAAAAAAATACAATCATAATTCATTTGAAAATGAATAAGAGATCTTTCTTTTATTATTATTTCTTATTAACTTTAATTCCAAAATATAAAATAATAACTTGCTTTAATATTTTTTATTTTTATTTTGTTTCAATTGCTATGAAATATGTTATGAAGATTTTAGATACTAAATTGGAAAAAAAATAAATAGTCTATTTATATTTTTAAAAATAGAAAGTTTTGTTCTCTTAAAATAAAATCGATCAATATATCTAGTCCCCATTCCTAAAATTTGGGCACATCCAAAATCAAAAATAGGTAAAAAAAAAAACTTAATTTATTGTATTTTTCCAAACCTAATATAAAACTACAATAAAGTTACCCAATTATTAATGTTTATATAAGTAATCATTTTTATTAAAATAAAAGAAAAAAATATAAAAGGAAAAAATCAAAATTGGTATTTAATTTCGAACAAACGGTGATTTTTTGTAATCTTAAGAATGGAATTAAAAAAATTAATGAAAAGAAGATTTTTTAAATTAAGACAAAAAATATAAATAGAAAATTCCATTTAAAATAGAAAAGAAATCCCTCCATTCTTTAGATCGGGTTTTATTTTGGTGAATTTATGATATGGACTTTATTTACAGAATTCATATTAGAAAATTAAGTAACCGTTAATTAAAATTTTGTAAGAAAAAAAGGGTAAAATATATTTTGAATGTTAAAGAGCATTTTTCTATTTCCAGTTGTTTAGTTTAATAAAAAGAATAATTGTTATTTCAAAAAAAAATTCACTTCCAACTTTAAATTGCAAAAAATAAATATATATCACCAATTAGAAAAACCAGAAACAGAAAAAACAAGTAAGGTAGATTTCAAAAATAGGGATAGATTTTTCTTTATAAAAAAATTGTTTAATTGTTTTTTTTTTTTTGAATAATAATGTATTTTACTAAAGTGTTTTGAGATAATATTTAATATAGATTAATATATAAAAATATAATGTAACCATTTTATTTTTTGAACGACAAATGAAAAAAAGAAAATAGTAATAGTAATAAAGTTTATTCCTAATCTTGAAATTTGGTTTCGAAGAAAAGTATTTCAATCTGAAGAGTTACCTGGATTAGTATCTAAATGAAATACTATCCACTTTTTATTCTGAAAAAAGAAAATTGATAATTTTAACAGATCACATACAGAGATAGTCGTGTGGAAAATTTCAAACTTGGAAAAAAATTATCATATATTAACAAATTATAAAAATAATTAAAAAATCAGAAAAGAGAATCTTGAAAAGAATAATCAGTATTTTTTTTTGTTTGACTTTTTTGTAATAAAAAATATTTAATTTTTTTTTGCTCTTTAAATAAAAAAAAATCATCTTAACTCATTTTCAAATAAAAGGGCACCTAAAAATTTCCAGAATTATTCATATTGGAATCAAGTTGATAGTAATATCATTCTATAATATATGAAAATCTTTAATATATATATATATAACACTTGATGAATATTTAAAACCCATTAAAACAAAACAATAAAAATTAAAAATAAATATTTTCAAAATTGAGGTGCCCTTTTATTTGAAATGAGAAATCTCGTTTTCTAAATTATAAAATAAAAAAAATTATTTAATCAATTAAAACGGTTAAACAAGGTGAATTGGGGGAAAGTTCATTACATATTATTAATAACTCAATACACGTCAAACTTTTGTTCTGTAAAGCAGCATATTCAATATAATACCATAATTCATCTGGGAATTTTGTTCGAATTTTTTTTTTTTTATATTTTCTTTTTTCTTTGTACCATACCTCAATCCAACACCAACCTTTCTTAATTCCAATATCTAACTCATTCAAAATCAAACTTAAACTATTTCCATTTTTATACTGAAATATTATTTCCAAATTTTTTTCTTCTTATCTTATATTTTCCATATTTCCCAGCTGTTAAATATCCAAAATTAAAAAAACTCAAAATAATAAAATGTATAATTAAAATGAAAATTTCCAAAAAATAATTATCTTATTAACAATCAAATTCAATGGTATTGACGATTTGGGAGGTTTTCCAACACATTGAAGAAGAGTTTATTTTGAAATTTCCTTTCATAATTAATTATCTGTGATTTCTAAAACTTTATTCATATTCTGCAAAAATTATTACCAAAAAAGACTTTTCATCTTTAAAAAATCAAATTTTGAAATAAAGATTTAGATATCATTGAAAATTTGGATCATTTTCTCTGTGATCGTGTCTAGGTTTTCCAGGATTTAAAAGAATTGCGAAAAATCTTTGATTTCACTCTATTCTTTTGAATTCTGGAAAACCTAACGACTACCCAGCCTATGAAAATAATCGTAAAATCTGGATTTCTGAATTAGAAAAAAATAATTTTTCACTTGTTTTAAATAATAATAATAATATTAATATGATTAATAAACAAAATTCAATATTTTTATTCGCTCTAGTAGATAATAAAACTAAACCCCAATTCAAAATTCTTAACACACCAAAATTCGATTTGTAAAAAAAAAAACTTATTTAATCAATTCAAGAAGATATATAAAATTAGAACCATTCACTAATTGAAATTTTAACACTTGTTTATAAATTACAATACTCACAAAACAATAAATAAATAATTATCAATTCAAATAAATCATGGGTGTGTTAAAAATTTTGGAGAGAGCAAAACAAAATAATAGATTAGTAAAATTGTTTAAATTCTATTCGGATTATTGATCGATCAAATGGTTAGATACTACCAACTAATTTTATTTGAGTTCTTCTATTTCGAACAACTTGACTTTAACATAATATCAATTGTTCAAAAAAAATTGATCCAACCAAACAAATTACGTAATTCAATCAATGAAATCAAAACAAAAACTAAAAGATGAAAAAATGATTTTCATATTTTCAAAAAATCAAAATTATTTGCAATTTGAATGAAATTGTATTATTGTGATTGTTTGGAACGTTTTAGTTGTGTGGAAAATTTTGAATTTTAGTTTATATTTGAATCTTTTATACAATTTCTAAATTCAAGTTTAGAAGTTCGGGCAAACAAGAGGAATTCTAAACCCCCCCCCCCTTAAATTACACTAATAAAAAAAAAAATCTAATTTTTAAACTCTGTAGAGTTGAAAATGGAAAAATTGAAAATTATTTATATTTTGCTCACAATGATTAAAAATCGATTCGTTCTGGATTTTTCAAAATAAAAAAAGGAAAATAATTATAAAATAAAAATTTTACAAAATATTTAGAAAATTAAAGTTTGTTTATTTTCAAATTTGGTGTTGCTTTTATATGATAAAATTGATAAGAATAGTCACCCATAATATGTGGCATGTGACCACTAATGGTTGAAATATTATTGTAATATATTATTATTTTCTTTTCCTGGTGAAGTGTACAATTTTTGAAATGGTATTTTTGATTTAATTGAAATTTATTTTTTAAGGTAGAATCTAGTTTTGTTTTTGATATTAAAGCATAATTTTCTCTAAAATCTTTTAATATATAATATTCTGTTTCATTAAATTTAAAAAGGGCAATTGGCTGGGCATTTATATCTGTTTGACCAAATAATAATTCGAGAAAGCCATATTGAAAATTTTTAAATTTTATTTTTGATATTTTTGTTACATTGTTTATACTTTGTGAAAAGTTAATAAAATCATTTTTTGGTTTAGCCAAAGAGTTTTGGATATTGGTATTTTGATAGTTTTTCAGAATCGATAAAGAATTTTTTGATAGTTTTTGGTCTTTAAATTGATTTATGGGAACCAAATTAACTGGTCGTTTTTTAATAAAGGTACAATAGATTGTACTATAATTAAAATTCTTTCGAGAAATTTTTAATGAGTATTTATTAATATAAATTTCATCACCTATTTGTATTTGTGATTGATTAAATCTAGAATATTGAACAATAATTTCAATTAATTCGATTTCTAGATTATTGACATCATTCTTTTCATTAGTATGTTGTGTTGAATTGCATGGGTTTCTACTATTTTGTGAGCTACTTATTCTTCCAAGCAGATTAATGGTCCCCGCAATTGTCTTTGGGAAAATATCAGCAATTCGAACAACCATGATATTACTTAGATCAAGGTGGTCCTTTTCTATTTGGTTCAAAAATTGATGATACATTTGTTGATATGTGAAGAGTGAATTTTTTAATTGTGATTGATATTTTCCAAAACAATTATTTTTTAAACGGTTCTTAACAGGGCTATTTAGAATACGGTGGTTCATTTCTAATGAAATTGGTATGTTTTGTCTCGTCATTATTTTTTGTGTTTGTTGTCTCTCTGATAATCTAAGTCTTTTATGAAATAAAATCCCGTTTGAATTTTCTCTTCGAAAGCTTGTTGTTTTATTTTTTGTTATTTTTTTTGTTTGACTATTTGATTGGTTTTTATGATCTATATTTATCATTTGTAAAGGTGGTGCTTTCAATAATCTTTTACATTTTTTTAGTTTTTTCTTCTTTTTCTGTCTTTGTGGGTATCTACTCTTCATTTTTCCTCTATGAGATTCGATTAATTTGTGTTTACCTAATGAAAGTGTTTTTAAAAATATTAATTTATTATTTATGATAAATATTTGAACAATAAATTATAAAAATAATGTGAATAAAAATTAAATTTAACAATGGTTATAATAAATTTATAAAGTCACAAAACTGTTATATTTTAATAAAGATGTAAAAAAAACCTTTTTATTCTTTAATTAAATCGGAATATTTTTGGGATGTGAAAAAATATAATTTTGATTTTTTTTTAAAATACACATTTGTTATTATTGATAAATATTTGAACAATAAATTGTTTAAATACTGTAAATAATAATTTAATAAAACAATAATTATGTTAATTATATCAGGGTTACAGCTATTAAAGTTTTGTTTAAGATTTAAAAGGGTCTTTTTTTATTTAATTAAAGAGTAAAGTTTTTGGGTTGGAATATATTATATAAACCCCGTTCCAAAAATTTGTACACACCCAAAATCAAAAATAGGCAAAAAATACCCCAATTTATTGTATTTTTCCAAACCTAATATAAAACAACATTTAAGTTACACAGTATTATTGTTTTATTAAGTAATCATTTTAATCCAAATAAAAGAAAAAAATATAAAACTCAAAAATAAAAACAGGTGTGTCCAAAATAATGAAACGAGCGGAACAAAAAATGTATTGGTAAATTAGTTGAAATTTCACCAACAATTGTTGATCCATCAAATGTTAAGATACGATCTACCAATTGTATGTGATTTTCCAATTTAACAAACTCAACACTAACCTTCTATCAACCATTGAAAAAAAATTTCGAGATCTAACCAAACAGATTACGTAACTGAAAAAAAGGAAATGAAAACAAAACAAAAAAGACAAAAAATGAAATAGTTTGTAAAATCAAAATTCTTTCCAATTTGAATTTAAAGTGCAGTGATGATGTTCTTTCCACTGTTTAAACTGTGTCCAAATTTTTGGAATCTAGTTTATATATATATATATATAAATTTCTGTCGCTCCAATTTCAGTTTTTTGTTTTTTCTAATTTCCAGTAATCTACATCAATAATAATATTGATGGGTATATTATTAAATTTTAATTGTGAAAAATGAATTTTTTCATATTTTCGAAAAGTTTATTGATTTTTATCATTGGTATGAAAGTTTTTAATGGTTTTCAAGTGTTGTAGGGTGAAAAATCAAAGAGATTATTTTGTGTTTAGTGGCATTGTATACTTAAATGGTCGATGATCCAAAATATTGAAATCATCAATGCTAAATATTTTTAAAAATGTTTTCGAAATCCAATTTTAACAGATAAAGTTATTCTGGAAAATTTTTTCCCCTTAAGGGATTAGCATATACCAAAGAGAAGCATAAGTTCAAAGAATGTTGTTATTGGGTGTTACCACATCAGTGATACATGGTTCAAATACCTCTAAAAATCGATTAGTCAAGTAGTAATATTTGTTGATCTCATCAATTAAAATGATCCTTGTATTAGTAAAAAAACCCAAAATTTTCTGAAAAAAATATGCATTTTGCCACAAATTTAAACGTTGAATCATTAATATTCAGACCCCAAAGTTGCAAAATATCTTTCTTAAATTTGTGACAAAATGTAGATTAATTGCGAAAAAATTCATTTTTTTTTAAAAAAGAAAATAATTAACCAATAGATTTTTTTGACAAATAATTTCTAAAGTATTGGAAATGAATTGGTGTTTTGCAATTCTAATTAGAAAAAGAAAACAAAAATAATAAGTTTTTGGGTTATTATGTTGATGTTTATTGAGTCAATCTTTAAAATTCTAAAAATATAAAAATAAAATACTTTTGGAAATTCAAAATCTGAATTATTAAATACAAGAATAATATTTTGGGATTTGGAAAAGGAATTAAAAAAAAATTTTTCCAAATGTAAATTTTTAATTGTGATCCTTAGTAAAAAAAGTAATAATTTATTGTGTAATAAGATTTATAATAGTATTTTTTAGAACTATTTGAGTCATGGGGTACTAATACCATTTATATACAATTACAACATACTTTGATTATAGAGAAATCTTTAGTGGCACTAATCTCTAAAAATAAGTTTCAAAAGTTTAAAGGGTCTCTTAATTATTTTTTGTTTTTCAAAATCCTTGTCAAAATTCTCTAAAATACCTTTTGAATTACCCAAACCCACTCTAACATACTATAAATTGCCTTAACAGGCCTTAACCTACCTGGAAAGGTTTTTAAATACATACAGCCAAGATTTTTTCAATAGAATTGACTATTGTGAAAAAAATGAGAATTTTTCCAATTTTGAAAAATAATAATTTTTCCAATATTGACTCTTATGTGAATTTTAAAAAATTGAAAGTGAAATGCTGATCAATATACTAATAAAGATAAAAATCCCAAAGAAAAAAAACTGAAAAAATTTTTGATTGTTATGAAAAAATAATTAAAAATTTATTAATTTGGAATTTAATGAAGATTGCTTATTGAAATTTGAATTTAATAAATTTAGAAAAGTTTGGGTAATATGCTTTTTGATCATATGAGATTTATCTAAAATAGATTTGGATTGAAAAACGAAACGACTTGAAATACAACAATTTTTTGAAACATAAGAAGGTATTTATGGTTTTTTTGAGAATTCTTTTTTGGAAAAAAATCTTTAAAATTTTAAATTCTAAACGATTAAAAGGTTATTTTACTAGAGTAAGACCTAAAGAACAGTATTTGATACCTTTTTTTGAAATGAAATTTTCTATAAAAAATTAAATCTTTAATACACACCTATGATTTCGTAATCATTTTCATTAATGAGCTTTACTTTTTGTTTTTTATTTATTACGTAGTGGATTTTAAAAATTAGAAATGCAATCTAGTAAAAAAACCATTTTATGCTCGAATGTTTGATAGTAATTAGATTTTATCTTTTTTTGATTGAAGAAAAGAACCAAGTAGAGAAATTTATTTTATAAACTCATTGGGAGAATAGTCAAATTTCAATTTTGGGTTTAAAATTGTTTTGTTTTAATTTGGTAATGTTTATTCTCCTCGGTACAGAAAAAAACAGAGTTGTATTTTTTTAAAATAAAAATTCAAATGAAATTTCGATTTTTATTATAAAAAAATAAATGGGTTTTCTTTATTTGTTCTAATTTTCCAAGAAAAACAATTGAATTCACACCCGCTTTGATTGATCTTTAAATTAATTTAATTTTAGAAAATAAAAAATAATTGGAAATATTTTTATGATTTTTTTCAATTTTTATCAAAAGATTCTGTGAGTTTGTTGAACCAAAATAGTGAACCGAGAGTTGGGTTTAACAATACTCTAATCAAATTCAGATGTTTGTGTATGTTTATTAAAACAAATTCTTTAAACAAAACATTTTCACTGTATATATATATATATATAAATAATAATTTTGCAGCCAAAGTGTCATAGTTATAAGGTGTGAATTAAAGATTTTTAAAGGGTTTGAATGGATATTAGAAGAAAAATTTATTTTGGAAATTTCCAAAATCGAAATCTTTTTTTCACATTTTTGCTTTTTTTTTTCTATTTTTTGATACAGGACATTCATTTGAAATTTTTTTTTTTTTATTGCAAGATCAATAGACACTTTGTAAAAATGTATTACTAACGTTATTGAAACGGCGAAGATGACTGTAGAGAAATCCTATTGATTTCTATTGAAATTTTATTTGATCTTCAATAGGAGATCAAAATGAACATTGTTGTTTTTCTCAATAGGTTAACAAAGAATTTGAGTTTTTTCTATTTTTAAGAAAATACATTGATTGAATAATTTTATTTTATAAATGTATTGACAATTCTTTAACGTTGTGTTATTTTTTTTTTCTTATTTCTTATTTGTTTTTCAAATTTAATTCTTAAATATAATTGTTATTTAAAAAGAATGTTAGCAAACCTTTTACTTAAACAAAGTTTATATTTCTTTATTTATTGTTGAAAATCTAAAATTTTACAATAAAACATGTAGATTTCTCCTTTTGAATAAATATCATATGAAATAGGTTTGGTAAACATTCATATTCTAATCAATTGTGAATAAAATATCAAAGTACTCTTAGAAATTATTACTTTTATTGTATTTAATAATAAATTGATTAAAATTAAATATCAATGTTTTTTTTTTTTTTAGGTATAATTTTTTCTCGAATGTTTTTTTTTTCGGGATAAGTTACCAAGAAGTAAATAAAATTTATTGGTGGGTATTTTTGTCTTTTTGATACTAAAAAAAAAAAATTCAAAGATGTTTAATCTTGATAGAATTTTGATAATTAAGTAAAACTTAGAACGGAATTTTATTTTTTTTAAAAATCTTTTTGTATCCTTACTATATTTGCTGTTTTTTTATTAAACTTCTGGTACCTCATTTTATCCAAAAAAAAAGTATTGGGTTTGATGTTACTGATATTTGAAATAATAATGGTAAAATTTTTGAAATATTTTAATGAACATATTTTTGAAAAATTGAATACAATAGGAATTGATTAAATTGGGTGTAATATCATCTTAAGTATGTATTATCAATTTACAGATTGTAATACTTTCATAGAAAATTTTATTTGAAATAACAGAAAAATTGCCCTACTTTTTTGAAAATATGTTTTTTAATAAAAATTTTCCAGCTGTTTGAAAACCTTTCAAAGAAATTAATATCGAATTTAATCTAAAAATTTTGATTTATTCGATAATCATGTAAACCCCAATTCAAAATTTTTAACACACCAAAATTCGATTTGTGAAAAAAAAACTTATTTATTCACTTCTCGAAGATTTACCAAATTAGAACCATTCACTAATTGAAATGTTAACACCTTTTTATAAATTGCAATACTCACAAAACAAAAAATAAATAATTATCAATACAAATAAATCATGGGTGTGTTAAAAATTTTGGAGAGAGCAAAACAAAAAAATACATTAGTAAATTTGTTTAAATTCTATTAGGAAAATTGATCGATCAAAAGGTTAGATACTACCAACTAATTTTATTTGAGTTCTTATATTTGGTACAACTCAACTTTAACATAATATAAACCTTGTAGAAAAATTTTGATCCAACCGAGCAAATTACGTAATTCAAACAATGAAATGAAAACAATTACTAAAAGATGAAAAAATGATTTTCATATTTTACAAAAATCAAAATTATCTCCAATTCCAATGAAATTGTATTATTGTGATTGTTTGGAACGTTTTAGGTGTGTGGAAAAATTTGAATTTTAGTTTATTTTTTTAGATGTAAAATTGATAAAATAATTAGTACAAAATAACAACATTTTGATCCAAAGGAATAGTGCACTTATTTATCTTTATTAAGTTGGTCTAGGTTTCAATAACATAAAACAATTTTTCAAAAAAAAGGAAAGGAAAGACTCTAAACAATCAAGCAGCTTAAAAATAAAGAGTAACCCATCAGAATTTAAAATAAATATTTAGAATGAACCAAGAAAAACTGACTGGAGGTTTTAAAAACGTGCAGTATTTCAAAAAAAAAAATGATTTATTTTGAATTTTTTAGAGTGACTCAATGAAAAACGAAATTTTGATATATGTTTTTAATACACAGGGGGTTTGCTTTCCAATTCTGTATTGGTATTTTCTTACTTAGATTTTTTTAATTAAGGGACTAGTAAAATAAAAAAATCTTCAAGTAAATCCAATAGCTAATTCAAAAAAAATTTACCGCATCTTGAAATTGTAAAACAACCTAGAAATCCGATTACTAAAAAACCAAACTTACTTTTAATACTATTTTCAGAAATGAATTATTGTTTTTAAAATTCTGATCCATTTTTCTTATTTTTGAAAAGTTCAAAATCCAAAATATTTCTGAATTATTTACAAAAAAATATATATATATTGTTTTTGAAAGAAGAAAAAAAATCTTATCACCTGACAAGGAAGTGTAAAAAATACACTTTAAAGATAAATACAATAAGTTCTAAAATAACCCAGTTTAAAAAATCTACTTAATCTCAAAAAAAATTACAATAATTATTTTAAACTTGTAAAAAATCTAATTTTATGATTCAAAAAACAGTTCAAATCAATTTTTTCTCTAAATTGAAGAAAAAAATATGAGAAAAAAAGAACCAAACAATAGAATTAAAAATTCTGCCCAAATACTTTTTTAAAACCTGGAAAATTCTATTTTTAATCTAATGAAATACTTTTTAATTTGATTATTTATATCAAGAATTAATAACCCAATCTTAATTATTTTAGTAATTCATTAACAACTCAAAGATTATATGTATCAAATAGACTTTACAATTCTTTCACAATTTTTTAAAGATTTTCAAACAAATAAAACAAATTCAAATAAATAAATCTAATAAAAAAAAAAATAAAGGATACTGATAAATTCTAATAAATCTCAAAAAATTTTTTAGTTCAATTTCTATTTTTAAAAATCTTCAAACTGTTTCTTATCAAATAGTCCAGGACAAAGGATATTTTGAACAACAACCAAATTTTCAGAAGTTTTTTAACATTTAAACCAATAAAATACTTTCTTCAAAGCTTGAGCCTAATTATTCCAAAAAGGAAAATCAAGTAAAAATTTACAAACTTGTATTGTAATTTATCAGTATTCTCAAAGAACAGATTTTAATACAAACAATTTCCTTGGTTATGCTTTTGATATTTGAAAAGGGATATTGACTAGTCTTTTAAATTTCAAGTAATTTAATAAATAGTTGTGAATAAAATAGATGATCAATTTTTTTATCTTCAAGGATTCAATATTTTGGTTTATTTTTATTGTATTTCTAAAATTAGATTAAATTTCCAAGGTTACTTATTCATAAAAGACTTTAGAAAGTTACTAAAAGTGAGATTTCTTGAAAAGAAAATTAATTTTTTGGCAAATTTTTCTTTTTTCTAATTTGATCCAAAAAAACCCAACAAAAAAGGATCTGAAGATCTTATTGACTGAAAATTTCATTAGAAAAATGAACTCTTTCAAAAATGATTATTCATTTCTAAAAAGTTGACAAATAAAGTTACATATCGGGTTTAATTGTATCCTTATGTAAATAATTACTCTATTACCTTTGGGAAAAAAAATAAATAAGAGTTACTATTCCCTTAAAAAAAGATCTGAACCTAAATAATGAGATGACGAATTTGAAGTTACTCCTCTCGATCTGTTTTCAAGAAAATCGGCTTGTAAATAAAAAATTATTGCTGCAATTCGATAAATGAACTTTTCAAAAAGTAAATCATGTTTTGGAGTAAAAATAGAATTTAACTTACTTCGAAGATTCTTTTTGTGGTGAAGTGGGCTTTGTTTCTTGCCTAAAATTTCTTTTACAACATTAAATTGATTAAATGTTGTTTTATTAAAATACGTTCTAGGCCAATCTTTACCTTTATTAGGTATCCGTTTTTTTTTGGTATTTTGGAATGCCATCTTCTTTTTTTTTATTATGGGAAGAGGTACCTGAACTGTCCTCCTTTTTTTCTTTACTTGGTGAATTCTTTTTTTCTTTTCCTCAATGTTTATATTCTTGGTTTCAATATTCTTCTTGTTTTTCTTTGTTAAAGATTTTGATTTAATCCAGTTTTCAAATTGGGGATCATCCATTTCAGAAGAAATTGCTAAGATATCAGAAGAAGGTGTTTCTTGCGTTTGTTCATAATAGTTAAGGAGTTCAAAATCTTTTTCAGAAAATTGTGTACATTCCCCCAACAAACGATCTTCATGATTGGATATTTCATTGTCAGATTCTGTGTCAGTTTCAGACTCATCACAAAACCGTAGAACTTTTGGTTTCAAACAATATCTTCTTTGGGAAAGTTGTTCGCCTTTGTTTTGATATTTGCTAAGGACAGAATGAAATAAGAACGGAATTTGTTTGTGGACTGTTTTTTTTGTTGGTGTTTTGGAAATTATTTGAAATCTTTCCATTCGAAAATTCAAAAGTTAAAAAATAAAATATGCTGTTATACTTTTGATCATTTGAATAAGTTGAATCGAAATAACTCTTGTAGAAACAGATTTTCATTATTTGTTTATAAAGTACGTTAAATTTTTTTTTTTTTTGGTTTGGTAAATTTTTTTCTTCTTTTATTTAAAGTTTTGGTACATATCAACAATTTGAAGTTACTCATTCTATTTGAAACAAAATTCTGTATAATTGTTTATTAAAAACTTCAGACTAAAACTTTAATAAATATGAGACTGTCAGATATATCCTAGTAAAAAATTTGGAGACAAATTAAAAAATCAATTGAAAGTCATTAAAAAAAGTGATCAAGAAATAATAAAAAAATCATTTATTTCTTGATCTTATGTTGAATATTTGATACAATTACTTATTCTTAATTTGGTTTTCTTATTAGTACTTGATGGAAAAAACTTTTATTTTAAAATTTTTGAGAAAGAAATTACAGTGATCAAAATAATGCTCGACAAAAGACGATAATCTGTGCTTCAAAATATAATCCAATATTTTTTTTTTTTTTTTGTGGGGTTTTGTTTGACTCTGAAAATTAATAGACTTTTGGAATAAACAGAAAACTCAAGAAAATCTAACCTGTTTTTTCTAGAATCCAAAATAATAAAGGAAGGAAAATCTTTACACTTGATAGGTTAATGTATTTCCTTCCTTCAAAAGAAATTATTTTCTAGTTAGGGGCCTTCCAGTTTTATTGTAGAAAAAGATCATATTTTATGAAGTTAATAGCAAGTATTTTTCTCTAAATAAATTTTCAATTTTGAGATAGGAAATTTTTTTCTAATTTAGTAAATTTTTTTTTTTTTTTGTATTTTAATTTTTTTTCTTTTATTCATTTATTTGTTTTTTTCTTTTACTGACAAGTTAATTAAAAAAAAATAATACTATTGAAACTCCAAATTAACTTTTAGTAAATTAATTCTTTGTAATTTCTTTTAAAATGAACAGATTTACTATTAAAACGTTATATTTCCAAAAATCGATATTGATTGATGAACGAAATTGAGTAATTTTATATGAGACATGCCAACGAAAAAGGAACAATATTTTTTTTTAACATTTTATTTTTTTGAAAAGTTTTGGTTTGGTAAGGTATTTCTTTTACGGATATAAAATCTAATCCCGAATTTTGTATTTTTCTTATTCCTCAACAACGTTATGATGTTCGACTCTTAAAAAAGGCAACTTTATCAATTTTGACTTTTTATATAAGCGAAATGGAATATAAACTAAATTTCACGATAAATGTCCTAATTTTTTTTTACTTTTTTTTTTACTTTTGCATTTTTTAATTTTTAGATGAAAAAACAAATATTTCTAGTGTTTAGAACTGAATATTAAAATTATTTTTTTTTTATTATAATAGATAACTTTAATTTATAAAAATATTTATTTTCAAAATTTGATTTTTAATCGGCCAATTATTTTGAAATATAGTTAACATAAAAAAAAAATACAGATTTTTTTTTTCAATAAATTATAAAAGACAAACCCAGTTTCAGATCAATCAACTGTAAAACCAAAATAACAAGGATTTATTTTCTGGATACAATGTTCTTTTTTTACCATTTAAAGGGCATCAATAAAGATCTATCTTTTATAAATTTTAAAATTATCAACTATTTGATAACTTTCATTTATTGCTCCAATTACAGTCTTTCCAAGTCTACCATAAAATTTTAAATAAAAAAGATTTGAGTTTTATATTCTGATTTTCTATTTTCAAAAAATTCGTAAATAAGAGTTATTATTCAAAAAAAATTTCAATAAATGAACTATTGTTCAAATTTTTGAAGATTCATGAAGCACTTTGAAGATTAATGAAGAACTTGAAAATATTGTTCAAAATGGTAAATTTTTAAAGATCAGTCGAAATTGATATTTTTTTGAACTTTTTTGTACCAATAATTTTTAAGTTTTAATGGGATCTTGAATTTTTTTTTTTGATTTTTCAAAATTTGAATAATAGCTTATTTATTGAAATTTTTTTTTGAATAATAACTCTTATTTCCGAATTTTTGTAAAATAGGAAATCAGAATATAAAACTCAAATTTGCTTTGTTTAAAATTTTATGGTAGCCTTGGAACGGCTGTAAAAAGGAAAATAATCGTAACAAATCCATTGAAATACTTTAGAATATGAAATTTGAAAATTAAATATAACTTTTCTTGAACGTCAACACTGTAAATGGAAAAACAGTGGCAAACTGATTTCAGAAAGATAATTTGTTATCTGAAATCAATTATTTCCTTGTATTGATTTTATTTTGTTTTAAAAAATTTCATTCCTAATCAAATTTGTAGAAGGGTAAATGTGTCTGATAAGATAAGTGTCTAACATGGAATTAAGACAATCCCAAAAAATTCAAACTTTTCAGGGGTTTGTTACCCTTTAGCTGTCTTCCCATTAAAAAAGTTGAAAAAGAAAAAATTTGCTTTTTCTGGGCAAAAAAAACTTTAAAGTAGACAAAAAGGCTTTGAGAGTAGAACCTTCAAAAAACGAAACACCTTTTTACTGATCAGTAAGAAAGTTTTGGAAAACAACAAAAAAAAAAAAAAAGAAAAAAAAGAAAAATATGATATTTGATTTATTGTATTCAAATAAAAAAATGAACCCAATTAACAAAACGAAAAGTTGTTTGAATACTAAAATATTATATTTACAAAGAGATTAAAAACAAATCGAAATTAATAAAAACACAGAAGGAACAAAAAGATAAAAGTACATTAAATAAGAAGAAGAAGAAAAAGAAAAAGAGTAAAAAAAAAAAAATCATAGCAAATTGGTTATTTAGTTAATTTTTTTTTTTTTTTTTTTCCTTCTGCTTGATCTTATTCCCCATCGTGGATATAGGAAACGATCTGGTTCATCAAATATTCTGCATGGCCCCTTTGCAAATAAATAGTCTATTCTTGAACCGTTTCTTCCAGTTTTGCCGTAATGAATTTCCATTCTTGACATTGATCGGTTTTCAAAGTTTTCTGTTTCTTTGAGGAACTGCTTAACTTTGAACATCTTTGAGACAACCCCCGCAAAGGGTGTGTCTGATTGCCACCTTGACATATAAACCTGGCAAGGTTCGAGCCATTGGACTAAAAACCTTTTCAGGGTTAGTTCTCTTGCGCGTGGCTCGTCGTCACGATCTAAAATAAAGCCGTACAACGATCGCGAAACTTGTGAGTTTCCTTCGTTGCTTGTGGCTTGCTCGTCGTAATAAAGGGTAAATTTGTGATAGCACTGGATATTGTGATCCTCAAGTGACTCTCGGAAGGACTTTATTAAATTTGGAAGTTCATTTCTAGGCCCGATGTGTGGACGGTAAACAAGTACATGTGGCGCCATGTTTGCTGGGTAAACAAGAACTGATTTGAAAACCTGTAAATAATATAAAAAGCCTAGTCCTGTGACACACAAGAGGAAGAGAAAAAGAAATAGATAAAGAAAAATTTGCAACATTTCAATACAGCTGAGTTTTTTCGTGTATTTTGAGTTTGTTGTTGAATCAAAGAAAAAGTTGTTTGAGCTTTGGTAGGTATCTCAAGTAAAAAACTAAAAAAAAATAAAATGAAATTGAAAGATCATTCGCAAATAAAGTATATCAATTGAAGTAATTCAATAAATGGCTTTTAATAGGAGAGTTAGAGGAATCCTTACACTGTAACGTGGGTTTAAAGGTGGGAAATTTACCAATTATGTCGTTTTCTGCTTTAAAAATATAAAAATATTTCTTAATTTTTTCTTGATTTATTAGCAACTGATAAACATGAAAAATCTTTCCCAATTTGAAAGTTCAAGAGTCATTTTTTTGTTTTTTTGAATTCGCTTAAAATAAAGAAGTTGGAACTATTCTATTCGATGAAATTCACAAACCAAATAAAACCAAGTTGATTATTGAAAACCTTGTTTGCTATAAAGTGTTCACAAAACTCAGTTGTCGAATTAAAAAAAAGGGAAAAATATTAAATATTTTTACTTTTTTTTGAATAAATCAATTTTTGGTATCGTGAGTACACCTGCTGTTTCACAAAATAATGAAAAGAATTAACAGATTATTCTAAAAATTATTTATTTTGAAAACCAGTAAAAAAAATCAAGTCTGACAGTTAAAGAAATAACCCTTCGAAATATTCAAAAAAATCTTAACAAACAAAAAAATATGATGGAAATTTGAATTAGTAAATTGAAGAGAAGTACTGTAGTCAAAATAAAGCGTGCAAAAAAATATAAAGCGTGTTTCAAAATAAAATGCATGTTTTTTTGTTATAGAAAACCTATACATTAACCAATCAAAGAAACCAATAATAAACCCGAAAAAAATATGGTATTGGTTTCTTAAAGTTCTATTATTTAAAAAGAAATTCTAAAAATAAAGGATCAAATTGAAAAATTTATCTCAAAAAATAGAGTTAATTTTTCAGATTGAAAATTTTAATAATAAAAAAAACAAAAAATTTTAAAAAAATTGAGAATATTATGGAAAATTTTCAACTATTTGTATTAATAATTTAAATTTTACTGAAAATATCAAGTACTTTACTTTCAAAATTGATTTGGGCTCAGGTATACTATTTGGTAGTAGATTGGATGTTGCCTTGGTACAAGAATAAAAAAAATCACGGATTATATTTTGAAACACGGATTATAGTCGTTGTGCACGCATTATTTTGATCACTGAAAAAATGAATTTTAAAATTATACCCAACTTGAAGCAAATTCTAATTTTATTTTAAAACACAAAAAGTAAATGTACCTCATACCAAGACATCATTCATTTTCTAGATCAAGTTTAGAATTGAGAATGGTATTTTTTCAAAATAATTTTGTTGAGAAGAATTAACAATAATTACTGGTATTTGACGAATAAATGGGAAAATTTTTTACTTAATTTTCAATCTCCATTTTCATTTATCATCACAAAATACAACCTTCTTCTTTGAGAACTCAAAATAGTTTAGTAATAATATAGAAAAGGACGAGAAAATATTAACCCATTTAGAATTCAATACCTGTAGGGGTATTTGAATAATCAAATTTAACAAATTTCACTTCATTTCCAATTTAAAAAATGTCAATTTAAATTCTTCTTCTTAATTAGCTCAGAATAAACTTTACCATTTTGGAAAAAAAGTTCAACACGGTTTTTCATTGGGAACCTTACGAGAAAATGAAAAGTAAAATCAATTAAAAGAAGAAACCAATGTTCTTCAAATAATAATCCATTATATTATTTTCAATGAATCCAATAAATACAATTTAAATCTACTGATTTATTGAAATTGAAAGTGTGGTTTTGGAGATCTCAAAAATAGTCAATTTTTTTCAATAAATTTTTAATAAAAAGAGATCAACCAAAGAAAAACCCATACCAAAATATAGCATTAAAAAAACTGTTATTATTCTGAATACTTCATTTTGTCTTTAATTATTTATTTATTCTTTTTTTCATTGATTTTACTTTTCATTTTCAGTAAGGTTCCCAATTAAAAACTGTGTTTCACTTTTTTTCCACAATGGTAATTTAAAATATTTACAAGAAAAAAGTCCAAAACAAATCAACAGAGATCACAAATCTTAAAATCTATTACTTAAAATATTCTATTTTCTAAATAAAAAGGAAAGAAAAGGCAGTGAAAATTTTCCCTCATTTATTATAAAAATACCATTAAAGCAAAAGATCTTTTGTTACAAAACAAATTTTCATTTTTTATAAAATCTGAAATTTATCTGAAAAGACAAATTTGTTATTTTTGATAACAACTCAATCTTTTGTTCCTACAAAATCTACAATAGATAATAATAATTTTGTATTAAGGTTCTTTTAGGGATTAGGTTCCTTGATATGGTAAAAAATGATTATATTTGTTTATCTTTGCATTAAAAATCTAATTATACAGTCTTTCCAAGTCTACCATAAAATTTTAAATAATACAAAATTTAGTTTTTTATTCTTATTTCACAATTTTTTGAAAATAGAAAATAAGAATAGAAAACTAAAATTTGTTTTATTTAAAATTTTATGGTAGTCTTGGAACGACTATATATATATATATATATATATATATATATAATAAAATAACAGATCAAAATTAAAAAAAATATTTGATTCAAAAAAAAGTAATTAATCAGAATTATCAAATTATTTTGTTTTCATTAATTTATTTCTTTTTATTTTTTCGATCCTTTCAAAATTAAAAAGAATTTTCTTGATTTACAGTAACAGTTTCCAATAAAAAAAAAAAAAAGGTTCAATTTAATTAAACTTTATTTATTGTATTTTATTTTATTTTATTTTTATATAAGATCAATTTTACCCCGAGGTATCTAGCTAAAAATGAAAAATTCACCTTTTACAAGTACAAACCAAACATAAACTATTTTTCAAAAATTTTAATCCACTTTATAATCGTAATGGGAGTTGTTTTGAGGGTTTATTACAATATTCTTTACAAAAAATATTTTCAAATTTTTGGATCAGAATCATTTTTTCTAATTTTGCAAATTTTAGTTTTGTTTTTCAAATTTTTGTTTTTCTTTTGTTTTGAAAAATTTTTTATTTTCTTTTTTTTTCTTTTGTTTTCTTTTCTTTTTTTTTTTGTAAAATGATCATGTAGGAAAAAAAAAAGATCTTCAGAAAGACAAATAATCACTAAGAAAATTGTGATTATATAGCGTCTTTTAAAATGAATTTACAGTCAGTTTCACTTTTACGGCACAAACTTTCAACGAAATTTAAGGCACAAAAAAATCTCAAATTAAGGCACAAAATTTGGAATTTTTTTTTTTACAATTTATTTTTACTAGAATTTGAATTTTGTTCTTTAATTTGAGATTTTTTTATGCCTTAAATCTCGTTGAAAGTTTGTGCCTTAAAAGTGAAACTGACTGTAATTATTCATAAAAAAAATATTCTTAACCACTTTTTCAGTGAAAGTTCATTAATAAAAAATCCATAATGCTTATTTCAAAAATTGTGACTCACTTTTTTTTAGTTTTTGCTTTTATTTTTTTTTAATTTTTAATATATCAGGCTTTTATAGATTTAGAATGACTTAAAAGTTAATTAAAAATCAGATTTAGTTATTAATTGTTCTTGAACACTAAAGGATATATATTTTTTTTCAATTTATTATTTCAGGCGAGTCATAATTTTTGAAAAAGAGTTTATGTTGTTTAAAAATAAAAGTAATAATAATCTTCGGATTAGAGTCGATTATCATGAACAAAAATCCTAAAAAAACCATAATTTTCAAAAAAAAAAAAACTGCCCAATACTTTTTTTGGGATACCCTTCCATGGAATGTTTCTTTCAAAAATTATAAATTACTTTAGGAAATTAAAATTATCTGAGAATTTGATTTTTTAATTGAAATTGTATTCATTGTAATAGAAAATATATAGCATAGCATTTTTTTAAGTTAATTTGGATTTTAAAGTCGTTTTTTCTTTTCAAATTGACTTTTGAAAAAAAAATAAAAAAGAAAAGAAAAAATAAAATCGAAAAGAAAAAAATTAATAAAAAAACAAAGAAGAAAAATACAAATAAAAAATTTACAATTTCAGTTTGAGAAGAATAATGAATTAAACCTATAGAATATGTTCTATTTCTTTATTAAAAGCCCTCCTCATTTGACTGAAAAAGAGTTTATTTTTAAATTTTTCATTAATTATTATTTAATTTGTATTTATTTAATTTTTTTTTTGATCATAAATAAAATATTTTTGAGTAAATTTTAGAAATTTATTCAACAAATAATACCATTTTCTCCATTTTTCCGCAAATATTTATATCTATATCTAACTATAATCTGAAAAATATTCATTACACATTTTAATTAAAATTACTTTTCCTTAAATTGTAACTATATAATTAAATAACAAATCATATTATTTCATTTGTTCAAAACAAGCTTTTTATAGTCCTTCATTTTGGTTCTCCTTCCATACACAAAATAAAGATATTAACAAGTTTTAAGATGATATCGGCTGTATTTCTTCCAATTCTCATAATATTATCTTATATCATTTCAGACAATATCATTTTTTTCCCTTTCTTCTCGACCAAACTGTTATCATAATAAAACGAAATTTCAAAATCAAAATAATTATCACATTTTTCTGATGGTTATAAAAATGATTTTTTTATCAGAGTAAATTATGATTTTTTTTTTTTTTTTCAATATCAGCTTTTTATTTCACAGATTCAACTTTTTAAAAAGTTATATTAACACTGATATATGTGATAAAAAAAAATCTGAACATTTAGACCACAATTTTATTGAAAATATGAAAATCTTCAAAGTTTTATCCTTTTTGTATGAAAAAGTCCGGGAATTAGACAAAAACTTATGATCAGAATTTGATAATAATAAAAAACTCCAATAATATTTGAATAACTTAAAAAGTGAAGGAATTCAATCAAAAGACATTTTTTTCCCTTTAATAGTCTTCTTTAAAATTATCTAATTGAAACTTCTCAAGATAAAATAATTATCTAAATACCAAAAAGTGATTTAATAATGTAAAAAGTCTTATTCTTATACTTTCTTTTTTGGAAATTCAACATATTGATTACATTCATGAATTAGACTATTTTGTGTTCAAAAATTGACTAGTAATTAACTTCAGCTAATAAAATTAAAATTACACCAAATTTTGAAAACTCTTTAAATTCCAACGAAGAAGAATTAGAATTCTCTCTTTTAAAAGTTATCAAAAAAAAAAAGTTACTTTTTTATTAAAAAAATTCCTTTTTAGTGTTATTTTTTATCTGGTGTAAAAAACCCTGATAATTATTATTCTTTATTTTGAATAAAACAATCCTTTTAAATAATTAAAAATTAAACTTTATAAATAAAATAAAAAAAAATTATGTATGAAAGTTTATCATTTATTAAATATATAAAAAATTAATCAACAAATATTTAACACATTAATTATTAATTGAATTTTAATTCTTTTAATTAATCAATATAATAAATTTTTTGATTTTGATTTTCATTAGTTTTCTTTAAAGGATCCCATTCCCCATTAGAATAAATGGTCACATATTCAGAATTTTTATTATTTTTTTTCAGAATACTTAAGATATACCCGTCAATTGAAAGATGCTCAGAAGGAATGAATTGTGAGCAACAGGGGCAATTCCAATTCCCATAATCGAAGGCCAATTTTAAATAGGATTTCAAATCGAAGCATTGAAGATGTTTACAATCTTTCCCCCTTGCAGGAAATTCCATAAAATCCATGCTTATTGGGCACTTTAATGAACACACGTCTTGTTGTACATTATAAAAAAATTGGCTTGATCGAAAGATAATTTTGGAAATTTTCGTAAATGATTCCTTTTGATCATTAAAGATTGATGGTATTAGTGTTTTTAAATATAATTCAAAATTTGTTGCCTTCATATTTTGTAATACAACAATCAGATTTGAATTATCAAACCATCCTTCAATTGTAAGGTAATATTTTCTTTTTTTTGCATATTTTGGCAATTTATTGATGTTTATTGGAAATAAATGAGGAAGGTTCGCACCTTTATTTTGCTCAAATTCTATTCTTTCGTTTTTTTTTCCTGATTTGTGATTGTTCTTCTTTTTATTCTTTTTATTAAAATTTGAAGAGTGTTTGTGTGAATTATTTTTTTTGTTAAATGAAAGATTATCTTGATCCTTATTTAATTTGAAAGATAAATTTCTCAAAGACCCATTCGCATTAAGATTTGTTTCTTCTAAAACTATTCTTTCGTTGCAATCAAGTACTTTTTCTTTTTCTTCCAGTTTTTCTTCTTTTTCTTCCTTTTTTTCTTGTTCTTCTTGTTCTTCCATTTCTTCATGAATTTGAAAATCCATTAGTTCAGGATCGTCTTCATATCCAGAACCAAATTCGTTCTCTGTTTCAATTTCAATTTCAGAATTCCCTTTCTTATTATTGTTTGCCTTGTTTCCATTTTTATTTTTTTTTTGATTGGGAAGGTAACTAAGATTTTTATTGTTAAAAGAAAATGGATAAATTTGTTGACCACAAAGATTGAAAATCAAATCGTTTGGCCAACTATAAATTTCTTTGTTGGAAGATGTGTCAAATAGCCTAATACAAAAAACCATGCCATCCCCAAAACAAGTTTTTTTTAATTGTATAACTTTTTTTTTAACTAAGCGCTTCTGATAAAAAGGATCTTGGATCGTTATTGGCCCAATTAGTGGTGGGCTACAGGGCTTGAAATATTTCTGATCACCAAAAAGAATCTTTTTCGTAAGTGAAAGTGAAATTTGATCTTCAAAAAGCAATTTGTTGCAGAGCTTTTCTTGTTCTTCTTGTTTTAGAAATTCAGCTTGCTTTTGCAATGAAAAGTTCTCAATTTGAAATTGTTTTGGAAGTAATTTCTTAGTTGTTAAAAAAGTATCATACAGTTTATTTTTTTTTTCAATCTTTTGAGTGAATGATTTTTGTGAAAGAAATTTCGTGATTGAAATATGATCAGAAAATTCTTCTTTTCCTCTTGTTTTTTTATTTGTTGTTTGTAACATTTGTTCTTTTTTTTTATTATTAGTTTTTTTGTTGATTTTTTTTCTCACCAGTATTTTTCTCAACAAATAAAAAAAGAAAAAAATAAAAATAAAGTAAAAAAAATAACATTTCAAAATCTATCAAGAATTTATACTTGTTTATTATTTTCTTAAATATACAAATATTTCATGAATTTTTATATTTTTGAATCTGTTCTGAAGTCGTTAGATAGTAAATATATTTTTAGAATCTTTTTTGTTGGCTGAATTTTTTTTAATCTTTTTTCCAAAAATATAATAGTTGAAAAATAAAGAGACAAAATCTTATGTAATTCCAAATGGAAGAAAAAATTAACCTTTTTCAAAAGCCAAAAATTATTTCAGTGTATAAATTGATTTTCTTGAAAGAAGAAATTGAAATTTTGATTGTAAAGCCACTTGAAGAGACAAGATCTATTATTTTTTTTTTGACCAATTTCTAAATAGGATTCCTAAAATAGAAACATACATAGTATTGAGAATAAACAGTGTTTTTTAAATTAAAGTAATTTGCAAAAAATTTTAACAATATCTATTAAATTTATGTAAAAAAAATTTAATAGAGATTATTCACTTCAGGAACGAACTGTTGTTTGGGAAATTATTTTGTGTGTATAAATGGATCGGAAGTATTTTTGTAGAGTTTATTTAAACTTCCTACAATACTCAATCTTTCTACCCAATCATTTAATTAATATCTTCCTCAATTTTTTAACAACACACCATTTGATTTAATTGTTAAAATTATAGAAAATTGGATAAGAACCAAATTTTTACAAAAATAATTAATGAAGTTATCCAATATCAGATATATTAAGTTATATATATATCTGAAAAACAAGGCAACATTTTTTATATTTATTATTAATATTATTGCCCTAGAAATATAAAGAATATCTTAAATGATATATATCTTAAAAATCTAGCTTCTTTTTTTATATTTTTTTATTTAATATTTATTCCCTTTAATAAAGTAAAAAAAAACAATTTTTTGATTTTTTCATTTTGGACTCTGAAAAAATAAGATTATGTGTCGAGTCATTACGGTAAAAATATTTTGTTCTAAATCTTAAACAAAATTATGTATTTTTAAGGGTACCTAATACCTATTATTAATGAAAAATCAACCAATGATATAGAATTGATCTCTAAAAATCAACAATGTAAAACAAATAACTTTTTAGAAAAAAGTCCTAAAGATCAACACTAAAATTCCTATTTGAATTAAAATTAAGTTAATTAGTATATTGGTTTTGAAGTGTCTTACCATCGGCAATATTTACCATCTCAATTTTTTTTTTCATTTCTTTCATTTTTCAAATTAGTTATTTTTATCTCAAAAGAATTTTTTGAAAATCCGAACTTTGTCAAATATGGAAGGTTAGAAACACTACAAATTTAATTAAATCGAAATAAATTGATTGAGTACTTTTTGAAAAGAATTTGTTTTTAATTGAAAAAAATTGTAAATAATGTTTTATTTGCTTTTAAACCCGTTTATTTCTATATAAAACATTTTATTGAACGAAATACTTGTGATAATAGAATATCTCCTTGATATATACACCTCCCTTAACAAAGAAGTATTGTAAAATGAAATTTTAGTTATATTTTTGAAATGAATTTATTAACATAAATTGTCATAAATCAGTAACTAAACGAGTTAATTTATTCAAAAAAATTAAACATATACAGAAAATAACATATGTTGGGTTTTATTTGCGAAATTTATTATATTTCTATAAATAATTCAAAACGATAAACTTTATTGAATATTTTTTTTTCTGAAAACCAAATTATAAAATGTTAATAATATCCCAATTAGATTCAAAGGGTTTATAATTCAATTTTCAAAGAAATATAGTCAAATTGTGGAATAAAATCATTTATCCTTAATTGGATGCACTGGATTCTTCCTTCATTTTATGAATTTATAAAAGATTTCTTCCTTTTGAAAAATCGATTTTTTTTTTAATTTTAGCAAAGTTAGAAATTGAATAAATAAATATTATTTTTATTAATTCAATAAAAAATTCGTTTTACTTGATCAACTGTATCTTTTTATTGATTTCTGGCTTCCTTTATTATATTCTGTTTCAATTATTTTAATTCCATATATTTTATCAAAATTTTGAGACAATTTTATTTCAATACATTTTAATTTTTTTTTTCTAAACTATTTTTCAAAAATTTTGGCTCACTTTATAATGTTTATAGAAGCTGTTTGGAGTGTTTATTCCAATATTATTATGAAAAAAATAGTTTCAAATTTTATGGATCAGAATTATTTTTTCTAATTTTCCAATTTTAGTCTTGATTTTTCAAATTTTTCTTTTTCTTTTTTTTTTTTTTAATTTTCCAATTTTTTTTTTTTAGTTTTTCGAATTTTTGTTTTGCTTTTTCTTTTTTTTTTTCATTTTTTTTTCGTTTTTTTTATTTTTTTTAAAAAAGATCATGTGGAAAAAAAAAAGATTGTTGAAAAGACAAATAATCACTATGAAAATTGTGACTATGTAATGTCTTTGAAAATGAATTTAATTATTCATAAAAAATCTTGTTGTTCAACTTTTTTACAGTGAAAGGTCAGTTAAACAAAATCTGTAATGCTCATTTCAAAAATTGTAACTCACTTTTTTTTATTTTTTGGTTTTATTTTTTTTTTAATTTTTAATATATCAGGCTTTTATATATTTAGAATGACTTAAAAGTTGAAATACAAATCAGATTTAGTTATTAATTGTTTTTGAATACGAAAGGATAATATTTTTTTTTTCAATTTTATATCTCAGGTGAGTCACAATATTTGAAAAAGAGTTTACTTCTGAATTATTGCTAGTAGTTCAAAATATTGATACATTTAATTTTATTTCTTTTCATATAAACTGAGGCTGTAACTAAATCATATTATATGTTATAGTTTTATATTATTAGGGAAATTAAATTCTGAATTCTAAAAAAAAAAAATTTCAAATAATATTCTCCATGAAATAAGTAAGAAAGAAAAAAAAAAATAAACAAGAAAGAAAAAAATATTGAAATATATGAAATTTTATTGATTACATATACATATACATACATATATATATATATATATATATATTATAATCTTTATTTAAAAAAAAAATTAAAAAAATAAAAATAAAAAAAAAAAAGGTTAAAATTGTATTGATTTAATTTCCCATTCATTGATTAGCTGATTCCAAAT
Organism: Anaeramoeba flamelloides; assembly: GCA_027625915.1. Lineage (NCBI taxonomy): Eukaryota > Anaeramoebidae > Anaeramoeba > Anaeramoeba flamelloides. The sequence goes on from JANTQA010000026.1 coordinate 2,315,576, forward strand.
AAGTTGTACATTATTGAAATAATTTAATTGGGGAATTTCATTTTGCAAAATGTGAACATTTACAAGATTATTAATGGGATAATAATTTGGCAGTTTTTTCTCAAAAATATTTTTTTCACTTTGTAAATTAAAAATTTTAATTTTTTCATTCACTAATACGAGTATGAGATAATGTGGATTAAAGAAATAAATTTTTGTATAAGGTGTAGTAAGTGTAAATTTAAATTCTTTAATGGGCACATTGTTTGATTTTCTTTGAATATAAAAAAAATGATTTTCAAAGGCCATTATTATATTATCTGGGTTGCCTCCTAGCCAACTCATCAGCTTTGGTATTGTAAATGCACTAATATATTGCCCGTTATTGTATATTTTTACTTGGGTGCAAAATTGGTTGATTCCATCTTTTTGAATTGAATAATTTTTAGCCGCGAGTACCATTTTGTTTCCATCGGTGATGAATTCATTAGTAAATTCTTTATTTATCAAATTTTGTCGGATTTTTTTTAATAATTCTGTTTTCTGCTTTTCAACATTATTTGGATCTAAAATCAACGATTGTTGCATTCCCATTTGTTGTTGTTGCTGCTGCTGTTGTTGTTTATATAAAAGTTGATACGCTACATTATTTTGTTTCATCATTTGTTCTTCTATTTGGAATTTAAATTTATCAAATTGTTCTCGAAATAATATTTGGTTTTGGATTTCTTGAATAAATAAATTTATGAATCCTTGTTCTAATTGGAAATTGCTTACTGTTGGTAATGTTTGTTGTTGCTGCTGCTGTTGGTTAATTTGTTGTTTTTGCTGTTGTAATTGATCTTGTTGTTGTTGGTGGTGATGTAATTGTTGAAGTAAAGGTTGATTATGTTTATTGTTGTCGTTATTATTATTATTATTGTTGTTGTTGTTGTTGTTGTTGCCGATGCTGATATTTTTCTGTAGTAATTGAGAATTTTGGTTTCCTAAACTTAAATTTTCCTTTTTTTTTAATTCATCAGTTTTTTTATCGTCAATTAAATTTTTTTTAAATTTGATTTCCACTTTTGAACGTATGCCACATTTTGATAAATATTTTTTCCTTTCATTATTTGGCAATGGTATAAGATCTTTTGGAAGATCTACTTCTGGCTGAAGTGTTATTTTAGCGATACTACCGTCTCTAGTACAGGCACAAAACCAAGATCCGTCTTTCGACCATTCAATATCTTCCACCTCTTGGTTAAATAAACCTGTGATCACCCCCACAGGGCTTCTTTTACTGATTATCCACAGAGATATGGATCCGTCCTGTGTTCCCATGGCGAAGATTTGCTTCATCCCCTCATAAGCCGTAGATTTATAAATCACGGGGCTAAAGGAGATCACCGTTATTGGGCTTGAGTGGCCATAGATACGATCAAATTGGATTTTTTTTTTGGTTTTTTTTTTATGAAACCCAGATGCTATCAGTGCTATTTGATTTTTGTGATATACACAGTTTGGGATTATAAGAAATTGTGAATCTGGGCTGAAACACGGCTTTGTGAAAATGGATATTTCTGGTGCGTGCTTAAAGGGCTGGGTTATCCTGTGTAAAATTGAACTATTTTCAATATCGTGAATTAAGAGCATATCAGGATCCTGACTCGCCAGGTACTTTCCACATGGAGACCAAGAGATGCCCCTAACTACGTTTTTATGTTCACGCGAAAGCATCGCAATCTTGTCACCTTCAATTTTATGCACATCCCAAATAATTACGGTGTTATCAATAGAGCAGGATGCCAAATATTTGCTCCCTGGTGCCCATGCAATACCTTGAACATCACCCTCATGGTTGACGAATTTATTATAGATTTTCCAATCTTCGACCCCCTTTGACATCACGGCGTCAACGGTTTCTTGGGTGTGTTTTTTTTGTTCTTCGGTTCTTTTTTTCATTGCATTTTCCCTATTTTCTTGATTCTTTTGCTTTACAGAATTGTAAACATTTTCAAATTTTTCATATAAAAATGCATTTAATATATTTTTTTCAAGGGATTTTTTGATCATTTTTCGAATTAGTTGTTTTTTGAGTTCTTCTTTTGTAGGCTTTTTTTCTTCAACTGTTATACTTAAACCGGTGTTGTTTACACCGTCGTTGTTGTTGTTAGTGGTAGTTGCAGTGGTATTGTTTTTATCAGTTGTGGTGGTATCTACATTATTGTTGATTAATTCGATTTCCATCTCCTGTTTATCGTTATTACCCGCCTTTAAAGGCGTGTTTGAAACATTTATTGGTTGTTGATTATTTATTGGCTGTTGACTATTTATTGGCAATTGTCTAATTGATGGGATTGGTAATTCATTATTAATATTTTTGATCTCTTCGTTTTTTTCATTTAGATCATTGCTGGTATTGTTAGTATTACTGCTGTTGTTGCTGGTAGTATTATTATTATTATTATTTTTTTGATCCTTATTTGTATCCATTGGAATTATTTTTTTGGGGGGCTTTTGGTCGTTTTGAAAGAGAGAAATATATTTTAACATTTTTTCATCTGCTTTCTCTTCAACGTCATCTAAAAGCTGAATATATTTCTTATTTTCTTCTTCAAATTGGATTGTTTGTTTTCTTGCCCTTCTTTTATCCATTTCTCTTTGATGAATTACAGTTTCAGGGTTGCCCAGATTTGCTTTCCAAATAATAATTGTTTTATCATCAGCGCATGATGCCAGATATTCACCAGATGGTGAAAATCTTAGTCCGTTAATATCTGCTTGATGTGCATTGATTTCACTTAATAAAAAATACCAAGGTGGTTCATATTCATCCTGTTCTTCAGAACTTGATTCTTCTTCATCTATAAAATCTGAATCGTCGTCTTCATCATCATCATAGTCTATTCCCATCTTTTCATAAAGCCCTTTTACATTTTCTTTTTCAATTTCGATTTCAATTTCAATTTCTTTTTCAATTTCTTTTTCTTTTTCTTTTTCTTTTTCTTTTTCTTTTTCAATTTCGATTTCGATTTCAATTCCCGTTTCTTTTTTTAATTTTTTATCTTCTTTTATTCCTATTTCTTGTTCTTTTTTATCTTTTTGTTTTTCCTTTTCTTCTTTATTTATCTGGATTTTGTTTTCAATTTGTTTCTGATCGTTTTCTTCTTTCATTTCATTTGTGTTTAATGTGTTATTAGTTGTTTCTTGAAGATCCTTTGTAATATCTTGTTTTTTGTTGTTGTTTGTTTCTAGTCCCCCAATTAATCCCACTTCATTTGAGATTTGTTGATCTACCGATCCCTTCCCGATCTTGGGATTTGCAAAAAGACGAGTATTTTGATTATTAATAGTTAAAGGAGGATTCAAAACTAAATTGTCAATCTGGTTATTATTCGTTTGTTTTACTGTTTGTAAACCTTGTTGAACTGGAAGTTGAACACTTCTTGGTGGAAGAGAGTGTGTTAAAAAAGAGTTCTTTGATTGATTTCTTTCAAGGTTGTTATTCTTAAAAAATGGGTTTGTTTTAATTTCCCCAACAATTTCTTGAATTTTCCTTAAAAAATTATCATCAAAGAGATCAAAATTAAGCTCTTCTCCCATATTTGTTTTTTTTACGTAAGAGTTGTTTAATGTTTTCAAATTATTAATGACAAGATCTTGTTCTTTTTTTTGTAATTGCTTGAATTCAAATTGGATTTTTTGTTTAAACCCGTTTTTTTGGATTGTTGTTTGTGGTTTTGGTTTTTCAGAGAGTGGATCGGGTTTTATTTTTAACATTTGCTGATTATGAATTGCTGATCGTTGTTTTTCGCTTATGTTTATTAAATTATTTCTTTCCTCTGGTTTTTCTTCTTTTTCTTTTTCTTTTTCTTCTTCGTTTTCTTTTTCGTTTTCTTTTTCGTTTTCTTTTTCTTCTTCTTCTTCTTCTTCGTTTCCTTTTTCTTCTTCTTCGTTTTCATTGTTTTTCTCATTTTCTAGTCTCTTTTGTCTTAGTTCTTCAATTCTTTCTCTTAACACTTTTACATAATAAATTCTTATAGCACCATTTTGATTAGAAACAGCAATCCTAAGTCCTGAAGGGTGAACGCTAATGCCATGTGTGGAACTAAGTTGTTCACTAACCCAATAAGGTAAGTAAATAATCATTTTGTAAATTATTTACAAAGAGAAAAAAAACAAAAAATAAAAAAAATAAAAATGATTTCTCGAATAGAATGTCATTTTGTGAGAGAAAAAATGAAACTGTGCTGTATTTTGAGTAAATTGTTATTTACAATAAAGGGTAACTTAAAAACTATTTTATTGTTTTGTTTGTTCTTGGGTTATTTTTTTAATCTACAATGTTATTTTGAATAAGAAAAAAACACCATGGTTTTCCTCAACTTGTGTAAAAATGATTACGTTCAAAAATCCAAGTTTATTTTAACATTTTTGTTCACCAGCAAAAAAGAAATTTTTTTTATTTTTCAAAAAAATAACGAATAGATCAAACTTTTTACAAAAAGATTTTTAGTTGAGGGAACGAAAGGTATGAAAAGAAAATAATTACCTTCAGATCTGTTTGGCTAAATACTTTTTCATTTTCTTCAACATAGACTAATATTCCCAATATCATAACAATTATTTTGAACGGAATAAGGTAACCAAATCTTCAAGTTTAAGAATTTAAAAGTTTGGAAATTAAACTTTGTTTTCAATTACTGTTAATTGTAAAATAGAAAGATCAAAATTTTTATTTGACTTTTCAAAAAAATCATATTCTCAAGAATTAAATATAAATTATCAAATTAATTTATTCTCAAAGGTGAATAAATAATTTAAGCTTATTTTGATTATTAAAAATTTGAAATTTTACATTATGTTGTGATTTTTTTTTGAAAAGATGTATGAAAATTTTGTTCAATTTATTTTACAACAAATAGTAAAGTTATAACACGTAAGACACAATATCATTGAGAATCAGAGAAAAGTAATCAAAATTCACAAATTTATCTTTTATTGGAATGTTACATATAAATACCCAAGAAATCAATTTAATTGTTTATTTTTGTTATGTATCATAATAATTAATTTGTTCTTCATAATTATATTTCTAAAATTTTAAACAGTTTGAAGACTTAAATAATTTTGTCAACTCTAGGAATTGAACAACAATCACACTAACCTCTCAGAATTGTTTATCAGAATAAAATATCTAAATGAAGTCTAAATATTGCCAATTGTAGGAAATTTTTAGATTTTTTGATAAAAATATTCATATAGTGAAAGATTTAATAAATTTTATAACAAAAAAAAAAGTAAATTTCACTAAAGAGTTTTTTTTTGATATTGCTGAATATGTTTTTATAATTCATTTTCAAGTAGGTTAATACAAACAAAATAAATGATACAAAAATTTAGAATAATTTGATTAGACCCTGCATATAAAAAAAATTGATTTTTATATTTTATTCATGTTAAGTTTTGGGTATATATCAAGTAAAAAGTTTACCCTAAAAAAAAATTATTGAAAAAAAACCTAAAAATTTTAAATTTTTACTAGATTTATTGAGTTTTAACATTTTTACTTGAAAAATATGTTATTGATATTAAATAATAATAAGAGAAGACTACGAATCATGGATTGTCGGGAACTATTGAAAAAAAGATGTTATATTTGTATTTTTTTTTAATTATTAATAAACTCTGTTTCAGCCAAAGGGGCCCAACATTTTTTTTCAAGTATCAATTATTTTATATAATTTACCTTTGAAGAACAAATAAGAAATAAGAGGAATAATAAACATCAAAGAATAGTTGATATATGTCTGAAAGAAAACTAATTAATCAATAAATTTTCTTAAAAATTGAAAAATTCAAATTCTTAGGTCGTCTATTGAAGAAAAACAAGAATGTTCATTGTGAACTTCGATTGGTATTTGAATAATAAATATGAAACAATTTTTCACTCCATTTTTCATACTTTTCTTTTAGAAATTAAGCCCCCAAACACAATATGTTGGTATTTGTGGTTTCTATTTGAAAAAGGAAATTAAAATGAAGTGAAAATTTTTCACATTTATTAAACAAATATTAAGATCTAAGATCTTCATAGAATTGCAATAGAAATCAATATGATTTCTCAACAATCTTTACATGGTTTCAATGGCCTTAGAATAACACGGTTTTACCAAGTGACTATTGATCTTACAATAAATTTTTTTTTTTGCAACTGAATAACGTTTTAAAAAAAAAATCGAAAAAAAAAAATATGTAAAAATGTGAAAAAATGATTTCAATTTTGAAAATTTCCATTATAAAATTTTTCTTCTAATATCTATGCAAACCCTTTAAACACAAGTATTATACATATTACAACTGGGCCCCTTTGATTGAAAAATAGATTATAACCGATATTTGAAATGTTTGAATACAATTAGTCACATTTTAGCATATTATGCACTGATTAGATATATTCGAAAATAAAAAAATAAAAAAAAAAGGGTTAAAAATTAAATATAAAAAAATATTGAACAGGTTTTTATCATGAATTACCTTTATCACCTTTATTATTTAAATTTATCATTTATTGTTTTATTAAAAAAATTGGAAATCTGGTAAAATATGTTCCAATTTTTACAGATGATTTAATTTTTAAAACAGAAGGAAAAATATCAGAAATTGATAAAAAATTAATAAAATAATTAAAAATATTCAAGAATTTGGAATGAACCCAAATTCTTGTAAAACAATAAAAACAATTATAATATCCAAAATTCAATATTTTGGAACTGATTAGTAAAAAGTGAAATATTTTCAAAAAAAATAGAGAAAAGTAAAAGATAATTACAAAAAAAAAACATAATTTGATGGTTTAAAAAAATTAGCCAAAGATGTAAAATAACATATGTTAAAATCAAAATGTGTATGTCAATTATTTTATATATTAGTTTTTTTTTTCTTATCCAAAAAGAGTTTGGCTCAATGGAATTAATCGATAAATGAAAGGTTACAAAATTTTATAAAATTATTTCATACCACCCCAAAAAATAATTGATAAAACTGAAGAAAAAAATAGATCAAATTAGAATCTTAATATATATATATATATATATATATATATATATCACAGATATTACATTTTTTCGTTTCAAAAACGTGAAAGATGAATAAAAACGCGTTTTTTCACTTTTTTTGCAAGTTTTTTCGTTGTTTTCGTTTTTTGTTTTTTAAAAAAGTCCTCAAATTCTTTTGAAATCGCACTTTTCGTTTTGGTGATATGGAAAAAAACAAACGAAAAAACTTAAAAACAATGAAAAAAAAAACAAATTTAACATATGTAGTGTGTAATGGCGTTAAAAGTGTTTCAAAAAAGGGGAATTCGTGATTTATCATTTAAGTGGGAGTTTTTGGTTTTAAAAACAATGAATATGGTTTGTTTTTCGATTTTTAAAAAGTCAAAAACATGCAAAGTGGATTTCAGTATGAAAATATTCAAAATTGTAGTCACTCTTTAATCACTGAGAAAAACCATTATTTTTTTGAACAAAAATTACTATTTGAGTTGAAAATTAGTCAAAATTTCACTTTTTTACCAATTCTAAATTAGATCATCTCATCCAAATTTTTTGTATTGTGATTATATCCCTCCCAATAATCTTTTTTATTGATCATAAAAAATATTATATTAAAAATTATTAACTTAAAAAATTGTTTTTTTTTTCAAATTTACTAATATGGAAAATGTGAATAGTAATTTTTTTATCATATGACTTCCCCTTTAACTTATTAGCTAGACAATAATTTTTTTTTTGAGACTATAAAACCAGTTTTGTCCGTATTTTTTACATAAAACTTCTCGTATTTATTGTTTCTAAAAATTTATTTCCTTAGAATCCTTCATTATGTTTTATTTTAAAATTAATTTCATTTTTTTATAATTTACTTTTTTACAAAATTGTTTTCAAACATTTTCAATTCTTACTTTTTTATCCAAAAGTACTATTTCACCATTTTAAAAAACTATTTATGAGTTAAATGATGATAAAAATTCGAAGAATGTGGTATTATAAGTAATAACTCTTTCCACTTTTTAAACTCATTATAAGAATGATAATAATATTTCCTTTTTTAATTTACAAATTCTATTATAATATTTATTTAATTTCACATAATAAGGGTGAATTGATGAACTAATAAAAATAAAATTAGAACACTCAACCCATGTGAAGAAAATGTTTAAATTAAATTATCTTTTTAATTTGATTTAAAATTATTAGTATTTAATTGATTTTTTTTTTTTTTTTGTTTATAATTTTTTTTTTAATGATCGATCATAAATTTATTTTTTTAAAAATATCTCATTACATCAAAATATATTTAATTACATCAGATTTTTTTTGATAATTGTTTTTCTGATAACAATCCTAAATACATATAGACAATAAATTATTATTTCAATTGTTTCAATTATTTTTATATTTTATTTATTGGTTTTTTTTTTTTTTTTTCAGTTATGAAGTATTTTTGAGATGTGTAAGATAATTAAAATAAATAAATAAATATTTAATAAACGTGAATTTTTGAAAAACTTCTTGAAACTATGTGGACGAAAAGAATCAAATTCCCTCTCTTTTTTTAAATACCATGTAAACAAAAATTTCCTATATATATAGATATAATAACTCTATAAATACGCAACTGCTTGCCAATTACCACCATGTACAACCAAGTGTCATTTTTTTTTAAAAAAATAAGAATCAAAAGAGAATATTTGAAATTTTATTTTAAAGTCTGAAATTAAAAAAACCCAAATGGCAAAAAATAATTTAAAATATACAGATTCAACCTTCATTGTAAAGTTTAGAAATTTAAAAATTAATTAAATGGAATTTCTTATATTTATGATCAGAATATAATTTAAACAAAATCTTATAATTTATCTAAAAATTATTTAATTTTTAAATTTTTGATTATATCAATCTTTCTGTTTAGGCATGCCCACTCTAAGAAAAAAAAAAAAAAAAAAAAAAAATGATTTAAGAATTAATCTAAATAAAAAATAATAATAAACAAAAATATCATCGATAATATTCACAAAAAAAAACACACACATTATTTAGATAATAATTGGTTAAAGATGAAGAAAAGTATAGTGTTTTATCAAAATTTTAGTAAATTCCTTTTAAAAAATGAGAAATTATATCTATGTTTAGTTTTTGTAATTAAAGAAATAAACAAAAAATCAAATCAATTTTCGGTTTATTTTTTAGATTAAAAAAAAAATTAATAGTGGAAGGAAGAAATAAATGCACTTTTCAAAAAAAAAAAAAAAATAGATATTTAAAGAATTGGAAACTAAATATGAAATCCACTTAATTAATAATATCGAAAATAAATATAGTTGTAAATCTCCTAAGATTTTATTATTTTATTATTCTTTTTTTTTTTTTTGGAAAATAATTAGATAGTCGAAAAAAAAAACAAGAATTTAAAAAAAGCATTGGTGATTTATCTAGAATTTAATAGAATCGAGAAAAATCTTTGATTTTGCTCAATTCTTCCAATTCTGAAAAATGGATCGACCGTTTCTTTTGGGTTCCTTTAAGTACCTAGGAAATATAATTCAAAAGAATTGAATTAAAAAAAATATTTTACTAATTATCTTATCTTATTGTATTTTTCTTTTAATTCGGAAAATCTTATATACTCAATATACTCTACATTAGTATAAAGAACACCAAAAATTATTTAAAAATAATTTTTATCTATAAAATTATTAATAGTTTGATGTATAGTATGTTGAATTAGGACACTGGGTTTTATTTAGGAAATATTTCAATTTATTTTCGAATGCAAAACGAAAAAATGTCAAACTTCAAAAAAATTACAAAAAACGAAGCGTTCAACGCCAATTATATAACTCGGTTAATTATACAAACCATTTTAATAGTTAATCTTGTTTTTTGAATGAAAATAAATTATATTTTTGTAAATTATGTAAAAAAAAAATAAAATTTTAATATCATTGAAATTTTGCTTCAATATCTCTAACTTTTCAATTCAATAAAAAGAATTGAAAAATCTGGATTCATGAATTAAGAATATGAATATTATTTCCTATAATTCAAAAAAATGTTATTAATTATTTCATATTATTAATACGAAAAGCTTCTCTGATCTTTACTAATCCGAATAAACAATAAAACTCTATTCGAATCTTATAAAAAAAATAACTAAATATTAATTTAATAATTCTGGGAAATAAACTATTTTTCAAAAATGTTAACTCACATTATAAAATTATTGGAATTGGTTTTATGTTAATTTATCCCAGGTCCTTATTAATTTTTTTCTTCAATTTTTAGCTCAAAATCATATTTTCTAATATCATCATATTTGAAGTTTTACTTTAAGAATTTTTTGTTTTTTTTTTACTTTTTCGTTTTTTTTTTTTTTTCTGTCGGGTTTCTTTCTTTTTTTTTTCTAAGCAAGTCAATTTTTTTCAAAACAACACATAGATCTTTGAAAATACTATAAAAACATTAACAAAATTGATACTCTGTAATTCTTTTTAAAATTCAGATATTAATTAGCCAAATTTTCACACTGTTAACCAAATCTTTCTTGATAGCCTTAAAAAATATTCTATAAAAAAAAAAAAAAAAAAAAATCTTCAAATTTACTCAAAATTCTGTTGACTTTTATCAATTTCCTATTAGAACTCAATTCTTTTTTATTTTCGTTGATTTTTTCTACTGTTTTTAAAATTATTTTGAAAATTTAACTATTCAAACCTTTTAAAAACATTTTCTTATTCGAAGATCCCAAATTCAAAAAAAAATTTGTTATTTCATTCTGTTATTTTAAACAAATTTTAAAAGTTTCTTAATTATTATTAAAGAAATATTTGATTTTACTTTTTTTCTAAAAAAAATAGGATATTTGAAAGTCAATTAGAAACCAATTAATATTTAAAATTTGAAAAGTAATCTCCTGTAAAATAAATAAATAATATTGAATTTTTAAATTGCAGTCAAATACTTGTAAACTATTTTAATAAAGTACAAGAATTGTCTAAAATAAAGTATATTGACAAATAAATAAAAACGAAAAAAATATAAAAAAAAATATATTTATTGTTAGGTAAAAAAATTATTAAAATTAATTTATAAATCCTTTTTTTCGAATTTTAAATCTAATTTTATTTAAATTTTCTGCAAATTTTCTTTGATTTTCTACAGTTAAATTAGATTTAATATTATATAACAAATCCTTTAAAAGATTTTGAGCTTGTGATTGGAATCTCTTCTCCAATAAAGAAACAATCTGAAAAGAAATCTGAGAAAAATTATGTTTTTTTTCATATATTAATAAAAATGGCAATAGCGGCTTTGCAATTGAAATGAGCTTCATTCTGGGTTGCAATAACAGGAAGTTTAATAATATTTGGAAAATCTTTTGGAAATTTTGATTTTCATTTAACCAATGGATATGCAAAGTCTTGATTAAGATGATTTTCCTTTTTTTAATTTTCAAGTAAAATTTTGGATAATTAAGATCATTGCTATTGAGATAAATGCTGTTTTTATAATAAAATCCAACAATTTTATAGATAATAAAACTTGACATTTCAACAATTTTGGAATTTACATTTTGGATTCCACTGCAAATCAATTTTAATAATAACTGGAAATTATAAGAATCTAAGTTTATTAAGAAAGAGATTTCCTTTCGCGAAATTGTTTCAAAGAAATGGAAAAATGAATATACCAATTTTTGGTGATTTAATATTGTTGAGTTTTTGATTTTAAAGGAAAGAATTAAAATGTTGTCAATGGTGTTTTTAAAAAATTGATCTTGATAAGCTTCAAATACGCCTATTTTCAAATAATCAGCGTTTAATAAATTCGAACATATGTCTTGGCATATTTTAATACTTTTAAGAAATTGTTCTAAATCATTTTCATTTAAAAGGTCTATATTAAAAAATTTGTTTTGAAGAAAGATTGATGAATAATTTAAAATGACATTACAACCATAATTAAATGTCAATAAAATTTCTTTAGAATTTTTTAAATTTAATTTATTAAGATTCCCATTTACAATTGTGGTTTGACCAGAATAGAAACAATTACTTGAATTATTTAATAAATGTGTGCGGATTGTAATTATTGAAAGCATTTCGTTCCAAAATTTTAAAAAAAGTTTTGTGAATTGTAAATTATGTGAAAATTTGATAAAAATCAATTTTAAAATTTCAGAATATTTTGGAAAAAACCATTCAAAAAAATAAATAAATTTAAAATCTGGCAAGCAATAATTAATAATTCCTCGTAAATCTTGAATTAGAAATAAAATTCCATCCAGATTATTTATTTTTATTTCTTGCTCCTCTTGTTCTTGTCTCCCCACCTCCTTTATTTTATCACTCACGCTTCCAAATATCATCCTGCCCCCTTCTTGGTATGTTTTATTGATGCTTGTATTTTCCATTTGTTCTTTTATTTGATTGAAAATTTTTTCAAAGGAATAAATCAATAATTCAAATCTTTCGAGAAATATATTTTCATTTTTTTCATTGAATAATAATTTACTTAATATTGAATAATATCTAAATCTTAAATTTGTTTCAGAAAAATTAATTAAATATTGAAATCTTTGCGAATCGTGGGTTTTAAATAAATTTTCTATTTGCTTATTCCGCAACAAATAAGATCCAAGTCTTTTTGAAGAAACAATTTTTTTAAAAAAATTTAAGGTAATTTCAATAACCAATTTATTATTCGAATATTTTTCCATGTTAACAATAATTTTTTTGATGATCAAATTCATTATAAAATCATAATCTTTAAAGACATTATTAGAATTTGTTGAGATAATATCATAAAATTTTTCAATTATATCATTTGATGTAATAATTTCCTTTTTTCTTTTTGTTGATTTTGTAAGAATATTGTTATTGTTGTTGGGATTATTTAGGTTATTTCCTGTTTTAACATCTGGTGATAATAAAATGGATTTTTTTGATGAAGAAACAAATGGCTTGGATGAATTTGGATCAAATAAAAAGTATTTTGAAGAAAAATCATTGAAAAATAATATTAAAGATAATTCAAGAAAAGTATTATTTTCAACTAGCTTTTTGTCAAATGGCGGAATAATAAAATTTAAAATTCGAAAAACAATTTGAACATCAATCTCAATAATTTTTTCAATCTTATCATTCATGATTAGCTTTGGAGGGATTTTGTTAATAGAAATTAATTTGCCAAATAAAATAATTAATATTGATATTTCTTCTGTTAATTTTAAATAAGCATGCGTATTATTATTATTATTATTGTTGTTGTTGCTGCTGTTGTTGCTGTTATTGTTGCTGTTGTTTTTAAGATGATCAATAATTGAAATCATTTTTTTATCAAACAAAGATGAAATATGTAAAAATGTATTTTCATAACAAGCGTTTCCTAATACTTGGAAGCAATCTATTTCTTCCATGAACTCAGAATGTAATTTTGGATTGATTACCACGGAAAGCTCTTCTATAAAACCAAACTTTAATCTAGTTTCAAGTAATAAATTAAAAACGTTGGAGATCAATTCAGTAATTAAATCGTTAAAATTATTGTTCTTTGTATTCGCATTTAATATCACAATAGTATTTTCCCAAGTATGAAGAAGATAATAAAGACAATTAATTAATGAATAATTTTCATTATTAATTTCTTTTTTTGATAAATTGTTAATTAAGATTGTTAAATAATGTAATTCCATGATCCAGTCCTCAATTTCAATTTTTAGTACAATCAATTCATTAATTTTATGATATTTGCTAAATTGATAATGGAAAAAACACAATTGATTTAAGAAATTTTCATCTAAATAATCCCCATTCTCGTTATTATTATTATTGTTGTTGTTGTTATTGTTATTGTTATTGTTATAAATATTATTATTTAGAAAATGATGCGGTAATGAACAAGTGCTTCCAATAATTAATTCATTTAAAAAATCTTGATAATTTTCTTTTTGTAAAAATTGGTTTGCTCTGAGGGTAACTAAACGAGAAAGGCAATTAAGTATTGATTCGCAAATTGAGTTTCTATCATAATAAAAGGAGAAAAGTTTGAATAATATTTTAATTAAGAGTAAGAGATCCAGTTTCTCAATCCATGACTGTGGAAAATTTAATCGAGGTAAGCAACCAAGGAATTGATCCAGTCTATTTAACCCAGAAAAGTCATAAGATAGAACCATTTCAAGTAGAACTAAAGTTTGGTTCAACAAAGAACACTGGTCTAATTCAGAAAAATGTCCTATTCCATATTTTAATCCAATTCCTAAAGTACTGAAAAGAGATTGTTCGTTCTCGTTCTCGTCCTCATACTCGTCCTCATTCTCGTACTCGTTATCATTCTCGTTGCCTTTTTGGTGAAAATTTAATTGAACCAAAATGTTTTGTTCGTTCTTTTTCGTTACCTTTGTGTACCTTTTATTTTGGATTGTTGTCGATTGTTGTAAAATTGAAAAAATAAAGTTGGTGATTGTTAATAAGGGCTTCTCACGAAAATTTAAAGTAATTTTTCGATGCTGTTGTAGCATCTCGCGATCCGGTATCGAGATTCTGAATTGTGTGATTAGGCTTTGTAAGATCATCAATCCGATCCCTGCTTCAGATCCAGAATTTGTACCAACAAAAAAGAATTCAAAAATGGAACCAAGCATGTTTTGTTGCAGATCCTCGCTGTCTAGCCAATCGAGTTTAATGTTTACCACAAACAGATCAATACATTTCTTTAAGACGATCGGTTCGTACTTGTTTCCTTTTTCACAAATTAGTTTTAAAAACCATTCACGGTTTGTTTTACGTTGCTCTTCTTGAAGCTCAGACCAATAGTTGATTAAGATTTCTTTATACCTTTTTAATGCATTCATCTGCGAATACAAAGAGACACTCTCAATTAAGACCGTTTCTAAGATCGGAATGGCTTCAATCGTTTGATACGTTTTGTTAATCGTCTCTGTTAACTCTTCATATTCATTCAGATCAGTCGTTGTGAAGACTTTGATCGAGAGCATTTCAAATTTTGAAACTAACTCCATTACTTGAAACTACAAGCAAATTTCAAGTAGTCCCAAATTGGTGGTAGATCGTTTTTTTTTTATTTTTTGAACAAAGCGAGAAAATGGTTTTTTGCTGTTTTCGAAGAAAATGATAAATCAGAAATCATATTTATTCTGTAAAATTTTGTTGATATGTTAATTGAGCATCGTAAGGGTTTTTTCAAAATGTCTTGGATGAAGAAATTTTTCCAAAATTGATGAATATTAATTTTTTTGGTTTATGGCTGTTTTACAAAAAGTAATGTTCTCAAAATTTTTCAATCTTATTTGGGTGTTGTCTTTTTGATCTTGGTTCATTTTAACTTTTTTAATTATTAACTTTAGGAAAAACAGCCTTAAAAAAAGAGTCAGTTATAAAATACCCTATTTGAGAATTAAATATTTTTTTAGGTTGTTATGCAAAAATTACGGACTCAAGTCAAACAAAACACTTCACAGGCTCAAAAAAGTAGCACCAGTATGATGTGTGTGATGGAAAAAAAGATGAAAGTTTGTAATGCAATAGGAAATCCAATTGTTTTTCATATTTTGGATTTTTTTCCAAATAGTTATTCATGGAGAATTCACAACAATTTGACCAAAATAATTACATAAAAATATGTTTGTTCTGTACATGTGAGAAATCTCGTTCTTTTTGTTTTCCTCAATTGAAAAATTCCACAATCGAGAACAAAAAATTTAAACAATTAAATATTAAATCCTGAAAAAAAACAATTTTCAGTAAAACTAATTTTTATATATACCTTATCTTTGGCTTTAAAGAAGAATCAAATCTCTTTTTCTGATATTGGTGTAATTGTTTTACATTTAAATTGAGTCCGATATATTCTGTAAAAGAATTAATATTTGGAGATATTTGAAATTTGTTTTTCTTTTTTAAGGGATTAGCATCTCCCAAGCATTAGTCTAAAATTAAAGTATGCTATAATTGAAGATTTTTTATATTAATTTTCTTGTTTAAAAAAACTCTAAAAACTTGATTATTTAAAAAATGATATTACCTTTGATCTTATCAATAAAAAATAATTTGTTGTATAAGTAAAAAAATTTATTATTTTTAGAAAAACTATACCTTACTAGACATATTTTACGGTTCTACTATAAATATCCTGACTTCAAACAGTTGAAAATTTTCTTTGTAAGATTGATCTTGATATCTAGATTAGCTGCTAAAAAAAAATCAATTTATTATTTTTTTATTATTATTTAATGGAGGAGTTTTTAATTCCTCTTATTTGTCGTGAGGTTTTTTTTAATTTGAGAAACAAAAATAAAATTTATGAAATTTTGGGTTTATTTCTCAAATTAAAAAAAACAGTCATTAGCTTTTCCAGAATTCAAAAGAATTGAGTAAAATCTTTGACTTTTCTCTCTATTCTTTTAAATTCTGGAAAAGCTAGGCACTTGACGGCACCCCCCGAATCCCCAAATTGTGATTTAGGAATTTTGTTAAAGACCCAAAAAAAAATTTATTATCCACTAAGGCTAATAAATATGATGAATCTCTTTTTCTAATAATATCAACAATATAGCTGTTTTAAAAAAGTGTAGTCTCAAAGTTTTATAAGTAGGGCTTAAAACTGTCTAATTCGTTTGTTTTAATCAGTTCAGTCAACATTGAATAAAACTTTTGGTACACACTTTTCTAAAACAGCTGTAGTAATAATATTATTTTTTAATATATTAAAAATGTTAAATTTTTTTAATTCAGATATCCAGATTTTACGATTATTTTCATAGGTTGGGCAGTCGTTAGGTTTTCTTGTTTTTTCTGTTTATTTGTAAAATTGATAGATTTGACAAATAAAACAGAAAACTCAAGAAAAACTAGGCACTTGACGGCGCTTGACGACACGATCACCTAGAAAATGATCCAAATCTTCAATTATATCGATTTTTTTTTGATTTATCTATGTTAATAACTTAAGGATATCTATTTAAATAATTTACAAAATTTGAGAGTTTTAAGATTGAAGTTAAACCATTCCAATTTAAATATCTTTTCTCGTAAGGTTTTCCAGAATTTAATATAATTGAGTAAAATCATAGATTTTCTCTATTCTTTTGAATTCTGGAAAACCGCCTTAGCTTTTTTTTAATTTGAGAAATAAAAAGAAAATTTCAAAAATTTTCTTTTTATTTCTAAAATTGAAAAAAAGCTAGGCACTTGACGACACGACTGTTTGTTAATATTTTTTTGAATAGAAATTATTTTTAAATATTTTTGAACTTTCCAAATTGGACTATTTTCCAGTTGTTTAATTCGATATTTCTAAAGTTCAAATTCTAACTCTTTGAGGGTGTTTGATTGCCAGTTAATATTTTCCAATTTATGTAAAAAATCAATTTATTTTAACAATTTAATAATATACTCAAAGATAATATTTTGATAATAAATTTCCACATACATGTGATATATTGAGATTACAAAAGAACTAGCATCAGTGAAAGGTAAAAAAAATAATCAATCACTCTTATATTATTCTATTAATTATTCTAGAGTTAAATCTTGAAATAAAAAAAAATCAAAAATAGTCACTGTTTCGGGTTACTAAATATTAATTTTTAAATACTAGAAACTATTATTTAGGTTTCTCTCTTAAATTTTTATAAATAATTTATAAAAATTTTATAAAAAATATCTATTATTAATTATTATTTCAAGAAAAAAATCTAATAATGTAGGTTCGCAATATTTTCTAATAATTTTTTTCCTTTTGAAATTGGCAAGAGGAATATATTATGTCTCTTAATTAATCAATTTATAAAAAATACCGACACACTTAATAATGTTAATGAAAGTGGTTGTGAGTTTTTATCCCATATTATTATCAAAAAAATTTTCAATTTTGAGATCAAAATCATATTTGTAATTTTTTTTTTTTTTCTATTTTTTGTTTTTCATTATTTTTCTTTTTGTTTTTAAATGATCTTTTCATATTGTTCATATGTTTTTTTTTCTTTGTTCTCTCTTTTTTTTTGATCTTCAAGATAAAAAAAGATCTTATATAATCTAAATAGAAATTAAAAAAAAAAAATGATACACTGTATTGTTTTCAAAATTTACAGAAATGATTCTTAAAAAATCTTCTTATTAACATTTTTTTTAGTGAAATTTCAGTAAATAAAAAACCTAGAATTACCATTTCCTAAAATTATGGTTTACTTTTTTTTAGTTTTTGGTTTTAAAATTAAAAATTTTAACAATATCGGGGTTTTATGATTAAAATGATATTAAAGTGAACTGTTAATAAGTTATCATAATTAAAAGTCTTTTAATTCAATTTTTTTTAATTTAGTATTTCAGTTGAAAAAAATTTTTTTAGATGTGGTTTACAACATAATTAAAATAATTTTGTATCTATGGTAATATTAATCCATTTGTTTAAACAGTGTCTCAATAAAACCCCTTGAAAAATATATTATATTATATTTCAAATATCTTTCTTTTTAAATGTTATTTATTAGAACTGGATTATTTAATTTAATAAAAATCAAATAATTTTAATAGAAAAAATGAAAAATCCAAAAAAGAGCAAAAATATAATTATAAAAAATATTGTTATTTCAGAAAAAATAGTTTTTTATTATCATTAAACTTTTTTGTAAAAAAGAAAATATTGAATTGAAGAAAATATTGTCTAATTTTCTTCTTGTTATATTTGAAATTTAATGAATCAAAAATTTGTTCTTATAAATTAAAACTTTCAAATCAAAAATATGTATAATTAAATTAATAAAAAAAAATTATAAATAGAAAAATTATTATTTTAATTTCTTTAATCAAAGTATAATACCGAAAGGGATATGTATTCTAAATATATCCCTAAGGGTGAATTTATTTATCATGAATTTACCCCGTACTCAAGAGGTGACATAAAAAATAAAGATCTTGTGGTATCGTACTTCTTTTTATTGATAAAATTTAAATAACAGATAAAAAAATCATAGAATCTGAATTCCAAAAAACAAATTCAAATTTTAAAAAAACACTAATCACAGTTTCTCCATTAAAAAAAATTAAAAATAAAAAAAAGTTTAAGAAAGGAATCACAATTTTTAAAATGACAATTCCAAAAAATGAAAATTACTTATTTCATATTTTATCTTTCCAAAAGGTTAAAAATCTTCAATTTAAAACAATTTTTTTTTATTTTAAGTACAAAATCTATTTAATTCAATTTAAAATAATTTGTGGTTATTTTAAACCAACCAAATTAGACAAAGTAAGGATTTTGAAAAATTTATTGAGATAAAAATAACATATTTGAGAAATGAAAAAAAAATGAAAAAAAAAAATCAAAAAGCACCCATAAGAGAGATTGCTTAATAATAATATAGTTATATTTCAAAATTCTATCTATAAAAATTTTTAATAGAAATTGACTGTGACCATTATTGAACTTTTTTTCTAAAAATATCCTTTTTTTGATTGTCTATATTTGGAGATCCAACTTATATCACATTTTGATTCATTTTTAATTGGCATTTGGAACTAATAAAAATTGTTAAAAGGTTTATTTTCAATTGCAAAAAATTATTTTTCAGAGTAATTACTCTACCCTTAACAAACTTAAAATCGAAATAATTCAATTGTATTAACCTTATGACTATTTTCTGAACTCTTTTTGGTTGTAATTGGACTTTCTTTTTGATTAAAAACCCGAAATAGAAACAATTTATTCAATTTTCAAATTTGTAAAAAATAGATTGAACTGAAATAAAAAAAAAAAATAATTGATATAAATTTCCATAAAAATATTTTTTTTTTTTTACAATTAAGCAAATCAAAGATGATCCATGTCTTTTTTAAAGTTTAATATATTTTTATTGTTTATAATTCTTTTGTAAAAAAAAAAAAAAAAAATAGAAATGTTCCATATTTATTAAATGAAAATTTATCAGATTTTTAGAAGATTTATCTCTCTAGTTTTAGATTGAGAAATAAAAAAATAAAATAACAATTTTGATTAAAAATAGAAGTGAAACTTGTTTTCTTAATAAATATAAAAAAAGAAATTAAGCTAAAAATATTTCAATTAAAAAAAAAAAAAAAAAAACTATAAATACTGATCTCAAAACTTATTGCGAGGAAAAAATAAAAGTTAATCAAGTTGATATTTTGGTTTACCTTTTATTGTACACCCTCTTTGACGAATAATGTAACCAGCTGACCAATGAGCGGCTTTTATACAGTTGGCAAGGTTTGGTTCAACTTTTTTTAATTTATAATTCAAAAATTGTGAAAGGAATCCGGCAACAAACCCATCACCCGCGCCATTTGAATCAACAAATTGATGAGAGGGGCATTTTTTAACTGGGTAGGAAGTAACTTTATTAATGTCATATTCTGGTGCATATAGCAAGGTAGGACGGGTACTTTGCGTGACTGCCACTATTCTAGGCATTTTGGTGTTAATTTTTTTGCTTTTGTACAATTCTTTGATTAGATCTTCCATAAGCCCCTGTGAAACATTTTCCTTTTTAGTGTTTTTATTCAACCATCCGAGCCCCTTTCCAAGCGAAACCACTTCACTTTCGTTGCCAACAATCAAATCCCAATATGGCATTAATTGTTTAAATTTATTCAAATGGGGTTTGCTACAAAGATAAGCCGCGGCAATATTCATTGCGAATAATTTGTTATCCTTAACAGCTGTTTTTGCCATTTCCAAGCATGCGGGGAAACTTTCATTAATGACAAAGCCCGAAATATAAAAAATGCTTGCTTCATCAATTTTTTTTTTAATTTCCGGCAGCACTAAATGCTTGGGATCAAAGGAATATGCTGCGCCCAAGCAGGCGATCAGTGTCCTTACTGTCCCAACAGACATAACAGCACATGTCCCGCTTGGCCTGGTGGGGTCAACCGTGTAATATGCATCAACGCCATCCTTGGTAACAGTTTTTTTCAGAATTTTCCCAAATTCATCATCGCCTACAGATCCTGCATAGGCAGTAATACCTGGCTTTTGTAATAGCCATTGTGCAACGCGAATAGCATTCTGCGTTGCACCACCTGCAACAAAGCTTACATCATATTTTTGGTGTAACTCAACAAATAATGGGTAATCGTTTTCATTGCCAATTAAATTATCTCCACTTGGTAAATTATATTTTTCTAAAAATGCTTGATCAACTTTTGCAACCATATCCAAAAGTGGGTTTCCAATACCAAATATTTCGCATTTGCTCCCTAATTAATCATAAATAAATAAATAATAATCATCATCATCATAATGAATCAAAATATTTTTGAATAAAAAAGATATTTTTAAAATGTTTTGTTAAAAAGATATCTCACTTTTTTTTTTTTTTTTTTATCTAAAATTTTTGGTAAAAATGAAATCTTTAAAAGTGATAATTAAATGTGATTTTGAGAGAATACCATTTTTAACTTTTAATTTCATCTATTTTTGAAATTATTTGGTATAATTATTACTCAAAATGAAGGCCTTTTTAATTATTATTGGTATGACCTAGTCTAATTATAATCTTAAAAGATTAAAAATTCGTCAAAAGCCGCTTGATAAGAAAATTAATAAAGAAATACAATAGGCGGTGATGGAACAGGGGTTTATCGGTAGATCATTTATCCCCTATAATTTTTGTATATATAAGCCACTTTATATTACAGAAAATAAAAGATCATGCAATACACACTCAAATGTATGTAGGCGATTTAATCTTAATAATGGAAGTAGAATCACTCCATAAAATAAAAGAATTGACCAAAGCAAAAATATGCCCAATTATCACCAAATATGGCCTAAAGGTAAATGATGATAAATCGGAATTAACAACAAAATTAAAATTTATTTAATATCTGGGTAGATGGCTTCATAAAAAAACACATATCAAAAAAAAAATCAAGAAAAAGTTAAAGATGATTTCGACAGATACATACATACACACACACACATATATATATATATATAAACCATTTTCCAGTCAAAGGTGTCCAGTTGTATGGAGTAAATTGCAGGTGTCTTAAAAGTGTTTAAATGGATATTAGAAGAAAAAATTTAATTTTGGTAAATTTCAAAATTGAAATCATTTTTTCAGATTTCACATTTTGTTTCAAATTTTTATTTTTTCTAATTTTAACTTTTATACATAATTGTTTTGCAAATTTTTTTTTTTTATTTCAAGATCTATAGTCGCTTGGTAAAAACATGTTATTTTAATGTCGTTGAAACAGTGAGAATGATTTTATAAAAAGCCATATTGGTTTCTATTGGAATTTTCATTTTGATTTTCAATTTTAGATCAAAATGAAAATTGTTGTTTTTCTAAAAAGAGCCTAAAGAATTTGAGTTTTGCAATTTTTAAGAAAATAATAGATTGATTAGATTTACTTCATATTGATATCAACTATTTTTTTATGTGTGTTATTCTACTTATCTTTTTTATTAAAATGTAAATTATAAAAAATAATTGATATTTGGAAATTTTTTTGGTCTACCTTTGTCAAAAAAAAAAGTTTCTAAATTCAAATTTTTAGTCTTCTACTTGATACCAGAGTGAAAACTTAATTGAAATACACTGTCTAGTCTTAAAAAAAAAACTTCAAAGAGGCCCTAATTTAGATAATCCTTGAGCTGTTTGTTTGATCCATAGATTTTAAAATAATTACTCGTACATCAATAGCGCTTCAATTTAGTCTCTGATTTATTGTTTAGTTTGGTTTTTAAAAAGTCAAGAAAACACAATGACAAAACACATTATCTTTCTAGAGATTGATGGGCAAACACTTTTTTGTTAGAGTTGAATTCATTATATTGCAATTTATTAATATTCTATTTCGTTTTTGGTTACAGTTTGATTTCCAAAAAGTTGTTTTTATTTTTTAAAATTTCTTTTTCCAAAAAATAATTTTCTAGTTATGAACATAATATTTTTTACGATAAAATATGTGTGTTTTACATAAAATAATTGTTTGTTTCGCCTCTTTCAACGAAACTAAGTTGCGAAAATTGATTCTCTTTTCAATGGGTTCAAAATTAAAACAAAAGTCTAATTTTAAAATTATTCGGTTTTTTTTTCTCTGAAAAATAAAAAGAGGCAATTACAAAAAAAAAAAAACACGATAAATGAAAAATTCATATTTTCAAAAAAAAATCATTGAAAAATTAGCCTCACAGAATACCCATCATAATTTTTTGAAAATTAAACTATTTGTTGAAAAGAAAATCAAACTATCAAACAAATTTGGATATTCGTTGGCTTTTTTTCTGAAAAGTTTAAATTTTTCTTCATTAACATTTTCAAATCTTTTTATTTTTCGTAATAGCCAATCTAATTTGAAATTTTTTTAAAATGAGTTTACTGTTGAGAGAAAAATGTTGGACACAGAAAAATGGTTGGACAGCAATTTTAATTGGGAACATTACTGAAAATGATTTTTAATTTCTTTCTTTTGTGAAATAACTAAAGAAAATAACAATAATCTACTTTTTAGAATAACGATTAATGTGATTCTACTTTTTCAAAACCTTATCTCTTATAATCCTAAAGCAAGTTTAAAAATTATCATTTTCATAATTAATAGTAAACTTTACTAAAACTAGGATTTTTGTTAAAATAGCATGATCTACTTTAGTTGTCAACCATTCAAATGAGTATTCTACACACACCACAGATTAATGAACTTGTAACACCTTTAAACCTGGATTTATATAAAAGTCGCCTAGTTATCAATAGGATTTCGATTTTCAATTTTACTAATGTTCCCAATTAAAAATGGTGTCCAACCATTTTTCTGTGTCCAACATTTTTCTTTCAACAGTTATTGTAAAAAAAAATGTTTGGGATGTTTTTAGGATGTTCAAAAGATGAAATTTTCATTTTTTTTTTTTGAGTTTTTCCAACAAATCCCTTACTATTATTGCAAAATAAAAAGATTAAAATTTTCTTTCTACTTTCCAAAATTACCACATGCCAAGAATTATCACAAATCATCAAAAGTCCAATTATAAAAAGGTTAATTAATCAAACTGATTTATGCAATTAAAATTTTAAAATGGATGATTTTATAACTTTTTTTCTGGAAAAGCTGAATGAAAATTTTGTTCCATCTATTTTGCAATGTATAGTAGGGCTTGTAATCACTGAAATAATAAAAAAGATTGTCTTGTGTAGGGTATGGTAACTTGTTAATTTGGTTCAAAGCTGATCGATCTGGGACTTGGTATTATTTTTAATAGTGGTTCAAAAATGGCAATTTTTGACGATTTATTTTTTTTTTTTTTCCGAAATCTGAACTGAAGAGTCTAAGGCTAATAAGCTGGATAGTTATTTAAGAATGAATTTTGATTTTTGTGTTTTCAATTGTGTTTGGTTATATTTGAAGGTTTTTAAAAAATTTATTTTTTTTCATTTAGTAATTGAGTAAAAGGGGAAAGAATTTTTCTATTGACAACACAAAAATCAAACTTTATTCTAATTTACCTACCAATCTTTTAGTCTTCAATTTGGATTTCTTAAAAAAAAAAAAATAAATCGTCAAAAATTGCCATTTTTGAACCACTATTAAAACCCATATGAAGTCCCAGATCGATCAGCAAAGAACCAAATCAACAAGTTGCCACACCATACACAAGAAAACCTTTTTTCAAATTTTAGGGATTGTAAACCTTAAACAATCAAAAAAAAAAATGATGTAAAATTTTTCTCTTGTGATAAAAAGTGATCCAAACCAAAAAATCGAAGAATAAACAAAAAGAAGAAAAATATTTGTATTTAGATGAAAAACGGGCATCAGAAGAACAATTTGGACTTTTTAATTTTCAAAAATGAAAAATGGTGTTTTAATTAGTAAGAAAATATCAAAACTAAAAAAAGAAAAAAGAAAAAGAAAAGAGAAAAAAGAAAAAGAAAGTGAAAACAAAAAAATTTACTTTTTTTATAGACAAAACGGCTGAAAGATCGAAGAGAAATCAAATTGGAAGAAAACTTTTTTGGAGACTGTGCTATCTTAACGAGACTAAACATATGATCTTATTTCAAAAACAAATAAGAAGACTGGAAAAAAATGAAATATTTTATCCCTGATTCAAGCATTAATTCAAATCTAATAACCGGATAGTACTTGGTATTTCTTTTTTTTTTATTATTCCTGTCTATTTATTTATTGAACTTTCATTAATTTGTTATTTTTATAAATTTTGGTAATGATGAAATATCAATTAAAGACTTCTAGGTTACAAAACTAGTAAGCTACGAGAAGTGTTAAAAACGATCATTCAAATTGTTTCAAAGAGTCACCAAACAATGTGAGCAAATATTTACTTTAACTTTATATTAATGAGTTTATTGGAATATCGTGCAAAATAATCTAACAATTTTTTCATATTTGTATTTTGTGAACCAAGTGCAACATTCTAAACAGCTAACCTTTACAATTTACAAAAAAAAATATGAGGCAATTGTTAATTCAAACATAATCATTTTAAATCCACAAAAACGAACTGTTTTCCAAATAATTAAGAATAAGTGTTGTTTTATCATCCCAAATCATTGTTCTTCATACTAAATTTGGAATTTCAATGATACATTATATTTCAAGTCAACAAAGAAATTGTGACACTTGTTTGGGTCTCGTTATGTGAACAATTAGATAATCTAAACTTATTTGAAAAACATTTGAACAATATTTTTATCTGTTATTAAATTCTAACAGGAACAAAGTTTTGGAAATTTGTAATCTTTTTACACTTTTAAAGACTTTCACAAGAAGAAATTTCAAATTAATTTGTTGAGAAAACCATTTTTTTTCATTTAAAATCTCTTTTTGAATCACGTACAAATAATTCATAAAATGTCTCAAAAATCAAAAAACTGGAAAGACAAAAAACCAAAAGCTGAAATTGTAACAAGGGAATACACTATCCACTTACACAAATTATTACATAACGTGTAAAAACCATACCTTTTTTGTTTGTCTTCCCGCAGAACAATAAAATTCTGAAGCTTTTTATTTTTTTTTTTTTTATATTTTTCTCTTTTTATTAGTTCCTATAAACGAAGAGCACCAAAAGCTATTAAAGTGATTAAACAATTCACAAATAGAGAAATGGGAACAAAAGATGTTCGAGTAGATCCAGAAGTCAACAAAGTAATTTTTTAATATTTTTTTTTTTCTTTTCCAAATTTGGTTGAAATTTGCTTTTTTTTTTTTTTTTTTCTTTCTTTTAATCATGACACAACATTTTTCTGAATTGAATACTCAACCATTTGAACAACCTTTAATCAACTTAATTATCCAACCTTATAGTTTATCTGGTCGAAAGGTATCAAAAATGTTCCATTCAGAATTAGAGTAAGGTTAGAAAGACAAATCAATGAAGACGAAGAAGCCAAAGAAAGATTATACACACGTGTTACATATGTACCAACAAAAAACTTTAAAGGACTTACCACTAAAGTCATCAATTAAATTAATCACAAAAAAACCAACTTACTTTTTTCTTTTAAAGCTCATAAAAGCAAATATCAACTTTAAAATTCCAAGTCTTTAGTTTTCATAAGAATGATAAACAAGTTTTTCCAATTGTCACGATTTAAAGAAAGTTAAAACTTTTGCGAGTCAGCTTATACAACAAAACAAAATTTATCCCTAGAATAAATATTATTTTTTCTTTTTTCTTTTTAGTGAATTTTGAAAAAATGTTTCTTCATTTTAAAATTAATGTTTTTTTTTGCACTTGTTTGTTTTAAAAAAGTGAGGATCAAAAGTTTTAAAAATTACCTAAAAGCTTTTTAGTTCACCCTTTTAAACTATGTGGGTAAACCTTTTTTAAAATCGGAGTACTCACTTTTTTAACATATTGATATATTCACAAAAATGTTTTTAATTTTTTTGCTCAATTTCCTATTTTTAAAAATGATTTGATGAGCTTTGAAGAAAGAATTTTATTGGTTGAAGTACAAAGAAAACTTGGAAATCAGTTGACAACAAGGCTTGAGTTCAAAAAAAAAATGTATTTGAAGTTTTTTACCAAGACAGAAAAAAATGGAAATTGTACTAAAAGGTTTAAAACCTTTTTTGAATTTATCAATATATGTTTGAAATTATATTTTTTGATACTGCCCAACCAAATTATAAAACTCAAAATTTTCTCTCAAAGTTCAATAAGAAATCTAAACTCAAATCTCTAAAATATCATTTCTTATTAGGGTTTGGAAAGATCTTTATGCTTTTTCTAAACTAATAATACAGCCGTTCCAAACCTACCGTGAAATTTGACAGACATAGAAATTGATTTTTTTGTCTCTGTTAAAATACAAAAAAAAAATCTTCGGTTATACGCTATCATATACATTTTATGGTTTGACATAGGTTTTTTAAAAAAATTTCAAATTTAAATGAATGAGAAAAAAAAACTGTTGTTTTTGAAACAAATTCAAAAATTCAAAACAAAGATCGAAGATCAAATTTGATGATTTCTTTAAAATGGTCTCGCATTTTGATTTTAAGGCCTTTAGAAATAAAGGATCCACCAAAAACCTGAAAATTTTTATAAATTATTAATCATTCAGAAAGTTTATATACAAAAAATCAAATTTTCGTATTTTCTCTATTGGAAATTTTGGTTCTATTATAAAATTTCACAGTTTGTAATAGGCTATCACATAACCATAAAATCCCGTCATAAAAAGTCAAGTATGATAAAGAAAATGAATTTTCTGTTTATCATCGATTTCGTAGGTAGGGTTGGAACGGCTGTATACAAAACAATTCTGGAACTTGAAATAAAAATTTTAATTTACTGTTGTCTTCAAATTGAAAAAATAAATTTAATCTCAACAGTTCAATAAGAAAAAGTTAAATTATATCAAGATTTTCATTTTATAATCAGCTCATGTAACATCTTTGAGTTTTTTTCATTATGATTTGAGGTAAAAATATTTTGGGGCTTGAAATAAAAATGTTTCATTTATTAATTGGAAAATAAATACATTAATTATTGACTATTTCTGAAAATTTATAGCACAATTTAGCATCCAAACACAATTAAAGAGCGAAACACAAAATTTATGTTTCCATTTGACCAAGTTACTAATTATTATTTGAGATACGGTTGGATTGGGTTTGTAATTGTTCTCACCTGAAGAATTGGGATACTTTGGTTGACTAAAGCAGTTCCAAATCTACTGTGAAATCTATTATAAACCGAAAATTCATTTTCTATCTGACACTTTCCTTTATATGATACGATTTTATGGTTATATGATATCCTATTATAAACCGTGAAATTTTTGATATCAATTAAAAAATTTTTAATAGAAAAAAAAATTTACAGTCTATCCGAGGCTATGGAAATTTTTCTCAATATCAAATTTCGATGTTGTGATAGATTTTTAAATCTAACAATATAAGAATAAGAAAGCTCATATTGAAAAAACAATTTCCTAAGTGAGCCAATATTCAAGAATTTTTTCTGATTTTCAAAAAATAAATTGTCTGAACCCAAAATGACTCTAAACATCAAAAATTCAATGAGAAACCACAAAAAATTTACTCTTAAAATAAATGAATTTATTTTTCGATCACATTAGAAGTTTTTTTTTCACATCAAACTCATTTCTGAAAAAAATTTTCAATATGAGCTTTCTTATTCTTATATTGTTAGATTTAAAAATCTATATCAATATCAAAATTAGATATTGAAAAAATATCATGGTAGCCTTGGAACAGCTGTATTTGAATTTTTCACTACAGATATTCTAAATGATAAATAATTTTGAAAAATATTACATATTTATATGGATCTTCAATTTCTACAAACCGAAAAATCAAAAGGTAATACTAAACTATTTTTCAGTCAAAGTGGCCCAGTTGTAATGGGTGAAATACATGTGTTTAAAGGGTTTGCATAGATATTAGAAGAAAAATTTTATTTTGGAAATTTTCAAAATTGAAATCATTTTTTCACATTTTTACATATTTTTACTTGATTTTTTTTTTAAAATGTAATTCAGTTGCAATTATTTTTTTATTGCAAGATCAATGTCACTTAGTAAAAATGTGTTATTCTAAGGTTATTGAAACCATGGGAATGAATGTTGAGAAATCATATTGATTTATATTGGAATTCTATTTATTTTGATCATGATATTTGTTTAATAAATGTGAAAAATTTTCACTTCATTTTCATTTCCTTTTTCAAATAGAGACCACAAATACCAACACACTTCCTTTGGGAGCTATGCTTGTAAAAGAAAAGTATGGAAAACGAAGTGAAAATTGTTCTCATATTTATTATTCAAATGCCAGTAGAAGCTCAAAACGAACACTATTGTTTTTCTCAATGAGGGCCCTAAGAATTTGAGTTTTTCGATTTTTAAGAAAATATATTGATTAATTAGTTTTCTTTCAGACATGTATCAACAATTCTTTGATGTGTATTATTCTGTTTATTTCTTATTTGCTCTTCAAAGGCCAATTATAAATAATAATTATTATTTCGTAAAAATGTTTAAACCACTTTGACTGAAATTAGGTTTAGATAACAAATTGTAAAAGAACTATTTTTAAGAGTTAAATAATTGTTTTTTTTTTTTTGGGTCACACTGTTTTAAATTAAGTTCAAAATCTATTGAGAAATATTCATCATTGAATTCAGATCTTTTTGTTTAAACTTACCAAAAACAATAATTTTTTTTCAAAAAACCTCACATTTTATTCATTATAATAACTTGGCATTTAGAAGAATATAAGAAGGTATTCACACCTTTCCTTAATATTTTTTTTAATGACCTTTACTGTCTATTAATTGTTATCATAAATATAATATTTTTATCCACATTTACCTTTATAAAAGAAAAATTATATTGATAAAAATCTTACATTACCAAAATTAAATAATATTTAAAATTCTGAATTGAAAATTTATTTATTAGCTTTCATTATTTTCAGAACCTTTAAATTTATAAAAAAAACAAAATATAATTTAAAAAACAATCTGATAATTCAATTTTCTTTTTTTTTTTTTTTTTTTTTCTTTCAAATTTTACATTTTTACAATAGGTATATAATTATACATTTCTAAACTTTTGAATTATTAAAATTATATGATCAGAAAAAAAAATACACTTTTAGGAATACAAAAACCATTTAAAAAATATTTATATAGTTGTTTTCAAAGAGTGTACCAAAAGTTTTGTCAAATATTACAAAAACTCTTTAAAACATTTAATTAGAGAGTTTGAAGTTCCAATGATAAAATTTTGAACCCACACATTTTTTCAAATAGCTGTATCAAAAACACATAATTCTGAAAACAAAAAAAAAAACCCACAATTTTACAAATAATTTTTTTAGTATATTGTCACACTAAAATTATTTTTTGTATTCCCTTTTTTTTATTTTGTCCAAACTCAAATAAACATTTTTTTTCTAGAATATTGAGATTTCTTAGTTTTCTTTTTAACCCTATGACTCAACTTTTCTGTATTATTAAGCCTTTGGCTATTATCGTTATTTTTATTAAGGATTGTACTTTCATCATTGTTCCCATTATTTTCGACTGGCAAAGGAATCAAAACATTTTTGTGAATTTGACTGTTATCATTAATAGTTGTTTGTTTGATTTCTAGACTTGTTAATAGAGGGATTTTTTCAGAATCGATGAATCTTTTGATATTTTTTGAGAAATGGATCGAAGCAAAGGCGAATATTAGCAGAAGGAAAGTGAACAATGATGAAGATATGATAATTAATTCGATTGATTGGAAGGTTGTTTTGCAAATTGAGTTTGTAACAGATCCCCATGAGTCCTTTACAAGTGAACAGTTTAGAAGGAGACTAACCTCTGAAAGCAAATTTGTTGATTTTAAAAAGACTTGCTTGGATTCGAGATATTTTTTGCATAGAGACGAGAATAATTCGAATTTGTTTCCGTTTGAGCATTGTTCAATTGTGTCGATTCTTAAGCATTGGCTTTTGTCCCAAACTAGATTAGTGGGGCAAGAAGCTTGGGATTTTTCGCCACAGTCATGTGGCTTGAAAGGTGTATTAGGTTCATAGCACCCCTTTTCAAAATTTGGTATTAACTCTCTGTCCCATTGAATAAAGGGGTTCTTTGATTTGATTAAGCTACAATGGAAATTGGTTGTTAAACATTCGAGGTTTCCCTGAGTTGTGATATATTTAAACACGCAAAGACTTTCAATTGAAAAGCAGCCATAAAATTTTCCTAAATTGATATATTTTTTGCAAGGCTCTAAAAAATCAGAAAATTCAGCAACATCCCCACAGCCAAGATAAGAATCCAAGGCCTTTTCTGCTTCCCCCTTTGGCCCAACCTCATAGCACGAGTCGCTAACAAAGACCATGCCTCCGATATGGAATGAAACAATTAGCCAGAGAATTGAACCAAAAACAAAGGACGCAATACCAACAAACCGCAATATTTTTTTCGTTTTGTGGGAAATTCCTTGTTTTGTTTGCTTGATGAGCAAAAGAAAAGTAAAGGAAATTAATACGATAACTAATGTAAAAAATATAATCACCAAAGTTTCGCGAATGTTATTATAGTGGTCGAACTGCTTCTTGATCTGTTCAGTTTTCCGAGTGAAATTTTCTGTTGATTTGATGACTGAATCGAAATTCAAATTTGAATTGAACTCCCTTAAGGTTTTGTCAATATTACTCACAATGCTCTTTAATTCTTTCGACTGCTTGAGAATTGTTGAATTGACTTCACAAACACCCCTTGAAACCAATTTTGATCCAATAATTACAAAGCAATATGACAAGAGCGTAAGAAGAAAAAACAAAATCAAAAAGATCCTGAGAAATGGTTTGGTTCTGATTTTGGTTCTTCTCTTGCTTTTCTTCTTAATTAGTGGCTTTTTTTCATTTTCATTTGCATTTTCGTTTTCTTGTATATTTTCTGTTTGTTTTTCTTTTTCTTTTTTTTTTTTTTTTACTCTTTGTAATTGATCAGAAATATGTCTTAGATGAATTTTGTAAAAAAAAGAACAGCAATTTGGTGTGAAGGAGTAATTTAAACGTGATTTGACTTTGTGGAGTAGTGGGTTAAAACAAGCCCAAAACAAAAAAAATATCAAACAAAATAGGCTGATAATTGAAAACAATAAAATGATCGTCAGAAGTGATGAAAAATAATTGTCCCAATGGCATTTTGAGTCGGAATAATTACAAATTCGGTTGTTTATCCTTTCTCCTTTTAAGTTCATTCTTTTCCACGAGTGCACCCATTGTGGATCTCCAGAATTGTAACCCAGGACTAGTAACATAATAAGTAGAAAATAAATTTTCATATGATAGTGAGTTTTGTCTTTTCTAAGGCGTTGTCTCGAGTTTTGAAAAAACAAAAATTATCTCACATAAAAAAGATAATTGAAAATTAAATATTTTTCTTGTGAATGAGATATATAAAAACAAAAATGAAGTTTTATTTTGAATATTATTCAATTAAATAACCTCTTATACTAAACTATTTCATCAACTAAAATATTTTGGTCAAATATTTAATGATCAAAAAAAAAAATTCTTTTATAAAAAAATTCTGAGGTTAATTTTTTGGGTGTATTTTAAGACTTCTTTCTCATAAAACTAAATCTTTTACCCTAAAATCTAAAGAAAAAACAGACCTAAAAAAAAGTCTTCATAATTTATATAAATTTACATTCTTGAACTTTTTCAACTGAGAACGATAAGAAACATTACTTTTGTGAAATTATTAAGCATACAATATCTCATTTTTATGCTACAAAATAAAAAATGTTCAAAAATTTATTTTTCATTTTTACTCTTGTAATTTCAAAAAAAAGTGTGATCAAAAACAATTTTAAAAAAGTTCAAAAAATGGGTATAGTGAAGTTGGAAATTTGTTAATACGACTTTCAAAAAACAGTTTTGTTACACTTTTTTTTTCTCTTTACTCGATAAAAAAGTGAAAAATATTATTTTTTTGGTTGCCTTAAGATTTTGTTTCACCATCAAAGCCTTCCTAATAATACAAGTTTTTTTTAAACTAAAAACGTAAAATACTCAGTTCCAAAAATCTTTTATTATAAATCTAATAAAAATAATTTTTTATTGATTTCTGAAGAAAAAAAAAAAAACATACACACAACATGATTTTAAATTTTTTATTGATTTATTTTTTTCAATCTTTTGGTTTTCAAATATATTCCACAGTTTCTTTTGTTTAGTGAAATTGTCGTTGTTTTTACTATTTTCTTATATTTTTTTTAAAGTTTTTCGTTTTTGTATTTCAATTGAAATTTTTTTTTTTTAAAAAATTCAAAAAGGGTGTTTCTTGATTTGGAATTTTCATGATAATAATGATAATCAAACAAGATTTTCTTTACCAAATTTGATTAATGATTGTTCACTTAGATTTGTTAAATTTGATTTTTTTTATTTAATGAAATAGTTTATAATTATAAAACATTATAAACTAAATAAAAGTAAAAATTGAAAAACAATTCTTTTGGAGTTATCAAAATTAAAATAATAGAGATGAATTGAAAAATTTTTGGCAATATTTATTATTGAGATTATACTGTTATTTTCCAATTAATAAATGAAAATTTTTATTTCAATTTCTGAAATGAACAATAATGATTACTACTACAATCATATTAGCAGAGTAAAAATTTTGTCTTTGAGTTAACTAAGGGAGTTTAATTTATTATCTTAAAATATCATTTCGAAACGGTGTTGTAAAGATCTTTTGGATCTTCAACTTATAAACTCGAAAAATATTTGGGAATGTGAAATAACAATTTTCATTTTTTAATTGAAAAATAAGAGAAATTTTATGATTTACTGAGAAAGAAATGTGTGTCAATTTTTTTAGTAAAATGTTATTCATTTATAACTATTGAGAGAAAAATGTTGGACACAGAAAAATGTTTGGACAGCATTTTTAATTGGGAACATTACTGAAAATGATTTTTAATTTCTTTCTTTTGTGAAATAACTAAAGAAAATAACAATAATCTACTTTTTAGAAAAAAGAATTAATGTAATTCAACTTTTTCAAAAGCTTATCTCTTATAATCCAAAGCAAGTTTAAAAATTATCATTTTCATAATTAATAGTAAACTTTACTAAAACTTGGATTTTTGTTAAAATAACATGATCTACTTTAGTTATCAACCATTCAAATGAGTATTCTACACAAACCACAGATTAATGAACTTGTGACACATTTAAACTTGGATTTATATAAAAGTCCGCTAGTTATCAATAGAATTTGATTTTCAATTTTACTAATGTTTCCAATTAAAAATGGTGTCCAACCATTTTTCTGTGTCCAACATTTTTCTCTCAACAGTTACTCTTATTTTCAATTTCTAAATTTTTGTAATTAAAGATAATTACCAAATTTATCTTTTTCAGTACATTATGTAAAACAAATTTATATTTAACAAAATATAAATAATTCTCAACAGACTTATGGGAATAAAAAATATTCAAAAAGTTATCAAAATTTAAGATTCAATGATTGTTATTTCATAAAGATATAAAAATATTATGTTTTATTTTTTACTTTTTGAAGCAAGGTCTTTAATAATCTTTGGTGTTTTCCTATTTTAACGTTTGACTTGCCAATTTAATCCAAACAGGTTAAAAGAAAAAAAAAAAAAAAAAAATTGTTTTGATATATATATATATATATATATATATATATATAAACTCAATTTCCAAAAACCGGGGCACAACTTCAAAATCAATTTAATTCCAAGAAAAGGGATATTTGACTCTTAAATAGAAACATTAGATATTAACAATCAAAGTAAATAATTTTAAAGTTAATTATCTATCATTTTTTTTCATTATTTTTTGATTTTTGATTTTTGATTTTCAATAATTTTTTTGATTTTTTTTGTATTCTTTTTTTTCAAATAAAAAAAAAATTAAAATTTTTTACAAAACTTTTTGAAAATCTCAAAATCACTTTAAAATGAAATTTAAAAGTTTTCATTCGGATCACAAAAAAAAAATTTTTTTTTCTCTCAAAAAGAAAAAAGATTCTTTTTTTATCGAGAAAAAATTTTTTTGAAAAAAAATCATGATATGGTATGCTAGGACACATGGCCTACAAACAGACCTTATTATTATTAATGGAAGTGTGAATACTGAATGTATTATTAATGATATTATCAAAAAAATCAAAGGAAATTCAACTCGCTAATTCAGAATATAGTGAGTTGAAATGGATTTTCCAAAAGGATGGAGCTTGTCCACATACCTCAAAAAAAAAACTCAAACTTACTTAAATCGGGGATGTAATGTTCTGGACCCTTGAACCCCAATTCCACAAATTTAAATTCACTTGGTAATTTATGGATAATTATGGACACTAAACTGAAAAATTGTAACCAAAAAACGAAGAAGAATTTTTAAAATTTTCACTAATGTATGAAATACTTTGAGTTGGAAAACCTAAGATAATTAGTAAACTCTATATTTAAAAGGATAGATTTAGTTATCAAAAGACAAGCTGAATCTATTAATAGTTTTTATTAATTTTTCTTCCAATAGAAATGGATTTTTTGGTAACCGTGTTCCAAAAATAGGGGCACACTTTTTTTTATTTTTTCTTTTTTATTTTTTGAATTGAATTTTAAATTTACTATAAAATATATAAATAGTATTAATTAAATATTTTTGGGTCTTTTATTATTTTAATGTTCAAGTATCATGTATTTTGGAGTATATTTTTATTAATGTAATTTTTTTTGTGTCCCATTTTTTGGAATTGAGTTTATTTCGGACATTTTTTTCAGATAAAATATTAATTATTTAAAATCGTTTGGGAATTTGTTTTCTGATAAAGTTAATTTATGGATTGAGTTTATTGAAATTTCCCTGAAATGTCTATTATTCCTTTTAATAACAATTTCCATATCTTTTGTCAAGAAGAGCTTTATCAATTTGAAAAGAAAACAAAAAAGTAATCAAGATCTTTCACGATTTATTTCCATTTTTATCTTTGAAGAATTGAAAATTTCGTATTTCTAATGCTTTTTTCAATAAAATACCTTTTTGGAACATTTACCTAGATTAAGTATCTTATTTTATTTGTTAGATATGGTAAGCCCAAATAGAGAAAATATTAAAAGAATCTGTTAATGATATCCAATTTAAACTTTATAATTGAAAAAAAAGTTTCCTAAAATAAATAAGTTACTTATTTTAAATTAATTCTTATTAAAATTAAAATCATGTTTTCTTAATTATATTTAACTTGTGCAAATTTTTATTTAAATTCTTGGATTAATTCATGTATTACTGAAATATGTAAAATAAACAGAAATACACCAATTCTTTTATACAAAACAGAATTCAAAATAGAAAAATTGATAATTTCTATCAATAAAAAGAAATTTAAATTCAAAAAGAAATTAGGAAATTTAACAATTCCTAATTTAGAAAAATTAATAAAGTTTAATCAAAGAATAAATAATTAAATCAATTGGAATTAATAGGATATTATCGAACTCAAAAAAAAATATACAAATACATATATAACGAGTTGTTGAATTCTAAAAGTTGGACTTGTGGTTAGTTTTATCAAAATTTAAAAGAATTGAGTTAAATCAAAGATTTTACTCTATTCTTTTGAATCCTGGAAAACACCGTTAACTTTTTTTTAATTTGAGAAATAAAAAGACAATTTAAAAAATTTTCTTTTAATTTCTTAAATTAAAAAAAAGCGAGAACACTTCCAGAATTCGAAATAATTTAATAAAATCAATAGGTTTTCTTGAGTTTTCTGTTTATTTGGAAAATAGATAGATTTTACAAATAAAACAGAAAACCTCAAGAAAACCTAGGCACTTGACGGCACTTGACGACACTTCCTGAAAATATTTCACAATAATAAAAAATCAAAATTATTTATTTAAAACTCAAAAATCTTTAAGTTATACCTCAAGCTCAACAATTCAAAAATTCAGAACATTCACTAACTACTTAAATAGAAATTACTATGTAATTAATAGAAATTCAAATAAATTTTGTCATTTAAGTACAAAATATGCACAGAAGGAAATTGTAGAAAATATTGATCACTTTTTATAGATATGTCCTTTCTATGGAAAAGATAGATTAATTTTTGACAATAAATTAAAAGAAATAAATCTTAATGAAATAATTTTAAACTGAGATAATTTGAAATTATTTTCATTAATTAATAATTGTGAAATCTATGATTTTACGCTTAAATTTCTGAAAGGAAATTTAAGTCTAAGTGCAATTAGAGTGTAAATTACACTTCTTCAATAATAATAATAATAAAACTTAAGCAAATTTTCAGAATTCTTTTTAATTATATCAGGTACTTTTCTTGTAATATTATCCTTCCAAATAAACTTTGTTTCATTCAAAAAGTGCCCTTCAATTTTTTCCAATATCTATTATTTTTTATAATTGACGCTCAAAGAATAAATAAAAAAATAAGTAGAATAATACCTATCCAAGAATAGTTGGTATCCATCTAAAATAGAAACTTAAAAAGTCAAGATTTTTCTTAAAAATAGAAAAACCCAAAATTCTTAGTAAGCAACCAATTGGGAAAAACAACAATGCTCTTATTGATCTTTAATTGAAAATCAAATAAAATCTCAATCGAAATCAATATTATTTCTCTACAATCATTTTCACTGTTTCAATAACAATAGAATAACATGCTTTTTACCAAAAGACTTTAGATCTTGCAATAAAAAAAAAATTTGCAAATGAATTAAGTTTTCAAAATAATAGAAAAATAAAAAAGTAAAAAAAAAAAATGTGAAAAAATGAAAAAAGTATTTCAATTTTGGAATTTCCAAAATAAATTTTTCTTCTAATATAGATTCAAACCCTTGAGGCACATGCAATTCACTCCACACAAACTGGCCCCCTTTGGCTTGAAAATGGTTTAGTACCGAACATTTAATTTTCAAAATTT
Organism: Anaeramoeba flamelloides; assembly: GCA_027625915.1. Taxonomy (NCBI): domain Eukaryota; family Anaeramoebidae; genus Anaeramoeba; species Anaeramoeba flamelloides. Next base: position 2,353,582 of record JANTQA010000026.1, read on the forward strand.
GTACAAAACAAATTGTAGTGATCATATTTAAAATTCACAACATGATAAAATATTCAAAATTTCATTATTTATTTATTTTTTTTTTAATAAATTTAAAAAGACAGAAAAACAATAATGAAAGAATAAAAATAAAATTTACACCTTTTGGAGTCTTTTTCAAAAAGTGTAGCAAAAAAGATTTCAGAATTATCTTTAAAACAGGTTAAAAAAACAATTCAATGGAGCTATTTTTCAGCCTTTCTTAAAAACTTTTTAGTCACACTTTTTTTTAAAATACACTTATATAATATTTTCTTTCTTTCTTTCTTTCTTTTCTTTTTTTCCATTCATAAAATAAAATAAATAATCACCGCATCAACTTGAAAAAAAAAAATGACTTAGTTTTTAGTAATAAATATTGGGTTTAATAAGGTCTTCATTTTTTCAAAAAAGTCTGTCAACTTTTCATGTAATTGCATCATATCTGTTGTGACGATTTTTTCATGTATTATTAGTCCTGTTTCTAAGAGCTGTAGTTGTTCCTTTAATAGGCCACGCAATTTTTCAACTAAAGGCACATGCTCGGGGTTTTGTTTTAAATAATCTTCAACAAAGAATGCGTCAATATATTTAAAAACACCACCGTTTACAGCAGCGTCAATTACACCATTTAAAGCCATTGTAAAAGGATTTACGTTAGTTTCTTTCAATGTGCCGAATTTGTTATTAAATTCCTTTAATTCGTTATTTTTAGTTTCCAATGAACCTATAGCGTTTTGAATTGGTGAAAGTTCAATTATTTTGTGTTCTTTAATTTCAATTCTTCTATGACTCGAAGGAAAGGAACCGTCTAAAATATAATAATCCTTCCTGATCCATAAGCTCTTAAATTCATTTTTTTTATCTTTTCCTTTAAAAAAAGGTTTCAAATATACAAAAATATTTAAATCGTAATTATTTTGAAATTGCTTAATATACTCTGGTAAATGCACTTTATTGGATTTTTTTAAATTACTACCACCACTGACCCTGGAAGAAGAAGAAGAAGAAGAAGAAGAAGAAGAGCTGGTTGAAGAATAGTAATCTTCCAATTTCGTTGGATCAACTTTAGCGATTTGTATATATTGTTCGATTGTTTCTAGCTTTTCTTCATTTGGTTCATCTGGCCCTATTGTTGCGTTGGGAAATTTAGTTTTGATCGTCTGGACAAAGGTTGTCAATTGTTCCAATAATTGCCCCTTATAAACGAAAGTTTTATTATAAATATCGATATATTTGGGTCTATTAAACCCCTTACCAAAAAACCCAACTCTATAATAATTCGAAAACACTCTCGGGTTCTTTACGATTGAATTTAATAATCTAATTTTCCATTCAGTGATTTGCACCAAGGATGAATAATCGTAAATAACCCTTTCATAATAGTTTTCTAAGATTTTAATTAATTCTATCGCCTTTTCATAACTTTTCCCCCTTTCGAAATATAAAACTGCTCTTTTCAAAATCCTACATTTCCGGCTTACTGTAGTTTCTCTTGGATATCCCAATTCGGGCTCTTGAATGAGATCTGTTTCGTTCCAATTCAACATATCACTGTATAATAATAGGGTATAAGCAGCTTCAGTGAAATTTTCCAATTTGACATTGAATTCAAATAACTTATGAATATATCTAAATAACATGCCGAATCTATGATGCGTTCTTAAATGGGCAAACAGTTGTAACAATACTGAAGTTTTTTCTTCTTCGAATTGTGGGATTTCTTTATACCGATTAAACCGTTGAATCAAATTAATGGTTTTATAACTTTCTTTCAAAAACCCAGCACCCTGGCCAAAGAAAATGCTTTTGTCTTGAACCTGAAGTTTATTAAGAATGTTACCAAAAAAAATATCATGGAAAGAATCATATACATTTCTTTGAAAAGATTTATCTAGAATGGCAATAAATGCCTGGATGGCGAAAGTGAAATTCGAGTTTTGTTTAAATTCAATTAACATTGTTGAATAATACAACTCGAACCCAATTTGTTTAATTCTTTCATTAGGCAACAAAATGAAAAATAAAAATTCTTGTGAAAAATGGCTAATAAATTCCCTTTTATGTAGCCCCAATAAATACCACGACCTTCTTAAGATTTCAGCAACGTCTCTTCTTAAATCGCCATATCGAAAGATACAATTGGAGAATTTAGATTTAATAATATCCTCTTCAATTTGCAATATTGGGTTTTTCACAAATAATATTAATGTTTGGAAAAAATTATACCAGAGCACACTATTATAATGCGATCCAGAATAATGACTTCTTAAAATTAAAAAAGATTCTTCCAAGAATTTTAATATAATTGAAAATTTTGTCCAAATTAATTCACCCCATTTTAAAGAATAATTTTCTTTTTTAATTAAACTCTGAAAGAATTTTACTATATAGATAAAAATATTTTTAATATTATTCTTGTTATGGCGATGATGATGATTATTAATAAAATTAATCATCATCTGTTGATTATTATTATCATAATTATTATAACCATCAGAAACATTATTCATTAATATTAACAATTGGTAAAATTGCTTTCTTTCAACTAATTTAAAAAAACTTAAAAATGTACTTATTATTTTACATTGTATGTTTTTTCTTAAGAAATATTCTTCCTTAAACTCGCTTAATATTTTATCATCAATCTCAGAATCGTTTAATTCATCTAATAATTTATTATAATTTCGAATAATTTTTTCTTGTGAATTTAATTTTGAAATTATTAATTCTTCTTGTTCTTTTAAAATTTTTTGTGAATTATAAATCTCATCAATACCCTCCATTACTAAAAAACTGGATGTCACTTCAATAGAATCACTGATGATTTTATTAATTCTTTTTAAATTATGATTAAACATTTTAATCAATAATAAACTTAAGGGAACTAATTGTTCAATAATCTGTTCATTTTGCTTTTCATCCTTTATTTTACCATTAATATCAATGCCAATATCATTATCACTATCGCTCTGATCATGATTACGATTATTATTATTATTATTATTATTATTATTATTCTTATTGTTATTGTTATTGTTGTTGTTATTGTTATTACTGTTCTTATTTACCTTTTTTAATTGATCAAAATTAATTATTATTGGTTGTTGCTCATTGTGAAAATTACCATTTTTAATATTATTTGAAGAATTTTTTTTAATATAAATCGTGCTTCTCCAAAAATTGGTATACTCTGATCCTAATATTGTTTGATATAATTCGGGGAATTGCTGAGATAAATCTTCGCCCTTCTTCGTGGCAATTAAGATATTACCCAAAATGTTAACACAGTTATCCAATTCTTCAACCGAAACTGAATAGCAGTCGATTATTTCTTGAAATAAGTAAGGAACGATTTCCTTTCTATAGGGCTCTGCTTTGATTAACCTCGATAATGATAAATTCAATAGAATCTTCATTTTTTCATCATCAACAATTTTTTGTCCCCTGATAATTAATTTTAATGATTTTTTAATAAATTGTGCAACATGATTTGTATTAAATACCTTTGGCAACTCTAAATATGTTTCATAATATCTCAATATAGAAATGGATTGCGTTAGAGTTACATGCTGTGGTTTTCTGTGTTGCATTATTTGCGAAAAGGTATCCAAAACGTTTAATAATTCCTTTTGGAACTCTTGATTTTTTTTATCACGTGCAGTCTTTAATTGTAATTTTTTTTTTTTTTTTTTGATTCTTTTTTTTTTAATATTGTTCTTGATTATTGAGTCATCTAACAATCTGCTATGGATAATGAATTTTAATAGTATAGCAAACCCTTTTAATATTGAATAAATAATATCTTTGAACTGATCGTCAACGACATTTTTTAAATAAATATTTAAATACTTTATTAAATATACATGCGAATTGCATAAGAACCTAATATATTGTTTATTGCTTTCAATTAGTTCTCCGTTTTTATCTGTATATCGTGATATCGAAAAGGTATTATAAATATATTGAGTTAAGACCGGTTTATAATCAATGGCTCTACTCAACAGTAATTTGGAAATAATTCTAGTTATGGCTTCAAAACTAGCGTTTGAGATTTCTTCACTTTCATCATTTAAAATGGGTATCAATTTGTCAAATATTTTTTCATAATATATTTGCATAAAATTGGCATTGACAAAGGAAATTTGTTGAAGGATGTTCAAATTCTCTTGTTTTTTCTTTTTTCTTTTAGCTGAAACAGATTTCTTTTCCCTTTCCTTCCCCTTTTCTTTTTCTTTTTCTTTTTCTTTTTCTTTTTCTTTTTCTTTTTGCTTCTGCTTTTGCTTTTCTTTTTGTTTTCCTTTATCTTCCTGCTTTTCTTTACTCTTTTCTTTTTCTTTTTCTTTTTCCTTTTCTTGTCCTTTATCTTCCTGCTTTTCTTTGTTCTTTTCTTTTTCTTTTTCTTTTTCCTTTTCCTTTTCTTTATCATTCTCAATCTCAGGTTCATTGTGTTTTTGTTTCTGCTTATCTTCATCTTGATCTTGACTTTTCTCTGTTTTTTTCACTGTTTCCTTCTCTCCTTCCCTTTTCCCCTCTTTCCTCTTACCCTTCCTCTTCCCCTTCTTTTTTTCTTTCTTTTTGCCTTTCTTTTTGTTTTTGCCCTTCTCTTTCTTTTTTTTTTTTTCCTTTTTAAATGGTTGATATCTAAATAAATAATTTAAGAATTTATTTTGAGTGTTAACATTGGATTTTAATACCACCTTTAATTTGATACTGTCCTTTACTTGAATACAACTGTCTTGCGGATTTAAAGTGATACCCTCATTTCGATTTTTATACAATTGTAAATTAATTATTTCGTCACTAATTATCGAATCGTTTTGTTCAATTTTTATGGAGCCAAAACATAATAATTTTTCATCTTGCCTCTTGGCACTAATTTCATATACCTGAACGAGAATATAGTCCCTTTTCATTTGCTGCTTTGTTAATTGAAATTTAAAGTTTTCATTCCAAATAGGCGTCGAATTATGATAATACACCAATGAATTCCATTCACTATTTAACCCACTCGATGGATTCATATAAATACAATCTTGGGTATTGTTATTTTCTGGTTCACAAATACTGATTACAACCATCACATTCTTATTTTTACTACTGGGGAATTCCCCCCTTTCTAAATATAAATAAAAATCATCTCTAGAATAATTCGGCAAAATTAGACTTGGCAATTCCAATTTTTTACTAAGCGTTAAATTGTTATACTTGCTTTCAGTCTGTAAGAGCTTTTTCAATGATTTTTGATATTCGATCAATGAAATAATGATTCGATTCGCTTGATCAATTTCTGCCCTTTGATCCTTTTGGACCATCATCTTTGGCAAATTATCATAAAAGGCCTCTTGCTGCGTTAAGCATACAATTAATTGGAATTCATTACTTTCTTCTTCCCCGCCAGACTTAATTAATTTACCTTGGGAATCAAAATCTAATTTCACAATCCCACACCCAAATGGCCTCCGATATCTTTTCACCTCCTTGTCTTCTTTACTCTCACTCAAGGGAACCCTTTTCACAATTCGGCAAATTAACCATAAATCTGTTTTGTCTTCTTTTTCTAAATTACTAAAAATCGTTTCCAAATCGAGTGGATTCGTGTTTTCCGGTGTCAGTTCCTTATTTAACAAAATAATGAAATTTTCAGTAATGACTTCACTTTTGGCATTGTCATATAAACAAAAATTTAATTCAATTTGTTCATTTATACTTAAAATGCACACTTCAAATGAAAAATGTAATTGAAATGTCTTTAATGCCCTGATCGTTTTTTTTTTCTTTTTTTTTTCATCGTAAATAACGCCTTCATATTGCTTATGAATGTCTAAAACTTCGCTATTGTTTTCTGTCATTTCTTGGCCACTTGAAATCCTTATCGGTATGTTTTCAAATCTTTTACTTGTTTGATCAATAGATTTTCGAATTGATGCCAATTTTGTTGATATCTTTTTTTTTTTTTTTTTTTTTTTTTTTTTTTATTTGTTTTTTTTTTTTGTTTTTATTTGAAAAATTAAAGAAATTGTGGAAAATATTCAAATTTTGTTTTAAAAATTGAATTATTATTGAAATTAAAAAAATCAAGATTTTTGTATATTATTTTTTAAAATAAAATCTTTTTCAATTTTTTTAGATTCTGACAAACATGAAGTTATATCTTTTTATAATATTTCTCTTACATTTAATAATAATAAAATAAACTCTTTTCTGTGACTACTCATCTTATGAAAAAAATCGAAAAATCTGGATATCTGATTTTTATAAAAATAATAAATAAAAAAATTAATAATATCTTTGATATTATTCAAAATAAAGAATCATTATTTATCTTGTCATTGATAAATGATAAAGAAAATTTTGATTCTTTATTGAAATTTCTAAGAAAAAAGTTTAGAAATTAGTCAAGTGGGGGAGTACTGTGGAGTGCCTAGCTTTCCCGGGATTCAAAATAATAGAGTAAAATCAAAAATTTAACTCCATTTTTTTAAATTCTGGAAAACCGAACGGCAGTTTTCTTGAGGTTTTTTGTTTTATCTGTTAAGTGTTCTAGGTTTGTTTGAGGTTTTCTATTTTATTTGGAAAATCAATAGATTTTCGTTAGGTTTTTTTGAATTTTCTATTTATCTGTGAAGTGTTCTAGGTTTTTTTGAGGTTTTCCAAAAAAATAGAAAACTCAAAAAAACCTAACGAAAATCTATTATTTTTACAAATAAACAGAAAACTCAAGAAAAGCTAACAGCGGGTTTTTTTAATTTCTCAAGAAATTTAAATAAAATTTAAATAAATTTTCGGTTTATTTCTTAAATAAAAAAAAAACCTAACGGCTGTAAGAGAAAATTAATCCCCCCACTTAAAAATAAAAAAAAAATAAAATAAATAAACTATGTTTAAAGATTTGTTGGATAACTAATTTGTTAATGGACAAAAGTTATTTTCAAAAATATTGAATCTTAAGAGGGATCATATTAAAAATGCATTTAATTACTCTACTTATTATTCAAATTAATATCCTTTACTCCAAAATTTTAAAAATTAAAATAATAATGCATATTTAAAAAGGATGTTTGCACTTTATTCTAAAAAAGAAACCTCATTTATATTTTTCTTTGTATTGTAAAAAAAATATTAAAAAATTGATTTTTTATTTTTTATACTTTTTACCTTTTCCAAATTTCCCTTCTTAAGTTACTTGGGCTCTATGTTCCTTCTCTTTTTGTTTTTTTTAGGTGTTTGGGAAAGGTAAAAAGTATAAAAAATCATTATAAGAATTGGTTGACCTGATCATGACTAACCCAACCAAACTTGTTCATGATCAGAATTGAGCTGGACTTATGCAACTGAACTGAATCCAACGAATGCGATCTGAAACCAACCAAAGTGAACCGAATTGAACTTTCCGTACTATCTGTCGAGTCGTTACTTTGACTGGGTTTTTGCTGTCGAGTCGGTATCTTGTACTGGGATTTTGCGAAAACAAGATTTGGGAAACTTACAAAAAAAAAAAAAAAATAAAATAATAAAAAGCAAAAAATAACACAAAAAAAAAAATAAAAAAAAAAGCAAAGCAACTGAAAAGAAAATTTCGAAAACCAAATCTTATTCTTAAAAACTCAGCACTTTATAGATTCAACCCATCTATAAAGTTCTAAATCAAAATTTAATAAACAGCCTTTTTCATTTGATCTATAGTTGTTCAAATATTTAGAACTCTTTATTAAAACAACCTATGGTGGCGATCCAAAAAAAACGACATAAAAGGAAACAACCACCAGCCCATTCAACACTTGGGGCACAAAAAAAACTTTTCACTGAAAGTTTTTTCTTTTTTCTATTATTTTTTGACTCTCTTTCATTTCTTGCTTTTCTTTCTCTTTTTCTTGTCTTTTTTCCGAAATAATTTATTATTTTCATTTTTTAAAGAAAAGATATCCTTTGAGCTGTAATCCTGCTTACATTACAGTTAGGATAAAAAAATCCTAAATACAATTTTAGAGTTTCAGGCAAATAGGAGGTAATTTTGTTGAATACTCCTCCCTTAAATTACAATAAAAATTGATTTTTTTTGTAAAAGGGTATTTTGTTTAAACTTTCAGTTTTTTTTCTTGACTTTTTCTAAATAATTTTTGATATATTAATGTGAATCAGTTTTCTTTTTGTTTTCTTTTTTTTTTTTTACAACTTTATTTTGTTTAAATTTTTATTTATTTTTATTTTGAAGGTCGGGAATTATTTCCTCATACATCACTAAAATTTCCCTTTCCTATTTCTTTTTCATTTTTAAAAAATTGTGTTTTTTTTGAAAAACATATAAACATTAAGGGATTGTCTTTAAAAATAGAATGATTTGCAATTAAATTATGCCGTAATTGTAAGTTAAATTATATTCGAGATTTTTAGTTCAAATGACTATAAAAAATCTATTAAAAATCTTATTGAACAATAAATTATGTGATTTTTTACTAATACTCACGATTAAAACTTTTGAGTGCTTCTTAAATTTTCTAAAAAAACCCGAAAAAAAAATTTACCCGAAAAAAATTTTTTAATCAAAATTGACCAAATACAATTATTTTGGTAAGTGTTGTCTAATTCCAGCGTATTTTTTAATTTTTTGATATAAATTGGTTTTAAAACTTAATTTCTCATTTTTTGGTAATTTTTTAAAAAAAAGTAAAATTTAAAAAATATTGGATTATTTTTTTTTCATTTTTATAAATTATTTTTTAACGATCAAGTGAAAATGATAAATTCATAGAAAAGTTAGTTCGTTTTTGTATTCTTATTATTGTCAACAAATTTTTTAAAATAATTAAAACCTGATTAATTTTTGTAAATACAGTTGTTTCAATAACCCGTGTTGACGATTTTGTTTGTGTTTTTCAAAATTATTTGTGTTGTTTTGGTAAATAACTGTTGGTTTTTTTTTTTTAACATGAGTTTTATTTTTTTCAATAACTGTGGTTTTATGTTATTAATCTGTTGTTTTGGAAAAAATACAGTTCAGTCTAACTATACTTTCAAATCAAACAATATTTACACTTTGATCATATAACCAAAGTGTTTTTGTACTACCTTCAAGACCAATCTCCCCATAAATGAGATCTAATTTAACCAAATTAATCAAAACAACACCAAAATTCACAATAACCAAATCTTTCGTTTTGAATAAATACAAATCAAAAAACCACAAAAAGGTTTAAAAAGAGTTTCTGAAAAACCGATTTTACTGATATCTCCATATGAGCAAAAAATGAGATATTAATTTTTCAAAGTTTTTTGAAAACGAAATGAAAAAAAAATTCATTTCATTTGTCGTTTTTTCCTTTAGTCAATTGTCTTCAAATCTTATCTTTGAATTGGATGATTTTTTTTTATTTTGTTCTAATTTTTGGCTCGATTGGATGAGATAAGAATCCTCAGTGAAGAAATATTTCATAATGAATCAAAAGTAAATTTACAGATATTTTTTCTGATTAAAATTTGACAAGAACATGTCCAATTTCCAAATTATTTAAAAATCAATTCAATTTAAACAATTTTCAGAATGAGAACAAATTAAATCTCTTAAAAAAGATCAATTTTCATTTATTATATCAAGATCTTTCAATTTTTTAAAAGAAAAAATAATTCAAAAAATGTTGAAAAAAAATTTCAATTATTACTCCGAGAATGACAATATTATGGTCAATATGTACTTTGCTGTTAAAAATAGAGATAACTTTACTCACATGAATTTTCAACAACAATTAAAAACCAAGAACAATTCCTAAAATTTTCAAAACAACAGTTAAAAACACAAAATTACAAAAACAACAATAAAAGTCCGAAAAAAAATATTTATTGAAATCAACACGGGTTATTGAAACAACTGTAAATTTTGTTTGATCCTTGAATAAAAAAAGTCCACAAAAACTTTCCCACACAACACTCCAATACAATTTCCATTGAACCAAACAATTGTATTTTGAGAGAAAACCCCACAAACAAGAAAAATTGTCAAAAAAACAAATAAAAAAACATATTTTGGGTACTTGGTAAGGTTTTGTTCTGTTCAAAATAACAAACAGGGCAAATCTTAGTCTTGAAAGTAGTCTTGTAAAACCTTAATTTAAGAAAAAACTAAATGAAAATAAGAATTTCGGTGTAAGGATTGTTAGGATTTAGAAAGACAATACAATAATTTAAGAAACCCAAAGGCCAACAATCATAGTATATGTGGTCTTCTAAAGTTAGAGTTGTTGATTGAGAGTTTGAAATGATCTTCATTTTTTGGTTACAAAATTTTGATTCTGTTTCAATTTCATTTCCATGTTTCTTAATTAGGATGTTCGAGTTTACATATCTCAAAATTTTTTGAATTTTTCATTAAAAAATACACTGAAAATGATTTTTTGATCCAAATAGTTGAAAATTTCCTTGACCTTGGCTTTGTAATTTAAATGATATTTACAAAAGTTTTTTAAGACAACGTGGAGAATTTCGGAATAAGTGTTTAAAGAAACAAAAATCGAAAACTGAGAAAGAATTTTTGTCAAAGTTTAATTTCCTGAAATTTTTCTTGGAAAATCTTTTTGTTTATTAACAAATAGAAACTTGGGTGTTTTTTTGCTTAATTAATTGTATTTGAATTATTAAACAAGAAAAAAATTCACTAAATTTTCCTGTTTTTCTTTCACAAATAGAGTTATCAAAGAAATAGGTTGAGATTTGTTAAGATATTATAAATATGCAAATAGGGAAAGGAAAATAAAGTAAAACTATTCACCTATTTGTTGAACAAATTAGAAAATCTTGCTTTTTTTCAGAATAATCTTCACTTTTCCAAGGTTACTAATTTTTGAAAGTAGTCAAAGTAGAAAAGTGGTTCAGTAAACACCAAGAAAACTTCTATCGAATTGTGTGTTGTGATAAAAACTTATTTTTTTTTTTTGGTAATTTGGAAAAAATATTTGTAATTTATTTTACAAATAACGATCATGTTTGAGAAATTGTTTAGTGTTCTTTAGGTTTTGTATTTTTCTTCAAATTGTTTTCAGTTACTTAATTTTTGATTTTTTTTGTGAAAGATCCACAATCAAAAAATTTGGTGTATCTAAAATGTGTTTCTCGATTTCTGAAATGGAAATTGGAAAAGTTAGAAAAAGTTTATGTGCTCTTATCTCAATTAATGGGTTAATAATAAATATTAAAAGAGTTTTTTTGAGAACTTGTTTAAATGAAAAATAATAAAAACATAATGAAATTCACAAATAATAAAATCAAAAATAGGTGTTTAATAAGAAATTAGGAGTATAATTGTGAATTTTCTTTGACAAAAGGGTTTTGTATTTATGTATACTTTAAACTTTAACTTGATTATTTTTTGTTAATATTGAAAAGAAAGTAAAAGGAAAAAAATTAAAAAAAATTTTTTTGATTAGCTAATCAACAAATTAAATTCAAAAGATTGACCAAGGGTATGTCTAAACATATGAGTTAGTTTAAAACAAAGAAAAAAATTACTTTCACTTTTTTAAAAATTTGAACTTGATAATAAAATTTGAAATTTAAGTTACTAAAAGTCAACTAATAAAAAAACCAAGTCCAGTTATCATAAATTACTTGAAATAAGAAGTTAAAAAATTTCGGGTAAATTTTTTTTTCTTGTTTTTTTCGAAAATTTACTAATTTACCAAACTTTTCATTTTCGAAATTCTTTTTTTAATTACTTTTCCAAATCTAAGAATAGAAACTCCAAATAATAGTATTCTGGTATTTAAAAATCCAATATTTAGAACCTCCAAAAGTAATTAATTTTTTAATTTTTAATTTCAAAGATTAACTCAATAATAATCAAAAATAAAAACCCAAAGAATGATTAGTTTTGTTTCCTTTTTATAAAGCTAATTGTAACATCAATATATTCCCAGGATTTGAGAAAAATTGGTCAAAAAAATTTATTGGTTAATTATTTAATTTTTTTGAAAAAATTGAATTGTTTATAAACCTTATTTTGAGACAAATTTAAGAGAAAATTATTTTTCAACTTTGGAGTCTTTAGATTGATAATTCAATCTTTAAATTTGTCTTGAAATGCAGATTTTTTCCCTGAAATTGTTGGGTTTTTTACGAATAAATAGATCATTTTTAATTGATGAAGATCAACAAATAGTACAACTTTACGCATCGATTTTTTAGAGACATTTTAAACCATATAGAACCCATACAGCTTTACCTTCGATAGTAACACTTTAGACTTTGACTTCTCCGTAGTAGTAGTTAATCCCTTAACAATAAATATTACTGTTAAATTCAATTGAAAAAATTTACATTTTATCTCAAAGCTCACGAATGAAGAGATAAATTTAAATTCTGATGGAAAAAAGACTTGAGGTTAAATTTCAATTGCTTTTTTGAAGATCTCGGCTTTTGTTCCTTTGGCCAATCGAGTAGGAGGAAAAAATAATTGAGAAGCAGAAATAAAAATTTTCTTTTCTTTATGAAAAATGATTATATCTTTAAAACAGACATTTTTTCTCAAACCTTCGATCACCTATAAAGAGAAATATATCATTGCCTTGTAAAAATAACTGTGTGTATTGTCATTGAAATTCTTTAGATTCCATAAAAAAATAAAGAACAATTCAGAAATATGAAAATCCTCATTTGTTTCCTTTTATTTGTGATCAAAAAAATTCCTCTTTTGAAAATCAAAGAATCATTTAAAGAACTTTTGGTTTATCCAAAGGATTTTTTACAAATTCTTTTTTTCTTTGACAGACACAAATAAATTTCCGTTTTTTTATTCTTTTCAAACAGCGAAAAAGAATTTTCAAAAATTTTTATTCATGCTATTTTGTTTCTATTCACCAATTTAAATTATATTTGAGAACGTTTTTGTAATTTGCTTCTTTTTGTTTTTCAAAATTCATCGATCAAAACAAGTATTGATCCTTTATTTTTTCTTTTCCCAAAAAGAATGAAAAATTTGTTATTGTTTTTTTTTTGTTTCAAAACTAAAGGAAATAAGAAAAAAATCAAACATTTTGTCCTTTTAGAATTAAGTTTCTAAAGGTTAACAGTTGAGCAATTTTACCCTGAAGAAATAAAAGATCGATCACATTTTTGGTAAATAATAGTTCTTTTGATAAATATCTCCAACCAATCAGAACAGACTCAATTTCGGACAACAATTCCTCCCTTTCATAAGCTTTGATTACTTGTTTGTTTTTGCCTTTTGGAAAGACTTGAATGAAATTGGTTGGAAAGACTCCAATTTTTGATGTTCTCAAAGACTTTCCTCTGAACCACCCTGATGCTTCTTCACTAATGCTTACTTTTTCGCCGCATGTTAAGGACATTTGAAATTTCCCACCTGACTTAAAGTTATATAAAGCATACCCCTTTTTTGAAACTTTTTTCCAGATGTTTGTCATGTTTGTGTTCCAGAAAATAAAAAGAAAAAAAAACAAAAGGAAAAAATTGAAAAAATAGATAAATTTCATTTATTCGAAGGACAAGAATACACACAAAATGTAAATCACATTTTTGAATTCACAACACTTTTGCTTTTGAAATGATTTCAAATTATAAATTCTCTTCAAACAATCAACATTTAATACATTTCGATTTGAAAGTTTTTACAATTAAAACTTTTTCGAAAAAAAGTGCAATTTGGAACACTTTTTGGATTTTTGGTTTTCAAATAAATAATTTGAGTTTTTTTAAGGACTAGCTTCCAACATTGGGGGGTGTTGATTTTTTGTTGTGTTTTGTATTCACATCTCAAAAAGACTTTTCCTTATGAAGAAATTGTCCAAAAGATAGTCTTTATCAAAGTTCATTCCAAAATCATTAAGCACAAAAAAAAATTTTCAAAAAAGAAACTCGATTAAAAGTTTTCCAAAATAAATTTCTTTTAGGGATTAGCATCTACCAAGGAGAAGTCCAGGATCAAAGAATGTTGTTATTGGGTTTAACTACATTAGTTCTACATGGTTCAAATGTCTCTAAAAAATCGATTAGTCAAGAAGTAATATTTGTTGATCTCATCATTTAAAAATGATCTATGAATTAGTAAAAAACCCAAACAATTTCAGAATAAAATCTGCATTTCCCCATAAATTTAAAGGTTGAATTATCAATATTCAGACTCCAAAGTTGCAAAATATCTTTCTTAAATTTGTGGCGAAATGTAGATTAGTTACTAAAAAATTCGTTTTTTTTTAAAAAAATTAAATAATTAACAAATAAAGTTTTTTGACAGATTATTTCTCAAATCATGGAAATATATTGATAACAGAAGTAGCTTTATAAAAAGGAAATAAAATTAGTCAGTCTTTATGTTTTTAGATTGATTATTATTGAGTTAATCTTTGAAATTCAAAAATCATAAAAATAGTTACTTTTGGAAGTTCTAAATCTAAATTATTAAATATTGGAATACTATATTTGAGTTTCTATTTTTAGATTTGGAAAAGGAATTAAAAAAAATAAATTTTCAAAAATGAAACTATTTTAATAGTGATCCTAAGTAAAAAATTTAATAATTTATTGTACAATAAGATTTATAATAGATTTTTTAGAACTATTTGAGCCATCGTGCATTAATATCATTTACACCAATTACAACATACTTTGATTATAGAGAAATCTATGGTGACGCTAATCCTTTAAGGGATTTTAGAGTAATAAATGGAAATTTGAAAACACTTCAAACTTGTAAAAGCACGGTAATATAAATTTAGAACATCTTGGGATATTGTTTTGTCTTTATAGATTTGAAATAGATTTTATGAAATATCAAAATCAAATTTTGGAAGGATCTAAGAAAGTAAAATTGTTGAAATTTGATTTACTTTTGAAAATTTAAATTTTTTTATAAAAATAAATACATAGTGGATTAATTTCACTGAGATCATGGAACTCGTTGAATATTTTTTTTTATCAAAAATTTCACTCGTTTTCACCTAAATTTATATTAACGAAAAATTTTTAATTTGGATTATTGCAAAAAATTTCAACCCATTTCCAAATATTAAGTTATCCAAAAAAAAAAAATGTCAATTTATTTAATGTTTTATATTTTTATTTTACAAATTTTCTATTATTTTGGAGCAAATCATTTTCTTTTCGTAAATAATATAAAAAAACCAATTTATTTCCATTTTTGAGCTGTTCGAATATTTAGTTCTCTTTGGTATAGTAATAATTTTGAAGTATTTTCAACCAACAACTCATTAGATAGGGTTACAAAAGAAAAAAAAATATTAATCATCTCAAAAAGTACTACAGAACCACAATTTTAAACTTTAAGAAATGAATTTAAAATTACAAACTAAGATTTCTAAAAATTCTAAATTGGATTTAATTACTTTGAAGATAATTTTAATAAAATTACATCGTTTTTTATTATTATTTTATGTATAATTATCATATCATTATTTTTATTATTATTATTATTGGATCTTACATAATGAAAATATAATTTAAAGTAATTTTCACTTTGAAAAGATTTAATTTTTTTTATATAATTAGAAAATAATTAATTTTTTATTTCTAATAATTTTTATATTTTTAGTCAAGATATCTTAAAGTTTTTATTTTCTATTTGCTCTGATTTTTTAGTATTATGACTAAGTTTTCGAGCCTTTTTTTAGATTAAAAATTTTTAAATTTAATTTTCGAGAAATTTTGTTTAACTCTAAGAATTTTACTACAAGTTATTCAATAATAACTATTTGATTCCTCTTTATATCAATATTTTTTGACCTAATTATTGCCAATATCATAATTTATAAAGTAAAATAGTTGTGAAAAATTTAGTTGCTTTAATGTTTTTAAAGTTTAATATTTCTTTTGTTGATATATAAATTAATGAAACAAGTCTCACTTAAATTACAAATAATGTGTATTGGCTTACATTTTGGAACGTTGGTATTGATCATAATCTATGATGAGCTTTATCCTTTATATTTTTTAATTCATTTATTGATAATTAAAAATTTACAATATATCAATAAATTAATATCAGGTAACCATTTTAAATAATCTTAATCTAATAATAATTGCAAATTGATAATTTAAGAAAATATATTCATCTCTATCATAAGTGTTTAAAACTTTTTTTATATATTTTCTTTAATTTTTTTTGTTTTCAAGTTAATCAGACAAATATTTGACTTTATTGATATTTTTATAAATAATTATCAGTTTTTTTTTCATTATTTTCATTATTTAAAATAATTTTTTCATTCATAATTTGATAAAGTATCAATCTTCTAATAAATACTTCTTTTTAAAAAAAACTGATTTAACTTTTAGTTCGAAAATTTTTAGTTATTGATTCCATAAAAGTGAAATATTATTTTTAAAATTCACAAATAATTTACAAGTATTATACATAAGAAGAACAAATTCCTAGAATTTTGATCTAAAAAAAAAATAAAACGATATCTAAATTCTTGATTTATTCAGTAAACAAGTTTATTATATTTGTTATATTTAAACCCTATAATCTACTTTATTTTGATTTATTCTGATTAATTTTTGAAATTAAAAAAAACTTTTAATTTCTTCTTCAGAATTCATAACAATTATTCATTTATAATCCAAAAAAATTAAATTAAAAATGATATTTGTTCATCAAATTTATTTTGATTATTTTTATCCCAATTTAAGAAAAAAAAATTATAAATTATAAACAATATGTTAAATATGTAATTTTGGTTTTACTTCTAAATCTTGATTGATGATTAGTTTACTACTAACCAAATTATTCTTATAAATTCACGATTATTGATTGTATATTTTTTATAAATTAATTTCAATTATAAAATATTTTTTAAAAATAATGATAAATGTTTTTATTTTACTTGAATTTTTTCTATTTGAGATTTTTTTAATCATGATAATTTTCCAAAAATATCTTAAGTTGATTATTATTTATTTTAAAATATCTTAATTCTAATTAAAAAATGTTTTTATCATAGAATATTGTTTTTTTTTAATTTGATAAAAAATTTTCATCGAATAAACAATTATTAGAAATTAGAAAAATCCAGTTGTATAAATTTAAGATTTTTGTCAAAACCAATTGAATACCCTAGGAAATCTTGATTTATACCAAGACTTCTTGAATATTGAATTATCATCAATTATAAAATTTTATTGATCATTCATTTTTAAAAAATTATTACAATCGAAAAACTCGATTTTGAAAAAATTAAAAAAAAATAAAAAACTAAAAAAAATTTAATTAGAATTTTTGAAATGATTATAACAGATTTTTATTTACTGAAATTTTCAATTGGAAAAGGTCAACAAGATGATTTTTTATTAAAAATATATCCTTGAAACGATTTAGATATTCTTAATTTATTTATACTTATTGGTAATACAGAAGGTCTTTTTATTCTTCATTTGATCTTTTGCAAAAAAAAAAAGTTGGATAAAAAAAGTAAGAAAACAAAAAGGAGATAAAAAACTAAAAGAAAAACTAAAAGAAAAACAAAAAGAAAAATAAAAAATGACAAAATTTGAAGAAATAAGAAAAAATGATTTTTGATCTCAAAATCGAAAAAAGTATTTCCAAATGAAAATTAGATAAACCCTTACAAAAGCACTTCCAATAACATTTTAAAGTGAACCAACAGTTGTGAAAAATAGTTTAGATTTAATTTAGTAATGAAAATAAATGTATTTTTTTTTTTTTCATTCTAATATTTTTTAATAATTGCACTTTTTATCAAAAAAATTTAAAATCAAAAAATCAACTAAATTGTGAAGAGAAATATTAAAGATAAAACAAATAGGTTAATATAAAAATTTATTTTTTAATGTTTTTTCATTTTTTCCCTGGCTGGATCTTCTTTATATTGGCAAGAAGAGATACAAAGGAAGAAGATCGAGTAGTCTTTTCCTAATATTGGAGATACTGAAACACGAAAGTATGAGTAACCTGGAAAATAAAAACAAAAAAAGCAAAGTCAAAAAATGTATATAGGTTTAAAGCAAATCAGATCAAAATGAATAAATTAAAACAATTAAATAAGGATCCCCAAATAAACATTCATGATCAATTATTAAATAAATTAAATTAACCAAAAGTATCGTGGCGGTGATTTTGTGTGTTATTAATTAACGATAGCATTGATTTTTGTTTTTTTGATTTTTTACCAATTGCTTCTTATAAACCCTCTCTTTAACTGTTTTTTTTTTTAATTTTTCTATTTCAATTTTTTGTTTTTACTTTTTAAACATGAAAAAAAATTGGGTATGTCTTTCACTTGAACAATTGTGAAATCTCTGATTTTACGCTTAAATTACCTTTGAGGAAATTTAATTAAAAGACATTTAGAGTGTAATTTATACTTCTTTGGTCAATACTAAAAAAAAAAAAAAAAATTATTTTTTTTTATTTCTAAGTTTTTTTAAATGTTTTTCTAATAAATAAATTTCTTGTTCTTGATTTTGAAATTTATTATTATTAACATCTAATTGTTTTTGTAATTTAATAACATTAGTTTGTATTGATAAAAAATTTATTTGAGATTTTTTTTTTGAAATTAAAGATTCTTGGTGTTTCTTTTTTTGTTTATTTATTTCTTCTTCTAATTGCTGAGATTTTTTAATATTTTCAATTTTTTTTTTTTGATAGAAGATTTTTTCCAATTTTAAAATTTCAATTAATTCAAGAAATTGGTCTTTAATAAAATTGATTTTTTTTTCTGTTAATACCAATTCAATTTTTGTTTTCTTCAAATACTGATTTATAAGAATCAATTGATTTTTGGTTTTATTTAATTTTGTTTTGGTTTTTTCTTCTTTTTCTAATAAATGGGTGTATGTGATCGTTAATTCATCTCTTTCACTTTCTAATAATTTTGACGTTTCCATCAAACTAATTTTTTCTGTTTCAATTTTTTTAATTTCATTTTTTAATTTCAGAATTAATTCTTCACCTTGATTAGTTTCCTTTTCTAATTCATTTTCAATATTTAAAATCTTGATTTGTATATCATCTATTTCCTTCTGTTGCTTTTCCGTTAATCGATGCTGAATTTCAAATTTTGATTGTTGCTCGACTAATTGATTTGTGAAATTATCAAATTCTTCCTCAAATTCTTGTCTCGTTTTAATTTTTTTTTGTAAATCAATTTGTGTTAGTTCAACAGAAGAACTAGCACTTTCGACATCGCGTTTTAAATCAATAACAATTTCTTTCAATTGTTTTTGTATTTCATAATTTTGTAATTTATAACAGCAAAGTTCTTTATATAAATATTTTAATACGTGACTTAATTCATTGTAATTTGTTTTACTCGAGGATTGCAGTTGTTTTATTTTTGAATTAATATCATTGAGTTCATTAGTATTTACAATATTATAATTATTATTGTCGTTGTCGATACTGCTATTGTATGAATTGTCATTGCTGTTATTGTTATTTGGGTTATTTTTTTCGGTGCTCTTAGAATTTTCTTTTTCGTTATCTTTTTCATTTACATTCCTCTTATTTTGATTTTTTTCCGTATTAATATTTTGGTTTTTATGTTCACAATTGTGGTTTTTATTAATATTGATATTATTATCTTGGTTATGATAATTATTCAAATATTCCATTTCTTCGTCAATGAGTTTGTATGTAAAATTTTTTAATATAAAATTTATCGATTGATTAAAAGGCAATTCATTTTGCTGGCCAGAAGTAATGCTTTTTGAAATTTCTTTAGAATTGTTCAATATTATTAGCCCAAGTCCAATTAATTTTTTATTTATTGTAAGAACTTGAAGTGTTTTAAATTCTTCCTGCGAAATATAAAGAATAGATGGTCCAAAAAAAATTGACATATTATCATAATTCATTTTATTATTTTCTTGATGATCATTTATATCAGAAAATAAATCCAAAAGTGTTAACAATAATATTTGATTTGCAACGGGTATTAATTGTAATAATGAAATTAGTTTTTCTGATTGTTGTTGCGATTCTTTAATATCTTTTGATATTAGATATATAAAGTAGATTGAGTTAACCAATCAATTTATTATATATTTATAGAAAAGAAATGTATTTAGCATTAAGTAAAAAAATTCAAAGTTTTGGTAAAAGTTTAATTTGTTTCACAGATGAGAATATTTCCATAAAAGACAGCCAAATTTATTTTAAAATAAACCCCATTCCAAAACAATGGTACCAACTACAAAATAAAAAAAAGGCAAAAAAAATCTCAACTTTTTTTGTATTTTTCAAAACTTAATATTAAATTAGGGTTAAGTTTAATAAATATAAACCCCAGTTCAACAATTTTAGACACCCCCAAAATCACAATTAAAAAAAAAACTGAATTTTTTAGATTTTTCCAAACATAATATTAAACCACATTTAAGTTAATCCGAAGTATTAATCTTTTTATATGCAATCATTTTTATCCAAATAAAAGAAAAAAATATAAAAAAACAAAATAAATATTTGTGTGTCCAAAATAATGAAATGTGTGGAACAACAAAAAATATATTGGTAAATTTGTTGAAATTCCACCAACAATTGTTGATCGATCAAATGATAATATACCATCAACTAATTGTATGTAATTTTTCAATTTAACAAACTTAACATTAACTTTCTATCAATCGCTTGGAAAGAAATTTTTTTTCGATCAAACAAAACAGATTACTTAACTGTAAAAAAAGGAAATGAAAACAAAACAGAGAAAAGACAAAAAATGAAATAGTTTATAAAATCAAAATTATTTCCAAATTGTATGGAAAATGTAGTATTGTTATTCTTTCAACTGTTTTATCCTGTGTCTAAATTTTTTGGAATTTAGTTTATTTTTTTCCTCAAAATCTTTCAAGGTGTAGAACATAAATTATTTTTATCACTAAGATATTTCCAAAAAGAAGAATAAATTTATTTAAAAATACCTTTATTAAAATTAATTATAATATTAATATTGAAATATCTATAAATGTTATTTATCATAAATTGTTTCTTTAGAAAAATTCAATCTGTCTGTTCTGTTTTGTAAGGCACTACATTAAAAAAAGATATTGAAAGTTGCTGATCTCAATTTTATAGGATATTTTTTAAAAGTTAAAATTGGTGGCTATTTTTTTCTTTTTGATTGTAAAATTTTATTTTTCTAAGTGATTTAATCTCGACAAAATTTCCAATTAAATGGAAAACTTATAAATGTATTGTATGATTTAAAAAATCATTTTTATTCTTAATGTATTACCCATTTTTTCTATTGAATCCAGTAGTGCCTCATTTTCTACAAAAAAGGTGCTTTTAGTTTTTTCTTTTTTTTTGGAAATATTATTATGAAGATATTTTGAAATGAACATTATAATAGTCATTGATTCAATCAAGTATTAATATTTTTTATTTAATTTCACATTTTCCGGTTTACGAATAGGGCAACTTAAAAGAAACTATTATTTGAAATATATAAAAAATAAAGCCTCAATTTTTTGGAAATTCCTTATTTAAAATGAAAATTTTCTTTTAAGTTTTTTTTCATTAAATTTTTTTGTTTTTGAGATTTAAATTATTTTTTGATTGATTTTATGGAGATCGATCGTGCATTACACAGGTTGATTAGTTTTTGATACTTATTAGGCAAACATAAAAATTACAAATTTTTTTTTTTTCATTTCAGAAAATTATTTTTAACCGTAATTACTCGATACTTAAGGAAAAATGAAATTCTTGAATTTATTTTTGCACAATTGTTATTCTATAGGAACCTTAAGTACCAAAATTTAAAATTTTTCGAGTAGAACGATTTCGGTTAAATAATAATAATAATCACCTTAGCAGACAAGACTCCATCATAAAAGTAATTGAGAAAATCTATTTTGTAATTTTTTTTTTTAAAAATAAAACCAAGATAATTCGCAAAAGTAAAGCAAACCAAACAAGAAGATGGTTTCCAACACAAAGGCAATTATGTTATTTTTTTTTTTTTTTGTATTGTTATCGAAAGGACTGTTTCACAAATACAAACTTTGTGGGTCACCAAAAGTAGGCTAGATGTCAGGTTAACTCTGAAAAATATCTTGCTATCAAGGCTATTTAATTTTTAATCATTGAGTTTTGGTTTAGTATACATTTCAACCAAAGAGTATTATTACTCTTTTGACAATTTAACAAATATTTAATTTGATTCCCTAATAAAAAAAATTTTTTTATAACATCTATAAAACATTTTTATTACAAAATTTCCTTTAACATTGTGATTTTTTCAATATTTTTTTAAAAAATATTTTTATAACAGGTTTATAACATGTTACAAATTTTAGAACACATTTTATAACAAATATTTATGTTATAAAACTTTTTATTATAAAATTTTATAACATTTTAAACGTTTATAACACCTTTGACAACACGTTGATAACATGTTATAAAAAACTTTTTTTATTAGGATTATTATTGATTGTTTTCAAATATTAAACATTAGTATTAAGTGAAAAGGAAAAAAAAATATATAACTTTCTTAAATTTGTCTTGAAATGTAGATTAGTTGCTAAAAAATTGAATATTTTTAAAAAATTAAATAATTAATTCAGAGATTATTTTGGCAAATTATTTCAAAATGTTAAAAATTCAAAGATCGATTAGTTTTGTTTCCTTTTTATAAAGTAACAAAACTAATCATTCTTTGGGTTTCCATGCTGATGATTATTGAATTAATCTTTGAAATTTAAAAATTATAAAAATTGTTACTTTTTGGAAGTTCTAAATGATGAATTTATAAATACTGGAATACTATTATTTTGAGTTTCTGTCTTTTTAGATTTTGGAATGGTAATTAAAAAAAAAATTTGCAAGATGAGTATTTTTAATTGTTGATTCTTACTAAAAGATCCATAGTTTCTTGTGCAATAAGATTTATAATACGTTTTTTAAGATCTATTCTAACCATGGAACACTAATATGATTTACATTTAAATACAACATACGTTGATTATCGGCGAATCTATGACAACACAAATCCCTAAAATGTGATGAATAATCATTTGAAATGGAAACAAAAAATGTATTATTATGTTCTCATATATTTTTCTGTTTTTAAGAACTTGTATTAAATACAATTTTTTTTATAAATTGAAAAAAGCATCATGAAGTTGTATATTTATCTCTTTAATTGATTTTCTTAAATCAGTGAAAGATAACCTCCCAACTCAACAACAATCTAGATTTTTTTCTTGAAAATGAGTTTTTCAAAAGTCAGTATACTCCAAATTGAAAAAAATGAAAATGATTTTATTAAAGAGATAATTTTGTCCTAAGAAACTAGATTGGGTTTATATTACTGATGAATAATGCTATGTGAATATGGCTGATTTTCAAATTGCCGTCTCCCCATGAAAAGTGTTATTTCAATTTACCATTTAAGAAAAAAAGTGAAAAAGAGAAAAAAAGTGAAACATGGTTTTTAATTTGGGAACCTGAAAATTCAAAGTAAGATCTTACGATAAAAAAAAATAATAAATAAATAAAGACAAAATGAATTATAAAACACAAAAACAGTTTTTTCTAATACTATCTTTTGGTATGGGTTTTTCGTTGATTGATCAATAATTAAAAATTTGTTCAAAAAATTGACTATTTTTGAGATCTCAAATTCTACTCTAGCGATTTAGATAATAAAAAAAGAGATTTAAATTGTGTTTATTGGGTTGATTGAAAATAATATAATGGATTATTATTTAAAGTTAATTTGTTTCTTCTATTAATTGATTTTACTTTTCATTTTCAGGTTTCTGTGATTTCTGTGATTCTATTAAGGTTCCCAATTAAAAACAATGTTGAACTTTTTTTCTCTTTTTCACTTTTTTTCTCTTTTTCACTTTTTTTCCCTAATGGTTATTTCGAATCATTCCCAGAAGAAATGATTTTTTCTTGAAAGTTCAAATTTTTTGAAAATGGTTGTTTACTAGCATTTGAGAATCAAAACAAAAAAATTTACTTCGTTTTATCTTATTTTTTGATAAAATTAATCGCTGGTATTTGAAATTTTAGTGATTAAATTTGAATTAATTATCTTTTATTCAATTTTGAAATATACTTACCATTTAGGATTCTTAGTTCACCCAAAAAATACCTCTACAAAATATATACAAGAAAAAAGGGCCAAACAAATAAATAGATAACTCAAATTACAATTCTATTTCGTTTGGAAAACTCTCTTTGTTTGTAAAAAAAGAAAAACGGAAAATGAAGTGAAAATTTTTTTCTTTTTTATTGTTCAAATACCAGTAAAGAATCAATTGGAATTGGTGATCTCTTTTCTTTGAAAGGTTACTTTTTGTTATTAGTGTTGAGGTTATATGTCTTTTGGTTAACTGTCGATTCTCAATTTAAGAAATGTTGAGGAAATGAAATAATGAGAGGAAAATTTATCCCATTGATGATTCAAACATCAGGTATGAGTATTAATTTTCAAAAAAAAAAAGCCATAATTAGGTTCATTAGTTCTCAATTTCCAGTGAGCCACTAAAGACAAGTAATTCTCAAACCCGAAGATCGATCCAATTTTATATCTTGACTTTTTATGGGTGAAAAAGCACATATTGGAATGTTTTTTTTCGCGAAACAAAAAGATTGAAACATGGAATTTTAGTGTGGTTTTAAAAAGTTTTTTTTGTTAGCAAACAAAAAGGGTGTAAATAAAAAACTTGTTACGTATTATAATTTTTACAATTATGGATGTTTAATAATTTCACAAAGAAATTTTGAGAAAAGTAAAAGTCAAAAACAAAGCCAAAAAGTTGAAATTAAAAAATTACCAAGTAGCGTTATAAAATCTTGAAAAAGATTGTTCGTGAGAAGAGGTTCTGGTAAATCGCGAAGGTATTGCTTAATCAAAGAAGCAGCAGTGTGAACGTCGTATTCATGGATATCGACACTGATTCCTTTATTAAGATCTTTAATGATCTTTTTGACTACAATCGGGCTTGGTGATTTCCTGAAAATGCCCAGTTGATCCAGTCCACATTCTTTAATAAAATCTATACAACGCTGAATAAATGGATGGATTGGGAGTAGCCGGCTTAGTGGTGCATTAAAAACTTGTCTAGTACTAAATTTTCTACTCTTTTTTTTAAATACAGAAAATTTAGACATTGTTGAGTAATTCACAAAAAATGATTTTAATTAATTATTTCCCAAAAGTCACTTATTACTTGAAGGTTTTGAAATTATATTAAATTTCCGAATTAATTGATTCATTACAATTTTCAAATTATTAAGGAACTAGAAACTTTTAAAAATATTCAATTTAAGTAAAATAAAGAACAAATTCAAAAAACACATTTTATAATCTTGAAAGTGAAAAATAAAGTAAAAATCTGAGTGAGATAAGACTTCAAATGCTTTTAGGTATTTTTCCGAAAGGAATTATTGTTTTTAAAAGTTTGATCTAAATTTTTTTAACAGTTTTTAATAAGTACAAAACTCCTAGAAAACTAAATAAAGTTTTAAATAATTCTAATGTATGTACTTATTCACATTTCTCAAGACGCTCTTTATATTACAAATTATGAATGTAGCCACTTCAAAAGTCTCTCTTTAACAGATAAAATATTTTATTAACTCTTAATCCTCAAGAAGAAAAACAAGTTCAAAAATCAACATATTTCTGAATTATTTAAAAAAAAATATTTCCTTTGAAAGAAGAAAGAAATATTATTTTTGAAGAGGAGGTGTACTGAAGTAACATTTGAAAATAAAACCATATAGTTTTTAAAAATAAAACATTATCAACAATATAATTAATTTCCAAAAAAATGACAATAATTATATTAACTAAAAAAAAAAATAATAATTTCTTTCGGAGAACAATTTGAATAATTTTTTTCTTTTTTTTTAACAAAATTAGAAATTAAAAAAACAATCAAATCGTTAAGTCTCAAATATCCCTTAAAATCCCTTTAAATCATTGGAAATTTGATCAGAAACATATTTTAATATTTTTTTCACATTAATTATTTTCGAAACAATAATGAATAAGACTATCGTAATTATTTCATTTAGTTAATAATAGTCAAAGTGTTAAAAGAATCCATCTATTTTATTCAAATTTATCAAATTTTTCAAAATATTTTCCAACTTAGAATACGAATTTCAATTAGAAATTAAAATAAAATATAAAATTAATTAATTTTCTCAAATAACTTATAATAATAATACTTATTTTCTATACACTTAATTCTTGAAAAAAAAATAGTATATAAATCTTTAAAATGTTTATAAATTGATAATTTATTAAAAAGAAAATATCAAATCATTTTTTTTTTTCTGATCTTCTCTGATTAGTATTTATTTTATTTTATTTCATTTTTAATTTTTTAAAATAACACAAGACCTATAATGTTATTTGTCCATCGGGGATTCTCGGTGATCATAACTAATTTTTCACACACGACCAATTCTCACCTTTTTTTCTTCACGAATGTAAATATGGAATGTTGTAAAAAATAGATTTTTTCCAATTCTTGGGATAAATAAAGAGTACCATACATCTATCCAAAATTTTGGTAATAATAAACGAAACCTCATGTTTTGATTTTTGAGCTCAAAGGAATTTTCAAGATAGAGTCTTTCTCAGAATATCAATACTACAACTTTGTTTGAAAAAAGATTTTTTTTTAAAAATAGAAAGATTGGTATTCACCAAACGATTTTTGGATAAAAATTGTTATTATTCTATTAAGATAATCAGATATTATATTTACTATTACGAAAATTTGGAATTGAATGTACATCTCTTGATTTAACCCAAGTATTGGAAAAACTCTTTTTTTTACAACATTCATATGTACTCTAGTATTTTATTAGTAAAAGTTAGTATTTTTCCTTCTAAAAAAAAAAATATTTTTAGTCGATGTTTTATAAGATTGAAAAAAAATCCTGATTTTTTCAAATTTTTTCAAAGTCCTAGAGGTAGAAAATCTTTTTTATTATTAGGAAATTCAGTATTGGTAAGAAAATGGTGGAAAATTTTGAAGTGAAAGAGTAGTTTACAGTCAGTTCCACTTTTAAGGCATAAACCTTAAATGAAATTTAAGGCATAAAAAAATCTCCAATTAAAGCACAAAATTTGGAATTTTTTTTACACAAATTTATTTTACTAGAATCTGAATTTTGTACCTTAATTTGAGATTTTTTTTTTCCTTAAATTTCGTTGAATTTTGTACCTTAAAAGTGGAACTGACTGTAATAATCTCTAATCGAACAAATAATAGAATTAATTGAACCAAATTAAATTTCATAGTGTCTTAAATCCTTGAATCCACCCATCTTTTGGAATTTATGGGGTTAAATTATCACAATTAATTGGTTAAAAACTTCTAAAATAACTTTAAATAGCAGTTTTTAATGTCTGGTTTTTTTGTATTTTAATTCCTTTTTTCGAAAAGTTGGTTCTAAAATAATAATAGTTCAGATTTGTAATTTTCTTGTATTTGTGGGATAAAAAATCAGGAAAAAATGGATAAAATCTTATTATAGCAACTTTAACCAATACTTTTTTTTAAGTTAAATTTTATTATTAAAATATTGGGTAGTTTTCTGAATTAAAGTTAAAAATATGAATATCTAAATATTACAAAGGGTTCTCATTTACAGAATGAATTTTTGAAAACTTTCTACATCAACGACTGTAAATTTTAAAACTTCTTGAAGAGATAACCACTTTCTTATCTGTATTTATCTAAAATTATTCAAGTAATATATCACAAATAAACAGTTTGTATTTAAAAAAAATACATGGCAAAGATCTTATTTTTGTGTTTTTAATTATTTTTAATTGTTTGGGTTATTTCTTTAATCAAAAATTTTTGGCTTTTTTTCATAAGATGGACTATCCCTAAATAAAACAACAATTTTTATTTTAAAGGTGTTAGTATGTATATTTCTATTTCTGTGTCAGTAACTAAAGTAGAAGAAGAATCGCATCTTTAGTTTCCCCCAATGAAAAAATTTGGAAACACGATTTCAGAAAATTTTAAATAAAACAAAATATAAATTGCAACATTTCAACTGTATTTATTCTTAAATGTCTTGAAATCTTTGGTACTTTTATAAACTAAAATTCAAAATTTTCGACACAACTAAAACGTTACAAACAATCACAACAATACAATTTCATTCAAATTGGAGATAATTTTGATTTTTGTAAAATCTGAAAATCATTTTTTCATCTTTTCGTTTTTGTTTTCATTTCATTGTTTGAATTACGTAATTTGTTTCGTTTGATCAAAAATTTTTTTCAACCATTGATATTAAGTTAAAGCCAAGTTGTTCCAAATAGAAGAACTCAAATAAAATTAGTTTGTAGTATCTAACCTTTGATCGATCAATATTCCTAATAGAATTTAAACCAATTTACTAATGTATTTTTTTTGTTTTGCTCTCTCCAAAATTTTTAACACACCCATGATTTATTTGTATTGATAATTATTTATTTATTGTTTTGTGAGTATTGTAATTTATAAACAAGTGTTAACATTTCAATTAGTGAATGGTTCTAATTTGGTAAATCTTCTTGAATTGATTAAATAAGTTTTTTTTTTCACAAATCGAATTTTGGTGTGTTAAAAATTTTGAATTGGGGTTTATTATTAAATTTCAAAATTAATTTTGCAAAAATTACTTTTTTAAACAGCCTATAAAATTCAAACAAAGTTTAAGATCGATCATCTAAGTACCAAAACAACAATGTTCTTGCATAATACATCAAAAAATCTTTTTTCCAATTCTCGGTATTGTAAACCTTAATTGCTAGTAAATAATCAAAAAAAATGTTCCTGTTGAAATTTTTGATTTTTCAAATAAAAGTTCTCTATTTTTCAATAACTCTTCTGAGATAAAAGTTCTTCTTTTCAAAGACAAATAAGAAAGAAAGAAACAAAGAAGAAAATTTAATCAAATTCTCCAATGAGATAAGGCAACTAATAAAAAAAGTAAATATACATGAAATTTTTTAAAGGATTATTTCAGGCAGTGCACTCTTAAAAAAAACTAGACAATTAATGAGCCACTTTCTGACAAAGAATTAAAGTTGATGAATCAATTGTTTTCATGGAAGAATCGATTTATCTTTTATTTTTCAAATATTATCTTATTTTTTCTTTTTTTTTTCCATATCTTTTTCCTTTGTAACTTTTCCTTTTCTTTTTCATTTTCCAAAAAAAATAATTTTCAAAATGGGCAACCTATTAAGAGATCCAGTCTATTCTGAGGTCTTGGATCTTAGTGGCCTGGAACTACAAAAATTACCGTCGTTAATCAAATATTACCAAAACTTAAAAAGCCTGACTTTAAATTTAAATAACATACGAGACTTGCCACGAGTGCTCTTTAAGAAAGGCACCTTGGAGTGCCTAAATTGGGGCCGCAATGGGGTGACGAAATTGCCTAAGAATTTGTTCAAAATCGCTGGTCTGAAGGCACTGAACATGGGCAACAATAAGATCGCAAGCATCCCAGCTGCAATTAGCAAATTAGACAAATTAGAAAATTTAATCCTGTGTGGCAACCAATTAAGCACCTTGCCAAGGGAGTTTTCACAATTAAAAAACCTTATTGAATTAGATCTGTATCGTAATTCCTTTGAAGAATTTCCCGAGTGTGTTTGTGAATTAAAGAACTTGCAAGCATTAAAAATCGGTGGCAATTGGTTAAAGAAGTTACCAAAAAGTTTTAACAAATTAATTTCTTTAAAAAGCCTTTCATTGACATGCAACGATTTCCACGAATTCCCCAGCTTAGCATTACTTGAGGTGACAACACTCGTCGAGCTTCAAATCACTTCAAATTCCATTGCCAAGATCCCTGATAGCTGTGGGTTATTGGTTAATCTACGAACATTGGATCTTCGGACCAACTTGATCCAGGAAATATCACCAAAGCTCTCACAACTGAAGGCGCTAGTTCGATTAGATTTGCAAAGAAACCAATTGAGCGATCTTCCTGTTGAGCTTGGTGCCTTACAAATTACGGAATTAAACCTTTCGGATAACTTGTTTACACAGTTCCCCAAAGCCGTGGCGCAAATGAAGTGCCTTCAAAAGTTGCACTTGGCTAGGAACAAGATCGCTGATTTAGATTTGGACGACTTTACTTATCTTCAGTCTCTGTTTGAATTAGATTTGTCTCATAACAGAATCAAAATATTGACACCTCAATTTTTAAAGGGCGCGACAGGCCTCAAAAAAATCTCAATCTCTCATAACCAACTCACCCAAATACCAGACGGAATTGAAAATTTACAACGCTTAATGATTTTGAATGCTCCTAACAATCAAATCAGCTTTGTTTCTGAAAAAATTTCCACGTTAAATTATTTCATCGAAGTTGATTTGTCCTTTAACAAATTAGAGACTTTCCCCCAAGGGTTGACACACATTTTTGGTTTGATGAAAATAAATTTAAATAATAATTCAATAGCTGAAATTGGCTGTTCAATGTCGGACCTGAAAAAATTAAATTATTTAAATTTGTCCTTTAATGAGTAATAATTTTGCTATTCTTTTTTATTTTTATTTATATTTTTTTTTGATAAATTTTACTTATTTATTCAATTCTTGTCTATGAGTTTTTAAATGGAAAAACTAAACTCTTTTTCAAATAAAAAGGCACAGCAAAATTTCAAGAATTATTCATAATTGAATCAAATTAATTGTAGTATCATTCTAAAATCTCAGAAACTCTTTAAAACAGAAAAAAATACACTCAACTGAATCTTTAAAACTCATTAAAACAAAACAATAAAAATTAAAATTAAATATTTTAAAAATTGGTGTCCCCTTTTGTTTGAAATGAGAAATCTCGTTTTGTAAATTGTAAAGGAAAAAAAATTATAAAATCAATAAAAACCGCTGAACAAGTGAATTGAGAAAAAGTTCTTTACAATTTTATTGATAATTCTTTACACGTCAAACTTTTGTTCTTTAAAGTCTCAGATCCAATATAAAGCTGCAATTCATCAGGGTATCTGTTGGAATTGTTTTTTCCTTTATTTTCTTTTTTTCTCTTTGTTCCATGTATCAATCTAATAATGATTTTTCTTAATTCCCATAACTATCTCATTCGAAATCAAACTGAAACTGTTTCCATTTTTATATTAATACATTATTTCCAAATTGATTTCTTTTTATCTTGCGTTTTTTTTTTTTTTCCAACTGTTCAATATCCACAAATATAAAAACAAAAAATGAACAATTAAAATGAAAATCACCTATTAGTAATTATCTTATTAACAATCAAATTTAATAAGCTAAATTTCAAAAATAAGGGTAGATTTTTCATCATAAAAAAATTTGCTTAATTGTTTTGTTTTGTTTTTTGAATAATAATGTATTTTAATAAAGTGTTTAGAGATAATAACCAATATAGATTAATAAATAAAAATATAGTGTAATCATTTTATTTTTTGAAAGACAAATGAAACAAGAAAAAAATAATAATAAAAAAGTTTACCCCTAATTTTGAATTTGGCTTTAGTATTGACAATTTGAGAGGTGTGCCCTTTTGTTTGAAAAAGAGTTTATTTAAAAAAAAAAATATTATTGAATTTTCAGAATACATGAATCTGTAGAAACGAGATTTTAAATATTGATTTATTCGAAATAATTTTAAAAAAAAATTTACCTAGTTTTCCTTTTTAATAAAATTTAATAGGGAAATTTGTGAAAATGATTTTTTTTGTGATACAATAAAATTTTCAGGAGTTTTTCCAAATATCGCGAATTTCTGATTTGATCACAAATAAAAATAGTTTCCACGAATTTAAGAATTATTCCTGAAAATATCTTTGTCAACTCAAAAAAATTCAAGATATAATTTTTTCAAAATTATGTTAAATAAAAAAGCATCAATTACATCTTTTTTAATGTTTATTGGCTTTTTAAGTCACTGTTTAAAAGTATTAAAACTAAAAAATAATTGAGTCAATTTATTCCAACTTTTTTTTTTGATTATCAAAGAATTTGTCAAATTATCACGAGTTTTTAATATTATCAGAAATATTTTCAATTATCGACAAAAAAAAAAAACACAAATTGATGATAATCTACATTATCGTGAAAAGATAAATTAATCACTAATTTGTCAATTTGTTATGAAAATTCTAAAATTGCTGATAATCCCGAATGACTCTACTTTCAAATCATTTCTTTACAGAAGAATATTTAGGAAGATCAATTAAATTTCCAAACTTTCCTTGTATTTAAACCCAGAAAACGTTTATTCAAACCTAAGGTAACAAAATTTAACAAAAAATGGTAAAAAATATTTGAAAAATATTTTTTTGAATTTATCATTAAAAATAATCAAACCAAAAATAAAAAAGTCCTTATACTCCCGTGTTCTAATTATTTTAGGTTCAAGATTTGGTACCATCAGTTTTATTAATTGAGATTTTCATTTGAAAAAAAAAAAAAATACAAACAGTTCAATTTTTAAAAACAACCTCATTAGTTATTCCATGATTTTATTCATGAATTATTCGATTAATTTTTTTATTCTTGATTTTCAAAATTTTTTTGTTACATTAATAATTTAAATAGATTTGAAATTTTTCCAAAAGAAATCTTTTCAATTCCAAAATTGACGACTTTGTTAATTGGAGGATGCAAACTTCGGCGTATTCCAAGTGGCGTTTCAAATTTAATGTTTTTAAATGAATTAAATGCCTGCTCAAATAGAATATATGAAATTTCTGAAGCCTTGGGATATATGAGATCGCTAACTAATTTAAATTTATCTGATAATAATTTGACAAAATTGCCGATTTCGTTACCGAAACTAAATAACACTTTAAGAATACCAAGTTTAATTTTGGATTTTAGTTTTAATAAAATATCTCAATTGGGTGAAAAGTGGATCAATTTTACTAATTTAAAGGAATTAGATCTTTCTCATAACAAATTTGAAGAATTCCAAAAAGAAATCTTTAATTCATTTATCAATATTAAAACTTTGAAATTAAGCAATAATAAATTTAAAAACGTTGACTTAACAGGATTGAAGCAATCAAAATCCTTACAATACTTAACTCTTGAAGGTACCACTTTAAATCAAGATTTTGAAAAGCTTTTAAAAAAAATTGAAAAGCATGAAAAAGTTCGAGCAGTGAATGTCAATTCCTTAATAAATCCAAATTATGTTGAAGATAAAGAAATTGACAAATCAACCTTTGAAAAGGTGATTAATAGTTCAAGTGTTCGAGAAGGATTAGAAGAAGTACAAGCAATTGCCAAAGAAAATGAAACAAATGAAGGGAATAAAAAGAATAAAAACAAGAACAATTTCTCCAAATTAGAAGAAATTTTATCAAATGAGAATCTAGATACCTCCTTATGCCGCCCAATCATTTTTCAGAAAGAAAATTCTAAATTTTATGTTGGTTATTCAGAAACTCAAGGACGAAGGCCTACAATGGAAGACTCAATTGATATTAAATTGAATTTTGGTAATCATGTTGATTGGAATTTCTTTGCTGTTTATGATGGACATGGTAAGTTTTTTATTTATTTTCTTAGTTTTTTTTGTGTTTTTTGTTTATTGTTTATTTTATTAGTTTATTATTATTTTTCTTTTTTTTATTTATTTTTCTCACATTATATTATCTTTTTTTGAACAAAATATCATAATAATTATACGTATCTAATATCAATATGTTATGTAATATTTCTGTTTAAATATTCTAGGTGGTAGAGATGCAGCACATTATATTGGAAATAATTTATCAAAAAAATTTTTAAAAAAACTTCAAAAATTACATGAAAAAAATAAAAAAATATTTTTAGATGACAAAGCAATGTTTAATCTGTATTTTGACACTTTTAATGAGATTAATGAAGAACTGAATTCAAAAAAGGAAAATAGTGGTGCAACGGGAGTCGTTGTTAACATTCTAGGAAATAATATTTATTGTGGCAATTTAGGAGATTCAAGAGGTGTTTTATGTAGATCTGGTAAAGCTATTAGAATGACCGTTGATCATAAACCATGCTTAACCAAAGAAAGAAAACGAATTAGAGGGGTCGGAGGTGTTGTTACTGAAGACTTAAGAATAAATTCAGGATTAGGTGTTTCACGTTCCTTTGGTGATCTACCTTTCCAACCATATGTAACTCATTTTCCATATGTAACAAAACTTGACTTAACGGAAGAAGATCGTTATTTAATTCTCGCCTGTGATGGTATTTGGGATGTTATTTCTGACCAAGAAGCCGTAGATTTAGTTTTAAAAATTAAAAATCCTATTCAGGCTGCTATCACCTTAAGAAATTTCGCTCTTTTGTCTTCAAGTTCAGATAATATCTCTGTAATTGTTGTAGACCTCAAGCCTGAAATTACAAAAAAGGAATTGCAATCACAACAGGAAAAAATTAAAATCCAAATTGAAAAGGATCTTGAATATGTTAAAAAACAAGCAAAAATTGATGTTTGGGTAAAAAAAGAACTTGAAAAAAAAAAAAATCCTAATCAAGGTTCTAATTCTCGAAGAAGAGGTGGACCGTTACAAAAATTAGAACGTCCAATTCTTATGAATTTAGAAATTGAAAAGGAAGAAAAAGAAGAAAAAGAAGAAAAGGGAGGAAAAGGAGAAAAAGAAGAAAAGGGAGGAAAAGAAGGAAAGGGAGAAAAAGAAGAAAAAGAAGAAACGGGAGGAAAAGGAGAAAAAGAAGAAAAAGAAGAAAAAGAAGAAATGGAAGAAAAAGAAGAAATGGGAGGAAAAGAAGAACAAGAAGAACAAGAAGAACAAGAAGAAAAGGGAGGAAAAGAAGAACAGGAAGAACAGGAAGAACAGGAAGAACAGCAAAAACAAGAAGAAAAAGGAGAAAATGAAGAAAAGGAAAAAAAGAAAGAAAATGATCATAAAGATAACTCTTCTGAATCTTCTAATTCTTCTAATTCATCTAACTCCTCCGAATCTTCTGCTAATGAATCAAGCGAAAAAAAAAAAGAAAAAAAAGAAAACGGAAAAGGAGGAAAAGAAGAAAAGAAAGAAAAAGAAGAAAAGAAAGAAAAAGAAGAAAAAGAAAAAAAAAAAGAAAAAAAAGAAAAAGAAGAAAAGGAAGAAAAGGAAAAAAAGAAAGAAAACGAAGATAAAGATAACTCTTCTAAATCTTCTAAATCTTCTAGATCATCTAACTCATCGAGTTCATCTAGTTCATCTAACTCCTCTGATGATGAGAAAAATTAATCAAGTAAAAAATTCAAAATCTTTTTATGAAAAATTTTCATCTCCCAAAACCCTTTTAATTAATTAAACAATAATTAAAATATTTATCCTTTTTTTCAATATTTTATAGACAAAATTATAATATTTCTCTTCTCATAAGTAAAAGCATTTTTTTGTGTTTTTGATTTTAATTTTTTTATTTTTGAGTTTATTAAGGAATTGGGTATATGGGATAATAAGTTTTTAGAAAGGATCTTTGAATAAATTTTTCGATATTTATAAATCTATATGGGAATTAAAAAAACGAAAAATTTTTTTCAAATGAAAATAGAAAAAGAAATCATTCCATTGGTTGGCTAACAAATTTATCATCAAAATACAAAATTAACCGATTGTTGATTCTGTGAAAATATGTTTATTACTAACAATTAATTTATTAAAAAAAATATTTATGAATCCATTTTTCTTGATAAATTTATTTTTCTTTTTTTTGCTGGAAAATTAGGTTTTATTAATTATAACTTGGTCTATTTTTGCTTCGGTTTTATAAATTATTCTTGGGGAATGTTGATTAATTTTTAAAAACAATTCTGAATTTTTTTATTTTTAATTTATTAGGGAAGAAATGTAATTTACACGTTAGACGCAGTTAGTTCGAATTTTGTCTTAATTTTTTATTTTTTTTTTCATATTGAATTTTTTTCTTAATCAATATCATCTAATAAAATATTAATCTTTCAAATGAAATAGTCGTATACCTATTGTTGTTAAGAAAATTCCCCTTTTATCATTTCACCTCATTTTGTTTTATTTTAGTAAAGTACTCTCTGTTTCCAAGATATTCCAGTGAAAATAGAATTCGTTCAAAAAAGTAATAATAATTTAAAGATTTCATATTATTCAAAAAGAAAATAAAAATAATTTATATAAAAACTTAAATTTAAAATCTGAAATTATAAGAAATTCAAATTAAAACCTACAAAAGAGACAGTATTTCAAAAGATTTAAAAATGATAAAATATTTAGGTATAAACTTGGATAAAAATTCACAGATTGTTTATATTTACAATAATCTAAAGAAATATATAACAACTACAAATATTTATTCAATAATAATTCTCTGAATAATATTTGAAAAAATAGATTATCTTAATTTTTTTATAATAAGTTTATTAACATATGATTTTGGAAATTTTTATATTATGAGATAAAATAACGACCTCAAATTAATTTTTTTTTTTTTTTTCGGATTAATTCATTGATTACTGGAATCTGCCAAATAAACAGAAATACACTAATTCTTATTTACAGAAAAGAATTTAAAATTCGAAATTTTGGTCTTTTCAATGAATAAAAAAAAATTGATATTGAAAATAAATTAAAAAAAAAAAAAATATCTTCCTTATCTTGATAAATTAATCTAATATAGTCGTATTAATAAATAAAAGTAATAACAGGAATTCAGAATCAAAATAAAATAAGTTAATAAATTAATAACTTTAATAATATTTTCTATCTTTTAATTGCTAACTTATTTATTTTTTTTTGGCATTTCAAAAGAATTGAGTAAAATCATAGATTTTTCTCGATTATTTTGGATTCTAGAAAAGTAGGGTAAAGTTTATTTTACTTATAGAAATGAATGGAAAATTTATTGAAATTTTTGGTTTAATTCTCAAAGAAATATAAACCTAGGACACTCTACGGCAATCTACGACATATTCTAAACCCCAATAAAATATTACACATTAAGAAAAAATAATATTTATTTTTTTAAAAATCTAAGATATTTATGCTATCCTTCAAGTTCAACAATTCGTTAATTGTAGATCAACTACTAACTACTTAAATAGATATCACTATGTAATGAAATAAAAAAATTAAAATAAATTACTATCTCCTGGTTTAAAAATGTGATCAGAAATAATAGAAAATATTTGTTTTATATAGGTGTTTCCTTCCAATTGAAAATAATTGATAATTTAAAATAAATTTTTTCATATATAATCTTCTTGAATTCATTTTGCGGAATTAATGTCAACCAAGGAGAGGTCCAAGATTAAATTTGGTTGTTATTGTGTTTAAAACATATTAATGTGTAATAGTTCAAAGGTCTCAAAAAAATTGATTAATCAAGTCGTATTATTTGTTGATCCTCATCAATTAAAAATGTTCAATTGTATTACTGATAATTGAATTATCAATATGAAAAAAAATTTCACTTAAAATTTCATAATTTTCTTTTATAAAGTGGGTACTCAAAGAAGTGAGTTGTAAATTCCATTTCAGAACCATTGGTTCATTAAAAATCAACTTTTGAAAATTTTATAATTTTATTAATTCAAGTTATCTATTTTAATAAAAAAATACTATTTTAATATTTAGTTCTATATACTATAAATATTTATTTTTCTTCTAAAAATAAAAAAAAGTAAAAAAAAATATATATAAAAATTGGGCAATATAAACTATATTCAAAAAATTTGGACACAATTTAAACAGTGAAAAGAACATCATTACTACACTTTAAATTCAATTTGGATAGAATTTTGATTTTACAAACTATTTCATTTTTTGTCTTTTTTGTTTTGTTTTCATTTCCTTTTTTGTAGTTACGTAATCTGTTTCGTTGGATATGGAATTTTTTTTTCGATGGCGATAGAAGGTTAGTCTTGAGTTTCTTAAATTGAAAAACAACATACAATTGGTAGATGGTAACTTAACATTTGATCGATCAACAATTGTTGGTGAAATTTCAACAAATTTACCAATACATTTTCTGTTCAGCTTGTTTCATTATTGTGGACACACCTGTTTTTATTTTTGAGTTTTATATTTTTTTCTTTTATTTGGATTAAAATTATTACTCAATAAAACATATATACTGTGTAACTTAAATGTGGTTTTATATTGGGTTTGGAAAAATACAATAAATTGGGTTTTTTTTTAGCCTATTTTTGATTTTGGGTTTGTCCAAATTATTCGAATGGGGTTTATTATGAATTGTAGTTTAATTTAAAAACTCTATTTGAAATTGGAAATTGAAAAGGTAGTGGAAATTTTTCACTGTTATAATTCAAATACAAGTATCCAAAAACACAAGTATTTCAGGAAAAAAATCTGTATATGGTACAAGTACAAAGGATTAATAATCATTATTCATACTCCAAAGTTACAAAATATTATTCTAAAATTTGTCGCGGAATGAATTTTAGTTGCTAAAAAATTCATTTTTTTAAAAATTTCAAATAATTAACCAATAGTTTCTGTAAACAAATTATTTCTGATTTATTGGAAATATATTGATGTTGCAATTAGCTTCATAAAAAGGAAAATAATCTAATCATTCTTTGGGTTTTTTTATGTTGATGATTATTGCGCTAATCTTTGAAATTTGAAAAATAAGTTAAAATAGTTACTTATGGAATTTCTAAATTTCAATTTATTAAATAATGGAATAATATTATTTTGAAGTTTTTATTTTTAGATTTTACCAGGAATTAATAAAAAAAGTTCCAAAATGACAATCTCAAATAATGATGATCCTTAGAAAAAAATCTCAATTAATTTAGGGAGCAACAACATTTAAATGAGATTTTTTAAAGTCACAGAAACAATGTGAGCAATGCAGAAGTAATATCATTTACACCCAATTACAAAATACTTTAATTATAAACAAATTTATATAGGCACTAATCACTTAAACCATTACAGTTTGAAATTATTTTCATTAATTAATACTGTGATATTCAAAAAATGTAAAAAAAAAAATAAACTTTAATTTCCATTTTATTAGTTACTGATTATTGCAATTCTAAAACATTTCCTAACAAAGAATATTTTATGAAAATCAACAAATTTTACAAAGTTTCTTGAATTTTTAAACCAATAAAAATATTTATTCAAAACCGAGTTCTAAATATTTCTAAAACCAAAAATGAAATAAAAATTTTAAAACTTTTATTTAGATTTATCAAAAACCGTGAAATCTAAAATTAAATAGATAAAATTCCAGAAAGGGAATTTATATTAAAAAAATATGTCTAGTTTATTTTTTTAATTTAAGAAATATATAAAAAAAAAGCAAACTAACAGCATCTAGAGTATAATTTAAACTTCTTCAATGATCCAAATAAATAAATAATAAAAAAATTAAATTTTTGTTATTTACAAATGTTGGATTTCCGATAAAAAATAAATATAGACAGATTATATTGATTAAATTTAAGGGATATACAATAGAAAATTCAATTCCTTTTTCAAATATTCACGGTTTATTAAATTTCTGATTCTTTGTTCAATCATGATTATAGAAGGTTTAAAATCAGTTATTTGAATATTTATTTTATTTAACAGATTAATTGGCAACAATTTTCTTTCCTTTTTCATTATTTGTATTATTTTTGCTTCAATTACAATGTCTCTTTGATAATCAATAAAACGTGAAGTTGAATTTTGTTTTTCCTCATTCAAATTTTGGGAAATCTTTTTAACTTTAATAATTTTTTTTTTTGAAGTAAATTCGGGATTAATTATAAAAAGATCTTCTTCACTAATTTCGTTTTGCCACCGCGGATTTTTTCTTAATAACACTGGTGGCTGTGTTGAAATTAAACCAATTAACGACTTTTTAATACTAATCAAGGGTATGTTAGTTATTTGCTTTAACTCTTTACATGTAAAAGTTGGTGCAATTTGATCATAATTGTTATTATACTGAATTAAAATTAATAATTGATAAGTCGAAAGAATTAATGAAAATTTCTCAATTTTTTCTTCATCCTTTTCGGTTTCAATTTCGATTTCAGTGATATCCTCTCCTCTTTTTCTATCTTCTTTTTTTTCATTTCCAGTTTCTTTTTCTTTTTCTTTTTCTTTTTCTTTTTCTTTTTCTTTTTCTTTTTCTTTTTCATTCTCATTTTCATTTTCATTTTCTTTTTCTTTTTCTTTTTCATTTTCTTTTTCATTTTCTTTTTTTTTCACTTTTTCAATTTGATGATTATTTTGAATTTGTTTTTTTGCAATATAAAAATCTATCTCTGCCCTTCCAGCGTTATATTGCCAGCTTAGTAATCTCCCAGGATGCACTTCAAAATAATATTCAGAAAATAGATCGATATTAATTTTAATTATTTGAGGTAAATTAACTTGAACTAAAGAGATGCCCGGCCAAAGGCTTTGCTTTAAAATCCAGGGTTGAATATTTATTGTTTGTATTTTTTTCCTTTGATCCATTTTCTCCTTTTGATAATCCTTATTGTCCTTTCGAGATATGTCTAGCGCATTGAACATATCTTGCATTTTTAAAGTCAACGCAGGCCAAGATTTTGATTGAATTTGCTTAATGATTAATCTTTCTGATTCTTCGGATTCGAGGTTATCAATTAATCTTCTGGATAGATAATATTCATAGTATTTTTTAAAAATATCTTTATCACGAATAAATTTTAGGATCTCGGCGAAAATAGACATTATTTGCTTAATTTGATATATTTTTTTTTCTTTTAAATATCTGATTTGGAAATCCATAAATTGTGGTAAATTTTTGGCAGTGTTAGTATCCATATTAAGAAATTCATGAAAGCATTGATCACAAATCACAATAAATTCATGATCATTTGAAAAGCTTTCTTTAATTATATTAAGATATAATAACCTCAAATTTATTAATTCTTTTGTTGTTTGATATTTTTCAATTTCCTTTGTTGCTTTTTTATATTGTCCAACAATTTTTTCACCATTTTGTTTTAAAATATTTTTAAATACATTCGCTAGCCATTTTTTCCCATCAATTTGTTTTAATAATGTATAGACAATTTTTAATTCCACTTTTTGATGGTTTTTGATCATATTTAATGGACCACTTTCGGATTTTTGAATTTCATTTAAATGGTTTAAAATTAATTCCGTTCGAAGGCAATCTCGAAATTTTCGTTTTGTCACTTTTGGTAAATATTTTTTTGATTTTTTAATTTCTTTTAAAAATATTGGCTGGATCTTTTAATTTTTTTATTTATTTGTATGATTTGTGTTGTTTATTTTGAAAAAATTATCAAAAAAAAATTTAAATATTGAGAATTTAATATTTTAAAGGTTTGTTCTTTTTTTTTTTTTTTTTCTCTTTTTAGAAATTAAACAAAATTTCGAAAAATAAAATAAATAATAAAAACAAAAACAAAAATACAAATACAAAAACTAAATTTTATTTTCGTCAGAATTTGTTAAAATCATTTTTTAAAATTTATTTCTGATTTACTATTCTTTTTTTCAAAAAAAAAAAAATGTTGAGGATTATAGAGTTTGAATACACAGTTGATCTATTACTTCATTTCTCAAGATAATTTTAATGGTAACCAATCAAAGTATAAACCCCCAAACTTGCGATCGTTAAGCCTGTTGAATTTATGTGCTGAGATTAAGATGTAAACTCCAATTCAAAAATTTTAACATCACAGAAACACCAAAATTCAATTTTTGAAAAAAAAATCTTATTTAATCAATTCTCAGAAGAAATACCAAATTAAAACCATTCACTAATCGGAATGTTAACAATTGTTTATTAATTACAATACTCACAAAATAAATAAGTCTCAATACAAATAAATTATCGGTGTATTGAAAATTTTGGACAGAGCCGAACAAAAAAATTTATTGCTAAATTTTTAAGGGTTCTATTAGGAATATTGATCTATCAAAATGGTTAGATACTACCAACTAATTTTATTTGAGTTTTTCTATTTTGAACTACTTAACTTTAACACAATATCAACTATTATATAAAAAATTTTGATCTACTGAAACAGGTTTATATAATTCAAAAAATGAAATCAAAAAATTAAATTATGAAAAAATGTTTTTAATATTTTATAAAAAAATCAAAATTATTTCCAATTTGTTGGAAAATGTATTATTGTAATTGTTTGAACCATTTTTAACTGTGTGGAAAATTTTGAATTTTAGTTTATTATCTAAACTAAACTAAATTCCAAAATTTTGGACACAATTTAAATGGTTGAAAGAATAACAATACTCCACTTTACATTTTAAATACAATTTGTGAATAATTTTGATTTAAAATTATTTCATTTGTTGTATTATACTGTTTTGTTTTCATTTCCTTTTTCCAGTTACGTAATCTGTTTTGTTTGATCAAAAAATTTTTTTTTCAAATGATTGACAGAAGGTTAATGTTGAGTTTGTTAAATTTGAAAAATTACATACAATTAGTTGATGGTATATTATCATTTGATCGATCAACAATTGTTGGTGGAATTTCAACAAATTTATCAATACAATTTTTTTGTTCCGCTCTGTCCAAAATTTTCAACTCTA
This sequence comes from Anaeramoeba flamelloides, assembly GCA_027625915.1. NCBI lineage: Eukaryota > Anaeramoebidae > Anaeramoeba > Anaeramoeba flamelloides. The sequence continues at coordinate 2,396,115 of JANTQA010000026.1, forward strand.
CGATTTTTATTTTTGAGTTTTATATTTTTTTCTTTTATTTGGATAAAAATGATTACATATAAAAGTACAAATACTATGTAACTTAAATGTAAACTAAAATTCAAAATTTTCCACACAGTTAAAACTTTTCAAACAATCACAAGAATATAATTTCATTCAAATTGGAAATAATTTTGATTTTTTGTAAAATATGGGAAAATCATTTTTTCATCTTTTAGTTTTTTGTTTTCATTTTTTGAATTACGGAACTTGTTTAGTTCGATCCAAATTTTTTTTTGAACGATTGATATTAGGTTAAAGTTGAGTTCGTAAAAATAGAAGAACTCAAATAAAATTAGTTGATGGTATCTAATCATTTGATAGATCAATATTTCTAATTGTGGGAATTTAAACAAATTTAGCAATACATACTTTTGTTTTGCTCTCTCCAAAATTTTTAATATACCCTTCATTTATTTGTATTGATAATTATTTATTTTTTGTTTTGTGAGTATTGTAATTTATAAACAAGTTGTTAGCATTTCAATTAGTGAATGGTTCTAATTTGGTATTTCTTTGAGAATTGATTAAATAAGATTTTTTTTTCAAAAATTGAATTTTGGTATGTTAAAAATTTTGAATTGGAGTTTAGTTTAATCTTGTATTTTTTAAAAATACAATAAATTAAGATTTAAATAAAAATAAAAATACAGAATACTTTGTAGTTACTATAGACATACAAAAATGTTTTGACTCTATACAACACTCGTTAATATATCAATCTATTAAAAAATTTATCAAAAATGAAACAATTAAAAATTGGCTCTTGAGATATTACAAAAAAATAAGTAATTGGAGTTTATCAAGGAGATCCCTTATCACCAATTCTCTTCGCATTTATATCTCATTTCCTACTAGAAAAGTTAAAAACTTTAGCTGTTCATGTTCAAATGTATGCAGATGATCTTATTCTTATTATGAAAGGGCCATTAATCTCTCTAAAAATTAATTTAGAAAGGATTTTTGAAATAATAAAAAGATTCGGGATGAACCCACATAATAAAAAAAACCAAATATAAAAAAAGAATTAAAAGATATTTTTTATCTTGGGATTTGGTTAGAAAAAAACACACATCTTGAATATAATTTCAAAAAAGTAGAAAAGTCCTTGGAAACACTTAATCGATTGTTTCAACAAAATAAACTCAACAATGGAGTCAAAATAACTTCTTTCAAAGCTCTCATTTTAAGTCAACTTTATTATGGTCTTGAAATATTTGACTTGAAACAAAATGATTTTGAAAGAATTGATAGATTTATCAATAAATCAGTCACAAATTTCTTACAAATTAATATCCATTCACCTCGATTAATTTATAAAACTGAAGCAAAAAATTGATCTCGCTAGATTAAAAGTATACCGAAGAAAATATAAATTGATAGAAAAATTAGATTTCTTAAATTTAAAAAAATTAAAAACAATACTAAATTTTCGAAAATTGGAAAATGAAAATATTAATTGGCACACTAAGGGATTAAAATTATTAGATTTAGAATTAAAAGTTTTTCGATTAACCGAATTGGAAAATTCACCTAGTTGGAAAGTTCAACAATATCTAAAAATTATAAAACAACAAAATTGCAATTTCAAACAACAAAAATATTTAAACTGGAAAGCTTCAAAAAACAATTCTAAAATTTAGAAATTTTACTAATTGTTTAAATAGGTACTCTTATGTAACAAGTAAAAATAAAAATAAAAATTGTGATTTATGTAAAGAAAAGTTAAATATTGATATCATTGAAGATTTCGATCATTTTTTATGGGACTGTCCGGCCTATAAAATAAATCGAAAAATCTGGATATCTGAATTTTTTGAAAAAATAAAAAATTAATAATATCGGAGATATTATTAATAAAAAAAATTCATCATATATATTATCATTAGTAAGTGATAATAAAATTTGTGATTCTTTAACAAAATTTCTAAAAAAAGTTTAGAAATTAGGGCACACAGGAGAAAAGCAATTTTCTCTCTTCAAAAAAAAAAAAAAAAAAAAAAAAAAATAAATTAAGATTTTATATCTATTTTTGATTTTTGGGTGTGTACAAATTTTTAGAACGGGGTATATATATACCCCATTCTAAAAATTTAAAAAAAAAAATATTATTTACTGTTATTTGCATTAGAAAGGGGTTTAATTTTTCACTTCCTTTTGCATATTTTTCCTTTATAAATTGAGTTCTCAAAGAGGTAGGTTGTAATTTTTGTTTGTGGAAATATTTAAAAAAGGAAAATGAAAATGAAGTAAAATTTTTTTGATGATTATTCAGCAAATACCAGTAGTTTTCAAGAGCAAAATAATTATTAAATCTGATTTTTAATTCCGATTTTAAATAATTACAAACATACAAAAACCTGATATTTATAAAAAAATATAAAATAATATCAAAAACCCAAAAAAATTATTCACAATTTTTGAAATGGGCATTAGGGGTTTTTTATTACTGTACTTGCAAAGAAAAAAAGTTAACAAGAAGATTATTTGCTTCTAATTAAATTCTTTTTAAAAGACATTATATAGTCTCAATTTTTTTAGTGTTTATTTGTCTTTTTGAAGATTTTTTTTGTCTCAAATTGATCTTTTGCAAAAAAAAAATATCTTCAAAAAAAAATTATTAAAAAAAAAAAGAAAATGAAAAAAAAATAAGAAAAAACAACAAAAATGTGAAAAAAAAAAATAATAACAAAAAACGAAAAAAATTCATTTCATCTTTAGATAAAAAGATCTTTTTAGCCTTAACCAAAATGAAAGGGGGGCGTTTCTATTGTATCTGAAGAATTAGTTTAGAACTTCCCCCTTAAGCACATTTTTTGAACGAAAATTGTTACTATTATTTTCCGATGAATAAATGAAAATTTTTATTTCAATTTCCAAAATGAATATTATGTATTACTGCTACAACCAAATTAGCAGAGTAAAAATTTTTTCTTAGGGTTCAAGAAGGAAGTTTAATTTATTGCTTAAAAATACCATTTCAAAACGATGTTGTAAAGATCTTTTGGTTTTTCTTCAACTTATAAACGAGAAAAATATTTTGGAATATGAACTAAACATTTTCATTTTTTTTAATTAGAAAAAAATAGTATTACTCAATTTATGTTCCTGTAATTGAAATATTTGTAAATTTGGGGTTTTATTGTGACTTAAAATAAGTTCAAAAGTGTCTGCCTTAAAATTGGTACAGAAGTTATAAAAAAGATAGCAAAAAAGAGAAAAAAAAAAAAAGTCATACTTTTCGAAAATAGTCGCCAATAGTATTAGCCCTGAGAAACTTTAAGCTTTTGGCTTTGTAGTATTCTTGTGTTGCATTGATAAATGGGGTTTCAAACCATTGGCTATATGTCTGTGTATTCTCAGAAATTGTGAGGAACATTGCGATTGTAGATTTTATGCAATTAAAATTCAGTTTTTTTTGTTTTCTTGTTGCCTCAACCTGTTGGATTATTGTTGAGACTAGTTTTTTCAAAATGTTTAACTTTTTTGCATTTTTTGTTTTAAAAACAAACTTTTTCCAATACTCCAAACAATACAGATAAAGTGACTTTAATTTTTTTTGTTTTAAGAAATAAAAATCCTATAAATACAATTGTGGGTGGTATTTGAAAGGCAACAGGTGAACGTTTGTTTTTGGGTTTTAAAGGGAGATCGTCATTTTAAAAAAACAATAAACAAGAAACAATTAATCAAAAAGAAAATTACCAGAACGGAAAACATTTGTTTGACACTTTCGATAACCAAGAGATATTTCTTCCAATTGTAATTAAATTCGCTTAAAAAGTTTTTTTGATCGAGATCGTTTATAAAAAGACAGAATTGTTTGGAACATTTTTTAATTACATTCTTCGAATGATCATAAAGCTGTTGTTCGTGATGTTTTAAGATGTACGAATAGATTAATTCGTATTGTTGATAGTAAAATAGTGTTGCAGTTTTTTCAATAAAAATCGAATTAAGAAGGTTTGTAATTTTGTTAAAGTCTTGATCCATTTGCAGAAGGGATAAAAAAACAAAATGACTTTTTGCAAAAAATGATTTTGCTTTTTGATTCACATTCTTGAGTTCTTGAAGGAGGTTTAACATCTATAATAACTTTAATTTCACTAATTATCTTTCGATTAAAATCATTTTGTTATGAAGCGAATAAGAGATTGTTCGTAAACATCTATCAAAATAAGTTTATAATATTCTTGTCATCGTTTGTATGGTTAATTTTTGTTAGTCAGGATATAAGTTGTGTAAGTGAAACTTAGTTTGGCTTTTATTTGTTACTTGAAAAGGACTTTACCAGATCATCATTTTCCCTTTTCCAAATTTGGTTGAATAATCATGAAAAATCAATAGAGTTTTAATCAACAATAAGGAATTAATTGTTTTCTGTTTAGTTATTATTTTTGTAGGGATTCAAAACCAAGAATAAATAATCAAGACAAGAACCACCTGAATCGTATTCTTTTTAGTTTGAAATTCTGAAAACATATTATAGTCAATTTCACTTTTAAGAAATAAGACTTTCAACATATTTTTAAGGTAAAAAAAAATCTCAAATTAAGGCAAAATTTTTAAATTTTTTTTTTCACAAAGTATTTGAATAGAATTCGAATTTTGTACCTTAATTTGAGATTTTTTTTTATGTGTCTTAAATTTCATTGAATGTTTGTGTCTTGAAAGTGGAACTGAATGTATTTCGAAACCATTTGTCAATTTCCTTATTATAAAAGATTTTAAAGGAATCTTGTTTTTAAACTATTATTCAGAAAATTATTCTTGAATAATTTTTTTACTGTTTTTATACATTTTCTTTTGATTTTTTTTAAAATATAAACTATCCGTGAGATTTTTTCTAAATAAATCCCAAAATATTTATTTTGTTAAGAAAATCTTTTGATACAACTCTTTTATCTTTATTGTGTTTTAATCGATATTGTATAATAATTTTATAGATTGAAATTAATTTTTGATCTAATTAATTTTTATTTCTCTTAATAATTAATATTAAAATGATCTGTTAACATTTTACAATGGTTTGATAATGGTAAAATTTTTTAATATAAGAAAATGTGAAATTAATGCAAATAAAATTTGTGATAAAGGACCACCTTGGAATATAACATAATCCCTTTCCCCTTGATAATATTTTAATAAAAAAATTTTGATATTATTTTAATAAAGTCAGTTCCAATTTTTAGAGAAAAACTTTCAAGAAAATTTAAGACACATAAAAAAAAATATCAAATTAAAGAACATTTTGTCGAAAATTTTTTTACACAAATTAATTTACTAGAATTCGATTTTATTTTTTAATTTGAGATTTTTCTTGTGGCTTAACTTTAGTTGAAAGTTTCTGTCTTAAAAGTGGTACTGGTAATACCAAAAACTAAAATATAGAGAAATGTGAAGCTGAAAGTTCCAAAAAGTCTACAAAGTGTCTGTACAGGTTGTTCTTTTCTGGTTGTAAAAAAATATGATAAAATTCACATTTTGGAAGAATTAAAGTGGGAGGAAACGAAGGATTAGGAAAATGATCATATAATTTTTTGTTTAAATACATTTTTTTGCATTATATTTGAATTTTTTTTTGTATTAATCAAAAAAAAACAATATTGTATAACACTTTTTTAAAAAAACTGATAAATAAGTATTCTAAAAGTAATAAGAAATTGAAAATTTTAATATTAAAATATCATTAATTACTCCGGTTCAGAAAAGAATTAAGTAAACCAAAGTGAATTTTTTAATTTTTGAATGGGTTTTTTGATTTAAATTTTTATTTTTATTGAATTGTCATTCAATTAGCCGCGAAGAGTTCATTACATAATAAGCACACCACACTCCAAAAAAGTTTTGTAATCTAAATCGGGAGACTTTTCAAAGAAGAGTGTATTTCCTTGAAAAAATTCAATTCTTGGGAAGGTGGTGAACTTTCAATACCGAATTCATTATCGATTTAAAAAAAATACCCTTTCTTTACAATAGAGATTGAAGAAAACAAGATATCAAAAAAAAAATATTGAAATTTATCAGTGTATAATTATGTTTTTGAGAAATTTTTCAAACTTGAACGAGCCCATTTAAGATTTTTAAATAGTTAAGTAAATATTTTAATTTAATACAACCAATGATAAATTATATGAAGTTAGGGGTGTGTCTCAAGGATTTTTCATTATTAGTTATAGTAATATTATTAATACACAAAGAAATGATTTTGGCATCTTAAGATTATTTGAGTAGATAGAAAGGACTGATCGATTTGTCAAACCAATCAAGACCAAAGTAAAGTTTTCTTTTTTTTTGTTCATTTTTCAAAAAACTTGTTTCTTTTGTCTATATCTTTATTGTTATTCAAAACATTTAACATTTGATTAGTTTTGTGATTAAAAGAATGAATCAAAAAAAAAAAATGAAGAATAATTGAACTTGAAAAAAGAGATATAATTATAGATATTAAATCCATAATTGATTTCGAAAAATAAAAAATAAATTAAACAGAAATTTAATTGAAAGAAAAATGAGTACTTTCTTTATTTATCAAAATGAAATAAACTAACATTATATTATATTATAAATAATTATATTTTATTATGAAAATTAGTTTTTTATTTCAGATTCTTGAAAAGGTTGTTGTAAAAAAGCAAATTCGGATTTTTTTCTAACATCTAAAGGAATTTGAACTTGATCCCACGCATCACAATTTATATTTTCAAAATTAATGTGTATTGGAAAAAGATAATTAGTATCAAAATATGTTTCCAAATTTAATTTTTCATTCAAATTTCGTTCATCTTGATCTTTTTTTTCTTCATCTTCATCTTTATCCTCATCTTTTTTTTCTTCATCTTGATCTTTTTTTTCTTTATCTTTATCTTCATCTTCATCTTCAACCATATTAATTAATTGTATTTTATTTTTTTTCCCCTTTTTACCTTCCCCCTTCTTCGTTTTCTTCTTCGTTTTCTTCTTCGTTTTCTTCTTTGTTTTCTTTCCCTTTCCCTTTCCCTTCCCCTTCTCGTTATCCTTCTCCTCATTTATTTTTTCTTCTTTTTCCTCGCTATTCTTATTATTTTCAAATTGGGGAATTAATTGGGCAAATTCATCTAATTCCTTTGGTAAAATTTTTTCAGGATCGAATTCATCTGGTTTAATATTAGACAATAAGTTATGAATTTGCTTTAGGGATAAATTCGGACAAATTTTTTTACAAATATTAATTGAATCCTTAATATCTTTTATTATTACTTTATTCATTGAAAACAAATTAGCTGCTTGTTTTATCTCGACAAATATTGGGCTGAATTGTTTCATTTTGACATCATGGATCCAATCTTCGAATTGGGAAATGGATAATTTAATTTTGATGCCATTTGAACTGGTACACAAATCAGGATTTTCAAATAATTCATTCACTAATGATGCATTAATAAAAAAGAGGATTTGCTTAAAAAAGATCCTACTTATTTGGTCCGGTAAATAATTTGCCCTTGCAGTTGTAATAATTTGATATAATACTTGTGTGATTTTTCTTTTTGGATATTGCGCAGCTCGATTTGATTTATCCTTTTTACCAATTTCTGTTTCTGAATTCTGTAAAAAGGCTGCTGATAGGAATGGTTCAATTTTTAAACAAAAATTTTCCATTAATACCAAAAATACATCAATCAAACAATTATATAAACTATTTCTAAATTCAATAACTCTTAATTCAAAACTTTCATTTGAAAAATGATCTAAATTTGTTTGGTTTTTGAATTTATTCCTCATTTGGATTTTTTTTTCTTCCTCTTCTTTTTTTTCTTGATTTTCTTTTTTTTCTTGATCTTCTTTTTTTTCTTTCTTGTTATCTTCTTCTTTGTCTTTTTTTTCTTTCTTGTTATCTTTTTTTTTTTCTTTCTTGTTATCTTTTTTTTTTTCTTTCTTGTTATCTTTTTTTTTTTCTTTCTTGTTATCTTCTTTTTTTTCTTTCTTGTCTTTTTTTTCTTTTTTGTTTTTTTCATTATTTTCTTTTTTATTGCTATTCTTAAAATCATTCTCATCGTCATTGTTATTATTTCCATTGTTATTGTTTGTTTCAAAAGTTATATCAACTAATCTAATTAATACTAATAAATTTGAAATTAACCAAAATAAAGAATTGTTATTACGTCTATTTACCTGAAGCAATAGTCTTAGGGAATTTGTTAAACATGACAATAGATCTTCTCTATGAATTTTTTGTTTGACATAGTCAGGAATTGGGTTGAATGCGTTCCAATGCAGTAACGTTTTAAAAAAAATACAGGCTGGCACGGGTAAATTTTGTGAATAAATTGTTTCTGTGAAAAAAAAGATTCTTTCAATTAGCCATTTTTCGGATTTTATTAGTTCAGTATACTCTAACGCTTGCTTTAGCATACTTATTTCAATTAGTTGATTGGTTAATACATTTTCTTGATTTTTTAAGATTTCTTTATCAGTTTTCCCCGTTTCATCTATAGGTCGAATAAATTGATCCAAAAATCTTTGGCTTTTTTTTTTTGTTTTTTTCCTTGTTTTTTGGGTTTTTTTTCCTTTCTTATTTTCATTTTCCTTTTCATTCTCATTCTCGTTGTCACTTCCACTTCCGTTCGAATCTGTACTTTGACTTTGGTTACTTTCTTCGTTAGAATCCTGATCTTTTTTCTTTTTCTTTTTTCTCTTTTTCAAAGGAGTAGATTTATTCCCAAATAATTCATCAATTTTTTTATTTCCATCTGAATCGCTCGAGTCGTCTGAATAACCGTCGTTATCAGAGTCATCTTCGTCATCTTCGTCCCTAAAAGATAATTCTTTATCGATTTCAATTTCTACTTGCTTTTTCATATCAGAAATTAATTGTTGAGTATCAAATGATGTCGCTGTTGATCGAGAATTTGAATTCCCCTTACCGCCTCGGCTAATAAAATTTGAAATAAATAATTCGTATTCTTCAGAATCAAACATTGTCGAAGAATTTTTCTGTTTTGATTTATTTGTACTTTTCTTATTATTGATTGGCGAAATCGGATCTTCAGTAAAATCAAAGAGTGGGTTTTTTAAATCATTAGAATTGCTTCGATTTTTCCATCTACTAATGGCATTATTTTTTTTATTATTCCCATCTTGAGATTTTAAATTTGATTCAAAATCTAATTCAGAGCCAGAATTTGATTCAGAGTTTTCCTTGTCATTGTCATTTTCCTCGTCTTCTTTTTCTTCTTTTGTTTTCTTTTCATTTCCATTCTCACCTTCGTCGGTGCCTTGATCATTTTCCTTTTCATTATCCTTTTCAATTTCGGTTTCGGTTTCGGTTTCGGTTTCGGTTTCCTTTTCTATTGGATAATACTGTTTTTTTTTTGTTTTTTTAAACATATTTCCAGTTTCAAAATTATTCTTGCTGTTATTATCACTTTCACCACTACTGTCAGTCCCACTGTTGCTCTCATTGCCCTTGTTTTTTGGTAAATTATCCTGATCCTTGTTGCTAAAAAAATTACTTTTTTCCAACTGACCAAGATCTTCTTGTATTCGAGGTGAATCCAAAAGCGGAGTTAGGCTTTGAGGGTTTTTGTTGAGTAAGATTCTCATACACAAAAATAAAGAAGTTGTGTTTTGGTTGTTTGAATAGTTATCAAGCCTGTTATCTGGTAGGCGGTTCTTTATTTTTAATGGGTATGACAAAACAATTGGATTTTCTCCGTGCTCACTGAGGATCGTTGGTGGTGAGAGCTCAATGCTTGTGAGCAAAAATGGTTTTTTTCCTCTTTTACCTCCTCGGAATTTTTTTGGTAAATCTTCAGAGTCAATCAGGACTGAAACAATTATTGGTTTGCATTTGAACAAGAAATTTTTTTTTTTTTCAGTTTCTTTTTGTTTTTGTTTTTGTTTTTCTCTTTTTTTTAAAATTAATGACAATTTGAACTCCTCATTCCACTCAGCATTTCCAGATTTGGACAACAAAGATTTCCTTGTTTCTCCTTTTTGTTTCCCGTGTTTCCATTTGACAAACACAGCACAATTTTGTCTTGGGACATTATTTAATGAGGCAATACAAAGTGCAAATGCTCCGGTTTGTTTTTTTTTTTTTTTTTTGGTGGCATAAAGACAAACAATCAGTTACTCAATGAAAGAATCAACAAATTTTGAAAGTTTTAAAGGTGTTTAGCGTTGAACAAAGTTTTGAAATTTAGTAAAAAATTAGAAAAAAAAAAATAACAAAAAAATGTTTTTTGGTTTTGATGATCGCTTTGTTGTGCGTTTATTTTTCTTTGATTCTTTTTTGAAGACGAACAATAGCAAGGTCTAACAATTTTCTCGGTTCTTTTTGGATCAGAATTGAAGTGTAAACAAGAATATTTAGCTTTCTATTGGAATAATTGTGTTGGAAAATCAAAATTCGATTAAATTTGTTACAGGTATTTTTTTTGAATTTAGGCTTTTTATTTGGGATTATAGATTAGAACAAAAAAGTATTAATACAAATAATATCTTGAACTATTCAAATTTAATAAATTCATTTTTTTTTTGCTTTATTTTTCTAAATCCTTAAAGTTATTAATAATAAAAATATATTAAAATAATGTATATAAAAGTTTGTAAAAGGATAATATTTTGAAAGGGAAAATTCTTATAAATGCACCACTTCAATTAATTTATGTTTTAAAGAGTTTTCTGCACTCTTTCAAAGGAGTCTATCAAACAGTCAAAAAAATATTCTCTTAAAAAAAGAAAAAATCATTCCAAATTATTGATAATTAATATTTTTCATCAAAAATTAATAAATATATTTTATTTTTTGATCTGTTTAAGTAATAATCAGGAATTTTCTTTTTATTTTCTTAAATCAGAAAAAAAAAAAAGAAATTTTTGATTGAAATATTGATAAAATTTCAAAGAAGAGACTTAAAATTTACTTTATTTTTTTTTTTAAACTCTCTAAAAAAAAATAAAAATCAACAAATGAGTTTTTTTTTTTTGAGGTAGAAAAGCGATACTAGGTAAAAAAGTTTTTCCAATTACGATTTCACTCAAAATATCTCATTAATATTTTTTTAAAAAAATTCTTACAATTGTTAAATAATAACAATGAGAATCCTTCAATAGTACTTTCTGGGACTTTAGAAAAAATTTTGATTTTTATTTGATTTGTATTCCTTGTAACTATGAACATTTTTTGAAAAGAAAAATTATTAATGTTTAATATGAAAAGTCAAAAAAAGGTGGGCAAAAACCAAATGTATACAAATGAAAAAACTTTAAGAAAAAACATCAATATTAACTAATTGATTAAAATAAAAAATTTCATCAAAAAAATAGTATAAATGAATAAATCAAATTAATCTTGAATTGAAATTTAATTAAAGATATTGAAAATTAAGAAATAATTTTATAAAATTTTTAATAATATTTATTTTAAACAATAAAAATTTTGAAAATAATTTTTGAAATGATTGTCAAGAAACAAAGACCAAATTATATAACCCGGAAAAGAAAAAAAAATTTGAAATTTCATATTTTCGATCAATTGGAAAAATTAGTAAAAAATTCAAAAATTGATTACAGTCAATTCCACTTTTAAGGCACAAACTTTAAACGAAAATTAAGGCACCATAAAAATCCAAAATTAAAGTACAAAATTCAGTTTCTAGTAAATTACTTTGTGAATTAAAAAATTCTAAAATTTTGTGCCTTAATTTGAGATTTTTATAAGCTAAATTTCAAAAATAGTGGCAAATTTTTCATCAGAAAAAAATTGGTTTATGGGAGTAGTAATTTTTGAAAATAAAATGAAATCTTGTCAAGATCTTGAAAATTTTTTTTTTTGTAATTTGTGTTTCGGCTTATGAAATGGATGAGTTCGCCCCATTTAAACAATTCATTGATTTGAGTCTCTTTTTTGAAATTAAAAATTTACTTGTTTCCAATATAAAACGAAAAAAAAGTAAACTATTATTTTGTTTAAGAACAAAGTTAATTCTTGAAAATGGGAAAACATATTTTTCGTTTTATATTGGAAAGTATTAATTTCAAAAGCAAATTTTCTATTTGGTTTCTTTTTCTTTGGTTTATATTTCAATTCAAATCTCAGCCTATAAAACTAATTGTGGTATAGATGATTCAATAAATGAATATTTTGTAGAAGCTTATCTACAGTTTATCAATTAAATTGAGATATATTATGCAAAAAAATTTTTTCTTTAATGTTTTGAAAAAGTTGTTTTCTGGTTTTCAAAAAATGAAAAAAAAATGCAAAAAAATTTTTAATTTTGAAAAATTTTTTTAACAAATTGTTTGGTCTTATTTGCAAGAATCCTTATAACAATTCAATTTATTTTTGTCAGAAAAAAATTGATTTTGAATTTTGAGGATAAAATTAACTAATTCCCAAATATCTTCAAGAATTATTTTTTTTGAAAAATCTAATTTTGTCTTAATACAAAAACAAAATTTAAGGGTAAAATTTTCAAAGGACTTTAAAAATTTGATTATTATAACTACTATTCTTAAAAAAATACAATTATTTTATAATAAGTTAAATATATAATTTTTTTTGGTTAACCAAAAGTTTTATCTCAAAAAAGAAAAAAAAAATTATATTAATAGTACTGGTAACAAAGAAATTTTATAGTCTAATAATGATTAAAATGACAATAAAAGGGGTAAAAACGAGATAATTTGTGAGAAATAAAATGAATTTAATAGTTTTCTTTTTCAGAAAAAATGGAAAAAAAAAATTGATCACACTAAAATATTTTTCTTTTATGGCTTTCTTGGTTGATCAGAATTTTTTGACACTTGGGATCTACAAAATTTGTAATTAGAGAATACCACCAATACATATTTAAAAATTTTGCCTTGTTGTGGTAGAAGACTAGTCCCTTAATTATTTTTTTTATTGAATAATAATGTATTTTATGAAAGTATTTAGAGATAATAATCAATAACAATTAATAAATAAAAATATAGTGTAATCGTTTTATTTTTTGAAAGACAAATGAAAAAAGAAAAAATAATAAAAACAAAAATTGGACCATAATTTTGAAATTTGGCTTAAGCCTTAAATTTTGTTGAAATTTTGTGCTTTTTATTTGAAACTGACTTTAACATATTAAAGAGAAAAATTATAACTTATCAGGTAAATAATTAACCTTTTTAATTGAAATATAATTTTAATATTACATATCTATCAATTTTTGCACTTTATAAAATATAAAAATAAATAAAAAACCAAAATATTCGAAATTAATTGAGAAACAGAAAAAGAAAACCAAATTTACAGTCAGTTTCAAATTTAAGGCACAAACTTTCAACGAAATTTAAGGCACAATAAAAATCTCAAATTAAGGCACAAAATTCAAATTCTAGTAAAATAAATTGTAAAAAAAAAAATTACAAATTTTGTGCCTTAATTTGAGATTTTTTTGTGCCTTAAATTTCGTTTAAAGTTTGTGCCTTAAAAGTGAAATTGACTGTATTGTAATTGTTTTTTAGATAAATTATATAAATTTATAAGAAAGTATCTATTATGATATTAATTTGTTTTTTTATCAAAAATGCATGTGTATTACAACCAGTTCCACTTTTAAGGTAATATTTGTTATTAAAAGTAAGGCATAAAAAAATAAAAAATTGTAAACTCTGTTTCAGTCAAGGTGTTTCAACATTTTTTCAAATATCAATTATTTTATATAATTGACCTTTGAAGTTAAAATAAGAAATAAATAGAATAATAAACATCAAAGAATTGTTGATATCTGTCTGAAAGAAAACTAATCAATCAATAAATTTTATTAAAAATTGAAAAACTCAAATTCTTAGGTCACTATAATATGAGAAAAACAACAATGTTTCGTTTTGTACTTCTACTAGTATTTGAATAATTAATAGAAAACAAATTTCACTTCATTTTTCATACTTTTCTTTTAGTAATCAAGTCCCCAAACCAAATTTATTCATATTTGTGGTCTCATTTGAAAAAGGAAATGAAAATGAAGAAAAATTTTTTCACACTTATTCAACAAATAACAAGATCAAAGATCAAATAGAATTCCACTATAAATCAATAAGATTTCTCAACAATCATACTCATGGTTTCAATAACCTTATAATAACACATTTTTATCAAGTGAGTATTGATCTTGCAATAAAAATTTTTTACAACTGGATTAACGTTTTAAAAAAAAAATCAAAATAATATTTTGAAAGTGGGAAGAGAATTCACTTAAGGAAATAAATAAATTTTGATAGAAAACAATATTTTGTTTATTATTAATATTGGGATTTATGTATAACTTATTAAGTGTATCACATATCAATTAATAAGAATTTAATACAATTTTTTCTATAAGTTATTATATAAAGAAAAAAAAATAATTTTAGTAAATCTGGTACCAAATTCCAATTTGAATTTAAAAACAATTTAGATAAACAAATTGGTGTGTTAAATTGATCCTTTGAATTAGAAAAACCTAAAAAAAATATATATATATAGAATTTTTTATTGGCATAATTGATATTAAAAAAAAAAAATTTCATTAAAGCATCTGTACATTCAGTTTCGCATATACCGTACAAACTTTCAAGAAAATTTAAGACATAAAAAAATCTCACATTAAAGCAAAAACCTTGTAATTTTTTAATTTACAAATTTTTTTATTAGAATCTGACTTTTGTGCATTTATTTAAGTTTAAAATTGAACCTTAATTACGTTAAAGTTTGTGCCTTAAAAGTGGAAATGACTGTATATTTTTTCATTATGTTCTTGATAAATTCTATAAAAATGAAAAAAATCACAATTTCGTTATAGAAGTATTATTCAAAGTGAACATGTGTTCATTGATAGGTTCCTCTTAGTGCCAATATGTTGGATTTGGCATTTTCATTGTAATTGAAAGGATAAATCTTTAGTTCATAGTATTCAAATCTTTCAGCTGGGTTTATTTTAATGGTATAAGGTCCTTTTTGGAAAGTAATAAAAACTATATAATGATATAAATGAGTATTCGGAAATTTGTACTGAATCAAAATATTGAACTTAATAATCAGAATCAACAAGTTATCAAAAATTAAATAATTAGGAATTTGATTTGAAAAGTGGAATAATTAATCAAAAATCTTTTAAAAACTAAAAAATAGTTTTAAATAAAATTATTTTTTTTGTCAAACAAAATCCAGGTAATGGTGTAAAATGAAAAATCTTTAAATCAATAATATGTGTTGGAATTTTAAGTCACAAAGGTTTAACTAAATCTTTGAGTACAAAAAAAATACCAAATTAAAGTATAAAAAGTGTCATAAAATAATTAATGTCAAAAAAATTCAAAAAATAATCCTTAATTTGGTATTTTTTGTTCTTGAATCCCTAGTACCAAGTTAAAAGCAAAAAATGTCCATTCTTTTTTGTCATTTTTTTTTCAATCTCCTTTTTCAAAAATCCCTTTAGCAAAAGGTTGCCTGAAATATAAAAAATGATTACTATTTGAACCTAGCCAATAACTTTTTCAAAACTAACTTAAAGATATTCCAAAAAAAGTTAATTTTAAAAAAATGACAAAAAAATAACCTTTTTTGCTTTTATACTGGTGCTGGGGCTTTAAAAAAAATTTTCAAAACTTTTTGTTGTTATAGTGTTGTTGGTGGGTGTATTCTTCAATTATTTTCTGGTATAATAATTTTAAATCAGACTTAAAACTATTTCAACTCTATTGGTGTTTATAAATAAATATGTCACAAATTTTTAAATAATTAATTCCCAAAGTATAATATTTAAAACAGAAGATATATTTAATCAAGCCAGAATCCCAATGTATTGAAAAAATATATATAAAATTTCAAAAATGAATTAGAATTTCAAGATATTAGAACATAAAATTATAATTTTCAAGAAATAAAGATTAAAATATTAATTTATAAACTGAAAACTAACTATTATGAAATGAAAATATTATTCAATTTCCAGAAATTTTAATAATAAATATTTCTGTGTCGAAAGATCAAGAATACCTAACAATTATTAAATATAATAGGATAAACTCGTTTTTTTGGGAAATTCTAAAATAATTCAATCAGATAGGATAAATTTTATAATTGATTTTATTATCCCTAATACTACTAAAATTATTAAGAATAAAAATGCCAGGACTTTCAGTTCTTCCAAATATTAATTAAATAGGTTTTATTGTAAAAATAATCACCTTCGCAATTCTCAAAATACATGGAATAATTTTTATTCTTAGAGATCTGAAATCATTCTTTTTTATATACTAAGTCAATTTCATCCCAAGTAGATATCATTTTGAGTCTTTTAATTAACTTTAATTCAATTTTTAAATTTATTTGTCAAAATTAAAAACTTTTTTAAAAATCTAAAGTAATTTTTGACAAATAAAAAAATTCAAAAGAAACCGAAATATTAAAAGAGAGACAATAAAAGGAATCTCAAAAACTCTTCCTAACCCACAACAACTAGAGCAACAAACCTCTTTAAGTCTTGATTATTTTTGGAATATTTCAAAGATAAGAGAAATTATTACCAAATCAAGAAATACTAAAAATTGTATAATGCCAGAATAACTTTTGTTTAAAATTAAAAAAAATACCAACTTTAATGATCAATTCATTAAAGACAAGAAAGCAAATCAAAAATTCTCTTCTTAACAAAAATATCAAATTAATTCCCAATAGAGGAAAACTGAATCCAAAATTTTAATCAAGTAGAATTCAAAAACAAGATCAATTCAAAAATAAGATTAAGAAACATACTTGTTGCCAAGTAACGTCAATTACCTAACTTTTCCAAAATTCTAAGATTAGAGAATAATCTTGGATTTTACTCTATTCTTTTAAATTATCCAAAAGCTAAAAATTGTTACTTGTGGTTTTCTGTTTGTTTCTGAAATCTGTGGGTATACCAAATAAACAGAAAAGTCAAGTCAACTTTACAAGGTTTTTTTAAATTCTTGTTTTTTTTGAATTTATCAAAAAGTAAAAAAACCTAATGGAAGTGTCTTTCAAGTGCCTAGCTTTTCTTGATGTTTTCTGTTTTACTTGTAAAATCTATCAATTTTCCAAATAAACAGAAAACTCAAGAAAAGCTAATGGCGGTTTTCAAAAACTCAAAAGAATTGGAAAAATCTTTAATTATTCTCTTTCCTTTAAAAGACTGGAAAAAAAAATAGCAATTTTTTTTCATTCATATTTTTGATGAGAAAAACTCTTGACTTACTCCTAGAAACACTATAAAAAAACAAAACCTTGTCATATTAAAAATAGTTTCTTCCTAAAAAAACAAAGATCAAATCTTTTGAATCGAAAATTAATTGGTATCAAAAAATGGATTTTTCAAAAATGATAATACATTTTTCAAAAGTTTTTCAAAGAGTTTGTTTAACAATTTTGATTCTAGTGCAAAAAAGGTGCCTATTGTCTTTGCTAAAAAAAAATAAGTCAAAGTTATTAATATTAGAAAAGGAGAAACGATAATTGTTGAGGACGTAGTTATTAATCCAACAATTTGGCCTTTTTTCGGACTGTTTTTCAAACTTTTTAAAAAGTGTTTTAAAATTCGTTCTGCACCATTATCAGAGATCTTTGATCTTTCTTTTATTTATTATGCAAAATTACAAAAGTGAATTAAAAAAATAATAAATTTGTTTGTCTGTTAAACATTTTTGTCAACTAATTTTTAAAATGATGGTTCAGATAATCAACTTTTTTTGATGATGGAAAGGAAAATAATTTTTAAATAATTTTCTCAATTAGCAAAATTTGAAATGATAAAATACTAAATGGAAAACAAATCTTGTATATTTAAAACCGAATTCTTGAAGTAAAACGGTACATTCAAAAAGATGTTTTTTTCGATTTTCTCTTTTAACTCTGGAAATAACAAACAGATAGTTTCCAAAATCATTTTTCCTTTTAATATTTTATTTTTTTCATAAACAAATAGGTTTATTCACCAAACAAAATTTTGTGCAACAAATGAATTATTCAAACCTCAAACCAAAGGAACTATTTGATTGTCAACAATTTATTGGTAAAGGAAGTTTTGGAAGAGTTTATAAAGGGTAAGCCAATCAATTTTCTTTTTTCTTTGTGTTACACTATTAAACAAAAGAGAGCTCAAAGACAAACAAATAACACATTTCTATGGAATTGAAATTTGGAATATTTTCAAACACAACACGTTGCTAATTGCTTGTATGAACAAAACAAAACAAAACAAAACAAAATAAAAAATTAAATAAACCCTGCAAATAGTGAAAATCGAAAAACAAATGAGATTGTAGCAATAAAAATAATAAACTTAGAAAAAACAAGAGACGATCTTGAAGATATTCAAAAAGAAACGTCAATTCTTAACCAAGTTTGGTCTTTTAATTCCCTCTTCAATAAATATGAATAAAAGAAAATTTAATCACCTTTTTTTTTTGGAACAAAAAACAAAACCCAAACTTCAACAATTTTTCTTTTTTTTTTGAACACACAATTCTTAAACACAAGATTCAATCTCCATACCTTATCAAGTATTATGGTAGCTATATCCAAGATATGAGAGTTTGGATGGTTACAGAGTACTTGGAAGGTGGATCAGTCCGAGAGCTGGTATGATCTTTGACATTCCAAATACTTTTTTTCTCCAGAAAGGTTCCTTTTTCTAAATTTTTTTACAAATAATTTTCTTTTCTTTCTTTAAATTCAAAACCATTATATCAACCGATTCAAATTTTTGGAATAACCAGATGAAACCAGGGCCTTTATCTGAGTCCTGTATTGTTATTATTTTGCACTCAATATTATTAGGATTAGAATATTTCCACGGGATTGGCAAAATGCATAGGGACATCAAAGGTAAATTATCCCGAATTTAGACAAAAAACCATTTGTTGCAGCCTTTTTCTCCCTTTTCTTCTTTCTTTATTTTTCACCTTTGGTTGTCTTTGTGGTTGTGGTTGTGGTTGTGGTTGTGGCTGTGGCTGTGGTTGTGATTTTCTTCTTTTGTTTTTTTAAATCTTTCAAATTGCCTTCCATGTATTCGAATACATTCTTTCTCATCTTCCAATGAATAAATTTAATAAATTAATATTTTTTAGCTGATAATATTCTTGTTTCAGGAGATGGATCTGTTAAGATCTGTGATTTTGGTGTTTCTGGCGATTTGAGTGAATGCACCACAAAACCTAAATCATTTGTTGGGGTAAGAATTTACTTTTTTCTTTTTCTTTTTTTTTTTTTTTTCATTTTCTTGTTTTTTTATCAAATAAAGAAATTAAAAACCAAAAACTGATTATTTCCACTTTCAAGGTGAAGGATTTTTAAAAAAATTCTTGTTGAACCATTCAGGAAAAGTACCCATTCAATTTGAATTTTAATGAAAATACATGACTACAAATGAAAGACTTAAATCATCATTCTTTTATCAAATCCCAAACAATTAAAGTCTCGAATAATTTTTTATTTCGATTAAAAATCACCACAATGGAAAAGAATAATAGTTGTGTTAATGAAAAACCCAGTAACAATCGTTTTTTGAATTCAACTTGAACAAATACAGAACACAAATAAATAATCCTTTGCTAATTCAATTTCTCATTTTCATGATCACAACACGTTTTTAATAATCATCAGTTGGTAGAAAATAAATCCAAATATTGCCAAAACACAAATATTTACTGGTTCAATTCAAAAAAATATTAATTTTAGCTCAAAATAGTCCAATATGGAAAAGAAAGATTTAATTTTTTATTATTATTATTTTTTTTTTTATTACTTTTAAAATCGGAATGCTTGAATTTTAAATTATTCTTCGATTTATTTTGAAGAAATTTTTCCAAAAAATTCATTTCCAATTGATTTTGACAAGATCTTGGTGGATTTATCAACCAAAAATTAGTAAAATATTTGGGGAACTTGAAATAAAAATTTACTTTTGTTGATTGAAAAATTATAGTATGATATGTCTTTCGCTACAATTTTGTTATTTTTTATTTTTTCTACTTTCCATAAATCAACACCAAAAATAATATTGTGCCTTATGTGAATATTAAATAATTAAAAGGGAAATGTTGATCAATAAACTAATAAAGAAAAAAAAATACCAAAGATAATAAACTGAAACAATTTTTACTTATTGTGAAAACATAATTAAAAATCTATTAATTTGGAATTGAATGAAGATTGCTTGTTGAAATTTGAATTTAACAAGGTTAAAAAAGTTTAGTTACTCGGTTTTTTGATCAGAAGAGATTTATCAAAAATATATTTGTAATGAAAAATGAAATGATTTGAAATACTACAATTTTTCAAAAAATAGAAATAATTTCAAGGAATTTCGTTTTTCAATCCAAATCTATTTTTGATAAATCTTGAATGATTAAAAAATAAATTACCTCATATTTTTTAACTAATTTAAGGGAGTAGCCAGCATAAAGTCAAAATTTTAACCTTTTACCTAGATACAGATGAAGATACCGATCATTTTTTATGGGACTGCCCATTCTATAAAGAAAATCGAATAATTTGTATTAAAGATTTAATTCAAATTAACAAAAACAATAAGAATAATATCTTTGATATTATTCGAAATAAAGACTCATTGTTTATTTTATCATTAGTCAACGATAAAGAAAATTATTATTCTTTGTTGAGATTTCTAAACAAAAATTTAGAAATTAGGGCTGTAAGAGGAAATTGATTTCCTCCCTTCAAAATAAAAAAAAAAAAAAAAAAATTTTAACTTTTTAACATTTTGAAAGAAGATTAGAAAACAATATTTTTTTACTTTGGCTGTGGGTCTCAGTGTTTTTTCGTATTCAAAGTAGTTGTTGAAAAGCAATTTATTAATTTTAATTTCAAAAGTAAAATTAAATACGATAATAGAATGTTAAGTTGATTTATTGTATCTACTTTGGGAAATGTTAAATTGTTTAACTTTTGTTTTTGCCTCAATATTCTATTGTGACATTTTATTTTATGTTGGAAAAAAATTTAATAAATTGTTTTTAAAACATACACTTTAAATAGTAAAAATCAAACAAAACCACAACTAAATAAACAATACAGTTTTCAGATCTAATTGCTAAAGTACAAAAAACTTAAAATGTTAAGCTACTAGATATAATGCCCTTATTCTAATTGAACTTACTCTAAAATTTAAAAAGGAACAATATGGACTTGATCAGAAAAAAAAAAAAGAGATGCCTAAAAAATCTTCAGATCGATCATTTTATGTAAAAACCTTTTTGTGAAATATTTAGAATTTAAACAGAAGTTTTTAAAAAATGATTATGCCGAGTGATTGGCTTAACCAAAGAGAATTAAAAATATAGAATGGGTTTAATAGGATATCTATTCTCCTGGGTATTTGGCATAGTTAGTAAACCCAATATGATAATAAGATGAGATTCAAGGTTTATTCCTTAATTGATAAGTATCGTCGATGTAAATGACAAATCAACCCACCAACCAAGTCTAAAACCAAAAGAAAATTATCTTTTGATCTGATCACTGGTTTAATTTCTTTCTTTTGATTTATTTTTCAAAATTAATTGTTTTTTTGAAGATTAAGTACTGATTAAATTATTATTTTTTCTAATTCTTAAATATATTAAAATTAGTTGAAAATTAATAAAGTATTAAATTGGAATATTTTTTTAGCACTGGTATGAAGACAAAGATCATTATTTGTTATTTACTCTTATAAAATACAATCTCACAATTCCCAAATATTTATACTTTTTTTTAAAAAGTGATTAGGAATTGAAATAAAAATGATTAATTAACTCTGTACAGGCACAAAAGAATAATTAATATGAATTCAAAGGATTTTTTTAAATTTTAAAAAATGTCGAATTTTAAAGATTGGAAAAGTTATTGAAACAGATGTTTTTTGAGATTATTATTCAGATATATTTTGTTAGACTTTGATGAGTTAAAGTTGAATAAATATTTTAAAAATGGTTTTGAATAAATCTAAAAATAGTTTAAAAGTAATAAAATAAGGATATAATTTTTTTTTTATTAGAATTCAAAAGAACTATCTAGAAAATATGTAAGATGTTTTTATAAGATAATAACAAAAAGTGGTTTATTATTTTATTAATAATAAATAAGTTACTAAAACATTTCAAAAAAGGTAAAAAAAAAAAAAGAATTTAATTAAATAACATAAAATTGTGAAATAATATTACAATCATATTACCAAATAAAATGAATTACTTTTTAAAAGTTATTACCATATTAGATAAAAATAATTGATATAAAGAACTACCAACGAAACTTAAAATTCTCTTTTCTAAAATAGAATTTTGAAAAAACATAATTAATATTATAATTATTTTTTGATATCCCTAGAATATTTAGATTTGGGGAATATTTGCCAATCTTGTTATAAATCAAATAATTACAAAATATTATAAAAATATAATCTGAAAATACAAAATGGGAATGATTTAATCTTAGATCTTCAAAAAAGCAATTCCATAAAAAATTATGACAATATTTCTCAAATTTTAATTTTTATTTTTTAATATTTTCTCTCAAATTTTAATTCTTAATGGTTGATATAAGTAAAATTCAAGTTTTGCATTTTTTTTTTAAATTTTTAGAGAATTTCGAACTTAAGAGTACCAATATAATTTTTAATAAACTCTCACACATTTCAATTCCAGTGGTTGTTATTGTGTTGCTACCCCCTTAAATTCAATTTTCTCTTTGAACTCTTAATTCAATTTAAAATTAAGGTATTTTTATTTTGATTTAAATAATAAATCAAAGTTCCCGACCGTTGATTAAAATTATTTACAAAATACATTAAAATGAACACGTTTCAAACAATCTTCCTTTATATATTTAAACAAGCAATATAGAGAATGATTTGTTTTCTTCATTTATTTAAGGGGAAGTTCTAAATGAATTCTTCAGACACACCACAAATACCACCTTTTCAATTCGATAGGTTAAGGCATTTAAGATCTTTTGTCAACAGATTAAAATATATTTTTTTTTTAAAAAATTACCTTTTTTCTGATTTTTTGTTCTATTGTAAATATCAACTTACCACGGAGTATTAATTAAGAATTGTATTGATTTATGTCGAAATTATTAAATTTTATGGGGTTATTGGTAATTTTGTACTAATAACTGGCCTAAATGAAAGACTAATTGAATAAATGTCTTCTTTGGTATCTTTTTAAGGAATTGGTAACTGGCGTTTTAAAGTAGATCAAAAAATAAAAAACCAAATAATTTATTTTAATCTGTTGACAAAAGATTGTATTCACTTTAAACTATCTTAAAGAAAAGTTGGTATTTGTAATGTGTCTGAAGAATTCATTTGGAATGTACATCCTCAACATAAAAATATTTTGATAAAGATAAATAAAAAAAAGTATAATATTAGAAAATTTATTCTATTTAATTTTTATCTCAATGTTAGTTCTTAAACAACCAATAACTGTTTTTTTTTATTTTATTATTTCTCTTAGAGAGGTGATTCACAAAATTTCGTTTTGTTTGCTGGTTAGGCTTTTTTAAAATTTAAAAGAATTGAGTAAAATCCATAAGATTATACTCAATTCTTTTAAATTCTGGAAAAGCTAAAGGAGATTTTTTTTAATTTTAGAAATAAAAAGAAAATTTTTGAAATTTTCTTTTAATTTCTCAAATTAAAAAAAAAAGTTAAAAGCACTGTTAACTTTTCTTGAGTTTTTTGTTTATTTGGAAAATCGATAGATTTTCGTTCGGTTTTTTTGAGGTTTTCTATTTTATTTGTGAAGTGTTCTAGGTTTTTTTTACTTTAGAAATAAACCAAAAATTTATTAAAAATTTCGGTTTATTTCTAAAGTAAAAAAAACCTAACGAAAATCTATTGATTTTCTAAATAAATAGAAAACCTCAAAAAAACCTAGAACACTTAGCAAATAAAACAGAAAACCTTAAGAAAACCTAGGCACTTGACGGCACTCTATGGTACTTCCTGAAACCCAAGATTTATTTTGAGTTTTTTATCCACACTTTGATATTGGTATTATTATAACTCATAAAATTTTTTTCTTTATAAAATGAAAAGAAAAATTTTATTTCTAAACAAAGACAAGAAAAAGAGAAAGAAAATGCAAGAAATAAAATCAAAGAGAGTATAAAAAAATAACAAAAAAAAAAAGTAAAAACTTGATTGAAAAGTTTAATTTTGAACCCAAAGTGTTGAATGGAATGATGGTTGTTTCCTTTTATGTCGAATTTGTTTGGATCGCCACCATAATTTGTTTTATTAAAGAGATCTTAATATTTGAACAACTATAGATCAATGGAAATATGTTATTTGATTAAGTTTCAAATTAGAACTTTATCGATAGAATACATCTATATAAAGTGTTAGCTTTTAAAGAATAAGATTTGAAAATTTTATTTTTATTTATTTTTCTATTTTTTATTTTACAAGTTTCCCAAATCTTGTTTTTGCAATATATCAGTATGAGATACCGACTCGACAGCAAAAACCCAGTCAAAATATCAACTTGGTAGTTTTTACGGGAAGTTCAATTTGGTTCACTTTTATTGGTTTCAGATCGCATGTTTTGGATTCAGTTCTCTACAGTTATCATAAGTCCTGTTCAATTCGTTTAAGATCTAATCATGAAAAAGTTTGGTTAGGTTAATTATGACAAAGTTTAACCAATTCTTATAATGATTTTTCATTTCTTTTACCTTCCCCAAACACTTAAAAAAAAACAAAAAGAGGACGAACCGAAAGAACCTAAGGAACCCAAGGAACCCAAGGAACTACAAACAACCTTAAAAAAAAGGGAAATTTGGAAAAGGGAAAAAGTTTCAATAATAAAAATCCAAAACTTTTTTTAACGAATAAGAATTAATTAATTATTTTTATTTTGACTTTATCATTACTAAATGTTCTTTTCATTATTGCTTTATATAATAATTCTATTATTTGAATCAAAATACATTTTTAAAAAAATTAATTTCTCAAAATTATTCGATCTAAAGACACCATTTTGGATGGCACCAGAGGTAATAAGAAAACAGCCATACAATGAAAAAGCCGATATTTGGTCTTTAGGCATTACAGTCATAGAAATGGCTAAAGGTGTACCACCTTTATTTGATATGGATAAGAAACAAAGTGAAATCTTGATGAAAATTGTAGAAAACAAACCACCATTCTTAGATGGTGATTTTTCTTCTAATCTAAAAAATTTTGTTTCTCTCTGTTTACAAAAAGATCCAGAACAGAGGCCATCTGCCACAGAATTGTTAGAACACAAATTATTTAAATCTAAAAAAAAAAAAAAAAAATTAATTCCTTTAATACAAAAAAAGATTAATTGGAAAATCCTGCAAAAAAAACAATCTACAAGTGAAAGCACCCTTTCAGATTTAGGTACAGAATCAAGTCTTGATTCGAATTCGGAAAATAATTCAAGGTTTGTAAAATTGTTGCTTTTATTTTATTTTTTTTATTTTTATTTTATTTTTTTTTTTTTCTCTCTCAAAAAAATTTAATATTTCAACCATCATTTGAGAACTAATTTTGATGAATTTTATTATTAATAAAATTACTTGGTAACAGAAAATTTTGGAGGATGAAAAAGCAAAATACGAAAAAACAATTTAAAAAAAAATTGAGAATCAAATAAAGAATTGTTAGAATCAATTAACAATTATTGATCAATGATTACATTAAAATAGTACATAATTTTAAATAAAGTTATTAAAATCTCAGGCAATACATGAGATCAAAAGAAGCCCAATGAACCAAGTGACACATTAATATCAAAATAAACTAAAATCCAAAATTTTCCACACAGTTAAAACGGTACAAACAATCACAATAATACAATTTCATTCAAATTGGAAATAATTTTGATTTATGAAAAATATGAAAATGATTTTTTTCATCTTTTATTTTGTTAAAATTTTCATTTCATTTTTTGAATTACGTAACTTATTTCAGTTGATCAAAATTTTTTTTGAACGATTGATATTAGGTTAAAGTTGAGTTGTTCAAAATAGAAGAACTCAAATAAAATAAGTTCAAAGATATCTAACCATTTGATCGATTAATATTCCTAATAAAAATTTAAACACATTTAGCAATACATTTTTTTGTTTTACTCTCTCAAAAATTTTTAACACACCCTTGATTTAATTATATTGATAATTATTTATTTTTTGTTTTGTGAGTATTGTAATTTATAAACAATTGTTAACATTTCAATTAGTAAATGGTTCTAAGTTGGTATTTCTTCTAGAATTGATTTAATAAGATTTTTTTTTCAAAAATTGAATTTTGGTGTGTTAAAAATTTTGAATCGGGGATTTATATCGATGTATTCAGAAATTTAGTTGATTGAAATATTGATCAAGAGATCTAAAAGCTATTTAAAGTAATGAAATTATTTCAAAATAGTTTTTGTATAAAGCCGATAAAATTATAAGTGAAAAAAATATTTTCAAAAATCAGAGGGGGTTATTAAATAAAATTTTTAAAAAGAAAACACAAATGAATTTTTATTTTAAATGACTGATCAAAGTCTAAAAATAAGCAAACCCCTCATTTTTTGTCATATTTTTTTTAAAATTAATCTTTTTTTAAAGTTTTCTTTTATATAAATTCTTTCAAATCGGGGATTTTTGTCAAATGTAGATATTTGTAGATTCTTGACATTTGTAGACAATTTCTGTGTTTTTGGAGACATTTTCTTTTTTTTCACAATCAGCTTCAAAATGATAAATATTGTTTGAGCGAAGCGAGAGACATTTCATTTATTAAGACTTATTTTTAATCATAATTTCAAATACTGATATTTGTGAAGCAAGTGTATATTATTTTTAATTTTTCATTAATTTTCTCAAAAAGTAAATGGCATTGGTGGGAAATCGAACTTAGGTTCATATGCATTAGAGTCAAATTACCATGTTGAAAAAATTTACTAATGTTGAAAATCTACAACTGTCTACAAAAATTACCCTCAGCCACAAAATTGAGTATTTTATTGCGTTATAATTATCAACTATATTTCAAAAATTGTTACTCATTTGAAATAATAAATTGAAAACAAAAAATTATTCTTTAGTATTTAATGTCAACTAATAATTAAATCTTATAAATAATTCGATTTTTAATTATTCTAAAACCATCAAATAACTTGATATTTTAAAAATTATGAAAAATCAAATTTAAAACTCAAAAAAAAAGTGAGACATAATTTTTGAAATGAACATTACAGTATTTTTTATTACTTAACTTTCAATGAAAAAATGTTTAACACGAAGATTTTTAGATAATAAATTATCGCACTTTCAAAGACATTGCATAGTCTCCATTTTTTTTAGTGATTATTTGTCTTTTCAAAGATCTCTTTTTGTTTTCCGCATGAATATTTGTTTTTCTTTGTAAAATTGTTTTTTGACGTTTTTTTATTACTCTTTTATTAAGTAAAGTCAAGTTGAAAAAAAAAAATGAATCTTTGAAAATACAAGAAAAGAAAATAAAAAAAAAGAAAAAAAACAATTTTACAAAGAAAAAGAAAGAAATACAAAAATTTGAAAAATCAAAGAGAAAAAAAAAAAGAAAATGAAAAGAAAAACAAAAAAAAACAAAAAAAAACAAAAGAAAATTTGAAAAAGAAAAACAAAAATTTTACTAAATTAGAAAAAATGATTTTGATTTAAAAATTGAAAAATTTTTTTGATCAGAAATTTGAAAATATATTTTGATAAGAAGATGTGAATAAAACTTTTTTTTGATAAGAATATAGGATATAAACTGGACAAAACCACTTCCATTAACATTATGAAGTGAGTCAATATTTTTGAAAAATAGTTTTGTTTATATTATATTTCAACAAATATTCAGGATGTTTGCTTTATAAAAAGGGAATTTGAAAAAAGGTTTTAAAATTTTCAACTAATTATTTTTGCTATCTTGATTAGTTTTGTAAGATACCTAATGACAAGATAATGAATAAAGAGTTAAATGAGTATTTTTCACAATAATATTCGAGTTTTAATAGAATTTTAGAATTTTCTATTTTAAAATTCTAAACAATATTGACCAATCTAATTTCTTTATTTTTTTAATATATGATTTTAATATTTTTTCAAATAGTAAAAAACAACACTATGAAAAATGGATCTTTCCAAAAATTACAAAAAAGAAAAAGGTTTGCAATTTATTATTTTTAAAAATTTTTTATTCTTTATTCCTTGAAAATCAATTTTTTCCAAAACTTTTACTTTTGTTATTATTGTTTCCATATTAAATTTAAAAAAGAAAATTGAAAAAAAAAATAATAAGAAGAATAATAATGTAAAAAAAAACAAGAAAAAAAACAAGAAGAAGAACAAAAATGATAAAAGATATAATAGTAGTGGAAGTTCTGGGAGGAGCAGTGTGGGTAGCAGTTATAGTTCAAGTAGTGAACGTATTAGTTCCAGAAGTTATAGTACAAGTAGTGAAACGAGTAGTGTAACAAGTAGTGTAACAAGTAGTGTTGATAGTGAAAGTAATAGTGACAATGGAAAAGAAATTGATATTAAAATCAATAAGAAAAATGGCAACACAAAGGAAAATAGAAGTAGGGAAGTAAAGAGTGATGAAAATAAAATGGAATTTTACAAAGATGATACCATAATTGATAAACAAAAAATTGATCAAGGAAAGATCAAATTGAATAAAAATTCACAAGAAAATAATAAGAATATAAATAATGATCAGGAAAAAAATCAAAATGGAAAAGAAAAAGAAAAAGATAAAGAAAAAGAAAAAGAAAAAGGGGAAGGGGAAAGGGAAGGAAAAGAATTAGAAAAATATAAGGAAAACGAAAATGAAAATGGAAATGGAAATGAAAATGAAAACGAAGAAGAAAGCGAAAATGAAGAAGAAAAAGTGAAGAAAAAAGAAAAAGAGAAAGAGAAAAAGAAGGAAAAAGATAAAGATAAACAAAAAGAGAATGAAAATTCTTGTTCAGATTCTGAAAATGAAAATGAGAATGAGAATGAAAATAAAAAAGAAAAAGAATCTCTTAAAATCCCTAGCTCTAATGAAAACAGCAAATTAATAACCAAACCTAAAAGCGAACCAAATAATGAAAAATCTGGGGGCACCGCAAATAGCAACCAAAAAATCACTTTAAATACATCCATACCAATTTCTGATTCCAATTCTAATTCTACTTACAATTCTAATAATGGTAAAATAATGACATCTCAACTACAATTTTTTGACACGGCAGTATTACCCACAATAAATAGATTAAAAACTGAATGGGATGGGCATAGAATGACAAAGCATCTAGACTTGATGTTAAAACACCTCCTTGAATGTGAAAAAATTTATCCTGGAATTGCAAAGCAGTTTATTGTGAATACCACGGGAAGATGGAATCGAATTTTAGCTCAAATTGAGAATGGTGATCAAAGTATTCTCGGGAATAATAATGGTGATCAAGAGCAGAAAGAGAAAAAGCAAAAAAAAAAGAAAAGGAAAACAAAAAAGAAAAAGAATGGTAAAGGGAAAAAAATTAATAAGAATAAGAAAAAGAAAAAGAAAAAGAAAAAGAATAAAAACAGGAATGGTAAGAAAGGGGGCAAGAAAAAGGAGATCAAAACAAAAAAAGAAAAGGATAGTTACTCAGGGAGGGAAATAACTAGTGATAGCGATATTGAAGACAATAAAAAGGATTGAAATCAAAACACAGCCATAAAAAAAGACTCAAAAAAATCGAATATTAAAATAAAAAAAAATTAAATTTAATAAAAAAATAATTGTTTATAAAAAATATTTTCAAAGGATTATTTGTTTATTATATTGAAAAATAAAATTACAATTATTATTATTTTTGTATTTAAAAAAAAAAAAAAAAAAATAAATAATAAAAAAAATTTATTGTTTTAATCTTGTGTTTATGATATGTCTTGAGTTTTATTCTTTTAATAACAAAATTACAATTTTTTTAATATGGGAATTGAAAGAACATGAAAATGTCCAATAACAAATTCCTTTTTATTAGTTTTGTGATTTTTTGGATTTATTATGTTAAACTGTCAAAATTTTCACATAATATAAATGTTTTTTTCTTTTAAATATCTCAAAGTTGCAGGGTTTGAGTAGGTTAGGATATTCAAAATGTTATTATTTTCTCAAATAATTTTCATTTGTTGCAAATTTGCCATTTTCTAATTTAAATTCTTTCTTTAAAAAATTCATTTAATCCAATAGTTTTATAAAAGATTCAAAATTACATTATTAGAAAATATAAAGGGAAAATTATTTAAAATTAAATTTTCAATTTTTTTAAGGTTGTTGAAAATATCTCATAATATTCGTAATTTTTTTAAAATTGTTAATTCTTTTTGTTGATGAAAGATAAACTTTTACATCTAAGAATTTATTCTATTTTTGAGATAAATTTTCCAATTTGATCATTTTTATTTTAGAATTTCTTTTTAAATAATAGAACTTTAAGAAACTAAAACGATATGTTCTTCGGGTTTATTATTGGTCTCTTTGATCGAATAATGTTTAAGTCTTCTTGGAAAAGGAAATAATACATTTTTCTATTTTGATAAAGGGCTTCTTGGCTTTGGACATATCTATTATTTGGACAACGCGCTAAAAATTTGTCTTTTTCAGTTTTTCGATTCTATTTTAAACCCTACTACAAATTATTTTGACACGATCAATGAAAATCATTGGGAGTACTTAAAGACTAAATTACAATAAATAAGAGTATTTGGGTGAACTTAAGATTTGAAATTTGGGAAAAGAAAGTACTTTAAATGAAATGATCATACTTGCTTATTTATTTTCCGAAACCTTGAAAAAATACAAAAACCTGTAAATTTTTTTCTCTTTTGAGTTAGCTTCAAATAAACAATAAAACGTACAACAAGAATAAAATGATTCTTAAATTTTCACTCAAAACAAGAAGAGAAATTTCCAAAAAAACATTTTTTACATTTTCTTTTATTTATCAACAAATTAACTTAAAAAAGCAAATATTACAACAAAAAAAAAAGTTTTTATTTGAGAAATAAACAAAATGAATGAACAAGAATTGTGGATCTCTGAATTAAAATATGAATTAGTTTCAACACTTACTACACACAGCGAAAAGGATTTGCACACAACTGTTCAAAGGCTATTTGCACATGGCAAAACATATTTTTCTGTCAAAATCATCGATCCTGTGAACAAGGAAGAACAAGTTGCAACGATCGAAATATTACCCGACTCATTTTTAATTCATGTAGTGTACCAAAACATTATTAAATTAGCCTTACCGCCGGTCACAAAAGCCAAGTTTTCTGTCAAAGATTATTGTTTATTACAAATCGATCTTCCGAAAGAGTACAATAGCTATCTCCAAAGTGACCAAGGGAACATGATTGGAAAAGAAAACCAAAAAAACGAACTCAAATTTAATATCAAATTCCCAAACATTTGGAAGGCTTTAATCTTTAGCCATGTCATCAGGATGTATTCATGGTATTGTAACTGTAATACACCAGAAAGTGTTCCGTTGAACGGGACCATCCTTGGGAGTCAGCCAGAAATTGATTGTATCGTCTCGCATTGTATCAAAAGAGGCGAAGCAAAATTTAAAATGATTCTGCAAGACAACAAGGAGCGTTTGCATGACACACTTTTAATGCTAAACAAAAATGTCTTCTCGATCTTGGTTGAAGGCCAACTTGAGCCACTACTGTTTAAATTAAACTATTCAGCCATTTCTCCCATCATTAACCAACAGGAGTCTACACGAATAATTTTAAATATTTCAGTACCAGAAATGAAAAGGAAACTCAATTTAAATGCAAGATCTAAAGGCGAAGCATTAATTTTTGTTCAATGCTTCAAAGCATTTATGGAATCTAAAATTGAACAAAGCTTAGGATCTCAAAATTATCAATCACAACAAAAAAGCTTTTATAAATTGTCTCATATTTTAACCATCCAAAAAATGACATGTTCCTTATTTACATTTCCGAAAGTAAATGACGGATATAATTTCCAGTCTTCAATTACAATACAGCGTGAAGTACTGACAAGTTATCAAAATGAAACAAAAAATAGAAAAAATTTTTTAATTGCAAATTTTAATTATTTAGGGAAGCCATTTTTAATTAATAGGCAATATCCTCAAATTTATTATTCAAATTTATTAATTGATCAAAGGATTAGAAAAGAAAAAGAAAGACTTTACAATAAGATCCAAAATATTTTTAATAATCAAAAAGCTATTTTTGAT
This sequence comes from Anaeramoeba flamelloides, assembly GCA_027625915.1. Classification (NCBI taxonomy): domain Eukaryota; family Anaeramoebidae; genus Anaeramoeba; species Anaeramoeba flamelloides. Next base: position 2,428,422 of record JANTQA010000026.1, read on the forward strand.
CTTTTAATAGTTTCTACAAATGTTTGGAATAATAATAAAAAGAATAATAATCATAATGATAATAATAATATCAATGATAATGATAATGTCATTAATAATAATTCAGATGATTCCGAAAATGACAAAGTAGAAACTGAAGACAAAAATCAATTAAAAATTTTTCCTGATCATTATGAAATAATTTCAAAAGATCAAAATTATCAAGATAAATATTCAAAAAAATTATTATTAATTCTTCATCCATTATTACAAACAGTATTTATGTTAAAAATTGAAAATACAGACAAATATTTTATTTTTGCAACAAAAAATAACAAAGAAAGAGATCTAATCTGCAATAGTTTTATTATTTTTAAAATACTATTTTTTTTCAAAAAAAATAAAAAAAAAAATAGAGACAAAAAATTTAATATAAAATCCTATATAGAAATAAATTCCAATTTAAGAAAAGTTAAAAAAAAATCTCTCATTAAACAAAAGATCAGTTCTAGTAAAAAAAAATCCAAAAATTCTAAAGGGAAAAAAAAAGAAGATAAATCTAAAAAGAAAAAACGAAACTTAAATGAGGATGACGATCAAGATGAAGAAATTGATGAATTAGACATTAATAACAAAGATACCGAAAATGATGATGATGATGATGATGATCTTGGGAATACAAAGACGAAAAAAATTCAACATAAAGAAACTTTTGAAAAAGATTATGATCAAAATTATTTTGATTTATTGTATTATAACTCAAAATTTGTTGATAATTCACAATTTTCGATTGATCCTAACGAAGAAAAATTCGATTTAAAATCCGATTTTGATGAAAATGAAAGGTTAAACAAATTAGATAATGTCGAAACTTTTAGAGATTTGTCGCTTTATTCACCAAAAAAATCAACCTATGTCTTAACACTTTATAATTCTTTTGGTTTTCCAGAAAAATTGATTCAAATTAATTTATTTGAAAATTATTTTTCTTTAAATTTTAATAATATTAAAATATACAGAAAATATAGTATTTATTCAAGATCATTTTTTATGGATTCTACTTCTTTAATTGCAAGATTTAATATAGATGAATATAATATGATTTTTATTGGATTTAAAAGTTTTGAACAACGAGTTGGGTTTATTTTGGATTTTGAATTAAAAAAATCATTAATTCTAAAAAATGAAAATGAAAAAGACAATGAAAATGAGAATGAGAATGATGAGGATGATGAGGATGATGAGAATGAGAATCTTAATATTTCAAATCTTAGAAATAGTAAAGAATTATTGTATGAGTGCAAAGTTTGTTTAAAGGGCAGTGGTAATAGAATATCCGCAAGAGCAATTATTGAAAATGATTTTTTTAATATTCAAACAAAATATCACCTTTATACTTCAGAATATCACGAATGGACAAAATGTATTAAATTGAAAAGATTGAAACATGTTGCTTCAATTGAAATAGGTAATCAATATAGTATTTATCTAGCATTTAAAACCTTTAATTTGAGGAATAAATTTGTTGAATTTTTTTTCAAGCAAAGAAAACAATTTTTAGACAAAATGAAGAAAAAAAAGATATTTCAAGATCGATTTAATTTTAAATGTATTTCATATTTGAATCTAACAAATGAATTTATTAAGAAATCAAAAAACCTTAATAAAAAGGAGAAGAAGAAAAAAAAAAAGAAAAAGAAAAGGAAGGAGAAGGAGAAGGAGAATAACGGTGGAAATAATATTAATAGATGGGGAAACTGTTTAATTTGTTTTAAAAATAATAAAATAATAATAATTGATGATAAAAAAGCATTGAATACTTTCCATTTAAAAAGATCAAAATTAATAAAAATTGGTAAAAAGAAAAGAAGGGAAAGGGAAAATGTTGATAAACATTTAGAAGAATTAAAGGAAAAAGAAAAATTTTATTATTTGTTTAGATTACAATTCTTGAATGGTGAATATTTAATCATAAAAGTCCCTACATTGGATTCATTAAAGGCTTTTAATGATTCTTTCTTGTATTACCAAAAAGAAAGTTTAAATTTAACTCAAGAAGTTGATTTCTACAATTCCTTTCAAATCGAATTAAATTCAAATAATTATATACTCCATTTGAATTTCTATGAAATTAAAATACAAAGTATTACTCAAGATAATAATATACTTTTTAGAGATTTCATTAATAAAATTGAACTATTAAAATCTAATAAAGCCCCAACAAAAATCAAAATCATTTATAATTCGAAAAAACATTATTTAATAACTTTTGAAAATGAATCTCTAAGAAATGAATTTGTCTTGATTTTTGATAATTTATTAACATATAATAAAATAGAAAATAAAATTACTCCTAGAAAGCAATATTTAATTACACGGTTCCAATTTCAAAATGAAAAAGAAGTAAATAATGATAATGGTAATTTAATAATAATCGATAAAAAAATAATTATTCAAATTTTTGAAAAGAATCAAATAATAGAAAATAATTTTAAAATTAATTCAATAAAAATTGAGAGTAAAGATGATGATGAGAATAATAAAAATATGATAACAATTGATATTGAAAATGATTTTACAACTTGCATTAAATTCAAAAATTCCAAAAATAAAGAAAATTTCCTTTCAATGATTGAAAAAAATCAATCAAAAAAAAGAAGAAATAAAAATAATGATGAAGAGCCGATCACAATAAATAAACGGAATAAGAATAAAAAGAACACGAAAAAACTAAAAAATGTGAAAAACGACAAGGTTAAGGTTAAGGGAAAGGGGAAGAGAAAGGGGAATGACAAGAAGAAAAAGAAACAAAAAAAGAAAGATCAAAAAAAAGACCTTGAAGCTAAGAAAAAAGAAAACAAAAATTTAAAAAATAAAAAAATGTTGCCCTTTATGAGAAGAGAAAGTATGATGCCCGATGAAAATCAGGATTTTTCAGCAACTCAATTAAATTCTTCATTAAAATCAATTAATACAATAATTGGGAAAATTGAAAAAGATACTTTACATTTATCAACCCCAGACAACCAAATTTATAAATTAAAATTAAACGAAATCACTATTAAAAAAAACAAAAATTCAGATACCATAATCATGATATCAACTATTTCAAATAGTGATCAAGAAATAAATCTTGAATTTGATAATATGAATGATATAAATAATTTAATTAATTCAGTCCAAGACTATAAATTGAATTCTACTTCCCTCGAAAAATCATCTAAACCAAATAAGAAATCAAATGAAAAGAAAAAAGATAAAAAGGGCAAAGATAATAATTTAAATAAATCTAAATTTAAATTCACAACAGTCACAAATTTATCAAAGGGTAGTGAAAAAGAAAAGGAAAAGGAAAATGGTTCCATTGAGATCTCAAAATCTGATCAAATTATCATTTTGATTAATGACAAAGAATATAATTTTAAGCCACATCAAAGAATAAATTTCGCAAAAAGTACCGAAGATCCAAAATGTGCAAGAATTACAATCGACAATAACAATTTTACCATTCGGTTGAAAACTAAAAAAGATCGTTTCATTTTAGAATCACAAATTAGAAAGCTTATTCTCAAATATACAAAGCTTAAATCTGATGATAGCTATTCAAGTTCTGATTCTGGTTCTGGTTCTGGTTCTGGTTCTGGTTCATCCCCTTATTCAGATACTGATCAAAATTCAAATTCTGGTTCTGAAGATGATTCTAATGAAGAATCCGATGAACCAAAGAAAAATTCAGATCAATCTGAAAAGTCAAAGTCTGAGAAATCTAGTGAATCTGAAAAAGAAAAATTTGAAAACGAACAATCTGAACAGGACAAAAAAAAAGAAAAAGACAAAAATGGCAAAAAGTCAAAGTCTGAGAATTCTGGTGAATCTGATAAAGAAAAATCTGAAAACAAACAATCTGAGAAAGATGAAAAATCAGAAAAATCTGATCAAGATGAAAAGTCAAAGTCTGAGAAATCTAGTGAATCTGAAAAAGAAAAATTTGAAAACGAACAATCTGAAAAAGACAAAAAAAAAGAAAAAGTCCAAAATACCAAAAAGTCAAAGTCTGATAATTCTGGTGAATCTGATAAAGAAAAATCTGAAAACGAACAAACTGAACAGGACAAACTTGAAGAAAATATTGAGTATCAAATATCGAAGGAAACAAATATTAAGGCAAAATTATTAATAAATATAAATAAAAGCCAAATAAAAATAAAAACAGATAAAAAAACTTTATTAAATAGCCCAATTGATTTAAATTTCAGAGTTCTTTCACATCCAAAAAAAGAAACCTTATATCGAATTGAAATTCAAAAAGATATTATCAAAAATAAAAAAACTAAAAAAAAGAAAATTAATCATGATGTCTATTTTTCATCAATTGAAAAAGGTAAAAAATTCCAACAAACTATTAAAGATATTAAAAAAAATAATTATCCTTCATTCCAAATTAAAATTATATCATCTAAAAAAAAAACTATACGTGGGTTAATTATTGTTGAAACTAAAGGCTTTCAAATTATCAAAAAAAATAGTAATAATAATGATGATGATGATGAGAAAAAATTCTATAAAATACAAAACTTAAGAATGCTAAGGCACAACCTGAAAAAAAAAAGAATCCAATTAATTGAAAATGAAGAAAAAATGATGATACAGTGTGCTAATGAAGAAGATGCCGATTTTATTATACAATATTATAATAAACAACATAAAAATATTCAAAAAAAAATTAAGAGATTGTCTTCCTTTGATAATCCAAATAAAATAAAAAAACATATTCAAAAAATTGAAAAAAAAAAATAAAGTGGAAAAATAACAAGATTCGATTGGAATGGATCATTTCTTTATTTATTCTTTTTTATTAAAAAATATATTTATTTTTATTTTTATTTTGAAGGGAGAAAACTAGTTTCCTCTTACAGCCGTTAGGTTTTCCAGAATTCAAAAGAATGGAGAAAAATCATAGATTTTGCTCAAGTCTTTTGAATTCTGGAAAACTTAGGCACTTTTCATTAGGTTTTTTTTAATTTTTGTAATAAACAGAAAATTTAAGAAATTTTCGGTATATTTCAAAAAGAAAAAAAAACTGCCGTTAGCTTTTCAGAATTAAAAAGAATTGAGTAAAATCTTTGATTTTTCTCCATTCTTTTAAATTTTGGAAAATATGGGCACTCTACAGCACTTTTCGTTAGGCTTTTTTTACTTTTGTTTAGAAATAAAAATTATATTTTTATTATTATTATTATTGAATAAGTGTAAATTACACTCTAGTTTCCCTTAGACTTAAATTTCCTTTCAGAAATTTAAGCACAAAATCATAGATTTCACAATTATTAATTAATGAAAATAATTTCAAACTATCACAGTTTAAAATTATTTCATTAAGATTTATTTGTTTCAATTTATTGTGAAAAATTAATCTATCTTTTTCAGAGAAAGTACATATCCATAAAAAATGATCAATATTTTCTATAATTTCCTTCTGTTTATACTTTAAGCATAAAGTACAAAATTGATTTGAATTTTTATTGATTACATAGTAATTTCTATTTAAAAAGTTAGTGAATGTTCTGAATTTTAGAATTGTTGAGCTTGAGGGATAACTTAAAGATTTTTGAGTTTTAAATAAATAATTTTGATTTTTTATTATTGTGAAATATTTTTGGGGAGTGTCGTCAAGTGCCGCCGAGTACCGTAGAGTGCCTAGGTTTTTTTTAATTTTTGAAATGAAAAGAAAATTAAATAAATTTTCTTTACATTTCAAAAAGTAAAAAAAACCTAACGGCGGTTTTCTTGAGGTTTTCTGTTTTATTCTATGAAGTGTTCTAGGTTTTTTTGAGGTTTTCTATTTTATTTGGAAAATCTATTGATTTTCGTTAGGTTTTTTTGAGTTTTTTATTTAACCCGAAAATCTATTGATTCTTCCAATGAACAGAAAACTCACGAAAACCTAACAGTGGTTTTTTTAAATTTGAGAAATAAAAAGAAAATTAAAGAAATTTTCTTTATATTTCTAAAATTAAAAAAAACATAACGATGGTTTTCCTAAATTCAAAAGATTTTACTCTATTCCTTTAAATTTTGGAAAACCTAACGACATTTACAACTTGTAGAATTCAACAACTCATTATATGTGTTTTTGTATATTTTTTTTTTTAGTTCGATAATATCTTTTGAATTCAAATTGATTTTATTATTTATTCTTTGGTTAAATTTAATTAATATTTCTAAATTAAGCAATTGTTAAATTTCCTAATTTAGTTTTGAATTTAAATTTCTTTTTATTGGTAGAAATTATCATATTTTCTATTTTAAATTCTGATTTGTAAATAATCTTTGGTAAAATTCTATTTATTTTACATATTTCAGTAATACATGATTTAACCCAAGAATTTAAATAATCTTGAGTTTTTATTTCATAATTATATATTTCCAACCCATATGTCAATTGACTTATTATAAAAGATTTAAAAAATCTAATTTTTCAACCATTTTTCAGCGAGTTGTTATTAAATAATTGGTTACAGTTTTTATATGTTTCTATCCCCCTTTTTAAATTATAAACTATATGTAAAATTTTATCTTAATAAATACCAAATATTTAATTTTTTTATAAATATTTTGATATAACTATTTTATCTTTATTATTTATTAATCCAAATTGAATAATAATTTAATATATTGAATTTAATTTCTGATTTAATTGATTCTTATTTCATTTATAATTAAAATTAAATCATCTGTAAAAAATTTACAATGATTCGTTAATAGAATGATTTTTAAAAAGAGAAATTGTGAAATTTGAGCAAATAAAATTGGTGATAATGAGTTTCCCTGGAATATACCAAGACCTTCTCTGTGATAATATTTTGATAAAAAAAGTTGATAAATTGTATTTAAAATAAATTTTTTTTTATTGTTTTTCTAATTATTTTAAAATTAATTGAATCAAAAAAATTTACTATATCAATCATTTATATATAATTTTCATTATTTTCATTTTCATTTTTTGATTTTATCATATTAAAAATATTTAAGTTGTTTAATACTACAATATTAGTATCATATTTTTTTCTAAAACTAAATTTAGATTTATTAATAAATTCCCATTGGGGTTTGATTAGTTGATATAAAATTTTTAGAAATAATCTTGGTATACTTTGGTTAATAGAAATTTGTCTATAATTTAAAGTTACTCCTTTGTTTCCTTTTTTATCGATAAATAAAATTGATCTTTTTTTAATATATTCAATATTATTCTGATCTTAAAAATTATATTTATTCTATTTGATTTGTTTTATTTTACTGTTTTAAGCTCTGAGATCAATTATTATTTTATGTTATGTTACGTTATTTCAAAAATTCTCTAGTTTTAAAACTCTTTTATTTGTTTTTTTTTGTGAAATGTTTCAATAATTATTTCATTTTCTAAACTTTTATAAACTTTTCTTAAAATATTATAAATATTTTGAAAAGCTTTTCTGATTAATTAATAATTTCTAAAAATTTTTTTTTTCCTTTGGGATATTTAAGATTTAACCTAAACTCCAATTCAAATTTTTAACAAACCAAAATTCAATCTGTTAAAAAAAAATCCTATTTAATCAATTCTCAAAGAAATTCCAAATTAGAACCATTCACTAATTGAAATGTTAACCATTGTTTATAAATTAAAATACTCACTAAACAAAAAATAAATAATTTTCAATACTAATAAATCCTATGATGTGTTAAAAAATTTTGGACAGAGCAAAAGAAAAAAATTTATAGCAAAATTTTTAACATTCACAAACAATTAAAAAATGATCAAATGATCAGATATAATCAAAGTAATTTTAATCAAGTTCTTCTATTTGGAACAACCCAACTTTAACATAATACTGATTGTTGAAAAAAAAAAATTATCAAAAGAAACAAGGTTACGTAATTCAAACAATGAAATGAAAACAAAAACTTAAAGATGAAAAAATGAATTTCCGATTTTTCAAAATATCAAAATTATTTCCATTTTGAATGAAATTGTATGATTGTATTGTTTGAATGATTTTAGCTGTATAAAAAATTTTGAAAATTATTTTTTATACAATTAAATAAGAGGATCTTTTCAATTGAACTTTTTAGATATTCTTTTTTAATAAAAAAAAAATAATAAATATTACAATACCATCAAAAAAAAATAAAAAAAATAAAAAGATTATTGAGAAAATATGGTTATTATTGTTGATAGATTGAAGAGATATAACATCAAAAGATATATTATATTAGTTTATCAGTAAATTAAACCTTATTTCATGATTTTTGCCTCATTATCAACTTTGACAGTATTATCTATCAACGGGTAACTTTCTTTAAATAATTGAGAAAAAAAAAATTGAGAAGACTAAAAAAAAAGCAAGAAATTATTTAGAAAAAAAAATTGAAGAAAAAAAGAAGAATAAAAAATTTAGGTTTTGAGGAATTTCTCTAAGAATAAATTGGTAAAAAATCAAAAAAAAAAAAAAAAAAATTCTATCTTTGATTAAGAACACTCAAAATCACAGAGAGGATATTTTTGGTTAATTTATTTGTATTTTATAGTTGATTTTTGTGCGTTAATCTTAATTAAGAGTTAATTTTTTAATTCGCTCTAATTTCTATTTTTTCTTTCTGTTCTGATTTGACTTAAATCAGATATTTTTTGAATTTTTGTGTTTTCTTTTTTTTTTAATTACAAGTAAAAGTATACTTCTATGTTTTTGTATATATGTATAAGTAGGTAATCACTTGATCTTTTTCCTTTGTAAAACTTCTTCCTAATATTTAGAAATTCAAATCATGAGAAAATGGAAAAATATTTTATTTCATTTCAAAATATTTGATAAATTTATACTAAATTAAAAAAAATGAAAACCTACTAGTAATACTCAAAAGATAACCATTAAAAATCTTTCTCGTAATAATTTAATTTATTTTTGAAATTAATAACAACATTGGAGGTCTAAAATAAATTTTATTCATTTTAATTATTTTTTTTTTATTGGTAGTATAATACTTATCCAGTATATACACTAGTATGGGTTTTTTTTTAGCAATATATTCAATTTTTTAATTGAAAATAAATTCCATTTACAGTAAGTTTCACTTTTTTGGCACAAACTTTCAACGAAATTTAATGCACAAAAAAAATCTCAAATTAAAGTACAAAATTCTATTCTAGTAAAAATAATTTGTAAAAAAAAAAATTCCAAATTTTGTACCTTCATTTGAGATTATGTTGTTCCTTAAATTTCGTTGAAAGTTTGTACCTTAAAAGTGAAACTGGCTGTCTTAAAAAATTGCTATAATCCTGCTTTATTACGAAAAATCATAAAATCACGATTTTTCACATTATTACGATAATCCACAAAACCATGAAAAAATGAAAAATTATTTTTTTGAAATCAAATTATATAAAAAATCCCAAGAGTTTTACAAAGCTTTATAATTTTTACAATGCTTTCCCTCTTTAAAAATATTTGAAAGTGTTTGTAAGGGTTACTGAGTGTCTTCAAGTGTTTGAAAATTTTGAAAGACAGAAAACTTTTATAAACGGAATGAGATTGTTTGAAGTAGAAAAAAAAAATTTCTTATTTTTCATTTGGTTTTTTTCAAAATATTAAATCTCAAATGATTTTTCTGATCAAACTAATAATAACCCATTTCAACAATATACTTGAATATAAAATAGATGTGTTTTTTTAAAATAGTATTATTACTTTCACAGGTTATATAACCAAAAAGAATAAAATGTGATTTTCCTACTTATTGGGGATCAATTAAAAAAGCCCTTAGCTCTCGTTCTGTTTTTATTTAATATAATAGATAGGAAAAAGAAGAAAAAGAAGAAAGCAATTTTACAAAAAACCTTAATAATTGGTGATCATCTGGCTTGGTTGTGAAAGATTTTGTAATGTTCTCCAACCATTTTCTGTTTTCATAGAATATTGAAAATGTTTTAACCCAAGAACACATTCTTTAAAGAACAGACAAAGGTTTTTTTGTTTTAGAAGATCTTTTATTCAACACAATGTATAACACCACATTTGAAAAAGTAAAAATTTATTTATCTTTAGTTCTTATTGTGTAGATCAAAAAGAATCGATAGGTTTGACAACACATCCAAATCAAAAGAAAATACAATAAAATTCTTTGATCTGATCCGTTATGAAATCAAGTATCTTTTTTGTTGTTCTTTAAGAGAATAACTTTAATTCACCTATTCTATTTTTTAATCAAAAAAAATTTCTTTGTAAAAATATTACTGAATTAGCCCAAAAACTCATCAACTATTATATCGCAATTACTTTTTTGTCCCGATATTTTGACATTTATCACGATTTTAAGAAAATTATCACGATTTTATAGAATATCATGATTTGATATATTATCACGATAATATTGAATATCGCACTTTTTTCTAAAATATCATGATTTTTAAAAGATATTATCACCTGTTTTTGTAGCTTTGTTGTGACTTAGGAATTGAAGTCATCAAAAACCTCTTTTATCTTTTTTTAAAAAAAAAAAAAAGAGTTACGAATGCCTTAAAAAAAAAAAAAACAGGGTAATTTGAAATATTTTGGTTATTCTTTAATTTGTCATTCATTGAATTGGTTTGTATTCCAAGCTAAGAAATCAGACAATTAAGAGAGTTCTTCATATTTTTTGAGATAAAACTAAAATTGAGGGTGTTATCTCACTAAATTATCGAAAGTTTACTTGAAAATTATATTCTCATTATTAATTCGTTCTTATTCTATTAAAAGAATAAGGTAATACAATACTTATTTATTCTTGATCAATTTCCTTCCTTAAAAAGAACTATAATTATTCAAAAAACTAATTAGAAGAAATATTTTTGCCAATAAGGTGGAGTTATAGCATTAATTTACATTTGAAAAGTATCCGTTGCAAAAACCACTTATTTTTTCTTGAATAAGAAGGGAATAAAGCAATTAGCCAAACAATAACAAGATTACAAAATATTAATTTAAATTATGATTCTTAGAAAAGAACAAATAATTTTTTCATTTATTTTTTCAAAAAAAATCTTTTTGTGGAAACATTTTTGGTCAATTTGAATTTGATCAATTTAAATAAAGAAGAAATATGGCTAATAGTTTCACAGGGAAGGTATTTTATTTGGACATTTCTCATCCAGGCGTCCAACAAAAAATTAAAAAGCAATTGAAATTAATGGATGTACAGATAAATACGATCCTCAATCGTTCAGTAAATTATTTAATAACTGATCAACCACAAAGCATTATTTCTTCAACTCACCAAACAAATTCCCAAAGTGCTCAAAAACAATTAAGCAAATCTCCTTTTTCCTTGCCAGTTTTATTTTGTAAGAACCTTTTTCTCGGTTAAAAAAAATCAAAAGCCTTTTTTTTTTTTATTTCCAATCTAAATTTTCAAAACAATTCCCTTATTCTGATACCAAACCACAAACAAAAAAGCACAAAAGAAATTTAACATTAACAAAGCCCGTAAATTTGGATCACGTATTGTGAGTGTTCGTTGTATTCAAAAATGGCTGAATTACCATAAATCACAAAGGAATAAAAATTACAAAAACAACAAACTAGTGAGAGAAAAAGAAAGGACAGCTAACCAAACAAGAAGAAATGCGTTTAACTCTCTTGCAAACAAACCAACTCCACTTTTATCAAAAACAAAATTATTAAATGGTAAACGAAGCACAAATACAAAAACCCAAAAAAAAACAAATATTCTTCAAAACGCTAATAACATAAGCGTCCTCCGAAAAATCAAAATGAACACAACTAACGTAAACAACAATCAAAATAATCTGAATACCCAAAAAAAAAAGCTTTCAATAATTAACAAAAACTATAATTATCTTCAGATTGAAGACAAGCAATCAGACTACCGACCAACCAAAAAAAGGTTCCCACAAAATAAAATGAGAACAACCTCTTTTTTTCTTCAACAACGCTCTTCTCGAAGATTGTATAACCTGAGCCAAGTGACAGGAGAACGTGGGCAGGAATGGAAATCAAGACAAAAAAGAAGACTAAAACACAAAAAAAGAAGAAGGAAGATCAAAGGGAGCGGTTATTGTGAGAATTGTAAAGTTAAATATTCAAATTTTGAAAATCATTGCCAAAGCAAAGAACACCAAAGATTTTGTAAAAATTCAAAATACTTTGAGAAGGTTGATAGTTTTATTGAGAAAATTGAAAACATGTTTCAGCAAGAAAAGAATGAAAAAAATTTAATAATTGAAAATTTACAGAAAACGGACAGGGAAAAGAAGAAAGAAAAAGATAACAATAAAGATTTTATGTCTTCTTCTTTATCCTTGGAATGCGAAGAAATCCCGCATTCTAAGGATATGAATTTTGATTTTAATCACCCAACAACAATGATAAATAATGATTTGAATATTAATATAAACAATAACACCAATACCAATTCTATTATTAATATTAACTGTAAGAATTTTAATACAACAACAACAGCAGCAGCAACAGCAACAACAACAACATTTTTAACTTTAACTGATCGGGTTGATGAATGGTATTCGCCGAATTATCAAAATCATATCGATCCTCTTGTAAATGAAATTGAAATTACTAAAAAAAAAATCGAGCCCATAATACTTTTTGATGATTCTCTTAATTGGAATGATCAAGGTATGTTAGAAAATTCGGATGACGATTTTGCCACTGGCTTTCAGCCAAAAAATAACCGAAAAAGAAAAAAACAAAAATAAAAATTAATTTGAATACTAAGAGTTATTGATATTTTCTTAATTTTTTGTCTATTAACAAATAATATCAATCTTGAACATTAGTTGTTTTTTTTTATTATAATTTATTTGTTATTTTAAGAAATTGGTACAGTAATTTCAATCTTACCTCGAAGAGTTATCAGATATACATGTTCATTTTCTATTTTAAAATTCTCTTTTATTAAAGAAAAATTCAAATTTTATCATCTCAGACGATAAAAATTTAATTTCCTTTAACACCAAGACAAGGAAAATTTTTTCAAAAAAAATCTCTAAATTTTGTATTTTTGAAATACATTCAAATAATAAACATTATTAAACAAAACAATTTTCAAAAAGGTTTACAACTTTAATAGATATTAATAGTAATTGAAAAAAAAAATGAAATTTTTCAGTAATATTTTTTTCATTTTTAATTGTAAAATTTTTGAATTTTTTAATTGAATTAGTATAGGTATAATTTTCAAGTATTTTTTTAATAGTCTAAAAAGAAACATATTTTTTTTAATTTAAAAATAGCAAAAAATATTTCAATCAAAAGATATTGCTAAATTAAATTGAAAATCTGTTTTTGGATCTTTTTTATCATTTTATTTTTTTCCAAGTTTGAGTTTTTATATACATTCCCGATTGTTTTCTGCAAATTGTTTTAACATTTATTCTTTTTTCAATCTTAATGTTCAATCAAAAATTAATTCATTTCAATTTTTTTCATTAAAAAAATACCTGAAAAATAGGTCTTTTTTTCAAAAGTCGGTATTTTTGAAAAAGGGGGTATTCGGATTTTCATGAGTTTAATTGCTATCCTTTTTTTATTACATAAAATAATGATAACTTTGAAAAAATAATTTATAAAAGAAGTATAACTGAAATCCAATGTATAGTTTTGGTTAACTTTAATTTTCGGTGTTTAAATTTTCCTTGCAGTGATTATCACAATACAAATTATTTTTTTGAAAGAAACAAAATAAAAAAATTAAATTTTCCGGGTAAAAAACTCACAGAAATTACCCAAACTTAAAAGTTTTTATCAAAAATTGTTTTTAAATTGTTTACACCTGAGATTTTTGAAATTTTGGAAATGTACGATCTTCATTACTCTATTTTTTTTTTTAATAAATTTGTTGTTTCAATTCAAAAACAATAATTTACAAACACTAGGTTTTTTTGCTTCTTTCCAAACCCAGTCTATCAAATATTCCCAAAAATACTTGAAAATGTTCTAATTTTTTTGAAAAAATTAATAAAAATTATGAAAAAACTTCGACTAGATCTGAGTTTAATCTTTTTTTGAAATTTTAAAAAAGAACCTTTTTTTTTCACTGATAGTAAAAAGTGCAAAATTTGAAATTATTTATGAATAGTATTATACTATTGTTAATGAAAAGAATTGATATTTAATATATTCGTATCTTTTCTTATAATTTCTTTATAATAAACTTTTTTTCTTCTTCAAAGTGACCCAATATTTTTTTCAAATATCAAATATTTTTTATAATAGAACTTTGAAGAACAAAAAAGAAATAAGTAAAATTATAAAAATCAATGCAAAGTTAATATTCGTTAGAAATAAAACTAATAACTCAATATATTTTCTTAAAAATAAAAATACTCAAATTCTGTGATTAAAATTAAAAAAACAATTTTTATTTTGATCTCTAATTGAAGATCAAAGATAAATTCAATTGAAATAAGAAGTTGATTTTTCTAAAATTGTTTTCATTTTATCAATAACATTAGAATATCACATTTTTAAAAAGTGACGAGAGATATTGCTTTTAAAAACAAATTTTTCTAAATGAAATACGTATCAATAATCTAAAAAAAAAATACAAAATAATAGAAAAATTGGAAAAAAAAAAAAAGTAAAGAAATATTTCAATTTTAAAATTACAAAATAGAATTTTTGTTCTAATATCTATACAAACCCTTTAAACCAATGTAATTCACCCATTCCAAACCCCACTTTGACTCGAAAATAGTTTATTAGATGTGATACTTACTCCTTACTACAGTAATAAATTTTAATTATGAAATTCACATCATAAATCTTACTTTATACCCAGACCTACTTTAATAACCGCATGCCTGGAGCTAATATAAAATAATCAAATGTGTTTGAGTTGACAATTATTTATTATCAAAAATTTTAATACTGTTTCGCTATTCTAAATTGTTTTTGCAATGATATTTTCTCGAATTTTTTTGTATAATTCATCAATGGTCATCAAATACTACCAACATCGATAATGCCAATTCTTTTTACACAAAACTTGTTAATTAATATTTTTAAAAAATTAAAGTTTTTTCACATTTTATACCAACCCCATATTAAAAAGTTTGTATTTGTAAAAAAAAAAAATTAATTGTTTTTTGATCCTTTATTTCCAAATAGTTTAATTAAATAGTAAGATTTGTTTCCTGTGAATTATTATTATCAAAATATAATAATGAAAATAAAAATAAAAAGACTACAATATATTTCAGAGAACACATTTTGTGAAAATCACAGAAAATTAACAATTGAAAAGAAAAAAATCAAATTAATAAGTATATAAAAAAAATAAATAATATTATAATTAATAAGAATAAATAATAAAAAAAAAAAAATTATAAAATAATTACGAAATAATAATAATAATAATAATAATAGTAATGGGAAAATAAATAGATGAATAAAAAAAGCACACAATTCATTAAAAGTCTTTTTTCATTATCCAGCCAATATTTAGCATATCATTATTAATATTTTCATTTTTAGTAATTACCCTCTTTTTTGGCACTACCTTTTCTTGAGTATTCCCACCACATAATTCTAAAAGTAATGGATTGGAGATAATTTGCTTAAAAGGTGAGAATTGAAATAAATCCAAATGGTTGTAATCCAATTCGGATAAATATTCTTTTGAAAGTATTTGCCAATAGTGTCCACTGTTTAATTGGTATTTAACAATAAGTTCTTTAATTAGCCCCTGCTTTTTGCCTCTGTTATTTGAATACAAATTTAAGGAATCATAATTATATTCAAGATCGATCAATTCCGCATAATCTTTCGTTACTCCCTCTTGATTGATCAGTTCATTGGCTAGGATTATACTTGACAGCATAAACTTGGATTTACCAAAGTAAAACAAATGCTGTGAATAAAACTCATCAGAAATCTCTTTTCCAAAAAATACTTCTAATCGGTCGATAAACCTTTTACTAAACCAGAACATGAGTATATGTTTCGTGAAAAGCTGTTGGTAAATGTCTTCAAGATCATGATAACATTTTTTTTTTTTTTGTAAATAATCTTTTAATTTATCTGTTTGTTCTTCATTATTATTATATTCTTTATTTATTTCTTTTTCTTGCCCTTGCCCTTGGTCTTGTCCTTGTCCTTGTCCTTGTCCTTGTCCTTGTCCTTGTCCTTGTCCTTGTTCATTCTGCTTTTTTTTTTTTTCTTTATTGTAATGATAATTAAATTGTTGAGGCTGGATTTGGGAATTAAATAATACGGTTGATTGAAGTTCAACTATTTCTGAAAGTGTATCCCAAAATTTAATGGACAATTCTTCTTCTTCCTCGTCTTGTAAAAATCTTAAAGAAAGGATACCAATTAAAATTTCTAAAATAAATTCAGTAAATGTTCTTCTCGAATTTGTTAGCAAATATTTTAATTGGTTTTTGAAACTTTTTTCTTCGTTCTTGGACGCATTTAGAACTTTCCCAATTTTTTTTGAAATTGTTTCAGAAAAAGGTGTCAATAATTTTATGGATGCGCCTCCGGTCGTTACCCATAAAACCCCAGTTAACAATTTGAAAATATCCTTACCAGATTCGACAATAGTTGAATCGTTTCTCAGTTTTTGAATTTTTTCCCTTTCTTGTTCGAGCCCATTTTGGATTTTCTTGGTAAAAATTGAATTTCTGATCGTCGTTTGGTTCAAATTTTCGATTTGGTTTTGTTGCCTATTTCTTTCTTTGTGGCTCGTAGATTGTCTTGTATTATTGTTAAGATTGTTTTGGTTATTGTTATTTTGGTAGCTCCTTAAATCTCTTCTTCGAACTATTTGAACAGGCTTTTTTAAATTTCTTTTCCGATATTTTGAAGAAATCCCCAAGCCATATTTATTTGCAACTTTCTTTTTTTGGATCTCCTCTTGGCTTTCTTTTTTTTTGATATTATTATGGGATCTTGTCATTGGTCTTCGATAAGGAAAGTCTTTTTCATACATATTTTGTTTTTGTTGTTTTTCAGATTGGTCTTTTTCATACGTATTTTGTTTTTCTCTTTCTTCTTTTATTGGTTCTTGGGTTTGTTTTTGTTCTTGTCCTTGTTCTTGTTCTTGTTCTTGTTCAATTTTTTCGATTTGTTTGAAACTTTCTTTTAGTCTTTGGTTTTCAAAAGATTTGAACTGTTCGTTTAAGTCTCGGTTTAAATACAACTCCAATTTAATTGTTTGGTTTGTGTTATTTTCGGTTTTTTTTTTTTTTAAATTTGTTTTTTTTTCTTTTTCATTTTCATTTTCATTTTCTTTTTCATTTTTGTTGGTTTTTTGTAAGAGATCTTGATTATTAAAGGTGATGTTTGAGTCAAGATTTAAATTTAAATACAATTGTGTTTGATCAGAACCAGTGTCTAGTGAGGATGGTGTAAAATTTGTTGTTAATTCACCCAATTCATTCGAATCAAAATTCAGGAACATCCCTTCCAAAATGTCTTCTGCATTGAAATTAAAAGTCATGTGAGGATCTTTATTTTTGTTTGCTATTCGAGAAATTTATGAAATGGATCAGTGATAACAATGATTGCTTCTTGAGTGTTCTTGTCCGTTTGTTAAAGACACAAGCAAGATCTGCAAAATTTAATTTTTAAAAAAACAAGTAAAAGTTTGTTTTCAAATAATTGATTTCTAGAAAAAATGAATATGGTAGAATTCAATTGACTCAGTGTCTTTGAAAATTACTCCTTTTCCTCTGAAAATTTTCAATTGATTGGTTTTTTTTTGTTAAATTCCTTTGGTTGGATTGTTCCGAAGAAAAAGAATAATTCTTAAAAATTTGTTTTTGTGTGAATCATAAACTTTCTCGGTTTTGAATGACTCAGTCTCTTTGAGTAAGAATAATTTAAAAGGAATTCTTTAACCGAAAAAAAAATGTTTTAAAGAAAAAGTTTGGTGTAAAAGAATTGTTAGGATACTTAATAACCTATTAAAAAAATCGAATTCAATAGTATGAAAAAATCGATCCAGAAAAAAATAAATCACAATTTATTTCGTGATCTTATCTGTAAGATTTGACACAATTCCTTCTTTATTACTTGATTTTATTTTTAATTCCGTTTGGAAAAACTTTTTATTGAAAAATTTTTGTTAAATACATTTTTTCCCTTTTCCAAAGAATTGTCGAAAAAGAATTTTAAATCAAATTTTCTTTTAATTTTATCTAAATCAGATATGTGTTCAAAAAAATCTTTATATTTTTTAAACTATTATTTCGAAACAAGGATTTGTTGATTATTTTGCTCAATTTTAAAAGAATTTATTTTTGGTTAAATTCGATCTCAAAATAATTCTGTAGATTACTTGTAATTTTTTTCAACATATTTTCTTCGTTCTAAGTAAAAATTTAGGAATTAGGGAAGTGTTGCCAAGTACTGTAGATTATTTAGTATTTCTTAGCATACCATAGAGTGCCATAGAGTGCCTAGGTTTTTTTTAAAATTTGAAAAATAAACTGAAAATTAAATCAATTTTTGTTTTAATTTCTATTTTTTGACGTAAAAAAACCTTATTTCACTTTTACAGAATTCAAAAGAATAGTTAAAAAATTGTGATTTTTACCCAATTCTTATCTCTTCTGGAAATATTAAAGGTGGTTTTCTTGAGGTTTTCTGTTTTAACTTTTAAGTGTTCTAGGTTTTTTTTACTTTTTGAAATAAACCGAAAAATTATTAAAATTTTCTGTTCATTTCAAAAATTAAAAAAAACCTAATGAAAATCTAATTGTTTTATTAATAAACAGAAAACTTGTGTAAACCTAACTTTAACTGCCTAGGTTTTTTTTTAAATAAGTTATAAAAAGAAATTTTTTATTTTACTTAATTCTTTTAAATTCTGGAAAAGCTAATAGCTTTTTTTTTTTAATTTGAAATAAAAAGAAAATATGTTGGTATTTTGTTTGAAGTTCTCAAATTATAAAAACCTAATAGCAAATAAGAGAATTTAAAAAATCCTCTCTTAAGTAATTCTAAAATGGAAATGTACTTTCTTCTTTATTGAGTTGCAAATTTTTTATTTGTCATTTGATTTCAAAAATTCAATATTTTTCCCTTTAATCTTAGAAATAATACTATTTTTTATACTTCATTTGATAAGAATATTTAAAAAAAGAATTTTAAGATAAATTTAAGTGAAAAATGGTTTGTTAAATAATAATAAATAGTAGTGTGGTGAAATAAGCAAGGTATTTTTTTTGTTTTGACTCATCCAAATTAAGAATACAAAGTTGAATTATTTTTTTAAAAATGGACTTTGTTCTATTTTTTTTTTTTTTTTTTTTTGGGTTTCAAGAAATTTATTTTTAAATCGTGATAATTATTGTTTGATCTTCAAACAAAGCTATTTTTTTTAATATTATAGGAAGTTTTTATTGTTTTTTTTCCAATTTTTTATTCTATTTGATCAATTTATAACATCCACAGAAACACAGTTCTTGTTCCAAAAAACAATTTAATAAAAACCAAAAATTTAAATAAAAAAAAATGATACAAAAAATTGAAAATATGAAAAATTCAACTCTGAAATACATTTTCTCTTTTCAGAAATAGAAAACTTAAAGATTTTTTGCTTTCAAAATCTATATATTTTGTTCTGCCCCAATTTTCTTTTTTACTTAAGGTTGTCAAAATTAAGTTCAAATACGGAACAACTGGAAATATACACTCAAAATTTCCTTAAAAGAAATTGGATTAGAATTATTGTTGATTTTAGTGTATCAAAGTCTGTATATAGAAGAAATGTATTAAAACCAAAATGATTTTTATTTCATTATTTGTTTAATGATTTGTATATTTCCCTCGAATATAGTCATCTCAAAGAATCCGAATATTCTAAGGTATGTTATTATAATAATGATTGTTTTTTACACCTTTAAATAGCAAAATTGAGAAATGAAAACATTTTTAACGGAATTATCAAAACATAAATGTCAAATAAATGATATTATCCTTAGATTTTAAAATTATTTTTTTTTTATTGAAGAAAATATTTTTGTTTTTTGATATTTTTAAAAAAAAATTGAATATTTACTTTTTTTAATATGATAAAAAAGGATTAAACCTTTCAAACTAGAATTTATTTCATGAAATAGTGAAAAAAAGCCCATTTTTCATACCCGTATAAATATTTTTACTTAATTTTTCAATAAAAAGATTTTGTAATTGTTTTTTGTAAAATTTACTTTGTAAAATAATAAGTAGTTTTTTGTAGGTTATTATTCCCTTAAATAAGGAGAATTGAAATTACCACTATTAATTCATTAAGAGTTACACAAATTTAATGAAACCACGAATATAACTTTCAGAACTATCTCATCTTTATTTAATTATAAGAATGTTGATTAAAGAGATCTTGTATGTATTTCAAAATGATTATTATTATTTTTTTCTTTGATTTTTCCTAGAATAATATTTCTTTATCTTGGTAAGAAGAGTTCAATTTTTTACACAATGCTTTTGAAATACTGGAAGCTGGAAATACGAATAACTTGTAAATTCAAAAGAAAAAGAAAAATAAAAAAAAATCAAGATTAAAAAAAAAAGGGATCAAAAAGATAAATAAAATATTATCAATTAAAGCAACTACCCCCAAATTAACAATCTATATCTTATAAAAAACTAAAATTAAATTATCTAAAAGTATCATTGTTACATTTTTGATGTTTTTTAATTCACGAAATAGTATTCGCCCTTTTTTTTTTATGATTTTTTGATACAGTCAGTTTCACACTTAAGGCACAAACTTTCAACGAAATTTAAGGCACAAAAAAATCTCAAATTAAAGCACAAAATTTTTAAAATTTTTTTATACATTTATTTTACTGGAATCTGAATTTTGTGCCTTTATTTGAGATTTTTATTGTGCCTTAAATTTTTTTAAAAGTTTATGCCTTAAAAGTGGAACTGACTGTATATAAATCTCACCAACCCTATTTTTTTTATTTTTGTTTTCTAGTCACTTTCTATCATTTATTTTTCATAGTTTGTAGATTTCTAATAAACATATTATTTCCTTTTTCTTTATTTTTTATTTTGATTTGTTCTTTTTTTTAACCTTTTTCTATTTTTGTCTTTATTTATTTATCAATTTTTTTTCTTTTTTTTTCAATTTTTTGTTTTTGCTTTATCAACCTTAAAAATAATTTTTTACTCTCTTTTTGCAGTCTTCTCTATTCATTTTTAATGGTTATCTATGTAAAAAATATCATTTGATTTATAAAAATACTAAGGTAATGATGAGGATAAAAATAACAAAATAAAGCTTAGTTGTTCCAATAAAACATGTAATTCTATCTTTTGATATTACCATTCTTTGACTCAACAAAAAAAAAAAATGTTTTGGTTATCGAGCAGTGAAAAAAATACCAGCATATAATCAAAATCATTGACAAAATTTTTTGTTGTGTATATTAAGAAAATTGTTGTAAAATTTATTTTATTTAAAATCAAATCCTTTTATTTTATAAGAATCAAACTTTGAAAATTATAACTCACTCTCTTATTAGAATAGTGGCTAATGAAATTACACTTGTTCTAAAAATTATTCAATCAATCAAAAAACAAAAAAAATAATCATTTTCCAAATTCATAGTAAACCTCTATAAAACTCGATTTTTTTCAAAAAAAGTTGATCTACATATGGCTATCAAACAATTACTTGAATATTTTATAAACACAAACTTTGATGAACTTTAGGTAGGTATATTACTTGGTTCATAATAAATTTGGTTATTTTCAAAAAGGATTTGATTAAAAAAAAGAAATTACTTTTCAATTTTACTAAATTCATAATTATAAATCCTTTCATGGCGTATTTTTTTTATTTCAGGTATTTTTTTCACTTCTATACTTTACTTTTGAAAAAACAATTTAACTAATACAAGTTCAAAATTTAAATCGAGAACTTTCCAAAATCAAAAACTCTAATTACTCTAACTTTCCACTTCATTTTAAAATATAATTGTGTTGATGAAATAGTCTACATGTACTTGAATATAAAGTGGAAAATAAGAAAAATAAGAGACAAAATAATAGATTTTTATTTTTCTCTTGTATTGTTCAAGAATTTGGAAAAGTTATTGGATCAATTCGGGTTTTTTATAATTTTCAATCAAAATACCAAAAAAAACCACATATTTGTAATATTTTATCAATGGTAATGAATTTGAACTTTAAAACCTTCTTTATCAATTTTTAACATTGCACTACAGTCCTCACAGAGTCTAAAATTCAGATAGTCCTTCAGATAAAAAAACTAAAAAAAAAACATTTTTTCTCAAATTAAGTAAAGAAAAAACAATCTTGTATTGATCCTTTTTTCTTCCTTGTCCAATGAATTACCCCACATCTATTTTATTTAAACCTCGAAAGATTTACCAGTCGCCAATTACTTTATACGGCTTGGAATATTTATTCCAAGTGGAACAAAAAGATGAGCAAACTACCACCATTCAATTAACATCACTTTCAGTGCCAACCAATTACTCTTGTGATCTACCCAACACACTCGGGAAAAATGAAAGTGTGCTAATCAGTGAGAAACCAAATTACTTTTTTTCAAAAGCGAAGAAAAAAGAACTGGAAACATTTGTTTTCAAATTTTTACAACAAAGCAATGTAATGAAAAAAAAAACAGATCTCACGCAAAGCCAATATTTAGAATTACTAATAAAGGGCTTGAAGGGTACCAAAAATGAAAAACCAATAGTGGATCATAATTGTCAAAAAGTAAAAAAAACAAAAGAAGAAAAAACCAATGCGCCAGTAATGACATATGAAAGAATAGAAAAGGAAAATAAGGAACTAACAAAGCAAATCCTCACATTAGAAAAGAAATTAGATTTCCTTCACTCGAACTTTCAACAGAATAAATACAATGACCCACAATATTCGCTTCGTCGATTCAAAAAAATCTATTGGTCGGGTTGTTGGGACGAAGAAAGCCTCAGTGAACACTTTAAATTGACGAAAAAGGGCAAAACAATTCAAAAGAAATCAGCAGAGTCAGTCAAAGAAAAGTGTTCGGCTTATAGCTCCATGGTAGCTAAAGGCGCCTACGTCTATCAAGTATCACTTCAATTAAATAAATTATCAAAAAAGGACGGACCAAATTTTGGTATCGTACCAGTAAACCTTAAAAAGAAAGCGTATCTTTATGCTGGCGGATGGGTTATCGACACTGATGGGAACACTTGTATGCTAAATTCCAAATTTCTTCGGGACGGTTATTGTGAAAAAATAGTTCAAGGTGATGTTTTATCCATTATACTTGATTTGGTTGATGGTAGGATCGGCTTTAAAGTAAATGATAATTTCCTTGGGTGGAGATTTAAAGGTTTGGATACCAACCAAAGTTACCTTTTTGGCGTTGATGTGTGGGATAAAGGTACTACAATAACTATTTTATAAAATAAATAACGAATTAATTTCCCAACATACCAAATTATCATGTGTGTATGTGTGTGCTTATATTTCAAGTGGATTAATTAGAATAATTCTCAAAAATTAGTGGCTCATGAACAAATACACACACCAAAAAATCCCAAAACACATTCATTGTTATATATATATATATATATATATATATATCAAAATATTTTATAAAATTGAATGTTAATAAAGCATTTATAATGATGGACTATCTTGAGTTATTCAATAATTGTGTTTCAAATAATAAAGATAATTTTTTTAAAAAACAATTAACTTTTTGGTCATAAACGGATTTTTGGATTTATTTGTAAAAAGAAATAAAGTGGCAATTGTTCAATAATCGCTTTGATAAACGTTTCAATAAAATAATTTACAGTTTTAATTATGGTTTTTGAATTCTCAAATTATTTTTTTTTATTTCTTTGAAAAATTTTTTATTTTCAATTTTTTATTATTAATTATTATTATTAATCTGAAGTTTTCTAAGCATAAGAACTTTAATGAAAAATCGCAAATAAGAATAATATATTTCATATTTTTGATTTCTAAGATGAATAAATATCGACTATTTTTCTTAATATGAAATTTTCTATTATAATTTTTATAGAAATTGTTTGAGAGAAAAAATAAATATTTAAAAAAAAAAAAAATTGTAAATCATGAGTTTTTTAAATCCAAAAAGAGTTTTGACTTAATATTATGTCAATATTTTTTTAATTATTTAGATAAGGGAGTCATTATTGAAATGTTTATCAAATAAATTAAAAAGAGAAGAAGAAAAATAATTTTAATATCAATAAAAAATAATACTATTATTTGCTTGACCAAATTAAAAACTATACATATCCTGGAAATATTCAGTCAATATTAATCAATAATAAAACTTGGTTGTAATTCTTTGTTTCTTTAAGATTAACTCAAAGAATTTTTGAAAAATTAAATTTTATCAATAAAAAGATATAAAGAAAAAAAAATAAATCATTTTGGGATAGTAAATAAAGTTAATTACAAAATTTTGGATACAGTTTAAACAGTTTAAAGAATATCAATACTCTAATTTTATTCAATTTATAATAATTTTGATTTTACAAACTATTTTCATTTTAAGTCTTTTTTGTTTTGTTTTCATTTCCTTTTTTCGAGTTACTTAATCTTTTTCATTAGATTTGGAATTCTTTTTGAATTATTGATAGAAGATTAGTGTTGGGTTAGTTAAATTGGAAAATCAGATATAATTGGTCGATGTTATCTTATTATATGATCGATCAACAATTGTTGGAGAAATGTAAACAAATTTACCTATACTTTTTTTTTTGTTCAGCTCGTTTCATTATTTTGGACTCTGCCGATTTTGATTTATTTTAACGTTTTATATTTTTTTTCTTTTATTTGTATGAAAATGAGTACATAAAAAAACATTAATAATCTGTAATATAAATGTTGATTTTATATTACTTTTGAAAAAAAAAAACAAATAAAATGTGTTTTATTTTGCCTATTTTGTTTTTGGGCATTTCTAAATATTTGGAATGGGGGTTATATATATAGTATAGTAAATAAATAATAAATAATAAAAAACCAAACATCTTTAAACTGCAAAAGAAAATAAAAGGTTTTTTACTCAAATTCCAAAATTAATTTTAAATGCTATTTGTTTATTGAATTATTTTTTTATATAAGTTTGATCAATTTTTATATTTTTGAAAGGTTTAAAATTCAAAATATTTACTCATTATTTTTGTAAAATATTTTCTTTGAAGAAGAATGAAATATTATCATAAATTGAGAAATTGTACTATAAATATTTTTTCAAAAAAGTTGATTGTTTTTTATATTATTATTATTTAAGGGGGGGGAGGGGGTATCAATTCATCATGTTTTGCCAAATTCCTAAATTTTTATAAAGGAATTTATTAAAGACTCAAACAAAAGTTTATTACCCACCAATGATAATAATACCATTGAATCTTTTTTTGATATAATACTAAAAATATTATTAGTATTTAAAATTAATTAGAAATATTAATTTTTTTAATTCAGATATCAAGATTTTGCCATTATTTTTCATAGGTTGGGACATTTCCATAGAAAATAGTCTAAATCTACAATGATTTCTAAATTGTTTTTTTTTAACATAATTTACAATATTTTGAATATTTTTATTCATATCATTAGAATATATATTTAAGTAATTAATAAATTTTCTGAGTTTTAAAATTGAAGTTTAACACTTCCTATTTTAAATATCTTTTATCATTGTGTTTTACAAAGATAAAAAAAAAATGGTTAAAATTAAAATTTTACTCGATTCTTTTAAATTCTGGAAGAGATAACGAAAATTGTCATGGGGTGCCTAGTGTTTCCGGAATTCAAAAGAATAGAGTAAAACAAAAAATATTACTCGATTCTTTTAAATTCTGGAAAAGCTAAAAACAGTTTTTTTTTTATTTTAAGAAATAAACGAAAATTTCCTAAATTTTCTTTTTATTTCTTAAATTAAAAAAAACCCAACAACAGTTCCAACTTGGAATATTTAAATAATTTTTTAATAATAAAATATTCTAATTTGTATTCTAGTTATTTTACATTTTTTATGATACCAATAAATATTTTCAGATTCTTTTTTTAAAAAAGAGATATAATTATTTAATCCAACAAAAATAAGTATTTTTAATTTTTAAATTAACTTGTATCTTTTTCGATAAATTATTAATTTGGCAGGATAAATTTTAAACTTTGTTTTATAAATATACATGGGGGGGGGGATTATTAATAAAATCTTGCAATTTATTTTATTAATCCAAGTATCAATATATTTAAAATAGGTTTTTGTCAAATCGAATATTTCCAATCGATATAATAATTGGCTATGTAAGACAGCTTTAATAAACTCAATTTTTAATTGGAAAAATTTTTTGTGTAAGATATTGATTAATTATTTGAAATTATTCTTAACTATATCTAAGGTAAATTTTAAATAAGGATATTTTTTATCTAAGCAAATACCAAGATATCAGATTTCCCACTGTAATCAAAGTTTTTTTTTGTTTTATTATTCTTAGTATTAATCCTGAAAAATCTTATTATTTTATGTATTTTTTTGTAATTGAAAATTGATTTGATTTATTGTTCCTTTCCTTACTAAAATTAGATCATCTGTAAACATTTGAACATGTAATTCTGATTGTTTGATTATTGTCTAAGCAAAAGTGAGTAAAAAATCCAAATAATAACAGAGGCACAGGAATATCACTCATAAATAACAATTCCTACTTGTGGGTAAATCGAAATTAGATATTTGTTAATAATCTCATTTCTTTTATTTTTATTTAATGGGATTATAAATAGGTGAATGATAAATATACTCAAAACATTTTTGTATCTCTATTGTAACGAGATAAATATTTTCTTTTGTTTAAATTTATTTTGGATTTTTTTGATATTCGTTCAATAAGTTCAAAACTGAAATTCTGTTATCTAATTTTTTCTTAAAATATAAATTGTTTTTTTGAAACTCAATTCCCAAGAGTCTTGGATTCTCGTATATAATAATTTGAGAAAAAATCTCAGTAGAGTTAGATTAATTGAAATTGATCAGTAATTAAGTGGTCTCGACTCATCATCAGATTTATGAATAAATTATAAATTTCTTTTTTTAAAAAAATTATTATTATTCTGGGCTATATCATAAAAAAGTCAAAATTTTGAAGGTGTTCAGTATAAAAAATAAAATTAATTTCAAAAAAAAACTAAATTTCCTAAATAATTATTAATTATTGATGAAGTGAAAAATACACTAGAAATTATCTTTTACGAAAATTCGATTAATCAAGAATTGGGGTATAAACTAAATATTATACGGTTATTTGAGGAAATCTAATTCACAAATTATCAAAGTTTTTAAAAGTAAATAAAACTAAAAAAAGAAAATAAAATAAATTTGATAAGTGGTAACAAGAAGGGGTATAGTCAGTTCCACTTTTAAGGCAAAAACTGCTACAGAATTTAAGGCGCAAAAAAAACCCTCAAATTAAGGTACAAAATTCGGATTTTTTTAGAAAAAACTATTTTACTACAATCTAAATTTTGTGCCTTATTTGAGAATTTTCAATAATATTTTTTTCGTTTTTAATTGAAAAATTTTTGAAACTTCTATTTTGCTTAGTAGATAGAATGTTTGAATCTTTTTTTTATGGTCTAATAAGGATCATATTTTTAAATTTTACAATAAAATAAAATATTTCTTTCAAAAGATATCGCAAAATTAAATTGAAAAGTCATTTTTTTCTTTTTTTGGAATATTTTTTATTATTTTATTTTTTTTTAATGTCAGAACCTTAATATATATTCCCTGTTTTTTTCTACAAATTGAATTAAATTTTATTATTTTTTCTTTCTTGTTGCTCAATCAAAATTTAATTCATCCTTGTAACTTATTACAATAAAAAATCCCCCCCAAAAATGGATTTTTTTTCAAAAGTTGGTATTTTTGAAAAAGGGGTGGTATCCAAATCTTAATTGGTTTAAAAGTTCTCTTTTCAAAATTGTATAAAATTATCATAACTTTGAAAAAATAATTTAGAAAAGTTTTAGAGCTGAAATACAATATGTATTTTTGGTTATCTTTGATTTTCAGAATTTATTGTTTCCTTTTAGAATATTGTTCACAGTAAAAAAAGAAATAAAAATAGATGTATTATATGCTTAAGGTTATAATCTCTGGTATTTAAAAGATAGATCATCTTATATAGGATATAGCAACATGTTAATTTGGTTCTTAGCTGATCGATCTAGATCTTGGTCTAGGTTTTAATAGTGGTTCAATTCGTATTTCCGAAAAAATAAAAAATAAATCTCCAAAAATTGCCTTTTTGAACAACTATAAAACCTAGACCAAGATCTAGATCGATCAGCTAAGAACCAAATTAACATGTTGCTACATCCTATATAAAATGATCTCTTTTTCAAATTTCAGTTATTATAAACCTTAATTACTTTTACTCCGAAGTCTTTTTGTTATTTGAAAAACACTTTTTACAGTGATAATTACTCTATTTTTGGTATAAAAATTTTCCAAATATGATTAATTCTTCTTGGGTATCTTAATTGTAAAATGAATTATCAAAATTTTCCTTTTAGCTTTCCAAAAAAAAAAAAAAATGAAATCCAAGAATTGTAATAAATCATCAAAAATCCTCAATTTTAAAATGGAAATTACTAATTAAGTTTCTTTTTGATATTAAAAATTTGAAAGCTTATAAGATTTATAAATCCAATTTTTGAAAGCTAAAAGAAAATTTTGATGTATTTATTTTGAATCAAATAGTATAATTTGTTACAGAAAAGTTCACAAATTTAAGGCACTAGTAACTCTTATTTATTTTTTTGCCCAAAGTTGATATATTAATTATTTACATAAGGATACAATTAAACCTGATATGCAATTTCTTTTATCAACTTTCAAGAGATGAATTATCATTTTTAAAAGATTTAGTTTTTTTCCAATAATATTTTTCGTCAAAACAATCTAGATCCTTTTTTTTGGTGGGTTTTTGGATCAAATTATAAAAAAGAAAATTTTTTAAAAAAATTTAATTTTGAAGAAATCTTGCATTGAGTAATTTCTGAGAGTTTTTGTGTGAAAAAATAACCTTGAAGATTTAATCTTATTTTAAAAATGCAATAAAAATAAATTAAATATAGAATCCTTGAAGATCTAAAAAAATTGATCTTTTATTTTATTCACAAATATTTATTATATTTCTTGAAATTTAAAAGATACGTCAATATTCTTTTTCAAATATGCAGGGTATAAACAAGGGTCTGTTTGTATTAAAATTTGTTATTTGAGAATATCTATTATTTTTTTTTTTTATTACTAGATTTATTTATTTGAATTTGTTTTATTTCTTTGAAAATCTTTCAAAAATTCGAGAAATAATTGTAAAGTCTATTGACATGACAAATCTTTGTGTTGTTAATAACTTGCTCAAAGAATTAAGATTGGGTTATTAATTATTGATTATAAATAATAAAATTAAAAAAGTATTTCTTTAGATTAAGGAATGCGTTCCCACCCTTGAGGGGGGCGGGTGTTTGTGTTATTTCACTTTCGTTTCTCACAAAAAAAATTCATAAGGTAGAAATTGGACAAAAAAAAAAAAAAAATATTTTTTGTTATCTTTACCTTTTCAAGTAGGCTTTTTTTCTTTGTTTTTCAATGAAAAGGAAAATTGAAAATAAAAAAAAAATAATTTTAAAAAAAAATAGCTTTTTGGGGATTTTCAAGTACATTTCAAATTTGAGAACAATTCAGACTTGTACAAGAAAGTAGCTGAAAAAATATGTCGAACTGTCGAAGGAAATAGTGTGAGTTCCGAAAGTTCAAATGGAAATTTCTATAATATTAAAATCAAAATTTTAGCATATTCTAACAAGTATAAAATTTGGGAAAATTGTGTAAAATTGTGAAAAATTCACATTTTTTTGAAAAGAAATTCTCCTTGGACCAATATTACTTGGATTGCACAACTCTTTCAAGGGTGATTTTATACATTATTTCACTGTTTTCACCAAAAAACATAGTCCTTAAAAGTTGAATTTTCCAAGTTTGAAAAAAGTATTTTCGGAGAATTTTTAATTTGATGGTTGGTTTTTTTTTCTCATGTTATTTATTCAATAAAAAGAAAAAAAAGATTTAAACTACTATTTGAATGAAAAAAATAAATTTTTTCAAGTTTAAAAACTAATTATTGGTAATTTTTTGAAATTAAGTTGATTTTTTAGACTGAGAAATTTCAGAATTTAGTGACTTTTTTTTAAAAGTCTATTTTTGTCCACTTTCTTTACAGGAAATAAGTTTTCGATCTTCTTCCAAAGGAAATAATTTTTTTTAAATAATTCAGAAAATTGTTGGATTTTGAACATTTTCAAAAATAAGAAAAAGTAGATCAAACTTTTAAAAACAATAATTCATTTTGGAAAATCGTCTCAAAAGTAAGTTTGGTTTTGTAGTAATCAGATTTTTCCTTTATTTTTCAATTTCTAGAATGAATAAGTTTTTTATGGATTGGCTATTAAATTGACTTAAGATTTTTTTTTTTGTAAATTAATCCCTTAACTGAACGAAAAGGTGAAGATTTAAAAATTCACTCCTTTCAATTTTGATCTACAAGATCCAAAATAATTATTATTTCCATATATCAAACAAAAGAAATCAAAACAGAGTCTACAATATTCGTTTGATTCTAAACTTATGTCAAACGTTAATTAATTTAAAAAAAGAGATTGATAGAAAAGAAATTTCATTTTTGTAAAATTTCATTTTTTTAATATTTTATATTTTACTTATGATCCGTTTATTTGAAAGAAAACAACAAAAAAAAAGCCAAACCAAAAAAGTTCACCCTGGTGAGTTACGTATCCAAAAAGGTAAATTTGTCAACTCTTTTTTTTTTTTTTCCTTTCAGAAAAATTCTTTCTTTTTCAAAACAAAGTGCAGATTCTTTTTGAAAAATCTCCAAAACAAATCAAAAAAAAACTTTTCGAAACAAATCAAATGCTTAATCCAAAACAAACAAATTTTTTTTATGTTTACTTTTTTTTTTTTTTTTCTCCTTTTGTTGTGAAATTCAATAGACATGGAAGAACTTGAACTCCCAGGTTCATGTACACTTGATTACCCTGATGAAAATGATGTCTTAAACTTTGTTCTTATTATGAAACCAACTGAAGGATACTGGAAAGGTGGTACCTTCAATTTCAGTTTCCACATCCCTACTGACTACCCTCACACTGCCCCAAAAGTGGAATGTAAAACTAAAATTTATCATCCAAATATCGATCTACAAGTACAATCCTTTTTTTTTTTATTCTTTTTCTTTTGCAAATTTTCTTTGCTAAATTCTTTTTTTTTTTTTTTTTTTTTTTTTTTTTTTGATAATTTTGCAACAATCAGGGAAAAGTATGTTTAAACGTTTTAAGATTCGATTGGAAACCCGTTTTAACAATCAACACTGTTATCTATGGTCTTCAACTTCTCTTTTTAGAACCAAATCCAAATGGTAATTGCTATTTTTTCTTCCTTTCTTTCATATTTTTACAAAAATTTGGTTTTTACTTTTTACATTTTTTTTTTTTTTTTTTTCAATCTCTTGCAATTTAATAGATCCTTTAAATCACGAAGCTGCTGAACTCTTAAAAAAGGACACCTATGAATTTTCCCAAAAAGTCAAAAGAACAATGAACGGAAATTGGTAAAAGGTGTTTGTGAATTACCTTTTTGATTCCTCACTTGAATTTGGTTTCTTCGCCAAAACTATCTCATATTTTAATCTTTTTTTTAGAAATATTTCCCAAAAGTAATTGTTACTTTAAGCAATATTTCAGTCCAAAACCGAGAAAATAAAAGTGTTCTTGAAATCTTGTGTTTTCAAACAGATTTTTTTTTTTTATTTTATTTTTTTTTTTTTTTTTGTTATTTGCTTGTTTTGAAAAATAATTACAAATTTCCCACTGGCTAAATACTTGTCTTTTTATACAGCCTTAGAAAACAAAATTCCGCTCATTAAATTTTTGATAATTCAATTCACTTGTTCTTCATTGTTTTTATCAAAAAAAAAAAAAAAATCAAAAAAAAAATTCAAATCGTTCAGACGATTTCTTCAAATAATTATCGATTATATGAAGCATAGTCCCGAGTTTTAAATTAAAATTAAACCTTGAAAGCCTTTTTATAACTTTTTGATAAACAAGGAAAAATAATGTGGTTACGAGGATTTAAACATCCGAACTTCGGATTGATATTTAGATAATTCCAAACTGGTATTTTATTGTGACCTGATAAAAAATATAATTTTTTTTATTTTTTTTATTTTTTGGGTGAAAATTTTACAGACAATTAAAAAATGATATTTAGTTAAATGTGAATTTGAGATCGAATCTTTTATATGTTATAAAATTTTCATTTTATCCTATATTTTATCTCTAATCATGTTTGAAAGAAATAATACAAATAATACTTAGTTTTAAATAAAATTATTAATTGAAAAAATTATTTTTGACACAATCAGAGGTCACAAGAATATTTTATTCATAGCTGTGTTTTAAGGTTTAAAAATTGAATACAAAAATACTTTTTTAATTTTTTAAATATTGATTTATTAAGATCAAAAAAATTTTTTTTTTTTTTTTTAATGTTATTTTAATTGTTTATTTTTATTACAATTAGAAAAAAAATTTCTAAAAAAGTTAAATATTGTAGATCTTGTAATTTCTTGAGAAAAAAACTTTTATTATTTTTTTATTCTTATTTAATGGTGGTGTTACTAATTTCTCTTATCCCCCCCTCCCCCATTGTTTAAAAAATAACCTAAATTCTAAAATTTTAGAAATAGTTTAAATAGTTGAAAGAAGAATAACACCACAATTTAAATCCAATTTGCAAATAATTTTCATTTTCAAGACTGTTTCCAGTATTTTTCTTTTCTAATTTTTGTTTTCTTTTCCTTTTTTCTAGCTACCCAATCTGTTTCCTTTATCGGTTTTTTTAAAAGAGATTGATAGAATATTAATATTGAGTTTGTTAAATTGGAAAAATCACCTACAATCTTTTGGCAGTATCAATTTTTTTTGATCGATCAATAAGTCTTCCTGAAATTTCATCAAATTTATCAATAAAATTCTTTGTTTGTCTTGTTTCATCATTTTCTACATAAAGATTTTTTTTAATTTCATTGTTTTAGGTTTGCTTTATTTTATTTTTGCTTAAGGGGTGAATGTCATCATAGATTTGCCGATAAATCAAAGTATGTTCTATATTGAAATGAATGATATTAGTATCACATTATTCACATAACTTCAACAAATTTATTATAAATATTATTGAACAATAAATTATGAAGTTTTTTTAATAATGATCACAATTAAAAAATTTTCATTTTGGAAATTTTTTTTTTTAATTACTTTTAAAAATCTTAAAATTGAAATAAAAATAATATTATTCAAGTATTTAATGATCTCTCTTTAGAACATTACAAAAGTAACAATTTTTTTTATTGTTTTAATTTCCAGGATTAGTTTGATAGTAAGTTAACATAAAAAACCCAAAAACCGATTATTTTGGTTTCCTTTTGATAAATTTGGTTGTTTCTTCAAGACATTTCAAATATTTGTGAAATAATTTCTCAAAAGAAATCTTGAGTTAATTTTTTAATTTTTGAAAAAAAACAATTTTTTTAGTAACTAATCTCCTTTTAACTAATAATTGAGGAAATATATTTTGTAACTTTGAAGTTTTCAAATTGATGATTCAACCTTTAAATTTGTCTCAAAATATTGCCTTTTTTCCAAAATTCTTGAATTTTTTACAAAATACATGTATTATCATTAATTGATGGAATTTTCAAATATTATGACTTTTCAAATCGAATTTTTGGAGACATTTGAACCATGGCTCACTATACGATTTCTATCCAATAACAATATTCGATAATCTTGAACTTCCCATTGACGGAGGTTAACCCTTTAAAATTGATTACATATAAATGTATAAATAATAAATAATCTAAACGTGAATTTATAGTATGTTTGAAAAAATACAATAAATATACTTTTTTTTTGCCGATTTTTTATTTTGGACATTTAAGATTTTTTTTTTTTGAATGGGGTTTATATCTAATTCATTTCTTAGAATCATGAGGTGTTGGTTTTTTTTTTTATTTTTTATTTTAATAGTATTTTGTAAAATCTATCAATTTTTCAAAATAACCTAAGATACAAGAAAAGTTATAATATTTTTTTGAAATTTAAATGGTTTTTACCAAATACAGTATATTTATTTTTTATTTTGTTTGTATTTTTCACATTTTTCATATTATAAATAATTTTTTTATTTTTTAATACTTTTTAGATTTATTTATTTTAATGCCTTTATCTGATTTATATTTTTTATTTTGATTTTTTTAATTTTTTGGATTTATGTTATTTACTTTGTTTTTTAATTTTTTTTTTTAATCCCATTACTATGAGTTTTTTTAATTTACTTAGTGCCATTATTTATAATGTTATTCTCTGGTTTTATTATTTTATTATTAATTTTGTTGTCTTTAAAATCACCCATTTTTATACCCCCCCCCAACACACTAATTCTTCATTCCCTTTTTAATTTCATCCTTAAAATCAAATTTAAATTCCCTTTTAAAATTAAATTTAAAATTATAAAACAAGAAAAAATCTAAAAAACAACCGAACAAAACAAACTTTTTTTCTATTTTCGATCTGTTGATTAAAAAAAAATTAAAAAACACTAAAACCAAATTAATTCAAGATCTCTAATTGTTGATAAGTTACCTCTTTTTGATCAAAAAAAAAAATAAATACAAATGAATTTATTAGAAAATTTTAAAGTAGGGATACAAACAAACAAGATTGGTTAACAACTCTCTCTTTAAATAAAAAAAAAAACCTGCATTATACAGTTGTTTTCCAATTAAGAAATAAAAATTTTGATTTCAAGTTCTCAAATTTTTTCTATTTTATTTAATGTAAAAACTGAAATACCTTCACTAACCCAATAAATTATGAAACTTTTTGATATTTTATTAAGCTTCCTAATTGGACTTTGATAAGAAATTTTAAATAAATTTAACTTTATTTTAACAGTATTTTATTTCAAACAATCAAATCCCATTTTCATTTTTCACAGCAAGATTATTTTCCTTAATATTTGATAGTTTGTCATATTATTGAATAAAACTGACCAAAGAAATAAAAAGAAGGTATGGATTCCATCTCTTTCATTCAATTTTTGAATATATAAAAAAGGAAAATGCTGACAAGTTTTTAGTTTTTGATACAAATTGAAGTTTTACTTTCCTCAATAAGTTGTCAAAATTCATTGGATTAATCCCAAGATCAATAAATTTGCCAAATATAATTGCTATTGTAATGCCTCTTTGTGGACTAGATCCTTCTAGAGAAAAATATAAAAGTAATTTGGATTGATCTTATAAAAATAAAATTCTTTTGAAAAATTTTTTCCTTCTGTTGAAAAAATGAGAAATATTCCTAAACCATAACGAAACATTTCAAGGGATTTGTAGATTTACAAAAAGAGTATTTCCTTTTTTACCATAATGAAGTGATTTGTTTCTCGTGTTTTGGACTATAAAAAAAATAAACACAAAATCCAAAATTTCGGTAAGGTTGCAAAAAAGATTTTATTGCTTTCCAATTTCCAAAAAAAATCAATTAAAAATCGAATAAAAAATGATCCAAAGTACACAATTTCAAACTATTTTCAATACCATTCCAGTAATACCTTCTCAGAAAAATTAGTTAGGTTAAATAATTAAATCAATTTTTTAACAACTATTTTTTTTGTTATTTGTCATTTTTTAAAGGAATATTTCAGATGCATACATAAAGAACAAAAATCCAATCGTTTGATAAATTGGAAGCAATAATTAACCAACTTAGTGAAATTCAGAACAAATTTTCAAATTTGAAACAGTTAAAGATATTTATTATTTTTTAATAAACTTTCAAATAATTTCTTTGTGAATATCAGTTTTCTTTTTTTTGACATCTGTTAGTTCAAAAATTATTAATACCAAACCAAAGACAACCCCCCCTTTCTTAAACGACAGAAACCCATTCATTCAATCTTAATTAAACAACATTTCAAAATAGATTCTATCTTAAAAAAAAACAAAAAGCAGCTTCAAACACTTGAAAATGACAACCCAATTAGGCATTATTATCGATAACTATGATGGCTCCACTCTGAACAACCAAGAACTAGACTTTAGTGAAATACAAATTGATGTTGTGCAATCTTATTGTCGGCTCGTCACTCAAGATAATAAATCGACAAATTTTGCAATTATCCCCACAAGCTCAAGTCAGGACAAGATTGAGTTGTACGATTCGCAACACAACGAAAACAAAAATCGAACACCTTGTCAATATTTAAACGATTTAAAATTCTGCAAAAGACGCAATCTTGTTTCGTCTGTCAAATTGGCAATTTCCAAATTAAATAATGAAAAAATAATTGACAAATTTGAAGATTCGCTGACAGAGCAAAAGGAATCAGACCTAGACTTGGACAAGAGCCAGCACCTAAGCTACGCTTCCTCTGATTCCGATTTCTCAGCATTTGGCCAATTCCAGAACCCCAGCGAAAGCGAGACGATTAACTCTTCAAAATCAAATGTCGAGTCTGCAAACGAGAAGATCAACGAAAAAGAGATTGAGGACAAAAAACTTTTAAACAGTGATCGAAATGTAATCCAACAAAAAAGGATTGTTGTATTCCTAACCACAAGCTTGAATCTTAATTCAACTCAGACGATGAGGCTTAATAATTTGATAAAAAGCACAAACATTCTTTTCGATTTTGTTTTTCTTCAAAGCGCTTTTGGTGATGAAAACAGTTTTAAAAGGAAACTGTCCGCAAACGAAAGCGTTAAGAACCACATTCTTGAAATTAATTCTGGTAAATTTTCCATTCTCACCCTCTTATTTTTTCTTTGTTTTTGAAAAACTTTAAAATTTTTTGCAACTTTGAAAATTTGCCGATCTGATTTAGAAAACTCCTTACCATTTGAAAACAATCAAACAAATCCTAAAAGAGACAAAACTCATTGAAAAATCAAAGATCGAATCAGTTCAAAATCTTGAACAAAGCAAATTGTTTCTTTTCTCTAAAACCACACTTTTAATCCATTTTAACACGTAACGAAAATTTTAATCACCCCTCAAAAAATATTGGCTAATTGTTTAAACCAGAAAAAGAAAAGGCCAATAGGTTTAACACAACACACAAGCAAGAAACAGGGTTCTTTAAATAAATTTTAAAAAAGAATTATGAACATATTGAAGAGATTTCGAATGTAATTTTTTGTAAATAAAATTGAGAAAAAGATCATTTTTTGACAAAATTGCTTTCTTTTAAAACAATCAGTTTTATCTGACAAAATTTGTAATTTTGACCAAATTTTTGAAACAAAAACTTTTTAATATTTTTGAACCATTTACATTAATCAAAGATCTAACCTCAAAAGTCGATTTCGATCTGAGTCAAGAATATGTGTGTGTTAATTCCTATGTTCAAATATTTAAGTCTGAAAAAAAAACATTAGTTAAATTTTCATGATGGGTTAGAGGTTGAAAATGGGCCAGTTATGTCACTGTACTTAATATTTATTCCGAGTTTCATTGATCATTTGTGTAATCATTCCAGAAAAAAGAAACAATGCGTTTACTGTTAATTGCACTGTTAAATTCCAAAAAATTAAAAAAAATTTTTAGTTCATTTTCCCTTTTTTTAAATCTTATAGCTCATACTTTTCAAACAGTTTTTTACAAAGAATGTTTCGAAGGACAACGAATTTGACAAAGTTTTCTAAACAAATAAACCATTAAAATGTATTCTTCAAAACGAAGACAAAAAAATTCCAAAATGAACATTTAAGCACAAATTTTCAAACGGTAATTTGAATTTATCAGTATTGTCCACTGTTTCTTATTCATTTTTTTTTTTTTTTTTTGTGACAGAAGTTCCACAAATTTCCAAGTACTCACGAATTTCAATTAATATTATTATTAATTTTTTTTTCTGCACCATTTACTGAACCCCTTTGTATCATTCTAAAAGCAATTAATTTGAAAAACCTTTAAAAAATTTTGTGATTTGGAATTATTAAGGGCAATAATCGTTTATTAGTAAAAAAATCAAACCATTAAACAATTTATAAGTTTTCGAGACAATATAAATGAATAAAAAAACATTAAAACACCCTATGTACATTTAAATGCTTGTAAAAATAAATAATTGACTAACTCATCATTTTTATCGAATATTTGTCAATAATAAAACACCCAATTTTTTTTTTTTACTGCTTTTACAAATTTGTCTAAATATTTTTTATTTTAGCTTTTTCGAGAATAAAAAGAATTTGGGTATGTCGGAATACCATGAATAATAGTGAAATCTAAGATTTTACACTTAAATTTATTTTAAGAAATATAATTATAAGAACAAATAGGGTTTAATTTACACTTCTTTAATGATTAAAAAAGAAATTTGAAAGAATAAATATTTTAAATTTTTGTAATTCACAAATCAAAAAAACCTAACGACAAAAAACATTAAAGTTATCCATCAAGCTTAACAATTCTAAAATTTAGAACATTTACCAACTGCTTAAATAGATACTAATACATAATAAATAAAAAAAAATACAAATAAATTTTGTCCTTTATGGAAAAAATAAACAAAAGTAAATTATAGAAAATATTGATCACTTTTTATGGATGTGTCCTTCCATTCTATTAAAATGATAGATTATTATTTTTAAACAAATTAAAACAAAAGAAAACAAATCTCAATGAATTAATTTTTAATCAAGATAGCTTAAAATTATTTTCATTAATTAATAATTGTGAAATCCTTAATTTTGATCTTAAATTTCTTAAAGGGGATTTAAGTATAAGTAAATCCAGAGTTTAATTCGCACCTCTTTAATAATAATAAAAAAGACTTTATTTTTTTTCCAATTGGTTGAAAAGAGGTTTATCTTTATTTTTTTAACTTTATTGGTGTTCCAAATCTCTAAATAAAAAATTTCTAATTTATGATTATTATTTTTATTATTAATAATAGAAGAATCCACCAAAAATATATTTGATAAATCGGGCTTATTTGATCTACTTACTGCTAGAACGTCCCTAAAAAAAAATAATAAAGAAAATGGGAAAAGCAATGAGAATATAGAAAAATCTGAAGAAGTAGAAAAATCGTCATATGAAAATTTCCAAGAACAAACACAAAACAATAATGAAAATGAACAAGACGAGAACACAGACGAGGTTTTTATAAAAGAATTAGAAGGTATAGAAGATGAAATGATCAGAACTGCAATGCTTTTATCAATGGCCCAGGATAATCAATCCAATCTTGAAAATGTCGATGAGGATGAAAATGGAAATATCACAGAACAAGATAAACCGATTCAAAACATAGTGAACCAATATCAAACAGGAACTAATACTTTCACTGAATCCGAGTCAGAGTCAGATTCCGAGTCCGAGTTAGAGTCGGGATCGGGATACGGATCGGAGAATGAGAAAAAAACAGAAACAGAAATGGAAATGGAAAGTAATGAAGAAAACGAAGCTAGAATACTCTTTGGTGATAATTCAACAAATGGTTTTGAAACACAAATGCAAACTTTACCTGAAGACAATAGCCGAGAATATGAAAATGAAAATGAAATTGAATTCCGGTTTGAAGATTTTGATTTTTCTTTATTGGGAACAAACAATCGAAATCAAAGAAAAAGAAAGAAATACAGCAAAGGCCAAGAAAAAAAAATAGATTACAGTGAGCTATCAGAAGAAGAGCAATTGAAAATTGTCATGGAAATGAGCTTGAAACAATTAAACGAAGATGAGAAGGTACTGATTAAACCAACCCCAAAGAAATTCGTTGATCCAGAAATTACTACATGCTATAATGACAAGCAATTCATGGAATCTTTAATTTTTCAACTTCCAGGTGTAGACCCAAATTCCATTGATTTCCAATCGATTTTGGATGAAGGAAATTCAATGAAATTTGATGAAAATTAATTCTTTTGATTATTATTTTTCTTTTTTGTTTTTTTCTTTATTTATTTAGTAATACAAAAATGCATTTCATTTTAATTTTTTTTTTTCTTTTAATTTTCCATCTAATAATCTCTGTATTTAAACAAATGTAATAATACTGGTTATTTTTTTTTTTTTTTTTTTTTATCTAAAGTAATGCCATCTTGATAATTTCAAATATAGATATATCCATCCATTTTAAAATATGAAAACAAATTTGTTTAAAAAGTATCATGAAAAAGTTCAAAGGATGGAATAGAATAAAATTACGAAAATATTTTAAAATGTTTTTGTCTTTATCTTTTAAAGTGTTATTAATGTAAATTGATTAATTTTTTGTAATTTTAGAGAGAACAAAAAAATTCTCTTATCGTGAAACCTAATTTTTAACACGATATTTTGACATTTATCACACTTTTGTAATAATTATCGCGATTTTATTGAATATCACAATATTATAAATATCACGATTTTATGAATATCGCGATTTTCTGATATCTCGCTATTTAATAGAGATTATCGCGAATTATTATAAATTTATCGTGACTTGAGAAACATTCTCGTGAATTGACAAAGATATCTTCAAATCCTATCTTATTGAAATCAACATATTTATTAATTTTTTGAAGGCAAGTTTCATTTTCTTTTAAGGGGGTAAGTACTTTTTTCAAATTTTGAATGCCGCCATTTGTGTGAAACTGAATAATACAAATCATTTTTTTAACCAAATACATTAATTCTTTAATAAATAATAGAGTGGGATATATTCAAATATAATATTTTTTTTCATACCAACAATATAGAATTGAATATAAAAAAAATAAAAAGATTGATCAAGAAAAAATAAATTGAAATCATTTATTTCTTGGGCTCATCAGTGAAATTTGATACAATTTCACTTATACTTTATTTGGTTTAATTTTTAATTTCTTTATGAAAATGCTTTTGTTAGATAATTTTTGATAAACAAATTACTTTATATTCGAAAAGAATTTCCCCAATGAATTAAAAAATCCTATTCCCCATTTAATTCATCTAATTCTTATTTTATTTCAGAAAATATGTTGTTTTTTTTTAAATTGTTCTCTATAAAAATAAAGATATATATGACAAATTTGTTGGATTTTAGAATTACTTATTTTCCATTAAAATGAGAAACAACTAGAATTCTGAATCTGATTGAAATTTTTTCTAAAATTTTCTTTGATTTTGGGTTAATTCTTTTCAGAAGTTTTTATTTTTCGATTCCAAGTATTTAACCTCTTTATTTTAATTTTTGAAATTATATTATTTGTTTTGGTTTTGTTGATAAAGATTATTCGAAAATTGAATTTTGAAATCAAATTTGTAAAAAAAAATGTTTTGTAAAATAATAATACAAAGCAATGGGATCAAGAAATTCAAGGTTATAAATTGTTTGGAGTTAATCCAAATTAAGACGAAAAAGAAAACAAATCTTTGAATAAAAACTTTCTGTTGATTTTTTTTTTTCATTTTAGATTTAAAAAAATTTATTTGGAAAGGTGATATTTTGTACTAGGTCTTCTAAAAGAAAAGATTTCTTTCAAATACATACCTTTTTGGGTCTTTTTTTTTTTTGATTTACAGTTTGATTAATTTCAAGTATTTGTATCAACACATTTCTAGATCCAAAACTTAATTTAATAAAACCAAAAATTTAATCAAAAAAATGTTAAAAAATTGAAAAATAAAATATTCAACGATGGAATGACTTTGGGTTCTTTTCACAAATAGAGCAATGAATGATGTTTTGGCTTCAAAGTTTCAATATCTGGTGTAACTCAAAAATTATTTTTTTCATTACTGTTCACACAATTAAACTTTTTCCAAAATTGGTAAAAGGTACTTAGTTCCCGAATAAAAAAATTTTTACCTTAAAACTCTCAATTTTTTGATAGTTTTTAGATATAAATTTTATCCTTAATTTTTTGAATATCTTTTGAATAGTAGAACTTTAAGAAACAAAAACCGCCCTCGTTTATTGTTTATGGTCATTTTCTATGATCATTTCTAGTAAAGGTTGTTCTTTATACTAGAAAAACATACTTTTTATAATGTTACACAATAATAATACAGTCTACATGGATTATTTCGGCAACAGTAGATTTTGTCTCTTCTATATTTAGTGATTTGGTGATGTATTGGAAACAATTATCCTGTTTTACAAGCTTCTGTAAAAATCCCAAATTCAAGTCAATATTTTATTGTGATCTCAAGTTTTTGTTTGTTTGAAAATTTTATTCTTTTTCTTTTGAAAAGAATGTAAACCTCTGTCTTGAATGTATATTCTCAATATAAAAAAATTTTTTGACAATTAATAATTTAAAAAAGATACTAGACAATTCTAATTACCATACCCAATGTTAATAACAAACAAACTTGTAGAAATCCTCAACAAGAACAACAAATTCAAAAATATACAAAATTATATTATAAAAGATAAAGATCAATCAATTTCTTCAAATTGAGAATGAATTTCTCCATTAATGAAATAAACCAACTCTATTTTTTCAAAAAGTTAACTAAAGGAAAATATCGAAATGTTTACTCAACTTCTTTGCATTTGAACCAATAAAATTCTCTAATAAAAACAGATCTTACATTTAGGAGAAATAAAATTTGAATCGTTCAATTTAAAACAAGAGTTTAAACTCTCAACAATCCCAGACAATAGTCGAACGAAAAATATATTT
Organism: Anaeramoeba flamelloides; assembly: GCA_027625915.1. Lineage (NCBI taxonomy): Eukaryota > Anaeramoebidae > Anaeramoeba > Anaeramoeba flamelloides. The sequence continues at coordinate 2,471,233 of JANTQA010000026.1, forward strand.
TAAAACTTTTACCGTATGCCATAAACTGTTGATTTCGTTTGAAAATTAAACATTTTTTGCATTTTTATTTAATAACTTTAATCAAAATGACAGAGCACGAAGATCTTAGTGGGTTAGATCTTGGTTTAATGTCATCTGTCCAAACAGGTGATTTAAAAAGAGTTAAAAAACTTATTGGTAACAAGCCAAGCAATGTGCACAAAATTGATGAAGAAGGATATTGCGCTTTGCATTACGCTAGCAGATCTGGTTATGAAAAGGTGGTAGAATTTCTTTTAGAATCGGGCGCAGAGATTGATTTTAAAACACCAATTGGATCAACTTCCCTTTCACGTGCGTCCTTTGGTGGCCATATTGAATGTGTCAAGATTTTGGTAGAAGCAGGTGCTGATGTGAATACAAAGGATCGAGATAAGGAAACACCACTAATCAAAGCTTCCAAAATGGGGCGTGTTGGTGTTATTAAATATTTGTTAGAGAAAGGAGCAAAAAAGGATCACCAAAACAAATATGGTGAGACAGCTTATGATGTTGCAAAAAATCAAGAAACCAAAGATCTACTCAAGTAAAATGAAAATTCTATTTATTGTTCTATTTATTGGACTAAAGGAGCAATAATAGTTTGAAGGCATATTAAAAACTATCATTTTATTGGACCACTCATGTTCTGAAAAATGTCTTTGATTCTCAAGTCATAAAATCAGGATTTTTTCTTCTTTTTTCTTTAAAAAAAAAAAAAAAAAAAAAAAGAGCTAAACCAAATTCAATGATGTTTTTGAAAAATAATAAAATGTTGAAAAGATAAATTACAATTTAATTTGAGTAATTGTTGATTTTCTTAAATTTCTTTTTAAAAAATATAAACCGCTTTGTTAATTTTTTCAATCTGCTTTATATGAATATTTTTTGTGTCCAAAATTAATCCTCTCTTTACACAACTACCCTTTCCAAAGAGTAATAAAATGATATGATAGTAGTCAGCCTAAAGACGAATTCTTATTGTTTTTATTACTACAATTTGTAAAAAGTTTTTTGTGAAGAAAATATCTATGGCAGGCTCAAATTAAATTATTAGTGAATAAATATTCAAAAAACAAAGTACTACAAGATGGTGTGTTGATTTTTTTTTTGAACTTAACCATTGGGTTAAAGTTTTTGAAAAGATTTAAAGTGTTATCATTATTTACTATTTGATAACATAAATATAGATCAATATTTATTTGTAATTCTAAGCTTAATTTCAAAAATAGGGGCAAATTTTTGATTGAAAAAAAAATGTAGTTTCTCATTTAGTGAATACCAAAACTCAACCCAGAAAAATCAGATCTTAAAAATAAAAAATAACTGTCTAAAACACCCTTTTCTGTTTTAATTATTTTTTCTAATAAAAGAATAGAGAAAAGAAACCCATTAAGAAAAAAATAAATCTGACCCTATTTTTGAAATGATTTTTCATCTTAAAATTATCCATTTAAGATTCACCATTGCTTCCAAGAACCTTTTCAAACAACTTTCCATCAGAGTTATCAGATTTTTACTATTCACCCATTTGGTATCAACCCAAACTTTCCTTGATACCTTTTTCAAGATAAAAAAAATAACAAAAGAAAAAAAAAAAAAAGAAAAAGAAAAAGAAAAGAAAACGAAAACAAAACCAATTTTTTGAATGTACAACAAAGAACTCAAAGATAAAATGAATACGATCACATTCATCACATTGTCTCCAAATGAAAGAGAAAAAGAAGATCTTATTTGATCTTGCTATTTCTTCACTTTTCAAGGAACCATTGTAACTCATTAAAGCAAATTTGGTTGATACTTGTTTTCGAAGCAAACACTTCTTGGGTGTTTTACTTTCTTTGAATTTTACAATCCCCTTCTCCAATGCTAATTAATCTCATCTCTTGAATATTAACGGTTTTCAAAAAATGTTCTTGTTCATTCAACATAAAAATAAAAATATGGAATCATTTTGAAAGAAAAATTGTAAAAAAATGAATTCAACTTTGGGAAATTTTCATTAAAAGAAGATTGTTTCTTGATATTAAATATTCAATAATGACTTTTAAAAGATATTGGGTACAGAATATTTGGTTAACACAACACACATACCAATAATTTAGAAAATACTAATGATAATCCTATTTTTGAAATTTAGCTTATATATATATATAATATAATCAAAATTTTATACAAGTTTTTATAGTTAAAACAGTTACAAGAATCACAATACTGCATTTTTCGTAGTATTTGAAAATAATTTTGAATATTTTATTATTAGTTTGATTTTTTCAGTTGTTTTTTTTTCATTTAGTTTTACCAATTGAAAAATACTCTTTATAGAAATTGAATTTTTTTTTTTTTTTTGGATGATTGATATTAAGCCAATGATTTTTTTTTTAGCTAAAAAAATCAAATCAAATTAGTTTGAGTATCTAAAATTTTATCAAAAAATATTTATTAGTGGAATTTACACAATTTCTCAATGTTTTTTTTGTTATAGCCGTTTAGGAAAGTTTTAAACTGCTTTTTTTTTATTTAGATTGAGAATTCTTAATTCTTTGTTTTACTGGGTATATTAAATGATAAATAATTAATTATATTTCAATCAATAGCGTTTTTAATGTAGTTATTCAACTTTAAGTTATTTAATAATTTTTTTTCACAATAATTAAATATGTTATTCAGTAAATAATTTTCAATCATATCTTATTTAAACTTGAACCTTTTCATAAAAGGATTATTATTATTGAGGTATTTTAAAATACGTCCTCGGCATCATTTTACTTGAATATTTAAAAAGAAATTAATTGTAAAATTGTAGATTTAGTAATACTTTATTGTAATAACGCAGAAAAATTATTTTAATGGTTATTATATGAAAAGGCAAAAATTTCCAATAAATTAAGTTAAAAGGTAAAAATAAAAAAAATTTATTTAAGAAAATAAAGTAAATAAATATCAACAAAATGTAGTTTTCTAAAGTATTTATGATCGTAAATTTTGGAAAAAAATGCGTTTGATAGCAAAAAAATGCTAAATTTGAATCAAGAATACTTTATTTTAAATTGAAAATTGTATTAAAAACACATCCATGTGATTCCTTTCAAAATAGAAAGTAAATTTTTTAATCAAATCTTTTCCAAAAAAAAAAAATTAAATTCAGAATTCAGTCAGTTTCACATTTAAGACACAAACTATCAACGAAATTTAAGGCACACTAAAAATCTCAAATTAAAGCACAAAATTCCAATTCTAGGAAAAATAAATTGTAAAAAAAAAAAGTTCAAATTTTGTGCTTTAATTTGAGATTTTTAGTGTGCCTTAAATTTCGTTGATAGTTTGTGCCTTAAAAGTGGAACTGACTGTAAAAAAAAATAGGGTAAGTGGAAGTAAATGTATTGAGCATAATACATAACATAAAATAATGAAACTTTTACCTTTATTTTTTATTCTTAATCAATTGTTTAATTTTTATAATTTTATATTTTCTAAAGAAATGCTGAATATAGTGTTCTACATCCCCACCCTCAAACAGAGCGTAACAACGAGTGTTGGAAATATAATTTTTGTTTTTTTGTATTAATCACTTTCACATGAAACATCAAATTCATTATCAATTATATTTCTAAGGTCAAATTAATTTTGAAGGTATATTAATTAATTCTTTAATTTCAAAAATTTTAAATTATTAAATTATTCTTGATAATTTTTCATAATTATTCCAATTTTTTTGCACTTTTGTTGTTTTTTTACATTTAAGAAGAAAATATCTCTAAATTTTTATTTATTTTTTTTTTGAAAAAAATTTCTATGTGATCCTTCATTTTTTAGAATTTTTTTTTAAATAGTGCCACTTAGGAAATCAATATTACATTCACTTTTCCATTGTCCTCTGTTTTTTAATCATTCAATGTGTAAGCTTTTGAGGAAAACAATACATCCTTTGCATTTGAAAAATACCTTTCATGTAGTTTGTATAGGTAATTTTACTATCAGTATATTTGACTAGTTTATATCTATTCCCTGCTTTTTATTCAAATAATATGCACTTATCAGAAGTGTTGGTTTCAATATTTGGTTTCATCAACTCTGGGACAATCAAGTTTGTAAAAATGTACCTACCCCCTTAATAATAAAAAAATTTTTCAAAAACAAATTCATCATTTTAAAATTTAAGCAAGATATCTTGACTCAACATTCTATGAAGCTGATAAATCTGTTGTTGTTTGTAATACCAATATTCAACTCATCCTCAAATTTCCATTGTCCTTAAACCCACAACCAAACTATAAACTGTTTTATATTCAAACAATTTTTACATTTATTTTTTATCAAAAAATCTTTACGAATATTTCCCAGAAAAGGGGTTAGTATCTTTAAATATGTTAATTCTAAAATGGTGTCTTTGTAGTTTCATAACATGATTTGGATTTAACAACATAAAGTCCAGAAAAAATTGATTTTGTGAATTTTTTTAAAAATTAAATCTTTAACGAACTGATTTTTTCCTTTCAATTTTTTTATTTCCAAACCAAACGACATGAAACCATTTTCAGAAAACTAACCAAGTAATTCGTTTGAATTGAGAAGAAAAAATAAAAATTTTGAAAACACTTGTTTCCATTTTCATTTTTATTTTTTATTCTTTTCTTTGATAATTTTTTCTGTAAATTCATTTTATTCTTTTTATATCGAAAAAAAAAAACAAACTTTTTCTCCAAACAACACACAAACTAAATTTCTTTTTTAGATCTTTAAATTATTCAAAAACAAAAACAAAACCAAATCATAGATTCACCAAACTAATATTTTTCTTTTTAGAAATAAATTAATTAACATAAGCCAAGAAAAAACAAAAACAAATGGAAGACGGTATTATTTATGCATTAATTTCAAGAGACTCTTCAGTGTTGGTTGAACACACAAATTCGAAAGGTAATTTTGTAAATGCTGCTCTACAAATCCTTGAGAAAATTGACGCTCATGAATCAAACAAAGTGTCATACATCTACGACTCTTTTTATTTCCATTACGTTTCTGAAGACGGTTTCGTTTATATGTGCATGACTAGCGATTCTTTCAAACGTAGAATCGCATTTGCATTCCTTGAGGATATCAAAAACAGATTTAGTCAAAAATTTGGATCAACAGCTAAAAATGCAAACCGTTATGGTTTACAAGACGGGTTTGGAAGTGATCTTAGAACACAAATGGTAATTATTCTTACATTTTTTTTATTTTTTCTTTTTTTCTATTTTTTTTTTTTTTTTTTATTATTTTTTTTTTTTTTTTTTCTTTTTTGATTTTTTTTTATTCTGTTTGTCATATTTTTTTTTTTTTTTTTTTTATATTATTTTTGACAACACAAGACTTCAAAATTCTGTTTATTTTTGAAATCTATTTCAGATTTTTTTTTTCAAATAAAGGCAATCCAAGACCACTGAAATAAAACCACGTTTTTTTTTTATCCTTTTTACAAAGTGGTCTTAAGACATTCCAACCCAAAGGTATAGTGCTTCATGTTACCAAATAACCAAAAAAAATCAATCCAACCACCAATTAAAGATCAGATATTTTAACCGAGTATTTAGCTAAAGACCTTTTTTAGTAAAAAATAGTATTTGAAAAATTCATACAGCTATTTTAAAAAGGTCAAGACTCTAAATTTTGAAAACTGTTTGGTTCACTTGTTCCAAGTAATTTGAGTAACACTTTTTAAAACTTTGAGTGCTCACTTTTTTCAAACAGCTTACCTTCTAGTTTTTATTTTTTTTTATTTATTTTTCTTCTTTAATTCTCGTTATTAATTTATTTAAAAAGGTGTCATTTTTTATTTTTACAATCTAAATTGACAAATAAAAAGTGATCAAAATAACGGAGATTTATTTAAAGAGAAAAAAAATCGAATTGAGAGAAAAATTTCCAATGAACAAACTTGGCTTTGGAATGAAATATAACCTCTTGAGAAAACTTCAAAATTTGGCAAAGTTGTTTTTAAAAAGTGTGATCTACAAAGTTTTTAATATGGCTTTATATTCATCAAAATATTCTCGAAAAATGAAAAAAAAATTCTTCACTTTTTTGGATCAAAACAATGAAATTGCCAAATTCAATAAAAAACGTGACAGTTTGGTTACTTTTTCAAATAATTTTTTGAAAAAAAAAATACATTTATCGGTATTTCAACCTTTTTGAAATTTTGAAGAGATTAAGGAATATCTAAAAAAAAGCCACCATAGGGATCTTAATAATTAAAATATCAGTGAATTAGACTCTTTATCACTTGAGATCCAGAAGAACTATAAAATTTCGGATTTTTAGGAAAAGGTAATTTTGCCAGATCAGATACTTAATTGGAAGATGGTAGTAAAACCAACAACTCAGTAATGTTTCTTCTAATTGAAGTATTGTCTAGTTTCCAATAAAAACCTCAGAAAAAATCGAGTTAGAAAAATGGCTGGGTTGAAGTTTTTACTACCAAGGATCAATTATATATTAAGAATTCGATTGAAAAATTTCCATATCCTATAATTTTCGAAATTTTATAGTTCTTCTGGATCTCAAGTGATAAAGAGTCTAATTCACTGATATTTTAATTAGTAAGATCCCCATGGTGGCTTTATTTTAGATAGTCCTTAACTCTCTTAGGACAACAAATTTTTAGGATCAAAAAGAAAAAAAATATCCTTCATTTTTCAAACCTGAAAAATATAAAATCTATATCAGAAGATTTTAGATTTTTTATTTATGTAATGTCTTACATATGTCCTTAATAAAATTAAGCACTATTTTTTTCTGATTAATATTTTTCGAAATTAAGAACATAACTTAATTCAATTAAACACTGTGATAATTTTTTTTAGAATAAAAACACTCTCAACTTTTGAATATCGAAAATATTTTTTGGAATTACTGTACACTTTTTTATTTTTTTTTTGAAAAATTGGGGTTGAGAAAAGTTTGAAATCAAAGAATAAGTTAATATATTAAATTAGAATACTTTTCCAGAAAGTTTATCCTTTTAGTTTAACTTTTTTTTTATTTTACCATTTAAAACTAAAAAAAAACATTTGAAGACCAAATTAGTGCCTTTTGTGAAAAGAAAATTCCCCCATAATTTAGAATTTGTTTTTTGTAAATGTGTTTTAACAAGATAGTGTATCTAAAAATATACATAATTTCAAGTTTGAATTCAATGTTTTTGGCAAAAAATGTTTTCAAGAAAAAGCTGAATTGAAACTATATTTATTTTTATTTTATCATTTTGTTTTTTTAATTGTATAAATGGAAAGTATTTGATCAGTTTTTCATTTTTAGTGTTTTTTGGGTCGTAGGGACATATAAACAAATAAATTGGATTAATGTTAAGAGTCGATAAATTATTAAAGCTTATTTTAAGATCTTTAAATTGTTGTATTAGAATTGTGTTTAATAAAGATATTTTAAAATAAATTTGTCTTGCTTTTTTGGAAATAGCAGATATTTAAATTCAATCAAAAAAATTTAGAAGGATTAAAAAGTGTTTTCTTTTTTTTTTAAAGAAAAAACAAAATAATCGACTTAAAAACTAATGAAAAAACCAATTAATGAAAATTGAATAAAATTTTTAAAACTCAGAAATAATATTAAAACATCACATATTTAAAACTGGTGTCTCTATTTTTCGATTTTTTTTGATCAAAATTGATTTTTAAAACTAGCTACTTCAACCACACAATTTAAAAACTAATCTTTATTAAAGTAAAATCCACAATAAATATACGTATTCTTTTTTTTTTTTTTTAAAAAAATATTATTATAAAAATTCAAACTCAAAATATGATTCATTTTATGATGTTTCAAAACCTTTTTGTTTTTTTTTAGTTAAACCAAATCTTCGTACAAATTATTTAAAAAGTCGAAAGAGTGTTGACGAATTTATTTTTATTTTATTTTTGTATGTTTTTTTATATAGTTTTGAAAAATTCTTTTAACAGGTTTGATAATTCAAAAATCTATAAAAATTCGAAAATTATAATAACACATCCTACTATATCTTGGCTACCTAAAACATACCAATAATATCTTAAACAAAGCCAAAAACCTTTTCTTATTTTTTTTTATTAAAAAAAAATCAACATTTAAGAACATTTCACCACAAGAATTTTTTTTGAGCAGCTAATGATCAACAAAAAATATTTTGTATCAAGATATTTTACATCAAAAAGGTGTTCCATCAAATATTTTAGAAACCTTCTTTATTTGATTTTTAAATGAAGAAAATATGTATCCTATTTTAATTGTAACTGAGAACAGCACCATAAAGGGTCTCAGAGTGCCTTTAGGTTCCATAGATTAACGAGACTGCTGTAGAGTAACTAAAAGTGCTTCGATTTTTTTTTTTTTAATTTTCAAAATAAAAAGAAAATTTATTAATTTTTTTTTTAATCAATAAAATAAAAAAAATCTAAAAGCAGTTTATTCGAGACTTTCTCTTTAATTCTGAAAATCGATAGATTTTTCAAATAAACAATAATTAAAAAAAAACTAATAATACTTTTATTAAGTTAAAAGAATTGAGCTAAATCTTTGATTCTACTCTAATATTTTGAATTCTGGAAAAGCTAACGATGTTTTTTTTTTAATTTTAGAAATTAAAAAAAACCTAACGAAAATCTATTGATTTTCAAAATAAACTAGAAAACATAGAGAAAACTAATGGCAATTTGTATTTATTAAAAAGAAATGAGTAAAAACTTTTATTTTATTAAGTGCTTTCAAATTATAAAAAAATTCAAACAACTTTTGCTGAAAAAGTGTTTCGAGATTTTAATTATGCCAAGTAGAAACGACAAAACCTAAAAGATCAATAAATTAACATGATCTTTCAACAGATAATGAATATTTCAAACTATTCCGAAAATTTCAAATGATTCTGCTTGAACAAAACGTAATTCTATGGTAATGATATGATTTACTTCCGTTGAATTCTGAATAATTGATAAATGAATTAAATTTGTTAATGTTGATCGTTTGATAATTAATTTTTAATGCTTTATTATCTTGTGTATTGCAAATTTATATTTGACTTCTTCTTAAAATTGATATTTAATTTCTTCTTTAAATTTGTATTTGATTTCTTCTTCAATTATATATTTAATGTCTTTTTAAAACGAATAGGATTATTATTCAACAAGTCCAAATGCTGACAAAATCAGTAAAGTAAAAGTTGAAGTAGAAGAAGTGAAAAAAATCATGGTACAAAATATTGAAAAAGTCATCGACAGAGGACAAAAAATTGATTTGTTAGTAGACAAAGCCGAACAATTGAATGAAGATGCATTTACCTTCCGTAGAAATGCTGTCAAATTAAAAAGACATATGTGGTATAAGAATGCCAAATTAATGGTAATTTTAATTATCGTAATTATTGCAATTTTATATTTTATTATTGCAGGTATTTGTGGTGGCCTTTCTTTAAAGCCTAGATGTATTAAAAACTAATCTTAATAATACTTTAACATTATTTATTTGCAACTCTAACACAAAATTTCATTTTCTTTTTTTATTTATTTCTTTTAACTCACATGGAATTCGAAAGATCACTTATAAAGGATTAATAAAAATTGACCATTCAAAAAATCAAAATTCAAGAGGAATTATAAGTGAAAAAGTAAAATAATTAAGACATATATTAAAATAAAAGCACTTTTAAAAAGTTTTTTTTTTGATTTTAATCATTTGATTCTTTTTTTTTTTGATCGCAAGATATATATTTGAAGGCTTTTGGTCATTCTTTTTTTCTGTTAAATTAATAATTTTCAAAAATGTTCAAATTCCAAAAATGATTAAATTCTGTATTTATTTTAAAAATTTATCTATTCAAATAAAATTCAAAATTTTCCACACAGCTAAAATGATTCCAAACAACCACAATAATACAATTTTCATTCAAATTGGAAATAATTTTGATTTTTGTAAAATAGGAAAATCATTTTTTCATCTTTTAGTTTTTGTTTTTATTTCATTTTTTTGAATTATGTAAACTTGTTTCGTTTGATAAAAAATTTTTTTCAAACAATTGATATTATGTTAAAGTTGAGTTGTTCCAAATGGAGGAACTCAAATATAATTAGTTCTATATATTTGACCTTTTGATCGATCAATATTCCTAATAGATTCTAAACAAATTAACTGATGTATATTTTTGTTTTGCTCTCTCCAAAATTTTTAACCCACCTTGATTTTTTTGTATTGATAATTATTTATTTTTTGTTTTGTGAGTATTGTAATTAATAAACAAATGTTAACGTTTTCAATTAGTAAATGGTTCTAAGTTGGTATTTCTTCCTGTATTGATTAAATAAGTTTTTTTTTTCACAAATTGAATTTTGGTTAGTTAAAAATTTTGAATTGGTGATTTATATTGAAATTTATGGTTAGTGTTCTTTTAAAATTACCCTTCAGGATGGATTGGGGTAATTTGAGGTTAGGTTAGTTTTAGATGATTTGTATGGTATATTTGAGGATTTAGGCTAGAATTATTTTGAATCAAAAATAATAATAATTAAGAAAGGAATTAGACCTTTGTGTCACTTACCTTAAGAGGTAAAAGATTTTCCACTTAACATTGGAAGTTAAAATTGGGTTTGGAACAAATTTTTAATTATTTTGAGGTGAAAATCGAAAAGATTTTTTTGTGACTTATAGAATTTAATTTCTTAAACATCAAAAAGTCTAAAAGTATTGAACTCATCAATACAAAAATATTTTTAAAAAAATTCATACTTTTGATAATAATCAAGAAACAATAATAATAAACACATAAAATATTTCAATTTGACTAATTATAGAGTTTTTTTATTTGTAGAAATTTATCATATACCCTTTTTTATCACAAATGATTATTCTCAAAAAAATGGAGTTACTTCATTATTTTTTTTTTTTTTTGATTTTGTTAACTTTTGAATGATAATAGCCTATTTTTTTAAAAAAGTTGAAAATTGCCATTTTTTTGCTACAAATCGCGAATAAATTAAATATTTTCTAATATTTTATGATTAATTTTCAAAGGAAAGTCTAATAGTACTGAAGAAGAATACAGAAATTTCATCTTATATGTAAATATAAACCAACAATCTTGGTTTTAATCTTGTTACGAATAATTTTTGAATATGTACCTTTTACTTTTTAGAATCTGTTTTTCTTTCAATGTCTAAATTTTTAATTCAATTCCATAAACAAATTCCTTCAATGAATTCTATCTTTGGTTTTCCAGATAGAATACAATATAATAAATCTTATTTTAATGTTCCATAATGTTTTATGTGAAAAAAAGATTAGATAAACTCAACGTTGAATTTTGTGGTATTCAAATATAAAATGATTGAATGTGAAATATCTAGATTTTTTTGTTTTGTTCTCTTCTGTATTTATAAATAGCCGTTATGCTGTAAAGGGAAAGGAAAATGTAAATAGAAATTTAATTACATTTAGATAAAATTTAACAAAACCCCTTCCATAAATTATCTAGAATTTATAAAACTAAATTTGTAAAAAAATGAAAATCAAACATAATTCATTTTTCAAAAAGTCAATCTCAAATCAAAAATAGAAAAAAGTAATTGATAAACATAAAAAAAAAAAATCTTATTCTTGAAACAAGTCACCCATTGGTACAAATTAAACTTTAATGAATAAAAAACAAAGACACTCTTGGAGTTTTTCATGTTATAGGTTAAAAATTAAAAAAAAAGAATATTTACATTACTTTTTCAAAAAGAAGACCCAAATCTCAAATTTTGGCGAACTTTTTCATGATTCTTTCACACTATTTAATTAGTCAGTCAAATTTTTTGCTCATTCTGTTACCAGATTGACAGTTATATTTAAAATGATAAGCTAGTAAAGTTTTCTAAACTAGAAGATTTTTGGTTTGCGAATTTTAAAAAAACAATTTTCAAATAAGACCATTATGAGAGACAAAATTTACCGTTTTCATATTTAATAAAAAAATTTTTTTAACTGAATATACTTGTGTATTGTTAAAAAGAAAATTAAAGTCAGGTTTTTTTAAATTTAGTTATGATTTTTTATTTATTAAATGGTTTTTTATTGATTTAATTGCAATGTGATAATGAAATTATTTTATGCTTTTATTTTTTTTTTTCAATTATCTTCTCTTACTTAAATTGAAATTTTAGAAAATCATTGATATTAAACTTTTAATTCTCACCTAAATAAAAGGATGTAATTTTTATCATGATTTAATATTAATTAAACTTTTATCTAAAAATTAAAATAAAAATTTCATGTAATTATATTTTTTTATTTATTTTTAAAAAATAAAATTCATATTTTATTTAATAGGGAATTTAATAAAGCATTGTATTGAGTTTTGAATTACTATTACTGAAATAAAATTTCTCATTTTAAAGATTTAAAAACAAAATAAAAATTTTTCAAAAAATTTTTAAAAATGAATAATTATTATTTTTTTTTCCAATAGTAAAAAAAAATATATATAACATGTCAAGTTCATCTTTGAATTATTTTGACTTTTTATTTTAATTCAAATCTCGATTAAAGACAAATAAGAAAATAAACTTATTCGCATATTGATATTATTTTCAATCTGTTATTTTAAACTCTGATAAAATTTAGGTAACTTTGGAGTGATACCGGGGATATATATATATTATGAATTATTAAACAAAAAAATACAAATTAATTAAAAATTAATCTTTGAATAATTAAAAATTATTTATTTTTTTGTTTATTACAGAAGTATTAACTATTAAAACCAAATTTTTCTCTTTGCAAAAAAAAAAAAATACTAAATTTGATGAATGGAATTCTTTAAACTTCAATTTTGATGGCAAATAAATGATTGATAATATAATGATTATTATTGGGTATATTAAATAATTTCAAATTTGGTCAATTTATAAATTAATTCAAAATTGATTTTTTTCTTATTTTGATAGAGTCTCTTTTTTATTTAACTAGGTATGAAAGTTTTTAGGTGTTTTAATGATTTTAGAAAACAAAAATGAAAAGATTATTTTGTTATTAGTATTGTTTTATCACTTAAATTGTAAAAAATACAAAACATTAAAATCATCAAGATAAATATATTTTAAAAGTTGTTCAAAACTAAATTTTAGCCTCAAAAGTTATGTGGAAAAATTTTAACTTATAAAGCAATTTATACAATTCTAATTCTCCTCTTAATTTTTTTTTTTTTTTCAAAAAAATTCTATCCGAAATCCCCAAACAGACAATCAAAATCATCCAAAGACACCTTAACCTAACATACTCCAGCCTACCCAAACATACCTTAACCAACTGAAAGTGGTTTTTCAATACCCAAATTCACTATATTTCATTAGAATATACAATTTTGAAAAAATTGAGAATTTGATCAATTTTTAAATTTGATAAAATTTGAAGAGGAATAATTTTTACATTATTATTGATTATTCAAACTTTATTATTGAAACCAAGATATTTGAGAAAATTTGAGAAAAAAATGAATCAATTCCAACACATAATTCCTATCAAAATAAGAAATTAAATATTATTACGCAATTTACTTATTTTAATAATAATATTTAGGTATTTACAATCTAAATAATTGAAGAAAAAAAAAAAAAAAAAATATTAAGTTCTCATTTAGAGTTCAAGAAATTGAATTGATTATTCAAAATAAAATCAAAACTTTTATTGGTTTCAAACTAAGAGTATTAAATCTTTGATTTATTTTTCTCGTGTTATTAAAAAAAGATCAAATTTAAAATTTTGTTTAAACGGACTAAATAACAATTACCAATTGCGTAATTTTCTAAAAAACTGAATACTTTTGTCATATTTTCTATTTCTTTTTAAAATTAAAAATTCTTATCAAATATAGAAAGATTTTTTTGACGAAAACTCATTGGAAAAAATAGACTTCTTTTTAAAAATGATAACCTTTTAACTAAGGTTGATAAAAGAGTTTATTTATCTTGTTAAATGGGATCATTATAAAAATATCGTTCCTAGTTACCATGGATTGTCATGTTAAGAGCATAAAACCGGTGTTTCAAAATAAAACACTTGTTACCTTTTTTTTCCTTGTTCAAATACAACATCAAATTTAATATTCAATAATACAGTCTTATTAAAGCTATCATTTAAATGTTTTAATATCAAATTTTGATATTGATAGAGATCTTTAAAAAGTTGAATATGTGGACAAGAAAGAATAATAAAGTTCATATCGAAAAAAAAAATTCCTAAATGAGTTAATATTCACGAATTTTTTCTGTATTTAAAAAATAAATTTTCAGAACCCAAAATAACACTAAACATCGAAAATTCATTGAGTAACACACATAAAATTTACTCTTAAAAAAATGAATTTTTTTTTGATCATATCAAAAGATTATTTTTTATCTGAGCCCATTTATGAAAAAAAAATATCAAAATGAGCTTTCTTATTCTCATTTTGAACCTTTTAAAAATGTATATCAAGATCAAAATTTGACATTGAAAAAATTTCAATGTGTCCTTGGAACAGAGGCAGACCTAAAATCAAATTAATTTGAAGGTTAATTCATTTGATAATTTGTGAAATTTTTAAATTATGAATTGGGTTTGTTGAGATTTTCTTTTGTGATTTTCCCAATTTTTAAAAAAGTTTTAAAGTTTTTATTAAGATTAAAAATTTTTATTCTTTAGGATTAACGATATTTTTTGGAGAAAAATTTCAAGTTTGATTGCACATCTTAAAAATTTTTCTTTTACTATTTGAACTATGAGAAAACAATATCATTTTTACCTATTATTTATTGTAGATTTTGTTGATCAATTAAACTATAAGCCTTCTTGGAGAAAAGAAAAAAAGGCTTTTGATTTGCAATAAGGTTTGCCAAATCTGAAAGGGTTTATTTTAACAACAGTTTTCGAAAGCGATAAAATTGTAAAAAATAGCATTTAAAGTAAGTCTGGTTTTATGGTAATCATATTTTTAATTTATTTTGCAATTTCAAGATGAGTTAAAATATGTCTTTAATTTTTTATTAAATCTAACAGTAGATTTTTTTAATAGTGACTCGTCCCTTAACGAAAAAACAATAAAAAAAAGCAAACAAAAAAAAAAAACAATAAAGATAGGGAAAATAAAAGGTATTGTTATTGGTTAATAAGTTAAACCAAATTTACCAAAACAACATTAAACTAACAATCACTGTAATTTGATTTTTTGTGGAATTAAAAAAAAATCAAAGAAAAGGTTTATTTTTTTTTTCGTAAGTTCATTGTTAGTCTTTTTTTCTTCTTTTCGGATTTTTTGAACAATAAAAAGGGAATGACTAAAGTGAGTGCGGCTACAACTGAAAAGATAATCCAGTGTTCCCAATTTGGGCTTTTTCTACTTTCACCAGGCGATTTTGGGGTAAAATTTAATCTTCCAATATATGTCGATGTTGAAGTGATATCTTGTCCATTAGGTGTGTTTTTAAAAAGTACTTTTGCTGGTCCAAGAAAGTCACTACCAACAGAGTGTCTTTTTAAAATGACCGCATGTGTTGCGTTTGTTTCACTTTATTTTTTGAAAAGTTTTGTTTCATTGTTATTAAAGAAAGATCATATTAATCCAGAAGATAAAAAAAAAGAGAAAGATCAATAGATATCCTTTTGAAGAATTGTTGTTTGGTACACCAAGGTTTGGTTTTGGTTTTGGATTTGTTTTAAAAGTATGTATTTCTTGGTATCGTCTTTTTGGTTTGGCATCCAAATATAAACAAAAAGAAAAAAAAAAAACTGAAAAAGGAGGATTGCAAATATTTACGATTCAATTTGATCCCAATTTGTATCGATTTGAGACAATACAGTTGAGTATTTTTCCTTGGGAAAATTTTCTAAGTCTTGTAATCGAACATCGTAGGCTGGTCTTTTTGTTGTTTTTTATTTGTTTGATTCAGAAAGGGATTGATTTTGTTTTAAAAACAAAAAAGAAAAAAAAAAAGGGAAAAAGTAAATACCCATTTCCAACATTATAAATAGTATAAAGAATTGTAAATTCTTCTTCAGTGTGAGGCAAGGTTGTTACTAAAATGTCTTTTTCAACAACTAAATTAGCTTGTTCTTCTGCAGTGAGAACAAAGGAAGCTAATAATAAAAGAATTAAAAGAAGGATTTTCATTAACTCAAAATTAAAAAAAAATGAAAATATTAATTTGTTTCAAAAATATTTGGTAATTTCATACTCTTTAATTTTAATCGTAGTGTTGAAAAGTTTTTAAACAAATTCAGTTTTACTACAACAAAGTTTTTCACTGTCATTTTTTATTTGTTGAGAATTGTTTGTGATTTTAGCACTATTTGAAAGATCTGTCTTCAAGACCATCTGAAAAAATATTTTTTTTTAGAAACTTACTATAGTAATATTTTCAAAGACAAAGAATAAATACCAATATTTGTGATAATAATTTGCAATATAGTTGATTATTGTGAATGAGATCTACTATATACTCTTATTTTCCAATTAAAAAATGAAAATTTTTTAGTTCACATTCCAAAATATTTTTATAGTTTATTGAGCGAAAGAAAACCCAAAGATCTTTACAACATCTTTTAGTAATGATATTTTAAGGGATTAGCGTCACCATAGATTTCTCTATAAATAAAGTATGTTGTAATTGTGTATAAATGGTATTAGTTCGCCCTGGCTCAAATCGCTCTAAAAAATCTATTATCTATCTTATTACACAACAAATTATTACATTTTTTACTAAGGATAACTATTAAAAAAGTTTCATTTTGAAAATTTTTTTTTTAATTCCTTTTCCCAAATCTAAAAATAGAAACCCAAAATACAGTATTATGGTATTTAATAATTCATATTTAAAATATTCCAAAAGTAACTATTTTTATAATTTTTGAATTTCAAAGATTAACTCAATAATGAATCTTCATAAAAACCCAAAGACTGATTAGTTTTGTTTCCATTTTATAAAGCTAATCGCAACATCAACATATTTACAACATTTACAAAGGGAATTTTTCAAACTTTTCTATTAGTTAATAATTTAATTTTTTTCAAAGAATCAAATTTTTTAGCAACTAATCTACATTTCACCACTAATTTAATAAAGGCATTTTTCAACTTTGGAGTTTTGATATTGATAATTCAACCTTTAAATTTGCTGTGAAAATCAGATTTTTTTTCTGAAATTGTTGGGCTTTTTAATAATACAATAGGATCATTTTTAATTTATGAAATCAACAAATATTACTACTTGACTAATCGATTTTCTCTCAGGTTATTTTGTCCCATGTAGCATTAATGAGATTTACATTGAATAACTATATTCTTTCATCATTGAAATTTTCCTTGGTAGACATTAACCAATTAAGAGTTTATTCTTTTTCAATAAAATTTATTTAAAAAAAAATAATAATATTTTTCAATATTTTATCAAATTCTCAAGAAAAAAACAGTTACTCTAATCTTCTTGCTTATATTTTCTATAAATTATTTTGATATTTTAAACTTTTAAATAATAAACATTTAAAAATGTTTTTATTATTTTCTAAATTTAAAATAACGATGTGGTAGTTTCTTGAACCCAAGTAATGTATAAAGAATTGATTTGAAGTGTATTTGAACCGAATTAAAGTGTGTATTTTGAATAAAATAAAATATTAAAAAACCGAATAGTTCCATATTTTAATTCTAATCAATAAAAAAAAACATATCTTATAAATTAAAGTATTTATCCGGTAAGGGTAGAGTTTTCTTTCGTTTCGTTTCCAATTATTAGGCATTCATAAAATAAATAAATAAATAAATAAATCTAAACCGTAAATTTGGCAGTTAGTTCGACCAACAATTATTTTTTTTTTAGGTTTTTATTTCAAGGTTTTATATTATTATTTGATAGTTGTTATTAATAATGAGAATGAATTCGGAGAAAATAAAAGTATGAAATTAAATGGTTATTCTGAATTAGAAACAGATTCTGATTCGGACTCAGATTCAGATCGGGATTCAGATGTATTATATGAATTTGATTCAGATTCGGTATTTGATCCATTTTCAGATTGAGGTTGGGATTCAGATTCAGATTCAGATTGGGATTGGGATTGGGATTGGGATTGGGATTCATAATCTGATTCTGTTTTTGTGTCTGTATCTGTTTCATCACCCGTTCCAGAATCTGTATCTGTTTCTGGCTCTGTTTCTGACTCTGATTTTGTTTGGAAATTTTCGAAATTATTTATTTTGGGTACCTCATTATTTTTTGGTAATTGATTCAATTCTTCATCTTTTGATAAAATATCTAATACTTTGGACCATTTATTCAATAAAGAATTGTGTAGAGTATATTTTTCAATCATAAAATTTAAGAGCATTGCGCGGTAATCGGTTATTGTTGCCTTTTCATTTTGCTTTAATTCGCCAGTGATAATTTTGGTGTTGTTTTGAACATCTTTTTTCACAAATTTAAGTTTTTTTGCAAATTCCTTGAGATCTGATTGCGATTTTTTTTGCTTCTCACCCTTTGCCTTTTTCGATTTGTTTGATTTATTTTGGTAATCCCTTTTTAATTTTTCATGCTTATTATTGAGTTTTTTCAAATAGGACAATAATGAAATTTTTTTTAATTGAGGCGAATATTCAAGCATTGGCTCTTGTAAATTGTTTCTTGTGTTTTCAGATGTGGTCTGTAACAATTTTGCTTCATCGAATAGACACTGACTAAAAGTTTTCCAAAAATAGTCCTCCTGTTGATTATATTCTTGATGCTTTTCCTTTTTCTTTTTCTTTGTATTTTGATTGCCTTTTCCGTTTGGATTTGTTTTTGCATATGTATTCTCAGAATGATTGTCATTCTCTAATTTTTTAATAACATCAGTTAATAATTCAGGTATATTTGAACAAATTATTGAAGTTGTTTGTTCAGTTTTGTATATCTTTGAAATAATATTTTTAACAAACTGTTGATTTTTTTGGGTAAATTCTGGGAACTTTTTTTCTTTTTTTTTGATCAAATCAAGATCACTTTCGTTGGTATTTATTAATTCCCGAATTTTATTATTTACTTGATCCGAATAATCGCCAATTTTCCTTTTCTTCATTTTTCTCAATTGCTTGCTATCTGAATTCCCAAAAAATGTTTCAACTTCCGGTGTCAAAGAAAAAATTGGGTGGTTGTTTAATTTAACTAAATATCTTTGGAACGCCCTTTTTCGAAATTCCCCTTGAAATTTTTTTGTTATTGATTTCTCTGGTAACGGTGGCAGAATAAATTGTGGATATCCAGAGGATAAAACGGAATTTAACCAATAAAAATCTGAAAATCTTCTTTCAATAAAAAACCATTCATTTCCCCCATTCCCACCACCTCCGTCAGAATTGTTTTCCTGTATGCTGTTTGATTTGCCTCGCTTTTGAAATCGGATATTATAAGAAATATAAGCATTCCTTCCAGTGCCTGTTTTTTCTGGATCTTCAACCTGAATGGAATAATAAGGCGCCTTTGGATTTGTCTCTTTATTATTTTCATATGTTGTTACAAATTTTAATTGATATTTATTTAATTTCTTGATTGTTTCTTGTTTTAAAAACTCTCTTTCTCTTGCAAGTAAAGCTTTTTTTTTAAATTTTTCAGTAATTGACAATTTTTCCAGTAAATTATTCTTATTTGTTGTTGTTCCTTTTTCTTTTTCTTTTTCTTGATCTTTTTTTTTTTCTTGATCCTTTTTTTTTTCTTTTTTTTTTCCGAGATCTTTTTCTTTTTCTTTTTCTTGATCTTTTTCTTTTTCTTGATCCATGTTTTTGTCTTTTTCTTGAGATTTTTCTTTTTCTTTCTTCTTGTGATTAACATTTTTTGGTTTTTTTTCTTTTTTTTTGTTTGTTTCATTTTCTTTTTTTTTGTTTGTTTCATTTTCTTTTTTTATTTCTTTATCCTTATCTTTTTCTTTTTCTTGATCTTTTTCTTTTTCTTGTTTGTTTTCTTCTTTTTCTTGAGATTTATCGTTTTCTTCTTCTTTTGCTTTTCTTTTCTGATGGATTGTAATTCTTTTTTTTTTTTTTCGAATTTTCTTCCTTTTTTTCATTTCTTTAAATTGTAATTGATTGAGCATTTCAATTGTTAATTTTTCCTTTAATAAGGTTTTTCTTCTAATTTTTTTTTCATTTCGATTTTCAATAATTTTTTGAGTCAACCCTATTGCTTTATTCTTATAAAATTTATTATCGCTATTCTTATTATTGATTTGTTTGAAATTGTCAATCTTATTTTGATTTAGCGTCTTCTGTTCGTTACTCTTGTAATTTCCTCTTCCGTTCTCAGTTTTGGGATTGTTTATAACTGTTTCTTTATTACCGTTCTTATTCTTCTGAATTTCGGTGTTTTTCTCATTTTTGTTGGGCTTTTGCCCAAATTTTGAAAAGTATTCGTAAAATTCCAATAATTGAAGATAAATCGATTTTCTTTCGACCTCTTTTTCAACAAGATCCTCGCCATCTAAATAAACTGCTATTCCTAATTCTTCTTCGGCAATGTCAAAAGCAAGATCTAGATTCTCAAGCCTGTTTGAGGGCTGTAATTTTGAAAAATCGATCAGGTCTGGTCTATGTTCCGCAATTAGGGCACAAAACGCAAGCCCATCGATCCAGTTTTCAATCAGAAAATTGTTGGAGAGTTGTATAGGGTAACCTTTAAGTGACTCTTTAATCCAGAGGAAAACCTCGTCCTGTTGGTTATAGAGATGGTTATTTGATTTCCGATAGGAAAAGTACTTGAAGAACTTTGATTTTGATCGAGATTTGGCTTTGGATTTTCGCTTTATTTGTTTTTGTGACGAGGGTAAAGCCCCTGTGGCTCTTTCTTGTGATGTTTCACCTTTTTCAAGGTTTGGTTCCTCGCTTGAAGAATTTGACGTTGTTGTGCTTTCTGTATAGCTTGTGCTTGGTTCAGAATCTTCATAGCTATATGTGTTAATTGTTGGTATCATTTGATTTTTCAGCAGGTGTTTTGCTTTAAGCGAAATCGAATCAGAGGTACTTTCTTCACTACTTGTAATTTCAGAAGAACCTTCGAACATTTTAATATTTGTGTTTATTTTTTCTTTATTTTTGATTTGTCTGTTACTTTGAGAGAAAAGTCGAATGTTTTTGAAGTGTTCTTTTTTCTTTGGTTTGGTTTTTTTGTCTTTGAAAATTAATTTTTCTTTATTTCAGAGTAAATCAAGATTTGAAAAAGACAGATTGGTTCTTTTTAGGAATTAAAAAAAAAATGATAATTCTTTTCAATTTGAGATTGATTTGTGTCATAGGGAATTTTTGTTGTGTCTTTATTCTATTGAAAAAAGTTTACACAAAATTTTTCTCTAAAATCATTTTTTAAAAACTTTTAGGTTGGTATTGTTGGAGAACAGAAAAAAACTCCGTATTGTTATTAAGTTTTAATTCTTGTTCACTATTTACTCAACCAAGAAATATAGACAAAATTAAAAAAATAACTTGTTCTTTGATTTTGTTATTCGAACTGTTTATTCTGATAATAATTATGAAAACTTTTTAATGTTTATTTCTGCGACTTTTCCCTTTTGAATTGTTCCTTGAGTCATTCCCCTTTTCAAAGAAGTAAACTATTGAGTCAAAAGTTGATGTTTTGGATCAAGGAAAGATGTTAAAAAAAACTTGCATATGTTGTAAATTAGTTCAACACAATTTTTAATTGAGAACCTTGCTCTAAATGAAATATAAAAAATAATTAAAACAAGAAAAAAATTCATTATTTAAAGGATAATTCATTTTATTATTTTCAACCAATCCAACAAATACAATTTAGATCTTTTTTATTGAAATCCAATGAGTTTTTTTGGAGATCTTAAAAATCTTATACATAATATAAATAGGGCAAAATATCATATAGATTACCCTTTTTTTTCAATTTTGAAATATTTCTTTCATTTAGGGTTGTTAGTTAACTTAAGTTTACTAACAAATACCATAAAAAAGAGGCCAACCAAATATTCCTCTTCTCAGTGTTTGAACCATTTATAATTTTCAAAAGTTTTCAACCAATAAACAATGTTTAATTTATGTACATCTAAGAGATTTCTCTGACCAAAGATCAGTCTAAAATAAAAGTGTGTTATCATTGAATGTAAAATAGATAAGTTCTTTCAAGTTTATAGGTTTTACCAAATTCGAACAGAGTAACTGTATAATTTGACATCTTTAATAAAAAAAAAATGATACTTGTCTCAGTATCAAATTCAACCATTTTTAAAAATATATGTATTCCAAAACAAATTTAAATCTTGAATAATCAATATCTGATGGCTTTAAAGTGAAAAATTTTCTTTGATTAATTTCTCTTTGAATGTAGTTTTGGAGCAAAAAAATTCATTTTTTTTTTTTTTTTTTTATTATTGAAGAAGTTTAAATTACACTGTAGATGCCCTTTTATTTAAATTCCCTTTCAGAAATTTAAACGTAAAACCATAGATTTCACGATTATTAATTAATGAAAATTGTTCCAAACTGTTTGATTTGAAATTAATTCATTAAGATTGTTTTTTTTTTAATTTGTTATGAAATATTAATCTATCTTTTTCATAGGAAGGACAGACCCATAAAAAAATTCATTTTTTTAAAAAAAACAATACAAAGTGAAGTTTATACTAGCAAATTATTTTTCTCTAGTAGAACTATATTGGAAATAAATTTAATTTTCAATATAAAAAGTAAAAAATAACCAAGCTATATGTTCGGGTGCTAATAAGTATTGAGTAAATCATGATATTTAAAAAATTTAAAAATAGTTACTTTTGTAGAATATGTTATTTTTTAAATACTGAAAAATATCATTTGGTTTTTAATATTAAAATTTTGAAAAGGAATAAAAAAAAAATGTATTTACAAAATGGTGTTTTGTAATTTTGATGATTAACGAATAAAAATATATAGCAGTGAAAAAAAATCCCGGACATGAAAAAAATACAGGACAAGATTTTTAATTGTGACTATTAGTAAAATTTTTGTGTAATTTCAATTATTTTCAATCAAATCCTTATTATAAATAACCTAATTTTTTTATGAGATTAGTAATAAAACTACCTAAAGTTCATCAAAGTAAGGTGTCTCGAGAAAACTTGAGTAATTGTGTAATAGCCTATGTTGATCAACTTTTTTTGAAAAATAATCGAGTTTTATAGAGGTTTACTAGAGTTTGGAAAATGATAATTATTATTCTTGTTTTTTGATTGACTGAATGGTGTTTTGAACAAGTGAGATTTCTTTAATAATCTTTATAATAAGTGTGTGAGTTATAATTTAAAAAGTTTGATTCTTAAAAGAAGGATTTGAATATAAATAAATGAAATTACACAAAAATTTTCCTAATATTCACAATTAAAAATCTTGTCCTGTATTTTTTTCACTGCTTTAATTATTTATTGTTGTGATAATATATATAATTTGTTTTTTAGATTTGTTTTGATCAATAAGATACCAATATCATTATATCCAATTTCACAGTACCCAAATTATAAACAATAATTCAAAATTTTCAACACAGTTAAAAATGCACAATGAATCACAGTGTTACAATTTCATTATAATTGGGAATGAATTTGATTTTTGAAAATTAGGAAAATCATTTTTTCATATTTTAGGTTTTTGTTTTCATTTCATTATTTGAATTACTCAACTTGTTTAGGTAGATCAATTTTTTTTTTTCAACAATTGGTATTGTTTTAAGGGTGAGTTGTTTAAAATAGAAGAACTGTAATTAAATTAGATGAGGGTATACAACCATTTGATAGATCAATATTCCTAATATAATTTCAACAAATTTACTGATTCATTTTTTTGTTTTGCCCTCTCCATAATTTATTACACACCAATAATTTATTAGTATTGAAATAATTTATTTTTTGTTCTGTCAGTGTTGTAATTTATAAAAAAGTGTTAACTTTTCAATAGGTAATTGGTTCTAATTTGGTATTTCTTCCGTAATTGATTAAATTTGATTTTTTTATCAAAAATTAAATTTTTCTCAGTTAAAAATTTTGAATTGGGGTTTAGTAGACCAATAGTTGTGTTAGCTCATAAAACATTAAAAATAATATAAAACATTTTTATGTGTTTACAACTCGAAAATTTTCAAAAAACTGAAAGGTGTGAATGACCATTATTGTTTCTCTATTTCAATTATATAAAGCCAAACCAAAAATATTTGAAATATACAATAATTTTAATAAAAATAATTAAAATGAGAATTTTCTTTTAGTTTGTAAATGATCTTCTTAATAAATATAATTTTTAAAGTATACATTCGACTTTTCAATGATGAGGCTGACTGCCTAAATTTTTTTCTTCTTCTGATTATAGTTTGTGAAAAATCATAAATTAGTGTTCTATAGATGTTTTAATTTGAAATACTAACCAATAAAAAATATCGAAAGTTACTGAATTAAAGAAAAAAATTAATTTTTAATTTTATTGTATTTTTTTTATTGTTTTTTTGTTTTATTTGTTTTGTTTTAAGGGATTTCCAGTATCGTGTCATCGAAAATAAAATCGGGATATCTGACTTTTTATTAAAACAAATAAATTATTCTCTAAAGTTCTAGAATCTCCTAAAAATATTAAAAAAAAAAAAAAAAAGATAGAAGGAAATGTTAGATTTCACTCATGTAATTTTACATAAATAAAATGAAAATAATTTAAATTTTAAGAAATATATTTAATTTTTTTTATGATAGTTGTTATTCCAGAGTTTAAAACAAAATCAGACAATTTATATTTTCTGATGATCTTTGGATTAATATTAGAAATATTTTGACAGAAATTTTCTTAATAAAAATTTATCCTTATTCAACAATTTTACTGATTATTAAAAAAAATTCAAATCATTATTATTTTATCATAAATTCAAACATATGTTAGAGAAATTTGTATTCCGTTTCTATTAATTCTATATATTTATCTTTGATTATTTATATCTTTAATAATAAAAAAAATTGTATATACAATTATAAAATTATTATACGTATTCTTTTGTAAATTAATATTTTTTTTTATTTTCAAGAAATGGATTAGATTCTTGGTTTATTAGAAAAATATTAATCACATGTTATTGTTTTTATCTTTTTCCAATAAGTTTAAAATTTAAAGTATAAACTTTCAACAAAATTTAATGAACAAAAATAAATTCAAATTAAAACACAAGATTTAAATACTAACAAAATTATTTGTGTAAAAAAAATTCCAAAAAATTACTTTAATTTGAGGTATTTTTCCTGTCGTAAATTTTGTTGAAAGTTTGTGTCTTAAAAGTGGAATAGACATAAATATAAGTCAACTTTACATTTTTCCAGGGTATTTTATTTACCAGACCTAAAAAATGTAATAAATGATTTTCACAAATTTTTTTAAATTCTAAAAATCAAGTTACAAAAATAAAGTTATCAATATTCGTTTTTTATGATCCTCTTATGGATGTTAATAAACTTAAATTTTTATTTTATAGTTCCTGTCATCTTAAATTCAATATTTTATAAATCATTTTTTAATCAAAAACTTTGTCTACTTTTAAAAAGAAATAAGACAAAATTGTCATTAATTTGGTATCTTGATCACTTCATATGCTTCATCTTTTAGATTCTAATATATATATATAATTTTAAAATAAACTCAAGAAATTGTTAAAATAATTTGGAAATTAAGTAAATGTGAAATTTTTAATTTTCTAACATTTTCAAACCTAATTTTGAAATTTGGATATTGAAAAATATATTATCCAAATTATAAATCTTTGTAAAAAGAAACCAATTTTTTAAATTTTAGCAAGATTTCTTGACTTAGAATTATGTGAATCCAATAAATATGCTGTTGATCAATAAAATAATATCAACTTGACAAAAAATAACATGGTCCTTATTAAACCCCACTTTTACAATTTAGTCATTGGGGAAAGTGTTTTTTGGTGTTGTAGAGTACTGTAGAAGGCATTTAAGGGAGTAGCCACGGTAAAGAAAAATTTTTCACTTTTGTGCAATTCTGAAGAGGATCAGAAAATAACATTTTTTACTCTGGTTGTACCTCATTGGTTTTTATTATTTAAAGTACTTCATTCATTAGATTTTTGAAATTTTTTTTTCAAAGTCTCAAAGAAATTGCCACAATAGAATGTTGAGTTGAATTACTTAAAATAGTGTTTTGAATGTTGAATGACTTATCTTTTATTCTTCTCTCAACAGTCTATTGTGGCATTTAATTTTTTCATTTTTTATTTTTTCATCATTTTTTGAGATTTTTTTTAATCCTGACAAGATAAAGCAATTAGAAATATTTTTTTATTAGTGGCATTTAGGATTAATGGATTTTGTTTTAAAAAAACAACAATATTACAATTGAGAGAATATAAAAAGAAACATAAATGGGACTTAAATAGCTAGAAGAATTCCAAAATTAGAATAATTAAGTAGAATTATTACTTGTTAGGATTGTAAAACGTTGGGTTTAGTCGAATATGAGAAGTGAATATGATTATATGTTATCAAAGTTTAAACCACAAAATAGATACACGTTTTATTCAAAGAATCTGAAATTATCTTCTCCCAGAAAAAAAAACTAAACCCCATTCCAAAATTTTGGACACATCTAAAATCAAAAATAGTGAAACAAAAACTCAATTTACTATATTCTCCCAAATCTAATATAAAACCAGATTTAAGTAACATAGTATTAATGGTTTTTTAAGTAATCATTTTCATCCAAATATAAGAAAACAATATAAAACAAAAAATCAAAACAAGTGTGTCCAAAAAAAATTAAACGAGCTGAAATGAAAGAGTTTGAACAAAAAATATATTGGTAGATTTGTTAAAATTACACCAACAATGGTTAATCTATCAAATGATAAGATACCATGTACCGGTTGTATGTGGATTTATCACTTGAAGAAACTCAACTGTAACCATCTAGTAACCATCTATAAAAAATTTTCAGATCTAACTAAACAGATTAAGTACCTGAAAAAAAGAAAATGAAAACAAAAACAAAAAACACAATAGTTTGTTGAATTAAAATTAATTTCCAAATTGATGTAAATCATGTTTTTGTTATTCTTCTAACTGTTTAAACTGTGTCCAAATTAATCGAATTAAGTTTATTTTAATAATAAAATAATAATAATAATAAAACTATTTTATCAATATAATCTCTTTTTTTTTATTGTTGAACATTAAAAAAAAAAAAAATATCAAACAATTTTTTTAAAAAAATTTTTAGAGAATCTACGATCACATGCCACTAAAATAAAATGTTCTTATCTCATCTCTCTCAAATTTTTATCATGTCTTATGGTGTAGCTACTCCCTTAAGAGCCTAGAATTTTTTTTTTTTTCATTAATAAAAAAAAATCAGAAATTTTCATTCGTTTCAAAAAGTAAAAAAAAACAATGTCAGTTTTCGAGAACTCAAAATAATATAATAAAATCTAAGATTTTTGCACAATTCTATTTATTTCTGGAAAATCTAACTGTTGTGAGAAGAAATTAATTTATTACCTTCAACATAGAAAAAAATAATAATAAACTTTGCTTTTTATATATTTTAAAAAAGATAAACCAGTTAATAGAAAGGGATTATATGAAAATATTAAATCATAATATTACAAAAAGAGAAAACAATAAAAAAAAATCAAGAACCTACAAATGATTTAAATAAAATGGAAATTTGGTTATAGTGTATGTGTGAAAGAACTTGAAATATTCAATCTTTTGAGATATAAAGTTGATATATTAAACAACGTACAAAATCATAAATAAATCAGGATATTCAAAAATATGCTGATTCTGAGTATAAGAAGGGGGTTTTAACAATTAAACCATCTACTTAGTTTTGATATTGTTCTGATATATCACCCCCTTCTATATCCAACATTATACCTATAATCAAATCAATTTTTACATATATTCCTTGATCTTTTCTGTAAAATTTAAATTAGGAAAGGATTTTATTTCAAAATTTTTCGTCATTTTTTATCACTTCTGATGACATTTATTTGTTTTTTTGATGATAAAAATTGTCTTTAAATTAGCGAGATTTTCACTTTAAAAATTTTAAATTTGATCCTTCATTAATAGAATTTCTCTTTTGATATAAGAACTCAAAAAAATACAAATTTTGATAAATAGTCGTTTATTGTGGGTTTTTTTGATCATTTAAGATATAATATTTTGAGAAAAAAGAAATATGGCTTTTATTTTCAAAATAAGGTTTATCAAATGAATTTTTCGCAACTTTAATCCTATTTACTTTTTCTCTAAAAAAAAAAAAATTTCTACCTTTTTATTTTTTGACTAAACCTTATCTTCTTAATATGAATTTCTTCTTTAAGCAATCACACTGATTTAATATTTGTAAAATCTGGATTACATAAAGTATAAAAGATTAAAATTTACATTAAATTTATTACTAAAGCCAAGATTAAGTGAATAAAGTGGATAAATGAAATTAAAAAAAAGAATAACATGTCTTCTAGGGAACAAAAAGAAAGATCAAAAAATAATAAAAGTAAAGTTACTAAAAACAGTCAAGAACAATCAAATCGTCCCACAATCAGACGATTTTCCAAAATTCACAAATCAATTTCAAAAGTATAGTGGAACTTGAACCAACCCTTTTTAGAAATGATAATACGAAAAATAATTCTCAAAAATACAAAACACACGATCACAAAATTATCAACTAATGTTTTGTGTTTTATTTTTATTTTGAAAATCGTTTAATTACAAAGTGTCTTGATATTTTGAAAATTTTCTTTTGTTTCATATTTGATCAGTCAAAAAAATTGTCACTATTTATATTTTTTACGACTCTTTTTCTGAATTGGAATTATTGTTATTTTTTTAACCTCAAATTTGACTATTGTGATCCCAGGGAAATTTTCATTAGATCCAAATTCTAAATTAAACCAAAAAAAGGTCAATTATTTAATTGTAAAAAATTTTTTTTTTATCTGATCTTTGGGAAAAATTTTTCCAAAAATAAATTCACAGAATATTATACTTTTCAAAAACATTACAATTATTCAAATCAGTTATTTCTATTTCCATAAAGAAGACAAAAAATCAACAAAAAATATCTGAATTTATATGTTACCAATTTGAAAGAAAAATGGTGTTTGATTACCATCATAAAGTTTTGCTCACATTTAATTGAGAGAATCAATCTTAGAGTTTTTTCTTTTTTCGAAAAATATGTTATCCACTCATTATTTTGCTTCAGATCTTTTTTCATTGTTACAATAAATAACTCTAAAAAAAAAGAAAGTCTGGCTTTTAACAATAAGTCTCTCATTTAAGTCCTTGGTGGTTTCCAGAATTCTATTTTGACGATTTTTCAAAAATTTATTTTATGTTTTTTTATGTTAAAGTAAAACGAACAATTGTAGGAAAATAAAATTAACAGATTTTACCTGTTTGTGTTTCACTTTAATAGATAAGAATTTTGTCTTTTTCTTACCCTTCTGTTGAATTTCTTGCATACAAACGAAAATTTGGGTTGAATTTTTCTTTGAGGATTGTAAATAATTAATTTTTAAAAATAAGAGGGTTATTAACAAGGCATAAAAAGAATAAACCTCAACAGACGTTAACTCAAAAATATAGTTAAAAGCATGTAAATAAATAAAAATAAATGGAAGAGGCAATTATGTATTTTAAAACAATTTTCAAACAATTAACACATGCTTTTTTGGTAAACAAGAATTTCAAAGACTACTACAAAAAATAATGTGTGCCCAGTAAAAAAACATTCATTTATTCTCGAAATGTTCAAAAATAAAATGAATCTGGATTTCGAAGCTCTGTTAAATTCTTTTGTAGAGTCTTGGAATGAATTGAAACCAAACAAGAGAATTTCACTGAAGGAGTCCCACGGAATTCTTAATTCACTTCCTGAAACAACGGCTGAAGAACTGGAAAAGGAAGATCCAAAGGAAGGAAAAAAAAAATATTTCCAAATCCCCAAGCAATTGCCTGACATACCGCTGTACAAATTTGGCAGCTTGAGGATGTACCAAAATAAGAAATTTCGGATCAAGTATTTTGTTTTATTTCGTCACACGCTTACCATTTATGACAAGGATCCAAGTGTTTGCCAGACTGCAAACTTTGGAGAAATTGACTTGAGGGTGCTGGTAGTGAACGGCAATGTCGACGAAGAAAGCTACGGCGAAGAACATTTATTTCAACTCATCACACCAGAGGTCTCATATCTCTTCCAGTCTGCGTGCGACGAGGACAAACGGAGCTGGCTCAGCTATTGCTCTCTTCCAGGGCTTATTTCTTCTCTTTTCCAGCGCCCAACAAGGGAAAGTGATCTTGCCACTTTCAGGCAACTAATCACGGTCTTTGTCTGTCTGAACACCAATTTAGAAGCCCTCTCGGAAGAGTTCCATCGGCACAAAAACAATACCACCAAAAAAGACACGTTCAAGCAAATTATGTGGATCTGCAGTGTAATCAAAAATTGTGCAGACCTCATGGCGACATCCAAGCTGTGGGTGGAACTCTTCCTTCTCAAAATGCTTTATTTTTATTATCGGACTACCAAATCATTTTCTCGGTTTGTTTTAGCCGAGTCCACAAGCATAACCAACCCAAATCTCAAATTTCTCGACTACAACCGTTTTGACATTCTCACGATTTTGGATGACTCATCACAAGAACGTTGGATTGGGTTAAATAATTATAAAATCGGTTTTGTTGAACCATCAAAAGTTTCAACAATCATTTTAAGAAATTCAAAGTCTGAAGAGCCTTTACTGTTAGATGATTTTAAGAGTTTTACTTTAAATTCTACAGGTAATTGTTTCTTTTTTGTTTTTAATTCGGTAGTTTTTTTTTTTTTTTATATTTTATTTTTTTTCATTTGTATGGTTTGGCTTTATTTTTCGCTTCGAATTTAATTTAGTTCGGAAATTGTCAAGTTTCAAAACTACAGATGTGTGCATTCTCGAAAACAACCATACACTTATTTCAAACCATCACAAAAAAATTTTCTTAAGGGAGTAAGTACATTTTACCAAATTTCGAGTGCATAATTTATGTGAAACCAAATGATTCAAATCGTTTCTTTACCAAAACACATTAATATTTTAAAAACTACGAGAGTGGAAGGAATATACACTTGCCTTAATATAATTTCATACCGACAAAAAAATGGAAATCAAAAAAAATGAAAAAATTGGGATGGAAAAAAATAAAAAAAAATCATTTATTTTTTGATCTTATCTGTATCAGTTGATACAATTACTTCTTCTTTACTTGCTTTTATTCGTAATTCTGAATTGAAAAACTATAGCTTGGAAAATTTTTGATTAAACAAATTCCTTCTTATTTCCAAAGAATTTCCAAAATGAATTTTAATATCGAATTTTCATTTAAGGGACTGGTAAACTAAAAAAAATCTTTTCGTAAATTTAATAGCCAATCCAAAAAATTTTACCGCCCCTTGAAATTGAAAAACACATGAAAAATCTTATTACTACAAAACCAAACTTACTTTTAATGTGATTTTCCAAAATGAATTATTGTTTTTAAAAGTTTGATCCACTTTTTCTCATTTTGAAAAAGTTCAAAATTAAAATTCATTTTGGAAATTCTTTGGAAAAAAATATTTTCTTTGGAAAGAAGATTGAAAACTTATTTCCTGTAAAGAAAGTGTACCAAAATACACTTTAAAAAAATAAAACCACAAAGTTCTTAAATAACACAGTTTAAAAAATCTAACTAATTTCAAAAAATTACCAATAATTATTTCAAACTTTCAAAAAATATAATATTTTCATTCAAAGAACAGTTAGATTCAAATCAATTTTTTCTTTTTATTGAACAAAAAAATATGAGAAAAAAAAACCAAACAATCAAATTAACAATTCTCCCAAAATACTTTTTTAAAACCTGGAAAATTCGACTTATAATCTAAAGAAATACTTTTTAATTTGATTATTTATAATCAAGAATTATAAACCCAATTTTAATTTTCCCATTGGATTATGGGAAAACCCAAAGATTAAATGTATCAATAGACATTACGATTATTTCTCAATTTTTTAAAGATTTTCAAACAAATAAAACTAATTCAAATTAATAATTCGAATAAAAAAAAAATAGATATTATCAAATAACTGATTTTAATACTAATAGTTCCTTGTTTATAATCTGAATATTTGAAAAAGTATATTGACTTATCTTTTAAATTTCAAGAAACTTGAATGAATATTTGTGAATAAAAGTAATGATCAATTTTTTCAGATCTTCAAGGATTCAATATTCGATTTATTTTTCTTAATTTTTAAAATAAGATTAAAAGTTCACAAGGTTATTTGTTAATAAAAAACTCTCAGAAATTACTAAAAGTGAGATTTCTTCAAAAGAAAAAATTTTTTGCAAATTCTTCTTTTTCTTGTTTTAATCCAAAAATCCCAACAAAAAAAGGATCAAGTTCTTTTGACTGAAAATTTAATTGGGAAAAATGAACTCTTTAAAAAAAGACAACTCATCTCTCAAAAGTTGATAAATGGGGTTGATTTATCGGGATTTAATTGTATCCTCGTGTAAAAATAATTACGATATTACCTTTGGAAAAAAAAATAAAAAAGTTATTAGTCCCTTAAGTCATCTCATTCAAGTTTTGGTTCAAGAAAATATGGATATTTTTGAAATTTTCTATTCAGAAGAAAAAAAGATTTAGAGGGCGTATTTGTTTGATTTGATAATTATTTATTTTCCATTAAATGAAAAACTCAAAATAATAATGAATCTTGCTTGAAATTTTTTTCTCTCAATTTTTCTTTTTTCTATGGGTTGAATCTTTTTGTAGCTGTATTTTGATTCCAAGAATTCAACCCCTTTATTTTAATATTTGGAATTCAATATTTTTTGTTTTCGATTATCTAAGGTAAAAATATTTGAAAAAAGAATTTTGAAAACAAATTTGTCAAAAAACGTTTTGTAAAATAATAATAAATAGCAATGGAGCGAGAAGTTCAAGTAATGAAATTGTTTGAGTTCATCCAAATTAAGAAGATAAAGAAGAAAACAAATCTTCGAAAATAAACTTTGAATTTTTTTTTAATTTTATTCTTGATTTCAACTAATTAATCTGGAAAGATGATCTTTCTTGTTTGGTCTTCAAAAAGAAAATATTTGTTTCAAATACACATCTTTTCCGAATCTATTTTTTGCTTTATTATATGATAAATCAATTGTTTCCTATATAAACAAATTTCTAGATTCAAACCCTAATTGAATAAAACCAAAAATTTAATCAAAAAAAAAGGTTCAAAAAATTGAAAAATTAATGATTCAACTCTGGTTTACTTTGGGTTCGCTTTCTTTTCACAAATAGAGCAGTGAGTGGTATTTTGGTTTCAAAGTTTCAATATCTTGTGGTACCCAAAACATTTTTTTTCCCCAGTCATGTTGTTGCAATTAAAAATTTTTAAAAAAGGTAAAATGTATCTACTTATTTAAATTATTACCTTTTTGTTTAATTCTGAATTCTCCAAATTTTTGTCTCAGTATTTGATTATTCGAAAAGTTAATTAACAAACAATTTTTTTTCACTTATCTACCCCCCCCCCCCCAAATTAAGAAAATGAAAAAAATTGAATAAACCCCTTATTGGTATTCCTTACAACTAATATCAAAATACTATAAACAAGAAATTTTTTGTTTGACAAGTTTGATAATTTTTTTATATTGTTGGAATTTTGGACTTACAAATCAATAGAAAAAAATTAAATTTTATTCTTTGTCAATTCAAATAAATTTGTTAATGACATAACCAGTAAGATAGGTTTAAACCTTGAGATTTAGTGAACTTTCTAAATAAAGTTTTTTTCAGAAATTGACGGAAAAAAAAAAAAAAAAAAGAGGAATTAATTTTTGAACTTTTTAATAAAAATTCCAAAGTAGCAAATCTCCCAAATGAAAGTTTTTTTTTTGCTTTATTGAATATTTAGAGTTTCATTTTCAGATGTGACCTTAATTTGGATAATATTATTTCTATACAAAAATTGAAAAAAAATATCTGTGTAATGGAAAATAAGTGTAAAAGATCAAAATGTGTGGAATTGTTAACAACGATTATGTCACAATTAGGGATCATTAAATTTGGATATGCTATCTATTAATTATAAATTGGATTGTTTTTTTTTTTTTTTTTTTTTTCCTTTTTTCATAATACTTTTCACATTCAGATGACTTTAATATTAATTTTTTTTATATTTTATTTTTTTTCCAATTTCCTAACCAACCAAAATTCAAATAATAATAATAATAATAATAATAAATATATCAATAGAATTACCAACAAGATCACTTGGCGAATTTTATAAAAATTTGGATTATATAAAATATTTTGAAATTGAACAATTCCAAGAAAAAAATTTTTCCGCAAAAAATAAAATCAAAAAAAATCAAAAAATTGGAATTCTATCAACAGACTTGTATTTTTTCAAAACAACCAAAAAATGCATTGTACAAAAGGTATTACCATTGAAAGCAATTGTATTTGTTCAGAATGGAAAGGTGAAGACAAACTGTGAATATAGTTATGAGATCAAAACCTTAGAAAATAATAAAACAAACTATTATTATATAACGTTTTCTGGTGGAGAAATTTACAGAGAATTTAAAAGGCATTTGACTATTTATTTAACATTAGCATTATTTTCAGAACCAATTACTACAAAAATGATTAAACTTCAAAAACAAGAAATCTCACGAACATTTCTCTTTATTGAAAAAATGATTTCTGAGCAGAAACAGAAAATTCAAAAAGTTGAAAGCAAATATAAGAATAGCAAAGAAACAAAGATGGAAATAATCAATTTAAAAAAAACGTTTATAAAATCAAAACAAGTCAAGGTTTTTATTAAGGAATCCTATTTAATCCAAAAACTTAGAAATGAAATACAATTAAACGAAATGGTTAACATTAGAAAACAGCTATTAAGAATCTTTGGGAGATTAACATATCCAAATTTAAAAAAAAATAAATTTATTGTATTTTATAAAAAAAAATACTACCAAAATAATTTAGAAAAACAAAAACTTTTATTTAATCAAAAATTAAAATCAAAATATTTTTTTGAAATTTTAAATAATGATATTTATCCTAATAAAATTAAATTCAAACGACAAAATTTCTTTGAAACAAAGGAGAATTTAGAAATAATAAAATTGCCAAAAAAATCAACAATTTTTATAAAAAAGTTTGATCGAAAAAAGCAAAACGCAAGATATAATTTTTTAAAATTGACAAAGGAACTATATATAAAAAATGAATTTAAAACCCAAATTTTACAATCTTCTTTCAAATTAAATGAAAGAATGAAGAAATGCTACAAATTAATTGAGCAGAATGAGAAGGCTAGGAGACATTCCTTACAATTCCCGATCAATAAAAGTGGCATCATCAATTTATATAAAACGGATGTGGTTGAAATAAAAAAAATAACCGAATATTTTGTTGAAATCGATAGTTGGGGGTTGTTGATATATAATCCAAGTTTCATTTTTAAGCCAATAGAGGGTATAGATCTCCGACAAATTAAATCAATAAAAAAATTAAATCAAGATGTTAACATAAATGAAATTATTTGCAATGAAAGAAATCATAGCCAAGTTAATACCAATGCGAAGAAGATAAAGAAGAAACCAAACAGGAAAAAGACGATAAATAAAAAATTATTAAATACCTATTCTTACGAAATCAGTTTTAAGGATGGGAATATTTTGATAATGAATTCTGACAATGAAAAGGAATTGATGGAATGGGTTGACGTCATAGAACTAATTAAAGATTTTGATTTTTTAAACCAACAAAGGAATTTAAATAAAAAAATTAATGAAAGAAAGGAAAAATATTTAAAATTAATTTTTTGGTTAAAAGAGGAAATTAATTCTGTCTATTTGAAAAAATATTCCTTATTAACAATTTTACAATCATTAATTAAAAACAAAAAAAAAAATAAATCAAAAAAGCATGACACCATTGAAGAAATAAGAAATATTAAAAAAAAAATAAAGAATATCAAATATTGGTATTATAAATTTTTTTCTGAATATGCCAGGTTAAATATAAAAGATAAGGAAGATTTTCAAATACGAGTTCTAACCTTTAAAGATAACACTGAAAATAATAATGAATTTATATCCTATAAAAAGGGTGAATTGTTCATATTGCTAGAAAAGTTAAAAGGTGATTTATTGAAAGTGAAAAATATGGAAAATGATACAATTGGATATATAACGCTTAAGGATATAGACCTAATAAAACCCTCCTTGCCGTTTCACAATGAAAATAAAAATAAAAATATCAAAATCGCAGAAAGTTTCAACGAGTTGGACAACGATTATCGAATTGAAAATAAAAAGCGCGAATATCAATTATTGATCATTAATTATTTAAATAATTTATCTCATAATAAACTTGATTCTAATTATTCCCACTTAACTAATGAAAAAATCAAAAAATATCCAATTTTCTTCAAATCTAAAATTCAAATAAAAATTAATAATAAATTTAAAAAATATTTATTAATTATTATTGAAAATAATATATTTTTAACAAAATTAAAAAAATTACAAGTTATGAAAATAAATAAGTTGAATTGTATAATTGACTATAATAAAAAGTCAATACAGTTGAAAAACCAACTATTGTTAGAATTCGGGAATGAAAATTGGGATTTAATAATAAAAAAAAACAAGGCATTTAATAAATTAATTAATATCTTAAAAATTGTGTTTATTTTAAATAATTTGACACGGGATAATATAGATAATATCCAATATAGCCGGAAACAATTTATAATAATCAATTGGGTTGAAAATGAAATAGATTTATATAAATTGAGAATTAATGAACTTTTTTCTGTATCAACTAATAAAAATCTATTAAAAAACAAATCAACCGATATTGATAAAAAAATGACATTAAATAATCTTTGGATCAAAAAACTAGAACAATATAGGGGTTTAATTTTAAGTCGACTATGCAGATTAGACATCATATTTCAATCAAAGAATAAGATAGGTAATGATGATAAAATTGATCTTGAAAATAATCAAAAAGAAAAGAATAATTTAAAAAAAAATGAACACAAAATTCCAATGAAAGAAGGGAATGATTCTTTAATAATAGAAAATGATACTGATAGAAGGAGTGGCGAAAGTGGTGAGAGTGGGAATAACAATAATGAGAATGATGATAACGACAAGACTGATAATGATAATAATAATGATGATGATGGTAATAATAATAATAATAATAATAATAATAATAATTATTATGATGATGATAATGATAATAATAATGATGATGATGATGATGATGATAATGATGATGATGGTGATGATGATGAAATAGAGGGAAAAAATATTACTGTAGATAATAGAAAAAGAGTTTTTTGTTTTATGGGGTTTAATTCTGAAAATAAGCAATTTCTCTCTGTTAAATCAAATGTATTTTTATTATTATTAGAAATTCATAAAACTTATTATTTAGTAAAAAATCATGAAAATATTATTGGTAAAATCCCATCAAATAAATTTGAAATAATCCAACCAGAAATTCAAAAATCAATTGTTAATGAAACAATTAAAATTAATGCTCGTCATGAAAATTTTAATTCTTTACAAGTGGAAAAGAAATTCGAAGAAAATTTGAATTTATTATCAAATAATGCAAAAAAGGACAAAAAAACACTCCAGAGGAATATTTACAAATATTGGGAAATCAATTTTGATAATATTTATAATTATCCAGTATATTGGAGTGGGTATGTCCAATCTTCTTTTTCCAAATTTTCATCGATTCGTTTTTTTGAAATTAGATCTTGGTTGCTGTGTATTTATCCATCGGAAAACAAAAACAAAATAAAAGAAATGATCGATTTAAGAGAATTGGTATATGCAATAAAAATTCAGAAGAATAAAAAGCATGGGTGCTTAATCAAAGCATTACATTTCAAATATGAATTGTTTGTTAATGGTAAAGAAGAATTAAATAAATTGATCATAGTTTTAAATATTATTATTGATTTTTGTTATTTTTTCATAAATCGGAATCAAGAAAACATGCAATTTAATTCATATTATAATAATAAAGCCATTCGGTTAGTACGGTTAAACAGAATTCATAATTGGATCTTAAATGAAATTGACGAGATTAAACATAAAAAATTTTCGAATAACACTTTAATTTCCTATTTTACTAATTATAATGAAAAATCCATTCTAACAAATTTAAGAAATAATAATCAAATATTAGATGATAGAATCATGCATTTGGAATATTGGGAAACAAGGATTGTCTCTTCTATATTAAACCTTAAAATAATAACTAAATCGAAATCGAAAAATATTAGTTTTTATGGTTATTGTAACAAAGCAAATTCCTTCTATGATGAAAAAAATTCAAAATTAACCAAATTCCAAAAAGGTGATTGCTTTATTATCAGGCAATCATTGAATGATAACAATGATAATAAAAATAATGATAATGATAATAACAATGATAATAACAACAATGATAATAGTAATAACAACGATAATAATGAAAGTGGTTATTCCTCCTCCTCTGATTCAGATGAAGATAGTAAAGAAATGATTCTAGTTGAAAATTTATCCGAGAGTAAATCTATGAATAAAATCAATATCAAATATTTGACGATTGTTCCAAAGGAATTATGCAATCACACCAATTATTTTGATTTTTTCAATTTTAAAAAGTTGAACAAACAATTTTCCTTTTTTTATAGTAAACAGCAAACTGATAAATTCCCACCAATCTACTTGAAAGAAGAGTTGTATTATTTGCAATCAAATAAAAAATGGATTAATGTATATATTGAATTAATTGGGTTTAATTTGTATATATTTAATTCAAATAAACAATTTGATTTATTAAAAACAATAAATTTAGAAGGTGTATTAATTTTTAATAAATTTTTTTATCAGAATGATCATAAGGATAACAACATTAATAACGGTGTTTATTTAGATAATGATTATTTGTTAAATTGTTTTGAAATTATTACGAATGACACATCAATCAAATTTTCAGTCTCTAGTGAAAAAATATTCCTTAATTGGCAAAATATATTTATCCAACTATCATCCTTTTATAATTTTAACAAATTATCAAATAAAAGGAATTATAAACCAAAATTGGAATTAACCTCAAACAATGCATTATTAACCTGGGTTGAAGAAGAAATTACTAAAACACAAGAAAAAAAAAATAAATCTTTAGACAAGCTCGAAAAATTAATAAACAATGTGATCAAAATTGAAGATTCGAAAAAAATTAATTTAATTGAATGCAAAATTAACATTTTATCACTGCTTATAAGTCAATTAAGAAATTGGAGACTGCCAGTGCTAAAAAGGGTTTTGAGATTAAAAAATGAAGCAACCCAATCAACATTAAATAGGAACACCACTTGTTATTTAAAAAATGACTATCAATTACACAAGAATATAGTTTTGAAACGTGGACAATGGTTAAAGGTTGTTAATACATTGAAAGAAACCGAGCAATTGGTTGTTTCAAATGATGATAGACAATATACCATCCCTAAGATATATTTTTTACAATTAAACCCAGAGGTTGTTGTCAATAAAAAAGATGAAATACAAGTTTTTCGAACACCGAAAAAAAAAAAAATAAAAAGAAAAAGTTTCAGGCTAGGCGCTAGATCTTTAACAAAATTGAGGAAAATGTCTTCCCCGACACCATTATCAGATATTTATATTAAAAAGAAAATTAAAAAGAAAAAAAAGAAAAAGCATTATTACCAGAAAGTCAATAATCTTAATATATTAAATAGCCGAACTCAAACTAAAAATTTTAAGGAAAGGATCATAAATAACCAAATGAATAATGAAAAGATGGAAAAGAACAAGTCAAATGAAACGAAAAAACAAACGGAAAGGGGAATGGAAAGGGGAACGGGAAGGAAAACGGAAAAGGAAACGGAAACGGAAACGGAAAGAGAAACGGGAAGGGTAACGGAAAGGGTAACGGGAAAGGAACGAGAAAGGGAAAGGGAAAGGGAAAAGGAGGATAAGCATAATAAATTGACCTTGGAAAAAATATATGTAAAAGATTTTATTCTCAAAGATCATGAATTTAAATTTTTTAAAATATTATTAGATAACATTGATATCACAGATATGGATAAAACTTCAAAATCTTTTATAAATATTTCATTAGGTAACGACCACACATACCAAACCACTATGAAACTCTTACAAATAGCAATTGAAAAGGAAATCAATGAAACTGTGACCCAAACCACACTCTTCAGAGGATCAAATTTCGCTTCCAAAATGATATCTTATTTTACTCATAAGGTTGCCAATGATTATTTAAAGGCGTCAATATCTCCCGTTATTAATGAAATAATTGATTATGATACAACCTTTGAAATTTTTGAAAATAAACTCAAGGAGAAAGAAAAGAATAAACTTGAAGGCAACTTGTCCAAAATAAAAGAATTTGTTCTCAAAATTTTAAATTCCATTTTTGATCATAAGCATTTATTCCCATTGGTTTTAAGAGACTTGGCAAAAATGATAGAACGCATTACAACTGGAAAATTCCCCAATGCCAAATATTTTAGTTTGTCCAATTTCTTCTTTTTGAGATTCATCTGCCCTTCAATTTTGGTACCCAGCGTATACAAAATTACAAATAAAAGGCCCTCCAGCCGATCAAGAAGAACGCTACTGCTGATCATTAAAACCATCCAAAACATTGTAAACCATGTTAAATTTAAAGAAATCGAATTGCATGAGTTAAACACCTTGATCACCGATTTACAGCCCAAAATTAATCACTTTTTTGATTTTTTAATATCTGATTATCACCTTGCTAACACTCTGGAAAGCAAAAAATTGATATTGATCGTTGGGGAAAATGCTGAAAATGACTATATAGCCTGTAATGGAAACATGTTAGTCAATGAAACCTTCTCTTTATTAAAGACAGATTTTGTGAAAATTAGTAACGATTCAATACATTCCCCTTGTACCGAGATCTCAAAAACAGAATTATACTTTTCAATTGAAATGCTTTATAATTTATTATCAAACCCCCAATTTAGAAACAAAATAACCAATCAGTTGAATGAAGATACCAATTTTAAAAAGGAAATCCTTACTCTTTTTCATCTTTTTAAATAACTCAATTATTTTTTATATATTTATTTATTTTTTTTTTTTTGTTTATAGAATATTGTGTTTTTTTATCTCGAGTGGAGTTTATTTTGCATTTTTAGTTTAATTTTTTTAAATAATAATTTTGAAATTAATTTTTATTTTTTTCATAAATTTTAATAGTTATGGTTGTTTCTTTTTATTATTTTAATAAAGATGAATAACATAATAATTCTTGATGGTGTGGTTCATCATAAAAGCAATATCAAATGGGCAATTTACCATGGTAAGGTGGTAAAATCTTTAATAATGTTATTGGTGGTATTATTTAGTCACTTATTTTGCAATGTGAAATGTGCCAAAAAAATTAGATCTAATGAGTAACCCATAAAAGAAAATTTTTCAAAGTGGGTTTATTTTTTTTTTTCATTTTTTTATAAAAAGATAATTATTAAATATATTTTAATTTTTTTCTAAAATTAAAAGATTTGATTTTATCTATTATTACAATTTTCATCAGATTTGCTATATAAACTATTTAATCTTAAAATTTATTAATGTAAATCAGTTATGCAATTTTTCTTTGAGAGAATTTTTATGGTTGATAAATAAATCGTTTCATTGTGTTTATTATTGTTATTTTAAAAATATTTGAACTTGCTGAAAAAATTTTTTTGGTGTTTTTTGTTTTGAAAGGGATAAATTCTTTTTTGACATTAAAACTTTTCAAAAAAATAAAATTTAGATTTTTTTTTTTTTATCTTGGTAGAATTTGGGTATAATAGGGGGGGGTGATAGGGGTGCGGTAAAGTAAATGGATCAAAATTTGCTAATTAATATTGATGTAACGAAACTGGAAGTATGTGTAACTTGAAAATTAAAAAAATTATATAATATCAAAAAAAAAAAAAATACCGTTCAAAATAATCGAGCTCGAAAGTAAGTGAGAAATTCAAACGATTAAACATCAACCAACTTCATTTAGAGCATTCAACAATTATCAATTGTGATTAAATTTTGAAATGTATAATAAATATCATTTTGGGTGTTCTTTATGGGTTGCATTGGTTGTTTTTATGTTTTTTTCAAATTGGTACAGATAGATCTTTTTCTATTTTTTTTTTTTATCTTTTTTCAAATCAATTGTTTTTTTTTTTTTTTTTAAATTTTAACCATAAACATAATGGGTGTATATTATTCCACGCAAAAATAATTAAGTGTATAATTTTGTATTTTAATTTCTCAAAATAAAGTTCTATATGGTATATTTACAATGAAATCTACACTTTTCTAATAAAAATAATAACATAAAAAAATTTTTTTTATCTAATTTAAAATAATTATCAGAGTTATTTTTTTTTTTTATATAACAGTGTAGATTTGTATTGTTGGGTTATTATCAAATATGTTGATTGTTTTTTTAATCTGCAATTTTGGATGTTTTCTATGAAAAGAATAAGATTTCGTTCTTCTTTCAAAGGAAAATTTTTAGTTTTAAAAATAAAGTGAAAAAATATTGAATTTTGAACATTTTTCAATTAGAAGAAACGGAATAATTTTTTTACGAATAAATAATTTGTTTCTAAAAATTGTATTTTAAAATAAGACTTGTTTTTAGTTATCTTATTTATTAATTTATTTTTTAATTTCATAATAGTAATAAATTTTTTTGAAATTTGCCAATCTTTTAATTAGAAGATTTTTTTTTTTTTTTTTTTTTTTTTTTTTTTTTTTTTTTTTTTTTTTTTTTTTTTTTTTTTTTTGGGGGGGGCACGTGTCCTTGTATATTTTTATTTCTTTTCATTTAATATTAAAATATCAGGGAAAATCAATAAATCATCAAACTAAAACTGTTCACACAATACTTTTTTTAAAAATAGATGATTTAACATCAAGTCTAGATTGATGTCACAGTCTGAATAATTCAACTTGTGAGCATTTGAACGGGTTGAAAATTTTAAACAGTGGTTTAAGTTCCCTAATTTGAATATTTTATGATGGGAAGAAACTATCAAGGTATATTCCAATTTAAATTGTTTTTGCCAGTTAGATCTTGAATTAATTTAAATATTTATAAAATATAAAATATTTTTTTTTACAAAATTTTCTTGTTAATAGAAAATGTTGTGAAACATAAGGATTTTATTTTAATATCCAAAAAAAAATCT
Source organism: Anaeramoeba flamelloides (assembly GCA_027625915.1). Classification (NCBI taxonomy): domain Eukaryota; family Anaeramoebidae; genus Anaeramoeba; species Anaeramoeba flamelloides. Next base: position 2,514,633 of record JANTQA010000026.1, read on the forward strand.
ATTTTCTCAATTTTCTTCAAAAAATTACAATTTGATCTTTCTACTGTAGTCAAAATAAAGCTTGCAAAAAAAAATTAATATGTGTTTCAAAATAAAAGGAGTGTTTTTTTTGTTATAGACATCTATACATTAACCAATCAAAGAAACTGATAATAAAATCTAAAAAATATGGTATTTGTTTCTTAGAGTTCCCTTATTTAAAAAGAAATTCAAAAAATGAAAGATCAAATTGCAAAATTTATCAGAAAAACAGAGTAAAATTTAAGAAAATTTTTATCCTCAAAAAAACAAAAAAATTCAAAAAAATAGAGAATATTATGAAAAATTTTCAACTATTTGACTGAATAATTTAAATTTTACTGAAAATAACCAGACCTTTTGTTTCAAATTTTATTTGAACTTGAGTATACTATTTGGTAGTAGATTATATGTTGCCTTGGTAGGGGAAGAAAAAAAAAAGTACAGATAATATTTTGAAAGTGGATTATAGTATTTGTGCACACATTCTTTTGATCAATGTATATCTTGATAATTCAATTTTTATAATTAAATTATAGAATTATATTTCTTAATTTAATCTTTTTTAAATCGTATTTTTTTATTTCCTTTTCATCTCTGGTCAATCGATATTTTTTAAATGGTTTAAATTTCCCAAATTGGTTAACGTAAGTTAATGGTTTAAATTACACTTCTATCTTTTTAATTTAATTATTCCATTGTAATTGGTAATATAGCTATATTAATAACTTTGGTTTGTTAGTAAAGGGGCATATATATAAAATATTCAATAATTTTTTTGTATATTTTGTTAATTTTTTAAATATTTGCAAATAAATAAATTGAATCAATAGCCAGGAAGTCATAAATACCACTTACAGTCAATAATACATATGTTGAAAATCAAATCATTATTTTATTCTTTTTGTTTTCGTGCAATGTACATACAAGTATCACAGTGTATATCCATGGTAAAAGTATTGATATTTTGATTAAATTTTAAGGGTCGAGTCATTACGGTGAAATTTTTTATTCTGAAATGGAAAAAAACTTTTTAGTAATTTTATTGAGGACCTAACACCAATCAAAAACCAACCAACCTATGATTTACGATCGATCTCCCAAAATCAACAACCAAAAATGAGGACATTTTTAGAAAAAAGCGCCAAAAAGCGACACTCAATTTCCAATTAGAATGGTTGTGAATTACAATTCTGAAAAAAACTATGTCAGTTTTGAAGTGTCTATCTTTGGCGTTTTTGAGAACTTGATGATTTTTTTTTCAATTTTTTCATTTTTCAAATGAGTTATTTTTATTGAAAGACTATTACCTAATCCTTACTTGGTCAAATTTAGAGAGTTTTAAAATAACCACAAATCATACTAAATCGAATAAAATTGATTGCGAAATACAAGAAAACAATTTGTTTTAAATTAAAGAAATTTAACCTCTTTTGAAAATGAAAATGAGAAAAGATCAATTTTTTTTTTAAATTTTGATTTTTTGAAATTGAGAACTCTTTTTCTTCGTTGAATTTTTTGTCAAAGAGATCCAATGGAATTTTTTTTTTTTGTTATTTGAATTTTGTCAACCAAAAGAAGGCCTATTTCACAATACCCTTTTTGGTCTCAGTCACCCCTTGAGTATGGTGCCTTTTCACGTAGATGACTAGACCCTTAAATTCCAAATTGAGATTCTGTGAAATTTTGGTAATTATATAAATTTTTATTTCTTTAATTATTTTTTTTTTGAAGTTATACCGATAAATTGAAACTATTTTATATACAAAAATTTACTCTGAAATATTCATTTTTAGAATTTCTTTTTTAAGGAAATAGGTACATTTCATCATTTTATAAAATTTTCATTGTGAAACAATTACTGAAAAAAAGATTTTTTGAGTGTCACATAATATTAAAACTATAAAATAAAAACACTACACACTACTTTATTTCAATCAAAGTGAACAAAGTAATTTAGAGTTGAGTTTTTAATTTTTCAATTTTATCAACATTTTTTTTGATTAAATTTTTGGTTTTATTTAATTTAGGTTTTGGATCTAGAAGTGTGTTTTCACAAAAACTGCCAAAATTAAGAATAGAATAAACTTCAAAAAATTGGCATAAAAGGCTTGTCTTATAAAAAATCTTTTCTTTGAGAAGACCTAACAAAAAGATCAATTTTCAAGATAAATATGTTGTGCTCAAAGATCGAATGAAAAAAAAAACTGAACAATATATATTTTATAATAGTTTGATTCTTTATTTCCTTAATTTAGATGAGAGTAAACAAATTATGACTTGAATTTCTCGCACCGTTACTATTTATTATTATTTTACAAAACATTTTTTTCCAAATTTATTTTCACAATTCAATTTTCAAATATTTTTATCAAAATAAACCAAATAATAGAAGTCTGTTTCAAAGGTAAAGCAAAGGAATTGAATCATTGAAATCAAAAAACAATTACAAAATATTCAACTTTAAGGAAAAGAAAATTTGGTGAACATTTTAAAAGCAAGATGGAGTTTTTTTTTAAAGTTTTCCAATTGAATAGAAGATAAATAATTTTAAAATCAAACCAATACAACCAATAAATCTATTTTTTCAAATAGATTAATTTAATAAAATTATCCTATTTTCTGAAAGCAAATCTAGAATTCGATGAATTAAATGAAAATTAGGATTACTAATAAATTTTGTGAATTCTTAGAAATATTGAGTAATTTTTTAATTAAAAATTATTTCCATATAAAAGTTTATCCATAAAGAATGAAAAATAAAAGCAAATTAAGAAGAAGTAATTACATCAAATTAAACAGAAAATTTCTATCAATAAATGGAGTGTTTATTATTTTTTTCAAGCTCATTTTTTTAACCATTTTAATTTCAATTTTTTTGTTGGTATGAAAATATTCCATACTGTCACAATTCCACCATTATAATATTTATTCAAATATAAATATATTTGGTTCCTGAAATTCTTTGAATGATTCAGTTTTGTATAAACTGTGGCACTCAAAATTTGTTAAATGAACCTGCTCCCTTTATAAGAGAGCAATAAGAATCCAATATGATATTTGCTCCTTTTTTTTGTTTAGTTTATAGGACATTTAATCTGTAAAACTTATAGAAAAAAGACAACCAGCTTTTATATTTGAATCTTAGCGATAAATTTTCTCCACAGATTATTTTAACAACAGTAATTAATTATCCCAAAAATTACTGTTATTGTCCAATTACTAAATGAAAATTTTTATGTCAATTTCCAATCTGTTTATTAATGATTACTGTTATAATCAAACTGTCATCGTAACAATTGTTTCTTAGAGTTCACGAAGGAAGTTTCATTTAATGTCTAAAAATATCATTTCTAAACGATGTTGTAAAAATCTTTGGATCTTCAACTTAGAAACCAGAAAAATATTTTGGTATGTGAACTAAAAATTTTCGTTTTTTAATTGGAAAATCGTAGTAATACATATTACTCAGATAACGGATTCAAATAATAATTGATCCATTATTCATACTATTTGTAATATCAGAAAAATCAATACTTTATCTTTTAAAGTTCTTGAAATTTAATAAATTATTTAAAAGAAAATAATAGTACATCTTTTCTTTAACTCCAAAGACTAAAGAGTTGATTTCTTTCTAGGGTATTTTCAAATAAGGCTAAATTTTCATTGGTGTTTCTATACAAGCAATCAGAAATATTTACAAATGATAGATTACTTAAAGCTAAAAATGGTTTGGCAAATTTTACCTTTTATTTGGTTAAAATCAAAAATAAAAAAAGAAAAGGACAAGATCTTTTTACTGAAAATTTGTTTGTAAAAAATCAATTCTTTTTTCAAAATGATAACTTCGTTCTCAAAAGTTGCTCAAGGAGTTTGTTTTTCAACTTGGTTCTAAAACCATGTGAAAAAAGTGGTATATTGGCTTGGATGAAAAAAAAACTAATAATATTTACTGTGCCCCTCAAAAAGACTTGTTTGTTGGAGGGTAAAATTAAATGGTTAAATTACAATTTTTGAATTAAATTGCACAAGATAAAAATTTGTGGAAAGCAAATGGACAAACAACATAAATATTGCCTGTGTGTAAAGTACAGCGTTTTTTATTGTTCGTTTGTGGATATTTTCTTGTTAGAATAAGGAAAATTAAGATTCACAATTTAATATCACATCAGAATAACCATTTTTTATTTGAAACTCAAACATTCTTGTTTTGAAAACTTCAACAGAACCAAATCTTAGTGTTCATTTTGTTCTATTTGTTTGAGAAAATAAAGTTGGAATAAAGGAATTTTTCAAAACAGCAGTTTGGTTTTTACTTTTGAAAAAGAACTTGAAAAAAAAACAATAGTTAATTCGAGGAAAAGATCTTAGAGAACTTAAAAATCGAAAGATTTTTACAATTTTTATGATCAGATTAAGGAAAAATGTTCATTCAAGATTACCTTGATTTAGAGAGCGTTTAAGCAACTGTTTTTGAATTTTCAGTAAAAATCCTGTAAATTTTCCAACGTTTTGAACTTTTTAGAACTGTTGCTCTGAATAAAATTTAAAAGTCTTTTGTTTCCAAACAAATTGAAAATAAGTTGTACAAACCAAACGAGACGTTTGATTTTCAAATTTTCTCCTTACAAATACTCATTTTTTTTTATTATGTTTTCTTTATTTCCACCAAAAAAAAAAGTATCATCTTATATCTCACCATCTCTTCAGGTGTTGAAGAGATTTTCTCATTTTAAAGCAATGGACGGAAACACAGCAGCAGCAGCCGCTGCTTATTCACTTACTGAAACGTCCATTATTTATCCAATTACTCCTTCATCGTAAAATATTATTTTTTTTTTTTTTTTTTTTTTTTATATATTTATTATGTAAAAATAAAAAAAATCAAAAATCATAAATCGTGAGTGAAAGACATTTTGATTTTTATTTCTCTAGCACTAAAATAGTCTTTGGTACATAACGAAAATTTTATGTTCGTTTCAATTCTTGCACCAACAAAAAAAAAGAACTTTTCCTTTTTTTTAACAAGAATATTTTTATCAAAGCAAAATTTGTCGCAAATAAGGAGAAAAATTAAAATTTTTAATTTCTTGTTTCAAACCAACAATTTTTCTCAAAAAAAATAACAACTTTTTTCTTCTTTTACACAAAATATATCTTTAATGTTGAATTTTAAATTTCTACAAATATAGGACAATGGGAGAAATGATCGACACTTGGTCTTCACAAGGAAAAAAAAACATTTGGAATAAAAAAATTGATGTAACATTAATGCAATCAGAAGCTGGTGTATCTGGTGCGTTCCATGGAGCCTTGCAAGGAGGATCCTTAATCTCAACCTTCAGTTCATCACAAGGCTTAATGTTGATGATTCCAAATTTATTCAAAATTGCTGCATCATTACTCCCAGGTGTGATTCACGTTGCATCGAGAGCATCAATCCAACATGTAGGATCTATGTATTCGTAAGTAATTTTGAATTTCCCATAGAAATAAAAATAACAATTTAAAAAAAAAAAAAAACTCAAAAATTACTTTTTAAAAATTCGAAATTTAACTCGTTATCAAAACAATATAAAAAAAAAAAAAAAAACAAACAAACAAATAGAGCACATGATGTTATTTATACCGTTAGGCCCTCCGGTTGGAACATTTTCTCCTCAGGAAACCCACAGGAAGCACATGATATGGGACTTATCAGTCATTTGACTTCGATCAAATCTTCTACAGCATCACTTCACTTTTTTGATGGCTTTAGAACATCTCATGCAATCCAAAAAGTGAATGTCTTGGACAATTCTGAAATTTCGAGTTTAGTTGATCCAAGAGACATTGAACGATTCAGAAAAACAGCCTCGAATCCAGAAAGGCCAGTTGCCCGAGGAACCCCTGTTGGTTATCCAGAATATTTCCAATGGATGCAGGGACCAAAGAAGGAGATCTTAAAGATCCCCGATGTTGCCAACGAGGTCATGGCCCAATTCGAGCAATTGACTGGAAGACAATACAAGCCATTCAAATACTTTGGGCACCCAGAAGCTGAAGAAGTCTGTATCATTATGGCCTCTGGAAGCAAGACTGTTCAAGAAGCTGTCGGATATTTGAACCAAAAAGGCAAAAAGGTTGGTTTCATCCAAGTTCATTTATATCGACCATTTTCCCACAAATACCTTTTCAAGGTCTTGCCCAAGACAACCAAGAGAATTGTTGTTATGGATCGATCTAATTTTGTTAATGAAGAGAACAATCCATTGTTTAAAGACGTTGTCACCGCTGTCCATGAAGAAAGGCCATATATTAGTGTCATTGACGGATCCTATGGTGGAGGTGGCAAGATCTTCACACCGGGCATGGTCCTCGCCGCCTTTGAGAATTTGGGACTTTCCAATCCTAAGAGGCATTTCACTGTCGGAATTAAGGATGATTTGTTGCACTCGAACTTGACGGTGACCGAGGAACCCGATTTGGTGCCCAAGGGAACCAAAGAATGCCTCTTTTGGGGACTCGGAAGCGACGGAACCGTCGGCGCCAATAAGGAAGCCATTTCCATGATCTCCGAATCCACCGACCAATATGCACAGGGATATTTCATGTTCGACGCCAAAAAATCTGGTGGTCTCACTTACTCTCATTTAAGATTCGGACCAAGCCCAATTACCTCTGAATATGAAATCCAATCCGCACATTACTTTGGCTGCCATAACCAATCCTTTTTAGAAAAATACCCAAAGATGATTGACAAGTTAAAGGAAAACGGAATCTTTGTGATCAACGCACCACACAAGAACGCTAATTCCCTTGGCAAAATTATGACCAACTACATGAAAAACCAAATTGCCAAAAAGAACATCCGAGTCTATGTCATCGACGCATCCAAAATTGCACAAGAATCCGGACTCAGGGGAAGAATTAATATGATTATGCAAGCCGTCTTTTTCAAATTGGCCAATGTCATCCCAGTGGAAAAGGCCCTTACCCTCTTAAAAAAATCGATCAGAAAAAATTATGGAAAGCAGGGCGAAAAGGTCATTAACTCGAATATCACAGGCTTAAATAGAGCAATTGACAACTTTACTGAAATCAAATACAACAAAAACGAATGGGCAAGCTTGAAATACGATCTCAAAGATCTAGACAAGAATGTCTTTTTCGATGACAACGCACCTGACTTTGTCAAGGAAGTAATTTACCCATCAATGAACAGAAAGGGAAACGAATTACCAAGCTCCGCATTCCCTAAGAATGGGCAGGTACCCATGGGCACATCCAAATACGAAAAACGTGGTGTCGCCGAATTCATCCCAATTTGGAATCCAGACAAGTGTACGCAATGTAACATCTGCTCCTTCATCTGCCCACATGCCGCCATTAGGCCATTTGTTGGAACCAAACAAGAAATGGAGGCAATTGGCGAAGTGCCACAATCCTTCAGAACCCTTAAATCCAACACACCAGAATTTGCCAAGCTAAACTACGACTTCAGGATTCAAGTAAGCCCATATGATTGCATGGGATGCGGCGACTGTGCCGATGGATGTGTCGATGGAGCACTCGATATGGTCCCCGTCAACACCAAATTAATGGAAAAGGAACACAAAAACTGGAAATTTGCCAAGGAATTGGGCTACCGCGGCGATCTCCTTAACAACGCCACAACAATAAGAGGATCTCAATTCAAGCAACCACTCTTGGAATTTAGCGGTGCATGCGGTGGGTGTGGTGAGACCACATACATCAAATTGCTTACACAATTATTCGGCGAAAGAATGATGATCGCTAACGCCACAGGATGCTCGATTATTTGGTCGTCCCATTTCCCATCATACGCCTATACCACAAATGCCAAGGGTCAAGGCCCAACCTGGACAAATTCATTGTTCGAGGACAACGCAGAATTCGGATTTGGAATGGCCTACGCACTCCAAAACAGAAGAAAATCCTTAGCTACCACCGTCGAAAGGATCATTAACGAATTGGGATCCAAATTAGACGAGGAACAAATTAGTTCATTGAAATTCTGGCTCGAAAACAAAAATAACGGTACAAAGAGTCTCGAGGCTTCCGATCGAATCCAAAAATGGTTGAACAAAACCGAAAAATACTATAGCGATTTGGGCGACCACAAATTAATCAAGGCCTTAGTCAACGACTCAGAAATCCTTCCAAAGCCATCTATTTGGATCATCGGTGGTGACGGATGGGCCTATGATATCGGATATGGTGGATTAGATCACGTCCTTGCACAGGAATTGGACGTCAACGTACTTGTCCTAGATAATCAATTCTACGCAAACACCGGTTTCCAAGTAAGCAAGGCCACACCAACAGGCGCCTCTGCCAAATTTGCCAAGGCCGGTAAGCCAGGCAAACAAAAGGATCTCGGCTCCATCGCAATGACCTACGGACACATCTATGTTGCCTCTGTGTCCATGGGCGCCAACAAGAACCAATTGTTGAAGTCCTTCAAAGAAGCAGAAAGCTATGACGGCCCTTCACTCATCATCGCCTACTGTCCATGTATCGGTCACGGAATCAAATCAGGCCCACAAGATACCCAAAATGTCGAACGAAGAGCTGTCGAATTAGGCTTCTGGCCTCTCTACAGATTCGACCCTAGAAACTTTGCAAAAAACAAAAATCCTTTCTCCTTAGATTACAAAAAAGTTAAAGGTGACCTCATGAAATTCTTATTAAATGAAGTTAGATTCGCTTCACTTTATAAATCTTTCCCAAAAGAAGCTGAAAAAATGCACCAAACTCTTATTAAAGACCTCAAAAAAAAATACGAAAACTATAAGGATATGGCTAAAAATCCAAAATTTAAAAAATCCAAAAAATAATTTTTTTAATTTTTATTATAAGTTGTCTTTTTTTTTTTTATCATTATTATTATTATTCTTATCACATTTTTAAGAAATTATTTTCATTCATTCTACTTTTAATTCACTTTTAATTTTAATTTTTAGGTTTCATTATTTTTTTTGAATAATTTATTTTAGAAAAATTTTTATTTTTAAGAATAATTAGACGAGAGAGCAACTATTAATAATAATAAATATTTTGATTTATTACATATTTTTTTTGATTTATTTTAATTTTAAAACCTTTCATTTGATTATTGAGTTTTACTTTTTATTCAAATTTTTTTTGCCATCTATTATTAATCTATTTTTTCGTTTTGTAGAAACAGTTGGATAATATTTTTTGAAGAAAAAAAAAGTACGATAGGAAAGATTAAAAAAAAATATACAATAAGTAGGTAGATTTTTGTGAGATTGTGGCCAATTGTGAATTGGACATATCCTCTCAAAAACTGTTATTAAAAAATAATAATATAATCTAATAACATTGTCTCCCACCATTATAAAATTATCACTTTTTATAAACATTTTTTTAAAACTGACATTTTTTTTCTCATTTAAATATATCTAATTGAAAAAAATAAAAATAAAATTCTCAATTACTTTGCTGTTGGTTGGAAATTTCAAACTCTGTTTTAAGGAAACCAAACTAAAGAGAGACATCTTGAACTTCATGAAGACTTTTTTGAATTAAAAAAATTTTAGTAAATGAAAGTTATTAAATATACAAAAGAAAAATGTACAAAATGGTATATTGTTTATTTCAATGTTAAATGATTTTTTATTTATTTTTTAGCAAACTTTTTCTGAAATTTTCGATGTCACACACATATTTTTTTTTTTTTTTTTTTTTTTTATTTTGAATTTGGAATTTTCCAGAAACTTTTATCATTAAAAACAAATGAAATGATCCATTTCGAAAAGTATAAAATTGAAATTTTTGTTTAAATTTAGAATTTTATATTTTTAAAAGATTTTTTTTTGCTTTATATACAACATTTCTTGTTTATATTTGTATTAATGGGCCATATTTACAAGAACAAGCAATATTGAAATCGATACCTTCCCATGAACAGCCCAAATTTAAAACTAAAAAATAATTATGGATGGCAAGTTGAATTTTCACTAGATTTTCAATTTCTTTTAAATGGATTTTATATATTTATTTGTTTCTTCCAATAATTCGAGATCCCCTTTGTTACTATTTGAAGGATCCCTCCAATTTTTTTTACTTATTTTAATAAAAATGTTTTTTTTTTAAATAATTCGAAAATAAATTTATAAAAAAAACAGTTTATTTCGATAATAATAAATAGGAATTGTATGGGAAATTCAATGACTAAATTCTTGTCATCATCAAAAAAAAGTAGAAAAAGTGGAAATATATATTTTAAAATATAATTCATCCCATTTTGAAAGGTTTTTGAATCTTTCTGATCATCAAATTTGAAAATTACAACCACATGAATTAAAAAGAAAAAAAAAAATCAATTTATTGTTATTCGAATACATACTTTAAATAGGCAGAAATAAATTATTTATTTTTATTTGAATCATCAAGGTCCTGTATTTTAAGACTGCATTTTCAAAAACAAATGACACTTTTGGTGACTTTTTTTTTTTTGGTGGAGGTGGGGAGAATCAGACGATAAATTAATTTATGGGAAATTACTATGAAGAAAAGTTCTAAACACCTTTTTTCTGTTAATAATGGCTTCCAAACACTATCAAAATGCATTTTTCAATTTTTTTCTTCACAAATTTATTTTTATTAGTAACTTGTTTGCTTCATAACAGTTCAAAACTTTTATGAGTCATACAGACCTTCTTATCAAAAATTTGAAATATGAAATTTTTTAAATTAAAAAGAAATAAGATTTTTTTTGTTATATATATGGGTAACATGCCATGTATAAAATAATAATTTTTTAAAAAAACCTATGTCAAACTATAGCATATATATGATTTCGTATAACTGAAGATTTTTTTTTGTATTTAACACATACAAAAAGACAATTTCTATGTTGTCGAATTTCGCATATATTTGGAACGGCTGTATATATATATATGTAGTGATTCTCAACCACGACATAAAAATTTAAAAGGTATGGAAATTAGTTGTTTATTCGAAAATTCTATTTTATGAAATAGAAAATTCAATTTCTAACATATTATAGATAAAAAATTCAACTTCCCTTACATCATAAGAGAATTTTTTTTGTATAAACGCTGACAAAAATTCAGTTTCATGGGGAAAGAAATCATGGAAACTTGAAAAAAACAAAGTATTTTTGGATCTATTTTTTTTTAAATTGGAAAAAGCCACATTTTTTTCAATTATGGAAATTGAAGATCCACATTAACATAAGTTATTTTATAAATTTGTTATCAGTAACAAAAAATTGTATAAGGTACTTTTTCTTCTTCTATTATAAAATTTAAGGTTTAGGGTGAACTTTAATAATTATTCCACAGCCTGTGATACATGATAAAAGTTTGCAATAGAAAACATTTCCTATATCTTAACAATTTCCATATTAAAGTTATAACGTTATATATATATATAAGCTATTTCCAAGAATGTGGGGCAAATTTATTTTGTAATATATTTATATAACCCATTCTACAAAAAAGGATTTAAATACATAAAATCGTTAACCACAATTTATAGATTCTTGATAATAATTCAATTTGTTTCTTAGTATTGTATTGCAGAAATAAAATATATTAAAATTTATGATTTCGATTTTATCAGATATTTTTTATGTATCAAAATTGGTGTTTATTATTTTCTTTTTGATCAAAAAAAAAATATTTTCATAACTTGTATAATCTCAAAAAAATTTAAAATATAATTAAAAACATATAACTACATTTGGTAGTTTAAAAAATCATTTGTCCCCTTTCCATATTTCCGGTTTTTTATTGAAATTGGTCGTATATTACTTTAACCAAAAAAAGTGCTATTCTTTTTCTTTCATTTTTTGGGAATATTTCAACTAACATGCTTTGAATTAAATACTTAAGTGGTTGAATTAATCAATATAACTATTAAAATTAATTTGGTATAGTTGATTAATGATTAAAATCACTAAAAAAGATTATTTTTTATGAAATGTAAAAAAAAATGCCCCACTTTTTTGGAAATACCTTATATATATATATATATATATAACAAACAAAATTATATATATTTAAATAAAAGTAGAAATTCTAAAAAAAAAAAAACTCAGCATAACTCTTGCTTTGAAAAAAAAAAAAAAAGAAAAAAAAAAAGTAAAAAGATTAATGACTTAAAAAAATAAGGTATTATTCAATTAGAACCGACAAGCAACTTCAAAATCCTTGTCCTTAAAATTTTCCCCGATGAAACCGTATTTAGAAGATTATAAGATTTTTTTTTAATATTTTTATCAAGTCAAAAATAACAAAAAGAACTCTTTGTGCTTTTTTTTTTTGTTAATTTTTTTTTTAACATTATTAGAAAAATTTATTTGTTGACATTTTAGTTGCTTCTTGATAAATTTTTAAAGGTTATATAAAAAAAATTTTTTTTTCTAACTATTAAGAAAAGAAAAAGAAAATTCTTTTTCATTGTGAACCATAGTAAAATTAAAAAAACTGTTAAATGCCTTATCACAAAATCAATTTTAGATTAATTTTTTCGTTTATATTACTTTTTTTTAATCAAATATTTTTTTTTTGTTATTTGATACATGTAAGGTTTATAGTATATCTGAAAGACTAACAATTGCAAGACAAACAAATATTATCCATTTTCTAATTCCCTTCACGGTTAATCTTTGGGTATATCCAACATTTAAGTTATCTAAGTTGAAATACAATAAATTAACCAACAAAAATTATTTAAAAGATTGTTAATTAAAAGAAAGCCAAAATATTATAATTTTCGGATTTTTGTAAAATGAAAAATAATCATTTATTGATCCAAAAACTGTATCAAAATTCTAGAAACTTTCAAAACTTAATTTAATATCCATTAGACAATTTTATACATATTCTGTAAAAGATCACCCCAGTTTATTTTCAAGTCTAGTTATACTCTCTAACTAAACATTAACATAATAGAAAAACATGGGGTGACCTATCTGAATAATTTTTTGATTTTTGAATCTTGAAAGTTATATTTTGAATTTGGATGGTAAAATTTAGTTTTGCTCTAAATAGCAAAAATTCAAAAACAAAACTAAAATATAAAATTTGGGGGAACATTCTCTTGATCCGAACTGATTTTAAGAAAATAAATATACTGTTAGTCATAAAAATAGTACCCAACATTTATAAAATTCTGGAATAACATTAGTTAAAGAAAAGTTTTTCAAATTTTTCCACTAAAGGATAAATTCCATCCCCTTAAATAATTACCAAAATTTAAAGTAAGAATATCAAATAAAAATCAGAAAAAAAGTATTTAATTTTAAGCATCACCAAACAGAAAACAAAAATTGTGCTTGAAAAAGTCAGTACATCAAAACAAACCAACCACCAGAATTAAAAAAAACTTTAACCATTAAGAAGAGTGTTATCAAAATTTAAGCCAACATCCTAACTCAACGTATCTTTTTAAAAAAAAAAAATAACTTTTTCTTTTTTACTTTCAAAGTAGAAGCAGATCTAAGTTTAGGTAAACTTGAAAATAATATTACCGACACTTTTTTGATAAAATTATTAAAAGATTGCATTTCTCAACACCACATTTTTGCAAAAACTATTTTGCAAACCTTTCGAAAAGAATTCATATTTTCTTTCTTTTTTTTACTTTCACCAAATAAAATGGGATTTACAAAATCAAATATTGGCTTTATTACAACACTTGTTGTTCTCCAAATTGCAATCTTTGTCGTAATTGGGATCTGGTTCAGGTATGACGAGTCTCTTGACGAAACCGAAGAAAATGAATATGATCAGAGAGCAGAGTATTATTACACATACTATTCTGATGTTGCTGTTATGGTCATTATCGGTTTTGGTTATTTGATGACCTTCTTAAAGAAATATGGTCTTTCTTCACTTGGTTATACCTTTTTGCTTGCAGGCTTTTGTGTTCAATGGACACTAATTAACAATGCGTTCTGGCATCAAATACACGAACACGAGGATCTTTATGAATACAAAATGACGATCCCATCTTTAGTTGAAGGAATGTTTGGCGCAGCTACAGTTATGATCTCCTTTGGTGCGGTTCTTGGAAAAACTACACCTTTACAATTGCTTTTAATTGCCTTTTTTGAAATTATCTTTTATGGTTTGTTTTGGATTTTTTTTTTTTTTTTTTTTTTCCTTTTGTCTTTGCCTTTTTTCATTTTTTTTCAGAGACTAATGACCAAATTTCAATTATTTTCTTCTTTTTGAATCCTTACTTTCTGAACAAAACGTATTTTGAAAACAGCATTCAACATATTCCTTTCTGTTTTTAAAATCGGTCTAATCGATATTGGAGGATCTTTAATTATCCATACCTTTGGGGCATATTTTGGAATTGCACTCACAGCTGTTTTAACTTCAAGAAGAACAGAAGAACATCAAGCAAATCATAAATTAGGAGCAACAAAAATTTCCGACGTCTTTTCTTTAATTGGAACAATCTTCCTTTGGCTCTTCTGGCCAAGTTTCAATGGTGCTCTTGGTGTTCCTGGAAGTAGATTTAGAGTTGTTATCAACACTGTCATGTCTCTTTGCTGCTCTTGTGTTGTTACTTTCTTTTTTTCTGCCATATTCCATAAAGGTTCGCATTTTTTTGAAACCGTTGTAGATGAATTTTTTTTTTTTTGCTCTTCTTATATTTTTTCTTCTTTTTTTTTTAATAATCCTTGCAATTGGCGAATCCCTTTTAAATATTTTTTTTTAACAATAGGAAAATTTGATCCAGTTGACATCCAAAATGCTACTTTAGCCGGTAAGATTTTTATTTTTCCTTTTCTTTTTTTTATTTCATCATTTTTTCACAACAGAAATTAATCTCTCTCAATGTCGATTTTACAGGCAGTGTAAATACTCTTTTTTATGAGAAACTCATTCGGTTTTATTGAAAAAGTTCTTCTTTGAAAGCAAATATGAATCCTTTGCAAAAGAATTTCGAAAATTTTTTCAAATTTTCTTTATTACTTGGATTGTAAATGAAAAATTTTTCTCCGGATTAAAGGAAAAAATTGATACACTATGAATAGAATCCATTCTTTCAAAAATACGAGTGACAAACAAATCCTTTCTGTTTGAATTTCAAAAATTTTCAATCCTTTCTTTTTTCTAATTTTTGAGAGTTAAACCCGAAATTAACCAACCCACTCTAACAAAAGAAACAGGAAGTTTACTTTTTAAATTAAAATAACCAACAAAATAAAACAAATTTATCAAAAAACATGAGATCAGACTATTTTTTTTAGTTTGTTTTGGTAAAATATACTTTTAGACATTTTATTTTAAAAGTTGAGGATTAAACAAACACAGAAAATGTAAAAAACAATTACAGTTTATGATAGTTTTGAATTTAATAACGCAGATGATATTAAAAAGCGGAAGAAAAAACAATGTAAAAAATCATTACGTTTGTTTATTGGTTCGATTTGTAAACAATCGCTTTTTTATATGTTACGAGTTTAACCTGGAAGAACGAGAAATATGATATTGCTCGAAGTGATATAAGATGATATTGAGGAGTTCGAAGAACCCACGATTAATATAATCTTTGCACCAGAACAATCTCATATTTTGAGTCTGGAAGGGGATCCAAAATGAGGAATAATAACAGGTGATTTTTGAACAAACGAAACAATATGAGGTGCTATTTATTTTTTCTAACTCGAGATCTAACTCTACACAACAAGACAATAAAAAAACAAACAAATTTAAACAAGTAAAAACCAATTTGTTGTTTTTTAATGGTACTTTGAATAACTTGCTCTTTAAAGCTTCTTTTTTTTGCTCAATGGAGTTATCAAAAACATTGAAGTTAAGTTTTACATTTTCTTCATTGGGGATAACTTGGTTTCAAATCCCACAGAAACAAAATAGATCGTCAAACTTTTCAATAGTCTCGATCTCCTCTTTTACTTCACGATTGTTAAGAAGCATCCGAAAACAATCAAACATAAAACCTATGGATCTATTGTGTGTTCTTAACAGTGACTTATTTTGAACATTCTTCTAAAACTTCTTAACTTGAAGTAGTAAATAAAATGTTTTTTTTTTTTCTAATTTGGAAAAATTTGTTTTTTTCTCATTTTCAAAATCTTTTATAAATGATCTCTTTTCTCCTTTTTTCGAAGAAAAAAAGAGACCAAATCTTTTTAATTTTTTTTAAAAAATGATATTGATTTCTTTTGAACCAAAACCAAAAATGCTGTTTGATTTTTGGCATTGTTTTTAAACAAAGAAAGGGTATTAATTCAATTTCCAACCTTTATGAGAAAATTGAAGGGCTTTTTTCTTTGTCGTCTATTGATCAAATAATTGGGTTCCTTGAACCAAATTAATTTTCCAATGTCGTAAATTCTTGATCGAGGCAATCTTTTTGGGATTTATGAGATTTACAATCTTCCCAAAAAATTGGATAAACTCTTCTAAAATAACTTTAAATAACATTTTTAATGTTGGGTTTATGAGTAAAATACTTCCTATTTTATCCAAATTCAATTCGGAATAAAATCAGAAAATTTTCAAACTTTACCTAATTACAAAAGGATTTCCCAAAATCTTTTCACAGTGACTACGATGATACACTGAAATTTTTAGTGAAATAATCACTTTCTCATCAGTAGTTGTCTAGAATTATATACTTGTAATTTTTACAAATAAAAAGTACAAGTTAAAAATATATATATATATATATATATATAGCTTTTTTATTGATTTATATTCAATACTGGTATTTGCATAATAAATAGGAAAAAATTTTCACTTAAGGGACTAGTCTCTATTATTTTTTTTTTTGACCGAATTTCTAAATAAGGATTCCTTATCTAGAAATATGTTTAATATTGAAAATAAACAGAATTTTCAAATCTAAGTAATTGGCAAAAAATTTTCGCAAACTCTATTAAATTTATGTTAAAAAATTTAATAGAGATTAGTACTTAATTTTAAATTTCCTTTTTTATAAAACCAAGACCAAAAATTGAATTATTTTTTTATTAATTTTATATTGAAGAGATGTGATTGAACCAAAATTACTCTATATTTTCCGTTAGTTTTTTTTTTTACTTTTTGAAATGTATTGAAAATTTATAAAATTTTCAATTCATTTCAAAAATCAAAAAAAACCTAGGCACTCTATGGCACTCTACGTTAGGTTTACACAAGTTTTCTGTTTATTAATAAAACCAATCGATTTCACAGATAAAACAGAAAACTTCAAGAAAACTGAGGCACTCGACCGCACTTCCTGAATACTCGATTTGAATCAGAGATAGTGTTGAATCGAGCGAGTTTTGGTCAATTCTCTCAAGAATCTACATGCTCCATAAATTGTGAGTGATTTTGTTCCAATTCTATCCAGATTAGATTTTTATAATGTAGTCAAAAAGATTCAAATTCGACAAACGATTTCTTCAACGAATTAGCGATTCTATGATTCACAAGCCAGATTTTTAATTCAAATTACACCTTTGTGTTGATTTTTGTAACTTTTTTGAGAAAATGATAAACAATTAAAAATAATGAGACTAAGGGAAATCAACCCCAACCTTTGGATCATAAGTTGGACACTTTACTAATAATCAATTATTGGCTTTCTAAAAACAAATTTTATTCTCAAAAAATATAATCGGTAACTTTGTTCAAAATTTGAATGTTAAAAAACCAAAAACTAAAAAAATTGTTTTCAATAAAACTGTTTCAAAAAGATAAAGTTTACAAAAACTTTCAATATAATTGACAAAATTTAAATAATAACTGAAATTTCTTGTTTCAATATTCTGTTAAAAATATTGTAAATTTTTACGTATGTAAAATATCTTTATTTTTTGACAAAAGCAACATATTTTTTATATTTTTGTTTTAAATATCCATTTAAGACTGATTTTGAAATAACCTTGTAATTTTGGAAATATTTGACATTGTTTTAACATTATAAAATTTACTTTTATTTTAAAATCTTTTTATAATTTATGATTTCTAATATTGAAAAATATAATCAACAAACAAACTATAATTTCTTGCTTATTTAATAGGAGGTGTTGCCGTTGGATCAGCTGCTAATTTATATTTAACCCCTGGTGGAGCAATGGGCGTTGGATTATTTGCTGGAATGATTTCAACAATTGGATTTAATTATTTAACACCCTTATTAGAAAACAGAACTAAACTCCATGATACTTGTGGGGTTCATAATCTCCATGGAATGCCTGGTAAAATTGTTTTTTTATTTTTCTTTTTATTATTTTTAAAATATAACTCTCATGCCATATGTAATTTCATTCGTGTAATTTTTTAAAAAAGTCCATTTGAAAAAAGTCATTTTGATTCAAAGTTTAAACTTGTGAAATATTAAAACTAAATTAATCATTTTTAAATGATCATTGAATTTATTAAAAATTTAAAATCTAATAATTCAAACATCTTATTTTGTAATAAAATTTCATTTTACTAATTGCGAAAAAGACATCAAATAATTCCATAATTTTATCATTTCTTTAATCCCAATATTTATGAAAATAACATTGTAGATGAATTTCTTTAGTGTTTTATAATTCATGTATATTTATATTACCAAACTATTCAATATTATCTTTTTCAAAAAAACAATTTTATATCCATGAGCAAAACTTTTTGTATTAAAAAATTCACTTTTTTCCACAAAAATCATTAATTAAAAAAACAATGAAAAAGTGAAATTAAAAACATTTACGCAAAATGGCTTAGTAAAATAAAAAGTTAAAAATATTTTATTAATAAATCAAAATTTGGTACTTTGTGCTCCATTCTTTAAGTTGTAAAATATCAAATTATTTATCAAGACTGTGGAAAATTTATTTTTTCTCTACCTCACAAAATGTTTATTGTGTAATATACACCTCTAGGACCACTGCTATTTAATGCCTAGGTTTTTTTTTGAATTCTAAGGAATAGAGGAAAATCAAAAATTTTACCCAATTCTTTTGAATTCTGGAAAACTAAACTCCAGTAAATAATGAGTAATTACGGTTTTATTTGTAAAGTGTTCTAGGTTTTTTTTACTTTAGAAATAAACCGAAAATTTTAATAAATTTTCTGTTTATTTCTAAAGTAAAAAAAACCTAGAAAACTTCACAAATAAAATAGAAAACCTCAAAAAAACCTAACGAAAATCTATTGATTTTCTAAATAAACAAAAAAACCAAACAACAATGGATAATCTTTTACTTTGATCATCTTATTGATATTATTCTTTATTAAATTTCTTTTTGTATTTAGATACTTTCCTTCTTCCCTGCCTGTATTATTTTCCTCTTTTACTTCGTTCTGTCAAGAAATGAAATTCGAAAAATTACAAAGTACATATGGCGTTCTTTTCAATTAATAACAATATTTTAAATTTCCATCTTGTTCAAAAATAATAATTTTTATATCAAAACATCTCTATAAATTCCAAGGTTTAATTGGTGGTGCTGTCTCAGCAATTGTAACAGCTATTGGATCTCATGATCATTCGTTATATAATGGCGCTTTTGATTCGATATTCGTAAAAGGTGATGATCAACCACTTCATCAATTAAGCGCAATGTTTGTAACACTTACCATTGCATTAAGTGGCGGTTTGATTACTGGATTCATAATTAGATTATTAACAAAAAATGCTGAAGATCCTTTTGAAGACGAAGAGTTTTGGGGTGACGAAGATGAAGATTCTGAAGCTGATTTGCTTTCTGATGTAGACTTGGAAAATATTGGAAATGAAAAATTAATGAGTGGAGAATCTTCGGATTCAAGCAATGATAGAAAAACTGTTTCTTCCTCAGATTAAATAATTTTCCGAGTAAATTTCAATTTATATATATTCAAATAATAGTTTTTTTTTCTTTTTTTTTTTTTTTATGATAATAATATTTTAATTTTCATAACAAATAAATATCTTTTTTTAAAGAAAAGTATTTTAAAAACGTAACAAAAGGAATAAATTAAGAATTATCAAAAGAGTTTTAAAATTCTATAAAAAAATAAAATTTTATTTCATTACAATTTTTTTTGTCCAAATTTTGAAAATCAAATATTTTGTCCTATTTGTAGATTGATTAGTATAAAAAGAAAAGCCACAGGACAACCAAAAAATAATCAGAAAATCACTTTAAGATAAATAAGTTATTTCCAAAAAAGAGGTACATATTTAACTTAAAATATCTTATTAAACCCAATATTAATAAAACTATTTAAATATACAAAATAATTATTAATCATTAATTGATTCTTCTTAATAATCTAATAATTTTGTTTGTAAGTATGACATTACATAAATAAAAGAGATTAAAGTTTCCCATCTCGATTTTATATGCTATTTTTAAGGTGTGAAATTGGTGATTATTTTTTACTTTTTGATCATTGGAAAAATCGCTTTCCTAAGGGGTTGAGTTTAGACAAAAAATTTTAAGATCGAATGGAAAACTTTAAAGTTTATTTTATTGTTTAAAAAATTGTTTGTATCGTTTTTCTATATTTTCACCTTTTTTAGAATTTGTTGTGTATTATTTTCTCCTAAAAAAATGTACGATAATTTTTTTTTCATTTTTTGAGAATATTTCAATCAAAATATTTTGAAATACATTTAATAGGCGTTGGTTTAATTGGAATTAAGATTTCACTTTATTTGATATTTGCCAATTTACCAATTTACCAATTGAACTACCTATTAAGAGATTTTTTTATGAAAGGCAAAAAAAAAAATGAATCACTTTTTTCTGGAAATACCAAATAAAAGAGCTAACATGATTTTAATTTTATCAGAATAAATTTAAAATATGTTACTTTCCATATTTTTCTAACCACTTTTTTCAATTAAAAAGTTTAAATTGAATCTTTTAAAAAAACTTTTTTTTCAATTCTTTCAATCTTTGAAATTACAAATATTTATTTAAGAAATCAATCTTTATTTGATGTTCTAAACCAAATTTATTTAAAAACGGATAAGAAGCTCAAGTTAGAAGAACTTTCATTTATTCAAGGTTAAAACGAGAAGGTGGAATATCCAGAATCCTTATTTTATTTATCCTCAAATTATCTGAATTGTTAGTGTTCAAACTTCAAAGAAATTGTAATTGAAATTTGAATACTTTTACCAATTAAAAATAAACTAACTATTTTCATTAATTATCTCTATAATAGAACACCAAATTTTGAAAAGTATGAAGATATATAAAACTTTGTAATTTTGAAAATGTTGAGAGAAATCTAAAAAAGATAATTAGAAAATAATTATTAAAAATAACAATTTTTATGCCATTTTTATATCAATTTATTTTTGATAAAAAAAAATAAACTTTTTAACAATAGAAGAACAAAGTTTTTTGAAAATCCTTCATTTGAAAAGTGAAAAAGAAATGAGAATATTTTTATTTCTTTTTTGCAAAAGTAATTAACAGAAATTAAACATGATAACTAAAAATATGATAAATATTGATAATTCTTTATTGCAAGTCAATCCAGTCACTTTTTTTTTTAATTGCTTTAGTTTTACAAGGTGTACCCTAAATTAAAAACTTTGGAATTATCCATAACTAAAACATTTTCAAGCTAAAATATGCAATAAAATGATTTTCTGATAAGATATTTATTTTTGGGTAAAATATCACTTTTTCATAATTTTTAAAATACATTATTTGTCCCTAAAAGTTCTTGTATAATATTTCAAAGAAAATTAATTCCTTTTATTTATAATTTTTTTTTTTTTTTGATGATTAAGAAGATTTGATTTAAATTCATAAAAAGTCTGTGAATTTTGTAGAAAGAAATCATAACTAAAAAAAAATTAAATTGAAATTTTAAACTCTCCTTACATCTATTTTTTAAATTCCCAAACAATGAACAGAAAGAATCAAAATAGCTTGAATAGATACCTCTACAAATGGGAAAAGGATTCTATTTCAAAATATGCCTGCTATATACAATTTTTTTTGTTAGATCCAATTTCATGAGAATATGTCAAAAATACGAAAAAACTTAAAGGCAATGAAAAAAAGAACTCAAAAAAAATCGAAAATTTTGGCTTTAATATTGTTTTCAAAGAAGATACAAATGAAACACTGAGAAAAATGAAGAGTAACGGAATCTAGGATATCCCCATATAATACCTTTTTGAGAATATTATTCAATTTTACTATTAGGAATAAGAAACCCACCCAAAAAATCACTAGATAAGCATATTCAGCTACATTCCATAACTTTCAGTTTTTTCTCCTTATTTATTTTTAAATTCTATATTATTTTATTTATTTTTTCACTTGTCACATATTCTATTTTTGTATAAAATCTTTATTTTCCTTTGTGTTTATCTAAGAAAAATATATCGAGTTTCAAATTCTTTGAATTACATTGTATGTACACTAACGAACATAAAATCTCTGAATTAGAAGACACAAATTTAGTCAATTCAAAAATCTCTATTTCACTGATTAATTGATTTTCAAAAACATTTAAATTTCAATAATAAGCCATCCATTTGAACACAATATTTATTAATTTGTATTCATATTAATTAATTTTTAATTTTGTGAATACTGAAATTAATAAACAATTGTTAACATTTCAATTAGTGAATGGTACTAATTGTGTACAACTTGAATAATTTATATATACATAATTATTAAAATTTAATTTTCGAAAAATATTTTGAATTGGAGTTTGCTTTGAAAATGAATCCTTTATGGAATAAAAAAACTGTAATATTTTTATTATTTTTTCAATTGTAATGGTATTAACTATTAGTTTTAACAATTTCCACTTTGAAAAAAAAAATACACAAAATTTCATGCTCTAAATAAAATTCAATTCAGCTTAATGGACTTTTTCACTATTGATAATTATCTATTTATTATTATTATAATTAAAATTTTTTCTTGAAATTAAAACATTTATTAAATTTTTGTGAAAAAAAAATAAATTTTTATTTCAAACTACTTTATTAAAAATTAAAAAAATATAAAATAAATTAGAATCTTTTCAATAAAAAAAAAAATTTAAAATCATTTTATACGTTTTATTTTATTTAAATTTTTTGATTCAAAGGTTTAGTTAATTAATTATTTTTAAAGATAAAAAACATTATTGGAGTAATGAAAAAGGAAAAAAGAACCTAATATTTAAAGAATTACCATTAGATTATAATAATATAAAAATAAAACCAAATTTCAAAAATTCGAATCTATTACCAAATGATTTAATCTATATATTTCAAATCCTTAACTCTTAAAAATAATTTGAGTTTACTTATATACTAAGTTATTAGAGTTGTAATAAATTATTAATTTTGTCTATATATCTTGAAATAAACTGTTTTTTTTCTTTCATAAAAATATTCTTTACTTATTTAATTTATCAACAAAGTACCATTTCCAACTTGAGGTATTACTTTAAAGTAAAGTTGCCTAATATAGATTATATTAAAAATCCATGATTAGTACTTTTTGTTTCATGCTTTTTTTTTAATATTTCCATGATCATTGTTTATTTGTGTTAATGTTCTTACTTTTATCTTTTTCAATACATAATCTTTCGTTTTTTATTGATCATTTTTAAATTCAAGAAAAAAAAATAAAAAAAATTACTTTCTATGACTGTTTAAGCCTTCTGCTCTCTAAAACTGAATTTCTTTATTTTATCTTATATCTCATACTTGATAGTAAATAATCTTTGATTTTTTAAAAGAATAGTTTGGTTACTACAAAATCCAATTCAAAAAACTTTTTTAAAGGTATTTTTTTCTTGATAACAAGTATTGAAATTAAAATGAAGAAATTATTTAAACTTTTGTAAAAAATCCTGAACGTTCATTCTTTATTAAAATAATTATTGAAATAATTAAAAGATTATAATCTTTTTAACCCAAATTTTAGATTATTTTTTTTTTTTTTTTTCTCATTAATAGTTTGATTACTATTTTTAATGATTAGTGAAAAAATTAATCTTCTAAAAAAAAAAATTAAAGCATGAAATTAATGATATCATCCTTATAGTTCAAAAAATAATTTCACTAGACCGGCAAGAAATCCTGTTATTTCAGAAGTATTAAAGCAAGATTCACCAAAGAGTCGATCAACAAATTCAATTCCAACTTCACTAATAGTATAACCTTCTTTTCTAGCTCTTGCGATGATCTCCATTTGAAATACATATCTATTTTAAAATTTAGTAGAAAAAGATAATATAGGAAATAAGATAATAATAAACATATAAAATAATATTATTTTAATATATGATTAAAAAATAATCTTTTTTGAAATGAATTCTACATAAAATACCAGAAGGCATACATTAAGCAATTATTACAGGAAGTTTTGAAATCCCATTTATTACAGAAAATATATATAAACGTTTTACTAAAACTATCTATCTATCTATATAAACACACATGGGGCATAAAATTACTTTAAGCAATATAAACTTTGATAATTGTTATTTTAAAGATAAATGTGGAAATTTTCAAAATGATTAAACAATTTGTTCTTTTAACAATAATTTTTTTGGGATTCTTTAACAAAACATTAATTGACTTTGAAAGATCTTAAAAAATGGTTGTAAAAGAATAGAAACTAAATTCCAAAATTTGACTCAACAAGATAAGAGGAAAAAGGATTTCAAAACTAAATAACCCCTAATCGCCAGTACACACATATCCATTTGAAACAGAAGACTTCAGGTTTCTCACATCAATTATTTTTAACTTGTTCATTTTTTTTTTCCACTCTTCATTTTTTTCTATACTTCTTAACTCTTTTTTTACATATCTTCATTTTTTTTTTACAGACTGGTTATTTTTCACTCTTTTTTTTTAGAAAACTAAATTAAGTTTCAAATGCTTAGAACGAATGTGTCTATTTGAGAAGCTCTTTGAATTTGGAAGTTACAAATCTAGCCACTTCAAAAGTCTCTCACTACCAGCTTAAATGTCTAACTCTTTCATTTAACCCAAATCAATAAAAATAAAGTCCAAAAATTTTGGACACAGCTAAAACAGTTGAAAGAATAACAATAAAACCGTTTCCTATCAATTTGGAAATAATTTTTATTTTACAAACTATATCATTTTTTGTCTTTGCTGTTTTTGTTTTTATTTACTTTTTTCACCAGTTAAGTAATCTGTTTTATTTGATTGGGAAATTTATTTCCAATAATTGATAGAAGGTTAAAGTTAGTTCAGTTAATAGAAAAAATCACAGATAAGATTAGTTGATGCTTTCAAATGATTTGGTTGATCAATAATTGTTGGTGAAATTTCAACAAATTGAGAAATACAATTTTTTTTTCAGCTCATTTCATTCATTTTGGACACATCAGCTTTTATTTTTATTTGTTCAATTTTTCAATTTTTCTTTTATTTGGATAAAAATGGTTACATATAAAATCATTCATACTGGGTAACTTAAAAATTGATTTAATATTAAGTTTGAAAAATACAAAAATTGAGATTGTTTTTGCGCCGATTTTTGTTTTTGGGTATGTCGTTACAAATTTTTGGAATGGAGTTTATAATCAGAGTTCTCCAAAAAATAGAGAATTGGCAAAGAATTAATAATTATTGTAGATCTTCTAAATAAAATTTTCAAATAAAATCAATAAAAATTGAATGATAAAACCAGAGTTTAAATGTAATCAATATTAATTTTTTTTATAAATGAAATTAAATGTTGAACTCTTGGTCTAATAACAATTCATAAAAATAATTTTTTTTTCATTAACCAAAATAAGATTCATGATGATAAAGCTGCTTATCCAACTTCCTTGAAGAGTTAACTAATAATTATATTTCTCTATAATTAATGTCCTTTATTTTTTAAGATGAAAATTTATTTGTAAAATTTTGTAAGTTAAGTTTATTATGAAAAAAAGGTAATGAAATTGAACTTGTAATTTTTTTTGAATTAATAAGTATTTTTTGTGAATTGATTCTTTTCCATTACTGATAAATCTCAAATAATTTTCCATTCGTTTCCTCTCCAACTTATTATTAAAATTTCATTGAATAAATTCAAAAAGTAATTTCATTGAAAATCCCATAGATTATGAGACTATTGTTTCTAAATCTTGATAAATCAATTGAGCGAGATTAAAAAAGTTGTAATTTTAATAAAACAGTCAACAAAAAAATTTATTCAACAAAAATTTAAATAATTGTCAAAATTTCTGTTCTTTCCAAAAATTTAAGGGTTTCAAGAGACACAACCAAAGAAACAATAAATTTTGTAAAATGGTAAAACAATCAATTGAAAATCTTAAAATCAAAAGTTAAAAAGGATCAATTTTATCAAAGAATTTGGATGAATAAAAAACAGTCTTGAAAAGATTACTTAAAATTCGTTTTTGTTTCGTAAATTGGGTGAACCTTTTGATTTTTTTGATGGGATTAGAGGAACAAAAACATTTTGTAACGAAAAATTTTCATTCTTGAAATTTCAAAATTAAACACAAAGAAATAAATTAAAGAAATTGTTTGGCAAAGAAAGAGATTTGTGAGTGTTGAATTTAAATGGTATTCACAGGAGATACAAAAAACAATATTTTTTTTCAAGGTCAATTTGGACACATCAGCTTGAAGAAGAAAAATAAAATAATAAAATCGTGAGTCTGAAAAAGAAAAATTTTAACAAAAAGAAAAAGAAAAAGAAAAAGAAAAAAAGATTTTTCTTTTAAATAAAGCAAATTATTTCAAAGAATTTAAAAACCATTTAAAATTCGAAGAGTGAAGAATGAAGAATGAAGAGTGAAGAATGAAGAATGATTACCCTTTGGAGATAACTTTTTGAACAATATTTTCAAGAACCTCTTTTTTATAGAGTCGGTAAGAACCTGTAAGATCAGAAACTTTTGGGTTTAAAAGAGTGGTAGCGATGTAGTTGGCTGTTGTGGAAATTAATTTTCTTTTGAAAGGCCAACCTGCAACACCACAAGTTGGGATTTTTGGTGAGTATCGTGTCCCTGTAACGACATCAAAGTCTTTTGTTTTTTGTCTTTCGATCATTTCTGGGATATACTTTGGGTGGTGAGAGAGATCTGCGTCCATAATGAACACAAAATTTCCAGACGCAAATTTTAAACCATGGATATAGGCTGTTCCTAAACCTAATTTTTTCTCTCTTGGCTTGAGTAAGAGTCTTTCAGCTCCATAAATTTTGATTAATTCTTTACAAACTTCTTGTGTTCCATCAGGTGATCCTATTATTAGATTGATTTTTTTTTAAAGTTTGTTCAAAAGTGAAAAAAAAAAAAAAAATAAATAAAATAAGGATGGAAAATTAAAAAAGAAAAAAAAAAAAAAGACAAACCATCATCGACAACAATGATTTCAAAATCTGCTTCAATTGATTCAAAAGCTTTAACGATCATGGAAACAACAAGAGGTAGATTTTCAGATTCGTTGTATGTTGGTAAAAGAACAGAATATTTGTAGGATTTGGACATTTTCAAATAATAAAATAAAATATTTAAAAGTGTGAGAAAATTAAAAAATAAAAAAAAAATCAAAAATTGCTTGAGTATTCCAAAAAAAAAGCATTCTAATGCATACCATACTTGTTAAATTGTAAAAAAACAAGAGAGTTTTCTGTGTAAAGTGCAACAGTAATTTAATAGTTGATTTAAATTCGGAGAAAAAGAATGGTTTTTTTTTTGATTACAATGGAAATACAAAAGTTGAGGAAAAGTAAAATAATCAAGACTTTTTTCTCAATTAAGGGTGTGGCAACCATGAGGCAATTCCAAGACTTGATTACTAATTTCAAAGAGGATCAGAAAAACAACACTATTACTTTTGGTTGTATCTGGTTGCTTTTTAGTATCCCAAGTACTTCTTCTAAAACCATTTATACACTGATCAAAATAATGTGTGCCCAACAACTATAATCCAGGTTTCAAAATATAATCCATGACTTTTTTTTCTTCTTATTCCAATGGAGCATCCAATTTACTACCCAGTAGTATACCAAAGTATAACTAAATTTTGAAGCTCGATTTATGGATAGTTTTAGTAACTTTTAAATTATAAATGCAATTTATTGAAAATTCAGAATATTACCCAGTTTTTTCGAAATTGTTTTGTTTGTTATTTGATGGAGAAAAAAGTAAAGTTAAAAATTTACTCTATTTGAGGAGATAAATTTTGCTATTTGATCTCTTTTTTAGAATAACTTTTTTAAATAATAGAACTTTAAGAAATTAATACCATATCTAATTAGGGATTATTCTCAGTTTCTTTGATCAGTTAATGCATTGGCCTTCTATAACAAAAAAAAAAAAAAAACTTGAATTAAGAAACAGTGATTAAACTTTTCTACAGACATTATTTTGACAACAGAACAATTTTTTTGAATATACAGTCAGTTCTACTTTTAAGACACAAACTTTGAACCGAATTTAAGGTACAATAAAAATCCCAAATTAAATCTGAAAATTCAGATTCTAGTAAAAACATTTGTAAAAAAAAAAATTCCAAATTTTGTGCCTTTATAAGATATTTTTTGTGCCTCAAACTGTGTTAAAAGTTTGTGCCTTAAAAGTGAAACCGACTGTAAATAAAAATACTACTTTTGAAATATGAAGTGAAATTGTCTTATCCACTTTAAAAAATGCTAAATGGTTGACCTTTCGCCCCCATATCTCTATTTTATTACAACATTTTATTTTATGTATGAAAAAATTCAAATTGTGCTTAAGATAGGCATTAAAATAATAAAAATCAAACAAACAAGAATCTCAAACTATAAAGTTTTGTGAGCTCATTTTTTTATTATAAAAAGTCAAATTATGTACTTCCAATAATACACTCTTAATCTAATTAAACTTTCTCAAAATTTTATAGGAAAAGCATGAGTTATAAGAAAAAAAAGAGATAAGATTAACAATTAATAGTTTTATCATTCAAGGTTTTGATGATAACATGTCCAAGGATGAAATTCGAAATAAATTTAAAATAATTTAAAAAAAAATTGGTTAAACAAGAATTATAGCAAAAAATCATAAAATCGTGAAATATACTGATAATTCAAATAAATTTCTGAAAATTTTTGCTTCATTTTCCTTTTTCATTTTTTTTTTTACTCTAGCTTTAAATACAGCATTTTATTCTTTTAAATGCTAAAAAAATTTATAAAATTAGTTGATCCTCCAAAAGATTCTTTTTGTTGGGCTGTTTTAAAAGTGGTATTCTAGATGACAAATATGTGAAATTGAACTAAAAATTTTATTAAATAAATCTGAATTTATCAGTAAAATATCGGGATTATTTAGAATATCACAAAAAAGCAAAAAATTGTTTGATCGAATAAAATAAATCTTAAAAGGTTTTGGGTTTTACCATAATTATGCCCCCCCCCCACCATTAAAAATGTATCAAATATTTAAATATTTTGTAAATTATCTTAAATTTTTTGAAAGGTTTGAAAGATAAAACCTTTATAAAAGGGGGAAGGTTTATTTGTTTTTCTCTTTGAAAAAAAAAAATTATTTATTTATTTTTTCTAATCGCAAAATTTAAGTTGAATTTTCTTACAAACAAATAATAAGCGATTTTTTAAATGCAAATGAACTCATATCGAATTTTTTTTTCTTTCAAATAAAGATATTATTCCCACATATAAATAATCAAAAAGAAAAATTGTGGTTTTCCAATCTATTGGCTATGGATCAAAAAAAAAAACCCCTTTAAAATCTAGAAGTGTTTTATAGATGATACTAAGATGCTCAAAGAATAAGAGAAGAAGAATAAAGAAAATATAATGTAGTACATACAATCTTAATATTTAGTGATAATGCAGCGAGGTTTTTTTGAAAACCTTTGAAAAATTATCTAACCCCTTTTAGCTTTCATAAAATATCGAAACTTTTTTAACTAATTAACATATTCTTTAAAAAACCTGTGAACTGTTAGTTTTTTAGATGATATTATTATTTAACATAATTTAAAACACCAGTTTTGACTGATAAAATATTTATATATATTTTTATTATGACCATTGTTAGTTTAAAGGGTCAATTAATCTGGACACAGAAAACTAAAAAAAAAAAACTAATAAAACCCCTTGATTTGATAATGTTTCATTTTTGTATTTTTTATAAGTTTTTTTGTAAAATTAATTTTTTTTTCATGATTTATATTACGATCAAATAAAATTTTATTTAATTTGTTCTACAAGTTATAAACTATTATATTGTGATTATAATTTTATTATAATTTATTGATTATTATAATGATATTTATACAATTATTGTGATTTTGTAGATTATCACGAATAGTGATATTGTTATGATTTTTATTAATGACCAAAATTTTATTCAATATTTAGATTTTATATAAATATTCATAATTTTTGCTACTTTATCATGATTTGAAAAAGAACATTTAAAATCAATAAATTCTTTATTTTATTTTTTCATTATTATAAAATACTTTGTATGAAACTTTTTTTTTAAAAAAATAATTGAGTTCATAAAATAATTTAACCTAATAGAATTAAAAATAGAGACCCATTTAAGGGTTTATAATATTTTTGGTATTTTATTGTTGGTGGTACACATTATGATAATTGTTCATATCCAATTATTGATTTCCAATAGGTTATTGTTTTCAATTTAAATGCCCAATATATCTATTAAAAACAAACAAACCAAATGACTATTTTTGTTTAGGTCAGAATATTGATTTGTTTTACTTTTTATTAATTAATTTTTTTTCTAAAATTAATTGTTTACCTGAAGATTTTTAAGTAGCTAATTTTATTATTATTTTTCTAATTTGAAATTTTTTTAGATTTTTATAATATTTAGAAACATACAAAAGGATTTTTTTTTGTTAATATACTGTATGAAACCAAAAAAATGGGTAGTAATTGATTATATACACACACCCAAATATATATATGTTGATAAAAAGTTGGAAAAAATATTTGTGAAAATTGAATTTGTCAATCTTAATATATACAGATATTGAAAAAGAATTTTATCTAAACTCTCGTATTCTAATATAGTATTTATTTATGTTTATTTTAAAGAGTCAAAAATTAAAAAAGAGTTAACAATTAAAAAAAAAAATTAATATTAATCTGACTTAAAATGAGTGGCAAATAATTTAAATTGAAAAATTATCTGTTGAAACATTTGACAAACTTTTCAGTAAAAACAAATATCTTTTTTTTTTTTTAATTTTTTTTTTTGGTTTTTTTTTTGAATTATTTAGAGTCAAAAATCGATATTTTCATTGAAATGAAATCAATAGATATAACAAAATTTCCAAATAGTATTTAAATATCTTTTATAATGGATAAATTATTTGATAAAATATTTAAGGTAATTTTGATTTATAATTTATCACGAAAAAAATTTTTCAGTAAATTATTATATGTTTTATTCATAAAAAAATATAAGTTTTTTCATGTTTAGACTAACTGTTCAAAAAAAAAATAAATAAAAATATAGAATTTTTTATTATTATGATCAATATTATTTAATTATTTAATACTATTCATCATATATTAGTTCACTATACGTTCAAAAAATATATAAAAAAAAAATCAAAACACATTACAAAATTATTTATAAAAAAGTCCGATTAGGCGTTTATCTAGATCATCTTTATCTTTTAATTTTTGAATTTATCAGCCATTTTTTTGATTGTAAAAAAGATATAATATAGATGGCCATACTCATTTTCAGAAGATAGTATTACCATTTGGAAAAAAAAAAGTTTAAACATGTTTTTCATAAGAAACCTTAATAGAATAATAGAAACCACTGGAAATAAATATTATCAATTAATAAAAGAAAAAATTAATGATTAAAGACTAAATTTAGGACTAAACCTTAAGAACCCGTTTTTATAATACTGCATTCTATGTAAGGTTTTTAGCTTTGATTGATCTTCTCTCAAAAATTTTTTTAAAAATTTGATTATTTTTGAGGTCTCCAAACATTTCATTTGATTTGGAATCAAAAAAAAATTAAAATCGTATTTTTGTTGATTTGGTTAATCATAATATTTTAGTATTATAATTAGAAGTTAATTTGTTTCTTTCTTTTCATTGAACTTACTTTAACATTTTCAGTTTCTGTAAGGTTTCCAATGAAAAATCATGCTGTACAAATTTCACTTTATTTCAATGACCAAAAATCTTGGAGAAATTAAAATCACATAGATAATCGTAAAACCCAAAAAAAGATCAATCAACAAGTTTTGAAAAATACCTTATCTATTCAATTTAGGACCTAACCAAACCACAATTATTTTCTCAATTCAGAAACCCTTATTTCTTACAAAACAACAATAAATTTTTTCAAAACTTAATTCTCAAAAAAGTATGGAGAATTTCTTTTGAAGATACACAATAACCTAGAAATTAAAAAAAGGAATTTAAAAAAGTCTTCGGTTTCTATAAAAAGGTGATAATAATTTCAAGTATTCCTCTGTATCATTTTTTAACAAACACATAAATTTTTTCTTTTTTTTCGATCTTGCAATTTTTTTGAAACGCCACAAGAAATCAAAAAAAATTTACTTGCTTTGCTACCTCTAAACATTAAACAAGAGTTAAATAACCCATTCTTTTTAGATGTTAAATTTTGAAAATGATCAACAACAAAGAATAGATTGCAGCCCGTTAGAAACATTGGGAGTCAAACACTTGAATGATGAAAACAAAGAAATTTCGATTGACAATATACATAACTTTCGATTTCGGCTGGAAAGAGAGCTATTGAGTAACCAAACCTTTTCAGAAAGATTAATAGAGGAGGTTACGATCTTATTGAGTAGTGATAAAAAAACAATTTTAAAGATCCTTTTACCACTTACGACTGAAAGCACAAAAAAACAAAAGGGACAACAAAATTTCCATTTCAAAAAGAATTTGTCGCTCGTTCAGATCTTATTACAAACAAAAAGCATTCAACTGCAGGTGATAGACGTCTTATTAGAAATCTTACCAATAGTTGAATTACAAAATTATCGCCAGACAGTTAATTTTCAAGAGAAAGAAAACGGGGATGGTGATGAGAATGCGATCGGAACAAACAGAAAAAGAAAACATAAAGAAATGACCAAGAAACACAACAAAAACAAATATGAAACAAAAAGCCATAATAAAAACATCCCAAAATTAATTATTGAGCAGATGCGTTGGGTTGACCAATATCAAAACATGAGTCTGTTTACTGACAAGATCCTGACTTCACTGCCAAACTGCCCACTGGGAATCAAGCAGGAGTTGATAATCTCACTACCTGACATCATTAGTGAGCGGGATCATAGCAAAGCGATCGAGCAACTTAAGGAAGAGATGCAGTCAAATTTGGAATTGATCCCCTGCCTCCTGGATTGCTTTTCAAGACTGAACTTGAATCCCGTTTTGATGGAAAGTGTGATAAGGGAGGTAGTTGAGCAGTTGAGCTGTGTGGACATATACAACACTGCGCTGTTGGTACGGTTTTTGCTAAATAGCGTTCAGCCCGAAACGGCAGATTTGGTGGTGTTTAAATTGATTGAAAAATTGGACATTTCCTCTATTGCAATGATCCAGCGATCGCAAATCCGCTCTTCAACGATCTCAGCGAATATCAACAATACGAACAACAACCAGACCTCATTTTCGTCAACTTCCTCGTCGTCCTCAACAACTTCTTCATCTACTCGCTCAAACAAATTCGAAGAAAGTAATAATTACAGGGACGGTGAGTGTCTTGTTTTCACTTATTTGAAATATGGGATCAAATATCAGAAATTTATTTCGCAAAGCTTTTATAACTCGATAGAATTGGCCAACAATAACGACGACTTCAGGGTGATTCATTTTTGGGTAATCATCATTTTGACAGAAATTGTCCCATTTAGAAAGAAGGCAATGACGTTAATCAAAAAAAAGATCAGACTCAATATCCTGAACCAAAACGTCATTCGGGAAAGTATTGTTGGCCACGAAACCACTTTGAAACAAAGTTTTGAAACAATAATGCTTTTAGCCAATTCCTTAATTTCTGATCATGATCTGTTTATTCAAAAAAATGGGGTGTCCATTTATATATGCCTATTCCGAACATTTAAGGAACCTTATTACAGACAGGAAATTGTTGGAGCAATTGCGACCCATATTGGTTCGGGAATATTAAGTGAAATGGATGCTGGGTTGGAATGCCTTTTGGTTTTGGCGAGAACTAATCCACATGCACTTCGGGTATTTTCAATTCTAATATCAGGTGTTTTGGAATATTTGGAATTTTTCAAACCCAAGCAAATCAGAACGCTGTTTCATATTTTTGGCTCATTAACTTCAGCAAGTATTATTTATCAATCGAAAAACTTAAATTCTTCTTTTGATTCTAATGATTCCATTGAAAATGAAATTCAAATTTTTCTAAGAAAGCAAATTAATAACATTTCTTTAGATTATAAAAAAATTGGTATTATCTCTGCTGTTTCGTTTATTGGGGAATTACTACATTCAATAGAAAAAATTAAATTTCAGCAACTACGCCACTCGCAATCACAGTCACAGTCACAATCTCTAAGTCAATCTCTCTCACAGCCACAATCCCTAAGTCAATCTTCAAACATTCCACAAGATAAGCAACTTAAAAAGCAAAACAAATTAATGAACAAAGAAATTATTTCGATATTAAAAACATTATTTTCAATCAAAAAAATGTCAAAAATGGCAGAAAGTTTTTTATACGACGAATTAACAAAGATGATTCTCAACTGTAGAAAAATAATTTCAAAAAGTATTTTAAACTTTATTTTGAATTCAATTGAGGAATTAATCCATAATACTTTTTTTAAAAACAATTCCGAAATTTCTTTACTTGAATCTAATCAATTTATGAAAATTCAACTTTGGAATTCCTTAGTAAATAATTCAAATGATGATTATGAGACAAATATCGATGACGATGATGACGATGAAGATGATGTGAACAATAATACGGATACTAATAAAAATGATCCAAATTTTTCAATTTTTATCATTGACAAATATTTAAATCAAAACCCGAAAAAACAAGAGATATTATTTTGTCTTTGTTCAAGTTTTAAATTGTTTTGTACAATTAAATTTATTAAGTCTTCAAATTTTAAATTATATGACGGCATCTTTGAAAGAATTATTGACGATCCAATTTTATTATTTAATAAAGAACATTTAAAGAATTTTTCCTTGTTATCAAATTCTTTAAAAAATGTTATATGTTTGTCCTTGTTTCATTCGATCAATTGGTACAGGGAAATTTTAAATACCTTTTCTTGTTATAAAAAATTTTCCATCAGAAAAAAATTATTACAAAGATTAATACATATTATTGAAATTGAAAGCATGTTAAAAAAATGTTTATCAATTTTTACTCAATTTTCATTTCAAATCATTCCCTTAAAATCAACATCCTTAAGGAATGTAAGTATTGATGTTGACAATGAACAAGAAATTGAAAAAGAAAAAGAAATTGAAAAAGAAAAAGAAATTGAAATTGAAAACGAAAATGATAGCAAAAAGAGTATAAATATAGAGAATATAGATATGAACGAACATGGAATAGGGAAGTGGAATGAGAAAGAGAATGAGAAAGAGAAAGAAATAGGAAAAGACAAATATATATTAAAAAATTCACAATCTTTATTTGAATCAAAATTAGGAATAAAAAATTTTCAAAATGAAAAAAAAAAAGAAAAACATAAAAAACACAAGCACAAGCACAAGCACAAGCACAATCACAAGCACAAGCACAAGCACAAGCACAAACACGGGCATAAGCATAAACACAAGCATAAACACAAACATAAGCACAAACATACAGAAAAAGAAAATGATCAAAAAAAAAATGAAAAAAAGAAAATTTCAAAATTACTATCATTTGATGAATCAAAGCCAAAGCAAAAACCAAAAAATATTACAATTGAGTCATTACGCAATTCTTTTCGGCCATTTAATTTTCAATTATTTGATCTACTTAATGATTTTAATTTATTTAATTATGAAGATGAAATTGAAAATTTCACAAACTATACAATTAAATCAAATTTAAGAATAAATAAACAATTTAATAATGATAATAATTTTCAATTTTCAATAAGTATCAAAATATTAGAATATTTATTAACATATTTAAGAGAGAAATCTAACCCGTTGAAAAACAGAAATAATAGAGGAAGAATGCCTTCAAAAGATAATCAAAGAAATTTTCCATTTAAAAATGGAAATATGTTATACAAAACTTTATATGAACAATTAAATTTATTTTCTTTACAAATAGATTTAGAACCAATTCAAATAATAAATTATCTCAGGCCATTGTTGGTATCTTTAAATAGACATTTAACTAATTTGTTTGAGCAGAGCCTAAAATTAGTAAAAAAAGTTGAAAAGATCAACTTTGGAACAACAACAGGTAATATCAACAGCAGTAGCAGCAACATAAATAGTAATAATGAAAACGTTCTTTTCACAAGAATTAATTCAAATATCGAATCCCAAAATACCATTTTACAATCAAATTCAACACATTTAATTCTTGAACGGGATAAACAACAACACATTTATTTAATATACCAAAGATGCATCGTATTAATTTTAGAAATATTTCAATTACTTTTTTCTTCAAACGAATTTAAATATATGAAAAATAAACAACTTTACTTCAAATGCCTTTTCGAAATTTGCAACATAAAAAACAATCGTTCACAGCAGGAAAAATTTATTCTGACTGGTGAAAATCCAATTGAGGAGTTAAGACAATTGGCCTTTAAACACTTCCAATTATTTATTCCCCAAACAACATCATTATATGTCGGTTCCAATTTATGTAATATTATGTCAATTGTTATTAAAAATACCGAATCATTGACGTTATATAAATTATTAGGTGGATCATCTATACAATTATTAAAACAAAATTGGGATCTGAAGAATTTTAATACATCAACTGTAACGAAGAATATATATTTAAAGGGGCTTTTAAATAAAGTGTTTCAACGGTTAAAAAGTATCCAGCAGGTTAACACATTTTTACATTATTTGAAACAAATCACAATCAATGATCATGAAAGGCACCCTGATATGAAAACCTTAACAAAATCAACCTTTCATATCTTTTATTCCAAACTGCTAACAGTGAATACAGAAATATTTGACCGATTAATCAAAATCAAAACAAAAACACAAAACGAAATACTTGAACAATTAGAAAGGGTGTTTACCGTCTTATCCATTTACAGAGAATTGGCTTTAATAACAAGAAGCTTCCAAACAACCCAAGTCATATTTTTATTAATGAAGGAAGCAAATATCTTTTTACAAAAATTTTTAAAGTGGATACCTTTTTTACAACAGAATTTTTTAGACAATAAAAATACAATAAATAGATTGTGGAAACCCTTCCAACGATTCACAAGACAAGTGCAGTCAATTTGCTCAGAAATCAAGGTATTAAGAACAAATAAATTGGTCAAATTCATACCAAAACTCAGAAAGTTGATGGAAAAGATAATTTATGAAGTCAAATTAATGTTTGAAAGTGGTGAATATAATGAAATAATTATCGCTAATTTAAGAAATAAAAATATGGGTGGAGACCCTATTTCTTCTCAAATGACAGATTCGCATTATTCAGATTTGAAAATTACTTCAGTTGATGCATCAACAGAAAAGTCTTCTCAAAAAAATCTTGAAAATAATTTTAAATATTAATCTTTTTGTATTTTCATATCCATTTGTAAATTTTTTTATTATAATAAAATTTAATACTTGATTGTTTATAACTTTGATCTATTTTTTCAAAATTGTAAGTTTTTATTATTTTTCCATTTATTTTTTTTTTGAGTTTCATTTTGTTCACTCGAAAAAAAGGATTTTTTTTTTTTACTTTAATTTTTTTTTTTTTTTGAATAAAAAGTTGAGAAGAAGAAAAATAATTAATGGTGTGATTTGAATTTGCTTGGAAAAGTATTGAAAAAGAGAAATGTTGGTGATAATTTAACTTCTTCTGATATTCAATTCTTTTACCTTGAGATTAATTTCTGTCGAGTTAATGGATAATGACTAGTACCAGAATCAACTTTCTTCAAGTATGGTATTATACAAACAATTCAATACTTTAGTGGTGATTTTGAATTTTTCGTCAAAACCAACAGTTTGGAAAATAACCAGTAGCCAGTTCAAAATGTTGTGATATAAAAAAAAAAATTATTTGAAAAAGCATAATTTTTATTTATTTATTAATTGTCAGAAAGGAGTAATTAAAGATAATTTACTAAATAAAAAAGAGAAGAAGAAAAATAATTAAAACATTAAAGTAAAAAAATATTATATCATTTATATGATCAAATTAAAAATTATCCACGTCCTGAAACAGGAGGAGTATGTACCCGATCGAAAGATTATTAATAAATGAGATTCCACAGACTGCGAAAAAAAGCATAATTTATGTTTTTTTTTATAATTTTTTTTAAGTATTTGTATTTCTTACTTTTCTTTCTTTTTTTGTTATTATTTATTAAAAAATAGTTATGTTATTTCTCATAATCTAACCTACATTTTACCTATGATAAAAAAAGTCTAAAAAAGGTTTCTGACAAAGTGGGGGCAATTTTGTTGAATACATT
Organism: Anaeramoeba flamelloides; assembly: GCA_027625915.1. Classification (NCBI taxonomy): domain Eukaryota; family Anaeramoebidae; genus Anaeramoeba; species Anaeramoeba flamelloides. Next base: position 2,553,282 of record JANTQA010000026.1, read on the forward strand.
TTACTTAATAATCAAAAAAAAACATAAAAATTATTTAAGAAATTTCATATCTGCCTTTCTGCAGAAAAAAAAATATTTTACTTGTTAGAAATTAGATCAGAATTACTTCAAAGGAAATAAAAGTTAAAATTCTCCCATTATAAATTGAGACAGTTATTCTTCTTTTTGACTTTATTTTCCAGATCTATATATTATTTGGAGAAATATTTATTACTATTTTCAAAAAAAAAGTTCAAGGCAATTTCGAATTAACAAACCAAAAAAAAAAACAAAAAAAAAAGAATAGAGATCAAAAATCAGAACCTACACCTCAAAAAACTCAATTTAGAAAAAGAAATATAAGAGAAAGAGAATTAAAAAGTTTTACAGTTTTATTGTTCAAAAATCAATATATTAAAAAATCGTCAAGGAATGGGACTTGGTATATTCCAAGGAGATCCATTGTAATAGATATTCTATTTGCTCTAATTTCACATTTTCTTTTATTAAAAAACATACCGTTAACAAATAATTGTCAAATGTTTGTAGATTATTTAAATTAATTATAAAATGAAATAAAATCCAAGTAAATCAAAAATTAATTTCTATATATGAAATTATTATTAAATTTGAGTTAAAACCTAATAAAGATAGAACGGATATATTATAGGATGTAAAAAAAAAAAAAATATTTAGATATTTATATTTAATATAATGGAGAATTTTTTATGATTTAAAAAATTCTAAAGAAACAGATAACGACTGTAAACAATTATTCAATAACAATTCTCTGAATAATAGTTTAAAAAATTAGATTATTTAATTCTTTTATTATAAGTCAATTGGTATATGTTTTCGAAATATATATTTTGAGATAACAAAACATAATAGTTTAAATGTTGGATTAATACCTGTATTACTGGAATATGTAAAATAGACAGAAATTAATCAATTCTTATAAACAAAACAGAATTTAGATTTAAAATATCATAATTTCACTTAATAAAAAGAAATTCAAATTCGCCGATAAATTATGAAATTTTTCTCTGCCCAATTTAGAAAAATTAATAAAATTTTAGTAACAAATAAATAATAAAATCAATTGGAATTCAAAGGATTTAATAGAACTAAAAATTGGAATATCTAAATAATAATATAAAGGGTTACTGAATTCTACAAATAGGTTGGTCAAAAAATATTTCACAATAATTAAAAATCAAAATTATTTATCAAAAACTCAAAAATATTTAATTTATCCCCCAAGCTCAACAATTCTAAAATTCAGAATCTTTCTTAATTGCCTTAATAGATATTACTATGTAATAAATAAAAATTCAAATAGATTTTGCACATTATGTTGGAGTATAAACAGAAAGAAATAATAAAAAATATTGTTCATATTTTCTGGGAATGTCCTTCCTATGAAAAAAATAGATTAATTTTTCAAAATACATTAAAAAAAATAAATTTCCACAAAATAATTCTAAATTGAAAGTTTCAAATTATTTTCATTTCCTTTAATGAAGGTGAAATCTATGATTTTTTGCTTAAAATTTCTGAAAGGGGCTCTAAGCCTAAGGGGTACTAGAGTGTAAATTATTTGATAAAATAAAAAAAAAAATATGGGAAAATTTTTTTTCCAATTTTTTATTCCAATTTTAATCCAGTTGTTTTCCATAATTATGGACTAAAATTTATCGTGACCTAAACTGCTTAAAACGGATGAACTAAACCATTTAATTGTATACTGTTCAAACAATTAATCACCACAGATTTCAAAATTGTAAAAATAATTATTAACGATTATATTTTCAGGATCAATAAAATATCTTTCGGTAAACAATTTTAATATTTTATTGTTTTTCATGAACTGAACAAGTATAATTCCATCTTTTGAGGTGTTTTAAGTTCCTTCTCTAATTTTTTTTTTGAATAATTCTGTATCTATTTGTCATAAAATTGGGTATTTTATAAGAAACTTCTTTTTGATTATTTAAAAATTTAGAAATTAAAAAAGATCAAAAATTAATTTAGAATAAAGAATTAAATATTTGGTAAATGAATCACCTCAAATAGAAGATTCTTTCAAATGTGTTTTTCGATCTCTTCGATTTGAAGGGACAATAATTTGATGGTTTTTGATATTCATTTTTTATCCTTTCTTTTTACACAATAATATGGATCAAGATCCAAACACCCTGAGTGTTCGAGAATTAAAATCTTTTATTAGCAAATATGGAGGACATCATCTACTTCCAGCTGATAAAGTCAAAAAGACAGAGTACATAAGGATTTTCCAACAACTTGCCTTATCACTTAAATCAAAGCAAGAAGAAGAGTCAAGTGAAGAAACTGAAGAAGAGACTGAAGAAACCGAAGAAGAATTTGAAGAGTCTGAAAAAGAGTCTGAAGAAGAAGTTTTTGAAGAAATACCTCAACAAAAACAAAAACAAAAGCAATCAAGAACAAAGCAAATGACACCCAAAAAAAAATACAAAAAGAATGTCTCCTTAACAGAAAAAAAAAGAACACCAAAAAAAGAAAAGTATTCCCAAAACAACAACCACCCCACTGACAAATACTACACACAACAAAAACAAAATCGTCGAAATAAACAAATAAAAAGGGTAATAAATTCTTTTTCAAAAAAAAAAAATTTTTCTTCTTTCTTTTTAAAAGTACAACTTGATCTATTGCCAAAAAAAAACCAACACTATGAAAGAAACTTTCGTTTCGTGTTAAGTCACACCTTTTCTTGTCTTTGAAAATTGATTTGTCAAAAAAAAAAAAAAGAATCTTTAAAAGGTTGCAAATACACAAATAAATGACTATTCTGAGAATATTTTTATTATTGTGAATAATTTTAAGATTCAAGTTACCTTAATTAGTTTATTTAAAGATATAAGTTCTTTTTTTGGCAAAATATGAACTCTTTTATGAAATACAATTAATATACCAAGCTTTTGAAAATTTTTCAAATAATTATTTGAGGTGAGCCTTTATGAGAATTCTAAGTGCTTGAAAAAAAATAAAAGCTAATTTATTGAAAAAAATAAAAAAAAGAATAGCAACAAAAATAGAAAATAATCAAGAAAATGCTAACAAAGCAATTTATTCACAGTTTGAACAAAAAGAATTTTGATTGTAAGAATCAAAATTAAATAATCAGATCAATAGAAAAAGAATAATTAATACCTGTCAAAATTTAGCTTTTAGTTTTGAACAAATATTGGAAAATACTGATAAAATCAAATTATACGAATTAAAAGTTTATTTCAAAGTTCAATAAGAAAGCTTAAGGGGCTAGTAACTCTTATTTATTTTTAAATCCCAAAGGTAATAGAGTTATTATTTATGCAAGGATACGATTGAACCCGATATGCAACTTCATTTAGCAAATTTAGAGAAATGAATTATCATTTTTAAAAGCGTTTATTTTATCCACAATTTAATTTTCTTTGAAAAAGATCTGATGACTTTTTTGGTTTGTATTTTTGGATCATTTAAGAAAAAGAAAAATTTGTAAAAAAATTTCTTTTAGAAGAAATCTCACTTTTAGTAATTTCTGAGAGTTTTTGTTTGAACAAATAACCTTGAAATTTTAATCTTATTTTAAAAATACAAGAAAAATAAATCAAATATTGAATCCTGGAAGATCTAAAAAAATTGATCATCTATTTTATTCACAAATATTTATTAAATTTCTTGAAATTTAAATGATAAGTCAATATACTTTTTCAAATATTCAGAGTTATAAACAAAGAACTGTAAGTATTAAAATCAATTATTTGATATTGTCGATTTTTTTTTTTTTTATTAGAATTATTAATTTGAATATGTTTTATTTGTTTGAAAATCTTTAAAATTCGAGAAATAATTGTAAATTCTATTGATACATTTAATCTTTGGGTTGTTAATAACTCACTGAAAAAATTAAAATTGGATTATTATTTATTGATTAAAAATAATCAAATTAAAAAAGTATTTCTTTAGATTATAAGCCAAATTTTCCAGGTTTTAAAAAAATATTTTGGGAGAATTTATTAATTTGATTGTTTGGTTCTTTTTCTCGTATTTTTTTTTATTCAATAAAAAGAAAAAATTGATTTGAACTGTTCTTTGAATCAAAAAATTATATTTTTAAAAGTTTAAAATAATTATTGTAATTTTTTTGAAATTAAGTCGATTTTATAAACTGTGTTTTTTTAGAACTTAGTTGTTTTATTTTTAAAGTGTATTTTGGTACACCCCCTTCGAAAATAATAAGATTTCGATCTTCTTCCAAAGAAAATTATTTTTTTTTAAATAATTTGGAAATATGTTGGATATTTAACATTTTCAAAAATGGGAAAAATGGAACAAAATGGATCAAACTTTTAAAAACAATAATTCATTTCTGAAAATTGCTTTAAAAGTAAGTTTGCTTTTATAAACCCCATTCCAAAAATTTGGACACACCCAAAATCAAAAATAGGCAAAAAACAACTACGAATTTATTGTATTTTTCCAAACGTAATATTAAACCGCATTTAAGTTACCAAGTATTAGTGTTTTTATAAGTAATCATTTTAATCAAAATATAAGAAAAAAATATAAATCGAAAAAAAAAATTGGTCTGTCCAAAATGATGAAAAGAACAGAACAAAAAATATATTGTATTGGTAAATTTGTTAAAATTTCACCAAAAATTGTTGATCGATCAAATGATAAAATAACATCTGCATATTATCTATGTGATTTTTCAATTTAAGAAACTCAACACTAACATACTATCAAACGATCGAATAAAAAATTCCAGATCATACGAAACAGATTACGTAACTTGAAAAAAGGAAATGAAAACAAAACAAAAAAGACAAAAAATGAAATTGTTTGTAAAATCAAAATTCTTTCCAATTTGAATTTAAAGTACAGTAATGATGTTCTTTGAACTGTTTAAACTGTGTCCAAATTTTTGGAATTTAGTTTAGTAATCAGATTTTTTCTTCATTTTTCAATTTTAAGGTACGTTAATTTTTTTTTGAATTTGCTATTAAATTAACTTGAAGATTTTTTTTGGTTTACAAGTCTCTTAATTAAAATTAATTATAATATAAATATTGAAATATCTAAAAAAATCATTTCTAATTTGATTATAAGAAGATCTTTGTTTTTTTGTAACTAATAATTAGTAAAAAATTTGGGAAACTGAAATAAATTATTTTCAATTTATTAATTGAAAAATAACAGTAAACAAAATTTCAAAGAATTAAATCGTTACACTCAAAATAAATAAGTTTCAAAAGTGTTTTATTTGCTTTTTTAAATATGAGATACATTTTATTTGCTTTTTTGGATAAAATAGAATTTAAGGGATTAGCGTCTACCAAGGAGAAGCCTAGGATCAAAGTGTGTTGTTATTCTACCTAACCAAATTCGTTCTACATGGTTCAAATGTCTCTAAAAAATCGATTAATCAAGTAGTAATATTTGTTGATCTTATCAATGAAAAAAGATCCTTATATTTGTAAAAAACCCAAAAATTTCAGAATAAAATCTACATTTCACCATAAATTTAAAGGTTGAATTATCAATATTCAGACTACAGAGTCACAAATTATCTTTCTTAAATTTGTGGCGAAATGTAGATTAGTTGCTAAAAAATTCGTTTTTTTTTAAAAATTAAATAATTAACGAATAAAGTTTTTTGACAAATTATTTCTCAAATCATGCAAATATATTGATGCTATAATTATCTTTATCAAAATCAAACAAAACTAATCAGTCTTTGTGCTTTTATGTTGATGATTATTGAGTTAATCTTTGAAAATAAAAAATTATAAAAATAGTTACTTTTGGAAGTTCTAAATCTAAATTATTAAATACCAGAATACTGTATTTTGGGTTTCTATTTTTAGATTTGGAAAAGGAATTAAAAAAAAATTTTTCAAAATGAAACTTTTTTAATAGTGATCCTTAGTAAAAAATGTAATAATTTATTATGCAATAAGATTTATAATAGATTTTTTAGAGCTATTTGAGCCATGACGTACTAATATCATTTATACCCAATTACAACATACTTTGATTATAGAGAAATATATGGTGAGGCTAATCCCTTAACTGTCAAAAATTATTTTTTTATGTGTAAAAAATTTAATGTACAAAATTAAATTTTTTTTAATCTTGGAAATTGTAATATTAATCTATATGTGAGATCAACTTTGATTTAGATTTTAGAATTTTAAATTTACAACAAATATCTATAGGCATAGTACATGATTCAAATTTGTAAGATAGATAAACTTAATCCAGGCAAAATTAGATGAAAAGTATCCATAAAGTTTATTCAATGGCTTGTAATAAACAAAAAATGAATTTTTTTTTTTTTTTTTTTTTTTTTTTGGATAATTTAAAGTCTACATCACTATAAAAATGAAACAAAAAACTAAGAAAAGTTCCGTATAGTGCCTCGCTTTTCCAAAATTCAAAAGAATTGAGTAAAATCTTAGATTTTTCTCCATTCTTTTAAATTCTGGAAAAGCTAACGGCGGTTTTTTTTAATTTTAGAAATCAAAAGAATAAAAAGAAAATTTATGAAATTAACTTTTAATTTCTTAAATAAAAAAAACCTAACTGTGGTTTTCACGAATTTTTTTGTTTTATTTGTGAAGTTCTAGGTTTTTTTGAGGTTTTCTTTTTTATTTGTGAAGTTTTCTAGGTTTTCTTGAGTTTTCTATTTATTTGCAAAATTAATATACCTTCCTAATAAACAGAAAACTCAATAAAAGATAATGACGATTTTTTTAATTTCTAAAATTTTGGAAAACTTAACTACAATTTTCTTGAAGTTTTCTTTTTTATCTACAAAATAAATTGATTTTCAGAATAAACAGAAAATTCAAGAAAACCTAACTATGATTTTTTTTTTTTTTTAATTTAAAAAATAAAATGAAATATTATTACTATTTTCTTTATATTTCTTCAATTCAAAAAAAAACTAATTACACTTTTTTCGAGAAGTTTCTGTTTTATTAGGAAGGTATATTGATTTTGCAAATAAATAGAAAACTCAAGAAAACCTAGAACACTTCACAAATAAAATAGAAAACCCCAAAAAAACCTAACGAAAATCTATTGATTTTCCAAATAAACAGAAAACTCAAGAAAACCTAACGAATATAAGAGGAATTAAAATATCCTCCCTTAAAAACAAAAAAAAAAAAATATTTTTCTTTTTTTTAATTTAAAAAAAGTTAATACCATTAAAATAAAAGGTTCATTTAATGATAGCATAATGATCTCTAAGAAAGTTACTGAAGACCAACTCTGTATTTAAATAGAAGAGTGTGAAAAATAATATTGTTATTTTTAAAAAAAAGTAAAAAATTTTATTTTATTTGATTTTTATGACAAATTCTTTGATCAAAACAGTATTCTTTGGTATTAATATATATGCATATATATATATATATATATATATATATATATATATATATATATATATATATAATATTAGTATAATTGTTAAAAAAAGAAAGAAAGAAAAAAGGAACTGATTTTCAATACATACTTAAACAGCTTTCAAAATTTTTTACTTTTTTATTTTTTCCAAATAGCAAATTTCTTCTGAAACAGAAGAAGAAAATGAAAATGAAAATGAAAATGAAAATGAATATGAGTCTGAATCAGAATCTGACGAGGTACAAGAATTAGATGGTGAATTAAATATTGAATCTAGTGATAACGATGATGAGGAAGTTGATTTAGGTGATAATAGATGGGAACAAAGACACAAAAGTTCAAAAAAAAACACCTATATAAATATACATAAAATCCAACAAATGGAAAAAGCTGGTCCTAAAAAAAATCGTTCTGTTAAAAAAAAAAAAGTCAATAATAAAATGAAGTCTAATACTTCTGGAAATTCTCTGAAGATTATTTTTGGTGTTCTTATATTAATTGCCATCTCAGTAATTCTTTATAATTATTTTTATATAGAAAAAAATTATTATTGTGATTCTTTCCCAGATATTACCGATACAAAAAAAATTGAATGTACTGAATGCCCACTTAATGGTCTCTGTGAATATGGTGAATTGATGACATGTGATCTTGGATATCAAAAAAGTAAAAATAAATGCATAAGAGATACAGAAAAAAAGGAATTACTGAATCAAGATATTGAAGAACTTTTAAAAAAAAGAAAAATTGAATTCCGTTGTAATGAAGAAGGTGAACGGCCCAAAACCGAATATTTAAATAAAGAGGAATTAATTGAAATATTATTCCAAGAAAGAGTTAATTATCCAACCGAAATGATCGAATTATGGATCAACAATTTTGAATCGTATCAGCAAGATAATAATTTCATAAAAAATGATGAAGAGAAAGGTTTTTATTTTGCTCAAAATCCAGGTTATCCAATTCAATGTTTAACCAAAGTGATCCTAAAAAAATACTGGGTAACAATCTTAATAAACTCAATTTTGATAATTATAATTTCATTTGTTACCATTCGAATTAAACAGAAAAAAAAGTTATTATATGAAACCGAGCATGTAGTAAACAAATTAAGGAGTAAATTAAAAAATCAAAAAATGTTAAGTTATTCATCCAATGTGGAACCTTATTTGATTGTGAACCACGAAAGAGACAATATGATAAATCCAAATCACACCAAAAAAAGGCGTAACCTTTGGCCACTGGTAATTAACAGAATCAAAAGGGATGCTAGAATTGCTAAAAAAACAATGAAATATTCTGGTGACCAAGTTACAGTTTGGGAATGGGTTGATAACGTGCCAACAACAAAAAAAAAGAGAAGGCAGAAAAAAACTAAAATCAAGAACAATAATAATGACATGGGCTATCCAACATGGGATGATAATTAAAATATAATTTTTTTAATTGTTTCTAACTTAATCATTTTCAATGATATTTTTTAAACGAAAAGATCACAAAAAAACTTTTATTTTCAAAATTTTATATACATTAAGAAATTTTATTGTATATTCTAATATAATTTTAATAAAAAAATTCAACTTAATTTTCAAATATTTTTTTACATTAATAAATAAAAGACGGTTTGGTGATATCTTTTTCAATTCTCGATAAAGTCCCAGAAATCTTGAAATTGCATAGGAAATCACGATAATACATAAAATCCCGATAATAAAAAAATCGTGAAAAATTTAGAAAATCACTATATACAATAATATCGTGATAATATAACAAATTGCGATAATCTAAAAAATCTTGATAATTATTATAAAAATCGTGATAAATGCCAAAATATCGCGATAAAAAATTAATTGCAGTATAATAAACCCCAATTCAAAATTTTTAACACACCAAAATTCGATTTGTGAAAAAAAAAACTTATTTAATCAATTCAAGAAGATTAAGCAAATTAGAATCATTTGTTAATTGAAAATTTAACACTTATTAATAAATTACAAGACTCACAAAACAATAAATAAATAATTATCAATACAAATAAATCATGGGTGTGTTAAAAATTTTGGAGAGAGCAAAACAAAAAAATACATTGGTAAATTTGTTGAAATTCTATTAGGATTATTGATCGATCAAAAGGTTAGATACTAGCAACTAATTTTATTTGAGTTATTCTATTTGGTACAACTTGACTTTAACCTAATATCGATGGTTGAAAAAAATTTTGATCCAATAAAACAAATTACGTAATTCAAAAAAAGAAATGAAAACAAAAAAATAAAAGATGAAAAAATGATTTTGATAGAATCTATCAAATATTCCCGAAAATATCCGAAAATCGAAAATACCTGAAAATTTTTTAAGCATGAAAAAACTCTTTTTGAACAACTTCCAAGAAACCTTGGTACCAATATACTCAGTCTAAAGGTAAATTTGGAATTTTATATTAGAGAAAAATTTTTTTGTTGCCTGAAAATCAAAATTCAAAAAAATTAAATTTTTGGGAATAGTAATCAACCCATTTTGTGTGAAAGGGATTTGTATCGTAGATGAATGTAACAAGTCTGATCATTTCGGAATGGTATTAACTAAATGAGAGAAAATGTACTTGTAAAGAATTTTTTCTAATTGTGTATCATTATCCATAATTTTGTAATCCTATATACAATCCAAAAATAATCAAGTAATATCTAATCGTTCATATATACCCATATCCTACACAAGGTGAAACAAGCCAAACCTTATTTTAACTTCACATTCCATAAAAGAAACTGGTTTAACCAAAACATACAAACACACACCATACCCTACCCAACATAACCCAAAAAATATTATGACATACATACACACTTACCCCCAATAAGTAACAACACACACAAATACACTCAAAAAGTACCAAAAACTCTTCAGAGTAGTTTAAAGTAGAAAATTCAAAATATATATTTTGTCTGAAAGTAAAATTGTTATTTTACCGTTAAACTGGGTATATTGGCAATAGAGTTTCTTCGAAGTTGTCCATAACGTGTTTTTTTATGGTTAAAAAATTTTCGGGTATTTTCAATTTTCGGTTATTTTCGGGAATATTTCAGACACCCATTTTGATATTTTTCCAAAATTCAAAATTATTTCCAATTTGAATGAAATTGTATTATTGTGATTATTTGGAACGTTTGAGCAGTGTGGAAAATTTTGAATTTTAGTTTAGTTGATGAATTTTTTGTGTTAATTCAGCAATATTTTTAAAAAGAAATTTTTTTTGAAAACAAAATAAACTATTTTTCATAAATTTTGACTCACTTTATAATGTTAATGGGAGTTGTTTTGAGGGTTTATTCCAGTATTCTTAACAAAAAAAATATTTTCAAATTTTTGGGATCAGAATCATTTTTTCTAATTTTGCAAATTTTAGCATTGTTTTTTCAAATTTTTGTTTTTCTTTTGTTTTTCTTTTTCTTTTTCTTTTTCTTTTTCTTTCTTTTTGATTTCTTTTTCTTTTTTTTTTTTTTTAAAAAAGATCATGTGGAAAAAAAAAAGAGATCTTCGAAAAGACAAATAATCACTATGAAAATTGAGACTATGTAATGTCTTTGAAAATGGATTTAATTATTCATAAAAAATCTTGTTGTTCAACTTTTTTTCAGTAAAAGTTCAGTAATAAAAAATTGGAAAACAGCACTTTTCAAAAATTGTAACTCACTTTTTTTTAGTTTTTGGTTTTATTTTTTTTAATTTTTAATATATCAGGCTTTTATAGATTTAGAATGACACAAAAGAGAATTAAAAATTAGATTTAGTTATTAATTGTTCTTGAATACTAAAGGATAATTTTTTTTTATCAATTTATTATTTCAGGTGAGTCACAATTTTTGAAAAAGAGTTTAGATTAGGTGAAAAAAAGTCATTCTTTGAAAAAACAACAAAAAAGGATACTTGATTCAATCAAGGAGTAGATCAAGAGTTTTATTGGATTTTGTTTTAAATTGGTTAAAATATCAACCGATCCTTTATGACAAACAACAGTAATAAAAAACGGTGAATAAAAGTTTACATATTTATTGTGGTGTTAGAAATTACCTTGAATAAAAAGGTTTCAAAAAAAAATTTAACACACCACAGTCCTACTAATTCTAATTGTTTTGAAATACTATTTTTAATTTCGATTTTTATTTTTCTTAAAAAAATTTTCCAGCCAAAGGGAGCGACCACAGTTTTATTGGATGAATTAAATGTGTTTTAGGGATTTGAATGGATATTAGAAGATTAATTTTTATTTTCAAATTTCAAAACTTAAATCATTTTTACACTTTTTTTTTTTATTGATATTTTTCCTATTTTTTCTTGATAAATGTAATTCATTTGCAAATTTTTTTTTTATTGTAAAATCGAAATTCGCAAAGTAAAAATCTGTTTATCTAATGTTATTAAAACAGTCCAAATAATTGTAGAGAGATCAAATTAATTTCTATTGGGATTTTATTTGGATCTTCAATTGAAGATCACAATGAACCTTGTTGTTTTTCTGAATGTGAGCCTAAAGAATTTGAGTTTTTCAATTTTTAAGAAAATACATTGATTTATTAGTTTTACTTCAGGCGGATACCAACTACCCTTTGGTGTTTTTTATTCTACTTATTTCTTATTTGTTCTTCAAATACCAATTAGAAAAATAATTGAAATTTGAAATTAAATGTTGATAATTAAGACTGAAACACAATTTACTTTTTTTATCAAAATTCATTTATTTTTTAAAATAATTTAATTTCAATATTATTTTTGAAAATTGTAAATGTTTAAAATATATTTATTTACTTCTTGAAATAGAAGTTATAAATGTAAATTATTTAGTGGCAACTCATCCATATATTGGGTATTTTTTATGGTCTAATCCTTAACAATGAACTTGAAATCTAACAATTGAGACTCCATAAATACACTAGTATACAAATATAGACCTATTTAAAAAAATAATAAAAGTTGTCATTTCTCTTATTTTAATCTATGAAGAAACACTTGCTGACTTTTAATTATTGTCAGAGTAACACAAAAATAAATTTTTTTTTCCCTTTATAAATTAAAAAAAATATTGAAGAACCTTAGGATTCAAAATAAACAACAAATTATCACATAAATAAAAATGATTATAAAATTTTGAAAATAGTTACACTTTGAAATCTGAAGTGAATTGATATTTTAAAAAACACAAAAAATAAAAAAAAAAATAAAAATATTTTTTTTTTTGAACATAAGAGAGGTAATTTCTAAAATTAGAACTTCCTGTTTGTCAGAACTTCTAAACAAAAAAAAATAAATTTTAATATTTTTAAACAAATAAATAAGTTCCAAATTTGATATAATGTATAAACAATTTCAATATAACTAATAATAATTATATGTTTTATTATCAAGAGTTTTGAATCAAATCTTTAAAAATAATTCGAAAAAAAAATTAAAATTAAAAATTTTAAAAAAAAAGAAAAAATTGCAAAAAAGCTTTTAATGTTTAATAATTAATTCTTTAATTTTATTCATTTGAAAAAATTGAAAATAATTTTTTCTGGAGATATCGGAATAAATATGAAAAAAAAATATTCTTTATTTATAAGATGAATTTAAAAAAAAACATATCATAAATGTATACGTTCTTGTGACAATTAAATTTTGTAAATAAACAAAATTATTTATTTTTTCTGAATTCTGTATCTGTTTGTTCATAAAGTTGGATTATTTTTTTTTCAAATTTCTTTCTAATTAATGGTCTTTTTAATTTAAGTGTCGCTGTTGACATTCCATTTTCAATGGTAAATCCATCTTTTATCAATAAAACGGATTTGGGGATTTCAAACCCATGTTTATTATTTGACCTTCCAATTTTTTCTATCTCGTCGAGTATTAATTGCTTCACCAATTTATTTGAAATCAATTCGTCGTCTGGTAAATTCTTCAGAGATAATTTATCTTTAACATTGCTAAAAAGTGGCTTAACTATTGCGATCAAATAGTTTTTTGCAGAATCTCCTTCGACAAAAATTTGTTCGATTAATTTTGATTGTTGATAAAGATCGCCTAATAATTCCACAGCTACATATTCGCCTTGAGAAAGTTTGATGATATTTTTTTTTCTGTCAATAATTTGGAAATTTCCATCTTTTCGGAGTTTCCCAATATCACCTGTTTTAAACCATCCGTCTTTAGTAAAGGCTTCTTTATTTCTTTCTTCGTCTCGATAATATCCCTTAAATATTGAATTTCCTCGAAGTAAAAGTTCTCCTTTGGGCTCTTCATCCTCGATTGAGTATCCAAGTTCTGGTACACTTTGTAATTTTATTTCACAGGAAACAAATGGTGATCCAACATGTCCAGTTGTTGCATCATCATAATCAAAATAATGATGTAAAAGTGCTGGTCCACATGATTCGGTCAACTATATTTATTAAATTTTATTGGGTTTTTTTTATTTTTTTTTTTCAATATTTTCAATTTTTGATAAGCATTTACAAATAATGGTAAACAAAAAGTAATCAGTTAAAAATATTAATTTATCACTTTAAAATTTCTTTTTTTAAAAACAAAAAAAAATCAAAATTCTTTTTTTTTTTTTTTTTTTTTTTTTTGGAGTTATTTAGAGAATCTATTGTTATGAAAAAATCATTTTTAAACATTATTTTCTTGGTTCTATTTGTTTTTGTAATTAATGTGATTTTCTAATTATATTAATACACCGTTTTAGAATATTGAAGTACTTTTTTTTTTTTAGTAACTTTTTTTTCAGTATTTAGCTTCAATTTGGCAATTAAATTAATTTAAAAAGAGTTCGGCCCTTATCGAATATGATCAAAAGTTTGGAAATTTCTGATCATTCATAATATGTTTTGTGATTTTCAAAATTTCGAAATTTTAAAGAAAAAAGTAAAATCCAATTTTATACATTTTAAAAAAATATTGAGAAACTTTGAAATATTTTTAAATAATAGAATGGATTAGGGAATAATTTTCTATAGAGTGGCTTATTAATCTTTTTGAAAATAACTAACAAATAACTATAATTTTTAAAAAGAAAGTTTTTTATCACAAAATTTACATTCAAGAAAATTAACGCACTTTTTGTTAATGATAAAGAAAATTATGATTCTTTATTGAAATATCTAAATAAAAATTTAGAAATTTGGGAAGTGCTGTAGAGTGCCAAGGTTTTCTTTTATTTTCAAAATTAAAAAAAAACTCATAAAAAGTGTCCGTCAATTTGCGTCAAGTACCTAACAGCTGTAAGAGGAAATTAATTCCCTTCCTTCAAAATAAAAATATAAAAAAAAAATTGATATACACTTTTTCAATATTTTCTCTATTTCGGGTTTTAAAACCAAATTTGTAATGGAACTAAAGAGTCTTTATCAAAATTTTGTTTTTAATTTTATTAATCCTTTCAAAATGAATTTCAAAAACAAAATTTCAATTTACATTTTCAGCTTATCGATTTTTCATAAACTGGAAAAAATGTTTATATAATGTTTGGAATTTTTGTCTCTTTGATTAAAAATTCAAAGAGATATTGTTAGACATTTTCAGAAAAAATGGAAAATTTACATTTTTTTGAACATTTTTGATCAAA
Organism: Anaeramoeba flamelloides; assembly: GCA_027625915.1. Lineage (NCBI taxonomy): Eukaryota > Anaeramoebidae > Anaeramoeba > Anaeramoeba flamelloides. The sequence goes on from JANTQA010000026.1 coordinate 2,568,304, forward strand.
TAATTTTATTTTCAATTCCAAACCTTTTCAAAAATTCAAAAATTATTCAACAATCCCAAAAAAAAAAAACAAATTATGAAGGAAATAAGCCAAACTGAAAAAGAGAAACAAAGATGGGAAATCCTAACAAAACAAAACAACTTTTATACTGTTATTTTTGCTGCAAAAAAAGGTATTGTTATTGATGACAGACCAAGGAGTAAATTCTTATCCTTTTTAAGCATAATCATTTTTCTTGGAAGTGATGCGTTTTGTATTATTTCTAAAAATGTTAATTCGTAAAACAAAAATGATTTATCAAAGGGTAGTATGGAAAACAATTGATAATGTTGTTTTTTTGTTTGAATTGGCAAAATATTTAAGCTTTATGAATGGAAATGATGTTAATAGGTAAACATATCTCAGATCGCAATTGTCTAAGAAGATATTGTGACAGCCATTTTAAAAAAGCGAGTACTTGATAATTTTCAAAAGTTTTACTCAAATCACTTAATAAGGGTGAGTCAAAAAATTTATGCAACATTTTTTAAAACTTTTTGAAAATGAATGTCACAGTATTTTAAAAAACTTGAATAAAAAAAAGGATATTGAGTTATCTAGTGAAAGTTTTGGAGTTGTTCTCAACTTTTTTCAAAAATAAAAAAAATTCCTAAAATTTTAATTTTTTGTTTTTCCCTTCGATGTGAAAAGCTAAAAGTGACCCTTTTGATTTGTTTTCATTAATAAAATCTACACATTCCCTTTTTCTTTGATAGCCCTTAAAGCGGCTTTAACACCGCACCAGTGAAATTATCGTTGTATCTGTATTGAAAATTTCCATTGTAATTTTCAATTCGAAAGCCAAACTAATGCTTCTCAAGACTGTGTTGATGGACAAACGCACAAAAATTAAGAAATCTTTTTGGTTGATCAGAAAGAGGAAATTATTTCTGGTAATAAGAAAGGGACTTTTTGTGCAATTGTTTTTCCATTTAACAACAAATAAATAAATAGTGGGGCGAAAAGGTGAAATAACAAAATCAAAAAGCAAAAGAAAAAGAAAAAGAAATAAAGAAAAGAAAAAGGAGAAAAAGTAAAAAAGATCAGAAAAAAAAATACAAAAAAAAAGATTTACACCATAGCCTTGATGAGTTTTTTTACAAAAAACGACTGAAAAAAATTCTTGATAAAGATAGGGTAAAGGAGCTCCGCCACTAACAACAATGCTTAACTTTTTACTAATTCTGCTTTTGATTTTATTGAAAATGAGGAAATCCAAAAAAGGATGATCTTTGCCTTTCAAAATTGCTCTTTTTTTAAAATAGTAGGCCACATTAAATACCCAACGCATAACAAATGGTCCATCATTTAATTTTTTTTTAAACCCGTCGTGTACTTTAATTAGAACTCTTGGGACTACTGGGAAAACAGTGGGACATATCAAGGGCAATTCTACAAGTATATTTCTAATATTTGTTATAAATGCAGCCCTGCCGCCACCACCAACCACGCAGTTTAAAACTACTCTTTCGTAAATATGTGGCAATGGGAGATAGGAAATGTACACCTCATTTGGGGTATAATTGTAGCCAAAGCGTTCAACCGCAGAAATACAAGAGATCATCATTTTATGTGGGATCACAACGCCCTTGGGGAAGGATGTGGAGCCAGAGGTATAGACGATCCCACAGAGGTCCGAGGGGCTTGGTGGGTTGTGCTCGACGGGAGAATCCTTCCCTGTTTGTATGACACTTTGGAAGGTAAAAATGTGAATTTCGTCGGGGTTTTCGACCAACTTTGACAATTCCTTCATTTCCTTTTGCCTTTCAAGTTCGCTCTTTGTTTGATCCTCAATGACAATAAAGTATTTTAAATCAGGGCACCTCTCAAGCTTTGGAAACAGTTTTTTACAATTGTCGACAGTGGAAACCAAGACTTCAAGGTTTGCGTGATTAATGATGTAGATTAATGATTCAATTCCAAAGGTGTGGTACAGGGGAACAGGTGTAAATGAGTAAGCATAGCACGCATGCTCGGTTACTACCCATTCGTAACAGTTTTGCGCCCAGATCCCCAGATTCTCATGTTTGAGCACGCCCAAATTAATTAGCCCGCCTCCAAGATCTGTAAAATCAGTGCAAAACTCCCTTGTCGTCTTGTAATGGTAGTTGTTCGTGTACTCTGTTGTGTACTCGCGGGATCCAAAAATTGGGCTATCTGGTGATTCTTTTAATCTCACTTGGGTCATGTCATAAAGTGTTTTGATCCTTGCATCCCATTGCTCACGAAGCTTGTCCTTAATTTCAAGCGATCGATAGATCTTTTCGCCATCAACCTCCACAACCTGTGTTCGGAATTTGGGTGCCTTTGGTGGGGCCTTTGATGCTGGAACATATAACAAAAGCAAGAGCACAATTAAACAAACAACAAAAACAAGTAAGATTAGACTTAACATATTATTTCAATGTATGAATGTAAAAAAAGAAAAAAAATGAAAACAAGTTTGTTGAAAAAGATTTATTCTCGGTTTTTGATTTTTGTCCATACAAGCGTGGAAAGTATTGAAAACATTTCGTCCTCGAACAAGAACCAGAATTTAAATTATTAGATAAACCTGTTTTTTGTTTCAGAGTTGTCTCGAATAAAGTCCAGTAAAAACTTGATTATTGTTTGTTTCCTGTTTCAATTATAAAACACACACATACCAATTTAGGAAATCCATTTTCCAGAAGTTCTGGTCTTTTTTTAAGCAAATTCTTTTTCAAGATTTAGCTTTTGTTTGTAAACCAAATGAATTCGTTAAGAATTGGTTTCTTTTTGAGTACGTTTAGGAATTTGGAATTACTGATACTGAGCAAATTTTTTTCAAGTTTTCAAAATAAGAAAAAAAAAGTAAAATCCTATTTGTTACTTTTAACAAAAATAAAGAAACTTTCTAATATTTTTAAATATCAGAATGGGTACTACTGGTAATCTTTCTCCAAATAACCTCTTTATGATTTTGTAAATCACTTCTATTTAAAATTCCTTTTTCAAAGAGTTGTGTTCATTTCACAAAATTTACATGAAGTTCAATAGAAACACTTTTCAGTTATTTTCTCACTAGTTGAAGTTTTCAAAACAAATTTGAATAATAAGAAAAGATCCTAATGTTTCGTTTTTTTGCTTTCTTGGTACTTTTAAGGATTATCTACCAAGTAGAAGTCTAAGATAAAAGTAAGTTGTTATTGGGTATAAATCATAATAAGCCTTTGTTTTAAATGTTTTGAAAAAATCAATTAGTTGAGAAGTAAAAAAAGGTGATTTTTGTAAATTAAAATTGATCCTTGAATTAGTTATAAACCTAACAATTTTTTAAAAAAATCTGAATTTCGCCAGATAAATTTAAAGGTTGAGTTATTAATATTGATACTTTAAAGTTATAAAATATCTATCTTAAATTTGTTTTGAAATATATATTATTCGTAAAAAAATCAATATTTAACCAATAGACTTTTTTTTTAACAAATTATTTTTGACAAATATTGGAAATATATTGAAAACACAAATGGACTTTATCAAAAGGAAACTTCACCAATCGTTCTTCGGGGATTTTATGTAGATGATTAAAGAAAATCCAGAAATAGAAAAATGAAAAAAAAATAGTTACTTTTGGTTAATTCTAAATATTAATTAAAAAATACTGGAAGACTTTTATTTCGACTTCTATTTTTCGATTTGGAAAATAAAATAAAAAACATTTACAAAATGAAAAACTTTGAATTGTATCTTTGTTAAAAATATAATAATTTATTGTGCAATAATATTCATAATAGATTTTGAGTTTAATTTGAACAAACTGTCACTAGTATTATTTACCTTTAATTATAATATGTTAAATTATATATAAATATAGGGTGAGGCTAATTTCTTAACTTTCATATAAAAATTAAAACTTTTCTTTTCAGAATTAATATTTTAACAAAACGTAAATCCTATTTTTGTTATGTTCGAAATTATGATATTTTGATTTGAGTGTTAAAGGGGTATTATAATTTAACAATAAAAAACGACAAGAAAATGTTTAATAATAATTTTGGAGAATTTTTTTTTTTTGATCAAACCTTGTTCTTGATTCCAAAAATTAAGAAAAATCCCCCACAAAAAAAAACTGAAAAAGATAATCAAAGAATCAAAATCTAAAAACAAAAAATAAAATATTTTTAAATATTTTAAATGATTAATTTTGTTGCAAATATAGTATTTTTTTTTTTTTTTTTTTTTCATTCTAAACTCTTTTTCAGTCAAAGTGGTTTAAATTTTATTGAAGAAATAATGTCTATCATTTTATTTTAATTAATTATTCTTTTCAAAATTAATTTTAAATTTTTAAATCCGTTAATATTTTCTAATTTAGTTCAATTATTTTTTTTTTGTATTTTGTTTTTACTTATTTTTTATTTTTTTTTTTCTTCTTTTTTTTAAATAAAAGTATATACGCTAAAAAATAAACCTTTAAACTACAAATTACATTTCATATAAGTTAGATTTTATATTTTATTCTATAAAATGAATACATTTACAATCAAAAAATATTATTGTCAAAAATTTTAATTTTCTAAAGAAATTCAGAAATTTTGTACAAGACGCCCAAATGAAAGGGTACCAAAATTTTTTTAATATTTTTTTTTTTGAAATTTAATAGTTTTGTTTAGGTTTCTCTTTTATTATTATCAACTCCACAATAGTAAATATTGAATGTTGTAAAAAATAGAGCTTTTCCAATTTTGGGTAAAATAAAGAGTTCCATGCAATTACCAAAATTTTGGTAATAATAAACGAAACATAAGTTTTGATTTTTAAGCTTGAATAGATTTTCAAGATAAAATCGTTTGGTAAATGCCAATACATTAGTTTGAAAAATGATGTTTTTTTAAAATTGAAAGATTGGTGTTCACCAAAAGATTTTTTATTTAAAATTATTATTATTCTATTAAGATAATCATAAATTATATTTACTATATCCAAAATTTGGATAAATTGAAGGGAACTCTTTATTTATCCCAAAAATAGGAAAAATTCTATTTTTTACAACATTCATATTTACTCTTGTTTCAATGTGAAGTTTATTATTTATCTTATTTCTAAACTATCTTATCTTGGTTGATTTTAAAACCCAATGAATTTTTCATTTTTGGTTAGTCCACTTTGAGTGAAATAATGTTTATATAAACTATTTTTCATAAATTATGACTCACTTTATAATGTTAATAGGGAGTTGTTTTGAGGGTTTATTCCAGTATTCTTAACAAAAAATATTTTCAAATTTTTGGGATCAGAATCATTTTTTCTAATTTTGCAAATTTTAGTTTTGCTTTTTCAAATTTTTGTTTTTCTTTTGTTTTTCTTTTTCTTTTTTTTTCTTTTTCTTTTTTTTTTCTTTTTAAAAGATCATGTCGAAAAAAAAAAGAGATCTTCGAAAAGACAAATAATCACTAAGAAAATTGAGACTATGTAATGTCTTTGAAAATGAATTTAATTATTCATAAAAAATCTTGTTGTTCAACTTTTTTTCAGTGAAAGTTCAGTAATAAAAAATCGGTAATGCTCATTTCAAAAATTGTGACTCACTTTTTTTTAGTTTTTGGTTTAATTTTTTTTAATTTTTAAAATATCAGGCTTTTATACATTTAGAATGACTTAAAAGTGAATTACAAATCAGATTTAGTTATTAATTGTTCTTGAATACTAAAGGATAATTTTTTTTTTTTCAATTTATTATTTCAGGTGAGTCACATTTTTTGAAAAAGAGTTTATATATATTTATATATATATATATATATAGTATATTCATTATTTTTGCTTAGATGTTTTTACCCACATTTTTTTTTATAGCTTCTTACCAATAATTTCAACATCTTTCATATTTAATATACACTCCTTATGAAAGATCTCATTTTTTTTTTTTAATATTTTTCAAGTAATTTTGATTTTAAATAATAAGTTAAGATTTTACATTTATTTTCATTTATAAAATATAAATATATTTATATAGACCATTGTTAAATGATGAACATTTTAAAAATTATCAGAAACGTTTTTAATTAAACCACCTAAACTGACAAAATAAAAAATTATACACAAATCTAAAAATATCTGTTTTAAATTTGACTCATGATTAAAAAAAAAAAAAAAAAAGATTAAAAATATATATTCTTTATTTATTATTTTTTTTTATTTTTGATTATGATACTCTGTTCTTGAAATAAAAAATAATTATCAAATCTGATTATTCCAAATTATTTTTCTTTATTTAAAAATTTTGATAATTGCGAATTATTTTTCGTTTTCAAATAAGTGTAGTAATTGCTTTTGATAATGAGTCTCAAATTTTTTTCTATCTTTTTTGAAATGGAGATTTAAAAAGGAGTTATTTTTTGTCCATTCATTTTTTTCAATGATAACTTTTCCAATGTATTCATAATCTTTTAAATCATTACTCTTAGCAATTTTTTGGAAATCATTCAAAACCGTTTCCGTAATTTGGTTATTGGTATTATTATAAAAATTCAAGTTGTTTGGGACGATAATTGCAATTAAAAAATCAACTTTTTTATTTGTTGTTATATAAATTTGTTTAATAAATTTTGAGCATTGATATAAATTTTCCAATTTTGAAGGATGAATAATGTAACCAGATTTTGTACTCATTACTGCTGCTATGCGATCTAAGATATAGATTTTATTGTCTATTATTGTACCCAAGTCACCAGTTTTAAAAAACCCATTTTCATCAAAAGTTTTTTTTGTGAGCTCGGGGTTTTTAAAATAACCCGGCGTGATCAGTTTTGTTTTCACACAAATTTCGCCTCTAGGATAAGGCTTGTCATCATTGGAAAATCCGATATTTGGTCGATCTGCTAATATAACTTGAGCTGTGCTTGTTGGCACACCATCTTCTGTGATCCCACCAACCTCTGTGCAACCATATGAATCAACAAACGGGATTTGATCAAAGCATTCATACACAAATTCTTTAACAACCTTTGGTGTGAGCGCACCACCAGTGATTAAAAACTGTGTTCGGTTACCGAATAGCCTTCGGATGGCCTTGAAAATGGTTTGTTTTAGTTCCAATTTTTTTTCTTCATTTAATTCCATTTTTTCAAAGCCCATATCCTTTAAGATATTTTGATATAAATAATATAACCCAGACCATATTCTAGGTGGCAACGCAAATGCAACAGGATTTGTATCTTGGAAATCTTTTAATAAGGATTCAATATTATTCGAAGAAGAAAATTTGCCGACGATCATTTTTTCCTTTTTTGTGGATTCGTGTTCACTCCAATTTGAAGCCGCATACTGACAAATCGCAATCCTCCCGCCATTCCCCATAAATTCCCAACACCTCATACGATCACTCGAATGGCTTAACGGGATAAAAGATGGACAAACAAGTGGCCTTATGAAAATAGGCTGTTCTATATCCATCCTAAACATTTTCTTTGTGACAATAACTGCCTTTGGAATTCCAGTTGCCCCACTAGTAAATAATAGGGTTTCGATTTCTTCATATTTTCTTTCAACTAAATACTTGCCCAGGTTAGTTATTTTTGGGGAATTATTTTTTATTATTTCATTATTATAAGAATTGAGAATTTTTTCTTCCAATTTATGAAATGTATTTTCAAGTTTTTTTTCAGCACCCGAATACTTTAAATCTTGAAGGAAATTATTATTATTGCTGTTGCTGTTATTTTTATTTTGGTTTGTAAATTTAATTAGTTGCGAATTATAAGTGAATTTTAATTCAGGAATCAGCTTAATATTTGGTGTTAATAATAATTCATTCAAACTGTGGATCGTACAATTATTGCTTTTACACAAATTGATTTTTGTAATTGTATTTAAAGGAACACTCTCGTCCATAAGAATAATGTGCTTAATAAAGGTTTTGCCAGTTAATTGTAAATTTAAAAATCTAGATAATTGTTCACTCGAACAAATAATGATACGTAATTTACATAACCTTAGCACTTTTAATAAAATTTCATCGGTAAAAGTCGTATGCAAACCGACAGTGACACAATCACTAATTGAACATGCAAAATCAGCTATTAACCACTCAACTCGATTTTGTGAGCAAATTCCAATAAATGGTTTCCTACCCTTTCCTTTTCCTTTTCCTTTTCCTTTTTTTTCCCCTTGAATTTTTTCTTCTTTGAGATCGTTTTCTTTTGCAATTCCTTTTTTATTTCCCGTTTCTTCATTCTTAATTAAATGTAAATTTCCCTTGGTAAATAATTCTAATTGATCATAAACATTAAAAATTTTGATAATTTTTGAAAATTCGATTGCTAAATACCCAACCGTATCATAAGTTAACCACAAAAAATTGTCAATCTCTAAAATTCTATTTTGTATCAATTTTTGAAAACCTGATCTTATTTTCCTTTGCCCTAAACACCTTCTGTTTTTATATTGGAAAAAAGATCGGAGTATATAGTTTCTTGGTTCTTTGCTCTCAGCAATCGGCAATCTTAAAAATGGCTGTAAATTGTTTTCAAGGATCCATCTCGAATCGATCAGGGTTTTGTATTTGTATGGTAAAATCGTTTGCTTTAGAATAGTTTTTACTTCATTTTTTGGAATAAGTGCTAAATTTATCGCAAAAATTGTAGCATTTTTGATATTTTCAAAGATTTGATGACATGTAATACAATGTATAATATTATGTTCTTCTGAAATATATCTTGGATTGTTTTCTCCATGTGCCCAATGTTGAATCTCTTCACAGCACAATTGGCAAGTGTCCCGATTAATTAAAACACCTTCCTTATTCGTAACACCACCTCCTTGAAAGTCAACATAATTTTTTTCCTTTTCATTTTTTTTTTCATTTTCATTTTCATTTTCGTTTTCGTTTTCGTTTTCGTTTTCGTTTTCGTTTTCACTTTTTGATAACAACAAATGTCGTAGTTGCCATGGTAAATCGACTTCATATTTTTTGCAACTATTTTCTAGTAAATCACATTTTTCATTAAATTGATCGCAGATTGTTTTTAATTCATTATCTGGTTGCATCTGCATTTCTTCTAACTTTCCCCATAATTGTTTCATTTCATCCATCATAAATTCAAGACTTTTGAAAACTTGAATGAGTTCAGTGTTGATCGATTTGTTAAATGTCAAACACTTGACTCTATTCAATATTGAATTTTGTTGTTTTTTTCTCACTTCTTGGAGATCTTTGATTAACTGAAATTCTTCCTTTGTTTTGCCACAGTACTGTTTTCTTTCTTTTTTACTTTCTAATCTATAACTGTGAAAGCTTCGTGCAACGTTTTTTAAATCATTTAAGAGTTTATTTAATTCATTAGAATTGTTTCCCTCAAATTCCCAACCCCACCAATTAACTATCGACATCTTGTAAATCTAAAAAAAAATGAATTTTTGGAAAAATGAATATTTTTTCCCCTTTTGATTCTTGATCGAGAATATTTTTATAAAATTTGTTCATTGTAATTGTATATTGGGAAATTTTGGAAAAAAAAGTTTCGATTCAGAACAAAATATTTTTTTGTCAAAGAAAAAATAATAACATTTAAAAAGACTTTTATATCAGTATTATTGTGAAGTACGAATATTTAAATGGAATTTTTGGTTTTAATATTTACTCTTGTCAATATAATGTGTGTATGAAAAGTATAATCCATGTTTCAAAATAAAGTGTGTTTTTTTGTTTTAGAATACTTATATATAACCAGATCAAAGAAATCTAACAATAAACCCAAAGTTAATCTGGTATTGGTTTTTTAAAGTTCTCTTATTCAAAAAGAAATTCACAAAATGAATGATCAAATCCAAAAATTTAACTCAACAAATAGGGCAATTATTTGGAATTTTTTATTTCCAAAAAAAATAAAAATTTCAAAAAATTTGAGAAAATTAAGAAAAATTTTGAACAAATTAAATCTCTAATCTAAAGGTTGCATAAAAACTTAAGGAGTTGATCACCAAGATTGGTTTGAATTTATTGAGGTTATTGGGTTTTGAATTCAGTGGTCAATTTGCCAAGACGAAGAAAAATACATTTTCTATTTTGATATACTGGTTATAGGAATATCTAATGTATTCTTTTGTATAGTGTAGATAGGAAGAAGAAAATATTAAAGCCCTAGTTTTATATTGAATGTTGTGTTTTATACGCCTTTCATGGGGTTTTTGATATTTAAAATTCATTCTTTTTCAAATGATAAGTATTAAAACTGTTTCAACTTTGAAAAACACAATAAAAATCTTACGAGTCAGATGAATATTTTAAAAATTTGGGATTTTTTTTTTTAAATTGGGATTGATAAAATTAATACTCAATGAAAAAATAAAATTTTTAAAAAATGATGAATATTTTTTAAAACTCCCTTTTTTAGATTTTTGGATCTTAAAAAAGTAAAGACCGAACCTTTGATTATGAAATAGATGTTGGGGTGATAATTCGAGCTCTTTTAATTTTATTGTCTATATTTAGAAATACTTATTATTTTTTAAAAAGTTCGAATTCAAAAAAATCATTTTTAAAAAATTAAATCTGTTGAAAAAAGTATTAACAAAGTTATTACTTTTTTCATTTTTTATGATTATTTTTTTTTTTGAAAAAAGAGAATTATGAAATTTGATGTTTATTTAAAAAAGAAAATAATAATAATAATAATAATACCCTTGTGAAAAAAAACAGATACAGGTGAAAAAAGTGAAATTGGGGGTTTTCATTAGGTACCTTACTGAAAATTCAAAGTAAGATCAATAAAAAAAAATAAATAAATAAATAAAGACAAAATGAAGTATTCAACACAATAACACTTTTTCTAATACTTTCTTTTGGTATGGGTTTTTTGTTTGTTCATCAATTATTAAAAATTTGTTCAAAAAATTGACTATTTTTGAGATCTCCAAAACCAACAAAAATTTCAATAATAAAGTAGATTTAAATTGTATTTGTTGTATTGATTGAAAATAATATAATGGATTATTATTTGAAGTTAGTTGGTTTCTTCTTTTTAATTGATTTTACATTTTGTTTTCAGTAAGGTTTCCATTGAAAAAACCCCTTTCAATTTTTTTCCCTGTTTCGTTTTTTTCTACAACTGTTATATCTATGAGTTTTTATATTGTTTTTCAAAACTCAAATGTACCAAAAGATAAAAAAATATTTTATAATACAAAGAAAAAATCATTCGGTATTATAAATAATCTATTTTTAATAAAAATATTTCAGGGCTTTTTCATTTTTTGATTTGATCAAAAAAAAAAAACAATTAACTTTGTGATTTACTTTCTATTTTTTACAAATTATCATTTTTTTCAGGGAATCTTTCATAAACTTTCAAAGATGAAACCAAAATTTTTAAAAAATAAAATAGTTATGATTTAATAAATTTTCAAAATAATAAACCATTTAAAAAATTTTAATAAAAAAAACAAGTATTAAAAATTGTAACAAAAAAAACAACAACGGGTAAGTATTTTTCTATTTTTAAAAAATGTTCAAAAAAAAATCTTTACATTGAATGGATACTCCAAATGAAGAAATAATTAATTTTAAAAAAAATAATGTTTTTTTATTTACAAATCTGGAGAGAAATGAGTCCTTTAATTATTGATAAATATCAATTAAAAACATTTGATCAAGATTTTCTCTAAAACTTATATATAAAGGAATAGAAGAATCTTGGAATCTAGTATCAGATTTTTAATTCAATTTTAAATATAAATATAGATATAAGAATTGCAACGTTCTAAATTTATTATTAGATGAACTAGAGAAACTTAAAAAAGATTATTAAAAATAAAAATAAAAAATTTTTTTTATGTGAAAATTGATATTAAAAATGTTTTCAAACAATTATTCATATATTAGTTCACTTTTCACTCAATAAATATAACAAAAATGAAAAAATTAAATGTTGGCTACAAAAATTTTATAAAAAAGAAAGAATAATAGTTTGTCTATGAGATCCTCTTCATCTTTTGATGCTGAAAGTTTAGCAGCCAATTTCTTGATTGAAAAAATAGACTATTATATTAAGGGACCAATCTCAATTAAATTTTTTTACCTAAATTTAATAGAGATTGGAAAAATTTTTTGTCAATTACTTAGATTTGAAAAACCATGTTTATTTTGGATATTAAACATATTTCTAGATAAGGATTCCTTATTTAGAAATTAGTCAAAAAAAAAATAATAATAAAAAATAATTGAGACCAGTCCCTTAAACATGTTCAAATGTTTGCAGATGACTTAATTTTAATAATGGAAGGATCAATATTCGAAAAATAAATAAAAATTGGAAATGATTTGAAGAATTAAACAATGATTTTGTAGATATGTTAAAAAAAAGAGAAACAAAACAAAAAAAAAAATCAAAAACAAATAGATATTTTGAAAAGTTCTTTTAATTCAGAATCGATTAGTTGGTAACTTTCAAAAAAAAAAAAAAACCAAAGAGTAACAATTTTTCGACAGGAAATTTGTCTTTTGAGTTTTGAAAAGAAAACTTGTAAAAAAATGAATTAAAATTTCAAAAGGGGTATTTTTTTTTTTTAAAGAGTTGTCATTGATTACTTTTCTTCTTCAGGCCATTTCTTTCTGATACGGAAAGCGTATTCATATTCAAGATGTGAATTAAGATCGTCGTCAAGGAATCTGGATTTGGCTTTATATTGCCCTCTTGCCATCATTCCAGATGGAGCAGTTTCCATTGGGGTAAGGTATTCATATGGATCTGACTGTGGTGCATAGGATCCAATCATTTCATTTGACTTGTCAACTTTTTAGATTCAAATTAGTAGGAGAAGAGTCAAAATAACAAAAAAAAAATAAAAAAAAAAAATAAAAGACAACAAAAAAAAAGAAAAAAAATGAAAAAAAGAAAAACTAAAAAAAAACTTTTTTTACCTCTGATTCCTTTTTTATAAACAAAGTTCATCCATTTGAGCCCAGTTACAATATCTTTTCTAACAATGAAAATGATTTTAAACCTATACTCACACCCTTCTTTGAGTACAAAAGGATTTTTCTTCAGATCTTTAAGCTTTTCTTCAGGCTCCATTTCAAAAACAATGTCTTCTCTGTCTTTAACGATTACTCGGAGCTCTTTGATAATTACTTGTCTTTTGTCATTTTCTCCGTATTCATCTTCAGTGTTTTCTTTGATAAGGGATTGCTTCCATCTAGTTAAAGATTCGTCATCTTGATCGAGGTTGAGAAGTTCTTCTTTACTTTTTTTTTCTCCAATAATATTAGTGGCGTCTTCGGGTAACTCGTCTTGTGGAATTTCTTTTTTGCTCATTTCTAAATGTTAAAAAAACGAAAAAAGAAAATAAATTATCAAAAGAAGAAACAAGAAAAATTTAAGGAAATAAAAAAAACAAAAAAATTTACTTGCTTGGTGAAAAAATTCGAAAAATGAAATTAATTGAATCATTTTCGAATTATTTTTGTTGAGAATATCGAGTATTTTTTCTGTATTGCTAATGATGAAAGAAATGGAAAATTGTGATTAGAGAGAATTATAAGAAAAAAAATACAAAGGTAAAGTGTATTAAAATCATTTTTGTGAAATTTGAGAAGATTCCTATCTTTACTCATTTTTCTTTCTCTAGGATCTCTATCTTTAAGGTTTACAATCCCTGAAATTTGAAAAAAGATAATCTGGTGTTGGGTGCAGTGAATTGTTAATTTGGTTCTTAGATGATCGATCTTGTGCTTGGTATGGGTTTTAATAGTTGTCAAAAAATAGCCAAATAGGATCTTGAAAGATAATTTTTTAAAAGAAAACAATCTTAATTTTTAAGAATAAAAACCCAAAACATTCTTTTTTCATAATCACCAGCTAAAAAGATTCTGATTCTTACCTGGTTGTTATTTTCTATTTTTTTTTAGAACACTGATATCATTGAAAAAAGCATATTTGTGAAAAAAAATTTTTTTTTTACTATTATAGTAGAAGTGTAAATTTGACTTTATATACCTTTTTACTTAAATTTCCTCAAAGTTAATTTCAGAGGAAAATCATAAATTCTATAATTATTCAAGGCAAAGATATACCAAAATTAATTTTGATGTTGAAAAGAAAAAATAAAAAAATGTCAAGAAAAAAGAAAAAAGAAATATATATATATATATAAACTCTTTTTCAAATAAATGTGCACAAAAAATTTTAAGAATTATTCATCAATGAGTCAAATTAATTGTAGTATCATTCTACATCTAAGAAACTCTTTAAAACAAAACAAAAAAAAAAAAAAATACACTCAACTGAATCTTTAAAACTCATTAAAACAAAACAATAAAAATTAAAATTCAATATTTTAAAAATTCGTGTGCCCTTTTATTTGAAATGAGAAATCTCTTTTTGTAAATTGTAATGAAAAAAATTATAAACCCAATAAAAACCTTTGAACAAGGCGAATTGGGAAAAAGTTCTCAAAATTTTATTGGTAATTCTTTGCACGTCAAACTTTTGTTCTTGGTGGTCTCATATCCAATATAAAGCCGCAATTCATCTGGGTATTTTGTTGTAATGTTTTTTCTTTATTTCTCTTTTCTTGGTTCCATGCATCAATCCAATAATGGTCTTTCTTAATTCCCAATTCTAGTTCATTTGAAATCAAACTTAAACTGTTTCCATTTATACACAGGTAGATTATTTCCAAATTGGTTTCTTCTTATCTTGCTTTTTCATTTTCCAACTGTTCAATATTCCAAAAATAAAAAAAGCAAAAAATGAAAAAATGAATTATTAAAATGAAAACCACCAATAAGTAATTATCTTATTAACCATCAAATTCGATGGTGTTGACGATTTGAGAGGTGTGCCCTTTTGTTTGAAAAATAGTTTATATATATATATATATATATAGAAATTAAAAAGGTTTTATATGAAACAAGTTGATAAAAAAATAGAAAAAAATAAAAAAAATACAATGATAAATTTAATTAAGAACTCCTAAAAATAACATTTATATTGGTTTTGGGTTTATTAGTCTATTTTAATTATTTTTCATTTACCTACATTTGGTATGTTGTTGTTTAATTTGTAATTTCTTTCGTAAAATAATTTTTTGGTCTCCTAATTAATTGAAAGATAAACATTTTTTAAGGATTTTGTTACAGTCAGTTCCACTTTTAAGGCACAAACTATCAACGAAATTTAAGGCACAATAATAATCCCAAATTACCACACAAAATTCAGTTTCTAGTAAAAATAAATTGTTAAAAAAAAATATTACAAATTTTGTGCCTTAATTTGAGATTTTTTTGTACCTTAAATTCCGTTGAAAGTTTGTGCCTTAAAAGTGAAACTGACTGTAATATACAGTTGAAAATTAATTTGAAAATTTTTTAAAATACATTTTTTTTGTTTTTAATTTTCGTAAGAAGTGTTTTCTAATTACTTAGAAATTATAAACTAAAATTCAATTTTTTCACACAGTTAAAACCATTACAAGAATCACAATAGTATGATTATATACAAATTGGAAGTAAATTTGATTTTTCAAATATAACAATCATTTTTTCATCTTTTAATTTAAATTTTTCATTTCATTTTTTAAATTACATAACCTTATCTTCCAATCAATATTTTTTTCCATTGATTGATATAAGGTTAAAGTTGATTTCTTCAAAATAGAATAAATCCAAGAAAATTAGTTGATGGTATCTAACAATTTGATAGATCAACGATTTTTAGTTAATTTTTTTCAAATTTGCTAAAATATTTTTATGTTATGTTCATCTCCAATTTTTTTTAGCACACCAGTGATTCATTTGTATTGTTAATTTTTTATTTTTTGTTTTGTGAGTATTGTAATTTATAAACAATTGTTGAAATTTCAATTTGTGAAGGGTATCAATTTGGCATTTCTTCAAGAATTGATTAAATAAGATTTTTTTTTTCAAAGATTGAATTTTTATGTGTTTAAAATGTTGAATTAAAGTTTAGTTTAAAAAAATTTCATTGTATTACACAAACTCTCAAAGTTCAAAACGGAAGAGCCAAATTTAAGAGATAATTTCCACATCGAATTCATTTGTAAAGATGGTTTAATTTTTCTACTCATTGATAAAAAATGATTTGGGAGATTGAAATAGTAAATTTTTCCTTTATTATTGAGAAAATTTTATTACACAATCATGAAAAAATTTTTTCAAAAAAAAAAATTTAATATTTACTAATTTTTCACTTTTTAATAACTTTATTTAGAATAAACACTGTTGGTTTATAAAAGATCTTTGATCAAAAAATATTTTTACAGATGTTTAACAATTTTAAGTTGAAAAATCCAATTTATCCAGGTTCTATTGATATTTCTTTTAAATGTAATAGTAAAAAATTGAAAATTTTTTATCTTCTAGTTAAGAGGTCATTTTTATATAGTTTAAAAGTATTTTAAATCTGATGGATATCTTTTAACTAGGGAACTAATTTATGGATCATTAAAGAATTATTGGTTCTTTTAAATTAGAAAAAAATATTTTTTTTTTGATTTTCCTTTAGGTTTTTTTTAATTTTTGAAATGAACCGAAAATTTATTAAATTTTCAATTTATTCCAAAAAGTAAAAAAAACCTCGAACACTTTTATTTAGATTTTACAGAATCTAAAAGAATTGAGTAAAATCTAGGACACTTTCAATATTTATCATCAGTTATTTTTTTTTCCATATTTGAGTTTTTTTAGATGATAAGAGTGTTTTCAAAACTATTAGTTGTTATCTATTCAAAAAAATATCCTAAAGTAGAATTTTAGGAAAATTCATTCAGACAATCATTTAAAAATTTTGAAACCCCAAAATAGACATTTTTTTCTAGATTAGAGACTTTTAAAAATTGTAGTACAAACAACAATAAATACAACAGTCTCAAGATTTTTAAGAACTAGAATGTTGATTATATTGCGAATAAACTCGATTGACAATGACAAAATGATAATTGAGGTAATTCATTTGTCTAACTTTTTTTTTTCAATTTTATTTTATCATACTTCCGTATTCCAAATACCTAGATCTGTCAATTTCCAACCTCGATTCCATTTATTTTTTTTTTGTTCAAATGTAATCCAGTGAAATTTAAATTGCTTTTTTGATTGAACGAATCAATAAAAAGGAAAGTTGTTTTAAAGAAGTGTGAACAAAAAACTGATTTAAATAATCAACTGAAAATAATTCTATTTTAGTTTTTTCAACATCGCAAAGACAAATCCCAAATTCAGCATTTTTTGAGAGGGTAAAATTTAATATACACTCACACCATAATGATAGCTACTTCTGTATTATATTGATTTTAAAAATCCACACTGTACAGTTGGAAAAAAATTCTTGTCGACAGTGTATACATGAAAATATTGTGATCGGGTGTTTTTTTCGTCACACCCTGAACTGTTTTTTTAAGAACTTTAAAAAACTTTTTTTTCACACTTTTTGGAAAAGGATCTATTTATTACCTTTTCAATCTACTTTGATTCTGCGACATTTTTTTGTCTGGATTAGTTTTACCAAGACCATTTTCAGAATTTTTTCAAAGGAACAAATATTCAGAAAATAATTAACAAAAGAAAAAAAAAAAAAAAAAAGGTTGTTTTTGAAAAGAAAGAAAAATCTATTTGGATCTTTATTCTGAATCTTTGTATTAGAATTGCAAGTTTATTTCTTTTTTCCTTGTCTTATTTTAATGAGTCTTTCTTTGGTTTTTTGAATTTTGTCTCTTCTTTCTTTTGCAAGATCTCTTTCGCGTAATTCTTGTGGAATCACCCTTGTTTCAATTACCCTTTCGGGATATCGAACAGTCATAAAGGTTCTAACTTGTTTGGCTTGTTTTTGTAATTCTCTTTTGGAGTCTTGTTTATTTGGGTTTTCTTGGTGTAACGAAAAAAGAAAAAGAAATAAGAAAAAGAATTATAAGGAATTGAAAACAAAAAAAAAAAATTAAAAAGATAAAGAAAAAAGTAAAAAAAAGAATAAATGAACGAATAATTGAAAGAACAAATAATTACTTCTTCTTCTTGGAAACAAGATTAATTTTTCCTTATACTCTCTTAGTCTTTCAACATTTTCTTTTAATGTTTGTGCAGATCTATTTTTTCTTCTTTTGTCAACAGCGATACCAATTCCCATTGCTTGGTGCCTTGAAATGCCTGCCATTTTCAATTCACGGTGAGTGAAGCCTCTTCCTGATTTGATTCTCATGTTGTATCTTTGTGTTTGGCAATGGACAATTGGCTTGAGTGAGCCAGACGCTGGTCTTGGTGCAACTTTGATGGCCTTTTTGATTCTGTTTTGTTTTCTTCTGGTCTTTCTTGCTGGTTGGTCAAACCATGTTTTGACTCTTGTTTTCCAGTCCTTGTGAAAATGTACGTTTGGTAAGGTTAATTTATAGTTTGGCATGCCTCTTAAATTAAAGTAAAAGAAGAAAAATTAAAAAAAATGAATAACATAGTGGAAAAAAAGTGAAATTAGGGTTTTTAATTGAGAACTTTAATAGAACCTAAAAATTCAAAACAAGATCTATTAAAAAAAGAAAAAATAAATATATAAAGACAAAATGAAGTATTCAACACAACAACAGTTTTTTTAATAACTACCTTATGTATGGGTTTTTCTTTGATTGATCAATTATTAAAAATTTGTTCAAAAAAATTGACTATTTTTGAGAGCTCCAAAACTACAACAACAAGGTCAATAATAAAGTAGATTGAAATTGTATTTATTGGATTGATTGAATATTATGTAATAGGTTTTTATTTGAATTTAATTGTTTTCTTGTTTTAATTGATTTTACTTTTTTTAGGTTTCAGCAATGTTCATAATTAAAAAACCGGGTTGAACTTTTTTTCCCGGCTTCACTTTTTTTCCACAATGATTATTGTTTATATTTTCACAACAAAAATAGGACAAAAATTGTAGTCAGTTTTTCTACTTGATAATACTTTTGTTTCTTTTGAAATTGTTATAAATTTTGAAAAGGAATTACAAAATCAAAATTCAACAACTTTCAATATAAAATTTTTATAATTCAAAACTTTTAAAAACAAGTAATTTGAATAATTTTCCACTTTTATTTTTTTATAAATGGAGTTTCAGGTTATTGAAAGTTCACAAATATTTTTCTTTTAGAAAACTTTCAAAAATTTCTTTTAAAATTCAAAATATTATCTTTTATTAATTAATTATTTTTTTACCCTTTTTTGACTTATAAAAGTTTGTATATAGTATTTGAAATTTGAAAAAATATGAAAGAATATCAGTGACTGAAATCCTTCAGACTGTTATTCTGAAAGTTCGAAAAAGTATTTAAATTATTTATATATATTGTGTAATTCTTGTTGGTTTGAGTTTACCAAGGAGAACCATTATCTCTTTTCTTGTTTAGATGGCTTGATGATTTTCTCTTTCATAAAATCAAATCACAAGCGATACCTTTCCAGATTACAGATTCTGATCTAATTTTACTTCCCAAAGGATATTTCATAGAAATAAATTTACAAGTTAAGGGACTAGTAAACTATAAATTATCTTCAAGTAAATCGAGTAGCAATCTCAAAAAAATTTTTATAGCTTCCTGAAGTTGAAAAAAGAGTAAAAATCTAATTATAATAATACCAAATTGACTTTTAAAGTATTTACAAAAATGAATTATTGTTTTTAAGAGTTTGATCTCCTTTTTTCTAATTTTTGAAAAAGTTAAAAAGCCTAGAAATTTTTTGAATTATTTCATAAAATAATATTTTCTTTGAAATAAGAAAGAAAGCATATTCTTTTTAAAAGATTTTTTATCATAATACTCTTTAAAAATGAAACCCCCAAGTTTTATAATAACCCAGTTTAAAAATTTACTTAATTTCAAAAAAAGTAACACACTTATTGTAAACTTGAAAAAACTATAATTTCTTTACTACAAAGAACCGTTCAAATCAATTTTTTCTCTTTATTGAATAAAAAAAATTGAAAAAAAAACCAAATAATCAAAGTAAAAACCCCCCCAAAATACTTTTTGAAAACCTGGAAAATTCAACTTATTATCTCGTGAAATATTTTTTTAATTTGATTATTTTTAATCAATAATGAATAATACATTCTTGGTTTTTTCATTGAGTTGGTAATAACTAAAATATTAAAACTACCAATAGAATTTCTTTTTATTTCTCATTTTTTAAAATATTTTCAAACTTAGGAAAAAAGAAATTAATATTAATAATTTTAATAAAAAAAAAACAATAAATAGATATTATTAAATATTTATTTGAATAATAACATTTCTTTATTTATAAGCTCTTAATATTCGAAAAAGAAAATGAACATTTTTTTTAAATTTTCTAGAAATTTAATAAATATTGACGAATTAAATCAGTTTATGATATTTATCTGGATCTTCAAGAACTATAATTGATTTATTTTTCTTGTATTTTTAAAATAAGATCTTAGATCAAATGTCTTTTGTTCATCCGAACTCTCGTAAACCACCAAAAGTGAGATTTCCAAAATTAAATTTTTCTCTTTCTGTTTTGATCAAAAAATGCAAAAAAAAAGATCAAATCTTTTACTGAAAATTGAATTGAAAAAAATTAACTCTTTTTAAAAATGATAACTCATTTCTCTTAAGTTGATAAATGTGTTACTTTTTAAGTTTATTTAATCCTTGTGAAAATAATTACGATATTATCTTTGGAAGGGGTGATAAGAGTTACTATTACCTTAAAAAAATCTCTAAAATAATAAGAGATTATGGATAGAATACAAATAATGATAAAATTAAATATATCCTTATAGATTTAAACTATTTTTCAGTCGAAGGGGGTAAGTTGTAATCGGTGAATTACATGTGGCTAAAGGCTTGACATGGATATTCGAAGAAAAAATTTATTTTGAAAATTTTCAAAATTGAAATCATTTTTTCACATTTTTGCTTTTTTTTTTTTTTATTTTTCGATTTTTTTTTTACTCTTAATTCAGTTGCAAAATTTTTTTTTATTTCAAGATCAATAGTCACTTGGTAAAAATGTGTTATTCTAAGTTTATTGAAACCATGTAAATTATTGTTTAGAAATCATATTGATTTCTATTGGAATTCTATCCGATCTTTGATCCTGATATTTGTTTAATAAATGTGAAAAATTTTCACTTCATTTTAATTTCCTTTTTCAAATAGAGAGCACAAATACCAACACACTTCATTTGGGGACTTTATTTCTAAAAGAAAAGTATGAAAAATGAAGTGAAAAATTGTTTCCTATTTATTATTCAAATACCAATAGAAGGTCAAAACGAACATTGTTGTTTTTCTAAATAGGGAGACTAAGTTTTTGAGTTTTTCAATTTTTAAGAAAATATATTGATTGATTAGTTTTCTTTCAGACATATATCAACAAATCTTTGATGTGTATTATTCTGCTTATTTCTTATTTGTTTTCCAAATGGTCAATTATAATAAATAATTGATATTTGAAAAAACTGTTGGGCCCCTTTGATTGAAACAGAGTTTATAATCAATATTTGTTATTCATTATTCTTTATAGTACTAGTGTAATTTCCTTTCAGTCAGAACGGAATTTAATTCTTGGTAAATTAATTCTGGCACAAAAACCCAAAACCAAGAAAAACTTTTGCGGTTAAATAAAGTGGTATATTATTCACAAATTCTAAGTTATAACATTATTAACAATTATTAATGTCTTTTTAGGTCTCTAGTAAAAAATATTCATTAAAAAAAAAAAAAAAATCAATTAAAGAAAAATGAAAAATATTTATGATTATTTTTGTGATTTTTGTAAAGGTTTATATTTGTATTGATAAATCTAATAACACCAAAAAAAAAAAGGAATTATGGTAGAATAAGAAATATAATATGTATCAGATTTCTTATTATTTTAGATTACATCAAAAAAAATAAAAAACAAACAAAAGGGAAACATAACTTTGTGTAAGCTTTTATAATTAAATGAAATATTTTTATTTTTCTTCTTTCTTTTCTTCCTCTTTCTTTTCTTCTTTTTCTTCTTTTTCTTCCTCTTTCTTTTCTTCTTCTTTCTTTTCTTCTTTCTTTTCTTCTTTCTTTTCTTCTTTCTTTTCTTCTTCTTCATCTTCATTTACTTTGAAAGTTTCAAGATCTGGGATACCTTCTTCGTCTTCTTGTGTTTCATTGAGGCCTTCACCCATTTCACCGCTTTTATCTTTTAATTGTTTTAAAAATTCTTCAAGTGTCAAACCTTGTGCCTTAGCAAGTTCTTCTAATTGCTTCATAGAAATTTGTGGTTGTCCGCCTGTTCCAAAGCCAGAAGATGGAAGTGGTTTGTTTTCACCTTTCCCGATTAATAAATAGGTGTTTCCATTGTAATTGTATTTAAGTCTTGGTGTTCCAAAATGGATCATTTTGTCATCCATAATGAAATCAACAGATTGGACGCCGGACATGTCTGTGACCTTTTGCTTTTCTAAGGTTTGGACTAATCTTTTGCTTGTGTTTGATGCGTTGTTTCTGACGATCTTTTTTTTTCTTCTGACAGATCCTTTTCCTCCGGTACGGACATTTCTTTTTAATCTTTTGAGTTTTTCTGGGTTCATCTAATTTTGTTGATAAATACAAAAAAACAAAATTAATAAAGACACACCAATAGTGATTAGTATAATTTTTTAAATTAATTATTTGGAAAATAAAATAAAATAAAACAAAAAAAATTAAAAAAAAATTTTTAAAAAAAAAAGAAAAAAAGCAATAAAAATTTTATTCTTTTGATTTTTCTGAAAAGAATAAAAAAATTTAAAAAGATCTTTTTTTTTTGTTTCATCTTTTTTGTTTTTTAAATAACAGGTTTTGATTTGAAAAAGAAAATTGAACTAATTACTTTATTTGCTGAATATTATAAATTTGATTTTATTAAGGAAAAAATGTTAAAAAAATGAATTCTTTTCAATTTATTTGAGGTGGGTTTTCTTGAAAACTCTTTTTATCAACTGAGGATTATTGGTGTATTTGTTGAGAAAATTACAATTATTCTACATTAATTCAAAGAAAATCATCACTTATTATCCTTTTTTATTCAAGTCATTATCAATCTTGTATGAAGAAGTAGATCTACCATGAAAGTGTAATGAAAAACAAGACATAAACATTATTAATTGATAGATCTTTATTTAAGATCAAGATTTGGAATGTTAATTAGTTTTCATTATTCTGTTGTTTGATCCTTTTTTAAGAAATGTCAAATCTGAGAAATAAAACTTGATATATTTTGCTAATCTTTTCTTAAAATACTTGATCAATCCAATGGTGGAACAGAATAATTTCATGGCCACTGTTTCTTCAAACCCTACTAACTATAGCTATTGGGATTTATGAAGCTTAGAATGTGTTTTTAAAAATAAAAATGAAACAAAAGAAAGGAGTTGAATAGTATGGGTAGATAATGAATTATGCTTACCAAAAAATAACACATTTAGGATTTGTCTCACATATACCGCGTAGAATTTTCTCAAAAGTCAAAGAAGTTTGTCTTAGGTTAATTAAACAGCAACCACCTTAGTTGTGTAAGGATGTATCTTTTCAAGAATTAGTATTTTTTGAAAAAATTAGTAACTTCTGAATTTTAAATTGTAACAAATAAACAAAACATAAAACTTCAAGGACAATTATAAAATCTTGGGTACCTTCCAAAAATTTAAAAATCAAACTTTACAAAAATTAAATACTTATATACTGAGAAATTCAAACACAGTTAATAAACTTTTTATTCAATTTCGATTTTTGAAAATGTATCAAGTCAACTTTTCAAACAGTTCTTTAGTAGAAATGTTTTGAAGATCAACTAATTTTACAAAGTTTCTTTGCATTGTGGCTATAAAATACTTTATTCAAATATTAGGGAAAAAATTTGTAAAATGGAAAATGAACGTAAAATTTTCAGACACCTATTTGAATTTATCAGTACATTTAATGTAATTCAGAGTGGAACCCTTCAGAAGATTACCATTAAAACCAGGGTTTTGTTCTATATATTTAGTTGTTTTTTTTTTCAGACTTGGGTATTTGAAGATAGGAAGACATATGTATATTCTTGGTTCACATTTAAATTGACTTATGAGGATTGATCTTTGATTAATCGAAATGGTTCAATAATTAGTGATGTTTTTCTGATTTGGTAACAATTTGCTGATTTGTTCTTAAGGGAGTAGCTACACTATAAGGCATGATAAATATTTGAGAGGGGTGAGATAAGAGTATTTTATTTTCGTGGCGGTGATCGTAGATTCTCTAAAAATTTTATTTAAAAAATTATTTGTTATTTGTTTTTTTAGGAATGTTAAACAATAAAAAAAAAGAGATTATATTGATAAAATAGTTTTGGATTTTTTTTTTTTTTTTTATTAAGATAAACTTAATTCTAAAAATTTGGACACAGTTTAAACAGTCGAAAGAATAGCAACACCAGACTTTATATTCAATTTGGAAATCATTTACTTTTAAAAACTATTTCATTTTTTGTCTTTTTTGTTTTGTTTTCATTTTCAATTTTTCCAGTTACCTAATCTGTTTGGTTAGATCTGGAAATTTTTTTTCGATGGTTGATAGAATGTTAGTGTTGAGTTTGTTTAATAGAATAATCACATACAATTGGTCAATTGTATCTTATCATTTCATTGATCAACAATTGTTCGTGTAATTTTAGCAAATTTATCTAAAAATTTTTTTTTCTGATCTTTTGATTATTTTGGACACACTGGTTTTGATTTTTTTTTTTATATTGTTTACTTTTCTTTGGATGAAAAGGATTGCTTATAAAAACATTAATACTTTTTTACTTAAATGTGATTTTATATTAGGTTTGGAAAAATATAATAAATTGAGTTTTTGTTTTCCCATTTTTGATTTTCTGATGTGTACAAATTTTTGGAATGGGGTTTAGTTTTTTTTTTTTTTGGGAGAAGATAATTTTAGATACTTGGAATTTAACTTATAGCTATTTTTTGGTTTAAAAATTGATAAAATATAATCATACTCACTTCTCCAATTCCACCAAATCCAACTATTTAAAATCCTAACAATTAATGTTTTGGGATAATTATTATTTTTTTGGAATCCTTCTAGCCATTTAAGTTCCATTTTTATTTCCTTTTGTGATTCTCTCGATGATAATCTTGTTGTTTATTTTAAACAAAATCCATTAATCCCAAATGTCACTGATAAAAAAAATCTTTCTTTTTACTTTTTGTTGTCATGATTTAAAAAATTCAAAAATGATGAAAAAATAAAAAATGAAAAAATTAAATGCAACAATAGAATGTTGAGATAAGGACAAAAGAAAAGTCATTCAACATTTTAAGTACTATTTTTTGCAATTCAACTCAACATTCTATTGTGGCAATTTCTTTGAGACTTTGAAATAAAAATATTAAAAAATCTAATGAATGTAGTACTTTAAATACTTATAATCAATGATTTTGATCCCAAAGTAAAAAATGTTATTTTCTGATCCTTTTCAAAATTGCCAAAAAGTGAAAAATTTTCCTTTACCGTGGCTGCTCACTTAATCATTCTCAACAAAAAGTAGTTTAATTAAACTCCAATTTGGAAAGTTTAACATATCGAAATTCTATTTTTGAAAAAAAAATCTTATTTAATCAATTCTTGAAAAAATACCTAAATTAGAACTCATTCGATAATCTAAATGTTAACAATTGTTTATAAATTATAAAACCCACAAAACAAAAAATAAATAATTATCAATACAAATAAATCACATGTGTGTTAATAATTTTGGAGAGAGAAAAACAAAAAATTGCATGGATAAATTTGTTTAAATTCTATTAGGAATATCGATCGATCAAATGGTTAGATCCATCAACTAATTTTATTTGAGTTCTTCTATTTGGAACAGCTCAACTTTCACCTAATACCAATGGTTGAAAAAAATTTTGATCCAACAAAATATCTTAGGTAATTCAAAAAAATCAAATGACAACAAAAAACTAAAAGATGAAAAATGATTTCTTTAGATCTTTTCCAAAAAATCAAAATTATTTCCAATTTGAATAAAAATGTATTATAGTGATTCTTTTAACCGTTCTAACTATTTTGGGAAAAAAATTGAATTTTAGTTTTGTATGTTATTATAGATTCCAATCCAAATAAATACAGTCATTTCCACTTTGAAGGCACAAACTTTAAACGAAATTTAATTCACAAAAAAATCTCAAATTAAGGCACAAAATTTTTAATTATTTTTTTTACAATTTATTTTACTAGAATCTGAATTTGGTGCCTTAATTTGAGATTTTTATTGTGCCTTAAATTTGGTTGAAAGTTTGTGCCTTAAAAGTGGAACTGACTGTAGGGGAAAGCTTTTGTATATTTTAAAATATTCCTGGAAATACCAGATAACCTAAAATATCCAAAAATTTATAAACAACATAAAAACACATTTTGAAGTATTTATAAGAAACCCTCCCACCTATATCAACAATTTAATAGTAAAATAAATTTACTACATAACAATTTTTTTCTTTTTACTGAAAGTATAATATTTGAAAAATTACAAATTTTAGAGAATAATATTCAACCCGTTTTGTGTGAAAGGAATCGGTATGTTGGATATCTATAAAATTTCTGAAAATTGCTTCAAATGACAAAATGTGTATAAAGTTTTTTGCAAATACTGTTTCTAATTGTAATACATAATTTGAAAATTTTGCAATAATGATATTCAAAACAAGAGTATAGTTATATCTAATCTTGCATAAATCCTATACACAAGGTCAACTAAAACCTTTGTATTTAACTTTAAATTTTAGAAAAGATATTTATTTTAATCTACAGTTACGCAAAACAACACAACATTGACCCAACCATATTTATACATGTTTTATATCTTAAATATATATAAATGTAGTTACCATTATTGATATGGAAAAGTTGTAATTAAATCAAAATCTACAAAAAATTCTTAATATTTCATATTGTAGATAATTAAATAATTTATTAAATATTTTGTTATAGAGTAAAATCGTTATTTTAATATAAAAACGTTTATTTATATCACTCGAACTCAATATAGTTTTTCTTATATACATTTTTAATTTCTATTTAAGTATATAAAATACTTGAAAAAAGAATAAAAAAAAATAGAAAATAATTTCATATATTATATTTGGAATTAAACTTATAAAAACTTTTTTATGGGATAAAATAATCAGCAATGAATTTTAAACAAAAAGATAAAATATTTTTTTGTTTATAGATTGAAAAAATGATTAAAATAATTTTTCTAATAATGTAAAAAATTCATTAATTTGTGAAAAAAGTATTCAGCACCAAGTGTTCGCGAGAGGTTCCCCATCTCACTAACTAGCTTAGCCCTCAATTCGTTGATCTTCTGGGTTCGGAATGTGTCCAGGATTATTAAATTGGGTATGGCCGAATACATTAATGACAATTTAATAATTTTTTCAATTTTATAAATACCAATTATTGAAATAAAAAATTATTATTGATCTTACAAGCCATAACCAAATTTATCAAATTAAAATATGATATTTAAGCATATTACTAATGAATGGTCATCAATAGATAAAATAAAATTTTAATATGAATTTAAAATGTCTTTTGTTATAAATAAATTATTTTTAAAAAAAATTATAATTATTGTGGCAAACAAATCACCACACAAAATTTTCTTTCATAAAATACAAAGTGTTTTAATCATTAAAACAAAGAGTTTTTAATGTTTAGACAACCTATTCTAAAATAAAATATTTTTTTTTTTTTTTTTAAATTTCCTTGGAAAAAAAAATAAAATCACAATAACCAAGAAAAATTTTTCAAATGTTGTAAAATATTTTTTTTGTGTTATTTATTAATTATACACCCGATACAATTTTTAATTCTAAAAATTTTCTTTTGAAGAGAATTATTTATCAATTCTCTACCTTAGAATTGATTCATAAGAATTCAAATTACAACTTTTATTTCAAAGACAATTTTTTTATTTGGGGATCTAAGGGATATA
This sequence comes from Anaeramoeba flamelloides, assembly GCA_027625915.1. Classification (NCBI taxonomy): domain Eukaryota; family Anaeramoebidae; genus Anaeramoeba; species Anaeramoeba flamelloides. The sequence goes on from JANTQA010000026.1 coordinate 2,596,319, forward strand.
TATATATATATATATATATATATATATATAGAGAGAGAGAGAGATACAAATTATTTAAATACATTTTTAAAAATTAAAAACTAAAACTTTAGTTTTTACCCCATTTGTTGATTCAGGATTTGCATAATTTTTAATTTGTTCATACAAATGATATTTTTATTTTTTATCTAACATAGAGTAATAATTCAATCATTTTTCTTCTTCTCTTTTTATTATTTTGCTAATTTTTTTTAATTACTCCCTTCTCTATATAAAAAAAGAGAAATCTAAAATTATATAAAATTGCTTATTAAACTGTTCTATTTAAGTTTTTCAACTCCTTTCAATGCTTAATTTTAAACATTTGGCTTTCGTCTTTTGAAAATGGCTATATTAAAAAGTCGTCATTTTTTTTCAATTAAATTTTTGTACTAAATTAATAATACTTTATTTAATTTTTCCCTCTTCCTCTTCCGCCTCACCTTCCGCCAGATCTTTTGTTTTTTTCACATATATGATTATAATTCTCTGCATGTTACTTTCTTGTAAATTGCGTTCTGCAATTTCTACCATACCAGCAATTGGTCCTTCTTGTAACGGTTCTATGGGGCGAATTTTCATTGATATGTGGATATGATAGGAATAAACAAGCTACGGTTTCATTTGTTGGAAGCATTTGTAACAAATGAAAGTTTTAGAATTTAAACCATGGAATTTGTGCATATCTGTATTTGTATAAGTGCCATTATCAAAATCTTCGATACACCTTTTAAAGAAAGCTTGCATATCAATTCCATTATCTTTGGGGCAGTCATTCAAATACTTTAGTTCAACTGCATTTTCCCCAAAGCTTTGCTTTTGTATCTCTTTAAAATCTTGATCCTTCACCATTCGAAGTGCGCCGTGACATTTTCCATGTGGCAGCCCGTGGGCCAATATCGGTTACAATAATAATCATTGCAATATTCACACCGACAACCCATTTCCCGTTATTTGGTAAACGCTTTGGGAATGGCCGATGGCAGCATTGCATAAATAATGCTTGAGATCGTTTGGATCGCATTTATAATTATCATCATTTCTTTCCTTTAGACATTCTCGGAATTTTTGCTTGAGAAGATTTGATTTATTATTATTATTACTCTTGTAATTAAGGTTGTTTCGCGAGCTAGAATCAGAACCAGACGTATCAGGATCACTATAACTGGAAGATGATTCGCTATCGCCTTCTTTCTTTTTTTCTTTTTCCTTTTTATTCTTGGTTAATATGGTCCTGCTCATCAAGATCTTCTAATTCATCTTTGTCACGTCTTTTAGATTTGTGCTTCTCAAGATAAGACTCGACAATATTTTTTAAGGTGTGGTTATGTGAAAATGTGCTCATACTGCCCTTCCAACCCTACCGTGAAATCTATGATAAACAGAAAATTCGTTTTCTATGTCATTCTTTCATTTCTATGACAGGGTTTTATGGTTGTGTGATAGCCTATTACAAACCCTGAAATTTTATAAGAGAGAAAAAATTTCTCATAGAGAAAAAATTTAAATTTGAATTTTTCACTTACTGTTGAGAGAAAAATGTTGGACACAGAAAAATGGTTGGACACCATTTTTAATTGGGAACATTACTGAAATTGAAAATCAAATCCTATTGATAACTAGGTGACTTTTATATAAATCCAGGTTTAAAGGTGTTACAAGTTCATTAATCTGTGGTTTGTGTAGAATACTCATTTGAATGGTTGATAATTAAAGTAGATCATGCAATTTTAACAAAAATCCAAGTTGTAGTAAAGTTTACTATTAATTCTGAAAATGGTAATTTTTAAACTTGATTTAGATTATAAGAGATAAGGTTTTGAAAAAGTAGAATTACATTAATCCTTATTCTACTAAGTAGATTATTGTTATTTTCTTTAGTTATTTCACAAACGATTGAAATTAAAAATCATTTTCAGTAATGTTCCCAATTAAAAATGCTGTCCAACCATTTTTCTGTGTCCAACATTTTTCTCTCAACTGTTAAAACCTTTTCTATGATCAACAATTTCCAAAAATTTTTCAATTTTTTTCAGGATCTTTAATTTCTAAACACCTAAAAATCAAAAGGCAGGACCATTTTAAAGAAATTACTAAATTGGATCTCCATTCTTGGGAATCTTTGTTTTGGATTTTTGAATTTGTTTAATAAGCAACAAGATTTTTTTCTCTAGTTTGAATCACATAAGGAATTTTTTTAAAAAAACTATGTCAAACCATAAAATGTATATGATAGCGTATAACCGAAGATTTTTTTTTTTGTGTTTAATAGAGACAAAAAAGTCAATTTCTATGTCTGTCAAATTTCACGGTAGAGTTGGAATGGCTGTATCGCCTTGACACACATAGGCATTTTTTACTTTTTTCTAACCACACACTAATACACCCCCCACAAAAATTATGAAGACATGGAATAACAGAGATTGGGTTATGTTGAATGTCTTGGCATATCGAACATACAAAATTTTCGAAAATTCCTTCATCACTTTCTTCTTCTTCTTTTTCGTTTTCTTTTTCTTTTTCTTTTTCTTCTTTTCCTTTTCCTGTTCTTTTTCTTTTTTTTCATCTTCTTTTTCATTTTCTTCTAATTCGTTTGGGGTTTTAAATAAATTTATTCTTCTTTTTATTATAATTTGTTTTTCCTTTTTTTCTTGTGAAATTGTAGAAGGCAGAACAATTTCGTTTTCGCTTTCTGTTTCTGTTTCTGTTTCTGTTTCTGTATCTTTTCTTTTTCTTTTTTAGAACCATTTTTGTTCTTCTCCATATAAAGTTTTAACATTCTAAGCAATATAATTTTATTTAGTTGCTTTCTTTTTGTTGTTAGAAAATTTTTTACAATTAAAGAAATCTCATCATCATTTTTAAGCCCACAACTTTCATTTTTTGGTCTGGCTTTTTTATTTACAGAAGTACCATTCAAGCAATAATTATAAATGAGTGTTTTTCCGTTTTTCTCTTTGACAATTTCAAAAATGCTAATTAGACAACCATTTAAAATCCATCTCAACGTGACAAGTATTTGATCTTCGCAATGAATAGAATTTAACAGATACCAAAAGGGTATCATGAAGCGGAGTTCACATCATATATGTTGTTCTTCTTTGGGTTCATCATCTCAGTCATCGAAAGTAAGCGTATCACCTTTTGTAAGTTCCATTTGAGTCTCAAAAAAAAAAAAAACAAGTTATTCAATTCACAAAAAATGAAATTTCAAGGTGTAGCTTAAAAAAGAATTTCAATAACAAGAAAATAAACCCTAACAAGATTTTTGATTGTTAATATTAGGAAAATTGTTATAAACTAAATTTCATAATAAATGGCCCACCTTACATTTGAGTAATGAATTGCTTTTGTATCGTTTTGAAGTTTTTCCTCTCACAATGAAAAGTTTGTAATAAATCATTTTTTCTCTTTTTTATTTTTTCCACAGTATTTTGTTAAAATGGAAAATGAAAATGAAAAATTTGAAAGAAGTAACAGATGAATTAATGCAAAATTTGGTTTCAAATATGAAAAAGAGATTAGATTTAGTTATTCAAATGAAAAGAGAATCGATAAATGGGTTTTTTTACTTATGTAAATTGTCTATTTTTCATGTAATGCTTCATTCAAAATAAATGGCCCAATTTTTTTTAACAGTTTTTTTTATTTTTCTTTCTTTTATTTTTAGACAAAAAATAAATATCTCTTGAGTATAGTATTGAATATTAAAATCAAAATTTTTATATTATAATAGATAACTTCAATTTTTAAAAATATTTTTATTTAAAATTTGATTTTTAATGGGCCAATTATTATGAAAGATAGTTTATAATTTCATTTATTTTCAATCAAATCCTATTTATAAATAATCAAATTTTTTATGAAATTAGCCATAAACCTACCTAAAGTTCATTAAATTGAGGTGCTTAAAGAATACTCCTTTAATTATTTGATAACCAAAAGTAGATCTACTTCTTTAAAAAAACAATAATGTTTTAGAGAGAACTGTTAAGAAATTGGTAAATCATATTTTTTTATTGTTGTTTTTTGATTGGTTGAATGGTTTTTTGAATAAGTTTAATTTAATTAATTGGATTTCTGATAAGTGGCAAGTTATAATTTTAAAAGTTTGGTTCTTAAATAAAGAAAAGATTTGTTTTAAATAGAATCAATTTCACATTAATTTTCCTAATATTAACCATTAAAAATTGTGTTCGGGATTATTTTCATTCCAGATATTTTTTTCAATACGATAATGTTTAATTTTTGAACTCTATTCAGTCAAAAGAAAGATTTATGATTTACTAAGAACTGTGTATATAAAAATTAAGTGTGTAAACCATTTTTCTAAAGACTGAACTTCAAATGTTTTTTTTTGGAAATAATAAAACAAAAAAAAATCTTCAAAATAATTTCATCGAAAATTCAAAAATAATTTTACCACATCTCGAAATTCAAAAATGATAAAAATCTGATTTATATTTAACAAAAATTCAAAAATAAACTCGATTTCAAAATCATTTTCCCATTAAATTTCAAATTTTAAGAAATTTTTTTTTAATAATTGAAGCTATTCATTATAATATTAAAAATTTGGATTTTATTATTCAGTTCTATAATCAATATATATTTATTTTTTGTCTCAAAGTAAAAGAAAAAAAAGTAAAAAAAACTGTTAAAAAACATTATGAAATTTATTTTGAAATAAGCATTAAATAAAAAATAGAAAATTTAAAAATTTTGTAAACCCCATTTATCGATTCTCTTTCTATTTAAATAACTAAACCTAATCTATTTTTCATATTTGAAACCAATTTTTTCATTAATTAATCAGTTACTTCTTACCAATTTTTTATTTTCATTTTCCATTTTAACAAAATACTGTTGAAAAAATAAAAAAGAGAAAAACGACTTATTTGCAAACTTTTTATTGTGAAGGGAAAAACTCCAAAACAATACAAAAGCAACTCAAAATTCAAATGCGACATAGGCTATTTATAATGAAATTTAGTTTAATTATTCACGAAAAAATAAATCTATAATTCCAAGTTTTTAAACTATTGGAAATTGATTATTTTTTATTTTTTTTATTCTTTTAATAGTTTTATCAATCATAATGTAAAAAGTATATACTCTGAAGATTTTATTTTATGAATAAATATCAAAATAAATGATTCAGTTAAAAAATACTATTTAGAAACAAATTTTTAAATTATAATAATCAAAAAAAAAATGCTAATCAATGAGTAAAAAAATAATTTTTGCTGGAAATCTCCTAATGTATTAACCACAAAATCAAATAGATTAAATTTTTAAACACGTCCCTCAAAAAAATAATTCCAAATAATAATAAAAATTAAAAATAAATAACAAATAATAGAATTTAGAAACATTAGAAAGGAAATGTAACAAATTTTTCTATTTCTGAAGGATTGGATTCTGAATTATTATGAGAAATTGAAAAAAACCTGAAATATGTCTACTATTTGTTGCAAAATAAATGGTACAAAATTTTCATTCACCTTTCCAAAAAAAAGTTTTTAATAATGATCTGAAACATTTCGAACTTTTATTTCTTAAAAGTCAACTTAAAATAGTAATAAACCTTTGAGATTTGTGACTTTTGATGTTTGATATTAATTATTGAGAGATGCAATTTTTCGGAAAGCTGAATGAAAATTTTGATCTTTTTATTAAGCAATTAACAGTAGTCACAAGATCTCTTAAATTAACATTCTTTTCAGAAATTTAATTTGTGTTGTTATTTGTAATAGTTTTTTAACTTGATCACAAAATGTGAATAGTCCTGAAAAAAAAAAATTCTTTTAATTAATTTTTAACGAACAGTTTTCAATAATAAAGAGTGAAGCCAATCAACCAATTTTTGTGCTTTTTTGCTAGTTAACAATCACAAATATAAGATCCAAAATTCATTTTTTTTATTTTAACAAAAAGATAATGTCACAAAAAAGTACTCAAAAAGAAAAAGTCCAAGAAAACGAAACTGAAAAAGAAAAAGAAACAACAACAAAAAGTAATAAGGCCAAAACCAAAAAAACAGGACAGTTTTCGAAACACTTAGTCTGTGGGATCTGTGGGGAACTTTTCTACCAAACTGTGATCATTACAAAATGTCTTCACTGCTTTTGTGGAGGATGCCTGTCTACTTATTTCCAAGAAAACGATAATGAAGAATGCCCCATTTGCAACGTTTCTGATCTTCAAGTCAAAAACTTTGAGTTATTAGACAACCTTGTCAGGGACTTTTTATTAGAAAACCCAGAAAAAGAAAGAAAAAAGGAAATTTTGGAGGAATTAAATAAAAAAAATGGTTTTTTGGATGAAAACAAAAACAACAAAGAAGAAACAGAAAAGAAAAAGAAAAAAAAAAAGAAAAAGATTGAGAAAAAGAAAAAGATTGAGAAAAAGAAAAAGATTGAGAAAAAGGGTCAAAGCAAAACAAAAAATTCTTGTTCTATTTGTAGTCTTTCAGGCAACCAAATTCAGCCAATTAAAGAATACAATCTCACGAAACTTCCAAAATCTCTATTTTCTTACAATAAGTTCGAAAGGGGTGTGCTAGTTAAATATCTGGAAGATCAAGATTTCTCATTTCAAGACATGTGGGAGCAAATAATGAAAGCATTAGAAAATGGTGCATACTCATCAACAGATGCACCAAACTTTCATAATTTAAGCCCCAACGACAAATCCTGTGAGAGCTGTTTGGAAGGTGTCGTCTCTGAACTGATATACTCATACCGCACAAACATCCCAAATTCAGAATTGCCACCAAAAATCACGAAAAGACAAAACTGTTGGTACGGAAGAAATTGCCGCACACAAAAAAAATATGATCACTCTTCAAAATTAAACCATATATGTGAACAAACCAAAAAATAACAAATTTGGTTTTAATTACACTTGATTCCAAAATAAACTTTTTTCCTGGTATAGCCTTTATTCTGCTCTTTTCAAATTTTAAAAATGTAAATTTATATATCAGCTAAAGTTGAAAGATCCAAATTTTTAAAAACAATTTTATTTTTAATCACTTTTTGTTGTTGTTTCAGGTTTTTATCAATCGCCAACTTCTGGAAATCTAATAAGCACTTTTTTTTTTTTTTTCATTTAATTTATAGGGAAAGGGTAGTTAAAGATATGATTGCTGTTGTCTTCAAATTTTATTCAAATGCTTTTCTCTAAAAGTGTAATAAAGAAGAGTTTTACCAAAAGAAAAAATTTTCTTTTTTAAGGATTATGGTTCTTAAAATGGGGAAAAAGATTATTTGTTTTTCTTGAAGTTATCAGTCCAGCTATATATTATAAAATCACGTATGTCAAAAGGTAAAAAAAATATTTTAAGAAAAAAAAGTAAAGAAACATCAGTCAAAAATTGAATTTATGATCAAAAAATTTAAGAGTTTTTTTAATTTTCGGTTATCTTCAAAACAAAAAAAGAATTTACGTTCTTTTATATTATTAATCACTTTGTATATATATATATATATATATATATATATATATGCGCATGTGTGTGTATGTGTATACAGTCATTCCAAACCCACCGTGGAATTTGACAGACATAGAAATTGACTTTTTGTCCCAGTTAAATACAAAAAAAAAATCCTCGGTTATACGCTATTATATACATTTTATGGTTTGACATAGGTTTTTTAAAAAAATTTCTAATTTGAAAGACTAAGAAAAAAATGATGTTGTTTTGACGAAATAAATTCAAGAATTCAAAACAAAAGCTTCATAAGATGGAAAAAATTTGATGATTTCTTTAAAATGGTCCTGCCTTTTGATTTTAAGGGATTTAGAAATTAAAGATCCACCAAAAACCTAAAAATTTTTTGAAAAATTATTGATCATTCAGAAAGGTTTATATTCAAAAATTCAAATTCTCATATTTTCTCTTTGTGAAATTTTTAGTTCATTATAAAATTTCATGGTTTCTAATAGGCTATCACATAACCATAAAATCCTGTTAAAAAAAGTCAATTATGATAAAGAAAATGAATTTTCGGTTTATCATAGATTTCCTGGTAGGGTTGGAACGGCTGAAATATTTTCTCTAGATGTAGAAATTTTTAGTTCTACTATAAAACTCCACAGTTTCTAATAAGATATCACATAACCATAAAATCCTGCTATAAAATGGCAAGTATGATACAGAAAATGGATTTTCTGATTAGCATGGATTTCCTGGTAGGATTGGAACGACTGTATTAAAAGAATTTTATTATTCACTAGTAACAAAAAAACCCAATGGATCTTTTTTGATCATAATATTGAGCATATTTAATTTTTTTTAATAAACTAAATTCAAAAATTTTTGACAAAGTTAAAACAGTTGAAAAAATATAATTATTACTGAACTTTAAATTCAATTTGAAAATAATTTTGATTTTACCAACTATTTGAATTATTTTTTTTTTTTTGATTTTATATTCAGTTTTTCTCCAGTTACCTAATCTGTTTCGTTAGATCTGGAAATTTTTTTCAATGATTGATAGAATGTTAGTGTTAGTTTGTTTAAAAATAAAAATCAAATATAATCAGTGGTTTTTATCTGATCATTCCATCGATCAATAATTGTTGGTAAAATTTCAACCAATTTACCTATACATTTTTTGTCTTCTTTCATCATTTTGGAGAGATTTTTATTTTTTTTGTTTTATTTTTTTTTTCTTTTATTTGTTTAAAAATGATTAAAGATGAAAAATAGTAATATTATGTAACTTAAGTCTGATGTATTATTCAGTTGAGATAAATCCGTTAAATTGAGATTGTTTTTTTTGTCAATTTTTGATTTTGGGTTTTGTCCAAAGTTTTGGAATGGGGTTTAAATTAGAAGATGTTTATTTTTTGTGGTTGTGAAACCCATATTTGATGATTATTTTCATAGTATTGGCAATTCTAGAGAAAATGATCTAAATTTCCAATGATACTTAAAAATGAATTTTTCTTCTTTTTTTTTTTTAACGTTTTAAGAAAAAAAGAATTATTCAGAGAATAATTGGTATTATTTAAAAAAGTAACTAATATTCTAGGAAAAAATAATTTTTTGAATAATTCAAAAAAAGAAAAATTGAAAATTGTCATAAAAAAGAGTTTTTTTGGGTTATTATAACATATTAACAAAAAGTAAAACAGCCAGTTTCACTTTTAAGGCACAAACTTTCAACGAAATTTAAGGTACAAAAAAAATCTCAAATTAAGGCAAAAAATTCAGATTCTAGTAAAATAAATTGTGTAAAAAAAAAAATTAAAAATTTTTTGCCTTAATTTGAGAATTTTTTTGTGCTTTAAATTTCGTTCAAAGTTTGTGTATTAAAAGTGGAACTGACTGTAAAATGGTTTAAAATCATCTAGGTTATGTTTCGAAAAGGAAGATTATAAGATCAAGAATTGAAAATTAAACTAAATTTCAGAATATATTGTCCATTTTACATTTGAATTTTGAATCGTATTTGTATTGTTTGAAGTTTTTCCCTCACAATGAAAAGTTTGCAAATAAATCATTTTTTCTCTTTTTTATTTTTTCAAAAGTGTTTTGTTAAAATGGAAAATGAAAATGAAAATTTGAAAAGAAGTAACAGATGAATTAATGAAAAAATTGATTTCAAATATGAAAATAAGATTAGATTTAGTTATTAAAATAGAAGAAGAATAGATAAATGGGTTTATTGACTTATTTAAAATTTCTATTTTTCATGTAATGCTTCTTTCAAAATAATTATCCCAATTTTTTTTAACTGTTTTTTTTTACTTTTTTTTATTTTATTTTTAGACAAATTATAAATATCCCTGGATTAAATAATTGTATAATAAAATAGTAATTTTTATATTATAATAGATAACTTCAATTATTAAAAATATTTTCCTTTAAAATTTGATTTTTAATGGACCAATGATTTTGAAATAGAGTTTACTTGTTTATTCTATTTGGATAAAAATTTCCCTTAAATTTCGTGCCTAAATACCATTATTATTTTTTTTTTAAAGAGAATATTGTGGGAGTGTTTGTTTTTTATACAGTCAGTTTCACTTTTAAGACACAAACTTTGAACGAAATTTAAGACACACAAAAAATTTCAAATTAAGGCACAAAATTTAAATTCTAGTAAAATTAATTGTGTAACAAAAAATTATAAAAAATGTGCCTTAAATTGACTTTTTTATGAACTTTAAATTTGCTTAAAAGTTTGTGTCTTAAAAGTGGAACTGACTGTATTTAAATTTTTGATTGTTTTTAAAGGCTTTGTCTATCCTTGGGTTATATATATACTTGTGTGGGTGTATGTGTATGTGTGTACACAAGTGTGTATATGTTGTGTTCAGTTCAAGATATTTTAACCATTGATTATTCTAAAATTTCCTCGATTCATTTTAGGTTTGAAATATGTACTGTGAATTTAGATTTTTTTTCTTTTTTGTTTTCATGTGGATTGGCTTTATCTTTTATAATAGTCCATATGAGTAATCTGATTCTTCGTTTTACCTTACTCGTTGTCAATTTTTTAAATATATATTTTAAGTTTTAATTGATTAATAAATTGTATTCAATTTCAAAAAAGAATAATAAAAATAATTTTTTCAAGTAGAATTTTCAGAGTGGGAATTTTGATAGAAAAAAATTTAAATGATTGCAAATATCCTTAAATATTAAAAAAATATTTCTATTTTATTCGACTTAAAAAAATTTTTAAATGAAAAATAACTTTTTGATTTGTAAATTATTAACTGGTATGTTTTTATTTCCAGGCACCAAACTAAAAAGAAGAATATTCTAACCATTTATTTCTCAATTACTCAATTCCAGAAACCTTTTTTTAAAAATTTAAAACAATCAAATATAACCCCAACTAAATAAAATTATCAATTTGAAAAACATGAAACTTTGTTTATTATTAAATCCCAAATCATTTATGTGTAAAATTAATTCTGAAATTTATTATAAAAAAAACATTTTCCAAAAATCTTCTTTATACAAACTGTTTTACAGATATGTTAAAATAGAATAAAAAATTATAAATTGAATTATAACTAAGTGATTTTTATTGTTTCCAGTTTATAATTCTAAATGTTTATTTAACTTCAATAAATACTGGGATTGAATTCTATTGGGAAAATATACAGTTCTTTTTACTTCTTTTTCTTTTACAAAAAAAGTTCTCAAAGAAGTAGGTTGTAATTTAAAAATTTTATTAAAAAAAAAAGGAAATTGATCATGAATTGAGTGTTTTTACTATTTAAAATCCAAATACAGCTAGTACCGATAATTATAATAACGCTATTTTCATCGGATAGTCTTTAAAAATAACCAATAATATTTTAATTTTTAATCCAAAAATATTAGATTGTTTCTTTAATATAATCCCTAAATCTTTAAAAAAATTTCGAATAAAAATTTAGGAATTAGTGAAACATAAGAAATTAAAAACTCCACCCTTAAGGTTTACAATCCCTGAAATTTGAAAAAAGATTATCTTGTGTCCTTTGTTACCACTTTTTAATTTGGTTCTTAGCTGATCGATCTTGTATTTGGTATGGATTTTAATAGTAGTTCGAAATGGCAATTTTTGACAATTTATTTTTGTTATTTCCGAAATCCGATTTGAAAAGTCTAAGATGAGTAGATTGATAGGTGTTCAAGAATAACTTTTGAATTTTGTGTTGTAGAAAAGAATCTTAATTTACTTTTTTGTCAATTAACCAAATGAAAAAATATCTTTTTTTTAAAAACTCCCAATAAAACCAAACTGTAATTAAAAATTTAAACCATCAACCTACAAACCACATTTTTTTATAACTTAAGTTGGAGCCAATTGTCTTAAAATCTTCAATTCGGATTTCGGAAGAAAAAAAAATAAATCTTCAAAAATTTCCATTTCTAAGAACTATTAAAATCCAAATCAATGACTTGATCGATTGGCGAAAAAACAAATTATCAAGTGGTAACAAACGACACAAGAGAATCTTTTTTTCAAATTTCAGGAATTGTAGAATTAAACAATAAAAAAAAAAAAAAAATATTATATTTTTTAAAGAAAAATGCCTAAAAAAAAATGATCAAAGATGTAAATTGTAATTAATGTATTCGGCCATACCCAATTTAATAATCCTGGACACATTCCGAACCCAGAAGATCAACGAATTGAGGGCTAAGCTAGTTAGTGAGATGGGGAACCTCTCGCGAACACTTGGTGCTGAATACTTTTTTTATTCATTTCTTTCATTGAAAAGTATCAAAAAAAAAATTAAAAATTTCAAAAATATTCGCAAAAGAATTTATTTAAAAAATTAGTAAAATCTTTACTTTAACACATCTTCTAATTTTTTTTAAACTCTCAAGCTTTTTGTCTGTAAATCAGAAACGAAGAAAAACAACTCTGATCAATTTTGTATATTCACAAATGAAACACTCCACATTCAATTTGTCTTTGGAACAAAAAGTTTCTTACTTTGTCTGGCAGTTCCAACTTCAAGAAGTGATCGATGTTCTTCTCTGAAAAACAAAAAAAATGAAAAAATTACGTAATTAATAAATATAAAAAAAAATCTTTTTTTTATTTAGAAGAAGACTATAAAAAAAAACAAGAAAAATTTGAGAAGGTAAAGTGTATACACAAAAGAGTGAACTAATTGTTTGACTTTTTTTTTTTCGATTTTCTTCTTCTTTTGCTTTTTTGGTTTTCTGATCCAGTCTGTTCCAATTTATTGATCTTTTTTTGAAAACAGTATGCGCTGGCATTAATCAATTGTTTTTCATCACGAATCGGGATGTGGTTTTTGTCAACAAAGGAAAGTTTAGGGATTGCTGTTGCCATTGTCTTGAGCGAAAACACTAATGACACAGATTCCTGGAATAACAAATAGGCTTCGGAGGTGGAAGGTAAAACATGCTTGTGATCATTGCTTTTTAAGAAATGGTGCACAAGATCTGTTAATAACAACTGGGATGCCTTTGTATTCGAAAGAGTTAATGTGAGAATTGAATTCAACTCGGTGAGGAGGGCGCATTTGTAACAGCCAAGGGCTGCCTTTTCGAGTATTAGGGTTTTTGAGTCCCAATCGATTTTGGTTAAGAAGTGCAAATAAAGATAAGGCTTTTCCTTTTGGATTCCTTCTTTTTGGCTTGGCTTATTTTTTGTGTCAACAAAATATGATTTCATTTCATTAACTTTCCCTTCGGCACCACAGTGGTGACACTTTCCCTCGTTTAACCCAGATTTAATTATCTTTTTAATAATTTTTTTGCGTGCTGATGTTGGGATCGAATAACCTTTTGGAATGATTTGAGGACAGATTTTTGGTCCAAGAGATTTGAGTCTCTCTTCAAATTCTTTACACTGATTTTCAACAGACATTTGTGTTCAGAAAAAAAACAAATACAAAAAAATAATAAAAATTTTTAACCAACAATTTCTACTCTTAATTGTTTAATACAAGTCATTAATTTTCTGATTAGTAATTTATTGGTAACACAGTTTGGGACTTTGGTTCTTTTTTAACTATCTGTGTCTTTCGTTCAAAATTCAACACATTGAAAACAATAGAAAGTTGTTATTCAAAAGTTAAATTTCAAAGGTTTAAGTCATGTGTTTGTTGAGTTGCTCCCAAGAGTTGAACTAACAGTTAAAGTTGGAGGATTTCAAAACTTTTATTCATCATCATATTTTAATTACTGAATATTGATTTATAAATGAGAAATAATCGATACTCCATTTTCAATTTCCTTTTATAAATGAGTTTTCAAAGACCTAGGTTGTTTCAGTCCTCTATTTAACAAAGAAAAATAGGAAAAAGGATTTGAAAAAATATACCTAATTAGTAATTAAATACCAGTAATTTCAGCACTATTTGGTTCTGCCAATTCATTTTTTAAAAATCAAGATCCTTCACTTATTGAAAAGTTCTTGAATTAACCTAAAAAAAACCAAAGTTTGTAAACTTTTAATGATGATAAGGTATTTTTCAAAATATCTTACATAAAAAGAATTTGGATAAAATTATAATAATAGTTCTCTCTCATTTTGTTGACTATTGGATTGAAAAACTTGTAAAACTGTTTGATAAGAACTACTATTTGTGACAAAATAAAGGGAAGAAAATTTTTCATTCATCTTTGCTCATTAAGGGTTTCTAAGATCATCTCACTTTTCAAATTTTTTTTTCTGAAAAGCAGCTTAAATTATTCAATTCATTTTAGAGTTGGGTACTTTAATGATTTTATATTAATTCCTGAGAGGTGTGTTTATTTTAGATAATTTAAATGAAAAGTTTGAACTTTTTATTTTGTTATTATCTGTAAGGATCACCTAATACTTTTCTTTTCTGATTTAACAAAGAAAAATTTTAACTTTCATTTCCAAAACCTTTTTCAGAGAATTATGGAAAAAAGAGCAAGACCAACATCCAAACCACTGGAAAATTAACATTTTAAGGTTGACTGTGAAATCCCATCTCTAGGAATTGAGATTAAATTTAAGTTTCATTACTGGTATTTGAATTATTAATGTGGCAAAATTATCACTTCCTTTTCCATATTTTTCTTTGACTAAACCGAGTTTTCAAAGAAATAGGTTTTGGAGTTTGTGTCTCTAGTTCTCTATTTGAAAAGATAATTGAAAAGAAAGTGAAAATTTCCCAATTTATAAATTCAACACCCATATGAGAATTTTGAATAGATTATCGACCATTTTCAAACAGCTTTTGAAATCCTTTTGGTCTCTTGTTCTTTAAAAAAATAAATTAAAAGAACCAAAACTATCCAGGGTAATGGAAGCAAAATCCAGACATTAAATTTTACACTTTTTTTTTTCTTTGGAAGTTCTCTTCATTAAAAACAAAAAGTTACAAGCTTTTTGAACAATAAATTACCTCAAAACATTTTAAAAGAGATTCAAATTTTGGTAAAATAGTGCAACAATCGATTTAGAATCTTTTGATATAAATAAAGTGGGGAAAGCAATGATGTTTTTTTCATTTTTTATTTTTTTTGTTTAATCTCAAAACGAAATTAGTTTTTTTTGCGATGGATAGAAACAGAAACAATAACCAAAATTTTTCTTATCGAAAACAAAACAATTCTAATTTTAATACTAATAGAAATTTCAACCAAAATCAATATTTACAACAACAACAATTCCATCAACAACAGCAGCAACAACAACAACAACAACAATTTGGCCAACAACAGCAATATAATTATTCACAGAACCAACGCAACACAAACCAACAACGACAACAACAACAGCAACAATTTGGTCAACAACAGCAATACAATTTTTCACAGAACCAACGAAACAGAAACCAACAACAACAAAATCATTTCAATTTTTATTCTTCGACACAAAACCAAAATTATGAAAGAAACTACCAACCCCGTAATAATTTCCAAAACAATTTCTTTTACCAAAACGAACCAAATTATGAAATAAATCAACAGTACGACTACGGTTATTTCCAACAACAACAGCAGCAGCAGCAGCAGCAACAACAACAATTTGGCCAACAACAACAATATAATTATTCACAGAACCAACGTAACACAAACCAACAACAACAACCATTCCAACAAAATTTTGAAGAAGAACTCTTATTAAAGGTCCAAGAAACAAACAAAAAGAGTAATTTTCCAAAAATTAAAAATATGATTAAAAAATATCCACAGGCACTAAAAAAGATTTATGGGGTTTGTTGATTTAATTTTTTCTTTTTTTTTGTCTTTTTTTTTTCTTTTTCTGTTTTTTTTTTTTAATTTGAGAAATCAAAAACAAACCAAAAACTTTTTGGATAAATACGTTTTTATTTAAATTTTCACACTTGTAAATTAAAATAATTTGCAAACTTTTTTTCCCCTCTTGTGTATGAAATCCATTTGATCGGTTGGTTCACACAAATTTATTTGAAAAACTTTCATAAATTTTGTGATTTGAAATCTAAAAGAACAATAATTAAAACACAAAAAAAGTGTAAATTGGATTTTGATAAATAAGTAGTTGTAGTGGGAAACATTTTTAGAGCTTAGTGATCAAAATTCCAAATCAATTTTTTTCCAATCTTGCTTGTGTTTGAATAATTAATGGGAAACTTTATTTTTCTTTTTTCTTTTTTCTTTTTTCTTTTACATAATTAACTTTTAAAAAGAAACAGATTGAAATTTCTGATCTCTATTTCGATTTCTATTCACTGTTATAATAATGTGTTTAACTAAGAAACCTAACTAAAAAGATATTTTTCTCGGGAAAAAAAAGATTTTTAAAATAAAAAACGATAATCAGCTGACATTTTATCACATTTATATACCAAAACCAGTGACATGTGGTACAATATCCATTTGGTATTTGGGCCACTGTACTCTCAAACTATTCCCCACTAACTCTACTTATTTCTCAAAATTTCATTTGAATTTTTTTCCTATCTGAATCTGTTTATCAATTTAGGAAATCCTTTTTTTATAAAAAATTTTCGTGAATAAAGTCATTTTTAAAAAGTGAAAACTTTTTTTTTTTATGATTTTTGTAAGAATTAAAACTGTTTTAAAGTTTTGTTTGTATAAAAACTTTTTTTTAAAAAAAGTGCTTTTCTACACACTTCAACCACTACACCACATTTGTAGGTTGATCCTTCGCTTTATTAAAAGTGAAAACTTTGAAAAAAGTTTTAATTCTTAAAAAGTTTTCACTTTTTGAATAGAAAATTTGATAAAAGTTTGAAAAAATTCCTCACTTTTTTAAAACGACTGTACACATTTTTTGAAAATTAAGATTGCTTTTTTTTTTCAAATCTAATTTGAAAAGAATCATTTTTTTTTCAAATTTTTAACGAACTTGAGGAAAAAAAAAAAAAAAAAACGGAGATCAACAAAGAAGTCAAGAAATTGGATTTTTCGGATTCATTTTGTAGAATTGAAGACAAAGTAGACATATCCTTTTTACCACTTTACTAGTGTTAAAATCGAATTAAACGAGTTAAAATTTTATCTCAAAGTTCAATAAGGAAGCTGAAATTAAAACCCCAAAAATGTAATTTCTAATTGGTTTTGTGAAGATCTTTGGATTTTTTCAACTAATAATTATTTAAACTATTTTTGGAACTTTAAATAAAAATGCTTATTTATTAATTGGTTAATAACAGTATTTTGGAAAATTGAAAAAAGGAATACTTATGAAGGAAATTTTCCAATAATCAAGTTAGCAACTTGTATAATTTTTTCATTCCAAAATTGTGATACATTAAATAACCAGGAAAAAAAATCTTTATTTTTTTTTTATACTTTCTGGCATTGACATTCAATTCTCAAACTTTTGTCCTTTACTACAATTTGACAATTCTTTTCAAATATATGCAAAAATCTATTTTGATCGCACCAAAGCAACTTAATTAAAAACACAAAAAAATTGTTAAATTTATCGCATTGTAAATCTATCGGAAAGTGGAATTTATTTTGAAAATAAAGTTGAACTTGGGGATTCAGATTATTAAATAATGTATTTCTAAAAAAAAAGTTAACCATTTGGTAAAAAAAGTTCAACACGGTTTTTAATTGGTAACCTTAATAGAATCACAGAAACTTGAAAATTCAAAACAAGATTTAATTAATAAAAGAAAAAATAAATGATTTCAGACAAAATGGAGGATTAAACACAATAACAGTTTTTTTAATACTATCTTTTGGTAAGAGATTTTCTTTCAATGATCTATTATTAAAAAATTTGTTGAAAAAATTCGACTATTTTTGAGGATCTCCAAAACTACTCTAAGAACGATTTCAATAATCAAGTAGATTTAAATTGTGTTTGTTTATTTGGTTGAAAATAATATAATGGATTATTCTTTGGGGTTAATTTGTTTCTTCTATTAATTGATTTTACTTTTCATTTTCAGGTTTCTGTGATTCTATTAAGGTTACCAATTAAAAACCGTGTTGAACTTTTTTTCTCAAATGGTTAACTTTTATTTTAGAAAGGTAATATTTTTTCAAAAACCAGAACTAAGGTGGTTTTTCAAAAAGTGTGAAAAAAAAGTTTTTGCTAAAGTCCTGAAAATAATACCCATTGAAGTTTGTTCACTTGTTTTTTAGAATATCGGGTATTTATTAGTAATTAGAAATTCTCTTTTTTGTAATTTTCTTCAATTAAAAACAGATAAAATCTAATTACTACCAAACATTCAAGTTATAAATGGTTTTCTTTCCATTGTATATTTATAATTTTTCAAACTCACTCGGCAATAAATAATCCCAAAAATTAAATCTCATTAATGAAAACAATTACCAAAACACCCAATTTGTATTGAAGATTTAATTTTTTTAAACAAAATTTCTTCAAAAAAAAGGCAATTAAAGACTGTTTCCCAGCTAAACTCTCAACCAAATAATGTTTTTATCCTTTAGAATTCAAAATTGTTAAGATATTTTTTCAAAATAAATTATTTGTAAAAAAAATAAATACCTTCTTATATTTCTTAAAATTATGTTATGAAAAATTTCAAATTTTTCTTTTTTATTTTTCAAAATGTTTTGCTTTTTTATATTGAGTCCCTCATTTTTTCTAGATTATAATTCCAAAACCAATACACTTTAATTTATTTTTTAATAAACTTATTGTGAATTTCTGTTTTTCTTATTTCTTGTTTGTTTGACAATTAGATTTTAAATTTCTTTTCAATTTTTGAAATAAAAAAAAAAAGATTTCAAATTTCTCAACCTTAAAACTATAATGAAAAAAATATCGAACGCTCTTTTCAAAAAACATTATTTAAAAGCATTCAGTTCATTTATTTATTTTTTTTTTTTGAATCGTAAAAATCAAAGGATCACAGAAATCACAGAAATCATAGAAGTCATAGAAACCGAAAATGAAAAGTTAAAATTATCTTATATGAAAGAAAATAAAAATAATTTTTTGATAAATTCGTTTAAAAAAAGTACGGCAAACAAGTTTTTAATCAAGTACTAAATCTAAACTCAATTTATTTTAAAAAGCACACAAAAAAAATATCATTAATGATTTTGATTGATTGGTGGATTGGTTTTTAAGGGAAGAATAACTTTCTATTACCCTTAAGTGGAGAAATAAAAAAATAATTTTTTTAGTTGGAAACAACAATTTTAAGTTGAACAAAACATATTAATAATTTATCTTATTGTTGTAGTAATTTTAGATTTCTCTCTCTAATACATTCCAAAAATTAAATAAAATCAAATTAAAAAAAAATTGATGAACTTTTTTGAAAAAAAAAGATCCATTAGGGAAAATTTTATTTTCAGGAAAACTGAAAATCTCTCAATCCAAAGTATACAAAAAAAATACGATCTATTAATAGCTTTCAGAACATTGCTTCTTTTCTTATGATTCAATTAAAATCATGGTTAATTATGAAACATAACACTTTGTAAATTGGCCACCAATGATCTTGATTATCAATGATCAAAATGCAAAAAGTTTTTTTGATTTATCATTTTGATCTCAATTTAGGTTAGATCCGATTTTTTGGTGTAAAGTCAATGAAAGTGAAGTTTCTTTCTAATTTGAAAAAAAGTTGCAATGGAATTTGATTTATTATCATTTTTAGAGAATATATTATTACTACCTAAAAAACTATTTCCAGCTTTTTTCTGTTCATTAAAAGTTAAAAGTTTTCCAGATTTTTTTGTGATTTTTTAGAATGTTTTTTTGTTTTCATTTTCATGCTTGCGCTTCCAAACACCAAGATAATCTACAATCTCCTCGATTCTATTCCTGTTTATTCTAAAGTTTTCTAGCACTTCAATTTTTATTTTTGAAAAGAAAAAACAAAACAATTTGCATTCAATTTTTTTTTTTTTTGTTGAATTCCTTTTGGTTACAATTTTAAAATAGTCAAGAAAAAAATACAAAATTTTAAAAAAATGAATTTCTTACATTGTGAAAAATTTTCAAAATACCCTTTCTATCAATATAGAATCTTAAAAAAATTAACGAAAGGGTGTTTTAAAAGCGCAACCTTGAGAAATAACCTAAGTTTGGTTCTATTTATGTGACTATATTGTTTTGCAGATATTTTTGATTTTTTTTTTAAAATGACAATATTTATTGGTTACAAGATTAAAAACAAATATCCACCATTATTTTATTTAATAAATTTTAATCTTCACCAAAGATGAAATAGAATAAATTTTTGAAATTTTTTTTTTTTTTTAGATTTCAAAAATGTTTTCTATTAAGTGAGTTTCAAGTTTTTTTTTCACTCACTTTAAATCAGAATCTGGATTATCAACTTAAATCTTAATTAAAAATTACTCTATAATTTAACAAATCTGAAATATAAATCCAGTTTTTTGAAATATTAAAAATCAAAATTAGTTGTATTTTTTTGTAAAAGTTGAAGAAATTAATTGAACTTTTTAATAGTTACTGAGAACCAATATAGAACAAAGAGTAAATATTTGGTATTTAAGAGCTTTTCATCTCAAATTTGAACAATTCAATATACTCGGTACTTTTTTTACTTTAATAGTTTTTCAGTTCAAAAAAGGAGTTTTTTTATTTGCCAAAAAATGAATAGTAAATAATCGATAATTCCCTTTTTTTTCGATGAGAAAAATTAAAACATAAATTTCTTTGTTTTTGTATAATTCTTTTCTGAAGATTGACTTTTGAAAAAGATACCTCCAAAATTCAGATAATTGTAAAAAATTGTAAAAAAATTAATAAATTATTTTACAAACCAACTCAAATAAAACTGATTCATTCATTCAGAAGCCAATGAAATTTTTACAATTTTTTTTTTTTTTTTTTGAAATTTCATTTCTTTGGAAGGAATAAAAATAATTTTTTACTTTTTAAATTATTTTTTTATCAAGAATTTCTTCAATTCAAGATTAATTCAGAGAGTGATAATATTTTATAAAATAATATTTAATAATTTGACTACTCTCATTTAAAAATCTGTATTAAAAAAAAACAAAAACTTGAAACTCACATATTAGAATTTGAAAATTTTAAAAATTCATAAAAAAAAAAAAAAAATACCTAATAACATTAAAATTTTATTATATTTAAATTATTGATTTAATTTCTTTTTCTTTTTTTTTCAATATAGGGCTATAGTCTTTTATTCTATGCTGTAAATTCCAACAATTATAATCTAGTGAAATTTTTTATTGACAACGGTGCTGATGTTAATCTTCAATTGGTATGTTCATCTATTTTAATAATTTTTATTATCGTTATTTTTTAGTTTCACCATTTAATTTTCTTCATTTTTTTGAAATCGATTTTTTAATAAACAAAACAAAAACTCAAAATTTTTTTTGTTTAGTCTGATAAATACTGATAAATTTAAAAAAATGTTTTCAAATTTTTTTTGTTCAATTTCCATTTTTTATAGGTCTTTACACAGCTTTGAACAAAGATATTTTATGGTTTAAATGCAAAAATATTTTGTAAAATATCTTGGTTTTCGAAATGTTCTTTGATATGAAATGATTTCTCCACATAGAGTTAATAAATTTTTAAAAAATGGAAATTGAACTAAAAGCTTTTTTTTTTTTTTGAAAATTATTAGAATTTATTAGTATTAAAATTTTAAAAGATAAACCCCAATTCAAAAATTTTATCAGACCAACAAAATTCAAGTTTTAATAAATTACAAATAATTATTTTTAATGCAATACTAAAATAAAACCTCTTAATTAATGAAATATTAACTATTATTCTTCATTTATATAAAGGTATTTCCAAAAAAGTGTGGTATTTTTTTTTTTTTAAATTTAATCTAATCTCCTCTTTTTGAAGTCGTTTTATCCATAAATTGGCATTACCAAATTAAGGGGGTTATTAATACTGTTTGAATCTATTGTTATAGTGTTTTTTTCAAAATATGTTCATTAAAATATTTCCAAAAAATTAAAAAAAAAATAAAACACTTTTTTCTACAAAACACGGAATTATAAAATTCAATTACAAACTGACAATATTGCAAGTCTACAAACACCTTTTTAAACAAGAAAATACAATTATAAATTTATTTATTGTATTGAAAATTTTGTTGAAAATAATCCAAGTTATGAAAACAATTTTGATGATCAAAAAGAAAAAATAAATATAGCAATTTTCAATTAGAAAAAAATATCATACAAAAATTGAGATCAGAAATTATAAGATTTTTTTTCATATCTTTGATTTAAAGTAATTTCAGGCTAACAAGTAAATTGGATTATTATTCAAGAATCAATAAATGATGAATAACAATTTTTTGATATTTAATTAGTTTAATTAGGATTGTTTTTTTTATTAAGATCTTTAAAAATAACTTTGGGAAAAAAATTTGGTTTTATGGATGTCCAAATTTGTTTTTGTGATTCACGTTTTACTTGTAAAAAATTATAAACTGAAAAATTATTTTATTTATTTATTTATTATGAGAATGGAGTACACATGTGCAAAAATGATTTCTGAATTTTTCATGCCTTTTTTTTGTTAAAATTGTGATTTTTTCATAAACTGTGATACTTTTATGGTGTGCCCTCAAGGTTCAGGAAACTATACAATCTATTTAATGTCTTAAAGCAACATTCTATTGTATTTAAAAAAAGAAGAAAAGTGATTTGGAGTGGAAACATTAAGAGAAAATCGAGAATACTTTTTTCAAATTCAAACAAACTCAAACATCTCTGATGGTTTATTAAATGGAATCTGTTGGAATTTATAACACCAAATATATGGTCAAGTTTCCTGAACCTTGATGGCATAACATAAAAGTATCACAGTTTATGAAAAAATCACAATTTTAACAAAAAAAAAGCATGAAAAATTCAGAAATCATTTTTGCACATGTGGAGTCAAAGAAAATATATCAAAATAAAAAAAGAGAAGAAAGAATAATTAAAATATTATAATCAAATAACAATAACCGTTCGGGAAAACAAGTGAAACACTGCTTTTAATTGGGGACATTAATAGAACCTGAAAATTCAATATAGATCTTATAATAAAAGAAAAAAGTAATAAATAAATAAAAAATCAAGTATTCAACACAATAACAGTTTTTTTAATACTATCTTTTGGTAAGGGTTTTTCTTTGATTGATCAATTATTAAAAATTTGTTGAAAAAATTCGACTATTTTTGAGATCTCCAAAACTACTATAAGAAAGATTTCGATAATCAAGTAGATTTAAATTGTGTTTGTTGGTTTGGTTGAAAATAATATAATGGATTACACTTTGGAGTTAATTGGTTTCTTCTTTTAATTGATTTTACTTTTGGTTTTCAGGTTTCTGTGATTCTATTAATACTCCCAATTAAAAACCGTGTTGAACTTTTTTTCCCGAATGGTAATATCATTTTAATGACCAAATTAAAATTTTATCCACTACTGTTTGTAATTTTTTAGTAGTTTTTTATTTATTTGGAAAATCAATAGATTTTGGTTAGGTTTTTTTGAGTTTTCTATTTATTTGGAAAACCTCAAAAAAACCTAGAACACTTCACAAATAAAAAGAAAACTCAAAAAAAAAAACATAGTTAGCTTTTCCAAAATTCAAAAGGATTGATAAAAAATCAAAGATTTTACTCTCTTTTCTTTTCAATTCTGGAAAAGCTAGGCACACAACTGCACCCCATGGAACTTGGTGGTACTCTTCCTGAATTCACAGGTGGGATAAACTCACGATATAGAGATACCAAATTATTTTTTCAAGTTTTTTTTTTTTTTTCCAATTCTGGAAGCTGTCTTATAACATCTTTATTAATAATATTTTTCATTTTTACCCTTTACT
Source organism: Anaeramoeba flamelloides (assembly GCA_027625915.1). NCBI lineage: Eukaryota > Anaeramoebidae > Anaeramoeba > Anaeramoeba flamelloides. The sequence goes on from JANTQA010000026.1 coordinate 2,620,097, forward strand.
TCTTCTTTTCTCTCACCTTTAGGAAATAAATCCTTTAAGTTATGCAATAGACAAATCCCAATTAAAAATTGTGAACATTTTGTTAACAACTGACATCAATGTTAATCTTCAAGATTATTCTGGGTACACTCCAATTATGTATGCATGTTTAAATTCCAAATATGATCTTGTAAAGGAATTAGTTGTCAAAAAGAAAGCAAATCTAGAAATTGAAAATACTTCAGGGGAAACTATTCTTTATCTCAGCATTCTTCAAAATGATCTCAAAATGACCGAATTAATACTTGAATTGGGTGCTAATCCCAAAAGAATTCATTTTGATGAGACTCCTATTTTGTCTACCGCATGTAACAACAATGTTGATAATGAAATTATCGAACTTTTAGTCAAATCTGGAGCAGATATTAATTATTCAAATTCAATTCAAGAAACAATTTTATTTGAAATGTGTAAAATTGGTAATATTGAGAAAGTTAAAATATTATTATCATTAGGGGCGCACCCAAATTTCCAAAATATTGATGGATTGACCCCATTTTGGATTGTTTGGATGTTTTGCAAACATAACAAATTCTCATTGATTCAATACTTTTTAAAAATTGGTTCAAGAATTAAACAAGAAAATTTTGATGGGTATACAATTCTTGATTTAATTGAAAATAAGGAACATAAATTAATATTAAAAACCTATAATAGCATAACCACTGAATTCTATAATCTATTTTCGAATAATATTGGAGTAGATTATACTTTAAAATGCAAGGATGATGAAACAATTGATATTCATTTAACGTTTGTTTTATCAAGAATCACTCAAAGCAATTTATTAACAAATAGCAATAGCATTAATGAAAACGAAAACAAAATAAAGAAAAATGTTAATCAAAGCAAGAACAATCAAGTAGAAGATAAGAAGGAAGAAGATTTTTTACAATTAAAAAATAAACTTTTTGCCATTTTAAAAGATTATTCAAAATCGGAACTGATGACTTTTTTCCAATTCATTTATAATGGAACAGTGAGTGTAGTATATTTGAATGAAATAAAGCTTATTTTTAAACAATTGGGGATTGCTTCAACAGATTTCCAAAAAAAATCAAAAAAAAACGGATTACTAATTGATCTCAAACGACTTTTTAATCACAATTCAAGTAAAAACATCACCTTAATTATCAAAAATCAAAAAATTAATTGTCACAAGATAATTCTATTGGCTAGAGTACCCTATTTCCAGAAATTGTTTGCTGAAAATGAAAATCTTAACAATGAAATTGAGTTAAAAACTAACTGCAAATTCAAATCTTTAAAATTTTTAATCGAATTTTTGTATTTAGACGAATTAACCTCTTCACCATTTAATCAAATTAATATAATGGATATCAAAAAATTGGCTTCAGAATTACAAATCCCTAAAAAATCTTATTTCTGGTCGTACTTATTTTTAATGGATTTAGTTGAAAAAGAAAATTTATTAAATTTAAAATGGAAAAAACAATTACAAAAAGAAAATAATACCACACAAAGCGAAAAAGAAGAGGATGATGAGGATGAAGACGAGGACGAGGATGAGGATGATGAAGTAGAAAAAATGCAAATATAGTTTTTAAAAAAAGAAAGAACCAAATCATATTAAAAAAAATTTTTTTTTTACTTTATGGAATCGCCCTATCTATAAAGGTTTAAATTAAAACTTAATAAAGTAACATATTTTATTTGATCTATAGTTGGATAAATATTTTATTCTCTTTATTAAAATCTCTAAACAAAAATTTGGAGATTGGGCAAGTCCCGTAGAGTACCGCCAAGTGCTGTAGAGTGCCTAGGTTTACTGTTTTATTTCTAAAATCTATTGATTCTCCAAATAAACAGAAAACTAAAGAAAACCTAACGGTGCTTTTTCAGAATTCAAAATAATTGAGTAAAATTTTTGATTTAACTCAATTCTTTTAAATTTTGGAAAAGTTCAAGACCGTTTTTTTTTACTTTTATTGGGTTTTCGGAAAATCTATAGATTTTTCAAATCAAAATAAAAATTAAACTCTTTTTCAGTCAAAGGGGTCCAGTTTTATTGAAGAAATAGAACATATTCTATGATTTTAATTCATTATTCTTCTCAAACTAAAATTTCGCTTTTTTTAGATCAAAATCATTTTTTCTCATTTTCAAATTTATTTTACTTTTTGCTTTTGGTTTTTTTACGCTTATTTTCAATTTTTTTTTATTTTTTTTTTAAAAAGTCAATTTGATAAAAAAAAAAAATATTTGAAACTCCAAATTAACATTTAGAAAAGTGAGGTTTTGTATTTTCTTTTGAAATGAATACATTTACAAATTAAAAAATCTTATTGTCAACCATTTTAATTTCCTAAAGAAATTGAGAAATTTTTCATCAACGAGACGTAACAATGAAAAGGGACCAAAAAAATTTTTAATATTTTTATTTTTTTTTGAAATTTATGGTTTGTTCAGGTATTTCGTTTCTGATTATCAACTCTAATCTGAAGTTTATTATTTCTCTTATTTCTAAACAATCTTAGTTTGGTTGATTCTTCAAAAAAAGTGAATTTTTCATTTTTAGGATGGGCCCCTTTGGCTGAAATGGAGTTTATTATATTTTAAAAGCATTTTAAATTTGATGAATATCTTTCAAATAAGGAACTAATTATTTGAACTCTGAAAGAATTATTTATTGATATAAATTGAAAAAAATATTGTTTTTTTTTTTTTTTTGATTTTACCTAAGTTAGGTTTTGTTTAATTAAAGAGATAAACCAAAAATTTCATAAATTTTCTTTTTATTTCCAAAATTAAAAAAAACCGCTGTTAGCTTTTTCAGAATTTAAAAGAATGGAGAAAAATCATAGATTTTACTCAATTCTTTCAAATTCTGGTAAAGCTAGGCACTCTAAAGACACTTGTAGGTAGATATTCCAGAATTGTAAAGTATTGGCTAAAATATTTGATCTTTCTTATTACTTTTGAATTCTGGAAAACCAGGATACAAAAGAATTATCACAAGGAAATTATTTTTGATATTTCAGTTTTATTAGATGAATACTGAATTTTCAAAACTATCAGTTATTATCCATTATCTTAAATATCTCCATGTTGAATTAAACTAAAATTCATACTTCCTTTAATTTTGGAATTTTTATTCGAAAAATCACCTTTTTTTCTAAACTCGAGACTTTTAAAACAGTAGAACTACTACCAACAATAAATACAACAGCCTCAAGAATTTGAAGTTCTGGAATTTTGATTATAATTTGAATAAAGTTTAGAATGAAGATCAAAGGCCAATAAAAGTAGTATTTTTGTCTAACTTATTGTTTTCAATTTTATTTTTTCATACTAGTGATCTCTTCAAAAAACTAAAGAACAACAAACTATTTTATTTTTCAAAAAAAATTAGATTTATTTTGATCAAAATTTATTAGAATAGAAAATATAAAAAGTTATTTTCAAAGAAAAAAGAAAAGACTATTTTTAAAAAAAAAAATAATAACTTTTTTAATTATTTTCAAACAAGACTACCTTTAATTATTCAAAAAAAAAAAATGAAATATTTGTTTGTTTAATTACTATTATTGAAATGAGGTAATTGATTAGCATTACCCTCTACTTGTCTTTAACTTTTCTTGAGTTTTCTGTATATTTAGAAAATCAACAGAATATACAAATAAAACAGAAAACCTTAATAAAAGCACTGTTAGGTTTTTTTTTACTTTTGGAAATAAAAAGAAAATTTTATGAAATTTTTGGTTAATCTCTTTCATTAAACAAAACCTAACTTAGGTAAAATCAAAAAAAAACATCATTTTTTCAAATTTATTCAGCAATATTTTCTGAAAGAAATATTTGATTTTATTTTGAAATCTAAAAATATGATTCTTTTTTTTATCATTTTGAAGGGAGGAAACTAGGTTTATCGTACAGTCCTAATTTCTAAATTTTTGTTTATAAATAAACTAAACTATTATTATTTTTATACTCTGAAAAAAATTGTTGAAAATAAATTCTGCATTAAGTCAAGTAAATGTTTCAAAAAATTTTACAATTAAAAATGAAAAAAATATTGCTCAAAACTTTCATTTTTTTTTTAATTCCCGTAAATACCTAATAAAATTTGAAAACCTTTTTCAAAATTGTTTTGTAGAATAAATTTTTATTATGTGAGTGTATTTTAAAAATAAAAAATTTAGAGAATTTTTGAAAGAAATTTTCGGGGTTATGAATGATTATAGTCTTGTACAAACTTTATTTTGATCACTGTAATTTTAAAAAACAAAGTGTTGTGAAATAAAAAAAGTTAATTTAGGTTTTTAGTAATTGTCTTGTCTTGTTCCTTAAAAAATTAATTTCATTTTTTGAAAATATCTCATTATTTGATGCTTTAATGTGCTCTATTTTTTCTGTTGGGTATAACTATTATGGACAATTAGGGATTGGATCCACCACTAACCAAAACGTCCCCCAAAAAATACAAACCTTTTTAATCGACCCACAAAAATTATCAATCCTACGTCAGGAGCAATTAAAAATTTCTTGTGGAGAATTCCATTCAGTTGTATATTCAAAACATTTGCTCTTTACCTTTGGGTCTGGAACCCAATACCAACTTGGGAATGGAACACCGTAACTTAGTGCCTTTTTCTTCACATTTTCCCAAAACAATTTGAGTCTTAATCTTTTTTATTGTTTTTTTTTTCAAATTGGCTTAAAAAAATTACATTTGTTCATAATAATAGCCTTAATACACCAATACCATTTTCGTTACCAATTGAAACATTTTTGAAACAAAACGACACAATTAAGCAGGTTGCCTGTGGTGCACGGGTTTGATTTTTATTTCCATTTTTTATTTCAGAAAACTTGTTAGAATCAATTTTCTTTTGTTATTTTGCAAAACTCCTGACTCAATTGATCTACTCAATCCTTTAATTAATTCTTATTTGCTTTTTACAAAGTCAACCCTTTTGCTTACCGATAACGATCACCTTTATCACTTTGGTTCAAAAGGAGGCCCTACGTAAGTATTTTTTTTTTTTTTTCCCTTCAATAATAAAGTAACAAAACAAAACAAAAGAAAACCATACTTTCAAGGTGTGTGAAATTTTGAAAGTTGATTATTTAACAAAAAAAAAAGAATTAGAAACTTCCATTAAGGTACCCCCATTTACTTTGATGTTCAAGATACTTAAACAGTCACTGAGATGATTTTCAAAATACTCGTTAAGAATTGAAAACAATCACATACATGAAAAGAACCCAAAACACGATTTTTAATTGTTAATATTAGGAAAATTGTTGTTTATTTTAAGGGACTAGTAAACCAAAAAAAAATCTTCAAGTAAATTTACAAATTAAAAAAAATTTTACCGTATCTTGAAATTGAAAAATAAAGTAAAAGTCTTGAAACTACAAGACATGACTTTCTTTTAATACTATTTTCAGAAATGAATTATTGTTTTTAAAAGTCTGATCCATTTTTCCTCATTTTTGAAAAAGTTCAAAATCCAACATATTTCTCAATTATTTAAAAAAAAAATAATTTTCTTTGAAATAAGATTGAAATCTTATTGCCTGTAAAGGAAGTGTACAAAAATACACTTTAAAAATGAAATCACTAAGTTCTAAAATAACTAAGTTTAAAAAATCTACTTAATCTCAAATAATTACAATAATTATTTTTGAACTTTCAAAAAAATGAAAATTTTTTGATTCAAAGAACAGACCAAATCTATTTTTTCTCTTGATTGAATAAAAAAAAATACGAGAAAAAGAACCAAATCAATCGAATTAAAAATTCTCCCGAAATACTTTTTTAAAAACCTGGAAAATTCAACATATAATCTCAAGATATACTTTTTAATTTAATTATTTTTTTTCAATAACTAATAACTCAATTTTATTTTTTTCAGTCGGTTATTAACAGCCCATAGATTAAACTCATCAATAGGCTTTATTATTATTTCTCAATTTTTTTAAAAATTTTGCAACTAAATAAAACCAATTCAAATTAATAATTCTAATAATAAAAAAAAAAAGAATAAATATTATCAAATAACTAATTTAAAGAAAATAACAGTCCATTTTTTATACTCTAAGTATTTGAAAAGGAATATTGCCTAATCTTTTAAATTTCAAGAAATTTAATAAATATTTGTGAATAAAATAAACTAGATTCCAAAAATTTGGACACAGTTTATACAGTTGAAAGAACATCATTACTGTACTTTAAATTCAAATTGGAAAGAATTTTGATTTTACAAACAATTTCATTTTTTGTCTTTTTTGTTTTGTTTTCATTTCCTTTTTTGCAGTTACGTAATCTGTTTCGTTAGATCTCGAAATTTTTTTCAATGGTTGATAGAAGGTTAGTGTTGAGTTTGTTAAATTGGAAAATCAAATACAATTGGTAGATGGTATCTTATCATTGGATCGATCAACAATGGTTGGTGAAATTTCAACAAATTTACCAATACATTTTTTTGTTCCGCTCGTTTCATTATTTTGGACACACCTGTTTTTTATTTTTGAGTTTTAAATTGTTTTCTTTTATTTGGATGAAAATGATTACTTATAAAAAACATTAATACCTTGTAACTTAAATGTAGTTTTATATTAGGTTTGGGAAAATACAATAAATTGAGTTTTTTTTTGCCTATTTTTGATTTTGGGTGTGTCCAAATTTTTGGAACGGGGTTTAGATATCAATTTTTTTCTGGATCTTCAAGGATTTAATATTTGATTTATTTTTCTTGATATTTTTAAAATAAGATAAAATTTCAAGGTTATTTGTTCATACAAACTCTATGTAATTACTAAAAATGAGATTTAATAAAAATTAAAATCTTTGGCAAATTTTTCTTTTTCTGTTTTGATCCAAAAAATCCAAACCAAAAATCGATCAGGATCTTTTTGACTGATAATATATTAATCAGTGAAAAAAAAACTTTTTTTAAAAATGATAATCCATTTCTCAAAAATTAAAAAAGGAGTTTTGTTTATCAAATTTAATTGTGAATTTTTGTAAATAAGTGTTCTAATTCCTTTAGTGAAAAAAAAAAAAAATAAATAAATTTTACTCATTGCTGAATGAGAAGATTCTGTTCTGCAAAAACTTTCTTTTTGAAATCAATTTTATCATTTTAATAATTATTATTTATTTTTTTTTATTTTCTTTTTGCTGAAAATTTTGTAATGTATAAATGAAAAAAAGTTCAAAAAATTGGTTAAAATTTAATAAGACTCCAACAGAAATTCAAAGATTTGTAAAATCTTCAATAAAAGAAATTTCCGCAGGCGGATGGCATTATATGGTTCTTGAAGAAAATGGAAAAGTATATAGTTGGGGATACGGAAAACAAGGCCAATTAGGGCAAGGGAAAAAAAATGTAAATATAGCAGAACCTAAATTAATCAAATTTTTTGAAGATATAAAAATTACAAATATTTCTTGTGGACACCACCACAGTGCAGCCATTTCATCAAATGGTAAAATTTTTACTTGGGGATGCATTAAAGGTATTTTTTCCTTTTTTATTTCTTTTAATTTTTTTACAAATTTTAATATAAAAACACATACTAAAGAGTTTAAAGGAACATGCCCTTTCTGAAAAAACAAAAAAATTAAATTGGGGCACAAAATAAAAAAAAAAAAATAATAATAAATCAAAAAAATTTTATCATATTTCTCAATTCATCATTTTTTAAAAATAATTGGAAAAAATTACATATCCAACATTTAATTTCATTATTTATTTCACAATATTTTTTCATTCAATGTTTAAAATCTTAAATTTTGTTTCTGTCAAAGGTGTATCCAAAAAAAAATTTTTTTTCTAACTATCAATTATATTTTTTATGTTAATTGAGCCTTTGAAGAAAAAATAATAAATGGGTTGTATAAGATAAATCATAGAATAGTTGATATTTATATGAAGCAAAATATAATCAATCAATATATTTTCATAAAAATTTCAAAACCAAAACTCTTATAGATATCATTGAGAAAAACAACAATGTTCATTTTGATCTTCTATTGAAGATCCAAAGAAAATTTCAATAGTAATAAATATGATTTTTCTACAATAATTTCCACTGTTTCAATAACAATAGAATAACACCTTTTTACCTTGTGACTATCGAAGTTTTAAAGAAAAAAAAAATTTGCAAATGAATTGGTGATCAAAAAAAAAAAAAAAATTACGTGTCAATAAATTAAAATGTGAAAAAATGATTTCAATTTGGAAAATTTCCAAAATAAATTTTTTCTTCTATAATATCCATTCAAACCTTTTAAACATATGTAATTAACTCTATTACAACTCGATCCCTTTGACTGGAAAATTGTTTATAAATACATATCCAAACCAACAACTAAGTCTCTGAAAAAATTTGAGATTTTGACATAATTTGGCCGGAAAGAAATGTAAGCATTTCCATTATTAAAGAGACTCAAACAAAGATAGTTTCAAAATCCAAAAAACGAGTAGCAAAGTCAAAATAATATGGAATAAAACCGTTAATTGTAAAAGAACAGAGGAATTTTGGTTTGTATTTGCAACTTTAATTTGAAAACAAGAAGAAATAAATAGAAATGGGAATAAGGAAAAGAATATTATCGTTTTGGATCTCGACTTTCCATTATAATTTTTTGTTATTGTGTTTGGTACCAATTTGATTTTTACCTCTAAGTTACAAAAAACAGAAAAAGAAAAAAAAAAAAAAAAAAAAAAGATTTTCATATAAGGATAATAGTTTTCGATTCAGTCATTTCCTCAAAAAAAAAAAAAAAAAAAAAAAATGAAGAGATATTTTTTAAAATCTTGAGATTTGAATTAACATAAAAGTTAGGAAGATATCTTTTGTTAGGAATAATTTAATATAACTTTGATATTATTAGTTTTATAAGAAAAATTATTTCAAACAATCTTAAAAAAATAAAAATAAACTAAAATTCAAAATTTTCCACACAGCTAAAACATTCCAAAAAATCACAATAATACAATTTCATTGAAATTGGAGATAATTTTGAATTTTGTAAAATATGAAAATCATTTTTTCATCTTTTAGTTTTTGTTTTCATTACATTGTTTGAATTACATTATATGTTTCCTTGGATCAAAATTTTTTTGAACAATTGATATTATGTTAAAGTTGAGTTGTTCCAAATAGAAGAACTCAAATAAAATTAGTTGGTAGTATCTAACCATTTGATCGATCAATAATGGGTGTTTGAAATATTCCCGAAAATACCCGAAAATCGAAAATACACGAAAATTTTTTAACCATAAAAAAACACATTATAGACAACTTCTAAGAAACCCTAGTGCCAATATACCCAGTTTAACGGTAAAATAATAATTTTACTTTTCAGACAAAATATATATTTTGAATTTTCCACTTTAAGCCACTCTAAAGAGTTTACTGCACTTTTGGAGTTTATTTGTGTATGTTAGTTGTTGTTGGGGGTAAGTGTGTATGCATGCCAGGGTATTTTTTGGGTTATGTTAGGTTTGGTATGGTGTGTGCTTTGGTTAAACCAGTTTCTTTTATAGAATGTGAAGTTAAAATAAGGTTTGGCTTGTTTCACCTTGTGTAGGGTATGGGTATGTATAGTACGATTAGATATTACTTGACTATTTTAGATTGTATTTAGGATTAAAAAATTATGGGTAATGATACACAATTAGAAAAAATTCTTTACAAGTACATTTTCTCTCATTTAGTTAATATCATTCCGAAATGATCAGACTTGTTACATTCATCTATGATACCAATCCCTTTCACACAAAATGGGTTGATTACTATTCCCATTTAAAATTTAATTTTTTTGAATTTTGATTTTCAGGCCACAAAAAAATTTTTCTACAATAAAATTAATTCCAAATTTACCTTTAAACTGAGTATATTCGTACGAGGGTTTCTTGAAAGTTGTTCAAAAAGTGTTGTTTCATGCTTAAAAAATTTTCGTGTATTTTCGATTTTCGGGTATTTTCGAGAATATTTGATAGATTCATCAATAATTCCTAATAGAATTTAAACAAATTTACTATTCAATTTTTTTGTTTTGCCCTCTCCAAAATTTTTAAGCACACCCATGATTTATGTGTATTGATAATTATTTGTTTATTGTTTTGTGAGTATTGTAATTTATAAAAAAGTGTTAACATTTCAATTAGTGAATGACTCTAATTTGGGTAAATCTTCTTGAATTGATTAGATAAGTTTTTTTTTTCACAAATCGAATTTTAGGTGTGTTAAAAATTTTGAATTGGGGTTTAGAAAAACTATTAATAAAAAAAAAATTTTTTAAATGCTTTTTATGTTTTATTTTTCTTTAAATATTATTAGCCGGTAGATTATTATTTGAAGTTGAAAATATGACATTCGAAACTGCCTACCAGTATATACCATATGAAATTGAAACGAATATTAAATTTATCAATATAAAATGTGGATATTATGCAACTTATGCAATTGATCTTGATGGTAAAATCTATTCAGGTGGAAGAAGCATAACTTTAGGAAGGAATGTAAATAACGACAGTTCAAAGCTTGTATGCCTGGAAGGGTTTTGTAAAAAGAAAGAAAACGTCTGCAAAATATCTACACTTTCTTGGTCTTGCTGTGTATCAACAATTCAAAAAAATGCTTATGCATTTGGATATAACAAATCTGGTCAACTTGGAATTGGTAATAATATCCATCAAAAATATCCTCAGAAGGTAAAAATACCAAAAGGATATAAAATTATAGATATTGCAAGTGGATCAGCTCATACCATGTTTGTTGCAATAGAAGATAAAACAAATACAGAAAATGAAAAAAATGAAACGAAAATAAAAAAAGAAGAAGGAAAGTTGGAAGACCTCCAGAATAATTCAGATTCACAAGAAAATGAAGATGAGATAAAACAACAAAAAGAGTTTGTAAAATTATTCTTTTAATTTACATTTTTTCGTCTCGGTAATAGAATTATTTCAATAAATGTTTTATTTATTTTTGTTTGGAAAAAATTTTCAAATTTAAAAAATAATAAGATTTTGAATAATTTATTTTTTACAATTATTTTTCAATAAAAAGAATCTTGATCCTTTTTAGTTTGAAATTTTTTGATTTTTTCGATTTATTCAGAAAAAGAATAAATTTGCGCAAAATATTTTTTTTTTCAAGATATACTTGAGTAGGAATCATATAAACTTAATAAGAACAAATAAAATTGCAAATCAAATCAGAAAGTCAAATGATGAGAAAAATAAATCAATAATTTTAGATCTTAATTACTGTAGTCAAAATAACCCGTGCAAAAAAATATAATGCGTGTTTCAAAATAAAAAGCGTGTTTTTTTTGTTAAGAAGACAATACATTATCCAATCAAAGAAACCAACAATAAACCCTAAAAAAATATGGTATTGGTTTCTTAAAGTTCTATTATTTAAAAAGAAATTCTAAAAATGAAGGATCAAATTGAAAAATTTTTCTCAAAAAATAGAGTTCATTATTAAGAAAATTTATACTCATCAATAAAACAAAAAATTTGAAAAAAATTGAGAATATTATGGAAAATTTTCAACTATTTGCATGAATAATTTCAATTTTACTGAAAATAACCAGGGGTTTACTTTCAAAATTGATTTGAACTTAGGTATACTATTTGTTAGTAGATTGGATATTACCTTGGTTCAAGAATAAAAAAAAACAGAGATTATATTTTAAAACACGGATTATATTCGTTGTGCACGCGACTTTTGATCACTGTATAATTTTTTTTTTACCAAATTTTGAAAACGAAATATTTTGTTCTATTTGGAGGTAATTGGTTTTCAAAATAAAAGCTTTCAAACAGCCCTAAAGTGGGAACAAAAAACACAAGATAATCTTTTTAAAAATTTCAGGAATTGTAAACCTTAAAGCAGTAGTTTGAGTATAAAAGCGGAAATTGGCCATTTTGAAAATTCATTTTTTTTAATTATTTTTCCAACATGAAAAAACAATAATCTATGATACAAGTTTAGGTTGGTCAAAAATTCAGAGAACGAAAAATGGAAACCACTCATCATTGAAAGATCTACTAATGGAAAAAATTTTTCAAACACAATAAAACACACGTTGACATTTTTTCAAAATTTTTGGATATGAAAAGAAAAGAAAAGAAAAAAAAGTAAAGAAAAGAAAAGAAAAGAAAAGAAAAGAATAGAATAGAACAGAAAGGTGAAATCAGAATAGAATAGAAAAGAATAGAATGGTTAAATTGCAAAGAAAAGAAAAGAAGAGAAAAGAAAAGAAAAGAAAAAAATTTTTTTTTAGTTTATAAATGAAAAATTAAAGAACATTTTTTTTTTTGGAAATTGAATAGAATTACACAAACTTATTTATCAACTCGAGTTCTTTCAATAAAAAAATCTCAATCAATTGCTTATCAAAAAAAAAATATTTTTCAAAAAAAACAAAAAACAAAAAAGCAAGATTTATTCAACAGATTAAAGAAAAACAAATTTTTTTGGAAATGACTGCGATATATCAACACTATCTTATTCCCTTTAAAATTATTCCAAATTTTTATTGATCTTTTTTTTTTTATTTAAAATCTTCTTTTCTTTTTCATTTTTATCTAGCAAAAATTTTCTTTTTTCATTTTTACAAATTCTCATTTAAGAAAAAAAATAAAAATAAAAATAAAACTGACAAATTGCAAATGGAAAATTGAAAAAAAATGTTCGCAATGGCCATTTTTTCCTTTTATATTGATACTACCGCTTTAAAATATAAATAAAGAAGAAAATAAAAAAAATTAAAAAAAACGACCCTGGCAGGACTCGAACCTACAACCTTCTGGTTCGAAGCCAGACGCGCTGCCATTGCGCCACAAAGCCGGTTATGTCCAAAAGTAAATAATATGATGACTAATATTGAAAGGTTAAAATCAAAAAAAATAATTATCAAACATAACAAAAAGATAGGAATATTTTGAAACTTACGAAATCTTTATTAAGAAACTCAAAGGTTTCATTTTTTCCAAACTTTTAATCTAATTAATTTCAATTAATGATTGAAGAATCTTCGACAATTCAATTCAAAATTGTTCTTTTAGGCGAGTCTGCTGTTGGAAAGTCCTCTCTAGTCTGGAGATTTTGCCAAGATCAGTTTTCGGAGACAATTGAAAGCACAGTTGGTGCAACATTTATTCACCGTGTTCTGGATTTGGGCGAGTATTCGATAAAACTACAGATATGGGTAACTACATTTTCAACTTTTTTCGAGGACACTTGTTCCGATCTCAAATAAACGTTCTCTTTTCATTTCTAATTTTTTTCTTTATTTGAAAACAAAACCTTTTTTCTCACAATTTAATTGAAAACCAGGACACAGCAGGGCAAGAAAGGTACCATTCTCTAACACCAATGTACGTATTTTAATTTCCCTTTCTTTTTACTTTTCCTCTTCTTTTATTTCTTTCATTAAATAAAACAACTTTTTTTGAAAAAGCACAATCCAAATTTGCTTTGAAACTTTCAAAAACTTCCAGTCATTTCAAATCTTGTTCCTGTGAAACTGTTAATCTATAATTCAATTTGAAAATATCACACGTTTCAAAAAAACTTTCAAATAATTTCCTCGAGGATCGGGTGGTGTAAAGAAAAAAGACAGTCTGCCAAAAATATTTGTCTTGTTTTCAAAAACACAACAAAAAATTTCATGCCTTTTTTTGCTTTTAGACAATTTACAAACCCTTTCCAACACTTTTAAGAACAACTGTAAACAATACTTGGAACACCCATGGAATTTTTTTGTGTTTATAGATTCGAAACCCAAATTCTAAAATATTAAAATCAAATTGTGACAGTGCCTACCAAGAATCAGAAAATTGTGAAAATTTGTCATTTTTTGGAATGAAATTCTCATCGTACAAAGATAACTGAGATTATGGATCTCTTTAAAGAGCATATTTATCCAGGCTTTCCCAGTTTTAACTTGAAAACGTATTCCTAAATCCCACTAAACGATTTAAATATCCAAAAATGTTAAATATCCAGTTTTATTATTTATCCAAAATTGATTCTTGCTAATAGTTCAAATTATTTGTTAGTATGACGTTACTTTAAAAAAAGATATGAAAGTTTCTGATCTCGATTTTTTATATGATATTTTACAAGTATGTTAAAATTAGTGATAATTTTTTTAGTTTTTCATAAAAATCATTTTCCTCAGAAAGACAGTTTAATCTTGGTAAATTTGTTCAATAGAGTGAAAAACATATAAGTGTATTTTATTGTTTAAAAATCATTTTTGAGGTCATGTTGCCTGTATTTTTTTGAAATTAGCTCACCTGTTTTTTTCTGAAATTGGTCGTTAATTGTTTTCAAAACTTATTTAATATCAACAAATTTTCAAATAGAAAAGGAAAAACCAATAACTGTATTTTATTGTTTAAAAAATCATCTTTATCCTTACCATATTTCCCATTTTTTATTGAATACTGTACCTTTGTTTTGTAGAAAAAAAATTGTAAAACTTTTTTTTCATTTTTTGAGGAACACATTTTTAAATCTACATTATATTTTTACCAATACATCCAATAGATACTGATTCAATCCATATTAATACTCCCTCTTAATTCCATATTAGAAATTTATAAATAGAAATACTTCCAAAGAAAATATTATTTGAAATATAAAAAAAAATTCCTCCTTTTTTTTGAAAATACCTTATTTGAGGGGTGTTTGCAATCCTGCAGACTAATTATTTTTCAAATATCAATTATTTTACTAAATATTTCTCAAACTCATTTAATAATAAAAATTATATATACACCTATAAATATTTTTATCCAAAAATTAGTATAAGAACTATTTCGATTATACCCGCCTAATAGCTGTAAAAAATTATTACAGTCTTTGATTTCAAAATAAAAATAAAAATAAAAAATAAAAATAAAAAATAAAAAATAAAAATAAAAATAAAAAATAAAAAATAAAAATGTAATTTTTCTCTTTTAAACGAATTTCATTGTAGTGCCATCCCCATATATTTCAATATCACGTAATCAGATCCCTATAAATTACTCTTAAAAGAAATTTTTGAGAAGAAAACTGATTTATAATGTTACAAAAAATATTTTCAAAAAAATATGAATATTAAAAAAAAAATAAAATATTTTCCCTAAGGCGTTATTGTATACCAACATGAAATCTAAGTTTAAGGTATGTTGTTATGAAGTGTTAATCACATTGGTGTGTTACATAGTTCAAATGTCTCTAAAAAATCGATTAGTAAAGTAGTACTATTTGTTGATCCCCTCAATAAAAAATGATCCTTGCATTAGTTTAAAAACCAAATAATTTCAGAAAAAAATAGGAATTTCGCCACAAATTTAAAGGTTGAATTATCAATTTTCAGACTCTAAAGTTGCAAAATATCTATCTCAAATTTGTCTTGAAATGTAGATTAGTTACTAAAAAATTCGTTTATTTTTTTAAAAAATTAAATAATTAACCAATAGAGATTCTTTTGACCAATTATTTCTGAAATATTGGAAATATTTTGATTTTACAACTCTTTATCAAAAGGAAACAAAACTAATCATTCATCGGGTTTTTATGTTGATGATTATTGAGTTAATCTTTGAAATTAAAAATTAAAAAAATAGTTACTTTTGGAAGTTCTAAACATGAATTATTAAATACCGTAATAATATTATTTGGTTTCTTTTTTAAGATTTGGGAAAAGGAATTAAAAAAAAAATTTCAAAATGAAAAGATTTAATAGTGGAACTAAGTAAAAAATGGAATAATTTATTGTTCAATAATATTTATAATAGATTTTTTAGAGTCATGTGATCCATATAACACTAATATCATTAATCACCCAATTACAACATACTTTGATTATAAACACCATTTCAAAAATTGTGACTCACCTGAAATAATAAATTGAAAAAAAAAATATCCTTTAGTATTCAAAAACAATTAATAACTAAATCTGATTTGTAATTCACTTTTAAGTCCTTCTAAATCTATAAAAACCTGATATTTTAAAAATTAAAAAAAATAAAACCAAAAACTAAAAAAAACTGAGTTACAATTTTTGAAAAGAGCATCACCAATTTTTTATTATTGAACTTTCACTAAAAAAAATTTGAACAACAAGATTTTTTATGAATAATTAAATTCATTTTAAAAGACATTAAAGAGTCTCAATTTTCATAGTGATTATTGGTCTTTCCGAAGATCCTTTTTTTTTCCACAAGATCTTTTAAAAAAAAGAAAAAGAAAAAAAAAGAAAAAGTATGAATAAAAAAAAAAAAAAGTAAAAAAAAAAAAAAAAAGAAAAAAAAAAACAAAAAAAGAAAAGAAAAAGAAATCAAAAAAAAAGAAAAAGAAAAATTTTTCAAAGAGCAAAACTAAAATTTGCAAAATTAGAAAAAATGATTCTGATCCAAAAATTTGAAAATATTTTTTTGAGAAGAATAATGGAATAAACCCTCTAAACAACTTCCATTAACATTATAAAGTGAGTCAAAATTTTTGAAATCTAGTTTAGAAAAATATTTAGTTACCCTAATCCCTTAAAAATTGAAATATTACAACTTAAAAAATTCAAAACAATTTTTTATAATATTATTTTTTGAAAAAGCGCCTTACAGTTACACTTTTAATAATTTTTAAAATATACCTAATACCAAGCAATTTTCCAGTCAAAGTGGCACAGTTGTTATGGGCGAATTACATGTTTTTAAAGGATTTAAATTGATATTAGAAAAAATATATAATTTTGGAAATTTCAAAATTGAAATCATTTTTTTCATTTTTTCTTTATTCAATTTTTCTATTATTTTTTAATTTTTTTTTTAACACCTAATTCATTAGCAATTTTTTTTTGATTACAAGATCTCAAGTCACTTGGTAAAAATTTGTTCTTTTATTGTTATTAAAACAGTTCAAATGATCGTAGAGAAATCATATTTATTTTTTTTGGAATTTTATTCGATCTTCAATCCAAGATCAAAATGACCCTTTTTATTTTTCTGAATAGGTTTCAAGAATTTTGAGTTTTTCAATTTTTAAGAAAATCTATTATATTTACTTTATACATACATATATCAACTATTCTTTGATGTTTATTATTCTACTTATTTCTTATTTGTTCTTTAAAGGTTTTTTATAAATAATAATGGATATTTGAAAAAAATGTTGGGCCACCTTTGACTGAAACAAAGTTTAGTTAACCTTTTAAAATCTTTTAAAAAGTTGTACTTAATGTAATTTTTTAAAAAATACTATCAAAATTTTCAAATCAAAAAACTAAAAAAAATCCCAAATTCCGATAAAAATATTCAAATCTTTCTCCTAACATTAAACAAAATACTTTTGAATTTCTGATCATTAAAAAAATTTTTTATACATGTGTACATTTTTTTTTTTACACGAAACTAAATTGAATTTCATAAATACACCTTTATTTTAAAAAAAAATGTATAAGGCGTAAATAAAATAAATAAATTTATTAGAAACAAGATGCTTTAAAAAATAATAATAGTAAGAATAATAGAGATCTTGATGATATCATGCTTAATTCACGATAAAGTTACAAAAATCGCGGTATTTTATAATATTGTGATATTTTAGAAAATCACGATAATTCTATAAAATCGCGATATTCTATAAAATTGCGATAATTATTAAAATATCGTGATAAATGCCAAAATATCGTGATTAAAAAGTAATCGCGATATAATAGTCGATGGGTTTTTGGGATAATTCTGCAATATTTTTACAAAGAAATTTTTTTTGATCAAAAAATAGATTATGTGAAAAAAAGTTATTCTTTGAAAAAACTATAAAAAAGATTCTTGATTCAATCAAGGATCAGATCAAGGAGTTTTATTTTACTTTTCGTTTGGTTTGGTTTATAAATCTATCGATCCTTTTAGATCAACAACAATAAGAACTAAAGAGAAATAAATTATTTTCTCAGTCAACCGTGGTGTTGTAAATTTTATTGAATAAAAGAGCTTCAAAAAAACCAACACTTCAGATGTTCTTTAAAGAATGTGTTCTTGGGTTAAAACATTTTTATTATTCTCAGAAAGCTAAAATAAAGTTATGGAGAACTTTTCAAAAACATTCACAACAACCTAGTCAGATGATCACCAATTATTAAGATTTTTTGTACAATTGTTGTCTTCTTCTTCTTCTTATTCCTTTTCTTCGAGCATCTTTGTATTGGACAGAAAACAAAACTAGAGCTTTGAGGTTTTTGTTTGATCAATCACCAATAAGAAGGAAAATTACTCTTTATTCTTTTTGGTTATTTAACTTTGTGAATGTAACAACCCTATTTTAAAAAAACACATCTATTTTATATTCAAGTGCATTGTCGAAATGGGTTATTATTTGTTTGATCATAAAATTCACACGAATATTTTATATTTTTAAAAAAAAAAAAAATGAAAAGAAAAAATTTTTTTTTCCACTACAAACAAACTCATTCCGTTTTCTAAAAGTTTTCGATCTTTCAAAACTTTCAAACAATTGAAGACAATTCACAACCATGACAAACACTTTCAAACATTTTTATCTTGAAAAAGTGTTGAAAAAGTCTAAAAGTCTTTGTAAAAGTCATGAGATTTTTTTTAAGGTGATTTCAAAAAAATAATTTTTCATTTTATCTCGCTAATTATTTTATCGCGATTTTATGATTTTTGCGATAAAGTTGGACTAATCGCGATTTTTTTAAGTATTGCGATTTTATTGTTAATATCATGATAATATATGTTATCATCAAAACCTCTAATATATCATTAAAAGACATTAAGTCCTTAATTAAGAAGAATCAATGTTAAAAATTGGTTAATTTCAAATTTAAATCTTAAAAATACAGCAATGAAAAATGAAGTTAACTAAGGCATATATGTTAATAATAATTCTTATCTACTTAATAGGTATTATAGAGGAGCCAAAGGCGTGATTATTACGTATGATGTAACAAATCTCGATTCATACGAAAGAGCAAAAGATTGGGTTAAAGAAATACGAACACAGGGCTCACCGAATGCAAAAATTGCTATAGTTGCAAATAAGATCGATCTTGAGGATCATAAAGTGGATCAAATGGAGGCAATGAAGTACGCAGAATCAAATGATTTATTATATTTTGAAACTTCTGCAAAAACGGGAGAAGGTGTGAAAGATGTATTTTTTGGTCTTTCAAAAGCTTTGCCAGTTGAGTGGGGTGAAGTTAAAAAGAAAACGGGGGTAGAGTTCTCAGATTCTGAAGACGAATTTGGCGTGAATGTCAAAAATTCGAAAAAAGTAAATAAAAAAAAAGAGGGTGGAGGTTGTTGTTAAATATTAACAATTTTAATAAATTTTTAATTTAATATATAAAGCTAAAATTTCGGATTATTATTTTATATTCCACATTATAAAATTTTTTTTTTTTTTTTATTGCTGTTATTTTTTTTTTTCTTTTTTATTTTTTTTAAAAAGTAAATTTGAAAAACAAAATGTTTGAAACTCCAAATTAACATAGAGAAAAGAGAGGCTTTGTATTTTCTTTTAAAATTCATAAATTTAAAATTAAAAAATCTTATTTTCAACAATTTTAATTTCCTAAAGAAATTGAGTATTTTGCAAGAGAAGTTCATGAAAAGTGTACCAAAATAATTTTTAATAATTTTATTTTTTTTTGAAAAATTTATCATTTGTGTAGGTATTGCAATATTTGATATCGGCTCTAATACGAAGCTAATTATTTCTCGTATTTCTAAACAATTTAAAATTGGTTGATTCTTAAAAATAAGTGAATTTTTTATTATCGGTTGAGACCCTTTGAGTGATATAGAGCTTATATATATATGACCCATTGTAATAAAGCATTTTTTAAGATTAATTGCGGATAATAAAAAATTCTTTATTTTTATCATCATTTTTGAGTTTTTTTTTGTTCAAATAATAAATTTAGAACAGATATTCTTGTATATGATTTTTTTTTTAAACCCAAATTGGGAATCTGAAACTAGATTCCTAAATTCTTGTGTCTCAAAAAACCCTTTTTTTAAAACAATCATAGATTGGTTGATTCTGACAAAAAAAAATAGATTTGTTATCGGGTTTTTACTCCTCCTGTTTCAGGAGAAGTGTCGTCAAGTGCCGTTGAGCCTAGGTTTTCTTTAGGTTTTCTGTTTTATTTGTAAAATCAAGGATTTTACTCAATTCTTTCAAATCCTGAAAAACCTAACGACAGTGGATAATTTTTAATTTGGTCATCTAAATGATAAATTTATTTTTACTTTAATATTTTAATTATTTTTCTTCTTCTTTTTTTTATTTAGTAAATTTTCTTTGATTACTCCTTCCTCACAATAAATAAAAAAAATAGTTTTTTCATTTTTAGCTGGTCATCTCTGAGTGGGATGGAGGTTATGTAAAAAATATCAATGTCTAACAGTTTAAATAATAATAATAATAATAAAATCAGTTTAGGGGGTTTTAATAACAACTAATTATTAAATCTTTTAAATAATTCACTTTTAAATCATTCCAAACATATAAAAACCTGATATTTCTAAAATAAAAAAAAATCTAAAAAAAAATTAAAAAAAGGGCGAGTCACAATTTTTTAAATGAGTATTACGAATTTTTTATCATAAAAATTTTGCGGAAAAAAGGTTTACAAGTAGAATTTTTGATGAGTAATTAAATCCTTTTTAAAATAAATTGTATAATCTCAATATTCTTAATGTTGTTTACTTTTTTTATGAAACAATTTTTTATTATAACTTGGCTTTCTTAAAAAATAATTAAAATTTTCAAAAAAAATATAAAAAATGAAAAAGAAAAAACAAAAAAAAAAAAACAAAAAAAAAAAAAAAAAAAAATAAGAGAAAAAAACTATAAAAGTAAAATTTTTATTCTATAATTGTCAGTTTAATTTATTAACTAAATTTTAAACATATGAAAAAAAAATCTATATATTCAAATTTTAATTTTTGGCAATAATATCCACATTTTCCTTTTATTTCCCTTTTCCTCTTTTCCTTTCATTTTAATTTTCTTTTTTCCTTTCTTTCAACCAAGTATGATTTAAACAATCTTTCGCTGAAATTCTTTTATTTGTGTCATATTCAAACATTGGTGTTAAAAAATCTGAGATTTCTTGTGCATCTTTTTCATTAAAATCATATTTTTCAATTAATATATCTTTAATTGGCCAGAAATGTAAATTCTTAATAGTTTTCAATTCTCCATTTGTTTCAAAGACATTGCCTACTTTTGAACACTTTTCTAAAAAGGAATTCGGAATGTTCCCAAACAATTCTATCATCAGGGCTATATGGTCTTCGTCTTTTGAATAATCATCACCCTTTGCTGGCTCAAATAACAGGTCCCCCGTGATCAATTCAAAAATTACTCACCCTAAGGACCAAATGTCTGTCCTTTCGTTGTATCCGTGCCCCAAAATTACTTCTGGGCTTCTATATTCTCTTGTCTGGATTGAACTTGAAAAATGATGATCATACCAACAGGCGTTCCCTAAATCCACGATTTTGCATTTAATTTTTTTTGGATCAATGTTGTCTAATGAAAGAATCTTTCTCATTTTAATTTTATTTGGATTTTTTTTTAATATTCCCATTTTGATTTTTTCTTGATTTTTTTGCTTTTTCTTTTTTTTTTCTTTTTGAATTTTTATTGTATTGTTAGTAGTTTTTTTAATGGTTTGTAATTTGCTTTCACGTGGTATAAAAAATCGACTCGTTATTTTGTATTGAGATGTTATTTCATAAAACTCATCAATCAATGGTTCTGGAATCTTTTCTATGTATGTTTCATTGTAACTTTCTTTACCATGCAAAATTATAGATTCTTTATTGTTTGTGTTATTATTATTGCATCTACTGCTAACAATATTTGTGGTATTGTTCTTTGAATTATTATAATCAGACATTTTCTTTTTTAATCTTTCTGGGATTTTCCCTATTTTAGTAAAACGCATAATATTTTCTGGTTTGATATCAGTATGAATAATTTTACATTTAGAATGTAAATGATCATGCCCAATTAAAATGTGCTTCTTAATTGCTTTGATAATTTCAATGGGTAAGCCTTGGTTTGATCCATATTTCCTTAGTATCTCGAGTAAATTACACTGATCTAAAAATTCAAAAATCAAACAAATATCTTTGGTTTATTTATTTTAGTTAATAATTTATTTAGAAGGTATTATAAATGTGGAATTTCAGAATGTTATATGTTGGTTTAGGTAATTGAAGTGCTTTTTTGAAGTAACAATTATTTTTCAGTATTTGGATTCAAATTGGAAATTAAATTAATTTATCAAGAGTTAGAGCCTAATGGGGTATTGTTCAAAGTTTGAAATTTCTGATCATGAAAAATTGGTTTCTGTGATTTCTGTGATTTTCAAAAGTACTTGATTTTTAAAGAAAAAAGTAAAATCCGATTTTTCCATTTTAAAAAAAATTGAAACTTAAAAATATTTTTAAATTTTAGGATGAATTTTAAATTGTTTTTTTAATCTAATGCCCCTTTAATATTTTTGAAAATAACAAAGGACTAAATTTAATTTTTAAAAAAGTAGAGTAGTTTTTACTGTAAAAAATACATTCATGGCAATTGTCATATTGTTTCAATATTTTCTCTATTTTTTTAGTTTTTAAAAACAAATTTTTATGAATAAAAGAGTATTTATAAAAATTTTGTTTTTTATTATTTTGATACTTTATGAATTCATAGATAAAGTATCATTTTAATTTTCCAATTTCAGAACTAACATTTTTGTAAAACTGGAAAAAATGTTTATATAAAGTTTGAATTTTTGACTCTTTGATTAAAAATTCAAAGGGATCTTGGTCAAAAATAATTTCAGAAAAAACGGAAAATTCATATTTTTTGATGAACATTTTTGATGGAATTATTTTATTTTTGAAACCTTTTCTCTCAAATCCAAAAGGTAATCAATCCCAAAAAAAAAAAACAAATTATGAAGGAAACAAACCAAACTGGAAAAGATAAACAAAGATGGGAAATTCTAATAAAATAATTGAAACGATTAATTAATACAGTTATTTTTGCTGCAAATATGGTACTTGTTGATTGGGTAGACCAAGGTGTAAATGCATATCTTTTTAAGCATAATGATTTTTTTTTTTTTGAAAACAATGAGTTTTGTGAATAGAATGATTTTAATGGGTAAACATATGTTAACCTCACAATAATCCAAGATGGGTTTATAATGATTATTGAAAATATTTATAAAGAAATTACGTTAACTGCATTAATTATATGATAAATGTGATTCCATATTTTCACAAAAACTGTTTTACCCAGATTCATTTTCTGAAAAAACGTTTTTTTTTTTAATTTTGAAGTGAGGAAATTAATTTCCTCTTCAGTCCGTTAGGTTTTTTTTTAATTTTAGAAATAAACCAAAAATTTATTTAATTGTTGGTTTATTTCTAAAATTAAAAAAAACCACCTTTAGCTTTTCCAGAATTTAAAAAAAATGAAAAAAATCAAAGATTTTTCTCAATTCTTTTGAATTTTGGAAAAGCTAGGTACTCTACGGCACTCTCATTGTTTTTTTTTTTAATTTTTTAAAATCAAAAAAAACTTTATAAATTTTTTTTTTTTTTATTATTTAAGGGAGGAGTTATTGACCCCTCTTATTTGCCCGAATTCCTAAATTTTTATTATTAGGAATTTAATTAAAGAATCAAAAATAAGTTTATTGCCCACTAAGGCTAATAAACAGTTTAAATCCTTTTTTATAATAATATTAGTAATATTATTATTATTTAATATATTCGATATATTAATTTTTTTTAATTCAGATATCCAGATTTTGCGATTATTTTCATAGGCTGAGCAGTTCCATAGAAAATGGTCTAAATCTTCAATAATATCTAAATTGTTCATTTTTTTACATAATTCACACAGTTTTGATTTATTCTTATTCATAACATAAGAGTACCTGTTAAGGTAATTTGTAAAATTTCTGAGTTTTAAAATTGAAGTTGAGCCCTTCCATTTTAAATATCTTTGCTGCTTATTTATAGTATTATTGATTTGTACTATTTTTAGATATTCTTGAACTTTCCAACTGGGACTATTTTCTAAGATTTTAATTATAAAATTGTCCAATTCATTTTCCAGTTGTTTTAAATTTTTGGAATACCAATTTATATTTTCTGATTCTTTTTTTCTAAAAGGAAGATAATTAATTAATTCATCAAAATGGAGGATTTTTAATTTTTGAATTAACTTAAATCTTCTTTTATATATCGTTATTCTTACGGGATCAATTTTTGCTCCAGTTTTATAAATAAGCCTTGGTGAGTGTGTGTTGATTAATAAAAATTTTGTAATTTTTTTATTAATCCAAGTATCAATACCTTTAAAATCTGTTTTTGTCAAATTAAATATTTCTAATCCATATAATAATTGGCTATGTAATACAGCTTTAAAAAATTGAATTTTTAACCCATTAGAAAAATTTTTTTGTTGTAAGATATTGATTAACTTTTTAAAATTAGCCTTAACTTTATCAAGGTTGAATTTTAAATGAGTTTTTTTATCTAACCAAATACCAAGATATAAATTTTCTTTTGGAATTAAAGTTTTTTTAGTTTTATCATCGTTAGGATTCATTCCAAAATCTTTTATTATTTTAAAGATTTTTTGTAATTGAAAATTTATTTCTATTAATGATCCTTTCATCAGTAAAATCAGATCATCTGCAAACATTTGAACATGTATTGCTAATGTTTTATTTTTTTTCTAAGAGAAAATGAGTAATAAATCCAAATAATAAAGGGGATCATGGATCTCTTGGTAAACACCAATTCCTTCTTTTGAGTAATAAGCAAGTAGATATTCTACAATAATTTCGTTTTTTATAAATTTTTTAATTGAATAATAAATAAGTGAATGATGAATAGAGTCAAAACATTTTTGAATATCTATTGTAACAATATAAATATTTTCTTTTTTAAATTTATTTTTTATTTTTTGATATTCATTCAATAAGTTTAAAACTGCAATTCTGGTATCTAATTTTTTTTTAAATCCAAATTGTTTTTTTGAAACTAAGTCTCAAGAATCTTGAATTCCGTCATATAACAATTGAAGAAAAAATCTTGGGAAAAACTTTATAAATTTTCGTTTTATTTCAAAAAGTAAAAAAAAAAACCACTGTTAGGTTTTCCTGAATTTAAAAGAATTGAGTAAAATATTTGATTTTTATCATTTTTTTGTAAATTAAAAAAATTGCAGTTAGATTTTCGTGGATTTAAATTTATTTAATTAAATCCAAGATTTAATGAAATAAATTTAAATTCTGAAAAATCAAAACACTTTATAGCACTATACAGTACTTTAAGGCACTCTATGGCACTTCTAGAATTTTTAAATTTTTGTTTAGAAATTTCAATAAAGAGTCATAATTTTCTTTTTCATTTACATTTAACAAGGTAAATAATGAGTCTTTATTTCGAATATCAAAGATATTATTCTCTAATTATTTTTATTATTTTTATTTATCTGGGTTAATTCTTTAATCCAAATTTTTCGATTTTTTCAATAGAATGGGCAGTTACATAAAAAAAATGATTTATATCTTCATTTAGTATCTAAATTGAAATTTTTTTGAGAAAAGGTTGCCAAAGAACGCACTCGATTTCCAATTTGAATCGTTTAGAATATTATCATTTTGAAAATAGCTGTGTTGATTTTGGGGCGTCGGTCTGTGGAGTTTTTTAAGATTTCGGTGATTTTTTTTCCATTTTTTTCTATGTTCAAATGAATTTTTTTTACAGAAAGAATATTACAAAATCCTTATTTATTAAATGTGGAGGGTTATAAATCTAACTACAAATTGATTAAATCGGTTTTGTTAGTTATCTACTGAAAGAAAACAAATTGTTTTAAATTGAAGAAATTTAACCCTTTGGAAATATAAAATGAGAAAAGATAATTTTTTTTTTAAATTTGGATTTTTTGGAATTGGAAATCTTTTGATATGGAATTTTATTTAATTTGATTTTTTGGAACTATAAATGCTTTAAAACTTTTTTTTTGAATTGAATGAATTTTTTATTCAAAGAGATCATTTGGAATTTTTTTTTTGTTTATTTTAATTTCGTCAACAAAAAGAAGGGCAATTTTATTATATTCTTTTAGGTTTCAAGTCACTCCTTGTGTATGGAGAAAATTCATAGTAAATGACTAGACCCTTTAGAACTGTTTTTTTTTATTATTTTAATTTTTGGCAATTCAATTGATAAAAAGATAATAAATTATTACTTGAAGTTAATTTGTTTCTTCTTTTAATTGATTTTAATTTCCATTTTCAGTAAGGTTTTAAATTCAAAATTACATTGACTTGTTTTCTCTGTAAAATTGGTTGTTAAATTTGAATTTTAAGAATTCTTTTAAACTTTTTTTTGATTAATTTGGATTTTTTGCTATTGGGATCGTTTAAAATTTTTTTTGTTAAGTGATTAGTAACACTTATTTATTTTTTTCCCAAAGACAATCGAGTACTTATTTAAATAAGGATACAATTAAACTTGATAAACAAACTCATTTATCAACTTTAGAGAAAATGGATTATCATTTTTAAAAATAGTACATTTTTTCGAATTAAATTCTCAGTGAATAGATCTCGATCCATGTTTTGTTTGGATTTTTGGATCAAAACAGAAAAAGATATATATGCCAAAACCTTTTCATTTTTATTAAATCTTACTTTTAGTAATTTCCGAGAGTCTGTAAAACAAATAACCTTGAAAATTTATCTTATTTTCAAAATACAAGAAAAATAAATCAAATATTGTATCTTTAGAGATCTAAAAAAATGTGATCATTTATTTTATTCACAAATATTTATTAAATTTCTTGAAATTTAAAAGATTTAGGCATATTCTTTTTCAAATATTCAGAGTATAAATAACAAACTATTATTATTCAAGCAAGCTTTTAAAGAATATTTTTTAATTTTTTATTAGAATTATTTTTTTGATGAAGTTTTATTTGTTTGAAAATCTTTTTAAAAAAATTAAAAAATTATAATAAATATTATTGATAATTTTAATCTTTGGACTTTCCCATAATCCAATGAAAAAAATAAGATTGGGTTTTTTAATTATTGATTGAAAATCAACAAATTAAAAAGCATATTTTTTCTTCTAAGTTAAATTTTCCAGGTTTTAAAAAAGTATTTGGGTGGAATATTTTTAATTTATTTGTTTGTTGTTCTTATATATTTTTGGTTAACAAAAAGAAAAAATAGATTTGAAATGTTCTTTGAATCAAATAAATTAGATTTTTTTCAAGTCTAAAATAATTATTTGTAATTTCTTTTTGATATTAAGAAGATTTTATAGACTGGATTATTTTAAAACTTAGTGATTTGTTTTTTTAAAGTGTATTTTTTTACAATTACTTCGTAGATAATAAGATTTCTACCTTTCTTCTTTCCAAAGAAAATTAATTCTTTACAAATAATTGAGAAATATGTTGGATTTTGAACTTTTCAAAAATGAAAAAAATGGATCAGTCTTTTAAAAACAATAATTCATCTCTGAAAATAGTATTAAAAGTAATTTTGGTTTTGTAGTTAATCAGATTTTTCCTTTTTTTTTCAATTTCAAGATATGGTAAAAATTTTTTTTAATTTGTTAGTAAATTTTTGAAGATTATTTTTCGGTTTACTAGTCCCTTAAGGTTTACAATCCCTGAAATTTGAAAAAAGATTATCTTACGTAGGGTGTAGTGACTTGTTAATTTGGTTCTTAGCTGATCGATCTTGGATTTGGTGTGAGTTTTAAAAGTGGCTCAAAATGGCAATTTTTGACAATTTATTTTTTTTTTTCCGAAATCCAAATTAAAGAGTGTAAGATTAATAGATTTGTAGGTGTTGAAGAATAAATTTAAATTGTTGGGTTGTAGAAGAAAATTTTTAAATACTTTTTTTGTCAATTAACTAGATTAAAAAATTTTTTTTTAAAAGCTCCCAATAAAACCAAACTAATTAAAAATTCAATCAACAACCCAAAAACCACATTTTTTTTATAACTTAAGTCCCATACATTCAATCTTACACTCTTTAATTCAGATTTTCGGAAAAAAAAAAAATAAATTGTCAAAAATTGCCATTTTGAACCACTTTTAAAACTCATACCAAATCCAAGATCGATCAGCTAAGAACCAAATTAACAAGTCACTACCCCCAACACAAGATAATCTTTTTTCAAATTTCAGGGATTGTAAACCTTAAGTAGATTATTGTGCAAAAAAGAAAAGTGATTTTTTAAAATAATTCAATATTTACCAAAAGACTGATTTGACAAATTATTTCTGAAATATTAAAAATTCGGGTAAATTTAGAAAACTGAAAAAATCTTATTAATTCAAAATATTTCCGTTTTCCGTTTGGCACATGATGTAAAAAATGATCCAACAAACGAACAACATGTGAATAATTGTTCTTATCAAACTCTGAAGATTTTAGCAAAAGTTTAATTTCGTCAATAGCGACTTGTGCAAAAATTTTGGAAGATTTCACAATTTTCAAAGCAACATATTTCTGTGGCTTTAGAATTTCACCTGACTTTATTCGAACACTTTTGCCACCATACTTGATGTCTTCGGCAAGCCAAACGGTTGAAAAATATCCCCATCCAATTTTTGTCAAGACTTTATATCTTTTTTTATATATTTCACCAATCTTAACAGGGTGGTAGCCTCCTTTTCCATATTCCTCGGGATTTTCTTCCCCTTCTTCTATCTCAGCACCCTTAAAAGCTTCTTCTTTTTGTTTGTTGTCTTCTTTCTTTGTTTGCTCGTTCTCTTTCTTGTTTTTTTCCATCATTTGGCTTGGGTGTATTTTTGGACTTGTTTACTTGGTTGTTTTTCTGCTTCTTTTTTTTTATTTTCGTCTTTTTCATCTTTCGTTTATTTTGGTATCTCATTATGTTCCCCTTTTTTATTGATTTTTTGGAATTTTTTAAAGGAGCTTTCATCAAAACTAAACTGAGTTCGATGAGTCTTTAAAAAAGGTGGAGTATGGGTGGAACATACATTTTTTGGTGATAACTGTTTCCATTCAACATGCTCAAAAGAATTGGTTGTTTTTTTTGAAAAATTTGTGATTTGTTGTTTCAAGCCTTGTATTTTTGTTAGACTAGGTTTCAATTTTTTCTTTTCATGTGGAGGTAGATCAATAAAAAGCGCTCCATTGTTTTATTTTGTTTTTAATACATTTTTTTTGAATTTCTTTGTCTCTTCCAGCGCCTTTTTATTTTGAACGTGTTTCATTTTTTTTTCAATTGCATGCCGGTTTTGTTTCGTTCTACTTTTTTTTGGTGACATACAGTCAATCCATTCAAAATTTTCTTTTGGTGTGTTGTTTTCATTTTAGTTTTTGATTTTTTTTTTAATTGATAGGTGAGCGGACTCATTTTTTGTGCTGGAACAAAACTGTTTTGTGTGTACATTTTGTAATTGGACATCATTAAAAGTTTTGTTGAATTGAAACCAATTAGCCCTCAATTTATTTAAAAAAGTTGTAATGTAAAAAATAAAAATAGATCAATAGTTTTTTGACTATCTCTATAAAGTGAGCAGTACTAAGTTTAATACTACCAAACTATATAAACTAGATGATTATTATTCATCTTTTGCCTTTGTTATAATTCATATTCCTTTTCAAAATCGATTTTATTTTTGTTTTGTAAAATCCAAAATTGAATTTGCAAATTAACAAAACATCACTTTTTGAACTTTTTATTCAAAATTTTCATTGACTTTCATCTTTTTCAAGTAAAAAATTGGATTTTTCGGAATTGTGTTTTTTATTTCAGAAAAGTATATCAGATTTTTACTCTTTACTTATAGTTATTTCGAAATTGATTAAAAAGGTAACTTTTTATTTTTTTATCTTTGGGAGTAAACTGTAAAGAATATTATTTAATTGGTTAATTGTCACTTAAGGAGAACACTCCCGTCAGGGGGATTATTGAGTTAGTATGTTATTTAACTTATTCAAGAAGAATTTGAATTCTGAAGAAAGTGTATCAAAAAATTATAATTTTCAAAATTAAAATCAACAATCACAGAAAAAAAAAAAAATTTTCAAATAGATTTTTTGTATGAAAATTTTAAAAAAATATGATACTATATTTAATAGTCAGTTAAAAAAAATCAAAAAATATTTCTTGAAATTGAAAAATAAAGTAAAAATATTATTACTCAAATAAATAATTATCTATAAATCAATTTTCAAAAATGAATTATTGATTATTTTAAAAGTTTGATCTATTTTTTCTTCATTTTTGAAAAAGTTTCAAAATTTCAAATATTTTCATATTATTGAAAAACAATTATTCTCTTTGAAAATAGAAAGAAATCTTATTATCTAACAACTAAGTGTACAAAAATACACTTATAAGATAAAACTTCAAAGTAGGTTCTAGTAATAACTTTGTTTAAAAAATCTACTCGATAGTAAAAATAATTCTAATAATTTTTTTGTCTTGAATATATATATATATATATAAAAATATTCAAAAATAAATATGAAAACGACAACAAGGCGTTAAAATTGTATAATATTTCATATTTCACTGAATTTTTCAAATACAAAAATGAAAAAAAAAAAGAAAAAAAATAAATTTAGCTTCGATTAATTTCTTCTCGAACAATTTTATTTTTTTAAAACACCTCATACAATTTTAAAATTATCGAAGATGCGTTAATTATTTCAACTTATTATGATTTTTAATTTTTGAAACCTTCACTGTGCTTTATAATTTTCTTTATTTCTGCTAATTATTTTTTATTTTTTGAAAAGTTTAATTTTAAATCAAATAGAATATAATGTTTTTATAAAAAAAGAATAGTTGGCTATAAGTCACAGCAAAATCAGATTACAAAAAGGATATCATTGTTGATCTTTATCATAATCTTTATTGAGATAAATGTGTAATTAAAGAATAATTATGAAAATTAAAAAACAGGTGTGAGAAGAATAAAAATCTCGAAAATATTAGGAAATTTATTTTTGATCACAAAAATCTACAACTATGTAAAAATGAATTTATTTAATGTGAGGGTATATTACATCAGATATTTATGTGGACTTAGGTAGGTTATATTATTGGAATGGGAGGTTAGGGGGGGTAAGGAGGGATTTGATGAAAAAAATATCAAATTAAATAAAAAAAATTTACCTACTTACAATTTTCTCGATGTCCAAATTGCTAACGTTATTATATTTTTAAAATTCACCACAGAAAAAAGTAACTTGATTTTCTAGATTTTTTTTATTTAATTAATGTAGACAGCCCAACATTTTTCAATTGTTAATAGTTTTCTTCATATAATACTAGTCAATTTCGTCTGAGAAAGAATATTTAAAAATACTTTTTTTTTATTAATTAAAATTATCAACATTCTCATTTTTAAAATTAATTATTCATCAAAGATCTTTTCTATCGAAAACTTAAGGTTTAAAATCCTTGAAATAGGAAACAATTCTAAAACATATTTAGTAAATAAAAAAAAAAAAAAATATTATAGTTTGTTATTTCACAATTCATGAACTATACACTTTTAAAAGTTTCTCTTCTTATAATATAATCAATTTATATATAATACCCAACAATATTTGGGGTTAAATTAATTATTCCCAAAAACCTTCATAACCAATGAAAAAAAAATGTGAAATTTTTGAAGATAATTATTTTTTAGTATATTTTTTAATCATCATTAAATTAATGTTTATGATCATTAATTTATATTTTTAAAATACAAATAAATTTATTAGCAAGTAATCAAACAAGTAAATAAACCAATAAGCAAATAAATCAATAAAGAAAGAAAGTAAGAATGAAAGAAAGAAAAAAAGAAAGAAAGAAAGAAAAAAAGAAAAAAAGATAGCAAGAAAAAAAGAAAAGAAGAAAAGAATGATCAAATGATTAAATAAAACTAAAAAATCGAATTAATTTTTAGTATCTTCATTTCTTAATTTTTCATCAAACATTTTGGAAATATTAAAATTATCATTTCTATTTGAATCAATTTTTGAATCAAATAAATAAGGGAAGCACAATTCTTTATATTTGAATAAGGATTCTTTCATTATATCATTCATTTGGTTATATACCGAAGATGAAGTTTCTATAAATCTATTTAATGCAATTTCTGTATATTTAAAGAAATGTTTAAAGGTTTGCTTCAATTGGAAATTAAATTTAGGGTCGTTTTGCTTTTGATTAGTTAGATGCGTTTGAATCAAAGAAAAGGGTCCAGCATTTACCATTGTTAATAAGGAACCATTCAATATCAGTGATAATTGTTTGCCGGGAATTTTTGGAAGGTTCAACAGTCTTAGCATATGTAAATTTTTCTTACAAATATCGGTAATGGCTGTTTCAATACTTGACATTTGATTTTTTTGGATCTTTATTATTTCTTGTCTTGTGGTAATATAAGGGAAGGGGTATTTGACTGTATAAATGTTTCGATAAAATTTTTTCTCCTTGGTCTTTTTATCTTTAAGTGTGCATTCAGAATAATAATCCTTAACGTGGCTAGCCTTTAAAGGGTTTAAATAATCATTATTCAAATAATTGTCGTCATCAGCCAAATCATTAAAATCATAATTTATTAAAAGTGATACCGATTTTATTGTAATATAATATTTATTCGGATCTAAATCATTAACGTCCAGATCAGATTCGGCAAGTACGATTAAGTTTTCAATTTCCTTTTTGAATTTGGGGGCAAATTTTTCTTTGAAAATGTTTAGTAGATCTGTGATTCGAATTGAAAGTGGGTATTTGTAAATAAATTTTTTCTTGTTATCAGTATTAAATTTTTTGCCAAAAAAGCAAATTTTATAATAGTTATAATCAGTATTAAAATTTTCATTCTTATTTTCAGAATATTTTTGGTAAATTTTTGATAGTGTGTTATTTATAATTGAGCACCGTTTGTATTTCTTTTGTAGTTTTAATATTTTGATTAACAACGAAGAAACCCTTTCAATATAAAATAAGGTATTTGACCGTTGGAAGTTTATAAAACTACTTTCTAAACAATAAATCAACCCTTCAACTGAAAAATACTCCTTTTTAATAAATTTCAAATTTGGTATTTTATTATTATTGTAATCATAGGATTCCTCTTTAATTGATGGATGGATATTATTTAATACTGAATTAAATTTACAATCATTTATATTACTACTGATACTTTGAACATCATCATCATCATCATCATCATCATCATCATGAGAAAATAAAATACAATCTTTGGGTTTCATAAAATTTAAATATGCGAAAATCATTGCAGATTGATGTAATTTAATTAAGCCAATTTCAGAATAATTTTTTTCTTTGTGCATCAAATCTTCTAATCGTTGGAACCAATTAAATCTATATATCGGGCGATGTCTACTTAAATCAGCTGTAGATATTAACAAATCAGCAGAAAATTCAAGATCATATTTATTATCATGCATTTGAAAGGAAATTAATAATTTATTTTGAAGATCTTTTAATACTTTATTACTTTTCTTTTTAAATAATTTGTCTTTATTATTATCGCATAATAACTTTACATTTGTTATAACCTTTTTCAAATTTAAAATTTCATTTTCAGTAAATTTTTTATTAATGGTCTTCAGGATCTTTTCTAAAGTTAAATCCAATACAATTTTGATTTTTGTGAGTTTATTGTTATTATATTTGAAGGTGTACAACAACAATAAATAAAATATACAATATATTAATCTAGAAATTTGGAAATCATTAATAATAATAATTTTTTTAAAAATTTGTTTAATAATGTCACTTTGAAAAATAATGTCATTTGCGAAGATTTGAATTTGGAATTCTCTCAATATTACAATCAATATTTTTAACAAGTGAATCTCGATTAAATTGGAATTCTTTTGTTTAAATATCAAAAGTACTAATTTTAATATATTAAAAAGTTTACTATCTTCGTCTTGAACTGTTTCGCTTTCCTTCATAAGGGGCTGGAAATTAACTATTATTTTTTCAATGGTTTCTAATGCAATAAATTTGATCTCATTATTCAAAATTTTTTCCATAACCGAATCGTTTTGATCCCCATTAGTATTGTTTTTAATTTTATTATTATTATTATTATTATTTTTTCCTATATCAACACTACCATTGATATCGGAATTAGCCAGTTTACCATTTTTTTCCTTGTTTGAAAGAATAGGTTGATCTTGATCCTTTTTATTAGGAACAGTATTTCTTTTGTTTTGGTTTTTAAGAATATTCAATCTACTATTTGATGCTAAACGATTTGCAGTTGCATTACTTTGAATAAATTGGATATTTTCATTGTCAATATCTTCGTCTTTCCCTTTAATTACATTTGTTTCATTTTTATTAGCACTATCATTTGAATTAATATTTAGGCTAGATAATGAATGTGTTTTCGTTGAAACCAATTTTTGTAAAGATTGAGATTCATGAAGTTTTAATAATAATTTAGAAAGGTCTTTTTTTTTATTTTCTTTGCTTTTTTTATTTTTCAATTTTGTAATGTTTTTGTCATTTAAAGTATGTAAATTTATAATACTTAACTTTAATAATTTCCAAAAAGAATTAAATTTAAAAGTTGAATCATTCATTTTAACCCAAGTAATAAACAAATTTAGATTTATATACTTTAAAATTGTTAAAAAATTTACCAGAATTAATTTTTTTAAATTGTCCTCACATTTTTTAATTGTATTATACCTTTTCGTTAAAACAATTATTAAAGGAAAATACATTGTAAATATATTTGAAATTAATTCTTTGTTATTTTGAAATTCCGTTTCATGCTTTTTAAATAAATTTAATAATAATTTATTAATTTTGAAGAAAAGCTTTTTATCTTTTTTTAAAGAGTAATACAATAGTTTTTTATAATAATTTAATACGATCCCACAGAAGGGATATTTATTCAATAAGAATTTTGCAATATTGATCTTTTTCTTTTTATTCTTTTCATTGTTAGAATCAAGTGGGGGCAAATTATTTAATGATGGTAAATTTATTTGAATAAAATAATCATTTTGAGTAATTATTTTGATATATTTGTATTCCAATAAATTAATATTTATTATATTATTCTTTATTTGAATATTATGGAAATCATTTAATATATTATTTAAAATAATGTTTTTTTTATTAAAAATTAATGCAAATTGATTTTGATTTTTGAATAATTGAATATTAATTTTTAAAATTTCATTTTTATTCTTTTGATTTAAATTGTTCAATAAATTGCTTTTTAATAAACTAAATAATTGATCGATTTTTAGTATATATTTTTCATTAAAAAAATCTTTTTTCTTATCATCATCTTCATTTACATTTACTTTTTCAATTTCCATTTCAATTGTTTTTTCTTTTTCTTTTTCTTTTCCAATTTCAATTGTTTTTTCTTTTTCATTCCCTTTTTCTTTTTCGATTTCTTTTTTTTCATCTATTTCCTTTCCCTTTCCCTTTCCCTTTCCCTTTCCCTTTCCCTTTCCCTTTCCCTTTCCCTTTCCCTTTCCCTTTCCCTTTCCCTTTCCCTTTCCCTTTCCCTTTCCCTTTTCTTCACGTATTTCCTTTTTGTTTTTATTTATTGTACTTTTATTTTTTAATAAAAATAATTGCATTGATTTTATTATTTTTTGAAATAAATAGTTACTGACTAATAAATATTCAGGAATTTGTGAATTCCTCCTTCGATCATTTAAATCTGTTTGTTTGTTTTTAATGAAAAAAATCCAACATTTAATCATTTTAGTAAAAAAGTAAGAAATATTTTGATTTTTTAATGAAGACTTATAAAAATTAAAATGGTATTGTATATACGCCGTTAATAATTGTTTATTATATTGTGCTATTATATATATATAATTACAATATTCTTCAAAAATTGTTAGAATTGTTTTCTTTGTATTAAAGGTGAAAAAACTTTGATAAAATATTTCAAAAATCGGAAGCATGTTTTCGATTAAGACTTCTTTTGGCTGGCTTTTTAATTCAATTAATAATTCAAGAAAACGATCATTGCTTTTGGTTTTATTAGTTTTTATTAATTGGAAATTGTTAAATAGATCCGTAATAGTTTTATTTTTTGGATAAATTGTACTTTTTAAATTTAATATAATATTAAAATGCCTTTCTTTATCATTATCATTATAAAAGTTGTCCTCGTTGTTGCCGCTATTGTAAGTGGTTGTATTTTTATTTGTACTTTTGCTGCTGCTATCATTCTGATCATTTACAATCTTTAAATAATTCTTTTTATCTAATCTATTAAAAATTTTTAAGGATTTTATTTTATTTCCACTTATGGTATGAGGATTAATTGTTAAAATTGAATAGCCAATTAGATTATTATTATTTTCATAATCATCGTTAGCATGCGCAATTGTATAAAAAGTAAATAAGAAATGGTCTTTTTCAGAAAAGGTAGATTTTATTGCTATTTTAATTTCATCTTGAAAATTAATCTTATTATTGTTTCTAATTTTTTTAATTGTTAAAAGATTTTTTGATACATAACTTTTTCCATTGTATTTCCCATAAATACGTTTTAAACTTGATGAATTTAAAGTATCTAAATTTTTATATTCCACCTTGATTAAAATATATTCATAATCCTTTAGAAATTTGAAATTGCAGAGACTAATAGGATATAAATAAATATCATTCGTATACTTTGTAAACGGCTTTATATTCAATAATTGTGGAAAATATTGAATTTTTTTTATTAAAACTCTTTCGTTGACAATGCCTTTATCTTTGCTGTTTATTCGATTAGAAAGATAATCATCATCATTAACTTTTTCAAAATCAAAATTGTTTTTATTCTGTAATTGACTATAGCTATTAAAGCTTTGATCCTTTTTGGAAAATGTATTTTGATTTAATAGATTTTTTAATTTTTGATCAATTACACCGGCTTGAGTATTCTCATTTGATTGATTTGTATATGGTTTTGTTTTGTTTTTTTGTTTATTAAAATCTTGTCTCATTGTTGGAAAGGAATCAACTATTCCTTCACTAAATTCAGTTATAGAGTCTTTGTTTATTAATTTTAGTGTAATATAACCTGGTACTTTTCTTTTTGAATAAAATTTTTCAGTTACTTTTTTATCATAAAACAAATTTTCTAAGGAATTATCGGAATTATTAGGTAAATACCTCAATAATGGCGAAAAATTATTTGCACACATAATTTGTTGGTTGCCTTGCATATTTAAATAACTAATTGGAATAATAATATAAATAAAATTTTGCCTATATAGCTCTTCCGTCCCATTTTTTTCAAACTTTGATTTGTTCAGATCAGTAGATTTATCCTTATTCTCTTTAGATTCTTTTCTATTGTCGCTACTGTTGGTATTTGTACGTTCTTGATGCAAATAATGAATTGATTTAATTTTTTTTGATTTTTTTTTTAATAATATAAAAGTGTTTTTTTTTGGATTTAATATTGGTTCAATTAACTTTTCATAATCACCCTGAAAGATTTTTTCAATCCGTATTAATAAACTAATTGGATTACTATAGTTTTTTGGGACATTGAAAATTGCTTTATTTATCTGTGTTGCTTTATGTGCAGTCCTTTTTAGATTTTCTTTCTCAAATGATTGCTTCTCGATTGGTATAATAAAATAAAATTTTTCGGATAATTGAATATCGTTTTGAGAATCATAAAGCGATACACTACAATACAGTTTTTCATTATTCATTTTTTCAATTGGTTTCTCATTCTTTTGCTGTTTTTGTTTTTCTTTTTCCTTTTCTTTTTCTTTTTCTTTTTGTTTTTCTTTTTGTTTCTCTTTTTTTTTTTTTTTTTTTGATTTTTTTTTCCGAATTTTCATCTGTTATCGTTTCAGTGCGCTTATTTCCTCGAAAGGTAATAGAAATTGGTTCAAAATAAAGATAAACAAATTCACTTTCTGTTGTTTCTGTTTCTGCCTCAGCTCCAAATTGTGAAAATTCTCTTTTATTTTTTTTAATTTTCTGTTGTTTTTCGCTTGTTAAATTTATTAAAATGTTTCTGTTCAAAGTAGAAAAAATTGGAATTAAAGGAGTCCGATATTTTTTTCTTGTGCTTTTTAAATCTTGTAAGTATAATGAATTTAATACGTGTTTAAAGTATTCGTAAAATGGCAGTTGTCGATCAGATTTTTCTATGATGGGATTCTTTTTTTGCTTATTTTCATTTTGATAAACATCAAAATAAACTGTAGTCAATTTTCGAACAAGTTTTCCTTTAGGTTTGAATATCTTGACTGATTGTTTGTTGTTCTCTTCAGATGTCTGGGAAATTGGTAATAGGTTATTAATTATGTTTTGAAATTTTGACACATTTTCATCTGTAAATTTCATGGTCGTTTTCGTAAAATAGTATAGGGATCTGCTCATACAATAGACACACAAAGCAGAAAAGGTTTTACTTTTTAACATTTTTTGCTTTTTTTTTTGTTCATTTAGTTTTTTTTATTTTTTAAGTGAATTTTTCAGTGTTCTGTTTGAAAAGAAAAAAATTTTTTGGAAATTAAAAAAAAAATTAAATTTTTAATACTTACTCTAATTCTAGAAGAAGGAAGATCTGTTGGTGGTTTTTTGTTTAACTTAACGATCCTTTTATAAGGAGGGATCAAAAGTTGTGATTTGTTTTGATCTTTTTCTACAGAAAGAGACATGACTGTTGCATCATAGTCATAATAATAGTTTTTCTTTTTTTTTTTGTTTTTCATGTGAGGAAAAAAAGGAAAAAATGATTTTTTTTTGTGCAATTTTAAAAAATTTTTCGTCAAAATTTAGAATATTTCTCAACAGAAAGTAAATCCATTTAATTGAACAGTATTTTGTTTTTATATCATTCTACCCTTTTACTGTTTACTTTTTGTTTAGGTATTTTATAAAAGAAAAATTTTTACTATTTTATTTTTGAAAATAATTCAACTCAACTGCTTTCAAAAATAACTTTTTTTTTGTTTATCTTAATCAACACAATTACATTTTAATTTTATGTATACGTTTTCTTGTTTTTGGGTTAAAGTGAAAAATCAATATTACAAATATTGGGATTTTAGATTGGCAAAAATTTTCTCTTCATTTTGCATTTTTGTTTCTTTGTTCAAGAGAGTTTGAAAGGGAATAAATTCCTTCCCAAAGATTGTGGAAGACTCAAATTCAAAAATAAAAAAAACAAACTCAATTTAATGTATTTTATCTAAATTTAATTGCGAACCTTGATTTAGTTAATTATTAATATTTTTATATTTAACAATTTTGCTTAATAATAAATGAAAGTAAAACCAAAGTAAGAAATACTATTTGTAGCAAAATAAATAGAACCAAATTTTCATTCAGTCATCCAAAATGAGATATATAAATCGTCCATTTCAAATTTATAATACACAAAAGAAACTTAAATTATTCATTCAACTTTTATGATTGGGGACTTTGATGGTTTTTCGAATTCTTGAAATGTGATTTTTATGGAAAGTTGAATTAAAATTTTGATCCTTTTATTTTGCAATTAAAAGTAATGAAAAACTTCTTTTAGAAAGTTTGAAGAACCTACAGAAAATTTATTATTATATTTTAAAAAAATAAATTTTAAAAATAACCAAAAATTAAATTAAAAACTTTCCCCCAAAATAATAATTTTTTTAAAAATATAAACTTTGTTTCAGTCAAAGGGGCACAAGATTTTTTCAAATATCAATTATTTTTATATAATAACTATTGAATAGCACTTAAAAAATAAGCAGAATAATATACATCAAATAATTATTGATATCCGTCTGAAAGAAAAAGGCTAAATCACTATATTTTTTAAAAAATTGAAAAACTCAAATTCTTAGAGATCAAATTCCGAAAAACAGGAATGTTCTTTTTGATCTTCTAATACAAGACAAGGAAAATTTTTTCAAAAAAAAATCTCTAAATTTTGTATTTTTGAAATACACTCATATAATAAACATTATTATACAAAACAATGTTCAAAAAGGTTTACAACTTTAATAGGTATTAATAGGAATTGAAAAAAAAAATGAAATTTTTCAGTAATATTTTTTTCAATTTTAATTGTAAAATTTTTGTATTTTTTTAATTGACTTAGTGAAGAGATTATTTTCTTCCATTTTTTTAATAATCGAAATAGAATCATATTTTTTCAATTTTAAAATAAAACCAAATATTTCAATCAAAAGGTATCGCTAAATTAAAAAAGAAAATCTGATTTTTTATCTATTTATGGGATATTTTTTATAATTTTATTTTTTTCCATGTTTGGGTTTTTATATACATTTTCTGCAAATTGCTTTAACATTTATTCTTTTTTCAATCTTAATGATCAATCAAAAATTAATTCATTTCAACTTTTTTCACTAAAAAAATACCCCAAAAATATGTGTTTTTTTCAAAAGTCAGTCTTTTTGAAAAGGGGGGTATTCGGATTTTCATGAGGTAATAGCTATCCTTTTTTTATTACATAAAATTATGATAAATTTGAAAAAATAATTTATAAAAGAAGTATAACTGAAATCCAATGTATAGTTTTGGATAACTTTAAATTTTGCTGTTTAAATTTTCCTTGTTGTGAGTATATAAATAATAAATAGGAAAAAAAATTCACTTCATTTTATATACTTTTCTTTTAGAAATAAAACACCCAAACAAAGTTTGTTGGTATTTGTGTTCTTTTCTTGAAAAAAGAAATGAAAATGAAGTGAAAATTGTTCACATGTACTAATCTAATATCAGGATTAAAGATTGGATTGAATTGCAATTGAAATCAAAATGAATTCCCAATAATCATTTCTACAGTTTCAGGAACATTATAATAAGGTATTTTTACCAAGTGAATATTGATCTTGTTCTAAAAATTTTTTGGAACTCAATTTAGTTTCAAAAAAAAATCAATAAAAAAAAAAATGTGTAAAAATGTGAAAAAATGATTTCAATTTAAAAATTTTCAAGATAAATTTTTTCTTCTTATATCCGGGTAAAGGCTTTAAACACATGTATTTCATCCATTATAACTGTACCCCTTTGACTGGAAAATAGTTTAGATAATTCAACTTACAACATAAAGAAATATATATATATATTAATTTGATATATTTAATCAATAATTAAATACATAACCCTAATTATTTTTGTGAGTAAAGCAATAAACTAAATATTAAAAGTATCATTAGATTTAAATTCTATTTCTTAATTTTTTTTGATTTTTTTTAAAAAAATTAAATAAATACTAATTAATTATAATATTATATAAAAAATGAATAAATATTCTCAAATAACCCATTTTAAATTTTAACAGTTCCTTATTTAAACTCTTAATATTTGAAAAAAAATTATCTAATATTCCAAATTTCAAGAAATTTAATAAATTATCTAAAATAAAACAAATAATCAATTTTTTCTAATCTTTAAGGATTTAATATTTGATTGATTTTTTCCTATTTTTAAAATGTGATTAAATTCGGAAAGAATTGTTATTTGTCCCTATAAACGATCATTCAATTACATTAAGGGGGATTTCTTTAAAATATAAATTTTAAATAATTTTTTTTTTCTGATTTGATCCTAAAATCCAAAATGAAAAATTATGCCCTTTATTAAAAAAAACTAATTTTAGAAAATGCAGAATATTATATACTGAAAATCAATATTCACCAAAAATTTTGAAATAGGATTTATATCCAAGAACAAATAGTCTTTTTTTATTTATTCTGAAATATTAACTTTAATTATTAAAAACTCTCCAATTATCATGCTTTTTTTCGGTCTAATTAAAAATATATAATTCTTGATAAAAAAACGTTAATGAATTTTATTAATAAAAAACAGGATTTCATGAATTTAATTATTTACCAAAATCTCTATTTTTCTGAAATCAAAAATAAAATTTTTCAAAATTTATAATATTTCCCATAAACAAATCTAGTAAAGATAATTATTTCTATTTTTTACTTTTCAGTTTTTTTTTTGGAAGATCGCTTCTCAGATTTATTTTTACTTTTTTTTGATTTCTTTTTTTTTGGAATATTCTTTGTAATCTCATTTTTAGAATTTAAATTAAAAACATGGTCAACGTCACCTAAGGAGTTCCAAATAAGGTATTCTCCGGAAATTGCTTTGTGTATCACTGAAGCTGTAATTTCTGCTTTTTTTTTTTCACCATAAAGGAGCAACACTTTCGGCTTTATGGACATTTTGGAAATT
The DNA here is from genome assembly GCA_027625915.1 of Anaeramoeba flamelloides. Classification (NCBI taxonomy): domain Eukaryota; family Anaeramoebidae; genus Anaeramoeba; species Anaeramoeba flamelloides. The sequence goes on from JANTQA010000026.1 coordinate 2,662,405, forward strand.
GACCAATTTGATATTTCCCATTTCAATTTAGCATAGCATGATATTTTTTCTTCATTTGGGCGATCCTTATTTGGATGCTCCTTTGAAAAGAATATGCTGCCGGGCAATTGCACTTCCAAATTTTTAACAGTTTTTTTACTGCTCGAGCCTGAAAGGATATTCCAATTTATGGAATCGTTTTCTTTTGATTTTGTAATATTGCCACTGGACGGATTTAAATCAATTTTTTTAATGTCCCTGTTGCGGAACCGAAGCTGCAAATTGCAAAATTTGAGAGAATTGGGGATATGATCCATAAATTTTAATTGGATTAACAAATCGATTTGTGTCGGGCTGATTTCAATCATTTGGAAATACCCTCTTATTGGAACCTGTTCTGGCTGCTGTACTTTATATTTAAGGATTTTGGTTCTTTTGTTATTTGGTAATAAGCAAATTAAGGAATTTTCCTTTGTTAGCCGAATTCGTTGCGCAACAACGAGATCTTGGCATTTATCAATACCTTCATCTGTGAAAGACAATATCACTGTCGGGTTTGATTCCAAGTTGCATTTACAACTAACCCTTCCCTGTACTTCCCAAATGTCATTGATTCCATCACTTTGTCGATCATACTGATTTGCATAAAATATTTCGTCAATATTTAACTGGATGCTCGGTTTGCCTTTATATAAAATTGGTTTCCATGCCGGGATAATTGTTTGTTGAGAGAATTGACGTTCTTCTTTTTCTTGTTTTTTCTCTTTCTCTTTCTCTTTCTCTTTTTCTTTGTCTTTGTCTTTTCGATTATTTTCAATTTTATTTTTACTTTTTACTTTTTTTATTTTTTTTTTTTCTTCTTTTCCTTTTTTATTAGTATTAGTAGTTGTGGTTGAAGACGTAGTAACAGTATTAAGACTGGTGGCGCTTTCGTCATCCAAAGCAGTTATTTCACCAAAGTCTTTTGGCTTTAATTTCCGATCTTCAAACTTTGTTTTTGTAAGAGTTCTTACTTGGTTAATCGAAGTTAATTGTGGTCGTCCAAATGGTGCCATGATGGATATAATAAATTGTAATTCTTTTAATTTACTATTACTAAGTGTTGCCATGTTTTGTTTTAGCATAATGGATGCTATTGAGTCTAAAAACTGAAATGTAAGTGAGATTTCTGGTACGTTTATTAAATTATTGTGAAAATTCTTTTTTAAGATTTCTTTTGTTTGTTCTTTTTCTTCTGTTTCTTTTCCTTTTTCTTTTCCTTTTTCTTTTCCTTTTCCTTTTTCTTTTTCTTTTTCTTTTTCTTTTTCTTTTTCTTTTTTTTTCTTTTTCTTTTTTTTTGTTTGTTTCTGTTTCACTATTTTTGGAATTTGTATTTTCATCTTCGTTTTCATTTATAGATTCTTGTTGATTTTCATTAAATTGAAAAATTGCTTGTTCATTTAATTTTTGTTTTGTAAGATTAGTTAAAGCACAAAAATAAAAGTTTCTTTTCTTGATATACAAAAATGGAAACAATTCTGGATTTAATGATACAATTGGTGTTTTAACTTTTAAGAATGGATCTTCTCCAAGCACAACCTGTGAAAATAGGCTTTCAATAATCTTGTCATTAGGTAATGGGAAATAATTGTTTGTTTGTGATAGTGATTGGATTTGTGATTCAATCGTCGGAAACCTTCGAGAAAAAAGAATGCGTGATTCAGAATTAATGATCCATAGTGATCTTAAACCAAACATTTGTTTTTTTTTCTGGTTTTTATTAACAATGAAAAATAACAAAGAAATAGAAAAAGGAAAAAAATGAATTAATTTTTGACAAATTTAAAAAGAACATTTTTTTCTTATTACAAACGAATTTAATTGGGATCTTCAATTTTTTATTGACTGGAGTGTATACTAAGTCAAAAAAAACAAGTAAATTGTTAAACAAGAAACAAAGGAGGTTTTTAAATATTGAAGATAATTTTCTTTAAATTTATCAAACAAAGGGGTTGTTCTATATTAAGTCTCAATAAAACTAACTTTCATTCATGGAAAAGCATAGAGAAATCCAAGATCAAGAAAAAATTCCATTAAGCTAACACCAAATCAATTCAAATCAAAATTGAATAAATACCAAGGAGTAGAAAACTGGAAATTGAAAAAATAGCTCTAAATTAGCCCAATTTACAGAAAACTTCAGAGAACAATTAACAATATCTAAAACTGGAAATCATCAACAACTCTATTCAAACTGAAATTCTCAAAATATATTTTAAATTGATGAACACCTTGATTAAAAAGGGGAACCTAAATCAAAAATATGTTTCTACTACTATAAAGGAAAAATTATTATGTCTAATATCATTTTAACGAGGTTGGAAAACATCTGATAAAAAAACCAAAAAGACATGGGAAAAACAAACTAATAAAAACAAAAACTAAGACTTCAATGAACTTGACGTCAAAGATGGACACATATGAATTACTGAGGGAAATGAATTAAAAAGAAATCTTTGGAGTTATAATATAAAACATTTTGAGTAATATTACTCAACTTGTTATCTTGAAAAAGGAACTCAAATTAAATTAAGCCATGACATATATATTAAAAAGATAAAAACAATTATAAATATAAATTTGGGAATTTTAGAACTCAAATAAAAAGATTTTTTCAACTGATTGTTTTTCATTTTTCCACCTTAATAAAAAAATTTTTTTTAATAATTTTTTTTTTTTGAAGAAAATTCAAAAATAATAATTTGGTTTCTCTCATATTTTTTTTTTAGAATGGGTTGTTATTCCTAAAAATCATTTTATTTATTCAATTTCATCAATTTGAAGTTGAATTTTCAACTTAGTCAAAAATAATTGATGTTATTGAAGATTTTTTGTTGTTATTTTAAAGCACAAAATTCTAAGAAAAAAAAATATCTTTAGGTTGGTTAAAGAAAAGTCCCTCTTCTTTATTAGTTGTTTTTTTTTTTTTAGAAAAACTTGTTTAAATTCTCTTTGATGGATATTTTATTGACTTAATTGTATCATATTTTTCTTGAAGTAAGGACAAGAGAAAAAGATACAAAATGAAAACAGAAAAAATGGAAAATAATTTCAACAAATCAATAATATATGAAAAATATGTTTTTAGAAAGTTAGAAATTGGAAAAATGATACTGGATCTGAATTTTGTCTTATCAAATGTTGATACATTGAATTCAACTATAAAAGAAAAAAAATTAAAAATAAAATTCAATATAAATTACTATGCTCATTTATTCATTAATTAAAATTATTCTGTTAAAAAGTAAAAAAATAAAAAATCTTTTTTTTACCGTAGAAATTGTTTTTTCAGTAGTATTGGTTTAATAACAAGAGAATAATGTGATTTTTTTCTTGAATTTTACTATTGAAACAACAACAAAAAAAATGATTTCCTGTAAATTAAGGAAACATTAGTTTCCATCAACTATCATAAGACTATGTACTGAAAAATGATAAAATACTAATATTTTATATAAAAAAAAAAAAACAAGAGTAAATATTGGATAATGACTCTACAATTAATAGCTGTATGAACTATTTTCAATTACTTTTTATAACTATATTTTCCCATTATGTGATTTTTTTCACGTGCCCTTGATTGTAAAGATAAATATCCATAAATTCTGATTCAAACTTTTTAACCCAGGAAATTCAATTTTTGAAAAAAAAAATCTTTATAAATAAATTCTCAAATAAATACCAAATTATAACCATTCACTAATTGAAATGTTAAAAAATATTTATTAACTACAATAATCACTAAAAAATAAAAAGTTATCGATATTACTAGAACACGAATGTCTTTAAAATTTTTGGAGATGGCTAGCAGAAAAATTTCTAGGTAAATTTGTTCAAATTTTTTGTTTTTTTTGTACGAAGAAAAGGATACCAAAATTATACTCTATTTTTTGAGATAAAAAATTTGAACTTTGAACTTTCATTTTAAATATCTTTTTTTATTAGTAGAACTTTAAGTAGCCAATAACATATTTACTTATGGTTTGTTGTTAACTTTTTTGAATCGGTTCATCTTTAGGCCTCCAAAACAAAAAAATACAAAATTATTTATTTTGAAACAAGGATTAATCTCAATGACTTCATTTTTTTTACAACAGTATAAACTCTTTTTTTGTTTTCAGAAATAGACAGATCTACATAGTTTTCACACAATTACTTGAGTATTCTAAAAAAACCCATTTTAGGATTATTCGAATTTTATTCCCAGTGGCTATTACTTATATACCCACAGCACGAATTATGAAATCAAAAGAATGGTGAGTTAATAGATTTTGTTAAAATGTAAAATTTAAGTTGTTTTTGAGGAATGCAAAAAAAATTTACTTTCCAAATCCAAAATTTTTCACTCAAAAGTTTCGACTTCCAAAATGATATTGGGAAAATGTCACTCCACTTTATATTGAAGTATGTTAGAGTTGGTGGTGAGTGTAGTCACCCATTTGATTAGAAAGTGGAGTCACATACTCCTAATATTAAAAAAAATAGCTTTTTATTTTTGCCTTGCTTTGTTGGGATTTTTCGAAAAGTTTTTGGATCAATAAAACATTTTGTTCAAAATCTTAAATTGCTAATAATTGCAATATTTTGCCTTTCCCTCAATTTACTATATTTTAAAGGTATTAATCTATTTACTGCTTTGTATTTCAATGCTCATAGAGCATACAATTCAGATAGTCCTTAATGAACTTTAGGTAAATTTATTACAAGGTTCTTAAAAAATTTGGTGACTTATAAAAAGGATTTGATTGAAAATATATGTAATTACAAAACAATTTTCCTGATATTCACAGTAAAATACCATGTCCAGTTATTATTTTCATGTAAGGTGTTTTTTTTTACTTCTATGCAGTTTGTTCAATAACAGGTGTTCACTTTTTTGGTGTGTTGTTGAAAATTATAGTTATTATTTTTTCAAATAACTGTTGTTTTTATTCATAAATGTTTTCAATTTGTCTTTAGCACATGGTTTTTGGTTTTTATTTTGTGTTTAATAAAAAATACCGTTCAATTTAACTATACTTTCAAATCAAACAATATTTACAAAAGATCATATTATCAAAGTCTTTTTCTACAACCTTCAAGACCAATCTCCTCATAAAAGAGATCTAATTCAACCAAATTTATACAAAACAACACCAAAATCCACAATCAACAAACCTATCAATTATTTGAATAAATACAAAAAAAAACAATAAAAAGGTTTAAAAAGAGTTTCTTAAAAACTTTTTTGCTGGTATCTTCATATTAATGAGCAATAAAGATATTAATTTATCATAGTTTTTTAGAATTGAAATTAAAAAAAAATTCATTTCCATTTCCTTTTTTCATTCAGTCAATCGTCTACAAACCATGTCTTGTGATTGGATGAGTTTATTTATATTTATTTGGTTCTTTTTTTGATGGCTATATAGGATGTGATAAGAATCCTCAGTGAAGAAATATAACATATTGCATCCAAAGTTAATTACAGTATTCTATCTGATTAAAATTTGACAAGAACATGCTTAATTGACCAAATTATTTGACAATCAATTCTTTTTCAACAATTTTCATAATGAGAGGAGATTAATTCACTAAAAAGATCAAATTTCATTGATTATATCAAGAATTTTCAATTTTTCAATCAATTAGAAGAAAAAATTATTCTTTTCCAAAACTTTGAAAAAATTTTTCTTTTATTACTTTGAGAATGACAATCTTATTAACAAGACTTACTTCGCTTTTAAAAAAATAATATAACTTTAACATGAATTTTCAACAACAATTAAAAAGAGAAAACAATTCCTAAAAGTTTCAAAACAACACTTAAAAACACTTTTGTAAAAAACCACAGTTAAAATCCGAAAAAAAATATTTATTGAAGTCAACACAGGTTATTGAAACAACTGTACAGGCTTTTGAATTATTATGATAAGAAAAGCAAAAATCAAACTTAAATTCGGGATCAAAATAAGGGTCTGTGGCAAAACCAAACAGGCAAATGTGGTGTACAGTTGTTTCAATAACCTGTGTTGACTTCAATAAATATTTTTTTTCGGATTTTAACTGTGGTTTTTTACAAAAGTGTTTTTAAGTGTTGTTTTGAAAATTTTAGGAATTGTTTTCAGTTTCTAATTGTTGTTGAAATAATTAAATTTTCAAGAGTGTATTTATTTTGAAAAGGGAAGTATACACTAAGAATACTATTTTCATTCTCAAAGTAATAAATGAAATTTTTTTCAAAGATCCTCATAACATTTTTTCTTTTAATAAATTGAAAGATCTTGTTAATAATAAATGAAAATTGATCTTATAAGAGATTTAATCTGCTCTCATTATGTAAATGGCTGAAAAAGAATTGATTGTCAAATAATTTGGTCAATTAAGCATGTTCTTGTCGACTTTTAATCAGAAAAAATATATCTGCTAAATTAACTTTGGATTCAATATGAAATATTTCTTCACTGAGGATTCTTATCTCATCCAATAGAGAGAAAAAAAGAATCAAATTAAAAAAATTCGTCCAATTACAAGATATGGTTTGAAGACGATTGACTAAATCTAAAAAGGAAATTGAAATGAATTTTTTTTTAATTTCAATTTCCAAAAAACTTTGAAAAATTAATATCTCATTATTTACTCATATGGAGATATCAGTAAAATGGTTTTTTCAGAAACTCTTTTTATTGTTTTTTTTTGTATTTATTAAAATAATTGATAAGTTTGTTGATTGTGGATTTTGGTGTTGTTTTGTATAAATTTGGCTGAATTAGATCTCTTTTATCAGGAGATTGGTCTTGAAGGTTGAAGAAAAACACAATGATCATATAATCTATTGTATATATTGGTTGATTTGAAAGTATAGTTAATCTTAAATTGTATTTGTTATTAAACAACAAATTACAAACATAAAACCACAGTTAAAGAAATAAAGAAAACTCATTAAAAAAAAAAAAAACAATAGTTATTTACAAAAACAACACAAATAATTTTGAAAAACACAAACAAAAACGTCAACACGGGTTATTGAAACAACTGTAATTCAAACACTTTTCTCAAATAGCAAGTATTTCTTTTGGTGTGGTGATAAAATATATTTACCAACAAGTGGGTGTTGAAGTTGTTAAACAGTTGTATTTTTTGATTTTTAAAAATGGTTTGCTTTTATTCCTTTTTAGATGACAATTAAAGTAAAAACAAAAAACAGTTGAAACTAAGGATAACCATTAAACCACTCAAACAAGTGATAAATTAAACAAGAAAGTTGTTGAAATTCATACTGGTATTTGAAGTCTAAATGGGAAAATATTTTCAAATCATTTTCCTTATTTATGACAAACAGAGTTTCCCTACAGGGCCAGGTTGTAAATTGGAGTTTTGTTTGAAAAAGGAAATCGTAAACCAAGTGAAAAAATTTCCCATTTGTAATTCAAATACCAGTAAAGTAAATAAAGTCAATCTTCGACAGTTTGTTTTTGGATTACAACAAACAAACAATTGGTAATTGTGGATTTTTGTTGTCAAGGAGCTAATTTGAACATTTAACAAAAATTACCAAAATTAATTCCATTTTTTTTTAATTCCCATTTAATTTTTATTGAAAAATTAGCGCTTTTGCTTTTTTTTTATTTTTTTTTTTTATAAATATAATTTTATTTTTGTTTTATTTATTCGAATTTCTTTGTGATAGATTGGTGAGAAGATTAAAATAATGTACCGCTTCACATAAGTACTAAAATTATTAGGCTTGCTGAGTACAAATTCGGATGATCACCAGAAATTTAAATTATATTTTTCTTTTCTTTATTATTTTTTCTTCTTTTTTAACATTTGCTTTTTGTTGGTTATTTGTTTTATAGTTTATTATTTTTAAAATTTTTTTCATTAATTGTGAGATGATTTAACTTATACCGCTTCGAGCGTAACGTCTAAAATTTTAGACTTGCCGAGTATACGTCAGTATGATCACAAAAAAATATTTTCTAAATAGAAACTTCTTATTTTTGAGATTTTTTTTTTGCATAGAAAAAACTTGAACGAGAACAACGATTTTTTTTCACTTATTTTGTCAGTCTTTTTATTCTTTTTCTCTCTTTTATTGTAAAGTCTTTTCGGTCAAAATTTTTTTTTCAAATAGATAAAAATTTTTCTTCTTAATTTTTGAGTTAATAATTCATTATAAACTATTTTCCAGTCAAAGGGGCCCAGTTGTAATGGTATAATACATGTGTTTAAAGGGTTTGCATAGATATTAGAAGAAAAAATTTATTTTGGAAATTTTCAAAATTGAAATCATTTTTACACATTTTTGCTTTTTTTTTTTGATTTTTTTTTTAAAACTTCATTCTGTGACAAAAAAATTTTTTTATTGCAAGATCAAAAGTCACTTGGTAAAAATGTGTTATTCTAAGGTCATTGAAAACCGGTAAAGATTGTTGAGAAAACTTATTGATTTCAATTGCAATTCAATTCGATCTTTGATCTTGATATTTTTTTAATAAATGTGAAAAATTTTCACTTCATTTTAATTTTCTTTTTCAAATAGAGACCTCAAATACCAACCTACTTCTTTGGTGACTTGATTTCTAAAAGAAAAGTATGAAAAATGAAGTGAAAAATGTTTGATATTTATTATTCAAATACCAGTAGAAGTTCAAAACGAGCATCGTTGTTTTTCTCAATAGGGCCCAAAGAATTTGAGTTTTTTAATTTTTAAGAAAATTTATTGATTAATTAGTTTTCTTTCAGACATATATCAACAATACTTTGATTTGTATTATTCTGTTTATTTCTTATTTGTTCTTCAAAGTTCAATTATATAAAATAATTGATATTTGAAAAAAACCTTGGGACCCTTTGACTGAAACAGAGTTTATAAACAAAAAAATATATGGTACTATTGAATAAATAACCCTTTCAGACTTGGTAAACTTACATTTCAAATTAAAACACTTATTTCTTTTTGAATGTACACTTACACCTTAAGTGATCAAACAAATCGAAATTAAACCATAAAAAAATACGATAATGGTTTCTTGAAGGTCTATAGCGATGTAAATAACCATTTTGACAACCTTTAACCAATTACATTTATTTAAGTTATGTTTTTTTTTTTCAGACTTGGGTATTGGGATAAGATTAGGAAACATATTTATTACTTGGTTAAGATACAAATTGACTTTTTATGTTAGATCTCGAATTACTGTAAAGCTTTTAAAATTATTAATTGCTTTTGTTAAAAAAAGTTTGTAATAATCAACATATTTTCAGTCAATAAAAAGCTTTTCTTCTAAAGGGAGTAACGTCACCCTATATTCGTCTAAAATCAAAGTATGTTGATATTGGGGTTTACTTGATTTTAGTAAGTGCCAGGGTACAATTCACTTTAAAAAAGATCTATTATAAATAATATTGAACAAATAAATTATACCATTTTTTAGTAATTTTCACAATTAAAAAAGTTTCATTTGGTAATTTTTTTTTTTTATTCCTTTTCAAAATATAAAAATATAAACCCAAAATAAAAGTATTCCAGTATTTATTATTCAGATTTTCGAACATAAAAAAGTGACTATTTTTTATAATTTTTTAATTTCAAAGATTAACTAAATAATCATCAATATAAAAACCTAAAAACAGATTACAGTAAGTTTCACTTTTAAGGCACAAACTTTCAACGAAATTTAAGGCACAAAAAAATCTCAAATTAAGGCACAAAATTCAGATTCTAGAAAAATAAATTGTAAAAAAAATAATTACAAATTTTGTGCCTTAATTTGAGATTTTTATTGTGCCTTAAATTTGGTTAAAAGTTTGTGCCTTAAAAGTGAAACTGACTGTACTTTTATTTCCTTTTTATACGATTTAGTTGTATTATCAATATCTTTCAAGGTGTAGAAATAATTTTTTAAATTAATAGTGAGTTAATTATTTAATTTTTTTGACAAAAAATCGAATTTTTTATCTATTAATATTCATTTCATGACGAATTGAAGAAAATTTTTTTTGCAACTTTATAGGTATGAAAATTGATAATTTCACCATTTAAATTTTTGATAAAATACACAGTTTTTTCTCAAATTATTAGGGTTTTTTTTTTCTAATACATGTATTATTTTTAATTGATGAGATCAACAAATATTTCTATTTTACAAATCAAATTTTTACGAGACATTTGAACATAGATCAATTAATGTGATTAAACCCAATAAAAACTTACTTTGAACTTTGGTTTCTCCTTTGAAGATACTTATCTTTTTATATTCCAATAAAATTAATCTTTGGATATCTTCATAATTCTTTAATAAAATTTATATGATAAATATTACTTCTTGTTTATATACTGTCAGTTCAACTTTTGAGATACAAACTTTCAATGAAATTTAAGACACATAAAAAAAAAATAAAATTAAGGCAAATAATTCAAATTCTAGTAAAATAATTTGTATAAAAAAAAAATTCCAAAAAATGTACATGAATTTGAGGTATTTTAGCACCGTAAATTTTGTTGAAAGTTTGTGTCTTAAAAGTGGAATAGACTGAACTGTTGTAATTCAATTGCTTTTTTTCTTTTATTTCTACATTCATACCATATTTTATACACGAGTTGAATTTTTACGATGTTTTAAATTAAAAATCATGTGATCGTTACTCCTTGCACTCTTAAAAAAAGAAATTCTTAAGTGATTCCCATTTATGACAAATAAGTACAAAAATCATGTTTTTTGCTATTGATAGTAAATCATATTAATTATCTAAGGTTCAAATGCCTCTAAAAAACTGATTATTAAAATAGTACTATTGTTGATTACATCATTTAAAAATGATACATATATTAGAAAAAAACCAAAAATTTGAGAAAAAAATTGTGTATTTTATCAGAAACTTAAGGGTGAAATCATCAATATCCATACCTATAAAGTTGCAAAATATTTTTCTTCATTTTTTCACGGAAATGTTGATTAATTGATAAAAAATTCGATTTTTTGTCAAAAAAAATAAATAATTAACTCACAATTAATTTGATATATTATTTCTACACCTTGGAAGATATTGATAATAAAACTAAATTACCTAAAAATAAAACAATTTAAATTTAGTCCATTGATTTTTATGTTGTTGATTATTGACTTAATCTTTGAATTTAAAAATTAAAAAAAAAAAAAATGTTATCAAAAAAACTAATGTATTACTCCTATACAGTCAGTTTCACTTTTAAGGCACAAACTTTCAACAAAATTTAAGGTACAAAAAATCCTTAAATTAAGGCACAAAATTTGGAATTTTTTTTTTACAATTTATTTTTACTAGAATTTGAATTTTGTGATTTAATTTGAGATTTTTATTGTGCCTTAAATTTCGTTGAAAGTTTGTGCCTTAAAAGTGAAACTGACTGTAACTCCCATTTCAAAATCAAAAAACTAACTTTTTCTTTTTCTTCTTCTTCTTATTCCAATAAAACATCTAATTCACTACCAAATAGTATACCAAATAAAAATAAATTTTGAAAATAAACTGTTTTATCTTTTAACTAGATTATAAATTAGGAAAGCGATTTGTTGAAATTTTTTTTGTAAATTTCTCATTTTTATGAAATTATTTTGTTTTTTTGATGAAAAAAATTATTGAACAAATAAACTAAAATTAAAAATTCTTCACACATATAAAACAGTTCAAAAAATCATAATAATTTAATTTAATTGAAATTGGAGATAATTTTGATTTTTGTAAAATATGAAAATCATTTTTTGATCTTAAAAGTTTTTTTTGTTTTCATATATTTTTTTGAATTACGTAATTTGTATCCTTGGAACGAAATATTTTTTTTCAAGAACTGATATTAAAGTTAAAGTGAGTTGTTCAAATTAGAAGAACCACATTAAAATTTTTCAATGTTATCTAACCATTTGATCAATCAATATTCCTATTATAATTTAAACAAATCTACCAATGTATTTTTTTTTGTCCCATCTCCAAATTATTTAACAAACCGATATTTTTTTAGTACTATTAATTATTTATTTTTTGTTTTGTGAGTATTTTAATTTATAAAAAATGGGTTAAATTCAAGTAGTGAACAATTATAATTTGGGTATTTTTTGGTTAATTGATTAAATAATTTTTTTTTTTTCACAAATTGAATTTTTAATTGTTAAACATTTTGAATTAAGGTTTAGAACTTTATTTTTTAATAAAAATTTTTAAATTTGATTATTCATGAATAGAATTTCTATTTGTATAATACACAAGTGAAAATATTAATATTGTAAATAATAGGGATTTTATAAATTTAGACTTAAATAAAGAGTTTTATACATTTATCCAAATTTTGGTAATATTTAATGAAAATTCTGATTACCTTTAAAGATAACACAGTTACTTCAACTTTTAAGGTACAAGCGTTCAACTAAATTTAAGGCAAAAATAAAAATCTCAAATCAAGGTACAACATTTGGAATAATTTTTTCACAATTTATTTTACTAGAATCGGATTTTTGAACTTTAATTTGAGATTTTTATTTGTGACTTAAATTTAGTTGAAAGTTTGTGTCTTAATAGTGGATATGACAGTAATAAATATCATCAAAATATCGTTTGGTAAATACCAATTTTGTATTTTGTTAAAAAAGAATTCTTTTTCAAATAAAGTAATTAGTATATACAAAAAGGTTATGTATTGAAAATCACTATGAGCACTAACATAAAAAAGGGCATATTGTTTACTATATCCAAAATTTGTATATACAAGTATGAAAATCATTATTTAAGTCTAAATTTATACAGTCAGTTTCGTTTTTAAAGCACAAACTTTCTACGAAATTTAAGGCACAATAAAAATCTCAAATTAATTAACATGATTTCAAATTCTAGTAAAATAATTTGTGAAAATTAAAATTCTAAAAAATTGTGCTTTAATTTGAGATTTTTTTGTGCCTTAAATTTCGTTGAAAGTTTGTGCCTTAAATGTGAAACTGACTGTAAAAACTTGATTTTATACAACATTCCTACATTACATTTTTGTGTATCTTTCAGAAATCAACATGATAATATTTTTAGTTTATTATGTTTTTTTTGATCGCTTGATGTATACGTCTTCTATAACAAAAAAAAAAATTCATTTGATTTTGAAACACTTATTAAACTTTTTAACACATATTATTTTGATAAAAATAAATTTAAACAACAAATGATCAATATCCATATTCAGTGTTTAAAATATTACTTTTGTTCTCAGAATGAATTATCATAATAAATAATAGCTTTAAATGTTACGGTGATAAATTTAACAGAAAAGGGTTAAAAAAAAGTTTTAATTTTCGAAACAACAAGTCAAATTGTTTGAGTTATTTTTAGTTGAATTAAGGAGGATATTTAAGGAAAATAAATCAAAAATTAATATCCATTAAAAATATATTCGAAAATTGTCGATTTTTTATTATTTTTTTAGCTTAACTTTAAAAAAAAAAAAAAAATAACTTTATTTATTTTGTCTTGGGATTTTGATTAGTTGCTAAAAAATTCAGTTTTTTTAATTAATAATAATAATAAACTCAAAGATTATTATGTAAAAATTATTTCCACTTCTTTGAAATATATTGATGTTGATAACTAGTAGACAAAAAAAGGAAGTAAAAATAATCAGTCTTTGTGTTTTTATGTTGATAATTATTGAGTAAATCTTTTAAATTAAAAAAATTCAAAAAATAGTTACTTTTAGAAATACTAAATATGAATTATTAAATACTATCATACTATTATTTTGAGTTTCTATTTTAATGTTTGGCAAAAGAATTAAAAAAATAATTTCCAAAATGTAAAGTTTTAATATTGATCATTCAGTTAAAAAATACAAATAATTTAATGTTCAATAATTTTTATAATATAGTTTTATTATAGCCATGTGAACCATGTAGCACGTATACCATTTACACCCAATTACAACATACTTTGATTTTAGACGAATCTATTGTGAGGGTAAATCCTTTAGACATTTACTAATATTATGAAACAAGTACAAAACCTGGATCATTTAAATTTTACCCTTTATGTGAAGATTTCAATATAAAGAAATATTAGAAAATATTGAACATTTTTTAATGGTATGTTCTTACTTTATATAAAGACAAATTGATATTTCAAAACAAATTTACAAGAAATAAACCTTAAGGAACTAGTAACTCTTATTTATTTTTTTTTCCCGAAGGTAATAGAGTAATTATTTACATAAGGATACGATTAAAACCGATATGTAACTTCATTTGCCAACTATAGAGAAAATGAATAATCATTTTTAAAAGATTTCATTTTTAGCCAATTATATTTTCAGTCAAAAGATCTGATCCTTTTTTGTTGGGTTTTTGGATCAAATTAGAAAAACTAAAATTTGTAAAAAAAATTAATTTTGAAGAAATATCACTTTTAGTAATTTCAGAGAGTCTTTATGAACAAGTAACGTTGTGGCTTTAATATTATTTTAAAAATACATGAAAAATAAATCAAATATTAGATCCTTGAAGATCTAAGACAATTTGAACATTTATTTCATTCACAAATATTTATTCAATTTCTTGAAATTTAAAAGACTTACCAATATACCTTTTCAAATATCTAAGAGTATAAATAAGGAAATTTTTGTATCAAAATCAGGTATTTGATTATATCTAGTATTTTTTTTTATTATTAGAAATATGCATTTGAATAATTTATTTCACAATCTTTAAATAATTGAGAAATAATTGTAAAGGTTATTTGATACATTTAATCAGTGGGTTGTTAATGACTTACTGAAATAATTAAGATTGGGTGATTAATTATTGATTATAAATAATCAAATTAAAAAGTATTACTCTAGTTAATAAGTTGAATTTTCCAGGTTTTAAAAAAGTATTTAGGGAGACTTTTCAATTCAATTTTTTGGTTCTTTTTCTCGCATATTTTCATTCAATCCCGAGAAAAAAATTGATTTGGTCTGTTCTTTGAATCAAAAAATTATATTTTATACAAGTTTAAAATAATTATTATATTTTTTTTTTGAGATTAAGTAGATTTTTTAAACTTATTTAATTTAGAACTTAGTTGTTTCATTTTAAAAATGTATTTTTGTACACTTCTTTTACAGGCAATAAGATTTCATCTTCTTTCAAAGAAAATAATTTTTTTTTGAATAATTCAGAAATATGTTGGATTTTGAACTTTTTCATAATGAGAAAAATGGATCAGACTTTTTGAAAAACAATAATTCATTTCGGAAAAATTGTATTAAAAGTAACCATTGTGGAAAAATTTGGGTCATTAAAAAAAATTGGGTCATTCAAAAATTTGTTTTCGTTTTTTAAATAGTAAATATTAGCAAAATGATTTTCGATCAAAGTAAAATTTTATGAACAAATCTTACATTTAAGAAAAATCAAAGTCACTACCAATTCTAATTTTCAAAGGCAATATTAAATTGTTACATTTTGAGCTTTTAGAATTACTATGGAACTCTAAAAAAGAAAAATTGAATTTAAATTTTCAACTTTACTAAAAATAAGAGAACTATTTATAAGGAAATATTAAAATCTATTAATTCAATATGATATTTACTATTGCTAATGAATGCAAATTTATCACGGTTAATCTTGAATATCCGTTAAAATCAAATTGAATTCTAAAATCTTCCAAAAAAGCTATTTTTTTCAGAAGAGATTGTTTTCCACTAATGTTTTACAATCAAAACTTCAAAATACCCAAATATCAAGATTTCAGAAACCCTTTAAATTCTAAAAATGCCCATAAAAAAACTTTAATTTAAAACACTTATTATTTTTTGGTCTTCCCAAACAACGACTAACTTGATCTTGGAATGTAATCTAATAAAAAAAAAATTAACATTTTTAGTAAAGTTGAAAATTTAAATTCAATTTTTCTTTTTTAGAGTTCCATAGTAATTCTAAAAGCTCAAAATGTAACAATTTAATATTGCCTTTGAAAATTAGAATTGGTAGTGACTTTGGTTTTTCTTAAATGTAAGATTTGTTCATAAAATTTTACTTTGATCGAAAATCATTTTGCTAATATTTACTATTTAAAAAACGAAAACAAATTTTTGACTGACCCAATTTTTTTTAATGACCCAAATTTTTTTCACAATGGTAAGTTCTGTATTGTAGTTATCAGATTTTTACGACATTTTTCAATTTCAAGATATAGTAAAATTTTTTTTAATTTGTTAGTAAATTTTCTTGAAGATTTTTTTTAGGTTTACTAGCCCCTTAATGAATTAATTTTAAACCAAGACAGTATAAAATTATTTTCGTTAATGAATATCCATGGAATATCTGATTTTACGCTTAAATTTCTGAAAGGGAATTTAGGTATAAGGGAAACTAGAGTGTAATTTACACTTTTTCAATAATAAAAAAAAAAACAATATTTTTTTCCAAATATTTTATTTTTCAATTGAACAAATAGGAATCTGAAAATGAAACGATAATGATTTGCCTTCCTTTTCTGTTCTTTGCAAAATAAAATCCTTCTCACAAATTCCAAACTTTGAAAACGCTTTGAACTTTTTTTCACTAAACAAGCCATAAAGGGATGAAAAAATTCATTTTTAAAAAATTACAAAAGGGATTAAATTAGAAAAATTTATTGTGATAAGTGTATTGCTCAATTTTCATTGTCAATTTCTAATTCACTTAAGGAGTTTTTTTCTTCCACTATTTCTTCTTTTTTTTCTTTTTCTTTTTCTTTTTTGTTTAAGTTTTGTACATTTCTCTCATTTACTTTTTTTTTCTCTTTTTCATTTTGGTTTATTTCCACATCCTCTTGCTCTTTCTCTTGCTCTTTCTCATTCACCAACTCCTCTGATTCAAGACTTTCTTCATTACAAACGATATCAATCCATTTCTCTATCATTTTAGCCAAGAGGTTAGGAGGAATATGGAGTGTTGGTGAAAAAACAATTGCCAAATTGTGTGTATCCATTTTATTTTTTTCAGAATTGAGTGAAACACGGTTTAGGTGAGGAAGCAACCACTTCAAAACAGCCCTATTTACGTCTGGAATTGAATTATAAATTCTAATTAATGCTTTCATTTGCTTTTGTTGATCATAGCCCGAGATCTCCTCAAGGGCTATGGTGTATTTCCTTGTTAAAATCGGCTCTGGTAGCTCTCGAAAATATAATTTAATCAAGGACGCGATCGTGTTTTCATCTTTCACTTCGTCTAAAGAGACTTCCTCGCCACGGTTGTACCTTTTTTTTAATCTGTCTCTTTGCCGAATTGAGCCGGAGAGACGATATATTCCCTCTTCAAATTTCCCCTTCTCCTCAAGGTATGTGATCGCTTGTTCAATAATGCGAGGCGGCGTCTCTTCGAGCGCTCCTTCTCGATCAACCACATCCTGTAATGGAACACCAAAGACTAATTTTGATTCATCTTGTTCAGAATCGGAGCTGTCGCTGGGGTTTGAAAATTGTGAATTTTTCTGTTTGGGGTTTTTCTTCTCATTAATCTTTTTTTTAATCCCAGTAAAGAAATCTTTCAATGAGTTTCTACGGCTCATAATTTTTGGTTGTATGAATAAAAAGAAAAAAAATAAATCTGAGAGTAGATACATTTTTAAAACTTGTTTTTTATCATTAAAAATCAATAGTTTGAATTATGCTTAATTAAACAAACAAAAACCGTTTATAAGGAATTTCATATCATTACTTCTCATTCTAATTAATTTAACTCTGGAATATTTTTGGATTATTTAATAAAAACCCAAATTTATTGTTAAAAATGATTCTCTTTATTTGACTGTGAAAATCTGATAGTATTATTGGAGTTTGTTCCTCTCGGGCCCTAATTAATTATACTTACAAGGTTATATTAGTGAACAATGGTTGAAATAAATTAATTTCTTGGATCTTGGTTATTTCCAATCAAAAGAATTAAGAGAGTAGGTACATTTTCCAATTTGGATTACACCTATTTCTGGGACTGAATTATTAAAAGCATTTCTTTCATTCAATAGATTAATACTTTAACAAAAAGAAATGTGGAAAGTGTCCTAATATAACACATTGACCAAAAAATACATAAAATTGAAAGAAGAAAAATTCAAATATTTAACAAGAAAAAATAAAATATCAAAAATCTATTTATTTCCAATTGAAATGAAATTGTATTATTGGGATTCTTTTTACTATTTTGATTGTATGGAAAATTTTGAATTTTAGAATGTAAACTGCTCTAGAATTTAGGTGTATCTTTTAAAGAGATTTTAGGTATATAAAAATCTCAAATAAAGTCACAAAATTTCCGAATAATTTTTATAAACAATTTATTTTACTACAATCCAAAAAATGGACCTAAATTTGGATTTTTTTTATGCTCTTTAAATTTTTTTAAAACGATGTTACTTAAGAGTGTTTGTGACTATATTATTAAATTTTCTATTATTTTTATAAAAGTCTAATATCCACAAAAAAATTTTTTTTTCATCATTAAAAGATGTTATTTGGTTAAATAGGGTTCAAAAGTATTGAGTAAAATCCTTGATTTTACGCATTTTTTTTTTTTTTAATTTAAAATCCTGTTAAACATTTACACAATAGCACAAAAATAATCTGAAAGTTCTATAATCTCACTATTTAGCATTTATTGTATAAATAATGATTTTGTTTTGGTTTTTTTCTTGATAAATAGAGTATCGATTTAAAAAAGTTGTTAAAATTTCAAATTTTTAAAATCAAAGTTGATTCTTTCTATTTTATAATTTTCTGGTTGTTATATTTACAGAATTTAAAATAATAAAGTAAAATCTAAGAATATACTCTATTCTTTTGAATTCTTTAAATATATTCTTAGGTTTTATTGAGTTTTCTGTTTATTTAAAAATCAATCGATTTTCGTTAGTTTTTTTTTTTACTTTTTGTAATAATCAGAAAATTTATTAAAATTTTCTGTTTATTTCAAAAAGTAAAAAAAACCTAGAACACTTCACAAATAAAATAGAAAACCCCAAAAAAACCAAGAACACTTCACGAATAAATAGAAAACTCAAAACCTAAAGAAAATCAATTGATTTTCGAAATAAAATAGAAAAGTAAAAAAAAAAACGAGAACACTTCACAAATAAAATAAAAAGAAAACCTCAAGAAAACCTAAGCACTGTACTGCAATTGAACACACACCCCCCCCCCCCCCGAATACACAGGAGGAGTAAAAAACATGATAGAAAGATTATAAGTTAATGTAAAAATTCCACAATAAGTGATTAATAATTGGTATTCCGCAACTCTCAGAGTGGGGGCACTAGGTATCCTTATTACAAAAATTAGTTTTTTTTACATAATAAGAAATCAAAAATAAAATTTTCAAAAAGTGTATATCAAACTATCATCAATTAAGTATAATAATAACAATAAATTACAATTTAATGATTATAATCAAAAAAAAAAAAAAGGCTATTTGTGTTATAAAATGAATAAAAAAATAATAAATTTTTATTGTTTTTTTACTCAAATATTTAAAATCAAACAAAATATTAAATCAGAAACTCTCTCATTTTTGTGACAAATCATATATCTTGAAGGAATATATATATATATATATATTACCAAGAATAATTACTTACAATCATGATCTTTATCCAAAAATCTTTTAAATGAATATTCAACTTTTAAAAGGGACTTTTTTGGTGAAAAATCCTTCTTTGATTAATGAAAAAAAAAAAATACCTTTTGAAACGTTTTACTATACAGCCCTTTCAATTGAAAATATCGATTAATAAAATTGATTTTACCAAATCTTGGACCAAAATAATTATTTCGCCGAAATATAAAGTCATTTGTTTTAATTTGTGATAATTTTAAAGTTAATTATATAGTAATTTTGTCACTTTTTTTTTTGTAAAAAATCTTTTTTTCAAAAAATAATCTTTAATTGGTTATTACCGATTAAATCCGAATTCATTTTTTCGATTGTTGAATTAATTTAATTGGTGTCATTTATTTTTTTCTATACTTTTATGAATGAATATAACAATAAATTTCATTTTTTTTTTTTAATATTTTTCCAATACATGCTATCTAGTTTCTTTTTCTTTTCTTAAATTGAATTATTCTTGAAATAAATATGTTATATTTTTCCCAAAATAAAACACGGAATCTGTCTGTAACAACATATTTAAATGTATTATCGCACTAGTATTTATTTTTAAAGGATATAATCCAAACAAAGCAAATAATTCTATTTGTAAAGTACATTCTCAAACAGGCTTGCAAGTTAAAAAACACGTTTTAAACTTTATTCCTGTTTCTCATTTTTACTCAAATGACAATAATTTCAATTTTAATTTAAATTCTTGGAAACACAATGACAATTCTCAACTATTTAGTAATTTTTATTTTTCTTAATACTGGTATTTGAAAAGTAAATGGGAAAAAAATATTTACTTAATTTTTCTTTTTTTCTTTTTCAAATAGAGTTTTCAAATAAACAGGTTATAATTTGTGATCTTTTTTTGTTTGTTTGGTATACTTTTATATAATCATTATTGGTATATGTTGGATGATCTAAGATTCACCAAAGAAATAATTTTGAATAATTGCAAAAATAGATAACCTAAATGAAATTTTATCCTATATAAATTTCAAATACCAGAGCATATAAATCCCAATAATTCTATTAATGATCATTAAAAGATTCCAAAATATCAGTAATTTAGAATCTATTCATCCACAGAGTTGTGTTTCTGTGATTTCAGTTCTGGTTTAAATTACATTTTTATAAAAGGCTTTTTAGTTTTGGTTGATCTTGAATTAAAAATTGTTCTACCTTTTTATTCAAACAAAAGGATTGTAAATTGCTTCAATTGAAAATCACAAATGGAAAAGAGTGTAGTATTGTCTTCAAAACATAATAATTTTTTTTTCAAAAAAAAGAAGTAAAAAATCCAAAAAGAAAAAAAAACTCAAAAAAAAAAAAATTTAAAAAAAAAAAAAAAATTAAGTTTAAAAGAGGATTTTTTTCTTTTTGTTTTTTTTTTTCAAGTGGGAAATAAAAAAGACAAAACAAAAAAACAAAAGTACCAATTTTCTGAGGATTGTCTTGGTGTTCTTTAAAACTTTCTTTCTTTTATGCGATTAGGATCGCTTACCACAATTAAAGTATATTTGTCACCTGGGATCATTAGAATTTCTTCACGTTTTGTTCTCATCCTCAAGAACGAAACTTCGTCACCCTCTTTCAAAGCGTCAACAGTGTTTGAAGCTTGTTTAATAAAATGAGAAAGATAAAGTGCGTACTTTTCTGCTTCTTCTTGTTCTTCAAATGTAGATTTAATGATTTGCCCTTTTTCTGTAATCGCAACAAGACCAACAAATCCTGGTTGTGTGCTTACCCTTTTTAGTGTAACTTCAATTGCTTGATAACTTTCTTTGTTTTGTTTTTCAATTTCAAATTCGTTGTTTGTCATTTAAAATAGTCGATAAAAATAATTATTGAATTGGGTGTTCAAAGCAAAAAAATGAAAAAATAAAATATGTTCCTTTTAAGGGAGTAGAGTCTCCCTAGTTTTCTCGATAAACAAAGTATATTAAAATTGGATGTAAATGATATTCGTGCTACATGGTTCGAATCGGATCTATAAAATCTATTATAAATATTATTGAACAATAAATTATTTATATTTTAACTGAAGATCACAATTAAAACTTTTTATTTTGGGAAATTATTTTTTTGAATCCCTTTTCCTAAATATAAAAATAGAAACCCAAAATACAGTATTCTGGTATTTAATAATTCATCTTTAGAACTTCCAACAAGATATTTTTTTAATTTTTTAATTTCAAAGATTAACTCAATAATCATCAACATAAAAACCCAAAGACTGATGACTTGTTTTCCTTTCTGAGAAAACTACTTGTGTCATCAATATATTTCCAAGTTTATTGAAATAATTTGTCAAAAGAATCTCTATTGGTTAATTATTTAATTTTCTAAAAAAAAAAGATTTTTTTCGCGATTAATCTTCATTTAGTAACAAATACAAGAGAGATATTTTGCAACTTTGGAGTCTGACAATTAATAACACATCCTTTAAATTTGATGTTCAATGCAGATTTTTATCTGAAATTGTTGGAATTTTTACTAATAATAAGATAATTTATAATTTAATGAGATCCACAAATATTACTACTTGACTAATAGATTTTTTAGAGACATTTGAATCATGGTTCACTAATGTGATTGACGCCCAATTACAAGATAATATGATCTTAGGCTTCTACTAGGTAGACACTAATTCCTTAATCAAATAATTATCTTGAAATTTCTGAAAATTTTTGTTTTTAGATTTTGAGAACTTTGTTAAGAGATATAAGATCTCTTATTTATTTCTTTTTCTAGTCTTAAAATTTTATTTTTTAAGCTGGTAGGCTTTACGTGAATTGTTCAGAAACATTACAAATAACTTCTCTTTTATTTTGGTTAAGTTTCTTAGGATCTTTCATATAAAAGATTAAAATATAATATTATTTTTTTAAAAAAAGTGAGTTTTTTTTACTCTTTTTAGTTCTTTCAAGGTTGAATAACCCGAGAGTAATAATTAAAATCAGTTTATAGTTATTGAGAGACTATTAAAGTATTTTTTTTTTTTTTTTTTTATTAATGCTTTGATAGTAATAGCGGACTTTAAAGAAAAACTAATTAGAAAAATATATTACATGGTGTTTTTTAAGTACTTGGTAAGTGAAGTTTGATAGCAAAAGAATTTATAAAATGTAAAAAAAAGTCAAAAAAGACAATTCTTTCATAAAAAATTTATTTTGATAAGTTAATAAATCATCCTATTCATTTTAATCAAACCAGAGGTTTACTTTTGTAATAGAAGCTATTTTTCAAAAATTTTGACTCACTTTATAATGTTTATTGTGTAGTTTTAAGGGTTTTAATATATTCTTATCATAAAGTATTTTCAAATTTTTGGATCAACATAAATTTTTCTAACTTGGTTATATTATTGTTACGCTTTTTCAAATTTTTCTTTTTCTTTTGTTTTTCTCTTTTCTTTTGCTTTTGCCTTCTTAAATATTGCTTTTACTTTTTCTTTTTGATTTTTTTTGTCAATTTTGTTTATTTTCACTTTTTTTTTTTTTGAAAGATCATGTAGAAAAAAAAATATATTCGAAAAGACCAATAATCATTATGAAAATTGACTATTTATAATTTATTTTAAAATGAATATAATTATTAGCTAAAAATCTTAGTTGCAAACATTATTCCAGTGAAAGTTCAAGAAACAAAAAATTAGTAACACTCTTTTTAAAAATTTTGACTTACTTTTTTTTAGTTTTTTTTTTTATTTGAATTTTTTAAATCTCGGGTTTTTATCTATTATGAATGATTTTTAAGTGAATTACACATCAGATTTAATTATTAAAAGTTCTTGAAGACTAAAGGATACTTTTTCTTTTTTTTTTTCCATTTATTTTTTTCCGACGAGTCACAATTTTTGAAATGGAGTTTATAGTCAGAATTCATTGTGTTTATTCCTTCTTAAGAGGTCAGTATTCAATTTTAGTGTATTTAATCTAATCCTTTAACATATATTTCGATTTTTTTAAAAGAAAAATTATTATTATTATTGTATTGTATTATTATAGACCCACACAAAATAGATTCAATTGATTGTTAAAATAATATTGTTTTTTTTTTGATAAAATAGCAAAATATCTTGAATTGTGTTTTATAATAAGACTAATTGACTTCTTCTTCTTTTTTTTTTAAATTAATTATTTTGTGATATTTTTAACTGTAATGAAGTGATTTCAGGTTTTTTGTTAATCAGTTTGAAAAAAAAAATAATGAATAATTAAGAAAGAAAATTGATCCTGGGTCTACTATTAGTTTATTAAGAATTTTAATATACATTCATTATTATTTTTAATATATAAAATATGATTTAATTTATGGTTCAAAAGAAATTCCCATTTTAATACAAAAATATCAATTCAAGGAAAATTAACTGTAGAAAAACTAAAAATCCCAAAAATAGCACCTTAATTCTTTTTTTTTGTTTATATTATCATTCCCCCGAAAGTATTAATCTTTGCATATATAAAGTGTTAGGATACCATATATTTGTCTTATAGAAAAGTTTATTGTAATAAAAAGTAAATTATAGCAGAATGTTCCTTGTTTCAAATGGATCTAGAAAAAAAAACATAAATAGTTTTATTGAAAAATAAATTATTAGATTTTTATACTAATTATTTCAATTAAAAAAAAGATATTTTGTAAAAATTTTTTAACTATTTTTCTCAATCTCAAGTTTAAAATAACCATAATATAGTCAGTTCCATCTTTTAATTTACAAACTTTTCAACAATAGTTAAGGCAGAAAAAATCTCAAATTAACGAATATTTTTTTGTATTTTGTTTATTTTCAAATTATTTTATTTGACTCTAAAATTTTCTTATTTATTTTGAAGAATTTTTTGTGTACCTTACTTTTCATTAAAAATTTGTGTATTAATAATGGAATTGTCTGTTTAATTTCCTTTCTCAAATCTAAAAATCGAAACTCAAAATACAGTATTACATTATTTTCAAATAACTTTATCTTCTAGAACTTCCAAAAGTAACTATATTTTAATTTTTTTAATTTCAAAGATTAACTCAATAATAATCAACATAAGAAACTAAAGAATAATTAGTTTTTTTTTCCTTTTTATAAAGTTAGTAGTAATTTACATTACATTCAAATAAATTGGAAAAGAACCAAGAAGTTAATTCTTTAATTTTTTATAAAAATTGAATTTTTTAGCAACTAACCTATATTTAACCAACAAGTTTAAGAAAGATATTTCAAACTTTGAATTTTGGAAATTAATTTTTCAGTTTTCAACTTTGTCTCGAAATCCCGATTTTTTTTCTGAAATTCTTGTGTTTTTTCACTAATACATGGATTATTTTTCATTGGTGGGATCAACAACTAGTACTCTTTGAATAATCGATTTTTGAGAGACATCTAAACTTGAGGGAAATAATGTTATTTTCCTTTAATTGCAACATACTTGTATTTTAGACTTGCTCCAGGCAAACACTTATCCCTTAAATGGCTCCTTTTTTGTGAGGATTCTTCAGATTTGAGAGGAAAGTGTTTATTTCCCAATCACTATTTCACATTCTTACAAATAGACTATTTATTTAATCGATTTAATTGACTCACATACGAAGTTTTTTGAGAAAAAAACTGTTTTTCCTTCGAATTTGCTTCTGAAAAGGCTGAACACTCCAAAGCTTCATGAGAATTCAAATAGTAATAAACTACCTTGAGTTCAAATATCACAAGAAAAGATAGAAATAATGATTAAAAGGTTTTAATTCTTCGTTTATACACGATAAGTCCAAAATAAAAAAAAAAATCATTTTTATTTTTTTGCTTTTCCGAATAATATCACTCAATTTTTCCGAATCATTTACTTTTTTGACTTCAAAAAAAAACACACTCAATACCCATAAACTGAAATGTCTAAAAAATTAACACCACAACTTGTAAAAATATTAAAAACTGGGAATTTAGGGCAAATTAAACAAAAAATTAAGCCACAGCTTATGAATTCCAAAGCAAACGGAATGTCACCTTTGCATATTGTGTGTCAATTTAACCAAAAGCAAAACATTCTTAAATACTTATTAAGCAAAGGAGCAAACCCAAGCGTCAAAACAAAGAACGGGATGAACTCGCTTCATTTGCTGTGCAAATTTTCCGGATCTAGCAAGCTAATCCAGCTGGTGCTTCAAAAGAAAGTGCAAGCGAACAGCAAAACGACGCAAAAAAGCACAGCGCTTCACTTAATTTGCAAATTCCACCCAAATTTGGATGCAATCAATGTGCTTTTAAAAAAAGGAGCCAAGGTCAACGATCGTGATAAGCAAGACAACACCCCTTTGAATATCATCTGCCGGCACAACCCAGACATCCAAGTAGTTAAACTCTTGCTTGACAGAAATGCCAACCCAAACACTAAAAACAACCAACAAATGACTCCACTCCATACCTGTTGCCGCTACTCACCAGACCTTGAAATTATTAAGCTTTTAATTGCAAAAAAAGCAAATTTGGAGATCACTGACAGCAACAACGCTACTCCCTTGCATTTAATTTGCCAGTACCATCCTAAAATTGAATTAATTAAATTGTTCCTTGTCGCTGGTGTCAACACAGACATAAAATCCAATAAGGGCTTAACTCCATTACATATTCTAATTCAAAATTGCAAAGATTTCGAAACAATCAAAGAAGTGATCGAAAATGGTTTGAATGTCAATTCGAGAGAACATGGGAATTGGAATTGCTTGCACATGGCCTTAAAACATAACCCTCAGCCCAAACTTGTCGAGTACATATACGAAAAATCAGCTGGTATCAATACCTTTAATCACCACAACCAAACACCTTTGCATTTGCTATGCTTTAACGATGAAATTGAAGAAGAAGTTGTAGACTTTTTATTAGAAAAAGGTGTAAATGTTAAACTTGAAAATGTAAGTCTTTAGTTTTTTCTTTTTCTCTTTCTCTTTCAATTTCTCTTTCTTTTTCAATTTCAATTTCTTTTTTAATTTTATTTTATTTTTTTTTTTGTTTTTGTTCTTGTTCTTGTTTTTGTTTTTGTTTTTGTTTTTATTCCGTTTTCGTTTTGGTTTTCATTTTTTTCATATTTCCAGAAATAAAAGTCATTAAGAAGAATCAGAACAAAATTTTTGTTCATGTGTCTTACCAAAACCTGACTAAAAGCACAGATATCAAAAAAAAAGCCAACAGTGTTCTAAAATCTGTGGTTTTTGGTTCATTTTTTTACTTTTCCTTACAAAAATAATTTCACGTAGACTTTATCCATTTTTGTGTTTTAGAATAAAATAGATAACCATTTCCAGAACAAAACAGAAAACTACCATCAAATTTTCGGTTTTTGCTGTTTTGATAATTAAAAGCCTTTGGAAATTAAATGAAAAAAGATTTTCCATTCAATGTTTTGTTTTATCACTTGCTTACTTTCTTTATTCAAGGAAGTCAATTTAAATTTTGTTAGCTCATATTAATTTCAGAAACTTCTTTTTATGTGCTTAATATTGATTCATTTTTTCTTTGTCTTTTAAGGAAGTGGGTATATTTTACAATTTTGAAAAATTTTAATTGCTACAACCTTACTGAGAAAAATATTTTTTGAGGACCATATGGGATATTGAAACTTTGAAACTCAAAATATCATTCGCTGATCTGTTTGTGAAAAGAAAACGAACCGAAAGTAAAACAGAGTTAGATCTTTTAAATTTTCAATTTTGAACATTTTTTTTAATTAAACTTTTGGTTTTATTAAATTTGGTTTTAGATCTAGAAATGTGTTTTTATGGGGAATGTTTGAATTTAGTCATACAATAAACCAAAAAAAATAGACCTGAGTAGGTGTGTATTTGAAACAAATCTTTTCTTTTCGAAGACCAAACAAGAAAGATCACCTTTCCAAATAAATTTATTGAAATCAAGAATGAAAAAAAATAAAAATCCGATAAAAGCCTATTTTCGAAGATTTTTTTTCTTTTTCTTCTTAATTTGTATGAATGCAATCAAAACAATTTATAACCTTGGATTTCTCGCCCCATAACAATTTATTATTATTTTACAAATATTTTTTTACAAATTTGCTTTAAAAATTCAATTTTCAAATATTTTTATCAAACAAAGCCAAAACAAAGAATATTATTTCAAAAATTAAAATAAAGGGGTTGAATTCTCGGAATCACAAAAGATTTACAAAAGATTCAAACTAAGAAAAAGAAAAAAATAGAGAAAAAATTTCAATCAGATTCAGAATTATTTTGAGTTTTCAATTTAATGGAAAATAAATAATTATCAAATCAAACCAATTAATCTAATAAATCTTTATTTCTCAAGAAGGAATTCAAAAAATATCCTATTTTCTTTGAACCAAAACTAAAATTAGATGAATTGAATGAAAATCGGATTTTTAAATTCATTTTGGGAATTCTTTAGAAATAAAAAGTAATTTGTTTCTCAAAAATTTTCCAAACAAAAAGGATTTCCATAAATAATTAAAAATAAAACCAAATAAAGAAGAAGTAATTGTATCAAAGGTTACACATAAAATCAAGTAATAAATGATTTTTCTTGATTTTTTCTTGCTCAATTTTTTCATTTTTTTGATTTCCATTTTTTAGTTGTTATGAAAATATATTATACTATGGATATATTCCACTCTCGTATTTATTAAAATATCAATGTATTTGGTTAAAGAAATGATTTCAATTGTTCAGTTTCACATAAATTGTAGCACTCAAAATTTTTAAAATGAACTTATTCTCTTAAGCAGGAATGTTAAATTGATCCACATATTGCTGTACAACAATAACCAAAAAAAAAAAAAAAAAGGAAAATTTTTCCCATTTAATTATCAAAAAGAATATGAAATGAAATTTTTTTTACATTTATTAAACAAATACTAACAAAATTGAAAACCATTTTAAAAAATAAATTTCAATTCTTTAAAATCTAGTAACTAGACAGACACCAAACATAGCCTGAAAGTACAATACAATGTTAGCCCGGCTGTTTTCTAATAAGGTATAATATAATTGAAATCTTATCGGAAAATTGAATTTGTCAACTTAAATTACGGAATACAAATTTCAAAATAAACTTTGATCAAACATCTCTTATTAAACTAATAATGTTGATTCTGAGTGTAGAGATCAAAAAGTAAAAAATTAGCAATTCTTTATTTTTTTTTTGAAAGAATTTTTTTATGATAGTGGTTTGTTTTTTTCGAACTTTCAAAATTTTTTATAAACTAAATATACATTATTGATGGTAGTATTATTATTATTGGTGAATTTATGAAAACGACCACATTCCCTCAAAAATTGTTATTAGAAAAATAAGAAAAAAATATAGTGCACAAAATTGTAAAAAAAAAAAAATTTAAAAATGTAAACTTCTCTTAAGGGATTAGGTAGAAAAAAACCTTTTTTTAAAAAAATTACTACGTTTCCATTAGCAAAAATTCAAAAATTTGAGGACTATCATTAATTTGGTTTTTAAAAATAAAATCATAATCAACAAATCACAGAATCATAATCTAAACATTTATTATAATTTTGATCCTTGAACAATCAAAAATTAAATTTTATGAAATACTTTTAAAACTTGAAAATTTTTAACACAATTATTAATAAATTATTATTTTTGTTTTTTCATTTTAAAACAAATATTTCCAATTTTATTGCTTTTTACAATTATTTATTGGGATGTTTAATATAAACTCGATTCCAAAAATTTGAACACCACCAAAATCAAAAAGAGGCAAAAAAAAATTCCTCAATTTATTGTATTTTTTCAAACATAATATTAAACCACATTTAAATTACGGAGTATTAATGTATTTATATGTAATCATTTTTATCCAAATAAAAGGAACAAAAATAAAACAAAAAAAAAAAAAATCGGTGTGTCTAAAATGATGAAAAGAGCAGAACAAAAAATTGTATTTGTGGATTTATTGTTAAGGGTTAGATGAAACCTCATCTAATCTGTTAAAGAGAGAATTTTGAAGTGACTAAATTTGAGACTTCTAATTGAAAGAGTATCTAAACAAGATACAGTCATCAGAAGTATTTGAATCTTAATTTAGTTTTCTAAAAAAAGAAAAAAAAAAGAAAAGAAAGAATAAAAAATGAAGAATTGGGGAAAAAATGATAGAAAGAAAAGAATGAACAGTGGAAAAAAATAAGAGATTTAAAATAATTGTTGTGAGAGACCTGGAATTTTCTGGTTTAAATGAATTTGTTGATAGGTTTTTATTTTTTCTTGAGTTCCTTTTTCCTAAAAAATTGTATTGGTAAATTTGTTGAAATTTCACCAACAATTGTTGATCGATCAAATGATAAGATACCATCAACTAATTGTATGTGATTTTTCGATTTAATTAAACTCAACATTAATCTTCTGACTATCATTGGAAAAAATTTCCCGATCTAACGAAACAGATTATGTAACTAGAAAAAAAGAAATGAAAACAAAACAAAAAAAGACAAAAAATGAAATATTTTGTTAATAATAAAAATTATTTTCAAATTGAATGTAAAGTGTAGTATTGTTATTTTTCCAACTGTTTTTATTATGTCTAAATTTTTGGAATTTAGTTTATTTATATGATGATAATTTCAATAATGAGTAAGGAGATTCATTATCATTAACTTTGGTTCAAATAAAAAATAAATAAAAAAAACAATAATTTAATTTTATTTAATTATTAGAATTAAATTTAATCAATTTGATAAGGGAATATCACTAATCAGATTATTACAATTATTTTTGGAAATTGGTGATCTAATCATTTCATTTTTAAAGTTTTTTTAGAAGAAAAAAATTTTCTTGGATTGAATTAATTTTCTGAAAAAAAATTTATCATTTGATCTTTCAGTTATGGAATGTTTCTTTTAATCAAAGAACATTAAGCAAACCAATATCATAGTTACTTGTTGTTTATTGTCCGTTTATTTGATCATTTAATGTGTAAACTTTCATAAAAAAGAAAACTCGACTTTTAATTTGAAATAAGGCTTTATCAAGTCGTCTGATTATTTTAACAACAGTGAGATTGATAAGAATTGGTGATTGGATGTTTTTATGATAACATGAATTATCATAATAATAACAATAAATTTGCGATAGCCATAATAAAATCGCAATTAATGCAACTTTATTGTGAAAAATCATAAAATCGCGATAATTTACATTCCAGCGATAAAATAATTAGCGAGATAAAAATTGAAAAAATAAAGAAAATTATTTTTTTGAATTCACCTAAAAAAAATCTCATGACTTTTACAAAGCTTTATGAATTTTACAACACTTTTCACGTTCAAAAATGTTCGAAAATGTTTAAAAGGGTTGTGAAGTGTCTCCAAGTGTTTGAAAGGTTTTGAAAGACCTAAAAGTTTTATAAATGGGATCACTATTTTTTTATATGGAAAAAAAAATGTTTTCTTTTCATTTTTTTTTTTA
The DNA here is from genome assembly GCA_027625915.1 of Anaeramoeba flamelloides. Classification (NCBI taxonomy): domain Eukaryota; family Anaeramoebidae; genus Anaeramoeba; species Anaeramoeba flamelloides. The sequence continues at coordinate 2,693,467 of JANTQA010000026.1, forward strand.
AAAAATATAAAATATTCCTGTGATTTTTTTGATCAAACAAAAAATAACCCATTTCAACAATATACTTGAATATAAAATAGATGTGTTTTTTTAAAATGGAGTTATTACCTTCACAAGTTCAATAACCAAAAAGAAAGAAAGAGTAATTTTCCTTCTTATTGGTGATCCATTAAAAAAAAAAATGCCTATAAACCCTAGTTGAGTTTTCTGTCTGAGATAAAGCCATTATAAGAAGAAGTAAAAAGAAAAAGAAGAAATTAAACTTTTCAAAAAATCTTAATAATTGATGATTGCTGGCGAGTTATTGAGAACGTTTGAAAAGTTAACCCATCTCCCCTTTAAACTTTCATAGAATATTGAAAATGATTTAACCAAAGGATATTACAATAAAGAATGCGCGAAAGGATGGTAGTGTCCAAAACATTTTTATTAATAGTATTCTCTAATACTAAAATAGACTGAGATATGGTGATTTTTATGATAAAGTATGAAAATTTTTTTATTATTAATGAAATTAGATTTGATAATTGGTTCAAAAAAAATAAAATAAAAAAGAGAAAAATGAAAACTGGTTACAAATGCCATGCACAGTTAAACTCCAATTACACCTTTAAAAAAACATAACTAAATTTCCACTTTAACTTCTTAATCAATTAATTTTTAAAAAAAGGAATTTTTTGCTTTCTTAATAATTTCTCTTTTTCTTTATCAGAGAGAAATAGTTTTTTCGTTTCTAATTTGAAAAGTAAAAATTTCTTATCTCAGATCTTGATTCAAAACCTTTGAAAAAATTTCTTCTTTTTTCTATTAACTTTTGTTTTAATTTTTTCATTTCACCTTTATATACTAAACTTTGTTTCATTCAAATGTATCCAACATTTTTTTCAAATATCAATTATTTTTTATAATTGAATTTTTGAAGATCAAACAAGAATTAAGAGTATAATAAACATCAAAGAATAGTTGATATCGGTACGAAATAAAATTAATAAATCAATAGAATTTCTTAAAAATTGAAAAACTCAAATTCTTTTGTAAACATTGAGAAAAAGATAGAATGTTCATTGTGATCCCCAATAAAAGATCAAAATTTCAGTAGAAATAAATGTAATTTCTCTACAATCATTTTCACTGTTTCAATAACATTAGAATAACACATTTTTACCAGGTGACTATCGATCTGGCAAAAAAAAAAATTGCAAATGAATTATGTTTTAAGAAAAAGCAAAAAAAAAAAAAGTAAAAATGTGAAAAAATGATTGAAATTTCGAAATTTCCAAAATAAATTTTTCTTCTTCTAATCTCCATTCAAACCCTTTAAACACTGTAATTCACCCACCATAACTGTGACACTTTGACTGGAAAATGGTTTAGTTTAAAAAAATAACTTTTTTCAAGTATTTTCCACCTCTTATTACAAATTAACACTAGTTTCAACAATATCATTTCTTTGCAACAAACAAATTCACAAATGTTTTAAAATGTTTTATTTTCTTCAATTAAATGAAAAATTTTAATTCTTTCAAGTTTTCACAAATGAAAACCAAGTTGAAATGGTTTAGTTTACTCTTATTTACAATTAGAAAATTATAGGGGTTTTCGTAAAATATAGACATTTGTAGATTTTCAGCATTTGTATACAATTTTTTTTTTTTTCACGATCAACTTCAATATTATAAATTCTGTTTGAGAGAAGCTCATTACTTCATTTATTATGACTTATTTAAAAATATGATTTAAAATGGCTGATATTTGTAAAGCAAATGTATATTATTTTTAATTTTCCATTAAATTGCCTCATAATAAATTTCCTTGATGTAAATCGAACCTCGGTAATAAGTTATAGTCAAATTACCATCCAGAAAAAATCCACAACTTTCGATAATATACAAATGTAAACAGAAATTACCCTCAGCCAAAAATTTCGGGTAAATATTTTTTTTGGATTTTTTAGAAAATTTAAAAATTAAAAAATAATAAAATTAATTATAAAACTCAATATTTAATAATCAAGTATTTAAGAATTAGAACATATTTTTTAATTAGAAAAAAAAAAATAGTAGTTAAATGCAATTCATCTGGAATTATAGAATCATTCTAGTGAAAATTATTGAAAATATTGTTATTTGTTTTTATTTTTCCTCTAATTTAATTTTCTCTTGTTCTAATTGTTCTTATTTTAATTTTTATTTAATGTCTTTATTTCTTTAATTCTCACAAATAACTGAAATTATTGAAACCATTCTTTTTAACAAAACACCTTATTAATTATCATTTGTTTTTAACTTCTTTATTTAATAATAATAATTAATTCTCTATTAATAAATGTTGATCTTTTTAAAACATGAATATAAATTATTTAAATATAATTTTATTTCTTAGTCCGTAAGTTTTTTTTTTTTATTTCTTTTTTAAACATTTTAATTTCTTAATAATTTTATTTTATTTTTATATTATCTTTTTATTGAATTTTAATAAATTAATGAATGAATCTATGTGCATATTGGACAATATATATATATATATATATATTAGAATGTAAGTAACATCTAGCATGTTTTTAATTTCAAAATTTACTTGATAATAACATTTTTTTTATTTATTATTTATTGATTGGTTTAATTTTAATAAAATATACACACATACATATCTATACAAATATAAATATAAATATAAATACAAATAGGGAAAAACACCACTTAGGTTAGCACACGAAGAAGAAAATTTGTTAATTGAAAAAAAAATCGCCGATTTTTTGGAATTAGAAGTTGGTAAAAATTTTTCGGTTGAAAAATCCAAATTTTTAAAAGAATATTCAAAACTTGAAAAAAAACTTGAAAAAATCAAAATGGAAAAGGAGAAAGCAGAAAAAGAGAAAATGCAAGTTGAAAAAGAAACTGAAGAAATTAGAAAAAGGGTGAAGAAAAAAAATGATCAATACACATCTGAGTATTTCAAAACTCGTAAACATACTAAATTTTTAAAAATGAAAATCAATCTTCTTCTTGAGCAACAAAATTCATCAATTGTAGAATTAGATGAATCAACTAAAGAAGAAATAATTCTTAATGAAAAACAAGAAAAGTAAAAATATAATATCTTTATAAAAGAAAAGAAATGAAAAAAATAAAATAATACTAATAACAAATAAATAGGTATATTTAAGGATTATCATATGATTTATATGGATAGATTGATAGATAGATAGAGATAATGTAACTAATAACAAAATCTTTCAAAATCATAACTTTTTTTAATAATTATATAAACTCTATATTTTAAATTAATTTTTAATTAATTCAAAATCCTGATATAATTTAAATTTTTACAAAAAGAATAATAAAATTTTATTCTAAAAATATAACACGTTTGAAATCAATCTCTATTTTTTTTTTTTTTTTTATTATAATAACTCTTGATTTTGTTCGATCAACTAAGGCATAATCACAATTTTTTTATTTTTGAAAAAATGTAAAAGGACAACTTGGAAAAATAAAAGTATTGAATTGTAAAAAAAACAATAATAATCTTTTTTTAAAACTTGGGAAATACTTTATTCTTGCCAAGAGATAATTCCCCTCAAAAAAAAAATTATGGTCAATTGAATAACAAATTCAGAAAAATTTTTACGAATCTTCAATGTTAAAAAATAAATTGAAAATTCAATTACTATAAAACCAAACTTACTTTTAATGTCATTTTCAGAAATGAATAATTATTTTTAAAAGTTTAGATCCATTTTTCCCATTTTTGAAAAAGCTTAGAGTTCCATAATTTATCTTTAAATTATTTAATTACAAATCAATTTTCATTGAAAGAAGAAAGAAATCTCATTGCTTTGTGTAGAGTGTGTATAAAAAATGAATTAAAAATAAAGCAAGCCAATTTTGCAATAACTTTATCTAAACAATATTCAGATCCCATATTTTGATTCTTTTACGAAAATAACCTCAAATTATACTTTTTTATTGATTCCAGGTAATTAAATAATTCTTTTTTATTACAATAATAAGTCTCAACTTATTTCTTGTTTACATTCAGTTTTTCCTAGAATCCCATCATTCTCAAAATATTATAATTAATAATTTTTTTTTTTTGATTTTCAAAAAGAATTTAATGTTTCTCAAAAAAATAAATATTTGAGGTTTTTTTTCTTGTTATTTAATTTTCATCATCTTTTCGTAAATCCTGATGTTTTTATGTTTTATTCCAGAAAAGAAAATTATTTTAATTTGAAATGGAATCAAAATGAATCTTTTTTTTAAAAACAGTGTTTTGGTGATCAACAAAAAATTCTTTTTTTGAATCTGATTTACTTTGAATCAGAATAAAATGATTTTTGATGCTTTTGAATAAATATTCTAAAAGGGACTTTATTATGTTGAAAATGGTTGATAAAAACTGATTCCATTTGGAATGATTTTTTTATTATGATTCTAAATTTCAATTTTTGAGATTGTAAAAATTCCTAAAATGGAATCGTTTGGGGAACTCTGATTATATTATTAATTTAAAATCAATTTATATATCCACATAACACTTGAACAATTTTAGAATTTCTTTATTAAAAGAATTTTTCTTTACATTTTTTTTAATTTTATAAAAAAAAATCTTAGAATCATATTTTTAACTTTTAACTTAAATAATCAACTAAAATAATTTTCGAAAAAATGTAAGACTACAAATTAAACAGATAAAAATACTCTTAAAATAATATAGATCTTTGAAAAATATTAATTTTTTAACATTTTTATTATCTTTTTTTTATTATTTTTTTCAACATTACAGGATTTTCCTAAAAAAGTAAAAATTAATAGAAAATATATATTAAAAATAAAAGAATTGATTTTGATAAGAAATATGAAAAATTCAGAACTCAAATAAGAAGATTTAAGCAACTTATTTCTATTTTTTTTTTTTTTCAAACTTTTAAAATTATTTGTATATGGTAGAATTTTTATTTTGAATAGGTTATTACTAAAAAATAATATTTTGTGAATTTTCGATTTTTTTACAGTTTGTGTTATTATTCCAAAAAATCGTTTTACTTTTTCAATTCTATTGATTTAAAGTTGAATTTTATTGTTGAAAAACAATATAGATATTTGGATATTTTTTTACTGTCATTTAAAAGTGGAATTCTCCCAAAAAAAAAAAAAAAAAAAATTAATAAGTAGTTGAGTAAAAAATACTCTAATGAATATTATATCATCAATTTTTTTTGTTGTTAAACGGGTTTAACTTATTTTGAAATTTTAACTTTAATATTCTATTGTCCTCATTTTATTATAAAATATTTTTTAAAATTTTTGACTCGCTTTATAATGTTAATTGGAGTTATTGGGGGGGGGGTATCTATTATTCTAATCATAAAATTATTTTAAATTTTTGGTTCAGATACCTTACATCTAATTTTCAATCAAATTTTTGGTTTTGTTTTTTCAAATTTTTGTTTTACTTTTTTTATATTTTTTTTTAGTTTTTTCTTTTTAATTATTTTTTTTAATTCTTTTTTTTTTTCAAAAGATCGATTGGAAAAAAAAAAAAGTATCTTGGTAATTACCAATAATCTTAAAGAAAATTGAGAATTTGTACTGGTCTTTTGAAATGAATTTAATATTTTTCAAAAAATATTATTTTTAACCTTTTTTCAGCGAAATTTCAGTAATAAAAAATTGTAATGCTCATTTCAAAATTATGTTTCATTTTTTTTTAGTTTTTAAATTTATTTTTTTTGGATTTTAATTTTAAAATTATCGGGTTTGTGTGTATTTCTAATCATTAGAAAGTTAATTATGAATCATATTTTATTATTAGTTGTTCTTGAATACTATATATATATATATATTCATTTTATAATTTTGGGTGAGTGAATCACAATTTTTGACATACTGTTTGTTTTAATTTACTCAACTGATAGTATTAAATTTGGGTTAGGGTAAATAATACATACTTTGAATAAATCAATCTAATCAAACTGGAAATTGTCACAGAGTGTCATATTTAAAAAAAAAAAAACATCACATTTTTCTCAAGATTTGGAAGCTCCTAATCTGATATTCAAACTTATTTTACAACTTTAATGAAATATTTAAAAAAAAAAAATCTGCTCAAAAATTTTAAAAATCATATTAAAATTGATATTGAATAGAACAAATAATTTTTTGTTGAGAAAATGGATTCTAAAGCAATATATAAGAACTTGAATGTTTTTTTCTCCAAAAATCTTTAATTTTAATTTATGGTAACCACACAAACCTGGAAATGAGAAAATTAAACTTTTAGACTTGTCTAAAAAGTGAATTTTTTGAAAAGAATCAAAATTTCAAAAAAAAAAAAAAATAAAAAAATATTTGTTTTGATTATACGAAAAAAACAATCAAACCTGTTAACAAAAAAAAAAGAAATACTATTAAAAATAAGCTAAAATTTTATTCTAATAATTTTTTCAGATTAAAAAACTTGCTGGGATTTGCTTCAACCAGGGATAAGCCTACAATCAAATTATGTTTTAATTGGGTCTTAATTACATTTGATACCCATGGTTCAGATGCCTCTAAATATCGAATATTAAATTAGTACTATTAGCCTGGCCCTTATCAATAAAAAAAAAGATCTTTGTATTAGTTAAAAATTCAACCAATTTCAGAATAAAATCTGTATTTTTCAACAAATTTAAGGTTGGGTTATCAATATTCAGACCCAAAAGTTGCAAAATATCTTTATTAAATATGTTGCTAAATGTAGCTTAATAGCTAAAAAAATCAATTTTGTTAAAAAATTAAATAATTAAGGAATAGATTCTTTTGGTCAATTATTTCTAAAACATTAGAAATATATTGATTTTACTATAAGCTTTATAAAAAGAAGGAAAAAACTAAATATTTTTTTAGGTTTTTAAGTTGATGATTATTGAGCTATTCTTTGACATTAAAAAATAAAAAAACGGTTACTTTTGGAAGTTCTAAATATGAATTATTAATAGGCTAGTCTCTATTATTTCTTTTTAGACCAATTTATAAATAAGGATTCCTTATTTAAAATTAAGTTTGGAATGAAAATAAACAGGTAATTTCGAATCTAAGTAATTGGCTAAAATTTTCTCAATCTCTATTAAATATAGGTCAAAAAAATTAATAAAGATTAGTCCCTTAAATACTGAAATACTATTATTTTGAGTTTCTATTTTTAGATTTGGAAGGGGAATTAAAAAAAAAATTTACAAAATGAAAATATTTAAAATTTTATCCTTAGTAAAAAAAGTAATAATTTATTAATCAATCCGAATTTGAAGAGATTTTTTAGAGTCACAAAAACTATTTGAGCCATGTATCACTAATATTATTTACACCCAATTATCAACATACTTTGATTACAGAGAAATCTAAGGTTACAGTAATCCCTTAAAACCAATCAACTAGTAAGAATAATGAACTATCACACTTATTAAAGGGGTGTAAAGAATTAAGTAAGGTGTGTGTTGTCACCTATAAATCTAAAATTTGGGTAATCTCGGAGGTATTGTGAAATTTCATAACAAATAATCTATAAGTTTTTTAGATTTTTCTTGAACTTGAATTCCAATACTACCGAAAATACAAATTCAGAGATTACAACAAAAGCGATGAATCTTTTCTATTTTTAAAGCACTCCTTGGGGTAACTAAATTGAAAGAGTTTGAATAATAGTTTTTTTTTGGTCTTTTTTGGATTCATTTTGAGTTTTTTGTTTGATTTATTGATCCAAGAGAAAAAGAAAAATCATGACAAGAAAAAAGAATAAATCTGAAGGATGGAATTGGTGATTGATTTTCAGGTTATGACAACAAACAGGAATTGTCAAATTAATTAGAGTAGATCGAAAATTTGCATGAGAATGAAAAAAAAATAGTTTAACACAAAACAAGAAAAATGAAAGTAAAAAGCAACAAAACAAAGGAAGAAGAAAAAAAAAACAAAGATAATTTGAAGAATAAGAAAAGCACGAAAGTTTCCACTCAATCTTTACACAATACATATTTAAAAAAACTAAACAGTTGCAATATTCTTTGATTATTTTGTTCTCTTTCTTTTTTCAAAATATTTTCAAAAAATATTCTGTTTTGACTTGACATTTTGTCAACTTTTTGATATATTAAAATCCAATAAAATGAACAATTCATCATTTTAATCACACCCTGATTTTCTTTTTTTTCTCATTGAATTTAACTAATGAAAAATGCTGAATGAATTACAAAAATAATTCGTTTGACAAAAAATGTTTTTTAACAGAACGAGGATTCTGTAACTTTGGTACCTTTCTGACTTGTTAAATCGTTAATTTTTTAAAAGCTTTTGAAAAAAGTTTTTTTATTGTTTATTTTTAAGAAATGAGTTATAAAATGCTAAAATTTAACACTGTTTTCAAAATTTAATTGTACTTTGATCATAAACTGACTGGTTTGAAATATTTTTGTGAAAACAAAACTAGATCTATAATAAATTTCTAAGTCGGTAAAAATGAAGGGTTTTGTTAGGTATTTTCAAGTTGTTTGGTTTAGGTTGGTTTTAAAAGACAGAAGATTCGTTAATGAGAAATTTTTGGGAAAGCCTTAAAAAGGAAACTTCAAAAAATAAAATTAAAAAAATAAAAAAGAGAAAATTAAAAAAAAAAGCAAAAAAATATAAATTCTTAAGTTGTGTTGGTAATTCTGTTTATTGAATTCATTGTATTCATGTAAAATTAATATTTTTTTTCTTATTTTAAAAAAGATGAAAGATCGATGAACGATCAATTCATAATCAAACAAAAAAAAAGATTTATTTTTTGACTACTTCCATTTCTTTTTCTTGGTTTTTTTTTGATTCCATTTTTGCTTTCAGTGTACCTTTTCGAACAAATTTTAAATTCTTTGCATATGGAAGGTACATTCCTTTTTTAGTTCTGTGCTTTTGTCTTTTTGGCTTTTTGATCCCGTTTCTGTGGTGTTTTCTATTTTGGTTGTGGTTTGAGTGGTTTCTTCTTTTGGTCATCTTTTGTTGTTTTGTAAAAAAAAATAAATAAAAAGTATAAAAAAAACAAAAGCAAAGGGAAAAAAAAAAAAAAAAGAAGAGACTAAATTAAAAACAAGGCAACAAAGATTCAAAAAAAAAAAAAGAATTAAATTTTACATTTTTTAAAAGCTTTGTTTGAATTAAATCAAAAAAAAATGAAAATCTTTGTCTTTAAAATTTTTATCTCTTTTATTATTTTAAGGGCATAAGAAAGAAATTTTTCGTTCAGAAAGTGTTTTTTCATTTTCGTTTTTCCTTGATTGAACTTTTCAAGGAATAATTAACACTTTTGAAATATTTTATTTTGTGTATCAATAAAAGTACTTTTTTATTTTTGATTTGTAGAGGATGCCATTAAAAAAGGATTCTGGACAAGACTTACAAACTCATTATTTTATATTTGATTATCGTCTGTAGGATATATATATGAATTAACCATTTTTTGAAAAGTATGATTCTTTCTCTCTTCTGGTTTCACTAACCATATTTTTTTCAAACCCATTACGAAAAATTTCGCACATAAAAAAACTATTTCTACAGTCGTAGAAATAAAAGAAACAAATCAAAAGGATGAAAACAGGATATAAACAAGAAATATGGTTCTTTAAATAAATTTTAAAAAAGAATTAAGAAGATATTGAAAGATTAAAATTTCATTTTTTGAATTTTTCTCAAAAAATTAGTAATATAATTTTGTTATTATCCCAAATTTTAGATCAACAACATTTAATATTTTTGAACCATTATATATTAATCAAAGATCTAACCTCAAAAGTCAATTTAAATATGAACCAAGAATATATAGTTGTCTTCCTATCTTCAAATACCCAAGATTGAAAAATAAAACAGGAGTTAAATGTTTGTAAGGGTTATGGGTTGTTAACACCATTTATTTACACTACATTAGCTCCACTTGGGGACATATGTATAGTGTAATTGTGTGGATTTTAAAAATCCACATAAACAACTAAATTGAAATTCCATCGGATAATTAGGATTTGAAGATAATGGATCATTGTATTTAATATTTACCCTCGGTGGGGTTAGGACGTTTTTTGATCGACAGATTAATATAAAATATTTTAAAAATTCAAAAAAGGATATTTATGTGTATAATTTAGGTTTTTAATTTCAGTTCCACTTTAAAATAACATGTATTATGTTTTATAAATATGCCCAAGAAGTCCTTTAATTCAATTAGTTTTTCATTTGAGTGGGTTATATCTATATAAGCATTTATAACCTATTAAACTTTCATAATTTTACAATAAGTCAATACTACTCCTCATAACACTTTTGATGTTTGAGGGTATTTATTGGAGAATAAAAAAAAAAAAATTAAAAAATTTTTTATTTTTAAAAAAAAAATAATTTCTTTTAAAATTTTATATGAAAGTTTATTTGAAAATTGACCAAAATGAAAGGATAGTGTTGGTAATGTTTCTAAATAATTCATTTAAGATTTTCCCTGTATATTTTCAATTTTGAATAAAATCTGAATGTATATTTAAAGTTTATTTAATTTTTTTTAACTTGTAAAAGTAAACGTTTAGATATTTTGAAAAATAAAAAAAAAAAAAAAAAACACAGTTTGAAATGATAAAAAAAAAAAAGGATAATAACAGACTTTTATAATATTCTTAATTATAAATTAAATCTTGTCATATATCCGAAATATTAAAATTTTTCTTGTTTGGGAATTTTCAAACCAAATTTAACCTAATTTCAAATTATTCACATGGTAAAATATAATTTAAAAGATCAAAAGAAAATAAGTTTCTGAAATTAATTTGAATTTTAAGAATATATTTTTATTATTTATGTTTTTATTTTTGGTCTACTTTCGTTTTTAAAATTATAATATCTATCCCGTCCACTTAAAATCTTTTTATTCAAATAATCGATTACATGTGTAAGTTGTTTATATTTAATTGAAAATCATTTACTACCAGTTGGTGGTATTTAGAATTTAATAAATCAATAAATGTTAATATTATTATGCTAATTCGGTATTTTGTTTACTCTTTACACTCATTTCAAATTCTATGTGAACGGATATTTTTATTTTTACAATTTCTTTTTTTTTTTTTTTTCTTTTATTTGGATAAAAATATTTGAATTAACCCAATAAACAATAATAAACTAAAGGTGATCTAATTTTATACTTTGTAAAATATATCAAAAAAATTATTATTAATTGAAGTGGTTTAATTCAACAAAATTATATCGTATTTGCAATTTTCTTTTTTTAATTTGTGAAAAAAACGAAAATTTATTAAATTTTCTTTTTATTTATCAAATTAAAAATAAAAACATAGGCACTTATAAGCACTCTACATAACTTGATGGCACTTGAAATTACTTTCTAGGGGGCTAATTTTAATTAGAAATGTTTATACACAGTATGGGTAAGATTATAAGTTATGGATATCAAAACTATAAAAAATTGAAAAAATAATTTAATTTTTAAAAAAATACAAGAAAAAGAGAAAACAAATAAAATATAAGAGGGTTATTAAAATATCAAAAAATGTAAAAACCTAAAATACTTATTAAGTTATTTTTTAAATTGGGGATATTGGATAGTTAGTAAGTTGCTTCCTTTTCTGTTAAGGGAGTCAAAGTTTTCTAAACTACCTCCATGGCATTAAATGCATGAATTGTTAAAAGCAACGACAATAACTGGTACCAATGTCAGGGATGGTGTTGGCAATGACTGGGGGTTAACCAGTATATTGTATTTGTAAGTATCGAAGCAAGCTAAAACTTCACTGTAGTTTGTCTTCTTCAATAGTTACTGACCAAATTTTAACCACAATATTCACTATTTTTCTCATTTTTTTTTTTTATAAACAACTTATTTAAAAAGTAAAATAAAATTTATTTCTGTCCAAGATTATAAATTTTTTTTTCCAAACAATAATATTTTTTATTATTACATTCAGTTTCACTTTTAATGCACAAATTATCAATGAAATTTAAGGCACAAAAAAATCTCAAATTAAAGCACAAAAATAAAATTCTAGTAAAAATAAATTGTAAAAAAAAAAATTCCAAATTTTTTGCTTTAATTTGAGATTTTTTTATGCCTTAAATTTCGTTGATAGTTTGTGCCTTAAAAGTGAAACTGGCTGTATCCAAGAAATAACAAATAAGAAATAGGGGGTATAATCAACATATAAGAGTGTAATACGCCACCTTATAAAATAAAACTAAAAAATCAATAGATTTTCATTAAAAATCGAAAAACAAATTATTAAGATCTCTGTTTGGTAAAAAAAAAATATTCATTTTAATCTTCAATTGGAGATCAAAATAAATTCCAATAGAAATCAATATGATTTCTGTATAATTATTTCCAAACTTTCAATAACATTAAAATATTAGATTTTTATTTAGTATATATCGGGTGTGTAATAAAAAACAAAATTGCAAAGCAATTAGGTATCAAAAAAAAATCGAAAAAAAAAAACAAAAATGTGAAAAAAAGATTTCAATTTTTATATTTCCAAAATTAAGTTTTTCTTCTAATCTCCATTCAAATAATTTAAACACATGTAATTCGCTCACCACAACTTGGACCCCTTTGACTGGAAAATATATTATTTTTCATTTTTTTTAAATTTATCAGTCTTTTTTTAAAAGTTCTAGAATTATTAAATTATTTTTTTATGAATAATTTATGAAAAAAGTTTTTACCCAACTTTTTGACGACTTTTTTTTGAGTATCTCTCATTTGTAGATTATGCAAGTTTTAAATATTTTTATAAATACTTCAGATTACTCAGCAAAAAAAAAAAAAAAAAAAGGGTGATAGTGTATATATCTATTAGAAGATATTTTAATCACCATAATATGGATTTGTTGATCTTTAAAAAACAAAGCCTTATTCAATATTTTGAAAATGTTAACATATTTCCAAGCTGTTTAAGAGAATTTAAATTTAAAATATTAAAAAAAAAAAAAAAAATATCGGATAAACAATATATTGATTATAATTATGAAAAAAAATAAAAAAGAAAAGAAAAGAAAAGAAAAAATAGTATGGGTAATAGTCAAAATTTACACAAATTAACTATTATTTTTTACATATAAGTTTAGGAAATCCACGGTAAGTACTCGATTATAATTCCCAATTATCAAATCCAGTGTAGCATCGCGGAAGTCAAGATATAAAATATCCTTTCCGACCTGGTCATCTAAACGGATACCTCTTTCGAGATCTGTATCCTGGAACTGATAAAATTCGTATATCGTCCCTAATGGTCCAATGTCTCTATTCTCTGAATTCCAATCCAGGTGTATATCTGTGATATAAATATTTTCTTCTGGTGGATAGGACAAAACCCCATAAGAGGACCCATCGGAATCGTTGAATGTGGCGGGTCCGTTAAAGTCTGCTATACTGATTGCAAAATCCAAAGGGTTATTGATGGTTATATTAAAGTCCACGGTATAATCTATCGACAACGGCGTCAATTTAATTACTTTCACCATTTTTGTTATTTCCAGTTCGATGAGGCTGGAGTCTATGGGATCGATGCCCGTGTCGATTACTTGGTTTAGCTGCATTGACTGGTTTAATTTCAGAGTAATATCCATTTCAGCTTGAATAGTGATCTTGTCCCCGCTGATATATTTGCCTAAAAAATCTTTAACTTCAGTCTCGTCGCCCTGTATTGTAATTTGTAGTGATATGGTCTGTTTGCCGCTTGTCAAAGAAAGTTCACCAAAATCGCCAAAGCCAATTTCCTTATCATTCTGTCGGAATTGGAAGTCGATTGCTTCAACATCAATTTCTACAAAGGAGGGGTTGTTGATTTCGACGCTTGCATCAAAAACTAAAGAATCGGATGTTGTAGATACTAGTTGCAATTCTCCGATTCCGGGGGAAAGGGAATCCATCGCATCGATTTCGATGGTTTTGTTGGACAATTGGATGTGCTTTTGGTTCTCTGTCCCAACTGTGATGTTCATTTCGGCTATAAATTGAAAGGTTTCTTGCTCGAGAAAGTCTTGTAAAAATTGCTTTGAATCTACGTTGAATGTTATTGCAAATGTGAGCTCGTTTTTGCCCCGCTCCAATGCGACATCCAAGAGGTCGACGGCGCCTATTTGCTGCTCCTCCCAATAAATAATGAGGTTAATGAGATTGGCAACAGTTGAAATTGGCGAATTGTTTTCAAATTCCACTGTTAAATCTACATCAATTTTTTCATTATTGATCTCCAGGATTTCCAAATCAACAATTTCGATTGGTATCTCGTCCATTCCATCCAATTGGAAATCTAGGGGTTTTAAAATAATCGCTGATTCATCACCGTCATCTCCATTTTCGTCAAAAACTAAGACTGTCAAATTCACTGAATATTCAAGATCCTCTTTGAGTATAAAATCTTCAATGATCGTCGTTTCGTTTGGATATATGTCCAGGCTAAAGGATATTTCATTGGATCCGAATTGTAAATCGAAATCCTGTTGTTCGCCCTCCCCAATGGACTGCTCTTTATATATTATCGTATACTTGACCTTTGAAAAAACACTTTTTAGGGGCGTCACATTGTCCAAAGAAACAGTGACATTTGCCTCAAGTAAATTATTGTCTAGTTTCGGTATATTGATCTCGGTAATTGTTAATGGGATCCCATCAAAGGCATCGAAGGTAATAGATTGATCCAAGATCTGCGGATACGTCTTATAGCCGCCGCCAGTTTTCCCATCAAAATTGATCCATCCTTGCGCGCCAATTGTAATTTCCTCCTCGTTCAAAAATGCCTCGACTAAGCTATTGTCGGCAGTGTCTGCGTAAAATTGCATCTCCACCACATTTGATCCTTGCTCCAATTCCAACCCCTGCAGTGAACAATTGCCAAGCACCTCGTCATTGTAAGTCAATTCAATGGTGACCTCTTCCAATTTGCAGCCAACTGGCGAGTTGACTTCAATTTCGACTTCGCCACTCATAGTGAACAGATCCTTCTGCTTCGCAATGATGCCAAAATTTTGCAGATCAATTTGTAGCTCGCTGAGACCAAAGATTTCAATCGTCTTCTTGAATTCCTTGTTTTGGAAAAAGGCCATGCCGTTGAGAAATTGGACAGTCGATTCCAAAACGATTTCAACCTTATCCTGGAAAATGAAATCCTCAATCAAGCTGTAGTATTGATCCGTATCGGAAACAGTAATTTCAAAACTATTATCGAGTTCCGTTTTTGATCCAGAACTAAACTCGTTTGTCTGGAAATCAAGCGTGCCCACGCTCTGATCTAAGTATTTGATTGTTGTGTCGACCAATTCATACGAAACAGACCTACTTGACTTGGTGCTGACACTCATCGTTGTTTGGCTTTCCATCTTACTCTTTTCAATGCCAGTAACGGTGATCGTTTCAATTTCAATTGTGCTGTCATCAATGACACCCTGGATGTACGAATCGATGCTTAACAGGGTAATCAGTGGTGTTAGAAATAAGAAAAGAAAAATAATGCCAATAAAAAAGGAGTATTTCCTTTTTTTTGTTTTGAAGATCTCTCGTTTGATTTTTTTAAAAAATTTTTCATCCTCTTCTGTGTCTTCTTCTTGGTCATCTTTTTCTTCTTCTTTTTCTTCTTCTTTTTCTTCTTCTTCTTCTTCTTTTTCTTCTTGGTAACCTTCAAGATCATTTGTATCTTTTTGTTTGCTTACAGCTTCTCCATTTTTTTTTGAGGAAGAAGATGATGATGATGAAGACGAAGATGAAGATGATGATGAAGACGAGGAAGACTTTGAATCATGAAACTGATCAAGCTCTATTTTATCGTCGTTTTCCATTTATTAATTTAGAAAGTAAAATATAAAAAAATAAATTTTATTATGGGGTTAATTATTGAGTGTGCTTTTATTTTTTTACTTTTCTACAATGAACAAATAAACCTATTTTGGTTGAAATTAAACATTAAGCACAAGATCTTTGGATTTATTTGGATCGGATATCTTTTATTTCAAAGATTTTTTCCTGAAAGGAATTGTTTTTTTTAATAAATACTTAGATTAATATTTGGGAAAGGAATACCAAAAGAGAAAAATCAAAAATTAACATTTTTTTTAGGAAAACAATTGAACAAAAAGCTTTGTATAGCGAATCTTTTTCCTTTTTTGTCTTTTATTTAATAAAAAAATTTTTTTATTTATAAAAGTGACAAAAATTCTCAAAAGAAGAATAAATTGTTCATTTTCAAGTCAGCTAAAGTTTGTTAATAATTTAAAAAACGATAAAAATACCTAAAAGTTTTTAATTATTAAAGCATGTAAATTATAATCAATAAATCTTTTTCTTAAATTTCTTGTTCGGGAACACAACGTCGCTTTATAAATTTACCGATCGTTCGTGAATGTAAATAATTTTAAACGTTATTGTTGGAGCAATATCTATTAAGATTTAGTAATTCGTAAAATGTGTTTCGGAATTTTAGTCCATCTTTTTTTATTAACACATTCACAAAAAGTGAATAATATTTTCTAATATTTCCAAAATACCTAAAAATTATTTTAGATTTTCTTTAAACCATTACTTTATTGGATACTCTGAAGGGATCAATAAATTGAACAAAATTTTCATTCAACTTTTCAAAAAATCCAAAAAAGAAAAGTTACTTTTGAACTAAATCAACAACGTGATCAATTAAGATAAAAACACAAACAACTTAATAATTTCAAAAGAAAAGTTTTTTTGTAATTTTATTAACCTATTTGTTCTAAAACTAAAGCAAAATTTTGTTCATTGTTTTACCATTTTACAGTAGCCAAGATCAAATTGCTCTTTGATCTAAAAAATTGTTTTGGGTAAAAGGAATGTATTCATTATAGCTCTTAATTTTTCGTTTGAGATTTGTTTGTTTTCCCATTTGCATGTTTTTCAGGTATTTTCATCTTTTTTAGAACTCAACACCACTTGGTTTGATGGTTATTAACAATGTTTTCACTGTTATTTTACCTGAAAGAGATTATATTCTCCAACTTAAAAGTCTCAAAATTAATGTATTGCTGTGGGATCTGATTCATACAGTTAGCGCACAAAGAGTTCTATATCATTTTTCATTTTCAGCCAAGGACCTTTTCAAGTACATCCTATTTTCTCAATCTCTATTAAATTTAGGTAAAAAAATCTAATAGAGACTAGTCCCATAAGAAATTGTTTTGAAATTATCTTTGCAAATCATTTGACAGAAACCAAAATAATACTATTTAGTCTTTAGTAATTACTATTTGTTACAAAATAAATTAACCAAAATTTTCATTTCAACTTTTCTAAAAAAAGATTTTGATCAGGTAACATTTGAATTTTTTAAATCCAAAATCAGTTTAAAATATTATTTCCTCTTTAGTGTTGGGAATTTTGGTCATTTATTCGAATTCTTGACTTGTGGTAATTTTCAAAACCCAAATGAAACTTTTGATCTTTTTATTTTTCAATTAATAAGCAATATTTAGAACATCTAAAAGTAACTATTTTTGTAATTATTTAATTTTAAAGATTAACTCAAGAATTTTCAAAATGACAAAATCCTCAAGAATGATTTTTGAGATTTATATTATCTTAAACTCGCTGTGGTTTCTCTTAATTTTTAATATTTCAGAAATAGATTGTCAAATCAATCTATTGGTTAATTATTAAATTTTAAAAAATCCTTGTATTTTTTTGAAAACTAATCTATATTTCAAGATAAATTTAAGAAAGATATTTTGCACATTTAAAGCCCTAATATTGATAATTCAACCTTTAAAATTATCTCTAAAGAGATATTTTGTTTTGAAATTCTTTGAATTCTTTACTAATACAACGATTACTCTTTAGGCTGTACGTACATTTTGAAAATTTTGATTGTCACAGTTTATGCAAAACTGAAATTATTCAAATCATTTCTTTTACAAAATACATTGATATTTTAATAAACACGAGGTGGAAAATATTCATAGCATAATATAATTTACCACCGATTAAAAAATGGAAATCAAGCAAATGAAAAAATTGATTAAGAAAAAAAAATAAATAGAAAATATTTATTTCTTGATCATATCTGTTAAATATCTTCATATTACTTCTTCTTAATTTGGTTTTCTATTTTAATTCTTCATGGAAATTGTTTTGTTTGTAAAATAATTGCTTAATAAAACACTTGTTATTTCTTTAGAAATTCTCAAAATACTTTTTAAAATCCTATTTTTATTTAATTTATCTAATTCTAATTTTGGTTCTTGAAAATAATTTTATTATTATTATAGAAGTGTAAATTAAGATTTATTGGGGAAAGTTGTTTGATTTGATAATTGTTTATTTCCCCTGAAAAATCTGAACTAATATTAATGCTTAATTCAGATTGAAATTTTTTCTTGAATTTTTCTTTATCTTTGGGTTGAATATTTTGTAACTTTTTTTTGATTTCCGTGAATTTAACTCCTTTGTTTTAATCTTTAAAATAGTATTCTTAATTTTCTTTTTAGTTTGATATAAATATTTGAAAAAGAATAACAAAAGCAAATTTTGTTATAAAAATGTTATATATAAACCCCATTCCACTCAAAGTCTCCAGCCAAAAATGTAAAAGTCACTTTATTTTTAGGAATCAGCAAAAATTAGATTGTTTAGTAATAGGAAAATAATAAATTTCATATTAGAGTCGATAACCAGAAAAGAAAAGCCCGAACAAACCCTAAATTTCAAAAAAAAAAAAAAGTTTAAAAAATTTATTGTGCTATTTTCATTGGAACGTATCGTACAAAATTTCTCAATTTCTTTAGGAAATTAAAATTTTTGTCAATAATAATTTTTACTTGTAAAGGTGTGGATTTTAAAAGAACATACAAAACTTACCCTTTCTTAAAGTTAATTTGGAGTTTCAAACATTTTTTTTTTAAATTTAACTTAAATAAAAAAATAAAAAATACAAGAAAAAAAAAAAAAAGAAAAAAAAAAATAAAGGCCAAATACAAAAAAAAAAAAAAATTACTAAATGAGAAAAAACAATTTTGATCTAAAAATTGAAATTAAGTTTGAGAAGGATAATGAATTAAACTTATAGAATATTTTCTACCCCCCCCCCCGGACAAAAAAGTCATAATATTAATTCTACAAGTATATCTAATTGGAAAAACTCTTAAAACTTACATTTTCAACAAATGTAGTATTATGACTTAAAATTTATTTTCGAATTCTTTATGTAACTAATCATAATAAAAAACAAATATAAATAAACAAATAAAATTAAAATTTATTAATTATTCATTTTTTAAATAATTATAAATATATAAAATAAGATATTTTAAAAATCATAAAAAAGAAAACTAAAAACTAAAAAAAAAAAAAAATGAATCATAATTTTTGAACATGTATTATAGATTGTTTATTATCAGTCTTCCAATGAAAAAAGTTTAACAAGAATATTTTTTTTTCTAATCAGTATTCATTTTTTAAGTATATTTTTATTTAATCAAATATCCGATTTTATATGGATATTTTCGAAAACTCGCTTTTTTTTATTTAGGCCAACTTTAAAAAAAGAAATCAAAAGAAAAAAATAAAAAAAAAAAGAAAAATAAAATTTTAAAAAACATTAATCAAGAATTTGATGAATAAAAAGAAGAAAAAAAAAAAATAGAAAAAGAAAAAAAAGATAGAAAAAGTTAATAAAATATTCATCAAACAAAAGGGTGCACCTTTCATATCATTGATACCCCCGTATTTAACTGCTAATAAGATATTTACTTATTGGTGATTTCACACATAACAATTATTCATTTTTTCATTTTTTCATTTTTTTTTATTTATGGATATTGAACAGTTGGAAAATGAAAAAGTAAGACAAGAAGAAACCAATTTGGAAATAACTTAACAGTGTGTAAACAGAAACGGTTTAAGTTTGATTTTGAATGAGCTAGATGTAGGAATTAAAAAAGACCATAATTGGATTGATACACGGAGCAAATAAAAGAGAAATCAAGAAAAAACACCCCAAAAAAACACCCAGAACGAATTGAGGCTTTATCTTGAATACGAGACTTTCAAGAACAAAAGTTTGATGTGTCAAGAATTAACCATCAAATGTAGAAAATTTTTACACAATTCATATTATTCATAGGTTTTTATTAGTTTTATAATTTTTTTCTTTACGATTTCTAAAACAAGATTTCTCATTTCAAATAAAAGTACACACAAATTTTTAAAATATTTAATTTTAATTTTTATTGTTTTGTTTTATTGAATTTTAAAGATCCAATAGGGTATTTTTTATGTTTTAAAGCCTTTCTTAGATTTTAGAATGATACTACAATTAATTTGACACAATTATGAATAATTATTGATTTTTTTTTTGTACCCTTTTATTTGAAAAAGAGTTTAGAAAAAAAAGAAAAGAAAAGTAAAAGTTATAAAATATGATTCTAATTTAAAAATTGTAAATCAATTTTGATAACAACTCAATATAAAATCCAATAAAAATACATTCTGTTCCCTTCTTAAGTGATCCAATATTGTTGAAAAATAGTTGTTTTTCAAAATTCATAAAATAAATTGAGTTATTTTACAATACTTCATAAATCTTTGTATTGGTATATTATGTCAAGTAAAACCCAAAATTCCATCTCAGAGTTTATTTAAGGAACAATGATTTTTTTTTATATACAAATATATAACCGTTTTTTTTTAAATAAAAAAACAAAAAATTATTCCAGAAAAAAATTACTAAATCGGTTTTTTAAGGCAAAACTGAATGAAAAAGGAAAATTTTTCAAATAAAACTCTGATCATTTTTAACTGATCAATTAATAATATCTGAAATGAAATTAATTGAACTGATTAACTTCCCATTAATAAGTCGTTAAATCTTCTTCCGCATGAACAATAAATCACTAACATAAAAAATCCAAAAAAACAGTAATTTTACTAATGTTTACAATTAAATCTCAAATTTTGATAATCGAACATCCTTAAATTTTAGGAAATAAATAATTTTTTAAATTCTATTTTAATTCGAATAACCAATCTAATTTTTGGACTTGGTTTTCATTTTAAAATGAAGGAAAAAATAAATAAAAAAATTTTCAATATGGAGTAAGTTTTACTATTGTTTTACAATTAAAATAGATTTTAGACTTTTTTTCTGCAATGGTAATAGAAATATGGGAAAAAAACAATAAATGTTTGATTATATAATAATGATTTTATTGAATTTTTTTTTAGTCTTTTCGAACAACATCAATACTTAGTTAGCGTCAAAATTTTGGGGTAACAATTGCTGAAAATTTTCTTTTTTCTTGTTTTATTTAACAGATCAAGAGACCTCAAGATTTTTTCAAGATTGCACTAAATATTATTTTACTCTTTCAGAAATCCTAAAAGTTATTTTTAAGGAATAAAATTCTAATAAAATATACCTGTATTAACTAGATTATGATATAAAACTCTTTCATTTTACAACAAAATTATTTATGAAATTTCTTAAATAATTTTCTGTCAATTTAATTTTTTTTTAAAAATAATAAAATAATTTTTATAAATTGATCTTATCATTTTCCTGATTCAACCAAGCAATAGCAATCTTCTCTTATTATTGTTTTCTTTCAACTCAATTCTTCCAACAACATAACAATTTTAGACTAATTTATACGTTTTCAAATCTAAACCTAAAGTTCAATATCTGTAAAACGGTACTGTTAATTAATGCACAAGATGAAAACAGAATTTTGTTTTGTTTGTCAAGAAAAACAAGGACACGTGAATTATTGCTACCTTTTAATCAGAGCCCACAATAAAAAAAGTATAGGGTATATTCAAAACTACATCCCTTTAAACAAATTGGCTCTCTGTAATTCTTGTAAAATAGCAAACCGACTAACACTTGTTCTTTCTAACGATCAAATTGAATTTCAATTAGAAAAATTTTTTATAGAAGAAGAAAATAGCAGAAATTTCACAATCCCAAAACTTTTATTAAATAACCCAGAGCATAAGAGTCATACCCAAAGAGACTATTGTGAATTTAACTATTACCATATACGAAACCACCATTCAAGTACGGACGAAAGTTTTCGTCTGAGTGAAAGTGAATCACCCATTACTATTTTTGAATCAGAAGAAATGATAATTATCTCTACTTCTTCAAGCGGAGACGAGGATGATATTATCACAATCGGTGATCAAGATCTCGACCAAAAAAAGAGAAAAACTGAACATAACTCACAAGAATATTTGGGAATTCCCGAATCGAGATCAAAATCAAAATTGAAAACACAAACAATAGACAAGGAAATAGATCAAACCCAAGAATATAAAACTATCAAAGTTTTAAGGAATGAAGGAAGAAAAGTTGAAACACAGATGAACACACAAGGTAATTTAAAAATTGAGATAAAAATTGATGAAACAAAACCAGGAGAAATTATTCCAAAACCCTTCTCAAAACATCATTTTCTTTTTTCTCCTTTGAAAAAAAAAGATCATCCCAAGAAAAAAAGAAAGAGTAAAAAAAGAAAAAAGAAAACTGGTCGGAGAAAAAAAAAAAAGAAGACAAAAAAAAGGAACGAGGGAATAAAAAGAAAGATAAGAATTACAAAAAAAAGACAAAGAAAGAGAAAACGAAAGAATTATAAGAAAATATTGAGGATCAAAACTAAAAAAAAAGAAAAAAAAAAACATAATAAAAATTATGGAAAAAAAAAAAAAAGTAAACATTACTATAGAAACAGAAGGAAAAATAATAATAAAAATATCAACAAAAAGAAACAGAAACACAATAAGAAAAAAAAAAAGCAAGAAATAAGTGATGTACCATATTATAAAACCCGATTTCAAGAAAACAAAAGACAACAAGAAAAGAAAATTGCAAAAGATCAGAAAAAACAAATGGAATTGT
Source organism: Anaeramoeba flamelloides (assembly GCA_027625915.1). Classification (NCBI taxonomy): domain Eukaryota; family Anaeramoebidae; genus Anaeramoeba; species Anaeramoeba flamelloides. The sequence continues at coordinate 2,716,385 of JANTQA010000026.1, forward strand.
TGAGTGAAAGTCAAAAAAAAAGAGAAATAATATTCCAAAAAAAAGATCGAATGACGGAAAATGAAAACGTAGAGAAAGGTGGCTTGAAACAACCAAAAAACAAAAACGAAATAAAAGAAAATAAAATAAACAGATTTCAAGATTTAATCGCAGAATTAAAGAATAAAAGTAAAATTATCTCCGAAACACAAAATATTAACAACTCACTGATTTTTTCATTAATTCCAAACTTGACCAAACTGTTACCACAAGAAAAGAATTTAATTAAAAAAAGGACTTTTGAAAATAATTGTAAATCACTTTCAATGTCTCTCCAAAATTTAAATAATTCAGATTATTCCTTAATATATGAAACACAAACTGAATTATCAGAAATAACACTAAACACAAGTGTTCGTATTGAAGAAATGATGAAAAAATTTCATAAAAAAAAAGTTCAAATCAAAAAACATATTTTAAATTCGATACTTAGTGATCTAAAATTCCAAGAGTTTCAACTTGAAAATATGAATATAAGTATGACTGGGATCGGAAATAACCCTGAAATTAATGATAAAACATTTCTCGACAATCAAATTAAAAGTATTAAGGACCAGGACAAATTCGAGCAAAAGGAAGAAAAAAACAATGAGATTAGAATGGAAATTAAAGACGAAAAAGAAAAAGATATTGATAAAGTTAATTTTAAAAAAAATGAAATTGGGACAAAATTTATTACCAACATGGATATAACAAAAGAAAATAACAGAAAATTAGATCAAAAAGAAAAAAGGAAAAACATTATCCACAAAATTGATGAAGACATTTTCGAAATAAATATTGATTCTGAATATGACATAAAAACCATATTATAAATAAAAACATGATCATTGCAAAAACCAATACAACAATGAATATCACAAAAATTGGTATAAAATTTTTTTAATTATATTAACTTGATTTTTTGAAATTATTTTTAAATTTTGAAAATCAAATAAAAAATCAAAATCCAATATCTTTCATTTTTGTTGTTTTTACAATTTAAACTTTTAAAAACTTGTAATTAAAACAACTTTTTACTTTTTACTTTTCATATAAAACATTTTCTGGTTTTTGAAAGTTTACCAATATTTTGAAATTAGATAATTTTAAAAAAATCCCAACAACAAATTCCTAAGTGTTGTATTTTTTGTTAAATTATTTTTTTTTGCACTTTTTTTAATATAAAAGTTTGTATCAAGTATTTGAAATTTGAAAAAAATATTAAAGAATACCAGAAACTGAAATGTTGCAAACTATTAAGGTATAAAGTTCCAAAAAGTCTTAAAATTGTTTTTATGGATCGTACTATTCTTGTTTTGAAGATTTCGATTTTAGATAGATATTTTTTATGTAGATAACTTAAAAAATTTCAAACAATTTCCTAATCTTGACTTTTTTTAAAAACAATTATTTTACCCTTAAGGAATAAATAAAAAAGTCACTATTGATGGTTTATACTTGATATTGTTGTGAAATAATACCTTTTATTTCTTTATTTCGAGAAGAGATCTAAAATTTCTGATTGTGGAATTTGGAATTTTTTCTTATCAGATTCTGAATTGTATTTTTGTCCTAAAACCACAACCCTTATTGATACGACTTGATTTTTTTCAAAGGTTTTTATTGGAAAAAATATAATATTTACCTTTGAAGAATAATGGTTTGTTTCGTTTTTTAGTACAAAAATACAATTAAGAATATGATCTAGTACAATTTCAAAATCCCACAATAAGAAAATTTCGAGTTCTTCTCGAAATAATGAGAGAAAGGGAAAATTTTTACAATATTTGTACACATACTCTCCCCACAGTAACTTTTTTTGAATAATACTTAATGGATTAGGGTTATAGTGAATATCTATTCCAAAAAATTAGAACTTTCTTGATCAATGGATAATTATTTAATTTCTATCAATGAGTACAATTACTCTTTATTCTTCATGATAACACTGAACTTTCAAAACAAAAAAATGAGAATTTGAGGGTTTTTGTTCCCGAATCCCCACGCCTGGTTTTGAATTTGTTAAACTTAGTTATTAACAGATTAAGTTTAGTAATAATCTGTAATTTTTGAAATTTGAAAGAGCAATTGGGGTTTTGAACTTTTTTTTTTTCATTTTTTTGATTTTTTATATTTCCCTACTACCTAAAAAACACTAAAAATGGAAAACTGAACAAATACCTTCCATTAAAAAAATTAAAAAAACAAAATGAAAAAATAAAAATAAATAAAGTTTCAATTTATCTTTTTCTTGAAAACATTTTTTGTCAAAATGATTGAATTCAAAGTTGAAATTATGTATATTTTTAGATACATTTTCTTGTTTTAACTCATTTACTAAAACAAATTCTAAATTCTGGGAATTTTTTTTTCACAAAAGGCACAAATTTGGTCTTTAAATGTTTTTTTTTTGTTTTTAAATCATAAAATTAAAAAAAAAGTTAAACTACAAAGATAAAATCTCTTGAAAAATAATCTTATTTAATATATTAACTTATTCTTTGATTTCAAAATTTTCTCAACCCCAATTTTTCAAAAAAAAATAAAAAAGTGCATAGTAATTTCAAAAAAATATTTTTGATATTCAAAAGTTGAGAGTATTTTTATTCTAAAAAACTTTATCCCCGTGGTTAATTGAATTAAGTTATAAGGATAGATTTCGAAAAATATTAATCAGAAAAAAATTTTACTTAATTTTATTAAGGACATATAAACTAAAAAGAAATACAATTCCCAAAAACTCTTTTTATTTGATTATTCTATTTTTTAACTTCTCAGAAAGTTTAATTATGAATATTAGCAAAAATAAAAATACATTTAAATCTTTTTGAAAAATCTAAGTTTATGAGAACCAATAATATTTTCAATTAAATACAACATACTCAAACCTTGGGTTCTGTTATGTAGCATATAATCTCATAACATGGCTGCTTTTTTATTCTTAAAAAAATTGTTAAATTATTAAACAAATATAAAAAAACCTTTTTCTTATCGGGAACTTATCCTCAAAATAATAAAAATTTCCTCTAACATTAAAAAAATAAAAAAGATGTTATTTTTCTCAATTTAAAATAAAATCCAAAAAAAAAAAAAAGAATAATCCAAAAGATAACTTTGATAGTTTATTCATAATTAAGAATAATTAGAATTATTCCCAAACCCCTTCATATGATTATAATATTTATATATAAAAGAAAAATCTTTTTTTATTAATTTTTATTTATAATTTTACAAAAATAATAAAATTATCTAACAAATAAAAAAATAATTTTTTATATAATTATCAAAATTATTTTTTACCAAAAATCTCTTAATATAAACTATGTTTCAAAAATTTTAACTCGTATTATAATGTAAAAGGAAGATTTTTTGAGTATTTATCTATATTTTTATCACAAAAAATATTTCCTATTTTTAGATATGAATCATTTTTTTCTAATTTTTCAAATTTTTTTTTTTTTTTTTTTTTTTTTTTTTTTTTTTTTTTTTTTTTTTTTTTTTTTTTTTTTTTTTTTTCTCTTTAATGAAAAATTTTTCTTTTTCTTTTTTTTTTTTCGTTAGATCAAGTGGAAAAAAAAAAGATCTTAGAAAAATCAAACAATCATTTTGTATATTGTGATTCTGTATTACCTTTTAAAATAATTTTAATTATTAATAAAAAATCTTCTTGTAACCTTTTTTCAGAGAAAGCTTAGTAATAAAAAATCTGTAATGCTCATTTCAAAAATTGTGACTAACTTTTTTTTTAATTTTTATTTTTTTTTTAATTTCTAAACTATCAGGTTTTTATATATTTATAATTATTTTAAAGGGAATTATGAATCTAATTTAATTATTAGTTGTTCTTTTGAATACTAAGTATATATATATATATATGTCTATTTCAATTCATTATTTCTGGCAAGTCACAATTTTTGAAAGGGAATTAATATTTACTTAGTTTAGAAAACGAGCATTCCCAATTTTCAAAATTATTATAAACTATTTTTCAGTCAAAGGAGTCCAGTTGTAATGAGTTAAATACATGTGTTTAAAGGATTTGCAAAAATATTAGAAGAAAAATTTTAGTTTTGGAAATTTTCAAAATTTAAATCATTTTTTCACATTTCTACACATTTTTGTTTTTTTTTTTCGATTTTTTTTTTTAAAACGTCATTCATTTGCATAAATTTTTTTTTATTGCAAGATCAATATTCACTTGGTAAAAATGTGTTATTCAAAGGTTATTTAAACCATGAAAATTATTGTTGAGAAATCATATTGATTTCTATTGGAATTCTATTCGATCTTTGATCTTGACATTTGAATAATAAATGTGAAAAATTTTCACTTCATTTTCATCTCCTTTTTCAAATAGAGACCACAAAGACCAACACACTTCGTTTGGGGACTTGATTTGTAAAAGAAAAGTATGAAAAATGAAGTGAAAAATGTTTGATATTTATTATTCAAATACCAGTAGAAGTTCAAAACCAACACCGTTGTTTTTCTCAATGAATAGGGAGACTAAGAATTTGAGTTTTTCAATTTTTAGGAAAATCTATTGATTAATTAGTTATCTTTCAGACATACATCAACAATTTTTTGATGTGTATTATTCAGTTTATTTCTTATTCGTTCTTCAAGGGTCAATTATATAAAATAATTGATATTTGAAAAAAACGCTTTTTTTTGGATTTCCCCTTTGACTGAAACAGAGTTTCTGTTCGACTTTTACGATGAGAGTTTGGCAAATTTTGTTATTTCGAAGATTAATAGGGATATGTCTATTTTTTGAACATCCTTCAAGAACAATTTATTCGAGTTAAAAAGTAATCTGTTTTCAAATCATGTAATATTTATTTAAATATTTTCAAAAATTGATTCAGAGCTTTTAATTTATTTAGATACAAACATGTAAATATTAGAGGGGAAATAATACAGAAAGGAGTTAACATTAAGTAATTTAATATCTATTTTCAATTTATTTTGATTGTAACTTGTAAAAAAAAAATAGGATTTCGTTTTGAATACTTGAAAATAAAAAAAATAAAAAAAAAAGAAAAACAATAAATAAAATAAAAAAAAAAAACTAATTCAAAGACTTATTTCAATTCTTCAACTTTTTCTTGGTCTTCGATCAATTTTTGTTCTTTTAAAAGAGTAAATTTTTCCCAAACATTTTTAGCGTCTATATCTTTACCTGCCTTTTTCAAGACAACATAATACATTATGTAAACGTTCTGCAATTGGCTAAATTTTTTGTGGTGTACTAGTTTCAAGGCCTTTTTTATTGTCTTTTCTGCCTTCTCAAAGTCCTTTAGCCAAACAAATAAAGCTGCCAAACACACATAGGGGTGATAGTTTGAAGGTTCCTTTTGCAACCAATTAATTAATTTTTTTTTTGCTTCCGTCTGGTCATTTTTTAACAGCAAGGATTTTATTATTAATAATATTAAATCTTTAAAATAGATATCCTTTGAATTCTCGAGAGTGTTTTTGAGTAATAAAATACTTTTGTCGATGAGCTGTTGCTTCCCCTTTTGAGATAATTGTGATAAATTCAAATAGGCAGTTACCAACCCTGTTCTGATTATTGGGTGGTTATTATTTTTATCAAATAGGGGTATAGCCTGTTTTAAGTTTCCAGAAAAGACTAGTGCTTTCGCTAAATTAATTAAGATACACTTATTTAAATTATAGGAATTATTTTCAAAATAAATTTCCACTATTTGTTTTTTTTTATTTTTATTCTTCTCATCATCATTATCATTATCATTATCATTATCATTATCATTATCATTATCATTATCATTCCCATCAGCCATCGCTAAATTGTCAATTAAAAATTTGGCAGTTTGAAAACATTTTATTGCCAAATTGAATTTTTTTAAATTCATTGCACAGATACCAAAAGAATTCCAATGTATATAATTTAAGGGATCATATTGAACAATTTTCTGGAACAAAAGAAAGGCTCGGTCTCTGTCTTGTGTTAACATTGACATGTACGCAGTTCCTAGCATTGACGAAAAGCTGGAATTTTCGGATTCTTCATAAGACTGGATATAAAACTGTTTGGCCTTTTCCAAATTCGCATTCTTCCCCAGATCTTCCTGCAGTAACCCCATCCCAATCCAAGACAAATAGTCAAATGGATTAATAATTCTCGAGTTATTTAAGCATTTCAATGATTTTTGATATTTGCTTTTGTTGAAATAATATAAGCCCAAGTTACTCCATCCTTTTGAATAACTAAAATTATTGTCTAATTGTATGGATCTGATAAATGAATGCTTTTTTTTTTTTTCATTTTCTGAAATTATTCCAAAGGTGTTCCAGTATTTTTTATTAACGGGCTTTAATTTAAGGCACGATAAAAAGAATGAGATCACCTCATTTTCCAATTTTTTGATTCTTTCGCTTGTGGCTTGTATCGAATTGGAATTAAATTTAATTTTATTATTGTCAATATTAATATTCTTTTGTTGTTGCTTAAATTTCATTAATTGCTTCAAAATGATTAATTGGAAAAATTTGATCAAACCAATATCATAAATTAAATTAACAATGTTTGATTTCATGTTTTGATTATTTTGCTGCTTCACTATTTTTAACGAAATTTTATAAGCATTTAAACCCTTTTCTAAATAGAATACTTTTATTTTTTCAGCTTCAATAATTCTGTTAATTTCAAAATTCTCATTATCATCTTCATCTTGATTTTTATTTTTATTTTCATCATCATCATCATCATCATTTTCATTTTCTTCTGTAATAATATAACCCGGTATCCTAAAATACATTGAATAAAGATCCCCCAACGTTTTATAAAATGAAACTAAATTTGTATTATAACAAGTATTTTGATTATTCTGGGATTTTTTTAAATAAGTATTTAATAATCTACTGCCCTTTTTGATATAAAGCCAGGCCATTGAATGCTTTGATTGTGGGATATTATTTAATTTTAAATTTTCGTTTATTGAATAAATTTCAACCATATTTTCGTTCAATGAAACCTTTGCTAGTTCAATATAAATTTGAGATAACGTAATAATAGCCGGTACGATAATATCCATATTTTTTTGATTTATTGGAATTTTTGTATCCTCTAATTTATGAAGCAAATCAGCTAAAACCTTTTGACCCTTTTCGTATTTTTTTAAAAATTTATATGTAACGCCAATTTGATAGTTTAAAAAATCCATTTTTTTCAAAATTTCTTCCTTTTTCTTTTCGAATTTTCCCTTTTCTTCTTCTTCTTCTTTATTGCCGTTCTCGTTATTATTGTTTTCACCCTTTCGATTTAATTGGCTTTGATAGATTTCTTTAGATTTTTTAAAAGACTTTTTTGCTGCCAAATATTTAAATTGAAATTTGTAAGAAATACCTAATAAATTCCATACGTGAGGATTTTCTACATCATCTCGAAGAGAATTTTGCAAATATAAAGTGGAGTTTTCAATTTTATTGTTATTTAAATAATAAACCCCCAATCTTAAATTTGCCCATTTTAATTTATTTTCGCCGATTCTTTTAGTGCGCGAAATAATTGATTTGCACAATTCTATTGATTTTTGTTCTTGATTTTCGTTAATATAAATGTCAGATAATAGCATTCCAATATCTGCTAAATAAGGATTTAATTTCAATGCGGCTGTAAAAGTCCGTTTAGCCTTTTCAATATTCCTTTCGACATAATAATAATATTGGCCTATGTAACTATAGGAGTGTGAATGTTTTGGATTTAATTGAATAGCCTTTAACAAGGAATTTAAACAATATTTGGGATCTGATTGATATTTTTCGCCAATGTACCAATAAATGAGCCCCAGTCTGTGATGGTGTAGATAATTATTTGCTTCATTCTCAATACATTTTAAAAAACTGTTTATCAATTGATTTTGTAATTCGGTATCTAATTTTAAATTACCATTATTGATCGTGTTGCTGCTGCCACTGCCACTGCCACTGCCACTGTTATCTATTCCAGTTATTTCTAAAAATGCAATCCAATTTAATAAACTGATCGAATAATAATCATCTGGTAATATCTTGAGTACCTTTGTTAAATATCCTTTAGCCTCTTTATAATTATTTAATTGGAATTTTAATTGGCCCATTTCTTTAAAAGTGGAGATATTGTTGGGTGAAATTTTTAAAATTTTTTTTAATAATGGCTCGATTTGGAAATTTATTTTTTTTTCATTTGACTTTTTTTTATTCAATTTTAATATATTAGCAAATAACAACAGTAATTCTACTTTTCGATTTTTTAAAAAATCATAATTTTGTAATTTCCTATTTTTTAAGGTATTTAAAGCAATTTTAATTAAATTTGTTGCTTCGTTCAAATCCCTAAAATTCAATCGGTTTAAATAGAGTTCAATCAAGAGTTTATATGAACTAATCAATTGGATTTTTGTTTTTTTATTCATAACTTTTTTTTTTAAGAGATTTATATTTTTTGTTTGTTTATCTTGCTCTTTCTCTTTCTCATTGTCATTGTCATTGATCTCATCTTCATTATCTTTGTTTTTCTGTAAAAAGTTTTTTAAATTAATTAAGAGATTACATGTTTGAAAAATTTCATTTTTCAATTTTTTTTCATTATTGTTATTATAATTTAAAAAGCTATCATTAATTTTTTTAAAAATAACAAAAGGATCATCACTATAAAAATCTTGTTCACATAATACAACTAAATTTTGACAAATCTCAATATTTAATGGATCAATTTTAAATAAATTTAATAAATCATTTAAAAACTTTTTTTTTTTGTTTTTAATTTCAATTTGAATTGATTCAATTTCCTGCTTTACCTTTTTAATCTTTTTCTGCGTAATCGCTTTTTGTTTATTTAATTTCTCTTTATTTTTTTGAATGTTATTCAATTGTTCATTAATAGCATTAATTGTTTCTTCAAACAAATTTCCTTGTTCAATTTCTTCAAATTCTTCTTCTTCTTCTTCTTCTTGCTTATTATTTTTATTTTTATTGTTGTTGGTTTTATTGTTGTCGTTTTTCTTTTTATTATTATTTTCCTTCTCAATCTTGTTATTTTCATTTTCATTCTCATTCTCATTTATATTGTCGTTGTCGCCAATTTCTATTGTTTTGTCTAATTCAATTGTTTTTTCAAATTCTTCTTTATCTTTTAAAACCAATTTATATTTTAATTCGATTTTATTTAGTTTGGTCTCAATTAATTTCAAATCTTTTTTAAAACCAATTAAATGCTTTTGTTTCTTAATGATAATTTTGATTTCATTATCCAATTCCTTCTGGGTAACAGAAACCCAGATCGTTCGAAGTTCAGTTTGCGCTCTTTCATCTTTTGCAATGAGCGACACGGCCGTTTTAAAGATTTTCTGATGCTCTGAGGTCAATTTTGTTTTATAAAAATCGGAATCAATTAATTGTTTGCATTTTTCTAAAACCAACTGGATTTGAGCCTCTGTTAGCTCACACTGTGAAACTAAATCCCATAAAATCATGGCCTTTTCAGACGAGTTTTTTTTTGGCTTTTTCGAGATTATGCTGATTAATTTGTTAAAATATTCTTCTCTTTTCGCATGATTTTCTTCTTTTGGGAAAAAAACTTTTTGTTTTTTAATCATTGTTAAATATAAATCTTCTAATTTGTTGAGGTATAAACCAGTGTCAGTGTTGTAGAGCTTTTCTAATCCTTGGTATCCTTGGAACTGATCTGGAAATTCATTGATGGCAAACAGAAATAATTCTTCGGCCTTGCTTGGGTTGCCTAAGCTCGTGTTTGCAATACCACCAAAGATTAATGCATGGTAATTGCTTGGAAAAAATTTCAAAATCTCTTCACAGTTGTCAATTGTGGATTTGAAATCTTGTGACTGCAAATTCATTCTTGCAGTTTTTAACAATTGTTTCACTTGCTTTTTAGTTAAGTTCTTTTTTGATCTTCGTGACATCTTGGTTTTTTGTTTTTTTTTTTTTTGTTAAGGTTAGATCGTAAAATCAAAAGGATTGAAAAATAAAAAAAAAGGAAAAAGTAAAAAAATGAATCATTCTTAATATAACTTGAAATAAGAATTTTTGATTAATTTTAACATTTAGGGAATGCTTAAGATTATAAATTTTTTGTTGGTGATGGTTTGTATTTATTTTTTGAGGTTAGGCTGTTTAATATTTAATAAAAATAGTAATAAATTCATTCATTGATTTTTATCGAATAATTGTTTTAAAAAAAAAAAATTAAAAAATTATTCATTTAAACTTTGTTGTATTAAACAGAAGTAATTCAATTTCAACATTTTTTTGAGTTTTTTCTTTTTAAAAGTTGAGTTTATTTAGTCATTTCTGATGTGAAAATTGTACAAATAATCTTTTTGAAAAGGTTTTTTTTCTAATTATCGATAGAAACACAAAAACTAAAATTAAGCACTTTTCAAACTGTTTTATTAACAGAAAGGAAAGTACAAGCTTTGAAAAACTCCAATATAAGAAAGTGGTAACTAGTTTTACCAAAATAATAATAGTATTGTTGATGGGACTGTTGAAACGATCAACAACAATATTGTTGAGATATAGAAAACCTTAAATGAATTAATATTATTGCAGTTAAATAAGAGTAAAATTTTATTATATTTAAGGCTGAGACATGGAATTTTGGTGCTATTATTATGAAAAATGAGAACAACCAATGTTCTTTAAATTATAAAACAAGATAAATTTTGATAATTAGGTTTTGTATACTTCTACTGTATTTCTTTACAAAGGGGAAAAATTTAAAAAGTTCTATCATCTTCACGTCTCTGTGGATTAATGAAATGTAACCAGACAGAAAAATATTCTTAATGTGAAATTTGAAAGACCATAAGATCAAATATAATATCTAAATCTTGCCAATTAACTACAAAAATGTCTTATCGTAAAAAAAAATTTCCTTTTGATCTCTACAAATTATAACCAACTAATAAATCAAAATAATCTTGAAACAACAGAGAATACCGGAAAAAGTGGGGGTGGGTTTGATACACAATTGGTAACAGTAAGTTTTTGTGAGAGGGATTGAAAGGGATTTTAAAATTCCCAAAAAGTCTATCATTTGGTGAAAATTTATAAATCTTAAAAATAGGTTCGACTGGATCTTTAATTGAGACCCTTACTGAAAACAAAAAAAAAGATAAATTAATAAAAAAAAAAAAAAGCCATTTGATCGAAAATAGAGAATTAATCACAAGTAAAATTTTTAGAATGTTATTGTTTCAATCTGGGTTTTTATTTTGATTGAATATTTATTAAAAATTTCTTCGAAAATTTGATTATTTTTGGGATATCAAAATTCTTTCTTATCGGCCCATTTTAATTTATTTTTTCATTATCTATTTTCTTCACAATAGTAAATATTAAAATGATTTAAAAAATTGAGTTTCTAAAGAAAAGGGGGATTCTGTGGTGGGATTTAAAGAAATAATATCTATTAAAAATTGGTTACATTTATGTGAATTCTTAATAATATTTTTTAATTGATCTTTACTTTAAAACAAAAATCATATCTCAAATATTTAAATCGTAATTTTTTAAAAAAATATAATTTCTTTATTTTTTTTAGTTAATTAGAAGTGAGTTAATTCAAAAAAATTACACTTTATTTAGAGATGGGTTTCCATGATTTTTCTGTTTATTTGGTAAAACAATAAATTTTACAGATAAAACATAAAAACCTCAAGAAAGGCTAGTTACAGGGCAGGCACTTTTGTTAGGTTTTTTTTTTAATTTTTGTAATAAACCAACAATTTATTTAATTTTCAGTGAATTTCAACAAGTAAAAAAAAAGGGGGGGGCACTTTCCTTAGGTTTTCCAGAATTTAACAGAATTAAGTTAAATCATTGATAAACCCTTTGTATTCTGAAAAAAAAAATAGGATACTTCTTTTAGTTTTTTTTTATTTTTTTTATTTTTTAGAATAAATATAAAATATTGAAATTTTTGGTTTATTTCCAATTGCAAAAAAAAAAAAGGGGGGGGGGGCACTTGCCTTAGGTTTTCCAGAATTTAAAAGCGAAAACAAAATTTAAGAATTTTTTTTTTATTTATTGAAAAAGTGTAAATCATACTCTAGTTGTCCTTATACTTAAATTTCCTTTCAGAAATTTAAGTGTAAAATCATAGATTTCACGATTATTAACCAATGAAAATAATAATAAACTGTTATGGTTTAAAATTAATTCATTGGGTTTTTTTTTATTTAATTTATTCAGAAATATTAATCTATTATTTTCATAGAAGGGACATACCAACAAAAAATGATCAATATTTTCTATTATTTCATTATGTTCATATTTTAAAGATAATGGACAAAATTTATTTGAATTTTTATTTATTATATAGTAATATCTGATTAAGCAATTGGTAAATTTCCTAAATTTTAGGATTGTTGAACTTGATGGATAGTTAAGATAATTTTTAGTTGTGAATAATGAATTTTGGTTACTTAATATTGTGAAGTGTTTTTCCACTTTCCAGTTCTTGGAATTCAATAATTCATTGCCTGTGTATTTATATATTTCCCTTTTTAGTTCAATTAAATCATTTGAATTCCAGTAAATTTAAGAATTTTAATCTTTTTTTTTACATTCTGGAAAACCTGGAAAATAGAATATTTATCATGATTTAATTTTTTTTTATAATTGGTTTTTTTTCAAGAGTGTGGAATTTTCAAAATTATAGGTTATTAGGTATCAAAGTAAATGTCACAGAGTTAAATTGAAAACAAATTCATCTATATTTTTATTTGAAATTGTTTACCTGGAAAAAATCATTTTTTTATCGGTAAAAGACTTTTAAAAATAGTGTACTACTAAAAAAAAATAATATAATAAATTCACAACTAATGTAATAAAACTTCTTTACAATATAATTCTAATTTGGGTACTTCAAATTCTTGTGGTTAACCTAAAAGAGTATTTTTAACTATCATTATTTACACGAAGTTGAGATAATAAATATATATATATTTTTCTTGGGGGTGTGATATTTATATCACCCAGAAAGAACAACATTTTGCTAGTTTTTGAAACAATGATTTAAATTGTGTGAGCTATTATTTGTTGAAATAGTGTGGATCTTCTTGAAAAAAATTAAAAACACAAAAAATAAAAAAAAAATTCTTTGTAGTTTTACATTCTTTTTAAAAATTTCAATTTGGAGAAATTTTTGGATTCTTTAAAAATGTTTTAAAATAAGAGACTCTCACATAAAAAAAAAATAATTGTTTCTAATTTCAACCTTTTTAAAACGTTATTTTCTACATTTCTTTTAATCTCTCAAAATAACTGTAACTATCCAAGAACAATGTGTTATATATTCTATCTTTTTAACAAAAAAAACATAAATATTTATTTAATATCTAGAGAAAATTCACATTTCTTCTATTCCCCTGTCTCTTCCGTTTTTGACATTTAGAGACTTTTTACAAAAAAATCAAATAATTATTTCACAAATAAAAAAAAGAGGGGGGCGGGGGTTCAATAATACTCATAATCAGAAGAGTATTATTAAATACAGATCTTTTTTCTAGAAATAGCCAATATACATATAACTGCAATAAAGGCTTATTTTTTATTATTCCAAAAATACAGCATCTAATTTATCATATATAATCTATCTAAAATCAAATGCATTCCAAGTGTTGACTTCTTGAAATATTGAGAAAGTTTTAAATTATGTATTAAATTTGTTATTTTTTTTGCAATTTTTCAATTTTTATCAATTTTTATTCTTTTTTACTTTTGATCTTAAATTTTACTCCAAAATTAAGAATATTTTTAGAAACTAGTGTTAACATTGGACCCTTCGTTTTTTGGATTTAATTTTTAACATTGTAAAACTTTGAGAAGTCAATACAATGCTTCTTATTGTTTATTTTCAATTTTGTTGATAATTCATAAATGTACTTCTTCTATAAAAGAGAGCACAGTTTACATTCTGAAACTTAGATTTGTTCATATTATTTTAATGGGGAAGGGGTACTGGTTAAGTATTTAAATTGAAAATTAATTATTAATTGTCAAATCTGAAACCGAGAAATTTCATCTACATTAGAAATTCAATTCTTGAGATCAATTGAAAATATTAGTAAAAATTTTGTAAAATTTTCCTATTTTGCTAATAAATAATAAATTATTGAATAAACATTAACTTTTCTCTTTGGGGTATTGATTAACTATTTTAAAAATATCAATTTCCACCCTTTCACTATAATAAATATGGAATATTGTAAATGAGGAGTTTTTACAATTTAGTAGACTAATAAAGAGTTCCATGTATTTATCCAAATTTTGGTTATAGTAAACATAGTTTTTAATTATCGTACTAGACTAATAATAATTTTAATCAAAAAAATCGTTTGGTGAATACCAATCTTTCAATTTAAAAAAAAAAATAAATTTTCGGGTACATTATGCCCCACTTTTCGGGGTCGTGGATACCAATTTATGAATCACAGCTTGCGGAATCTTATTATTAATAATCTTTTTATCAGTTTTTACCCCCCCTGTTTCGGGACGTGGATAATGTTTAATTTGGTCATGTAAATGATATAATATTTTTTTACTTTAATGTTGTAATTATTTTTCTTCTTCTCTTTTTTATTTAGTAAATTTTCTTTGATTACTCCTTTCCCACAATAAATAAATAAAAAAAAAAAAATTAAATTTCAAACAAAATATTGGTAGTCACCAAATGATTTTATATTTCAAATTCTTATGAGCTCAAAAATCAAAACTGGTATTTCTTTCAAAATTACCAAAAATTTGGATAGAACAAAGGAACTCTTTATTTGACTTAAAAATAGGAAAACTCCATTTTTTAAAACATACCATATTTATACTAATATTTATGAAGTAAGATATATATATATAAAATTAATTGTACTATTGATTAAATATTCTTCGTCCATAAATTTTACCTTTGGTAAATCACAAAAAAATAAAAAACAACAAATTTGAAAAAATAATAAAGAACATTTTTCCGAAAATGAAAATCTAATTTTGATATTAAATTTTAAAATCATAATTTTGTCTCTCAATTTTACTTATTTGAATAAACTTTAATTAGAGAAAGGTGTTTAATTCTTTTGAATTTACAATTAAAAGTCCAGAAAATTTTTTTGTATAAAAATAAATTCCAAAATTTACCTAAATTACAAATTTGCTTTGATAAAAAAATATCAGTTAATGAAAAGATCTAAATTAAAAATGACTTTTATTTTATGAATCTAAAAACAAAAAAATTCTCATTGTAGGTGTTTTCTAATCACTTCATAATTTCTTTAAGGTTCGAAGTTACTAAATCTAATTTTACTTTTCATTCATTTTCCCAATTAAATTTTAAAGATTCCTATATTTTTGATTTCTACATTTACCCAAGAGTTAAAATTGATAAATTTAGGATAGTTAAACAATGTTCCAAATATTATAGTTAATGGTTACTCGAGAATTTATCTATTTGTCTGCAAAATGGGTTATATATTTTTGAATTTTGATTAATATTTTCAATTTAGCTGCAAAAATGTAATTAAAAGAGTTTTTGAGTTTTCTTCCAGTTAGTGTTCGTCGACAATCATGTAGAATATTTTTCTTTATACCTTTTTTTGATTTTGGATTTTATTTGATTACATTTAGATTCCTGAAAAATCTATTATCATTAATCAGGGACTAATTTGCATAATTAACTCGAAAGGGTACTGATTGAATTGTGTCTTTTAAAGTCTGATCATTTTACTTTATGTCTTGAAAAAATTATTTCTTTGAAAACTTGTAATAAAATCAACTCGCTTCTTCAATAATTATGTTTTCTAATCTAAATTGCGATTTTGAAATTGAAGTGAAAAAAAAATATAAAATAAAAAATTAATTTTTTTGACTGTTTTGAATTAAAGTTATTTGAAAAATGGTTGAACTAAAAACATAAACCCTCTTGAGTCCATAACTCGGTTAGTTAACAAAATACAAAAATTAACAAAAAGATTTCATTTTTTTGATGAAATATTCCAACTAACGTTTTCCAACATAATAAATGAAAAAATGTTTTTCTTTTTACTTAAAATTATTTTAGGTGTACAAACTTTTTATCAGGTTCTAACTTACTCGTTTCAAAACTGAATTTTCATAATTAATGTTCCTATTTGATTTTTGGTGTTGAAATAAAATTCAAATATTCTGTCTTAAAAAACATAATTATCAAAACAAGTAAATTTGAAACAATATAATTGAAATTTAGAACACACTAATGTTCAATTGAGTGGAAATTAAGGAGTAAAAAATGATGATCTTAAAAATAGGGTTTAAATAAAAATTCTCAAAAAAATAATAAAAAGCAAATAAATTATCTTTTTACTTCAAAAATGAAGTTTCTAAAACAGTAATAACGAAATGAAAACGAAACCTAAATGAAGTTTATACTTTTTGAAACATAAAAGCAACATCAAAAGCTTTCAAGACAAACAAAACAAATTTATTTTTTTCTTTTTCATCTCAACTTAAAGTTGCAATTCTAAAAATAACAAAATGACAAACAAAATCCGAGAAGTTTTCATTGTTTCTGCTGTTCGAACCCCAATTGGTGCATTTGGAGGAAGCCTGTCAAGCTTGACAGCAATTAACTTAGGAAGTGAAGTTGTCAAATCTGCATTAAAGAAGATCAATCTAAGTGGCGAGCAAGTCGACGAGGTCTTTTTCGGAAACGTCTTAAGCGCAGGACTCGGACAACACCCAGCGCGACAGGTGTGTCTTAAGGCAGGTATTCCCAAGAGCGTCCCATGTACATCTGTTAATAAGGTTTGCTCTTCGGGTCTAAAGAGTGTCATGATCGGTGCACAATCGATCATGTTGGGCGAAGCTGATCTTGTTGTCTGCGGGGGGATGGAAAGCATGAGCAACGCACCATATTACTTACAGAACAATAGGTTTAATGGGCTGAAGTTTGGCGATAAGAAAATTGTTGACGGGATGATTAAAGACGGGCTTTGGGATCCCATCAACGACTACCACATGGGCACCGCCGGCGATCTGTGCGCTAAAAACGAGGGCATCACCCGAGAGGACTTGGACGACTTTTCTGTGATGAGCTACAAAAGATCCATCAAGGCACGTGACGAAAACCTCTTAGACGACGAGATCACACCAATTACGATCGTCAACCGTAGAACAAAATCCGAAACAGTTGTCTCCAAAGATGAAGAACTTGAGAGGTTCAACGAAGAAAAGCTTCGAAAATTACACCCCGCTTTCGATAGGAAAAATGGTTTCTGTACAGCAGGAAATTCAAGCTCATTAGACGACGGAGCTGCCTGTGTAATCATTGCTAGCGCCGAAAAATGTAAAGAATTAGGACTTACAAAGATTGCCAAGATCAGGGCTTTTGCAGATTTCGCACAGGAGCCAGAAAAATTCACCACATCACCAACAGGTGCAATCAAAAAGCTTTTAAAAAAATCAAACCTTCAGGTCAACGACATCGACAGTTGGGAAATTAATGAAGCCTTTGCAGTCGTTCCTTTAGCTGTTTCCAAGCAATTGCAAATACCCATCGAAAAGGTTAACCAATTTGGCGGTGCAGTTGCCTACGGACACCCAATCGGATGCTCCGGTGCCAGAATCTTAGTAACATTAATCAATGTTTTAAAAAAGAAAGGCGGTGTCACAGGTGTCGCAGCCATCTGTAATGGTGGTGGTGGAGCAAGCTCTCTCCTTATCGATCTTTGTTAAATTCCTAATTTTACTTTGCTTATTGATTTTTTTTTTTTTTTTTTTTTCTCTTCTTTTTTTATTCTGTTTTTTTTCATGAAGATACTGTTTTAATTTGATTTTGATTATTTAAATTTAATATTTGTATTTCTTTCTTTCTTTCTTTCAATTTCATTCACTTTTTTAAGATAGACATAGAAAAATAAATCTTTTTAAACATTTACTTGTTTTGATTCTTTCTTTATCTTGAAGTACTGCCTCAATTTTTTGGTCAGTGAAATGAGTATTAGTTTTAGAACCAAAAACACATTTTTTGACTTCAAAGAATGTTAAGACAAGAAATCTTGTTCAAATTTCCTATTAATGTTTTTTTTTTTCAAAAAGTTTTTATTTGTGTCAAAACCATTTTTATTTCCCAAATTCGAAATTTATCTTTGTAAAGTTTAAAAAATCAAAAATCTCAAGGTTTTGTTACTATCCACTTGAGATTATTTTCAAAATTTAATAATGTTAATGCAATGGTACAAATATATATGGATTTAAAGTGGAATGTAACGGGATATCGAGGCCAATAAATTGTTTTTTTTTTTTGATATTTGTTTTTGCTGAATTTTTAAAAAGTTTTTGGATTGATAAATGGGATTTTGAATTAGGTAAAATAATAATAAAAATTATTAATTTATTTCTTTTTCTTTTCTTATCGAACTTAAAAATCATTTTTATTGATTAATTTACTGTTTTCTGACCATAAGATGTTTGCGAATAAAATTAGAACCGCCGAGGGGTTGGTATAAAAATATATTTGTCAAAATTTAAAGTATAGAGTAATGGTGTGTAAATGATAATTGTTGTATTTTTTTTTCAAAGAGCTCTAAAAAATCTAATATTAATATTATCGAAAAATAAATTATATGATTTTTTACTAACGTGCACTATTAAAATTTGTTATTTTTGTACTTTTTTTATAATCCCTTTTCAAAATTTAAAAATAAAAACTTATAATCAGGGTATTCCAGAATTTTAAAAATAATATTTAGAATGACTAAAAGTAATTATCAAAACCATTTTTTTCATTTCGATGTTTACTCAATTGCCTTCAAAATATAAAAAACAAAGAACACTTCTTTTCATTTCCCATTTATTTAGTTAGCTACTTACAATACCAATAGATTTCTAATATTGGTAAAAAACCTTGTCAAAAAAAAAATCTATTAGTTAAGGAAGTTGATATATTTTACCTTTTTGAAAAATTTTAGTCTAAGTAACCCAACTGAAAAACTATTTTTTAAGCACCATAGGTGAAATTGATATTTTGAAAATAAAATTCCCTTCACTACTCTATTTATAACAAGAACCAAAGTAAACCAGAGGTGAATCTTTAATTTGTTAAATTTATTATACATTTTTTTTTTTGATTAAAATTTTGGTTTTATTAAATTTAGTTTTGGATCTGGAAATGTGTTTTTAGAAAAATTTGAAATTATAAAAAAAAAAAAAAAAAAATAGACCTGAGAAGGTGTATATTTTAAACAAATCTTTCATTTTTAAAGCCCAAAGAAGTTAGATCACCTTCACCATATAAATTTGTTGAAATCAAAACCACGAATAATAATAAAAAAAAACTAAAAGTATATTTCTGAAGATTTGTTTTTATCATCCTCTTCATTTGGATGGACCCAAACAACCTATTACCCTGAATTCTCGTCCTATTACTATTTATTATTAAAGTGACAAAATAATTTTTTATAAATTTGTGTTCCTAATTCTTTTTTGAATATTTTTATCAAAAAAACCAAAATAAAGAATACTATATTCAAAAATTAAAATAAAAGGGTTGAATTCTCAGAATCAAAAAACAGCTACAAAAGATTAGACCCGAAGTAAAAAGAATAATCAAGAAAAAAAATCTATAATTTTTTATAATTTTTATAAGTTGTCAATTAAATAGAAAAAAAAATCAATTATCAAATCAAACAAAGACATCCAATAAATCTTTATTTCTCAAGAATTAATTTTTAAAAAATATTCTATTTTCTTGAAGTAAAACAAGAATTAGATGAATTAAATCCAAATAAGATTTTAAAATACATAAGTGTAATTTCTTTCGAAATAAACAGTAATTTTTTAATCAAAAATTTTACAAAAAAAAGTTTTTCTAATCAAAATTAAAAATAAATCCAATCAAAAAAGAAGTTATTAGATCAAAATTTCAGATAAGATCAAGAAATAAATGATAAAATTTTTATTTTTTCTCAATCAATTTTTTCTTTTTTTGATTTCCTTTTTTTAATATGGTATTGTAAATATATTATAGGAGAGATATCATACAGTTTTTCTATTTCTTAAAATATTATTTTAGTTGATTAAAGAAAGTATTTGAATGATTTCTAATCACATAAACTGCCTCGTTCAAAATTTGTAAAATGAATTTTCTCCCTAAAGGGACTATTCTCCTTTATTTTTTTTTTGCTCAATTTCTAAATAAGGATTTAACTCTAGAAATATGTTCATCATTGAAAATAAATAGGTAATTTCAAATTAAAGTAATTTGCAAAAAAATTTCTCAATCTCTAATAACTGTTGAGAGAAAAATGTTGGACACAGAAAAATGGTTGGGCATCATTTTTAATTGGGAAAATTAGTAAAATTGAAAATCAAATCCTATGGATAACTATATGAATTTTATATAAATACAGGTTTAAATATGTTACAAGTTCATTAATCTGTGGTGTGTGTAGAATAATCATTTAAATGGTTGATAACTAAAGTAGATCATGCTATTTTAACAAAAATCCAAGTTTTAGTAAAGTTTACTATTAATTCTGAAAATGATAATTTTTATACTTGCTTTAGATTATAAGAGATAAGGTTTTGAAAAAAGTAGAATTACATTAATCATTATTCTAATAAGTAGATTATTGTTATTTTCCTTAGTTATTTCACAAACGATTGAAATTAAAAATCATTTTCATTAATGTTCTCAATTAAAATTGCTGTCCAACTATTATTCTCTGTCCAACATTTTTCTCTCTACAGTAAATTGAGGTAAAAGAATTTAATAGAGATTAGTCCCTTTGTGATTCATCATATTTTTTATTTTGGATAACATAGAAAAAAGATCACAATAATATTTTTTAATAAACTGTTACAAATTGCTTTTTTCAATGTGTAACCTGATATTTCCACCCCTAAATATCAACATCTAGTTATTTTCTAAAAAAAAATAAAAATGTGAATTTATTCTCAATCTCGTTGCCTGATATTCTAACTGTAATAATTTCTGGTATATAACTCTTTTTTTGATTTCAATTTTGAAGATCTATCTGGGTAAACTTTTACTTTGATTTGGACAATATTTTTTATTTTTTTTCGTTTAAATTTTTCAAATAACTTCTCAAGAAAGTAAAAACCCCTTTTCATCCTTAAAAACAACATTTTTCCAAAAACCCTTCTTCTTTAAACAATTAAACAACAAACTCTTTTTAATTTTCAAACTCTTAGTGGGTTGTTGTCTACCAAAAAAAACACAGAATGGAAAAAGAGGATCTCCTAAAGCGCCGCTACTAAACACAAGTAGCGAAGAAGATCAAGAAGAAAATTTCAAAAAAAAAGTAAGTCAATTTCCCAACCAACAGTTATTCTTTTTTTTGTTTCTGAGAATTACAACCAACCTTTTGTCTCTTGTTTTTATAAAATTAAGCCAAATATTCTTCAAAAAACAAAAAGGACTTTTTTGTTTCAAATTTTTTTATAACTATTCATTTTTTTTTGTTTCAATCAAAGTTCTTCGTGGTTTTATAAAAAATTTCATATTTTTCTTTTTTTATGTTCGAATAAAAAAAAGATTGTATTTTTTTTTGGAATAAATCAATAAACAACATTATTAACAAAAGAACAAAGCCAATAAACTAAATAGGGTCTTTACAAAAACTCTATTTTTTTTACAACCCTTTTAATTCTGAAACCAAAAATTAATAAACTTCAATTTTACACAGAAAGAATTCTCTTTATTTTTGAAACAAAAGAATTATATTCTTCAAATCGAACTAACAAAATGAACAGCAACTTCATTGGGTCGATCAATTAAAAGTACCTTGCTTACGAAATTTGTTCTAAACTTTACAATTGAAAAAATCCCAAAAGAGAAAAATTTCACGAACAAATAGAATAACCCATACTCCTGAAAGAAATTTGGTAATTTCAGAATGGCCTGTAGATCAATTTAAAGCACATGTCTTTTGGCCTATAATTTTCAATCTAACCCAAAATGATTTCAACTCAATAGATATTTGGATAAATAAAAAAGTCACAAAATTTTTAAAAATTAATTCACATTCTCCAAGAATAACTTATAAAACTGAGGCAAAAATAGACCAAGTAAGAATTTCAATATATAAAAGAAGATTTAAACTCAAAAAGAAATTAGAAAATCTTGTTTTTGAACACATACCCAAAAATTTAAAGTTTTCTAAAAAAGACAACGAAAATATTAATTGGAAAGCAGAAAATTTAAAATTGCTAATTTCGAATCTTAATCAATTTAGATAAAAATTCATAATAAATAGCACTGGGTGAAAAGGTCAGGAATATTTAAAAATTATTAGTTATAATAACAATATAAACAAACAGTCGTGTTGTAGAGTGCCTAGGTTTTCTTGAGGTTTTCTGTTTTATTTGTTAAGTGTTCTAGTTTTTCTTGAGGTTTTCTATTTTATTTGTGAAGCGTTCTAGGTTTTTTTTACTTTTCTAAATAAACCGAAAATTTATTCAAATTTTCTGTTTATTTCGAAAAGTAAAAAAAACCTAAAGAAAATCTATTGATTTTCCAAATAAATAGAAAACTCAAAAAAAACCTAAAGAAAATCTATTGATTTTCCAAATAAACAGAAAACTTAAGAAAAACTAACGGCGCTTTTCCAGAATTTAAAAGAATAGAGTAAAATCTTTGACTTTCCTCCATTCTTTTGAATTCTGGAAAACCTAACGGCTGTAAGAAGAAATTAATTTCCTCCCTTCAAAATAAAAAAAAAAAAAAAAAAATATAATAAATTTTAATATTTCTCTTTTTAACGTTGGTGTCATCCCCATGGATTTCAATATTTGTCAAGTACATTCTTATAATAAGCTATTTCAATAAAACACAGAAAATTTATTTTAAAATATTGTTTTTAAACTCAATTCCAATGAAACCTTTAAATATCCAAAAATGTTAAATACCCAGTTTTATTATTTATCATGAATCGATTCTTGGTAATAATTCAATTTATTTGTTAGTATAGCATTACCTTAAAAAAAGATATAGAAAGTTTCTAATCTCAATTTTTTAATGATATTTTTTATCGTGAAAATTTCTAAAAATGGTGATTATTTTTTTTGTTTTTCATAAAAATTTTTTTCCTCAAACTAGTTTAATCTTGATAAATTTTCAAACAGAGAAGGAAAAACTTATAACAGTATTTTGTTGTTTCAAAAATCATCTTGTATCATTGTCATATTGTCATTTTTTTTATTGAATCCTGTAACTCACTTTGTTCAAAACAATTGTTCAATTTTTTTTTCGTTTTTTGGGAACATATTTTGAAATACACAATAGTCATTGATTTTGTTAGCATTAATATTCCTCTTGATTTGATATTACGAATTAACAAATGGAAACACTTCCAAAGAAAATATTATTTAAAATATATAAAAAAAAACGCTAAACTTTTTTGGGAATACTTTGATGTATATGAAGAAAATTTTGTCATTAAAATTGATTTATAATGCAGAGGACCTATTCATTACATTTAAAAACAATTTTCTGAAATGGATTAAAAAAATTTTGTAATTTTAATGATAGCATAATCCCGATCAAAAATTAGACAACATGTGAAACATGATCAATCTCCAACAATCAACAATCAAAAATGAAAACATTTTTAGAAAAAAGCGCCAAAGAGAGACACTCAATTTCCAATTTGAATGGTTTTGATTTATCATTTTGAAAACAACTTTTCGTTTTGAAGTGTAGCTCTTTTGATCTTTTTGAGATCTCGAAAATTTTTTTTTTCATTTTTTTCATTTCTTAAATGAGTTATTTTTTTCGAAAGAATGTTACAAAATCCTTACTTTGTCAAATGTAGAGAGTTACAATATAGCTACATATTAGATTAAATCGAATTAAATTGATTGTATACTTAAAGAAAACAATTTGTTTTAAATTGAAGAAATTTGACCATTTAGAAATAGAAAATGAGAAAATCGTAATTTTTTTTTTTAAATTTTGATTTTTTGGAATTGAGATCTTTTGGTACTTTTTTTGAATTAAATGAATTTTTTATCAACCAGATCCTCTCAAAATTTTTTATTTGTTATTTGAATTTTGACAACCAAAAGAAGGGCAATTTCAAAATATCTTTTTGTTTTCAAGTACTCCTTAATTATGGGGCAAATTCACGGCAAATGACTAGACACTTAAAAAAAAAATTAAAAAAATTATTGCAAGTAATTAAAAAAGTAAATGAACTTTTCTTTAAAAATTGTAAAATTCAAAATTAAACAATTAAAAAAAAATTGAAGAAAAAACTTTTGAATTATTATTTGTGAAAAAAAGAATGTTGTAATATTGTAAAAAACATCGACTAATACTTGTTAAACATTGTAAAATATTTTAAAAGTACCATCCTTAGCCACTTTTTTGAAAAATACAATATAAATAAAGAATTACTTAAAAACATTCAAGTCGTTCTATTAACATTAAACAAAATAAGTCTGAAAATTTTGATTTAACAAAAAAAAATTTTTTTTACCACATTACACTACAATTAACAAATTTTTAAAACATAGCAATTTGATGGGAAATTTTTTTATCAAATAATACCGACAACAAACCTTTCAAAATATAATTCTATTTTTTGAATTTGCTTGAATTCTCATCAAATGGCACATTCGATCAAAAAAGATTAAAAATATTTTTCATTGATACTTTTTTGTTTTTTTTTTTATTTTGATTAAGATTGTTTTTTCTTTTCCAAACTTGGATTTTTTTAATTCTAAATAAGATTACATTCTTTTAAATTTTGTATTTATTTTGATGTAACTTATCAATAATTTCGTATTAAAAAATTATTAAAATTGTCTTATTAATAATTATTTTAATGTCTTAGAGATATGTCATATCTATAAAGTATTAAAAAGTGATTTACAGACCCCAATTGATAATTTTACATTTAAAAGTTATTTAGCGTTGCTAAAAATACGTTATTAATTCCATGGATTAATAAAGTGAATACTTTGATTTTAAATCAAATCATTGAAAAACGAAATATCAATACACCTATTGATTCAAAAAATAATATTGAATCCAAAATAGATTTTATCCAACCTAAAAGTTTAAAAATAATTTTTATTTATTATTATTATTGAAGAAGTGTAAATTTACACTCTAAATGTTCGTTTACTTCATTATCTTTCAAAGGCAATTTAAGCGTAAAATCATAGGTTTCAACATTGTCCAAGGAAAATACATACCCAAATTTTCATTATGGTTAAAAAACATAAACAAAAAATTTAAAAGGAAAAAATAAAAAGAAAAAAAATTGAAATTTAAAAAGGGTTTATAAAAAGCAATTGGTAAAAAATCAAAAAAAAATCAAAAAAAAAGGCTATCTTTTAATTAAGAACACCCCAAAATCAGAGCCACGATACTTTTGGTTAATTTAATTTCATTTGATAATTGGCCATGAGTGTTCATTTGGGGATCCTTGTTTAAGTTGTTGCCATTTATTTTTTCTTTTTGATCTGGCTTGCTTTAAACCCTTTTGAATTTTTTTCTTTACCTTTTCGTTTTTATTTTCAAGTTACTCATACTTTCGTGTTCCAGTGTTACGGTATTAGCAAGTAACCTACTTGATTTTTTTCCTTTGTAACTCTTCTTCCCAATATAAAGAAAATTCATCCAGGGGAAAAATGGAAAAAAATAACATAATTCTTCTTTTTCTTTTTCTTTTCTTTGAGAAAAAATATGAAGTCAAAAATATATCTCTTCAAATAAAATCAATCAACGAATAATTATTTTATCCATTTAATATTTATTTTATAATGGAAATTAATATTTCTGATCTATTAAATTTTTTTATTTTTTTTTCTTTCAACCAGATCAAAATATGTTATGAAAATTCATCTCTATTAAGATTTTTTAGATATTATATTTTTGAATTGAAGAAATATATTTTCTATTCTCGAATTTTGGTTGTATTAAAATTAATAAATTTATCTTAATTATTTCTATTTCAAAATTTAAAAATCATATTTTCTTCAAACTACAAAATAGAAAAAAAGCAAAAAAAAAAAAAATTTGAAAATTGAAGAAAAAATATTGAATACTAATTTACAAAAACTACAATTAATGACAAAAAAAGAGCAAAAATATTTATTATTGGAACAAATCACAGAAAAATATTGTTTTACTATGACGCAATTCGTTAAAGTGTGTAGAATATTTCTATTTGAAAGCCAAACAATCAAAGTTGCTGAAATTTTTAGAAATAAAATCTTGGACAAAAAAAGTGAAAAAATTATATATGAATCTTTTATCAAAAAACAGGCAATTAAAATTATAGATGTGCTGTCTTCTGGTTTAGATGTCGCACTTTTTGGCGATGGGTTTGAAGAAGTTGAAGATGTTGATGAAATAGAATCCGATTATGTTGATGAATCTGATTATGATGATGATGGCGATGAATCTACTGAAACCAACGATACTGTTTATGAGGTTGATGGTGAATCTGATGATGAAGAAGACGTCGACGAAGTTGATAAAAATGATACAAATAGATCTTCAGAACAAGATTCTGATTCCGATTAAAATCGGTGTTTTTTTTTAAATTTTCGTGTTAATTAATGTTAATTCCATTATTTAATATTTATAAATTCAAAATTTGCAATTTATTTAAACCTAATAAAGCATTATTCTTTGCATCTTTTTTATATTTTGAGAAATTTTATATTGAAAAATTATATATATATATATATATATAGAGAGAGAGAGAGTCGTGGATTCCTAATAAACGTTTTTTTATAAACCATAGCAATTAATTACAAATGAATATTGATTCATTTATTATAATTACTCAAAAATATAATTCAATTGTTTTAATCTTATTATTACATAAATGAGTTTTTTCTAAATAAAAACAGTATAAAATTAAAAAAGAAATATATAAAAATTAAAAGATTTTTAGCAAAAAAAATCATACTATTCAAAAATTAGGCTATTGTATGTTTTACTTAAAGCATATTTTTAATAAAAAGATGAACAGTTGAAAAAAAAATTTTCTTTTAGTTTGGTATATTTATAATCTAGAAATCTACTGTCAAGTAATATTATTTACATAACACTTTTAGAGTGTTATTAAAACAAAATAAATAAAATTAATTATCAGTAAATTATTTTCCTACATATTTCGATATATTTTTAGGTTTTTAAAAATCATTAAGAGATTGTTATCAACAAGAAAAATCAAAAAAAAATAATTTATTTGTTAAAATGAGAAAAACCTTCAAAAATAAATTTGAACAATCCATAACACAAAAAAAGGATTTTCTAAACTTATTATTACAAATTTATCCACCTTTATTTTTTTTTTATTTTTAACAATTTTTTGTTCCAATAGATAATTAAAAAATAATATTTTATGATTTTTCAAAAGTTTTTTTACAATTTTGTTTCTATTCTAAAAAATCATTTTTCTTTTTCTTTAATTTTATTGATTTAAAGCTCAATTATCAACTGAACAAAAAAAATCCAATGAATTTTAAGAATTTTTTGTTGTGTTTTCAAAGGTAAAATTTAGCCTAATAAAAATATATTTAAATTATTGAGAATAAAACCCTACATTATTATAGAATTGTTTTTTTTTTTTTTTGATCGATATTTTCTGAATTCAATTGATTCTTTCTGTTTAGATAAGAACCAAGAAAAAATAATTAAAAATGTAAACTAATTTCAAAGAAGTTAAAATATAATAATTATCAGTTAAAGAAGCTGGAAACAGAAAATTGATTTTGTATTCTAATTTTTTCTATAAAATATTAATATATTGAATCTAAATATCAAAGAAAGTTTATTAAAAAAATAATTAAATAAAATTCCTTTGCTGTTTTATCTAATAATTAAATTGATTTCCTTAAAATGAAAAAAAAAAAACATAAATTTTTGTTTGAAGTTCGTTTTGAAACTTATTTAGTTTGAAATTTAGTGTATTATTTTCTCCCTCTCACCACTCAAAAATGTTGAAGTACATTAATAAAAACATCTTTAGATTTCCATTTTGAAAAAAAAGGATAACAAGTTATTAAAAATCAAGAAGAAACCCACATTTACTTAAATTACTTTTTCCAACACATTATTGAAAATTAGAGACTTTTTCTATTAAGAAAATTATTTTCAAAATTTAATATATATATAATTTCACTATTACTCTAAATTATTAGAGTATAGATTCCCAAAGATATTTTTTAAGAAATAACTAATATAATTATGTTCGAAAAAATGATTATATAACCATTTTTTCAAGATTTTATTTATAAAAATTATAATAACTAAATAATTGATTTTGTTAAAAGGTAAGTTGAGAAACTATTTTTTAAAATAATTGTCAAAACACAAAATGTTTATTTTAAGGAAAAAAATATTTTTTACCGAAAATCTCAGAATATATATTCAAATCAGAATTTGAGGATTTATCATCCACTTTTTTTTTATTGCCAAGATTTCTTTATAATTTTCAAGAATAGTTAAAAAAGAAAAAGCTCAATTAATTATCCACGTATACTGAAATACTGAATATGAAAATATGGTTGACTTGAAAATAAAAAAGTAAAACCAAAAACAAAAATAATCAAAGGTTATAAAAAAAGAAATCAAAAAGAAAAAAGAAATTCCACGGAAAAAGACCCCCCCCCCCCGAATGAACATTTAGGATCAAAGATCAAATCAAAATACTTTGAAAAAAGTACCGTTTGAGTGATTTTGGGTTTTTTTAATTAACTATAATATTGTATTTTTTTTTATAATAAATTACGAATTGCTTCTTATAAACAATTTTTTTTTTCTTTTTCTTTGCTTTTTTCATTATTTTTTTCTTATCAAAATTTTGTTTTTACTTTACAAACAATAAAAATATTTTTTACATGCCCCTCTCCTAAATAATCAAGAAATTATAGATTCCACTCTTCAACTCCATTGAGAAAATTTAAGTAAAAGAAGATCTAGTCTGTAAATTACTCTTCTAGAATAATAATAAAAAATTATTTTAATCTAAAAACTTCAAATATAAACGAAGAACAAAGAATATTAGCAAATAAAAAGAATTAATATAATGATTTTAAATGAATAATTAAATTAATTCATTCAATAATATATATTCCCATGACTGACTTTATTTCTATGATGGTCAGAAAAAAAGCTTATAATAATTCTAGAAAGATGATAAAATTATAATATCTCCACACGGGAAAAAATATTAGCTAATTTTTGAGAGATGAGTCAAATTTCAAGAGTTATTGTTTGGCTTGGTACTAGTTATCAAAATTATCAATAATAAAAAAAAATAAAATACAAAAAAAAAAGAAAAACAAAAAAAAAATTTATTTTTATAAAAATAAAAAAAAAAAAATTCTTTCAACTATTTTCGCTAACATTAAAAAATATCAAGAAAACACTATTAAAACCACTGTACGCGAGCAATTTTTCGATTTTGATCAAAAATTCCATTATTTTATTCTTTATTTTAAACATGTCTTGAAAAATACCCAAAAAGAAGGAATCACATGTTTTTAAAACTTCTCAATACAGTCAGTTCCACTTTAAAGGCACAAACTTTCAACCAAATTTAAAGCACAAAAAAATCTCAAATTAAGGTAAAAATTTTTTGGAATTTTTTAAAACTCAAATTATTTTACTAGAATCTGAATTGTGTGCCTTAATTTGAGATTTTTTTTGTTAATTAGTTATCATTGATCAAAGACGAAAGATTCCAAATATTTATTTAACTCAAGTTTCTCTTCAATTTTGAATAATTAGAGACTCAACAGAACAAGTCATCAAGTAATCATAATTAACACAAAATAGCCTTTCAATTTTTAAGAATAACAGAAATGGAGAGAGCAAGAGTTAATAAAGAATCTAGTCTACAGTAGTAGTTAGTTTAACTTTTAATTGTAGACGTGTTATTTTTTGTCATTTTTTTTTGTCTAGATCCGAAAAAAATGATAACAGTTTTATTAAGTAATTACAAATAAAGCCAATATTTTTAAAAAGTGTGTTTATTCTAAAACAGAATTTTTTTTTTTTTGATAATTAACACTCTAATGAAACAATTTTTAAAAACTAATAAAAATTTAAGAATAATTCATACTATGAAAAGATTTATGGAAAAAATTATCTCGATTTTGAGAAGATATTTTATTTTTTACATAACGAGAAAAATTATAAAGTATAATTTTGAAATAATTGATCAAGATAATAAATATAGGAAGGTTATTTTTTAAATAGAGGACCAAATAAAGAAAAATTTGACTCTGCAGCCACACCTAATAAAAGCCTATAGGGATGGAATTTAATTTTGTTAATTTTTCCAATTTTGGAATTTGAAAATCTATTATAATTTTTAAATTTGGAAATGACTTTACAGTTCCAATCATAAATCAAAATGCCATCTTTTTTTGTTGCCACAGCGAACATTTTCGAGTATTGGTGCTGGTCAAAGGAAATGATATTATAGTTTGCGTTTCCAACCAAAAAAGATCTATAATTATTTATTTTTCTCAAATCTCTAAATATTGCCAATCCGTTGCTTGAAACAGAGATCAGAACGTTTTGATCAAAAGATGTCGTATTCAAACTGATTATTGGATCATCGTGCTCGTTGCTACTGTGCACGGGTGAGATTACAGAGCTTGTATTCTTCAAATTATTAAAAATTTGCCTTTCTCTGAGATCGATTTGTATTAGCGTACCTTCATTGCCACCAAAAAACATTGTATTGCTATCCAACCAGAGCAAATTGTGAATGGATTCTATTTGCTGTTGGCCTTGGAAGGCAAATTTGGAAATCTGAGTCTGGGTCTCAATATCCCATATTTTTACAAATCTGGAATCGCCGTACGCAGCAACCTTGCCAAGATCTTGATTCCAACTGATTTTCATCCCCACGGGTTCGCTTTCATTGCGCTGATTGGCCTTCTTCTCACGATCACGATCATTACAATTTCTCTGATTTTTTTGACATTCGGGCATGGCATCCCAAGCAGTGATCAAATGGCAATTTGGAATTTTCTTCTGGGAGTCGGAGTTTATTTTTGACTTTGAATTTATCGAGTTGATTGGGCTTTTTGAAAAGGAATTATAATTGGAATCGTAACTACTCATACCACGATTAATATTTTTTAAATTTTTTTTATTATTAATCAATCTTGATTGTAAAGTAAAAGTTTTCCGGATGGGTATGCCTGTTGTATTTAGCTTACAGATTGCTCTTGAAGAATTTTTTTGATAATTCAAATTATTTAATTTAATCTGGTCATTTTTGAAAATTTTGATAACACCAGAATCGTCGCCTGTCATTAGCATTGGTTCAATATTTTCGTTAATTAATTGTAAAGAAGTTATTTTTGATTTCGCAGAGTTGATGCTTTTATATTTGGTTACGATTTCTCCATCATTCTGTTCCCAATTGCACAATGCTAATTTATTATTATTATTAATACAATAGACATATGGCTCGTAGCTATCAAATACAAAGTTATTTAAATTCTCTTCAATTGACGGGATAAATGAAACCTGATCATTTAGTTGTAGCGTGTCGACATTAATATTCTGCAAATACCTAGATGCAGTACTTTGAGTTTTTTTGATCATTTTTTTCCTCCATTTATGTAAATAATAATCTGTGCTTGTTTTCAAAAAGGAATTTGAAGTTTTGATTTCTATATTATTATGGTTAAAATTATTGTTAAATTGTAAACCTTCATTACCATTATCATTTCCATGACCATTATCGCTATGATCACTCATATCATTTTTTAGATTCATTGAAGAAAATTGATTTGAATTAAAACTGTTTTGATTCATCAATAAATTAATAATGATAGGAATACTTGAAAAGGTTGGACTAGTTAAATAATTTTCATTCGATTTTAAATTACTTTCAAATGTGTATTTAATTTGATTCAAATTTGATCCTGTTAATTTTGAATCATTCGGCAATGATGTTTTTATTTTTGTTGTTTTAGTTTTTGTTGTTATTGTTGTTGTTGGTGTTGTTGTTGTTGTTGTTGTTGCTTCAATTGAATCATAATTATCCATTTTATTATTTTCTTTAATAAATATTAAAGGTTTCATTAATTGACTAATACACCAAGAAAAAAATTTTGATTGATCAATTTTTAATAGATCAATCAGTAACACAGCCTTCTTATTTTTTTGTTTTGCATTATTGCCATCATGATGCGTTGTGGTATCTATGGATTGGTCATCTAAATCATTTCTAAGGCTGTGGAATTTTCTATTACTTTTTTTTTTTGTTGAAGTAGAGTTTTCATTTAGTACAGAATTAATCAAATCATTACCTTTTTGGGATTTTTTTATCACCAAATTTTCATATTTTTTTCTTTTTTCAATATTATTTAAAAAAGTATTACTATTCGTATTATTATTTTTTTTTTTCTTTTTGTTTTTTAATGCTTTTTTTTTTTCAACACCCTTCTTATTTGTAGATAATGTTTTTTTTCTGGATCTCCAAGGTGAATTATAAATCATTTCATTAATAGAATACTTTTCCTTGATCATCAATAAAGACAATTTGAAATTTCGATCAAAAATTGTATTAAAATATTTTGAAAATTGATTATTATCTATTGGACTACGATTTTCTTCCCAAAAAATTAAAAAATGTTTCGCTACTTCAAGAGATAAATTTTTAATTAAAGGATAAGGATCATTACAAAATTTAATGAACATATTCCAAATACAATTTATTGCCAAAAATCTTGGATTATCAAAAAAATTTTTAAACTGTATATTTTTTTGATATTCATTAAAAATTTCAATTTTTTTGTTTCTTTTAAAATTTTGGTTTTCTTTATTATTATTATGATTATTATTTTCTTGAGGATTATTCTTTATTTTATTATTATTATTATTATTATTATTATTAATATTCTCATTATTATTATTATTATTATTATTTTCTTGAGGATTTTTTTGATTATTATTTTTTTTTGTTTTTTCAAGATCATTAATGTAATTTAATTCAATTTTTGAATTCTGATTTAACAATTCAATTGTTAATTCATAGTTAGTGTTTGTTTGATTTAAAAATGTTTCCAAATCATTATTTGAATTTAATTTACAACTTTCTAAAATTTTTATGAATTTTTTAAATTCCTTTTCAAAAAGTATTAATAATTTGATTATGAATAATAAACATTCATGTCTTACTAACGGGCATGCTTCGTTTTTCATTTTGGAAATAACATTTAAACTCAGCATTAAATCAAGAAAATTTTTCTCGGTGTTTTCAACAGATTGATCTATATCCCCGAGGAAAGTGGATAAAGCATAAATTGAAGCAGCTCTAATTTCAGGTATTTGATCGTTTAATAATAATAAAACTTGATTATAGGCCTTGGTTAAGACGCCCTGTCTTTTACCTCTATTAAAGTTTTGCCAATATTTTGCCATGCATAATGTCGACCACTTTCGAACATTCTGGGATTGGTTATGAATGCGGTATAAGCAAAATTCCAAAATACCATACCTGTGACAAGCGATTTTCCCCTTTTGATAATTGCTTTGGATCATTGCTAAAATTAACGAAGAGAGGGAATATAATTCATTATCCAAATTATTTGTTGCTAGAACCTTTAAAAAATATTGGTAGGATTTTTCTGCTATTAAATTAATTTGACAAGAAGGATCATATATTAATATCTTTGCCCAGATTAATAATAAAATTGTTCTTATTTCAGATATCGGGGATTTTAATAGTCTTAATAAATAAGGGAAGACACCAACACATAAGGCCTTTTCTATAGCCCATGGCCCCAAATCTAAAAACCTGGCCAATAAAACCAAGGCTCGATGCTGATATTGCTGCGTTAGGATCACTTGTAATAAAATTGGCAATTTACCAATCCCAGTTTTCCGATTTCTTCCAGAATTAATCCAAATTTCAAAGGTGGTTAATTGATCATGATAGAAGGTTGAATTTGTTTTCATATTTTCCAAATTTGCTTTTATCTTCTTTTTTTTTTCTAAATGTTTATTTTTTTTCAAATTCTTTTTCATTTTCTTTTGCTTCAGCCTCTGCTTTTGTTTTTGCTTTTGTTTTTGCTTTTGTTTTTGCTTTTGCTTTTCTTTTCTTTTTGTTTTTTGCTGTTCAACTTTTTTTAAGGTTTCTTTGTCAATCAAATTTGAAAAATTATTTGAAGACAATTTTGTTTTGTAACTGTCTCTCATTTTGGATAAACAAGAATCCAATAAGCAATCCCAACTATTCCATAATTCATGTTTATAAGTTTCGGGAATTGAAGGGATAGTATATGGAGTGCAATTATATGACTTCATGATCCGTTCTGCTAATAGAA
Source organism: Anaeramoeba flamelloides (assembly GCA_027625915.1). NCBI lineage: Eukaryota > Anaeramoebidae > Anaeramoeba > Anaeramoeba flamelloides. Next base: position 2,750,744 of record JANTQA010000026.1, read on the forward strand.
AGTTCCGGAATAAGGTAGCGATCATCAAATCTTGCCGGTACAATTTTTGAAATAAACTTGTTGATAATGTGTTCCATGCGATCGTGTCTGCAATTGTAATATATATCCAATGCAATTCTCCTAACAGTGTCCTTCGATCATTAATATTTCCAGGGATTTGATCAATTAAATCAAAACTAATAGCCCGAATTAGAGTATTGGAACTGAACTTTGTACAAAGATGCCATCTGAGCGCAGTCTTTATTGGCGTGGTTAAACAGGAAGTAAACAAATCAGCTGGCATTTTGGGATCAGTTGGCAAGGTTTCAAATTCCGAACAAGAAAAAAATGCGACAGTCTCTAATGTGTTTAGTTTTAAACTTGCTGTCGTGGAGATTTTTATGGGGGTTTGGGTTTGTGTTGGTGTTGAAGTTGATCTGGATCTTGTCCTTGATCTTGGTGTTGCTGTTGTCGATTGCTTTTTTGATGTTGCTGACAAATAAGAGCGTTTTGAATTTTGCTTTGTTAACTGCTCGGTTTGATTAATTGTTATCAAATTTTTTTTTTTTTTATGTTTTGGGGTTCTTTGGCTATTAAAGCTTCTTCTGATTCTTTTTTTTTTTTTTTTTTTTGTTTGGTGTCTTTTGGCCTTTGTTTGTATTAGGCTGATCTTCATTCGACTCTTCTGCCGACGAATTGGAATAGCCCGAACTTGTTGAGTACCCTTTCGAATTTTGCGGTAAATGCAATTCGTTTGTATTTATTTTTGGCTTTGGTTTCCGCTTTGTAAACGCACTCGATAGTCTGCCCGCTGAGCTACACTCAAAGACATAAATAGCTGGCGATCCTAACCAGGATTTCAACTCTCTTAGGGTCAAGGGGATGTACTGTGTATAATTCTCATCAAAGACCCATATTTCATTATTCTTTGTCGGCATAGGTACACCATGGCCGTTATAATAAAAAAAGACTCTCTCGTTGAGGCTATACTTGCGCGAGCATTTGCATAACGTTTTCAGCCTTTTGAGATGCGGATCTAAGCACTGCTTATATTTGGAATGCGGCTGGCAACGCGTAAACTGACTTTGTAAATTCTTCCCAATTAAAGCTAAAGAGGTCTGGCGGTCATGCTTTGTGGGATCAACCCATCCCTCCAAGATCGAGCATGGATCCGGCTTGATCACGTCAGGTGGATCAATTCCTAGATTTAAACAAGTACAAATAATCCCAATTTTTGTCCGTGTCTTTGAGTTGGTTTTTTAGGTTTTGTTGTTTTTTGTTTTTGTTTTTGCAGGTTGGTTTAGAATTTTGGTTTTTGTATTTGTGTTTTTTTGTGTTTGTAGTTGTTTATTAGTTTGTTTTTATTTTTTTTTTATGTTTTTTTGTAAAGTCGTTGGAAAGTAAAGAAAATTAATTAAAAAGAAAAATTAGTAAATTATTGATACGCTATTGATTTGGATTAAACACAATTTTTTTGTAAAAGAGTCGAGTTAAACCAGAAATGTAAAACTAAATGAAACCTTAGAAAGAATTTTCCATTCGCTTTGTTTAAAATTGATATCTGGGAAAAAGGTTAAGGTGTCAAAATATGAATTAGTAAAATAAGCTTTTTTATTCAGTTTTGTTTTTTTTTTTTCCTCAATTCCCTTTTTTTGTGTATTTAATGGCAAACTCATCTTTAAATCTCAAAAAAGAGTTTTCAGACCAATGAACACTTTGATTAATTGGAAAAAAAATTTTAGGGGTAAATAAACAAAAAAATGAATTATTTTGTAACAGTTTTCTTGTTTTAGATGAATAATTTTTTGTGAAGGTAACTTTTTAGGTTTATTTAATTGTACAAGCCATCCTCTTGTTTGTTCTTTGGAGGGGAAAATCATTTTCTATCTTTTATTTTTCTTTTCTTTTTGAGTTTTATTACTGATTATTTACATTTAAGGTCAATAGTTACTGTGCACCACAAAGAGATATTTTGTATCTGGCTCACATTTTTGAAAATTTAGGGTTTTCAAGTTTACAAATAAAGCTTATTTTTAACAAATGGTGTTTAAAAAAAAGTCAATTTCTGTAAAAATTGGTTTGGAGATACAATTTTTTGATTCCCCTTCATTTTTCTCTCTATCAAAAATACCAAAGAATTTACCTATTCATTTCTTTGATATTTTTTAAAAATATTTTTTCACAATAAAACCCTTGCAAAAAAAAATTCAATATATCAGAAAAAGACGATCAAAAATTCTTTTTAATGATTTCTTTTTTCGGAAAAGATTACAAAATTAAAAAACAAAAAATTGTAAAAAAATGGAGATAAAATAGAAAAATATCTTTTCGATTATTATAAAAGCACAGTCGTGACAAAATAATATTCTGCCACAATGTCTTGAAATCTCGCTTGCTGTGTATTTCTTGATTTTCAGGTATAATATATATTTTTAAAATATACATTATATAAAATCAAAGCTAGTTAACAGGTATTGGGAAGTATCTGACCTTGTAAATGACAAATTTAGGATTTATACAACCTGGTAGCGAAGAGTGACAATAAAAAATTAGAGAACTTCTGTTGGTCATAAAAAATAAACTTTATTTAGTGAGTTTTGTCACCATTAGAATTTTGAGGTTATTATAAAGTAAAGATTTTTTCACATTATTGTGAAAAAATAAAAATGGCAAACACAAAAAGTAAGAAATCAATTTGAATATAAAAAGGTAAAAAAATAATTAATTAAAAAATAAAGAAAAAAAAATATTAAACTCAAAAATAAAAAAAGTTTTTGATATAATTATTAATGGGGATATATTATTACATTTCAAAATTGGTCAAATTTCAAAATTGGTCAAATTTAAGTTTTTCATATTTTTGAAGAGCTTCTTGATTATTATTATTATTGGTATGAAAGTTTTTAATGGTGTCTATAATTGTGGAAGGAAAAATCGAAAAGATTATTTTGTGATTGGTAGTATATTATTACTTAAATTTTAGAAAATTCAAAATCTTGAAATCATCAAGACTAAATATTTTTAAAAATTTGTTCAAAACTCATTTTTAAACACAAAATTAAGTAGTATTTTTTTTTCCCCAAAAAACAGGTTGCAAAAGTCTAATTGGTCTCTTAATTATTTTTTTTTTTCAAAACCTTGCCAAAAATTACTGTTATATCATCCAAACCACCCATACCTAACATACCTAAATTCAACCAAAGGGTTTAATAAATTGAGCGAAAGAGATACATCTTCAACTTTATGAAGATTGTGCAAACTCATTAAAAAAAAAATTCTAATAAATACAATTTACAAAATACACTAAAGATAGATGTAAAAAATAATACATTTTTTGTTTCAATGTTAAATCATTTTTTATCATATTTAAACCAACTTTTTTCTGAAATTTTGTTGGTCCTACATAATAAATAATTTTATTTTTATCAGAGATTTGTTTTTAGTTGAAATATTACTTACCAGGTAAACAAAAAAATAAACCCCCTTTTCAAAAATTGTTACTCACCTGAAACAATAAACTGAAAAAAAATAAATATTTTTTAGTATTATAGAACAAATATTAATTAAATCTTAATTAATAATTAACTTTTAAATCATCATAAAGATCTAAAAATCTAATATTCCCAAAATTAAAAAATAGTAAAACCAAAAACTAAAAAAAAAGTGAGAAACAATTTTTGAAAGGATCAGTTACTATCGTTAATTACTGAACTTTCACTGAAAAAAAGTTAACAACAAGATTTTTTGCTTAATAATTAAAGTCATTTTAAAAAAAATTTACAGAATCTCAATTTTTTTTAATTATTATTGGTCTTTTTGAAGTTCTATTTTTTTCGGAAATGATCTTTTGCAAAAAAAAGGAAAAAGGAAAAAAAAAAATCAAAATTTTTCGAAAAAAGGTAAAAAAAAAAAACTACAAAAACAAAAATTTTCAAAATTAGAAATAATGAGTCAACCCAAAAAATTGAAAACAATTTTTTTTTTAGAATATGGGACTAACCTCAAAATAACTTCCATGAACATTATAAAGTGAGTCTATCTTACTAAAAAATAGTTTATAATTAACTATTTTTGAAATAATATAATTGTTACTTTCCATGGTATTTTTTCAAAACTTATATATATATATTTTTTTTCTTTACGGTATGTTAAATAATCCTTGTCGGGTTTTTAATTTGTGCTTTTGAAAATTTTTTGTTTTTTTTTTTGTAAATAATTGTTGTTGTTTTTTTTTTAACGAGTGGTTTTTATGTTTTTAATTGTTGTTTTTGTAATTTATTCTATTTTTCCTTAAAAATACAATTCAATAAAAGGGTTCTTTTTCAAATTAAGCAGTATTTACTAAAGTACTTTTACCAAATAATAGTTCCAAAATCTTCCAACTCCAGTCACCCTATTTAAGAACTAACCCAAATCAAATCTAAACAAACTTGTCACTAAAATCTATAATCATCAAATCTTTCAATTTGATCGGAAAAAAAAAATAAACAAAAAAAAGATAAAGATTTTTCTGAAAAACTATTTTGTGTCTATCTTCCTGAGCAAAAATGATTTATTAAATTTTCAAGTTTTTTTTGAAAAATTGTGGTTTAAAAATTTCATTTTATTTTCAATTTTTACCCTTAGCCAATAGCCTTCAAACCATCTCTTGTAATTGATGTACTTTTATTTATTTACCTCGTATTTTTTTTGTGATATATATTGGGCGAACCAAGAATCCTAAATGAAACAATATTACATAATAGATAAAAAAGTTAATCAACTTGAAATTTTATCCTTTTAAAATTTAACAAGATAACTGGTCAAATCATTTGAAAATATATTTTGGGTAATAATGAGAGATAATTAAATCTCTAAAAACATCAATTCTCATTGGCTACAAGGAAGATCTTTGTGTTTTTCATTCAATTAAAAGAAAAATTATTTTTAAGGATCTTTTAATGAATAAATTTTTGATTATATCTTGGTGAATAATAAGTATTATTGTTAAAACTATGCTTCTTTTTGAAAAACAAACACACTCTTGAAAATTTTTCATCTCAATCACAATTAAAAACAAAAAACTCTATTTCACAATTTTCAAAACAACAATTAAAAACCAAAAAAATTCCCAAAACAACAATAAAAAGTTGAAAAAAAATATTTGTTAAAGTCAAGTCTGGATTATTGAACAAACTATACTTTCAAAAAAACTATTTTCCTTATAAAAAATAAGTTAAATGATCTTATTCATAAGAATCACGGCTATCCAATTTCCAATTTGACATCTTCTTGTTAAAATAATCAATACCGAAACAGAGAGATATATTTTTTTAATGACTACTTCTTAAATAACTTGTAATAGTTGAAATACCCTGAACCAAAATCCAGATTTTGTCCGAGATTTTTCATGAATTTTGTTATTTTTTCCTCTTTTTATTCAAGCCAACTATTTTTTCGTAATTTTGAATTTTTTTATTAATTTTTATGACTTATTTCTTTGTTGGTGAAAAAAAAAAGATCTTAATCGAGACAAACCAGAACTTTGTTACTGACAAAAAATATCCACTAATAGCAACTTTTCCAATCACTCAAATTGCCACAACAAAATCCCATTCGATTTTTCTTGGTGCCGATGGGTCTGTTTATAAATCAAATGGGGAGTCCTATGAAAAGCTTGAAATTGAAGAGCAAATAACTGATATCCAATCTGGGACGTTTCATTTTTTAGCTTTATCAATAACTGGTAACGTTTATTCGTGGGGAATAAGATGCCTTACGTATGATCATCTTGGATATAACTATAAGGAAAAGGATGATCAGCTCAAACCACGAATAATACCTTTTTTCAAAGACAAACAGATCGTCAAAATTAGGTGTGGTAATTATCACTCTTTTGCAATTGACAAAGAAAAAAATGCTTATGCCTTTGGTTACAATTCGTATGCAATTTTTTTTTCTCATAATTTCTTTTTTGCACCAACAAACAAAAACAAAAACAAAAAATAAAAATAAAAAAAAAAATAAAAAAACAAAAAAAAAATATTGTTTTCTTATGTTTGGCGTTGACATATTATTATTTTTCATCCCCATTCAAACAATCCCAAATCAACAAACGCCTTCACAGGAATGGAGAATTAGGTGACCAAACTTACAAAATGAAGGCGATCCCAGCTTTAGTTCATAAAAATGTTGAAGAGCTTTATACTGGATACTCGAATCACAATTTCCTTCGTACTAGCAATGACGAGCTTTTTGCGTTTGGTTTCAACTATTTTGGGATGCTGTGTGATGGCTCCACTTCAAACCAAAATTCACCAAAGAAAGTGATTTTGCCGTGCAAATTGGAAGAAGTGAAAAAGCTCCTCCCCGGTTATTTCCATTCAATTATGCTCACGACTACAGGCAAATTGCACGGCTCGGGAACCTCTCCTGAATGTGGTAACCAAGCAAACAGCAAGGAATTTGCACCTGTTCTTGCGTTAAAGGATAAAAATATTGTGAATGCGGCTGTGGGCTTTCAGTATTCAATCGCTCTCGATAGCGATGGCTATTTGTATTACTTTGGTGCGAGAAGTTCCACCAATTGGGAAAAAATGTTGAATGTCCAAAAATCTGCTTTCAGAGTCGAAGAGGAGATTTCTCAGTTAATGTGCGGTTATGTATTCCAAATTTTCCTCAAGGTCGGAGGCAATTCTTTGGAAAAAGACATTAGCTCTTTGCAGTCGGGCGGCGAGGGCTACCCCTTTGACACGAGTATTAATGGCGTCGGTGCTCACAAATTGTTGCTTGAATTGAGAACAAAAAAGCCCCTAAATGAAATCGCCAATTCGCTACAAGACTGCACAAAAAACGACATCGAAGTTTTCTTTAGTTGGGTTTACACCAACATCATTTACGATCGCAACGCTTTTGAACACATCTCAAAGAAATTGCAATTAGGCACTTTAAACGGTTTGTCAACTGATTTTGCCCAATTATACGACGACGAAGATTCAAAAGATTTTAAAATATTAGTTAAGGATCCTGACGAGGACGATGAAAATGATGATGAAGATGATGAGGATGAGGAAGGTGGATTTGAGGAAATACCCGTTCACAAATTACTTTTACAGGCTAGATCTGGTCTATTCAGGGAAATGTTCAAAAATATTACAAACAAATCAAACAAGGTCACAGATTACTCAGGCAAATCGATCGAATCTCTAGAACTCTTTATTAAATACTTATATACAGGCGATATTCAATTGACAGCTGACGATGACCCTGAATTAATAATTGAAGAATTGGAAGATGCTGCAGAATATTATCAATTAACAGACCAAAATCAGTTACAAATTCTTTTAAACTCTTTAAAATAAACTATTTTGCAAAAATTTTGACTCACTTTATAATTTTAATGGAAGTTGTTTTGAATGTTTATTACAGTATTCTTTAGAAAAAATATTTTCAATTTTTTGGATTTTCTCATTTTTTCTAATTTCTTCAATTTTTTTGTTTTTCTTTTGTTTTTTTTTACATTTTCTTTTTTTTTTTTGTTTTTTTTTTTTTTTTCTTTTTGTTCTTCTTTTTCTTTTTTGATATTTTTTTTTTGCAAAAGATCAAGTGGAAAAACAAAAAGATCTTCGAAAAGACAAATAATCACTAAGAAAATTTTGAATATGTAAGGTCTTTTAAAATGACTTTAATTATTCGTAAAAAATCTTGTTGTTAAACTTTTTTTCAGTGAAAGTTCAGTTAATAAAAAATCTTTAATGCTCATTTCAAAAATTGTAACTCACTTTTTTTTAGTTTTTGACTTTATTTTTTTTAATTTGTGAAATACCAGATATTTATATAACAAGAAGAACTTAAAAGTGAATTACAAAGCAGATTTAATTATTTGTTGATCTTAAATACGAAAGGATATATATTTTTTCAATTTATTATTTCAGTTCTTTACGGAAAATTTAAAAACATCGAAAATTAAAGTTAACCAAAACTATACATTGGATTCCAGTTATACTTCTTTTATAAATTATTTTTTCAAAGTTATCATAATTTTATGTAATAAAAAAAGGATAGCGATTAAACTCTTAAAAATCCGAATACCCCCCTTTTCAAAAATACCGACTTTTGAAAAAAACACCTATTTTCAGGGTATTTTTTTAGTGAAAAAAGTTGAAATGAATTAATTTTTGATTGATCATTAAGATTGAAAAAAGAATAAATGTTTAAAGCAATTTGCAGAAAACAATCGAAAACATATATAAAAACTCAAACATGGAAAACAATAAAATGATAAAAAATAGTCCTAAAAAAGATAAAAAATCAGGTTTTCAATTTAATTTGGGGATATATTTTGATTGAAATATTTTATGCTATTTTAAAATTGAAAAAATATGATTCTTTTTAGACTTTTCAAAAATACTTGAAAATTATCTCTCTACTAAGTCAATTAAAAAATTCAAAAATTTTAACATTAAAAATGAAAAAAATATTACTGAAAAATTTCATTTTTTTTTTCAATTCCTATTAATATCTATTAAAGTTGTAAACCTTTTTGAAAATTGTTATGTATAATAATGTTTATTATATGAGTGTATTTCAAAAATACAAAATTTAAAGATTTTTTTTGAAATTATTTTCCTTGTCTCGTTGAGTCACAATTTTTGAAATGGTATTTATTAATCACTTTTTCCTTTACTTTTTTTGGAAAAAATTTTTTTATTTTATAAATCTTATATAAAAAGCGTTATTTTTTTTTGTTTCCATAAAAATATATTCAATATTTTATTTTGGTTAATCTATCGTTTGAATTTTTAAAATTAATTTTATGATGTGTTATATAATCATTATTACAACTTAACACTTTGCAAAAAAGGATATTACATGAAGGAGATGAAAATTTGAAAATCTTTTTGTTAATATCTACTGATAAATTCAAGCATAGATTTTTAGATATTTACTTTTATTTTGGAAATTTTTTGGTAGATTTTTGAAAAGGGAAGTTTATTCTTTAAACAATTTAGAAACTTTGGTAAATGGGTTGATATTATGTACCTTATTTGAACTGAAATATTCTGAAAGTAGATATGTTTGTGTTTATGGTTTTAGTTTGGAAACAATCTCCTTGTTATATTATCTGAGTTTGGCCTGTAAGAACGAAAAAATGATATTGTTCGAAGTGATACAAGATGATCTTGAGGGGTTCGAAGAACGATAGTAGATATCATCTTAGTACCAGAACAAGTTCATTATTTTTAGTCTGGAAGAGGAACCAAAACGAGGAAATATAACTGGTGATTGTTGAACTAATGAAACCGTATGAGATGCTGCTTCTTTGTGGAAATTAGGATCTAGCTTGTAGATACAAAAAAATAATCAAACAGGAACCAAAAAAACTAATTTGTTATTTTTTTAATGGAAGTTTGAAGAACTTTTTCTTCAAAGGATCTTTTGATACCAATGGAGTCATTGTAAACATTGAATTAAAATTTACATTTTCATCATTGGTGAAAAAACTTGGTTTAAATTGTATACAGACAATCAAGATCGTCCATCCTTTCAATGAGATCTATTTCCCTTTTTTATTTCCGGTTTGTCAGCCAATTCTCGAAAACAATCAAAAATAAAAATATGCATGCATCTATTAGCATTATTAACCAAAAATAATTTTGAACATTCCTCAAAAATTTCTTAACTTGACATATAATAAAAAACTGTTTTTATTTCATTTTTTTTTTCATTGAATTAAAATTTATTTTTTTTCTCTTTTTGAAATCTTTTGATAAATTATTTCTTCTCTCTTTTAACTTTGAAAAAAGAGAATAAATAAATGTATTTTTTTTTAAAAAAATTTTATTGATTTTTTTTCAAAAAGAGAAAAAAACAATGTTTGTATTTAGACATTGTTTTTAAATAAAAAAATGGAATTTACTCTTTTTCCAAACATTCACCAAATTATCAAGAACTTTTTTCGTTTTTATTGAACAAGTAATTTGGTTCCTTGATTCAAAATAAATGTACAATTGATTTAAAATTGAGAAATTCCCCAATCCCACTGTTATCAATTAAACGAAACCACAAAAAAATTTTTCAAAGTACTCTTAAATAACTTTGAATATCAGTTTTAAAGACAATTTTATTAGTAAAATGTTTCTTATTTTACTTTGTTAGAATCAGGAATTAGAAGATCAAAGAATTTCCTAACTTTACCTAATAACACAGGAATTCTCAAAATCTTTTACGAGAATTACAATACTATCTTCAACTTTTCAGAGTTCTAAACTCTTTCTTATTTGTAGTTATCAAAAATTATTTACTCAGTATTTCACCAATAAAAATCTTTATGTTAAAAAAAAAAAACACAATTATTTATATACAGTTATCTCCACTTTTAGGATAAAAACTTTAAAAGAAACTTATGTTATAAAAATCCTCTCAAATAAAAGCACAAAATTTGGAATTTTTTAGTATATGGATTATTTTGCTAGAATTTCCATTTTGTGCCTTAATTTACAGTCCGTTTTAAATTTAAGGCATAAACTTTCAATAAAATTGAAGGTACAAAAAAATCTCAAATTAAGACACAAAATTTGAAATTTTTTTTTTACAATTAATTTTACTAGAATCTGAATTTAGTACCTGAATTTGAGATTTTTATTGTACCTTAAATTTCGTTGAAAGTTTGTGTCTTAAAAGTGGAACTGACTGTATATTTTCTTTGGGTTTTTTTGAGTTTTCTATTTATTTGGAAAATCAATAGATTTTCGTTAGGTTTTTTTTACTTTAGAAATAAACAGAAAATTTTAATAGATTTTCGGTTTATTTCTAAAGTAAAAAAACCTAGAACACTTCACTAATAAAATAGAAAACCCAAAAAAAAAAAAAAAAAAAACCTAGAACATTTAACAAATAAAGCAGAAACTTCCAAGAAAACCTGACACTCCACTACACTTTTTGGAACTTATATAAACCGGTAATACTTTTCCAGGATAAAAAATGAGGGGGGGGGTGGTGGACCAGATAAATATCTTATTGATAATAGCACACAATTCAAAATTTTTTACAAACTGAAATTAAATATTTGAAAAACAAAATCTTGTTTGATCAATTGTTGAAAAAATACCAAATTAGATCCATTAACTTATTGGAATGTTAAAAATTGTTAATAAATTTCAATATTGAAAAAAAAAAAAAAACAATAAATAATTATCAATAAGAATAAAACAATAGTATTTTAAAAATATTTGAGAGTACAAAGGAAAAATACATCAGTAAATTTGTTTAAATTCTAGATGGGTTTTGATCGATCAATAGTTTTGAAATCATCAAAGAATTTTATTTGAGTTATTTATTTACATAAAATAAACTTTAACCGAATACTATCCTTTTCAAAAAATCATGACCCAAATGAAACAGCTTTCATAACTGCAAAAATATAATGATAACAAAAAAAAAACAAAAGAGGAAAAAATTATCTACAATTTGAATAAAAATATATTATTTTGAGTATTTTAACTGTTCTAACTGTTTGGGAAAGTTTGACTTTATTTAAACCCCATTCCAAAAATTACGGACACACCCAAAATCAAAAATAGGCAAATAAAAAAAAAAAACTTAATTTATTGTATTTTTCCAAACATAATATAAAAAAGTATTTAAGTTGCCCAGTATTAATGTTTTAATAAGTAATAATTTTAATCCAAATAAAAGAAAAAAATATATAAAACTCAAAAATAAAAGCCGGTGTGTCCAAAATAATGAAACGAGCGGAACAAAAATTAAATTGGCAAATTTGTTGAAATTTGATCAACAATTGTTGATCGATCAAATGTTAAGATACCATCCACTAATTGTATATTATTTTTCAATTTAACAAACTCAACACTAATCTTCAATCAATCATTGAAAAAAACTTTCAGATCTAACGAAACAGATTACATAACTGTAAAAAAGGAAATAAAAACAAAAAAAAAAAGACTAAAAATGAAATAGTTTGACAAATCATAATTCTTTCTAAATTGAATTTAAAATGTAGTATTGATGTTCTTTCAACTTTTTAAATTTTTTAAAAATTTTTAGAATATCGTATATATATATATATATAATTATGAACTCATATTTTTCGAATTAATTTAAATTTTCACTCTCTACTAAAAAAAAAAAAAAATAATTCAAAAAAAGATTATGATTTATAATGAAAGTAAATCATCTAGTTTTTTTTTCTACTTATACAGTATAATTTCTAATTAGCACAATTTTCTTAATATAATAATTTATTTTTACAAACGTTTTTTTTAATTTATTTGTTCCAATTTTATATTTTCTTTGATTAAAAATCTTTTTTTTTAATTGTTTTTTTTTTTTTAAAAAAAAAATTGTTATATGATGAGTTATTCTTCGCCTTGTAGTATAGCTAGGATAAAATACTTTACATAATTTTAAAATTCCTGGTAAAAGGGGGGCAATTTTGTTGAATTGTCTCTCTTCAATTGAAATTATTATAAATGGAATTAATTTTTATTTGTTTGAAAATGTTTAAACTCTTTAGAAAGTGTAGTAAAGTCTATTTATGTTTTTATTCTTTTAAGTGGTTATGGGATTTACTGACATAATTAAGATTGGGTTATTAATTTTTATTTAAATATGAATATTTTTTAAAATTATTATAGTATTTTTAAGGTTGAATTTTTAAGCATTTAAAAAAGTATATTGTGTAAAATTTCATAACTTTATAGTTATTTATTGATTTTTAATATATTTTCTGAAAATAAAGAAAGAATTGATTTGAAATGTTCTTGGAATAAATAAATTATATTTTTTTCAAGTTTTCAGATAATTTTTGAATTTTTTTCAAAAATACACAACAAGGAAAATTTAAATACATAAAATTAAAGTTAGCCAAAACTATAAATTGGATTTCAGTTATACTTCTTTTATAAATTATTTTTTCAAAGTTATCATAATTTTATGTAATAAAAAAAGGATAGCTATTAAACTCTTGAAAATCTGAATACCCCCCTTTTCAAAAATACCGACTTTTTAAAAAAACACCTATTTTCAGGGTATTTTTATATTGGAAAAAGTTGAAATGAATTAATTTTTGATTGAACATTAAGATTGAAAAAAGAATATATGTTAAAGCAATTTGCAGAAAAAAATCGGGAACGTATATAAAAACTCAAACATGGAAAAAAATAAAATGATAAAAAAAATTCTAAAACAGATAAAAAATCAGATTTTCAATTTAATTGAGCAATATCTTTTGATTGAAATATTTTGTACTATTTTAAAATTGAAAAATATGTTTCCTTTTATACTATTCAAAAAATACTTGAAAATTATCTCTCTACTAAGTCAATTAAAAAATTCAAAAATTTTACAATTAAAAATGAAAAAAATATTACTGAAAAATTTCATTTTTTTTTCAATTACTATTAATATCTATTAAAGTTGTAAACCTTTTTGAAAATTGTTATGTATAATAATGTTTATTATATGAGTGTATTTCAAAAATACAAAATTTAGAGATTTTTTTTCGAAAAAATTTTCCTTGTAGTGTTATGTCGGTTTTTTAAACTTACTTATTAAAAACTTTTTGGTTTTCTTTTTAAAGAGTATTTTTGCACACATTTCACCAATAAAACTATTTCTTTCTTTATTCAAAGAAAATATTTGGTTTTTGAAATAATTTGGAAATATGTTGTTTTATTGAACTTTTCAAAATTGAGAAAAAGAGATCAAACTTTATAAAAACAATAATAAATTTCTAAAATTCGCATTTGAAGTCAATTCAAGTTTGGCATTAGAATAATCAAACTTTTTTACTTGATTTTCCAATTTGGAACTGATGTAAATTATTCATGTATTTTCTATTGTGGGAATTTGAATAGATAAATTGGATCAAAATTCACTTCATTTTCGTATTTTTCAGAAAAAAATTCCTAAGACTAGATCTCCTAAACTTCCCAATGTATACCAATAAAAAAAAGAGTTAAAGAAAAAAAATAAAGATCAACAAATCCTTATCTATTCCGAAAAATATCTTCTTTTTCAAAAAGAGAAATGAAAATAAAGTGAATGTTTTTTTTTATTTATATATTCAAATACCAACAATGGATCTTCAGTTAATTGCAAAATAAAAAGATCAAAATTTACTTTCAACTTTCCATAAAAAAAATTAATCTCAAGAATTCAAACACGTCAAAGTTCTCAACCCCTTTAGTGAAATTAATAATATAAGTTTATTTTTAAGAATTAAAAATTTGAAAGGTTACTTAATTTTTGAAATCTTTTTTTGTCAAGCTGAATCAAAATTTTGATCCCTTTTATTTTGAAACTAATAGTAAATTATTTTTTTAGGATTATGTTACTCGAAAAAAAACATCCAACCCTTTTAATATTTTTTTTTGATCTTTTCTGAACAACTGATTCTTTAAATTTAAAAAACAAACACTTGTAAAGAAAAATCTCTTTGAAAGTATTCTTTTACCATTGATTTCGTCTCTGAATTGTTACTTGAAGAGAGAGTAAAGAGCGTAACAAATAATTACAAAATATATTTTAAGTCAATGATAATTTTTAAAAGAAACCCTTCACACAGGGTTTTTGAATCTTAGTTTTCTTCTTTACCTTGAATTTGGTAACTTGGTTTATGAATAAAAAAAATTATATTCTTTGGAAAAATTAATTAACAATTGTCCTTCAAGCCAAAATAAATGGTTTGAGAAATTAAAAATTTCGTGACTTCTACCTCTGACAATAATTTTTAAGATCACCTACCAAACAGGTTTTTCAAATGAATGCAATTCTTATAATCCTAAATATCTTGAAAAAAAATAACTCCAAAAAAACAAGATCAGATATAGCAATCCTAAAGAAGAATGTTTTGAGAATTATCTGAAAAGTTCTTTAGAAGATTGGAACTAAAAGTTGGGAAAATTTATTATACAAAAAAAATTTTTGAGAATTCAAAAAAATTTTCCATTTTTCAGAACTTCTTTGAGGGTCATTCCATTTTAAAAAAAACAACTTTTTTGTTTTAGGGACTAAAATACCCCTTTACCAATTACAAAAGTTTCTCTTCTTAACCACAATTTCTTAATTTTACCCTTCATTTTTTTTACTTTGGCCTTTGTATTGTTTTTTTTTTTTATTTAAGATTAGTTTCATTAAATAAATGGGTACCAAAGGCTCAAAAAAAAAACGTGAAAAAAAACGCAATAAAAAAATTGAAAAATCTTTGGAAGAAACACAAAAAAAACAATCAAAAGAATTAAGATTATTACTTCTTGGTAAACAATTCAAAAAAAAGATTTTTTTCTTGTTTTTTTCCTACTTTTTCTTTGCTGAATTATTCAACTCTACAAGCTAATTCTTATCTTGTTCTTTTTTTTTTTTTTTCAAAAATTCTGTATCTTTATTCTTCTATTTTCTCTCACAACAAAACCCTTTTTTTAATTTCTTGTAACTATACACCAAACCAAATCAAACCAAACCAAACAAAACAAAACAAAATAAAATAAAAAAAAAAAAAACACAAACAATAATAATACAAAACAAAACAAAACAAAACAAATCAAAAAAAATCAAACCAAACACTATTCCAAAAACAATATTTCGTGACACCCACTTTCAACCCTAAAGGAACTGGTGATTCGGGGAAATCCACTTTTGTCAAACAATTCCAGATCTTGTATAAAGACGGTTTTTCAAAAAACAAAATTCAGTCATATAAGGTTGTGATTCGTTGTGTTTTAAAAAATTCACTCAAACAATTAATTGAAGCAAACAAAACATTAGAAACCGAACTCAAAAAAAAAAATGTAAAACTTGGAGAGGATTACTTAAAGAATTTTCTGCCTCGTGATTCTTCTGTTTCAAAAAAACAACTAAAAATCATTCAAACGCTATGGAGTGACCCTGCAATTAAGAACGCATGGAACTTAAGAGACAATTTCCAAATCCCTGACAATTCGGACTAGTAAATTTTTGTTCCTGTTTTTGCCTTTTGTATTTTTTTGTTTCTTTCTTTTTTTTTTAACAAAATATTTTTTGTATTTGTCGTTAGGAATACTTCAAATGTCTTTTTATTCAAAACTATGCAATTTTGATAGGGTGTTGTCAAAAACTCTTGAATTTTCAAATTTTTTAAAAAAAAAAATATTTTTTGCGAACCCCTTTTTTCCAAGAAAAATAAAGACAATTTCTTTTGTAAACGGAAAACCAATCTGGCTGATATTTTTAACAATTCTTTGCCGAATTAAACTTGAAATTTTTTTTTTAAAAGTTAAATCTTGTAAAAAATTTTTGAAATACAAATGAGGTTTTTTGTGAAACACAAATGTTGTGATCATAAATTTTTTAAAAATGAAAAATAAACAATTCACAAAAAACAAAAAACAAATAATTAAAAATTTATCAGCAACAAACAAAAAACATAAAACAAAGAATCAAAAATTTATCAACAAAACAAAACAAAGATTTTCAAAAGCACACGAACTACGGATAGACAAATGTTAATTGTCAAAAATATATTCAGAAACGAATAAAGAAAGTCAATTTTACATTTCTTTGGTTGGTTATGAAAACAGAAAGTAATTTAATTATTTCTTGAAAAAAGAAATTCAAAACCAAAAGAATAATTGTCTCGAATAATTTTTGTAAAACCCAAAAAACACAACCATTTTTTGATCTAATTACAACTTTTAAAAACACAAAAAAAATTAATAATGTTAGCCACAGTGGCGTAAATAACCCTGTGTTTTTTACTTTAGCCCATTACAAAAATTTAACTCCTGCAAAGATTATGAACTGAATGTAGAAATAAAAGAAACAAACCAATGTGATGAAAATAGCATATGAACAAGAAATAGGGTTCTTTAAATAAATTTCTAAAAAGAATTGTGAAGATATGGAAAGATTAAAATGTCATTTTTTGACAAAAAAAAAATGAGTTTAAGATCATTTTTTGAATTTTTTTAAAAAATAATCATTTTATTCTCACAAATTCTGGAAATATGATGAAATTTTTGAAACAAAAGCATTTAATATTATTGAACCATTTACATTAATCAAAGATCTAACCTCTAAGGTTAATTTGAATCTGAACCAAGAATCTCTATTTGCCTTCTGTTCTTCAAATCCCCAAGTCTAAAAAAAAAAAAACACGAGTTAAATTTTGTAATGGGTCAAAGGTTGTCAACATGGTTTATTTATACAACTGTAGTTGCAAAACGTTTGAATGAGGAAATTCTTTAAAATTCAATTTCAATACCCATTATATTTGAAAGAAGTGATTTAAAAGAAATTTTGAACAAAAAGTTTCATTAAAAACTGGAATTAATACCCAATTAAACACCCTTTTCAATTGTATTTATCAAACCACTTTTGTGAATGCCAAACCAATTATTGTGTCAAAATGTAATGGAGGAAAGCCAAAAAAAAAAAAACACCATTACAATAATTCAAACATGGTAATTAAAAAAAAAGTGTCAAAGATCACAATACAACAAAAATTGCACAAAAAGAGTGTAAACATTTTTTCATTCACAACACTTGTTTTTTGAAATTGTTTTCAAATTTTGAAAGTAATTAAAAGATCAAAATCCAATAATTTTCAATTTAAATGCTTTTACAATTCAATCTTTTTAAAACTTGCAATTAAAAACACCTTTTTGCTTTTGGCCTTTCTAAAAAACAGTTTCAGGTTTTTGAAATTAAACAAATATTTTGAATTTGGATAACTTTAAAAAATTACAATCAAATTACAAATCTGATCTTTTTTAAAATCATTTTTTTTTTTTTACCCTTTTTCGGCTATATAAAAAGCTTTCTTCAAGTAAGAATAATTTGAAAAAATATGAAAGAATATCAGAAAACGGAATCTTGCAGGCCGATAAGCTGAAAGTCCGATAAAGTCTTGAAAGCTACCACAATTTTTGTGTTATTCTTGTCTGGGAATTATTACAGCTATTCCATCAACTTGTGAACGATTGCACTTTAAACATGTTTAAAGGTTAACAATTTTTCCGTTTAAACCCCTTTTAAACAGTTTAAAAAAAGTTTAAAGAAGTTCAAAACAACTTTAAAAGATTTTTTAACAAGTTTACAACATTTCTAAAAGTATGGGTTTACTTAAAGGAATGTAAAAATCTTCACAAGCTGAATGGAACGGGTGTATTAGCTGTTGAGAGAAAAAAATTATGAAATTAAAAAAAAACTGAACACTTTACCTTTCCATTCAATTTTGAACAATTATTAAATAAACTAGGTAAATAAAGTACCGTTTTTGAAATTAATACAAATGTATCTTTTGGGAGGCAATATCCCTGTTTTTATTAAGTGGCTAGTAAAAAAAAAAAAAAAAACGATAACCGAGCCAATTTAATAGCCAATTCAAAAATGTTTTTATACATCTTGAAATTGAAAAATAAAGTAAAAAATCTGATTACTACAATAACAAACTTATTTTTAAATTCCATTTTTAGAAATGAATTATTGTTTTTAAAAGTTCAAGCCATTTTTTTCATTTTTGAAAAAGTTCAATATTTAATATTATTTCTGAAATTATTTCAAAATCAAAATTATTTTCTTTTCAAAGAAGAAAGAAATTCTTATAGTCTTTGAGAAAGTGGACCAAAATACATCTTCTAAAAATAAAACCACTAAGCTTTGAAATTAATTCAGTATAAAAAATCGACTTGATTTCAAAAAAAATTACAATAATTATTTTTGAACTTGAAAAAAAAATTTTTTCTTTATTCGAAACAGATTTGGAATCAATTTTTTTCTTTTTTAGAGCAAAAAATCTGCGAAAAAGAACCAAACCATTAAGCTAAAAATGCTTTCAAAATACTTTTTTTTAAAACCTGGAAAATTTAACATAAAAATATAAAGAAATAATCTTATGAATTTGATTATTTCAAATCAATAATTAATAACACAATCTTAATTTTTTTCAGTAAATTATTAAAAACCTAAAAATTAAATGTATCAATAGACTTTATTATTATTTCTCACTTTTTTAAAAAATTTTCAAACCAATAAAACCAATTCCAATAAATAATTCATTAAAAAAAAAAAAAAAAAAAAAATATTATCAAACAACTGATTTAAATAATAACAGTCCAATGTTTATATTCTTAATATTTGAAAAAAAAATAATTAATTTTTTAAATTTCAAGATATTTAATTAAAATTTGAAAATAGAATAAATGATCAAATTTTTTCGATCTGAAATTATTCAATATTTTGGTTTATTTTTCTTGTTATTTTTAAAATGAGATTAAAGTTTCAATGTTATTTTTTCATACAAACGATGAAGCAATTACCCAGAGTGAGATTTCATAAAAATCAAACTGTTTTTCAATTTTTTTGTAAGTTTTTCAAATCAAAAATACCAAATAAAATTAATTTGATCAGATTTTTTTCCTGAAAATTAATTGTAAAAAATGAATTCTTTTATAAATACCAAACCATTTCTCGACAATTTATAAAGGGGGTTTGTTTATCAAGTTTAATTGAATCCTTGTGAAAATAAGTACCCTGTATTGTCTCTGGGAAAACAAAATAAAAATAAGAGTTAATAATACCCAAAATGGAGAGTTATTTACCTTGGGCATGTTATTAGTTTTGAGTAGACATTGATCGTAATACAGCCATTTCACTTGATATGT
The DNA here is from genome assembly GCA_027625915.1 of Anaeramoeba flamelloides. NCBI lineage: Eukaryota > Anaeramoebidae > Anaeramoeba > Anaeramoeba flamelloides. The sequence continues at coordinate 2,770,363 of JANTQA010000026.1, forward strand.
TAAGTTTTGTTTAAGGATTAATAACATTCATCAACTATTCGATTTTGATATCCAATTCATTTCAAAAAAATGTTTTCTGAAAGAAATAAAAACAGAAAATTAGAAAAAAAATATCAAATCTTTTCTATATTTGTAATGCATATTGATTTAATATGTAGATAAACATATACCCTTATTTGTTTAATGATATTTTCTGAGTGTGAGATATTTTCATTTGTATTTTGATAAATTTTAATAATCTTTTCTAGTGGTAGATGAATTATTACACAGAATCCTACTGATAAAGTACAAAAATGATAAAACATTTGAAAAGAATTATTTTTGTCGTTTATTTGAGAAAATAATCAATTTTCAATTAGTCTTTTGATTTCATTATTTTAAAATTTCTTTTCTGTGTAATGATTTTATTTAAAATTGCTACATCTATTTTAAAAAAACGGAGTGCTTTTTTTTTTTTTTTTTTTTTACATTGCTAGAAATACAACTTTTTCAAAAAATAAAGTTTTAAAAAAGTGAGGAATCAAAAATTTTAAAAATCCTTTTCTTTTCACTCCAGCCTCTGCCTCAAATTCAAAGGTTAAACCTTCACTTTTTAAAATAGAAAACTCTAAAAAAATTTTAATTCTGAAAAACATTCTTCACTTTTTTAAAATAGAAAACTTGAAAAAAGTCCTAACTTTTTTAAGGGTTACCTTTCAGATTTATCAAAAAGCCTCAACACTTTTTGATTCCAATATTATTTAAAATGTATGAGAATGATCTTCAAAATATTCTCCAATTTAGAATCAAAAAATCATATTTTATAATTTTTTAAATGAAAAATTCAGAAATAATTTTGAGATATGTAAACTCGAACACCTTGCTAAGAAAGGTAAAAATGAAAAAGAAAAATAACATAGATTTTCTAATCTAAAAAATGATCATTTCAAACATTTTCAATAAACATATTTTACTTTCTAAAAGATCATATTGTCTATGATTTTTGATCATTGGATTAGATGAATTGTTCTATTGTCTCCCTAAATCAAATTAATTCCTACAAAAGAGTTGTGGTTTTCTCTTATTTTTTTTTTGGTTTTAGTTCTTTTGTTTTTTTTTTCAAAAATTGAAGTTCTCATCAAAGCTTTTGTGATATAGTATCTACTCGGTTTGACGTTCGAACAGAATCTTCAGTACCAAATACACAAAACATCTTTTTTGTTTTTGTGTGATAATTTTTTTTTTTTTTATTAATCTTGTTACTATCAAAACCTAAATGGTTTGTTATTAATATAAATTGTGACGAGGTTGTGTGGGAAAGCTTTTGTAAATATACTGTTAAAATCAAATTAAGCTTTTCAAAATTTTATCTTAGAGTTCAATGAGGAAGTTTAATTTATCATTAAAAATACCATTTCTAATTGATTTTGAAAAGATCTTTGGGTTTTTCATCTAATAATATTGAGAAACATTTTGGAACGTGAAATAAGAATTTTCATTTATTAATTGGAAAATAACCGCAAAAAAAAAAAAACTTGTCAGTTGAAAGGAAAAAAAAAAGATCTTTTTCTGAAATGACAATTTTGGTGGATTCAATAAAATACCAAACCCATTACTGTGTCTTTATCCGAATTTCTCTTGGTTTAAAAATAACAAAGGATTAATCATCAAAAATTGCCAATTTCCTACCTTTTTACCTTTTAGAACAATTTTAAAAACCCTCTTAATTGACTTCCTATAACTTTTAAAAAAAATTGAAAATTCTATACACGACGCCAGGGTTTTAAAAATTTGTTCTAAAGTGAAATTTTCTCAAAAAGCTGATTTTATCCGATCCTCTTTTTCATTTTTTAATTTCACCAAAATCAGACAATTTTTGGAAAAAAATTTCATTTTTTCTTTCAAAGATCTAACTGGGCAAAAAAATTGTGATATTTACCGACCCCTAAATACCGATTAGAGCACACAGAACACCGATTTTCAAGTTGAAACGTAGTTTTTATCATAGCTGTGCCATTTTGTTTTTCAAAGCATGAATTATATCCTTGAAATAATTTTTATTGAAAAAGTTCAATAACATCATAAATAGGCTGTGGGTATTGATTTTTTTTATATTCATATCAAAATTAGATAAATAACTAATCTTTGTATTTTTTATTTTTTGGATTGATATCGAAACAAAAACAAAAAATAAATAAAAAATAACTTTTAAAAAATTATTTTGATCGAAAAAAAGCCAGATAAATATAGTGATTTTTTTTAAAAAAATGATAATATGAAATCACCCACAAAATGAACAAAATTAATTATTAATCAGCTGTTTATATTTGGCAATTATTTATCAAAATTCTCGTTTTTTTGGAGTTTTGCAAATTAAACTATTCATTAAACAAGACTTTTAATACGATCTGATACTTTTACAAAATATTTTGTTTTGAAAAAAAGTAATTTCCATTTGAAAATTTTCATTTTTTTTCAAAATCAGATTCACAGTGACTGAAAAAAAGTTTCAAATTGGTTTTAATTGTAAAATAGTAGCAAATGTTCTCATTTTCAAAGATTATTCAATCCTAAAAGTTCAATTTGAATTTATTTTCTAAGACCAATCATTATATTTTCTTAGGAAATGCTTTGTCAAAAAAGGATCAAATACTTCATAGTTTTCAGAAAAGGTTATCATAAAACATTTTAGTTTGGTTCTGAAAAGTGGTATATTGAAATTTATCAATTATTTAATTGATATTTTTGGAAAACTTTTGTATTCTTTTTATTCAATATTTTTAAAAAAATATATATTTTCTTAAAGGTTTTATTTTAAATTTAATTTTTTTTTAGTTTTCATTTTTTGTCCAAGATCCAAAGACTTTTATCTATTTGCTAAATCAAATCTTCTTAATCTTCTCGAAAGAAAATTTGTTTTTTATTTTATTTTTTTATTTTTATAATAAACAACTTATTTTTACGAAAAAACATATTTTATGAAATCTGAAAAAGCGATATTTTAAGCCTATAAAAAAACTCTTAATAAAAAATTAAATTAATTTTTAATTTCAAATCACAGAATCCGAAATTCCAAACACAAAATGTTCTAGTTTAAAATAATTAAAAAGTTTATCATTTTAAAGACAGATTCCATCACTAATTTGGAACTAGTAAAACACTAAAGTGACTAAAGTTGCTTGTGAGAAATAAAAATCAAAAATGTCATAAAAATTTGAGGTAAATGTCTATATTTTCAAAAAGAAAAGAAAATATTATGTTTTCATTTTAACTTTTAGAAATAAAAATCTTTAAAGATCTTTGTTTTTTTGGTAATTTTTGAAAAAAAAAATGGTTGTCCAAATTAAGTCAACTTGTAAAAGGATGACAAAAATTTTTTGTTTTTAAAAATTATTTTTTTTTCTTAATTTGAAAAAAAATTTTTTTAAAATTTCAAGGTTTTGTACATCTTCAATCCATTTTCAAATTTAAATGTTCTGTATTCAAGTTAATTTATGAAAGATTTCATTGGATTTTCTCTAGAAAGAAGAAATTAAATTTTCTAATAGAATTTCCATTGGCGATTTGGAACTTGGAATAGTCTTATAATTTGAGAAGAGATCAAAAAAAGGATTATAAATTTTTAAATTTTGTTATTTTATGCTTAAAGGCAGTATAATTCTTATACATTTTAGTTTTCTCAAATCTTTTTTTTCACTGGATATCTTTTTGGAAAATTCAGTCTCCAGATTTATTATCTTTTGTTTTTATATATAGTAACTCCAAAGATATAATATATTGGAAAGAAGATTCGATATCGAGATTCAATTTAAACTTTGTACTATTGAAATAACAATCCCTAACATGGAAAAGTAGCATATTTTAAATTTCTTCTTAGCAAAATCAAAATCAAGATAGCTTCATTCTATTTTCCTTAATTTTTTTTTGGTTGATTTGGAACTTTACTTTTAATATCAATCCCCAAATAGTACAAAATATTTAATTTTCAAAATTTGGAAAAAAAAAAATTTTAATGATTTATTAAATTCTTGATCTTAAATTAAGAATGTACCACTTTTTCTCTTAAAAAACCTGAAATGGGTAATATCTAATTATATTATTACATCATAACAAACAAACACATATAAAAATATGTTTAGTGAAATCCATTATGTTGGCTTGGTTAGATAAAAAAAAAAAAAAAATAGAGAAAATTGGATATTAACAATAAAAAAATAGACAATTTACAATTTCTCAAGAAAAATTTAGGAATTCTCGAAAAAACTAACGATCATTTTTAATTAATTCTAGTTTTTGTTTTGATAATTTATTAAATTTTGAATCAAAACAAGAATTAAAAAAAAAAAAAAAACATCTAATTGCAAACAAGAGGATTCAATAAATCTACTTTTAAAGAATCAATAATAATAATAATAATAATAATAAAATAAAGAAGAAAGAAAGAAAGAAAAGGCAAAGAAATAAATAATTTAAATATCTTTTGTATTTTTTAATTGATTTTAAAGAAAAAGATTTCTTTTGATTGGCGAAAATCTTATTATATTTTCAAATACATAACAATATTAATTAAACACAAATAAGTTCAAATACATTTATGTATAAATAATGATAATCGGGATAATGTAATTATATTCAATATTTACAAACAATTAAAATCATTGTTTCGAGAAAATATCATTTCAAAATAAGCTCTAACTAACAATATTTTAAAATATATTTACAATTTATTTTCATAATTTCTTTTAATTATATAAAAAGCTTTTTAGATAATGTGGAAAGAATTTTTGATGCTACCTACTCTCCAAGTAATATTGATATTCTAAATTGTAGAATTCCAACAACGGGTATTCAAGAAATCCGCTTTAAAGTGGGAGAAAGAATTTGGGTGTAAGAATTTCATTTTTTTTTTTATTTTTTCTTTGTAGTTATATTTTTTTAATGGAAATGAACTTTTCAAATAATAATCATTTCTCATAATAATATTTTATTTATTATTATGAATTTTATTTTTTTTTTTTATTTTCTTGTAATTTATCTTATGATCCTTTTATTATACTAACACATTAAAATTTTAATAAAAAAACAAAAGAGTGGTTGATGTAGGTGGACAAAGAAACGAACGAAGGAAGTGGATTCATCATTTCGAAGGGGTTGATTCCTTAATATTTGTTATAGGTATTAATGAATTTGCAAAAAAATTATATGAAGATAACACTGTTAATAGAATGCACGAAACATTAATGGTCTGGGAATCAACACTATCAAATCAATATTTTAAAAAAACACCAATAATTTTAATGTTTAATAAAGTTGATCTTTTCAAAGAATCATTGACCCGATCTAATTTATCGGATTGTTTCCCAGAATTTAATGGTGAAAATAATATTGAAGAGGCTTCAAAATATATTAAAAAACAATTTCTTAAAAAAAAAAATATTAAAAAACGTAAAATTTATCACCATTTTACATGTGGTACAGATACTCAAATGGTAAATTATTATTAATTTTTTTTTTTTTTTTTTTTATTTTTTTTTTCCTTTATTTTGGCTTTATTATGTTTAAATATTTTATTAATTCAATTTTTATTTTTTTTTTTTTTTTTTTTATCAATTAATTTATTTTTATAATAAACTAAATAAACAAAAATATTAAAAAAATTATAGATTGAAAATATATTTGTTGATGTAATGAAAACAATAATTGAAAATCATATAAAAGATTATTTTGTATAATATATTCTTGAAATAATTATTTCCTAAACAAATATAATTTTTCAATAATTATTTATAATTAAAAAAAAATATAAATACATCAAAAAAAAAAAAAAAATTGTTCAGTACTGAAAAAATAATAAATTTCTAAAAAAAAAATAAATTTCCAAAATTTTATTCTTTTTTTTTATTTTTATTGAAGAAATATATATATATATATATATATAATTTTTATCTGTAAAAGTTGTTTTATACAAAAGTGTGGCAAATATTCATTTAATCCACTCATAAAAATAGATTTATTGAAGTTTGTAATCTATCATATAGATATTTTTTGAAAACTTTTTTGTCACAATTTTTTAAAATTACCAATCGCCCAATTTAAATAATTTTTTAATAATATACATATTAAATTGAAGTGCTTATTTTGGTTTTAGAATTATTCGGCTTGCTTTCTTTTTTACAATTAAGAATAGAAAGAATTGGAATTTGTCGCAATTATTTTGAAAATTTAAAGAGTAATTTGTTGTTTAACGAAATCAATGTTTTTTTTTTCTTCATAATATATCAATTTTTCACAATTGGTGTTTGTTTACTTTATTAATTTAGATTAAATAAACTAAAATCCAAAGAATTGGACACAACTTAAACAACTGAAAGAATAGCAATACTACTCTTTACATTCAATTTGGACACAGTTTATACAGTTGAAAGAACATCATTACTGTACTTTAAATTCGAATTGGAAAGAATTTTAATTTTACAAACTATTTCATTTTGTGTTTTTTTTTGTTTTATTCTCATTTCCTTTTTTCCAGTTTTGTAATCTGTTTCCTTATATCTGGAATTTGTATTCGATAGTTGATAGAAAGTTAGTGTTGAGTTTGTTCAATTGAAAAATCAGTATACAATTGGTTGATGGTATCTTATCATTTGATCGATCAACGTTGTTGGTGAAATTTCAACAAATTTACTAATATATATTTTTTTGTTTGGTTTGTTTCATTATTTTGGACACACCTGTTTTTATTTATTAGTTTAATATTTTTTTCTTTTATTTAGATTAAAATGATTAATTATTAAAATATTAATACCCTGTACCTTAAATGTGGTTTTATATTAACTTTGGAAAAATATAATAAATTGGGTTTTTTTTTTTTGCTTATATCTGATTTTGGGTGGTCCAAATTATTGGAATGGAGTTTATTTAATTTTAAAATTAAACTATATATTTATTTATTTGTTGATTTGTATTTGTTGATATATATTTAATGTTTTAAATGTTTTTATATTAATTTATTGGTTATCAAAATTAAGTAATTTATTATTATTATAAAATCAGAGTTGTTCTTAAAAAAAAGATATCTATGAATAATTCGATATTTTAGAATGTGTTTATAATACAAAGTTTTTCAAAAAGTGAAGACTTTTTAAAAACTTTTATCCACTTTCAGTTGTTCTTCTTCTCTTTTCCTTTTATTTTACTCAGAAAAACTAGATTTTAAAGGTTTTTTCTCATCATCCAATAATAAAAATAAAAAAATAGTCTTTTTTTCATTTTGATTATTTAACTGTGAATGTAATTTATTCCCTTCCAAAAAAAAAAAAAAACAATATCTATTTTAGATTCAAGTTCAGCATTGAAATGAGTGTTATTCTGTTTGATCCTAATAATAGTATGGTATTTTACTTTTTTAAAAAAAAAATGAAAAAAAAACTATTTTTTATTTATTTATTTATTTAGAGAATCGGGTAATTAAAGAAAAATGAATCAAATATATAAAAAAGAGAGAGAGAGATAAAGTTATTAAAATATATAAAAAATAATACTATAATTTACATGATCTAATTAAAAACTATCAACTTTCGTTAGGTTTTGCAGAATTTGAAAGAATTAAGTAAAATCAATGAATTTAACTAAATTATTTCGAATTCTGGAAAATCGTTGTTAGGTTTTCTTGAGTTTTCCGTTTATCTGGATGTTCGATAGATTTAACAAATATAATAGAAAACCCCAAGAAAACCAAGGCAATTTACGGCACTTGACGACACTCCACAGAATACACAAGAGGGGTAAAAACCCGATAAAAGGATTATAAATTATAGAGAAAAATTCCACAATAGGTGATTAATAAATTGGTATTATGCGACTCTCGGGGAGAAAAAATTGTTTTATAAGAAATAATTTTTTTTTTCCTCTTTTTCAAGATTTTGTTAATTATCAAAATTTCATAGATTAAATTTTTTTTTTTTGATTTTTTATGAAAAAAATGTTTTAATCTTGATAATTATAATATTATTAAGAATATATTGATAATATCAAGGTAATAAAGATTATCATCAATATTTCAATAATTATATGGATTTTTTTTTTTTTATTTTCCAATTACCAAAAACATCTAAGATAAAAGTTGATTAATTTTAGGATAATTCACTTACATATTAAACAGATCACGTTTTAAACAGGAATGGTATTTTCTTAAAAATGTATATTTATATTTGATTTACAATATTTTACAATATAAAAACTATATTGTCTTTGTGTCTGCATTCAATGATATGTTATAGTGTATAGATACAAAATTTGAAAAAAATAAAATAGAATAACATACAATTTATTTACGAAAAATATATATAAATGGGTACAAGAAATCAAAAAAAAAAGTATTTAATAAATTCTTATAAAATTCTTTCAAAGTATATTTATACCCTTAAATCTGAATATATATATATCGTTATTGTTTTCGTTTGGTAAAAATATTTTAGGATAATGATATTAACAGTATATTTCACATTTCTTTTAGTATTTCAGAATATTTTTTCGATTTCTACAAGGTTTAGGGTGATTTATAACTCGAAAATGCCAGTTTTATCATTTTAAATAAATAATTTATTAGTTTAAGTTTATTCTGATCAGTTTATTAGAATTTTCAAACCAAAAATATGAAAAAAAAAAATAATTTATCAAACAGATTATCAATTATATCATATATGATACAATAATTTAAAAAATCAATTAAACTTTTAATTTTTTATTGAAGATTTAGCCTTAGTTTCTAAATTAAACCCCTTAGCATTCAGTGAAAGATAAAAATTCAGAAATCAAATACCCAACAAGCGAATCTGAAATGCAAGCTCTTTTTATTGAGAATTCGATACAAACTAAATTCTTCAGCTAGTGAATGATATTAAAATGACCGCTCATATAATTATTGACTTAAAAGAATACTGAGTATGTGGATTTTTTTTTTTTTTAATAATTAAAGATCAAAGATTTTTTTCTCTAAAATTTATATATTTCAATAATAGTATTTTTTCTCCTGGTAACTAATGTGAATTTTATCTTGAAAAGTTTTGAAATTTAATAATGTATTCTTTTTATTTTACTTTATAAATTATTTTAAAAAATAATAAAATTTCAGGAAAGGTTTCAATATTTTCAAATATCAGGTGGATAACTGGCCTAATCCGTGGTAAAAAAAAGAAAAAAAAATAGACTAAATTTTTTTGGATTAATAAATAATATGCTTGTAAAAATCCTAAAAAATTTACTTTTTGATGACTTTTCTTCAAGAGACAATATAAAAATCATTTTTTCTCTTTACTGGTATTTGAATTATAAATGGATAAAATTTCTTCACTTTATTTTCCAGATGTTCTTTTATTAGTTTGAGTTCTCAAGGAAGTGGGTTGTAATTTGATACTTTGATTGAAAAATGAAATTGAAAATTAAGTGAAAATTGTTCCCGTTTATATTTCAAATACCAGTATTATATACTATTTTTCTTCTCACTAAAATAAAATTTAAGAATCATTCAAACTACACGATGATCAATTTTAATTTCTAAATTTATCAATTAAAAGAGATTTAAAATCAAAATAATTCCGAAGATACTTATTTTCTCAATACTGAAATTCTCAACTCAAGTTTCAGACGATTAGTTGTACAAAAATTTAAGAGAAAGTGGGGGGTAAACAATCACATCAAAAATTTAAAATTACTCTCTATTTTTTTCGAACTCTGTTTGGAAAAAACAGAAATACAAAAATGAAAATTCTTTACCATTTCTTATTTGAATATTTGTACGATCCGAAAATACCCAAAACGAACAAAACCCCTAGAAAAAAATCCTCAAACACCTTTTCAAGAACAAAAGAAAAAAGCGTAATTGATCAGGAAACAAGTTGATGATGCTCTTGGCACAAGGTCAAAGAGAATGTGTTCTCTACAATTCTACAAATCAAAAAAGGAACATGATCTCACCAATTAAATAAAATACCCCAAAATAGATAGCCTAATATTATTGCCTTTATATAACAATCAAAAAATTTTTTTATTGGACACGTCGATTATGTTCTTGTAACACAACCAAAAAGAATTTGTTGTAAATAATGTTACAATTCAAAAAAAGCAAAATCTCAAATTGTAATTGTGGTTACAAAAACAAAAAGGATTTGACAATTTCTTGAAAATAATTCTTGAATAAGATGGGGGAAATTTCATTCAAGTTTTGGAATTTAAACATAAAAACCACAGAAACACTCATCTTAAAATTCAAAACTATTATTTGTGGAAAATAAATTTAACAAATTGTCCTTTTAGCTTTCCCAAAAAATTAATTGACAGAAATCAAATTAGTCATGTAAGTTAAACTCAAAATTTGGAAATTTTTTGGTGTATTTAACATTTGTTTTAAAAGGAATATTCAGTTTAAATTCATTTTTTCTACTTGTGACTTTTCCGAAAGTTTTTCAAAAAAACAAATCCCCAAATGTCAATCAATTCAGAAATTTCAAAACTAAAAAAACAATTTTCCAATTTCGAGAGTTTCAAAATCACTCACCTTGAAATGGAACAAACCTTGAATTTGACGTACACACACAACTCAAATCGTTACCGATTTAGTGTTTTTCTGTTTGATTATCCATCTTCCCTTCCAAAATTGTCATCGGAAAACACAAAATTGCAAGTAAGAAAATTTTCTTTTTTTATTCAAAACAACAAACCCAAGTAGGAACTGCTTGTTAAAGAAAAAAAAACTCTTAATGTTATTTGTTATCTTAAATTTGTTCTTTAACATTCCAAAAACATTAGACTATAGCAAATAAAACAAACAATCAAAAAGGGAAAAAACTTGCACAAGTCGTTCAAACAATGCTTAGTGGTATGAGTTTTTTTTTTTTTTTTTTTTAAAAAAAACAAGTGTCTTGATTGAAAAAAAGAAAAGTGAAAAAAAAAAGAATCTTTTTCTCCGTTTTCTTTCTCCTTTATCAAATACCTTTCTTTTTTGACTTTTTTTCTTTTCTTTCTTTCAACAGAACTTTCACAAGAATTCTCTTTAGATCTTGATTTTAAAAAAATTTCGATTGTAAAAGAAGAATACAATTCATACGATTCCGATTATACAAGTGGTACCGAATCAAGCTACTTTGAAGAAAGCGAAACCACGGAAGACTCTTATCAAGATCCTGAATCTAACGAAAACAACTTTCTTTCAGAAGAAGAAGAATTTGAGATGGAATTTGGCTTAGGAGGAGGCATTTCAAAAAATGGCAACAAATTGCTGAAGGAAGATCTTGAACAAGCAGAAATGCTTTTTGAGAAGAGTGTTCAATATTTTGAAAAGCTTAGTACACTTAAAATGGAATTGGACGTCAGCTTTTTAGGTCCAAATTATGCAGACGCTTTAGGTATTGACGAAAGAAGACCAATTAATATCGTTTTTGATTTCTCAGGTAAGAATTTTTCCTTCTTTTTTAGATTCAGAGCAACAAACCCAAGTAATAACCGCCTGCTAACAAAAAAAAAAAAATTTCACAAAGGAAAATTAAGTTCCAGGTTCGAAGAGAGTTCTTCAGATACATTATAAATACTACCATTTTGTTTTGGTTAAAGTTCAGGTGATCGTTTATCAACAGACTCAATAAAATTATTTTTACAAAAATAATTATTTTAATCTGGGGATAAAAGATCGTATCCATCTTAGCCAAGGTAAAATGATAGTATTTGTGGTGAGTCTGAAGTATTCGTTTAGAGCATCCGTCCTGAAGGGACTACTATTGATAGAAAAAATCTTGTAGTAAATTTAATAGCAAATTCAATAAAATATTACCACATCTTTGAAATTGAAAAATAAAGTAAAAATCTGATTACTACAAGACCAAACTGACTTTGAATGCTCTTTTCCGAACTGGTTTATTGTTTTTTAAAAGTTTGATAGCCTTTTCTCACATTTTTGAAAAGTTCAAAAATCCAACATAACATATTTCCGAAATTATTTCAAAATCGAAATATTTTCTTTTAAAGAAGAAAGAAATGTTATTGCCTGTAAAGTAGGCTAACAAAAATACACTTTAAAAACCAAACCACAAAGTTTTCAAATAACTCAATCTAAAAAATCTACTTAATTTCAAATAAAATTACAATAATTATTTTAAACTTGAAAAAAATATAACTTTTGATCCAAAGAACAGTTCAAATCATTTTTTTCTCTTTATTGAATAAAAAAATCCATCAAAATTGATCAAACAATCAAATTAAAAATTCTCCCAATTACTTTTTTAAAACCTGGAAAATTCAACATAAAAATCTAAAAAAATATTTCTTAATTTGATTATTTTTAGTCAATAATTAATAACACAATCTTATTTTTTTCAGTATACCAGTAATAACCTAAAGATTAAATATCCCAATAATATTTATTATTATTTCTCAATTTTGTAAAGAATTTCAAACAAACAAAAAGAATTCAAATAAATAATTCTAATAAAAAAAATAATAGATATGATAAAATAACAAATTTTAATACAAACAGTTCCTTGTTTTATACTTGTAATATTTGAAAAAGAATATTACTTAAATTTATTAAATTTCTTGAAATTTAATAAATATTTGTAAAGAAAATAAATATTCAATTATTTCCTGATCTTCAAGGATTCAAAATTTGATTTATTTTTCTTGTATTTTTAAAAGAATATTAAAGTTTCATTGTTATTTGCTCATACAAGGGCTATCTGAAATTACTCAGAGTGAGATTTCTTCAAAATTAAACTGTTTTTCTTTTTGGTACTTTGGCCCAAAAATTCAAATAAAAAGGATCTAATCTTTTTACTAGAAATTTCATTGGGGAAAAATGAACTTTGTCTAAAAATATTAATCACCAATGCCCAAATTTTTTGAATGGGGTTTATTTATATGTAAAGTATTTCCAAAAAAGTGTGGAATATTTTTTTTAAATTTCATCAAAAATCCTCTTTGTTAGTGGAGGTATTCGTAAATTGGTAATAATATCAAATTAAGTGAAATATTAATATCTTTTATTGATGTAGTAACATACTAACACAAAAATTGAATTATTATCAATAATCAATAAATGATTGTTAATAATTTTATATATTTAAAAAGTTTTATGGGGTTTGGGCTTAATAGATATAATTTAAAATAAATTTCCCCTTCTTTTTTGGAAATAGTTTATATGTGTGTGTATGTGTGTTTCTGTATATGTGTATGTATATTCATTATTAACTAATTGATTTTAAAAAAATTAACAAACATTTATATTACTTTCAATATATATATATATATTTATTATTTCTAGTTGGATATATTGATGGTAACGATTTGCCAACAATTGAATTATTTCAAGGTGATAGTACAAAAAAAGAAACTTTTGGATTGGAATTTCAGCTTCGAGAAATTTTATTAAAATTTTTAAAAAAAACAAACCAATATTATCAAAAGCTCTCGACTTTAAGACTCAAAAAGCCAAAAAAAAATGCTTTGAAAAAAAAATTAAGTATAAGTATTCTGAAGGAGAAAGAGAAAGAAATGAATCAAGAAAGCACTGGAGGAGGTTGGTTTTTTAATAAAAAGAAAGGCAAAAAAGAAAAAGTAATAGAATTAGATATTAAGAATAAAGATTGGACTGATGAAAACCTTAAACAATTACAAAATATGGGGTTTAATAAATATGAATCAATTGGCGCACTAATAATGAGTCAAAATAAGGTATTTGGCGCAACCAATTTGCTTATTGAAGAAGATCGATTAACTTTGGATCGAAAGGGAAGAGAGGCGGTTTTTGGATCTCAAAAAAAAAAATTACCTATCTTGGATGGAGACTCTAAAATTTCACTCGATGGCGTTCGACAAAGTTACATTCGTGGATCCATTTCAAATTCCAAGGAAATAAATCTTGAATCCTTTATCCCCGGTGACAATTTCATTATCGATGTATATGATTACGCAACCGCAAGGATTAGAAACTGTACCAATTACTGTATGATTTGTGGTAACTGGCTAAAAACACAGGGGCTCAAGCCAACCTGCTGTGATGAGCCTGCCTGTATTTTCAGACATCAAGAAATGGGGTTGGGCGTAAATGTTTCTGCAGAAATCGCCAAGACACCAGATCTCGTTGATTTTCTCATTTCCACTGCATTTTCTGCTGCATCTTCAAATAGGCGTGAAAATATTTTTAACCCCTTCCCACCCGAATATATGAAACAGGGCGGGAAAGTAAAAGACTTTGATCGAATTCAAAAAGCTTTAAATTCCCTTCCCTCTGTCGATGAAATGGCAATGTTCAAAAGAAATGAGAAAAAATTAAGAAAGGAATTGGAATCGAAAAATAAAGATTCATATCGTTTGTTAAGATGGCTTTTAACGACCAATAGATCCCATTTAATTAAAATCCCAAAGCAATACCAAATCAACGAATTTGGTACAGACTTTCAATGGATCTTGCTCTCTGCTCATCCCAAAAAGGAGGCAAAGTTTTTAGAATTGAAAAAAAAATATAAAAGTTCAGTTTTTGCTTTTCATGGTAGTTCTGGTGAAAATTGGTTTAGCATCCTCAGGGTTGGTTTAAAAAATTATTCCAATACTAAAAATATGGTTTGTGGTGCAGCATACGGCCCCGGTATCTATTTAGCTCCTACGCCAAGTACCTCGATGGGTTATGCTAAAACGGGGCAAGGTTGGAGTAAATCTAGAATCGGCTCTGGTAATATTAATTGCATGGCTATCTGTGAAATTGTTAAAGATAAAACAGTCGTAGCAAAGCCATATTACGTAATCCCTAACGAAGACTTAGTAATGACTAGAATCTTTATTGTTAATTTTACTAGCAACCGTTCAACACAATTTAAACCTAATGTTTTGCATCAAAAAATCCCTCAGATATTAAGTGGAATAAAAAAAGAACGGTGGTAAACTTTTTTTTTTTTAATTTTGTAATTTCTTGATTTTCATAATCAAGCTTGATCAAAAAATATTACTAGTTTATAATTTTTTCTTTAAAAAACTGAAATATATATATATAAATATATTATATTTGTGTTTTCACTATTTTCAATTATAATAACATTCTTTTTTTTCGGTTATCCATTATTTTCATTTTTTATATTTTTAAAAACAAGTTTATATCTCTATTTATCAATATATTTATATATTTAAATATTAAAAAGGAAAAGAAATATAAATTTTTTTATTTCACTAATTTATATTTTTCTAGAATTGCGTTACAAAAATTTTTAATATTATCAAATAAAAAAATTAAATAAAAAATAAATAAATTTCAAAAAAACATTTTTTATCTCTATTTATTTTTAAAGATTCAGTGACATATTATTTTTTAGTAAATTTTTAAAAAAAAAAAAACAAAAAATCAGCTATTAAACTAAAAATTCATTTAACAATTAAATGATCAATAAAATTTTTCAATTCAAAAAATATCATTTCTAAACAGCTATTAGAAATAAAAAAACTAAATACAAAATGATTTACTTTGTGGCAAGAAAAGAATCGTGTTTACTGATGATTTTCCAAACTGATATAAAATAAATCTCATAAAAATAATCCAAAAATCACAAATTTTGATTTATTTTTTTAAAAATATTCAATTTTTCCTTTACCATTGAAATATGAAGAGTAAAACAAGATTTTTTTTTTTTTTTTTTTTGATTAGATTTGAAGGAGCTAGTCTCTATTAAATTTTTGTACCGAAATTTAATAGAGATTGAGAAACTTTTTGACAATTAAACTAAAATTCAAAATTTTCCACACAGCTAAAATGTTCCAAACAATCACAATAATACAATTTCATTGAAATTGGAGATAATTTTGATTTTTGGAAAATATGAAAATCATTTTTTCATCTTTAAGTTTTTGTTTTCATTTCATTGTTTGAATTACGTAATTAGTTTCGTTCGATCAATTTTTTTTTGAATAATTGATATTATGTTAAAGTCAAGTTGTTCCAAATAGAAGAACTCAAATAAAATTAGTTGATAGTATCTAACCCTTTGATCGATCAATAATCCTAATAGAATTTCAACAAATTTACCAATGTATTTTTTTGTTTTGCTCTCTCCAAAATTTTTAACACACCCTGATTTATTTGTATTGATAATTATTTATTTATTGTTTTGTAAGTATTGTAATTTATAAACAAGTGATAATATTTCAATTATTGAATGGTTATAATTTGGTAAATCTTCTTGAATTAATTAAATAAGTTTTTTTTTTCACAAATCGAATTTTGGTGTGTTAAAAATTTTGAGTTGGGGTTTACTTAGATTTGAAAGGCCCTTGAAATTTTAAATATTAAAATTATTTCTAGTTAGGGAATCCTTATTTGGAAATTGATCAAAAAAAAAAATAATAGAGACTAATCCCTTAAGACAATTGAATTTCCAATTTTTTGACAAAAAGAAAAATAAATAATTGGTATTTTTAAACTTCAGGGGTTGAAAAAAAATGGAGAAAATGAATTTTCCTTATGATCACTATCCAAAGTTTTCAAATCATTAATCTATAGAAATGATAACAGGTTTTTAGAAACAGTTAAATCGCTTTTAAATGGATAATTATACGTTTTTAATTTTACAAATTACTTCTGAATAAAGATATATATATATATATATATATATATATATATATAAATAAATAGAAACGATGATTGTTAAAATATTTTTTTTCCTAAAAATCATCTTTTTTTGAGTTTATTATTATTTAAAAAAAAAAACTAGTTTATTTTTACCCCTTTCAAAAAATCAATTGTTGAGATGTTTTCTATAATAGAATATATTTATATTTATATGAAACCCATTAAAATTACTAAAAAAGGTTTGAGGATAGGGAGAAAAAGATTCATTTAATAATAATAATAATTTATTATAGTTCAGAAAAATGTTTATTGTAGAGTTATTGTTGATAATTATTATTGATTTTTTTCCAAAATCTGAATGGATGTATTTTGGTAACTCAGATTTGGTTGGTAATAGGGTGCTTTTAATTTCTGTTTAACTTAAGTATAGAAAATAAAATTTTGACTCATTCTATTTGATTGTAAAATCTTTATAAATTCATTAATCTATTAAACAATAATCATTAAAAATAGATTTTGGCAATAAAAAAATAATAATTTTTATATATTTCTGATCGATTTTTAATATTTATAAAAAGAATTCTAACAAAAATTTTTGTTTCAATTAATTTTTTTGCAACTTTTCCTATTTAGTTGGGGATAATATATATATCACAGAAGGGCGATTTTTTTGATTTCTTTATATATGTTTTACATGCCAGAATGATGTGGAAAATTCGTTTGTCCTCTGGATATATATATTTAATCAAAACACAAAAAAGGGTGAGCAAATATAATTTTGAATTGGTAAAATAGTTAAATTTTGAACACAGTTCTTCACAAAATAGTAATTTTAAAAAAAAAAAAATAATTCTTTTTCCTAGTAAACAAAGAGTTTACATTTTTCAAGAGTTTTAAACTGAAAACCTACTTTTAATTGTTTTAGTGATTTAAAAATGGAAGAAACATTTTTTTCATGGTTTTATATACAAAAAATCCCACTTAAATGGGAATCACGAATTCCGATTATTATACATTGTTTTCAATGTAATTACTTCCTATCAGAATGTAATTGTTTTTTTTTTTGTTTGTTTTTTTTTTTTTGTTTTTTCGTTTGCTTTTTTTGACATCTGGTAAACAAAAAGTAATATTTCAAAAGAATTCAAGAGCTTTTTCAAAAAACAAAAAATAAAACAAGTGATGAATCGAAAAAAAAAACAGATAAAAAAGATTGAAAAATGGTATTTTATAGATCTTTTGTGATCTTCAAACTAAAATTTTTACTATCTATTAAACAGAAACGTATATATATGATGAGATGAAAAGGGGTCTAAAAACACATTTCGAATTCCTAGTATTTTAAAATATACTTTATGATATTTGTAGTTGATTTAAATTGTTTTTCTTTTTCCTTTTTAATTTTTAACTTGTTTTTTTTTTCATTAAAAATAAAAAATTATAATTTAATAGATATATTATTAATCAATAGTGAGTTAAAGACGTTTTACAAAAAAACAATCATCTATAATACTCAGAAGGGCTTTTAACTTCGTAAATTCTTTTCATTTTTTATTGAATATTTTTCAATGTGGTCAAAATTCTTTAACTACATAGATGTTTCTAAATCAGTTGAAAATTTAACCACTAATAAATAAAATTAAATATTTTAATAGATTTTTTTGAATATTAAGGAAATTTAAAAACTGAAATATGACTAAATATAATTTTTAGTTAACCTTTCTTTACAAAAAAAAAAACAATTAATTATAATTTCTTTAAGATGGAAAAAATACCTGAAGAATTATATTGTTTAAATCTTATTTGCTGGGTTCTTCATGGTCAAATTTCTTTTTAAAACCAATTGTTTCATTTTATATAAATTAGTATTTGTTTTTTACCCTTTGTAGATAATATATAATGTAATAAATACTATTATATATATATATATATACATTCTTCCCAATATATACATTTTATTGGAAGAATAGAATAAATGATATACATGTAATATTATATTCTTCTCAAAATACTTTTTCGTGTTACTTTAGATCTTTTTTTTTAAATTTAGATTAAAAAAATTTTTTTCATTTTCATTTTTGCAAAAAATATCAAATCAAAAAAAAATGTTTGAAAACTTCAAATGCATATCAAAAATTGAAGGCATGAAATTTGTTTTAAAATGGATATAGTTGCTATTAAAATATTTTATGTAAACAATTTTAATTTTCCAAAGAAAAATGTGAAATTGTGAACGAGACATTTCAATGAAGATGTCAATTTTTTTTTTTAGATTTCATTTTTTAGAAATTTGTTTTTTTTTTCACATTGTAACTTTGAGGAGCCTAAACTCAATTTGTAAGTCTATTATTACTCATTTCGAAACAATTTTATGTGAGTGGTTCTTTAAAAAACCAAATTTTTCATTTTTGGTATATTGTACTTAGTGTGGAATAGAGTTTATATTCCATAAGGTATGTTAGTTAAGTAAAACAAAACTCAGAGAGTGGGTCAATAAAAGAGAGAAAATAGTAGAATGGGGTATCGTGGGAAAAGAAGAAATTAAAAAAAAAATATAGGTTGTGATGTTAACATCAAATTCCTATAAAAAAAGGCCAGATCATCAAAAGAAGATGAAAACTGGGAGAAATTCATCACAATTCCCCAATTTCCCGGAATCCCCAGTTTAAACTTGTCAGACCCTAACTTGAAAATCATAGACAATACTATTCAAACTGAATTCTTTTATATACAGTCTGAATATATACATGTTTACATGAAAACAACTGTCAAATTTCAAAATATAACCATACTGAAAAGGATAAATTTGTGATGTAGATGCTCTTTATTATAACTTTTACAGGATCCGACAAAACTCAAAAAAATGGAAAAAACCAAACATAAAAAAATCAAAATATTTAACTTTAACATCATTATCAAAGAAGATGCTGATGAATTGCGAAGGAAAATGAATATAAAAAAAAACTATGACCTCACTATAGAATACTTTCTGGCTAATATGATGCAACACAACACTTTAGGAAAAATTAACTTAAATTCAAATAATCCCTCATCAAGCAAATACACCTGGATCCAATAAAAATCAGTTTTTTTCTATTATTCATTTTTTAATTACTCTATTATTTTGCTTTATTTTTTTACAATCTTTTTTTTTTTTCTAATTTTCAGTTTTTTTATTTTTTTAAAAGATTCTTTAAATTGTGTTTAAAATTTTTCGAATGACTGTATCTATACTTGACACTCTTTGGATCCGAAGACACACATTTAGTCAATTCAAAATTCTCTCTTTAATAGACTTAGTGTTTTTTTTTTGACATTTAACCCTTCATAATAAAGCACATCTCAAAAATTTTTAACACAATCTTGTTTTTTATTTGGATTAATAATTATTATTTTTTGTTTTGTGAGTATTGTAAATGCTAAACAATTGTTAACATTTCAATTAGTTTATGGTTCTAATTTGGGATTTCTTCTTGAATTGATTTAATAGGATTTTTTTTCAGGATTGTATTTTTCTATTTCAAAAATTTGTATTGGATTCTATTACCTAAAAAAAAAAAATAATAAGCTTTTAATAATTGTAATAAAAAAAAAGGATATTTTGAAGAAAACACTTATTGAGGAACTGAGTCTTCTTTTTTTTCAGATAGAATTGTTTAAAAAAAAGTATTATTTGATAATAATTAAGTTTTTTGAAGATTGTACAGAATACAAAGAATAAATTTATTCAAAAAATACCAAAATTTGTTTCAAAAATTTTCTTTGGGGAATTATTAGCATTATTCTCATTTAATTAAAGCAAAAAAAAAAAGATAAAGTCAAAAAATTAATAAAAATTAAATTAGGTTAAAAAGAATTCATTCCAGTTTAGTTTGAGAAAATATTATTGATTTCTTACACTTTCTCATAATTAAAAATTAAATAAAGAATATTTATTAGAAAATAAATAATTATTTAAATTTTAATTCTAATTTGCTGATTTTAATTTATTTAAAATAATCAGGAATTTCTTTTGTTGTTTCTAATGATGGTATAATTCTTTCGTTTTCTGGTGCTGCTGTATACGTATTGTATTTTAAAGTAAAGGATTCATTGGCTTTGAAAACTTCTAATATTGATGCTACATTTCCACAGCGGTAACAGAAATTAGGTGCCGACCAGATTGTAATAAGTTTTCCTGAAAATAAAACCTATAAACAATTTTTGAAAAAAAAAAAAAAATGTTAGGTTTGGTGGAGAAAAATATTTAATATTGAATTAATTTGATTCCAAGAAAGATTTCAATAAAATAAAAGAGTAAAAACAATTAAAAAAAATTCTAATAAATAAATTTCCTTTTTTTGTTTTTCATTTCAAAATCAAAATTAAAAGTTTTTGTAATACTAAAAAAAGAAATGATGTAGTTTAAAAAAAAAAAAATTAAAATAAAAGATTAATTACTTGGTGACCGTCCATACAAAGTTGATTTGAACGAATAATATGATTAATTTTATTGTCTTGAAGAAATTTATCTACGAGTTGTGAGCCAAAAATATGCCCTGCCCCACGAGGAGAAGGTTTTGTTTCTTGTTCAACTGCATCTGGATCAGACCAAACAAGATCTGTTAATGCACCTTCTGGTGGAATTTCTTGGAATCTATCAAGAACTCTAATCTATAATTATTAGAAAAATTGTTAAAGTAAACCAAGTGTTATTTTTTAATAATTATAGTTTTGAGGAATTTGAAAAAACAAAACAGGGAAGAAAAGAAAAAGAAAAAGAAAAAGATAAAGAAATAAAAATAAAAATGAAAAGAAAAATTTCGAAACACAAACAAGTAAAATTCTTCCCAAAAAGTATTAAAAAAGAATAATAAAATAAAAAAAAAAATAAAATAAAATAATGTACTTGATTAATAGAAGAAATAGAAGGGGACAATCCTCCATGAACACAAAAGATCTTTTCATCAATTAATGCTGCAAGTTGAAGGTAATTAAACATGTCTGTAAAGTATTTCCAAACATTAGCATTACCATATTTTCTTAAACATTCACTATAAAATCCGTAAACTTGTGTTACGCCTTTTGACTCATGATTTCTTTTTTATAAGAAAAGAATTGATTTGTGTTAAACATAACAAGAAACAAGAAAAGGATAATAATAAAAAAAAAAAAAAAAGAAAAAGAAAAATTTTCAAAATAGAATAAAAAGAGAAATAAGAGGATGTTTTTTGTTTCAAAAACAAAACTGAAAACAAAGACAAAACCAAAGAATGTCAAGTGAAAAAAGGAAGTGAAAAAGAAAAAGAAAAATTTTACCCTCTTAATAATGTAATTCTTCTTGGGTAGTGTAACTTTAAACAAACTAATAAAGAAATTGTTTCAACACTAAAAATTATAGAAAGAATAAATTAAAAAATAAATATTTTTTTTTGTTAAAAAGACAAAAAAAAAAAAAAAAAAAAAAAAAAAAAAAAAAAAATAAAATAAAAACCTATAGAAACCACGATCTACATAATTTCCAAGAAACAAGTAATTTGTTTCAGGACATTCCCCACCAACACGAAAAAGTTCAACAAGATCATAGTATTGACTTTTTTTTAATTTTTAAAAAATAATTTTGTCAAGAAATCAACAAATTATGAAAAGAATTGATAAAAATAAAAGGAAAAATGTAAGAAGGTGTTTCGAAAAAAATTTGTTAAAAAAAAAAAGTTTGGAAGAAATTTGTAAGGTAATTAAAAAAAAAAAAAAAAAAAGTTTGGAAGGAAATTTGAAAGGCAAAAAAAAAAAAAATAAATAAAGAGTTGTTTGCTAAAAAAAAAATTTAGAAAACAATAAAGGGGAAAAAAAAGAAAATAAAATTTACCCATGAAGGTCGCCTACGACAGAAACTGGCGATTGCACCATTGCAACATTAGATTCATAAATAAGTGCTTCTTTAAGTTGTTCTGTAATCCCTTTAACAACTTGTTCTGGAAGAACTTCAGGTGGGTTTTTTGTTAATTTTTCGAGACACCAATCAAGATCCATTTTTGTGAATTATTTCTTATAAAAAAGAAAACTTTTTGGAAAAAAAAAAAGGAAAATGAAATCAATTTTCGAAGAGAGTTGTTGAGACTTTGTTTTTTCTTGAATGAGTATTTTAAAATTAATTGGCTTGATTATTCTATTCTTCCTTTTAACATCTTGTTTCCAATTTACAAAAGAACAAAGTTTAAGGTTTACAATCCAACAAATATGAAAAAAGATTATCTAATGTAGGGTGTGTTGTCATATTAATTTGGGTTTTAACTTTACGATGTTTGACTTGGTATGGGTTTTAATAATGGTTTAAAAAGGCAATTTTCGACAATTAATTTTTTTTTTTCATGAAAACAAATTGAAGAGTTTAAGAATAATAAATTGAAATGAAATTTATTAACAAATTTGTCATTTGGGTTCTCAATTAAAATATTAATTTCCCTTTGTCCCAATTAACTAAAAAACAAAAAATTTTTAGAAGCTCGAAATAAAACCAAACCTAAATAATAATTTCTATTAAGAACCAACAAATGACATTTTTTATAACTAGCCTTCCAAATAATTTATTTTAGACTCTAAAATCGGATTTTGGAAAGTAAAAAAAAATAAATTGTCAAAAACTGAATTTTTGAAACATTATTAAAAATGATACCAAGCCAAAGATCGATCAATTAAGAATCAAACGAACAAGTACCCACACCCGAAACAAGATAATCTTATATCATATTTTAGAAATTCTTAATCTTAAATGACTTCTCAATCCTTTATATTTTTTTTTCCTAATGGGAACATCGTAATTATTTACCCAAAGTTATCATAATAAACCTGGTTAACAAACCCATTTCTCAATTCTGAGAGAAATAGTCTATCATTTTTAAAAGAGCACATTTTTTCCAAAATTAAATTCTCGGTAAAAATATCTGATCCCTTTTTGAAAGGATTTTTGTATCCAAAACTAAAAAGAAAAATTTACCAAAAATTTTTATTTTGTTTTGAAAAAAGCTCGCAATTAGGAAATAATTTTAGATTATACAAACATATAACTTTTAAAATTACAATAAAAATAAAATCATATATTGAAACCTTGAATTTTAGAAAAAAAATGATTTTTTATTTTATTCACAAAGATTTATCTACTTTCTTGAAATGTAAAAAATTTGGTAATTTTATTTTAAAATACCCGGAGTATAAAAAAAGGAAAGATTCTTATTCAAACTAGTTATTTCAGAATATTTATATTATTATTTCATTAAAATCATTCAGTGTTTTAATTTTATTTATTTGAAAATATTTAAAAAACTTGAGAAATAATAAATAATTCTGTAAATGATATATTTGTAAGTTTAGAACTACTTAAAAGAAATATGTTGGTTTTAAATCACTGTTTCCAAATAATCAGATTAAAAATTATTTCTTCATATTAAGCTCAGTTTATCAGGCTTTAAAAAATATTTTGGGGCTATTTTTAATTTGATGGTTTAATTGGGGTTCTCAGATAATTTTCTTAAAAAATGTAGAAAAAATAGTTTCGATTTCTGCTTAACATAAAAAAATATTTTTTCTATCAAGTATAAAATAATTACTATATTTTTTTGTTAGATAATGAGATTTTTTAAACCGAGTTATTTTAAAAATTATTATTTTTCTTTTTAAAGATTATTTTTTGTACACCTTTATCAACAGATAATCCACTATCTTTCTTTTTCAAAGTGAATATTATTTTTTTTTATATGAAATATATTGGATTTTGAACTTTTTAAAAAGGTGAAAAATGTAGAAAAATTTTCAAAACTATACTTTAATTATAAATATTAAATTAAAAAAAAGTTTGGTATGGTAATAATCATTTTTTTTACTTCATTTTTGAATTTCAAGTTGTTATATTTTTTTTTTTGAATTTGCTACTAAATTTATTAGAATATTTTTGTCAGTTTACCCGTTTCTTAAATAGTATTCAATAATTTTGTGTTTCCACTTTTGTCTGATAAAAAATGTATATAAAATGGAATATCTCTTCTCAAAAAATCTAAAAACCTAAAAACCTTTCCTTGGAATAACGATTTCTCTAAGTATTTCAAGAAACAATAAACTCGATAATATTTTTATGTTTACACAAAGGGAAGATATTCGATGAATTAAAATCTTTAATCTCTAGGTTTTCAATCTTTGAAGTGTATCAATTTTTTGTTTAAATACAATTTGTATTATTGTGGAAAAATAAATAAACCATTTTCCAGTCCAAGTACCCCAGTTGTAGTTGATGGATTTCATATATTTAAAGGTTTTATATTGATATTAGAATAAAAATTTATCACGAAATTTAAAAATTCTAACTATTTTTTCACTTTTTTTCACATTTTATTATGCTTTTTTTTTTCGATTATTTTTTAAATAATAATTTATTTACAAATATTTTTTTTTTTTAAGAGTGGTTGTCATTGGGTAAAAACCTGTTATTCTAATTTTACTGAAACAGTAAAAATGATAATAGAGAAATCCTTTTGATTTCTCTTGTAATTTTATTTGATATCTAAAGGAAATAAAAATTAACATTCTATTTATTTCTTCGATAGTTGCCTAATAATGTTGGTTTTTCCATTTTGAAGTAAATCCATTGATTTTTTTGTTTTCATTTCATAAGTATATCAAACATTATTTTCTTTGTATTATTCTATTTAGTAATTATTTGCACTTCAAAGGTTAATTAGAGAAAAATAATTGATATTTAAAACAAAATGTTGGCGCCTTTGACTAAAACAAAGTTTGTAATACAAAATACTAAAAATTCTTCAATTTGAAACAAAATATTTTTTTCATTAAAAAAACGATTTAATTCCATTTTAAATACAATTTATGCTTTTTTTATATTTAATTTGATTTGTAGCATTCTTTAGATAAAAAGAAAAACTTCGAAAAAAGAAAAAAATGGAATAAAAAAATCAAAGAGCTCCAAAAAAATCAACTGTATGAAGACAGTAGTAATAATTATCAAATAATAACCAATTTGCATTATTTGTCCTAAAATAATAACATTATAAGTAAAGATGACAAAAAAATTGTAATAATATTTAAATCACAATATAGAAGGATAAATATTTATTTAGAAAAAAAAAGAAAACAAATATAATAAATAGAAAGAAAAATTGGAAATGAAATAAAATATAAAGATGAATTAATACACGGTATAAATAAGGTTATAATATTTAGATATATTAAAAACCATTTTAGCAAATGATTTTTAGTCTTCATTTAAATCATTTTCTGAATTTTCTTCTTCAATCAAATCGTTTTCTTGTTCTTTGTATTCAATTAAAACAATTTCTGGCTTTTCAACAATTTCACTCTTTTCAGTAGCGATTAATGTTTTACCTTTTTTTTTACGCTTGCGGCAATGGATCTTTGTGTCGATTTTAGTATATTTTGCTTGGTATTCTTTTAATACAATGACATATTCAGAATAATCTTCATTTTCGTTTGTTGTAAAGTTATATTCCCGAACTGATCGATATTTTTCAAGAGACCCGGTAGCAGTTTCGAGTTGCATATAATCAAAAAAGTAATTCTTTTTCTTGCTCTCCGTATAGCCCCTCAAAATTGTTTTATTTGGCTGTTCTGAGGTTTTAGTCCCTTCATTTGGGTTTGTGTCAAAGGAAATTTTCCTAAGATTTGATTCTGAATTGTCAAGATCTGGAACCAATTGCTGCATTTCTACAACGTAAAGGTTTGGATTTTTTTTGTGTGTTGGGTAGACCTTTGCCTCTTCAAAGGATTCTTCAATCTTCTGTAATTTTTCTTCAAGTGTAAGTTCGTTTTTTCTGCCACCCATTTTCGATTTGCCTTCTTTGTACGATTTATTTTTTTGAAGTGTTTTGCTTTTAGGCTTTCTGGCCATTGAAATGTATGTTGTTCTTTTGAAATATGGTATACTTGATTGGACTTTTCGTTCTGTTTTTCGAAAGATTTCCCGATCAGTTCTTGCTTGAAGTAATTCTTTATCTTTTGTGTCCAATTTTGGCTCTTTTGATTTTATTTTTATTTTTATTTTTATTTTTATTTTTATTTTTAGAATTATTATTTTTGTGATTGTTGTCGAATTTAAAAAAAGAAAAAATAAAAACAGTCAGATGAAATCAAATTTATTAAAATAATAAATAACATTAATTAAAAGAATAAAAAGATGATTAATGATCTTTGAAATAAGCACATTTTTCTCAAATTATTTAACTTCTTTTAACAACTAAATTTGTAATTGAAAGTTAATGTTTACTGCATTTTAATTCGGGTTTTGAGGTTGGTAAATATTAAAAAAATTTATTCAGTGAGACTCAAGAAGGGACTAAGTTCATATCTTTACTAAAATTGTCTGTCTTCGTATCTAAAAATGAAAAAGAGTGATGAGAAAAAAACTAGCTTTTAGAGAAAATTCCCCTTTATTCAAATTTTGAAACACTGGCACCTTGTAGAGAATTTTCTATGCCTTTTTTTGTTGTTATAGGAAGTTAAGTTACAAGATTTTTAAAATTTGATCCAAAAGGTAAAAATGGAGAAAAGTGAAAATTTTTGATGAATAATTCTTTGTTATTTTCTAACAAAAGACAAATTTGATAAAAAAGTACAAAAAAATATTCGGTATTGAAAAGAAATTCATCAAAAGACCCATTTCCAAAAATAAAGATAATTTTTTATCGACTGACTTTGAAAGAAATGTTTCTTTTAAATAAAAAAACATGACTAATTAATTTCTGCAAATGTTATTTTAATTAGATTGTTGGAATGCAAAATTCCTCAAAAAAATTTCCCAAAACACCTCCAATCAAATTTATCTTGAATCTAGCAATTGGATTTTCAGAAAAACAATAAAAAAACAAAAAATTCTCACACAAAAATAAACTAAATGTTTTTTTTTGGTATTCGGCCGTGGATATTCTATTGGAAAGAACAAAAAGAGCAAATATCACCATCAAAAGAGTTGTTAGGAACTTTGATTCAAGAAAAAAACAAAAAGAACTAAAGGAACCAAAAAAAAAACTAAGAGAAAATCACAATTACTTTGTAAGAATTGTTATGATTTGTGGAGATAAATGTAACAATTCATCTAATCCAATGATCAAAAATCATAGACAATATGTTCTTTAAAAGTTAGAGTTGTTTATTGAAAGGATTTGAAATAATCTTCATTTTTTAGATAAGAAAATCGTGATTATTTTTCAATTTCATTGCCATTTTTCTTAGTAAGGGTTTACCAATCTAAAAATTTCTTTAAAATTTTTCATAAAAAAATACATAAAAAACGTTTTTTTTGATCCAAATTGGAGAGTATTTTGAAGATCATTCTCATTTTGGATGATATTGTATCAAAGGGTTTTAAGGCAACTTGTTAAATTGCCCAGGCAGTTGTTAAATCAAATTAAATAGAGAAAAGAGAAAAAAAAAAAAAAAAGTAAGATCAATGGTGATTAATTTCCATTATCGTACTTTAGGTAATTTTAAAAAAATGAGTAATAAAAGTTTTAAAAAGTGTTAATCAAACACAAGTATAAAAATGAAGGTCTTAAAAGAGTAAATCAAATGATTTGAGCAATGTAATTTAAAACATTTATTACTAACTTTTTAAAATGGCTGCATAATAATTATTTTTCTTTTAATTTCAAGATTTTTAAATGAATTACTTTGAGCAAATCCAAATTAAAAATTTTTTTCATTTCTAATTTGTCAAAACGTGTTTGGTGAAAAATCAATTGAAGCTTTTTAAAATAGAAAGTAACGGAGATTTTTGAAAAGTTATATTAAAACTGCTTAAAAGAGTGAACCAAAAAGTAAGTGCAGAAATTTTTTAAAATTTTAAGTAATAACTTTTTTAAAATTGCTAGAGCAGTATTTATTAAATACGATGGTGTAACTAATCCATGCTTTTAACTTTAATCCATTACTGGATATTTAACAAGTGCTCAAAATATTGGCTTTCTGAAGAGATCGAAGAAACATACTAATAATATGATAACAGCATATAAACCAGAAATAGGGTTCTTTAAATAAATTTTAATAAAGAATTATAAAGATATTGAAAATTAAATTGTAATTTTTTGACTTAAGGAACTAGTCTCTATTAAATTTTTTTCCCTAAATTTAATAGAGATTGAGAAATTTTTTTACCAATTACTTCGATTTGTAATTCGCTATTTATTTTCATATTAAACATATTTCAAGATAAGGAATCCTTATTCAGAAATTGGTCAAAAAAAAATTAATAGAAACTAGTCCCTTAAAAAAATGAAAAAATCTCATTTTTTTGAATTTGAAAAAAAAAAAATCATTTTATTTCACGCAATTTGTGGTTGAAAAAGTGTTTGAAACAAAATCTTATACTGTTAATTGTCAAATAAAAAAATAAAAATTTTCATTCAACTTTCCAAAAAAATCTATCATCCAAAGAAAATAGTCATCAAAAGTCCCAATTCTAAAAATGAAATTAATAATTTAAGCTGATTGTAAGAATTAAAAAATTTGAAATTTAACTATTATTTAAAAAATCTTTTTTTGGAAAACTGAATGAAAATTTTGTTCCATTTATTTTTCAACAAATAGTAATAGTAATATTTTTGAATCATATACATTGATCCAAGATCTAACCTCAAAAATCAATTTAAATATGAACCAAGTGTGTTTGTGTCTCTGAATTCCTATCTTAACATACTAAAGTCTGAAAAAAAAAAGAAACATGAGTGAAATTTTTAGTAATGGGTTAAAGTTAAAAACATGATTTATTTACACCATTGAAGTTACCTTTTCACATTATTATCCTTTGATAAGAATAGTCACATTTGTGATTTTGAAGTTTGGTTTTCTTTTGTTTTCTTAGTTTCTTATTCTTAATTGCTTTTTCTTTTTTCTTTTGGTTGTTTTTGGAAAAATGAAAAAAAAACAATTAAAACTTTTATTTTTCACTTTTAGATCTGACAGAATTTTTGTCAAAAATTTTTTCATTTTTTAGGAGTAACAATTAAGAACCAGAAATCTACATTAAACGAAAACAGTTTGACAATAAATAAACAAATTGTTTTTAAATGGCTCTAAAGGTTTTTTTATTTTTGATAAAAATAAACAAATGTGTTTGATTTTTTTTGTTTTTGTTTTATCAAAAGAAAAAGATTTTTTGTAAAAAAAAGAATCCAACAATAAGAAAATAATATTTGAGTTTGATAAATTCTCTTTATTATTGAAATTTTGATTGAAAGTTTGGAGAAAAATCCATGGTTTTTTTTAAAGTTCTCTTCACTGTTTTCAATTTTAATTGTTCAGAAAACAAAAAAAAAAGTAAAGAAACGGATTAAAACATACTTTTTGGTGGAACGTATTTATCAGAATGAATAAGATCAACCTCAATCCCCAGTTCAGGTTCAGCAAGAAGTGGTAATTCACGATCATTTTCCAGTGTTATAGGGAAATAACTTGATAATTTATCATGATCAAATTTCCTTTGAAGAAGCTTTGGTGTTGATGGAAGTGGAGGGAGTGTGTTTTGTAGTTTTAGTCGACCAACCAACTCATGGCGTTGATACAAGGGATTTTCCATACATTTTTTGACATACATTTCGATAAAGTTAAATTATAAGAAAAAGCAAACAAAGTTCGAAGAAATTCAAAAAAATGAAAAAACAATTATTTTTAAGTGACCTGTACTTTGGGCAACAAATGGGTAAAAATTTATGGTATATTATACATGAAATATTCTTTTTTGATTAATTTTTGATTTACAAAGTGCCAAAAAATTTTGTAAGACAAAGAAGTCCCGAAAAAAAAATTTTTTTGATATCAAATATTTTTTACCATTTTAGAAATAGAAAATTTTGATATTCATTTTATTTCAAACCTTAGAAGTAACTTTTTACTCTTTTTATTGTGGCTTCCATCGGAATTGCTCCATAAAAAATAGTCTTTATTGTCATAATATTAATGTAAAGAATTTTTTTACTTTTTCGAGTAATTCTTTTGATAAAAGAAAAAAATAATATATTCAAAATTTGTAAAATATTTAAATTGTTTTTGAAAGGATAGGTATAATCATTATACTTTTTAAATTCATTTCTGAATTTTGCTTATATGCTATTATTTTGTTATAAGATGAAATTAAGTTGTTCAAAATAAAATTATTTTAAAGATATTTAAGTAGAAAGTATTTCTGTTCTCAAAATTTAAAATCAAATTTTATCTTACAAAAATGATTTAATATTTTTTACTAAATAATTATTGTGAATAAGGACAAAAGTTTAAAAAAATTTTTTTTTTCCATTTTTTAAAAACGATGTGCATTTTTGTAACTTCCTTAAGTCCACATCGGCAAAAGGCTACCAGTTTTATTGAAGAAAGTTAACATAATCTCTGAGTTTAATTCATTATTATTCATAAAATAAATGTTCAATTTTTAGATCAGAATCATATTTTCACATTTTTTAAATTTTTATTTGTATTCTACTTTTTGTAAATTTTTGTTTTATTTTATTTAAATTTCAATTCAAAAAATATAATCATTTAATACTCTAATTAAACATAAAGAAAATTGAGGTTGTGTAACCCGTTTGTAATTTGATACATTTACAATTAGCTGATCTATTGTCAAAATTTTAAATTTTTCCATTGAAATGAGAAATTTTGCACAGGATTTCCCAATGAAAGTACCCAAAAAAATTATTTGATTTTATTTTCTTTTTTTGAAATTTTTACTTCTTTGGGTATTTCTTTGATGAATCTCCAATCTAACCAGAAGTTTAATATTGCTCTTATTTATAAACAATCAAAGTTTGGTTGATTTCTAAAAAAAGTGAATTTTTCAATTTTGGTTTGGACTTTGAGTGAAATGGATTTATATTTTTATAAGAGTTTCCCAAAACCATTTCATGTATTTTGGTTACAAATACTACTTTTTATTATATTATGATTTTAACTTTCATGTTGAAAGTATTTGGTGTAATTATTACCACTATCGTGTTAGAGTGTTTTATCTCGTAAAACATTTACTTTGTATACTTATCTACACATGTAATCTTCAACTTTTAACATTCTAAACAGTGTAAAAATAAAAATAAAAAAATTCTAATTGTGATACTACTTAAGATTGAGTTTGGTCAATAAAAAAAATCACAACTTATCTTTCCCAAACATCTTTTAAACCAAAAAAACACTCCAAACCAAGACATTTTCAGTTTCACTCCAACTAGCTAAAAAATGGACAATGTATATATTTTCAAGAGTTTAAGATCTTTAAGCATCTATAGTATATCCCAAAATACATTTTATTAGTTGAGAATTGACTTAACAATAAATCCTCTCTAATTTTTTTTTTTTATATTTAGATAAATTATTTACTGTCGTAATAATTTATTTTTTTGTTTTTTGAGGATTGTAAATTATAATTAATCTTTAAGATTCCAATTATTGAATAGTTTTGAGTTGTTATTATTAAATATATTGGATTAATAAGAGTTCAATTTAAAAATAAAATTGATGTATTAAAATTTTTAAAGTGTTGCCATATATATAAGGTATTTCCAAAAAAGTGGGGTATTTTTTTTTACATTTCATAAAAAATAATCTGTTTTAGTGATGGTAATCATTAATCAACTATACTAAATTAAGTTTAATATTTATACCGATTGAACCAACCACTTATGTATTTAATTCAAAACATGTTAGTTGAAATATTCCCAAAAAATAAAAAAAAAATAGCACTTTTTTTGGTTAAAGCAATGTATGACCAATTTCAATAAAAAACCGGAAATATGGAAAGGGAACAAATGATTTTTTAAACACGAAAACGCAGTTATATGTTTTTAATTATATTTGAAAATTTTTGGGTTTATACAAGTTATGGAAATGATTTTTTCGATTAAAAAGAATTTAATGAACACCAATTTTCACCCGTAAAAAATATCAGATAAAATTGAGATCAGAAATTTTAATATATTTTATTTATGCAATACAATACTAAAAAAACAAATTGAATTATTACCAAGAATCTATAGATGGTGGTTAATGATTTTATATATTTAAATCCTTTTTTGAAGAATGTATTACATAAATATATTTTAAAATAAATTTGCCCCACTTTCTTGGAAATAGCTTATAAATATATATATATATACAAAAACTCTTTTTAAAAAATTGTGACTCGCCTGAAATAATAAATTGAAGAAAAAAAATTATCCTTTAGTATTCAAGAACAATTAATAACTAAATATGATTGGTAATTCACTTTTAAGTCATTCTAAATTAATAAAAGCCTGGTATATTAAAAATTAAAAAAATAAAAATAAAACCAAAAACTAAAAAAAAGTGAGCCACAATTTTTGAAATGAGCATTACGGATTTTTTATTACTGAACTTTCACTGAAAAAAAGATGAATAACAAGATTTTTTATGAATAATTAAATCCATTTTCAAAGGCATTATATAGGCTCAATTTTCTTAGTGTTTATTGGTTTTTTGAATTTTTTTTTTTTTTCGACATGATCTTTGTTAAAAAAAAAGAAAAGAAAAAGAAAAAGAAAAAAAAAGAAAAGGAGAAAATGGAAAAAAAAAGGGGGGGGGGGGATGAAAAAGAAAAATAAAAAGAAAATGAAAATGAAAATGATCAGAAAAAAAATAATAAAAATGAAATTAGTAAAGAAAATGAAAACAAAAGGAAAAAAATAGAAAAATAAAAATCCGAAAAAAAAATGAAAAGATAGATTAAAGTGAAAAAAAGAAAAGAAAAAGAAAAAGAAAAAAAAGGGGGAAACAAAAATAAAAAGGTAAACAAAGAAAAAGAAAAATTTGAAAATGAAAACAAAATGAAAAATTGGAAAGAAGTAACAGAGGAATTAATGAAAAAATTGGTTTCAAATATGAAAAAGAGATTAGATTTAGTTATTCAAAGGGGGGGGGGATCGATAAATGGGTTTTATTATTTTTTTAAATTTTCTATTTTTTATGTAATGCTTCTTTCAAAATAAATGGCCAAATTCTTTTTAACTGTTTTTATTATTTTTCTTTCTTTTATTTTTAGACAAAAAATAAAGATCTCTTGAGTATAGAACTGAATATTAAAAGCTAAATTTTTATATTATAATAGATTAATCCAATTATTAAAACTTTTTTCTCTAAAATTTGATTTTTAATGGGCCAATGGTTTTGAAATAGATTTTATTTTGGTATATTAATTAATTGGTTATTAAGTCAAACTTTTTTTATAAAGTTGGTGAATATTAAATTTTATTTTCTATGGTTAAGGATTTTTTTGAATCCTAAACAATAGTATTAAGTAAAAAGGTAATCAATAATAATATTTGTCTTTTTTATTAGATGTTTCGTTATTAGTGAATTAAAATACATAAACAGTTATCATTTGGTGAATAATAATAAACAAAATTTATTGTAAGTTGATTTAAATATGCTTGGTAATCTTTTGAAATTAAAAATAAAATCCAATGTTTGATATTTTTTATGTTTTTGATGTATATATATAACTAGTCTCTGTTACAAACGTTTTTAAGGAATTGGGATTACTTTCATGAAGTTTAAAATTTTCACTTTATTTGGTTAAATTCTCTCTCATTATTCAACTTTTTGAAAAAGAATTTATTTTCAAATGATTTATACAGGCCCTTGTTGAATAATTTTATATTTTATACAATCTCAGCCTGATTAACTTGTTTTCAAATCTGGAATATTGCTTGATATGCGATTTTTGTCTTGTCCAATATAGAGAAAATAAATAAAAAGAACTAAATAAATAAAAAAATTTCACCAATTAGAAGAGATGATTTGAAGGTTATTGGGCTAACCTCAATTTTTTTGGAATTTCTTTAATAATGATTCAATTTTGATAAAACTTTTATATTTTATTTTATTATCCCAAAAAATATTATAATATGAAGAATAAAAATTCCAGGTCTATTTGTTCTTCAAAATATTAATTAAAGGGTTATAATTGTAAAAAATCTCCAAGTTGGCAATCTCAAAAAAGATCCAATAATTTTTAATTTTAGATATCTCAAATAATTCTTTTTTTTATACAAAGTCAATTTAATCTCAGTAGAAATTATTTTGTGAATTTTATTCAACTAAATTTCAATTTTTAAATTTATTCGCTAAAATAAAAACTTTTTCAAAATCAAAGTAATTTTTGAATAAAAAAAATCCAAAGAAACTAAATTTTTCAAAAGAGGAACAATAAAAAAAATCTCCAAAACTAATATAAACAACAACTAAAATAATACACCTCTATAGTATTGGTTTAGGTTTGGAATATTTCAAAGATGAGAGGAATTATTACTGAATGAAGAAAAATTAAAAATATAAAATGAGAGAATAACTTTTATATTGAATTAAAAAAAAGTCCCTACTTTAATGATCGGCTCAGTAAACAGAAGAAACTTTACCAGGAATTTGTTTCTTAACAAAATGAACAAATATTTCTCAACAGCTTAAAACTGAATTGAAACATTTTAATCTAGTCTGATTCATTGACCAAAGTAAAAAGAGATAATAAAATGAAATTTTGAGATTATGAGCTTATTCAACAAAATATTGACAATTTTTGAAAACATTTTTGCACATTTAGAAGCTACAAAATAGTTTTACAGAAAAGTTTCGTCTCTTTTTTGTTGTTGTTTTTTTTTTTTGAAGAAACTGAAAGGTTTGGTGGTTGTTGGTTGTGCCTTTTTATGACAAGTTTAAATTTGGCTGAGTTAGTTCAAAAATGGGGTGATTGAACTTGGAAGGTTTTAGAAAAATGATTAGACAAAACCATCTCTTGTAAATACTTTTTGAATTGGAAAGTACAAGGTTTGATGGAACTATATTTTTCAAAAACAACAAATTAAAAACTAAAATCAATAGTTAACAAAAAAAAAAAACATTTAAAAAAAAAAAATAAAAACTTCAACACGAGTTATTAAAACCATTGTACAATCTCTTCAGTGGGTAATTGCCTCACAAATCTGAATCGAAATACATTTTAAATCAAAAACAAGGAATTTACAATATAATTTAGATTTAAGGAAAAATTTGGTTGTGACGTAATTATTTAAAGCTACAAAATGAGTGTGTGTAAAACAAAATTAAAGAATCAAATTCCAATTTGGTGACCAATTATTTTGAATACAAGTCTAAAAGTGGGTGTATATTTAGTAACTTGAAAAAGGTTCAATTAACAATTCAAAAAGATTTGAAAGGTTCAATGGAAAAATATTCTGAAATTTAACGTGTTTTGGAGAAAACGAATAACGAAAAAGTTCTATACACTCAAAATAACTGACCACAAACCATTAATGATTTAATATTTGACTGACTATAATCTTTTGGTTTTATTTTGAATCATTTTTTATTGATTACTACTCATTAATTCTCCTACACATGGAAATTGAAAAAGAAAAAATAACAAAAGAAAAAGAAAAAAAAGAAGAAAAAAACGAAAACAAAGAAACTATTCAAGAGGGATTGGCGATTATTTCCAACCCAAATGACAATACTGTTTTTTATAACCCAGTACAAATAATTAACCGAGACATGAGCACACTAGTGATTCAAATGTATGCACAATTATTAAATCAAGAAATGCAAGAATTAGCAAAAAAAAAAAATAAGAATTATGATTATGAATTAAAGCTGAAAGAGAATTTAAAACCAGCCGAGTTTGAGGTAACAAAAGAAAAGGTCAATCGAATCAAAAGACGATCAACTGATGGCTACCAAGGGCTAAAAATTTTGGAAGCTCTGTCTGCCACTGGCCTTCGAAGTATCAGGTATTTCAAAGAAATTGATGGCATTGCGAACATTTTAGCCAACGACCTCTCCGAAACCGCCTTCAACTCCATCCACAAAAACGTCAAGATGAACAAGCTCAACCCAGAAAGCGAAGTTATTCCATCGCACGGAGACGCGATTGATGTGATGATGAAGCACCGTGCGCCGGAATTGCAATTTGATGTGATCGATTTGGATCCCTACGGATCTGCCTCCATTTTTTTAGATCCTGCGATCCAAAGCATCCAAAATGGCGGTTTGCTGTGTGTTACCTGTACCGACATGACGGTTTTGTGTGGCAAAAACCCAACAACGGTTTATAACAAGTATGGCGCATTACCCATGAAAAGGTACTATTGCCACGAGTTTGCCTTAAGGCTAGTACTGGGCACCATTGAAAGAACTGCAAACAAGCACAAGAAATATATTGTCCCGCTCTTGTCCTTGTCAATGAACTTCTACATTCGAATGTTTGTGAGGGTATTCGACGGACCCGGCGAAGCAAGGAAGGGGCCCTCAAAATTGTCACACGCGTACCAGTCCACGATCACAGATGAATTCGTAATGATGCCACTTGTCAACACCTATGCGAAGAACAAGAAAAACAATAACCCCGATTTCCATCGGCCCAACACTTTGCCCGTTAATGATCTCTTTGATCCCAACCTCAAACAAAATTGGCGATCTGCGGGGCCAATTTGGAACCAGCCAATCCACGACCAAAGCTTTGTCGAGAAGTCAATCCATTTTTTAACCCAAAATAAACAAGAGCTTTCATTTTCAACCTTCAAAAGGATGATGGGAATTTTAAGTATGGTCCAATCGGAGTTACCAGATTCCCCATTATACTATTCGCTCTCCATCATCTCGAGCCACTTTAAAAGCTCCTCCATATCCTTATTGAACTTTAGATCGGCCCTCGCGAACGCAGGCTTTAAGCAATCAGGCACCCATTGCTTAAAAAATGCAATCAAAACTGACGCGCCAATCAGCTTTATATATCGCGTATATTGCGCTTGGATCGAAAAAAAGGGTGAAAAAGAAAGCGCGTTAAAAAAATTACAAAATAATAAAGCCTTTTTACATTTTTTCAAGAAATACACCGAATCTGGATCAGAATTGGACAAAATCAAAATCGATTTTACACCTTCAAGTGAAGTCAAAAAGCAAATGAAAATTAAGGCATTTTACCCAAACCCTCAAAAAAATTGGGGTCCCAAAAAGCGTGCTTCTGGTAAACCTTCAAAAAAACAAAATCAAACACAAAACCAAAAAAAGAAAAAAATCAATGAAAAATAATTCTTTGGATCATTTTTGTTTATTTTTTTTTTTTTTTTTTGTTTTTTTTTTTGCTTTTGTTTTTTATTTATTTATTTATTCTTTTATTTACCACTAAAAATATTTATATATGAATTTGGATTAAAAAAAGCAACCAATTAATAATGACAATAAAAACAAATTCAAAATTTTAAGATAATAAAAAAGGAAAAAACTATTAATAATCGATAATTTTTTTGTTAATGTTAATTTTAAAAATCGTTTAACCTTATTTTTTTTTGAATTGTTTTTTTTTTTCGTTACTTCTTGTGGTTTTTGAAACTGAAGATCAACTATTTACCATTTTGAATGATAAAACATAAACCTTTTTCCAGTCGAAGAGGTCAGTTGGAGTGTATGAATTACATGTGTTTAAAGTGTTTGTATGGATATTAGAAGAAAAAATTTAATTTTAGAAATTTCAAAATTGAAATAATTTTAATTTTTTTTATTTTTGTTTAAAAATTTTTTTTTTCAACATAATTATTTTGCAAATTTTTTTTTTTTTTATTAACAAGATCAATATCAACTTGATAAAAATTTGTTACTCAAATGTTTTTGAGACTGTGAAAATGTTTTTAGAAAAATTCATATTGATTTCCATTGGAATTTTCTTTGATTCATTAATTGAATATCATAATGAACATTGTTGTTTTTATCATTAGGTATAATCAAAGAAGACTCCAATCGAAAGTAATATGATTTTTTCTAAAAACATTGTCACTGCATGATCATAATAAAAATTTTTTGAAGAAAAAAATATTCAATATCTGTAAATTTTTCACTTTCTAATACTTCACTTATAATAAACATAGTTGGTGAAACAAAGATCTTCCATCAAAAAATATTTTCCAAGATATTTTACAATTTACGTTAGAAAATACAATTTTCAAGGGTTCTATTATGATTTTTTTCAAATTGAATATTTTCAAAAATTTGAATAATTTTTTTTTCACCACTATAATGTTATATAATATTTTTAAAAGCATTTAAAATTTATTCAAAATGTTTCAAACGGATAACCAAGTATTTTAGACTATTACAGAAATTTTTTTGATTTTTCTGTTAGGTTTTTTTTAATTTTTGTAATAAACAAAAAATCTAAGAAAATTTTCGTTTATTTCTAATCGTAAAAAAAAACCGCCTTTAGCTTTTCCAGAATTTAAAAGAATTGAGTAAATTCTTTGATTTTTCTCCTTTATTTTTAATTCCGGAAAAGCTAGGCACTTGGTGGATACTCTCGTTAGGTTTTCCAGAATTTAAAAGAATAGAGAAATTAAAGAACCCCCCCTTCTTTCAAATTCTCGCAAATATAGACACCCTGCCATACTTTATAACAATTGAAGTAACTCTTTGTTAGGTGTTTTTGAAATTTTGAAATAATTCAAAAATTAAACAAATCTTCTTTTAATTTCAAAAAGTAAAAAAAAACTACAATTACCTTTGCCAGAATTTAAAAGAATTGAGTAAAATCCTTGATTATTCTCTATTCTTCTGAATTATGGAATACCTAGACACACGAAGGATACCCTTTTCAAGGTTTTCCAGAATTTAAAAGAATAGAGAAATTAAAGAACCCCCCTGTTCTTTTTAAATTCTCGCAAATATAGACACCCTGCCATACTTTATAACAATTGAATGACCACTTTGTTAGTTTATTTTTGAAATTTTGAAATTATTCAAAATTAAACAAATTTTCTTTTAATTTCTGAAAGTAAAAAAAAACACGGTTATGTATTCTTGAGATTTTTTTTATCTTTGGAAATATTAATAGATTTTACTAATACAATGGAAAACACCAAGAAAACCACCCTTAAATTTTCCATAATTTTAAAGAATAAAGTAAAATAATTGGTTTTAGATCTATAATTATGAATTTTGGACAATTTAGGCACTCGGTGACATTTATGTAAACTTTCGTTAGGTTTTCCAGAATACAAAAGAATTGGTTAAAATCAATAAATTTTCGTTTTATTTTAAAAAATTTGAAAAAAAATTGGAAACACAATAATTAATACAAGGGTATTTTTTTTTTCCCTTTTCAGTTTTATTAGATGTGTATAACATTTTTAAAAATTATTAGCTATTCTCTACCAAAGTAAATATCCCCAAATCAATCAAAATAAAATTCATCCATCCATTTATTTGGAATTTTTCATTAGAAAAAACATTTTTTTTCTCAACTAGAGACTGTAAAAAAGGTGGTTGTTCTAAAAACCATCAAAACCATAACCTCATGATTTAAAGTACTGGAAATTTTGATTATATTGTAAATAATTATCATTATTCAATATGAAAGGTTAATAAAAGCTATCTTTTATCTAACTTAAGTTTTTTAATTTTTTTTCATAATATTCTGTTTCAACAATTTTCGAGAAATAAGTTTTTGCTTCATGGATATAGATCTTACCCATAATTTTTTTTTTTTAAAAATAATTATGTACCCAAAAAAAAAATAGAAAAAAAAGAAAAAGTAATAATTTATTAAAATTATTGTCAGACTGAAATATTAAAATTATTTTTTTCTACGTTTATCCATATAAAAACTTTAAACACATATGATTCATACATTAAAAACATGTAACTTATACCAAAGAATCGGTTTTCG
Organism: Anaeramoeba flamelloides; assembly: GCA_027625915.1. Taxonomy (NCBI): domain Eukaryota; family Anaeramoebidae; genus Anaeramoeba; species Anaeramoeba flamelloides. The sequence continues at coordinate 2,810,649 of JANTQA010000026.1, forward strand.
TAAACTTTTTCTGATATATAATCTAGGTACAGATTAATATTTTTAAAATGTTAAATATAAGAAGAAAAAAGCACATTTTGAAAAAATTAATTGTTATATATGCATTGATATGAAAAATAATCTTCTGGAATGATCAATAAAAAAAACCATTTTATATAAGAATAAATTTAATTCAGTTTCTGATAGAAATTGAAAAAATTCAAAAATATTTTAGAGTCATTTTGGGATTTGTAAATTTATTTCTTGGAAATCATAAAAAATTTTTTCTTATTATATATTTATGAAAAATTTTTATGGATCTGAACTTTTTTTTATTCATATTTAACTTTTATATAATCTATATTCTAATCAAAATTTGATATTGAAATAATTACAGGGGTGCTTTGGAAATATGTAAAAACTTGTTATATAGGGTAAATTCAAAAAACTAGGTTTTTTTTTTTTTTTTTTTTTACATTTCATATGAAAAATATCTTTTATAAAAATCCATAAAATTGTATAATGTTATAAAATTAAGGAGAAGAATAACACTAATTAAATTAACACATAACGAATATAATTCAAAATCTACCAAAGTGTTTTCAATTAATATCTAAATTAAGAATTAACTAAAACTTTTTTCAAAATTTGATTGTTTAATAATAAAAAATTTAAAAAAAAAAATATTGTATTCTGTTGTATTCACGGACAAATGTCTTTTGATTTTAAATAATTTTTTTTTATTAAAAACTATATATCTTGTGAGCGGGCTGATCTACCTCTGAAGTATTAATTATTTTTGAAAAAATATTAAATTTAATAAAAAAATTATAAAAAATTAAGATCTTTTTGTTTACAACCTTTAATATATAAAAACAATGAAAAAAAAGTTGTTATTATTTATTTGAAAATCATATATTTCATAGATGGTTTTTGAAAAAAGTGGTCTTTTTGGGATAAACTTTTAATGATTTTTGAAAAAATAAAAATGCCTGTAAAATAATAAAAAAATTTTTTTTTTTAACAAAACCTTTGTCTTTCGATGCGAGTTAACGAATGTAATCTTCTTTAATTAACTTTTTTATTTCTTAGTGTCTTAATGTCAAAAAAAAATAACAAAAGAGATAAAAAAGAAAAATACACTGTCGGGGAATCGAACCCCGATCAAGACGATGGCAACGTCCCATTCTGCCATTGAACCAACAGTGTTTTTTACATTATAATTACTCTTTTTAATATATTTACATCCTGATTAACTATCGAAAAATTATACTAAATAAAAATGAACAACTATTAAATACACAATAGTACAACATACCAGTTAATAACCCACTATTATTATAGCTTGATCATTTTGGCACTAATATACAACAACTCAAACAAATACAAAACTTATAAACACAATTGATAAACCAACAAAATCTACTTATTGCAAAACTACGAGCTATAAATGGTTCAATAATTAAAACGATCAATAACTTTCATCAAAAATATAACCAAAGATATTAACGAGAATGAAAAGAAAAAAGAAAACTTCTGAAGAAAAACAAAAAGCAGAAAAAACAAGAAAAATAAAAAGATAAAAAAATAAGTTAAGGAATCTTGAAAAAACAATAATGAAAATATCTCCAAAGATCGATTAATGATGAAAATGTTCTAAATTACAAAAATCATATTAGAATAAATCTAGTTTATGAAACTGATGACGATTCCTCTACTTCAGTGGAAAACCACTCCAGAAGAACCCGAAAGTGATTAACAATTTACATTTTCTGAAAAAGATTGTAAGAGAAATATAATTTTCTAGATAAAGCAACCCATAAACACATACCCTTAATATAATACCATAAACAATAAGACCTCATGTTATTTTTAACAAAAGAAATGAATTGGAATTACCATTATCTTTTGTTATTTCAACACTTCAGATGTATGTATATATATATATCGACTCCATTCCACTCAAAGCACCCCGCTAAAAATGAAAAATTCACTTTATTTTTAAGAATCGACCAAATGAAGATTGTTTATAAATAAGCGAAATAATAAACTTCAGATTAGAGTCGACAATCATAAACAAAATGGATGAACAAACCATAAATCTCAAAAAAAAATGTTAAAAAATTTTTTATGCTCCTTTTATAGCAATGTTTAATCCAATTAAAATCGTTGACAATTTTTTTTTTTTTTTATTATTTAAGGGAGGAGTTATTAACCCCTCTTGTGTCCCCGAATTCCGAAATTTTTATTTAGGAATTTTCTTAAAGACTCAAAAATAAGTTAAATTCTCAATTTCTTTAGGAAATTAAAATTGTTGACAATAAGATTATTTACTTTTTTACGTATGAATTTTCAAAGAACATATAAAACCTCACTTTTCTTAATTTTAATATGGATTTTCAAACATTTTTTTTTTTTCAAATTTCATTTTTAAAAAAGCAAAGGAAAAAAGAGAAAAAATAAAAAAAAAAAAGTAAAAGCAAAATAAAAAAAAAATTAAAAAATGAGAAAAAATGATTTTGATCTAAAAATTGAAATTTTTGGTCTGAGAAGAATAATGAATGAAACTTATAGAATATATTCTATTTCTTCAATAAAACTGACCCCCATTTGACTGAAAAAGGGTTTTATAATAAATATCATTAGGAATGGCTTAATTATTTTAATTCTGATACACACAGTATATTTTCCAGGTAAAAACGTTTCATAAAACCTAATGTTGCAAAAAAATCCCAAATTTAATACATGTTTTTAGTCAATTATTTTATAACTTGGCTTATGTTCCTAGAATATGAATTTTTTCACATAATTTGGGATTATGTTGTAGCTTGAATTTTGTTGAAATTTTGTTCTAGAAATGTGGTACTGACTATAAGTAATAATTAAAAAAAAATTAACTAGTAAAAAAAACCTTATATTCATATAATTGAAACCAAATTTAAAAATAAAAATAAATAAAATAGAGCGATTTAACTTGCTATACTATCCTTTTAGAAAAGTTATATTTAACTAAACCCATTTTACAAACAAAAAAGTACACCTTTCAAATCATCAATAATATTAAATTTGATTGTTAATAAGATAATTACTTATTGATGATTTTCATTTTAATTATTCAATTTTTCATTTTTTGTTTTTTTATTTATGAGTATCAAAAAGTTGGAAAATGGAAAAACAAGATAAGAAGAAACCAATTTGGAAATAATCTACCTGTGTATAAACGGAAACAGTTTATGTTTGATTTTGAATGCGCTAGAAATAGGAATTAAGAAATACCATTATTGGATTGATGTGTTGAACAAAGAAAAGAGAAAATAAAGAAAAAAAATTCCAAAAAAATACCCACATGAATTTTCGCTTTATCTTTAAAATGAAACCATAAAGAAAAAAAGTTTGATTTGTAAAGAGTTACCAATAAAATATAAAGAAAATTCTCTCAATTCACCTTGTTTATCGGTTTTTATTAGTTTTATAATTTACAAAATGAGATTTCTCATTTCAAATAAAAGAGTACATCAATTTTTGAAATATTAAATTTTAATTTTGATTGTTTTGTTTTAATAAGTTTAAATATTCAGTTGAGTGCATTTTTATGTCTTAAAGAGTCTCTGATATTTTAAAATACAACTACAATTAATTTGATTCAATTATTAATAATTCTTGAAATTTTCTGTACGCTTTTTTTTGAAAAATAGTTTATTTAGTATTCCAATAAAAGGTTAAATATAAACATAATTCTTAAAAAAGTTACTCGTTTAATTCCATTTATTTGAATTATACAGAAACTTTATGAAAAATTTTTGTCAAAAAAACATTTCTCTTGGAATTTACCCATTTGTCAGATCAAAATTATAAATCAAATATGAAAGGAATAATCCAATTAAAAAAAAATTATCATTTATGTATCAAATTTAAACAATTATTAAAATAGATGTTTTCTAATCAATTGATAATTTCTCTAAGGAATAATTACAATCAAGTGGATTTTATTTATCTAATTTTCTCTATTAAATTTTAAGAATTGGTCTTTCTTTTTTATGATTTCTACCTTTTTTATGAGGGTTAAAATTAATTTATTTACAATATTAAACCAATACTTCAATTAGAGCAGTTAATAATCACTCGATAATTTATATATTTATCTTTAAAATGGAAAATCCATTTTTCAAATTTTAACTAATATTTTCAATTGATCTAAAAAATTGTTTTCTGATATTTTTGAAATTTCTAGGGTTATATATTTAAAGCCTTTGTCCCAGTATAAAAGCAAAAAATGTCCATTTTTTATCATTTTTTTTTCAATCTCCTTTTTCAAAAACCCCATGAACGAAAGGTTTCCTGAAAAGTAAACTTGATAAAGATTCAAACTTAGCCAAATACTTGGTTCAAAATGATAACTTAAATATATTCCAAAAAAGGTAATTTGAAAAAATGACCATTTTTTGAATTTATACAGGTAATAGGCCTTTAACAGCTATTTAATAATTGAAAGTGAAATAGTTTTTTTATAAAGCTGTGCAAAGATATTTTCAAAAATAAATCAAATTATCAAAAATTATACATGTTTTGAATTCCCCATTTTGACAAAAATGTTCACCAAAGATATAGATTTTCCATTTTTGGTAAAAATAAAAGAAAAAAAAAAAAAAACAATAGAATTTTCAGATCTTTCCTGAAATTTTAATCAATTTATCGTTTCAACATTATTTGCTTGAAAAAAATTTTAATAACAATCGGAAAAATAAAATGTAAAAAAAAAAAATGTATGTGGTTTTTAATAAATTAAAATGTAAAAATTTTCGGCTATTTTAAAAATGCAGAAACTTTAAATTTAGATAAAGGATATTCTTAAAATTGTTTGTTTATTTCAATGGAAAACTGTTTTATGATTTATGGATTTTTGTTATTATTATTATTTAACAATTAAAAGTCTCCACTTTAATAAAATACCATTTATAAAAGATGATTTTATCCTTTTTGAAAATCCCATTTTATATATTTGTTATTGATTTTTTTATTTTTCTTTTAGAAATCGAGTTGGTTCTCCGTCTTGAGTTATCGTATTTAGTTCTTGGCTAATGCTAAAGGTATAATGCCAACCATCCAAAGTGAAAATATGGAATTTGTTTTTAATAAATTCGGAAATACTTTTTGTAGTATTTTGGAGTGGGCATTTCATTACACTTCGGATCATTTTCGTTCCAAACTTGCCGAACTTAATGCCTTTTTTGTTTGTTTTTTTAACTGTGCGATCATTGAGATCTGGTGGTAACTTAAATACGTGGATCGATCCACGAGAAGAAGTCACAACCAAAAGCTTTGAATCTGGGCTAAAGGTAAGATCAAAAATTGTCGCTTTTTGCTTTCCTCTTTTAAATTTGCAAAGGCAAATGCCACTTCTTACATGGAAGACCCTTATAGATGTACCGTCTTGATTTGCAATTGCGAATAAATTACCTGTGAAATTGAGAGATCCAACGCCTATAGGCTGATCAAACGCACTGTTTGTTAAAGAAACAAAAATTCAAAACAATTATTGTTCCAAGCAGTTTATTTTGCAATTTTTGAGTTATTAAAGTGTGTTGGTGGGTTTGTTATTTGGTTTGTTTTTTCCATTTTGTTTTGATAATGGTTGTTTTTAAAAAGAGAGTTCCGTTTTGTAAAGAATAAAAACTTTTCACAAAAAAAAAAAAAAAAAAAAAAAAAAAAAAAAAAAAAAAAGAAACATACACCCATTCATATTTTACGGTTTTTTTTTGGTATTCAAGAATAGCGATATGCCCAGAAATTTTTCCAGGGAAAATGAGTAATTCAAGATTGTCACGATTACCTTCACGTGTTGCCAGAAGTCCAGTGGAGTTATTGGCAGTTGGTATCTCTGCAATGCGATGCAGATCACGGAAACTAAGAATTGTAATTTTGTTCATCGACACGACAACGATCTTGTCTAAAAAGAGTCTGACTGCGGTAACTGACGAATCAAAATCCATTTCAACAATCATCTTTGATTGATAATCGTCCCATAAAGAAACTTTTTTGGAAAAACCTAATTTGACAACCGCAATGATGTTTGAATTGCCAAGCAAAGACATTATACGGACACCTTTACCAATAAATACCCTTTTGAATCTTTTTGTAAACCCTTCCACATTGAGAATTCGAAACCCGTTTTGAAGCGCACAACACAAACAAGATTTTTTACTATTAAATGATAAAGAACTTGCTATTGAACTTTGTTTTTGTGACATAACAATTATTTTTAGCTAAAAGAAAAATTACAAGAAAATGAATTAATTGAGAGTAAATACTTTGGCTAATTTGAAGATTTAAATCATATTTTATAGGAATATAGTAATTACTTTAGTATATTACAACAGCAAATTCAACAGTCCATGTTCATTTTGGATCTAAAAGATTTAAGGGACTAGTAAACCATAAAAAAAATAATCAAGTAAAATTAATAGTTAAGTAGAAAAAATTTTATGGTATCTTGAAATTTCAAAACAAAGAAAAAATATTGTTGCAATAAAAGCAAACTTACTTTTTATGAGATTTTCAGAAGTGGACTATTGTTTTTAAAAAGTTTAGATCCATTTTTAAAACTTTTCACTCATTCAAAATCCAACATCTTTCAGAATTATTTTAACAAAAATATTTTCTTGGAAAGAATTGAAATCTTATTTTCTGTAAAAGGAAAGTGTCCAAATATACACTTTAAAAATAAAAACCACAAAGTTTTGAAATAACCTAGTTTAAAAAATCTACTTAATTATCAAAAAAATTACACTAATTATTTTAAACTTAATAAAATAGAATTTAATCATTCAAAGAACAAGTCCAAATCATTATTTTTTTTTTAATTGAATATAAAAATACGAAAAAAAACAAAAAAGATCAAATTAAAAATTCTCCATAAATACTTTTTTTTAAATCTGGCAAATTCAACTCCTAATCTAAAGAAATACATTGTAATTTGATGATTTTTAATCAATAATTAATAGCCCAATATTAATTTTTTCAGTGAGTTAGTATATAGACCAAAGATTAAAAGACTCAATAGGTTTTGTCTGTGTTTTGTAATTTTTTAATTATTTTCAAACAAATAAAACTAATTCTAATTAATAGTTCTAATTAAAAAAAAAAAATAGATATTCTCAAATAACTGTTTTTAATACTAATAATTCCTTGTTTATACTCTGAGTATTTGAAAAAGAACATTGCCTAATATTTTTGATAACTTTAAATTGTAAATATTTATGAATAAAAATGAAAGAATATTTTTTTTTTAGATCTTCAATATTCAATATTTAAATTATTTTTCTTGTATTTTGAAAATAAGATTAACAGTTCATGGTTATTTGTTTAAAAAGATTCTCAGAAATTACTAAAAGTGGGATTTCTTTAAAATAAAAATCTTTTGCAAATCTTTCTCTTTCTTTTTTCGATCCAAAAATCCAACAAATGGATAAGATCTTTTGACTGGAAATTTAATTTGAAAAATGAACTCTTTTAAAAATGTTAATTCATTTCTCGAAAGTTAATAAATGAAGCTGTCTATCGGGTTTGATTGTATCCTGTATATATAATGACTCGATTACCTTTGAGAAAAAAGAATTTTTACTAGTTCCTTAATAGAAAAAAATTGTAGGTGATTATTAATAAAAAAAGACAGGAAATTTTTATTGTGTTTGGTTAATAAATGGGGGGGAAATTTTGAATTTAGAGCCTTATATTTATTTTTTTTTCTTTTACAAAGAGAATTTCGAGAGGAATTATTTTGAATAACTGATTTCGATTTCTCGTTGAAAAAGTTAAAAGAAAATGAAATGAAATTTTTTTCCTATTGAACCTTCCATACAAATATCTCATTCATAACTAAAAATTTTTGATCTTACGTAAACCACAAGGTCTACCGCCCAACCCTTGGAACCTCATTGGAGCTGTATTATCCGATTAATGTCAAGAAGTATTTATTTTAAAATTTCAAACTTCTTATAAATACAATTATTATAAAAAACACATATTTTTGAGTTAAGATTGCTGTTTTTTTGAAGTTTAGGAATTTTATCACCCTATTTTCAGAAATAATCAAAGTATTTAAAATTGGGTGCAAATGATATTATTGTTCCAGGATCTCGAAAAAATCTATGATAAATATTATTACACAATAAATTATTATATTTTTTACTAATGATTATAAATAAAAAATTTCATTTTGTAAACTTTTTTTTATTACTTTTTCAGTACTTATAAATAGAAATATATATTAACAACAGTATTCTTGCATTTATAAATTCATATTTCGAACTTCTAAAAGTTATGATTTTTTTTATTCTTTTAATTTAATATTGTCTCAATAATCATTGACAAAAGAAAACAAAGACTAATTATTTATATTTTATTTGGATCAATCTAGTTGTATCACCAAGAAATTTTCAATGTATAAATATTTTGTTAAAAAAAATCTATTTATTAATTATTTAATTTTTTAAAAAATTGACGATTTTTTTATATAATCTACATTTTCCCACAAAATTAGAAAAGAGATTTTCTCTCTTTGGAGTCTTTACATTGATAATTCAACCTTTAAATTTGTGAAAAAATTTTTTTTAAAAAAAAAAAGTTTTTATCACTTATATAAGGATTATTTTTAATTGCAGCGATTAAAAAAAAAATATTACTACTTAACTAATCAGTTTTTAGTGACATTTGAAAGGCCAAGTACAAAAAAGATTTAAATTATATTACAATATATTTCAATTTTAAAATCTTCTCTTCTCTGGACTCGGTTCACAGAAATTTATTTCATTTAATAAATTTATTTATTTTTGAGAAAATTTTTTTTACTCTTTCTTTTTTTATAATTAATTGAAATTCACAAACCAAAATTTTTTAAAAAGATAAAAATACAATTTTTCATTTTCTCTTTTGAAATAATGTAAACAACATTATTTCTTTATCAAAAAAAACCCTTTATATAACCCCCTTTTTTTATCTAAAAATTGCAATTAAAAAAAAATATTTTTATAATATTTTAAAAAAAATGTTAGTATTGAATATTATTTACAAAAATAATTTTATTTCTTTATTATCCATAGTGAATAAAAACAATAAGTTGAGTCTTTCATAAATTTTTTAAATAAAAATTTCGGAATTAGGACAAACAAGAAGAATTTACAACATATTCCGTATATAATAATAAAAGTAAAATAATAATAAACAAAAATCCTTTTTTATTGAATAAAATCAAAACAAAAACTTATTCGTTAAAATTAATTTTCTTTTTTTCACCAATTTTGATCACTTTGATTGAAAAATATTATTTGTTTGTTAGTTTTTTGAAGTTGAAAAATGCGATAGTAATATGAAATTTTGTTTCTGAAATTGAGAATGAATATTTTTAATTTTCCTTTTTTTTTTCTAATTTTCAATCCTTTTTAAAAATAGCATCTTTTCATTTTTCTATTTAAAAAACTGCCCAAATAGTTTTTTAAAGGGTGATTGAATTCCAATAAAACCATTAAAAAAATATTTGAATTTCGGTATTGTGTTTTAACTGAGAAATGAAATTTACCCAATTTTGATCATTTACCAGAAAAATATATGACTTTTTATTTGTTCAAAAAGCTTTTGATAATATAATTGGTTATATTGAAATAAGTTTTTTGTTCATATAGATCAAAATAGAGAATCGTTGATACTGATTTTATCAGTTAAAAAACCCCATGAAAATTAATTTGATATTTATTAAATAACTGAAAATTTCATTTCAAAAATTAGATTTATTAGTAAAATTTTTCTTTTTTGCCCCCACCCCAACCTCCCCCTTTTTTTTAAATAATACAAAAAAAAAAAAACAATGGAATATCAAATATTAATCACAGATTGTGGAATTTTTCTTTATTATTGATAATCTTTCTATCAGTTTTTTACTTCTCCTAATAATCTTTGTTACACTCCGTCATGGTTTGTCAAGAATTACCAAATATCTAGGTTTTTTTTAATTTGTGAAAGAAAAAGAAACTTTCTTGAATTTTCTTTTAGATTCTCAAAGTAAAAAAAACCTAACAAAAAGTTCTCGTTTTTTTTTTAATTTTAGAAATTAAAAAACCTAAAGACACTTTTCCAGAATTTAAAAAAAAATTAATTGAACTTGATAAAATTTTGGATTTGGTCTTCTTCTGTTTGAAAGTAATTTGTTATTTTTGTTAAAGAAAAATTCATGAGCCATTTTCTCATCTTTAATGAGTTTCTCAGTAAAGTGAGAACTTTTTGTTAATTCCAAAGAAAGGTATTCTCTTGGTTTAAATTTTTAGTATTTCTTCATTTGGTAAATTTCCTCACATCTTTGAAATGTTCCCAAACTCAATCAATAATTAATAAGGTGTGTTGTTATAGACGTTGTTTATATAGAATTTTGGGGATTCTTTTTTTAGCACCTCTTTGAAAATTTAGTTACTTTTGGATTTTTTTATTTGTCAAAAATTTCTTTTGATTTTAAAAAAGTTTTTTCTTTGACAAATAAATTTACAATTTTGAACTAGAGTTAAATAAAAGACTCAAAACAATTTCTACTTTGATGGAATTGACTTAATATAAAAAAAATTATTTGAGATATCTAAGAATAAAAATTATTGGATATTTTTGAGATTGGTTAAATGGAATTATTTTTACAATAAAACCCTTTAATTAATATTTTGAAGAACTGATAGTCCTTGCTTTTTTATTCAAAAATTCTAGTAGTATTTAGGATAAACGAAAACATATATAAAAGTGTATCAAAATTGGATATATTATAAAAGAATTTCCAAAAAAATCGAGGTCTGTCCAATGAGAAAAATCTTTGATTTTTTTTTTATAAATTAAATTAAAAAAAAAGCTAGATGCAGTTTTCTTACGGTTTTCTATTTGATTTTGATTAGAAAATCTATTGTTTTCCAGAAGAAACATAAAACTAAAGAAAACTGAACGACAGCAAATAAGTTTTGAATTTGGCCAGGCAAATGATATGATTATTTTTGTACTTTAATATTTTAATTATTTTTCTTCTCTTTTTTTTTTCTATTTTGATAAAATAATCTTTAATTACTCCTTTCTCTAAATAAATAAATAAATAAAAGTAACAGAAATTCAAAAAAAAGAAAAAAGAAGGAGAAATATTCAATAATTTTATTGATAATTAATTGTCTTTTTTTTCTTTCATTAAGATATAATGAAGCTAAAAAAAAATTTATAAAATTTCTTTTTGAATTGGTATATAGAATAAATATTTAAAATCCCTTATTTATTTATTTATTTCTTCTTTTTCTTGGTTTTCTTGTTGTCCAAGATCAATTTTTTTTTCTTCTCCGATATTTTCAATCATAACAACATTTTCTTCATTTATTTCTTCATCATGATCCCAGCGTGGCTAAAAATAATTGTAAATCAAGAAATAAAATATATAAAATATAAGGCAGGTAAAAAAGAGAGATTTTAATATGTTTTTTTAAAAAAAGTAAAATATTTTTTTTTTAAAGTAATTAGTATTATTCTGAATTAAAAGAATGTTTTAGATAATTTATTATCAATATTCTATTCCAAATTTATTTTAGTTTTTCAGATTGTACCTTTATTATTACAATATATATATATATATATATATATATACATATATAAATTATTGTATTGTGGTTAAATAATTTTAATCTTCAATTCTTGTTTTTTTCAAACAACGTTAAATCGATATTTTGTGAATAATTTTGATAAGTTAGATTTTATAATTAATAATCAAAAGTATCAATATCACTTAAAATATGAAGATTTTCATTTATTAATTCTTTAAAAATAATTTTAACAAAAAAAAAAAAAAAAATTATCAACTAAAAATTATAAACTAAAATGCAAAATTATTGGTGCAGTTAAAATACTTCAAAGAATCACAATACCACACTTTACTTTGTTTCAATGGAAACAATTTTGATTTTCAATAATATTTTTAATCATTCTTTGTTCTTTTGTTTTTTGATTGTATTTTCCAAATTAAATAATAGTTTTTCGATGAGATTAAAATTTTTTTGAATGATTGATATTAAGTTCAAGTTAATTTCTTTTAAACCAAAAAACTCAAATAAAATCAGTTGATGGTATCTAAACTTCTGATCGATCAATATTTGGTAATAGAATTTCAACAAATTTATCAATGCATTTTATTGTTAGGCTCCGTAAAAATTTTTCAAATTTGTTTTTTATTATTCTCACAACAAAATTTTTGAAACAGTTGCTTTTTTTTTATTTGGGTTTTCAATTATTTATTTTTTGTTTTGTGATATATCTAAATGATAAAAAATCGTTAAACGTTTCCATTAGTTAGTTCTTTGAGCTTAGTGTTTCTTATAAGTTCTTTAATAACATTTTTTTTTTTCAAAAATTGAATTTTGATGTGTAAAAAATTTTTGAATTTGAGTTTAAAAATTGAATTATATTCTTTACATTTTGTTTGGTGGTTGAATTATAAAAGTTTTTATAATTTTTGAAAATTGCTAGAAATTAGTTGATTAAATTTGAAAATCCATTCAGTTTAAAATAATTTTTTATGTTCATAATTTGAAAATTTTTTCGTTATTAATAAAATTGAAAATTAATATGCTTTTTTATTATAATAACAACATTTACTAACACCTCCTTGCTCTGTTTTGTAAAAATAATGTGTATAAAAATATTTTACTAAATTATTTTTTTTTTATAACATTCTAAAATTTTCTCTTTTATTCTGAAATTTTATTCTATTTCCCACATAAATATAAAACTTTCGTTAATCAAATTGTTTTTTTTTTTCCAATTATTATTTTTGCTCTGAGAATAATTAGATTTCTCCTTTAGGATAATGATTAAAAAATAAAAAACTAATTACAAATATTGAAAATAGATTAAAATTCAAAATTAATTAATTTGAGAAAACTCAAAAAAAAAAATATATTCTTTCAATATATTGATTTAAAAATTGAATTTCAATATTTATATATCAATTAAAAAACCTAATATTATAATATTTTTTTTATAATTAATTTCACTGTCTCAATGTTTTTTTTTGTATTAGCAATTTGAGAAATTTTAAATCTTATTTTTAGATATAGATTAATGATAAAATTTATACATAGAAAAACTTGTAGTTTAATAGATTACAAACATAAAAAATATTTTAAATTATTTTTAAAAATGAATAATAATAATAAGACTATTAAGAAGTGAAAAAAAAAAAAAAAAATCATAATAAAAATAAATCTTTACCAATGGCATTCCTTGTATCCATTCTTGAAGGTTATCATCATCAAGTTCAGAATCAATAGCTTCCTATTAATATTATAATATCAAAAAAAAAAAAAAAAATCAAGAAAAAAGAAAATAATAAAGAAAGAAAAAAAAAAAACAAAAAGAAATCTTTAGTAAATAATCTTGAAATTTTTTTTTTTTTTTATTGTGATTTTTTTTATTTTGGAAATCCTTTTTAAAATTGTTTGGAATAATCTTTAATAAAAAACTAATTAGAATTCAAGATTATACATTTGAAATTGATTTTAATATTTCCTGTATTTTTTCGAATCAAAAATCACTTTTAAACATAATTCATAATATAAACTAAATTGCACAAATTTGGACACAGTTTAAATAGTTGAAAGAATAACAATACCACACTTTACATTCAATTTGGAAAGAATTTTGATTTAACAAACCATTTCATTTTTTGTCTTTTTTGTTTTGTTTTCATTTCCTTCTTTCTAGTTACGTAATCTGTTTATTTAGATCTGGAATTTTTTTCCAATGATCATCAGAAGATTAATTTTGAGTTTAGTTAAATAGAAAAATCACATACAATTAGTTGATGGTATCTTATCATTTGATCGATCAACAATTGTTGGTGAAATTTCAACAAATTAACCAATACATTTTTTTAGGAAAAAGGAGCTCAAGACAAAATAAAAACCTATCAAAAAATTCATTTAAATCAGAAAACTTCAGACTCTCACCACTTATTTTAAACCTCTTTATTTTTTCCGTTCTTCATTCGTTAATTTCGACCATTTTTTCACCACTTCTTCATTTTTTATTCTTTCTTTTCTTTTTCTTTTCTTTTTCTTTTCTTTTTCTTTTCTTTTTTTAAAAAATAAATTAATATTCAAATACTTCTGATGACTGTATCTATTTTAGATACTCTTTGAATTAGAAGTCTCAAATTTAGTCACTTCAAAATTTTCTCTTTAGTAGATTAGATGCATTTTCATCAAACCCTTAACAATAAATTCACAAATACAATTTTTTGTTACACTCGTTTCATCATTTTGGACACACCAATTTTTATTTTTTCGTTTTATATTTTTTTCTTTTGTTTGGATAAACATGATTACTTATAAAAACATTTATACTTGGTAACTTAAATGTGGTTTTATATTACTTTTAGAAAAATACAATAAATTGAGGGTTTTTTTTTTTTGCCAATTTTTGATTTTGGGTGTTTGTCCTAATTTTTGGAATGGGGGTTACATAATACCTTTGAGTTTAAAGGATCATTCTAAATAGTAAAACCATAATTAAATTAAAAAAAAAAAAAAAATGAAATAGAATTAATTATCTCATTTAAAAATCAAATATAATTAAACACCATAAAAAATAATTTAGGTAATTTTCTAGTTTTAATAAAAATCCGATTTTACTGTTTTTATCGCTAATTTGAGACATTTTAATTTATTTTTCAAAATTTTTATTAAAAAATATTTTATATGAAAATTATTTATCTTAGTGCATGATTACACACAATACCCGTTAAATTGCTTCAGTAGTTGTAATTATAATGTTTGAAGAAAATTAATAGTCTGTTAGTAATTTACCTTAAATAAGCATTTGTTTATTATTTGAAAAAAAGGGTATTAAATTGAACTCTCTGTAGATGACTCAAAAAAATTGGAATATAATAATATTAAAGAATATTAACAAATATTTAAAATAAATCAATAAAAAAGATTTCTCTCCTTGACATCATTTTTTTTTTTTTTTTTTAAAAATCTACCCTAGCAAAAGAGAAAAATATACAATCAATTACAAAAAGAAAATCAAAAATACTTACATATCCTTCAGTTGGTTGATTAAAAGTACCTTGCATTCGGGGTGGTTCATGGAACAATTGATTAAATTTACGTAAACGGAAAGTAAGGCCAATGCCAACAAATAAAAAGAAATCAACACAAATTTGTGCTAAAATCGGGAACCATGGGCTTTTTTCAAAAAAGATTTTAAAAACATATACCTAAGAAATATATTTAAAAAATAATAAAATAAGAAATAGAAAAAAAGAGGAATGAATATTATAATGCGTTTGAAAAGGAGAAAAAGATCTTTTTTTATAAATAAATTGAAATTTTTTTTTTAAAATGTTTTGTGGAAAATACTCTAATTTTTGAAATTATAATGTGATTACTTAATAAAAATGGTGGTTTCATTTTTAAAGAACATTAGAGTAGAAAAATACAATTAGGGTTAGTTTCAAGTATTTATTACTAGATTAAATTTTTTTTTACCCTGTTGACTTGTAGAAACAAACAAAAAAAAAAAAAAAAGATTTGAAATTATTAAAATCGAAATTTGTTTGAATCTTAATTTACAAAAAAATTGAGAAATTCTATTAAAAAATCTATCCACCATTATCATTTTTTTTAACAAATTTCCAAATGAATTTAATTGCGCTTTTCTTTATTATACTTATTCCCATCTTATTATTAATTTTAAAATTAATTCATAACTTCTTTATTTGAAGTAATTTGGCAAAGTGAATTATTTTTGTTTTATTAAAAAAAAAAAAAAACACCTTTTTTCATGTAATATTTGGTTATAAATAAAAATAAATGATTTACCATTATTGTTAATAAGAAATAAACAAAAATTGAATTTTTATAGCGTTGGAATAAGACATATTTAGAATAAACGGGTGTTGTTATGGGGTGTATGTGTGCTTCCCTAATCAACGCTAATTGTCTTTTCAGTTGATCAATATGATTATTTGTGAATTGGAACAGCATTCTGATAATAACAAAATATGATATAGCCATAACTAACAAACAAATAAAGCCAAGTATATTAAGACCAGTCAGTGCTTCGATTTTAGATGAAACAACTAATAGCATAGTAATAAGCACAACATCTTTTATTTCTTTAAACGAGAACGTAGGTTTAAGGATTGAATACCCCTTAGCAATAAATAGTAAAGTTAAATAAAAGAAAAAGTCATAAACTCCGTCATAAAAATAAACTACGTATGTGGTTGTATTGTTTTGAACCCCTATTTTGTTTTAAAAAAATTTTTTTTAAAATAATTAGTAAAAAAAGGTTTAATAGTAAATGCATAAAATAAAAGAAAGCATTTTTTTTTTTAATTAAATTAGTATCAAAGCCACTTAAACTCAAAAAATGTGAAGTAATAATTATTGAAGAAGTGTAAATTACATTCTGTTTCGTAATATGCTTAATTTTCTAAAAAGAAATTTAGGCATAAATAATAATTTTCACGATTATTAATTAATGAAGGGAAATAATTTCAAACTATTTCATGATTTAAAATTATTTCATTAAAGTTTATTTCTTTTCAATTTATTTTGAAATATTAACCGATCATTTTTATTTGAAGGACGAAACTACCCATAAAAAATGATTAATCTTTTCCATTATTTCTTTATGTTCGTATTTTAAACATAAAGTAATAGAATTCATTTTTTTATTGATTACATAGTAATATTTATTTTAGCAATTAGTAAATGATCTACATTTTAAGATTGTTGAACTTGATGGATAATTTAAATATCTTTGAATTGTAAATAATAATTTTTCATTTTTAAATATTGTGAAATATTATTGTGAAGTGTTATAAGTCACGTAGAGCATGTTTTAGAGAAGTATTTTTTGAAGGGATAATATACATATAAATTATGAATTAAAGACATCATATGTCTTTGATGATAAATCCTGTATTTTTTAAAAATTATTTGTTTGCAAAAAACTCATGATTTAATCTTCTGATCTTCTTCCCAAAAAGATTTTGTAATGAATACTCAGCTTTTAAAATGTGTTTTTTTGTTTAAAATTTATTCGAAAAATGAAAAATTCCATTTAGTGTTGGTTTAATGTATAACCTTTTCTCTTGGAAATATTAATTATTGAAATAAATTGTGTCGAATTATGAATCAAAATAAGCTCCAATTCAAAATTTTTAACACAACAATATTTAATTTTGAAAAAAAAAAAATCTTATTAAATAAATTATCTGTTAGAAATACTAAATTAGAACCACTAACTAATTGAAATGTTAACAATTATTTAAAGCTGTTTTATATAGCCACATATTATACAGATTTGAAATATTTGATCAAACAGAAACAGATTTCAAAAGATATTGATACATTGATCAATAAAAAAATTACAAAATCCTTATTTAATCAATCCATATTCCCCAAGGCTTATTTATAAATCTGAGCAAAAATTGATCATGTCAGTAAGGATCACAATATACAAAAGAAAATTTAACTTAATTCAAAAATTAAAAATTCTAAGTTTTGATGAATTAATCAAATTTCTTCCTTTTAGAAAAAAAGAATTTGAAAATATCAATTGGAAATCTAAAAATTTTAAAACTACCAGAAATTGAACTAGATAATTACCCCATTAATCCATTCAAAAATAGTTCAAGTTGGAAATGCCATTAGGTTTTCTAGAATTTAAATTTCGTTAACTCAATCAAATACTTAATGAAATAAACCTGAATTTTGAAAAAAAATCATTACGTTTTTTTAAATTTTTGTTTTGATTCAAAAATCTATTGATTTTCTAAACAAAACAAAAATTAAAAAAAAAAAACTAAAAAAAGTGCTGTAAAGTGCTGTAGAGTGTCTAGTTTTTCCAGAATTCAAAAGAATAAAGAAAAATCAAAAGTTTTACCCTATTCTATTGAATTCTGGGAAACCGTGGTTATATTTTTTTCTATTTGAGAAATAAAAAGACAATTTAATAATTTTTCTTTTAATTTCTTTGATTCAAAAAACACTATTAACTTTTCTAGAAAATAAAAGAAATGAGTAAAATCTTTGATTTTACTTTATCTTTTAAATTAAAAAAAAAAAAAAACTAACGACAAAAAATATTTAAAATGAAAAGGTTCAACTTCTATTTTTCAAGTTTTGAAATGTAACAAATTATTTAAACAGATAATTTTATTTGATGCATGAAAATAAATCACAATTTTGTAAATTGTGTAGACAAAAATTGAACGATTTTAGATATCATTGAATAGTTGTGTAATTTTCACTAGATTTGCCCAGGCTATGAAAATAATCTTCGTAAAATCTGGATATCTGAATTAAAAAAATTTAATATTTCTATTATATTAAAAAATAATTATATTTTTGATATTATTAATAAACAGTTTTCAATATCTTTCGTCCCCTAGTAGGTAATAAAGATATGTTGAAATCTTTTAAAAGATTTCTAAATATAAGTTTAGGAATCAGGGAAGTGCCATCAAGTGCCGTAAAGTGTCTAGCTTTTCCAGAATTCAAAAGAATAAAGAAAAATCAAAAGTTTTACCCTATTCTTTTAAATTCTGGAAAAGCTAATGGTCGTTTTCTTGGGGTTTTCTGTTTTATTTGTTAAGTTTTCTAGGTTTTTTTGAGGTTTTCTATTTTATTTGTGAAGTGTTCTAGGTTTTTTTGAGGTTTTCCAAATAAATAGAAAACTCAAAAAAGCCTAACGAAAATCTATTGATTTTCCAAATTAACAAAAAACTCAAGAAAACCTAACAGTTAATAAGAGAAATGAAAAACTCCTCTCTGAAATTACAATAAAAAAAGAATTCTTTTTTTTACATTAAATTTTCAGTAAAAAGAATCTGATCCTTTTTCTCTGTTTGAATTTTTCAATTTTGAAAAATTAAAAAGAAAAATTTGCCTTTCATTTTTTATTTTTATGAAATCTCACTTTTAGTTATTTAGGAATATTTTGCATTGACAAATAAAATTGGAAATCTAATCTTATTTTAAAAATACAAGAAAAATAAATCAAATATCGTATCACTGAAGATCCAGAAATAATTGATCTTTTATTATTTTGAATTATTTATTAAATTTCAAGAAATTTAAAAGATCAAGTAATATTCTTTTTCAAATACTAAGAATATGGATATCGGACTTTTTGATATTAAAAAAAAGATTATTTGATAATATTTAATAATTTTTTTATTATTAGAATTATTAATTGAATTAATTTTCTTTTTTTGAAAATATTTAAAAAATTGAGAAATAATAGTTTATCCTATTGATATATTTATTCTTTTGGTTATTACTGGTATACTGAAAGAATTAAGATTGGGTTATTAATTATTGATTAAAAATAATCAAATTAAAAAGATTATTTCTTTTTGTTGTAAGTTGAATTTTCCTGGTTTTAAAAAAGTATTTTGGGAGAATTTTTAATTTTGTGGTTTGGTTTTTTTTTACCTATTTTTTTATTCCATTAAAAGAAAAAATTGATTTAAACTGTTCTATGAATCAAAAGTTATATTTTTTTCAAGTTTAAAATAATTATTGTAATTGTTTTGAAATTAAGTATATTTTTTATACTGAATTATTTCAAAACTTTGTGGTTTTTATTTTTAAAGAGTATTTTTGTACGCTTTCTGCATAAGCAAAAACATTTCTTTCTTCTTCGAAGGCAATAATTTTTTTTGAAATAATTTGGAAATAAGCTATGTTGGATTTTTGAACTTTTCAAAAATGTGAAAAAAAGCTATCAAACTTTTTAAGAACAATAATCCAGTTATGAAAATATCATTTAAGTCAAGTCTAGTTTGATTTTGTAGTTCTCAGATTTTTACTTTATTTTGAAATTTGAATAAGTGGTAAAAATTTTTTTGAATTGGCGATTAATTTTACTAGAAGAATTTTTTTTTTTTTATGCTTAATAGTCACTTCAAGACACATTTTTTTTCTGTAAAACTTATTTTTGCTCTCCTTCTAAAGAAATAATGATAAGGATTTTTAAACTATCCAAATTTAATAAATTAAAAGAAATGGTTTTCAAATAGCTTTCGAAAGTAAGCACTGGTATTATTAAAAGAATTAAAATAGTTTGATCGAATATTAAAAATATTGGAACCTCATTTAAAAAGAAATCAAAGATGGAAGAATTAACGAAAAAAGAAATCAAAGAAAAGAAAGTGAAATACCGTTTTTTGAGAGACTTTTCCAATATGAATAAAATATAAATAACTCGACACACTTCGCTATTACAACGAAAGTTAAATATTTATGCAATTTAATTTTAATGTTCAAGTGTCTAAACCAATTAATAAACCAATAGATAACCATTAAAACCCATACTATTGCAAAAACTAAATAGATGGGCGGTAGTGGTATATAACCCAAACTGAGGTATTGGCCATTAGGATTCATAAAAGTATATTTGAGCTTTGGTATATTATTAAAAAATGGTAACGAAATAAAATTGGAAATTAAATACATTTTAAAAAATAGTGGTGGTTTGTTTGTTTTTTTGTTTGTTTTTTATTTGTTTTTTCCAGAACAAAAAGAAGGAAAAAAACAACAGCAAAAACAAAATTCTTCAAAACAAAAGAAACAGACTTTATAAAAAAAAAAAAGAAAAAAGTTCAAGTCAAATTATCAAAACAAACCTTGTAAGTTATTGTTTGTAAATCGTTTTCACAATTTAAAAAAACAAAATACTGATAACCCTCTTCTTGTACAGTTTTGTTGAATTGGAAGGGTGATTTTTCAAGGTTGCTTGTTGATTCACAAATAAAAGTTTCTGATCCCATATTGACGCATGCTTCTTCCTGCTTTTTTTCGCTTAAAGTTGTGTATTCTTTTTCGTTACAAGCCATAAACCAAATATTTTGCCCATCAGACTTTATGTATTTTCAAAAAAATTATAGAAGCCAACAAGAGCGCGAATGGTTTTATTCGGAATAAAAAAATTGATCTTAAAAAAGAAAGAAGAGAAAGAAAAAAAAACTATCATTCTGAAAAAAGGGTTTGTTTTACATTAATAGTCGCTTCAAAATCGATTGTGCCTCCCTTTTGAAACCCAAAGGTAGTCAATCTAAAGAATTGGTTTGATGTTTTCAGTTCATAGTCATCGATTAACGCAAAGGTTGGTGAAATTAGAAAAAGAAGTAGAAACAATGAAAGTATGAAACGGTTATCCATTGATTGAAACGAAAACAAATATTCAAAAACAAGTTTAATGTGAAGAAAGGATTAACAGAAAAAATGTAAAAACAATAAAATTAAAAAAATAAAAAACCACAATTTTTTTCGAGTTTATTTCTGTTTTGATTATTACCAAAAGAGTGAAAATGTTTTTAATCGTTTCTTCAAATCACTCACCAAAATAAAATATTGGAAAAAATTAATTCAGAAAAAATTAACAAAACCTTTTGTAAAAATTCAAACAACAAAGGATTGAATTTAAAATTTAATTCTAATCGCACAACAGAAATTTACTAGGAATAATTAATACAAATACAATCTTTGTTATTTTTCACTACTTTTTTTCAAAATTTACCAAGATCTTTCGTTGAAATTTAAAATGATGATTCAAGACAATACACAAACAACACTATTAAGCACCATTATTGTGACTTTTAATTTTCATGTAAGGTATAACTCAGAAAAAAAACTGTAAGAATCCAATCACCCAAAAGCTTGAATTAACAAAACAACAATTTTGTACACACCCAAATAAGGACTTTTTTGAAATATCTTTGAATTTGACACCATTATTTTGCGAAATGAAAATAATTAATTTCTTTTATTCTTAAAGGGTCATAACCAAAAGTAATACTTTGTGACATAAGCATGAACTTAAAATGAGAAATAATTACCAAATTTAAACTGGGTAAGTTGCTGTTCACTGGATTACGGGTTTTCTAGAAAATCAGAAGGAGAGAATTTCAATTCCTATTCAAATTATAAAAAAGTCAAAAATCGTTAATGGTGTCTTGAACCAAATGGTAAATGATATAGAATTAAGTAGTTTTCAGCAGAAATAACCTGATTTTTGATTTCGGTATACAATTGGAATACTGTGGATTTTTTATAACTGGGATTTGAATTCATAAGATCTTGTTCTCTATGATTTAATTCTGTTTTAAAACCAAAAGTACCTTTCATTTTTCAAGAAGGCAAATACATTGAACAAACAAATAAACAAACCATAAACAAATATGGTATTGGATTTGTAAAATTCTATTATCTTTAAAAAGAAATTCTCAAAATGAAGGATCAATTTGGAAAATTTTTCTTATCAAAAAATAGACTTAATTTTTTCGACACTTGCACTTAAAAAAAAAAATATTTCAGAAAAATTTCGAAATAATTACAAAAATTTTTCAACAAAATCAATTAATAATTTAAAATTTACTAAAAATTGCAAAGATTTTACTTTCTAAATTGACTTGAACTTAGATACACTATCATGTAGTGAATTATCTGTTACATTAGAACAAGATGAAAAGAAACTTGGATTTTTATTTTGAAATCCAGAGAAAACGTCCTTTGTACAGATTTTTTAGGTTACTGAACAGTCTAAAAAGAATACATTAAATGAAGAATGTTCTAAACCAAAATTTCAGATACATTTCAAATACTGTCCTTAAACTTTGGATGAAATATCGTATTCACCTTGATCAATATACTGTTATTTTCAAATAAAAAAAAATAAATTTTATCGCAAAGTTTCAAAAACAAAGAGAACCAAATTAAAAAAAACTCATGGCCGAATTATCATGATCAAATAATCTTGAGAAAATCTTGGTTTATTCCAGGATTTATAATCCAATCATTGTCAAAATATCTGAGAACCTGGAATAAAAATTTTTCTTTCTTAATTTGAAAATGGTAGTAAAACAAAACTATTTGTATAATATATTATCATTTTCAAATTAAAAAATGAAATCTTTTTAGTTCTTTCTTCATCCTTATTTTTCAAATTATGTATTATTTGAAAAAACTATCAAGATCTTCAGAAAATCAATAAGAAATGATATCTATAGAGATTTTATTGTATATTATTTATTGATATTTAAGATCACAGTTTAATTGTTTTAGTTTGAATTTCAAAGTATTTAGATCCCATTTCGAAGGTCCATCCCCAAGTTTCAAAAAATCATAATTTATCAATCTATTGGAAAAAAATTTTTCAAAGAATTTTTAATGGCCTTAGGAAAATTCGAAAAAAAATCAAAGATTAATCAAATTTTTGTTGAAAAGTTTGTTTTCTTTACTCTCTATCCAAAATAAATTATCAAAATCCAAATAAAGAAACATGTAAATTGAAAAAATTAAATTTCAAACACCAAAAGTAAATCACAAACAAGCCAAAATTTATGTCAGAATAACTATTTTTTATTTTTCATTTTACCCCCCCCCCCTAGATAATTCATGTTGTTTTTTATATTAATGGTTATATTTTGAACCTCTTCGAATACTGATAGAACCAATTTTTGAGAAAAAAAATATTAAATAATTCACAAAACCGAATTTTGAAAATAGTGTAGTTTCAAATTTATTGAAAATTATTATATATGTCCCCATAACCCAAAAAACACTAAAAATGGAAAACTAATCAAATACCTCTATTAAAAAAATTAAAAAAACAAAATGAAAAAATAATAATAAATAAAGTTTCCATTTTACCTTTTCTTGAAAACATTTTTTGCCAAAATTATTGAATTCAATGTTGAAATTATGTATATTTTTAGATACACATGTTGTTTTAACTCATTTACTAAAAAAAATTCTAAATTATTGGAATTTTGTTTTCACAAAAGGGACTAATTTGGTCTTCAAAGGTTTTTTTATTTTTAAATGGTAAAATTAAAAAAAAAGTAAAACTGAAAAAGATAAACTCTCTGGAAAAGTATTCTTATTTAATATATTAACTTATTCTTTGATTTCAAAATTTTCTCAACCCCAATTTTTCAAAAAAAATAAAAAAGTTCACAATAATTTCATAAAAATATTTTCGATATTCAAAATTTGAGAGTGTTTTTATTCTAAAAAAATTAGTACCGTAGTTAATTGAATTAAGTTATAAAGCTAGATTTTGAAAAATATTAATCAAAAAAAAAATGGCACTTAATTTTATTAAGGACATATAAACTCCACACAAAAAAAATTTGACACACCTAAAATTGAAAAAAAGAAAAAAAAACTTATATATTATATTTTTCAAATCTTTGTATTTAATCACAAGAAAGTTAATGGATATTATTGTTTTTATATAGAATTAAACAAAATTTCATTATAAATGTCCCAATTTTTTTTACTTTTTTTTATATTATTTTTAGATGAAAAATAAATCTCTCTTGAGTATAGAACAGGATATTAAAATAGTAATTTTTTTTATTATAATGGATAAATTCAATTTATAAAAGTATTTATTTTCAAAATTTGATTTTTAATTGGTTGAAGATTTTGAAATATAGTTTATTTTTACCCAATAGAAAAAAAAGATAAATATTTTAGGTTCAAAAGAAAGAAATAAAAAGAAACTAAAGAAGTATTATATCCTAATTTATTGAAATTTTACCAAAAATTATTCACCGATTAAATGATTGAACATAACCAACCAATTTTAGGCAATAATTTTATATTTAATATACTTTAGATTAAATCTTTTTGAACCACTATAAAAAAAACCAAAAAAAAACCAAAATCTAACCAAATAGACCACCTAACGAGTAAAACAAAAATGAAAATAAAAAAAAGAGAAAAAAAGAAATAGTTATATAATACAAATTATTTCCAAACTCAGTATAAAAACAAAACACTTTTAACTATGTCTATCCATTTGGAATTTAGTTTATTTATTTTAACAAAAATTTTCATCTAAAAAAATTAATATACATTGAAAAATTCAAAAAAAAAGATCCTTTTCTACTGTTTGGAAAACAAATTTTCTATTTTTTAAATTATTAAATTAAAATTTGAAAATAAAAATCAATATATAATTTATCTTTTATTTAAATTTGATATTCAGACTATGACTAAATTTTAAAATTATTTTACTTATTATCTTTCTTAGAATTTCATAGACCATATATATATATATATATATATATATTGTTAATATTTAATTTTTTAATCATTTTTACTTCTACTCCTTTTTTTTAGTTGTGGAAAAAAAAAAGAAAAAAAATAAAAAAAAAAAAAAAAAATAGAAATGTCAAATAACATATGAAATTAGACAGTATAATATTTATTATATGGTTTTAATTATAGAAATTATTTGAAAAAAAAAATAATAATTTTAAAAAAATTGGTTTTAAGAAAAGATTAGTAACTTTTTAATTTTTTTAAAAAGAAAAAACAAATTAAAAGTATTTTTAAACTTATGACGGAAGTTGATAAAAAAATTCCATTTGATTGAATATTAAGTTTTTAAACTATTAATCGAAGGAAAAACGAATAAATTTTAGCAATTTCTAAATGAATTTTATAATTTAAATAATAAAAAAAAAATTTCCTATTTCTATTTTAAAAAAATGAGTACTTTTTTTAATTAAATTGTAAAAATCAAAACTTTGTTTTCTATTTTAACAAAAAGAACCCCTTTTTTTAAAAATATAGCATTTACTCATATATCAGTCCATACCTCACATTTTTTTTAAAAAGGGGGTTCTCAGGTTTGAAAAATTACAAATTTTTAAATAGTTTTAATCCTATAACTATCTTTACTTTTTTAAAATTCGAAAAATTTCCACAAAGTTTTAAAAAAAATTCCCCTTTTTTAAAATGGTCACACCCAATAACAAACAACTACTTATTCTTAATTATAAATAAAATTTTGATTATTGAAAAAAATATAAAAACTCTGGTCGTATTAAATTATCATAAAAAAAAAAAGATCACTTTTTAGAGTTTTAATTAACTTTTTTTAAAAATTTTAATGTTCACAGTACATAAAATAATTTGTCTGATCTACCGTTTTAGAATAAGATAAAAAATTTATTTTCAAGTTATGATACTTTCGAAGTTTATAAAATAAATAGACTTCTTCGATATATATATTTCTCACATTTTTGATAGCTTAACAAACTTTTTACCTGAGCTGCATCCATTTCTTATAAATTAAGGATTTTTTCTATGATGAAATCTAAACCCCCCCCCCCCCCCCCCGATTCCACCCTCCACTTTGATGAAAGAGTTTATAAACCCTTATCCCAATATAATAACACATATGTGAACACTAAAAATTGTGTTTATTAAAACTTTTTTTATTTTTTTATTTTTTGTTCAATCCATAGAAAACACTTACATAACCCTTAAAAAAACTTTAGAATATACTATTCAAGTAATTCTATAAACTAACTATTAATAGAAAATTACTCATAAACCCCCCAAATTCAATAATTTATCCAAAACACAATATCAATGACCATTAAGAATTTGTAGAAATTGGGTATCTACAATAGAACAATAAATAAAAAACTTCAAAAAAAGAAATTTTCGCAAAAATAATTAATTTTAATGTGTAAATAAGGTGCCATAAAAATAATAAACTAACATGAAAGGACTATTTTGGAATGAAGGTTAAAATTCATTTCGGAGTTGTACCCTTAAAATAAAAAATAAATGTGAGACAAAAAAAAATTCATTTTTCAGCAATTCTTTAATTTCCCCATTGAAAAAAAAAAAGAGTTATTCACACTTTTGACATAAAATAAATTTTTTAAAAGAAAACTAAAATCTGAGATGTAAAAATAATATTTTATTTTATATTTTTCAAAAAAAGAATGTATTTATCTACAAAAAAATACGAGATAAATTATATTCAAAAAATAGAAATAATGAAAAGAATGAAAAATAACAAATTTTATTACACTGTGAAATCTATTATTTTTTTAAATCACTTTTATGTAAAAATAAAACAAATTTTCTAATACAGTTATTTTAAAAAATGTGAGTACTTTTTTTTTTTTTTATAGATTGACGGATTTAAAATGGTTTTAAAGTTTTCTATTTCAATAAAATATGAACTGTTTTAAAAGGGGTACTTATCTTCCCGTAACAACCCCTGTTTAAAAGTTCGAAACTCACCTTTTTTAAAATGACTGTAATATAAAATAAAATATTTTTTGTTATTTCACTTAGAACAATAAAGAATATATAAATTACAGACACTACTTTATCCTTTGTTCTCTTGTCATTTATTTTTCTGTTTTTTTTTATTTCATTCGCCCCTTTTATTTTTCATTCTATTTTTTATTTTCTTTTTCTTTTTTCCCCCCCCCCCCCCTTCCTTTTTTTAGATTTTTATTTTTCCTTTCATTTTTTGTATTTTTTTTTTGTTTTTCTTTCTTTTTCTTTTTTGTTTTCATTTTCTCTTTTTCTCTCTTTAATTTTCTCTTCTTTTTTTCACTTCCACTTTCACTTCCACTTTCACTTCCACTTTCACTTCCACTTTCACTTCCACTTTCACTTCCACTTTCACTTTCACTTTCACTATTAAATACATATGAATTAGATTTTTTGTTTTGATTTTTAGATTTTTTCCCCTCGTTACTTGTATTCTTTTTTTTTCTTCGAAACAATCTAGAAAATATTCCCCCTTTTTTAACATTTTTTTCTTTCTTTTTTAACTTTTTTATTTTAAATGTGGTTTTCTTATTTTTTTGATCTTTAATTTCCTTTTCCTTTTTTATTTTCTCTTTTTTTCTCTTTAATTTTCTCTTCTTTTTTTCACTTCCACTTCCACTTTCACTTTCATCACAACTTTCACCTTTCTTTCCACCCCCACTTACATTTTTATACCCATTACGGTTTGTATCTTTCTTCTTTTCACTTTCATTTTTTTCCGATCTATTTTTAATTTTCTTTTTTTTTGTCTTGCCCGTTTTCTTGATCTTTTTAATTTCTAATTCAATATCACTTTCACTTGTGATCTCACAACCAAAAGCCTTTTTTGATAACACAATATTTTTTTTAAATTTATTTTTTTCATATTGCTTTTTACTAATCATCCTAGTTTGCAACCCATTTTTTCTTATTACGGTTTTGTTATTATTCAATTTTTGTTTTTTAATTATTTCAGGGGGTAAATTTGTAATATGTCTACTTAAAAATTGTAAAAATCTCTGAGAATATTTTTTAGGATCAACAGAAGAAATAGTTTCACTATTATATTTCCAAGATTTAAATATATGTTCGCCCTTTTTTTTTAAATTATAAGATTGTAAAATATCAATTATTCCAAAATAATAAACTTCGTCTAAGGGGAAATTATTTTCATCTGTTGCCCTAAATCCACCATTATCTCGTTGAAATATACATTCATCTCTTTCTCTTGGTGCATGGTTAGCACGTTTAACCAAGTCCATAGGAAGATCTAATTCTGGTCGATCTGTAATATTTGATAACATTTTTTTAATTCTTTGTTCCAATCTTTTCTCTTTCAATACCCATACTTCTTGATAATCTTCATTGTCTGAATTATACACCAAATTTGACCTATCGATCCCAGATAATACTACAGTCTCCGATCCACTATTATCTTCATTGTATTTATTAAGTTTCAAAATTGTTTTATAATTTAATGACTGCATACCCCGTTTTACTTTAACCTTTCGATAATTATCTGCATCAAAATTTTTATCCTTATATACACCAAAAAGTAAACTATAATCCATAATTTTACATCTTGACAAAAACGCAACATCACGTTGCAACTGCAGTAAAAAATATATTGATTTGTTTACACCTAATTTTATTTGCCTTGTGAAATTTAGATCTTTTAAAATTTTTTGTGCAGAATTATCACTCTTTGTTTTCGCCAATCTCCCAACCGTTGAACCCTTTAAATCATAGATTTCTGAGCATTGATAATCTGGGGCCCAAACATTACCCATAATAACAAAATGAATTTTTTTCCCTTTATATGTCTTTATTCGATGCAACCCAAAAAATCTTGTTAAAATTGTATTTTTATTTTGTAAAACATGATTATAATAATATGGTAAAAGTGCCTTTAATTTCAAGGCCTCGTGCTTTGCTAAAGTCTTGATAACAAATCTTCCGTCATAAGAAAAATAAAACATTGACCCAGATTTACCTGGGGTTATCAATTCAGTCAAAATATAATCTGCAGTTAAACTCACCATATAATCGCCTGGATCAATTCCAAACTTCTCTCGTAAATGCCGAAATACCATAGGGCAATAATCTTTGAATTTAAAATCATAAATTTTATGAGCCGGTGTATTTTTGCTCCCAATCCTATGAATATAAAAGAATTAATAATTTTGTTATATTTTTATGTTTTGAAATTATTATTATTTTATTTTATTTGAATTTGATTCAAAAAATTTTACATCTTGAACAAATCTATTTTGAAGTTATGAAAGAATGATAATAAATTGATAAATTTCAAACCGAGACATTACACTTTTATTCAAAATAAAATTAATAATAAAAAAATCAAACAAAATAAAAATGAGTTATTGTTTTTTAATTCAGTGACTATATTTGTTACAATCTGTATGACTGTATGGACATTTTTACGAGCTTAAAAAATCATTTAATAAAACCCAAACATTTCTAACAGGGTCTATATTAACATAAGTTTATATATCACCCCAATTAAAATTAATACAAAATATTGTTGTGAATAGGAATTACAAAAAAAAAAAAAATATTTCGAGCTATTTATGATGTACTTTCTGGTTTTTTTTTTATAACAATATAAATATTTAAAGTTGTTTTTAAAAAGGTGGAAATTCTACCATAAACAAAGTTTATGAGAATTAACTGATAAAAAAAACATAAAAATTCAAGATTTTTTTCAAAAAAATGATCTACTATCTAATTATCGTTTAAATTTTAATCAAATATACATTTTTTAAAGATTTTGAATAAAATAAACATTTAATATTCTGACAAATTCAAGAAAAAAGTTTTTAATTCAATTCCCCCTTTATAAATCTAATAACTCTTCTTTAAAAATTATTCATTTAATATTTTGTTTTAAATAAACGGATAATTCTATTTTCAAAAAATTTCATTTGAAAGAACATATTGAAAATCAATAAATTTTCAAATTTTTTTGGTATTTAAACCAAAATTGTTTTTTCTTCAAAGCGAGTTTAAAAAATTCTTAAAAAGAAATTAAATTAATATTCAATTTTTTTTTTTTTTGAATTTACCATTAGCATGGAGTTTCTTCAATCAAAATATAAAATATGTTTATGTTTTTTATGATTACCTTTGCTGAACCACCTTAAAGATAAAAAATTAAAAAAAAAAAGAAAAAACATTTATTGTAAGAATTGGAAAAAAGCCAATACTAATAGAATAGAATAATATATTAAATAAAACATGATCATGAAAAAAAATTTTCAAAAATAATAAACATTTGTAAAATTTTCACTTTTTGATAACTCCAATTAAAATAAACAATATTAGTTAATAAAAGATCTTGGATCAAAAATTATTTTTCAAAATATTGTATAATTTAAATTGAAAAATCCAATTTTCTAGGTTCTATTAAGATTTTTTTCAGATTTAATAGTAAAAAAAAAAAATTTAGGGAGTTAAGAAATTATTGTATTATCTTTCAAGAATTTTAAATCTGATGTCAAATCTTTCAAAGGGGGAAATCAATTATTTTGATTATTAAAAAATTATTTATTAATTTAAATTGGAAAAAAATATTTTTTGTAAATTTTTTTGTTTGTTTTTTTATGAATTTTTGAAATAAATTGAAAATTGGATAAATTTTCAGTTTTTTCCAAAAAGTAAAAAAAAACTCTACGGCACTTGACGGGTACTTTCGTTTACTTTCCAAGAATATAACAGAATTGAGTAAAATCAAAGATTTTTCTCCATGCTTTTGACTTGTGGAAAAGCTAGACACACTCAATATTTATCATCAGTTATTATATATATATATGTATGAGTTTTTAGATGATAAGAGTGTTTTCAAAACTATGAGTTATTATCTATTTAAATAAATACACTAAAGTTGAATTTAACTAAAATTCATTTATTTCATTTATTTGGAATTTTTGACGCGAAAAAAAAACTTTTTTTTTCTTGACTAGAGACTTATAAAAATTGATACACTTTTAATAATAATAAATACAATAGCTTCAATATCCAAAGTTCTGGAATGTTGATTATATTGTAAATAAAAATTTCTTTTAATATGGATAAATTGTTAATTGAATTATTTGTTTTATATAACTTGGAAATTTCAATTTGGTTATTTCGTACTAATGAAACAGATGGTTTTCTCATCTAATTTCCAATTCTTTTATCCATGACAACCAATTTATCAAAATATATCAATAACCATATAAAAAAAGGGAAAATAGATAAATATACTTCAAAGAAAACTAATGTAGATTTAGTACTTAAATTTGAATCAAAAAAAAAAAAAAAGATAGAGAAGTGAAACAATGTTCATATTTATAATTCAAATACAGTTAAGGTTTACGATTTTTGAAATGAACCAAAAGATTATCTTATATTCAGTGTAATTCCATCGTATTTTGGTACTTATCTGATCGATCTTGAGGTTGCAATTAATTTTAATATTGATTCAAAAAGGTAATTTTTTTTTAAAATTTGTTTTTTTTTTTTTTCCACTAATCTGAATTGAGGAGTGTAAGACCAATAGATGGGAAGATGTATAATAAAAAAAAAATTGATTTTTGGGTTTTCAATTGAAATATTTATTTCCCTTTGACTAAATTTCTTAAAAAAAAAAAAAACATTAAAAAAGCTCCAAATAAAACCAAACTAAATAAAAGATCCCCCTTCCCCCCTTTTAGGAATTGTAAACATTAAAAGTATCGACCAAACTTCGTATAAGAAGGGATCAATTAGTTTGGGCAACATTTTTTTAAAACGTTTGGTCCTCGCTTTATTAAAACAGTCGCTTTTGAAAATAATGAGATATTATCAAAATATTGTTTGATTTTATTTAAGAGAATTGAAATAAAATTCCTTTTTTTTTGAAAAGAAAAAATAATTAAAAAGTAATTTTAAACTTAAAAGAGGGCTGGATAAAATTTTCATCTGATAACAGATTTCAAGTCGTTAACCCATGTATACAATAATAGGAGTTTGTAAAAAATAAATAACTTTTAATGAATAATTAAGCTCTAGGTTTTTACAAAAGAAAATTGAGCTTTTTGTTATAATTTCTATAAATTGGTAGTCTAGCAGAAAAAGTCAGGGGCAAATATTCACACACAATACAATCAGTTTCAAATTTAAGGTACAAACTTTCAACGAAATTTAAGGTACAAAAAAATCTCAAATTAAGGTACAAAATTTGGAATTTTTTTTTTTTCAAATTATTATACTAGAATTTGAATTTTTTGCCTTAATTTGGAATTTTTTTGTGCCTTAATTTCCGTTGAAGTTTGTGCCTTAGTTTGGAACTGAATGTAACAAATTAACACATTTTGATATGTGGTATTTGTTTGGCACAACTGTTATTCAAAATTCAAATTGAAGATATGGCATGTACACTTTTTAGTGTAAACTTAAATTAACCAAAAAAGGTAAAAAAAAAAACAGTTTTTTTTTAAGTTACAATTCTTCAATATCAGGTAAATAAAGATTTTTCATTCTGGAAAAAAATGGTCAACTCCATTTTAGTTGGGAAATAATAGCGAAAAGGAAAATTTTTGAATTATAGTAGGAAAAAAAAATACCGGACATGAAAAAAATCCCGGACAAGATTTTTAATTGTGGGTATTAGTAAAATTTTTGTCTAATTTCAATGAAATCCTTATTATAAATAACCAATTTTTTTATGAGATTAGTAATAAACCTACCTAAAGTCCACCAAAGTAAGGTGTCTCTAGAATACTCGAGTAATTGCTTGATAGCCTAATGTTGATCAACTTTTTTTGAAAAACAATCCAGTTTTATTGAGGTTTACTAGAGTTTGGAAAATGATAATTTTTCTTCTTGTTTTTTGATTGATTGAATGGTGTTTTGAACAAGTGTGATTTCATCAATCATCATTCTAATAAGTGGGGGAGTTATAATTGAAAAAGTTCGATTCTTAAAAAAAGGAATTTGATTGTAAATAGCTGAAATTACACAATAATTTTACTAATATTCACAATTAAAAATCTTATCCGGGATTTTTTTCATGTACGGTATTTTTTTCACTACTCTATTTTTTACTTATTTTACACCGATCAATGTAGACTTATGAAACTAAAATTCCACAAACTTGATTAATACATATTGCTGAAATCTTAAAGCCAATTTTAAATGAATCAAGAAATCGTATAGCATCAAAAAAATCAAAAAAATTCACTTTTACTAAATGTTTACAATTAAATCTCAAATTAGGGAAAAATGTTGCTGTTTAAAAAATCTGGTTTTATGTGTTGTTTTGAAGTCTATTTTGATTTTAACAATCAACCTATTTTTTTGGACTTGGTTTTTGTTGTAAAATGAACAAAAAAAGAAATTAAAAAATATTTGAAAATGAAAAACATTTATTCCGATTTTACAATGAAAACTGTTTTGAAAATTTTTAACAGAATGGTTATTCTCGATTTTTGTTTGAATATCAAAAAACTATTGTTGTTTCTGATATCCAATCTTTTTTGGTGTCATATTGGTATTTGTTGTGTGCCTAATTTTGCTTTTTTTGTACCTTATATGTGATGTTATAATAAGTATTAAAAAATACAATGGATGTAGGTTATCTTTAATAATGAATTTCCTTGATGAGATCTTTCTTTTTTATTTTTTTTTTGAATTGTTAAACAATTAGGTGAAATAAATTTTTTGTTTGGAGAATTTAATTTTTTGATCATTTCCACTGCAAACTCACAAAATCAAGTTATTTTTAGAAATCCTGCCAAATGTGTTTAGAGATAGGTTTTATAATAAAGCAAAAAAACTTTAAAAGATCTTTTATCAGTTTATAATTAAAAAATTTTTTTGATCACATTTTCGTAAAATAACATTACCAAGATGAAAAATCAAATGGTAATTCAAATACAATTCACTTTTAGTTAAGAAAAAGGGTTTCTGAAAAAAAGATTAAATTCTAAAAACACAGCAAATATTAGGTAAACAATACCTTGAAAAACAAAACAAATAATTTCATAATAAAAAAGAATTCAAACTGGTGAAAGGAGAAAATCAAAATTGGAATGAATTGTGTACTTAGGAATTGCCAATTTAAGCTCCTTTTTGAAATCTACACTAGTCAACTGTTTCTTTTCTTGAGTAGCAGAAATTTTGCCAACAACTATTCTGATCCCCAACAGCATACCATAAACTAAAGTGTAAGATTTGTCACCAAATTTTACTGGTTTGCCAAGGGCTGCGGTTGAAACTCTTGGTTTTCGAAGACTAAATTTCCTTCTTTTTCGGCCTTTGCATGGCATTATTAAACCTTCTAAAGCCTTTTGTCTTCCAAACCTTAATTCTTTTAATTTTTCTGGGTTTATTTCTTCAGAATGTTTTTTTTTTTTAACATTCTGATCAGTAATTGATGATGAAGAATTTTCAGAATCTGAATTCAGTTCAGTATCTGTGTATTCTCCTGTGTCTTCTTTGTTTAATAGGCTTGGTTCTGAAGAGTAATCTGAATCTATTGAAGAGGTAATTGATTCTGAGTTGTATGTTTTTTTGTTTTTGATGGAGGAGTATTTAGTTTGTGACTTTTTTTTTCGGGTGTTCGATTTTTTAAAATCTTCAAGTGGATCAAATAATTGGTTTAATTTTCTTTCCTTTTTTGGGTACTTACTCAACTTTTTCCCGTTTTTCTTGTTTTGTTTCTTGTTCTTTTGCTTTTCTTTCAAATTTTTGATTTCTATTTTATTTTTCTTTTCTTGGGACTTTTTTTTTTCTCCGACAGTTTTGTTTTCTTTTCCCTTTAAATTAGGGAGGATTTTTGACTCAAGAGTACTGAGATTTTTACCATTCAAATTATCACTTGAAGAATCTGAATTTGAAGATTGAATTTGAAATTCAGATGAGGAAGAATGAATTGGAAGGGCTTTGCTCTTTTTTTTTTTCTTCTTCTCTGTTTGTTTGAGTTTTTGGTTTCTGTTTAAAAGAGAATTGGTTTTTGTTGACATTAAATGTTACAAAATACAAGTTTTTGATGAAAAAAATGAAGTATTTTTACATTTATCAAAATGAAAAAATATAAATTCAATTATCCAAATATAAATTCTTATACAATAATTTTAGCCAAATAGATAATTGAGAAACTTTTATGTGAAATCAAACAAGTTTTAAAATTTAATAGGTAACATTATTAAAAATGATCAAAATCACCAGAATTTTAAAAAGTTAATTAGAATCCAAATGAAGATTGAAGGCTATTAAGAAATATAGTATCTAACTTAGAATTTAATGATTTCAATTCCATCAAGATCCTGTAAAAAATCTTAAAAATCAAATTCTTAGATTTGATTGTAAAAAGTGGGAAAAAATGAGTAAAAAGTTCATTTTTTGGACAATACAGATTAGGCAAATTATGAGTTTCAGAGATAACCCTTATTATTTAATGTGTGTTATTTTCAATTACTTGATAAAAATTCAATTTAATCAAACTACAACCAATTACAAAAACTCTATAGTCTAATAAATGTAATTTCCATCTTTTTTCAATTTCCAATTTGAGATCTCATTAGCTATTTGACAATTTCAAATTCGATAAAAAAAAAAAAAGTGAAAAATTGGAAAATATTACAATACACACACAGACACACACACACATATATATATATATATTAGTGTTATCTCTAAAGTTTCTGAATTGGATTGTTAAAATTTTGTTTAAAAATATTTTGGTTGCTAGGTGGAGATTTTAATTTTTTTTCAAAGGAATATTTTTAGATATATAGAATTTTATATTTTTATTATTAGTTTTGGATAGTGACACGCCATATGTCGAGTTAATATATTTTTTATGGGCTTTTTCAATATTTTTTTCATTTTTATGAATATTTTATAAAAATAAATAAAATTGAAACATGAGTTTGAATATTTTGAAGTTTTCTTCAAAAAATAAATGTAAAACATTTATTATTAAAGTCAGTTCCACTTTTAAGATACAAACCTTCTATCATTTAAGACACAAAAAAAATTTTAAATTAAAGCACATTTTTTGGAATTTTTTTTGTATACAGATTATTTTACTAGGATTTGAACTTTGTGCCTTATTTTGAAAATTTTTTTGTACCTTAACTTTTGTTAAAGGTTTGTATCCTAAAACTGGAACTGACTGTAAAGGGATTTTTTTTTTAATTATTGAACTTCAAATTATTTTAAAAGTAAATATTTAAAGTATTAGATTAAATAAATAAAATCTTCAAATTTTTGATCTAAAAGTCGAGAAGAAACAATAATTTAATTATTTAAGGAAGTAAGTACATTTTATCATTTTGAAAAATTTTAATTGTGTGTACATAACTGAAAAATATTTTTTGAGTGCCTCCAGATATTGAAACTTTGGAAATAAAACACCATTCACTGGTCTATTAGTGAAAAGAACCAAACAAATTCAGAGTTGAATCTTTCGATTTTTCAATTTTTTGAACATTTTTTTTGATTTAATTTTTGGATTTTATTAAATTTGGTTTTGGATCTAGAGATGTGTTTATACGAACAATTGAAATTAATCAAACAGTAAATCAAAAAAATATACCTGAAAAAGTGTGTCTTTGAAACAAAAATATTTTCTTTTAGAAGATCAAACGCAAAAGATCACCTTTCCAAATAAATTTGTTGAAATCAAAAATGAAAAAAAAAAAAATCGATAAAAGACTATTTTGGAAGATTGATTTTCTTTATTATTTTAGTTTGTTTGAATACAAACTATTTTTAACCTTGAATTTTTCGTCCCATTACTATTTATTATTATTTTAAAAAACCTTTTGTGACAAATTTGCTTTCAAAATTCTTTTTTCAAATATTTTTATCAAACAAAGCCAAAACAAAGAATACTATTTCAAAAATTAAAATAGAGGAGTCGAATTCGAGGAATCAAAAAACAGTTACAAAAGATTCAACTCAAAATAATTTGAAAATTCAAGAAAAAATTTCAATCAGATTCAGAAATATTTTGAGTTCTCATTTTAATGGAAAATAAATAATTCTAAAATCAAACAAATACATCCAATAAACCCAATATTCTCAAGAAGAATTTAAAAAATATGTTACTTTCTGAACCAAAACTAGAATTAGATGAATTAAATTAAAATAAGATTTTTAAATTCATTTTGGAAATTCTTTCGAAATAAACTGTAATTTTTTTTTCAAAAATTTTCCAAACAAAAAAATTTCCAAGTAGAATTACAAACAAAAATAAATAAAGAATAAGTAATGGTATCAAATTTTATAGATAATATCAAGTAATAAATGATTTTTATTTATTTTTTTTCAAGTACAATTTTTTCATTTTTTTGATTTTCGTTTTTTATTGGTATGAAAATATCTTATAATAGGATATATTCCACTCTAGTATTTATTAAAATATCAATGTATTTGGCTAAAGAAATGATTTGATGAATTCAGTTTCAGATAAATGATGTCACTCAAAAAATGAAAAATATATTTATCCCTTAATTTAAATGTTAATTATTTTGAGAATAATATGCTTTCTTTTGGAAAAGATATTTTTTTAGGAAAAAAGGCAATTCTGCTGATAATGTAAATTGAAATAACCAATTTTGTCAAAAAATAAAGATATTTTTTTTAACATAATATATTTTTTAACTTTTTGGAATTTTTAAGAATTCTGAAAAGATTATTCTAATCTAGTTCTTTGGTTAAGCTGTCCTTTTATAAGTTGATTAATTTTAGTTTAAAAAAACTATCCACCTTATTTTATTTAATTTTAATAGTAAAAATCACAGATGATGTACATTAAGAATTAGAGCTCAACAAACAATGATTTTTTTTATTTAGATTGGCAAATTTATCTTTCCTTTCCATCAACCCAAATAATTAAATAAGGTAAATTCCATATCTCAATTCATAGTAACATCATATTGAAAGGAAAATGATATACTTTATATACTATCAATCCTGCCTGATAAATGTATCCAGCTAGTTCCACTTTTTAGACACAAACCTTTCATAATTTAAGGCACAAAAAAAATCACAAATTAAAGCACATTTTTTGTAATTTTTTTTTTATACAAATTATTTTCCTAGGATTTGAATTTTGTACATAAATTTGTTAATTAGTTTGTATCTTAAATTTCTTGAATGTTTGTGTCTTAAAAATGGAATTGACTGTAATTAAATGAATGTTCAAAGAAATTAAATATTCTCAATTTTCTTAATGATTATTTGTCTTTTCGAAGATTTCTTTTTTTTTTCCACATGATCTTTTAAAAAAAAAAAAAAAAAAAAAAAAAAAAAAAAGAATGAAAAAGAAAATCAAAAATTTGAAAAAGCCAAAAAAAAAAAAAAAAGAAAAAGAAAAATTTTTCAAAAAAAAGAAAAAGAAAAACAATAGAAAAACAAAAGAAAAATTTGAAAAAGCAAAACTAAAAAAGCAAAACAAAAATGTACCAAATTCGAAAAAATGATTTTGATCGAAAAATTTGAAAATTTTTTTTTGTTAAGAATACTTGAATAAACCCTCAAAACAACTTCCATTACATTATAAAGTGATTAAAAATTATCGAAAAATAGTTTAGTTTCATAGAACGTCAATTGAAGTAATTAATCTGTATGATTTTATACTTGCAATTATTAAGTTAACCTTTGAAATTAAACATTTAAGAACAAAGCTTCTTTTGGAGTTTTAGATATTAATTTTAAAAACTGTAATTCTATTTATTTTTTTTTTTTTTTTTGATTTCTATATTTTGAATTATAAAAGGTATTAAATTATATTCCAAAAGGAGAAATTTAGATTACGAATTTTTGCTGTAAAAAAATAATAATTTATTATGCAATAAAATTTATAATAGACTTTTCAAGCGATTTGAACTATTTATCTACCAATATAATTTCCACTCAATTACAATCTAATTTACTTATAGATTTATCTAGTTCAACTCTAATCCTTAATTTATTGAATCTAATATACAAAAAAAAATAATTCATAAACCAAGCTAAAAAACATTTAAAAAATGAAAGAAGTATCAAAAGGGGCATCTTTTATCATTGAAAATAATTAATAGGTAAAAACAAAAAAAAAATAAAACCCAAATTAAAATTACTATTATTTTTTATAGTGTTTTTATTATTATTGTGTGGGTTTTTTTGAATCATTTCAGTGATTTTATTATTATCATCATTATAATTGTTGTAATTGTTATTATTTTTACTGCTACTGTAGTCATTGTAAGTCAGATAACATTCAATATTTTTTTTTGTGTATTGATACTGCTATTTGTATTGTTGGATAGATTAAAAAACGTTGATTGCTGCTATTTGTACTGTTGGATAGATTAAAAAAAAACATTGATTGGAATATTTGAATTATTTGAATTAGGTTTGGAATTTGGATCATTTACTGGTTATTTTTGTTATCAATAACTAATGTACATTAAAAACAATTAAAAAAAAAAAAAAATATTAATTATTATTTTCATTATTATTAAATAGGGAGTTAAATAGCCCCGAGTGTTCGTTCAAATTCAAAAATAAATATATTTGAATTTTATTAACTTTGAAACAAATTAATTATCCATTTTTACGAATAGATATAATAAAAAAATTTTTCTAATAATATTATTATTATTCAATCCATTAGATATATGAATTTTTTTCCAGTTTTAATATCTGTATTTTATAATAATTTTCAGAAGATGGGCGTTTTCATAGAAATAAAACTGTTAATTTTTAATATTTTAGTTTTTTAAAAAAAGTAAATTAATTATTTTGGAAAACTGGAAAGCCAAAAAGAGGATAATTAAGATGTTACCATCAACACATTGTCGATTAATTTTCAACCCAAGTAAATCTTTCACACGATCTTGATCCCATATTTCTCCAAAATTCATCCTTTTTAGGCTTAACTACTTTCCATTTTATCCCCCCTGCCTCTTTCTATCCGAAAAATACTTTTTAAATTGTTTTTTTTTTATTTAAACAAAATGGAATATAAAAAAATCTTACGAAGCTCAGAAAATAATTAGAAAACTTCCAATAGTAAAGAAAAGAAAAAATATACAAATCCCTAGAATTGGAAAGAAATATTTAATATTTAATATTATAAAATACTATATAATGGTATGTTCTTTATTATAAAAGTATATAAATAATAAATTGGATAACATTTTTTTTAACAATCATACAAATTTCAAGATAAATCCATTTAAAATTGTGTTCTCTATTTATTTATGAACTTAATTATTGTGTATATTAGTGTGTACAAATAATAATTAATGAAAGTAAAATTTCCTAATTGAAAAACAAGATAATGAGATGAAATTTTTCTCATTTAAATTTCAAAGAAGATTTAAAAAATTAATCATGAAAATTTCCTAAACAATTAAGGATGATGTTTCCACACTAGAGATGTGTTTTTTTATTGTGTTATTTTACATTCATTTCTTCAAAACGATTTTGATTCTGATAAAATTGGATTAAAACAATTACGAAATTTCAAAGTTAAAATCAACACAAAACAAAAAAAAAATTTCAACATACCACAATTCAATTTTTTAAAAAAAAAAATTATTTAATCAATTCTAGAACTAATATCCAATTAGAACCATTCACTAATTGAAATGTTAACACTTGTTTATAATGATAATACTCACAAAACAAAAAAATAAATAATTACCAATACTAATACATCAACGGTATGTTAAAATTTTGGAGAGCCAAACAAAAAAATAAATTAGTAATTAATTTAAATTCTATTAGGAATATTTTTAGATCAAATGGTAAGACACCATCAACTAATTTTAGTTGAGTTCTTCTATTTTGAACAATACAGCGTTATCATAATACTAATCATTGGAAAAAATATCGATCAAACAAAAGAGGTCACAAAATTCAAAAAATAAAATGAAAACAAAAAAACCTAAAAGAAGAAAAAATGGTTTTCCTATTTTACAAAAATCAAATTTATTTCCAATTTAAATGAAAATTGAATTATCGTGGTTGTTTGAAACGTTTTAGATGTGCAGGAAATTTTGCATTTTAGTTCAGATTTTTGAAAAAAAAAAAATTTTTCAAAAAATAACTTTTAGGGACTTTCAAGTATAATTTCAAATTTGAAAACATTTCTAACATGTAAAAAAAACTAAAAACAATATTTAGAACTTTTTGGGAAATTGTTTTGAGTTCTAAATTTGAAATGGAAATTATGAAAGAATAAACTCAAATTTTGGTAAGATGATAATTTTGAAATGATAA
Organism: Anaeramoeba flamelloides; assembly: GCA_027625915.1. Classification (NCBI taxonomy): domain Eukaryota; family Anaeramoebidae; genus Anaeramoeba; species Anaeramoeba flamelloides. The sequence continues at coordinate 2,852,039 of JANTQA010000026.1, forward strand.
AATTGTGAAAATCGTTAAGGAATGTGAATATTTCAGCTGTTTTTTCAAAAAGAAATTCTCTTTGGGGAAAAATTTAATGGAGATTATGGAACTCTTTCAAGAGTGTTTTTATCCCCAATTCCACTGTTTTCGCCTTAAAATGTATTCCTTAAAAAGTAAAATTAGTATTTCATTTTATTTCAAATTTTATCAGAATGTAATATGGCTAAACAAAGAGATAAGTATTATTACGAACAAAACATTTACTATTTCTTACTTTTTTACGATTGAAGCTGACAAAGAAAAGCATAAAAGGTTTGAAACCTTGGTGAGTTTTAAAAAGGATGATTGTATTTTATTTTGAAAAAGATTTTAATTGAAATTGTTTTCATTAAATTTATCGGCAATTGAAAGTCTAGTTTTCTTCGGAAGACTGTTCAGTGTTTTCGTTCTCTTGACTGTTTGAGGAATCTTCTTCAGAATCAAAAGGGCCTTCTTCAGTGTCTTCAACAATAGATTTAATACGTTTGGTGATCTCATTCCTCTTGATGTCAAGAAACTTGTTGACAGTAATTTGTGTTTGTATTGTAGGGATTGTACATTTGTTTCCTGACGAAAAGCTATTATTAAAGTCTTGAAATGATAACCCAAGAGGTGTCATAAAAACATCACCAGATCTTGAAACCATACGCAATGGATCAAAAAAATCATTTTTAAACCAATCCTCCATTTTTGTTTGATCAAATGGACCTTGTTTAAAACTAAAAAGAACAAGTTTTTTTAAGACAAGATTTGTTCGAAAAAGAAGAAAAAATAATTATTAATATTTTATGAAGATAGAGATCCTTGTTTTTGGGATTTTGGGAGAAAAGAAAAAGAAAAAGAAAAAGAAAAAGAAAAGATCAAATGAAGAGAAATTATTCTTTTTTAATATTTTTAAATGATCAATGCTTATTTTTTGTTCGTTTTTCAATTTCTTTGTTATTTTTTAATTTGGAAATAGCTTTTTTGTTTTAGTTTTGAATTTTCATTTTTTGTTTTTCTTTTTGTGTGGAGAAAAAAGAAAATTTTCCCTTTTTCTTTTTTCGTTTATTGTACAAGTAAAAGAAAAAGAAAAAGAAAAAGAAAAGAGGAAATATTACTGTTCGTCGTCTAAATAAAACTATGTAAATTCTTTATTTTTTTTATATCGATTAAAATTTGAAGAATTTTGTTGGTTTTTTTCCCACTTTTCCTTCTTATCGCCATAATTATGTTTATGTGAATATTTGTTTTTTTGATATTTGTTATTCTTAATCTTTGAATGTTTTTTTGCAATTTTCAATCGGGCTGCAGAAGTAACAACATCGTTTTTACTTTGTGTAAAAGGTATTTGAAGCACAGGTGGTAATTTTCGTTCAGAAAAAATATTTGTGATTTGTTGAAAATTTTCGGGGAGTGGGATAGAATAATTAAAAACTGAAAGAACCTCTTTTGTAGTGTATCTTATTGCTTTTTTTTTTTCAGATTCTTTTTGTTCTTCATCACTCATAAGAAAGGAATGGAAAATAAAAAAATAAATCTTTAAGAATTTACTATTTGTTGCAAAATAAATTGAACAATATTTTCATTCAGCTTTCCAAAAAAAGATTTTTAAATAATGTTAGATTTCAAATTTTTTAATTCTTCACACCAGCTTCAATTATTAATTTTTCGATTTTTAGAACTAATCACTTTGATGATTTATTTTAATTTTTGGAATGTGATTTTTTTGTAAAGCTGAATGAAAATTTTGATCTTTTTATTTCAAAATTAACAGTATGAAAAATATTTGGATAATTTTTAAAATTTTTCAGGTTTATTATCCGTGAAATCCAAAAAAAACGATTATAGGTATATCGTGTATAGTTAGTCAATGTTTGTATTATACTGGTATTAGATTCCAAATGGGAAAAAATTTTCACTTCTTATTCCATATTTTTCTTCGATAAATTGAGTTTTCAAAGAAGTAGGTTGTAATTTGTGTACCAATTGAAAAAAAAAAATGAAAAGGAAGTGAAAATTATTCTCCCGTTTATTATTCAAATACCAGTAAAGCAATAAAGTATCAAAATTCAAAAAAATAGTCTCGAAAAATACGGTGAAATTAAACAGTCAATATTATCTGTTATTAATTTTGCAATTAAAAAATTTATTGTCTTTGTTATTTTTCTTAGCTACTCAAAATCAAAAGAATTTTTTTTTTTTTGATCAACTTCACAATAAAAGAATTTTTATTTGAACCTTTGAGCAATTTTTTAATAAGTAATTAATACATTGCTCAAAGAAATGATATTTTTTACTCTTCAAGAGAGGCGATTCAATAAAATTACCCCCAGTTTTTCCGAAACCCTGAATTTTTAGAGTTTTTCACCCAAGAGAAATATAACAAAAATTCTTCTATTTAAAAATTTAGAAATTAATGATGTACTTCCAAGTGCCTAAGTTTTTTTTTTTTTTTTTTTTTTTTTGGAAAATCGAAAAATTGTTATAACAAAACAAAATATAACAAAAAATCTAATGGTTTTAAGTTGAAATTAAATTCTTCCCTTCTAAATTCAATGTTTTTAAATATCCCTTATAACCCCAAATATATTGATTGCCTTTGAAACAAAATTTTAAATTTGAATTGATATAAAAGGATTATAAGATATAGAACTTATCTACAATTATCTTAATAAGTAAAATTTATAATTAAAAATTTTATAGTTACTACATTAAAAAATAGCTTGAAAAAATTTATCTTGGTTACTGTGATTTTATTATTTTTCCAAATTTTGACAAAAAAATTTTTTTTATGTTTTAAAAAGTTTTTCTACCAATCAAAAACCTCCTAGTTTTAATTATTAAAACAAATCATACTTTACTGGATTTTTTCTGGGTCCTTTGCACCCGAAAATTACCTAAAATACTTGTTTAAATAATTTATTCATTACAAAAGATTTTTTGACATCACATAGAAAATTTATTTTATTTGTTGATTACTATCCAATGGTAATATATATATTTAATTTTAAATAATTTAAAAATAAAAAATGATATTTTTTAAATTAGAAAAAAAAATCAAATTTTTTTTGTTGGAAAATTTTTTCAGTTTTTTCAACAAATTTTTTTTTTTACGAATTGATTTGGCCAATAGTTCGAGTAGGATTAATAATTTATTTTTTTTTTTTACTTTTTATTATTTTTTTAATTTTTGACTTTTTAAAATCTAGATATAAAATAAATAATATTATTGGTTTAGAGACCATACCTTAGAAATTATTTAACAAGATCTGGATTAATTTAGATTGAATTTTTCAAATTTTAAAAATATATTATTCAAATTTATATATACTAAATAATTAAAAACAAAAAAAAAATTCGGTTTCGAGGGTTATTTTATTTACTTTGAATACATCAGTCCCACTTTTAAGGCTCAAACTTTCAACGAAATTTTAATTCACAAAAAAATCTCAAATCAAGGTACAACATTTAAATATTTTTTTTTACAATTTATTTTACTAGAATCTGAATTTTGTGCCTTAATTTGAGATTTTTATTGTGCCTTAAATTTTGTTGAACGTTTATGCCTTAAAAGTGGAACTTACTGTAATATTTAAGAGTTATTATTTATTTTTTTTTAAATTTATAATTAATTATTTTAACTAATAAAAAAGTTTTTATTCTTTTAATTTTAATGGAAGAAATGAAATTATTTCCATTTTTTGTTTTTGTTTTTTCAAGTATTTTATATTTCTCACAATAGAAGTTTTACAAAAATATTCAGATTAAAATTTTAATTTTTCCCTATCGAAATGAATTTCATTTTTCTCTTGATTTAATATTTCAATAATTTTATCTAAAAAATTATTAAAATTTCTGAAATATATTTTTTTATTTTTTTTTTTTATCATAAAATTAACAACACTATTTGATTGTTATTATTAATTAACCAATAATTGGGTTTTGAATACTATTGTTGCAATAAAATTTCTGATTTATATGATTTAAAAAAAAAAATAAATTTCTATCAAAAGAAAGGTTAAAATGAATAATAATTTTTTTATTCCAAAAACAAAAAAAAATGAACTAAATAAAAATAGTTTAACTACTTTATCTTTAAAATAAACTCTTTTTAAATCATAGTTGTTTAGTTTTATTGAATATTAGAAAATATTTTATAAGTTTAATTCATTATTCTTCACCAAAAAAAAATTTCAATTTTTAGATTAAAATCTTTTTGTCTGCATTTTATAAATTGTTTTTTTTTTTGTGTTTTGCTTATTACTTTTTTTTTTTTTAAAAAAAAAAAATTAAATTTGAAAAAAAAATGTTTGAAACTCCAAATTAACATGAAGAAAGGTTAAACTTTTGTATATTCTTTTAAAATTCGTACATTTACAAGTGAAAAATCTTATTCTCAAAAATTTTATTTTCCTAAAGAAATGGAGAAATTTTGTACGAGACATTCAAATAAAAAGGGGACAAAAATTTTTTTAACATTTTTTATTTTTTAAAATTTATGGTTTGTTCAGGCTTTTCTTGTATGATTATAGACTATAATACGAAGTTTATTGTTTCTGGTATTTCTAAACAATCTAGTTTGGTTGATTCTTAAAAAAAAAAAAGTGAATTTTTCCTTTTTAGCTGGGTCACTTTGAGTGAAATGGAGTTTATTTCTTTATCTTTGAAAAGAAACAAACAATTTTTAATACATAATAATATTTTTATAAGTAATTGTCCCTCCATTAATTTTTAACAAAATATTCTTTAATTAATTTTATGATGCTCTACGAATGAAGAAAAAGTGATAAAAAAAAAAGAGATTAATTAAAAAAAATCTAACATGTATATTTAAAATAAAAAGAGTTTTATTCTTACGTTTATGTAAAAAATTATTTATTTATAAAATTATGAAAAAAATATTTACAAATATAAAAGCAAAATTTAATGAATTAAAATTTAAATTATCAATTACTGATATATACAGGAAAATATTTTTCAAAAATAGGTTTTTAATAGCAAATATTTGGTAATCTAGTCTCAAGAAAGTAAATAATCTTGTAGATAATATTTACTTAACCCAAAATTTTGGTGGTATTTTGATTATTAAATAAAAATAAAAATCTAACAAAAGAAGGAAGAAAAGAAAGAAAATATTAAAAAAATAAAAAGAAATCTTAGCATATTGAAAAAAAAATTTGTTTTAAAATGATCTTTAAGAATTGAACAGTATGAAAAAAAAAAAATAAAAATAAATAAATTAAATAAATCAATGGTTATTAAGATAATAATCAAAAGAGCAATTTTTAGATAATTGATAAGATTTAACAGCGTCTTGAAGTTCAGTTTGAATTGTTGTGTTTAGATCATCCTTGTTAATTGAATTTGTGTATAAATATTTGACTAAAAGTTGTAGAGCCTTTACGGATTTGCCAGACTCGTCTGTTACAAAATTGCATTTAGGGTCTTGATTTTTCATGATCAATTTCTGAAAGAATTTACTTCTGCATGACAAAAGGAATTTATGGGCTTTAATTTGTTCCTGAGAATCTTTTATTTTGATGATAAAGTCCTTAGAGCTTTCATCGGCAAATGATTTGATTATATTTTGTTTTAAAGAAAATTCTCTTTTCTGTATATCGATATCAAATTCTGCAAATATTTGCATTAAGAAATCGTTATTTTGGATATTTTCTTCGATGTCATTGAAAAGTAACTTGGGCACCTCATCATAGTAAATCCATTTAACAAAATCTTGTACAATATTTTTTGGCCATTTTTTTAAGATAGTATCACATTCATCGAAGCTTTTATTAGTTCTTAATTTTAATAATTGAGAATGTATTTTAATTTTTAAAATCTCCTTATCGGCGGATTTATTTCTTTCTTTATATAATTGAATAAAGTCATTCTTAAAGCAATTGGAATCAATTTTGAGAATTTGTTTAATTATTTCATTTTCTTCGTCATCGCCTCTTAAATAGTCTAATGGATATTTTCGTGATTTATTTTTTTGATAGGAATTGGCGCCATTTTCAATAAGTAATAATGTGATATCCTTTACTAGGTTTCGATCCAAAGAAGAAGAATGCTTAATAAAAATGTGAAGTGAATTGTTTAATTTTTTATCTTGCAAATTGGGGTTTACCCCGTTGCTTATTAAAAAATTGACCATTTCTTGAGTGACGCTTTGATTTCTTAATAGGTACATTAGACATGTTTTTTTATTTTTATCTGTAAAATTTGGGTTCTTATGTAATGGGATCAATTGTTTAATGAAGGATAGTTGGACTGATGGGTTTTTCAAAATGGCCATGAGTGGGGTATAACTAAAGGGCTTGTTTATGTATAGTGGAGTTTTTGCTTTTATATCGAAAAAAACATTAATTAGATCAATTGTTACATTCACGTTTTCACAGAGATAAAATAGTGCATTATAATTATTTATATCCATGGCATTGGCGTCGGTGGAATTACTAATTAATAATTTTAGCAGATCAATAGTTATATTTTTATTTTCACAAAGATACATTAGCGCAGTTTTGCCAGAAATTGTTGTGCTGTCAGCAATTTCTTTCTTATAATTAATAAATAATTGTAACATACCGGCTGTGATCTTTTCGTTTTTGCATAAAAACATCAAGGCAGTTTCTCCCAAGATATTTTGTTTAAGGAAATTATCTGGCTCCACATTTTCTAAAAATAGTTGTAACATGTCTTGCCCTGTATTTTTATTTTCACAAAGATACATTAAAGTGGTTTTCCCCTTGTTGTCATTGAAATTGATATTTATTTTTTTTTCAATAAATAGTTTCAATAAATCAATTCCCGTCAGTTGCTTATTTTGTAATAAATAAATCAAAGCATTTTTTCTATTTATTGGGTTGATTAAATTAATATCAGATAATTTAATTAAACTTTGGAATATGCTTTTATTTTTAATGAAAGTTTCGTTTTCACATAGATACATTAAAGCACTTTTCCCATTTTTATGATTGATTGTATTGCCATTCGCCTTGCCGGCATTTATTAAGTATTCAATAAGCTTATTTGTACTGCTTTCGTTTTCGCATAGATACATTAGTGCAGTTTTGCCATTTTTATGGTTTATTAAATTGCAGTTAGTTTGATAATTCTCAATTAGGTATTTTATTAAATTTAAAGTGATCTTTTCGTTTTGGCATAAATACATCAACACGGTTTTGCCATTGTTATTTTGAAGAGTGGTTTCAATTAATTTTTTGGGTATTAATTCAGATAATAAATTTGAAGTCATTTGTTGGTTTTGGCATAAATATAATAATGCGTTATTGAAATCTTTATTTAAGATATTTAAGGAATTCGAATTCTTTTGTTGAATGATCAGATTTAAGATCTCATTGGGAATAACAGAATTTTTACTTAAGTTATACATGGAAGTCATGTTGTTGTCGTTGTGGCTAAATTTAAGATTATATTGGTTGATTAATTTTTCTTGGTTGATTAATAGAGTTAATGATTTCTTTGTAACCTTTGGATTTTTGCACAAATACATTAATGCAGTTTTATTTTTATTGTCCTTGGCATTGGGATTTATTCCATTTTTGATCAATAATTTAATCATACCCTCTGTAACCTTTGTGTTTTGACAAATGTACATTAATAAATTTTTACCATAATTAAGATCTTGGTAATGAATTTTTTTTTGTATTGCTTCGCTCTTGAGTTCTCTTTGTAATAAATTGTAATTAATTTTGTCACTTTTGCAAAGATTAATTAAATTATGTATTGTTTTTCTCATGATCATTTCTTTATTGTTAATAATTTGGCTAATGTTTGTTAATTTTAATTTGTTAGTAATTGCAATCTCCTTTTTTTCTGATTTTTCTTTTTCATTTCCATTTTCATTTCCATTTTGGCTTTTTATTGGTGTTCCATTTGTATTTTTTGATGGTTTTTTATTTTTTTTTAATTTGTTGATAAAATTGAATTGCTTCCATCTGTCGTTTGCAATTTTGGTTTGAAGCAAACACAAATTAAATAATAAATCATCGTTCCAAGTTTCATTTAAAATTAAATGGTTACTAACTTTTAAATTCAATTTTTTGGGGAATAATTTATGATGGAAAATTAATTTCTTATTTTCTTTAATCGAGATCAAAAATGTTAAAAAATGTTCAGAGGGCATAAATGACTGTGGATTTTTTTTAAATGTCAAGATCAAAAATTTGCAGGGTATCAAAAATAAATGGTGATGTAATGTTTCTGTATTTAAAATTCTCACGAGCCCATTTCTGACAAATTGTAAAGTTTTTCTTTTCATTGTCTTTGAGAGATTCTTTGGATTGACGTGGTGAATAAGTGAATAGTCGTGAATTTGCTTTAATATTTTGCTTTTAAACGTTTCTGATTTGAGCCAAAAATTTTTTGCATCATTAAAATTGTGATGTAGTTGATAGTGGATTTCTTTTAACATTTTTAAACTTTCTTCTTCATTGGCCTCAAAGTTACTATTAATTATCTCTTCTGAAATTTGTAGATTCCCAAAGTTGTCATCTGGACAGATCAGATCCCACAATTGGCTTCCAAATACGGCCAATTTTTTGTTGATGTTGTCCTTACTTTCTTCGTCCAATTCCAAAACCTCCAAAATGTCGTTTTTACATTTTGGCACAGAATATGATCCGTGGTGTGGGATCTTGATCACTTCAAATTCAGGGATCACCTGCTTGTCAAACGCTGTTTTGATACGCCCATACATCTTCTTTGTAATAAAGGCGTCGCCAGAAAACAAAAAGTATCTGTTATTGTCTTGTTGCTTGAACCTCAAAATTACCGACAAGCTACTTTGATTTAAAAAGGCTCCCTTGTAGCCACTCCACCGCTTTTCGTTTTCGTGGGCATAGAAATAATTCGTGTTGACACATTCCATAATGGACTTTGTGGGACCAACAACAAAAAAGGAGCACAACGTGGAATTCTCGTCGAACAACAAATCAATCCATTTACCCGTGTAAACCATGGGGTACATCGGTTGGCTTTTGGAAAAAATACTCGTGTATGGATACTCGCCATCAAAGGAATAAAAGATGGTCTCGATATCAAAATGATTGAAAAACCTTGTCGACAATTCATCTAGCGTCAAGGGGCCAATGTGATCTTCATGCTGATGACTAATAAATAACGCGTCAATGTGCAACTTCTTGTCGTGCTCTTTGGACTTTGGACCCAAGTAAAACCTCTTCAATTGGTTCGTAATGTCGCACGTGCACGATCCCAAATCAATGATAATTCGATAACTGTCATACGCAATCGCAATGCAATCTCCTTCCGAATTTAAAGTATAAACATACAAACCCTTTGTTTTTGGAAACGAGAAAATGGAATCCTCTTGGAGAAAGGATGAATAATTTTCATTTTCGGTGTCAATTTGTTGATCATTAGTGTTTGTATTCATCTTTTTTTTTTTTTTTTTTTTTTTGTTGTAAGTTATTTAAAGTGAAGAGCAATTTAGTTTTAGGTTTTGAAAATGAAGACTAATGATTTTTTGGGGTGTTTGTTTCATCACCAAACAAGTTTTTGTTTTTGTGAGAGAATTGATCCAGATTTTAAGCAAAACAAAAATTCGGAAAAAAAAAAAGAACTTTTCAGAATTTAAAGAACAAAAAGAGAAACAAACCTTGTGTAAAGTTCGAATTTGTTTGGGAAAAGGAACGAAATAAAAAAAAAAAAAATGATTGTAAAAATGGAAAAATATTTCCTTCTGTATTTACAAAATACTGTGGTTTGAAACAAAGTTTGTATTGAGTTGCCAGGTGGTCGCCATTGAAGACTTCTAAGGTTTATGATTTTGGTTGTTTAATCCTTAAAAGATGGAAAAACATATTGTCTTTTCTGATAATTATTTTTTTTGCTCTTCTCTTTTTTCTTATTTTGGAAAAATAACATAAATTCTACTTAAGGGTATTACCATTCAAGTAAATATAGAGTTGGCTTTCTGGAAAAGAATTCTCAAATAGTTTTTAATTGGAAATGGTTTGAAAAGGTAAATTTTCCAATTATTTTTTTATTTATTTTTTATTGATCAATTAAGGTGAACAATCCCTAGTAATCTGAAAAAAGATTATCTTGTGTAGGGTGCAGTGACTTGTTAATTTGATTCTTAGCTGATCGATCTTGAGCTTGGTATGGGTTTTAATAGTGGCTCAAAATGGCAATTTTTGACAATTTATTTTTTTTTTTTCCGAAATCTGAATTGAAAAGTGGAAGACTAATCTATCAAGAGTTTAGTATTAAAAAAAATGTGACTTGTGTGTTTTTTATTTAAATTTTTAATTAATTTTGGTTTTATTTGGTGCTTTTAAAAAATAAAAATTTTTATCTTCAAGTTAATTGACAAAAAAGTATTTAAAAATTTTTTTCTACAACCCAAAAAGTCTAAATTTATTCTTAAACACCTACCAATTTATTAATCTTACAGTATTCAGTTTGGATTTCAGAAACAAAAAATAAATTGTCAAAAATTACCATTTTAAACCACCATTAAAACCCATACCAAACACAAGATCGATCAGCTAAGAATCTAATAACAAGTCACTACACCCTACACAAGATAATCTTTTTTCAGATTTCAGGGGTTGTAAACCTTAGATATATATCAAATTAAAAATTCGAAAACTTGATTAGTACCTATTTTTGAAATCTTTAGGTCAATTTGACATCAACAGAAAAAGATAATAATCATAAAAATCCAAAAAAAATTACTTTTATGATTTTTACCATTAAAAATTTAAATTTGGGTCAATTGAATAAGTTTAAATATTTGTTTTGTGTGAAGTTTTCAATAATATTGCGATTCTAAAAAAACCAGTCTTATTTTTTAACTTGTTGTTTGTTTTAAAATGAGCAAAAAAGACATTAAAAAATAATATTTGTACATTTACTCCTGTTATACAATTAGAACCTGATTTGATAATTTTTTTCCAGAATGGTTAATGGTTAGATCAAGAAAGTTATTTTACGAAATGTTTGTTGGTGATAATACAAAGGGGCTATTTGTTGTATAATAAAGTTATCAAATTTATATTTATCTTTTAGTAAATTGTTTTCAAAAATCAGACGAAAAATGTAAATTTTTTAATTCAAAAAATCAGCTTAAATTATTATTTCCCTTTTAGAATTGTAGACTTATTGTTTTATTTTAATGTTTGGAATACGATTTTTTGAGAAAGTTAATAACAATTCTTTTTCATCAATTATTTATCAATTAATAATATTACAAAAATTAGGATTTTAAGAGAATTATAAAAAACATAGTAATAATCATAATCTTTTTGATATTTATATAATAAAACACATAACAATCTAAAATTGGTTGTTAACACCTTAAATATCTCTTCCTAGACTAATTTTATTCAAATCTGTTGATATATTTCCACTAAACTTGAGAATATTCAAAAATAAAGTGAAATGTCTATGTTCTTAAGATAAATTTATTTTACAACCTTTTCAAATTAAATTACAAATTTGATTTGTCAAAATGTTTTTGTTTAAATAACAAAATATTAATTCTCAAACTTATTTTTTTAAAATAAGATCTCTAAGGGACTAGTCTCTAAATTTTTTTTTTTTGATCAATTTCATAAGAAGGTTTCCTCATCTAGAAATATGTTTAATATTGAAAATAAACAGTTTTTTTCAAATCTTAGTAATTGGCAAAAAATTTTCTCATTCTTTATTAAATTGAGATAAACAATTCAAAAGCAAAAAGTCCCTTAACTCGAACAACATTCTTTTTGCCAACAATTATTTTGTTAGTGTTTAAAGTAATCTTCAAATGGAACAGTCAATACAGACATTGCCTCATTTCATTTATTTTTTTAGCACAAGTTGAAAAAATAACCACTTTGAGATTTATTAATGTTATGAGTTCAAATACAGTTCTATTCGAAACAAAGTAAAGAAAAAATGGGCTCTGTAAGAGTTTTTCACAAACAGTTTTTCTATTCCATCCTTTTTATTTAAATTTTCGAAATTCTCAATTTCTGACTAAATGTTGGATCATACTCAAGATTGATCATTCTTCTTTAATAAAAAGTTTGAGTTTTGTCATTTGATTTATTATTACAAAATATTTTTTCACAGGTTTCTTGAATGCACAAACAAACCCCCAAAGAACAACTTTTTACAAACAAATAACGACTTTTTTCAAAATTACAGATAACAAAACTCATATTTCCTGTGATTATTATTTCTCAAAAGTATCCGTAATTCCACAATAATTAACTCCTTTTATTGTAAATAATTTTAGTTTGGAATTTTCTACTATTACATGAGTACAGCCAAAGTAAATAACTCAGTAGAGAAAAATTGATAACGAATTAATTTCGAAAAATTGAAACTAATTTTGTATCTGTAATAAACCATGAAAGAGCTTTGTATTTCCATTCTCTAAAAAACTAACCCAGCTTAGGATCTGAGAAGTGATCTAAAAAAAAATATAGGTGTAAAACTGACTCGATACCAAAATCATTATTTTTTTCCCAAATGGTCCAAGCAAGCTCTCGAAAATTCCAATATATTTTGCTTTTGTTAATTTGTGTCTGTTCTCTCATTTATGGTTTCAGCCCGTGGGTAAAAGACCACAAAAGACTTTTGCTTGAAATCTTCAAACCACTCACAATGTGCTTGGTAATTATTTATGCCTTCTCGTTGCGTTTATATTGCGAATCGAAATCGTATTTCATAATCATTGTGGTTGGGCTCCTATTCTCGATCACTGGCGACGAATTACTGTTATACCACCATTTTGTTCCTGGTTTGGCTTCCTTTCTCTTGGCACATGTTTGTTATTGTATAGCATTTTTCCCAAAGAAAAGGCCTTTTAACTTCAAGTTTTATCCTTTATTGTTCTGGATCGCTTTTTTTGTTTTGTTCTTTGTTTTCATTCTGCCCCATGTTGATAAAAAACTGAAAGCTCCAGTGATATGCTATGCGTCTGTTTTGTCTTTAATGTGCAACTTCTCGACTGAACAGTTCCTGAAATATCGAAACAAGTCAACACTCATCGCAGTAATTGGTGCAATCCTTTTTGCAACCTCAGATGTGATCTTGTCGGTGAATATGTTTATAACTTCTTTTAAAGGTTATCTTTTGGTGAACGAAATTACCTATATTGGTGGGCAACTTGGGATTGTAACATCCCTCAATTTCGCATTAAATGTAAGATCTCTTATTTTTCTGAATTTTTCTTCCTTTCTTCATTTATTTTTGTTTGATTTTGAGTTTGGGTGTTTAAGAAAATTTTTGATCACCACAATCTTTTCTGTTTGTTTTCAAAAAAACAAATATGCTTACCAATCAAAATTTAATTTTTTTTTTTTTTTTTTCTTTCATTTCAACTCTCTCTTTTTTTCTTACCGAATATTATGATTTATAGAACAAAGTGTATGGAAAGAACAGCGAGATGTATTTGGAACTTGTTTAAGTGCAGCAAAATTACAATTTCTTTTCTCTCAATTTTGTTTCGAGGAATAAAAAAACTTTATGAGATTTTTGTTTTTTTTCACAATTAATTTTTTTTTTTTATTTTTATTCCTTTGAAAATCTCAACACAATCTTAAAAACTTAAAATTCAAATTAGTAATAGCAACTGTAATGTTCAAAAGAGCCTCAAATTCGAAAAACATTGATTTGGTGTTCAGGATTTAGTGTTAAAAAACACTTTATTTGTCAAGGATTATCCAATTTTTCTGTTCCTATAAGGACTAAAATCCAAGAATGTAAAAACAAAAAATGGTTTAAAAGAATGTCTGTAACAGGAAATTCAATCCAAAATATTTCAAATTTTAGGTTTTTTAGAGGATTGTGAGAATTAAAAAAACCATTAATTGATCCCAAAAACTTTTCTAAATGTCTCAAACAAAGCAAGTTAAATTTAAAAAGTTATTTTTTTGCCTCTTATTTCTTTTACTTTCGATTTGATCTTCAAGTTTATTTATACCATTGCTGTCAACTCTAGAATATTTGAATATGTAAGTGAAAAGCACCAGACATAAGTTAATTTTGATTTTCGAACCTTTTCAAGGTAAATTTCGAGTTTGATTTGTGAAAATGGTTTTACCCAAAATTACAAAATTTCTAAAAAAAAATTATATTTCAAATCAAAAAAGATCCCTGAACTATATCAACATTCTTTGAGGTCAATAAATGATTTTTAGTCATAAAAGTAATATTCACAGAACAAAAAATTCAGATAGCCTTTAAAGAGAGAATTTTAATGTGACTAAATCCAAAACTTCTAACCAAATAGTGAACAAACGTAACCATTATTAGAATTTTAATATTTATTGAGTTTTCTAAATAAAGGCTGAAATACGGAGTACAAATAAAAAAAATGATAAATAAAAAATGGTGAATAGAGAAAAAATAAAGAATAATGAAGATAAAATTAGATACAGTTATTCCAACCCTATTGTGAAATTTTATGAGTCATAGAAATTAGTTTTCTATGATAAAAATCTTTCTCTAGTTATACAAACCTTAAAATATTTACAAGTTTATGGTAAATCTAAAGTTTAGTAATAGCGGTATAATAATGTTACTTATCATTCTTTTTTTTTTTTTAGTTTTTAACAAAGACATCTAAATTCATAAAAAAAAAAGATTAGTGGATCTTCAATTTCCATAAATTGTCAAAAAAAAATGGGTTTATTTGAGTAATATTTCTTAAAAAATAAAACGAAATCCCGTTATAGTTATTTTAAAAAGTGAAAAAAAAATTTTTATGATTTTTACCAGAATTAAATCTTTTAAAAATTTTTGTGTTTTAATTCTGTGAAAACTTTTTCTAAAAAAAGTTACTTTGCTTGACACCCCCAATCTTTAAACAACATTTAAAATACATTTTTCATTTTATTAAAACTGAAAACTTGAAAAAAGTTATAATTATGAAAATTTTTTTACTTTTTATAATTAGAAAAATCCATAAAAGTTTTCAAAAAGTCAGAACTTTTTTTAAAATAACTCAACTTTCTTTAAAAAAATTATTTTTCTCGTAATATGTGTTTTGGGGTTGGAAATGAATTGGGTTAACCCGGTCCAAAAATTTCATTAGGTTGAGTAATTTTTTTGAAATCCAAAATCCTCTTTTTTCAAATTTAAAATGAAAAAAACTAACCTATTTTTTTTATTAGTAATTAAATCAATTCTTGAAATTGAGAAAATATATTTTAAATTTTATGTTGGACATTCTTGATTCGAAATTTTTATTTTGAAAAAACAATTATTTATCATTATTAACCCCCCAATTTAAATCCAACATGATAATATTAGGAGGGATAAAAGGTGATTAAATAAATGAAACTTTAATAAAAGTTTAATTAAAGTTGATCAATAATATTCAGATGTATTAATCAAATTTTTTTTATATATTTAAAGTTTGAAAAAAATTAATTTCTCATTTTGTATTTAAAAAAAAAATCGAATAGTTTTTCAATTTTAAAAATTTTTTGAAAGGAATAACTTGGTCTATTCACAAGAATCTTTGTAACAATTTAAATAATTTTTGGGATCTAAAATTGGTTTTGAATTTTCAGGATAAAAATTGTCTAATTCCCAAATATCTTTCAAAAAAAAAGTATTTTTATAAAAACAAATTTCAACTTAATAATAAGACAAGTTCTTTGTGTTTTTTTTATGGATTTTGATAATTTTAAAGATTTATAGCCATCATTATCAAAATTATTTTAATTCTTTTTTAATATGTTAAATAAAACAAATTTTAGCCAATAAAAATAATTATCTCAAAAAAGTAGAAAAAAATTCACATTAATATATATTCCTGGCAAAAAAGACTTGATGTTGCTTAATAATGATCAAAAATGGAAATAAATAAGGTAAAAAATTTTAATAATGTAAGAAATTAAAAGAATTAAATGTTTTCTTTTTTGTTAAAAATGAAAAAAAGCAATCTCACTCAAAATTTTTTCTTTTTGGGATTTCTAAGTTGATTAGAATTTTTTTTTACATTAGGAATATACAAAATTTTGAGGTGAAGAATATCGTCAATAAAATATTTTGAAACTTTATACTGTTTTTGTAGGTTATTCACCCATTAAGAGTGTTTAGGATCAATTATAAAAATCTTTGGAATGTAAAATAAAATTTCTAGAAGGTTAAATCATTTTTGAGGCGGGGGCATTTAAAGTTAAGTTCCAGAAACAATTGGAATTTAAATATATTATACAATAATAATCATGATAATGATATGTATTTGAAGCAAATTTAAGAAAACTATAAACATCTTGAAATATAAAAATTAAGATACAATCTGATTACTACTAGAATTAATGCCTAATTTTTAAAGTTAATTTTACAAATAATTTTTTTTTAATCAATTTTTGAAAAGTTCGTTATCCAAAATATTTCAAAATTATTTCAAAAAAAATCACTTTTTTTGAAGAAGAGAAAGAAAACATATTCTTTATCAAGAAAGTTTACAAAAATACACTTAAAAAAACAAGTTAGTAAATTGTTTAATAATGGAATATAAAAAAATAATCTTTTTTACAAAAAAAAATTACAATGTGGTTTTGAGCTTTTGAAAAATATAATTTATTTCTTCAGTCTAGATACTGCTATAATTGTTTTTTTATTTAACAAAAAATTGAGAAAAACAATCAAAATATAAAATTTGAAATAAGAACATAATACTTTTTATAAAACCTTTAGAATACAACAAAAAATTCAAAATATACATTTTAACTTGATTATTTCAATTTAATAATGCATAAAACAAACTAAACATTTCATCTGGATTTGATAAAATAATTCAAAAATTAATAATATCAATATTTTTTACAATTCTTTCAATTTTTTCTAATATTTTCAAACAATATAAATCATTTAAACTAATAATTAACCGAAAAAAAATATAAAGAAATATTATCAAAGATTTATTTCAATAATAACCCTCACTTATTTATAGGTCGAACAATTGAATATTTATTATGATTTTTTTCAGAAAAAAATTGTTTTTTTCCTCCAAATTATCATTTTTTTGGGATTAATATTTTTTAAAAAATTGTTTTCTGAACATATGTTTAAAAAAAGTCTCTTAGATATATTTTCAAAACATGTTATATTTATACATAAATCACGATAATCACTAAAAAAAATTTCAAAAATAAGAAATAATTGAAAAAAAAAATTATTCTCAAATAGTTAATAAAACTTTTATTGTAAATTTATTTGTCTATAATTCTTCTTGATTTTTTTTTTGTAATCTAAATCGGCCCCTTATCGATTCTCATTTGTGAATAATTAATAAACACCTTTCCAAAAAATAAAAATATTCAAAAAAAATCATTTTTTTGTATTTTTTCAAACATAATATTAAACCATTTTAAGTGAACAAACATGTAATATTGTTATATGCAATATTTTTTATCCAAATAAAAGTAAAAAATATAAAAAGAAAAAAATTAAAACCTAATTTGTCCAAAATAATGAAAGATGAATTAAAAATAACCGTATTGGCAGATTTCTTGAAATTTCACCAACAATTGTTGATCGATCAAATGATTAGATAATATCAAGAATTTTATGATATTTTTATATTTAACAAGCTCAACTTTAACCTTCGATCAACCATGGGAAAAAATTTTTCCTGATCTAAGGAAAACAAATTACGTAACTGGAAAAAAGTCAATGAAAACAAAACAGAAAAGAGAAAAAATAAAATAGTTTGTAAAATTAAAATTATTTCCCAAATGTATATAAAGTGTTTTATTGTTATTCTTTAAACTGTTTTAGTCATGTACATTTTTTTTTTTTTTTGGAATTTAGTTTAGATTCATTTGAAATGATATTTCATTAAACTAAATAAAATTGATTGTTGAATTGATTCCATGTGAAAGAAATTATTCATAAATTCATTGATTCATAATCGTCAAAAAAGATTTTTGGAAGAATATAACTTAGTACTTCGATTCTTTTTGGTAGAAATCTTATATTTATTGAAAAATGGGATTTGATGATGTCATTCTCAATCCATGATAAATTTTCAAAATGTATTATTATTTGTTTGATCATAAAAGTTAATAGAATTTTAATTTTTTTGTTGAATTAATAAAAAAAATTTTTATTTTTTTGTAATAAAGTATTTTCTTCTGAGAGGATTTATGTCTTTCAAACCTTTCAAACACTTGAAGACAATTTAATTCCATTAAAAAGACCTTTTAACATTTTAACGGTGTGTGTGTGTGTGTGTGTGTGTGTGTGTGTGTGTGTGTGTGTGTGTGTGTGTGTGTGTGTGTGTGTGTGTGTGTGTGTGTGTGTGTTTGTGCCATAGTCTGAAAGGATTGTAAAATTCCAGATAAATGTTGTCAGGTTATTTCAAAAAAATAATTCTTTTTTTTGCAATTTTGTATTTTATCGCGAGAATGCGGATTATCACTCTTTTATGTTTTTTTTCGTGATAAAGTAGAATTAATCGCGATTTTTTAACATTTTTGCTTATTTATTACATACACCCTAATAATACATGATATCACCAAACCTTCTTTTTTGTCAAAAGTTGTAAAATTTCTATTTTTCAAAAATGTCTATACTATTAAACGCTATTGGACATTGGTGTTTGAACCTCCATTTTTCAGGGTAGGTTAGATTCTGTTAGAATATGGAAGAGTAGATTTGGGTGGCTTGCATGGCGTGTGAGAAAAAAATTTCTTGCAAGCTATAAATAATAATTAATGTAGGAATCAAATCAGATCACATATGCAAAGGAGGTAAATTTTGTTCACAAAACGGTGTGGATTAAAAAATGGATTTGGACAATTTTTAAAAGGCTTAGTATTGATGGTTTTAGCAATTTTGATTTTTAGGCAGTTAAATACTAACTATTAATCAAAATTTTCTTTTTACTTTTAAAATCATTAAAAGCTCTGAAAAACATTAATATCATTGAAATTAATCAAGATACTTTTCAAAAATACCAAAAAAAAATTCAATTTGACCAATTTAGTCAATTAATGAAATATCCAAAATTCATATATCCATCATTCTAACCATACACTTTTTTTACTTTTCTACTCTCTTGATTTAACTAAGGGAAAATTTTGAATGAATTTGATAATAATTCATTTGGCAAAAGATGCTTTTTAATAGAAGGATACATGTACCCCCCTTTATACTGTTACTACTGCTTTAATTGGAAAGAAAATATCAAATACTCGTAAATAAAGAATTATTTGAAATAATATCACTTAAAATATAAAACGAAAAAATAAAAAGAAAAAAATAATCAATTTATTTCTACCAAATAATTCAATTTGATTTTTAGTTTTTTAGTGTATTTATCTAGAATGTTTTGTTTATTTTTATTTCATTTTATTATCGTTAAATTGAATCTAAAGCGTAAATTGTTTGGAGTGGAATCATATAGTTAAAGTCATTTAATGGAACTATTTTTAATTAAAAAGAAGAAATTTAAAAAGAAGAAATTTAAAAAGAAAAAAGAAAAAAGTGAGTTAAATAAATTTAAATGCTGAAATAAATATTTTTGATTTAGAATTGAAAAGGGATTTAATTTTTGATTTGATTTGTAAATCGTTTAATAATTTTCTCAATTTTAAGAATATTTAATTTATATTTTTCTTTTAATAATTGTTTTTTTCTGTTTTTATACGTCCCGATTAATTAAAACACTTAAAAGGTGTACTTAAATATAGTTGATTAAATATTGAAAAAATGCATCATTCTTTATCTTTTTCAAATTTCTCTATAGAAAGAATATGAATTATATATAAGGTATTACCAAAAAAGTGTGGCATTTTTTTTTATACATTTCATAAAAAATCATCGTTGTTAGTGAAGGTATTTGTTAATTGACATTATCAAATTAAGTTTAATATTAATACCGATTGAATCATTGACTAAGGTATTTATTTCAAAATATGTTCGATGAAATATTTCCAAAAAATTGAAAAAAAAAAAAAAATAGCACTTTTTTTGAAGAAAACAAGGTAAGACCAATTTCAATAAAAAAAACTGGAAATATGGAAAGGGTACAAATGATTTTTTATGAAATGTATAAAAAAAAAATGCCACACTTTTTTGGTAATACCTTATATATAATTCATATTCTATCTATAGAGAAATTTGAACAAGTTATGAAAACGATTTTTTCTATCAAAAAGAAAATATTAAACACGAATTTTCACAAATAAAAAAATATCAGATAAAATCAAGATCAGAAAATTTAATATCTTTTATTTAAGTAATACAATACTAAGAAGCAAATTGAATTATTATCAAGAATCAATAAATAGTAGTTAATGATTTTGTATATTTAAATACGTTTTTGATGATTGAGTTTAATAAATATATTTTAAAATAAATTATCCCCACTTTTTTGGAAATAGCTTATATATATATATATATAGTCACCCTGCTTCTAAATATAAACTTTTTAATTAGAAGGGGGGTTTGGGGGTTTGGTAGTTTGTGTAATATTTTTAATAATAAAAAAGAAATTTTAAATTAATTGCTTTGTATTTCTTTTTGGAAAACTATTCGTTGACATATACTTGTTAACGTTGGTTATTTTTTATTTAACTAGAATTGTTTGATTTATTTTTGAAAGATATTTTGAATGGAACCATAAATATAAGATGAAGGATCCAAATTCTTTTTTTGAAAAGTAAAATTTCTTACTTATCTGTGTTTGTATTTTAATTATTTTCATAATAAGAAATAAAATTAATTGTGTGTTTTTGATACAGCTGTTTGAAAAAATTAGTTGCTAAAAGTTTTAAGTGTGTGAATTAAACTGTCTGAATCATTCTTTTAAGTAGTTTTAACAACACTTTTCAAATGAAAAGTGCCCTTTTTTTAAAAAAATGACAGAATTAAATTAGTTAAAATTACAACCTTTTTAAAAAATGTGAGGACTTTTCTAAAACGTTTTTTGAACTTTTCTATTTTGTAAAAGTGTGATCTTTTTTCAAAACTTTTTGAAAGTTTTCAATTTTAAAAAAGTGATGACTCAGGCCTTTAAATGTGGTGGATAGATTTGGAGTCTGAAGAAAAGCAAGTTTTTAAAAAAAAATGTTGTCACTTTATTTAAACAGAAAACTTTTAAAAAGTTTTAATTCTTGCAAACAATGAAAAAGAATTACTCACTTTTTTCAAATGGATGTTACTTAAAAAACTATTTTAAAAAAGTTTTCAAAAGTAAGAATAAAACAGTTAATAAACTACACTAGCGATTTTGAATCGAATTGTAAATACGTTTTTTTGTTTTTCAGGTTTTGTTCAAACAACCTGAAAAAAAAAAAAAAAAAAAATCAAACTTTTAAATTGTTCCACTCTTTTCCTGAAAGCCTTTTGGATGAACTTCAGAATACTGAATAGAAAAAGGTAAGATCTGAAGACAAAGGTCTGAAAAAAAAAAAAAGAAAATGATAATTTGATCGCTTTCTCAATCAACCTTTTTTTGAAAAAAAAAAAAATGTTTGGGGAAAGAAGTCAATTTTGTTTTCGCACTCACAATTTACTCTACAAAAAAGAAGAACAACTTTTTTTTTTTTTGTTTTTGTGAAAAAAAGCAAAATCAGAAATAAAAAGAAAAAAAAAAACAAACTTTATAAAAACCAATAATTTCTGCTTTTTCTCTGAAGCATCTTCTACATAACATCATTCCGTATTTTCTGATTAAACCTTGATGTGTACCACATCTACGACTAATAATTCAAAACAAAAGAAAATAAATAAAAAATTTAAACAAAGATTGTTTAGTTTTTGTAATTTCCAAACAAAATAAAAAAAAAAAAAAAAAAAAAAAGAAAAGATAAATATACCAAGTTCTAGATCCTTTTCCGAAGTTTTTTGATTTGTTTCTCCAGGTTTTTCCCATTTTGATAGTAAAGTAATTTTGTTAAATGATAAAAGTTAAAAAAATAAAAGACCTAATAATGAAAATTTAATTAAATATTCCAAACAATAATCATAGTTTGTATAAACTTAAAAGTACACTCACGAAAATTTGATTGACTACTTATTCTGTATTTGTGATTAAAGGGAGATCAAATTTTAATTGTTTTCTAAACTAAATTTTATTCCAAGAAACCCTTTTTACATTTTGTTAGTTCAGTGAAATTCGAGAAACTCTTATGGTGTGGATTCTATTCTCTTTGTTTTTTGAGTTTGGTACAATCAGAGAAAAAACCCTAGTATAATAGAAAATTTCATTTTTGTAAATTGAAGAACAAAATTCAATAGAATAAAGTATTAAACAAAAATTTTGTGAAAAACAAGATCCAAACTGTAAAGGTAAAAACTTAAAAAAAGCTTTAGTATCATGATTTAAGAAACATCATTTACACTTTAAGGGAGCTTAGTAAACTAAAAAAAATCTTCTAGTAAATTTAATAGAAAATAAAAAAAAAAATTTTATTAAATCTTGAAATTTCAAAAGGTATTAAAAATCTGACAACTTGAAAGACAGAACTTACTTTTAAAGCTATTTTAAGAAATGAATTTTTGTTTTTCTAAAGTTTGATCCATTTTTCAAATTTAGGAAAAGTTCAAAATTCAGCTGACTGTAGTCAAAATAAAGCATGTAAAAAAATTTAATCTGTGTTTGAAAATAAAAAGAGTGTTTTTTTTTTTTTTTTGTGATAGAAGACCAATACATTAACCAATTAAAGAAGCCAATAATAAAGCCTATATAAATATGGTATTCGTTTCTTAAAGTTCTATTATTTGTAAAGAAATTCTAAAAATTAAGGATCAAATTGCAAAATTTATCTCCAAAAAAGAGCAAATTTTTATAGAGAAAATTTTTAATCACAAAAAAACAAAAAAATTATAAAAAAATTGAGAATATTATGAAAAATTTTTAACAATTTGCATTACTAATTTAAATTTTACTTAAAATATCAAGACATTTACTTTCAGAATTGATTTGAACTTAGCTATACTATTGGCTAGTCTATTAACTGTTACCTTGTAAGAAGTAGAAAAAAAAACAATAATATTTTGTTACATGCTTTATAGTCGTTGTGCACGCATTATTTTAATCACACTATTTCTGATTTATTTAAAAAAAAAATTATTTTCTAGGAAAGAAGAAAGAAATCATATTGACTTTCGGTGGGGATGTACAAAAATACACTTTAAAAATAAAATCACTAATTTCGAAAATAACCCAGTCTAAAAAATCTACTTAATTTCAAAAAATTTTATAATAATTATTTTAAACTTCAAAAAAAAAATGATTTGGACTGTTATTTGAATAAATAATTCGATTTTTTTTAAGAAGAAAATACCAGAAAAAAAAACCAAACAATCAAATTAATAATTCTCCAATTTTTTTTTTTTAAAAACTCTTGAAAATTCAACTTATAATCTAACGAAATACATTTTAATTTGATTATAAATAATTAAATTAAATACCCAATATTAATATTTTCAATGAGTTCTTAACCACCCAAAGATTTCAGGTATCAAATAGACTTTACAATTATTTCTCATTTTTTTTAAATATTTTCATACAAATAAAACTAAATGAAAGAAATAATTTCTATAAAAAAAATTGATAGATATTCTCAAATAACTGATTGTAATACTTAAAGTTCCTTTTTTTATACTATGGGTATTTTGTGAAAAAGGATATTGATGAATCTTTTATTTTTCTTGAAATTTAATATTATTTTTTTGAATAAAATAGATGTTTCAAATTTTTTGATCTCAAAGGGTTCAATATTTGATTTATTTTTATTATATTTTTAAAATAAGATTGATTTTTCAAGATTATTTGTCCATAAAGTCTATCAGAAATTACTTATGGTGAGATTTCATCAAAATAAAAATCTTTTTTCAAATTTTACTTTTTCTAATTTGGATCAAAAAATCAAACAAATAGATTAAATATTTTTATTGAAAATTTAATTGGTTAAAATGAATTCTTATAAAATTTATAACTAATTTCTCTAAAGTTAATAAAAGAAGTTGTATATCGTGTTTATTTGTATCCTTCTGTAAATAATGACTTTAATATCTTTTTTTTTTTTTTTTTTTTTTTTTTTTTTTTTTTTTTTTTGGGGGGGGGGGGGGTAAGTTGCTTGTAACTTGTAAAAAGTAGAGTGAAAGAAGTTAAAATACTTCTATTTATTTAAGTTTAGATATAAAAATCAATTTAAACAACCAAGTGGTATTGTAGTTAGTATTTTTTTTTTTTTTGAATCAATATTAAGTTAAAGGAATGAATAAAGAATTATTTTTCTATTGGATAAATCTCCAAAAATTAATAAAAAAATTAATTACTGTACTTTTCAAATTAAAAAAATAATCATTATCTCAAAGTTGTAAAAATAAAGAGATCCAAATCACATAAACTCAAATTTATCATGATCAAATAATCTTGTGAGCATCCTCTTTTTTTACGAATACTACTCTAATCATTGAATAAAAAAATTTATATTAGTAACGGGTTAGTGTCTACCAAGGAGAAGCTGAAGATTTAAGTATTTTTAAACGGGTATAACCACATTAGGTTTAATTGGTTTCAAATATTTCTAAAAAATCTATAAATAAGTTGTAATATTTGTTTACTGTTGAGAGAAAAATGTTGGACAGAGAAAAATAGTTGGACAGCAATTTTAATTAGGAACATTACTGAAAATGATTTTTAATTTCAATCGTTTGTGAAATAACTAAAGAAAATAACAACAATCTACTTATTAGAATAACGATTAATGTAATTCTACCTTTTCAAAACCTTATCTTTTATAATCTAAAGTAATTTTAAAAATTACCATTGTCAGAATTAATAGTAAACTTTACTAAAACTTGGATTTTTGTTAAAATAGCATGATCTACTTTAGTTGTCAACCATTCAAACGAGTATTCTCCACATACCACGGATTAATGGACTTGTAACACATTTAAACCTGAATTTATATAAATTCACCTAGTTATCAATAGGATTTGATTTTTAATTTTACTAATGTTCCCAATTAAAAATGGTGTCCAACCATTTTTCTGTGTCCAACATTTTTCTCTCATCAGTTATCTTATTTGGGTAATAATGATCCTTTTTTTAGTAAAAAACTCAACAATTACATAAAAAAAATCTTTCTTTTTCGACAAATTTAAAGGTTGAATTATCAATATTCAGACTCCAAAGTTCCACAATATCTTTTTTAAATTTGTGGTGAAATGTAGATAAATAGCTAAAAAATTGTTTTTTTAAAAGTTAATTATTAAAGAATAGACCTTTTTCACTAATTGTTTTATACACATTGGAAATTTATTGATACTTCAATAAGCTTGATAAAAAAGCAACAAAACAAAACCATCAGTCTTTGGGTTTTTATGTTGATGATTATAGAGTTAATCTTTGAAATTGAAAAATTCCTAAAAATAGTCACTTTTGGGGGTTATAAATATGAATTATTAAATACCCGGCTACTACTATTTTGGGTTTCTATTTTTGATTTGGTAAATCAATTAAAAAAAAAAATAACAAAATGAAAATTTTTAATATGATCTTTAATAAAAAATCCAATAATTTATTGTGTAATAAAATTTATAATAGATTTTGTAGAGCTATTTGAGTTATGGTGCTCTAATATCGTTACGACCCAAACATAAAATTGTTTAAGTATAAAGAAATCTAGGGTGGCACTAATCCCTTAATTTGAAAAAAAAAGATCAACCCGATGTTTATTTCCAAAACTCAAATTTCAAAAATATAATTAAATAACAGCTATTGTCCGTTTATCGTTCGGTTAAAAATGATAATTGTTGAAAACTAAATGAAACAAAAATTTATTTAACTTTGGAAAAAAAGTGTGTAAAATGATTATTTCATTCATTTCATTTAGACTGCAACTTTAACTTTTTTACCTTTTAAAATTACAGACTTTTTCAGTTTTATCTTTTGGAAAGTTGAAGGAAAATTTCGTTCCTTTTATTTGTTTGAAATCGATTTCAAAATATTTCATTTTTGGTTAAAAAATTACGTAATTTCTAAATCTTAAATCAAGAACTCAACAATAAGAAAGAAGGAAGGTGTGTTATTATGTTCATAAAATTGAATTATGCTTCTCTTTTTTCATTTAGAATGTTCAAGAGCAAAATCCTGGGACTTTTATGAAGCTTTGTAAAGGTTTTCTTCCTTTTCAAGTTTAGGAAAGTGTTAGAAAGTATTTTAAAGGAAAGAGATTTTGGGTTGTTCCTCAAAAGAATTAACATTTTTTTTAATTGATTTTTTTCGGTCGAATAAATCTAACCAAAAGTAAAATTAAAACAAGACAATGAGATTACTTCAATGTGCATTTTGTGGAGCTACATGTTATCCAGGAAGAGGATCTTTGTATGTCAGAAACGATTCCAAGATGTTTCGATTTTGTAAAAAGAAATGCAAAAAACACTTTTTCATGAAACATAATCCACAAAGAACCAAGTGGACCAAAACCTTTAGACAGCAATCCGGAAAGGAATTAGCCATGGACACAACTTTTGAATTTGAAAAAAGACGTAACCAACCAATTCGTTATAACCGTGAGCAAGTCAAAAAAACAATTAAGGCAATGAAAATTGTATCTGAAATCAAATCAAAAAGACAAGACAGGTTTTATGACCAAAGAATGAAATCGAAAAAGAAATTACAAGTTAATAATAAATTGAGAGAAATACAACAGGGAATCAATTTAGTCATTCCTCCTATTTTGAGAAAAGAGGATCAACAAATCATTTTACCAGAAAAAGAAAAAGAAATTCAAGATAACATTGAAAGCGTTTTTGAAAAAAAACAAAAGAAAGAAAAAAATTGAACAAACCACACAATGAAATAATTATAAATAAAATACACAAATTCATAAATTCAATTATTTAATTTTAATTGATTGAATTTTTTAATTTCGATTTTCATATACCGCTTGTTTTTGTCTGCTTTTGGTAGTTATATTTTGAGTAAATTACAAAAATAAAAATTTCAATTAATTTTTCGCTTTTGGCATTCCTTAGCGAAGCACCGAATAATTTAAATTACTTTATTACTTTTTCATATTTGGTCGTTTATCAAAAGTGTAACAAACATTTATTTAATAATATACTGTTTGTAGAAAAATAAATGGAACAAAGTTTTCATTCAGCTATCCAAAAATAATATTTTACAAGATCAAATAAAATGGTAGACTTTTTAAGAAATTAAAGCATGCGTAAATTATGATTTTCCTTTTGGAATTGGGCATGTTGGTGCTTTATTTTATTTTTTATGTTCCATTTTTGTTTATTTTCGGCAAATTGAATGAATATTAAGTTCCTTTTGCTTTGCACATATCAGTAATTAAAACGGATCTATTAGAGTTTATAGACTTTACGTAGGATTGATCAAAAAACTTTTTGGCACACTTTTTTAAGAAGACTAAGATTTAAAAGAATCATTTGATTACCTTTGAATATTTCTCTCTACAGCAGCGTAATAATTAATATTTCTATCAGGAATATTCTACGAAAGATCTCTAAAGATCAAGTATGAAAAAAAAAAAAAACATTCTTTAAGGAAAATGTCGCCTTTTTAAAAGTGTATGAGATTTCTATACTTCTTATACTCTGTTAGGTTTTTTTGTTTTTCTAAATGTGATTCTTAAAAAATAGTTATAATAAATCGTTAATTTAGTGTAGAAAATCAGAAACAAGAAAAAATTTCCAATGAAATCATGTTTTATGAATTATTGCCGTCCAACCAGACTTTAAATATTTGTTAGGCCTCGAGATGAATTTTCTATGATTAAATTATCTTTTGTTTAATCGAAATTTAACACCAATTATATGATCAAAAGATAAAATTTCCCGCTATAAAATTGAAAATTCAATTTTTATAAAATACTAAGATTAAAATTCAATTTCGGTTACATTATAATTGTATATTTTTTTTGTTATCAACAATAACAAAAATTTATTTCGAAAGAAAAGAAATCACAGAAACTTATAATTATTTTTGGTGCCTCAATTTTTAATTGTTATAACCCGTGATTGTTTCAATCTTGGAAATTGGTTATTTACATTAATAGTATGTTTTTTTTTTTTTTTTTTTTTTTTTTTGGGTCGAATGGGTTGTTTAGTACTGTAAATAAACTAATTCTCTATACTTGTTTTTTTTTTAAAAAAAAAAAAATCTTCAAATATAATTGTATTTAAAAAAAGATAGATAATTTTTTATTGGTGTTATGTATACTTTTATAGGTGACTAAAGTTTATTATCTAGGTGTTTCACAGTCATTTTACCACAATGTATTACAATTTAAATGATCAAACTTTCTTATTTTTATTTATTTATTATTTGTAAAAAAACAAATTTGAAAATTTTTTATTCTAAAATTAAATTTTAAAAATGTTATTTTTTTATTTATTAAAAGAGTAAAATCCTTAGCTAATTAGATGTTTTTTTATTTCTTTCTGAAAAATATAAAATTAATTTCTTACAATACCAAAAATTATATTCAAACAAAGGGGAGCGTATATAAAAGTGTACATTTTAGAAATACGAACCCTAAGGATGTCAAATTAAACCCAGGCCAATAAATATTTTTAAAAAATTTATAAATAATTAATGTGTATGAATTCTGTGATTTATATAATTGTGTAAAATAATTCAAAATACTAAAATTAAAAGTAAAAAATGATTAATTATATCTTGGGCAGGGTGTTTGATTTGCTATTTTTATATTTAAATTGTTAATTGAAGAAAAATAAAAGATTAAAAATTCAAAAAAAAAAAATTTTTTTTCAGTCAAAGTACCCTAGTTGTAATAATGAATTAAAGACTATAAAAGGGTTTTAGTTGATATCAAAAGAAGAAAAATATTTTAAAAATTCCAATACTATAATCCATTTTTCATATTATAATCTTTATTAGTTTATATATAAACTAGATTCCAAAAATTTTGACACAGTTTAAACAGTGGAAAGAATATCATTACTGCACTTTAAATCCAATTTAAATTGGAAAGAATTTTGATTTTACAAAAAATTTCATTTTTTGTCTTTTTTTTTTGTTTTCATTTCCTTTTTTGTAGTTACATAATCCGTTTCGTTAGATCTCGAAATTTTTTTTCAATGGTTGATAGAAGGTTAGTATTGAGTTTGTTAAATAGAAAAATCAAATACAATTAGTCGATGGTATCTTTTCATTTTATCGATCAATAATTGTTGGTGAAATTTCAACAAATTAACAAATACATTTTCTGTTCTGCTCGTTTTATTATTTTGGACACACTTGTTTTAATTTATGAGTTTTATATTTTTTTTCTTTTATTTGGATGAAAATGATAACTTATTAAAACATTAATACTGGGGAACTTAAATGTGGTTTTATCTTAGGTTTGGAAAAATACAATAAATTGGGTTTTTTTTGTCTATTTTTGATATTGGGTGTTTACAAATTTTTGGAACTGGGTTTATATATATAAATATATTGTAATAATTTTTCAATTAGATATTATTAGACCAAAACTCGTTAAGGTGACAACGTGGTATCAAATATTATTAAAAAGATAAAAATATTTTTAGAAAAATCTTATTGATATCTATTGTAATTTTATTTGAAAACCAATTCAATGCCAAAATGAAAATTTTTGTTTTTTTTTCTAAACTTTTACTGAAAAATTTTTGTTTACTAATTGTTAAGAAAAAAAATATAAATTGAATAGATTTGTCTCCTATGGATATAAAATATTTAAATATATTAATTAGTTGGCTTATTTCTTATTTTTTATCCACGAATACGCTTTATTAAAATAATTGATCCAGTCGGTTCCACTTTTCAGGCACAAACCACTACGAAATTCAAGGCACAAAAAAATCTCAAATTAAGGCACAAAATTTGTAATTGTTTTTTTTTTTACAATTTATTTTACTAGAATCTGAATTCTGTGACTTAATTTTAGATTTTTTTTGTACCTTAAATTTCGTAGTGGTTTGTGCCTTAAAAGTCGAATTGACTATAATTGAAAAAAAAAAAAAATGATAACTTTTTACAAAAATAACTTTGGAATCTTCAATAAAAATAGATTAAGCTTTCAGAAAAATAATTTAGTTTCAAAAAATACAAAATTTTATAAATAAAAATATATAAAAAAGAGGGTATGATGATATCATATACAATCAAGACACTAACACTAAATAAAAGATAATATGAGAAAAATCGTGATTGTTCCTGATTGGTCGTGAAAATCAGAAAATCGTGATATATAACATTATTGGGGTGAAATAAAAAATCTCCACTAAGAAAATTATTTATTTCAAATCATTTTTTAAAAAACATTGACCTTTACAAAGATCTGGGAGCTTTTCAACAACAACAGGGTTTTTTAAAAAATCTTTTAAAGTGTCTTCAAGTATTTGAAAGATTTACTAGAAATAAAGATTTTATTAACATTGTTGGATTATTTTGAAAGAAAGATGTTTATGTTTTTTATATTTATTATTTTTATTAAAAGTAAAATATCATATGAATTTGATGAATAGTCAAATAATAATACATTTAACAAAATATACTTGAATATAAAATATATCTATTTTATGAACAGGGGGTTCTTACTCTCACAATTTAATTGACGAAAAATAAATGAAATAGTAATTTTCATTCTTATTAGTGGTTAAAATATAAATATAATTTGAGAATCTGGTGAATTTTCTGTACAATATAAAGATATAGGAAATAGAAGAATAACAATAAATAGAAAATAGGTTAACAACAATTCTAATAATTGGAGATGATGTTATTTCTTTTTTTTATAAATCTTTTCGAAAGTTAAAAAACTCCCTTAAACTGTTATAGAATAAATATAATGCTTTCTCTGAAAGAACACATTCTTTACAATAACACACCAAGATTTGGTTGTTTTAGAAGCTCTTTTTATCAAATACAAGTTACAACACCAGTGTTGATTGAAAAATTAACAATTACCATTTATTATTACCGTCATTGATTATCTTAAGCATTTATCTAAAAAAAAAAAAGAATCAAAATAAAATTCAATCTAATCATTGATTAAACCATGAATCTTTTTATCTTCTTTTTTTAAAAAATATCTTTTTTTTTTCAAGATCTTTTTTTCTCACAAAAAAAAAAATTGTTGTATTTTTTAATAATATGATTGAATTAATAAAAACCCATCAACTATTATATCTTGATTTAATTTTTATCGCGATACTTTCGTATTTATCAAGATTTTTGAGACAATTAACATATTTTTTACAATATCATAATTATTGATATTAATATCACAATATTATAGGGTATCACGTATTTTATACCTTATCAAGATTCGAAAAATAATCATGATTGTTTAAAATTTATATTAACATAAAAAGGATTTCAACAAAAACCCCAAATTTTTCTAAAGTTAAGATTTCAAGGCGATTTAATTATTTTTTTACAAAAAGATTTATTTGACAACAATAATTAATGAACCCCATAATAAAACCCTTAAAAATTAATAAAATTTATTTGTTCCCAAAATAATTCTTTATTATATACAAAAATATTATCAAAAACAAATCTTCAAAAAATTAAAAATTCTACAATGATTAATTTTTTTCTTCTAATATTCATTCAAAACCTTTAAATATATATAATTCGCCCTTCCAATTTATAGAACAGTTAATGGTGTGATAATTTCTGAAGTTTTATCTTCTTTGAGAAATTAAAAAAAAAATCTCAGAAATGCTCTCACAATAAAAATTATGATAAAGTGTTACAATGTTTTTTTGTAAACTATTTTCCAGTCAAAGGGTCCATATTTGTGCATGGGGGGATTGTGTATATTTAAAGGTTTTGAATGGATATTCGTGGAAAAAAATTAATTTTGGAAATTTCTCAAATTGGAATCATTTTTTCAAATTTTGCTTTTTTTTTTCTATTTTTTTTGAAATGTAATTTTTTTGTGGAATTTTTTTTTATTACAAGATCGATAATCATTTGGTAAAACCCTGTGATATTCTAATGTTATTGATAAAGTAAAAAGGATTATTGAGAAACCATATTTAATTTTATTTGGTATTGGATTAAGGATCTAAATGAACATTATTTTTTTCTAAAAATATACAAAAGAATTTGAGTTTTATTATTTTTGTTAATTTATCATTTTTTTTTTTTTTTTTGATAAAATATTCTTTCATTACTCCTTTTTCTCAATATAACCCTAAAAATTTCATTTTTTAATTTTTTAAGAAAATATCTCAATGATTAGATTTAATTTCATTTGTGGAATATTAACTATTCTTTGGAATGTGTTTTATTCAATTAATTTCTTATTTTTTCTTAAAAGGTCAATTATAAAAATTAATTGATATAACATAAACTATGTAATGTAAAATATTCAATAGAAACAAAGTTTCAATAACAATTTAAATAAATCTTGAAGAAAAAAAAAAATTGAAATTTTTTATAATACACATGTTTTTTAAAAAATGAAAGTACCAATGTTTATTCAATTCATGATCGAATGTTCTCATTTAAGTTATTTAGACTTTTTGAGGAATATTTTTTAAAAATCTCCGGTTTTTTCTCTTGAAAAATGATGGTGAAAATAAATAAATTATTTTAATTTTTAAAATGAAGAAAAAAATAAAATAAAATAAAGATTGGCAAGACAAACAAAATAAATAAAAAAATGCATAAAAAAAAATTGTTTTTCTTGGAATAAAATTAAATTATTTTCTTAAAAACTTTTATATTTGTATGTAGAAAATAGAAAATAATGATATGAATAAAGATGAACTATTTTTTATGGTCTGGCAGATAAAACAATAAAAATAAAAATAAAAAGATCAATGAGAATAATAAGATCAATTTAAAGAAAATGGTAATAATAAATTATTACGAAAAAAAATAAGCGTAATGTAAATAATAAATAATTTAATCAAGATTATAGAATTTTTTCAATTCTTCGACTTGTACAAGGAAAGTGGAATCTTCATTAAGTTTGAAATATTCAATTACATTCGAAAAGGCATTCAAAACTGTTTCTGGGTCATGGTCAGCTGTTAATTCAACTTTATCTGTATACAAGTATTTGATGAATATTTCCATTGCATCTATACCTAAACCTGAGAAGTCTTTAACTTGCTTTGATTCTTCTTTGATATTTTGAAACATTTCTCTAAATAGGCCACTTCGTATTTGGAGTATTAATTTGTGAACTGGGATTTCTTCAAATTCTGGTTCCTCCTCTTCTTCTTCTTCTTCTTCGCTTATGTCTTCGTCGTCGTCTTCGTCTTCGTCGTCCTTGACTAAGATGGCGAAGTCCTTTGAATCTTCATCGACATACATTTTCTTCAACATTTTTTTGATTGACAATTTCTCTGGTTCTTTAATGCCAAACCTGATTGCAATTATTTGCAATTTTTTTTTGTCTTTAATGTCTCCTGTGTACACCCAATTCATAAAATTTTGGATTTCCTCTTTGGAGTAACCTTCCAAGATTTCTTTGATTTCTTGCGCTTCGTTGTTTAGGCGCGCTTCGATGAATTGCTTATGCACGGGGATGCCATAAATATCAAAATCGCAGAGTGTTTTGCTTTTATAGTGCTCATCGATGTCGCTATATAATGTTCCCATCGCACTAACGGGGAAGATCACAGAATTCCAAGCACCGCAAACGATTTGCCAATATTGCGACTTTTTAATTTCGGGCAATCCGTTTTTGATTTCGCCAATGCCGTTTGGTGGGTTCGACGATCCCCACAACTTGCCATCCTTGCCTCGAAAGATTGTGTGGTGGCAAGTGAAGGACATCGCAACAATATTCTTTTCAGTGCATGCAGACCACAGCCGAGGCTCTGAGCTTGATTCGCAAAAATAGACTTGGTTGTTTTCTTCGCCCTCCATCAGAAACACATTCTTGTGGTATCCACAGGCCATGTCGATTAAAGTTTTGTTTTGGAAAATTGTCTTTGACGTGAACTCTTGCTTGTTGCCCGAGATCCCGTCACCAAAGCCGTAGAGTTTTTTGTCCTCGGTCTCATGGAAATGGCCGTACGCATAATTACCAGACCAAACCCTTGTAACCTTTTGCTCGGTGATCTTTGTGGGTACAAATTTGTTCGATCGATCACTGATACCTAATTGCATCGATCCATTGTTACCGCACCCATACAGCTCCCCGTTTTCACACAAGAAAAATGATTGGAAAACCCCACATTGGATGTCAACAACCTTCAAGTTCTTCTCCTGGAAGAATTTAATCAGAGTTGGTGTGGTGCATGACGTTTGTTGGCTGCCGTGCCCTAGTGTGCCATTGCCCCCACTCCCGGAGGAATAGACCATCCCTTCCCTTGTTAAAACTAAATAGTGATCGTAGCCAACTGCAGCCTTCGCGCACTTTGGGAGTTTCAAATCTGTGGAGCTGTTAGCCTGTGCGTCATAGCGATAGCACTCGCCCTTACTTCCAACCAGGACAACGTTCTTGTCCCCATAGCCTCCATTAACAAATTGGACACCTTCGGGTACTTTGACTTTGGTCAAAGTGCTATTATTAGTGTCACAAGAGACTCTAAACATTTTTTGCTGTTTGCTCATTTTGCTTGGTTTATCAAAAATAAAAAAAAAGATTAAAAAAATGAAAAAAGTGAGAAAAAAATAACAAATAAAGTAAAAACAATTGTAGGCAAATTTTGGTGTTTATACACTTGTTGAATTTGAAGTAACATATTTCCTTATTTCAAAATTCTACCTTCAAAAGAATAAGTACTTTTTGAACAAAATAATCTTATTCTCAAACTTCTGAAAAGAAAATTTTTGACACTTTCTTATTGTATTCATTTTTTTCTTGTTGATTTTTTTCTTCAAAAACAAATAATTTAATGACTCGTTTTATTAGGTATTTTGTTTTTTGAAAAGTCAAGTTCAAAAGTTCTCTTGACCAACTGTTTTATTTTCAAATTCCTTCAACATTTTTCCTTAAAATATTTCTTAAAAACTCCCTTTTAAAGTGAAAACAGTGAAATTCTTGATAAAAAAAAATCCATTGAAAGAGTTTAAAAATCTTAGATAAATTTTTACTTGGAGAATTTCTTTTTACAAAAAAAGTGGAAATTTTCACTTTTCTCGATTTTACCTTTATAAGAGACCATATTCAAAATTTGATTTTAATATTCCTTAGTTTTTGTTTCAAATCTATAAGCCCAAACTATTCGAAGTATTTTTCCGTCGACTTTTACAAGTTTGTATTTTTTTTTAATTTAGACTTGAAAATGTCTAATGGATTTGTGGAATCAAGACTCATCTGTAATTAAAGTCTGAGGGAATTGGGAGTAAATGATTTTAGTGATTCATTTTCTCAAATAGTTTCTGTGAAATCCATTTTTAATCTTATTACATAATTAATTAGTACATTTTCTACTAATGATCAGGCTTAAAAATTTTCATTTTGGAGAAATTCTTTTAAACTCCCTTTTCCAATCTAAAAATTGAAAATTCAAATAACAATACTCGGGTATTTGATAATTCATATTTCGAATCTTCCAAAATTAACTATTTTTCTAATAAATTAATTTCAAGAAGTAACCAAATAATCATCATCTTAAAAACTAAATGAACCTTTAGTTTTGTTTCCTTTTTCTAAAGCTAATGGTAACATCAATATATTTCCAAGATTTCAGAAATAATTTATCAAAAATAATCTATTGATTCATGATTGTGTTTTTTAAAATAAATCAAAATTTTTAGAAATTAATCTACATTTCGTCACAAATTCAAAAATTTTTTTTTAAAAAATTTTTGAATTTTATAGTCTAAAAATTGATTACTCAACAATTAAATTTGTGAAGAAATAAAAATTATTTTCCAAAATTTTATGAGTTTTTTTACTAATAGACTTGATTATATTTAATTGATTTTATCAAAACTCCATTTAATAACCATTGGTCCATTAAAAATCTAATTTTGAAAAGATTTATTTTTATAAATTAAAATTATCTATTTTAACAAAAAAATAACTTTTTTAATATACAATTCGTCACACTAGAAATATTTATTTTTAGTCTAAAAATAAAATAAAAAAAAAGTAAAATAAAAATAAAAAAATTGACCCATTTATTAAAAAATTTAATTTACTTTTATGTACCCTTTTTAATCAAAATTTTCTTAAATACGTTTGAAACAATGAAAAACTAATGCGATTTAAACCCAATATTAAATTATTTTAATTTTAAACTTCTCTGTGTTATATGTTAACATCTTAAGAAGCATCAGTTGTTCCAAAGCAACCGTGGAATATTTTCAATATCAAAATTTGATGTTGATATAGATTTTTAAAAAGTTGAATATTAGAATAAGAAAGTTCATATTGGAAATATTTTTTGTTAAATATGTTGAAATGAAAAATAATCTTATAATGTGATCAAAAAAAAAATCATTTTTTAGGACTAAATTTTTTAAGGGGGTTTCAACAATCTTTCGATGTTTAGAGTCATTTTGGGTTCTGAAATTTTATTATAAACTGATAAATTGCAATTTATATTTGGAAAATTTTACTTGATTTTCCTTTGAGAAATTATTCTGATCAAGCTTTGAATTAAGCATTTTATGTGGTCAAGTGTTAAGGAACTCTGCAAAATTAGTTGTTCTTCAAAATTTTCTTTGTACTGGACTGTTTGATAAGAAACAGTTCAAAAATTTATCAAAAATGGAAATTAACCTAAAAAATTTTTTGAAATTTATGAGAATTTATTAGTATTTCATAAAAAAATCTTGAATATTGGCTCATTTAGGAAATATTTTTTTAAACCGAGTTTTATACATCCCATATTCAACTTTTTAAATTTCTAAATCAACACTAAAATTTTATATTTTAAAAAATCCTTGATGGAATTGGATTACTTGTAAGTATTCAAGCTCTGATAAAAAATCACAGTTTCCTAAAAATAAAAACTGTGATTAAAAATAAAATACATGTTTATTTTTCTTCTTGTTTAGATCGAAAAGTTAATTTGCCATCTCTTAGTATACCCAATTTTAATTCAATTTTGAAACTAAATACCTTCATTTTTGCACTAAATCTTGCAGTTTTTCCCAGATTAAAGTTAAATAATTTCAATATCAAATTTTAATATTTATATAGATTTTTAAAAAGTTGAATATGGGATATATAAAACTCAAATTAAAAAAAAATTTCCTAAATGATCTAATATTCAAGATTTTTTTCTGATATATATATATAATAAATTTTCAGAACCCAACATGACTCTAAATATCTAAAGTTTTTCAATTTGGTTTAAAATAAACAAAGAATTTACTTTTAAAAAAATCAATTTTTATTTGATAACACCCTAGAAGATTATTTTTCATTTCAACAATTTATCAAAAAATATTTCCAATATGAGCTTTCTTATTCTTATATTCAACTTTTTAACAATCATTTTCAACATCAAAATTTGATGTTGTAAAAATTCCATTTTAGTCTTAGAACAATTGTATTTTAGGTATTCAATTTGTCAAAATTTTTGAAATTATATATAAATTTTAAATAAATATATCTTTTTTTTTTTTAGAAGTAAAAAACCTATTTGATCCTTCATTTTGAGATTTTTTTTTATAAATAATGAACCTTTAAAAAATCACTATCGTATTTACACATTGTTTATTTTCGGTTTCCTTAATCAGTTAAAGTCTATGGGCTTCTAGAAAGAAGAAAAAAAAAAAAAACGATTTATTTTGAACACGTGTTAAAAACGTCCCCAGCATTTATAATTTTGACAACTGAAGTGGGAAATAATCCTTGTTTAAGGGAGTAGCCACAGTAAAGGAAAAATTTCCACTTTTTTGCAATTTCGAAGAGAATCATAAAATAATATTTTTTACCTTATTTAACTCTTGGGTTTTTATTATTTAAAGTGCTTCTTCCATTTTATTTTATAAAATTTTTTTTCAAAGTCTAAAAGAAATTGCCATTATAGAATGTTGAGTTGAATTGCTTAAAATAGTGTTTCGAATGTTGAGTGACTTATCTTTTATCCTTATCTCGACCTTCTATTCTGGCATTTAATTTTTTCATTTATTATTTTTTCATCATTTTTGAATTATTTTTTTCATTACAACAAAAGAACTAAGATAGATTTTTTTATCAGTGACATCTGGGATAAATTGATTTTTTTTTCAAAAATAATAACACAATATTACAATCGTTAAAACCACACAAGAAAATAAAAATGGGATTTTAATAGCTAGAAGGATTCCTATAAAATAATAATTATCCCAAAACATATCTAGCTAGGGTTTTAAATACCTGGGTTTAGTGGAAATCGAGAAGTGAATATGATTATAGTTTATCAAATTTTAAAACCACAAAATAGCTATAAGTTTTAATCTAAGAACCCAAAATTAGCTTCCCCCCCCAAAAAAAAAAAAACAATTTAAATAAAAAAAAATAAAAATCTAACCAATTTAATCAATTCTTTTCTCTTTTTTTTTTTGTTGTTTAACATTACTAAATAAAAAATTATCAAATAATTTTTAAAAAAAAATTTTTAGAGAATCTACGATCACACTCCACTAAAATAAAATACTCTTTTCTCAGCTTTCTCAAATTTTTATCGTGTCTTATGGTGTAGTTACCCCCTTAAGTTGTTCGTCCACAGTCTTGTAATCTCTTTTTTTTTAACAAAATTATTATATTGGCAATTTTTACTCTTCCATAATTAAAAAAAAATTTTGAAAAATTCAAAAAAAAAATAAAAATAAATTGTTATATCCTTTATTTCTTGCTATGATTAATTTTAAGAAAATGAGGTGAGAACGTAGTAAGGAAATTCCAAAGAACAAATCAGGATCAGATGGAAAGGTGTTGTCTCCATAATTGTTGTAATTAGTGATTTGAATTTCAAATTACAAAAACAAATCAAAAAAATTGCAAATCAAACAAGCCAAGATTTCAGTTTGGATAAATTTTTTTGTTCAAGTTGTAGATCTTGTTTTGAATTCCAATTGAACTTGACTAAATTAATTTTCAAATTCTTCTTCATCTTTTAAACCTTTCACAAATTCTTCAAAATTAGCGGCAACAAAAGTCTTTTTATAATTATATTCTTGATCGATGTGAACAACCTCTGGTTCTCCGTTTTTACCACATTTTGAGTAATCCAAACAGACCATGTCATGGCCACCAGAAGGGCAATCACAAATATAAATGCCAATAGCTGGATACCGCCATTCTTCGATCCAAAATTGACTTCCCATACTACCACAAAGCGAATCAGATTCTTCGAATCCGATCCCAAAAATACTTTCAATTGCAATATGGTTATCAGCCCAAGACGTTCTTGTGCTTGTTGCGTGTGCTCCCTTTTGCACAGAGCCACCATTTTTTATTTTCATCAATTCAATATAGGACTTTGGTAGTTTATACCCCAATTCCTTTTCCACTTTTTGAATCAACTCTTCCGTAACTTCTTCTTGTGAAGTTTCTTCTGTGGAAGAACTCTCAGACCAAAAATTTGTAAAATCAAAATCTTTAAACATTTTGCAACCAGTAATAATTTATTTTTAAAGGTGAAAGGAGAAAAAATAAGTTTAATCTTGTGTTTATGTTATTAAAATAAAAATTCCAACAGTCTCACTGGATTTTACGAATGGTTCTGGATCTAATTTGAGAAAGTCACATTTTGTTTTTTATTTGAATAACGAATATATTTTAATTATTTTGGAAAATCAATCATTGAGTCTGTATGAATAACTGTTACTTTTAATTTACATTTTGACCTTGATTGAGAAAGTTTATTCGAAATTTTATTCATTTTTTTTTCAACAGAGATTTCAACCAAATTTACTAGTTTTTTTCCAATTTAATAGGTTTGTGGTAGATTTTATTTTTAATTTTTTTAACGTATCTATTTTGACTTAACTTTGCATTTCCCATTAAAAATTGAAAAGTTATTTTTCCAACTTTTTTTTGATTGACAAAAGGTGTAAAAACAAAGATTTTCTAAAAAATCTCTAAGAAATGATAACCATATTTTTAATGAATTCAATCAAGAATTTTAAATGTTGATCTTTGAGATAAAATATTATTTTACACTCATAACTTTGATCTCCAAAATTTTTATTTTCTTTCCTTTTTAAAACGGAACCAAAATTAATTAAGAAAATAATCATTAAGAGATTAGCATCTTCATCGAGATTTTTTCAGAATCAAAGTATGTTATAATTGGGTGTAATTGGTATTAGTGAAACATGATTCACTAAACTCTGTAAAAAATCTCTTATAAATCTTGTTGAAAAATGAATTACTGGATTTTTTACTAAGGATCACAATTAAAAAATTTTCATTTTTGATAAAATTTTTTTCTTAATTCCTTTTCCAAATCTAAAAATAGAAACTCCAAATAACAGTGCTCAAATAGTTAATAATTCTTCTTAAGAAACCCCAAAAGTAATCATTTTTTTAATGTTTTCATTAAAACGTGTAACTCGAAAAAATCAACATAAAAGCACTAAGACTTGTTAGTTTTATTTGTCTTTTGATAAAGCTACTTTTAGCATCAATATTTTTGCATGATGAGAGAAATAATTTGTCAAAACAATTTATTGGTTAATTATTTAATTTTTAAAAAAAAACGAATTTTTTAGTAACTAATCTACATTTCGCCACAAATTTAAGAAAGGTATTTTGTGACTTTGTAGTCTGAATATTGATAATTCAATCATTAAATTTGGGGCGAAATGCAGATTTTATTCTGAAATTGTTGGGTTTTTTACTAATAAATGTATCATTTTTAATTGATGAGATCCACAAATTTTACTACTTGACTAATCGATTTTTTAGAGACATTTAAAGCATGTAGAACTAATATTGTTAACACCGGATAAAAATATACTTTAATCTTAGACTTCTCTTTGGTAGACTAAAATCCCTTAACGTCATTTTTTTGAGTAAATTGTAATTTAAAAATCAATTTATCTATATATTTGTTGAGTTTTTAATTTGAAAATTAGTAATTTTTGTTTCCAATTACTTTAGAAGAAAATTCAATTGACAAAGCGAAATCAAGATATCATATTACCACCTGGTACCAAAATATAGTTCATTAAAATTTAAAAAGTAAGTTTACTATTAAGTTCTTAAAATTTCATTTGATCTTAAATAAAACAATTGTTTTCTTTTTTTATTATCAAAAAAGTGTAAATTACACCCCAGTTGATCTTTTATTTAAATGAACTTTACAAAAATTAAAGCGAAAAACTAAAATATTATAATTATAAATTAAAGAAAAAAATCTTAAACTCCTAAAAAATATAATTAATTCATTAAGATGAAGTTCACTCTTTTTTTTTTACTTTCGAAATATAAATCTATCTTCTTCAGAGGAAGAAAACAAAAATAAACAAGTTATCAATAGTTTCTATTATTACTTTATGTTGATATTA
The DNA here is from genome assembly GCA_027625915.1 of Anaeramoeba flamelloides. Lineage (NCBI taxonomy): Eukaryota > Anaeramoebidae > Anaeramoeba > Anaeramoeba flamelloides. The sequence continues at coordinate 2,893,437 of JANTQA010000026.1, forward strand.
CAAACATGAAATACAATCTTTATTTGTAAGTTTATTTATTATCCACAGCTGCAAAAATAATAACTGCAAACTCGACCGTATCTGTATTTTAGAGCTGAAACAGATCCACCATTTTCTAAATAAAAAATATGCACACTTTATCAATTGAAACCCTCATAAAAAAGTTATGAATATAGAAATCGTTTCTTAAGGATCTATTTTTAACAAACAAAACCTTTAAAAATTTCTAACCAAATATAACCCCACCCCTCAAAAAATGGTCAATTTTAGAAAAAATTTTTCGATCAAAAAATTATTAAAAGTTCAAAAATTATCTAAAAAATTTAAACAAATTCCATCCATAATGTAAAATTTACTAAAAATATCGATGAATAAACATTCAAAATTTCTTGATTTTTTTTACTGGATAGTGAATTAGACTATTAATTAGAATAAAATGAATTAAAAAAGGTATTATTTTAATGTGAAGTAAAGGTTTTTTATCATAAAAATATCATTATTAGCCACCACAGTAACATCTATTCAAGTAATTAATAACCCACTTTTCTTGGATAACTTTTTTACACCATATTTCATCTAAAGATATATGTGAAGTAAATAAGGAATTTTGGTTTTTTTATTACAACCAAAGTAACTTTAACACCCACCCAAGTACCTGAATGGTAATTAATAATCAAAATATGATACATAAAAACTAAAAACACACAACAAGGATTGAAAATAATCATAAACCAATTCTTTTTTTTTTTAAAATCAAAACAAATAAATAAATAAATAAAAGATCATAACCTTTATTTCAAGTTTTTTAAATTATCTATACAACAAGTTCCACTTTTAAGACATGAAATTTCAAGGAAAATTTCGGCACTAAAAAATTTCCAATAAAAGCACATTAAATTTCTAATGTTTTAATTTACAAATTATTTTACTAAATTCTGAATTTTGTGCTGTAATTTGAAATTTTTATTGGGCTTTAAATTTCTTTGAATTTCTGCCCCTTAAAAGCAAAACAGGCAGTAAATACAAAAAAAAATTCATTACTATAATGCTTAAAATGATTAATATCCAATATATTTGTCAATGATTATTTTTTTTTCTTTGTATATTTTTTTTTCATTTTCACTCAGGTTTCCAAAAAAAAAAAAATGTCTCATAACCCATCTAGAATATTTACCCGGATTTAATATTCGTAAATGTAAAAAAAAAAATAAATCTTTTTATTGGTTTATTTTTTTACTTTTTATTTTGTGATTAATTTTTTGTTTTTGGAAAAACTCAGCAATAGAAATTTAACATAATTTTAAACTTTTTTATTTATAATTTTTTTGTTATTGTTTTTTAATTTAGAAAAAAAAAAACAAAAAATTCAATTTAAAAATAAAATCGATACCTTAACACCCAAAATAAAAAATAACAAAGAAAATACTATGTTTTCGTATAAATTTTGGTATTCCAAGATACAAAAAAAAAAAAAAAAGAACAATCTAAAAAATAACCAGAGAAAATTTTCAATTAATTGTATCTAAAAACTTTTATTTGATTGTTTACTATTATATTCCTTTTTTTTTTTCAAATTTTGACAATTTTTGGTGATAATCTTTCTCTTTTCTAAATTTAAAAAACTCACAAATAAATACCAACAAAAGAAATTTCATTTATTATTTCACATTTGTTTTTTTTATCTTTTTTTCTATTTTTTTTAGAAAAATATTTTTTTTAAGAAATTTTATTTTGTCCCAAGATCTATAGTTGATATAGTGTTAAAAAAAGTGTGATTAAAAGTTTATTGAATGCATGGGAATAATTTTAGAATATTCATATTGATTTCTTTTGGAATTTTATTTTTGGTCTTCAATTGAAGATCAAAATGAACATTCTTGTTTTTTTCAAATACCAACCTTTAGAATTTGAGTTTTTTAATTATCAAGAAAATATATAAATTTGTTAGATTAATTTCATTTGAATATCAACTTTTCTTTGATGTTTATTATTCTACGAATTTTTTCAAAGGTCAAATATAAAAAATAATTGAAATTTAGAAAATTTTGCTTAGTCCCTTTACAAAAAGAAAATTTACATTCTGAATACCTTAAAAAAAAAAAAAAATTCAATTTTTAAAGGTTTCGTACCTTAAAGGAATATATTTTTCAAAAAGAATACAAAAAAAGAAAATTTTTGAAAATTAAAAAAAATATTTAATAAATGATAGTTTTCAATATGAAATCTCTTTAAGAAGATCTGACATATAAAGATGCTAAATTATATTATATTAATTAAAATATTAATAAAAATTCATAAATAGAAAAAAGAAAAAAGAAAAAAGAAAATAGAAAATAGAAATGAAAAGCATAAAGAAAAACATTTGATGGAATTGCTTAATAATTATATTCCTCATCCGACGACCATTTTGTTAGCAATTCATTGGTTTCAACCTCCAACATTTCTTTAGTTCTAAAATCCATAATTTTAACTTCGCCAAGATTTGTGCTTGTTAACAGCCTACCGTCTTTGTATTGTAAAGAGAGAATCCAACACTTGTTTTGATCTGTAAAGGTATGCACCTCGCTATTCATTTTTCTCTTGTCCCATATTTTGATTGAAGAATCGTAACTTCCCGATAGAATCAAATTGTCTACAAGTTGTAAACAAGAAACTGGATGCCTGTGGCCCTCTAAAGTTGCTGTGCACCGATCAAAGGACCTTAGATCCCAAATTTTCACAGTTGAGTCATATGATCCGCTCACAATTTCGGAATTCTGGTATTCGATGCAACTTACTGGTGCCGTATGCCCAACCAGCAGATCTAACATTTGCTCGCGCGGGATGGACCACCATCTAACTGCGGTGTCCTTGGATCCTGAAACTAAATAATCGTCTAGATAATCCAACGCCCAAATCGAGTCCGTGTGCTCGATCACAGATTTGCATTTGCATGTGTCTTGATCCCAGATCCTGACAGTGGAATCTGAAGAGCCAGAGACAACATTTTTTTGATCAAACTTTAAACAAGAAATGGAATTGGTGTGCCCACTTAGTATTTTGGCACTAATAACCATTTCTTCTGTTTCCTCTTTTTCTCCCTTCTTTTGCTTTTCTTCTTCACTTTCGTGATTTTCTTCTTTTTTTTCTTTTTTCTCAAATTGGCCTAGGATTCTTTTATTCTTTCTATTTTGTTGGTACATTTTTTTTTGGTTTAAAATTGTTTTGTGCGTGTTTTTCCTTCTTTTGGATAATTTTGCAAATTTTTCTTGATGAAGAACACCCAGCTCATCAGATTGTCTAATACTGGGGAGATCATAAACATGGATTTCGTGGTTGTCACTTGAACTTACCAATCTTGAATAACTGTCGTTGACCTTGATCGACCATACAGATCCGATCGGCTTTGTTGGAAGAACTGTATACTTCATTTTGGAGATGCTCCATAGTTTGATCGTACGATCCCAATTGCACGTAGCAAACTCATTTGATGTTGTAAAGCTTGCCTTGTTGACTCCTTTCCGATATTTTATTTGCGTTGTAATTTTGGATGGCTTTTTATACCACTATTAATGTTAAAATTTCGAAGAAGACAAGAATTTTTTGAAAAAATGATTGCTTTTGAGTAACTGAAGAGAAATTTCCCTCATAACATAACTCCAGAACTTTTTTAAATCGGGACGGGAAATTGTTTCTTCAAGATACTTTTTTTTTTTTCTCTTGTAATATAAATATTGGAAAGAAAAAGGTTTGGAAAAGTTACTTACTTGGTTTTTCCATGCACTTCTGTGATGGTAATATTTTTTCCACGTTTTTAAAGAAGGTGGTGGAACTGGTATTGCAGAAAGGTGTGGGTTTTCTTTTTTAAATAGTTTTTTCCAAATAAATGGATCATTTGAGATACGATCAAAATTTGTACATGTATTCCCAATCTTCATCAACGTATTAGGATCTAAATATTCAAAGATATAAAAAAGAATCTCTTCAGGTAATTGTTCTAAATAAGATTCCTTTAAGATCGTGCTCTGTATTTTGGATTGGTTTGGTCCCATCGTTCAATTTATTATTTGGTTCAATGGCTTTTTCCAAAAAATATTATTCAAAAAATATAAATAAAAGTTCTTAATTTTTTTTTTTATCTTTACTATTGGATTTTGGGAAATCAATTGAAAAGCTACAGAAAAGAAAATCTTTTGTTATGTTATAAATTTGTTTTAAAGAATAACATTATTTTTGAGTTTAAATTGTAAACGTGGGTTTTTCCAAAAACAAATTTCAAATCAAAAAAATTATTTTTTTGAAACGTGTTTTCATTTTTCTGAAAAAATTCTGTCCTATTCAATTAAAATTTACAGAGACAGGTATTATGTATTGAATTCTTTGTGTTTGTTTTTAACAACAAGGATCTAAGAATTAGGGTAAGAATAATTATTTTGTAAAAATTGGTTTCGATATATTATTAACTGGGATCCTTTTAATAATTTGGGTGTTTTTGTATTTGGAACATGAACAAACTTCCTATTCAAGATTAAAAAATTTTTTGTTGATCAATTGAGAAGAAAATAGTTAATAGGATTTTTTTAAAAGGTACCTCTATTGAAAAAGATGAACCAAATTAAGTCTACTGATAATAAAAAAATTGATACAAACTTCGTAAATCATTGTTTAAAATTTCAGGTATTTGGATAATAAAAGGGATAAATTTTTCATTTTATTTTCCTTATTTTTCTTCTATATTTTGAGTTTACCAAGACTTAGGATATATTTGGGATCTCTTTGTTGAAAAAAAAGTTGAGTAATCATTTTTACACAGACTCGAAAGAGGAAAATTTTATAAAAACTATTATTTTCCAATTAATAAATGAAAATTGTTATTTCAATTTCCAAATTGAAGATTAATTATTACTGCTACAATCAAATTAGCACAGTAAAAATTTTGTCTTTGAAGTTCATGAAGGAAGTTTAATTTATTGTCAAAAAATATCATTTCTAAAAGATGATGTGAAGATCTTTGGTTTTACTTGAACTTATAAACTAGAAAAATATTTTGGAATCTGACCCAGAAATTTTCATTTTTTAATTAGAAAATAATAGTAATAAAATCAAATAATCATTTTCAACAAACAGAAAAAAAATTTCAACACATTTTGAATTGTTTCAAGATAAAAATCTAAAATAAATTTTTTTATTATTATATTTTTTTATTTTGTCTTTAATTCTCAAAAAAGTTGATAACTTTCCCCTTGAAAACCTCTTTTATGGTTTGGTTTGAGATTCACTTTAAATACATGACTTTATATCTTAAAATGCAAAAAAACTTTCTCAATGTATTGATCTTTGAAATTTTTTTTTTTAATGTGCTCTTCGCTCATTAATGAAAAAATGAAATTGAAGAATTAAATTCGATAAAACTAATACTTTTGATTAACCTTTCATCATTAATAATAAAGTTTATTTACAATATAATAAAAATTCTAGAACTTTGAATTTGTGAAGCTATTGTATTTATTGTTGTGAATAGTTCCACTTTTTTTTAAAGTCTCTAGTCGAGAAAACAAGGCATTTTTCGGGTAAAAAATTCCCAAATAATCTGAAGAATGATTTTTAGAGGAATTCAACTTGGGAATATATATTTTGATAGTTTATAACCAATAGTTTTGAAAATGCTGGGACTCATCTAATAAAAACGAAATAGAGAATAAAAAGTACCTCTGATCAATATTGTGTGTCCTAGGTTCTCCAGGATTGATAAGACTCCAGCAAAAAACAAATAAGTTTACTCAATTCTAGTAAATTCTGGAAAAAACATACAAAAAATATCCCATGTTTTCAAAAATTAAAAAGAATAAAGTAATTAATATTTGTTAGACCAAATTCTTTCAAATCCTGAAATATCAGCCGGTAAGTGTCCTGTTTTTTTTTACTTTTTGAAATAAATTGAAAATTAAATAAATTATTGGATATTTCAAAAATTTTAAAAAAAACTCAAGGAAGTGTCATTCAAGTGCCATCAAGTGCCTAGCCCTTTTTTAGGTTTTTAGGTTTTATCTGTGAAGTGTTCTAGGTTGTTTTTACTTTTTGAAATAAACAGAAAATTTTAATAAAATTTCCGTTTATTTCGAAAAATAAAAAAAAAACTTAACCAAAATCTCTTGTTTTTCCAAATAAATAGAAAACTAAAAAAAACCTAACGAAAATCTATTGATTTTCCAAATAAACAGAAAACTCAAGAAAAGCTAATGGCATTTATACAGAATTCCAGAGAATTGAGAAAAATATTAGATTTTCTTTTATTTTTTCTAGAAAAGCTACCAAGCATGTCCGAGGTTTTTTTTTTACTTTTTGAAATTTACATAAAAAATTATTCAATTCCTTTTATTTTAAAAATTAAAAAAAAATCTAAGGGCAGTTTTCGAGAATTCAGAAGAATTCAATAAAATCTATATATTTACTCTATTATTTTAAATTTTGGAAAATCTAATGGAAGTTTTATAGGGGTTTCTACTTTTAGGAAAAAACCAAAAATTTATTAAATTGTCTGTTTATTTCAAAAATGAAAAAAAACCTAATGAAAAATCAAAAAAAAAACTTTCTTTAAAACACAACAATAAATAATTCTCTTAAATAGTCCAAATAAGTGGTTCCCCATTTAAAATATATCTATATTAAATATAAAATCCTTTTGGAATATATTATTATTACCAAATAAATCTGTTAAAAAAAAATTTCAAATTTTCTACCATATATTTTAGAAAAAAATTAGTAGAAACAGTAAGATTTGTTTATCAAACTTTAATTGTTGTTATATTTAAAAAAATATTTTTTGATCAAAGATCTTTTATTAATCAATGATTTTTAGTATAATTGAAGTTATTAAATAGAGAAAAATTACGTGTGTATAGTTTATTTTTGAAAAATTTTTTTCATGATTGTGTTAAAAAATATGTTTATTTAAGTTGATCATATGAAATTATATTATCAATTAAATACTGAAAAAGTCCACTTAATTTTTGTTGGAAACTATAAAATCAAGTAAAAGGTGCAAACGAATCAAACATAGGGACAACATAAAAATCCAATAATTCACAAAAGAGGAATAACTTTATACCCCTCAATCTTTTTTTTTTTTTTTTTTTTTTGTTATCCAAACAATAACATAAAAAAAAAATTTCTACATTAACATATAAGAATTTAGCCTTAAAAAAAATATTTTTATTCATTATTTTATTTATTAGATCGTATCTTTAAAAGTTTAGAATAGTGTATTTTTTCTTTTCATTTTTATTCTCAATTTTTGAAAAAAAAAAACTTATTTCTTTGTCATGGTAATCAGCGAGACTCCTTTACTACAGAAGGACCTTGAAAGTTAATTTTAAAAAAAGATTCAACACAAAAGAACGGCATAATCAATATTAAAAACTTCAAGTTACACTTAAACTTTCTGTCTAACAGCGCTCATTCTTTCAATACTTGAATCCTAAAACAATATTTTTTAAATTTTATATATTTTTGACAATTATTGAAACAACAAAAATCAAAAAACATTTCAAAATGATAACATTTAAAGTTCTAGGAAATTTTTTAAAAGTGTTTTAAGCAAGTAGGCACATTTTACAAATTTGAAAAAAATTTAATTGTGTATAACAAACGAAAAATATTTATTTAGTGTTACCAGATATTGAAACTTTCAAACCAAAATATCTTTAGTTAAAAAGTTTGTGTGAGAAACAACACAAAGTAATTCAAAGTTGAATCTTTCATATTTCGATTTTTTGAACAATATTCTTGGTTTGATTAAGTTGGGATTAGTATAAATTGTGTTTTGGATCTTGAAAGGTGTTTATGTTTTTTTTTTTTTTTTTGAAATAAATCAAGGAGTAAACCAAAAAAGATAGTCCTGAGAAGACGTATATTGGAAATAATTATTTTCTTTTAGAAGAACAAAAAAGAAAGATCACCTTTCCAAATAACTTTATTGAAATCAAGAACGAAAAAAAAAAAAAAAAAAATGATAAAAGCCCATTGTTAAACTTTTTTTTTTTTTCTTAATTTAAATGAATTCAAACAATTTATTAAGCTTGAATTTCTCACACCATTACTATTTTGTTTTTATTTTACAGTACATTTTTTTCCAAATTTGCTTTCAAAATTCAATTTTCAAATATTTTTATCAAACTAAGCAAAAATAAAATATATTCTATTTCAAAAAAAGAATAAAAGGGTTTAATTCTCAGAATCAATAAAAAATTACTGAAGATTCACCCCAAAATAACAGAAAAATTGAAAAAAAAATTCAATCAAGATTCAGAATAATTTTGAGTTCTCAATTTACAGTCAGCTTCAAATTTAAGACAAAAACCAACAACGAAATTTGGCACATGAAAAAATCTCAAATTAAGGTACAAAATTTGGAATTTTTTTATTTTTACAAATTATTCTGATAGAATTTGAATTTTTTGTCTTAATTTGAGAATATTTTTGTAACTTAATTTTCATGGAAGTCCATACCTTAATTCTGAAACTGACTGTAATAGAAAATAAAATATTATAAAATCAAATTGTTTTGTCCAATAAATCTTTATTTCTCAAGAAGGAATTCAATAAATATCCTATTTTCTGAACTAAAACTAGAATTAGATGAATTAAATGAAAAACGGTTTTTTTTAACACCATTTGGGGAATTCTTTAGAAATATAAAGTAATTTGTTAATCAAAAATTTTACAAACAAAAATTTATTCATTCAGAATTAAAAATAAAACCAAGCGTGGAAGAAACAATTGTATCACATTTTACATACAAGATCAAAAAATAAATGTTTTTCATTTATTTTTTTTTTGTGATTAATTTTTTCATTTATTTTTTGATTTCCATTTTTTAATTTGGTATATAAATATCATTATAACAGGATATATTCAACATTCATGTTTATTAAAATATTAATGTATTTGGTTAAAGAAATGATAAAATAATTCAGTTTCATATAAATGGGTGTTATCAATATTTGTAAAAATACTTATATCCCCTTAAATTTGATAAATAATTGTTTACTTTTTCATAAACCTGAATATTTTTTTCAGGAAATTTCAAAGTTAAAAACACTTTTTTAAAACAAGTTTTAATTTAAAAAAATACCAAATTGAAAGTTGCTTGTATTTGAAGATTAAAAAGTCTAAAAGCTCATTTTATTTTTAACATTGTTCTTCTAGAAATAGAGTTTTCAAAGGAGTCGATTGTAATTAAAAAACTCTATTTTTAAAAGGAAATAGAAAATCAAGTTTAAATTTTTTACCTTTTATCATTCAAAAACAAGTATTAGATTTTTCTATCTTTAGTTATGATTCTAATTAGCAAAACCCTTCCTTTTGTTAGGTGTTGAGAATGAAAAAAGTTAACATAATTTTTGTGTTATTGTTGTCGTAAAATAATGTTTGATTGATCATTTTTTTCATTTTTTTGTTTTTATAAATGGAGAATCAAAATTCAAAATTTACAACATCAATAAATGAATTACCAACCCCAAACAAAATTGAAAGTATTGAATATTTTGTTTCTTGTTCAAATTGTAAACACCCTCCCAATTTCATATTTCAAAAAACGACCCTTTTCACCAAATTAAAAGAAGATCCCCATCATTTTATTTCCCTTTTGTTTAAAAAAAACAAAACCCTTTATTTTTCTTTCTTTTTTAACTTTATGTTTCGGTTCTGTGTTTTGGTTGGTTTAATTGTTCCAAAAAACGAACAACAAAAAACAAAAAAATTTAAAAAAAAAAAAACAAAAGTTGATCGTGAAGAACTACAAATCTTATATACTGGATTTTTAAACGACTCTGATGGTAAAGGTGGTTTATCGAAAGAGGTGTTTTCAAGTGGCATGTCACAAATTTTAGGAAGAAACAACCCTCTTTTGCTTACTAGACTTTTTCAAATTTTCGATCGTGACAACAACGAAGTAATTGGTAAGCCTGAATTTAGCTTTGTCACCGAAATTTCAAAAAAACAAATATACGCCTCTTTATTATTAATTCAGCATTCTGATCTTTGTGTAATTCTTTTCATGTTTCTTTTGATTATAATATTTGAATTTATCATTTTATAGATTTTGAAGAATTAGTTATTGGCCTTTCACTTCTTTCAAGAGGAACAACAGAAGAAAGAATCAGATGTAATCAATTTTTTTTTTTTTTTTTTTTTTTTTTTTTTTTTTTTTGGGACTTTATTTTTTAATTATTGGATTTAATTAAGAGAGAGGAACCAAACAAATTATGAAGCACCACCCCAAGCGACAACATATCCAAGTCATTGTTGAAGTAGAATTTCACTTTAAAACAAGAAGGTTACAAGAAAAAAATTAAATCTTATTTACAATAAACATTTTACTATTGAAATAATTGTCTCGTTGTTTTTTCAAAGTGTGAAAAAAAAAAGATATGAAAATAGATCTATTTAAGTTTGTCGACTTATTATAAGATCCTTTTGAAAACTATTTTGTAGCATTTTTTTAAAGTGACTATACCTTTAAAATTAACCTTATTAATCATTATGGAAAGATGCTGAATTAATTAAAATCTCAAGGGATAAATCTAAACACACTCAGATAATTTTGGGTAATTTAATTCCAAATTAAAGAATTAAAATAAATTAATGACAAATTTATCATTATTCAAACCACCAATGCACTTTAAACTCTTGAGTAATTGTTTTTTTTTGTGAGGATCAAAGTTATCAAATCAATATTCGTGATGCTTTGGAAGGATTTTCCTTCTTCGAATCAAATGATCTCAATTCCTTAAATTTCTTCACACTATTTTTATGGAGAACTCCTTTCAGCACCAATTCAATGTGATTCAAACTTCATATTGAAATAAATTTATAATACCACTTATAGACAAGTATGGGAATTTATAAAATTTATTTTAAAAAATTATATTTGCAATTTTAATTTAATCACCATTTGAAACAAATAGTACATTTAAAAGAAAAGTTATTTCTGGAGCAAAACTCTCAATTTTTAAATGAATATGCATTAGTCAATTATTTTATGGACTAGTGATTTTTAATTTGACTCGAAAAGATTTCAATTCAATTGATTTAGTGATAAATAAAAAAGTAAGATAAATTTTAAAAATTAATCCAACACCCCCCCAAGAATAATTTATAAAACTGAAGAAAAACTTGATCACGACAAAATTTAAATCCACAAAAAAAGAAGATATAACCGTTTGAGAAAAAAAGCTCAACACGATTTTTAATTGGGAACCTTAATAGAACCTGAAAACGAAAAGTAAAATCAATTGATAGAAGAAACAAATTAACTTCAAAGAATAATACATAATATTATTTTCAATCAAATCAACAAAAACAATTTAAATCTACCCTTGATTATCAAAATCATTAAAGTGTAGTTTTTGAGATCTCAAAAAAAAGTCAATTTTTTCTAAGAAATTTTTAATGATTGATCAATCAAAGAAAAATCCCTTCAAAAGATATTATTTAAAAAACTGTTATTGTGCTTCGATTACCATTTTATCTTTAATAATTTATTTTTTCTTTTATTAATTGATCTTACTTTTCTTTTTCATTTTCAGGTTTCCCAATTAAAAATCGTGTTGAACTTTTTTCCATGTTTTGCTTTTTTTACCAAATTGTAAACACAAAACAAAATCAGAACTTCTGGGTTTTTAACAAATATCAGAAAAATTCAAATTTTCAAAAAAAAACAATAAAAATATTAATAAGGAAATAGTAAACGTAAAATTGTTAAATGTAAATCTAAATAAATTTTAGAAAAAACTTCAGAATAAATAGTTCTGTATGGAAAAGTCAAGAATATTATAAAATTATTCGGTATAACAATATAACCCGTTCCATTTTTAAGGAACAAACTTTGAACGAAAATTATTCACAAAAAAATATAAAATTAAGGCACATTTTTTTGGAATTTTTTTTTATTCATATTATTTTACTATTATCTGAATTTTTGTGCCTTAATTTGAAAATATTTTTATGATTTAATTTTCGTTCAAAGTTTGTGCATTAAACGCGGAACTGATCATAATACCAATAAAAGTCGTGCTGTATAGTGTCTTCAAGTGTGTAGAGTGCCGTAGAGTGCCTAGGTTTTCTTGAGGTTTTCTGTTTTTTTTTGAAGTGTCTAGGTTTTTTTAATTTTTTTTTTTAATTTCTAAAATTAAAAAAAACCTAACAGCTGGGTTTCCAGAATTTAAAAGAATAGAGAAAATTTAATAATTTTTTTTTCCTTCCAATAAGAAAAAAAACCCAATGTGGAGTACCGTAGAGTGCCTAGGTTTTCTTGAGGTTTTCTGTTTTATTTGTTAAATCTATTGATTTTCGTTAGGTTTTTTTTACTTTAGAAATAAACCAAAAATTTTAATAAATTTTCGGTTTATTTCTAAAGTAAAAAAAACCTAGAACACTTCACAAATAAACAGAAAACTCGAGAAAACCTAACGGCGCTTTTCCAGAATTCAAAAGAATAGAGAAAAATCTATAAAGATTTTACTCAATTCTTTTAAACTCTGGAAAATCTAACGGCAGTGTTTTTTAATTTTAGAAATAAACCGAAAATTAAATAAAATTTTCTGTTTATTTCTAAATTTTAAAAAAACCTAACGGCATAAGAGGTGATTAATTACTTTTTTCTAAAATTAAAAATAAGAAAAAAAAAAATTTAATTTATTATTATTAAATTTAAGGGTTTTTATTTTTATTTGTTTTAGTAATAATTAATAGAAACGCATTAATACTTAATTTATGTATATTTATAACCCAAATGATCATAAAAAAAATTCTTACAACAAAAATTAAAAATAAACCATTTTAATAAAGAGCAACATATATTTTTTCATCAATTGAAAAAAAAAAATTCTCAAAATTTTTAAAAATATTTCCCAAAGAAATAAAATAATAATTAATTCAATTAAATTATTAAATAATTCTAAAAAAAATAATAATAATAACAATATTCTTTTATTAATATAATGTTATCTAATAATAAGTTGCTTTTAGTATTTATGATGAAAACAAAGATGGGTATATCGATAGAAATGAGATGGAAAAATTTTTAACAAGTTTTTTTCTTTCTGGGCTTCGTGTTATCGGTAGTATTGTTGATACAACGGGCAGTGAAGAACAACAAAAGTATATACACTTCCTATTATTTTTATTCTCCATTTTAATTAAATCCTGGAATTAGTTCATTATTGTTATTACTTATTTCTAAAATTCACGAATTAACCATCCATAATTTGAACATTTTCATTTTTAAATAATTAAATTATTCTTTCTTTTCAATCTAAAGAAAATTCAAGATTACTTCTAGGATTAATGCCCACCCTAAAAATTTCGAAAAGCGAAAACTATTATAATTGCGGGCAAATCATATTAGTAAACTCTAGGAAATTTAAACTAATTTTAAAAAAAATTAAATAGTACAAAAGTTATTTTATCAAATAAAAAAGAAATTTTTAAAGTGAAAATAAAATTAGAGAGTTTCAGAAAATAATCTCCTTTACAAGACAAATTTAAAGTATAAATTATCAATATTCATGCCTGTAGATTGAAAAATAAATATCTTAAATTTACATTGAAACCGAGATTAGTATCCAAAAAATTGAATTTTTTGGGTGTTTACCAAGGAAAACCCCTTATCCTCTTTATTGTTTGGATCTTTAATCATTTCCCCCTTCCAAAAAATCAAAGCGATAACAATCCATATCCAAATATTTGCTGATGATCTAATTTTAATTATGAAAGTATCGTTAATAGAAATCAATTATCAGGTAGAAAATATATATATATATATATACATATATAATTAATAACAGATTTCTGAATGCATACCAATAATGATTAAACGAAAAAAACTTTAATACCAATGGAAATTTTATATCATTAGTATTTGAATCGATAAATAAACTCATTATAAGTTTAATATTGATAAAGTTAAAATCAATTTCAAAAAATTAATTAATATCTTACAACAAAAACAAATTTTCCAATGGATCAAAAATTCATTCCTATAAACCGATATTACATAGCCAATTATTATATGGATTAGAAATATTTGATCAAACAAAAATAGATTTAAAAGATATTGAGACTTGGATTAATAAAAAAATAACAAATTTTTTATTAATCAACCCATATTCGCCAAGACTTATAAAACAGAAGCTAAATCCAATTCAGTAAGAATAACGATCTATAAAAGAAGAGCTAAATTAAATTCAAATATTAAAAATTCGAGGTTTTGATGAAGTAATCACATTGTCTTCGTTTTCGAAAAAAAATTTGCAATATACATTAATACACAAAAGTTTCCATTTTTAATACTAATTATAATTGGGAATTTTAAAAGAAAAAAATTGTTTTTTTATTTTTTTATTTATTAACGAAGAAACGTGATCCAATAAAATTATCCCCTGTTTTCCGTTAGGTTTTTTTTTAATTTGAGAAATAAACAGAAAATTTCTTTAATTTTATTTTTATTTCTAAAATTAAAAAAAACCTAGGCACTTCACGTTAGGTTTTTTTTTAATTTGAGAAATAAACAGAAAATATCTTTAATTTTATTTTTATTTCAAAAAGTAAAAAAAACCTAACGAAAATCAATAGATTTTCTAAATAAAATAGAAAACCTCAAAAAAACCTAGAACACTTAACAAATAAAACAGAAAACCTCAAGAAAACCGCACTTAGGTTTTTTTTTTTATTATTTCAGAAATTAAAGAAAAGCTAATGGTGCTTTTTCAGAATTCAAAATAATTTGAGTAAAATCATTGATTTTACTCAATTCTTTTAAATTCTGGAAAACCTAACGGCACTTTCCGAAATACTAAATTTATTTAGAGTTTTTTTATTTTACCTATAATATAAGAAGGGTTAGAATTTATAGTTTAGCTTTTCTTTAAAAAATGAAAAGAAAAAATTATTATTTGTAAAAAAATACCAGAAAAAAAGAAAGAAAAGCCTGGAATAAAAGAAAAAGAAAAACAAGAAAAGAAAATTTTTGAAATGAAAAGAAAAGAAATTTTTTTTTTTTTTTTATTGTTGTAATTTTAATTGAATATTCACTTTGGTTTGGATTAATATCAAAAAAAATTTTTAAAAATAAAGATCTAGAAAATAATTATAATATTCAATCTAATTTAGGCTCAATTTTAAAAGATTAATAATAATGAAAAATATACTTTTTTAGCTTTAACAATTATTTTTTAATCCAATATACATTTGCTTTTTATATAATATGATTTAATTTTGAGTGTTTCTTTTTTTTATTTATTGCATTTTTTGTTAAATACAAAAAAAAAAAAACAAATTATTTCAACTTTGAAAATCTTATTCAGAACCATTTACGATTTTTTTCAAAGTATTTTTATTTATCAAAAATTGATTTTAATGATTTTGTTTGAAAAGTAAAGCACAAATTATAACTCACCAATTTTTTAACATTATAAGTTCCACTTTCTATTACTATTAACATTATTTATAAAAATTTAAGAAAGCATAATTATTAGAAAAAAATGATATAATTCAAAAAAAAAAACATAATTTATTGTTTATAAATTTTTACAAAAATATTTCTCTCTAATTAATTATTTTAGAACTTTAAACGAATTAACTAGCCAAGATAAACAACATATACAAGAAGTGGTTGAGTCTTTTTTTAAAGAAGCATGTACTAATAAAGACCAGAAAATGACTTTTAAAGAATTTCAAAAATGGAGTAAACACAATCAAGTAATGATGAAATGGATGGAAAAATTTCAAACTTTATTTAATAAAAATGAAGAGGGGGAAGAGGAAGAAGACTATTCTGAGGTTGGGGATTATTCAGATTCGGATTTTGATTCAGATTCAGATCTAGAACAAGAACTAGAACCAGATTTTAATTTAAATTCAGATGAAATAACAAACACTGAGGGTATAACTCAAAAATATAGTTTTAATAAACCATTTGAAGAAAATAAAAACAGTTTTTCAAAAAAAATGATTAATAGTTTTGAAAATAGGAATGAAAATAATAATTTTCAATCATTTTTAAATAATAAAACAAATTTTCAGAATTTTCCATTAAATTTGAACAATAGTTTAAATTTGAATAATAGTCATATCAACAACAACAATAATAATAATAGTAGTAGTGGTAATGATAGTACCATTAACAATCTTATTACCAATGATAATATCAATATTAATAATCATAATTTTAAAACATTTAATAATAACGAAAATAACACTAATGAAAATAATAACAAAAAAGAATTAAATTCTATTAATAACAATAAGTTTTCGTTCTCTAACTTTACAAAAGATTGGAATACAACTAAACCTTCGAATTCAATTTGGGATTCAACCACTTTAAGCTTAAATTCATTTAATGTAGATGACAAAGAAACTCCTAAAAAATTCACACAAACATTCAAACCGGAGAGAAATCCAAATTTATTTTCAACCTTTCCAACATTAACAAAAAATCATAAAATAAATCAAATAACAAATAATAATAAAAATTTAATAGATCCAAAAAATAAAAAAACAGAATCTTTAACATCTAATAATTTTAATGATAATACATTTCCAAAAAAAATATCTAATTTAAATAATAAAAATAAAACAAAAAATTTAAAAAAAACAAACAAAAATACAACTAAAACTGAAAATGATAATACAATCAAAATTGAAAAATCTTTTTTAGATGAAACGAGATATCCAATCAAAATATCCAATCAACAAGTAAAATTACTAAAATATTTAACAGAAGAAAATTATTTGATAAAAGAACAAAATATTAATGCATATGTTCAAATTCCAAGTTCCCTTTTTATACCAAAAAATAAACGAAATGAATGCTTTGAAGATAAAAATATCCATATCAAAGAGATCAATTTAACAATTTTACAGCCAAAGGTTAATGCCATCGCACTGGAAGGATTGGAGCTTAAAAAAAAAATGAACGTTTTGACAATTGGTTGCGAAAATGGCCATTTTGTAACCTTGGCTGGATTTTTAGTTCAAAGGGGCGGTACAATAATTGCCATTGACACCCGAAGGGATGTCATTCAATATGCGCAAAATAATGTGGTTAATTTTGCTTTAACATATGACAAAATGCAATATGACCTTTCCAATATTTATTTTTCAAATGTTAGTTTATCCAAATTCAAAAAAACTGAAACGAAATTCGATAGAATTTTTTGTGGTTATTCTTGTTCAATAGAAATTATATTCAAGCTTTTAAATTTTTTAAATTTCAATGGGATTTTGGTTTGCATCATTGAAAACAAAATTTGCAAATTCACGAAATTGTCCCCTCAAAATCCCCAAATATTATATGAATTTTCAAATTCCGAATTTGAACCTCATCTATTTGAAAGCAATTTTCAAAACACCAAAAATATTAAAAAATTCAAAAAAAAGATGATCAGAAAGAAAAAAAAAAAAATCAAATATTTTCCTGCTCTATATCAAAAAGAATCCCCATCAAAGTTATTAGATTTATTAAGTAGACATAAAAGCTCGGGCTATTTAAAAAACAATAATGTTAGAGAGGCCTTGTTGGCAATTAATAAAACACTTTTTATTGATGAGCCTTTGCGTAAAATTGCTTATTTGCCCGATCAAATTCTAAAAAATAAACATTTAGGTTATTATGTTTCTCCACCCTTTATGTACACGATCGCTTTAGAACAATTGCAGTTGAAAGAAAACTTATCAGTATTGGATATAGGCACCGGTTCTGGTTATTTTACTGCATTGATAGCTTACATGGTAGGTAAAAATGGACACGTGGTGGGAATAGATAATGATGATGATATTGTCAAACAAGCAAATGAGAATATTAACAAGTGCAAATTATTACAAAATAACAAATTAGCCAATATATCAATCGAGAAAAAAAATTGCTTTTTATTAACACCAAAATTTAAATATAATAGAATCTTTTGCGATGCTTCTTGTGAAGCCAATAGAGTACCAGATATTTTAGTACTTTTAAAACCTTTAGGCATATTGGTGATGATTTTAGAAGGCTATTTAACCAAAATTACCTTAAATCAAGATAGTGAAGTCGCCCAATTCGAAAAAATAATACCAATATTACATTTCCAAAACTTAATTCTTCCTTCAATTGAAGAACAAAGTTTAAATTCTAACAATACTTCTTCGAATTATTCTTCAATTTTAACTTCTTTAATTTTATAATTAGATATATTATTACTTATATGTACATTAAACCAATCTATTAGACTATTAAGATTTGAAATGGATTTTGGAGTATTGCAATATTAATAATTAAAACAAATGAATATTTTTTTTTTTTAATTTTTAATCTGATTTTTTTTTTTTTTAATATATTTTTGTCATTCTATGAACTTATCTGGTAACTGTAATATAATTATAATAAAAGAAAACCAAAAACTAAAAAAAAATTGAGTCAAAATTTTTGAAATGAGCATTACCGATTTTCTATTATTGAAATTTCACTGAAAAGAAGTTTAACCAGAATATTTTTAGCTAATAATTAAATTCATTTAAAAACACATTACATAGTTATAATTTTTCTAGTGATTATTTGTCTTTTTGAAGATCTTTTTTTTTTTTCCACTATCTTTTGCAAAATAAAAAAAAAGAAAAAGAAAAAGAAAAAGAAAAAAACAAAAAAGAAATTGAAAAAAAGATTCACAAAGAAAAATTTAGAATTACAAAAATAAGAAACTAAAAATGATAAAATTGAAAATCTTAAAAAAACAATCAAAAATTTGAAAATATAATTTTGTAAGAATACAGACTAACCCCCAAATATAACTTCCATTAACATACCAAAGTGATTCAAAATTTTTGAAAAATACTTAATACAAATGCACATATAATGAGTTGCTGAATTCCAAAAGCTGGATTTGTTGTTATATTTTCCAAAATATAAAAGAATAGATTAAAATCAAAGATTTTACTTAATTCATTTGAATTTTGGTTAACTTCGGTTAGATTTTCGTTAGTTTTCTGTTTATTTTAAAAAATAAAAAGAAAATTTCTTGAATTTTTTTTGACGATATAAATTTAAAAAAAGCACCTTTTGAATTTCTTGAGTTTTCTTTTCATTAGTAAAATCAAAAGATTTTCGTTAGGTTTCTTTGAGTTTTCTATTTATTTGTGAAGTGTTCTAGGTTTTTTTGAGGTTTTCTATTTTATTTCGAAAATCTATTGATTGTCTAAATAAAGAGAAAACTCAAAAAAACCTAACGAAAATCAATAGATTTTCAAAATAAAATAGAAAACCTCAAAAAAAAACCCAATACTTAATAGGTAAAATAGAAAAAATCAATAAACCTAACGAAAATCTTTTGATTTTACTAATGAAAAGAAAACTCAAGAAAATCAAGGCACTCTACAGCACCCTCTTAAAATATTTCAGAATAATAAAATATCAAAAATATTTATTTAAAACTCAAAAATATTTAAGTTATCCATGAAGCGTAACAATTCTCAAATTTAGAACATTTACTAAATATTTAAATAGATATTGTTACATAATAAATAAAAACTCTAATCGATTTTTTTTCATGTGTTTAAAACATGAACAGATGGAAATTCTAGAAAATATTGATCCTTTTTTATGGGTGTGCCTTTCCTTAAGAAAAAAATGGATTAATATTTTAATAATTAATTAAATAAAATATACAAATAATTTTAAAAGGTGATAATTTGAAGATTATAAACCTTAATTAACAATCACGATACCTAGTATCCCATGCATAAATTTCTGAAAGGGGATTTAAGTAAAAGGGGATCTAGACTGTAATTTAAACCTCTTCAATAATAATAATAAAAATAATAATAAATATTTCCTAATTTTCATTTCAAATCAATGTTATATAACAGAATTACAGTGAATTCTGAAAATATATTTGTTTTAAGTTATTTATATACTTTCGAAATCTTTTAAAATTTAGGCATGTACTTCTATTTTAAATCACGTCTGACATTTATTTTTTTTTAAATTTAAATTCAAAAATCTCTTTGTGTGAGTAGTATTGTTTTTTGTTTGTTTGGTACTTTTTTCATTATGAAACTAGTATTTGATTGTCAAATTTCGTCAGAAAAAAAATTCTTTTTGAGAAGTAAAAGTAAAATATCAAAATAACTCCACACCTGTGGAGGTAGAAACCAAGTACTTAACCTTTAAAAAAATATTAATTGTTTTTTTCTGTTTTGTTTATCGTTAGGATTGAATTGTGGTCTATTGATCTTTTATGGAAACAGACATTTAAGAACTTAGTGGTGGTTTTAATATAAATTAAGATTTTATATTAGCTATTATATAAAAAATGATAATTGTATAAAAACAATCAAAAATTTTTTTAAAAACAACAAATTTTGATAATTGGAATTATTCTATCACCAATAAAGTAATACTAAGCCATGAATTGAAATTTGAAACAAATTTTTTTTTTTGGAGTTTATTTCAAATTTAAATATCCAAATTTGTTGGGTTTGAGAAGTTAATAAAAATTATAAACAGTTTATCATTCAAGAATTCGAAAAAAATTTTTTTTTAATTTTTATTTATCTTTTTAACATCAAAAAAAAATCATTAAATCAGAAGCTATATTTAAGTAACTTGATGTTTGGCTACTAATTGTTAAATATTTGGTTCAAATAAATGATTTAATAATATGATTAAACATTTGCTAACAAAGCTCAACCAAGAAGAAGGGATATTACACTTTTTATTTGGTATTATTCCTGAAAACAAAATTTAAAAATTAATTAAAGAAGAAATAAATTAAAATCAAAGAAGAATACATTATATTATGGGAAAAAAAATATAAAAAATTTTAAATCTTCTTGATTAACCCAAAAAATTTATTGAAAGATCTCTAAAATAATCAAATATTTTCAACCAATTTTTAATCATAGATTAATCATCAAAAAACAAAACCATAAGAATATATTAAAAAAAATTCTATTGTGTTGAATTCCCTATTTTATCCTTAATCATTTATTTTTTCTCTTATTTAAAGATCTAAGTTTGATTTGTCATATTCCATTTAAGTACCCCCAAAAAAATCTTATATTTCTCTTTTTTTACCAAATAGTAAGATAAAAACAACTTTTTTCAACATATTAAAAGAAAATTTCTTTGTAAAAAAATGTATTTTATTTAAGTTGATCACGTTTTTTAGTTTGTACTATTCACAAACATCCTTTATCAAGTATTTACAAATACACTTAAAAAGATATTTATTTAAATAGTTTTTGTTTAGAATCATTTTTTAATATGAAGTACAAATAGCTCTTTCAAATTAATTAATTTCTTAATAAATTAATACTATTCTTGATTAGTATTCAGTCAGAAATGTATATATAATATAAAAATAAAAAAAACTTGAAAAAATCTTTTATTTTAATATTTGGATAAAAGATTATATGTACCTTAAACCACCATAAAACCTTGGTATTCGTATTGTGTATTAAGAATACATTTGTAACATGAGACCTTAAGGACTACGTTCCCACCCTTGGGGGGGTTGATTAATTGTGTTATTTCACTTTCACTTCTCACAAAAAATTTTATCATGGAAGAAATTGGATAAAAAAAAAAAAACATTTTTTGTCATCTTTTAACCTTTTCATCAAGAATAGTTTTCTTTGTTGTTCAATGAAAAGGAAAATTGAAAATAACAAAAAAAATAATTGCAAAAAATTGGCTTTTGGGGATTTTCAAGTGCATTTCAAATTAAGAACATTTGAAACTTGTACAAGCAAATTTAAAAAAATATTTAGAACAGCTCTAGAAAATAGTGTGAGTTCCGAAAGTTGAAATGGAAATTCTAAAATATTAAAATCAAAATTTAGCATGATCTAACAGGTAAAAATTGGGAAATTGTTGAAATTGTGAAAATTTCACATTTTTTCGAAAAGAAATTCTCCTTGTACAAATATTACTTGGATTATATAAATATTTCAAGGGTGATTTTATACATTATTTCACTGTTTTCACTTAAAAACTAGTCCTTAAATTAAAAGCCTTGAATTTTTTTCGTAATTTTAAATCTTTTTTACCCAGATCAAACATTTTTGAAAAAACAAAGTAATCGGTTAAATAAAAATAGTTTCATTTTCGAAATTACCTTATTTCGGGATGTTACTCAATAAAAAAAATAAAGAGTGCTAATCTGAATGAATGAAAAACTGTTAGGTTTTCAAACATAATCAAAAAATACTTACAAACAAAGGGATGACAAAAAAATTCAAAAAAATTAACCTTTTTCATTTCATTTCTTCAAGAATAGAGAAAAAAAGTGGATGTTGTCATTAGAAAGCAAATATGTTCCCAGAATTTTGTATTTACAATTTTGAAATTTAGGAGGTTATTAAAAATTCAAAAACATTTACATAATTATCTATTTTTAAAACTCTCTTAATCTTTTCGGTTGTGAATTGTCTGGAGTTAATTTCCAAAACCCTGCACACTATATAAATCCTAATGTTGAATTATTCAAATAATACTAAACTGTAATAAAAAACCTTCAAAAATTATTTCATTTTTTTTTTTTATTTTAGTTGCTTTCTAATTTTATTCAACAAGATTCAAAAATGTGTAAGAAAATTAACGGTGAATTTACAATCATGGGGGGTACCATGCCACAAGTTGGACAAGTTCTCTTGTTTTTTTTTATCTTTTATCTATGCTTGGGATTATTTTTTTTTGCAATGTTGCAAATGTGGCTTGCGATCAAATTTTAAGGTTTTTTATGTTTAATTTGTAGATCTTTCACAGAACAAATACCACAAACCGAAGTCTGCCAAAACACACCAAAATACAATTCAACAATACAATAACCAAACCTAAAAAAAAAACAAAAAAATTATAATAAAAAAAAAAACAAATAAAAAAAAAATATTCTCCAAATTAAAAGAGAAAAAATTCTGAAAAAAAAAAAATTTATTCTATTGAAGCACGATCGCTAAAAATTTCAGAAATGTGATTATTAATTTTTTATTCATTTTTTTTTGTTTAAAATTTTCTTTTTTAAAATAAACTAAACTTTGATTTTTCTTTTTGAAATCCGATCTTTTTTTTGTTCATTTTTCGAAACTTTTTGTTTTGAATTAAATTTAACCCAATTTTCTTTTGGTTTCTTAAAAAACTGAAATTCAATCTTAAGATCTGTTTAACTAGAATCAGAAGAACAGTTTTGGTTTGAACAATTAATGATGAAGGCTCATTTGGCAAGAATGAAAAAAATGGTTGATAAATTTAATATCAAAACAATACTCTCATAAACATAAAAAGTAACTCAAAAGTAGAAACACGAAATGGGTAGCTGTGTGTAAAATTCGAGAAACATAAAGACACTCTTTCTAAGTGATAAAATACCTATATTACAACAGCTTTTGAAAAAAAATACTGTTATTTTCCAATTAATAAATGAAAATTTTTATTTCAATTTCCAAAATGAATATTAATTATAACAGCTACAATCAAATTAACAGAGTAAAAATTTTGTCTGAGAGCCAAGTAAGGATGTTAAATTTATTGTCTAAAAATATCATTTCTAAATGATTTAGAAAAATATTTTAGTTTTTCATCAAATAATAATTATATAAAACTTTTGAAGAATATGAACTAAAAATTTTCATTTTTTCATTGGAAAATAATAATAGTAGAAAAATTGTTTTTGAAACAATTGTCATTTTAATGGATTAGCGACTACCCGAGAGAAGTCTTATATTAAAGTAGTTGCTCTTGATAGACTGATGACTAATGTTATTTAACTTGTTCAAAATAATAATCAATCTATCAAAAAACAAGAAAAAAAATTACGATTTTCCAAACCAATAGCAAACCTCTTTAACAGGCTATTTTTTTTTTCAAAATATTTAGATGAAATAAAGGGATTTGCGTCTATCAAATTTAAATGAACCTAAGATAAAAGTATGTTTTTATTGGATGTAATTGTATTCGTAGTACATGTTTTAAATATCTCTAATAAATCCATTAGTAAAATAGTAGCTATTTGTTGATCTTTATAAATCAAAAATGATCCTTGAATTAGTAAAAAAAACCAAATCTAAAAATTATCCTATTATTTGAATTAAAATCAAATCAAAAATATTAAAAATATAACCACAATTGAAACACCTACTATTTTTTAAAATTTGAGATTGTTATTTTAAACATTAAGAAAAGTGATTTTCTGAATTATTTGTTGTTACGATTGCCCTATTTAAGTAAAATTGATTTTAACAGTTTATTTATGTAATTAATTAAATTTCAAATAATTTCTATTTTATTTTTCTTAATTGTCAGTTAAAAAATAAGTTGAAAAAATTGAAAATTTTCTTGAGCTTAGTAAAAGAGATTAATAAAAACCATGAAATAAAAATGATTAAATAAAGAAAAGATCATTATTTTCAAAAAATTAATAGAATAGAGCCAATGGATATAAAAGAGATATTTTCTTTTCAAAAGATACATTATTAACAAAACAATCAAAAAAATAAATTAGTTTAAGATTTTTAAAAAAATAAAATTTAACAAAATTTATCCACAAAAAAAAAGAAAAATGATAAGGGACTAATCTCTATTATTTTTTTTTTGACCAATTTCAAAATAAGGATTCCTTATCTAGAAATATTTTTAATATGAAAATAAACAGGGGTCTTTCAAATCAAAGTAATTGGCAAAAAATTTTCTCAATTTATATTAAATTTAGGTAAAAAATTTAATTGAGGCTATTCCCTTAAAGGTATTTTTATTTTCTATAATATAATTCAACAAAGTTATTATTATTGGATTAACAATCCCACCTGAAGAAATATTTTTTTTTTAATTAAAGATAATAATATTTTATTTACTCACAAAGCAGAGTAACAAGGAACAGCCATAATTTATTGACCTCTATCAATTAATAAGACATTAACAAGATTTTTTCTCAAATTGATTTATATGGGAATTGAAGGCTAAAGTTGATTGTATCAGATTTTCAATTTGGATTCTTATTACTACAGATACTTGGATAACTCTATTAAATGTAAGTATTTAGAATTTGAGTAGATTAAAACTGAATACAAAAAGGAAGAATCTTTTGTTGTGATAATTAATATTAAAAAAAAAATAATATCAGATTAGTCACTTGTTTGTACGCTGTGATCTAGAAAAATCTATTTGAAATGAAAAAGTTCTAATTTAGCTAAAAATTACTATCTAAAAGTTGGGTTAGCCGTTTATTAAGGAAATGTGTTATCAACTTTACTACCAGTCCCACTTCAAAGACACAAACTTTCAACGAAATTTAAGGTGAAATAAAATACTTAAATTAAAGCACATTTTCTGTATTTCAAATAAAATAATTTGTAAAAAAAAAAAATTCCAAAAAATGTGCCTTAATTTTAGATTATTCTGCTCATTAAATTTTGTTCACTCTTTGTACTTTAAAATTTTAACTGACTGTATTTTACTTTGTATTTCAATGTAATAGAAGTAACCACAAAAACAAATCTATATTAAGACAGTGTTGTTAACTTGGTGAGATATACAAATACTTTACTTTTGCAAAAGACGCTCTATTTTTGAAGATTTTCTTGGTCAAAAGTATTTAATACCTTATTTTTCGGAATTAACTTATCTCATACAGTCATTTCACTTTTAAGACACAAACTTTGAACAAAATTTAAGTAACAAAAAAATCTCAAATTAAAACACATTTTTTGGATTTTTTTTTTATATCGACTTATTTTATGAGGATTAGGATTTTGTTCCTTAATTTGAGATTTTTTTGCACTTTAAATTTCATTGAAAATTTATTTCTTAAAAGTGGAACTGACTGTAATAGTTATAGTTAAAAAACCTATTTCATATTTTCTCATCAACTTTCAGTCTGTTTTAAGACTACACTTTCAACCAATCTTTTACAAAACAAGCTTTGAGCTCTAATCTCATTATAAAAATTTTGGAACAAACGATAACTCATTTTTTTATTTTTCTTCTAACCAATTTCGATGGCTTATTGGTTTGCATTTGGAGATAACCATAAAGGTCTTCTTGGGATCAAACGTGATCGAGAAGTCTTAGAATTAAAAGAATTACAAGTTGTTCCACAAGGTACTGTAAAGCAGATCGTATCAACACGTTCTGCAACTGTTTTCCTAACCTCCACTGGAGAATTGTACTCTATTTATGCAGCAGGATCCCCTGACGAAACTGTTTTACGAAAATTTGATACAGAAAAAATTGCTTCTGTAATTTCTGGAAATGCTCACTTTATTGCACTTTCTCAAAATAATTCTATATACACTTGGGGTGTTGGTAAATATTATTTTTTCAAAATTGTTTTTTTTCGTTTTAATTTAATTCAATAAACAAAAAAAAAACCAAAATGAAGAAAAAAAACCAAAAACAAAAAAACAACTTTTTTTTTCCCTTTATCCCAAATCGATCATTTTTTAAAATAGGCGCTGTTGGGCAGCTAGGTCACGGAACTAAACAAAGCCTAAAAGAACCAAAAAAGCTTATGTTTTTTGAAAATAAAGATCCTTTTAAAATTGCTGCTTCTTTTTCTACTTCTTTTGTTCTCTGTGAAAATGGAAACCTCTTTGGTTTTGGGTAACAAATTCAGAACAATTTTTAATTTTTTCTACGCTTTTTTTTCATTCTAAAATGGAATGTGTTTGAGTGGCGAAATATTAATATTAATTTTTTTTTTTTTTTTTTTTTCATAAAATGAAATAGAAATGGTTTTTTTGGAGAACTTGGTAATGGAAAAAATTATTCTTTATTAAAGCCTGCTCTGGTTCAACAAAAGATTACAAATTTATATTTTGGATTATCGTATCATGTTTTTGCAGAATACCAAAACGGTGAAAAGAAAGGATGGGGAAGGAATGATTCTGTAAATATTTTTCTGATTTCTCAAATTGTTTTTGTTTTTTTTTTTTTGTTTTGGATACTCCTGAGTTAAACA
Organism: Anaeramoeba flamelloides; assembly: GCA_027625915.1. Taxonomy (NCBI): domain Eukaryota; family Anaeramoebidae; genus Anaeramoeba; species Anaeramoeba flamelloides. The sequence continues at coordinate 2,920,403 of JANTQA010000026.1, forward strand.
TCTATTAAGAAAAACCATTTTCAGTAAAATTTTTATTTTATATTAACATGTAAATTAAATTAATACTTTTTAATCATTTGATTTACATACTATTTGTTGTAAAATAAATTGAACAAAATTTTCATTCAACTTTCCAAAATAAGATTTGAAAAGTTCGTAAAATTTCAATTTTAATTCTCAAAAGAAACTTAAATTCATGATTTTCGTCTGTTAGAATTGGGGACTTTGGGTTTATTTAAATTATTGGCATGGTGTGATTTTTATGGAAAGCTGAATGAAAATTTTGATCTTTTTATTTTACAATTAACAGTAAAGATAATGAAACATTTGCTCTCTTTTTAGATAGATTATTTTTCTACTGGTATTTGCATCACAAATGGGAAAAATAAATTATAGTAATTCCATCTTTTTTTCTTTTAAAAATCGAGCTTTCACAGAAGTAGGTTGTAATTTGTGATCTCTGTTTGGAAAAAGAAATGAAAATAAAGTATAGTTGTGAAAAAAATACCGGACATGAAAATAATCCCTGACAAGATTTTCAATTATGATTATTAGGAAAATTGTTCTGTAATTTCAAATATTTTCAATCAAATCCCTTTTTATAAATAACCTAAATTTTTTATGAACTTAGTAATAAACCTACGAAAGCTCATCAAAGTAAGGTGTCTATAGAAGACTCAAGTAATTTTTTGCTAACCAAAGTAGATCAACTTTTTTTGAAAAAACAATCGAGTTTTATTGAGGTTTATTAGAGTTTGGAAAATGATAATTTTTATTCTTAGTTTTTTTGATTGTTGAATGCTGTTTTGAGCAAGTGTAATTTTATTAATCGTCATTCTAATAAGTGAATGAGTTTATTTCTAAAAAAGATTCTTAAAAAAAGGAATTTGATTGTAAATAAAAGAAATTAGACAACAATGTTCCTAGTATTCACAATTAAAAATCTTGTCAGTGATTTTTTTCATGTTCGTTATTTTTTTCACTACTTTATTTTATTTTCATTTCTTTTACCAAACAGAGATCACAAATTACAACCTACTTCTGTGAAAACTCGATTTGTAAAAGAAAAAAAGATGGAAAATCTACTATAATTTTTTTTGTCACATTTATTATGCAAATACCAGTACTGTATTACCCTTTATTTGAGTTCGCGAATATTTCAAATAAGGTGGAAAAAACAAACTTGTTTGTTTTAAATTTACTCTCAACAACAACAAAAACATATAATAAAACGAAAAAACAGTTTTTGTAAAAACCATTTGAATTCATTATTATTATTAATTTGTAAAATTAAGGACTTTGCTGGCAATTCACCAAGTTGTCTTAAAAACCTTTCGATACAATCTCATTTAAATAGTGAAGCAAGGTTCATCAAAATATTCACCAATTGTGATCAAAAAATCATTTTAGGTGTATTTTTTTATAAAAAAAATTTAAAACTAATTTTTAGTTACCTAGGCTCAAGCACCCTTATTAAGAAATGTTAAAAATTAAAAAGAAAAATAATCACAATTTTCGAGCCTAAAAAACAACAATCATTTGAAAAACACTCTCAATAAACAACCCTAAATTTTGAATTTTGGATTGTCTCTGAGTTTTGACCATTTAATTTATGTTAAATTGTTCCATTGCAGTCAAGAAATCATAACAATTTTTACAAATGAATTGAGATTTTCTCAGAATGTTTTTTTTATTTTGGTTTTGGTTTTTTTGCTTTTTTCTTGACTTAGATTCCCCCAAACAACTCTTCTGGGAATAGATGTTTACTCTAATTTTTTTTTGAACAGAATGTCCATTACCAAATGCCCAAAACATTTGCTTTTTTTTGCGTGACAATTTTTTTTGTTTGTATCTTTATAAAACCCAATTGTGAGTTTCAAGATAAATTGATTTGGGGTGTTGTTAAAAGGTTTGGTGAATTCTGTATTCCACGATCTAATGGAAATTAAATTTGCAAAAATTCGTCAGTTTTTTTATTTAAAAAAATACAAATTTATCAAGTCGGTCAATAAAAAAAAATGATCTTTTTGGAAATGTGGATTTTGTTGAATTTCTTTCCACGACCAAATAATTTTTTGTCAAGCTTTTATTAAATTTGTATTTGTTTGAAAATATCAAAGAATTATTAATCAAAAATTTTCAATCTTCTCCGTTTTGAACTTTTTGTGAAAAATTTAAAACCCTCTCAAGCTTAACTCATATGACTACACACCCAAAAAAAAAGGAAAATTCATGACAATATATTGATTTTCTAATCAAAACAAGAATAAAAAAAAAACCTAATGGCGCTTTTTTCTTAATTTGGGAAATCAAAAGAAATTTTATTAATTTTTTTTTAATTTCTTGTTTATATCTCGAAAATATATTGATTTTCGAATCAAAAAAAAATAAAAAAAAACTATCTAAAAAAGGTGAATTTTTAGCACTCACTCTTGCATGAAAAAAAAAAATAAACCACTTTAATTATTGAGTGGTTCTAATTTCGTATTTCTTATTGCATTTATTTACTAAGATTTTTTTTACAAAAATTTAATTTTGGTGTGTCAAATATTTTGAATTGGAGTTTCTATATAAACCCCGTTTCAAAAATTTGGACACACCCAAAATCAAAAATAGACAAAAAAAAACCCAATTTATTGTATTTTCCCAAACCTAATACAAAACTACATTTAAGTTACAAGGTATTAATGTTTTTATAAGTAATCATTTTCATCCAAATAAAAGAAAAAAATTTAAAACTCAAAAATAAAAACAGGTGTGTCAAAAATAATGAAACGAGCGGAACAAAAAATGTATTGGTAAATTTGTTGAAATTTCACCAACAATTATTGATCGATAAAATGATAAGATACCATCTACCAATTGTATTTGATTTTCGAATTTAGCAAACTCAACACTAACCTTCTATCAACCATTGAAAAAAATTCCGAGATCTAACCAAACAGATTACGTAACTGCAAAAAAGGAAATGAAAACAAAACAAAAAAGACAAAAAATGAAATTGTTTGTAAAATCAAAATTCTTTCCAATTTGAATTTAAAGTGCAGTAATGATGTTCTTTCAACTGTATAAACTGTGTCCAAATTTTTGGAATCTAGTTTATATTGAATAAAGCTAATCAATAAAAGTGAATATCTACACAAAAACATACAATTATTATTATTCTCTACTATCATTGTGACTATTTTATAGAAATAAACTTTAAGGGGTTAGCGCCACCCTAGATTCGTTTATAATCAAAGTATGTTGTAATTGGGTTTTATGATATTTCTGTGATTTCTGTGACTCTAAAAAATCTATTCAAAATCTTATTGAACAATAAATTATAACATTTTTTATCAATGATTACTATTAAAAATTTTCATTAAAGAAATTTTTTTTTTTAATTCCTTTTTCCAAACCTAAAGAAGAGAAAACCAAATAAAAGTATTCCATTATTTAATAATTCATCTTTTGAACTTCCAAAAGTAAATATTTTTTAGATTTTATAATTTCAAAGATTTACTCAATAATCATCAACATAAAAACCCAAAGAATGATTTTTATTTTATTTCCTTTTTATAAAGATAAATCTACCTGTAAAATTAATGTATTTCCAAGAATTTCAGAAATAATTGGCCAAAATAATCTTTTTGTTATTTATTTTAATTTTTTAAAAAATTGAAATTTTTTTTTTTTTTTTTTTTTTATTTTTAAGGGAGGAAATCAATTTCCTCTTACAGCCCTAATTTCTAAATTTTTGTTTAGAAATCTCAATAAAGAATCATAATTCTCTTTATCATTAACTAATGATAAAATAAACAATGAGTCTTTATTTCGAATAATATCAAAGATATTATTCTTATTATTTTTGTTAATTTGAATTAAATCTTTAATCCAAATTATTCGATTTTCTTTATAGAATGGGCAGTCCCATAAAAAATGATCGATATCTTCATCTGTATCTAGGTTTAAATAATTTTTGCATAAGTTGCAAAATTTTGTTTTTGTTTTATTCTTATCATAAACATAAGAATATCTATTTAGATAATTTGTGAAATTTCTTAGTTTTAAGATGGAAGTAGATCCCTTCCATTTTAAATATTTTTGTTGTTTGTTTATATTGTTATTGTATCTAATAATTTTTAAATATTCCTGACCTTTCCAGCCAGTACTATTTATTATTAAGTTTTCTCTAAATTGATTAAGATTTGCGTTTAACAATTTTAGATTTTCCGCTTTCCAATTAATATTTTCGTTGTCTTTTTTGGAAAATTTTAATTTTTTTGATATATGTTCAAAAACAAGATTTTCTAATTTATTTTTGAGTTTAAATCTTCTTTTATATATCGAAATTCTTACTTGGTCTATTTTTGCTTCGGTTTTATAAATTATTCTGGGAGAGTGTGGATTAATTTTTAAAAATTTTGTTACTTTTTTATTTATCCAAACATCTATCGAGTTGAAATCATTTTGGGTTAGATTGAAAATAACTAATCCATAAAATAATTGGCTAATACATATTGATTTAAACATTTGTAATTTTACTCCATTGGCTAATTGCTGTTGGCTAAAAATCATCTTGATTTTTTTAAAATTTGCTTTTACTTTTTTAAAGTTTTTTTGTTAAATGTTTCTCTTTTTCAAGCCAAATTCCTAAATACTTTATTTCCGATAATTGGTTTGATTTTAAAGTTTTATCTTTATTTGGGTTCATTCCAAATTCTTGAATAATTTTAAAAATTAATATTAATTTTTTATCAATTTCTGAAATTGGTCCTTCCATTATTAAAATTAAATCATCTGCAAACATTTGAACATGATGTACTAAATTTGTTATTTTTTCAATTAAAAAATGGCTGAAAAAATTGAAATTTTTAATCAACTAATCTAAATTTCAAGATAAATTTAAGAATGATATTTTTCAATTTTAAAGTCAGAATATTGATGATTCAACCTTTAAATTTGTGGCGAAATGCAGATTTTTTTCTGAAATTGTTGTGTTTTTTTACTAATACCTAGATCATTTTTAATTGATGGGATCAACAAATATTACTACTTTACTAATTGATTTTTTAGATCCATTTGAACCATGGCGAATTAATGTGATTTTGATCCCAATAACAACATACTTTAATCTTAGGCTTCTCCTTGGTAGACGCTAATCCCTTAATTTTAATCAAATCAACAAAATTAAAAAATATTAATTTTTAAACGAAATTTTAATAAATTTTTCTTTTTAATTTATTTTTAAATGAAATTACCTATATTTATGACTTTAGGGGCAAATTGGTAACAATTCCAAAAAAAATCAATTTGGGCCAGCTAAAATAAAATTTTTTAAACAAAGAAAAATTCAATATATTTATCCAGGAATGGATTTTTCTATTGCCATTTCTTTAGATGGGAAAATTTTTTCCACTGGTAATTCAAGAAACAGTTGTCAAACAAAAGATATAAAAGTTTGGAAAGAAATTGAATTTTTTTCTGATATGATCATAAATTTTGTTTCTGTTGGTGATGAATATTCATTTGTAATTACGGACGAAAATATTTTATATGGCTTTGGAGCCAAAATGGAGACTTATGGTAGCAGATCTGATCTTGTACAAAAGCCACCAATAACAATCCCTAAGGGTTTTACAATCTTTGCTATTAAGGCAGGCCATACTTATTCCTGTTTTTTAAAAGTAAGCCCCCCATCAAATTTTGTTTCGTCAAGACCAAAGCAAGAAATCGTTCGTTCAGGTGATATTAAAGAAAATAATAACGTGCAAAAACAAAAAAATATGATAAAGAAGGAAACAAAAATTGAACAAGAAAAGCCAAAGCAAATAAAACAATTTACCACGATAAAACCAAAAACCGTCCCATTGCAAACAAGACTTGAGACAAATTATTTTGTCAAAAAAAGTAATCAACCACCAAAGAAAAAAGCAAAGCCATTAATGAAACCTAAATTAAATAAAACTCAAACCCAAACACAACAACAAAAGCAAATTAACAAATCACAAACAAATCAAAACAATCCTCAAAAAAAATCAAATTCATATAATAATGAAATTAATGATTTACTTTTAAAAGCCAAAGATTATAAAGATAATAACACAAATAATATGAATCAACAATCCTCATTAAAGGAAAATGAAACGCAATTCAATGAAACACAAGATGAAACCATGAAACAAATTAATGAATTAATGAATGGTAGTAATAGAAATAAACAAACACAGCAGAAACAAGAAGAAGAAGAAGATAGTCAATTTAAAAACATGAGTCTAGATAGTGAAAGTCTAAATAAATATTTAACGAAACAAGAATTTGACCAATTGTATGACTTAATAGAAGAAAGAGAGGTGGGGATGTTAAATGGCATCGAAGAATTACAAAATGATAAAACGCAAACTGAAAATGATTTAGATATTCTTATCAATTTTGAGAAAAAAAAAGAATTGGATATTCAAGAAATTGAAAAGCAAATAAAAAATTTAAGCGATATTTATGGCACTTCAAATGAAGATGAGAATACTATACCACAGGAAAAAATTTCTGAAATACAACTTCAATTAGAACATTTACAAAATATATTACTAGAAAAGGATAATGAAATTAAACAATTAAATTCAATGAACCAAATATTCCAAGACTGTATAAAAATTTTACAACAAAAATCAAATAATCTTGAAAGTGAATTAAACAAAGTAACACAACTATTAATTAGATTAACTAAAAAATAATTAATTTTCTTTTTTAATAAAAGTGTTTTTTATTTTTTTTTTTCTTTTTAATTTTTATTGGTTATTTAATTGTTTTGATTTCTTAATTTTAACCAAGTAGTTTTCCCATTTCAAACTTTTATGTAATAATAAAATTTGAAATTTTTCATTTATTTATTCCAAAATTTTCAATTAAAACCGTAAAATACACTTTTAATTAGCTTGAAAACGTCTGAGAAGCTCTTATTTTGGATTTCTTATTATTGTACTTTTAGATAAGCTTGAATTTTTTCTTCATCTATTTCATTAAAAATGTTTTTCAATTACGAGCATCATCTCAAGTTTTTTAATATAAAAAACATTAAAGGGTAAAACTACTGAAAAAATGGATTTTTGAATCTTTTTGGATAAACTTTTATCTTTTTTCCATTCAGCCGAATAATGATTTTTTTAATTATAAACTTTATTTCAGCCAAAGGGATATTCAAAAAAAAATTTTTTTTTTTCCAAATATTAATTATTATTGATAATTGACCCTTGAAGAAGAAATATTTAATAAGTAGAATAATACACACCAAAGAATAGTTGATATCAATATGAAAGTAAAGCTAATCATTGATATATGTCCCTAAGGCCCAAAAAATCACTAAAAATGAAAAACTGATCAAATACTTTCCATTAATACAATTAAAAAAATTAAATGATAAAATAAAATAAATAAAGTTTCAATTTAACTTTTTTTTGAAAACATTTTTTGCTAAAATCATTTAATTCAAACTTGAAATTATGTATATTTTTCGATACACTATCTTGTTTTAACTCATTTACAAAAACAAATTCTAAATTATGGGAATTTTCTTTTCACAAAAGGCACTAATTTGGTCTTCAAATGTTTTTTTTAGTTTTAAATGGTAAAATTAAAAAAAAGTTCAAACCAAAAGATAAACTCTCTGGAAAAGCATTCTAATTTAATATATTAACTTATTCTTTGATTTCAAGCTTTTCTCAACCCCAATTTTTTAAAAAAAAAATAAAAAAGTGCACAGTAATTTCAAAAAATATTTTCGATATTCAAAAGTTGAGAGTGTTTTTATTCTAAAAAAATTATCACAGTGGTTAATGGAATTAAGTTATGTCCTTAATTTCGAAAAATATTAATCAGAAAAAAATAGTACTTAATTTTATTAAGGACATATTTTCTTAAAAATAGAAAACTCCAAATATTTAGGGTATTATTGGAAAATTCAAGAATGTTCATTTTGATCTTCTATTGAAGATCCAAAAAAAATCCCAATAGAAATAAATATGATTTTTCTACAATAATTTCTACTTTTTCAATAACCATAAAATAACATATTTTTATCAAGTGATTATCAATCTTGTTATAAAAGTAAAAATTTGAAATTGAATAAACGTGTCAAAAAAAAAAAAAAAAAAATGTTAAAAAATGATTTCAATTTTTAAATTTTCTAAATAAATTTTTTCTTCTAATATCCATTAAAATCCTTTAGATATATGTAATTCACCAATTATAATTCGGCTACTTTGATGGAAAAATGGTTATTTTGGAAATTTTTGAGAGTTGATTTATTTTTTTAGGGTAACAGGTTCATAATAAAAACTTTTTCTGTTATAGAGTAGATTTCGAAGTGATTAAATTCATTTCTTCTAAATCATATTTTGTCTCTAAACTTAAAAATTAGAAGAATTTTAAACTCAATTTAGTTTTAATTGATAAAATACAGTTTGGAGAATGTACTAGTTTTTACGCATATATATATATATATCTATACGATAGATCAATTTGTTGGAATTCTATTAGAACTTATTAATCGATTCAAAATTTAATATTTTCGTATATTATGATTTAGGTTTTTCTCTTTAAAAAAACTCAAATTTAATCAAATAGCAATTATTCCTTGACAAAAGTTTGTCATTGAATAAAAACTATTACATTCTTAAAAAAAAAAAAATGAAAATTAAAAACCCAAAGCTATATATTAATGTTCATCTTTTCCAAAATTAAAAATTTTTACCAAATTAAATGAAATTGTATATTTATTTTCTTTTAACTGGTTATATTATATTAAAAAGTTTGAATTTTTTTAAACTTTTTGCAAACCTAATTTCGAAATGTATAATTTTATGGAATAAATGTGAAACTATAATATGTATATTAAAGTAATTTGGCCAGATTAAATAACCATCAAAAAAATCAAAAACCTTTATTCACCTTGATTGTAATTATATATAGCAAAAAAAGGATTCTTCGAAATTCTTGGTATTGATCAAAAACTAACATTATTATTTAATTGTTTGGAATAATTTTAATTGAAATGTTGACATTTAGAAAAATTCTGACAGTATTTAAGTGAAAATTATGTTTTAGAAGGGATTATTAAATGTTGTAACTATTTGATTATGTTAGACATTTTTTAATTTGTTTAGAATTTTTTAGATTAAGATAGTGATTAAAATAGTTAGAATTTGGCAATTTTTCCATTTTTGAAATATTTTGTAAATATTTTCAAATTAAGTCAGTTTCTTTTTTTTAAGATGGGTTTTGTTATATCTGAAAATATTTATTTAATAAATAAAGTAATACAAAAATATTTTCTTGAGAACATTTTTTATAATATTTTTATTATGGTAATCAATTTATTAAAATAAAATTAATAAAATTTTCGTATTTAAAGTGGCTCAAATTGTAAATAATTTTTAAATTGATATTATCATATTACGACAATTTACAAATTTTCAAAGATACCCTTTTTGATCTTATAATTAAATCATAATGAAAGTATAAATATTTTTTAATGTATACTTATACTAAACATTAATTTTTATATATAATTTATTTCAAAGAGGTATTTAGATGAAGTGATTTCCAAATAAACTATTTTTCAAAAATTTTTACTCACTTTATCATGTTAATGTAAGTTATTTTGAGTGTTTTATCTGAGTATTTTTATCAAAAAAATACTTTAAAATTTTTTAATCAGAATAATTTTTTCTAATTTTGCAAATTTTTTTTTTGCTTTTTTTTACTTTTTCTTTTTCTTTTTTTAATTTGATTCGTTTTTTTCTTTCAATTTTTTTTTAATTTCAATAATTTTTCTATTAATTCTTCTTTTTCTTTTTCTTTTTCTTTTCTTTGTTTTTTTGGTTTTTTTCTTTTTTTTTTTTTTTTTTTTTTTTTTCAAGAAAACAGACTCTGAAAAAAAATATAATCACTACGAAAAGACACTTTGTAATGTCTTTGAAAATGACTATATTATTAGTCAAAAATCTTCTTGTTCTTCAACTTTTTTTCAGTGAAAGTTCAGTAATAAAAAATCAGAAAAACTTTATTCAAAAAATGTGACTCAACTTTTTTTTAGTTTTTGGTTTTATTTTTTTTAATTTTTACAATATCAGGTTTTTATCTTTTTAGAACGATTTCTAGGTGAATTACAAACCTGATTTAATTATTTGTTGTTCTTGGATATTAAAAGATATATATATATATATTTCAATTTATGATTTTAGGAAAGTCACAATTTTTGAAATGATGTTTAGTAATTTCCAAGAAAGTTGGGGAAAATTTATTTTTTAATACCTTTATTAAACTCAATATTCATAAAACTATTTAATTATACAAAATCATTAATAGTAATTTATTGACTCTTTTTAATAATTCAATTTGTGTGTAAGTATGTTATTATATAAATGAACTATATTACAATTTCTGCTCTCAATTTTATCGGATATTAATATATGGTGAAAATTACAATTTATAATTTTCTTTTTGATTTTAAAAATATTTTTTATAACTTCTTTAATCTAGACAAAAAAATTTCCCAATAAAATGAAAAATATATCACTTCTTATTGGATTATTTAAAAAATCTTTTGTGCCCCCACCATATTTCTGGTTTTTTATTGAAAATGGTTGTTCATTGTTTTATCTAAAAAAACTGTGATTTTTTTTTTCATTTTTTTAGGTATAATTCAATAAACATATTTTGAAATAAATACCAAATTCATTGATTCAATCAGTATTAATATTACATTTAATTAATTATTACAATTAACAAATGGCTCAACTGAACAAAGAAGATTTTTTATGAAATGTAAAAAAAAAAATTCCACACTTTTTCGGAAATAACTCTGTATTTTAATTTATTTTTTTTTCATTAAAATTTAAAAAAAAAGTAAAATATCTTAAGAAAAAAATACCTTCCTTCAAAGGAACGTTTTTAGACGAAAATTGGTTGTAAATTAAAGTGTTATCGCATGTTATAATATATAAATTCAAATATATATATTAGTCAATTCTGAGAAAAGTGTATATAGTACACATATGTGCAGTACTCACTATCACAAGCACCGTTTAGTGAACATATCCCCATGTGTTATTTTAAAAGAAGTTTTTCAAAAAAATTTAAAAATAAATATTTAAAACAATTTTTATCGTATTTTTTGTTTTCTTTTATTTTTTTTAATTATTCATGAATATAAGAAAATTTAAAGATGTAAATTTCAAAAAAATTCAGAGAAAAGTAACGAAATTTTATCCGACTTTTAATAAATGCATAAATTATTAAGAAAAGATATATTCAAAATTTTAAAATTAGTGTGTCTGAAATTTTGAAAAAGGGTTTATATTTTAAAATAAAAATAATAATAATACAGCTATTTTAAAAAAGTGAAGACTTTTTTAGAATTAAAACTTTTTTATAAAAATTCCACTTTAAATAAGTGAGAGAACAACCTTTAAATGTGAGGCAGAGGTTGGAGTGAGAAGAAGAGTGCCTTTTTTAAATAAAGTCCTCACTTTATAAAATAGAAAACGCTAAAAAAGTTTTAATCCTGGCAATCTAAAAAAAAAAAAAAAGTTACTCACTTTTTTAAAATAGCTGTAATAAGATTAATAATAATAATATTAATAACCAATTATGAAATAATCAATTAATTTTTATGAATCTAATTATTAAAAAAATTATTATTAATAAATATGAATATTAATAATAATAGTAATCAAATCATCAGGAATAAAAATAAAATCTACATTTTTCTCCAATAGCCCCCACAAAAGCAGCGGTATAAAGGGGTGGAAACATTTTGCGATTTTAAAAACCAGGAATTAGAGCAGCCACATGAACTACATTGTATAAGTAAAAAGGAGGTTTGTTGTATAGATTTTTCTAAAGATTTTTTTTTTTCTGTTTCATTATTTTGGCTATTGTTGTTGGTGTTCTGCTGAGAAACGTTATTTAAATTTTTATTAATTGAATTCATTAATTGTTTATTTAAAATGTCAGACATTTTTTCAACAAAGCCTGTTTGAAAGGAATTTAAAGTTTTTGGCATTCTTAAAAAGTCGATAAAAAAATCCTTTAATCTGCTTTTATTGTTATGATATTGTTTCCAATTGTCTTTAATTAAGGTTGTAGACTTTTCAGAAATAATTACAATGCCTTCGTTAAACTTGACTTTGATCCCTTCAAAAAGCTTTACAAAATTTTCGATTTGGGGGTTATGTGAAGAAAGCTTTTTTTGTGGATAATTTTTGTTTTTTAAATGGGAGTCTGATCGGGATGGGTTGCTGTTGTATGCATTTAATATATTTATCAAAACCTTTGCCAATTGGATGGATTGGAGTGAGATGGAAATCTGGGAAATGTGCACGTTGGAGTCGCCTCTCCGAACATCTGGTATGCCTGGGTGCAAGCACAGTGTAATGTATAGGATCACCATTAAAAGCGTTCTTAAATTTCGATTTATGAAATGTCGCTGATTTATTTCAAAGGTTCGGATTTGTGGCTTGCTTTCGAAAATATTTGGAATAAAAATATTGTTTTTTTCATACATCAGTTTGATATAATATAATGTTGATTCAAGCAAAAAATTTTCATAAAGGGAACTCATTTGGTTTAATTTACCCAATTTTCCTAAAAGTGTAGAAATGTTCCTTAATAGCAAATTGTTTTCGATCTTGAAATAATTTTGTTTTTCCTTAGATAAGATCTCGATTGTTTTATGTTTGATTTCCTTTGAACAGTTTTGAAAATTTATTAAAATATCCCAATAAGAGTTATTTAAGAGAATTGCTCGTTCAAAAAGATTAGCAAACCCTCTTGGTGTCATATTATGATTATTATCATTAATTTTTTCAATTTTTATATTTTTTAATTGTTTCTCGTTATTATTATTATCTTTATTCCCATTTCCATTTCCACTTTCATTTTCATTTTCATTTTCATTTTCATTATCAAAATTGGTTTCAACATAATGTGTTCGAATATCAATTCTTGGCTCATCAGTTAAAATGGCAATACACGAATTATTTGGACTAATACAAGAATCGACAACCTGTGTGTCCTTATCGCGATTTATTTTTATTTCTTTTACCTCTTCTAATGTTTTTGAATTAAATACCATCACATCCCCATTTTCTAAGACTAGATAGATATTTTCCCCATTTGGTGAATATTTTACTGATCGGATATCTAATGACCAATTTCTTTTTGCCACACAAATCCATTTTTCCATTTCTATTGCTTTATTATTTTTTTCTTTAATTGGGAAAATGGACTCTGATGGTAAAAATAATGGTTCGAGATCTAATTCGTCTTCTTCTTCAATAATATTGTCCTTTTGTTGTTGGTTTTGCTTTTGATCTTGTTGGTTCATTTGACTTTGATTTTGGTTAATATTATTATTGTTTTGGTTATTGTTACCAATATCAGATTCATTAAATTTATCAGACATATCACTTGTATTTCTTTTACGTTTCATTTCATCATTCTCGTTCTCGTTCTCATTCTCAAATTCGTTCTCGTTGTCTGATAATTCCTCTTGGGGATCCAAACTCCAAACTAATTTTAAGAGATATGAAACACATTTTTTTAACGATTTTGTTTTAAAAACAACAACCATTTCATAATTATTATTTATAATAAATGGACGAATTCGGATTAATTCGATTACGCCATGTATAAATCTTGTTTGCCCAGAAAACATTGGTAATTCTAGTAAGTCAATTCTTGAATGGAAATTTGATTTAATTTTTGTGGTGCCTAAATCCAAAGTATAGACAGTGATGCTTTGTGGTTGTAAATGAAAAACGGTGGCCAGCATTGGAATCTGTTGATTCGTGCAAATGTCGCCACATATTAGTGTATGATCAACAGATCTAATTCTCGAAAATAAAGAGCAAGATCTGGTATTCCAATGTGTCGCAGAAAAGGAAGAAAAAAAGAATTCTAAGTCACCAATCCGAGACAAGGTAATAAAACTTAGTGACTTTTTTTGGTTTTGTTGATTTTTTAAATTTGTTTTATTAGAATTATTTTCATTGTTATTCGCTTGGTTGAGATTCTCTATATCCATTTGACTACTGTTATTTTGGTTCTGCTGCTGCTGCTGTTGCTGCTGCTGCTGTTGTTGTTTATATCCTTTTAACGGCATTTGGTTCTGGGTTCCTCTATTTGAATTTGGCTTATTTTCACTTTTATTTTGTGAAATTATTGATTCATCAGAAAGCCTCATTCCTTGTTTTAAATATTCGCTCGGGATTAAATCAAAAAACGATTTTTGAGAGTTTAAGGAGTCCAAGGTTTTCAATTTTAAATCCTCTAACAAATCAGAGTCTGAGTTAAGTGGCAACCAAGCAAGTGCTATTAAATTTTTTGAATTAAATTTGTATGAAATTGAAAAACTATTAATAAAGGTTGATCGGTTCTCCCAAAGATAAAGCCCATCCAAATTGTCAGCGGTAAGAAACGAGATTTGCCTTTCCGTTCTTAGCTTGGGTAATTTAGGTAAAGGAAGAAATTCCACGTGTGTGATCGGGGCCTGGTGCGGGGTTTTCAGCTGCTGGTAGCTATTCGGATGGTTTGCTTCGATTAAAAAAATCGGGTAGCTTTTATACGGGCTTTCTCCACTACAAAAGCCAGAAGGGACAGTGATCGCAATCAGGTTTTCTTGTGACCATGAGATTGTTGATGAGTAGTGCGGCCAAGATCGTAAGAATAAGTATTTTCTTGACTTGCTCGGTTTGATTTTATTACTAAATAATAAGCGCTGTGATGTTTGATGTAATCGAGTTGAATAGACTAAACTCATAAATTAATTCATAAATTTCTCTAAAATAGAATTGAATAGTTTGTTAACGTTTTATTTGGTTGTTTGTTTGAATTAATTATTTTGGAATCAAAAAAAAAAAAAAAAAAAAATCAATAAAAAACAAAAAAAAAGAAAAATGATTTTATTTTTTGAAGATTTTCAAAGTCTGAAGAAAAGAAATTATTGGTAACAAATGATTTTATTAGTTATGTTTTTACTTTTGTTTTCAATTCATATGAACAGCAACCAATCATAGGTAAAAAGAGCATTCAAAATTTAAGAATTATTTCCTTGATGATTATTTAACGATTTTAAGGGAACAACCAACATAAAAATAATTCTTGAAGCAAATTTAATCTTTAATTCAGAAAAAAAAAAATTGTAAAATCTTGAAATTCAATAATCAAGTAAAAGTATGATTACTATCAAAGCTAACTTTGTTTAAATGTTATTTTTTGAAATGTTAAGGATTCTTTTTAAAAAAGTTTGATCTATTTTCCCTTTACACTATTATCAAAAAATAAAATTGAATAATACTAAGTTTGGCAAACCTATTATTATAATTATCTTTTCATCCTAGTTAATCAAGTTTTTTCAAAATATAATTTACATTCCAGTTCTTAATAATGTTGAGAGTGTTGTATTTATTTTTGTTAATAGTACTACGATTTTTAAAAGTATCTAGTCTATTAAAAAAAGGTTTGTTTGGTTAAAATTTTTCAATAAATGGATGAATGAAATTGTGTTTTCTTTAAACATACTTCAGGATATTTTTTTGAAGTGATAATAACTAATAGTTTTGAAAATGTTGTACTCATCTAAAAAAACTCAAATATGGAAAAAAAAAAAAAAACTGATGATAAATATTATGTGTCCTTCAAGTGCAGTAGAGTGTCTAGGTTTTTTTAATTTTCAAAATGTAAAGTAAATTAAATAAATTTTCTTTACATTTAAAAAAGTAAAAAAAAACCTAAATGTGTTTTTCTTGAGGTTTTCTGTTTTATATGTATATATTATTGATTTTTCAAATATAACAGAAAACTCAAGAAAGGCTAAACTCAGTTTTCCAGGATTCACAAGAATAGAATAAAAAAAATATGATTTTACTAGATTCTTTTAAATTTTGAAAAAATTAATAAAAAGTTTCCATCAATTACCTAGGTTTTTTTTGCTTTTCGAATATTGTAAAAATTTATTTCATTTTCGGTTTGTTCGAAAAATTAAAAAAAATCCTAACCGTAGTATATGTCAAGTGTGGTCAATTGTCTCTTTTTTCTTGTATTTTTCTGTGTTATTTGTAAAGTGTTCTAGGTTTATTTTACTTTTTGAAATAAACCGAAAATTTGGTAAAATTTTCTATTTATTTCAAAAAGTAAAAAAAACCAAATGAAAATCTATAGATTTTACCTTTAAATAGAAAACTCAAAAAAACCTCAAGATTTATTTTTTTACTTTTAGAAATAAAATGAAAAATATATAAAATTTTCTTTTTATTTCGGAAATTAGAAAAAATGTAATGGAGAAATCAAATAATAAATATTTTTTCCAATTTAAAAGGTTAAATAATTCTTTAATAATCCAAATAATTGTTTCCTTCTTTGAAAGATATTCATCACATCTAAAATAATTTTAAAATATAATAAAATAACCTCTTAACTATGAAGAAAAAAATTTTCAAATGTTTTAAAGAACCAATTTGAAAAAAAATATTAATATAACCTGAAAAATTGAATTTTTCAACTAAAATTATTACATATCTTGAAAAATAATTATTGTTCATTGATCTTTTATTAACCAATTGTGTTTATTTTAATTGAAGTTATCTAAAGAAAAAAAAAACGTTACAAATTTTAAAAATATTTTGGTAATAAAATACTTTTAAAGTTTTTATCTTGGAGTAGCACTAATTCAAAAATATTTTTTTCAACAATTAAAGATAAATAATTGAATTACTGAAATCAAAATAAAAAAAAAAAAAAAAGGTGTTCAAATCAAAGAAAAAAGATAAAATAGTTCATCTAATTGAAGGAAAATATCAGAATTATTTTAGTTTTTCCACAAGATGGGAAATAATTAAGCTATAAAATCAAACAATGACATTCAACAAATGTATGATTCTGTGGATAGAATTTAAAACAAAATCTGATTCATTCTAGATCAAAATCTAAATTAGATGAACCAAATGAAAATAGAAATTAAAATTCATTTTCAAAAATAATACGGAAATAGATAGTAATTTGTTTATCAAAATTTATCAAATAAAAGTTTAATATTCTCATTAATTAAAAACAAAAAAAACCAAAAGAAGTAATTGAATCAAAAGTTATTGATAAGGACAACCAATAAATGATTAATATTTTTTTTCGGGATCTCTTTTGATATTTTTTGATTTACATTTTTTGATTGATCTGAAAATAAATTTGAAGAGGAATTATCCTCTGTTTAACTTTTTAGTTAAATATTAATCTGTTTTTTTTTATAGGTGTCATCATACGGGCTTAGTATCGAATAAAATGGGTCGACCATAATTGTTAAAATTGATTAACTCCCTTTAAGAATATTTTCCAATCAATAATCAAATATTACAATATTGAATGACTATTCAGAGAGGAATCCACAACATATTGTTTGGTGAATAATACAAAACAAATATAAAGAATGTTTTCACAATGACTAATTCCTTGTTTCTTTCAAAATCAAGACTTTTCATTTTTTTATTTTATTTCCTTCCATAAAATTTTCAAAAGATTGATTTCTGAATGTCAAGCACGTCAAGTGAAGATTATCAAGAAAATAGTTCTTCAAATGAAGAAATTTCGAACAATTCTTCTGACGAAGGAGAAGAAAAACTTTCCAAAAGAGAAGAAAGAAGTTTAAAACAACGAAAAATGAAGAGAACCAAACAAAAGGTCCTCTTTTTACCTTCAAGAGGAATTACAACAAGGCAAAGGCACTTGATGAAAGATTTAATTTCCTTAATACCACACTACAAAAAGGATTCCAAGTTAAAAGCAAAAAATAAATTAAAAATGATTAACGAGATCTGTCAGATCAATTCATGCAACAACTGTTTATTTTTTGAATCAAGAAAAAACAATGAACTCTATTTGTGGGCTGCTAAAGTGCCAAGAGGTCCTTCAATTAGGTTTCATGTTTTAAATAGTAAGTATCTTTTTCGATCACCATATTTCTTCTTTAAATTTTTATTTCTTTTTTTTATTTATTTAAAGCTCAAAAAAATTACGTAACATTTTTTTTTTTTTTTTTTTTTTTGTTTCAATTTGTTCCAGAATCTTTTTGAATGCTTTTAGTTCTGAAAATCCAAAATTATCATGTTCTCATATTTAACCCACATTGTTTTCTTAATCTCTCTTTTCTAACCTAACTTGACAAAAAACAGTTCACACAATGAGTGAACTAAATATGATTGGGAATTGTTTGAACGGATCAAGACCAATTTTAACTTTTGATAAAGCATTTGATTCACAACCACATTATAAACTAGCCAAAGAATTGTTTTGCCAAATATTTGCAACGCCTAAAAGGCACCCGTGTTCTAAGCCATTTGTTGATCACACTCTCAGCTTTACATTAATTAATGATAAAATATGGTTCCGAAATTACCAAATCATTTGGAAAGATCCTAAAGTTAAAGATAGCGAAACACGATTGGTGGAAATTGGTCCAAGGTTTGTCTTAAAAATGGTTAGAATTATGGCAGGCAGCTTTAGCGGGGTTACCATTTATAAAGACGGCGCTTGGGTTTCTCCAAACGAAAAAAGAATCCAATTGAAAAAAGAAAAACAACAAAAATACCAAAAGAAATTATTGGAAAGACAAAAGCAAAGAAAGAGAAAAACCAAAAATATCCTTCCTAAAAATGAATTGCAAGATGTATTTAAAGATTAATTTGAACTTTTTTTTCTTTTTTTTTCAAATATCAATTAAATTAAAACGGTATAATTGACTTTTGAATTTTTTCTAGAGATAAAATATTTTTTATATTACTTCCATAAATAAAAAGATTGATAATTTAATTATTTTTTATTTTTTAAATTGGAATTTGAGTGAAAAGGTGAAACCTATTTTGTAGTTAAAATAATTGTGATCTTTTTATTAAATTCCTTTTTTGAAAAAATTTTTTCATTCATTCCAAAAAAAGTGTTATCCAAGATACCCTTTGAAAGGAATTTATTTGTAAAGGGAATTCTGGGGGGGGGGGTGTTTAATAATATGAGAAAGGTAGTGCTGTTTAAAAAAGTTTATATTTATTATTTTTTTTTTATAAAAATAATTTTACTCAATCTTTAATTGTTTGTATAATATAATAATAGTCAAATGGTCTTTTTTTTGAGTATTCATTGACAGGAGAAAAATTCAAAAAAAAAAAGAATTTTTTTGGTAAAATTATTTAGTCACATAATTTTAAATTAAATAAATAAAAGATTTTCAAAATTGATAAATTCTTATTTTTAGTATTTTCCTATTCTTTTGTGTTTTCAATTTTTCCCTACAAAAAATATGAGATTAGTAAAAAGGGGTTTCCAATGCCAACTTTATTATAATAAATATCCAAATATCAAATTTCTTAATTTGATTCTTAATCAACTTCTCCCTTTCCTTTGATTTTGATAAAATTTGAATAAAATGAGTATCAATTAATTGGAAATAGGAAAACTATTTTACTAAATCTTGAATTTTTTTAAAAAAAATATGATTATCATGTATCAAACTACTTTTATTGTTTTTTTTTTTCAGAAAATTAACTCTTTTGTAAAAAATAGTAACATACACCATCCATTTTTGAAAAGTCAATTTTCAATTGATTTTTCATTATTTGGTCTATATGTATATACGATATAGAAGAAGATTCCCTTATATGGTTGGTATTGTATTATTCCAAATAAAGACTTTTTATTTTTTTGTCAGTAGTTAATAATAAGGTTAATTATGATTCTTTATTAGAATGTCTAATCAAAAAAAGGAAAATGATTGGTGGTGCCATAGAGTGCCTATATTTTCCAGAATTCAAAAGAATTGAGTAAAATATTTGATTGTTATCCATTCTTTTGAATTATGGAAAAGTTAACTGGGATTTTTTTTTTATTTTAGAAATAAACCGAAAATTTGTTAAAATTTTCAGTTTATTTCTTAAATTAAAAAAAAATCGTTTTGAAGAAAAAATAATTTATCTCCTTGAGAATAAATTTGCAAAAAAAAAAAAAAAAAGGAATAAGCTAACCTTTTATTAGTTGAGAATCATTATTGTATTCAAAGGTATTCTTCAAACGTTTTTTATTTTTTTTATTGTTTTTTTTTGAGTAATTATTTAAATTAAGTCATATTTACTGCATTTTCATTTTTTTTTCTAAGATTGATATACCCTAAATAAACTCGTCGATACTCATAATAATTTATAATTTAAAGTATTCATTGTATAAATTATACAATTTTTATAATAAACCCCAATTCAATATTTTTAACACACCAAATTTCGATGTTTGAAAAAAAAAAATCTTATTTAATCAATTTAGAAAAAATACCCAATTAGAACCATTCTTTAATTGAAATGTTAACAATTTTTTATCATTTACAATACTTGCAAACAAAAAATAAATAATTATCAATACTAAGAAATTTTTGGTGTTTTAAAAAATTGTGGGCTGGTCAAAACAAAAAAAAATACATTAGTAAATTTGAATTTAATCAATTAACATTATTAATTGATCAAATGGTTAGATACAATTGGCCAATTTTATTTGAGTTATTCTTTTTTGAAAAGGTTAACCTTAACCTTCTATGAGTAATTAAAATAAATTTTTTGATCCAATGAAACAAGTTTGGTAATTCAAAAAATAAAAAAAAAATGATTTTCATATTTTTCAAAAATCAAAATTTATTAACAAATTGAATGAAATTGTATTACCGTGGTTGTTTGAAATTTTTTAGCTGTGTCGAAAATTTTGAATTTTAGTTTAGATTATTCTTAACTAAATATAAGGATAGATGTTTTACAGTCAGTTCCACTTTTAAGGCACAAACTTTCAACGAAATTTAAGGCACAATAAAAAAATTACAAATTAAGGCACAAAATTCAGATTCTAGTAAAATAAATTGTAAAAAAAAATATTTCAAATTTTGTGCCTTAATTTGAGATTTTCTTGTGCCTTAAATTCCGTTGCTAGTTTGTGCCTTAAAAGTGAAACTGACTGTAATAAGTTATGAAAATTTGAAATTTTTAAGATGAAATATCTATAAAGAAATATTTTCGTCAATAGTTTAAGATAAATAATACCCTATATAATTATC
This sequence comes from Anaeramoeba flamelloides, assembly GCA_027625915.1. Classification (NCBI taxonomy): domain Eukaryota; family Anaeramoebidae; genus Anaeramoeba; species Anaeramoeba flamelloides. The sequence goes on from JANTQA010000026.1 coordinate 2,941,515, forward strand.
CATACTTTTAATAATTAAATATACAAATATTTCTTTATTTAATTCATTTAATTATAATTCTCAATTTTACATTTTGAAAATATAATCTCAAAAGAATTAATACAATTAAATCGAAATATATTTCAGATAATGTTTTTTGATTATTTTTTAATTGTTTTTAAGTGTTTTTCGATTTTTGAGCTTGAAAAATAATTTGGAATTTTTAGAAATAATAAGTTTTTAAAAATTAAAATTGTAAAAAAATTGATAAATATTTACAATAAAACAATTTTATTTGATTACCCATAGGTTGAAAGTGAAAAAAAAAAAAAATATAATGAAAAAACTGTTTGTGCTTTTCAAAAACTTTAATAAATTTAATAAGTTTTAGAAATAAATTGTGCAATTTTTTGTTCTTTATTTACTTAAAATCAATCTAATACTTTATTAAAAAAATTGAAATTCAATAAAAAGGAAAGAAAGAAAATCATTCTATACTTCTCTTAATATTTTAGAAGTGTGAATTGCAGTTCTAAATGAAATGTAACTCAAATTAGCTCAAAGATAATTTAAGCGCAATATCTTAGATTTTACAGTTTTTCATTAAATTTTTACATCCAAATTATTATATAATTGAAAAATCAAAAACAGAAAATTATGAAGTAAGACAATAAAAAATAAAAAAAATCGTGAAATTTTAAAAAGGGTTTATAAGAAGTAATTTGTGAAAATTTTAAAAAAAATAATATTTAATGTTATCAATTAATAAAGAACACCCAAATTTACAAAGTTACTACTTTTGATTAATTTATTTTGATAATAGAATATGGCAATTCATTTATTTTTTATTCATTTTTTATACAATTCTAAAAAACATATTAATTTTTTTTTTTTTTTTTTTTTTTTGGGTATTGTTTATTTAGGGCAGGATTATATATTTATTAAAAACTGCTGTAATAATTAATCATGAAGTGGATAAATATTTACAATTAGACCGTGGACCAGTACCTTTGTTCTTAATCTTTTTAACTCACTTTTGAAATGGGTTACACTCATTTATTGTGCCATTTGACACCTATAACTTTCTAATTTACTTCTCTTAGGGTATCAAACCGTAAATTTATAACACTATCTAGATTGGCAATAAAAAATGTTTGGTCTTCAACTTAAGGTTTACAATCCCTGAAACTGGAAAAAAGATTATCTTGTATTGGGTGTGGCAACTTGTTATTTTGGTTCTTTGCTGATCGATCCACAACTAAGTTTGGATAGTATAGGTGATTGAAAAAGGCTATTTTTGTCATTTTATTTTTTTTTTTTTCCGAAATCCGAATTGATGAGTCTCAGATTAATTAATTGGAAGATATTTAATTAGTAATTGGGTTTTTTGTTTTCTGTGTTGAAATTTTTATTTACGCTTTGTCTTATTTGGTGCTTGTAAAAAAATTTTTTTTTATTTACTCCTAATTCTGTAAAAGGAAAATGATAATTTCAATTGACAACCCAAAAATTAACACTTTCAATTCAAGACCTTTCAATCAGTTAATCTTAGAGTCATCAATCTGGATTTCGAAAAATAAAAAAAAAAAAAAAATGACAAAAATAGCCTTTTTCAATCACCTATACTATCCAAACTTAGTTGTGGATCGATCAGCAAAGAACCAAAATAACAAGTTGCCACACCCAATACAAGATAATCTTTTTTCCAGTTTCAGGGATTGTAAACCTTAAAGGGTTCTTTCAAATTTGAAAATTGAATTTTATTAGTTGATTCCTTTTTTTCAAACCTAACCAATTTAAAAAGTAAAAGATTTTTTAATCTTTTTGAAGTTAGTTAAATAATCGTTTCATGGTTTACAAAAATAAAAAAAAAATTTATTTGAAAAAGAAAAATAAAAAAACTTCAATCCTTAAAAGAGAAAATTATGGGAAAATATTAAATCACACTTTTGATCCCGACCTAAAAAAATTTTTCAATTTTCTAATCACCAACTCTCAAAATTTTCTCTCCTAATTATTAATTCAAAATTCTCCGCAGTTGTTTGTATATATATTTATTATTTTTAATCCCCATATTGTTCGCTTCAAGTGTTCCAATATACTTTTAAATAGTGTAAGTATAAATATCAACGATATCAAAATCAAAAACTTTAGAATTTTCAATTGTTTTGTTCAAGAATTTCGAAAAGTTTTTGGTATTAATAATTGTTTAATTTTATAAATTCCTCAAAAAATCGCAATTTTTGTTTTTCCTTTCATTAGGAATCTTTGAAAACCATTTTTTCTATTAACAACATTGTATTTTAATTCTCAAAGTTTATAAATATGAGCAGTCCTTAAAAACTAGAAATAATTTCCATAAAGTTGATCCCGAAAATTCTTTATCAAGTTTAATTGAATCTTTCTTAAAAGTCAGCACTAAATTGCCATTCCATTTAAAAAATCATTAAAAGTTGTTAGTTCCTAATATTAATTTGAAGAACTCTCTCTCTTTTATAGATTTTGACAAACCAACAAATTTTTTCGCTTCTATCTTTGGTGTGGATTACAATTAGGAAAAGCAGAATTTTACGATTCTGCTAAAAGTTCAAAAGAGAGGTAATTTGCCTTAGAACAATCAAATTTTAATAAATCGTCACGTGAAATCGAACCGGAAATAAAAAATATTGAACAAAACTTGTGTTATTTGGGTGTTTTTTTGTAAATTTTTTTGATTTTGTAGCGAAAAAAGTAAACATTAAAAAAAGTAAAAATTTCATAAAAAAAATAATAAAATGGTTGGGTTATTTTGTGAAATTTAATTTACGAGAAAAATATTTTGTTTAAGTCAAGAAACCGTTTCTTTTTGAAAAGAACTTTGTTGATTAAAATAATTAAAAGTATTAAGATTTTTTAAAAAAAAAAAAAAAAAAAAAAAAAAAAAAAGAAAATTGAAAAAAAAAAAAAAATATAAAATTTAGAGGATTGAACATCCACCACCTTTCTTTTTATCTGGTTTTGGTGGTGACAAAACAGCTCTAATAGCTTCATCAAAGACAGCTTTCAAGTTCTTTTGGGTCAAAGCAGAACATTCGATGTATTTGACTGCGCCAATTTCTTTGCTTAATTTCATTCCGTCTTGGTAAGAAATAGGATCAAGGTTCTTTTCTTTAAGTTTAAGGATGGTGTCTTGGTCGTCTCTAAGATCCAATTTGGTTCCAACAAGGATTTTGGTGACACCTGGGCAATGATGAGAAATTTCTTGCACCCATTTAGCTTTCACATTTTCGAATGATGATGGGGAAATTAAAGAGAAGCAAATTAAAAAGACGTCTGTTTGTGGGTACGACAATGGTCTAAGTCGATCATAATCTTCTTGTCCTGCTGTATCCCAAAGCCCCAAATTGATTGGTTCTCCATCAACCATTACATTGGCTGAATAGTTATCAAAGACAGTTGGGATGTATTCACCTGGAAAGGCGTTGGTTGTGTAACTAATTAATAAACAAGTTTTACCAACAGCTCCGTCTCCAACAACTACACACTTGATTGAACGCATTTTTTTAGAAGTTTTTAATTGAAAATAAAAGAAGAAAAATGAATTTCGAATTTTCGCTTTATCAAAATATTATGAATGTCTCACAATACTTTGTCCCATCAAAAATATTCAAACTTTAAAGTCTGAACCACCAAAGACAATTTTGAATTTTCGAAAAGTTACTTGTTTTTTAATTGTTTTCTTGATTCTGTACTAATTTTAAGGTTTACAATTACCGAAACTGAAAAAACGCATATATTGTATTATGTGTTCTGCCATTTTATTTTGGTTCTTCATTGTATATTCTTGTGCTTGGTATAAATCTTAATAGTGATCAAAAAAACATGCAAAGAAATCAGAAAAAGTATAAATCAAAATAAATTAGGTTTTATTTTTTTCTTCTTGTTCCAATGTGGTATATAATTCACTATTCAATAATATATCTAAGGTAAAATCAAATTTGAAGGTACAACCTTGTGATCTTCAAGGTAAATTTTAAATTAGGAATTAAATTTGTTCCAAATTTTTTGTAATTTTATTAGTTTTTTGGAAATTTTATGGATTTTTTGATTAGAAAAATTATATCAAAAATTTAACTCTATTTTATGAGATTAATTTCCTCTTTGACCATTCATTTTTAGAAATTCTTTTTCCTTACTAGAACTTTAAGAAACCAAGACCATATTTCTAGTTGTTTAGTTTTACCATTTAGTGTAAATTCATTCTATAAAAAAGACACATACTTTGACATTTTTATTATTATTTTTAACGAGTTTGGATTAGTTATTTTTACAAACCACATTTTTTTTTGTACTGTTTGGAAGTTGATATTGTAAAAAATAGTCATGAATAATTTAAAAAGATTTTTGAAAATTATCTTAAGGTAAATAAATTTAAGATATCTTGATTCTAATTTTTGGAAAGTATAACTTTTAAAAATCATGCTTTTCCATCCTTAGAACACAACTTATTCCCATAATAAAATTTGTGTTATTTCCTTAATAAAAAATTTAAAAAATATAATAACTTCTAAATTTCAATAAAAATATTGTAAAAAATTAAGGTAAGGTTTATTTCAGAAAAGAAATACAGAGAAAAAAAGATAAGAAAGCTAAATGAAGAATCTTCATTTCCATAATTATAAAGTATATAAAGTAAATGGAAGGATATTGAATCCCATTTTTTCGATCACACAATAATTTATCTGATTTTTGAAATTACAAACTAAGGAAGTGTATTATTATATTTAATTTACTTTTAAGATATAAATTCAACAGATTTCGGGATAAATTAATTTTAAAATAGAAAACTAAAATCAAAAAAGATGAATATCTCCACTGTTATCCCTTAAAAAAGTATATAGGCTTAAAAAAAGAAAAATATATTTTTTAAAAATAAAATAATTTTTCTAATTCTTAAAATAAGTTTTCGTATTTTGATGAACCAAAAATAAATTGAAACAAATATTACTTTTATATTTGGGGTTTTTTTTTTCTATAAGTTAAAATAATTCAGAATATTTTCATTACTTTACTGAAAAAGTATTCATCTGATTTCTAATTTTGATAACTTTTTGATTTTTATTTTGAACTTGTCAATATGGCCACGTTGATATTTTACTAAATCAGAATTAACTATATATGGTTTGTTCAAAATGATAAACTTTAAAAGTGTCTTAAAATTGGATCATTTATAATTGGAATTGAAATTGAAATTGATTTTTTTTTGAATAATTGTTTTATTGGAGATACGTAAATACTTTTTACAAGTTCAGATTGCATTATTGAACCAAAATCCAAAGATTCAGTTTTTATTGAAAAAAAAAAAAATTTCATTTTTTTGGGATGTTTAGATTATTTGATTACTGTTATAATTGTACTTGATTTTTCAAAAAAAAAAAAAATAAAAATTACCTTTAAAATAATAATAATAATAACATGAATTATAGTAATTTTCTTTTCAAAATATTATACAAAAAGAATCTGTAGAGTATAAAAATGAATAATTGGAAAAAAAAAAAATGGATTTTATGTTATTTAATAGATTATAGAAGTATTAACAATTAAAATTAAAATTCCCACCAGTAAAAACAGAGCAATTTTAGAGGTTTTTTTAAAAAAATATTGTTCTTGTAAATTGACATTGAAAATTATACAGTGTTTATGATATCAAAAGAATATATTATTAAAAATAACATACTGATTAAATTTTGATTATAAAATTAAAATTTATTTTCAAAATCCCCCTTTTAAATGAAATAAAAAATAATACAAATTAAATTATAATGATTTTTTTTTGATTTGAAATTGTTGATAATTATTGAAGAAGATTTTAATTTATTTTAAAATAAAAAAAAAATATGATAATAATAAAAAAAAATGAATTTGAAATAAAATTTATTTTTTTATTAATAAAATAAATTTTTAGTAGAGAAGAAAAGCTTATAATTTAAATATGGATTTTCATTATATAAATAGGATCCTTTGGTCCAACCCACCACCAAAATTCACTTATTCTCTCAAAGTAAATATTTTATTTTATTATTTTTTGGTTGAAAAAAATTATTTAATTAGAGTACATTTGTTAGTGTTATATAATATATATATTCTACTAATTATTATTATAAAAGATTTATCTAAAGATAAAAAAGTTTAATCACATTTTAGAATCCTTTTAAGAATTTATTGGATGTTTTCTTTTTCAATAGAATTAACTAAGTTTTGAATATATATATATATATATATATAATAATCCATTTTTATTTTTGATCTTGGGCCAAATCAATTTTCCGAAAGAAATAATATATACAAATTTGAGCTACCCCCAACAAAGCACTTATTGAATTGGGTATTATTTGGACTGCATCTTTGATTTGTATCCCATAATAACACCATGTTGTTGAATTAGCTGTTGCTGCACACATGAAATGTATTGGCATTATAGAAGAATCCTTGGTTTGGATTACTTTTTTCTAGAGTTAGGAAATTTTAAAGTATAGTTTAATGTATATAAAAACTTATAAAATTCAATTGTTAAATAATTATTTTCATTGGATACATTCTATATTGATTTTTAAAAAATCATCAAATGATTTTATTTTAAAAGCAAAGAAAAAAAATTAAAAAAAATTTATGGGTTTATTACATCAAAAATAAAATGTAGAATATATCTAAAGAATAAAATTTTTTTGTTTAAAAGCAAAAAATATAATATTATATACTGGAAAGTATCTTATCAAAAAAACAAAAGGTTTGAGGTTTTACTTATATATAATCTATTTTCAAAAAAAAACATAGGAGTTTTTTAAAAAAATATCTTTATATAATTCAATCTTCATATTAAACTTTCTAAAGACACAACATCATTAACAACCATTAACATATTCCTTATAACAATTCATTTTGCTTTTTTGTTAGTATGTTATACATTTTACTAAATATATAAAATTTGTCGATCTTTATTTTTTCTGATATTTTTTAGAGGTTGAAATTGCTTATTATTATTTTCTTTTCGATCGAAAAAATTGTTTTCCTAACTTGTTTAATCTCAACAATTTTTAAAAAGAAGGGAAAACATATAAATGTTTTTTATTGTGTAAAAAAATACTTGGTATCTTGATCATATTTCTAGTTTTTTATTGAAATTGGGTGTAAATTGTTTTCTTTAAAAAGGATACTTTTTTTATTTTCATTTTTTTGAAACCATTTAAACTAACATATTTTGAAATCAATACCATAATCATTGATTTAATATATCCTTAATAAAATTAAGCACTATTTTTTTCTGATTAATATTTTTCAAAATCTAAGTTCATGACTTAATTCCATTAACCACTGTGATAATTTTTTTTAGAATAAAAACACTCTCAACTTTTGAATATCGAAAATATTTTTGAAATTACTGTGCACTTTTTTATTTTTTTTTGAAAAATTGGGGTTGAGAAAAGCTTGAAATCAAAGAATAAGTTAATATATTAAATTAGAATGCTTTTCCAGAGAGTTTATCTTTTGAGTTGAACTTTTTTTTAATTTAACCATTGAAAACTAAAAAAAAACATTTGAAGACCAAATTAGTGCCTTTTGTGAAAAGAAAATTACCCATAATTTAGAATTTGTTTTAGTAAATGAGTTAAAAAAAGATAGTGTATCGAAAAATATACATAATTTCAAGTGTGAATTTAATGATTTAGGCAAAAAATGTTTTCAAGAAAAAGTTAAATTGAAACTTTATTTATTTTTATTTTATCATTTAGTTTTTTTAATTGTATTAATGGAAATTATTTAATCAGTTTTTCATTTTTAGTGTTTTTTGGACAGTAGGGACATATATATATATATTAATATTTATCTAAATTATATATTATTAATGAACGAATAACACCACTGAAAATGATCATTTTTTATTAAAGTTAAAAAATAATGAACCTTTTTTTTTTTGGAAATACCTTATATATATATATATATATATATATATATATTAAATATCTACTTTTATGAGAATTTTTTTTAATATAAATAAGGTAGAAAATCCATATAAACACCATGTATGGAAAATAATACGAATTCATATTTTTTTTATAATTACAGTAAAAAAAAATATACTTTATAAAAACTTTTTTAGTACCAATTATATTTTATCCTACCAGTAAATTCTCAAAAAAAATTGAAATTAAATTTAAAATAAATTTAAAAATTCATCTATTATTAAATATCTTTAATATCTAATAAGAATGCTGAAAGAAGTTTATTAACATCCCTATTGACAGTAATTTAAATATAAATTATAATGTAAATTCCCTAATTGCATTGATTTTCTTTCGTTATCATTTTTTATTTTTCTTTTTAAAATGATAAGAATAGAAATTACAAATTGAAGTCTAATTAATAAATTAATAAGTTCCCAAAATTCATCAAAAATATTTATCGAAGAAAAAATTTTAATTTTTTTTCTTCGAAAAAAATAAAAAGTAAAAAATATTTTTGAAATTTTCATATTATACTACAATTCAAATTTTTTAACGCATCATAATTCAATTTTTGAAAAAAAAAAAATCTTGTTTAATTAATTCTCAAAGAAATATCATATTAGAAATATTTATTAATTAAACTACTAATAATTGTTTTAAATTACAACACTCACAAAAATAAAAAATAATTTATTATCAATAGAGATAAATTAAGATAGCTTTTAAAAATTTTGGATGATTTAACAAAAAAAAAATACATAAGTAAATTTGTTAAGTTCTATTAGGAATATTGATCAATCAAAAAGTTAGATACCCTCAACTAATTTTATTTAAGTTCATCTATTCTGAACAACTCAACTTTAACATAATATCAATTGTTGAAAAAAAATTGATCTAACGAAACAAGTTACATAATTCAGCAAATGAGATGAAAATTAAAAACTAAAAGATGAAAAAATGATTGAAAGAGTTTTCAAAAATTAAAATTATTTTAATTTGAATGAAATTGTATTGTTTTGATTCTTTGAACTTTTATAGCTATGTGTAAAAATTTGAATTTTAATTTACTTTCTTTGGAATTGACCAGTTTATTAAAATAATTCTAAAGTCTTGAAATTTAAATTAAAAAATAAAATTTGAAATTATTTTTAATAATATTAATATTTCTTAATATTAATAGGAAAAAAATACAATATTTTTATTTACTCTAGTGGACAATAAACGAATTTTCAAGTCTTGAGAACAATTTCTAAATAAAAATTTATAAATTAGAGTAAATAAGTGGAATCAATTACCCCCCCTAAATTAAGAAAAAAATAATTAACCATTTTTTCTAGGGGGTATTTTTTTGATATTTTCCAAATTATTAGTTGATTTTATATATTTTAAACAATTTTTTTCAGAACGATCAGAAAATTTCTTAACATTTTCTGAACCTAAATAATAAAAAAAAAAAAAAAAGTTTAATCATAGAAAAAACTTTCTGGTGTATTAAGTTCAAAAAATATATTAAACTGAATATATTTTAAATTAAAATTTAATCAAAAAATTAACCTCTGAATTCACATCTTTTTACTCTTTAACTTAAACCATTTGGTTTAAAAACAAATTATATTGCATGATATGTTTTATTTCCAAAGATAAATTATGAACAATATAAAATTTTATCGGAAAAAAGGCCAAAGAATTAAACTAAATTTTCAATTTAAACCGTAATTATTTCTATTTTTTTAAAAAAATGTTTGAATTTTAAAGATTCACTCTTTGGTGCTTTTTGAGATCTAAAAGATTTTTTATTTTATTTTATTTTTTTGTCATTTTTAAAATGGGTTTTGATATAAAGAATGGTACTAGAACCCGACCCAGTTGAATATATATGATCGTCAATCAACCAAAAATTGGATAAAATCGAATTTATTTTTTACTCAAAGAAAAGATTTTGTTTAAAATTGAAGAAATTTGATTTTTTGCTATTTTTTCCCTTGTTGAATTTCCTTTTTATTGGGAAGAAGAGTTACTAAGGAGAAAAATCAAGTCGTTATCTTAAAATACTAGAAGGACAAAACTAGTCTTTATGGGTAACTTGAAAATAAAAAGAAGAGAAAAATACAAAAACTGAAACGATCAAAAAAGATTTGATCAAAAAGTAAAAAAAATGGAAGCTACTAAAAAACTACCTCTCAACAAAGCATTCAGGATTTCATAGAAATAATTAAAAAACAAAATTTTAAATAAAAGGATCTGTATGTTCATTTTAATAAGTATTCTTGATAAAAATGGACAGTTGTTTTTTTTATTTTTGATTTTTTACCAACTTTCTTTGAAAAAACCTTTTTTTTTTTGGCGTGTTTTCTAACTTTCTTTTTTTTTTTTTAATTTTTCTTTTTCTTTTTTCAACCAATAAAAATTTTGAACTTGCTCGATTCCAAAAGATTTTTTTTTCTTTATCATCTAAATTACTAATTTACTATTAGTAATCAGAGTGAGTGCCGTAGAGTGCCTAGATTTTCTAGAATTTAAAAGAATGGAGTAAAATCATAGATTTTACTCCATTCTTTTAAATTCTGGAAAACCTAACGAAAAGTGCCTAGGTTTTTTTTAATTTGAGAAATAAACCGAAAATTTATTAAATCTTCAGTTTATTTCTTAAATTAAAAAAAACCTAACGGCTGTAAGCGGATCTTTGATTACTCCCTTCGATCAATAAAAAAATAAAAGTAAGAATTTTAAAAACTTAGAAATTGAAAGTTATTGAATTTTGATCTTGTAATTACTTTCAAAATTTGGAACAATTTCAAAAAAAAACAAAATTTTTGTCAAGTAAAAAAAGTGACCACGATTTTTGTACTATTTTGGTTGTGAAATAAATGTTTTTTTTTTATTTTTTCAAGATCGATTTATTAATTCTTTTGAATTCATAATTTTTATTGGCACCTAAGAGATTACATGAGGGTACCTGGAGTTCCCCTATTTTCTTAAGAATTAATGTTTGGGTTTGGTAATTGATTTTAAGGATTAAGTTTCTCAGACAAATGCAAAACTCAAAATTGATAAAATGTTAATATTCCCTTAAATTTAAAATACTTGAATTCGGTGATCGAAGTGAACAAAAAACCAATAAACCTGAAAGAAAAAATTGTTCATAATAGAAATACGAAGCTTTTTTTTTGATTGTCCCGATTCAAAAATAGATTTCGATAAGGAGTCTAGAAAAGTGTTTATTGAGGAGAATCTAGAAACAATTAATTAAAGTTACAAAAAGAGAAACTTACAATTGTTGAAAGTGGAGAAGCATTCATACACAAAGATAAAAAAACTACAACAAAGCCAATTATTTGACTTTTCTTTTTGTCTTCAACATAACCAGCAATAGCCATTAATAAGAAAAAAAAAGACAAACATGAAAAACCAAAAATTTTTGCCTTTTTTTGATCAACAATTAGTTTGAAAATAAGAGCCAGTGAATAAGCCGAAAAGCAAGCACATAGAGAGCATACCAACAGCACTGTAAAATCTTGTACTAAATAACCATAAACTCCCTTTACATTAAAGTCATTTTGTTGGTTCGATTGAACAATAAAAAAAAAAAAGAAAATAAAAGAAAATTTTTTCGATCCAAAAGTTAATCAGCAAACTTTTTCAAGTCTTTTTTTTTTGTTTGTTTATGATAGACACAAAAAAAACGATCAAAGTCATACCCATGTTGATGAATTTAATAAATTTACAAAGAACATTACACTTTCTTCAAAAGATAGTTTGCTTTTGTTGCGCACAATTGTTCTAATTTTTTTGATGGGTGAAACATAGGTTATAATTGTCAAACACGTTGCTATTACTTCGACAATCATTGTTTGTCTTATAAAATTAAAATAAATAAAGTTATTTGGACAGAAATGAATTGAAAAGGTCTGGAATTGAAAATTTGATTTTTTGAATGAAAATTTTCAATATTTTATTTAATTAAATTTTTTATTTTTTAAATTTTAGGGTTTTTACCTGGAAAATGATTAATTATCACAATCCAAGAATGGGTACATATCAAAATAAAATATATTACATCTTTTGGGGCTTATTTATAGGATTTTATATAGAGAAAAAAAAGAAATCTTTGGTATTAGTAAAAAATATTAAAAAACTGTTTGAGCTTATTTTAAGGTTTATAATACTTGAAGAAGGAAAAAAGAGTATTATCTGTAAGTCTATATTACTTTGGCTCTAAGTGGATTGATCTTGTACTTTACATGAATTGTAAATATTGCTTTAAGGTTTATAATTCCTGAAATTTCAGAAAAAAAGATTATCTTGTATTGGGTGTGTCGAATTGTTAATTTGGTTTCTTATGTGATCGATCTTTAACTTAGTATAAACTTTAATAGTGTATCATAGTTTATTAAAAAATAATATTTCTTTTTATTTTTTCTGAAATCCAAATTGTAGATTGTAAGACAATTGGTTTGGAGGTATTTAATGATAAATTTTGAATTTTTGGCTCGTTAATTGAAATTTTCAATTCTTTTTAACTCAATTACCAAAAAAAAATACTAATAAAAAGCTTCAAAGAAAATCAAGACTAAATAAATATATAAATTTAAAAGAAAAGATTAAAAATATTATTTTTACACAATTCTTATCAATTCAGTAAAAGATCAGAGATTGCTTTTATTTCTTAAATTAAAATTAGTTAAACTGTGATGAAACTCTAAATTGTTTGATTACATTCCTTCCATATTCAACGGGGGGGGGTAAACACCCCTAAGAGAAATATCATCAATGATAAATAAACATTCCATAATCTGTGATTAATAATTGGTATTCCGGATTGTTATTGGGTTTTTTAATATGAAGGAATTATATAAAATCAATAATTTTACTCAATTTGTTTAAATAAAAAAAAAAAAAAAAAAACCTAGACACTACGTCTCAGAATGGGACACAAGATAACAGAATTTATATATTTTTTTCATATATCAAAATCTTTTTTATGTTCCTTTTTCTTTTTCAATTTTTTTTTTTCTTTATTACCCTAAGTTTTCGAGCTATTAAATTTTTGGTACTAAATTCTTGGTAGGTACTATAGATTCCAGAATTTTGATAAATCAGATTAAATAATTTCTGTTAATTGTTTTAATAGAATAACTTTTTTCCTAGAGTTATTATATCTAAAATTCTTGATATTTTTAATTTTCTATTAAATTCTAATAAATTTATATCTTTTAGATTATGAAATAAAATGATTTATATTTTCGTAATATTGATTACAGCAATCAAATTTTTACATATTTCATTGATTATTTTTGGGTGTTTGGTATTCATCTTTATTTTTACTGAACTATTGGTATTCATTTAATTTATTTGTTAAAGTTCGGAATTTGAGATATTTGGTGCATGATTTAAATTTTGACTTGTAATTTATATTATACCATATAGACTTTTTATTTACAAATTTAAATTTTTAATTTGTTGCCTTGGTTATATTTAAAGATAATTGGTTTTACATAGTTTTCTGTTTATTTAGACTATTAATAAATTTTCCTACTGAAGAGTTAAACTTTGGGTAAACCTTTCAGTAAATTTCATAATTATTTATACTCTGATTAGAATATAATTAATTTTTTTACTGCGCTTGTCGTGAATTTTTTATCAAAGCTCTTATGGTTAGAAAACTTGAGGTACTAAAGAAAAAATAATAAAAATAAAGTGAAAACAAAAATTTTTTTAAATAATAAAAAATATATTATTTCGGGCACCCAGTGCCACACTCTGAGAGTTGTGGGATACCAATTATTAATCACGGAATGTGGAATTTTTATCTATAATGGATAAACTTTCTATTGGATTTTTACTCCTCCTGTGTATTCTGGGGAAGTATCGTCAAGTGCCTAGCTTTTTTTTAATTTAAGAAATAAAAAGAAAATTTTGGAAATTTTCTTTTTATTTCTCAAATTCAAAAAAAGCTAACGGCGGTTTTCTAGGGTTAGGAATAATTTAGTAAAATCAAGTATTTTACTCAATTCTTTCAAATCCTGGAAAACCTAACGACAGTGGATAGTTTCTATTTGGTCATGAAAATGATAAATTTATTTTTTATATATATTTTAATTATTTTTCTTCTTCTCATTTTTTTATTTGATGGTTTTTACTCAATTACTCCTTTCTATTAATAAATAAATAATAAATAAATAAAATATAATTAATTTTTCAAAGCAAAAATTAAAAAATATAAAAATAAAAAAATTGAAGTTTTTACGAATATATATGGATTTAATAGAATAATTAATTTAAAATACTAAATATGAATACTCAAACACCTCGCTCACTCTTGAGAACTTTTCAAAATCGGTAATAAAAATATTTTAAAAAAAAACTATTATTCTTTATCGTTTTCCTAGAAATTAAAAATAAAAAATATAGAATAATACTATCCTGGCCGTAGAATGGGTGATATTTATATTAAAGATATCTAATAATTCTAAGTGCTTGTCTTAAAAATTAAAAAAACTAAAATTAAATAAGATAATTGAGAAAAAACAGCATTGTTCATTTTGATCGTAAATTAAAGATCTCAGAAATTTCCCTGAAAAATCAATAAAAGTGTTAATAAGATTATTCAGAACCTGTTCAATGGCATCAAAATAACTCCAATTTATTTATAACGATAGATCTTGCAATAAAATAAAAACAAAAAAAAAAAAACAACTTCAAAAAAAAATTGAAAAAACGTACAAAAATGAGAACAAAATTAAGGTTATATTTATTTCGGACAAAAAAATTTATTTTATCAATCAATTAAATTGTTTTAAAATATAATTAAAATTGATGTCTATTAAAGACATAAATTAAAATATCCGTTTATTTGATTGTTTTTTTATTTATTTTTTGATGGTTATATAAATCTTTCTATATGTTCATATTTTCAAGAAGAAAATTCCAAAAAGAATAAAAAACAGAGATTTTCGAATTTTTTCTTATTAAAAGAGCAATATTTTTTTTATCATTATTTTTGATATTCCCTTTTAAAGATACTATGTGAAGTTCAAATGTGATATTCTGGTTATTAAAATTTGAAGAGCATAAGTATCTAAATTTATTCATTTTCTTGAATTTTACGCCTATGATTTTAAATTTCAATAAAAATATTGCCAATAATTGCTTTTTACTTTTAGAGGAAAAGGAGGATTCAAAGCAATCATTTATTGTTTGAGTTTGCTGGTATAACCCATTGAAATGGTTATATTGGGTTTGGAAGGGGTTTTGGTTTTTATAGTGAAGTCCCCATTCATTTTTTGTTAAAATATCACTAAAATGCTTTTTGATTGGATGCCTGAAAAAGGCAAACATGTTTTCAGTTTGTGATCTAATTAATCGATGGTTGTTCTTAGTGTGTTGGCTGGTATTGTAATTGTGGGTGTGGTTGTAGTTATCGCCATTGTTGTTGTCATTTTCGTTTTCGTTTTCATTCTCGTTAATGTTTTTATCAAAATTTGTGTCTTTTAAAATATTATTTCTTCTCATTCTAGATCTTTGCTTTGGGCTGTATTTGTTTGATAAATGATTTTTTTCATTTTTCAAAACAGTTTTCAAATATTTTTGATAATTTGTTTTCATTTTTTCTGTTTTCTTATGATCATTTTCCATTTTAAACAAAAACTCATCTTCAGATTTAACTGTGAAATTATTATTTTTTTTAGATTTTTTGATACTTTTGCCAGCATAAAATATATTATACATTTTTTTTTCAAATTCAATTTGAGATTGTTCGACATCTTCTTGTTGTTTTTTAATCATTTCAAGCATTTCTAAAAAGTCAATTTTCAAATCCTCATGATGAATTGTTTTTGATTTTAATTTTTGTTTGGTATATTGAAATTGGTTTTTTTTCTTTTTTTTTTCTTCTTTTTCTTTTGTTAAATTAAAATGTTTGCTTTGATTAGAAAAATGATTTTTATTAGAAATTGATTCATGACATTCTTGATACTTTTTTTTGTTGTTTTCAATTTTTTCTTCTTCTTCTTCTTCTTGTTCTTTTTCTTCTTCATTTTCTTGTTCTTCTTCTTCTTCTTTATTTTCTTCATTTTCTTCATCATCTTCTTCTTTTTCTTTATTTTCTTCTTCTTCTTTATTTTCTTCTTCTCCTTCTTCTTCTTCTTCTTCTTCTTCTTCTTCTTCTTCTTCTTCTTCTTCTTCTTCTTCTTCTTCTTCTTCTTCATTTTCTTCTTCTTTTTCATTTTCATTTTCTTCTTCTTTTCTGATATAAACCCCTTTATTTGAGTTATACTTTTGAATTATCATTTGGTTATTATTGTTTTTTAAAGAATTATTTGGGACACATTTATTCTTATCTTTGATTTGTAAAAGAAGATATGTTAATAATGAATTATTTAATTTTTGATCATTTGTCAAAAGTTGTTGAATAAGGGATTTTTTTTCCAATTTATTTAATTTCATTTGAGAAATTATATTATAATTTATATTATTGTTATTGTTCCCATTCCCATTGGAGTTCATTATTTTGGTGTTTTTATACATTTTTTTGTCTTTTTTAAAAGGGTGAAATAATTTGTCATTTTTTAGTTGTTGAAAAGAGATTCTTTTTTTTGGATCAAATTGTAACATTTTAAGCATGATTTTTTGGAAATTTTGATCTAATTTTTGGAAGGCATCCATTTTTTTTAAATTGTCCAAAAGTGATTGCTTATTATAAAGATCATAAGTTGTTAATTTACCAAGTGAAATATATAGAACACAAAGTCCAATTAAGTAAACACTTGATGTTGGTGTAGGTTCAATGGATTTGTCTTCAAATTCTGGTGCGCTGAAAAAGCAATGTGATCCAAAGCAGTTTTGATGTAATTTTGTTAAGGTAAAATCTGATAAATCACAAAGCTGAAACATTATTTTTTGTTTTTTTGGATTAAAGTATATTTTTTTGGGATTCAAAAAGCCAAAGTAATATTCTTTTTTGTGTAAAAACGAAAAAACTATTAAATAGGAAGAATTTTAAGTTTTTAAAAGTAGAAATAATTTATTAATTTATTTGTTTATTTTTTTTGAATATTCACTTTTTTACAATGGTGTATTTTTTGGTTTTTAATTACTGAAAAATTCAAATATATTTTATAAAATTTTTGGTTCAATTTCCCATTTTGTAATCTATTAGCTTAACTTTTAAAACAACTCCAACAGAAAGTACATTTTGAAGTACACCAATTTTACAAATTTTGTTAAAATTTAAATGAATAAAATACCTTCTTTAAAGCTTGTGTAAAACCATTTGTAAAATGGAAAATGAAGTGAAAATTTTCAGATATTTATTTGAATTTATTGGTATTAAAAAAAAATATGTTGTTCTTATTTCAAGTTTTCAAAAGTCAAGAGAATTCTCGGTATAGGATTATTTTAGATTTTAAATCTATTTGTTGGTTTTAATCTGCACTTTCTACTGGTATTTGAATGAAAAATGGTAACAATTTCACTGCATTTTCAATTTCCTTATTTGAAATAGAACCACAAACTAACAACCTACTTCTTTGAAAACTCTATTCTATAAAAGTAAAAATCCTGAAAAAGGAAGTGAAAATTTTTTCCTATTTATAATTCAAATACCAGTATTAAGGGATTAGCGTCTACCAAGGAGAAGCCTAGGATCAAAGTATTTTGTTATTGGGCCAAATCAAATTCGTGTTACATGGTTCAAATGTCTCTAAAAAATCGATTGCAAAGTAGTAATATTTGTTGATCTCATCAATTAAAAATGATCTATGTATTAGTAAAAAACCCAGCAAACTCAGAATAAAATCTGCATTTCGCCATAAATTTTATGATTGAATTATCAATATTCAGACTACAAAGTCATAAAATATCTATCTTAAATTTATGGCGAAATGTAGATTAGTTACTAAAAAATTCGTTGTTTTTTTAAAATTAAATAATTAACAAATAAGGTTTTTTGTCAAATTATTTCTCAAATCATGCAAATATATTGATGCTATAATTATACTTATCAAAAGCAAACAAAACTAATCAGTCTTTGTACTTTTATGTTGATGATTATTGAGTTAATCTTTGAAATTAAAAAATTAAAAAAATAGTTAGATTTGGAAGTTCTAAATCTAAATTATTAAATACCGGAATACTGTATTTTGGGTTTTTATTTTTAGATTAGGAAAAGGAATTAAAAAAAAATTTTTCAAAATGAAATTTTTTAATTGTGATCATTAGTAAAAAATGTAATAATTTATTGTGCAATAAGTTTTATAATAGATTTTTTAGAGCTATTCGAGCCATGTTGCACTAATACCATTTACACCCAATTACAACATACTTTGATTATAGAGAAATCTTTGGTGACGCTAACCCCTTAAGATGGAATAATTCTGAGAAATGAGATTTTTTGAGTGCAATCATTTTTCAAAACTGTGAAAAAAAAATATGTGTTAATAAATGACCTGAAAATAGGTCTATTGGAGCATGGTGGATATTTAAGAGTTGCTTATGGAAACTTATTTTCAACTTGGTAATTTAGATCAGGAATTTCCGATGTGTGTTTCAGATAAGATCGAAACTTTTCCTCTTATTCAATATTTACTATTTAATTGATAATCTCTTGAAAGAAATACAATGTTTGGTAAATTTTGTATTTAAATGAAAATCATTTAATCTAAAAATTGGTGGAATTTTCCAACTAATCAGTTATTGATCAAACACTTTTCGAACTTTCACTAGGAAATAGCCGAAATTTAAAATCGATTTTGTTTATCTCTTAAACCTCGAGTTATCTAAATTAAATTCAAGTATTGTTTTGTCCTTAATTTAAACTGCATTGTTTGCTGGAAAAGGAAGATGAGTGGAAAGAATCTAAACAAACCCCTATATGAAATTCTCTGAGATTAGAATCAACTCCTATCTTTGTATTGGTTGCTTGGAAATTAAGATTGTTTGTCAAAAAAAATTAGGAAAAGAAGTGAATGTTTTTTCCCATTTTATGAAATAAATAAGAAAAAAAATTGTTAAAAACTTATAGAGCTATGGTACAAATGAATGTTTTGATAAATTTAGGAATCAAAAAGTATAAATTTTTTGTTTCATACAAAATGTCTTTTGTTAAGTTTTTTTTTGGGGGTTAGTTTTTTTTTTTTTGAGAAAAAAGCAAAATAAAAATGTTTACTTACTTTTTATAAGTTTGTAAAAAAACGCAAGTATTTGATCCATGGTTTGGAGTTTCCCATTTTTAAAGACAATGTCGTATAAGGAGGAATAAATGTTATGTTCTGTAAGAACTAAATAATTTTTGTTGGCCTCTTGTAGATTCAAAATTTTGAAAAAGAATTGAGAATTGTTGAATGATCTTACATTAAAATTTTTCGTGAACAGAAGGTGGTTGGTATTTTTTTGAAGCAAGTGTGTTTCAAACTATTTCAGGAGAGACAAGTTTTTAGGATAATCGGGGAAAATTAAGTGGAAACAAAAATTTTTTTGTGAGAAAGGTGAAAGTCAAAACTAAAAGAGAAAGTTTTACTTGAATTTTTAATGAGGTGTGTGTAACAAGGTATTTTTGTTTTTCTTTTCTTTTTGAAATCGTTTTTGTTTGAAAAACTTCACTTGATAAGAAACTTTTGAAATAATCCATCGTAAAAAAAATGATTAATTTCGAATTGTGTGGAAATTGAGAAAGAAAACATTCTATTGTTCTAATCATACAACTTTGTTTAAAAACAACTTTGTATTTCATTTATTGTTATTTGGGAAATAAATGTATCAGAATTTTTTAAAGATTTCCTCAAATAACAAAACCCAATAATTAAAACAAAAGGTCCATTTCCCGAATTTTTAAAAGGTGAAATTCAAAACCTAAACAAGGTTTAATGCCATTAAACTGTTTCTATTTTAATGAGATCTTATAAATCTTATGTGTATCGTTAATTCCAAATTTTGTTTAATTTTTTTTTAAAACTAATAGCCTTATTTTATAAAGTTGATTATTACTTTTTGTCAGAAACATTTATCAAACTCGGAATTGAAGTTGAAGACCGTTTACGTGACATTGAGGGAAACTTCTCTGATGAAAAACTTTGAGTTAATAGTATTTTTCTTGACTTTGTTTTAAAATTGTCAACGTATATTTGAGAATAAACAATTGAAGATTATTCCGAGTTGATATAGCGATTGCATTCAACAGACCACTACTTAATTTATCTCTTGAACAGAAAAAAATAAAACTTGTCAAATCGAAAAAAAAATGATAACAATTTTCGATCTTAAATTAAAAAATTAGATCAACAGTATAATGAATAACATCGGTTTTTTTCTTTTTTTTGATTTTCTACAAATTTACAAGCTATTTTTTAGATTATTTGTAGAAATAATTGATATTTTTCAGATTTAAATTTGAGGGTTTTTGGTTTCATTTAATTTTCTTTCCATTTCAAGTTTTGAAGTATTCTAGTTTTGAATGTTAGTGTTGAGATTTTACCTTTTCTTATGTATTTGATCTAATCGAGAGGAAAAATAATAAATAAAAAATGTGTTATTGGACTGAAAAAAAGGGAATTGTAAAAAAACGTTTAGGTGCAAACTTGAAGGTTTTTTCATATTTTTTATAAAAGTTCCTATTTCAGAAAAAGGTTCAGAAATTCTTGTTATCAATATACCAGTTCATGTTTTTTGTTCAAAAACATAATACCTAATG
This sequence comes from Anaeramoeba flamelloides, assembly GCA_027625915.1. Classification (NCBI taxonomy): domain Eukaryota; family Anaeramoebidae; genus Anaeramoeba; species Anaeramoeba flamelloides. Next base: position 2,962,161 of record JANTQA010000026.1, read on the forward strand.
ATTACCATACTTTTTGGAAAAAAAATTTACAATTTTGGTTACTGACAACATTTAAATAATTTCATACACAAAAAGATTAGAAAACACCTTAGCTGTACATATATTTCAAGCCCAATTTTTCTCATTGTTTTAAAAGTATAAATTACAATTAATCAAACAAAAGTATTTCTAACATAAAGTTTCAAAAATTTCAAAGTCCGAAGAAATAGTACACGTGTATTTTTTTTTTTAAGAAGTTCTGGTTGAATACACTAAAAAAATTATTTTTCTTTTGTTACAACTATTTTGCTTTGAAGTTTGGTCTTTTGTAAAATTGAAAAAGACCAAAATACACAGGTCTACAAAACGGGTGAAATCACAGAGAGAACAATTTGATTCAGATCTTGAAAATGTTTGCTTTAAATATTGGTATTTGAAATTGAAATCGGATTAATATTTTGCATCATTATCTTTTTTTTCAATTTGAAATATTGTTTCTAATTAGCATTCTTCCTTTCCCAATATCTAAACAGTCTGGTCAATAAAAAAAAAAGAATCAAACAAATTATTAACCTATTTCTTTACAGATTATCAGAATATAAAAAAAAAGTTACTCTAATTCGAAAATTTTTTCACATTTTGTTATTGAAAATAACAATAATTAAAAAAATTTCTAATTTGGTCTCTCTAAACCAAGAAAAATTAATTGAATTTAAACAAACTCCACAGTTTCACTTATTCTCCTGAATAAAATTCTTATTTATTCTCATTAGCAAAAAGCGATAAAATTATTCCCAAAAAAAAATTTTATTTTTTAATTTTGATGCAAAAAATTTCCAAAGTCAAGTAATTATTTGTACAAAATGTTCGTTTTTATTAGAGAACTTTTTGATACATCTAAAGTTTTGTTTTGAAGAAATATTTCTTTTTGACAAATTGAAGAAATTTCGTAAACGGGAAAACAAACTAGAAAAACTTGACTAATCCCTAATTGAAAAAAATATAAAGGGATATACATAATTGAAAAGCAAAAAATGAAATTTAAAATATATTTTTTACATTGGTTAGTATTTTAACGAGAAATCAAAATGATTTAATCATAATTCTCATATGTGACTTTGATGATAAAATTTCAGTTTTCATTTATGTATTTTGTCACCATTAAACAATACCTAAATACTGTTTTGATGTTAGTAAATGGTAGTTTTAGGAAATAAAGCCTAAGTAAATATTTCGAAACAGGATTTGATTTTATAAAATTAATTTCCTTTTTTGAAAAAATCTTGAGAAATTTTTCTTGAAAGAGTTAAATGGGTAATTGTAAATTTTTTGTTGAATTTTGTCTATCAAAAAATCAATTCTAAAATAACAAATTATCAAAATAGAACATATTTCTCAAATTTACAAAAACTTTCTTTTGCGGTTTATCATTTATTTTGTTCCAAAGTTGGAGGGGTCTTATATAAATATTACAAATGAAATTATTTTTTGTTTTTTTTTAACAATTAATTTTTTGGACTGGATCTTAAGGATAAGGTTTTTTAAATGGGGTTTTGTTTTTTTTTTCGAGTGTTTGTTTAAAAATTTTTATTCATTTTTATTAAATAATTTGAAATTACAAAAAAAAAAATATTGTGATTGAAAAAAAAATCACATTTACAAAAAGTGATTTCTCAAATTATAAGTTTTTTACTAAATTTGTAAATTTTTTGAAAAATATTCAACTTTTCCTTTACACCCCTACTGGAGAAGTTTTTTTGTCAACGTTACTTTTGGATTCTAAGAGCAAATAATTCATTTATTAATCGAATCTAAATGTTTGAGGAAGAAACAGAAATTTAAAAATCAAAAATAATTCTAAACTTTTATATTCGATCATTACATTTTTTTTTTGCTATTATAAAACTTAGGTTTGTTGTGAAACACGCCCCCCCCACCGGGACACATTTGAAAAGTTTAATATTTTTCAAAAAAAGATGCCAAATTTAGTAAAAAAACTTATAATATTAAGAAATCACTTTTTGTAAATGTGATAAATTTTTGGAAAAAGAAAATATCAAAATGAGGAAATACTTTTTTTTATTGGTGTTTCTTATACATAGAGTAAAGTAATTTCTTCACATTTTAATAATTTTAATCAAATTTTATTTTATACATAAATTATTTTTCACTTTTCGGCAATTAGAACAAAAATTTTCAAATATTTTTAGAAACTTTACCTCTTTCAATTTTTTTAGCTGGTTGAAATAAAGGATAATTCAAAATTAAATTCTAAAAACCTTGTTAATTTATTTTTTTAAGAGATTCTTTGAAATTAAAGTTTTTAAAAGTGAATTTATCAGGTTTTGAAAATTGAAAGTGTAGCCTCATTTTTTTAGAATTTGAGGGTAATTGCGGTTAATCAAAAACTTTATATGTTCAAAATAAAAGAGAATACCTAAAAAAATTAATAGGTAACTTGGATAAGGACCTTTGTAATTTATTTGGAAAAAAATAAAATGTAAACTTAATATTAATATTATGAAATTTAGACTAGATATTTTTTTTAAAATGGAAACACTTACTATAAAAAAAATATTATTGTCAAAATTTTAATTTTCATTAAATAATTGGAAATTTTATCTGAGTTCAAGATTTAAATGAAAGTTGTGCAAATTTTTTTTTGTTAATTTTTTTTATGAAAAAAAAAGAGGGTAGGGGGGGAGAAAGTAAGTAAAGAGTAAAATTGAAGAACAGAAAGGAAAAAAAAATAAAAAAAATTGATTAAATTAGAATAAAAGATCTGATCTAAAAAATTGACAATATATTTTGTAAAGAATATTATATAAAACACAAAGAATTTTTTCATTTAAAAAAATAGAACTGAATTTTTTTGACTGAACAAGAACTGAATAAAAAAACCAAATTATAACTTCATTGGAACTTTAATATTTCAAACAATAAAAGTCAGTTTTTTTTTAATATTTTTAATTTCAAAGATTTAATCAATAATTATAAACATTAAAAAACGAAAAATTACTTATTTTTTGTTTCCTTTTGATAAAATAAATTAAAAACTATTTTTCAAGAATTTTGACCCACCTTATACTGTTAATTGAAGTTATTTTGACAGTTAATTCCCGTATTCGTATTAAAAAAATATTTTCAAATTTTTGGATCTGGATCATTTTTTCTAATTTTGAGAAATTTTTTTTTTTTTTCAAATTTTGTTTTGGTTTTTCTTTTCTTTTTCTTTTTTTTTTTTGATAAATTTTTCTTTTTCAAATGATGAAATATAAAATTTTTATTTTGCTTTATCGAATTTTTATTTTTCTTTTTTTTTTGAAAAATTTTTGTTTTTATTTTTCTTTTTTTCTATTTTTTTTCTTTTTTTGCAAAATATCATGTGTAAAAAAAAATATCTTCGAAAAGATAAATAAACACCATGAAAATTGAGATTATGTAATATATTTTAAAATGACTCTAATAAATATCAAACAAACTTCGTGTTAACGTTATTTCAGTGAAACTCAATAATAATAAATCTATAGTGCTCATTTCAAAAATTTTGACTCACTTTTTTTTAGAACTTGGTTTTATTTTTTTTAATTTTTAAAATATCAGTGTTTTTATATAGTTAGAATAATTTAAAAGTGAATTAAAAATGAAATTTAATTATTAATTGCTCTTGAATACTAAATTAAATATTTTTTTTTTCAATTTATTATTTCAGGTTCGTTACAATTATTGAAATGAGCACTATAGATTTTTTATTATGAAGAATCACTGAAATAAACGTAGTACGAAGATTTTTTATTAATTATTTATTTTTTTTTACAAAAAATAACATATTTGACAATTAATCTTATTTATAAAGATATTGAAAAAAGATATTTTTGAACTTGGGGAGCTATATCTTGATAATGTGACTTTTAATTAGGTCTCAAAATCAAAATTTTTCCAAATTTTTTAAGTAACTTAAGAATACAAATGATCTGAGTATATTATTAAAATTTTCAATTTGGATAAATGTAATAATTGAAAATTGTTGTATTTGTGAAGATTTTCTTGATTATTTCGATTCGTATGAAAGTTCTAAATGGTTTTTAATGACTATGAGATGGAAATCCAAGAATATTATTTTGTGATTAGTTGTGTTATTACTTATAAGGTTGAAAATTCAAAATATTGAAAAAATCAATGCTAAATATTTTTTGAAAATTTGTTCAAAACCCAATTTTAAGACACCAAACTTAAGAGGGTTATTTTTACCTCTTAAAAAAGTGAAACAGGTCTATATCATCTCTTAATTATTATTTTTTTAAAAATACTATCCAAAACTCTCTAATATACCCATTCAAACCTTCCAAGCATACTCTAACATACCTTGATACACCTTAACCTTCCCGGATAAGGTTTTGAAATATGAACAGCCACTGGGTTTTAATAGTGTTAACTATTTTTTAAAAAATTGAGAATTTGACAATTTTTGAAAATTGACCAAATTCAAAAAGAAATAATTTCCCCAAGGGAGTTTTTAAATCGATAATGTCAACTTTGAGTACTTTTTTGCTAATCAAAATTTAAGATAAATTTGAAATATTTACCACTAATATGATCTAAATTCAATAATAATCAACTTTAATTTTAAAACTTCCGCTTGAAAGACGCTAAACTCTTAACAAAGATATCACATACCATTTTTTTCTAATTATAACAACTTTAAATCAAAAATTTCATCTCGGAAAGATAAATAAAGTATTTCGAAAAAATTCTGACATTTTTTTTTACAGAATATAAAAAATTATCTTTTTTAGTGGATATTATTTGCGAATAAACATTACCTAATTAAATTAAATATTAATATTGATTGTTTCAGTATAAATATTGCCATTATTTCAGAATACATGTTTATTATATTTTTTCTACCAAAATAACAAACCTATACATTTTTTTTTTTGGAGATAACAATGTATTACCCTTTTCAATATAGAATGGGCAATATAGTAAGGGTCTCAAAATTTTTTTTTTGAACAATAAAATATATCTATCAAGCTTTCCATTCTTTTATAATTTTTTTTAGAGACACTCCCCTTATAAAAACGATTTTTTCAATCAAAAAGAAAAAAATAAACACCAAATGTCACCAATTGAAAAATATGATATAAAATAGAGATCAGAAATTTAATGTATTTTATTTTTTAATGGCCTTACCAACTAAAAAGTGGATTATTATTTTGAATTAATGGCTCTTCTTTAACAATTTTTGGCATTTAAATATTGTTAATAGGATTGAGTTTAATAAAGTTAATTTAATAATATTACAACCTTTTTACTGAAAATACATTATATATGTTGGGAAGTTATCAATTCTTTTTGTTTTTAAAATTTATAAAGTTTTATTTATTGATTGTTTAATATGCTCTCGATTAAATATCTTATCCAACAGATCTCAAAAAGGTATATATATATATATATTTTCTAATTATATCAAAATTTTTAATATTATATTTTAATTCAGATATTCAGTTTTTATTAAAATTTTCACAGACAGAAAAATTCCATAAAAATCTTCCAAATCTTCAATGATATCAATATTATTTATTTTTTTTACATATCTCACAATTTTTTGATTTATTTTTGTTCATCAACAGATTAATACCAATTTAGATAATTTGTACAATTCCTGAATTTTAAAATCAAAGCCATATTTATACAATCTAAATATCTTATATATTCGTGAATTTTATCATTCAAAACAATTAAGTAATACAAAAGATTTTACTATATTCCCTATAAGTTTAGAAAAAATATGACTATTTTTCTTGAAGAGTTCTATTTATTTGGAAAATATTGATTTTCTAAATTTAAAAAAATCCTAACGACAAGTGTCGTCATGCACAGTCGAGTGCCCAAGTTTTCCAGGATTCAAAAGAATTGAATAAAATCTAAGATTTCACTCAATTCTTTTGAATTCAGGAAAACCTAACAATGTTTTTTTTTAATTTCGAAAAGTAAAAAAAAACCTGACCACCATAAAAGGAAATTATTTTCTTTTTTTGAAAAGTCATAATAAAAAAAATCAAAAAAAGAAAAAATGAAAAAATTGTGACGAATTCAAATGATTATTTTTCAAGAGTTTTATTTTTTTCTGAATTTACATCTGAGCTTGTGAAATTGATAAATTGAGAAAGAAATTTTTCAAAAAATTGTTCTTGAGATAGTTTCCAACTATTAGACTCAATTCTTGCCTTTTTAATAATATTTTTTTTATGTGCCGAAAGTAATTTTGGCTGAATTTTCTTCTTTATTATCATTTTTTTAAATTCCTTTCTTAATAAAAGATCTAATTGGTGCATCAAATTTTTTTGAGTTTTACTTCTTTCGTATTGCTTTTGTTTGGTTATTTGTAATTGCTCATTTTTTGATAAACCAGGTACTTTTGTTTTCCAAAAATGAAGGAAAAGTGATAGGAATTGTTGATCAAACAAAATCTTAAATGGGTCTTTTAGGTATGTTTGAGGGGTTTGAATAATTGTATTTTGAATTAAATTGCTCTTTATTATTTCTTCATTTAAATTGAAATCGATCTTCACAAGATGGTTTTCCCATGTCGACAATTTATTATTCACAGGGGTGACTTCTAATTCGTTGTACATTTTTGTAATTGTAGCTTCACCAACATGAAATTTTTGATCCCTTTTGAGATCTCCGTTTATTGCACTTTGCAAAGATGGGTTTAAAAAGATTTGTAAAAAGGAATAACCATTGTCAACACACAATCGCGCATATTGTTTTCTCATACTTTTTAATTGCATATTATCATCTACAATAAAAAGATGATAATTTTTATTATTTGGTTTTTTCTCGTTGTCAATCTTTTCGTTTTGCTTTTCTTCGTTGTGGCTTTCTGTTTGAATTTCAACTTTGATTCTTTTTGGTTGTTTTGAACTAAGGTTTTGATTTTTTAAATAAACAAATTTATTAATTGCAACATGGGAAAGTTCTGATGGTGTTTCTTGAACGACTTTTGATGTTAAATTAAAAATATTCCTTCGAACCTCTTTGTATTGATTATTGCTATATGTTTTGCTTTCGTTTATTTCAGGAAAGAGATCGTAGGTAATAGTCCAGATTGTTAGACTCTTGAATTTTGGTAGTAAATCGCTTAATTTCTCACAAAATGAAACCGATCTTATTGACTGAGAAAGCTTTGTTTTGCCAGAACAAGGAATCCCTATCAAAAGTAAAATACACCGTGTATTAATATTCATACAACGCTATGTTTCTCAATAAAAACAACAAGAAAAAATGAGATCTTAAACAAATAAAATTTGTCATTACTTGAATCTGCACAAAGAAGTCAATAAATTGAAAATATCAGAAATTTTTGCAAAATAAAAAAAATAATTGTTCAAAGACTCGAAAGTGCCACTGTCGACATGACACATATTTTTTCAATTTTAGTTTTGGTTTTACTATCATTCTACAATAATAAACAACAACTTTTATTTCAAAATGTTTTGTAGTTTTTTGATTCTAAGCTGAAAAACAACCCTTTAATCTTGAAAAAACCGATACGAGACAATAATACTAGAACTTAAATTTGACTTTCTTTGTGAGCTCGGAGATTTCATTTGAATTCTTAAATTGAAAAAAACGCTTATTTGTAAAAAATCCCTGACATAGTTATTTATCATTGATACTTTAGTCAAAATAAAGCGTGCAAAAAAATTTAATGTGTGTTTCAAAATAAAAAGCGTGTTTATTTGTTCTAGAAGACCTTTACACTAACCAATCAAAGAAACAAATAGGAAAGCCTAAAAAAATATGGTATTGGTTTCTTAAAGTTGTATTATTTAAAAAGAAATTCAAAAAATGAAGGATCAAATTGCAAAATTTATCTCAAAAAATAGAGTAAAATTTTTTGTAAAAATTTTAATAAACAAAAAAAAACAAAAAAATTCAAAAAAAATTGAGAAAAAAATGAAAAATTTTCAACTATTTGCATGAATAATTTAAATTTTACTAAAAATAACCAGTCCTTTACTTTGAAAATTGATTTGAACTTAGGTATACTATTGGGTAGTAGATTGGATGTTGCCTTGATACAAGAAGAAAAAAAAGCACGGATAATATTTTGAAACACGGATTATAGTCTTTGTGAACTGATTATTTTGATCACTGTAAGAATGTAAAATTCACTCTATTTTTTTAAGATAAATTTTGCAATTTGATCCTTCATTTTTTGAATTTCTTTTTAAATAATACAACTTTAAGAAACCAATACCATATTTTTTAGGGTTTATTAATAATTTCTTTGATTGGTTAATATAAAGGTCTTCTAGAACAAAAAAACACGCTTTTTATTTTGAAACACGCATTAAATTTATATTGCAAGCTTTATTTTGACTACAGCAGTTCCTAAAAAAATTGAGTTAATATTAAAAAGACTTTGATTTTACTCTGTTTCTAATCTTAAAATTGAATAATGATGTCAACTATTATTAACACTCATAGTATTTTTTTAAAAATTAAAGTTTAATTTGATTTGAACATAATTCTACAACCAGTTCTACTTTTAAGATACTATCTTGCAACAAAAGTTGAGGTACACAAAAAATTACAAATAAAGAAACAAAATTCAAATTCAAGTACAGATAAATTGTAAAAAAAAAAAATTTTCAAAAAAGGTGCCTAATTTGAGATTTTTTTGGTGTCTTAAATTTTGTTAAGAGTTTGTGTCTTAAAAGTGGAATTGACTGTAATTATTTTGGAATAAATACTGGGGTTTGAATTTTAAATGAGAAAAAATTTTCACTTTGTTTTCAATTTCCTTTTTCACACAAATCTACAAATTACAACCTACTTGCTTGAGAACTTTATTATAAAAAAAAAAAAATCTCGAAAAGGAAGTGATTATTCTTTCTCATTTATAATTCAAACACCAGTATTGTTTTAATTTATCCAATAGAACAAGAATTTCAAATTGAATATCTTATTCTTAATTTGGATCTTGGGATAATCATTGTTTGGTAAAGATTGCGAATTTAACATTTACAACTGCTAATACAAAATTTCTACCTTATGAAAACCAAAATAAGAAAAAAATCAGGCACTAACCATTCTGTTTTGAATGGTTTTGTCTTGTAAGGTTAAAACTAAAAAAAAAAAAAAAAAGTTCAGTTATTCTCCTGAAAACCATCAACAAGACTCCTAAAATTTATTTCTATAAAGAATAATTTTTCTCTCAAAGTCCAGAAAGGAAACCTGAGTGAAATCTCCGAGAATATCGTATCAATTTTAATTATGAAGATCTTGTTGTTTTTTCAACTTAATACGAAAACATTTCATAGACCAGATAGAAAACTTTTTTATTTCTTATTGAGAAAATACTATTTTCTGAAAAAGATTTAAAAACTGTTTGAATATTGAAAATAACCTCATAAGAATAAAAGACTTAATTTAAATTTAGTTATACTCCAAAAAACTATGTTGGTTGATAAAAATAGAAAACTCACAATCTTAAAAGATTCTATTGGAGATTTGGTTTCATTTTTTCTTCTTTTGAATTTTGTATAAATTTAAATGAAAATACCGCCAAATAAAAAATTCCATCAACAAAAAATGGGTGGAAAGAACCCACTTTTAACACCAAAATGTGTAATACCTTTTTGTTATCTTTTTAGTGCAATCTTTTTAGTTTTAGCTATCACGCTTTTTGTTTCGATTAGCAAAGTGGATGAAATTACTCAACGTTACGATAAAGATTGCACTACAAAGTGTAATATCACAATAGGTAATCTTAAAACGAAAATTATTTTATGTTTTCTCTTTTTCCAATTTCTTCTTCATTCAAGCTAATCATACTTTAAAAAAACAAACTAATTAAATTATTCCCTTTTTCCAACCTTTCTTTTTTCACATTTTTTGATCTTCAAATCATAAAGAGCCCACAAAGGACATGCTAGCCCCTGTTTATTTCTATTACCAACTCACGAATTATCACCAAAATCATCGAAAATACATAAAATCAAGAAGCGATAAACAATTAAGAGGAGAAACCCTTTCTTATGCTGATTCCTCGGTTTGTGATCCTATTCGTAGTTACGATGATAAAGAATCTACAAAAGAAGTCTACGAGCCATGTGGTTTGGTTGCATGGTCGAAATTTAATGGTATTTATTAATTAATTAATTTTTTTTTTTTTTTGTTATTTTTCTTCTGTTTAGTTATTTAACCTTCCAAAATGGTTCACTTATTTTAAATTTCATAAAAAAAAACAAAGAAGACCAAACAATTTAATTCAAAAAGATAAACAAAAAAACTAAATAAATGTTATTAAGGCACACATCAAAAAGAGTAATAAAAATTTAAACGTTTTTATTTTTTTTGAAAATATTTACCAAACCCATCAAAAGGAAAAATGGATTGAGAGAATTTTATTTTGAATTGAAAAACAAAAAGTATGAACTATTAAAACCATTTTTATCTCAAAGATCGATCTCTATTTGGTGGAATTCACTCCTTCAAATTATGATTTCTCATTTAAAACAGGAAACAAACAAAGATAATTTTACATCTAAAGAATATTTATTCAAACCAGACGACACAAAAGAAATAAACGACAAGAGTCAAGAGGTTGAGTTAAATGACAATATTACAGAATCTGGATTTGTTTGATCCATAAATTTTAAAATAAATACTCAAATGCCAGTGACAATTTAATATAGTACATACTTTAGAGTTTTGTTGTGTTTTAAAAATTCGTAAAAAAATAGTGAAAAACCAATTACTGCGTTGGTGGAACAAAATAATCGCATGGCGATAATCTCTTCAAATCACGCTTACTGAGGATGATATCTTCATTTATATGTGTAGTGTGGATTTTAAAAATCTACATTATACAAAAGAAGATAGCCCCCGAGTATAAGTGTATTAGGAATTCTGCTCACCAAAAAATGACAAATTTAGGATTTGTCCCACACGGGTGTCTTGATTGTTTTGATTTGTAAACAATCACTTTGCTATAATAAACTCTGTTTCAGTCAAAGGTGCCCAACGTTTTTTTCAAATATCAATTATTTTATATAATTGACCATTTGAAGAACAAATAAGAAATAAACAGAATAATACACATCAAAGAATTGTTGATATATGTCTGAAAGAAAACTAATTAATCAATAGATTTTCTTAAAAATTGAAAAACTCAAATTCTTCGGGAAAATCAAAAAAATTGAGAAAAACAACGATGTTCGTTTTGAACTTCTGCTGGTATTTGAATAATAAATATGAAACAATTTTCACTTCATTTTCCATACTTTTCTTTTAGAAATTAAGCCCCCAAACGAAGTTTGTTGGTATTTGTGGTCTCTATTTGAAAAAGGAAATGAAAATGAAGTGAAAATTTTTCACATTTATTAAACAAATATCAAGATCAAAGATCGAATAGAATTGCAATAGAAATCAATATGATTTCTCAACAATCTTTACATGGTTTCAATGACCTTAGAATAGCACGTTTTTACCAAGTGACTATTGATCTTGCAATAAAAAAATTTTTTGCAACTGAATGACGGTTTAAAAAAAAAATCGAAAAAAAAAAAAACAAAAAAGTGCAAAAATGTGAAAAAATGATTTCAATTTTGAAAATTTCCAAAATAAAATTTTTCTTCTAATATCTATGCAAACCCTTTAAACACATGTGTTATAACCATTACAACTGGCGCCCCTTTGACTGAAAAATAGTTTACAAGTTTTACCTGGAAGAACGAAAAAAATGATATTGTTCAAAGTGATATAAGATGATATTAATCGTAATTCTTTGAATACCTCAACATCATCTTAGCACAAGAACAATCTCATTCATTTGAGTATGAAATCGGATCGAAAACGAAGAATTATAACAGGGAATTTATGAACAAATGAAACAATGTGAGTTGATATTTATTTTTTGTGACTCGAGATCTAACTCGACAAAACAAAACAAATAAAAAAAAAAAACAAATAAAAATATTTAAAAAAAATTTTTTCAAAGAAAGCTGTATGTAAAGTTAAAAGCATCAATATCAATATAAAAATAAAAAAATGCTTGTATTTTTTCAATTTTTGTTAAATCAACTTTTTTTTTAAAGGATTTTTATTAATTATCTATAATTTAGTATTTTATTATTATTAATTATTTAGTATTTTTTTTTTTTTTTGTAATTTATAATTTATGTTAATATTAGATTCCAATTTCATAAAATTTAGAAATAAAAAGAAGTGAAAAAAAAAAAAGGAAAAATGTCTAACGTTCTACTTTTGTAGTCATATTTAATCCTTTCATAAAACAAAACAACACAAAGCCAATAATTTAATAATTTTAAAACAGGGTTTAACATTTTAGATATGTATTTTTGGAATCTAATATGTTTTTATAATCATTGTCAATTTTTTTTGAAACATTAATAACTCAAACTCTAAAATTTTCTGATTTTTATCTTTTTTTGATCATTTAAAAAAAAAAAAAAAAAAAAATAAAAGATACATTTAGCATTATGGAGGAATCAACTCAAAAATCCGTTGGCTTTACAGAGAAGGGTATTGCCTGGGAATCAGATCTTGATGAAAAATTCAAAAATCCTGATCCATTACCAGACCCAGACTCCCCAACAACAATACAATCTAATTACCAAGATGAACATTTTATCGTTTGGATGAGGGTAGCGCCACTTCCAACCTTCAGGAAATTATATGCAATTTTAAAAACAGGAAAATTAGAAAAGAATAAAAAATATACCATTCAGATTGAAAATAACTATCCCGTTCACCAATTTGAAGGTACAAAGTCAATTTCTTTTTCAACATCAACTTGGATTGGAGGGAAAAACTCTGCCATTGGATGGTGTTATTTGGTAATTGGGCTATTGCTATTAACTCTTTCAATTTCATTTACATTAAAACACTTATTATGGGGAAGAGAATTAGGGAATAGCAAATACCTTTCGTGGAATAAAAATTAAAGAAAAAACTTTGATATTTTTCAATTATTTTTATTTTCTCTTTTTTCCTTTTTTTGTTTTACTTATTCTTTCTTTATTTTTGAAACTTTTTTTTTTTTTTTTATCTCTTTTTTTTAAGAGAGATCACAAGTTGAAAAAAGAAAGAATTTCCAAAATACCAATAAAAATTAAAAAATTAAGGCTCTGTAATGCCTTTGAAAATGAATATATTTATTATCAAAACATTGTCTTGTTAACTTTTTTTAAGTGAAAGTTCAGTATGAAAAAATCCATTATTTTCATTTCAAAAAATTGTTGGTTCACTTTTTTAAAAGTTTTTTAATTTTTTATAATTTTTAAAATATCAGGTTTTTATATATTTCTAATGGTTTAAAAATTGAATTATTAATAAATTTTTATAATTAGTTGTTCCTGAATACTAAAGAATTAATTATTTTTTTTTAAATAATTTATTATTTCAGGCGAGTAATATTTTTTAATTTATCGTCAGAGTTCACATTTTGATTCTTTTTTGAAAAAAACCTCAAAAAATTCTTTTTTTGATTCCATGGAATTTAATGATTATTTTTTTATTTCAATGAATAATCTCAACTTATATCTTATTTACAATTTGGTTCTTCATAAGATCCCCTCATTTTCAAAAAAATTATTTATAAAAAGTTTTTAAAACGAATTTAAGATTAGTTAGAAAAATAAATATCTATGCTTTTCATTCTTGAAATTTGAAGTTTTCTTAATCTTTTCACTAATCCTGATGCTTTTGTGTTTATTTCCTTTAAAGAAAATATTTTACTTTAGAAAGGAATCAAAAGAATCTTTTTTTTTTTTTTCAATAGAGTTTTGGTACTAAATAATAAATTTTTTTTTTAATTCGAGGAAATCAGAAGAAAATTATTTTTGATTTTTTGTAAAATTATCATCAAAAGGGAATTTAAAAAGTAGAAAATTTTAATACAAATTGATTCTATTGTAATTATTTTAATATTTTGATACAAATTTTAATTTTGTATGATTCAAAACAATCCAAAAAAGGAATAATTTTAGTAACTCTATCAAAGTTGAGTATTTTTTTTTTGTTTTGGGAGTAGACAAAATAATTAAAGGAATAATAATTCATAACTTGGTTAATTTGAAAACACTTTTGATTTTTTCAAAACATGGACAATTTTTTTCGTTAAATTTGCCCCCTTGAAACCAAGGAATTACATAAACTATTTTTCAGTCAAAGGGGCCCAGTTGTAATGGTATAATACATGTGTTTAAAGGGTTTGCATAGATATTAGAAGAAAATTTTTATTTTGGAAATTTTCAAAATTGAAATCATTTCTACACATTTTTGTTTTTTTTTTTCGATTTTTTTTTAAAAACGTCATTCATTTGCAAAAAATTTTTTATTGCAAGATCAATAGTCACTTGGTCAAAACTTGTTATTCTAATGTCATTGAAACCATGTAAAGAATTGTTGAGAAATCATATTGATTTCTATTGGAATTCTATTTGATCTTGATATTTGTTTAATAAATGTGAAAAATTTTCACTTCATTTTCATTTCCTTTTTCAAATAGAGACCACAAATACCAACAAACTTTGTTTGGGGGCTTAATTTCTAAAAGAAAAGTATGGAAAATGAAGTGAAAAATGTTTGATATTTATTATTCAAATACCAGCTAAAGTTCAAAACGAACATCGTTGTTTTTCTCAATAGGGCCCTAAGAATTTGAGTTTTTCAATTTTTAAGAAAAGCTATTGATTTATTAATATTCTTTCAGACATGTATCAACAATTCTTTGATGTGTATTATTCTGTTTATTTCTTATTTATTCTTCAAAGGTCAATTATATAAAATAATTGATATTTGAAAAAAACGTTGGGCACCTTTGACTGAAACAGAGTTTATATTTTAAGAATTTGAAAAGTTAAAATATCAAAAAATAATACTTTGGAACTTGAAAACTGAAATTATTATATTTAAAAAATATCAAAAAAAGCAGGGAAAATTTATTTTAAGATATATTTATTCAAAAAAAATGCCACAAAACTACTTAAATTGTCAAAATCATTAAAAAAATTTATTGATTCTTGATAATAATTCAATTTGTATGTTATTCTTGTTTTATTCAAATTATAGGTATTAAATTATCGGATATCAATGTTGTCAGAAATTTTTTAGGATCAAAAATTGGTGTTTATTATTTTCTTTTTAATTAAAAAAAATTTTTTTTATAACTTGTTTATTTTCAACAAATTTTTAAATAAAATTTTTTAAATATAACGATATTTTGTTTGTTTAAAAAATCAATTATAGCCTTTCCACATTTTCAGTTTTTTATTGAAATTGGTCTTTAATTGTTTTCATCCAAAAAAAATACTCTTATTTTTCATTTTTTGGAAATATTCAAAAATATTTATTTTAAAATAAATATTTTTATAGTCATTGATCCAAACAGTATTACTATTGAACTGGATTTGATATTACCAATTAAAGAATTCTCATACAAACTAAAATGATTTTTTATCAAATGCAAAGAAAAAATATCTCATTTTTTCGGAAATAGTTGATATATAAGCACTATTTTCCAGTCAATGGGGTTCAGTTATAAGATTCCAATTACTATATTGAAAATATATAGAATTGATATAAAAAATAAAATCAAGTTCACTCAAAGATGCCTAGCAAAAAATTAAAAATTAATTTTTTTTATAAAATCAACCAATAAAACATCGTTTAGAAATAAGAGAAATAATAAACTTGGGACCAGAGTTTCTATTTATAAAATAAATACATTAACACACCAAAATTTTGGTAAAAAATAAAAATAAAAAAAAAATTTGGACATAGTACAATTGAATATACCATGTATTATTTGTAACTTTCTTTGGATCATTCAAATAGTTTACAACATGGTTTTTCAGAGTAAACATATTCATTTTATAAAAAATTACAAAAAAATACATTTTCTAAACTTTATTTGAATTTTTTAACATTTATTTTTTCATTTGACTTTTATCATCAAAAAGAAAAAGAAAAAATTAAAAAAATAAATATTAAAAAAAAACAAGAAAAAAAAAAAAAACAAATTGATTAAATTAGAAAAACTGATTCTGATCTAAAATTAAGTTTTAGTTTATAAAAGCAAAAACAAATTAATTATGGCAACAATCGTTCTCGAATAAATTTGTCATTTGTTTAAGAAATCATCAATAAATTTGATTTTTTAAGAAATTTTCAGCTTATCTTTCAGATTTGGGCTTTTTTTGATTTCTACATCCACTAAAAATGCTAAAATTGATACATTTAGAATATTTAATGAGTATGCCAAAGTAATGCAGTTTTTAAACGTTATTCGACACTTTATATATTTGTCTTTCTAAGAGGAATATATATACATAATTATAAGATTATTTTCAATTAGATCTAAATAATTGAATTTTTACTGGTTTTTGAAATTTCTGGGTTTTAGATTTGACAGTTACAGACAATTTATTGAAACTCATTTTAAACATGGCTGAATTAATAATTCTATTTTTAGAATTATTTTTACCCTAGTCCAATAGAATTGATCTCTTCGAGTTTCATTTTTTTGTAAAAATAGTTGATTGATTGTTGTGAAAAATGAGTGTATCACAGATTCTTTCTGACTCTCAACTATTCCCAATAAAAAAAAGCAGAGTTCTACCGACACCAAAAGCAAACAATAATCAAAATTCAATTGTTTTTCCTTCCGCTGATATATATAAAATACCACCAAAACTTGTTTTCCAGCCTCCAATAAGAAAAAAAACAAATAACAATACAAAAGCACAGTCTCTGAAAACTGGAAAAAACGAAAATCAAACTGTAAAAAAATTCCCAAAGGATGCAACCCAAAGAATTTTAAAACAATTCTCCAGGATCACTGAAAAGTATCAACAAGAAAAGAGAGAAAAAAAATCAAAAAAGGTTTATTATTCAAAAAAAAATCTTCCACCACTTTCTGCCTTTGAAATTGATCAAGTAGCTGATTCAAAAAATAGTACAGATCAAAATTTAAACTTAATAGACGGATGTAATAACAAAAAAAACATTAATAAAAAGAAAAATTTCGATCTTATAGAGAAAAATTTAGAAGAAGGCCATAATTCCCTTCATATATTTTTGTCTGGTTTTAATACAAGTCAAGAAAAAACAATAAAAATGGAAAAAGATAAAAAGAGCAAAATAGAAACCGAACAAGAAAACGAAAAAGAAAAAGAAAAAGAAAAAGAAAAAGAAATCGAAAGTGAAAGTAAAAATGAAAATAAAAAAGAGAACGGAAATGAAAAAGAAAATGAAAAAGAAAATCAAAATAAAAAAGAACCTGAAAATGAAAATGAAAAAGAAAAAGAGAAAGAAATAGAAATAGAGAAAATTAAATGGACACCAAGTGTAACTATCCCATGGGAACCTTTAAATTTTTCTATTAAGGAACCAACAAAATGGAAGCATGCGCCCAAAATTGCAAGAAAATTTTTGTCTACTGGTGGAGAATTTACTTATGATTTATTTTTTAATCCTTTAATAGTTTCAAAATTATTTCAAGAAACAAACGAAGGAAAAAGAGAAAAAAAACTTGATCTTCAAGTACTTAAATTATTATCCAAACAAAAGTTGTTATTAACCCAATTGGAAAGGCTAAAATCTTATATTTCAGTTCAGTATGATTCTTTATTTGATAATTCTTACTTTCCAAGTTTTGGTAATTATAATAATATTCAAAACCCTTTTAAAAAAAATGTATCAAATCCATTATTTACTTCTGGCGGTATTAATAGAAACCATACAAACTCTCGGCAAACTACGAGCCAAACCAAACCGATAATAGATTTATCTAAGGGAAAAGTATTATCACCAGAAACAATAATCATAAAAAATGAATCTTATTTCATTAATTCTAGAAAAAATTTTTCTACAATGAGGAAAAGGGGATTATCAGGAAATAATAATGAAATACAAGCAACCGATAATAATCAATGGGGAACAAAATTGAATAATAGCAGCAAGGGGGAGAATAGAAATGGTTATGATCAAAATAAGAAGAGTTGGGAATTGGGTAATAAATTTGAAAACAAAAAGGATCCTTGGAATAGTGAGAAACAAAATGACAATTGGGGAAATGGGGAAACAAAATCTTATTATAATAAAGATAATTGGAATCGTAATTCTCAGGATAGATTTGGAGGGGAAAACAATAACAAATGGGGTAATGATAATAAAACAATTGAAAAAAAAACCGATAGTTGGGGTGTCGGTAATAATAAATCCGAAATAAATGATAGCTGGGGTGCTAATAAGAAATTCGAAAAAAATGATAATTGGGAAAGTGGCGAAAAAAAAAAATATTATAATAAAGATAATTGGAATCAAAATTCTTCAGATAGATTTGGAGGAAAAAAAAATGACAGTTGGGGAAATGATAGTAATAAATTTGAGAAAAAATCTGATCCTTGGAGTAGTAACAATAAATTTGAAAAAAAAGATAATTGGGGAAATGGAAAAAAAACTGATTATAAAAACAATAATTGGAGTAAAAATTCTTCGGATAGATTTGGAGAAAAAAACAATTACAAATGGGGCAATGATAATAATAAATTTGAGAAAAAAGCCGATAGTTGGAGTAGTAAGAATAAATTCAAAAAAAACGAGAATTGGGGAAATGAAAAAAAAATTGATTATAAAAACAATAGTTGGAATAATAATTCTTCTGACAGATTTAGGGAGAAAAATAATGACAATTGGGGTAATGGTAATAAAAAAATTGAGAAAAAACCCGGTGTTTGGAGTGTTGGTAATCATAAATTTGAAAAAAACAATAATTGGGGAACCCGGAAAGAAAAATATTATAATAAAGATAATTGGAGTAAAAATTCTTCTGACAGATTTAGGGAGAAAAATAGTGATAGTTGGGGTAATAATAAATTTGAAAAAAATGATAATTGGAGCAGTGAGAATAAATTCGAAAAAAACGATAATTGGGGGAACAAAAAAAAAACTGATGATAATAAGGATAATTGGAATAATAACTCTTCAGACAGATCACGCCGTGGAAATAATTATAATTGGGGCAGTAATAAATTTGAAAAAAATGATAATTGGAGCAGTGTGAACAAATTCGAAAAAAAAAATAATTGGGGAAGCCGGAAAAAAAGATATTATAATAGAGATAATGGAAGTAAAAATTATTCAGATGGCTTTGGTGGTGGTGATAGTTGGGATAATAATAAATTTGAGAAAAAAAATAATAATTTTGAAGATAAAAACAAAAATAAATGGGATAATACGATGAAAAGCATAAAAATGGGTTACCCTAACGAAAGGGGAAGTAATCATAGAAGAGGTTTGCATCGAAGAAACGCACATAGGAGGAACTTGAATAGGAGAGACTCGCATAGGAAAAACACATATGGAATAAACTCACATAGAAAAGACACACATAGAAGAGACTCTAGAAATATCGAATTTGACAAAAATTGACAACTACGGAATGTACGAATGTACATTTTATTTTTTAAATTCATTTTTAATCAATTTTTTTTATTTTTATCTTGATTTTATGAGCTATATATATCATACTGTTGAAATTCGGATTAAATTCTGATAAAAATTTGTTGAGTGAATAAATAAAATAAAAATCTCAAGTAGATTTTTTTACATTTTTTGTCAAAATTTTTTATTTGACAAAAATTTGATTTGTTTAATTTTGGTGTTTTTTATTTTTATATACTTTTTACTTTTTCCAAATTCCCTTTTGTAAGTGCTTGGGGGGATAAAATATATAAAAAAAAATAAATCATCATAAGAATTCGTCAAATTTTTCACAATTAGATCTTAAACAAACTGAACTTGTTCTGATTATTTCTTAAGCAAAATGAATTCAACTGGGGCGACTTGAAATTAACTAAAGTGATTTGAAACAAACTGAATCGTAGGGGGTTTATCTTTCCCTGTTATATATAAAGTTGATACTTTGATTTGTTTAATTTTGTCAAAAGGTATCTTGCACTTAAAATTTTGCAAAAACAATATTTGAGAAACTTGCAAAAAATAAAAAAAAAAATTAAAATAAAAGAGAAAAGTGAACCGACAAAAGAAAAACTTTGAAAAAAACTTTTTATTCTTAAAAAATGGGTTGTTTATATTTGTATGTATGTAAGTATGTATCTTCTCGTTAAAATTATGATTTAAAACTTAATAAAGTTACAAATTTTAATTTAATATATAGCCAAATATTTAGACATCTTTATTAAAACAAATTATGGTGTTGATCTAAAAAAAATGATTTAAAAGAAAATGATAAACGAACCTATTCAAGACCAGGGAACAAAAAATCAAAATTTAAAATGAGGTTTTTACTTTTTATGATTTTTTTTTATTATTATTCTCCTATATTTCAGAGAACTAAAGTGAGTTTAAAAGACTTCTAATGACTGTAATTAAAAGGTTCTTTTGACTACTCTTTGAATTAGGAGTCACAAATTTAGTCACTTCAAAACCCCCTCTTTAACTGGGTAAGAGCTCTTGAGTACTTAACCCTTACCAATAAAGCCAACTCTCGTTCTTTTTCTTGATTTTCTTTCATAGTTTCAAAATTTATTTTTTTTCTTTCATTTTATAGAGTAATACTATAATTATGGAATATAAACTTACCGACAATATAATTAGGATAAAAGACTCGAAAAACAATTTTATTTTCAGAAAGTTTCATGGAGTGCCATAGAATGCTATAGAGTGCCTAGGATTTTACTTTTCAATTTAAGAAATAAACCGAAAATTTCTGAAATTTTCGGTTTATTTCAAAAATTAAAAAAAACCTAACGGCAGTTTTCTTGGGGTTAACTGTTTTATTTGTTAAGTGTTCTAGGTTTTTCTTGAGGTTTTCTATTTTATTTGTGAAGTGTTCTAGGTTTTTTTTACTTTAGAAATAAACCGAAAATTTATGAAAATTTTTGGTTTATTTCTAAAGTAAAAAAAAACCTAACGAAAATATACCGATTTTCTAAATAAACAGAAAACTCAAAAAAACTAACAGAATTTATCAAAAAATTAAAATGTTGGAGAAAAATCATTGATTTTACTCAATTTTTTTTAGTTAAAAAAAAAAACCTAACTGAAAATAAAAATAATTTTCTTGAATCTCCTTACTTGAATAATAACAAAAATCATAATAATTTATAAATAAATAGATTTTTTACAGAAATTTTTGGTTATTGTGTGATTTTATTGATTTTAATATTCGTAATCATTTTGATTTGTCAATAATTATTTTAGATTACCAAAATAAGATATCATTTTTTCACCTTTTAGCTTTTTTTTTTTTTTTTCTTGTTTTTTTTAATTTTTTTTTTTTATTATTGAAAGATCAAGAGCCACAAGGTAAAATAATGTTATTCTAAAGTTATTTAAACATTGATAATGATTTTTGAAAAATAATCTTGATTTCTATTGCAATTCTATTCGATCTTTGATCTTGATATTTGATTAATAAATGTGAAAAAATTTCACTGCATTTTCATTCCCTTTTTCAAATAGTGACCACAAAAAACCAACAAACTTCGTTTGGGGGCTTGATTTCTCTACGAAAAATAAAACTAATTGTAGAGAAATGATATTGATTTTTATTGGAATTTTTTTGATTTTCAATCAAAGATCAAAATGAACATTCTTTTTTTTTTTCAAAATTAACAAAAGAATTTACATTTTTCAATTTTTCAGAAAATATATAGATTGGTTACATTTGAAGAATCCATGAAGTTCTCAACTATACTAAGCGTGTATTATTTTACATATTTTTTTGTTAGCCGACAATAATAAAATAATAATTGATATTTGTAAAATTTTTTTTGGTACCTTTGATAGATTCAAAGTTTATATTCTTTAACCAAATCTAAATTAGATGAATTAAATTAAAAAAGTTTTTTAAAACCACTTTTGAAAAATATTTAGAAACCAGGAAGTAATTTGTTAATCAAAAAAAAAAAAAAATCAAATACAAGTTATTATATTCAGAATAAAAAATAAAATCTAGTAATTAAGAAGTAATTGTATCAAATTTCATATATAAGATCAAGAAATGAATGATTTTTTGTTATTTTTTGAACAATTTTTTTAATTATTTTGGATTTCTACAATCAGTTCCACTTTTAAGATACAAACTTTCAATTGTATTTAAGGAACAAAAAAAAATATAAAATTAATTCACAAAATTCAAATTCTAATAAAAAAATTTTAAAAAAAAAATTCCAAATTTTGTGCCTAAATTTGAGATTTTTTTGTACATTAAATTTCGTTGAGATTTAGTATCTTAAAAGTGGAACTGATTGTCATATAAATAGATATGTAACAACAGATATTATTTTGAAAAATTATTTCTACATAAAGAAAATATATTGACGTTCCAATTATTTTTATCAAAAGGAAACAAAGCTAACCAGTCTTTGGGTTGTGATGTTGATGATTATCGAGTTAATCTTTGAAATTAAAAAATTCAAAAATTAGTTACTTTTGGAATGTTCTAAATATGAATCATAAAATACTGGAAATACTTTTATTTTGAGTTTCTATTTTTTGATTTGGAAAAGGAATTTAAAAAAAAAATTTCAAAATGAAACTTTTTTAATAGTGATCATTAGTAAAAAATGTAATAATTTATTTTGATTAATATTTATTATAGATTTTTTAGAATCATGTGAACCATGTTGTACTAATACCACCCCCACCCCCCAATTACAACATAATTTAATTATCTAGACAAATCAAGTGTGATACTAATGCCTTAAACATTAATTAATTTTGGTGAAAGAAATGATCTTTGTGATTCAATTTCGAATAAACTGTGTTACTCAAAATTGGCATAATCTCATTAAACATTAAAATAATTTGAAGGGGGGCGTTATCGGTTTTCTTGTAGCAACGATGTTAGATAGAATATTAAATAAAAACATTAAATAAAAAAAAAACCTTGAAATAAAATGTTTAATAAATCTGAAGTTAAATCAAATATTTCTTGTGTTTAAAATGTTAAATATAATTTAAATTCAAGGATAAATAATAATCAAAATGTTGTATAAAATGTAAAATGTTAAATAAATCGGAAATATCCACAAATTTTGAATTTTTTCATTTTGCATTTTTTCAATAAAATGTGTTGTTTTTTTCTAATCAATATCTATTTTGTCATGTGGAAAAAAAAAAAGTTTGAATATCCACAGCATACAAGATAAATTTTTTTTTTTTGAAATTCAAATAAAACTTTTCTCTCTAATTTCAACATTTAAGTCGAAGCGGAATATTTGTTTATTAGTAATCAATTTATTTGAATAGAAATGGAAGTTACGAATTATTGTATTGTAGATCCGATTATTCTGCTCAAGTAATTTATTTAACATTTTACCCTTTTTTAAGAGGAATAGTTTGTTTCATTTTGCCAGATTCCAATTTGATATGTGGCAAATAAAAAAAGGATTTTATCAAATGATTCTTCATGAAATATTTGATGAGCCAGTAAATATCTTTTGAAATCATCTCTCTCTCTCTCTCTTTAGGTTTTTAAGATTGGTGTTCCCTTCCAAGTGACATAAATAAGGTTGGAAGGCAACCACAAATTTCCATATGTTTTGTTAGATGTGTGTAAATATACATGTTCTATATCATACTAAGAGATTCCCCAAAATGTTTAAAGTTTTTGATAATCTGTTTATCATCATTTTTGATTTTATTTCAGAATCATGAAAGCCACTTGGTGCATACAAATTTGCGATGATGAAATTAAAAGATTGAAATAAATTATAATAATTTTCAAGTCAAAATCCAAGATAATAAAATTAATAATTTCGATAAATATTACATTTTTTTTCTGTAGTCTGGTTCCCCGCTGAAAGTGTATTTTGTATATGAAATAAAGTATTGAATAACTTGATTTTTTATATTTGAGTGTTATTTCAAAAAATGTGAAAAAAAAATCTCGAATTTGATCAAGTAAATAATAAAAAATTAACAAATTTCTAATAAATTTTAAAAAATAAAATTTATGTATTAAAAAACGATAAAAATGTACAAGTTATGTTGGAAGGTTTTTTTTCTTTTTCTTTTTCCTTTTCCTTTTCCTTTCAATTTCACTCGAACTTGAAGTTTCACCTGAACTATTACTTGTAACTGAACTTTCATTACCCTTTTCAATTCCTATTTTACCGGAATTTTTGTTTTCTTTATTATCTTGATTGGATATTTTCTGTTCTTTTTTCTTTCTTTTTTTGGTTATCTTGGACTTTTTCCCTTTCCTTTTCATATCACTTGAACTTGAACTTGAACTTGAACTTGAACTTGGACTTGTACTAGAACTGGAACTGGAAATGGGACTGGAACTAGAACTGGAACCGGAACTTGAACTTGAACTTGTTCGTTCACTTGAAATTGAACTGTCGCTTATACTTAAACTTTTATTACCCCTTTCAATTCCTATTTTACCGGTCTTTTTGTTTTCTTTATTATCTTGATTAGATATTTTCTTATTTTTTTTAATTTTCTTATTTCTTTTTATCTTTGAATTTTTATTTTTCCTTTTCCTTTCACTTTCACTTGAACTATCACTTGTAAATGAACTTTTATTACCCTTCCGAGTTCCTATTTTACTAGAATTTTTGTTTTCTTTATTATCTTGATTGAAAATTTTCTTTTCTTTTTTCTTTCTTTTTTTATTTGAATTTTCCTTTTTCTTGTTCCTTTTCATTTCACTTGAACTTGAACTTTCGCTTGAACTGGAACTTGTTCGTTCACTTGAAATTGAACTGTCACTTAGAATTGAACTTTTATTACCCTTTCCAATTTCTATTTTACTGGTCTTTTTGTTTTCTTTATTATTTTGATTGAATATTTTCTTTTCTTTTGTTAAACTTTTTTTTCTAGTCTTTGACTTTTTATTTTTCCTTTCACTTGAACTTTCACTGTCACTGTTACTTGTACTTGAACTTTTATTATCCTTTTCAATTTCTATTTTACTAGAATTTTTGTTTTCTTTATTATTTTGATTGGATATTTTCTTTTCTTTTTTTGAACTTTTTTTTTTTATCTTTGAATTTTCCTTTTTATTTTTTCTTTCAATTTCACTTGAGCTTGAACTTGAACTTGAACTGTTACTTGCACCTGATCTTTTATTATCCTTTCCAATTCCTATTTTACTAATATTTTTGTTTTCTTTATTATCTTGATTGGATATTTTCTGTTCTTTTTTCTTTCTTTTTTTAGTTATCTTGGACCTTTTCCTTTTCCTTTCGCTTTCACTTGAACTTGAACTGTCACTATTGCTTGTACTTGATCTTTTATTCCCCTTTTCAATTCCTATTTTACTAATATTTTTGTTTTCTTTATTATCTTGATTGGATATTTTGTTTTCTTTTGTTGAACTATTTTTTTTAGTTTTCTTTTTCGTTTTATTTTTCCTTTCACTTGAACTTGAACTTGAACTTTCACCCTCACTTGTACTTGATCTTTTATTGTCCTTTTCAATTCCTATTTTACTAGTATTTTTGTTTTCTTTATTATCTTGATTGAATATTTTCTTTTTAGTTATATTTGCTTTTTTGGTTTTCTTGGACTTTTTCCTTTTCCTTTCACTTTCACTTTCGCTTAGGCTGGAACTTTTTTTTAAACTTTCATTATCACTTGTACTTGAACTTTTATTATCCTTTTCAATTTCTATTTTACGGGAATTTTTGTTTTCTTTATTGTCTTGATTAGATATTTTCTTTTCTTTTTTCTTATTTCTTTTTATCTTTGACTTTTCATTTTTCATTTCACTTTCACTTTCACTTGAACTTGAACTTTCATTATCGCTTGTACTTGAACCTTTATTGTCCTTTTCAATTTCTATTTTACTAGTATTTTTGTTTTCTTTATTATCTTGATTGGATATTTTCTTTTTAGTTATCTTTGTTTTTTTGGTTTTCTTTGACTTTTTCCTTTTCCTTTCACTTTCACTTCCAATTTCACTTTCACTTGAACTTGAACTTTCGCCCTCACTTGTACTTGATCGTTTATTACCCTTTTCAATTCCTATTTTACTAATATTTTTGTTTTCTTTATTATCTTGATTGGATATTTTCTTTTTAGTTATCTTTGTTTTTTTGGTTATCTTGGACTTTTTCCTTTTCCTTTCACTTTCAATTCCAATTTCACTTTCACTTGAACTTGAACTTTCACCCTCACTTGTACTTGATCTTTTATTGCCCTTTTCAATTCCTATTTTACTAGTATTTTTGTTTTCTTTATTATCTTGATTGGATATTTTCTTTTTAGTTATATTTGTTTTTTTGGTTATCCTCGACTTCTTCCTTTTCCTTTCACTTTCACTTGAACTTTCACTTGAACTTTCGCTTAAACTTGAATTTGTTCTTTTATTTTTAGTCGTGTTTTCTTTGCTTTTTTTTTTCTTTTTTGATTTTTTTTTGAGAGAACTTTTCGTTTTTTCATTTTGATGTTCGTTACCTTGATCTTTCATTTCTAAACCTCCGTTTTCTTCTTCGTTCCGCTTTCCCTTGAACCCTTTCTTAAAAATTTGTTGATCTTTTTTTCTAATTTTTTGCTCATTTGTATTTTTCATTTGCAGTGATTTCTCTTCTTTGTTGTCTTCTTTTTTTTCGTTTTCTTTGGGTACAGCACTGTCTTTTTCTACAAAGATTTGTTTTAGGTTTTTTGAATTTGACATTGAGAAAGGCCTTTTACTTTGCAAATTATTCTCATTCAAATTTAATAGTCTGTTATCATTTTGGTTATTTGTATTCTTCTGTTTAACCCCAAGAGTGTTACCAATGCTTTTTTTGGTGTTTGTTTGTGGTTTGGCCTTTTCTTCATAAAAGAAATTAATGGTTTTTGAAAATTTAATAAGGTCTCTTTTTGGAATTTCTTGAAAGTTAATATACTTTGAGAGATTTAAAACACTTTTCCCTAGATTCGTTGCATTTGTTGCGATACTATTTTCTGAACATAGGTATTGAGCTCTTTCCATAACTCTTTCAGCTAAGGTGTGGCTGTCTAATTTGGTTTGTGAATACTTTAATAATTCAATTATTACTTTTTCAGATAATTTATTTAAGCAACCATAGCGCCGAAATATTTTGGTGTAATTCGCCAAAACAAATTTGAAAATCATTTTGTTCAGAGTTGGGGAATTTAACGTTTTTGATTTGTTATAAAATTGAAGTGCGTTCTTTCGATTTATTTCACTTTTGATCCATTGAAAGCAAAGACGATCCAAATCAAAAGTTGAAAATTGCTGGCTGATTACAAAGAGTTGAAAGACATTATTTTGATGAAGCTTAACTTTCCGTTTGTATACAAAATTTAAATAGTCTTCAAAGTGTTGAGGATCGATCGAATCAATTTTGATCTGAGTAATTACTTCATCAGATTTGTCTTTCATTTTTTGCTTCCAATTCTTTGGGTAGAGCAATTGTTCCCAAAATGACGAAGAGATTGAAAAGACTAATTTGTGGCAATAGTATACTCTTGGTTTTTTTCCAACATGAAATTCAATATCTGAGAACTTTTGTTGGTTTTTTAAAAGTTGGATCAAAAAAGAAATTGTTGTTGTCATTGAGGAAAAAATGAGAAAATGATTGATTGATTTTGAAAAGGTTTGTTTCAAACAGAGATAGAACTCTTTTGTTAATCAAAAAAAACCTAGTTAATAATGAGACAGGGTTAAGGTTGAAGAAATGTTGTACATTTGAATTGTATTCTTTCAGTTAATTAGTTTGTTTTTTTTTTAATTACCTAATTTATATGAAACCTTAATAGTAAAATCAGTAAATTTTTTTGGAGAAAAAGCCAATAAAAACGTTAACAGTGAAAGTGAAATTGAACAATTTTCACCATAGTGTTAATTGAAATAGATATGTTAAAAAATTTTCGGTTCCTTTTCCAAATTGTTTTTTTGTTAAATTGAGTTAGCAAACAATTTAATTGTAGTTTTTTGTTTCTTTTAGTCGAGAAAAATATGAAAATGGAAAGGAAAATTTAGTGAGAATGTTCCTTTATTTATAAATTCAAATATCAGTAAGATTTAAATTTACTACCTTCAGAATTTTGTCTTATACTCTGATTATTTTTCTGAATATTTTCATACTTGTTGACGATAGAATGAGTTAAGTTTCAATATATTACAAACCAAAAATATTTAATTTTATTTTACCAAAAGTTTTACTTTTTTCATTTTAAATTCAAAGGTTACCTTGAAAATATTGTGAAAACAATGTCCTATTATAAAAATACAATTCCATTTTATTTACATATATTATCGAATTTGAATTGTATATATATATATATATATATTTATGAATAAGATCTCAATATCCCATAAGATTAGAAGTAAAATTTTACTTTTATTTTTATTTTTATTTTTTTTCTAATGATCCAATCTAATTCAACAAAATTACCCACTATTTATCTAAAATTCTATATCTATTTACATTTTTTTATCCCAGCTATAAAAATGGTTTGAGTAATGTTCAAGAATTTCTTTAATTATCTATTTTTGTGGGGGAAAGGTGGAATATATTATTTATCCCTTAATGACCGAAAATTCTTAATTAAAATTTAGTATAAAATCATATATTTCATTATTTTATGAAAGAGGCCAAAATATTCGACCAAGTAGATATAAAATGAAATATATAACGATATTATATTTTTAATTAGAACTTTAAAGACCAGTTGAGTTCATAAATATCATTTTTTTTTTCACTATAAAGATTTGTATTTGAATTTTTCTTTTTGTTAATTTGATCACATTATTTTTGTTTTTTTTTATTAATTTAAAAGCTATTCAAGATCTTTTTTATACAATCCCAACCCAAGGCACCAATTCTAGAGTGTTAACCAAGTTCGAATATCAAATGAATTTATTTTAAGAAATGGTTCATCTAGTTTGCTTCAATTATTTTATCAGTGTTTATAACAATTTATTTCGTTTGGATGGCTTTTGCGAAGATCTAATAATAAATTAATTAAATTTGAAAATTTTAAGATTTTTTCAAAAACAACTTAAGTAATTCTTTAAATGGTTTATTATCATTTAACCCCCCCTACAAACACATAATAAACTATAGCAAGAATAAGATGAACAGAAATATCTTAAAAAATGAACTTGAAAAAAGTAAAAAATATCAACAATAAAAAGAATAAGTTGTATATTTATGTAAACAACATTTCACCCAAATGTTCCCATCCAAAAATGAAAAATTCACTTTTCTTACAAGAATAAATCAACATATGATTGTTTAGAAATAATTTTATTAAAATCTTCTGATTAATTTTGATATTCGCAAAAGAAATACATGAACAATCATTAAAATCTCAGAAAAAAATACAATTTTCAAAGAAATTTTTGGGCCACTTTCCTTGTAACGTTTCATGGATAATTTCTCAATATCTTTGGAAAATTAAAATTGTGCAGTATAAGATTTTTTAATAGTAAATGTATTTATTTTAAAAGACATTTACTAGACGTCACTTTTCTGTAATGTTTTATTTTTTTTTCAAATACATTTTGTTTTTTCGAATGAACTTTTCATAAAAAAAAAAAAAGAAATCCAAAAGAAAAAAAAAGCAAAAAGTAAAGAATAAGAAAAAAAAAAGAAAAAAATTGGCTAAAATGAGAAAAAAAATCGGATCTAAAAATTGAAAATTTATTTTGTGTATATTAATGAATTAAAATAAAAAGAAGATGTTCTAGATCTTCAATAAAACTCCGGACCTTTGACTAAAAGAAAGTTTATATTTGTTTCAAGATATAAACTTTGTTTCAGGTACAGGTAAAAAAATTTTTCACATAAAGTAGCGAAAAAAATACCAGACAAGAATTTTAATTGTGATTATTTGTAAAAAAATTTGTGTAATTTCATTTATTTACAATCAAATCCTTTTTTTAAGAATCAAACTTTTAAAATTATAACTCAATCACTTATTAGATTGATGATTTATGAAATTAAACTGGTCCAAAACAACATTTAGCCAATCAAAAAACTCAGAATAAAAATTATCATTTTCCAAACTCTAGTAAAACTCAATAAAACTCAATATCTTTTTCAAAAAAATTTAATGTATTTAAGCTATCAAACAATTACTCGAGTATTCTAGAGACGCCTTACTTTTATGAACTTTAGGTAGGTTTATTACTAATCTCATAAAATAATTGATTATTTATAATAAGGATTTGATTGAAAATATTTGAAATTACACAAAAATTTTACTAATATTCACAATCAAAAATCTAGTCCGGGATTTTTTTCATGTCCGGTATTTTTTTCCCTACTATACCACTTATTTTTGATAATTATGCTTTGAAGAATAAAGTAACAAATAAAGAAGAATTATACACATCAAATAATAGCTGATATATTTTACCCAATAAAACTAATAAATAAATAGATTTTCTGAAAAAATTGAAAAACTTAAATTCTTAGGCATTATTGAAATAAACAACAATATTCATAATGATTTTATATTGAAGATCCAATGAAAATCCCAATAGAAATCAATATTATTTCTCTTTGATCGTTTTTTTTTTATTTCAATAACTTTAGAATATTGTTTTTTTATCAAGAGACTATAAATCTTGCAATAATAAAAAAAATTGAGAAACTATAAAATTTGAAATAAAAAAAAAATGTAAAACTGTAAGATATCAAATTAAAAATGAAACAATTCAAAAAATTGACTTTTTGCTTTAGTAAAATTGGTAAATGTCAAATAAAATAATAATCTAAAATAATTATGTTGAATTTCGTTTCTTTAATAATTCTCTATAAAAATTTTTCTATTTTTCAATTTTGAGTAAGGTTGTTAATTTAACCACAAAATAAGTGGTTAAAAATCTTGGAGGTAGTAGATATTGGTTCCTTTTGATGTTAAATACTAAAATAGTAAATTGTAAAAATTAATAAAACTCATCCCAAGAATCAACAATAAAATTAATTGGGATTCAAAAAACCTAATGATTCTTTAAAAAGAAATTTATAATTATAATTATAATGGATTGCTAAATTCATCTTGTTGGGAGTGTTATTAGTCGTTTTTTATTAATTTAATAAATATAAAGAAAATTTATTTAATTTTTCTATTATTTCCCAAATTAAAAAAAAACATAGGCACTCTAGACATTCCACAAGAATATTCTAATATAATAAAAAACCATAAATATTTATTTCTAACCCAAAAATATTTAATTTATCCTTCAAGTTCAATAATGTTAAAATTTAGGTAGGTTACAAACTGCTTATATCGATTTTATTATGTAAGAAATAAAAATTCAAAAAAAATTTGCCCTTTATTTTTAAAATATAAACAATAAGAAATTAGAAAAGATTGATCCTTTTTTATGTTTCTACCCTTCCTATGAAAAAGATCGATTAATTTTTCAAAATAAACTAATAGAATTAAATCTTAATGAAATAATTGTAAACTGTGACAGTTCAAGACTATTTCCACTAATTAACAATTGTGAAACCTATGATTTTACGCTTAAATTTCTGAAAGGGAATTTAAGTATAAGAACATCTAGAATGTCAATTACACTTCTCCCTCAATAAAAAAAAAAAAAAAAAAATAGTAAACTGTTCATTGTTTTAATTCTATATCTCTGATAAAATAGAGATAAAAAAAAAAAAAAAAAAATCTGGAATTAATAAAAAATAATAATAAAAAGCTTTTTTAGAGTCTAGTTGACATTAAAATAATAACGAGGAATTTTGTATTTTAGTTCAAAGAAAAATCTATTAATATTTAAAATTTTTTTTTATATAAGATTTATTATCTTCAAAATTAAAAGTTCCTTCAATTAAAAATTAAATCTTATTTGTTGATCGATTAAGAAATTCAAAAATCTGATCTTAAAAATAATAAAGTAGTTTTAAAAAGGTTCTTAATATAGTACTGAAAAAAAGTTTTTCAGATAGTACTGGAAAATAGTATTCTATTTAAGTTTAAGAACGGTGTTCTAGATACCTATGAAAGAACTTTTTTGTCACACTTTTTTAATAACGAAATTAAAGCCATTTATTATTTGACATTCAGAATTTTGTTCATAATTGACGATTTATATTCAATTTCTTTTTTATTCTTTCTTTGTATGTGTACGTGTTGTTTTTGTATTTATAACACTCTTATAATACCGAAAGAATAAAAAATAATATAATGCCAAGAAATAAAAGCAAAGTATTTGCAAATTTATTTTGTGGTTGTTGATTCTCCTGATCGATTGTTTCCTCTCCAGAATCTAAATCAACTTCATTTGCACGATTTCTGATCCTTTGGTTTGTTGAGACTGAAAAATTTAAACCTGGGAAGACACCCATTTGCATACCAAAAATGCCTGTCGATATTTGAAAGTTTGGCCTCATAAATTGTTGATTCTGGGGATTGTTTTGTTCTTGTCTTTTCCTATGTCTCCGCGAGGGGCGGTTTCTTCTTGCTTTTGGTCTTTGTGGGACGCTTTTTTTTTCGGTTATTTCCTCTGTATC
The DNA here is from genome assembly GCA_027625915.1 of Anaeramoeba flamelloides. Taxonomy (NCBI): domain Eukaryota; family Anaeramoebidae; genus Anaeramoeba; species Anaeramoeba flamelloides. Next base: position 2,994,650 of record JANTQA010000026.1, read on the forward strand.
ATTCTGATCATGATTGTTCTTGTGTTGGCTATTATTTTTTGTTGTTACATTGGGGGCTGTAGAATTTCCATAAACGGGGATAATGTCTTTGTCTTCTTGGAGATCATTTCCACATGTTGGGCATTTTGAATTCTCTCGATCAAAATGGTTTTTTAAACAAAACCAACAAAACAAATGCCCACAAACCGTTAGTACAGGTTCTGTTGCAAAATTATAACAAATTCCACATTGTCCAATTTCCTTCTTTTGTTTTTGTTTTTCTTTTTCTTTTTCTTTTTCGTTTTGTTGATTCTTTTGTTTTTCGTTTTTTATTTGTTGATTCTTTGTTTCTTCTTCTTCTTCTTCTTCTTCCTCTTCTTCGTTAAGATTAATTGTATCAATTAGATTTTCATTTGTGGTTTCGTTTTCTGTTGTTACTTTTTGTTCTTGTTGTTTTTTGGTTTGTAGATTTTGGAAAAATTGTTGGAATAATTCATAGTTCCTTTGAGCAGCATTTGAGCAAACTACGTGTAATTTGTTTTCTTTTTCTTCTTCTTGTTCTTTTTTGACTTTTTCTGTGATTTTTGAATTTTCAGGTTCTGGTTTAAAAGGCAATGAAAGTGGGATATTATTTCCTAAATAATAAAACCCATTTTTTAATTGTAAAGTTTTCCATGAATCATGTGCAACCAATTCGTATTTACCACAAATTGAACACCACTTTAATTCAAGAGAGAGGTCTTGAATAATTGACATTTTTTAAGGAAAATCTAAAAAGATTTTAAAAAAGTACTGAAAAACATAAAAATGAATTTATTAATTTTTGACAAAAAGTCTTTACTGGGGTTGTTCAAAAAGTAAAGAAGAAATTCCTTTTGAATTTCATTACTGATTAGTTAGTTTGTCCACTCAAAGAAAAAACTGTGTACAAACTCTAAAATTATTAAATTCCTTTTTTCAATTGCCAATTTGAATAGTTATGAAAAATAATTGCTGAAAATTCAAAAAATACTCATTTTTCTTGAGAAAGATTTACTGGTGAAAGGTTTTGGAAATCTAAAAATTGTAACTTCAGTTTTTAAACAAGATCTGTCAATGTAAATGATATTAAAAAGTTTAACAATAAGAATTAAGGAAATTCCAAATTTTCAGTTCTAATAATGCATAATTAATTCATGATCCAATTAAGTACTACTCACATTTTATACTGTGTTGGAGACTGAAATAAAATGTATTAAAAAGAAAAAATGGTTTAAAAGAATGTCTATTAAGGAAAGTTAAAATATTGGTCCAACTTGTAGGGTTTTGTTTAGATTAGTGATAAATTATCAAAAAATTTATTGATCCAAAAAATTTGAGTAGTTTCAAAGAAAAATAACTAATTTTCTCTATAGTATTGAAAAAAATACCTGGAATGAAAAAAATCCCTGACAAGATTTGTAATTGTTAATATGAGTGAAATGATTGTGTAATTGCTGAATCAATATCTTTTTTTTTAATATCAAACTATCAAAATTATAACTAGATCACTTATTAGAATGGTGATTAATTAAATTACACATGTTCAAAACACTATTCAATCACAAAAAAGCCAGAATAAAAATTATGATGATCCAAAGCAATAGCAAACCTCTATCAAACTTTTTGGTCAGTTAAAATAATATAGATCTATTTTCGTTTATCAAACAATTACTTGTGGATTCGACACCACTTAAATGGATTTTAGGTAGGTTTATTACAAGGTTCTTAAAAAATTTGGTAAGTTTTTAAAAAAGATTTGATTCTTTTGAAAAGAAATTATAAACTCAAATACATCAATTCAACTCATATTAACAATTAAAGGTCGTACCAGGGATTGAATCAACCTCGATTATTTAGGAAATTCTCTAATATAGAACAAATTTTTGATAAAATTCTATATATATATTGATTTTATTATCCCAAATAATATTAGAATTAAAAAAATAAAAATACAAGATCTATCAGTCCTTCGAAATATTACTTAAAGGGGTTTTATTGTAACAATAATCACATTATCCAATCTCAAAAAAAAATCCAATAATTTTTTATTCAAAGATTTCTAAATTAATTTAATTTTATAAACTAGTTATTTTTATTACAAGGAAAAATCATTTTGAAAATTATTTCACAAAAAATTCAATTTTTAAATTTATCTGTCAAATAAACAATACTTTATAAAAATCAAACGGTCTTTTTTGACAAATAAAAAAATTCAAAAGAAAATAAATTTTCAAAAAGATTATAATAAAAATAATCTCTAAAACTCATAATCAAAAACAACGATAACAAAACAAATCTCTTTAAATATTATTTTAACTTTGGAATATTTCAAAGATAAGAGGAATTATTAAATATTGAAGAAACACTAAAAATAGAAAATGAGTGAATAGATTTCTTTGTACTTTAAAAAAAAAAAGTACTTACTTTACTGAACAACTAATTAAAGACAATAAACGAACTCAAACATTGTTCTCTCTACAAAAATAATAAATTGTTTCCAAACAGAGTGAAACAAATTAAAAAATTTAAATTGGGGCTGATTTAATAGATTCATATCTTGTGTTTTTTTTTCAATACTATACTCATTTTTTACCTCTGACTTCCATAACTTTTTTCTTTATATTTAAATCATTACCATCAACTCTAGAATATTTTCAGATAAAACTGAAAAAAAAAAAAAAAATTGAAACCTGTTTGGGCTTTCAAACCTTTTCAAGGTAAATTATATATTCAATTATGAAAATAATTTTACTGAATTACAATTTTTTTGAAAAAAAAACCTTTGATATCAACCTGGTAGAGATTTCTTGACTCGGCATTCTTTTAAGACAATAAATTTAAATTTTATCATGAAAGTGAATCTAGAGGAAATAGAATTTGGATATTCTCTAAGGGGTTAGAAACTCAATATTAATTGTTATGATAGGGTAATAGTACATTTAATTTTACAAAGATCCATTAAGTTTGATAAACAGGCCCCTTTATCAACTTTTGGAAAATGAGTTTTCATTTTAAAAAGAATTCATTTTTGATAATTATTGTTTAATATAAATTTTTGATATTTTTTTATTTGGAAATCGTTATAAACTCAATTCCATAATAAATGGTCCATGTTACATTTGAATTTTGAATTTATTTTGTATTGTTTTGAATTTTTTCCCCTCACAATGAAAAGTTTGCAAATAAATCATTTTTTCTCTTTTTTATTTTTTCAACAGTGTTTTGTTAAAATGGAAAATGAAAATGAAAAATTGGTGGGAAGTAACAGATGAATTAATGAAAAAATTGGTTTCAAATATGAAAAAGAGATTATATTTAATTATTCAAATGGAAGAAGAATTGAGAAATGGGTTTTATTAATATTTTAAATTTTCTATTTTTTATTTAATGCTTCTTTTAAAATAAATTATCCAATTTTTTTAAATGTTTTTTTTATTTCTTTTTCTTTTATTTTTGAACAAAAAATAAATATCTCTTGAGTATATAACTGAATATTAAAATCGAAATTTTTATATTATAATAGATAATTTCAATCATTAAAAATATTATTCTTTAAAATTTGATTTTTAATGGGAAAATGATTTTGAAATGGGGTTTATATGGATAAATAAATCGAAATATTTTAAAAAAAAGTTAATATTTTTCTGAAATTACACGTTTGATAATTTCTTGATAGTTTGCATAGCAAGTTTAAATATGAACTTTTGTAAAAAATAGAATTTTTACAAATTTAGAGAAATAGAAAGAGTTGAATTATTTTGCTCAAATTCGGTAATTTTAGTAAAAGAAATCCTTGTTTTGATACTTAAGCTCAGAGGGGGTTCAATATAAAATTGTTTGGAACATACCCATACTTTTTCTGGATTATAATTTTTTAAAAAATTGAAAGATTGATAGTTACCGAACGATTTTATGAATTAAATTATTATTATTTTATTAATAAAATCATAGAGTATATTTACTATTACCAAAATTTGGATAAATGTATGTAACTCTTATTTTATCTGTAAAATTTTAAAATCTCTATTTTTCATAATGTTCATATTAAAACTTGTATAATGATGAATTTTATGAATTGTTAATGCGCTTTTTTTATTCAATATCTTCGAATAAGATTTATTTTTAAATGATAAAATCCCATCTTTGTTTTTGTCATACAAAAACTCGTCTATTGTTTCATTATCTTTTATTTTTACTCTTCTTTTTATTTCATCTACTTTTGATTTCTTTATTATTTATATCATATATATATATATATATATATATCCCTTAGCACCCCGGATTTGCCTAAATTTCATCAAGTTTTTTAAATTAGATTTAAATTTATATTGATCTACTAATATATTAATTTTCTTATTTGTCTTTAATCCAGATTTGAATTATAATAAAAAGTCAAAATAGTTCAAAGATAAAGTAGTTAAGTTATTGATTTTTTTTTTGAAATTGGAAAACAAAATAATAATTATTCATTTTTACATTTTTTTTAAAGATTTTTTTTTTTATTTTATTTTTTTAAATCAGAAATTTTATTACAATAATAGTAATTCAAAACTCAACAAGTTGATTTATTAATAATAACCACCAAAAAAATTTTGCTAATTTTATTATAAAAAAAATAAATAAAAAAATAAATTACTTTGAAATTTAATTTTTTTTTAGAAAAAATTTCAATAAATATCCAATTAAGAGAAAAATAAAATTTATTTCTTTAGGTCAAAATTAAATTTTTAATATGAATAATTTTATAGAACTTTTATTTAAACAATAGATAATAATTGAAAATCAAAAAAAAAAAAAAAATTGTAAAATAATTTCAATTTATTAAATTGGAATAAAACAAATATAAATTACTTTTTAATCGATAAAATATTTATACCTAAATTTAAAATAAAAATAACTCTTAAATATTATTCCAATATAATAAAATAATCTCTGAAACCAAATTTTTTTTATTTCATTTTGTTATTGGTAAAAAATTTGAATAATATATTTGCGATATTTGGATTTTTCCTTAATAAATTAATCCAGATCTTGTTAAATTAGTTCTGATATATGGTCTCTAATTCAAGAATATTGTTTATTTTATGTCTAGATTTGAAAAAGTCAAAAATTAAAAAAATGTAAAAAATAAAAAAAAAATCAAATATTAATCTGACTCGAACTATTGGCCAAATCATTTAAAATTGAAAAAAAATCTTGTTGAAAAAATTGTAAAATTTAGCAATGTTAAAAAATTTGATTTTTTTTTCTAATTTAATTTATATTTTTTTTTATTTTTAAATTATTTAGAATCTAATATAGATATTGATATTGAATAGTAATCAGTTGATAAAACAAAATATCTATGTGATGTTATAATAACTTCTATAATATATAAATTATTTAATCAAGCATTTTAGGCAATTTTTGGGTGCAAAGGGACCCAAAAAATTTCCAGTAAAGTATGATGTGTTTTAAATGTTAAAACTAAGAGGTTTTTGAAGTCTCGGCAAACTTTTCAAAAAAAAAAAAAAATTATTTTGACAAAATTTGGATTCAAATAATAAAATCACAATAACCAAAAAAAAATTCCCAATGTTGAAAATTTTTTTTCAAATTATTTTTTTATTTTAACTATACAATTTTTAATTATAAAATTGTCTTTCTAAGATAATTGTTTATTAATTCTATACCTTATTATCCTTTGATAACATTTCAAATTAAAAATTTTGTTTGAAATGTTTTTAGGTTATTTGGGGTGCTAAGGGATATATACCAATTCAAAATTTTCAACACACCAAAAGTTGATTTGTGAAAACAAAAACTTATTTAATCAATTCAAAAAGAAATACCCAATTAGAACGATTAGATAATTGAAATTTTAAAAATTGTTTATAAATTACAATACGCACAAAATAAAAAATAAATAATTATCAATACTAATAAATTATTGGTGTGTCAAAAATTTTGGAGAGAGCAAAACAAAAAAATATATTGGTAAATTTGTTTAAATTCTATTCGGACTATTGATCGATAAATGGTTAAATACTACCAACTAATTTTATGTGCGTTCTTCTATTTGGAACAACTCAACTTTGACATAATATCAATTGTTGAAAAAATTATTGATGGAACGAAACAAGTTAGGTAATTCAAAAAATGAAATGAAAACTTTATAAACTAAAATTAGAAAAAATGATTTTCATATTTGACAAAAATCAAAATTATTTCCGATTTCAATGAAATTATATTATAGTGATTCTTTGTAACATTTTAGCTGTATGGAAAATTTTGAATTTTAGTTTATATAAATATATAATATTGTCCATTAAGTGGATATCAATTGTATTGTGTGAATTCTAAGTATTTATAGGGTTTGAATCAATATAATTTTTTTTTTTTTATTTATCAATACAAATCATTTTTTCATTTTTATTGCTTTTTTTAAGTTTTTTTTTGATACCTTAATTCAATTTACAATTTTTTTTTATGGACAAGATTTAGAGTCACTTGGTTAAAAGGTGTTATTTAAAAGTTATTGAAACATTAAAAATGATTGTAGAAAAATCAAATTAATATCTATTGGAATTTTCTTTGGATCTTGAATTCAAGATCAAAATAGATTTTGTTGTTTTTCTTTCAATAGATGACTCAAAAATTTATTTTTAAAATTTTTTTAAGAAAATATATTGATAGATTAAATTTACTTCAGGTCTATATCAAATATTCTCTTATATGTATTAAACTTCTTCTATTTTATTTATTCTTAAAAAGTTCAATTTCCAAAGTAATTGATGGCTTTAACTTTTTTAGGCTACTTTGGCAGAAATTAGGTTTATTAATAGATTTATATTTTGATAAAACAAAATGGTAGTATAATTAATAAATGAATTATAATTTAAATTTTTCTTTTTTTTTATCACTTTAAAATTTCTCGGTCATTTGTTTTAATTCACTTAAAAAAATGATATATTATATCCTAAAGAGACTCTATTGTTAATACTCTTTGTGTTTATTATTATGATTCCTCTCTTCCGAACTTTTAATTTAGAATGATAAAGAAATACAAATAATCCCATAAGTTCTACAGTTTGGGATTCTATCATGGAAACGAAAAAGTTTACTTATCAATCAGAAATATTGTTTCAAGTTTAAATTTTATAAATATAAAAAAGAAAATAAATAATAATTTTTCATTTTATTTTTAATATTCCTTTATATTTTTTTTCCAAGAGTAAAGTATAACAATTGATCAAAACTTATATCGCTACTACTTTTATCTTGAAAAAAAAAAACTATATAAGAAATCTACGAATAAAAATCGTGTAAAGTTCAAAAAAATGGTTGGCTGAAAATTGATCCTAAATCTTTTTCTTTAAAATGATAAGTATTATTTAAGGTGATAAGTATTATTTATTTTTGATAAAATTTGGTTTTTTAAAGCCGAATGATCCGTAATTTCAGTTCTTTTGAAGGTCCAATATTTTTTCGTTCTCTAAATCGGTAAAAAGTTTTTGTTCTTTATTGTGGTTGTGTTTAAGGTGAGAATATAATTTCGAAATTATTTGTTTTAATTGCTTGTTTTCATTTACGATTTTCATTTTATCTTCATTTTTTTTTTCATAATCCATATATTTTTTTTGGTAATATTCTTCCAAATCTAACAATTTTTTCCTATTTTTCGTATTTTGAGTTCTCGATTTGGAAGTAAGCTTTACAATGTGCTCATCACGAATAAGCTTCATATTTTCAATTACTTTCACAAGTGAATTGAGATCTTTAATTAAATCCATTTCATATTTGATTTTATCTAATCCTCTTGACTTATTTTTCATGGATTCAATGATTTGATCTATTTTGTTTTGTTCTTCGTAATCATCTAATGGATTTATTAAAAAAAAAAAAAAAAAAAAGGAATAATAATAAAGAGAAAAATAGAATATTAAAAATAATGGAAAAAAGAGGGTTTGGTTGATTTCGAAAAATTGAGATTTGAAATTAATTTAGTATTTGTTGAATTGTTTGAATATAATAGAAATGAAAAAATTGCTCGTTTCTGAGCTGTTCTTACCAATAACAAATGTTTGTGAATATTCACTCCCTGTGTTTATTTTCGTTTCGCTTACTGAAGATGTTAATAGTGTTGTTTCATCAAGTGATTTTACTTTTTTATCTTTCTTTGATTTTTTTTCTTTTTTTTCTTTTTTTGTTTTTTTTGCTTTTTTTGATTTATGTGATTTTTTTGATTTTTTTTCTTTTTCATTTTCGGTTGTAAAATCAGAATTATTAGATGTGTTGTGTGATGTTATTGATGTTTCATCACTAATTTTTACCTTTAAAAGACTAGAATCTATTTTATTCGGTTCTTCAAGTTCACTATTATCCATTACTGTTCTTTTTTTAAAAATTACTTGAATATGGGGCTTGTCTCCAACAGAGATCAATGTACAATAAAGCCACAATGGATTATATTCTCCAAATTGATCCATTCCATCCCAGGGAACAGTTAATAACCCGTCTTTAGTTTTCATTATGTTGCCAACTGCTATTTTTATTGCTGTTTGGGTGTCGCAATTATAAACGCTTTGTGTTTCTTTTTAATTGAATTTTTTTTTTTTTTAATTTTTTATTTAGAGAAAAATAATGGGGATTAATATTAAGAGCACCAATTTTTTAATCACAAAGTCTGGATTTCTAAATATAAAATAAATAATTTTTCTATTAAACTTTTTTTCAGTCATAGTAGCCCAGTTTTATTGAAGAAATAGAACATATTCCATGAGTTTAATTCAAGGTTCTTCTCAAAAAAAAATTTCAAGTTTTGGATCAGATCATTTTTTCTAATTTAGTCAAATTTTTTTTTTTTTTTTTTTCTTATTCTTTTTTTTTTATAAAGCCAATTTGATATAAAAAATTTAAAAAACTCAAAATTAACATTCAGAAAATTGAATCTTTGTATTTTTTTAAAAATCCATACATTTATATTAAAAAATCTTCTTGAGTACAATAAATAATTTTCCAAAGAAAGCGAGAAATTTTGCATTAAAGTTCTAATCAAAGTATATCAAAAAAATTTTTGTGGCATTTTATTTTTTTTTTTGAAATTTTGAGTTTGTTCAAGTATTTCTTATATGAATATCAACTCTATTGTAGTCTTAATTATTTCTCTTATTTCTAGTCAATCGGGTGTTGGTTTATTCTAAAAAAAAAGTGAATTTTTCATTTTTAGGTAAGTAACTCTGGGTGAAATAGTGTTTATTTTAAATAATAATAATATTAATAATATTATTAATAATCAAGACCCTATATGTTTATTATCTCTAGTGGATAACAAAGCTATTTTTGAGTCTTTTTAAAAACATCTAAATATAAGTTTGGGATTTTGGAATGTGTTGTAGAGTGCTTTCGGGTGATGTCAAGTACCTTGGTTTTCCAGAATTCAAAAGAATAGAGTAAAATCAATGATTTTTACTCTATTATTTTAAACCCTGGAAAAGCGAAAGGCTATTTTCTTTTAAATTAAAAAATAAAAAAAAAAATGAAGGGTGGTTTTCTGATGATTTTCTGTTTTGTTCTGAAAATATATCCATTTCCATAATAAACATAAAACTCAAGAATATCTAACAAGAAATTAGAATAATTAAAAACTCATCCCTTAAATTGCGATAAAAAAAAAAAAATTAAGTTTTGATAAATATAAATCAATTTATTCAAAAAAATACTTCAGGTTTTAATATTTTTATGATTTTAGAACGTTTTATTTACTTTTTTTATTTTTTTTTCATTTATTCCAATTTGCCTGATGTTGAATTGTAATTTAAAACTAAAATATATCAATACAAATAATAAAAAGTTTGGATATTAAAGAAAATTGTATCCTTTAAATTAATTTCTTTTGGGCATAGTTTGTAAAAAATAAACAAACCACATTTACTTTTGGTTCTCCATAATCAATTCAAATAACAAATGAAATTCCGTTACATTTTAAAGTGTGATCAAATAGTTATTATTCTTAAATTATCAATTATTTTTTTGCTAATTCTATATTTTATTTGAAGCGTATTGAAAAGAATATCATGGGATTTATTTGCTTAATTGATTCACAAATTATCAAAAAAATCAAGATTTAAAAATTAAAAGATTAAAAAGATGGATAAAATACTCTTTTATTATCGTCAATTCCACCTTGAAGGCACAAACCCACAGTGGATGTTAAGGTACAATAAAATCGCAAATTAAAGCACATTTTTTTGAATTTTTTTTACACAGTTTATTTAACTAGAACTTGGAAAATGTGATTAATTTGGGGTTTTTGTGTGCCTTGCATTCCACTGGGGGTTTGTGCCTTAAAAGTAGAACTGGCTGTTCAAAAAAATAAATAGGGTCAATAAAAACTTTTCAGGTATATAATTTCAACAAAATTTGGGGATACATAAAATTAATTCCAAATTAAGGCACATTGTTTGCAAAAATTTTTACTCCAGTTTATCTTGCCAATATCTGAATTCTTGTGTATTCAATTAGGAATTATTTTTATGCATTAAAATTAGTTTAAAGTTTGCACCTTAAAAGTTGCACTGGCTGTAAAATGTTCAAACATAATGTCAGAATTTACTACTAAAATTGAATAAATAAAATGAATATTTTATCGAAAAGTTCAATGCGGAAGCTTAATTAAATCTCTAGGGATATCATTTCTATTTATTTTTGTCAATTTTCTGTTTTCTAACAAGCAACAATTAGTCAAATATTTTTGTGTAAGATTAAAATTAAAATTTTCATATAGTAACTTGAAAATAACATTAATTTTAAAAATTACTGAAATAATAATAATAATAATAATATATACGCCATTTATTAATAAATAAGATCTAACACCAGTGTTAATTCGATTTTGAGTGGTGTGGGTAATTTATTCAGCTTGTTCATATTTACTTACATGGAAAACTGATAACTTGAAAGGCAATAAAAGTTTAAAGTAAATTATTTCATGATTCAGAAGGCAAAATAAGTGATCAAATCATTATTTTACTGTTAAAAAGATAGATTTAAAATTTTTCTTCATTAGATCCTTTCTGTAATTATTCCAATTGTATTCTTCAAAATACCCTTTAAAAATGCGATTAATGGATTTTTTTAAATTTTTTCTGTAATCAAATGTATAAAATTATTTACTTTAAGCTTTTATTATCTTTCAATTTATCACTTTTAATGTAAGTAATCCGAAAATGCTAAATAAATTGGGTTTATTGTGACTAATTTTGTTTGTATTTTCATTTCCTGTCCTGAAAGAAAGATTACGAATTGATATATATATATATATATAGATAGATAGATAGATATATAAATTTATTACAACCAAAACCAAAAGATTGAAACTTTTTTCACCAATATAAAATAAAACAAATTTCTCTTTAAAAAATTTCCTGTTAGAAAATCTTGTTTAAAAAAGGTATCTTTTTTTTAGGAATTCGGGCAAATAAGAGGAATTAAAAACTCCTCCGTTAAATAATAAAAAAAAAAAAAAAATGAAATAATTCATTTTTATTGAAAGTAAAAATGATAACAACACTCTTTTAAAGTTGTTAGTATGTTTGTGGTAGTTATTTGAAGGTACACTGAATTGAAAAATTAATTTTTCAAAGTTTTCATTTTATCTTTTTCGAGAAAAAGTTAAAAATCATCTGTTTTGAAAATAGATCCTTCAAGACTTGATTTTAAAACATAAAATAATAACAAAATCAAATTTACTTTTTTTAAAAAAGCCGAAATTATTATATAGTATTGAAAAAAATGCCGGACACGAAAATAATCACTGATAAGATTTTCAATTGTTAATATTAGGAAAATTATTGTCTAAATTCAAATATTTACAATCAAATCCTTTTTATAAATAACCTAAATTTTTTATGAACTTGGTAATAAACCTGCCTAAAGTTCATTAAAGTGGGGTGCCTCTAGAATACTCATTTAATTGTTTGATAACCCAAAGTAGATCTAATTTATTTTGAAAAACCATCGTATTTTATAGATTTTTTTCTCAATTTGTAAAATGATAATTTTTATTCTTAGTTTTTTGATTGATTGAATGGTGTTTTGAGCTGGTGTAATTTAATTAATTCTCATTCTAATAAGTAAATAGCTTTGTTTTTCAATATTCAATTCTTAAAAAAAAAGGATTTGATTGTAAATAAAAGAAATTAGAAAACAATTTTCCTAATATTCAAAATTAGAAATCTTGTCACAGATTATTTTCAGGTTCTGTATTTTTTTCAATACTATACACCAAATTTTCATTTGAGTTAAAAATAATTTATTTTAGTGAAAAAAATACAGAACCTGAAAATAATCTGTGACAAGATTTCTAATTTTGAATATTAGGAAAATTGCAGAGCAATTGCAAATATTTGAAATTAAAGTCTTTTTTTTTAAGAATTGAATATTGAAAAACAAAGCTATTTACTTATTAGAATGAGAATTAATTAAATTACACCAGCTCAAAACACCATTCAATCAATCAAAAAACTAAGAATAAAAATTATCATTTTACAAATTGAGAAAAAAATCTATAAAATACGATGGTTTTTCAAAATAAATTAGATCTACTTTGGGTTATCAAACAATTAAATGAGTATTCTAGAGGCACCCCACTTTAATGAACTTTAGGCAGGTTTATTACCAAGTTCATAAAAAATTTAGGTAAGTTATAAAAACGATTTGATTTTAAAATAAAAGAAATTGATTAAGCAATTCCAGCAATTTCACTAATATTAGCAATTAAAAATCTTGTCCTGGATTATTTTCATAACAGGTATTTTTTTCAAAACCCTAAATGTTTTTTTCTCCAAATTAAATTAACTTTAATGATGGGAAAGGTGCAAATTTCAAAATATTAATACATTTCCAAAGAAAGAACAAGAGGAAAAGGAAAAGATAAAAAGTAATATATTTGTGTGTAGTCCTTTTGCTGTTAAAAAAAGCAAACAAACAATAATCAAAAAGATTTTTTTCGAAAAAAAGATAAGAATAGTTTTTGAAATTGATGAGTTAAAAAAAATGTGTGTCGAAAAGTTTAAATTCATGTTAGCAAAATACAAAAGCAAGTTGCTTTTTCGTTATAGAAGGCCTAAACATTAGACGATCAAAGAAACCAACAATAAACCCTAAGTAAATAGGGTTCTGATTTCTTCAAGACCAATTATTTAAATATAAATTCTAAAAATGAAGGATCAAATTGGAAAATTTTTGTCAAAAAAAAGAGTGAATTTTTGAGAAAATTTTTATCACAATAAAAAATGGAACAAAAATTACAAAAAAATTTGAACAAATTGCCATCGTAATTTATAATTTACTTAAAACAGATAAGGAGTTTACTTTCAAAATTGATTTGAACTTAGGTATACTATTCGAGTAGTGAATTGGATGTTGCCTTGGAACAAGAAGAAAAAAAAACGGATTATATATTGAAACATGGATTATAGGCTTTTGGCATGCATTATTTTGATTACCGTATGTAAAATAGATAATCAATTTTTTCTAATCTTTAAGGAATAAATATTTTATTTATTTTTCTTGATTTTTTAAAAAAAATTATTTCCAAGGTTTTCAAAAGACTTGAAAGAAAATGAACAAAATACCAGAGACAAAGCAGAAAATCATTTCAAAAATCATAAACTTTCATAAAAAAAATATACTCTTTTAAAATACGACCGAGGTCCGAACTCTTCTCAAGTAAATTAATAGTGGAAAATTCTTTCACCTGAATAAATCTTTGAGATAAAAAAAAAGAATAAGAAAAGAAAATCAAAAAGAACTTAAAACCAATAATAACTTACTCTGTGAGATGCGGCCAGGTTTGTGGTTCTTAAACAAATGATCTTTACCAACCCATCCTATTTCTGGAAGTAGTTTTGAGGTAAAGTCAATAATTGTACCTTCTCCATTTAAAACTGCTGCTGGAAGCTTGGAGTTTTCGAGTCTTTTTAAATATTTTTTATAGTGCCTTTTTTTAATGTTATGACTATTTGAAGAATTTCCCATTGTAAAAATTAAAAATTGTTAGAAAGAATTGATTGAAAGTAATAAGAAAAATTGATTTAAAAAAAAATGAAAATTATATTTTGTAAAATGGAAAAAGGAATCAAGTTTTTTTACACAGACAGTGTTGCAAAGAAAAGACTTTTACATCCCTCAAATAAAGTTACAAAAATTAATTCTCATAAAAATAAAAGAGAAAAAGTATCTAGTGAACCAAACAGCAATTGATGAGACCTTTCCAAGAGTCTTCCTGTTAATATAAATCCCAAAAAAAAAACACTTTTAAATAAAAAATAAAAGGATTTTCTTTCTGGTTATTTACCTAAAACGGAAAGCTTTTTTTCTCACCTCAAGACAAACAAGAAGAGTAAAAGAATTTGCCATTTGTTTATTGATAAACAAAAGTAGATTCAATCCTAAAATCCCAAACAGTTGAACAATACTGATCACAAAAATCACCTAGCCTTCAATGTTTTAATATGATTTAGACCCCAGATCTTCAAAAAATCACGTTTCTAAAAACTATTGACAAATTCACAATCAAAAAATTCTTTTAGTAGTAAACAGGGTTTTGGATTCCTTTAACAAGAACGGGTCTAAATAGATTTGAAATTTACCTGAAAGGGTAAAAAATTTATAAAATCTAGTTGAAAAAATAAATTTAAATACCCAAAATTTTCTTTCAACTGAACAAAAAACCCTTAAAATGAAATTGGAAAAATTATCAAATACAGCAATTATAAAAGCGTCTTCCTAATCATACCTTTTTTGTATTACCAAGGTAATTAACTCTAATTTTTTTTTCAAAAAGTTAGCACTCTAATTTGAAGTATAAATGGGAAACAATTTTCCCTTCCTTTTCCATCTTTTTTCTTTTTTAAATTTAGAACTCAAAGAAGAGGGGGAGTTGTAATCTGTGGTTTCGATCTCTATGGAATGAAAAATGGCAAATGAAAAGGAACTGAAATTTTTTCCTCTTTTGACTTCCGATACTAGTAGAGTAATTATTTACACAAGGTTACAATTAAACCCGATAAGTAGCAACGTTTATCAACTTTTGAGAAAGGAGTTATCATTTTTAAAAAGAAATTCTATTTTTCCACAATAAATATTTAGAATCAGTCAAAAAGATCTTGATTCTTTTTTGTACGGATTTTGGATCAAAGAAAGAAAAAGAAAAATTTGCCAAACTTTTTTATTTTTCAGAAATCTCACTTTTCGTTCTTTTTGAGAGTTTTTATCAACAACTAACATTGTAAACTTTCATCTTACTTGAAAAATTCAAGAAAAATATTTCAAATATTAGAGACTTGGTGCTGCAACAAAATAGATCATTTCTGGTTTTTACAAATAATTTATAAATTTCTTGAAATTTCAATAATTAAGCAATATTCTTTTTCAAATACCCAGAGTATCGTAACAATAAATTGTTTAGTCTTAAAATAAGTTTGAGAAATGATATTTTTTTTTAGAATTCGTCAGTGAAATTAGTTTTCTTTGTAAGATAATCTGGAAAAAATGAGTGAAATAATAGTAAAAACATAATGGTAAATTTAATCTTTGTCGTATTTATAACAATGAAACAATTAAAATTGGATGATTAATTTTTGATTAAACAGTATCACATTAAAAATTATTTCGGTTATAAGGGTAATTTTCCAGGTTTTTCAAAATTCGTATTTTGGGTAAATTTTTAATTTGCTTAGTTGGTGTATTTATCGGATTTTTTTGTTTCAACAAAAAGGAAAAATTGAATATGAATCCGTTCTTTGAATCAAAAAATTATATTTTTACAAGTTTAAAATAATTATTGTAATTTGTTTAATTTAAGTAGATTTTTTATTCTGGGTAAATTTAAAGTTTGTGGTATTATTTTGAAAGAGTACTTTTGCCCACTTACATTCCAATTAATAAGATTTCTTTCTTCTTTCAAATAAAATAATTTTTTTTCAAATAATTGGAAATGAGTTAGATTTTGAACTTTTTCCAAAATGAGAAAAATGGATCATACATTTAATATCCAAAACTCTTCTCAAAAATAGTATTTTAATCGTCTTTTTGATTTAAAATTAATCGATCAAAATTTTCCTTTCGCTTCCCAGAAAAACGATTTTTTAAAATAAGTAACTTTTCAAATTTGTAATTCTTATAAATAAGCTTAAATTATTAATTTACTTTTTTGAATTGG
Organism: Anaeramoeba flamelloides; assembly: GCA_027625915.1. Taxonomy (NCBI): domain Eukaryota; family Anaeramoebidae; genus Anaeramoeba; species Anaeramoeba flamelloides. The sequence goes on from JANTQA010000026.1 coordinate 3,010,854, forward strand.
AATTTTGATGATTTATCTTAATTCTTGAAAGTTATGTTTTTTTACAGAAAAATCAATGAAAATTTTGATCATTTTGATTTGGCAATTAACAGCAAGTTAGGTTTTTTTGAACTCGGACCTTTTCACAGGTTTTCATTTTTAAGGTGTGATAAAATTTTGGAATTTCCCATTAAATCTCTTTTGTATTTTTTTGGTTTAGTAGTTTATTGATTTTAAATTGATCGAGTTTTTAAATTTTTTGTCAAAAATAACAATTTAATCTCTCTTTTATCTGAGTAATTCTCTTTTAAAATATATTTAAAGAGTACTATTTCTTGACTAAATGTTGTTGTTTTTCTTTTCTTTCTACATTAAGCAAATCTTTTAATTCATATCTTAGTTAATAGATAAAAGTCAAATACTTTGGATAGTTTTACCAATATATTGTAGACCTAAAGCAATTTATAAAATAATCTCTCAGACTCAAAGTTCAACTTCTCATCAACATTCAGGAAAAAAGATTATATCGAACATAAATAAATTGAATACTTTTCAAGTAACCATTGTGGAAAAAAACGAAAAAGGGAAAAAAAGTGAAACATGGTTTTTCATTGGGAACGTTAATAAAGACTGAAAATTCCACGTAAGATCAATTTATAAAAGTATAAATAAATAAATAAAGACAAAATGAAGTATTTAGGACAATATAAGTTTTTTTAATACTATCTTTTGGTATGGGTTTTCTTTGATTGCTCAATTATTAAAAATTTGTTCAAAAAATTGACTATTTTTGAGATATCCAAAACCACATCAACAATTTCGATATGAAAGTAGATCTAAATTGTGTTTGTTGGGTTGATTGAAAATAATACAATGGTTTATTATTTGAAATTAATTGGTTTCTTCTTTTTATTGATCTTATTTTTCATTTTCAGTAATATTCCTGATTAAAAGCTGTTTTTCATTTTTTTCCCAAACTATAAGGTTTTGTCAACTTAAAAAATAGTTCTTTTCATAAAATTTATATTCCAACCAAAAAAATTAAAACTCATTTTCTATTGAAAAACAAAGAAAAACTAATATTATTAAAATTCCAGTCGTCTTTTTAATATCTATTATCAGAAAGGACGTATTGTTTTTAAAAACAAGATCCATTTTTTACTTTTTCAAAAAGTTTAAAATCTCACTTATTTTCGAATTACAGTGATCAAAATAAAGCGTGCAAAAAGACTATAATCCGTGTTTCAAAATATTATCCATGCTTTTTTTTATTCTTGTACCAAGGCAACATCCAATCTACTAACAAATAATATACTTAAGTTCAAATCAATTTTGAAAGTAAAGGTCTGGTTATTTTCAGTAAAATTTAAATTATTCATGCAAATAGTTGAAAATTTTCCATAATTCACTCAATTTGATTTGGATTTTTTTGTTTATTAAAATTTTTACAAAAAATTTTACTCTCTTTTTTGTGATAAATTTTACAATTTGATCCTTCATTTTTAGAATTTCTTTTTAAATAATAGAACTTTAAGAAACCAATAACATATTTATTTAGGGGTTATTATTGGTTTCTTTGATTGGTTAATGTATTGGTGAACTATAACAAAAAAGCACGCTTTTTATTTTGAAAAACGCATTATAAATTTTTACATGGGGTTATTTTGACTACAGTAATTCAGAAAAAATTATTTTAATTGAAGAAAATTGAAATAATATTTTTGTGATTGGAGAGTCTAAAAAACCCCACTTAACAATAAAATTATCTTTTTTTAAAATAATTTCCCAGAAAAAAACTGCTTAATTCCAAAAAAATTAACACTAATTATTTGAAACTTGTAAAACAATCATTACCTTATTCACCACATTTGTATATATAAGGAGTAAGTATATTTAACCAAATTTTGAGTGCTAAGTTTATAACAAATTGCAAATCCACAAGATCTTTTATTAACAATAAATATATATTTCAAAAATAGAGAAATTTTTAATAAAATTTTTATCTTCAAAAAAAACTGAAAAAAATTTCAACAATTTTCATTCCTAATTTAAAATTTACTTCAAAAAATCAAGGAGTTTACCTTTAAAATTGATTTAAGCTTAAATCAATTAGGGAGTGAATTGTTTGTTACATTGGAACAGAAGAAAAAAAAATCACCGATTTTAATATGAAACACTGGTTTTAGTGTTGTATATGCATTATTTTGATCACTCTATTTAATATTCGAAAGATATAAACATTAAAAACATGTTTTTTATAAATTTCTCAGAAAACATGGTCTATTTCTTTCTTTTGCGATATTCTGATCGATTAAAACAATTTTAAAAAGTATTCTATGAAACTTACAAATTTGTTCAAAGTCACAGACTGGACAATTAAAAATAAAATGTTAAGGCTTTACAACAAGATACAAAATAATCTTTTTACCCAATTTAAGTACTATAAACCTTAATGAAAAGCAAACCAAAAAAATTTCAAAATACATTTTCTCTTGTAAGAAAAAAAATTCAAATTTGGGGAGTTTTGAGTTAACAAGAATTAACATTAAAAAGAGAAGAGAGAGAAAATTCTGTCACAATCTTAAGTTTTGTTTCAAGAAAGAATATCTTCAATTTGTTTAAAGAATAATTAGTTAAAATTCCAGACAATAGCAATTTATTAACGGATTTGTTTGAAAGTAGGTCGAAGAATTAAAAAGCTGATTTATGATCACAATTTTTGCAACTCATAAAAAAACGTTCATACATTTGAGAGTCAAAAAACATCGAAAAATTAAAAAAAAAAATTAACGTTAAAAAACACGAAAAAAGAAAAAAGAAAAAATAGTTTTTTCATTTAATGAAAGAACAAATAAACAAACAAAAGAAAAAAAAAATTTGTTTGAAGGAAAAAGAAAAAAGGAACGTTTCAAAAAAAAGTTTGGTTATTTTTTTCTTGAATCCAAAAATCGTGGATAAAATTAGTTGTCAAGGTTGGAAATGATCTGATAGGTATCTTTTTTTTTGAGATCAAAAGTATTCATTTTTGTACTAAAGCGGATGTCTGGGAGCGAATCACCTCGTACACCTCTTTTGTTTAAATATTCAACAACCTCTTCGAGATTACTAAAAGAAAGGTAATCGTTTTGTAAAAGCTGGGAAGTTTCCTCTGGCTTGATTGTGGTTTGAATTCGATCGTTATAATTTGTTTGGGGATCGAAAACAGAAAATTTTACTTCTGGTAAATTATTCAGTTTTGTAAATTTGACCACTGGTTCGTCTTTCTTTTCTGGAACGTCTTTGTTTGGATAGATCTTTTTGGTACTTTCATTAATAGATCCATATTTGAGAACTAAATTTCGAAATTCTTTCTTTTGATCTTTGTTTGGTTTTTGTGGCGTTTCCATTTTGAGTATAAAAAAAAAAAAATTTAATATACAATGATAAAAAATGATAGACCTGAACTTTACAAATTGGAAATTTAATTATTTCAAGTGAATTCTTTTTGGTCCTGAAAAGAATTTTTTTTTGCCTCATAAATTTCCATTCGAGATGCCTATTAAAAAGATCATTTTATTTTGATTTTTTTTTAAGGTTTAGGTTCCTATTCCTGATTTCATTCAGAACCACAGGGTAACTTACCCCCAAAATGAAATTATCAATATATTCATCTGTTATTTTCAGATATTGAAAAGAAAGAATAATACAATACATTTGTGTGCCAATAAATTCAAATTTGAATTCAAATTCCAATTTTTGAGAAAAAAATTGTATGAAAAATATCAAATTAGAAATATTTACTAATTTGAAGGTTACCAAAAGTTTATGAATTAACAATACAACTAAACATAAAAATAAATAATTATTAATCTTAATAAAAAAGGGTGTGTTAAAAATTTTGGAGTCGTAGAATATGATAATATATTGGTAAATGTGTTAAAATGACTAAAATTAGTATCTTAGCATCGGTAAGATACCCACAACTAATTATATTTTGTAGTACTCTATTTATAGGAACCTAACTTTAACATAATATAAACCTCGTAACAATTATTCAAAAAATTTTTGTGATCGAATATTTACGATTACAAAATTAAAAAAAAAAAAAGACTGACTTGATAAATATTTCCAAACCAAAAATTATCTCCAATTTGAATGAAATTGTATTATTGTGGCTGTTTGGGACATTTTAGCTGTGTGGAAAATTTTGAATTTTAGTTTAAATTTGGAAAAAAGAAAAATAGTATACATTTTCATTTTCTACTTGAAGATATTTATTTTTTCTATTTGTTACAATATATTACATTGAGTAAAAAAATTATATTTGATAAATTAACCCAAATTGTGTTAGATTTCATAATTCAATATATTTAAAATTGTTATTCTTGTTCTATTCTTTATTTAACTTCAATACATATCTAACATCTAAAAAATAATAAAAAAAAATACTCATTAATATCTCAAAAAGACACCATGAGAAATACTTCAAAACCTGTATAAATGAATCTCAAATCAAGTGTAAAATATATTAAAATTTGAGATATTCAATCACGAGTGATAAGTTTTACTAAAAAATATCTTTTTTTTTTTTATTTTTTAATTAATGGTCAATTCATTTACTTTGGGTTTGTTCATACCCAAGAAATTACTTGAAACCTAAATGGATATTATTAAATTACCCTTCTTTTTATTGAAAAAATCCAAATATCAAAAAAAAAAAAAATTGGGAGTATTTCATTACTAAAAAATTAAATTAAAAAAAAAAAAGTTAAAAAAATAATCACAATTCCAAAAAATACAAATTGAAAAAAAAAACAATAATAGTTTCTGGTTTTGCAAATACATTGGTTAACTTTCTTCAAGATAAAATACATTATTACTTTCAGTACACAGTCAATTTAATTTGATTTAAGATAATTTGTATTTATTTTGTAACCCTCTATATTTGATAAAGTAAGGATTTTGTAACATCATTGAAAAAAAAAAACTTATTTAAGAGAAAAGAAAAAAATATTAAAAAAAATCTTTGAGATCTCAAAAAGAGTCAAAAAGTGACCGTTCAAAACTAACATAGTTTTTTTCAAAATTATTTACACCATTCTAATTGGAAACTGTGTGTTATTCTTGACGTCTTTTTCTAAAAATTTTATGTAGTTTTTTCATTGTAGATTGTTGGAGATCGATCATGCTTCGCTTACTGGATAACTTTTGATTATTTGAAGAACTCATAAAAATTACAAAATGCAATTTTAGATCCATTTTATAGAATTATTGTTAACGATAATGATTCAAAATTTAAAGAGTAATTACATTATTGATAACATTTCAAAAAAAAAAAAAAAGTTCATATTTATTTATTGTTTTTAATTAAAGGGGGGTGAGCCATAAAAAATTACTTATATATGATTATGTTTTTTATTACTTTAAGAAAGCAACTGAAAAATTATTTATTTTTTTTTGTTTATTTGTTTAATATTATATATATATATATATCCCTTAGTACTTCGGATTTGCCGAAATTTCATCAAGTTTTATATAAAAGATTTAAAATGTATTGATGTACTAATAAATTTATTTTCTCATTTGTTATGAATCCAGATTTTCATTATATCAAAAAGTCAATTTTTTTCAAAGATAAAGTAGTTATGCTCTTGTATTTTTTTTTTATTTTTGGAAAAATAAATAATAATTATTCATTTTTACATTTACTTTAAAGATTTTTATTTTTTTTTTATTTTTTTAAATCATAAATTTTATTACAATAATAGTAATTCAAAACTTAAAACATTATTTATTAATAATAACAATCTAATAATGTTGTTTATTATATGATAAAATAAATAAATAAAAAAAATATTACTGATAAAATTTCATTTTGATTTTAAATATATTTTTAATAAATAAAAACTTAAGAGAAAAATGAAATTCTTTTTTTGAGTTCAAAAGTAAAAGTTTAAAACGAATAATTTTTACAAAACATATAATTCAATAAATAGAAAACACTTGAAAAAACAAAAAAACAAAGAAAATGTAAAAAAAGTTCATTTATTACATTGAAATTAAACCAGTAAAAACGCGGTTTAATAGATAAAATACACAACACAAAATTTAAAAAAATTCAAAAAAAAAATATCTTTTATATATTATTCAAAGATAATACAATAATCATTGAAAATAAGATTTTTTTTTATAAATTTTCTTATTAGTATAGTTTGAAAAAATATATCTGAAAAATTTGTATTTTCAATCTAAATTAATCCAGATCTTGGAAAATAATTTTTGACTTATTTTTTATTATACAATATTATTATTTATTTTATGTATAGATTTTAAAAAGTCAAAAATTAAAAAATAGAGAAAAATTAAAAAAAAATCAATTATTAATCAGAATAGAACTATTGACCAAATCATTTGAATTTGAAATAAAACAATTCTTATTAAAAAAATTTCCAAAAGATTCAATTAAAAAAAAATACTATTTTTTTTTCCAATTTAATTTATATTTTTTTTTATTTTTAAATTATTTAGAATCAAATATAAATATTGTTATTAAATTGTAATCAACATATAAAAAAAATTTTCTTTGTGATGACAAAATATCCTTTTTTATGAATAAACTATTTAATCAAGTATTATACGCAATATTGGGGTGAATTGGACCCATAAATAATTTCCAGTAAGTGTGATGCGTTTTAAAGGTTAAAACTAAGAAGTTTTTGATGTCTAGACAAACTTTTCAAAAAAAAAAAAAATTGTTTTTTGACAAAATTTGTATACAAAAATAAAATCACAATAACCAATAAAAATTTTTCAAATGTTAAAAAAAATTTTTCAAGTTCTTTTTTTAATATATGTAACTATACAATTTTTAATTAAATAATTTTATTTCTAAGATGATTTTTTATAAATTCTATATCTGAGAAATCCTTTTATAATAATTCGAATTAAAATTTTTCTTTTGAAGGCAATTGGGATATTTGGGGTTTTAAGAGATATATGAAGGAATGAAACTAAATTGAATTGATAAACATTATGAAAAATCTTCAAAAACAAAATTGTACCTTTTAACGTGGTTATGTATTACATATGAGAGTTTATCGATATGGTATAAAGGGGTATAAATAAACTCTTTTTCAGTCAAAGGTGACTATTTTTATTGAAGAAATAAAACATATTCTATGAGTTCAATTCATTATTCTTCTCAAAAAAAATTTACAATTTTTAGATCAAAATAATTTTATCTAATTTTTAAATGTTTTTTTTTTCTTTTTCTTATTCTTTTTCTTTTTTTTCGATTTATTCAATTTTTTTTCTTCTTTTCTTTTTTATTTAAAAAGTCAATTTGAAAAAAAAAAAAAATTGTTTGAAACTCCAAATTAACACACAGAAAAATGAGTTCTTGTATTTTCTTTTAAAAATTCATACATTTAAAATTCAAAATAATATTGTCAACAATTTTAATTTCCTAAAGAAATTGAGAAATTTTCCAAAAGAGAAATTCCAATGAAATGGTACCAAAAAAAATTTTTACAAGATTTATTTTTTTCTCAAATTTATAGTTTCTCCAGGTATTTCTTTTATGAATCTCAACCCTCTTCCTTAGTTTATTATTTCTCTTATTTCTAACCAAACGTACTAAAAATAATTCTTAAAAAAAAAGTGAATTTTTCATTTTTGGCTGGGCACCTTTGAGTGAAATGGAGTTTACTTCTCTTTTAAAAGATAACTATTTTACTTGGAAAGGATTTACTTTTTATTGTTTTCATAAATGCCCATTACTAACAATCACAGGAGTATGAATCAATGATCAAGAAAACAAATAGTAATATTGATTTTTTGTTTGAATTAGCAAAATATTTAAGTTATGTGAACTGAACTGATTTTAATAGTAAAAAGATCTTGACCCACAATAAACCAATAATACTTTGTTATTATTGTTGATAATATTTTATACGGAATTCTATCACTAAAATTGATTGTAAGCATAATGTGAGATGTATTATCGCAAATAATGTTTGGCTCTTGTTCATGTTCAGTTGATCAAAACCAATTAATTTGAAATAAATAAACTTTGAAAATTTTTTTTCGACATTTTCATTTTTATTGATAGTTTTTGTTGTTTTCCCTGATTGTCCAACACGTTTATTATGGGTTATATAGTTGATAGGGTGATCATATTTTTAAAATTGTATCAAAAGGAATTTTTTCTAAAATACGTTAATTATGTTTTGAATGACATATATACATATGATTATATATTAAAAAAAATCAAGTGTAATGTGAAAAAAAAAAAAAATTCTAAAAGTAGAACATTAATCTTTATAAATTAATTTTTAAATAATAATAGGATTATTTAAATATAATTTTTATATGATTAGTTCTCTATGAAATATTATTTCAAACAATAAATAAAAAAATAAATAAAAATAAAAATAAAGGAATAGAATTAGTAATTATTATTATTTTGAGTTCAAAAAAAAATTCATTTTGGAAGAATAAAAATAAATTAAAATTGTATTTTATGAAATCAGTTTTTTTTTTTTTAAAGTTTGGAAAATAAAAAAGAACAAATTTTTTTGTATGACATTAATTTTTACCTTTGCGTTAAATATGTAATTTAATTTTAATTTTCTTTATTTTTTATTCGAAAGTTTTTTTTGTAGGACATTTTTTTCACTTTTTAAATCTATAAGGATTATATTTTTTTAAAAAAATAATATAAAATTAGAAATAAAGTAAAAGGAATATAAGTATATTAAAAACCTTAAATTTCAAAATGGGGATATATTCACAAAATTAATAAATTAATAAATTAATAAATCAATAAAAAGGTAAAAATGTATGAAGAATTCAAAAAAAAAACACCTGTTTTTTAAATATATTTATTTTGCTAAATATCCTCATTGTAAACAAAATAGAAAAAAAGAATGAAAAAACATAATAAATGAATAAAGTGAGGTGATAATAATATATTTACCTTGAATGTCCATTTTAAATCTTTGACTTTGCTCCTTAAAATTTTGCTTGATTGTTTCAATCTCCATTTTTAACATTATTACTGATTCTTCTGAATCTTCAAGCTTTTGTTTTAAAATTGAAATAGACCCATCATTAATTCTCTCATTTTTTTGAAAATCATCATTTTCCATTTCAAGTTTGATTATTGCTTTTTTATATCTTTCATTTTCGTTTTTTAATTTGGTATTTATCCCTTCCAATTCTTGAATTCTGTTATTATTACTATTACTTAACGACATAAGTTTATTCTAGAAAATAAATCAAAAAAAAAAGAATAATAAAATAAAAGAATGAATATTGTCCAAATATAAATTCATATAATTTAATAATAAAATTTAATTAGAGGTATTTAAATATTTTAATTTTATAATATTTCAAGCTAAATGTTCATTTTTGAATTTGGATAGGATGAGAAAAGCTTTGCTCAAATTAAAAATTTTGGCAAAAATTTGTAAATTTTATCATTTTATATTGTAATCTCTTAACTCAACATTCTTTAAAGTCAATAAATATTAAGTTAAATATAAAAGCAATCTGGAGTGATCGTAAATTTTAGATAGACCTTAATAATTGTTAAGCTAAATTTTTATAGACTGATTATTTTTGTTCTCTTTCTCTGAAAATAGTTGGATTTTCAATATATTTTCAATATGTGTAAAATAATTTGAAAAAAAAATCTCTAAAGTTAATTATTTAATTTTTTATAAAAATTGAGTTTTTTGGCTAACTAATATCCATTTCAATTCAAATTTTTTCAAGATATTTTTTGATTTAGAAGTCTTCAGGTTGATGAATCCAGGTTAGATTTGTCACGAAATGCTGATTTTTTTCTGAAATTCTGAGATTGTTTACGAAAACAGTTTATCATTTTTAATTGATAAGATCAACTTTTTTACAAAAATAATATCGATTTTGTCTAGACATTTATACCAAGGGAAAACTAAACAGATTTTTTTTCAATTGCAACATAATTTAATTTTAAATATTTTCATTGTATTAGCACATTCTTTAATGAAAAAATTCTTAATTTCATTCTAAAATTATGCAAATAATTTTTTTTTATTTTTGATAAATAAAAAAATAAAAGAACTTACAAATTACCTTGTTTTTATTTGTAAACCCTGATGTTAATATTGATGAATTAAATATTTGAATACCTAGAGGTTCTAGAATAGATGTAATATGAAAATAAAATAAATGGATAAAAAAACAAAAGATTTGTGTATGAAATAAACTAACAGTTCTGGAAAAAAAGTGAAACAGGGAAAAAAAAAGGGAATCGTAGTTTTTAATTGGGAACATTAATAGAATCACAGAAGCCTGAAAACAAAAAGTAAGATCAATTAAAAAAAAAATAAATAAATAAATAAAGACAAAATGAAGGATTCAATACAATAACAGTTTTTTTTTAATACTATCCTTTAGGTATGAGTTTTTCTTTGATTGGTTGATCAATTATTAAAAATTTGTTGAAAAACTTGACTATTTTTGTGATCTCCATACTCACTTGAACAATTTCGATATGAAAGTAGATTTAAATTGTGTTTGTTGGTTTGATTGTGAATAATATAATGGATTATTATTTGAAGTTTAATTGGTTTCATATTTTAATTGATTTTACTTTTCATTTTCAGGTTTCTGTGATTTCTGTGATTTCTGTGATTTCTGTGATTTCTGTGATTCCATTAATGACTCCCAATGAAAAATCGTGTTAAACTTTTTTTCCCTGTTTCCCTTTTTTTCTCAAACAGCAAACTCCAATTCAAAATTTTTAACACAACAAAATTCGATTTGTGAAAAAAAAAATCTAATTTAATCAATTTTCAAGAAAAAATACCCAATTAGAACCATTCACTAAATGGAATATTAACAATTGTTTATAAATTACAATACTCACAAAACAAAAAATAAAAAATTATTAATACTAATAAATTATTGGTGTGTCAAAAATTTTGGAGAGGGCAAAACAAAAAAAAATGTGAATTGGATAATTTATAAAAATTCTATTAGGAATATTAATCGATCAAATGGTTAGACACCACCAACTAATTTTATTTGAGTTCTTTTATTTTAAAAGATACAACTTTAACATAATATCAATCTTCGAAAAAATTATTGATCGAACAAAACAAGATTATGTAATTTAAAAAAAATGAAATGAAAATTTTAAAAATAAAAGATGAAAAAAATCATTTTCATATTTTACAAAAATTAAAATTATTTCCAATTTGAATGAAATCTGTAGTATTGTGATTCATTGGAACTGTTTTAACTGTGTAGAAAATTTTGAATTTTAGTTTAATTTATTTTAACGAAAACACATCTCCTCATAGTTTGTGTAACCCCCTTGACGAATTAAAACCATTACAAGTATTTAGATTATTATATTTCTAAAATCAAAGCGTTACATAGACAATCGTTGATAGATTTTGTTTTTTTAATTTTTTGTAACAAAACCCATGTTTTATTATTAATGATTTATCAAAGAAAACATTCAATTGCTCCATTTTTCTACTGCTTATAAATTTCACCGAATTTAACAATTTTTTAATCACTCTCTTTTTATAAAAAATATCATGTAATAATTTAAAAGCCATTTAGAAGAAATTGATTGAAAATTAAATAAATCTTGAAATTATTAGATATTTTATTCTTCTGCTTCATAAGTCAAGCAGAAAAAAAGAGATACTTTAATTTTCATTAATCGGTATTTAAAAAGCAAAGGCTTTTTTCTCTTTTAAATTTCCATGCTTTCTGTATTTAATAAACCTTTATTCTCTATTATTTTGGGACATTAATATCTTGTACTTTATTAAAATATTTTAAAAAGTATTTGGCTTTAATTCAAAAATTAAATTAATTTCTCAAGAGATAGTCTTTTGTCAAATATTATTCAAAGTTATAAAATATGTTGGTTTGTTTATAATCAGTTATACAATTTCTCAAATTTGTTAGAAAAACCATTTTTCATACTTTTAAAAAAAATTGAGAATTGAAAATTTTTAAAATTTTACAGTGAGAGTTCAGAATATTTTTTTTGGATCGAAAGATCCAATCTTTTTATAAAAAATTATAAAAGAAATTTGTTTATTTTTTCGGATTTTAGTGTTTTGTAAACTGAAATTTACCCCAGTGGATAATTGCCACCATCTCTATTTATCAGCTCAATTTTTGATTTTTAAAACCAGAGTTAAATAATTTAATGAGTATTTATCAAAAATTTGGTTGTTTACTTTCTTGATTATTTTTGAATCATCTGTGAATCAAATTCTAATTTACTTTTAGGGAATTAATTGTTATTCTAAAGTGGTGTAAATAACTCATTTTGACGACCTTTAAACCATTACAAAAATTTAACTCTTGCTTTTTTTTTCAGTCTTGGGTATAGGAATTCAGATACATGAACACGCATATTCTCTGAAGAACAAAATAATTTGTGTTTTTTTTTCAGACTTAGGTATTGGAAGACATGATAGTTCAGAATGCTTGGTTCAGATTTAAATTGATTTTTGAGGTTAGATCTTGGATTAATGTAAATGGTTTCAAAATACTTATTATATTTTGTTTCAAATATTTCATAAATTACAATATTTTTGTGAGAAAAATGATTTATTGTTTTATAATTCAAAAAATGATCTTTTTCTCTCATTTTTTTTGTCAAAAAATAACAATTTAATCTTTCAATATCTTCAAAATTCTTTTTTAATATTTATTTCAATAACCCTATATTATATATGCTGTTGTCATCTTATTTGAATGTTTCTTTTCTTTCTACATTCAGCCAATCTTTTTTACAAGAGGTTAAAATTTTCGTAATGGGTTAAAGTTAAAAACACCATTTAGTTGTACCACTCTTTTATTATTTTTTTTTTTAATAGTCTATTTGCTGTTTTAATTTGTCCTTTAATACTATAATATGTTTAACATAACAATACAGTTCGTAATGTTCTTAATAGTATCAAAATATCATGAAAAGAAAACTGTTTTAAAAAACACTATTCTTTTCGGAAATGACTTAGGCTTATTTGTTTTCTATTTTATTTAGACAATCTTAATTTCTTTAATTGAATGGTTCATGAATTAAAAATACGTTGGAACACAAATTTTACTGAAAAATGAATTGGAATTGTCGAGTAAGTCCGAGTAGAAAGCATTCTCATAAAATGGTAATCTGGGAAATATTTTTCTTTTCTTTTGTTTTCTTTTTTGATTCAAAAAACAAAAACTTGTAAAAATAGCAATAATTACTTTGATTGAAAAAGAAATGAGAGGTTTTTTTTTACAAAGCTACAACCAAAAGCAAATTTAACATCAAAATTCTTTTCAAAAAGATCGCAACAAAGGTGATTTTCCATGTATTTTTCTTTATAAAAATAAAAAAAGGATTATTTTGGTTGCATTAATTTGTTGTTGGATTAATCAAAAAAATAAAATTTAATTTTGGTACAAAGTCTATTTAAGAAATTCAAACCACTCAAGTGAACAATAAATAAGTTAAGGAAAAGAGAAAAAAAAAAAAATTAATAAAAAGAAATTTACTTTCATTGTGAGAAATTGATCCTCTAGCCTTTGGTATTGATTATCTGAATCATCAAGTTGTTTTTTATTTATCTCCAATTCATTTTCGAGTTCTTTTTCGAGCATTTGTGAAGTTTCTTGATAATCAGTAAATTCTTCATTGAGCTCTTCGAAATTTTCCTTCCAGTATTTAATTTCTTCGTCTTTGTTTGAAAATTTAGGTGTTTCGCTCATTTTTGAAAATGTTCTTAATTTAAAGCAATTGTTCTGAACTAAAGTAAAATATAAAAAAATGAAAGTCAAAGTGTATCTCCTTTCTTAAAAAATAACCTTTTAAAAGTCATAAACAATATTTTGTTAAGGGTTTAGAATCTACAAAGGAGAAGTCTAATATTAAAGTATATCGTTATTGGATAAAAATCACATTAGTAGGCCATGATTCAAATGTCTCTAAAAATCGATTGTATCAAGTAGTACTATTTTTCTGATCAGCATCAATTAAAAATGAATTATTGTATTAGTAAAAATTCCAAGAATTTCAGGAAAAAATCTACATTTTGCAACAAATTTAAAGCTGAACAATCAATTTCCTGACTCCAAATTTGCAAAATGTCTGTTTTTATATTTGTCCTGAAATACATACGAGTTGATAAAAAATTCGATTGTTTAAAAAATTAAATAATTAACAAAAAGAATAATTTTGTCAAATTATTTCTCACATATTGGTAAATATATTGATGCTACAATTATATTTATAAAAAGAAAACACAAATTATCAGTCTTCGAGTTTATATGTTGATTATTATTGATTTAATATTTAAAATTAAAAATTTATAAAAATAATAGTAACTGTTGGAAGTTCTATATATGAATTATCACCTACTGGAATACTATTATTTGTTTTTCTTTTTTTTTTAGAATTGGTAATAGGAATTTAAACAAAAATTAGTAAAATAAATAATTTTTAATTGTAATCATTAGTAAAAGAATGTAATAATTTATGGTGTAAAAATACTTGGAATACATTTTTTCAGGGTCACACAAACCATGTGAAACATGAAGTGTTAAAATTATTATAATGAATTGTTACATACTTCAATTATAGTTGAAAATAATGCGAGGATAACCCCTTTATAATCTATATCTTTAACCTTTGTCTTTAATATCAAAAAAATATTTTTTTTCTTGGTTACAGCTATTTACTTGAAAATTTATATTTTAATTGAACTGTTTTTTTTTTTTTTTATTTTTGATAAAATGATAGGAATAAAAAATTTAAACTGAAAGTTCACATATTCGACCCTCTTTTTAAAAGTAAAACAAAAAACCAAAAGAATTCAATATGATTTTTTATAAAATTATTTTAACTATTTCAGTAACCTTCGAATAATATATATTTACTTAATGACTGTAAAGAACTTACAATAAAAAAAAAATTAGACAATAATCATGTATTAAAAAAAAATCGAAAGAAAAGAAAAAAGCGAAAAAATGATTTAAATTTTGGAATTTCTTCAATTAAAACTTTTTGGGATATCTATTTAAAAACTTAAAAAACATTTCATTAATGTTTTGTAACTGGACTAATAATTTTGGTAAAATTTTTTGAATCAAGAATCAATTACAATTTCTTTTGGAAAAATTTAGAAGTAGTTATTCATTTTGGTTTTGAAGAAATATATATGAAAAAAGAATTTTGAAAACAAATCTGTAAAGAAAATGTTTTGTTGAATAGTAATAGTTAGGAATTGAGTGAGAAATCCAAGGTTATAAAATATTAGTTTCATCCAAATTAAGAAGATAAAGGAAACAAATCTTCAAAAACTAGGGGTTGGTAGATTTTTAATATATTCTTGATTTTTCAACAAATTCAATTTAGAAAGGTGATCTCTTGTGTTTGGTCTTCAAAAAGAAAATATTTTTTTATAAATATACACTTTTATGTGTTTATTTTTTTTTGGTTTACTTTTTGATTAATTTCAAACATTCGTATAAACAAATTTTTAGGTCCAAAACCAAATTTAATAAAAACCAAAAATTTAATTAACAAAATATGTTCAAAAAATTAAAAAAATGAAAGATTCAACTCTGATTTACTTTTACTCTTTTCACAAATAAAACAGTTGGGAATGATATTTTGGTTTCAAAGTTTCAATATCTTATAGCTCTCAAAAAATCATTTTTCAGTAATGTACAGACAATTAAAAATTTTCAAAATAGTAATATGTACTTACTTCCTTAAATTACTAATTTCCCTTTGAGAATTACCAACTTTACTGATTTATTTGAATTCTTGGGTGGTTTTTTTTTTACAGAAAGTTGAATGAAAATTTTGATCTTTTTATTTTACAATTAACAGCAAAGGGTTTGTTCAACAATTTTAAATCGAGTAAAACTAATTTTGCGAACCGGATTCAACTAATACAGTCAGTTCCACTTCTAAGGCACAAACTTTGAACAAAATTTGAGGTACAATAATAATCTCAAATTAAACTACAGAATTCAGATTCTATTAAAATAAATTGTGTAAAAAAAAATTCCAAATTTTGTGTCTTATTTGAGATTTTTTTCTGCCTTAAATTTTGTTCAAAGTTTGTGCCATAGAAGTGGAACTGACTGTACTTTGAAATAGTGTGAACACCAAAATAGGATTTCTTCTTATATATTCAACATCATTTCAAAATATAAAAGGTTTTAGTGAAAGGGTATCAATCGGTTTCCCGATAAAGTCGAAAAAAAGTGAGCCAATAGGATTTAAAAATGATTTAAATTTTTACTTGAATTATTTGAGAAAATTTTTTAAAAGTTTTTCAATCAATAAATAAGTTTTTAATTGCCACAATCAACCCAAAAATGAAATATTCTGACTTTTCTTCAATTCAAAACGTTAAGATCACTTTTGTTGGTTACTGTATTGTGTTTTGATCATACAGAAATTAAATTAGGATAAAATATAAATCAGATATACCAATTATTTTTTTGTATTTTTTTTTTAAAAAGAGGAAAATTTTTCTTTTAATCAATACAAAATGGATCAAACAAGAAAAGAACCTTTTTCTAAATTTAAAAGCTTCATTAATCTAATGGCTATTGAGTCACTCGTTATTCTTCTTTTTCTTTATTTGTTTTCGCCCACCTCAAACATCACAACTTATTTTTTATTAGTTTTGCTTAAAGCTGTGTTTGCATTCTTATTTTTGTATCGAGGTCTAAACAATTATGGGGTTTTAAAGATCAAAATAAAGGCGAATTTTGCTTGGGCTTTTGAAATTGTTGTTTCAATTATTATTGCGATTGTAATCTTTTTTGTCTCAGTACTTTTTCATTTTTTCTTTATCGACACAAAGATTAATAAAAATTTTACATTTTGGGATGAACAAGAAAACTCAAAAGGCTTGCTTGTAAAACTGAATAAAGGAGTATGGTGGCTCGTTGTATGTCCAATACTTTATTCATTTGCTTTCATTATACAAGAATTTGTAATGCGTTCAATTTGCCTTGAAAGTCTTTTAAAAAAAACTTTAAAGGCTATTTCCAATGAGCAACGATCGAAAAGGATTCACAAAAAGAGAAAAACGACAGCAATTAGATTCTTGGTGGGTTCCGTTGGCAAATATTTCAAAAATAATCAGAATCAGTTCCTCTTAATTTTCTTGATTCAATTTTGTGCAAGCTGGATCAGTACCTTTGCCAACATTCCTATTCTCATTTTAGATCTTGGTCTGCAGAATTCTATCATAATCATTTGTAAAAGCATCTTATTAGTATTTTCAATCGATTTAATTTCTTCTTCATATTATTTGGTGTTTGGGAATTATTTTTGTTCGGCTTTTATCAAAATTGCACTTTATTTGTATTTTCGGGGAATCCAATTGATACTATTAAAATTTTCTTTTCTCTTTCAAATTAGTTATTTGGTCGTGGTCTCAATTTTAATATTACAATTACAGAACTTGATCTCGTTTATGAATATTAAAAACGAAAAGTCTTTTAATACAGCATTTGTTTGCAAAATTTTTCACAAATTAAAATTAATTGATATCAAAAAGAAAACCAAACATAAAAAAATTGTTAAACAAGAACAAGAAGAATTTAGATCCAAAATTGTAAAAAAACATAAACTGGAAGAAGAAAAAGTAGAGAGGAAGTCAGGAGGAGAAGAACAAGAAGAAGAAGAAGAAGAAGAAGAAGGAAAAAAAAAAAACTATTTAAAAAATAAAGAAATAGATAACAAAATACAATATGAACAAAATAATTTAAATGACAACATCGAAGAAAATAAGGTTTTAAAACAAAACAAAATTGATAATGGGAATAGACTCTTGAAAATCTTAACAAACAAAAACAACCAAGTGAAATTATCGAGTTTGTGTATTATTTTTTTGATCTTGCTAATATTGATTATAATCATCGTTCCGTTTTTGTACTATTATTCCTATTGGTATCCTTATGATTTAAATGAAAATGGGCATTGTGATTCAAATTCCTTTATAACAATACATAATAATGATGAGAGTCACCATATTAATGATGATCGGAATGAGAATAATGAATTAATTCAAATAACAAAATGTCAAGGAAAGATTACCATCGAAGAAAGAGAATATTTTTCAAAAGGAAAATATACAATTCGATCAAGAATAAAAAATGCTCGTAAAATAGCTCTCGACAATAACCAAGAAAATGATCGAAGGGTTGTATATGTTATATGTTCGGGATATTTTGGAAAAGTAATTGAGATCTATCCGCTTATTCCCAAACTTGAAACTCAGAAATTAACTAAAAAACAAACAATAATCGATAACAATGATCAAACATTCCATCCAAACATTTTAACTTTAGTCTTCGATGGCGCAAGTCGGAAAAGCTATTTAGAAAATCTTCAAAAAACGAAAAAAATGATCCAGAATTTGGAAAAAGATCACCATTTAAAATCTTGGTCTTTTGATGGGTACCGTACCTTTTCAAAGGCATCAGCAAAAAACCAAAGGCCCATGTTTAGTGGCCAAAGCGATAAAATAAGGCCCGACAATGGGAGATGGATTTGGAATTTTTATAAAGACAAACTGAACTATATAACTACGGTTATTGACCAAACATGTAAAGATAACGATTCTGTCCAAAACAGCTTTGGCTTTAATATTGGGAAATTAAAGAATGAAGTTTCTTTTGATCATAGGGTCATTGTCCCATTTTGCGAGAAAAAATGGAACCCCTTTGCAAACAATAAGCCTCATTGTCTATATGGGCAATATGGGCATAATATTATTTTTAGTAATATTAAAAGAATTTTCAATCTGAAGAATTATAATAAATTTTCCAAATTCATAATTTCTTATTTTTATGAATCACACGAAACTTCTCAAAAGGTTTTAAAAACAATAGATGCTGATTTGGCCCAGTTTATTTACAAGTTTTACCAAACAAAGGAAAGTCAATACACAATCATTTTATTATTATCTGATCACGGAATCCATTATGGTGCCAATTCTCATATTCATCATAAATTCCCTATTTTTGAATTAATTATCCCGAATGAAACCTTAGATCATATGGCCGGGATAGATGAACATTTATCAGAAAATTTGCATACAAAGTTTAATGTCTATGATATATATTACACTTTGAAGCATTTTGGTATTTATCCAAAGCAAATAGAAATTTCCAGAAAATTCGATAGCTTGCTCAATTTTATCCCTGAACGGTCATGTAGAGATACATTCATGCAAGATGAGTATTGTGTAGCTTGGAAAAAATAATGTTATTGTTTTTAATTTTTAATGTAAAAAAAAAAAAAAAATGCAAAGATTAATTGATTTTGGGAAAGGGTTTAAATCTGTTATGTTTTTTTTAAAAAAAAGGTAGGCTTTGTTCTTGAAATTGGTCTATTAACACCAGAAATGAAATGCACATAAACAAGAAAAAGATAGTGAACTTTTTCTTGAGAATCATTTGTAAAAATTACACAAAACAGAAAACTTTTTCAGAAATGAATTTTTCCATTGCTTTTTTTTTTTTTTTTTTGGACAAGTATATTTAATTGGAGGTGACTTTCTAAAATTCAAAATATTGAGTTAAAATCAAGATTTAATTAATTTGATCTTTCATTTAAAAAAGGAAAAAAAAATCCATAAATCAATTAATAAAAGAAGAAAAGAAAGGTATGTGGAAAAGAAAGGAAAAAATAAACTAAAATTTCAATTTCGAAAAGAAAAAAAAATAAAACACAAGGAAAAAGAATCAGAAAGAAAAGAAAAAAAAAGGAAAAACAAAAAAAAAAAATTGAATCTGGTTTTTACTTCACAATTGTAAATATGGAATGTTGCGAAAAATAGAGTTTTTACACTAATGTTTTACTTTTTATTTTTTATTCATAAATAAAAGTACCTTATATATTGTTATTTTTGTTCTTTTCTTTAAATTATTTTAGTTAAAAGTGTAAAGGAGTTATTTAACCTCAATATTTTATTCACTTTCATAAATATTAACAAATTCAATCTAATGTTACAATTGTATAAAAATTGATTATGGGTTTGTTGACAATTTATCAAAATAATTTAATTTATTCTCCTGATAAGTAAAGAACATAATATATTCATTATTAATCTTTTTAATATTTCTTGATTATTATTAAATTTAACTGAGTCAGAAATAAAAATATCACCGACCCTAAATAGTGTATAATTTATCTTTTTTCTTTTTCTTTTTCTTTTTTTTTTTTTGATCATATAAACCTTACCATACTGAAATGTGCCAAATAAATCAAAATTGAAAAAAATATCTACAAAAATATTTGGAGGGCGTTTTTATAAATTTATAAACATCATCCTGTAATATACCTAAACTCTTTTTCAGTCAAATGGTCCCAGTTTTATTGAAGAAAGAAAATATATTCCATGAGTTTAATTCATTACTCTTCTCAAAATAAAATTTCGAAGATTTTGATCAAAATTATTTTTCCTCATTTTGTAAATGTTTTTTCTTTTTGTTTTTTGCTTTTTGCTTTTTTTTTTTTTTTTTTTTCTTCTTTTCTTTTTATATTTTTTTTTTTAAAAATTAACTAGGAAAAAATAATGTTGAAGAAATTCAAAACCACCCATTTTTCAACGATATTGATTGGAATAAAATAGAAAAAAGGGAATTAACACCACCAACTGTACCCATGATCGAAAGTGAGATAGATACCCGAAATTTTGATGAATTCTCTGATAAATTTTCTGATAAAGAAGAACAATATTTACAGAATGAAAATACATTTCAACAAGAAAGCAAAAACAAAAACAAAAACGAAAACGAAAACGAAATGGAAAGGCACCAAACCAAAATATTTTTAGGGTATACATACAAAAGAGCAAAATTGCAAACACCGGACACTTTTATTGGCCAACAATTAAAATAAATGCAAACAAAGTCAAACAAAACAATTAGAAAGAAATGGAATTAAGGGACCAGTACTCTACGAAAACACGACAAAAAATTCAAATATTTTATTGATGATGTTCGTTAATTACAAATTTTGTATATGTGGAGTATCAAAAAATTCTGATCCGATCAGAAACCTCAGAAAAGATATTTTTTTGATTAATATCATTTTTTTTTTTTCATTATTTACTGAAAAAACAAAATTCTTTAATTGATTTTATTTCTTACATTATAAAAATTTTTTACCCTTTTTTATTAATATTTCCATGACTATACAATAACATGATTTTTATGATAATAAAAATTAATATAAATATTATTTTTCTTTTTTGTGATAATTCTTTTGGTTAACCAAAAAATTGATTTATTCAACATATTGAAAAATATTAGTATTATTTTAATAAGAATAGTCTTAACTGGTTTATTATCAAATTTCAAATTTTGTCAAATCTCATAATTGATCAAATTAAATTTTTTCGGATTTTTGAAGAGTTTCTCGATTATTTTCATTAGTATGAAAGTTTTTAAGGGTTTTTTATTATTGTGAGAGGAAAAATCAAATAGAATATTTTGTGATTAATGGTGTTTGATTTTTGAAATTGTAGAAAATTCAAAAAATTGAAATCATCAATACAAAATATTTTTAAAAATTTGTTCAAAACACCAATTTTAACAACAAAATTTTAGTGGAAAATTTTTACCCCTCAAATTAAGTAAAACAGTGCTGTTGGTTCTTAATAATTTTTAAAAAAAAACCTAACATACAATCAAAACTAATCAGATCTAACCTAACCGACCTAACCTAACCTAACGCTAACCCTAAATATAATGATCAACAATAATACCAAGCAACAAAATGAAATGAAATAAAATAAAATGAAATGAAGCGAAATTCAAAATTTAAAAAGTAAATAAATTTAATAAAATTCAGTTCAAATTTCTTTATAATTTTTTGAAATGTTTTGGTAATCAAAAGAAATTCAATTAATAATCCAAAAAAGACAAATATAAATCAAATTTTAATTAAACTTTTAAATATTTTCGTTGATTGAGGTGTTCAAATAAATGATAAAATTACTGTTGAATTTAGTGTTTTGATTTCTTATTTGATTTAAATAATCATTTGAAATTTGAAGATTTTTGATTAAAAGCATTATTATTCAGAAATATAGGGAAAGTTATTTTTGGATTTTAACAAATCTTGAAAAAGTTTTTTTGTTTAATTTTTTGAGTTGTTACTAAATCGAGAAAATTTATTGTTTTGTTGTCCTCTTCCTCTTCCTCTGCCTCTTTGTTGACCTCTGCCTCTTTGTTGGCCTCTTCCTCTTCCTCTTCCTCTGCCTCTGCCTCTGCCTCTGCCTCTGCCTCTTTGTTGGCCTCTTCCTCTTCCACCTCTTCCTCTTCTTCTTGGTGGATCTCGTTTACGTCGATCTGTTCTACTTCTGACACGTACTAATTTTCTATGAATAGCACAACTAACACAAAGGTTTGATTTCATGTATGTTTTTGGAAGTTCATATTCTATTTGTCGATTAATTTTTGGGTTTTATTCGTTTTATTGGGTTGATTAGATTTTTTAGGTTAGAGAAACAAATCAAAAGAATTTTTTTTTGTTGTTTTTTTTGTTTTTTTTTTTCAAAAAAAAAAAAAATCTAAAAATCAAAAAAAAAAGAATAAAGTAAAATGCAAAAAAAGAAAAAGAGTTATTTTTACTTACCAACATAAACACTTGAGTTAGAGATATCTCTAATGGAGGTGTTGTCAACGATATTTTGCACATTGAATCTTTTGATTGCTTTATCTTTTGGAACTGCTCGGTAACAATTGTCACATCTTACAAACTTTGTGTGACCACGTCCTTTTTTTCCACGGCCATTATTTCTTCTTTTTTTTGTCATTTTTAATAAGGTTTTCTGTGAATTTCTTTTGATCGTAAAGGAAAAAAAAATGAAAACTCTTTTTGTGAAAAGGATTCGTGAAATAATCCGTTATTCAAGAGGTTTTTAATGATTAATAAATACGTTTAGAGAAATAAATCTACAACTTGAGGTTTTGGAGAGGGAAATAATACTTTTCAACAAAGCAAATAATGAGAAAACTGAAAGTTCAAATATAAATCGGTCAAAATTTCAATTTTAGTAGTTCTTTTTATCAATTCTGAAATATTATTTTGGGTTCTTAGATCATCCATCCAATCAACTTGTATCTAATAAAAAAGTACCAAATAGATAATTTGAGATTGTACAAATCGATTTAATTTCTTTGAAACTTTATTGTTGTTAAATGGAACAATTAATCAGAGTTAAAATTTTTTCCCATTAATTATCCAAATACCCAACAGATTTAAAAATCATACATAATAATATATTGCATCTTAAAAATTGAGTAAACTATCTTTATTTTTTATTACAGGTTCAAAAATCTGTGTTACAAGCACAAGACCTTTGTTTCATATTACATATACGATATTTTTCTTCTACTTGTTCAAATATAAAATATAATTTAGTGTCCAATTGAGCATCAAAGAGTAAACCCATTTTGAAGATAAATCATTGGTATTATCATTAAATTTTAAATAATGAATCAATTGACCGAAAATTTTTTATAATTTTCTCATTATTTTGGAAATTTAAGGGTCATATCAATAAATTCTTCATAATCAATTCAAATACTATCCTTTATTTTTTATTCAGGTTAAATCAATCTTTTAGAGTCTTTCCAAGTCTACCATAAAATTTTAAATGAAACAGATTTGAGTTTTCTATTCTGATTTTCTATTTTCAAAAAATTCGGAAATAATAGCTATTATTCAAAAAAAAAATTCAATAAATGAGCTATTATTCAAATTTTGAAACATCAAAAAAAAAATTTTGAAGATTCATGAAGCAGTGTAAAATATTTTTCAAAAAGGGTAAATTTTTAAAGATCTGTCAATATTGATATTTTTTTGGGCTCTTTTAGACCAATAATTTTTAAGTTTCATGGGATCTTGAATTTTTTTTTTGATGTTTCAAAATTTGAATAATAGCTCATTTATTGAATTTTTTTTTTGAATAATAGCTATTATTTCCGAATTTTTTGAAAATAGAAAATCAGAATAGAAAAATTAATTGTATTTTATTTAAAATTTTATGGTAGCCTTGGAACGGCTGTATCTGCAGGTATATATGAAGTATCTTTTTGGTGAAAATACCAGTGTTTATTAGTTTTTTTTTTTGTTATCTTTTACTATCAGTGTACTACAAAATCGTAATCAAGAGTATTATTGATTGAAGTAGAAATTATTTTTATTAGGTTTTGAAAAGAAAAGTACAAATAATTCTGCTAAACAAAAGGCTAATTGGATACATGTCTTCTAAACTACAGTTCTATAATTTGATACATGGCATTTTCGAACAGAATAAAATATCAAAAATAAAAAAATACCATTTTTTGTAAAAATAATGTATTTTGAATAATCGGATAAAAGATCTTAACCTTAATAAATAAAAAAAATAATAGCCCAGATAATGTATGTTTGGAATTCATTGGAAACATAACGCCTTAATATATATATATATATATATATATATATATCACAGGTAGTACAACTTTTTGTTTTAAATTCATGAAAGACTTATAAAATCCCGTTTTCGATTTATATATATATATATATTACGTTTCATTCTTTGTTTCATTTGTTTTTTTTTGAAAAAGTCCTTGAATTCTTTCAAAATCATACTTTTCATTTCTCAGGTGGGAAAAAATGCAAACGAAAAAACTTACAAACAAAGAATAAAAACAATTATATACTTACAGGAAGTAATTGCCTTAAAATTCTTCTCAAATAATGTTTGAATTCGCGATTTTCCATTTAAGTGGTGGTTTTTGTATATAAAACCTTGAAAATAGTTTGGTTTTCTATTTTGATATCACAAGAGTAATAAAAAGTATGTTTTAGGTTTAAAACCCTTGCAAATTGTAAACTCTTTAAACATTTAGGAAAAGAAACACGTTTTTTTTTATTAAAAAATTACTAATTGGGGAAGAAAAATGGTCAAATATTAACTTTTTTACCAATTCCAAATTAGATTAGACAATATATTTTTTTTTATGTTTCGATTACTTATACATATCAGACAAATGAATTTTATGAGTCCCTCATGTGTGCAAAACCCGTTTAACAAAATCAAAAAAAAAACATATTTCTGGTTTAGATATATATATATATATATATCAATGGTTATCTGGAAAATTGATTATTTTATTTGAGAAAACTAAATTTTTTTATAATTTGACAAAGAATAAAACAATATATTTTCTTAGGGGGATACCCATCATATTAAAAAAATCAAACAATTTTTGGATTAAAGATTGAATTCGAATGAACAAAAATAATAAGAATAATATCTTTGATATTATTCAACATAAAGACTCATTATTCATTTTACCATTGGTGAATGATAAATAAAAATTGTCATTCTCGAACAAAATTTTTAAAAACAAAAAAAAAAAAAGGTTTAGAAATGTGGAAAGTACCATCAAGTGTCACATAGTGTAGTAGGGTGCTGATATTTTCCAGAATCTAAAAGAATAGCAAAAAATCAATAATTAAACTTAATTCTTTTAAATGTTGGAAAATATAAGACACGCAGGAGAAAATTAATTATTTCTTTTCGAAAACAAAAAAAACAAAAAAAACAAAAAAAAAAAAAAATAATTATTTTTTTTTTCAGCTTTTTTTTATTTTGATCAATTTTTCTTTAAGTGTTCTTTTATCTGGATAATTATAATAATAATAATTTTCTTTCAAGGATTCATGATAATTATAAGTTCCAAAAATTACAAATTGTTTTTATTTATTTTTTTTTTTTTTAAAGTTTCACAAAACTATTTTTGACAAATTTTTTGTTCGAGATACCGACTTGGTAGTATAAACCAAGCCCGAATACTAATACTACCACTGCCTCCAATATAAAATCAACCAAATTGCTTAATAATCTATTACACATTTAATTGTGTTTTAGTTAAAAATATACCCCATTTCACTCAAAGTACCCAGCCAAAAAACAAAAATTTGATTATTTTTTTTAAGAATCAGCCAAACTCCGATTTTTTAGAAATAAGAGTGATAATAAATATCAGATTATAGTTGAGATTCATCAAAGAAATACTTGAACAAACCTTAAATTTCAAAAAAAAAAAAATGTTAAAATAATTTTTTGGGCTTCATTGATTGGAAAGTCTCGTGCAAAATTTCTCAATTTCTTTAAAAAGTTAAAATTGTTTACAATAAGATTTTTCAATGTTTAATGTATGAATTTTAAATCCAATTTCAAAGTCTCAATTTTCTTAATGTTAATTTAGAGTTTCAGTGGATTTTTTTTTCAAATTTACTATTGAAAAAAAAAAAAAAAGAAAAACAAAAAAAATTTACAAAATGAGAAAAAATTATTTTGATTTAAAAATTGAAAATTAATTTTGAGAAGAATAATGAATTAAACTCTTCGAAAATATTTTCTTTCTTGAATAAAACTGGGCCCCTTTGTCTGAAAAAGAGTTTAGATAAAAACAAAAGGTTTACATTTATCTCATACCAAATTTAAAATGATGATAATATTTATTCTGTTAATCATATTGTACTATAATTGTTTTTTTTTCGCAGGGTATTAATTAAACGATCGTTTTTGCTTTATGGTTATCCTTTCTCTATCATATTTCTGAAATAATGTATTAACATACATTTATAAATCAAGAAAAAGAAAAATCAAAAAGGAATAAAGAAAAAGATTAAAATATATTTAAAATAGGTATTATTTTCTGAATTTATTTTTTTTCTGGTAATTAATATTGTTTCTATGTTTCTTAATTTTTATTAATTCAATTTGGTCGATCTATATTTGGTGATGGAAGTATTGTTTATTCTTTCTTTATTTTATAATAATTAAAAAAACAAATGAAAATGATTTCAGAAATAATTATAAAAAACAATTTTTTAAAATAAAGATATGAAAGTAAAGTAAAGGAAAATGTAAAGAAAACAAAAAAAAAAAAAAAAAAAGAAAGAATATGGATTTTAAAAAAGTTCAATTTAAATATTTTAATCCACATCTCTGCTAACTTGTGGTGGAGGAGCGATACCAGATTGAGCACGTTTTGACATTATAATTTGATCTACTCTTAAAATTGTAATAGCAACGTTCAAAGCTAATCTCATACTCCAATAACGGGTTTGGTATAAGTCAAAAACGTTTTTTTTAACCATATCACAAATTCCTTCATTGATAACATCAACACCAGAGTTTTTCTTACCTTCTTCGTGAGAGGAATATAAGTTAGAAATTAATTCTGTTGCTCTCATTCCAGCATTCAAGGCTAAATTTCTTGGAACTACTTCTAAGCCTTCAGCAAATTTTTTGATTGCGTACTGGTCCATACCTGGTGATTTTTCTCCGAATTTTTGAATGTGTCTTGACATTTCAATTTCAAAGGCACCACCTCCTGCTAATAATCTTCCATCTTTACAAAGTGCTCTATATGAATTTACACCATCATCAATGGCTCTTTCAATATCATCAGCAACATTTTTTGTAGCTGCTCTAACAATTATTGTTGCAAGTTTTGATTTATTTTTTTTTGATTGTTCAAAAATTGTTATTTTTGTTCCTCCAATTAATTCAACTCTAACAGATCCACATGTTCCAATTTCTTTTTCAGATGGGATTATCTAATAATTAAAAAAAAATGTTATAAAGTTATAAGAATAATAATGAGAAATAATTTTTTTAATTTTTAATTTTATTTCAAAAAAAAGCAATATTATGAAATCAAAGGAGAAAAAAAAAATTAAAAAAAATAAGAACCAAATCAAAGAAAAAAGTTATTAATTGGAACAATTGTTATTTTTATAAAGCTATTTTTTAACAAAAAAAAAATGTTACAAAAATATGACTATTTTAATGAAATATATTTAAAAAAATTGTATTTCATACTCTATGAAAAACGATGAATAACAAAGTATTGTTATAAAAAATATTTTTTTTTTAGAATCATTTAGTAATGTAAAAATTATGATTAAATTCTATTTTATTTATTATAAAGTATTTTTCAAAAATTCACCAAAATTAAATTGATCATTATTAAGCTGGATAATTTATCTTATATAAGTGAGTTGATGATTTTAAACAGAAATTGTTACAATGGAAAAATGAAAAAAGAAAAAAGGTTCGGATTGAAATTTCAAATATTTGTATTGTTACAGTTGCAACCAAAACTTAGAGATTAAAAATTTCTTTCAAATTCAATTTTGACACCAATTTTGGTCGTTAGGCATGTTTTATCCCAAAGAATATTCTCAAAAAAATGTTTTTATTGTGTCTGTATTTAATAAAAAATAATTATACTTGTTAACTTTGATATTTTTTTACAATATTAAAAATTAAATGTTATTTTTTTTGCATCCAGAAAAAATTGTTAAAGATTTAGTTTTAAAAACACTTTATCTGTTAAATAAAGAATTGTAAAGGGACTAAATTCGTAACTTCTAATTCAAAGAGTGAATAAAAACACGCTCATTAGATGAATTTTAAACTTAATTTTAGTTTTCTAAAATAAGTGTTTTTTTTTAGTATTCAACATCTTTTGATTTATATTAGATATCAAAAGTTGTTGCTTTCTGAATATATTTTTTCTTAATGTAAATAATGTTTATTAAAAATTCAAATATCTGTAAAATTAAATTTTGACAAAATAAATTTGGCCAAAAATAATGGTAATTCATTAAAAATTAATAGGTTAGTTTATTGTATCGTAAATCTAATTTTTCAAAAAGAAATACTTTTTAATTCGGATCAATTTTGAGAATCATCTTAAATTGGAATTTATAAACATTCTTAGACTTTCATTGATGATTTAGTGTGTTTCAATTTTTTCTCAATTTCCAAAATTTTGAGTTGATTGTTTTGTTTAAGGAGTGAAAATATATGTCAAATTTAAAATTGTATTTATCAGTCTTTTAAATTTTCAATTTATTAAATTTAGAACATTCTACAATTGAATACTTTAACTTAAAAATATTAATGTGATATATGTGTGGAATTTTAATCTCTAAATATGTTGAATTAATTTTAAAAAATCAATCTTTTTTTTTTTTTTCTAGTTTCTATGTTTCTCTAATAATTTACAATTCAATTATATTTGCATTAATTAATTTGTGTTTTAGTTACGATTTCTTCTGCAAATTAAATTTTTTTATATTTAAAATTATTGAATGCAAAAAAAGTGTAACAAATAAGTTTTCAAAAAGTAAATAAAACAGTTGATAAACTACAATAGAACTAAACTAAAATTTAATTTTTTTGTCTCAATTTAAATTGTTACAAGAATAGCAATACGATCCTTTCCTGAAATTTGGAAATAATTTTGATCTTTTTTTTATTTTTTTGTTTGTTGTTTTATTTTTTCTATCTAATTACCTAAATAGTTTACATTCAAATAGAAAATTGATTCGAATAATAGATTTTAAGTTTACAGTTGAGTTTATTGAAATAGAAACACCAAATAAAAATTAGTTGATATTATCTAGCCTTTTATCTAGCAATATTTATAATAGAATTTAAAAATTTATCAATACATTTTTTTTTTTGATGGGATCACTTCAAAATTTATTACACAACATTTTTTTTTGTTTTACTTTAGAATTATTTATTTGTTTTGTGGGTGATTATATAATTATTAATATTTCAATTGGTTAGTAGTTCGAATCTATTGTTTTCCCGAGAATTTTTTAGTAGGATTTTATTTTCAAGGTTGTGCAAAAATTTCAAAAATAATTTTAAGGTAGTTTGGGAATTACTGTAAGATTTATTTTTTGAAAAATTAAATTTTGGTGTGTAACTTATATTAAATTGAAGTTTATTTTCAAAACTAAACTCTTTTTCAAACAAAAGGGCACACCTCTCAAACCATCAATGCTATTGAATTTGATTGCTAATAAGATAATTACTTATTAGTGATTTTCGTTTTTTCATTTTTTATTTTTGTGTTTTATTTATGGAAGAGTTGGAAAATGAAAAAAAACAAGATAAGAAGAAATAAATTTGGAAATAAACTTCCAGTATAAAAACGAAAAATGTTTAAGTTTGATTTCGAATGAGCTAGATATAGGAATTTTGAAAGACTATTATTGGATTGATGTGTGGAACAAAGAAAATTGAAAATAAAAAAAAAACAATTCGAACAAAATAACCAGATGAATTGTGGCTTTATATTGAAAATGAGACTTTAAAGAACAAAAGTTTGATGTGTAAAGAACTATCAATAAAATGTAAAGAACTTTTTCCCAATTCAGTTTTTTCAAAGGCTTTTATTGATTTTATATTTTTTTTTCATTACAATTTACAAAACGAGATTTCTCATTTCAAATAAAAGGATACACCAATTTTTAAAATATTTAATTTTAAATTTTATTGTTTTGTTTTAATGAGTCTTAAAGATTCAATTGAATTTTTTTTTTATGTTTTAAAGGGTTTCTTATATTTTCGAATGATACTACAATTAATTTGATTCAATTATGAATAATTCTTGAAATTTTCTGTGCCCTTTTCTTTGAAAAACAGTTTATATTAAAAAAAACTTTTTTGTTTCACTTTTTTTAAAATTGTTGAAATAAAAACCAAAAGTTAAAACCGATACAATAATACCATTTCAAGGGAGTATTCTATCTGTTGAAATTATATCGATAAATACAAAGAAAATGAGAAGAAAATCTATTTCCTATTTAAAGTATTGATCCCGAATGAATGATAAAATTTGATTTCAAAAAAAAAATAAAAATGATAAATTAATTTTTGAAAAAAAATCTTACAAATGTGGATAAAGGCATTGCTCTAACTGTACGACAAACTCTTAACATTTCAAATTTTGAAGGGAGTTTAAGTGCAAGAATACCATACTTTTCAAGGAAATGGGCAGCAATTTCGGAAATGTTATGACCACTTACGACAACATTAATTCCCATTTCGGCAAGCTTTTTAATTTTTTTTTCCATCAAATCTTCTTCACCTTTTGTGTAATT
This sequence comes from Anaeramoeba flamelloides, assembly GCA_027625915.1. Lineage (NCBI taxonomy): Eukaryota > Anaeramoebidae > Anaeramoeba > Anaeramoeba flamelloides. The sequence continues at coordinate 3,041,824 of JANTQA010000026.1, forward strand.
CTTAAGTTCTTTGGCACTTTCAATTAATACGTTTGATCCTGTTTCGGTGTTACTTGCTTCAACACCACCTGTATAGCAGACCACTTTAGCGTTTTCAATTTTTCTAATAGATCCTTTAGGTGTTCTATTGGTAACGAACCCTTTAATGATTTTACTATCATAAACACTTCCTCCAATAATTTTTACAACTCTGATATTATCAACAACAAAATTTTTTTCATTATTTGGACAAATCTATTATTATTAACATAAGGTGTTAAATGTTCATTTTTTAAATTTGAAAATTTTTGGATGTGTCATTGGAAAATTAAATCAAAGTTTTAAAAAGGAGATAAAGAAAATTAGAAAGAAGAAGGAGAAAAAAGAAAAAAAGGGTAAGGGATTAAAATTTGGAAAACTTGTGAAAAGAAGAAAGAATCAAAAAAAAAAAAAAAAAAAAAAAAAAAAAGTATTGACTTACAGCTATACAAGCCTTTGCGACAAGGGTTGAAAGAAAATCTTCATAACCAAATTGTTTTGAAGCAATTGAAGCAGAAACGGCGAAGGCAACGTCTTCTTCATTTCGAACATCCTCAACTGTTTTGACAACAAGTTCGTCCATATACTTAAGTGCCTCCTTTCCAGCTTTGTTATATCCGTCGATGATCTCAACAGGGTGGATGCCACTTAAAATCAAGGATTGTGCTTGTTTTAAGATCTCTCCTGCAAAGACAATAACAAAATTTGTTCCATCACCAATTTCTTTTTCTTGCATTTGTGCTGCTTCAAGAATCATAGTTGCTGCTGGGTGAACAACTTCTAATTCTTTAAGAATTGTTGAAGAGTCATTTGTTATAATTAATTTGCTTAAACGATTGATAATCATTTTATTCATTCCTATAGAATTGAAGAAAATTCAGAGGATATATATAAACATAATATATTATGTTTTGAGAGAAATTAATAAGAAAGAATAATAGAGAGATTAAGAATTTTTCAGGAAAAAAGGATTGTCCGGGAATGTTTGGTTTTGTGTACTTTTTTTCAAAACAAAAAAAAAAAAAAAATAAATAAAAAATTTAAAAAGCCTTTTTTTCGATCGAATTTATTTTTGGAGATAAAAAGTTTATAAAATGAGTTCCTCAACAATTCCACAAAAAATTGTAATCAAAAAAAAAGCAAGATAAAAGATTTTTTTTTTAAAAAAAAAAGATTTTTTCATTAATATTTTTCAGAAAGATCTTCAATCGAAATTGTTTAACACTTTTTAAAAAACAATAGTCTTTTTTGTTTAATACTTTAAAAGTGAAAGGTTTTGTAATAAAATTTTCTGATTTTAGAGAAAATTAAGAAGATTATAAAATTAATGCCATTGGATAAAGGTAAAATGAAAAGCTTTTTGTTTTTTTGTTTCTTAGTTTATTTTGCAAAAGTTTTTTCATGTGATCGTGATTCTGTATAATTTTGTATTTTTTTTTTTTAATTCGAAAAAATTAAAAGAAAAAAATAAAAAGAAAAAAAAATTCTAAAAAAGTAAAAATTAAAACAAACCATTTGGCCCTAAAGAAGTAGTAAGCAATTCAGCAAGATCAATACAAGCATCGATGTTTTGGATGATAGTTTCTTCAAGAGAAGACAAGTATTTAGTTCCTGATTTTAATAAGTTTTCAATATTTCCAGAACGGGCAAGTGATCTTTGTCTATTCATTTTATTTTACTTTTAATGAAAAAGTCAAAAAGAAATTATTTGTTAAAAAAATGTAACACAAAACTTAAAATGATTATTTTGGTTGAGTTTTTGAGAAAATAAGAATGACGATATTATGTTTTGTCAGTGTTAGGGGTTTGTGTATTTCTCTGATTCTTAAATTTTTAAGATTTGTTTTTATTTTTCTTTGATTATAGTTATTCAAAGTGTTTTGATTGGTAAAAGTTCTTGAATTATACCCTCAAGTATTATGACTATAGATTTTTAAGACATTTTTTTTCAAGATTTTGTGGGCTTTTTGAACTTCATTTTTTTAACTTGGGAGAAACAAATTGTACATTAACCCAAATACTCAAAACCATCGAAATTGACAATTTGAGTGATGTTTTTTGAATATGAACATTATACTCAATTTTTTAAGACATCCCATTTTTATCATTTCTTTTTTTGTTTTGATCTAATGGACACTTCTTATTTTTAAATATGTTGTTTTTAAAAAGACTATACTATAGAAAATGTAACAAAAAGTATTGTATGAGAACCAGAGTTTAGTAAGAATGATAGAAAGGATTGTTACAAAAATCTTTATTACTAATTAAAAACTTTTGTTATGATCTAAACAACATAATAATAAAGGATGAAAAGTGGAATGAATTTATGCACTCTTTTCATTACAATTGATTTTTGAAAAGTTTACATTTTTTTTCTATAATTAAGGGGGTTTCAAGATATTAACAATTTCAAGTATCTCATTGTGTATAAATTAAATTTTAAAAATCCTTTCTTTCACAAAATACATTATTAGTGTTTGTATAAAAAATGGAGAGTGTTATATACTCACGTATATAATATATTTTCAAACAATTAAAAAAAGGAAAATGAAACAATTATAAAAGTGATTAAAGAAAAAATAAAAAAAATTATTTATTTCAAATCAAATTGTCAACACTTAAACACTTAAAATTTGATTTTTCTAAGGAATTGAAATATTAATAACAAACCAAAGATTTATTTCTATTTTCCCGAGAAATATACTGATAAATTGCAATTTATGCTTGGAAAATTGTTACCCGATTTTCCCAGTTGAAAATTTTCTGTTCAACTTTGAATAAAGCATTTTATGACTCAATTGTTAAGAAACTCTGTAAAATTAGTTACACTTCAAAATATTCTTAGTCAGAGAATGTTTGATACGAAACAGTTCGAAGATTTATAAAAAAGGAAATTGAACTTAAATTTTTTTGAAATTTATTTGAATTTATCAGTATAAATTATCAAGCAACCAGTAACTGTGCTAATTGATCATTTATTTAAGATTCTAAATCCACCCATTTTAATCTTTTGTTGAATGTAGAAATTAAAAAAAACCCACACCCGTTAATTAATGGTGAACTAATTGAAAATTAAATTCTAATTTATAATGATTATTCCTTAGATTCATATTAAATTAATTAGAGAGAGAATCTATTATTGGGTAATATTATGTTTTCAAATTTATGAAATAAGAGTTTTATTTGAATTTAGAGTTTTCATTTTATACTTTTGGTAAAATATTCCCATTTAAAATCGGAAAATTAGATGCAAAAAAAAAATTTAACATTTTTTCTTTATTAAAAACAACTTCAAAAAAATTAAACACCATTTTCAAATTAAAATTTATTGGATTATTTTAAATTGATTGAAATAGTTCTTATTTAAAAATTTTAATTCAAAATTTGATTTTAATTTTCAAATTTTATTTACATATTTTCCAGATTTAAGATTTTATTAATTTCTATATCTAATAAAGGGTTTTAAATTGATAAATTCAGAATATTTAATACCCATCCAACTTAAAAAGTGTTACTAATTACCCGATAATTTATATATTTATCTGGAAAACAGTGACAATATTTTTGAATTTTTCTTAATATTTAAATTGAACTGAAAAATGGGTTTTACTGGGGGTTTTATTAGAAAATTCGGTTTAATATTTACCATTGTTAGTTCTTCTTTACACACCTTCCCTTTTCAATTTTAATCAATATTAATTTTTAATTACCAATATTCAAGGTAAAATGATCATAATTATTTCTAAATTATTTTTCAATATAAATTTAAAACCATTTTTTATCCAATTCAAAAAAATAAAAAAAAATATTTTGTTGAGTAAAAATTTTATAATTTTTATTTTTTTTTTCATAAATATACACTTATTAGTCATATTTGTTTCATTTTAGAACCAAAAAGAAAATTATACATTTTTAAATCAAAATAATTTATTATTCATGAACCATTATTAATAATTACATGGTAGAAAATTAAATATTATCAGAAGTTAAAAAATTATTAATAATAAATCTTTAATAAAACCGATTACATGGGACAATTTGAAAGTTTGTAACAAACCAACAACACTCTTCAATAAAGTTATTAACCTTGCAGTATTTATCTTTTTTTTTTTTTTAAAAAAAAAAAACAAACAAAAACAAAGAATATCTTTGTTAAAATGCAAAATAATTATACATAACTCAATAATATATACAAGATATTTCTCTTATACATATTCAAAAAACAAAAAAAGCACCATAAATAATTAAATTTCATATATTTAAATACAAATCAACAACTAAAAGTCAAAATTTTATAAAAGATTCGAACCACCCAAAGTCCCTAAAAAAACAATTTTATTCAAATTATAAATACTTTTAATTTTTTAAAAAATATGAAAATTATTTTTTCATCTTTAAAGTTTTTGGTTTTCATTTATTTTATAGAATTACATAACCAATTTCACTTAGATCAACACTTTTTTTCGAATACTTGATATTATAGAGGTTTTGATGATTACATTCATTATCATGGTATTAACAATAAAATCGTGGTAATATTGTAAAAAACGGGATAAGTCTTATTTTATTGCGAAAAAACATAAAATCACAATATTCGGCATTCTTGAGTTTATATTAAATTTTTTTTTTTTATAAAATCACCTTAAAAAAAATCATTTGACTTTTAACAAGCCTGGTAACTTTTATAACACTTCCACAACTTAAAAAAGTTAAGGGGTGTTTGCAAGGGTTATGAACTGTCTTCATTGCTTGTAAATTTTGAAAGACATGAAACTTTTATAAATATAATGAGTTTGGTTTGGAGTGGAAAAAAAACTTTTATTCTTTACATTTTGTTTATAACAAAATATAAAATCTCAAACAGAAATAATGATCAAACTAATAATAACCCAATTCAACAATCTATTGAATATAAAATCGATCAGTTTTTTTAAATGGGGGTTGTTAGATTCACAATTTTAAATAACTCAAAAGACAAAAGAGTCATTTTCCTTCTTATTGGCAATCAATTGGACAAAAACCTCTAAGCTCCCATTGTGTTTTTTACCCAATAGAAAGATACCAGAGAAGAAGAAAACAAGAAGACAAATCTCCAAAAAATCTTAATAATTGGTGATAATATGGATAGGTTGTTGTGAAAGCTTTTGAAAAGTTATAAAACCCATTTCACCTTTCTGAGAATATTGGAAATCTTTTCACCCAAGAACCCATTCTTTAAAGAACGAGTGAAGGGTTGGTTGTTTTTAGAAGTTTTTTTTTATTAAACACAATTTATAACACCATGATCGACTGAGAAAATATTTATTTCTCTTTAGTTATTATTGTTGTTGATCTAAAAGGATCGATAGACTTGTCAACCAAATCAAACGAATATACAATAAAACTCATTGATCTGATCCTTGATTAAACCAAGTATCTTTTTTGTTGTTTTTTTAAAGAATATCTTTTTTAATCACATAGTCTATTTTTTGATCAAAAAGAATTTCTTTGTAAAAATATTACTCAATTAACCCCAAAACCCATCAAATATTATATCGCGATTACTTTTTAATTACAATATTTTGACATTTATCACGATTTTTTAATAATTATCATAATTTTATAGAATACCGTGATTTGTTATATTATCGCGATAATATTGAATATCGCGATTTTCTAAAATATTGCGATTTTTTAAAGATAATAGTGGCGTTTGTAACTTTATCATGGATTAAGTATAGATATCATCAAACCTCCCCAATACCAACAAACCGATATATAAACCATTATAAAAATCAAGTTTAATTCTTTTATTATTTAAAAATTAAATCAATATTATGAATTTATTTATTTTAATATAAAATAATATATATATATATATATATATATATATATAATTTGGATATCTTTAAAATAATACAAATGAAAACATTTTTTTTTAAAAAGGAGAAAGAAACTTATTTTACAATTTAAAATTTCAAAAATTATAAAAAATTTTCTCTCAATTTTTTTCAAAACTAAATTTAATTTTTAATAATCGTCTCATTACATCGAATGAGATCAAACATGTCAATAATAAAACCCAAAACCTCCATCTCTTGACAGTAATGGTATTTTTTGAAAATTTAAGATTTTGGATTTTGTTCTTGATATAAAAAGGGGACACGGCTGGTGGCACTTCTTTAATTAAACGATTAATATTATTATGGCATTGCAATTTTATGGGGAAATTATTTAATTTTAAATGGGTATCTATTTGGTCACATATTTGCTTTATTTGGTTGAGGGAAAGGTTTCTTCTTAAATATATTTCTGGTAAGGCAGCCTGTGTTGCTTGAAGATCTGTAACAATATGTTGGTGAAAATTCTTTAATAATGAATCTGCCATTTCTTTTCTGATTCTGGGGTTAAAATATTCGTTGCCTGTAAATAAGAATTGGAAAAAAAATCTGTTATCATAAATCTTCATCATTCTGTTTGTAATTTGAGGGAGAAGTTTGAAAAACAATAATAAGGAGTTTCTAAACATTTCGGAATCTGGATCCATCTCTTCAAGAGAGGCAAAAGTGAACATCCATAAGTCTGTGGTTGCGGATTGCATTCTAAAGGATTTATCAAGATCGGTTATATCATAATATAAACGAAGCTCGTCAAAAAATAGACGCTGTTGGGGATCATTTAAATCGAAAGTAGCAGAAATATCCTTGCCAATTATTTGAACAACTCTCTTATTTGAAGAGTAACCTTTATTTTTCTTGAGAGCCTTTCCCTTTGGGGCCTTGTTAATCGTAATTTTGTGGCCAGAGATTCTTAAATCGCCAAAGAGATCAGAATTAATGAAATTTTCCATTGGTGTGCCCTCTTTGTTTGTAACACCATTAAACTTGCCAGTCTTTCGATCGAGGTAAGCCACATAATTTCGTTTTTGTTCAATTAGTGCTAGTACTTCTAGATGACCGCCTCCTAAATAGGCGAAACCCTTTTGAGAAGATCCAGAAATTATAAAGGAATCATATCCATAAAATTGCAGTACCCAATCAACAAATGTTGCGTATTTGGTTCCATCTCCAACTTCTAACCACATTTTATTCCTGATGTTATGCCTTCCTTGCTTTACTCCAGTCATCAGGGAGGTTACAAAACTTGCCGAATCACTGTAATATGGCAATTCTTCATCTGTTTGAATCTTGGCCAGCGAACTAAATTGAAAGATTTGCTTTGTTAGTTTCTCCGGTACAATCCTGTTGACCATCTCCCATGAAACACCCGTGATCATCAGTAACAGATTACCATCAATTGAAACAGGAAAGTTTGGAATTGGGAACCCCTTGGTTTGCAAGGGGCGATCGGATAAAGGTGGTAAGCTAAAAGACATACTTAATTGATCTGTTATATCACCCAAAGTTACATTCTCAACTCCATATTCGTAATTGGTGTGTGAGTATATTAAAAACGAATCCCTTTGGTGGTTAGTTGGCTGAATCGTAAGATCACCAGTCCGCGGAACTGATCCACAGACTGCTGTTGTTATAAAAAGACAATTAAGGAAAATAAAGAGAAAGACTTGACTAGCTTTATTGACCATTAATTCAAAAGTAACAAGATTGAAAAAAATGGATTTCCTCACCTTCAGTATTTTGTTTCAGAAACTTTTTAAGGATGTTCCTTCAAACTTGATTCCGATTTTAAAATACAATCGCTGAACCCTTTCGTCTTGGATCATGCTCAGACTATCTTTTGTCAACTGATTAAAACAAAACAAATTTTTTTACACAAAGTGGTGATTATTAATGTTTTGGTGATATTTATTTTTTGTTCTAGTTTATTACCTCACTTACCAAGTCATTAAAAATTCAACTAAAAAGATATTTAACTCCTTGATTTTTAATTTCATTGAGTACTTTAATTTGACAAACCCCTTCAATCCCTTTTCGACCATGTCTCAATTGTAAACCCATGCCCAAAATAATGGTTTATTGAGTAGAAATAAAATCAATAGGTTAATAAAAACACAAAAACCAGAAATATACCATTTAAAACCAATTGTAAAAAAGAATTTTTAAGGTATGAAAGATTAAAAATGGATTTTATGATAAAATAAAATGGGGAAAAAATCATTTTTTAAATTTTCTGATTAGAAAAATTCAATAGCTATTCATCAAGTGTGGAATTATATTGTAATATTTGAATAAATTATTAACAATTTTTTAACTATTTGCATTAATTGAAGATCACGTTTTAAAAGATGATTTAAATCTGATTAGGGCACGAACAAATTTCTTACTATGTTCAAATACCAAGCTAAAAAAAAAAAAAAATTAGTATTATTTTCATTATAGGTTCAAGTTCTTCAACACACTTTATTCCAACCACTTCAATTGATATTTATTATTAATTATTATATGTGAAATTCATAATTTTCCTTTAAGGGAGTAGCCATGGTAAAGGAAAATTTTTCACTTTTTTGCAATTTTGAAGAGGATCAGAAAATAACATTTTTTACTTTGGTTGTATATCCTTGATTATTTAAAGTGCTTCATTCATTAGATTTTTTAAATTTTTTTTTCAAAGTCTCAAAGAAATTGCCACAATAGAATGTTGAGTTGAATTGCTTAAAATAGTGTATTGAATTTTCGAATGTTGAATAACTTATCTTTTATCCTTATCTCAACATTCTATTATGGCATTTAATTTTTCCATTTTTTATTTTTTTGTATTTTTTCATCATTTTTGATATTTTTTTAATCATGACAACATAAAGCAATTAGAAATATTTTTTTTATCAGTGGCATTTGGGATTAATGGATTTTGTTTAAAATGAACAACAACATTAAAATTGAGAGAATCATAAAAGGAAACATTAATCGGACTATAATAGCCAGAAGAATTCCAAAATTAGAATAATTAAGTAGAATTATAAATTGTTAGACTTTTAAATCGTTGAATTTAGTGGAATTGGAGAAGTGAATATGATTATATGTTATCAAAGTTTAAACCAAAAAATAGCTATAAGTTTTATTCAAAGAATCTGAAATTATCTTCTCCCAAAAATAAAAAAACTAAACCTCCATTCTAAAAATTTGGACACATCTAAAATCAAAAATAGGAAAAAAAACTCAATTTATTCTATTTTTCCAAACGTAATATAAACCACATTGAAGTAACATAGTATTAATGCTTTTATAAGTAATCATTTTCATCCAAATATAAGAAAACAATATAAAAAAAAAATCAAAACGAGTGTGTCCAAAATAAGAAAACGAGCTGAAATGAAAGAGTTTGAAGAAAAAATATATTGGTAGATTTGTTAAAATTACACCAACAATGGTTGATCGATCAAATGATAAGAAACCATTGACCAATTGTATGTGGATTTTTCAATTTAAGAAACTCAACTGTAACAATCTATTAACCATCGATTAAAAAATTTTCTGATCTAATGAAACAGATTAAGTAACTGAAAAAAAGAAAATGAAAACAAAAACAAAAACACAAAAAATGAAATAGTTTGTTGAATTAAAAAAACTTTCCAATTGGATGTAAATCATATTATTGTTATTCTTCCAACTGTTTAAACTGTGCCCAAATTAATGGAATTAAGTTTAAATAATAAAAAAAAAATTCAAAACTATTTTATCAATTAATCTCTTTTTTTTTATTGTTTAACATTACTAAAAACAATTTTTTAGAGAATCTACGATCACAGCCACTAAAATAAAATTTTCTTATCTCATCTCCCTCAAATTTTATCATGTCTTGTGGTGTAGCTACCCCCTTAAGGGTTTTGATTCATTTTAGCCTAATAATTAAAATTGAACTATTTAAAAGGTTGGTAAAAATAATGAATTTTTTTGATGATAATAATGTTGAAATATTCATTGAGAAAATAATTTAATGCTTTTTATTGAAATTTTCTGTAATCTTCTCATTTTTTTCTGGATCTTCAAAGATTCAGTATTTGATTTATTTTTCTTGTATTTTTAAAATAAGATTAAAGATCCATATTCTGAAAAATTTCCTTCGAATTTCAATCAAATTCATCAAAAGAAATTTAGAAGTAATTTCATTAAATTTTTTGTTTTCTCATTTTGATCTAAAAATCGAAACAAATCGGGATAAAGTATCATATCTTTTTACTGTTAAAATTTAATTAGGAAAAATGAACTTTCTTTAAAAATGATAACAAATCTCTCGAAAGTTGATAAATGAAGTTGCTTATCTGGTTTAATTGAACCGTTGTGTAAATAATTACTCTATTACCTTTAGGGGAAAAAAATAAATAAGGGTAACAAGTCCCTTAAAACTTGAAATTATAGATTCCTTGGAAAAGTGTTGTTCATAAAGAATTACTTTTCTTTGTTAAGAATCTAATTTTCCGATTTTGAATTTTATTTTTTAAATTTTTCTTTTTATCAATTAGTAGTTAATTGTTAAAACAAACACAATCAAATGTCTCAAAAATCAGAAAAAAAAGAAAAGAAAACATCTGACAAAAAGAAAAAAACTAATAAAAAGAAAACAACAGAAAAGAAGAAAACAACGGACAAAAAGAAAACATCTGAAAAAAAGAAAACAACAGATAAAAAGAAAACAACGGATAAAAAGAAAACCACAGAAAAGAAGAAAACAACAGATAAAAAGAAAACATCTGAAAAAAAGAAAACTTCTGACAAGAAGAAAACCACAGAAAAGAAGAAAAAAACTGATAAAAAGAAATCAACAGACAAGAAGAAAACAACGGACAAAAAGAAAACAACAGATAAAAAGAAAACATCTGAAAAAAAGAAAACCACAGAAAAGAAGAAACCATCCAAAAAAAAGAATAAATCAGAAGAATCTCAAGAAATTAATACAGATTTAATAGATGACGAACCAATTCATTCTTCAAGAGTTTCTGGGAAACTAATGATAAGAATTCTTCGGGCTTCGCATTTACCAGGAGTTGATCGGGACGGAACATCAGGTAACGACATTCTATTATAAAAAAATTATTTTTCCAGTTTGGATTGGAAAAATAATTTTATTAATATTTTTTTAAAAAATAAAAAAGAAAATAAGAAAAAGTTTTTTTGGATCTTCTTTTCTAAATTTTGTTAGTCTTGAATTTTTTACTTTTCTGTGTAAAAAACAACAAAAACATATAACAAAACAAAAAACCAAAAAACAAAAAAACCAAAACTTTTATTCTTCAATTTTTTTCCTTTTTATTTCTTATTTATCAAAAAAAATAAAAAAGATCCTTATGTGGTAATTCGGCTTACAAAGCAATGTAAAACGCAATTTGAATCTGAAACCATTTATAAGGCCACAACGCCGATCATTAAAAACCAAATAAATCCAGAATGGGAGCCCGAGTATTATACATTTGATTTAAAGAGACCAATGGGTGACATTTTTTTAACAATCTATGATTATAATAGAGTGAAAAAGCATATTGTCATTGGAGAAGCAAAATTGTCATTAGAGGATCACCCAAAATTTTTTGAAGAATGCAAGCTTTTAAAAACCATCGATCTTGAGAATTTAGCCAAGCCAAACATTTCCTTTCTAAACAAATTAAAAAAAGACAAAACCCAGAACAAAGAAGAAAAAAAGCCCTCAATTACTTTCAAACTCAAATTTATTCCTTCGTTAGAACAATCATCAAAAATTGGACACGACATTGAATTATTACAATCTGGTATTTTACATTATCAATTATTCAAAGGAGAATTCCTTGAACAACTTTATGAAACAATGAAAAGATGGCTAACCCAGACAGCAGAACATGGCTTGCGCGTCGTGAAAATTATGGACGGGAAAAATAGTGATGGCTTAAATTATTTAGCTGTTTGGTTTGTCAAAATACATTCACAAAACGTCAATTCTGATAGGGCATATGAAAAATTATTTCTCTAATTTATATTTATAAATATAAAAGCAGATATAATGATAATACGAAAAATCTAATAAAAGATAATATTAATTTTAATTTGTGATCAAACCTTTTTCTTTAGAAACAAATTCTTTTTAACATAGTTTCTTTTTTTTTTTTACTTGTCATTTTTTTTTTTATTTCAGAAATTATTGTTGATTTTCAATAGGGATATTAACTTTGAGGAATAAAAATAAAAATTAAAGAGGCTATTTAAGGACTACTCTCCCACAAACAAGTATTGAGTTATTGTGTTTTTTCACTTTCACTTCTGAAAAAGAATTTTCAATCAGATGAAATTGAACAAAAAAATAAAAAAACATTTTTTGTCCTCTTTTCGTTTTGAAGCACACTTTTTTTCTTTCTTTTTCAATGAAAACGAAATTGAAAATAACAAAAAAAATAATTGCTAAAAAATGGATTTTGGGGATTTTCAAATACGGGTTTAAATTTTTGAGAACATTTCAAACTTATCAAAAAGTAAATGTAAAAAATAATACAGTACAACTCAAGGAATTTCCATATGTTTATAGATTTAAAATGGAAATTCTAAAATATTGATTTCAAAATTTATCATGATCTAAAAGGTAAAAATTGTGAAAATTATTATCATTGTTAAAATTTCTCATTTTTTCTCAAAGAAATTCACAGTGTTTATATTTTACCGAGATTACAAAACCATTTAAAGGGTGTTTTTATATATTGACTCACAGTTTTCAACAGAAAAAGTAGTCCTGAAGAAATTAATCCAAATTTGTTTATTAAATTTATCTTATGAATTTTTCTTTTTATTCAGGGAATAAGTACGTTTCACCATTTTTGAATGTCTTATTTCATTCAAAAAATAACCACTAAAATCATTTCTTTAACTAAAAAAATGAAGATTAAGTAAATCAGTGATGTATCATTATACCCATAATATAATATAATTCACACGCCAATAAAAAATGGAAATCAAAATAAATAATAAATTGATCAAGAAAAATAAAAATAAAATTATTTATTTATTGATCTAATCTGTAAAAATTGATAGAATCCCTCTTCTTCTTTACTTCTTTTTAATTTTAAATCTTATTGGGAAATCTTAAGTTTGTAAAATTTTCCATTAACAAATTACTTGGTATTTCAATTCACACTGTATAATTTCAAATTTGAATATATAATTCCAATTTGTAATTAATTCATCTAATTGTAAGCTATATTCCAAAAATTTTAACATAGTTTAAACATTTGAAAGAGTAAAAACACTACACTTTATATTTAATGTGGAAATAATTTTGATTTTACCAAACTACTTGATTTTATATCTTTTATTTTTTGTTTTTATTTTCATTTTTCCATTTTCGTCAATCTCTTTTGTTTCGATTTGGGATTATTTTTCAATAGTCGATATAAACTTAGTCATTAGTTTGTTAAATTCAAAAAATCACATACAATTTGATGATGATATCTTATCGTTTGATCGATCAACAATTGTTGGTGAAATTTCTACAAATTTACAAATACATTTTTTGTTTAATTTGTTTCATCATTTTGAACACATAACTTTTTTTTTTCTTTTTTTTTTTCTTTTCTTTAATTTGGATAAAAATGAATACTTATAAAAACATTAATAATATGTTACTTCAATGTGATTTTATATAACATTTGGAAAAATATAATAAATTATTTTTTTTTGCCTATTTTTTATTTTGGGTAAATTCAAATTTGATGAATGGTGTTTCGTTTACATCAATAAAAATATAATATTTTTTAAATCTCAAAAAAATATTGATTTTTTGGATGAAAGTGTTTGATTTTAGAATTAAATATTTCCTAATATATTGTAAAAACCAACAAAACAATGAAAATTTTAATTCAAAGTTTTTAATTTTATTTTCCTTTTCTTTACATTGGAATTATTTAGGTTATTGTAGAATTTCGGGAATTGAACCCTTGTACTCAATTTTTTGAAAAAATATTATATATTACTGGTATTTGAATTTCAAATGGGAAATTTTTTCACTTGCTTTTCATTTTCCTCTTTGTAACAAAGACTCCAATTTACAACCCACTTCTATAGGGAAACTCTGTTTGTAATTGAAAAATAAGGAAAATGAATTGAAAATATTTTCCCATTTAAAATTCAAATACCAGTATTGCTTATTTTGTTAAAAATATTTTGAAAATAAATTTTCAAATAGAATTTTTAATAAATAGCTGCGTTAAAAAACAAGAAATAGGAATTAGAGAAAAGTAATCTTTATTTTGGTATTAATTTGAAAAAAGTGTTTTAAAAAAGAATTTTGAAAATAAATTTGTCAAATAATAATAAATAGTAATGGGGCAAAAAATTCAAGGTTAGCACCTTGTTTATTTTGGTAAAAAAAAAAGATCGAAAAAGAAAAAAAAAATTTAAAGTAGACTTGGCTTTCTTAAATTTTTTTAAATGTGATTTTAAGAAGTTTCTTTGGAATGGTAATCTTTCTTATTTGGTATTAAACAAGAAAATATTTGTATTAAAGACATACCTTCCCAGGTATCTAATATTTGGCTTTTCTCTTGTTTTAATTTCAAACATTTATATAAATACATTTATCGATTTAAACCAAATTTAATAAAACTAACAAATATAAACTCAATTCCAAAAATTGGGGCACACTTTTAAAATCAATTTAATTCCAAGAAAAGTGATATTTGACTCTTAAATAGAAACATTAGATATTAACAATCAATGTAAATAATTTTAAAGTTAATTATTTATCATTTTTTTTCATTATTTTTTGATTTTTGATTTTCAATAATTTTTTTGATTTTTTTTGTATTCTTTTTTTTTCAAAACTTTTCGAAAATCTCAAAATCACTTTAAAATGAAATTTAAAAGTTTTCATTCTGATCACAAAAAAAATTTTTTTTTTCTCTCAAAAAGAAAAAAGATTCTTTTTTTATCGAGAAAAAATTTTTTTGAAAAAAAATCATGATATGGTGTGCTAGGACACATGGTTTACAAACAGACCTTATTATTATTAATGGAAGTGTGAATACTGAATGTAATATTAATGATATTATCAAAAAAAATCAAAGGAAATTCAACTCGCTAATTCAGAATATAGTGAGTTGAAATGGATTTTCCAAAAGGATGGAGCTTGTCCACATACCTCAAAAAAAAAAAAACTCAAACTTACTTAAATCGGGGATGTAATGTTCTGGACCCTTGACCCCCAATTCCACAAGATTTAAATCCAATTGGGAATTTATGGATACTAAACTGAAAAATTGTAACCAAAAAACGAAGAAGAATTTTTAAAATTTTCACTAATGTATGAAATACTTTGAGTTGGGAAACCTAAGATAATTAGTAAACTGTATATTTAAAACGATAGATTTAGTTATCAAAAGACAAGCTGAATCTATTAATAGTTTTTATTAATTTTTCTTTCAATAAAAATGGATTTTTTGGTAACCGTGTTCCAAAAATAGGGGCATACTTTTTTTATTTTTTCCTTTTTTTATTTTTCGAATTGAATTTTAAATTTACTATAAAATATATAAATAGTATTAATCAAATATTTTCGGGTCTTTTATTATTTTAATGTTCAAGTATCATGTATTTTGGAGTATATTTTTATTAATGTAATTTTTTTTTGTGTCCCATTTTTTGGAATTGAGTTTAATTAAAAAAAAATAAATTCAAAAAATTGAAAAATAAAAGATATCACCCTGGTCTGGTTTTGGTTCTTTTCACAAACCGAGTCACTAATTATGTTTTTATTTCAAAGTTTTAATATCGCAAGGCACTGAAAAAAAAATTTTTTTCAGAAAGATTCCAACAATTGAAATTTTCAATTAATAGAAAAATGTGCCTGCTTCCTTAATAAAATCAACCAAAAATTTAATGAAAAAAAAGTTCAAAAATTAAAAATCATTCAAGGTTCAACTCTGATTTCTTTGAAAAAATATTCACAAAACAATGTAAAATTGAAAATCAAAAAAACAAGACAAGTTGAATATCAATTCTTTAATGTAAGCAAAAATATTTTTTCATTTATTTCTTATTTATTTATGATATAAAAACTTCAAATAACTGGTCACATCAAATTATAAATAACGTTTTCAGAAAAGTATGTTATGATCTAAAATAGATATGATTTTTTTTAAAAGGGGATTTTTGTTTTACACGTTAAATTATCAGAAAGTGTATACACTCCCAATATTAAATGTGATTGATTAATAAAAATATTTGGCAAGCTGAATGAACATTTTGTTCAATTTATTTTGCAACAAATAATATCTCAAATTTTCATTTTCAATTGATTTGGTGAAGATCTTTGGGTTTTTTTTTAAACTTGTAATAAATCAGTAAAATATTTAAAAGGCTGGAATAAATCTTTTTAATTTATATTCTCAGAAAATGAGAGTATCATATTTTTTTTAGTCAAAGTAAAATAAATTTAATAACATCGTATATTGTTTGTATAAATTAAAAATTATATAGTGGGATTCTTTTTCTCATTACTGTTCGTTCTTTTTCATTTATTTTGAGAAAAAATAATTCTTAATTAGCTGAATTTATTTTTCTTCAATATTGTTTGTTGTTACTTTGTGATTCTTATCAGAAACAAATTGTCAGTTATTATTTCGGTTGTGTTTATTCAAAGTAATTTTCTAAAGTGAATTCGATTTTTGGTTGATGATCATGTTTTTGTTGAGGAAAAAAGAAGAAAGATAAAAAACAAAAAAATTTAAAAGGAAAAAAAATAAAGACAGAACAGAAATTAGAAAAAGAAAAAGAAAAAGAAAATTGTTTGTTTTTTACTTTTTGAAACGATCATAAAAAAATGAACAAAAAAGTAAATTTTTATTTGAAAAGTTTTTTGTTTTTTTGAAAAATAAGTAATTTTCTCAAGCAAAGGAATCTTTAAATAGTAAAGGAAAAAAAAAAAAGTTTTACGATCTTCTTTCAAACCACCCTTTCTTAAAAACAAAACAAGTGTGTTTGTTAAACAATAATTTTTTGATAAACAAAACAAAACCAAACCTAGTGGTAATTTAAAAATATGCTTTGTTTTAACTAAAAAGAATGATTCAGAATTAAAGAGATACTAAACAGAATTGATCAACCTACGGGAACACCTTCGACCAAAGGAAGAGGAATAGTGAACCAAACCCACAAAAAACGCTTGCAAAAACAGCCAAAGTTAATTGCAATTTTAAAGTACGTGTTGCTTTGCTACCAACAAAGGAAATTGAAACAAGGAGTATAGATGTCATGATCCCAAGTGTCATGAAAATTAAAGCAAAGAAAGGGTGAAGTGAGGGTGGTACAAAAGACGAAAAGGGAACAAATTCCGTTGATGACATTTCAGTTCAATTTTAATAAGAAGAATGAAAGGAGATAAAAAGATAAAAAATAAATTAATAATATTCTGAAAAGTTGAAAGAACTTCTGGAAGACTAATAGAGATTCATTTTTAATAAAAAATGATATACAAAAAAGAAAGTCCAAAATTTCGACTTCTTTTGATTGTACTTTTCCTCTAACCAAAGAAAAGAACAATAGTTTTTTGGATAAAATAAAGGAAAACAATTAGAACTGATTCTCTTTTTTACAATTCTGAGATATCAGTTTCATTTATTGTTATTGGTTCTCCCCACTATGTATCACTTAAAAATCTGGATCAATATATGGGTTAAAAAAGCCCAAACAAATAACAAGAAAGTGAAAATTACTTAAGGTTTATTTAAAAAATCTATTTGAAATTTTTCTAAACTCTAATAATGAAATTTTTTTTATGATTTATTATTCAAATCCTAGTAAGCAAACAAACACAAATATTTAAATATATTTGATAACTAATTTTGGGGGTGAAAAATATAATCAGGAGATTGTTTTAATTTTATAATTAGTATTAAGTGTCAACTTCTCAATTAAATTTTAATTAGCTCTTTTTTCAGTTAGTTAGGACGAAAAATTGCTATATTTATGATTTTTTTCTAATAGTAAATATCTAATCAATATTTTAATTTTTTTTTATATTTTTCTCATAAATATCCCCTAATATATAAATTTATAATTTATTTAGATTTCATATTAATTATCCTTGTTTATAAACTTCAGTTATTTAAAATCATTTTAAAATAATATTATTAAAAATAACAATAAAAATTCATACGAAAATAAGTTTTCAAAAGAGTAAATTAATCTAAATTTTAAAAAATCTTAGTATATGTATTTTTCCAATTAACTCTTATATTTTTTTTTGTTTTTCATTTCTTCTTCTTCTTTTTTTGAAACCTTATCATTCTAAAAACTAATTTTTACATGGCCTGAAAACGACGAACCAAAATTGTTGAAAATTAAAAAAGAATGTTTTATTATAATTTTACTATCCATAAAAAAATTCACAAATTTCTATTTTACAGAGATAATTGTTATTCCTACATCTTTATTAAATCATAATAATTTATTTTACGTTATGCAAAATGCAAAAAAAAATATCAAAAAATCGAAGTTATTATTTTTAATTACTAAATTTTTAATGAATTTATAGAAGGTTTGAATAAAAATAATTAAAAAAAAATTAAACTTTCAAAAAATAATAAGATATTAAAAATGATTAAATCTCTTCTTATTTGATTTAAATTTTATTTATTTTTTCAATATTTTTTTTAATTAATATAACAAAACTTGTGTAAATATATTTAATTTTAAAAAATAATGATTGAAAAAAAAAATTAAAAAAAATTCTCAATTAAAGTTTTAGAGTAAAAAGTAAAATTCTAATAGAATATAATTCTCTTATATCATGTTAACAAAACTAATTAAAGTTTTGATTTTCTATTAAACTAAATTCATTATTATTTTTTAAGAAGATCTTTAATTATTTTTAATACCATTTTTAAAAAAATTGATAAATTTGCTATATAAATATAAATTATCCCTTATAAATCCTGATTTATCCAAATTCCATCAAGTTTAAAATAAAGATTTAAAATGATATTGATATACTGATATATTTATTTTCTTATTTATCATTCATTGATAATTTTATTATAATAAAAAGCCAAAATCGTCAAAATATATGTAGACAATGATATGTATTTTTTTTTTGATTGGAGAAAAAAAATAATAATTATTCATTATTAAATTTTTTTAAAGATCTTTATTTTTTTTTTAATATTTTAAATCAGAAAATTTTATTACAACAATAGTAACTCAAAGCTCAATATATTAATTTATTAAGAATAAACACAAACCAAAGTTGTTAATTTTATCGAAAAAAAAAATATAATTTATAAAAAAATATATTTCTGATAAAATTTCATTTATATTTTAGATAAAATTTTATTAAATATTAATTCAAGAAAAAAATGAAATTCATTTCTTTAGGTCAAAATTAAAATTTTAATCTGAATAATTTTCTCGAATAATTTTATTTAACAATAGAAAATACATAAAAAAACAAAAAAAAACAAAAAACTTGTAAAATAATTTCATTTATTGAATTGGAATTAAACAAATATAAACTTTTATAAGAGATAAAGTAATCAACCCTAATTTTTTAAATAAAAAAAAACCTACTTTTATATATTATTCAAAGATAATAAAATAATTTTTGAAACCCAGATTTTTTTTGTGAATTTGGTTATTAGAAAGAACTTGAAAAAAATATTTGGAAAATTTGAATTTTTCAATTAAAAGTAATCAATATATTGTGAAATAATTTTTGATATCTGATTTATTGTTGAAAAATATTGTTTATTTTATATCGAGATTTTAAAAAAAGATCAAAAATTAAAAAATTGTAAAAAATAAAAAAAAAAATCAATTATTAATCTAACTAGAAACATTGGCCAAATAATTTAAATTTCAAAAAAATTCTTTTTGAAAAAAATGATAAATTTTATAATGAAAAAATATATTTAGAGTTTTTGGTGATAGATATGCTTAAGTTACGATAAAGTTACAAGAATCGCGATTATTTTTATAAAATCACGATATATCAGGAAATTGTGATATTAAATATTATCGCGATAATATGACAAAAAGTAATAATCCTATAAAATCTTGATAATTGTTATAAAATTGTGATCATTGTCAAAAAATCGTAATTAAAAAATAATTTCGATATGACAGTTGATGAGTTTTTGGATAATTGAGCAATATTTTTACAAAGAAAATTTTTTTGATCAAAAAATAGATTATGTGAAAAAAAAGTTATTCTTTTAAAAAACAACAAAAAAGATACTTGATCGGATCAAGTATCTGATCAATTAGTTTTATTTTATATTCACTTGATTTGGTTTACAAACCTATTGATCCTTTTAGATCAACAGCAACTAAGAAGTAAAGAGAAACAAATATAATCTCAGTCAATCATGGTTTTATAAATTGTGTTTAATAAAAAAACTTCTAAAAACAACCAACACTTCACTCTGATCTTTAAGGAATAAACTCAATTCCAAAAAATGGGACACAAAAAAAAATTACATTAATAAAAATATACTCCAAAATACATGATACTTGAACATTAAAATAATAAAAGACCCGAAAATATTTGATTAATACTATTTATATATTTTATAGTAAATTTAAAATTCAATTCGAAAAATAAAAAAGAAAAAATAAAAAAAAGTATGCCCCTATTTTTGGAACACGGTTACCAAAAAATCCATTTTTATTGAAAGAAAAATTAATAAAAACTATTAATAGATTCAGCTTGTCTTTTGATAACTAAATCTATCGTTTTAAATATACAGTTTACTAATTATCTTAGGTTTCCCAACTCAAAGTATTTCATACATTAGTGAAAATTTTAAAAATTCTTCTTCGTTTTTTGGTTACAATTTTTCAGTTTAGTATCCATAAATTCCCAATTGGATTTAAATCTTGTGGAATTGGGGGTCAAGGGTCCAGAACATTACATCCCCGATTTAAGTAAGTTTGAGTTTTTTTTTTTTTGAGGTATGTGGACAAGCTCCATCCTTTTGGAAAATCCATTTCAACTCACTATATTCTGAATTAGCGAGTTGAATTTCCTTTGATTTTTTTTGATAATATCATTAATATTACATTCAGTATTCACACTTCCATTAATAATAATAAGGTCTGTTTGTAAACCATGTGTCCTAGCACACCATATCATGATTTTTTTTCAAAAAAATTTTTTCTCGATAAAAAAAGAATCTTTTTTCTTTTTGAGAGAAAAAAAAAAAAATTTTTTTTTGTGATCAGAATGAAAACTTTTAAATTTCATTTTAAAGTGATTTTGAGATTTTCGAAAAGTTTTGAAAAAAAAAGAATACAAAAAAAAATCAAAAAAATTATTGAAAATCAAAAATCAAAAAATAATGAAAAAAAATGATAAATAATTAACTTTAAAATTATTTACATTGATTGTTAATATCTAATGTTTCTATTTAAGAGTCAAATATCACTTTTCTTGGAATTAAATTGATTTTGAAGGCGTGCCCCAATTTTAGGAATTGAGTTTATGTTTTTGGGTGAAAAGATTTTCAATATTCTCAGAAAGCTAAAAGAGGTTAGGTAACTTTTCAAAAGCTTTCACAACAACCAGAGCCACATTATCACCAATTATTAAGATTTTTTCTAAATTTTTTTTCTTCTTGTTCTTTTTCTTCTCTGAGGATCTTTGTATTGGGCAGAAAACACAACTAGAGTTTAGAGGTTTTTGTTTGATCGATCACCAATAAATAGGAAAATTACTCTTTATTCTTTTTGGTTATTTAACTTGTGACGGTAACAACTCCATTTTAAGAAAAAACATCTATTTTCATATTCAAGTATATTGTTGAAGTGGATTATTATTTGTTTGATCATAATATTCGTTTGAGATTTTATATTTTGTAAAAAATAAAAAATAAAACAAAAAAAAACATGTAAAAAGAAAAATAAAAATTTATTAATTCATTATTAATCAAAACCAAACATTTTTTTAATATTCGCAACACCCTTTTTTTGGAATGATGGTGTTTTATACTCGTTTTGCAATGAATTAGGTTTTTGGATTTTTGGATTTGTATGGTTTTGAAAAAGGGGACTTGGTTGTCTATTTGGTATTTGTTGTAAATTTGGATTCAAATAATTTTTTGGTAAATTATTAGAAGAATTTAATAGCATTGAACTATGGAATAGTAGTGGGGGTGAGGACAAAAATAAATAAGGAGAATTACTCCCCGTTATACGTGGAATCATTGGGGAAACTGATGATTGGAGTGGAGATTGTGTTTGAGCCTGAGACTGAGGCTGAGACTGTGGTTGTGGAGGGGGTGTGTTTGAACTGTTAAACATGAAGGGGCTAATTGTTGGGATTATTGGTGGCGAGATCATTTGATCATGCAGGAAATTTTGGTATTGTGATGAGTTTTTTTGTAAAAATAAAGATAGACTAGGGCTTATTGATGTTGAAAAAGTTTCGGTTTTTTCGGATTTTGGTTCTATTTAAAATTGAATTATTAAATTGAAGTAAAACGAAAAAAAAAATTTGTAAATTTTTAAAAAATGAATCATTATAAAACAAAACAAAAATAAACAAAAAAAATATAGGGAAAAAAAATAAAAAGTTTGAAATTTGAAGATCAAAATATAAAAACCAAAAAAAAGATAAATAACAATTTAAAAAGAAAATAGAAAAATTATTTCACATTACTTTCATTATTTTTATCCTTAAGTTTTGTTTGTTGTGGTATTCTGGTTGTTAAATATGCGAATTCTTCCAGGGGGCTTTTCAAATTTCTAACTCTCATCCTTTCTACCGAGGAATGCTTAAATACCCTTTTTGCAGGCATTGGAAGTTGAAATGAATTGTTTTTCTGTAATGATTGGGTATTGATTTGCTGTTGCTTTTCATTCAAATGACTATAATTTCCTTGAATTTTTGGCTGTAATTGATTTTTTAATTTTTTATTTTCGGATGAAGAATTTAAAGGTAAATCTTTTTTAAAACCATCATTTTTTTCATTTCCTTCAATTTTAATTTTCAATGTTTCCTTTTCCTGATGTCTCTTTGGTTCCTGTTCTCCCTTTTGTAATTGTTTTTTTTCTTTAATGTTTTTTTGTTTTGTATATGATATATTTTCCCTACTTTCTTGATTTCTGGTATTCATTTGACTGATCTGATTTTTTGTTTTTTTGGATTTTTTCTTTGGAAAAATTAATCTTATTTTTTTGTTTTTATAATTTTTTATTTTTTTGAGTTTTAAATCTGTTAAATTATTTAATTGTATTTTGGGTTTATTTTTATTTTCATCCATTTCCATTTCTTTTCTTTTCCTTTCATTTTCCTTTTCCTTTTCCTTTTCCTTTTCCTTCCCTCTTCCCCTTCCCCTTTTATTTTCTTTGTATTTATCCTTTGTTTCTCTTTCTTTCTTTTCTCTTTCTCTTTTCTTTTTTAATCTTGTTTTTTGATTAGGTATTAAAATTTTTTTAATTGTTTTTGGTTTATTTGTTTGATTATTTGATTTAAACTGTTGATTAATTAATTGGAGTTTTGATTGAATTATCGATTCCCCATTATGTTCCGATATCTTTTTCAATAAGGTTTTAATTCTTTGAATTTTTGTCAAATATTTTTGTTTAATTTTCTCCTCCTTCTCTTTCCCAAGAGAACCGATTTTTTCTTCAAGTTGTTTTAAATATAAAAGTGTTGAACGTACTTTTTTTTCTTTTTCATTTTTTAATTTAAAAAAATTTTCACAAGTATTTGGTAATTGTCCTAGAATTCGATCTTGATTATTATTTAAGGAAATTTGTCTTGATCTTTTCTTGCCACTTTCATTTATTAGTCCCATTGCCTTAAAAATAGATAAAACAGTGCAAATTCGTTGTCTGGCAAACCCCGTGTTTACAGCTATTATATCCCTAGACGTAGTCCCTTTAATTTTTTGATTTTAAATATATATTTTGATATTGTTTTTTTTTTTTTAAAATTATTGATTAAAAGGTGGTTTTCAAAAAATAATGGAATTTAAATTAACTTTTTTTTTTCTTTTCTTAATTTTTTAAATTTATTTTTCTAAACTCTGGAGAGAAATTTATCTAAAATCGGATTGCTGATTTGTGTTTTCCATTATTCTATTTAACTTTATGATAAGAAAATAACAAAAAGTTGAATTCAAATAAAAAATGTCTTTTTTTTTGATGTAAAGATTTATATTCTTTATTGATGATTTTTAATTGGTAGATTGAAATTTTTAAATGGTTATTTCTAATTTTATATTATTTTTTTAATTTTTTTTTATTAAGGATAATACAGAAAATATAAAATTTGTAAAGGTTAATCAAATAGTTCTTGAAAATTTTTGATTTGTTCACTACTGTCCCTAATTAAATTTTTTAAAAATATAAAAAAAGGAAAATTTTTGATTATTTTTCCAATTACTTTTTTTGAGTTTCCTTTTTTTTCTCTTATAATGAATTTCCTTTTTTTTTTTCTCTCAAAGAATTTTTTGTTTGTTTTTTTAATCATAAAGTAGAGAACAAGAAAAATAACCAAGGGTATATTTCTAATTTGGTGGCAATTTTTGAAGAAGGGAATGGTGGTGGTAATTTAGACTTGTTCTTATATGTACGGTTGTCTTGTAGTGGGATTAACTTCTGGCAAGTAAGGTAATAATGTCTTTTACTGGGATCAACTTCTGTTGAGTAGGGTATTTGGCAATCAGGTGAAACTATGGTTAAAATCCAGAAAATTTCGAAATAATTGACATAAAAGGAAACAACCAACAAGCCATTCAACACTTGGAGTACAAAACTAAACTTTTAAGTGAAGTTTATACTTTTTTTTTATTTTTTTTAATCTTTTTTATTTCTTACTTTTCTTTCTCTTTTTCTTGTCTTTTTTCAAAAATAAAGTTTTTTCTTTTTCATTTTTAAAAGAAAAGCTATCTTATGAGTTATAATCTTGCCAACATTATAGCTAGTAATGAAAAACTATAAATAGATTTTAGTGTTTCAGGAAGTGCCGTAGAGTGCCTAGCTTTTCCATAATTCAAAGGAATAGAGTAAAATCAAAGATTTAACTCTATTCTTTTAAATTCTGGAAAAGCTAAAGATGTTTTTTTTTTAATTTTTGAAATAAACCGAAAATTAAATAAATTTTCGTTTTATTTCTCAATTTAAAAAAAAACCGAACAATTATAAAAGAAAATTAATTTTGTTGATTAACCTCTATTCATTCACAATAAAAATAAATAAATAAAAAGGAAAAATTTAATCTAACACAAATCAATTTCCCAATATAAAAATCCAAATCTGTTTACCTTCATTTCAAGATTGATCTTTAAAAATTCATTTATATTTTTTACTTTAGAAACTTTGGTCAATTGGATTTTGTTGCCACTAATGGTTAGAATTTTTGATTTTGAATTAACTTTGGTATTATTTAGTCGGGTTAAAACAGTAGATATTGAAAAGCTTTTAAGATTTTTATTGACAAACATTTGAAAAAAACTTTTCGTTTTGAACAAAATTAAATATGTTTAAATTGTTCAAAAAAAACACAAAACGACTTTTGAAAGGAACTTTTTGTATTGAAATTGTGTTTTTTTTTAAAAAGATAATTTGGGGGTGACGCAAGGTGAGAAAAATTAAAATTAAAAACAAAAGTTTATTTAATAATTATCAGAAATTCAATTGTATTCAGTTAATGTTAATAGAATGATTTGAGTGTTTCGAAGCGATTTTGTTAGTTTTTCCAATTCAAAATTTTAATGGTATTTTTACTAAAAAAAAAAACTAAATTACATGTTTTTAAAAATTTTTTTAAGATGTAAATAGTATTAATTGCTGTTTTTTAAAAATATCAAAAGTGTGTATTTAAGTGGTTTTTTTACAGAATAATTTTTAAATTTTTTTTTTTAATTTTTTAAAAAGTAATTTTTCACTTTTTTTTCTAGTTACAAAAATATTTTAGTTTTTTTCAATTTAGCATTTAGAACAATTTCCACTGTTATTTTAGGGGTAGAGTCACTAAGGAGTAATTTTTTTTTTTGAAATTGAAAAAAAAAAAACTTTTTTAGCTTTTTTTAATGAATACCTAATAACAATTAAAAACAAAACAAAATATGAAGTACGGATAGATTTCTAAAAATCAACAATGAAAATTTGGTACATTTTTTTAGAAAAAATTACCCAAGATCGATACACTCAATTTCCACTTAGAATGATTAGAATATATAATTTTGAAAATAACTGTGTTGATTTTGAAGTGTCTCTCTTTGGAGCTTTTTGAGATTTTTAAAAATTTTTTTTTTTCATTTTTTTCATATTTCTCAAATGAGTTATTTTTATCCAAAGAATGATCCGAAATCCTTACTTTATCAAATCTAGAGAGTTACAAAACAGCCACAAATTAGATTAAATCGAATTAAATTGCTTGTGACCTTTTAGAAAACAGTTTGTTTTAAATTGTAGAAATTTAACCCTTTGGAAATTAAAAATCAATTGAGATCAATTCTATATTGTGATCCAATTATTACTTTTCTTGATCGCAAAAATATTTAAATTTTTTAAGACAAAATCACAGTAATTGATAAGTCAAAGAAAATCCTTAGCTCTAAGGTAGAATTGATAAAAAAATTGTTATTGTCTTGAGTCCTCCATTTTGTTTTTAACCATTTAATTTTTCTTTTTTTAATTGGTCTTTCTTTTCATTTTCTGGTTTATATGATTTCTGTGATTTCTGTGTTTCTCTTAATGCTGAGAATTAAAGGTCCCTTTTGATCTTTAATAATCTGATCTTTTTTTTCTTTTAATGGGGTTTGAATAATAAATGGGAAAAAATTTTCACTTTTTTTTTTTTTTTTCTTTTTAAAGAGAAATTACAAAGAAATAGATTGTAATCGGGTCTCTATTTTTTAGTTTGGCTCTTTTTTATGCTTATGTTTGGTGAACTAAGAATCCTAAAAGAAAAGAATGTATCAAATTGAAAAAAAGAGAATCAGTTGAAATGTAATCCCATTTAAATTTTAAAGACCAATAATATTAATTGATCTTCCTTTTGGTTTTTAGGTTTGTGTGATTTCTGTGACTTCTGTGATTTCTGTGGTTTTTGTGGTTCGGTTAGTATTTCCAATTAAAAAAGGCATTTCACCTTTTTCTTTAAAAAAAGAACAAATATTGAAAAAAAACAATAAAAATAAAAATAAAAATAAAAAAAAATTTTTTCAACACGTTCTGAAAAATAATATAAAAGGGAAATTTGAATGAAAATTTCTGTGACTAGTTTTGATCTTTATCCAAACCTTTGCAACTTTTTCGAAAATTTTTTCTTTTGTTTTTGTTTAGGTTGCCGAAAAAGATGCAACAAAAAAAAGAATTTTAAAGAAGCACTGAAAATAAGAATACCAAAAGACTTCCATTTGTTTTGATTTCCTTTCGAAAAGTTTTTTGAGTTATTTAATATTTAATGATTTGAAAAGAAAAAAAAAAAAAATTATTAACCCCAAATCATTTTTCACAATCGCATTCGTAATATTTTCTTCGATTATGAAGATCTGAGGAATTGATAATTTTACATTTCCGTATTAAACCAACAAGTTTTGGAAGAACAAAAAAGGTGAATTAAAAAAGTGTTAACTTGCTGAACATTTGCTTAATTTGGAAAATAAAAAAATTAAAAAAAATTAAAAAGAGATTATTACCATTTCTTAGTTCGTTTAAAACCAAAAAAGACAACATTGAAATTGTTCTGCTCTGCCTTGACGAAGGGATTTGTTTTCTTTTTTGGTTTTCATTTTGGCTGTTTTCTTTTCGCATTCGATTTGCTTCTGTGACGGAATCTGTAATGTTGTCAATAACGGGACGCCAACTTTCCGAAAGTTGGTATTTGTTCGACAGGTGCCCATTGAGCTTGTTATTCGTAAAGACTCCTATTTGTTTATATATTTGTGGTAACACCGAGAGTTCGCTATTAACTTTCCTTTGGATCGACAAAGGCAAGGTTTTCTTGAATTTCTCTAATTCCTCTTCTGGGTTAAGAAGATCGTGTGAGTTACACACACGGTATAAATAATTTAAAAAACCAAAACAAAACCCAAAAAAGTCTGGAAGATCGGTTTCACATGGATCGCTTTGGAGAAAATCCATCTTATCGAAGAAGAACTGTTTTTTATTTCTAATTTTGGCAATATTTTGTGATTTTTTTTGTTTTGTTGTAAACTACAATTTTGTCTCTTGTTGTGAGGTAAAGTTTCTGTTTGGTGTTGGTTAATTCAAAAAGATAAAAAAAAGGAGAATTGTTGAAAAATGATTCAAAAAAATAAATCACTTTTGATAAAACAATTTTTTTTCTATTAACTATTTGGTCAACTGTGGATGTTTTTATTAAAGTTTTTGGGAAACACATAATTGATTTGGTTAATTTTTTTCAGAAAATAAAATATTTTTGAATCTTTAATTGATGGATAGTTACTGTTGAGAAACAAGTACATACCTAAATTTTAAATTTGATTGGATATATACACTAATGGATAACAGTTTGTTTCTCGAAAATAGAGGTACTAAAATCAGTAAAATGGTGGAAGAATCTAATTTCAATTAAAAAAGATTTTTTGTCAAATGAATTTTTGTTAAAATCAATTCGACATTTTTTCCTTGGTTTTATTAAGAGAGTTGAAAAAGAAAAGTAGATCTGTATTAAAATGATGAGTATGTTCATTTTGTGGAATACTTGTTTCAAAAAGTTGACAAGATTTTGATCAAATATCAGAAAAAGAAATACTACAAAAAAGAAAATTTCTTCTGATGAATTTTTTTTTTTTTTCAAGGTTACATAAAGCTTGAGTGGAAACTTTCATTTTTGTCTTTTTCTTATTGTTCTTACTTTTTCGATTTCATTTTATCTCTTTGCTTTTTTAACTTCTTTTTTCTTGTTCTTCATTAAACTATTTTTTTTTTACTTACCAAACAAATATTCGACAATCCAGAAATTTGCTTAAAAATTTATGCCTGTTTCCATTAAGCCCAAAAATCACTCAACAATTTTATGTTCTCAAGACTAATTCTGTTTATTTCATTTCCTGGTTTTTTCTTATAATCTTCGAACAAACAATAAAGTTAATGGAAACAGAACAAAAAAAGTGATTTTATATAACCGTTTAATTTCCATATTATAAGTAGTACCCAAAAAAAGTGTGACTCTTTACTTTATTTGAAATTTCCTATCTCAATTTGCAAAAAAACTTATTTTTCGCCAATGTTTCATAGAAAAATCCAGAAGGCTCATTTCCAGAATTTTGATTAATTTTTTTTCAGTTTTGAATTTTTTGGATATTTTAAAATATTTTTGTTTTATATGTTTCTGATAATTAATAAGTGAATTGTTAATCACGTTTAGTAATGAGTTGTTCTTGAATACAAAATGATATATATATATATATATATATATTCAATAATATAAAAAAAAGCGAGTCACAATTTTTAAAAAGAGCATTACGTATTTTTTATTATTAAATTTTCATTGAAAAAAGGATTAATAATTCGATTCGTTATAATATGTTATATAGTTTCAAATTTCGTAATATTTATTGGTATTTTCAAATATATTTTTTTTTACCAAATGGGGATCTTTTTTTAAAAAAAAAGTATGAAAAAAACATAAAGAAAAAAGAAAAAAAAAAAATGAAAGAATACATAAATTAGAAAAAAAAAAAAAGAAAAAGAAAAACAAAATAAAAACAAAAATTTGAAAAAAAAACAAAACTTTCACTAAATTAGAAAAAATGATTTTGATTACAAAAATTGAAAATATATTTTTGATAGGAATATGAGAATAAAACTAAACAAAACAAATCCCAATAAAATAATAAAACGAGTCAACCTTTTTGAAAAATAGTTTATAAAGAATAAGATCTGATAGAATTATTATTTATATACCTTTTAATTGTATATTACCAATTTGCAAATAGAAAGCACCGCCTTAGAAAATATCATTTAAAATATGAAAAAAAAATGCAGCCTCTTTTTCGGAAATACTTTGTATGAAAGTTAGTATCTCAAATTCAGAAATGATTATTGGATTGCAGATATTATTATTATTTTCATAAAATTTTCGGCTTAAGGGTCTAGTCATTTACCGTAAATATACTCCATACCCAAGGGGTGACCTGGGACCAAAAAGGATATTGTGAAATTTTAATTCTTTTGGTTGACAAAATTCAAATAAGAAAAAAAAAAAATTAATTGGATCTCTTTGATAAAAAATCCAAACTAAGAAAAATAAATTTGAAAGAGTTCTCAATTCCAAAAAATCAAGATTAAAAAAAAAATTCATCTTTTCTCATTTTCTATTTCTAAATGGTCAAATTTCTTTAATTTAAAACAAATTGCTTTCTTGAAGATCACAACCATTTTATTTCGATTTAATCTAATCCATGGTTATATTTTAACCCTCTATATTTGACAGAGTAAGGATTTTGTTACAGTCTTTCAATAAAAATAACTCAATTGAAAAATGAAAAAAAAGAAAAAAAAAAATCTTCGAGATCTCAAAAAGCGCCAAAGAGAGACACTTCAAAACTGGCATAGAGTTTACGAAATTGTAATTCACAACCATTCTAATTGGAAATTGAGTGTCGCTCTTTGGCACTTTATTCTAAAAATGTCCTAATCTTTAGTTGTTGATTTTTGGAGATCGATCTTGCATCATAGGTTGTGTGGTTTTTGATTGGTGTTCGGTCCTCATAAAAATTACTAAAATTTTTTTTCCATTTCAGAAAAAAAAATTTCACCGTAATAACTCGACCCTTAAACGCCAAATAACAGGATAAAAAGGAAAATAATTGCATTTAAAATATTTTTTTTGTATTTTAATTTTGTTTTTAATCTTTGAAAAAAATTAGAAATTTAGTTTGATCCCTTTTGAATAAGGCAAATTTTTATAATAAAAAAACAACTTGAGGATTTTGAATGATCAAAAAAGATAATAAAACAATTTCTGCTATCAAAAAATATTTGGAAAAAATTTGGAAAAATAAAATAAAAACAATAGAATTATAATTTTAATTAAAGATTACCATTTGAATTGTATTTTTAATAAATTCTAATAAAAGTAAAGCATTATATCCAATACAAAACAAAAAAAAAAAAAAAAAAACAAATAAAATTGAAAATAAATATTTTGGTGTTGAATTTTAATTTGCTAATAAGAAAAAGTTTAACAACACTTTTTTTTGCTTGGTTTTTGATCATCAAGTATGATAGTTGGCAGCTGTTCGTCATCATAAAAATCGTCTTTAAAAACAGTTTGCCCAAGGTCTTCTGGTAAATTTTTTGATAAGCCTACGAACATTTCCACAATTCCCTTCCCTGTTTTTGCCGATGATTCATAAAATAGCAAACCATTGTCTTCTGCATACTGTTTTGCCTCCATGGTTTTTACGTTTTGTTGGTTAAGATCTACTTTGTTTCCACAAAGAACAATTTTTACATTTTGTGGCCCTTGCTCTTTTAGTTCAATTACCCAATCTTTGGCCCTATCGAATGTATCAAACCTCGTTACATCATAGCAGACAATTGCCCCCTTGGCACCTCGATAATACCTATGAAAGTATCAGAAAAAAATATTATTACAAGAAAAATAAATAATAATTTTTTTGCAATTTTTTAAAAGTCAAAAAATTTTGAAATCTTTCATAATTTTTTGGGTTATTATTTTTCTCATTGTGTTGGTTAAAAAATTGTAAATTTATTAATTTTTGATTTGGGTAATGTACTAATGAAAATATGTACTCAACTAGTTTGTAATGATTGAAAATCGAATCTCCCTTAACTAATATTTTTTGAATTTTTTGGACTATATGATATAAGCTAAAAAAACAACTTTGGATATTTTTAAAAAAGAAATCACAGAAATCACAGAAATCATAGAAACCTAAAAGATAAATTTTCTAAATAAATTGAAAATAATAGGAAAAATTTCGGAAAAAACTCTAATTTCCTGATCAAATAAAAAAAGTATATGGTGTTCATTAATATTTCAAATCAAGTCTCTATTCGAAGATTCTTATTTTATTAATTTAAAACCGAACATATTTGTAGAAAATGAAAATTTCAATTTGAAAAAAGTCCAAATTCTTTAAAGAATGCATGAAGGGGTTTTAGTTTTATAAGCATTTTTATTCAAATCAATTTATAATACAATGATAGACTGAGAAACTATATGATTTACATTTAGTTATTACTATAGTTGGTGTAAAGGATGGATCACTCTATCAACCAAATCAAAACAAAAAGAATAAAACTCTTGATCTTATCATTGATTGAACCAAGTATCTTTTTTGTTGTTTTTTCAAAGAATAAATTTTATTTCAAGGATCTCTTTTTTGATCAAATAAAATTTTTCTTTGTAAAAATATATTGCCCAATTAGCCCAAAACACATCAACTATTATATCGCGATTACTTTTTAATCACGATTTTTTGTCAATTATCCCTATTTTTAAATAATTTTCGTGATTTTATAGAATATTGCGATTTGTCATATTATCGCGTAATTTTAAAGAATATCACGATTTTCTAAAATATAGCGATTTGATAACAATAATTGCGATTTTTTTTAAACTTAATCGTGAATTAAGCATGATATCATCAAAACCTCTATTATAGAATATCGTAGTTTGTGCTTTGCTTAGTGATAAGATTAATCAATTGCTTGTTTGTCTTATTTTGGCACATTAACACAATGCTAAATGTATAAAATGATCAATTTAATAGAGGTTAAATGCATGCCCAAAAGTGTTATACTCACCTAGGGGAATGTTTAAGTGGAGTATGAGCTAATTTGGTTGTGATCAAAGTACATTTAATTTTTTCTCTCAAGTTGAACCCATTAAAAGCAGTAATTTAGTAAAAGAAATGTACAAAATTAACCAAAAAAAAAAAATGAACTCAAAACATTTGTGGTTAAATTTTGATCATTGTTTTTCAAATTTACTAGAGTGAAAATTTTTAATTTTCACAAAATTAAAAAAAAAATTTAATTTCTAAATTTTCCAAAAAGATAATTAATGAAACAGATCTCTTAAAAGAAGCAAGAAGAAAAAACAAGAATTATTTACCAAAATAGAACAAATAGAAATGGATTAAATTTATCACAAGAAGGAACTTATGGAATTTAGAAAAAACCAACACCAAAAAATACCTTAATAACCTAACAATAAATATATATGAAATCATTAAATTTCTTATTAAATTCCAATCTATTTCATAATTTTTTTTTTGTCTTTGAAATTCCAATAATATTTCATTTAAATTTCATTTTGTGAGTTTTGATAAAAATTTCGGGTTTCTAGAAAAATCCTCAAAATTTTTAATGAAAATTATTAAATGATTTTTTTAATGAAATTTCAATGTAATTATCACTACAACTCTTGAAAAATATTCATTAGATTTTGATCGCCTTTTCAATCAACTCAAGTACATTTTCAATCAACTCGAGTACAATTGGGAAGATAAAAAAAAATTATACTTTTAATAAAGCGATTTAATCATTGTGTAAAAAATTCAACATACATATTAATTGTTAAAATAACTTTTCATTTTCAGTATTATTTATAATTAATAGGGATTTTCCGTAATAGAAATTACATTATTGAATATAAAAATATAGTTGGAAAGAAAGATCCTTATTTTGATTTAATACATCAAGTATACACAGAAAATGCTTTTAAAAAATCAAAAGATATTCCTTCATTTTTTGAAATCTAATTTTTTTTTTGGAAATTTTTTTTCATATTTTATTTTACAGAATTTATTTAATGTAAAGATATTCTGTAATTTCTGTTCAGAAATACAATTTTTTGATAATTTTTTTTTTACAAAATTAAAGTAATATGTAAAAATGGTAAACTAAAATAATTTCATAGTAATAGTACGAATTTGAAATCACGAGAAAAATATATAACTCGATGAGAAGAAACATATTTTAATAAAAAAGAGTTTCAAGAGATAAGAAAAAAGTTTTAGATTAACAAATTAAAGTGAATAGCACATTATTTATTTTATCATATCCCATATAAAAAGAAGTTTTAATGAAAAAATTCAAATTCGATAAAAAATAACATGTGTATTAATAAATTATGATACTTATTAAGATAAGACCCAGAAATTGAAAAAATAAAAGCGAAAACTAATTTTTTTTGTTTTGTCTCAATTTTTTAAATTAAAAAACTTTTTTGATTTTTTGATCTTTTTAATTTCAAAAAAATTATCTATTTTGGAATTTCTGTTCCATAATTCATTTTATGTAATTTCTGCCCCGTAATTCATTTTTTGTAAAAATATTACATAAAAAGATGACTGATCTTGAAAATTTCAACAAAAAAATCGTTTTTGGAATTTCTCTTCCGAAATTCATTTTATGCAAAAAGGTTATGTAAAAACCCTAATATAAATGTTTCATTTTTATTCAACATGATTATTAATTGTAAAAATTACTTTCCATTTCGAGCCATGTTTACAATTAATACAAACTTTTCATTTTTATGGAAGATAGTTATTCAGTTTTTCTATTAGTATATTGAAAAAAAAATTTATAAAGGTTTCCTTTTTTTTATTTTGTACTTTTTCTTTTTAGTAATTTTTTTTTTGTTTGACTTTGAAATAATGATGCAATATAAAATTTGGTGTTTTTTTTTCGAGTCTTTTTATTTTACTTTTGTGTTTTTTTTTTCTTCTTCTAACAACAACAAAAATATCTCAAAAAAAAAAAAAAAAAAAAGGAGCCCTAAATCCCCAAATAAAACAATAATAGAAAAACTTTGTATTAAAAGAAATTTGAGGTTAGTTAAGAAAAACTTTAGGAGCAATGACTTTCGAAGATTCGTTCAATGTTGATATACGAAAAAATTTTTAATTGCATCATTTTTATTACTAATTTTTGATTTTCGTTTTTTCTTTTTTCTATTTTTAGTATTGGTATTTCTCCTTTCTCACACAAAACAATAAAAAAAAAAATAAATATCTCCTTTGAAAATTCAATAAAATTTTATTTATTTTTGATATAATTTTCATTTATTTTTCAACAATTTTCATTTTATTCCAAAAATTTTATTGAAATTTCCTGGTAACTTCAATAATATTTCAATGATATTTTCATTAGATTTCATTAAAAAATTCAATCGATTTTTAATCAAATTTCATTTTATTTTCTTAAAAGTTTCCTTGAAAAATAGTACCAATTCATATTATTTTTCTATTCATGTAAAAGTTGACCAATGTTCTTTAAAAAACAATGTAAAGAATTCATACAAGAAGAAAATAATAATATCAATAGTTCCATCATGAATTATATTACCAAAATACCATTTAAAGGTTTGGATTTGTTAACATCAAAATTTTTTGCTCAGTTTAAACAGAGAAATTGACAGTGGCATGAATGGAAAAGTAAGAAAACGTTATATTATTGTTTATCCATGTACAATAAAATAGAATTTGCCCAGAAAAATATTCCAACATTTCCCTGATTTAGGCTAAATTTAATTTACAGAAACAAATAAGGTTTTCAATAACAAACTAAGGAAATTAAGAAATGGCATTCGTTTAAAAAAGTACCATGATGAATTAGAAAAACAAGAAGAAGAAAAATTTATTCAAAATTTTACAGATCACTATCATTAAATATTTTTTTCAGAAAAAAATTAAACATTTGCTAATTTTTCACTTTTTAATAACTCTACTTAAAATAAACCTTATTGTTCAATAAAGAAATCTTTGATCAAAATGTATTTTTAAAGATATTTAACAATTTAATGTTGTAAAATCCATTTTTTCCATGAAGGTTTTGTTTCAAATTTCAAAGTAAAAAATTTTCAACAAATTGAAGATCAGATCTTGTTACTGAACACGATCATGAAAAAATTTGTTCAAAAAAAATTAAACATTTTGAAATTTTACGTTTTTAATAACTCCAAGTAGAATAAGCACGATTGATTAATAAGAAAGATCTTTGATGAAAAATTATTTTGAAAGGTATTTTACAAAATAAGTTGAAAAATCCAATTTTTACAGGTTATATTAAGATTTTTTTTCCAATTAATAGTGAAAAAATTTTATATATTATTTTTTTCACATTTAAGTGGTTATGTTATAATATCTTGACAAACTTTTTTAAATTTAATAAATATTTTTCAAATAGGAAATCAATTATTTTTACTATTAAAGAATTATTTATTGTTTTAAATTTAAAAAAACCTCTTTTTTTGATTTTCCGTTAGGTTTTTTTTAATTTTTGAAATAAACAGAAAATTTTAATAAATTTTCTGTTTATTTCAAAAAGTAAAAAAAACCTAGGACACTTAACGTTAGGTTTTCCAGAATTAAAAAGAATAAAGCAAAATCTATGGATTTTAAGATAAAATTGAAAACCTCATGAAAACCTAGGCACTTGACGACACTTGACGGACACTTTCTTTAGGTTTTCTAGAACCCAAAAGAATAGAGTAAAATCTATAGGATTTTGCTCGATTCTTTCAAATACTGGAAAAGCTAGGAAACCGGAATATTAATCATGAGGGATTTTTTTTTCTATATTTCAGTCTTATTAGATTAACAAAGAATTTTTAAAACTATTAGTTATATTCTATTAAAGTAAATATCTTAAAGTTGAATTCAAACAAAAATTCATATTGTGCAAGTATTTAAAAAAATTTTACCAAAAAAACATCTTTTTTGCTGGACATAGAGACTTTTAAAAATCGTAGTACAACTAACAACAATAAATACAATATCTTCAATAATTCAAAGTTCAGAAAATGTTAATGATTTTGTAAATAAATGTTATTATTAAAAGGGATGAAATGTCAATAAAATTTTTTGTTTTATCTACAGTCGTTTTAAAAAAGTGAGGACTTTTTTAAAACTTTTATCAAGTTTTCTATTTTCAAAAAGTGAAAACTTTTTCAGAATTAAAACTTTTATCAAGTTTTCTATTTTAATAAAGCGATGGCCCATTTATTAAATGCGAGGTAGAGGTTGGTGTGTGAAGGAAAGCACTTTTTTCAAAAAGAGTTTTAATTCTGGCAAAACCATAAAATAAAAAATTACTCACTTTTTTAAAATGACTTATACAAAATTTTTAATTTCATTGTTTCATACTAGTGCTAGAAGATCCAAAAGACTTGTTAATTTTGTCTTTTTGAATTCTTTTCAAATTATCAGCTTTAAGGCGGCGAGTGCAGTAAATTACTTAACAAACAAGTAGAATTGGTAAAGCTGTTTTAAAAAAGTGTGGACTCGAAGTTTTGTAAGTAGGGCTTAAAATTGTCTAATTCAGATGTTTTAATCAGTTCAGTCAACACCTAGCAAAAGTTTTAGTACACACTTTTCTAAAACAGCTGTACCAGAGAAAAAATTAAATAAAAAAGAATTTTTCTTTTATTTTCTTAATTGTTTTTTATTTTTTAATATCATATGAGATTGTTGAGAAAACAATGTAGAATATGGTGGGTTATTTGTCGAGACTCAAAATAATTAAACAAAGCCTTTACAAAATAGGAACAAAATCTCACTCACTACATTTGATATGAGATTTCTGAAATTCTTTTGTTGCTACTAATTACATATAATCGAGATTGTTTTGTCAAATATAGTAGAACTCTATTTATTTACATGATCGTTTCTTGCGTGAAGTTTAAATAAGAGGAAATTGAAAGAAAAAAGTGATCTAAAAATTTACCAAGATCTTCTTTGATAGTAATACAAACTCTTTGAAAGTGTTTTTTTTTTTATTTTTAAAAAATTTCTAACAATTGAAATTTTAGGTAAGATCTTTTTTTAGTCCAAGTTGTGTGGTTTTGTTTTCTTCTTTTTTGAAGGAGTTTTTGGAGAATTAAAAGAAAAACCTAATTTTTATTCAGAAAACAGCAAAAATGATTTCAAAATATAATTCTTTTGAATACAGAAAATATTTTGTCTTTACAAAACAGATAAACACTTTAGTGTTCTCGTTTAATCTTCGAGAATATTTTTGTTTCTGAAAAACATCAAACAAAAGCATTATAAAAAGCTTTTTTTTTCCTTCTAGACTATTATGTCAAGATGTTCTGGTCATTAAAAAGAAGGGAAATAAAAATGTTAAACTTTTGTTGTATTAATTTTTTTTTTTTGTTTTGAACTGTGAATTTCAAGGACCCAAAATTATTGATACTAAAAAGAAATACATAACATAAAGAATGGTTTTTTTTTTGTTTACTGAGCTTTAACAATTAAGAAAAGAAAGGACAAATAACTAAGGACGGGATATTCACTTCTTCAAATGAAACAAAAGAAATCAAAAATTAAAAAAAAAAATACAAGTGAAAGAAAGTTTTACATTGGTGCAAGGGACTGAAACCTTTCTTGTCCAGCTGTATCCTATTTTAAGAAATTGTTAAATAATCAGAATTGAAATTTTTTGTGGTTTTTAATTAAAAAAAAGAATTTAAGTGGTAAACAAGAAGACAGCTGAAAAAACTAATTTGTTTGTGATGTTTAACTTGGTGTTCGAGTTCAAAAAAAAAAACAAACCCAGATCTGAAGTTGCTTAATTTCTGTACCAATATTTACACTATGATTAACGAATGCTGCACCAACTGTTGGTTCTTGTTCTTCCAGAAATTCGTTTTTAGAAAAACGTAAAAGAACAGAGGACTTTCCGACAGAAGAGTCTCCAAGCAAAACAATTTTGTGTTGTACGTCAGTTGAATTTAGAAATGTCATTAATTTGGCAAGTTATTCTAAGAATAAAAACGAAAAGCAATTGGTTTATTATTTTGGAAAAAAAATAAAAAATGAAATGTTGAATTTTATTTCAAACATTTGTAGACTAAACACTGTACCCTAATTTGTTCTAAAGGGGATTACACAACTTACTTTACATTTTAAAAGATTATTTAATCTCAAAATAATGATCCTCGACATTTGAATCTTATTTTTGAAAATTATATTCGATAAAAATGTGTAGTAATTAGAACTTCAAAAACTCTCCAATCTCTTTGTCTCACAATTAATTCTTAAAAAAACTGAAATTGTTGAATTGAGTTTCTTGATCGGATCAGTCTAATTTGCTTGTTTATTTTTTTAATTTTTTTCTCAAAAAATTGAATACTTTTCACATTAAGGACAAACCGAATATGTCGTAAATTAGAGATTACTTTACAATTGAATTTCAAGTTTATTTAGCAGTAAGAATTTCAAATCAACCAGAAAAATGAAAATTCTAATTTTTCAGAAATTATCTCCTAATTGGAAAGATATTATTACCAAAAAAAAATCCTCCCTAATGTACACTCAAATATCTGTAGATGGTTTAGTCTTAATAATAAAAGTACAACAACACCAAAAATAAAGGATAAATTGGAAATAAATATATACCCTTTTATCACCAAATTATGGATAAAATAAAATTGAAAAAACGAAAAATAAATTAATCTCAAAAAAGTCTAACAGAAATTGAAATTGAAGTTCAATAAAATCTTTCATTAATTTCAAATCTTATTCACTCAAGATTTATTTCATCTGTATAAGATAATCATAAAAAGTGAGGCATTTTTTTTTTTTACATTTCAACAAAAATATCGTATTTTTTAGTAGATCTATTAATGAAATGGTTATTTCTTACAACTTGAAGTATCAATACTGCCTGAGTCATATTTTTTTATCTCTGTTTCATAATATTTTTATTAAATTATTTCTAAATTATGAAAATTAAAAATTTGTTTTTTTTCTGAAAAAATAATTCATAACTAATTTCAAGACAAAAATTGGCAATAGAAAGGTGCAAGGATGATTTTTTAAAAAATAAGATAGAGTTTTTAGTAATTCTTTATATTGGAAATTTTTATTGGAACTAAAAATCTTAATAAAACATTTTTTATATTCAAAAAGAAATTACTTTTCTCTTATTTTCACTTAAAAAAAATATCAGATAAAATCTGAGATTAGAAAAATTAATATATTTTATTTATTTAAATTCATATTAAAAAACAGAATAAATAAGAATTAAAAATTAATACACGACTTTTATTTTTTATGTAATTGTAAATATTTTTGTGAGGATTGAGTTTCATAAAGATATTTAAAAATAAAATTTCCGCTCTTTTTTATTTTTAAATTATCTCTTGATAAAAAAAGGGGTTTTTTATTAAATTTCAAATTAGGTCAAATTTCAAAATTGGTAAAATTGAATTTTTTCGTATTTTTGAAGATTTTCTTCATTATTTCCACCAGTATGAAAGTTTTTAATCGTTTTAATGGTGTGGGGTGGGGGAGAAAACTTATTATTTTTTGATTGGTAGTATTTTATTACTTCAATTGTAGAAAATCCAAAATTTTTAAATCATCAAAACAAAATATTTTTAAACATTTTTCCAAACCCAATTCTAACCATCAAAGTTAAATGGAATTTTTTTTGGATTAAAACAAGTTTCATAATCCAAATTGGTCTCTTCATTATTTTTTTTTTCAAAATCCTTTCCAAAATTCACTAACATGCCATTCAAACCACCAAAACCACTCTAACTTACTTTAACCTAAATTAAACTCACTGAAAAGAGGGTTTTAAATACCCACAGCTAATATATTGAAATGAAATTGACTATTTTGCAAAAAATGAGAAAATAACCAATTTTGAAATTTGACTAAATTTGAAAAATTATAATTTTCACTAAAAAGGGGTGGGAATTCTATTAATAACTCCTATTAACTTATTTCTTAAAATATTAATAAAACTTCAAGACATAAAAGAATGAAAAGAAAGAGAAAGAAATAAAAGAAAAACCAGACTATTCATCTTTTTAAATTGGTATTATAAATGGAATTATTGCTACAATATTGGAAATTCCAAATAATAACTTATTTTATCAATAGGATTTTTTTTTTTTTTTTTTTGAGATTAATATTATCCTATTAAAAAATTGTTTCATAGCCCCCCTTATTTAAAAAAAAAATATTTATTTAATCTTTCAAAATATTAAATATATTTATATATATATATATTTATATATTAATAATTAATCCCTTTTTATTGTAAAAAATTTAAGAATTATTTTAAATTGTTTATTTTTTTTCCCAAAAAAAAATCTTAGACTTCAAAACTTATTTAATTGTGGGATTATTTACTCATAATCAGTCTTTTTTTTTAAAAAAATTGAAATCTATTTTTTTCTCATTTTTCTTCTCGAAATTTGGCATAATTTGATTGAAATAATTTTACCTGAAAATAAAGTAATTTAATTTTTTTTTCATTTTTTTTGTAAAATTATTGAAAAAAATAAAATATTTATAAATATCTTGAGTCAATTAATAATAACCCTTATAAGAGGATAAATGGAAGAAAAAGGTTACTTTTGGATCTTTGTGATAAAACTTTAATAGTAATAAAAATTGAATATTTATAAAAATATCTTAACGAAGAAATTTTTTTACAATTTATTATTTAGAGTTTTTCATAGATAATTTGAATAAATATATCAACAGTTGATGAGACAATATTTAAATCCAAAATCAATATTACTATTTTCAATGTCTTATATTACAATTTAGTATATTTTTTTTCTAATTGAAAATATTTTTCATTTTTTTGATTTTTCCTTTATCTTGTCAAGAGAAAACACGGGTAATTGAATCAAATAGTCATTCATTAGAAACAAATTATACCCGTTTTACAAAAAAAAAATGAAAATATAATATTCACGGGAACTTTTTACTCAAAAAATTATTTTTATTTTTTGGTAGAAATTCCACTTTTAAAATACAATACAAAATATACCACTTAATCAATCGTTTGATATCGGTTAAAAACTCAACTTTAAATTGATGAAATCAAAAAGTTATAACAATTTTTTTCGAAACCAAACCTGGAAATAAAAATCATTTGAAAGTATACTAATCATTATTTTTTAGTAACCTACCAAAAAAAAATTTTTTTTTATACTGGTAAAAAAATAGAAATAAAATTATTTGCTTAAATCCTATTATTTGGGTTATAAATTGGTCAAATTTTCTTTCATTTCAATATTTTAATTATTATTATTTTTTTATACTTTTTGCTTAGAAGATTATAATGTTTTGAAATTCAGTAAAAGACATCCTTAAATAAAGAATGTTTAAAGAAAAAAAGAAAAGAAAATTTAAATGATTATCTAAAAAAGTTAATTTAAGATTTAAAACAATCAATAGAAGATTTGCCGACAATCTTGTAATGTATCTACCGATTAAATAAAAAAAAGAAATATTAATTCTATAGCAAAACTAATCCCTTCAACACACATAAAAAAATTATTTTAATAATAAAATAATATACTGGTTTTACATAAAAAAGAGAAAACAAATATTGAAAAAACAAAAAACGATAACAAACAAATTT
The DNA here is from genome assembly GCA_027625915.1 of Anaeramoeba flamelloides. Classification (NCBI taxonomy): domain Eukaryota; family Anaeramoebidae; genus Anaeramoeba; species Anaeramoeba flamelloides. Next base: position 3,084,075 of record JANTQA010000026.1, read on the forward strand.
TAAGAACCTTAAATTTTTATTTCTATTATTTTTTAAAAAAAAAAAAATTAATTTTTTTTTGGGGTTGCTAAAGTGTGATTTTTAAAATTAATCAAATTAAAAAAGAGGGCTTTTAGTCTAGAGATTAAATTTGATTTAAAACTTTTAATAAAAAATAATGAAAATATAAAATTTACATTAAATTTGATTTTGAAAAAGTTTTTTTTCATTTCACAAGACCTATTCTAAATCTAAATTTAATTTTTTCTTCTTTTTTAATAATGATTATTTCCTCTTCCTCTTCCACCGCTGTTTCTTCTATTACCTCTACCTCTTCCGCCGCTATTTCTTCTATCACCTCTTCCTCTTCCGCCGCTATTTCTTCTATCGCCTCTTCCTCTTCCACCACTGTTTCTTCGATCACCTCTTCCTCTACCTCTTCCACCGCTATTTCTTCGATCACCTCTTCCTCTTCCTCTTCCACCGCTGTTTCTTCTATTACCTCTTCCTCTTCCTCTTCCACCGCTATTTCTTCGATCACCTCTTCCTCTTCCGCCACTGTTTCTTCGATCACCCTTTTCGGTTTGTTGGAAATTTCTTTTTCTTTCATTTTTAGGGGAAGATTTTTCCATTTCCATTTCCATTTCCTTTTCGTCAGAGCTATCAGAGTCATCTGAATCGTCTGAGTCGTTAGGTTCGTCATTATCTTCAGTTTTTTTCATTTCAATAACCTTTTCAACAATATCAGTTTTTTTCTTCTTAATTTCTTCATCATCTTCTTGTTGATCTGAAGATTTTTCTTCTTCCTCCTTTTCTTTACTTTCTTCAGAACTTGATGAAGAACCAAGTCCTTGTTCCTTAGCTAATTGTTGGTATAACATATATTCTTCTGAATTAAGATCAGAATCTGATTCACTTGATTCCAAAGGTGGATCAATACAAATAGTGAGATGTGCACTTGAGGATCCATTTCCTTTAATTCTAAAACAAACTTCTTCTCCTTTAGAATTCATATTTTAAAAATGTCGTTGGATATTCAATTTATTGGAAAGAGTTTGTGAAGAGAGAAGGGTAGTATTTGGAAGGAAAAAAAAAAAAAAAAAAAAAAAGTAAATTTGAGAATCGTAAAAATACGTAATCGTTTTAAAATAAAAAATAATGGGTTTTTGTTCTTTTTCTTTTTTTTGTTTTTCTTGTGGTTTGGGATCTTCAATAGGAAAACAAATGTAAAGGTTAAAAAAAAATTATCTCGCATTTGATAAAGGCGAAGGGGTGAATGAAAAGAAAGCAATTTAAAAAATTGTAATAATAGCCAACCCAAAAAAGAAAAGATGAATTTACCTTTATAAAAAGTAAGATCTGCATGGAAATTTTCCATAACACCTTGTCTTAAAGTACAAATAAGGAAATCTTGTTTTTCTTTAATTAAATAGAGAGATACGTATTCGCCAGATTTGGCAGAAGGATCAAGAACAACATTTAAAACTCGTAAAACAGATTCTACAACAGTTTTTTGTTTTTTTTTTGGAACAACAACTAATCCAAAGACACCAAACATAAGATTTTATAAATTTAAGATAATAATAAAAGAAAAAAAAATGAAAATCTAATATTATTACATTTTGAATGATTATGTAATGTAATATCTGAAAAGTTTTGGAAACCAAAGATCACAGACTCTCAACCAGTCAGGAAATCTTTGGGACACTCTCAAATGTCATTAATAGTTCCACAAAAAAATAAAACAACAAATATCCTCCTTAAACTGAAAGTAACCCGTGAATCGCAAAAGAAAAGGAAAAAAATTTTCATTCAGCTTGTAAATAAAAAGAAGAAGAAAAGAAGATTTTAAGAAATCTTGAAAGTTGCTAATTCTAAAAGGAAAAAAAGAATATCACTGGTTTGTTGATTTAAATAGTTTAACTTTTGATTTTGATCTTGAAAATAATTTTTGTTTGAAAAACTGAATATCGAATAATAATAAATTTATATATCAACAAAAAACAAAATTATTAGTTATAGTTCTCCAAGATGAGGAAATCAACAAATTATAATTTTAGATTTTTAAGGATTATACGTTTTTCAAGGCTAGTGAATACTCGTTTTAAGTGTAGAAATATATTTATTGACTTAAAAGATAGTTAAGTCAAGGTATGTTGATAAAATTGAGAATTAGGGTTTTTTTGTTAAAAAAATTTTCAGTTGGTAAAACAATTGTTTGGGGGATTTAACCTCTTTATCATTTCAAACTGTAATTCATTCTACGACACTTCAAAATATAGAATCCGTTCTCTTTCCTTTTCAATGTTCCAAACTTTGATTCTAAGTTGTTGAATTTTCAATTTTGTGATTGATTTTGTTGGATGAGATCTAAGAGTAATAATGTTTTTTTATTTGATCGATTTTTTTGAGTTAAAAGTTTCCCCTTTACACTCCCACACGAAAAAAGTTCTAAATAGAAAAGATAATTTCTCAATTTTATTTGGTTAATTTTTTTTCTGAATCAAAATATCAAAGAAAAAGATAATAAAAAAAGATAAAAAATTAAAAAATTCTTTTTTTATTTATTTTTTTTTTAATTTCTTTTTTGTATCAAGTAACTATTTATTTTCCTTTGTTTTTAGGATTTTGTTTATTTGAGTTGGTTGGAACCTTTACCCAATGATCGTACCAATAATTAGAAATTTTAAGACTGGATTACTTGCTATTAGGCAGTGATTTGTGTTTCATTGCACTAGTCTTTAAATGAACTTACCTTTGAATGAACTGTTATGTCGTTGAATGGCTATTCAAATATAAAAATTTCTAATTCTTTTTTTGGCAGTAAATTGAAAATTGGTGGTGTTTTATTCGAGGTTGGAAATATATCAGTTTTTGTGTTATACATAAAGGGATCTATAATTTGAAAATCGAATTTTTGCAATTAGTTTCGAATTTTTACAACTTTAAAGAAATTCGAAAGTAAAAGGAATTCAACCTTTTTTGTTGTTAGTTTAAAAATCTGGTTTCATGTTTAATGAAATTAAATCTGAAAATTGTAATTTTTTTGCAAAAATAAAGTATTAAAACTTTTTTAACAATTTTAATATCAAAATTAAACTGTTTGATGAAAATACAAAAAGTCCAAGATCATTCCCAAATAGAAAATTTTTGAAACCTAAAATTCAAATTTTCCTCTCAATTTTGAAAATATAAAATCTCATAAATCATCACTGCTAGTCATATCCAAACTATTTTGAATCACCAGATAGATTATTCCAAGAATACGAAGATACTTGAAAAAGATTGTGATATGACTTGCGGAGATAATCAAAAAAAAACATTTTTAAATTTACCTTATTTTGTTCGAAAATTCATTCAAGTTTTTTGATCAATTAATGATTTTATATAATTTTAAATGATATAATATTTTTTTTACTTTAATGTTTTACTTATTTTTCTTCTTCTCCTTTTTTTTTCATTTAGTAAATTTTCTTTGATTACTCCTTTCTCACAATAAATAGATTTTATATAATTTTCAACCAAAATCCTTAAAAATCCTATATTTGTAATATCTTTACTTTCCTTTAATTGGAATTCTTAAATCTCATTTTTGTTGGCTAGGGTAATACTTTCTATCCCACGCAGATCATCAAGTATGAATAGTCCCTAATGGCTTTGAATTATTCGTTTATATCAGCAAAGTTTTTTTTTCTACAACACCAAAAAGCAGTTTGAATGCAACTTTGAGGTCGTAGTTTTAGATGATTGGTGATCGAAATTTTGATGTGTTTTCACTTAATCTAACTCTTTTCGTACATTCTATAGTCTAGTTTGGATTTTCTCTTCGGTTTTTCTTCCTATTCTTCTTACTCTAAGCCTTCTTTCTAACTCTTTTAAACTTTGTGTTGTTATAAAAAAAGATGAGGGTTTAAATAATCAAAATTTTATAGTGTGAAAGCACCATCAATATTCAGATCAAGGATTGGTATTAACATCTTTTTTGTACCTCCCTGAATTGATTTGATGGGAGTTCAATAATGATTGCCGTGGGTCTGTGTGGTTTCAATTAATTTTTGATCAATCCGATCTTGTACAAATTGTTCGTTGCTGAAATAATAGAAATGAATACCATCTTTTTCTCCTTTTCTTGGTTTTATTGTTGTGTGTGAAATAGAAAATGAAAACTGGCTTGTTTTTTTCTTCATTAAAGTTTTTAAAAGTGTTGATTTTCTTTTTGAGAGATTTTTTTTTTGGAAGGTTTTTTTCTGTTTGTTTTGTTAAACAAATTAAAATATTAAAAAGAAGAAAAAATTCTTTTCAAAAGATAAGAAATAGAATATAAATCTTGAAAAAAAGACTATTAATTCATGAAAAACATACCACAGTCAGATGGATCATATATGGGTAATGGCTTTGGGCGGATTTCAGTTAAATTATGTATAAATTAAAAGAAATAGTGGCCTAAAAAGGAAATTTTGTAAAAAATTGATCTTTCTTAATATATTTTTGTTTTCAAAGAATAATTAGAAGGGATGAAGAACCTTTATAATTTATTAAAAAAACATGAAACATCACAGATATTTGTTGAAAAGAATAATCGCATACAACAAATTAATAATTCTTATTTATTATAAACTATCTTTCAATATAATTGAAGAATTAAAATTCAAATTTCAAGAAAAATATTTTTAATAATTGAATTTATCTATTATAATATAAAAATTTTGATTTTAATAGTCAATACTCTACTCAAGAGATATTTATTTTTTGTATAAAAATAAAAGAAAAAAAAATAAAAAAAATAATAAAAAAAAATTGGGACATTTATTTTGAAATAAACATTACATAAAAAAATAGAAAATTTAAAAAATTAAAAAAACCTATTTATCGATTCTCCTTCCATTTGAATAACTAAATCTAATCTCTTTTTCATATTTGAAACCAAATTTTGCATTAATTCATCTGTTACTTCTTTCTAATTTTTTATTTTCATTTTCCATTTTAACAAAACACTGTTGAAAAAATAAAAAAAGAGAAAAAATTATTTATTTGCAAACTTTTCATTGTGAGAGAAAAAACTTCAATACAATATAAAGGTAATTCAAAATTCAACTGTAAGATGGGCCATTTATTATGAAATTTAGTTTATTTGGTTAATATTTGGAAACATTTTTAGCTTTATATTCTCTTTTTTTCTCTTTTTACAGAGAAGTTTTCAAGAAACCAATTGTTATTTTTGATGTTATTTTATTTATCTGGTACTTTTTTATGGATATATTTGCGTCCAATTAATAATCGTAAAGAAAATAAAGATTTCAGAAGATTTGAAACAAAGAAAATCATTTTGAATTTTATCACCTTTAATGTATGAATAATAAACAAGATGCTGTTTGAATTAAAATATAATGTAATTGGGAATAAATATTATTAGTGAGCTATATGTTCAAATTTCTCTAAAAAATCGATTGGGAAAGTAAACTAAATTTCATAATAAATGGCCCACCTTACCTTTGGATAATGAATTGCTTTTGTATCGTTTTGAAGTTTTTCCTCTCACAATGAAAAGTTTGCAAATAAATCATTTTTTCTCTTTTTTATTTTTTCAACAGTGTTTTGTTAAAATGGAAAATGAAAATAAAAAATTAGAAAGAAGTAACAGATGAATTAATGCAAAATTTGGTTTCAAATATGAAAAAGAGATTAGATTTAGTTATTCAAATGGAAGGAGAATCGATAAATAGGTTTTTTTAATTTTTTTAAATTGTCTATTTTTCATGTAATGCTCCATTCAAAATAAATGACCCAATTTTTTTTAACACTTTTTTTTTATTTTTCTTTCTTTTATTTTTAGACAAAAAATAAATATCTCTTGAGTAGAGTATTGAATATTAAAATCGAAATTTTTATATTATAATAGATAACTTCAATTATTAAAAATATTTTTATTTAAAATTTGATTTTTAATGGGCCAATTATTATGAATGATAGTTTCGTACTATTTGTGGATCCCATTAATTAAAAATGATCTACATATTAGTAAAAAAATACAAGAATTTCACAAAAAAATCTGTATTTCACCTCAAATTTTAAGGTTGAATAATCAATTTGTACAGTCTTCAAAGTTCTGAAATATTTCTCTAAAATTTCTGGAAAGGTAGATTAGGTCGTTAAAAAATTCAGTTTTGGAAAAATGAAATAAGATTTTTTTCACCAATTATTAATGAAATCTTGAAAATATCGTGGGTATGAAATTAGCTTTGTGAAAAAGCAAATAAAATTAATTGGTCTTTTGGTTTTTATGCTAATGATTATTGAGTTAATCTTTGAAATTAAAAAAATAGAAAAATTAGTTAATTTTAGAGATTCTAATTTGAATTATTCAATATGGAACACTATTATTTTTGACTCATGTCTTTAGATTGGATTGGAAAGTAATAAATAAAAAATTTCCATAATAGACAATTATTAAATTGTGATCCTTCCGTATAAAAACTAATATTTTATTCTTTAATAATATTTTGGGATACATTTTTTAGAGTCACTGAAATCAAAGAAGCTTTTTAGTTATGTAATACAAATAGTATTTACACCATTGGTGACAATAGAATTTGATTTTAGACGAATCTATGGTTGAATCTAATCCAGAATGATTATCATTTTCAATTCGAAAAACTTGGTAATTTTATTTTTATTTTTTTTTAAAAAGTTTCAAACAACTTTGATCGAAATTAAATTTAACACAAACAAAGAGTATTGGGGGAAACTTTATTAATTTAACATTGAGTCTAAATTTAAACCACTTTTATTTCTCCAACATTCAATGGTACATTCTTACTTTTTTTTTTTCTGAAATTCCTTCTTTGATTGAAAATTTAAAACATCTTCTCACTAATGATATTAATAGGAAATAGAAATCCAAGAAACAAAAAATGATCAATTACAAACAGAAAAGGTAAAAGAAAAAGAAAAAGGAAAAGGAAAAGAAAATGAAAATGAAAATGAAAAAGAAAAAGAAAACGAAATTGAAAAAGAACAAGAAAAAGAAAAAGAAAAAGAAATTGAAAAACATACCAAAAGTTTTTTCAAGGACGATCTTGTTATAGGTAACTTTTTTAAAACAAATTCTTTTGAATAAATGCTAAAATTCAAAACCAAACATTTCCAAAAAGAAGAAAGAAAAAACAAAAAAAAAAAATTATTCAAAAAATTACTTTAATAACGTATAATTTTCTTCTGTTTATTTGAATTTCATAACCGCATCGAATAGTACAAAAAGTTTGCGAACCAAGAAGATCTGGTCGATTAAGAACGAAAACAAAAAAAAATTATAATGAAAGGGAAATGCTAAAATCGTTTCTTGACATTGATTCAGGATTTGTACCAAATTTCCAAGGGTTTGAAGATTCTGATGAAAAATATTCTTTAGAATTAGACGAAGAAGTTGATGAAGATTCGGAGGAGTTCAAACATTATTCAAAGGAGCGAAAAGAAAAAACAAAAAAAAAGAAACCCAAAAAAAAAACAAAAAAAAAAACAAAAAAAAAGAGTACAAATAAGGGTACCAAAAAGAGGAGAAAAAGGAAGATTGTGGAAGAATTAATCTACGAAGACGAAGAATCTGATGAAGACCTCGGGGCTGAAGAAGAGAGAGGTTTGTATTTTTTGTTTCTTGACTTTTTATTTTTCAAAACAATTCCAAACCCCTTGCTTTTGGATTACAGGAACCTTACTGAATATTTCTGAAATTGAGATTATTATTAAGATTGCTGATAAATTGGAAATAGTGCAAAAATTTTTTTGTTCAAGTCCCATTATGGGAATTTATTCAAACTGAGTTGTGAATAATGATGTAGAAAGAACGCTTTGGTTTAAATAAAAAGAAACCTTGCTCATTTAGTTGACTGTTAATAAAATAAATCTAACAACAATTTCATTCAACTTTCCATAAAAACCATGAAAAGTATTAAAACAAATCCACAAAGAAATCAATTCTAAAAAGGTAAATTATATTTAAAGTTTGGTTTTATTTTTTTAACTAGATCCTTAAGGAACTAGTCTCTATTATTTTTTTTTTTCACCATTTTCTAAATAAGGATTCCTTATCTAGAAATAAGTTTAATATTGAAAATAAACAGGGGCCTTTCAAATCTAAATAATTGGCAAAAAATTTTTTCAATCTCTATTAAATTTAGGTAAAAAATTTAATAGAGACTAGTCCCTTAAAACATTTTTTTCGAAAGATGAATGTAAAATTTGGTTCCCTTTATTTTTCAAACAATAGTATTTTAAATTTGTTAACTCAGATTTCAATCACTTTAATGGCACAGAACATTTCTAAAATACTATTGGTTGAAAAATAAAGGGAACAAATTTCCTGTTTTTTAATAGGGATATCGCAAACCATAAGACAGATAGTTGTATTTTACATATTAAGTGTTTATGTTTATTTCTAAAGCTAACTATAGTGGTGTAAATAACCCATATTTTAAAAACCCTTGACCCATAACTAAAATTTAACTCATGTTTTTTTCCAAGGCTTGGGTATTTGGAGATAGGAATATACACATATACACATTACTTGGTTCATATTCAAATTGACTTTTCAGGTTAGATCTTGGATTAACGTAAAAGGTTTCAAAAATATTAAATGATTTTGTTTCAAAAATTTCGCCGTATTTACAAATTTTATCAAAAGAATAAAATTAAATTTTTTATATAAAATCAAAAAAATGATCTTTTTCTCATTTTTTTTTGTCAAAAAATTGCAATTTAATCTTTTAATATCTTCTCAATTCTTTTTTAAAAATAAAAAAAAGACCCCCTTTTTTTTGTTTATATGCTGTTGCTATTCTATTGGTATGTCTTAATATACGGGTATAAGGCTTTATTGAAATGGATTGGATAGAGAACTATCCAATCTATTAAAGAGAGAATTTTGAAGTGACTAAATTTGAGACTTCTGATTGAAAGAGTATCTAGAAGATAAAGCCATGAGAAGTATTTGAATCTTAATTTAGTTTTCTAAAAAAAAAAGAAAGAATAAAAAATTAAGAAGAGGTGAAAAAATGATAGAAAGAAAAGAATGAAGAGTGTAGAAAATAAAGAGGTTTAAAATAAGTTGTTGTTTGAGAGGTGTCTGAAGTATTTTGGGTTGGATGAATTATCATCAGGTTTTATTTAGTTTTAAGCTCCTTTTTCCTAATGGCATGTTGAGTCATGTTGGTCAGAAAGTATTCTATGGTAATATTGTAGATATCTTTTGTGTTCATTTTCCTCAATAATTCAATATACGGGTATAAGGCTTTATTGATATGGACTGGATAGAGAACTATCCAATCTGTTAAAGAGAGAATTTTGAAGTGACTAAATTTGAGACTTCTGATTGAAAGAGTATCTAGAAGATACAGTCATGAGAAGTATTTGAATCTTAATTTAGTTTTCAAAAAAAAAAAGATAAATATGGGGATAATGTTATATTAAAGAATTTGTTTTAATAAATATAAACATCCAAATTTGATTAGAATATTGTTAAAACCAACTCCCAGCTCACTATTTTTGTTCAACAAACCCCCATAATTTTTTGTTAAAAATTGAAAAAAAAATAAAAATATTTTCAACGTTTTATTATTTTTTAGTTACTAAAAATCAAATTAATTGAAAGATCATTCCAAAAGAGGGGTGAATTAACTTGTTTTTATCAGAAATTCAAATAAATCAAGAAAACCAATTCTATTTTTATTTTTTTGGAAAAATTGAAATTTCATTTAAAATTTTTTCTTTAAAAAATACAACTCCTTTTTTCTGTATCAAGTGGAACATACACCACCAAAACAAAACAATTTTAAAACCAAAATTGAAATTCAACTAAGCTTTCTATGAGTTGAGAAAATAAATTTCTCTTTTTTGTTATTTTCTTCAACCAAAAAAAGATAAAATCTAATTACTACCAATCATTCAAGTTACAAATGGTTTTATTTCCAATGTTTATTTGTAATTTTTAAAGACCACTTGGTAATAAATAATCCCAAAAAGTAAATCTCATTAATGAAAATGAGTACCAAACCCCCAATGTCTATTAAAGATTTAATTTTTTAAATAGAAATTTTTACTTTAAAAAAAGCAATTAAAGATGATTTTCCAGTCTTACTCTAAACTAAATAATGTTTTGTCCTTTAGAATTTGAAATTAAAATGGTATTTTTCCAAAAAAATTATTCTAAAAAAAATAAATACCTTCTTATGTTTCGAAAAATTGTAGTATTTCAAGGCATTTAGTTTTTCAAAACAAATCTATTTTGTATAAATCTCTTATGATCAAAAAATCGAGTATCTAAACTTTTTTAACCTTTTTAAATTCAAATTTCAACAAGTAACTCTTCATTGAATTCCAAATTAATAGATTTTTAATTATATTTTGTCAATAAGCAAAAAATGTTTCAGTTTATTATCTTTGGAAAAATTTTTTCTTTATTAGTTTATTGATCAACAATTCACATTCAATTTTTAATAATAACACAAGAGTCAATATTATTATTGGTATCAATTACTGGAAATTAGAAAAAATAAAAAATACCGAAATTGTAGCGAAAGACATATGTTTCTTTTATTTCTACAGAGATTCAATATTTTTTAAATAAGTTAAATTTTTGGAATGTATTAAAGTTCAAAACATGGGCTTAGTTACAGTTACACCACTGCACATTGGAAATTTTTTTTTTAAGGTATTGTAATAATTATATATTTTGTGTTTTATCAAAAAACATGAACTTTAAATTGAACATATACGTTGAATAACCTTTATTTTGAAAAATGAACTTTTTTCAAAACCAAATAGCTAATTTTTAATCATTTTAAATATAATTAAAGAATAAACATCACTTAGAATAAAGAAGCAGACATTCAAGAAATTCTTTATATGTTTATAATTAAAAAAAAATATTATTATCACTTTCCAGTTCATAAAATAAAAATTTTTATTTCAAGTTCCCATATATTTTTCGTATTCTTGGTTGAAAAAAATACCAAGTTCTTCTTCTAAAAAAGATTCAAAAGGAAAACCCAACAAATTAAATTGAATACCCAGAGGAAATATATTAACCCCATGACGCTCTATTACGCTCTATAGCACCCCCACTTAAACTTAAATTACTTTTCAGAAATTTAAACCCTAAACTAAAGTTTTTTTTTAATGAGACACATTACTTTTTTTTTTTTTTTTTCGGTAAAATTAATAAAAGTTAATTATAACGAATCGGAAAAATTTTAATTGATATTCAATATTTTCAAATAAACACATATTTATACTTAATTACCCTTTTCTAAAACCTGATTTGTATAATTTTAATTTTAATTTTTTCGATTATTTATTATGATTTTTTTGAAAACTCAATTCTATATTATAAAGAACCCCCAACACATAAAAGAACTTCTAAAAGATTAAGTAAGAAAAATTATGATTTTAAACAGCTATCACTTTCTGGACAATATTCAAAATATCAAATGGATCAGGACCCTCTAATAATAGAGACTTCTGAAAGTTCATTCTCTGAAAAAGATGATGTTGATGAAGATGATAATGATGAATACGATTACGACAATTCCAATGATGAGTCTAATGACGATTCTGATGATGATTATAAAGAATTAATAAAAGAAATAACAAATAAAAGTAAAGTAATAGATAAAATTTTAAGTAGAAGAGATAAAGGAGATGAAAAAAAAGAAATATCTTGGTTTATAAAAACACCAAAAAAACCGCCACTAAGACAAAAAAAGAATAAAAATATAGAATTAAACCCAAAAAAATTAAATTTTGACAATTTACAAAAAGACAAAAGCCAAAATGGAAATATATTCGAAATGGAAATAGAAAAAGAAGGCGAAAAAGAAAAAGAAAAAGAAACCGAAAAAGAAAAAGAAACCGAAAAAGAAAAAGAAAGTGAAAAGGAAAAAGAAGTGGAAAAAAAAAAAGAAAAAGAAAAGAACAATAACCAAATTGATAAAATAATTCAAACTACTGATCAAAAAAAAGAAAAAAGCCAATCAAAACAGTTAATAGATAGTAAACAAACCAAATCTAATAATCAGAGGATTGTTAAAGAAAGAGAATATCTGATAAAATGGCAAAAAATGTCCTATTTGAAAGTTGAATGGGTGAATGAAAAAACTCTTTTAAAACAAAAATACGCAAAAACAAGGATCAAAAAATTCAATGAAAAAGTATGGCCACAGATGCTAGAAGAAACAAAAATGAAACCCTTTGATCCTAATTATTTAATTGTTGATCGTATTGTTACATTTTATGATCTGGATCGTGTGAAAAAAAAGAATTCAAAAAAGCAAAGAAAAGGAAAGAATAAAGAACAAGAGGACAAAGAGGACAACGCAGAAAACGACGAAAATGGATTGATGCTTAAAAAAAATCGAATGTATTATGTGAAATGGAGTTTGTTACCATATAGCGAATGCACTTGGGAAACTAAAGAAGATATTAATGATGATCAAAAAATCATTGATTGGTTTCAGTATGAAAAGTTAATGAAAAAAAAGTTAGGATACATAATTAAAAGAAAAAAAATACAAGATTCTGAAAAAAAACAGTATGTCAAACCATGGGAACAATTCAAAGAATCGCCAAAATATAAAAATGGGAATAAATTAAGAAACTACCAAGTTGAAGGACTTAACTGGCTGACTTTCAATTGGCACCAGCATAGGAATGGTATTTTAGCAGATCAGATGGGTCTAGGTAAATCCATTCAAACGATTGCGATATTACAGTATTTGCGCGATGAGCAATTAACATGGGGCCCATTTTTATTAGTTGTCCCATTAACGACGCTATTGAATTGGCAAAGAGAATTCAAAAATTGGAGTCATTTAAATTGTTTAATCTACCATGGAACAACGAAATGCCGAGAAATTATACGAAATTTGGAATTTTATTATACAAATCATAAGTTTCCCAAAAAGGTGAACAAGAAAAAAAAAAATCAAGAATGGACAAACTTTTTTAAATTTGATGTTTTAATTACCACTTATACATTTGCAGTGAAAGATAAACACCTTTTAGAAACAATTGAATGGGAATATATGGTTATTGACGAGGCACACAAATTAAAAAATCACAATTCTAGAAATTATAAAGATTTATTCGATTATGATTCCAAACATACCCTCTTTTTAACTGGCACCCCATTGCAAAATAACATTTCAGAATTATGGGCACTATTACATTTTTTAGATCCCTTAAAATTTAACAGTCAAGAGAAATTCATTGAAAGGCATGGCGATATGAAGGACTCCAAGAACGTAGAAAAATTACATCAAGTATTAAAACCACGCTTATTAAGAAGATTAAAAGAAGACGTAGAAAAGACAATTATTCCCAAGGAGGAAACAATTATTGAGATTGAATTAACAAAATTTCAAAAGCAATTTTACCGGGCCATCTTAAAAAAAAATGTTCAATTTTTGATGAAGGGCATTACAAACGGAAGAAAGCCCCAATTAATGAATATTGTGATCCAGCTAAGAAAGATATGTAATCACCCATATTTACTCGAAGGCGCAGAAAATTTTGCTACGAAAAAGCTAAAAACAACACAAGAAAAAATGAATGCATTAGTAATGAATTCTGGGAAATTTGTATTATTGGACAAGCTGTTACCAAAATTGAAAAGGCAAGGATCCAAGGTACTAATTTTTTCTCAAATGATCATTGTCCTAAATATCATTGAAAAATTTATTTATTGGAAAGGCTATACATATGAACGAATTGACGGATCAATACGCGGAAACGATAGACAGCAGGCAATTGATCGGTTTAACGATCCAGATGGCGATAAATTTATATTCTTATTATGTACCAGAGCTGGTGGCTTGGGTATCAATCTAACTTCTGCAAATACTGTAATCATTTTTGATTCTGATTGGAACCCTCAAAACGATATTCAGGCAATGGACCGTTGCCATAGGATCGGCCAAACTAAATTAGTCAAAGTATATAGATTAATTACTAGAAACACTTACGAAAAGGAAATGTTTATTCGCGCTTCCAAAAAATTAGGCTTAGATCATGCAGTGTTAACAAATATCACGGCTTCTGCTAATCAAGAAAATAGCTGTGTGGGGATTGAAGAATCTTTAAAAAGTTATATAATGAATAAAAATGAAAAGCAATTGAACGCAAAAGAAATTAATGAATTATTAAAATATGGTGCCTATAATTTATTCAATGAAACAAATAATATTAATAACAACAACAACAACAATAATAATAATAATAATAAGGGGAGTAATCAGAAAAAAGAAGATTTTGATCAATTTTATGAAGAAAATATTGATCAAATTTTAGAAAAAAGAACAACTAAAGTTACTCATGGCGTAATAGAAGATCGAAAGGATTCAAAATTTTCAAGGGCAACTTTTATTTCAGAGGAAGCAGATACTTCTTTAGATGTTAACGATCCAAATTTTTGGTCAAAAATAATCCCAGAAGAGGAAGCTAGAAGGATTTTATTAAAAAATAAAAATAATGTCTCCCAAACTGAGAATTTAAACAAAAATAAATTTCGAAGGATAACTAGGACATATAAAAAGGAATGGAAAAAAAAACAAAAAAGAATTAATAAATATTATCATAACAATAATGACGATGGTGATAATACAGATTCAGATGAATACTTAAACTCTGATTCGGGCTCAGGCTCTGAAATTGATTTAAAATATGAATTAGATATTAATATTACCAATCAAAAGATTAGTAGATATTGGTCTGAAATTGAAAAAAGCAAAATAATTGATCAAGGGTTATTATTGTTTGGCTGTGGAGATAGATTAGATAATATTAAAGAAAAGGCGCATTTAAAACGAAAAAATAATCAAGAAATAAATTTTTTTATTTTAATAATTTTCAAATTATTAATTTCAAAAGTGTCTTCTTATAAATTGTTCAATAAATATCCCTTATTAATAATTAACATTTATAAAAAAATTTACAATGAATATATTACAAAAAATATTGCGAAGGAAAAGATTCCCGTTTTAAAAAAATATAAAAACAAATTTGATAAAATAACAAATTTAATAAATCAAGAAAAAGTAAAATTAAATAATTTACAAAGGCAAAAGGAAATTGAATTTAATGATTTTGAAGAAAACAGCGAATTGAAAAGAAAAATGGAAGAAAAATTTGGTAAAACACGATTTGAAAGAAATAGAAATAAAATTGAATTGCAATTAATTTTAGAAGAACAACAAAAAGAAAAAGAAATAGAAAGGATGAATTCAAATAGCAAAGAAAAAACCAACAATGAAGAACAAAGCTTGATTGAAAAATTAAAAAATAATGAAATTTTCAGTTTAGAGAACAAAATAATTGTGAAATTCCTTTTCAAGAATAATGAAATTAACAAGATTAAAAAATTATTTTTGATAAATATTAATAAAACAGAATTTTTTAGGATTTCAAAATTTATTAGTTTAGAATGCAGCTACATCAATATGAAAGAATTAATCGAAGTTCCACTGATATTTGAAGATTCATTCTTGAAAAAAATTGAATTGAATTCAATTAAATGGTTAAATAGATTTGAATCATTATTAACATTAGAAAGAGTTTTTAATGTTTTCATTTCACAAATAAAATTAAATTTAGATCAAAATAAATTTAACAATTCAAAAGAAAATAGTGAAAATGAAAAAACTAATGATATTAATGATGACGATGATGATGATGATGAGGATGATGATGATGATGATGATGATGAGGATGAGGATGACGATGAAATTGCAGGTGGTGATGGAACTCAAATCAAAGAATCTATACTTTTCAAAAATCTTCCAAAATTATTCATTCCGAAATTACATAAAAATAAACCACCAACTTTATTATGGAACGAAGAGGACGATAAAAAATTGTTATATGGCGTTTATAAACATGGCTTTAATAAATTTATTTTAATAAAAAATGATCCGTTATTTAATTATTCCAATTATCTATCAAGGAGACAATGTAAATATTTACATGGCAAAATTAAATATAATATAAAAAATATGATTAAACAAACAGTTTCCAATGACAATTCACATTCTGATTCCAATTTATCGATTCAAAAGAATAATAAATTTTATAATTTTTTTAAAGAAACTAACTCATATCTCAAAACATTGTCCGAAAATAAAAAAATAAAAATTATAAAAAAAGGTTTTTCAGAGAAACAATTAAAAAAATTGGGTTATAGAATTTGGCCGAATAATGATAAATTACAAAATAGATTTGAGGATTTAATTAATGGATACCGAATCAATAAAATATTCTTGGAAGAAAAAAAACCTTCAAAATCAGAAATAATTAAAAGATTAATAGATTTCCACCCTGAGAAAAAACGCAAAAGCAAAAATCAAAAATATAATCCCATAAATTTGAGAAAAAAATTAAAAACCAATTTTTATCAAATTATTTGCTCTCAGAGATTGAAATTTACGAAAAAAAGTGAACCCGATTTCAAGGAATTATCTCAATTAATTAATATCAAAATAAAATCAATTTCACAATTAAAAGAGCTATATTTCGAATATATTGAAGCCTGCAAAAATAGGATCAAGGAAGATGAAGTGCAAGCAAACTCTTTGCTGTTAGGGAATACTAATGAGAAACAAAATAGGAATCCAAATAAAAAAAATCACTTTGAGATCTCATCAGTAACAGCAAAAAAAATCATCCAAAGAATTGATCTTTTAAAAATTTTATATTCAAAATTTAAAAATACGCCCTATTTAGATCAAATTTTAAAGCAATTGAAACCCATAAACACTAAAAATATTTGGTGGCAAAATGATATACACGATGTCGGTATTATTAGTGGCATTTTTAAATATGGGTTTGATTTTGAAAAAATTATCAATGATCCGAAACTCCCTTTTTTGAAAACAAAAAAAAAGCTTTTGAAAAAGCATCGAAAAACATTAAAAAAATTAAAAAAATTACAAGCTAAAAAATCAGAAACAACAGATCCAAAATCTTCACAACAAGTAGCCGTGCCGAAAATGGATTTTCCATCAAATAATCTACTTTTTCAAAGAGTAAAATTTATTGTTCAAAATTTTAATATTGCAAATGAGAAATTTCATAATAAATTAATCGAAAAAATGAAGTTGAATTTAGAACGTACAAGAGATGATCAAATAATTATTAAAGATAAAGATAATCAAAAAAAGAAGGACAAGAAGAAGATAAAAAAGGAGGAGAGGAGGAGGAGGAAGGAGAAGAAGAGGAGGAGAATGAAGAGGAGGAAGAAGAAGAAGAAGGAGGAGGAGGAGGAGGAGGAGGAGGAGGATGATGATGAGGAGGATGATGATGATGATGAGGAGGAGGAGGATGATGATGAGGATGATGAGGATGAGAGGGATGAGGAGGAGAGGAGAAGAAAGAGAAAGAGAAAAGAAAAGAAGAGAAGAAGAGAAAGAGAAAGAGAAAGAGAAAGAGAAAGAGAAAGAGAAAGGAAAAAGGAAAGTAGACGGAAGAAGAAAAGAAAGAAAAACAAAGGGGAAAAAATGTAAAAAAAAAACAAATAGGTATTTGGTGAATATTAAACAAACTTTTAATGCACCTTAATTTTAAAAATTGAAATAAAAAATTTAATAGACTTTAAGATATTTTGTTGCTAACATTATTTATTATTTTTTTAAAATGATCAACAAAAAATTCTTTTTATTATTTTTCTTTTTATTGAATGGAAGATAAGTAATATCACCAAATGGAAAATCATGTTTGTCTGAAACCCTAAAATTTATTTATAGTTTTTTATCCTAGTTATAATATATGCCAGATTATAAATCAAAGGACAACTTTTCTTTCAAGAAGGAAAAGAAAAAAAAAAAATCATTTTTAAATAAAAACAAGAAAATAAGAAAGAAAAGAAATGTAAGAAAAGCAAAAAGAGAGAGAGTAAAAAAAATTATAATAAAAACTTAAAAAATTTTATTTTGTACCCTAAAAGTGTTGAATGGGTTGGTGATTGTTTCCTTTTCTATCGAAAATTTATGGATCACCATCATGATTCATTTTAATAAAGAAATCAAAATCTTTGAGAAACTTTAGTATCAAATGAAATATATTATTTGATCAAGATTTAACTTTGAAATTTTTAGACAAATTATATCTATAAAGAATTAGCTTTTAAGAAGAAGACTTGGGTTTTCAAAATTTTCTTTTGAGTTAGTTTCGTTTTTTTTTATTTATTATTAATTTTTACAAGTTTCCCAAATCTTTTTTTCACAAAATCTCAACACATAACACCAGCTGAGTAGCATTCACCTATTCCGAGGATCTATTTCCAAATTATCCAAAAAAAAATCAATCCAGTTCACTTCAGTTGGTTTAGAATAGCATAAGTTGGATTCAGTTCACCTCAGTATATCGTTTAATTAAACTCTACATAACAAGGAAAATTTTTTCAAAAAAAAATCTCTAAATTTTGTATTTTTGAAATACACTCATATAATAAACATTATTATACTTAACAATTTTCAAAAAGGTTTACAACTTTTCAAGGTATTAATAGGAATTGAAAAAAAAATGAAATTTTTCAGTAATATTTTTTTCATTTTTAATTGTAAAAATTTTGAATTTTTTAATTGACTTAGTAGAGAGATAATTTTCAAGTATTTTTTTAATAGTCTAAAAAGAAACATATTTTTCAATTTTGAAATAGCACAAAATATTTAAATCAAAAGATATCTCTAAATTAAATTGAATATCTGATTTTTTATCTGTTTTTGGAATATTTTTTATCATTTTATTTTTTTCTATGTTTGAGTTTTTATATTCATCCCTATTGTTTTCTGCAAATAGCTTTAACATTTATTTTTTTTTCAATCTTAATGTTCAATCAAAAACTAATTCATTTCAACTTTTTTCATTAAAAAAATACTCCAAAAATAGGTGTTTTTTTGAAAAGTCGGTATTTTTCAAAAGGGGGGTATTCGGATTTTCATGAGTTTAAAAGCTATCCTTTTTTTATTACAAAAAATTATGATAACTTTGAAAAAATAATTTATAAAAGAAGTATAACTGAAATTCAATGTAAATTTTTTGCTAACTTTAATTTTCGGTGTTTAAATTTTCCTTGTAGTCTAGTCAGAACAAGTTTCACTTTATTCATGATCTAATCAGAAACAACCATACTAATTTTTATTATGACCTCCCCTACACCCTCCAAAACATATAAAAATATAGAGAGCAACACCACAACAACTTAAAAAGAGAAATTTGGAAAAAGTAAAAAAGTCCAAAAAAAAAAAAAAAAAAAAAATCTTTTGGATATGAATTCTCAAAATAAATAAAAAATAAATTTATCAAACATTTAGATATTCCTTATAAAGAAAATAAAAAAAAAAACATAACACTTCACCATTGATATTATTTTAAGCCATTTCAACCTTTTAATTGAGAACCTTACTGAAAATTCAAAGTAAGTGCGATTAATAAAAGAAAAAAGAAATAAATAAAGACAAAATCGAAGTTTCAAAACAATAACAGTTTTTTCTAATCCAATTCTGTTGTATGGGATTTTCTTTGGTTGATCTATTATTTAAAAATTTATAAAAAAAATTGAATATTTTTGTAGATCTCCAAAAACACACCATACAGATTTCAATAAAAAAGTGGCTTAAATTGTATTTGTTGATTTGATTGATTATAATATAATGGATTATTCTTTAAAGTTAATTTTCTTCCTCTTTTTGTTGATTATAATTTTACTGGTTCTGAAAAGATTAAAATAAAAAAGGATTTTTCATCTCAAAAAAAAAAAAAAAAGGTCAAGTCAAGATTATCTAAATGAGTAATTTTTTGCCTTTAAGGATATACACTCTAAACTAATTCTTAATATACACAACAAATTCTATCCTTTTATATTGATAATTACTCTTAAGATCTTTTATTCACAGTTTCAAATAAATTATTTTTGCAAGTAATGGGGTTTATTTTTTTTTTATATATCTTGTTTGGCTCCAGAAAAATCTCAATTACCGTTTTTTAAAAATTCACTATGGAATTTACTCATTCTATTAGTTTTTTCTATAAGTTTATTATTAGTACTGATAAATTCTAATAAATTTTTAGTTCAATTTCGATTTTTATAAATCTTACAACTGTTTCTTCTCAAACATTCCCTAAAAAAGAATATATTTAAGAAAAACTAATTTTGCAGAGTTTCTTAAGACTTGACTTCATAAAATGCTTTATTCAAAGCTAGAGTATAAAAATTTCAAAAAGTAAAATCAAGCAAAAAATTTCCAAACATAAATTGTAATTTATCAGTAAAGGTACTAATGACACATTAAAATATAATAATTACCCCAGAAACCAATACTACTCTTCATTTTTGATTTGTGGTAAGTTAGTATTTCCGATAGTACATTAAATAAAAAAAAAGATCCTCTATTTTTCAACAAAAATAATTTATTTTTATCTTTGGAAAAAGGATAATATTTTCATTCGCTAAAATGAAAGAGTATCATTATTGTTGTATCTGAAGAATTCGTTTGGAATAATCATCTTTAAATTTGTGATTCTCAAATTTTTCCTACTAAATTTTCTTGTAATTAAATAGAAAGAGGCATTGTTTGGATCTAATTATTCCTCGATCAAAGCTCTGATTTTGTTTTGTTCACTTCTGAAAATTGTAAAACTTTTTCAAAGCCTTACCCTGAAATGTATTTTAAAAATTTGGTAATTATCTGAAAGTGTTTGAACAGAAGAAAATGTCTCAAGTTTTAAAAAAGTGATTTGATTTATTGTTGTTAGTTTTTCATTTTTTAAAATCACAAATTTTTTATAAATTTATTTTTTTGTTCAAACAATTTATATTCAAATGGTAACAAACACTCTTTCTTCACTATTAACAAAAAAATTTTTCTGATCAACCTTTCTTTCTCTTTGATAACATTCACAAAATAAACATTTAAAAATAAAAAAAGATTAACAAAAAAATCGATCAAAAAGAAAAAGAATCGAAAGGAGAAATAATTGTCCATGAAATACCCAAAATAGAGTATGATGTTGACAGCTCACCTTTAATATCTAGAAACATAAATAAGTCAAATCAAAATGATCAATTTAACTCTCAACTAAATTTTTTAGATCTATTTGAGACAAAATATTCAAAATATATTTTAAAACTACAAGACTTTTGGGTCTCGCATTGGAAACCATGGGAAGGTGGACCAAAGCCACTCAAAATTCTAATCAAATCCTGCCAATCCAAAATTGAAAACCTGAATTCAGTGCCTACACAAGAAGAGATTGAAGAAATGGTTGTAAAAATTCGTGAAGAAAATGTTGGCATTTGGAAAAATTTGAATACCACACAAGGGAAAGGGACAGTTCGTATTCGATCTTCACAAAAGGTTGACTTTCAAAAAATTCGTCCTAATACTTTAAACAGGTTCCTATCTTCAACCATAAAAATCCTTTATCTGGTTAATGACAATAACTATAAAGTGGACTTTGCAGATTTGGATCGGAAATATGTGAAAACAAGACACAAGCAAATCCGAAAAAATCAGAAAAATAAAGATGGTGATAATGTTCTTGTCATTTTCCCATTAATCCTCAAGGGGAAGAAAATTTATAAGAAGGGAAGAATAGCGACTTTAATTTAAATTAACCATAATACCTTCGTGATCATCAACCAAGATCATTCAAAAGAATTAAAGTTTTCTATTTTGAAATATTTTCAAAAGTTGATTTTATTATCCAAATTAATTAATCTTTATTTTTATTTAGTGACGAAAACTATTACTAGAATTTAGTTTTTAAATAGACAACGTTTTTATTTCTCTAATATATTTTTTCCCCATTGGCTACGTATGAAACCAGAAAGAAAACTAAACTTCAAAATGATTGTTTGGATGTGATTTCTGGAAAATCTTTCAATATTTTTAGATTATTTTCACTTTAGGGGTATTTGAATTTTATGATCAGTGAATTCACTTTTATGACAAAAAACTCATTTGTTGTCTTAAAAGACTATTGAGTTGAGAAATCTTGTTATTATAAAATCCTGTTTTTTTTCTCAAAGTGCCAAACTAAGAGGAGTGAAAGAATTGCTGAATTTTGTGGGGATTGGATATTACTTTTAATATAAAAAAAAATATTATTATTGACTTAAAAGAATCTTGAACCAAGAAATCTTGTTATGATAATTTAGGTTTTATTCAAAATTTTATAAAATTATTATTTTTCACCAATCCTAAAATTTACATTGAAAAGGTTCGATAATTAAAATCCGAGTATTTCACTTACTTTCCACATCATATTAAAATATTAGTGAGTTTCGGAAAATGGCGTTAATACACTTTAATTTAAAGTAGATAGTAAAAGGAAATAAAAAGTAAAGATAACTTTTAAATTTATCTTGTTTTGTTCAAGAATAAGAAAAAATTTGGATCCTTAAATGTTTTAATAATTTTTATAAAATCTTAAAGTACTCTAATTTGTAATATTTTTTATTTATTTTCAAAAGACATTTTTTAAAATTGTTTTTCTATCTACAACATTGGATTTCAGTTCTCACCAAACATAAAATTGTTAATACTTTGGTTATATCTTCACACTAGATTCGGAAATAATTAAATTATTTGTGGAATTAAGCTGTAAATTATAATGGAACAAAAATTCATACGTCTCTAAAAAATCTATTATAAATATTATTGAACAATAAATTACTATTATTTTCCCAAATAAAAAATGAAAATTTTTAGTTCACCTTTGAAAATAATTGTTAAATTAGTGGAAAAAAATACAAAGATCTTTAACTAATCATTTTGAAATGATATTTTTAGACAAGAAATTAAACTTCCTTATTTAGTTAACTCTAAGAAAAAAATTTTACTCTGCTAATTTAGTTGTTACATTTATAATTGATTTTCGCTTTCGAAAGAAATTGAAATCAAAATTTTCATTTATTAATTGGAAAATAACAGTATTATATTTTTTTCCTAAGGTTTTCTATAAAAAATTGTAATCTTTGGAATTTTTTTTTAATTAACTTTTCTAAATCTAAAAATAGAAATCCAAATAGTATTATTCCAATTTGTAATAATTCATGTTCGAACCCCCTTAATAACAATTTTTTAATTTTTTTAATTTCAAGATTTTACAAATAATTATGAACATAAATATAACCTAAAAATTAATTGCATTATTTTCTTAATATGAAAATTGTTGTATCAATATATTTCCAATATGCCAAAATAATTTGTAAAAATAATCTTCAGTTAATTATTTAATTTTGTTAAAAAATAGAATTTTTTAGAATTAATTTATATTTGAAGAAAAATTGTCAAAAGATGTTGTTCAACTTTGAAGTCTTATCTCGAATACTCTACCGTTAAATAAGTTATAAAATCCAGATATTTTTCTTAATGTGTTGTGTTTTTTATTAATGTATTTAGAGAAGGGGTTAATTAAATAAAATTTTATCAAAAAAAAAAAAAAAAAGAGAGAAGAAAAAATTGTTCATTTTTTAACAAAAATGAATCATTTGACGAACCATTGTATAAATATCTTATTTTTTTTAAATTGGAGGTTGGAAACTAATTTCCTATAACAACCATTTTGTTTTTCTTAATTCAAAAGAATTGAGTAAAATCTTTAATTTTTCTCCATTTTTTTGAATTCTGAAAAAAAAAGCTGTTAGCCTTTTTGTAAACTATTAAATTAAAAAAAAACCTAGGTACTCTAGGGTACTTTACGAAACTTACCCCAATTTATAATTTTTTTCGAAATTTCAATAAAGAATCGGAATTTTCTATATCATTAACCAACTTACAACAGATAATAAATATTAATTTTGAATAATATCTAATATATTATATTTGAGTTGTTTATTATTTTCATTTATCTGGATTAATTACTTTATCCAAAATTTTCATTTTTTTTCACAGAGTTGACAAATGTAAAAGAAAATAGTCAAAATAGTTTATAATTTCAAGATTCGATAACTTTTTTAAAAAGTTGTAAAAAAATACAAATTTACAAGTGCTAATATAATATTAATAGTTGTTCTTCGAACTCCCCAATATTATCTTATATCACTTCGAACAATCATTTTTTTTTTTTTTTTTCGTTCTTCCAGGCCAAACTCGAATAATAACAACATGATTGTTTCCAAATCATAACATAAAAATATATTTATTTTATTTATTTTTTATTTTATTTTGAATTGGTTATCTTAATGAGAAGATGACTGATTTTGAATCGGTCAGACTCTGCTCAAGAGATTATAAAATAAACATTTGAAAATGAATTATTGTCTTTAAAACAAAAAAAAAAAAATACAAATACATCAAAAGTAAAGTGAAAAGTCTAAAGAAAAGTGCAATTTTCCACTCATTAAAAAACGACATTTATTTTTTTTATCTAAAAGTTTATTCAATATTTCAAATCAAGTTAAAACAATTAGAATAAAATACAATTTTATGTGTAGGAACCAATAAATTTTCACAAAATGATGGTTTAAATATGATAAAAAATCATTAAACCCTTAAAAAAAAGTGTATTATTATAAACTTATACCATTTTTTTGATATTCAGTAAATTGCATTTGGTATAAATTTTTTGAATTGTAAATTCTTCCTGATTTTGAAGAATAGTCTCTTGAGTTCTGTTTCTTAACTCATCAAAAAATTACTTTTCCAGAATAATAGCAAAAATAGAAATTTAGATCTTTCATTGGTTTTTTTGAAAGTTCATATTTCAAATTAATTAAAGTTTGACTCTTTAAAATAATGATTTTCAAGAAGAGAAAATTTTGATCTTTATATATTGACAGTTTGTTTTCATAGGGAACTTTAATAATATCGGTTAGGAGATTGAAAAGCCACCTTCACCTTGTGAAAATAGACATTTCCTGAAATTTTTATTTTCAAAAAGGATCTTTATCAGTTTAATATCATTTACAGGGATCAAAATAAAGTGTGCACAAAGACAATAATCCGTGTTTCAAAATATTATCCATGCTTTTTTTTATTCTTGTACCAAGGCAACATCCAATCTACTACCAAAAAGTATACTTTGGTTCAAATCAATTTTGAAAGTAAAGGTCTGATTATTTTCAGTTAAATTTAAATTATTCATGCAAATAGTTGAAAATTTTTCATTTTTTTCTCAATTTTTTTGAATTTTTTAAAGATTTTGAGGATAAAAATTTTCATAAAAATTTACTCTATTTTTTGAGATAAATTTTGCAATTTGATCCTTCATTTTTAGAATTTCTTTTTAAATAATAGAACTTTAAGAAACCAGTACCATATTTTTTAGGGTTTATTGTTGAGTTTCTTTGATTGGTTAATGTATTGGTCAACTATTACAAAAAAACACGCTATTTCTTTTGAAACACGTATTATATTTTTTTGCACTGGTTATTTTGACTACAGTAATCAATTCTGTAATATTACATTCTTCTCACATTCTTCTCACATTCTTAGATCCCTAGCCTAACATATGAATACAATAATAAAGAATGAAATAATTAAATAGAGACGATATATTCCAATTGATTTCTTTGAATAGATTTTTGGTTTAAAAGAAAAATGAGAAAAGGTGCTGATTGATTTTTATTATTATTTATTCAAACACTAGCACAATTAAAGTATTTTGTAACCTATTTTAAGACAGACAAATAATATTAATACAAGAATATGAAAAGTACTTTTCTTTTAATCTATTTTTCAATAATGGAAATAAATGGGAATGCTTATAGAAGAAAAATGTAACAAATTCAATTCATTTTTTTTAAAAACCAAATAAAGTTTTTCTTTTTGAATATTTCTTGAACCAAATGGACAGTCTTGTAGGATTTGTTGGAAAAAATTATGTTTTAATGGCTGGAGACACTAATGCAGGAAGATCGATCATGAGACTCAAAGACGATTTTGATAAATTGGTCCAAATTGACAGCCACAAAATACTTGCCAAATCAGGGGAAATCGGAGATGGAAACCAATTTTGTAATTTGATTATCAGGAATGTGTCTCTTTATCGAATAAGGAACGAAACCGAATTGACGACAAAATCTGTAGCACATTATACACGTAGACAATTAGCAACCGCAATCAGAAAGAACCCTTATTCTGTTAACCTTCTTTTAGGTGGCTATGACAAAAAGGATCAAAAGGGATCCTTGTATTATCTTGACTATTTGGGCTCAAGTAAAAAAATTAATTATGGAGCGCACGGATATGCTGCTTTGTTTGTTGGCTCGATACTTGATCGCTTTTGGAAAGAAGATCTTGACTTTGAAGATGGCCTTGAGCTAATGAAAAAATGTCTGAGGGAAGTTGAAAAAAGATTAATTATCGGTACAAGATGCTTCGTAATTAAAATGATTAACTCAGACGGTATCTCTGTAGTTGAAAAAGTAATGATAAACTCTGAAAAAAAAAATGAAATTGAAGAAGAAAATTAAAAAAAAGAAGGTTTTCTTTTTTTCTTTTTTTCTTTTTCTTTTATTTTTTCTTTTTCGTTTATTTTTTCTTTTTCTTTTATTTTTTTTTTTCATTCACTAAAAAAAAACAAGAGAAAAACAATAAAAAAATTTATAACCTCTGTTTCGTTGTTACATTATTCTTTGCGATCTTGTTTTTTGAATTTATTTTCTCAGCAAATTCAAAAAAAAATAAATTGACAACAAAAAAACATCAAAAAAAATGCTGTCAAACAGCCATTAAAATTTCTTTTCATCTTTCTTTTTTTCTCTTCTTTCCCAAAAAAGATTCAAGATCTTTGTTAAATCTTTTGAGTACTTTATTCTAAAAAACAAATTATTCACAGAGTATGTTCGTTTTTAAACAATCTTTTATTTTTAATATTAACAATTGCTCTCTAAAAAACAAGGCAAACATATTATTATTAACTGCATTTTGGGGATAAATGTAATGAAATAATTCATCTGGCTTTTCTTTTGAAATTCTGTGTATATTTATATTCTTTTCATTTGAAATCACATTCACCTCATATAGAAACAAAAAAAAGAAATGGGTACATCAAATATAGCCAATTTCAATTCATTTTGTTGGTGTACTTTGAAAAAAAAGGAACATTATTCCAAAATTGTTTCCAATTATTAATCCAAAGGCCCAGATTATTAATATTATTAAAATTTTAATTAAGCAAGTTGGAATCTTCATAGACTTCAATAACAATCAAGGGTTCTAATAATATTGCCGTAAAAGAAAATTTTGTGATTAAGACTGGTATTTGACATTCAAATGGGATATAATTTCAACTGATAATATTTTTTTCAATTCTGATATCTGACTTTCATTTGGGGTTGTGAGTTCACCCAAATATCTTCATAAAAAAGGGTCAAATAAATAAATATACACAAATTTCAATCAGTGACTTGAAATTTCTATTTGCAACAGAAAGGAAAGATGAAGTGAAAATTTTTTCCCATTAATGATTCAAATGCCAGTATTAATTTTGAAAGTTCAAAAAAAATCTACATCAGGCGATTTAAAACGATTAAAAAGATAAAACAAAAATCAAAATATTTTTTTTTTTCAAAAAGTTTGAATAAACATAAAAAATCTATTTTTCTGAAAATTTTGTTTTCATTAAAGTAAATACCTAAATTCCGTTAAAATACAGTTGAATTCAACCCTTGGTTCACTGTTTGAGTTTAATAAACGACCATACTCCTTATCTGGCATTTGAAAAGAAAAAAAAATAATCTTTTCATAGTTTTATTATTTTTTTAGTTTCTAAAATCAAAATAATTTAACAATTAGTCAAAAGGTGGGTAAATTTGAGTTGTTTTTTCTTAATTACTGGAATAAACTAAACCATTTTCCAGTCAAAGGGGGTACAGTTGTAATGGGTAAAATACATTTGTTTAAAGGGTTTGAATGTATATTAAAAAAAAAAATGTATTTCAAAATTTCAATCATTTTTGACTCATTTTGCTTTTTTCAATTTTTTTTTTGGACGAACAGCAATTCATTTTCAAAAAAATTTTCATTGCAAGATCGATAGTCACTTTAAAAAAACCTGTTATTCTAATATTATTGATAAAGGAAAAAAATGATTATAGTGGAATAATATTTGATTTCTATAGGAATTTTATTTGATCTTCAATCAGAGATCAAAATGAACATTAGTTGTTTTTCTCAATGAGGATTACCCCTAAGAATTTGTGTTTTTCTATTTTTTTAAAAATATAGAGTTATTTATTAGTTTTATTTCAGGCGGGTATCAATTATTATTTGTATTTTATTATACTACTTATTTTTTATTTAATCCTTGAAGGACATTTTTAACAAAATTTAGGATTTGAAAAAAATTAAGGATATCTTTGACGTAAACAAATTTTAGTTAGATTCTGTTTTTTTATAAAATCATGATAATAATAGTTGTAATTTTAATAATAATAAGAAGAATATGAATAATAAGAATAAATGGTAGAAAAAACGTTAATTATGTATCGTTAGGAAATTATTTAATAAAATTCTGATTAAAAATTTTAATTATTTCACAATCATTATAATTTTTTTCAAAAAAAAATGAAACATTTGCTAATTTTTTACTTTTTTATAACTTTGCTTATATAATAACTATTCGTTAATAAAAGATCTTGGATCAAAAATTATTTCTCAAGATATTTTACAATTTAAGTTGGAAAATCCAATTTTTCTAGGTTCTATTAAGATTTTTTTCTAATTTAATCGTAAAAAATTTGAATATTTTTTTTTTTTCACCTTTAAGACATTATTATCATATTTTTTCAAAGTATTTTAAATTTAATTAATATCTTTCAAATGGATAACCAATTATTTTGACTATTATGGAATTATTAATATATATAAATTGAAAAAAATATTTTTTTTTTGATTTTACATTAGGTTTTTTTTAATTTTTGAAATAAACTGAAAATTTAAGAAATTTTCTGTTTATTCCAAAAAGTAAAAAAAACCTAGGAAAATCTATTGATTTTCTAAATAAATAGAAAACTCAAAAATGCCTAACGAAAATCAATAGATTTTCGAAATAAAATAAAAAACCTGAAAAAAACCTATAACACTTCACAAATAAAACAAAAAACCTCAAAAAAACCTCTGAAACTTCGATTAAGTTTATTTTTCATTTTTTTTTTTGATGAGACAATCAACAGATTTTACTCTATTCATTTGAATTCAAGAAAAGCACCGTTAGGTTTTCCATAATTTAAAAGAATTGAGTTAAATCAAAGATTTTTCTCTATTCTTTTAAATTATGGAAAAACTAGGCCGTTAGGTTTACTTGAGTTTTCTGTGTATTTGTGAAATGCATTAGGTTTTTTTTTATTTTTTGAAATAAACCAAAAATTTAATAAATTTTCTATTCATTCCAAAAAGTAAAAAAAGCTAGGTACTTGACGGCACTCTACAGAAACTTTTAATAATTATCATAAGGAATTTTTTTTCTATGTTTCATTTTTATTAGATGAGTACAACATTTTCTAAACTATTAGTTATTATCTATTCGAAGTAAATATCCCCGAGTTGAATTAAAAAAAAATTCATTCATCTAGTTTCTTTTATTTTTTTACCGGAAAAATACCGTTTTTTCTTAGACTAGAGAATGTTAAAAAAAGGTGGTTATACCAACAACAATAAATACACTAGTCTCATTAATTTAAGGAAATGGAATTTTGATTATATTGTGAATAAACTTTATTATTCAAGGATGAAAGGTTAATTAACGGAGTAGTTTTGTATAAATTTTTTCTTCAATTTTATTTTTTCTTGCTAGTGTTGTGTTAATAATAATTCGAAAAATTATTTAAACGATTGATTTCCTTTATTTATTTATTTTAAATTTGTAACAGATCAAATAATTTTGAATAGAATATTAAACAAAAGTCTGGGTTTGAGTATGTAAAAACAGACAAAATAGTTTATGTAATATAAAAATATTATAATCCCAATAAACAATCAAAATCATTTTTAAAAGACTGCTTTATTAGAGCATTTTACAAAAATTTCCAAAATGGGGATTTGTGGGTTTAATTGATAATACTCGACAATATCTTCGAATTCTTCCTTGACAAATTCTTGGTCTGTATCTGCAGTTATGGGGATTTCGTCAGTATATAAAAATGTAATGAATAATTCAATTGTTTCTAAGGATTTTTTGAATAATCTTTTACTTTCTTTATATTTTGATCGAAATTCTGGAACATATTTAAGAACAAACCACATCGGGCTGTTAAAATAAATTTGTGAATATGTAATTCTTCTTCATCATCATCACCGTCTTCGATTTTGACAACAAGTTTAAAATCGGAAGTTTCTTCATCAAATAACAATTTTTTTAAATCATTTTTTAAAAGTTTAGTTTCTTGTGGGTTTTCAATTCCGAAATGATTTAAAATTTCTTTCATTCTTTTGGAATTTCTCATTTCATCACAATAAACCCACATCAATAAATCTTCAATTTCTTTTGATTGGTAATTTTCTTCTAAATAATTTCTGATCAAATCAAATGATTTTCCAATTCTTGTCTCAATTAATATTTTATAAACTGTGATATTTTTGATTTTGCAATCAGAAAAATATCCATTTGATAATAATTTTCCAAGATCTTGACTTAAATATGAAATTTGTGATTTTAATAAGAAGATTGAATCAAGTTCAGCACATCTGATGTTATTAAATTGATCATTAAAAGTTGAAATTTTTCTTAAAGTCTTGACATCATTTTATCTACCCCCAACCCATACCTCTTTATCTCGGGTTATGAATGAAATAAATCCATCCCCAGAGGCAGCATCTGTAATGAAGTTTTTTTTATTTTGAAATTGTGGATATTGTGTAAATTTAGTTAAATCAGTATCAAAGCCAATAGAGCGAGCCAGACCACTTACAAATAGTCTACCATCAGTTGTTAGAATTGCTGAAAATTGAAACGAAATTATAATTTTTTTAATTTTGCAAAGGGGGAACTCAAGTTTGATTTCCAGTGGTGTACGCTGAGCACAAAGTCTATCATTACCCAATTCTCCTAAAAATTTTGTTAGAAAAAAAAAAAAAATATTAAAAATAAAAAATGTAAGAGTTTAAAAAAGAAATCAAGTTTTTTTTTTTTTCATTGTTTATCGTTTTCTTAAAAAGTTACATAAACCAATAAGGTGTAATTTTAATTAAAAATCGGGCTTATGCTTCATATAACCACCAATTCTTTGAAGAAACTGTCTGGTAGATTTGAATCATTTTTCGCTACATTCAGTTCCATTTTTAAGACAGAAACTTGGAATGAAATTTAAAGTACAAAAAAATCTCAAATTGAGGTACAAAATTTATAATTTTTTTTTTAAATCAACTTATTTTACTAGAATTGGATTTTTGTGCCTTAATTTGGAATCGTTTTTGTGCCTTAAATTTTCGTTGAAAGTTTCTGTCTTTAAAGTGGAACTGACTGTATTATAAAAATTAAAAACGGGTATAATTGGAACAAAATTGCTCACAATTAATGGAACAGATCTAATTCTTGCGAGAAATGATTATATTCTCCCTCTCACTGGGTTCAGTAATAATATCTAATTCAAATTAGAGATTTTTGTGGTGTTGTGGGGTGTTGTAGAGTGTCGTGGAGTGTTTAGGTTTTTTTTTCCAAAATTCAAAAGAATTGAGCAAAATTATAGTTTTACACAAATCTTTTGAATTCTGGAAAACTACCGTTAGATTTTTTTGAGTTTTCTATTTTATTCGTGAAGTTTTCTAGGTTTTTATGAGGTTTTTTATTTTATTTCGAAAATCTATTGATTTTCGTTAGGTATTTTTTTGTTTTCTATTTATTTAGAAAATAAATAGATTTTCGTTAGGTTTTTTTACTTTTTGATATAAACCGAAAATTTATTAAAAATTTCTGTTTATTTCTTAATTTTTAAAAAAAAACCTAGAACACTTCACGAATAAAATAGAAAACCTCAAAAAAACCTAGAACACTTTTCATTAGGTTGTTTTTTTAAAAATTAAGAAATAAAACGAAAATTTTGGAATTTTCTTGTCAATATTAAAATTAAAAAAACATAGGGGTATATAAAAAGAATAAACAACCCTCCCCATACCCCTTAATTCAAAAAAAGACAAAAAGTTATTTAGGTTTGTTTCTAATAATTTTAAGTTATCTAATTTATAAGTAATATTTATTTTGTCTTTTTTTGAAAACTTTAATTTTTCTGAAATATGTTTCTAAACCCAGAATTTCTAATTTTTTTTTTGAGTTTATATCTTTTTTTACAGATTGGAATTCTGGCTTGGTTTATTTTTGCTTCATTTTAAATAAATTATTCTAGGGGAAGGTGTATTAATTTTTGAAAAATTTTGTGATTTTTTATTTATTTAAATTTTAATTGAGTCAAAATATTTTTGGATTAGGATGTAAAAATAACTAATCCATACAATAATTGACTAATGCATACCGATTCAAGCATTTGTGAGTTTACTCCATTAGATAATTTTTTTGTTGTATAAAAATCATTTTTATTTTTTTAAAATTATTTTTTACTTTTTGAAAGTTTTTTTGTAAATATTTCTTTTTCTGAAACCAAATTCCTGAATATTTTATTTCAGATAACTTGTTTAAATTTAATTTTTTATCAATAGTCTGTTTCATTCAGTAATCTTGGATAATATTATAAATTATTATAAACTTTTTGTCAATTTTTGATATTGGTCCTTCCATTATTATCATTAAGTCATCTTCAAACAGTTAGGCATGAAGAACTAAATCTTTTATTTTTTCGATGAATAAATGGATCATAAATCCAATCATTAATTGCCCACTACTCGGGAAATTTTTGATTTTTTGAAAATGTTCAATGGGAAACAAAAACTGTTTTGATTAATTGATCTATGAACATTACCAGAGTTCATGTTCATGGTGAATCAACATGATGGAAAATGTTATAGTTCAAAACTTAAATATTGAAGAAAAATAGAAAAAAACAACAAAAAGACTTTTTCATTTTTAAAAACTTTCCCTTCATTTTTCCAAGTGATACATTTGAAATATAATCACTTTAATTCAAAAAACTCTAATTATGGAGAACTCAGTGAACTAAAGTATTGAATGAAAGAAGGATAGAAGACAAAAGCTAAACTTAGAATTTCAAATTTTCTTTCAGGGGTTATAACAAAATGGGAAACCTTCCGGTAGATCCTGATATATAAATTGTATTTTCTTTTTTTTTTATTATTATTGAAGAAGTGTAAATTACACTTTAGTTCCCCTTATACTTAAATTCCCTTTCAGAAATTTAAACATAAAATCATAGATTTCACGATTATTAACTAATGAAAATAACAATAAACTGTTTTGGTTTGAAATTAATTCATAGATGTTTTTTTCATTTAATTTTTTTAAAAATATTAATCTATTATTTCAATAGGAAGTACATGCCCATATCAAAATGATCAATATTTTCTATAACTTCTTTCTTTTGATATTTCAAGTATAAAGGACAGAATTTATTTGTTTCATTATCTATTACGTAGTAATATCTGTTTACGAATTTAGGCAAATGTCCTGAATTTTAGGATTGTTGAACTTGATGGATAGCTTAGATATTTTTGAGTTGTGAATAATGAATTTTGGTTTCTTAATATTATCAAGTATTTTTTCAAGTGCCGTCAAGTGTCGTAGAGTGCCGTCAAGTGCCGTCAAGTGCCTAGGTTTTCCAGAATTCACAAGAATAGAGTAAAATCAAAGTTTTAACTCAATTCTTTTAAATTATGAAAAAACTAACGGCGGTTTTCTTGAGGTTTTCTGTTTTATTCTGTTAAGTGTTCTAGGTTTTTTTGAGTTTTCTATTTATTTGAAAAATCAATCGGTTTTCCAAATACACAGAAAACTCAAGAAACCCGAACAGCGCTTTTTTTTTAATTTTAGAAATAAAAAGAAAATTTCTAAAAATTTTCTTTTTATTTCTCAAATTAAAAAAAAGCTAACTGCGATTTTCCAGAATTCAAAAGAATAGAGAAAAATCTTTGATTTTACTCAATTCTTTTAAATTTTGGAAAACCTAACGAAAAGTGTCGTTAAGTGTCTAGCTTTTTTTTAATTTAAGAAATAAACCGAAAATTTCTTAAATTTTCTTTTAATTTCTTAAATTTTCTTTTAATTTCTTAAATTTTCTTTTAATTTTTTGAATTTTATTTTAATTTCTTAAATTAAAAAAAAACTAACGACATTTCCAACTCTTGGAATTCAATAATTCATTATATGTGTATTTATAGATTTCCTTTTTTAATTCAATTAAATCTTTTGAATTCCAGTTAATTTTATTGTTAGTTCGTTGATTAAATTTTATTAATTTTTCGAATGAAAGAAGAGATAAATTTTTATTTTTTTTTTGAATTTAAATTTTTTTTTATTTACTGAAATTACCATATTTTCAATTTTAAATTCTGTTTTATAAATAAGAATTGGTGTGTTTATATTTATTTTACATATTTCAGTAATGGCTGTATTAATCCAAGAATTAAATTTATTAAAGGTTTTATTTCATAATTAAAAATTTCTAATCCATATGTTCATTGAATTAATATAAAAGATTTAAATAATCTAATTTTCAAATTATTTTTGAGGGAATTGTTATTGAACAATTGTTTACAGTTATTATATGTTTCTTTAGCTTTTTTTAGATTATAAACTATATGTGAAATTTTATCTAAATAAATACCTAAATATTTAATCTTTTTGAAATCTTTTGAAATAACAGTTTTTTCTTTATTGGGTTTCAATCCAAATTGAATTATAATTTCATAATTTGAATTTAATTTTTGATTTAAATGCAGTTTATTTCCTTTTAGAATTAAGATTAAATCATCTGCAAACATTTGACAATGGTCTGAAAAAATTGTATTTTCAAAACAAAATATAGGGTTTCAAGGACTATTGAATTTGAGATATATTTTGAGATTTTATGATCTCATATTATTACATGCCCACTTTTATTAATCTAGCCATTGGTAAATCCCATCTAAATTACAAACACAATAATTTTTTTTTTTCAAAAATAAAAAAAATAAAAAATGAATAAATTAAAATTTTTTCCCCAATCTTTGGAAAAATTGGGGAAACTAATCCCAAATTACACATTATTATCAAAGGGTAAATTAAATTTGTGGGTGAGAGATACAATTAAAGTGAAACAAAAAAAACTCAACTTTTTCAAATAACTAAATCAAAAACACAATAACTCCAAACAAAAATAAAACCAAAAACAACGATCAAACAGAAAGTAAAATAATTTTGATTTATTTTTACTGTTAGGAAAAGAAAAACAGAAAAATGAAAAAAAAAAAAAAAAGAAAAGAAAAGTAAAGGTTAAAAGGAAATAAAGTAGAATTAAAACTTGGTGATAGTACTTTCAACCAACAATAATTCCACATACAATCGATCGCATTCGTTTTCAGTTTTACCTTGCTAGTACCTTCAAATTTATCCATTTCTTGCAAGAAATCTTCAAAAAGAAAATTACTAAAACTATTTCTGTTTATCAAAATAGTTTTTTCAACTGTAAAATTATTTTTACTTGTTTCAAAAATTGAATTCAATTACTAATTTAGCACTGAGCTTAAATTATAATGTGGCAAATAAAATAATTTAAAATCGGTAAAAAAATGACTTTTCTTCAATTTTTGAAAGGTTATGACAATAGAAAATGATTTTATCATAAGAAAAATCCGAAAGTAACCTTTTTTCAAACATAAATTCTAAGACTCCCTTTAAAATTCAAAGTACTACTGCAAGTTAGTGATAGCAAATATAAATTAAAAAAAAAATTGAGTTTTCCAATTTTCTCTTTTCACAATACTTTCCAATTGAAATGAGAGGTTTTAATTTCTTCAAGCAATTGTTTTTCAACAAAAAAAAACATTTCTTCCATACTGATGCTAAATATTGATCAGTTTTTTTGATGTGAAATTTATCTTTTTTGAGTTTTTTTATTTTGTCAAGAAACTAGTAGTGTTATTTGAGTTTTAAAGAGGAAGTAAAATCAGAAGTATTTTACTATTAAATTTGACATTAAAAAATGTTAAAGTTATTTTAGAAGAGTTTAACCCAATTTTTTATTTACGAAGTTTTTAATCTCATAAATCCCAAAAGATCGCTGCTCTCAAGGATTTACGACATTGGAAAATTAATTTTGGTCCAAGGAACCCAATTACTTGATCAATAGACTACAAAGAAACAAATCCTTCAATTTTCTCGGAAAGGTTGGAAATTGAATGAATTCCCTTTCTTTGTTTAAAAAAAATGCCGAACACCAAACAGTGTTTTTGGGTTTTGGTTCGATTGAAATCAATACCATTTTTAAAAAAAAAAAAAAGTTTGGTCTCTTTTTTTTCTTCGAAAAAGAGAGAAGAGGCCATTAATAAAAGATTTTGAAAGTGAGAAAAAATACATTTACAAATTGAAGAAATTAGAAAAAATATTTTTTTTTATTCTGTCAAGTCAAGAAATTTTAAGAGGAATTTTCAAAAATCATTCATTGTTAAGAAATCCAGGAGCACGCAGGTTTTTAAGTTTGATCGTTTTCGGGAATTGGCTGATAAACAAGCGGAAAATAAAAGAGAAAATAGAGATCTCATTAAAAGTATGGACGATCTAGTTTGTCTCTATAAAATTTAAACCAATTTTTGTCTCCAATGATGAAAATGTAACCTTTAACTTCAATGTTTTCAATAACTCCATTGGGAGAAAAAGATCCTTTGAAGAGCAAGTTCTTCATAGTACAATTGTAAAAATCACAAATTAGTTTTTACCTGTTTTTGTTTGTCTATTTTAGTTTGTTTGTTTCTACGAGTTAGATCTCGAGTACAAAAAATAAATAGCACCTCATATTGTTTCATTTGTTCAAAAATCACCTGTTATTATTCCTCGTTTTGGATCCCCTTCCAGACTGAAAATATGAGATTGTTCTGGTGCTAAGATTATATTAATCGTGGTTTCTTCGAACTCCTCAATATCATCTTATATCACTTCGAACAATATTATTTTTTCTCGTTCTTCCAGGCCAAACTCAGATCATAACAAGGTGATTGTTTCCAAATCGAAGGAATAAAGACATTTATTATTTTTTTTTCTTATTTTTATTTATTTTATTTGGGTCGTGAATAAAAAAATATATCAATTTTTTTTAGAACCTCAGGGATTCAAGACTTGATTTATTATTTATGTAATTTTAAAATAAGAGTAAAATGATTTTAAATGTTATTTGTTCATACAGACTCTCAAGAAATTACTAAAAGTGAGATTTCATACTGGTATTTGAATTTTAAATTGGAAATATTTTCACTTCACTTTCAATTTCCTTTTGGAAAATGAGCCACAAATTACTATCTACTTGTTTGAGTCCTCTATTTATAAAAAGGAATCTATTTAAAAAATGAAGTGAAAATTCTTTCTCGTTTATAATTGAAATACCAGTAAAAATAAAAATGTTTTGAAAATTTTTTTCTTTTTCTGTTGGTTCATTCAATCCAAAAATCCAAAACAAAAAAGGATCAGATCTTTTGACTGAATATTTAATTGGAAAAAATGAAAACTCATTTCTCTAAAGTTGATAAAGGAGTTTGTTTATAAACTTTAATTGAATTCTTGTGAAAATAAGTGTACTATTATCCATTGGGGAAAAAAATAAATAAAATTTACTAGTCCCTTAAATAAATTTTATTTTCCAAATCACAACAAAAGAAATAAAAATTAAAAAAGTTAATTGCTTGGGAAAAAAAGTGAAAACAGGAAAAAAAAGTTCAATACAGTTTTTAATTGGGAACATTAACTGGAATTAGTAGAGACACAGAAACCTGAAAAAAAAAAATAAGATCAATGAAAAAAAAAGAACCAATAGATAAATAAAAACAAAAATGGAGGATTCAAGTCAATAACAGTTTTTTTTATACTGCCTTTTGGTCTTGGGTTTTTATTCGATTGATCAATTACTGTGATTTGAATAATAAATGAGAAAAATTTTCACTTCATTTCAATTTCTTTTTTCAAATAGAGATCGAAACCACAAAAGGCAATTCACTTCTTCAAGAACTGTATTTATCAAAGAAAAATCTGGAAATGTGAAGTGAAAATTTTGTCCTATTTAGAATTCAAATACCAGTATAAAAATGTTTAAAAAATTTGACTATTTTTAGAGATCTCCAAAACCAACCTATCGGATTTCGGAATGAAAGAGATTTATTTTGTGATTTTTGATTGATAATGATGGAATGGATTATTGGAATTATTCTTAAAAGTTAATTTGTTTCTTCTATTAATTGATTTTACTTTTCTTTTTCAGGTTTCTGTGACTCTGCTAATTCCATTTAATGTTCCCAATTAAAAACTGTGTTGAACTTTTTTCCCTTAAGTAACAAGTAACTCTTATTTATTTTTTTTATCAAAGTAAATAGAGTAATTATTTACATAAGGATACAATTAAACCCGATGTGCAACTTCATTTGTCAACTTTAGAGAAATGAATAATCATTTTTAGAAGATTTCATTTTTTCCCAATGAAATTTCCAGTAAAAAGATCAAGATCCTTTTTTGTTGGTTTTTTGGATCAAATTCGAAAAAAAAAAATTTAATTTTGAAGAAATCTCGCTTTTAGTAATTTCAGAGAGTCTTTATGAGCAAATAGCCTTGAAACTTTAATCTTATTTTAAAAATATAATAAAAATCAATCAAATATTGTATTCTTGAAGATCTAAAAAAATTGATCATTTATTTTATTCACAAACATTTATTAAATTTCTTGAAATTTAAAAGACTAGTAAATATCCTTTTTCAAATATCTAGAGTATAAAAAAGTAACTTTTTGTATTAAAATCAGTTATTTGATAATATCTATTATTTTTTTTTTAATAGAAATATTTATTTGAATTGTTTTATTTGTTTAAAAATCTTTAAAAAATTGAGAAATAATTGTAAAGTCTATTTGATACATTTAATCTTTGGGTTGTTAATAACTTACTGAAATAATTAAAATTGAGTTATTAATTATGGATTATAAATAATCAAATTAAAAAGTATTACTCTAGATTATAAGTTGAATTTCCCAGGTTTTAAAAAAGTATTTCGGGAGAATTTTTAATTTGATTGTTTGGTTCTTTTTCTCAGATTTTTTTAATCAATCAAAAGAAAAAATAGATTTGGTCTGTTCTTTGAATCAATAAATTATATTTTTTACAAGTTTAAAATAATTATTATATTTTTTTTGAGATTAAGTAGATTTTTTAAACTGAGTTATTCTAGGACCTAGTGGTTTTATTTTTAAAGTGTATTTTTGTACTCTTCCTTTACAGGCAATAAGATTTCAATCTTCTTTCAAAGAAAATATTTTATTTTAAATAATTCAGAAATATTTTGAATTTTGAACTTTTCAAAAATGAGAAAAATGGATCAGACTTTTAAAAACAACCATTTCATTTCGGAAAATAGTATTTAAAAGTAAGTTTGGTTTTTGTAGTAATCAGATTTTTACTTTGTTTTTCAATTTCAAGATGCGGTAATTTTTTTTTGATTTGTTAGTTAATTCTACTTGAAGATTTTTTTTAGTTTACTAGTCCCTTAACTCAAAACTCAAAAGAGAAAATTTCGACTCTTTTGTAAACCCCAAATTCCAAATTTTGACAAAACCAATTCGAACATTTCTTGACGAAACTTCACTGAAAGCACTCAGAACTTTCAAGGCAATCTTTCTGCCATCACAAAGGAAAGGTGATAAGAAAATAATTAAAACAAAGTTAAAAAGATTCGATCAAACCATGATAATTAGAACCAAAGCCATACAATTTTCCATCTGTTTTGATAATAAAACTATGATCTGCATGACCAGTAAAAACTTTAGTAACATTTTCATGTAATTTACAAACTGTTGTCAGCTTTAGGGGATTCTCCACTCCTAAGTTGCCATTTGAATTGCTGCCAGACCCATACAAAGTGTTTGTTTCTCTATTCAAAAAAAATGAACAGAGTCTTGCTGGGTAAACTTGGTGGATTGTTAGATTTTCAATCCCTTCAGCGAGTGTTGGGGTATGAACTTTTGAATTTTGAGAGTTCATGCCTATTTGGTTGTAATTGTTTCTTCCCCACCCATAAATTTTGGGTTGATCTTCGTTTGACATTGCAAAGAAATGATAGTAACCAGAGTGGACGCTTTTCATTGGTGGTAGTCGTTCAAGCGGCTTTATTTTTGGCTCAAAGCCAAATAAATCTGGAAGATATAGTTTACCAGCATCACTAAGGAAAACCAACCTACCTTCGCCATCCGATACAACGTCTAGGATCGTTTTCACTTCTTCAGGAAAAATTGTAAGTGTTTCTGGCTTTTTTGAAATCTTTGGTTACTTGTCCATTGACACCGATTGTTTCCAAGACCTTTAATGTTTGCCATTTAGCTTTGTCAACTAAAAACAAAAAAAAGTAAGAAAAAATGAAAACTTTTTTTGTTTTCAAGTAAATAAAAGAATTCACGAACACAATTTTCAAATAAACATGTTACCAAGTCCTATTAACGGTGTATCAAAATAAATTCGATGCTTTTTTTTCTTCTTGTTCCAATGGAACAACCAATTCACTACCCAAAAGTATCTCTTCGTTCAAATCAATTTTGAAGATAAATACCTTAATTTTTAAAAGTAAATTTTTAAGGACTATGTTTTGAGGTGAAAACGATGGAGTAATTTATAAAAATACCTTTGAAGAGTTTTGTAATCCAAGTAATATAAACACAACGAGAATTTCTTTAAGAAAAAATGAGAAATTTTCAAAATTTTAACAATTTTCTCAATTTTTCGACTTTCTGGAAAGATCATGCCAAAATTTGATTTCAATAAATCAGCATTTCCATTTCAACTTTCTGAACCCAAAGTCATTCCCTTGACTTTTCTACATATTTTTTTACATTTGCTTGTACAAGTTTTAAATGTTCTCAAATTTGAAATTAACTTGAAAAACCCCAAAAGGCTTTTTTTTGCAATTATTTTTTTTGTTATTTTCATTTTTCCTTTTCATTGAAAAAGAAAGAAAAAGTGTATGTGTGAAATGGTAAAGATGACAAAAAAAATTTTTTTTTTTATATTTGTCCAATTTCTTCAGATTAAATTTTCTTTTTGAGAAATGAAAGTGAAATAATGCAATAACCCAACCCTCTCAAGAGTGGGAAAGTAGTCCTTAATGGAATTTGTACAAAAATTTCATAATATTCCCAATTTTTTATTGTAATTTTTAGAATTTTTGATTGAAAATTCATGAAAATTTAGGGATATAACTCACCCTAGATTTCTCTAAAATCATAATATGTTGCAATTCTATGTACCTGGTATTAGTGTGTCATGGCTCAGATAGTTTCTGTGACTCTGAAAAATCAATTATAAATCTTATTACACAATAAATTATTACATTTTGTACTATTATATTACAATTAAAAATTTTCATTTTAGAAATTTTTTATTGAATTCCTTTTCCAAATCTAAAAATAAAAACCCAAAATACAGTATTCCAGTATTTAATAATTTATATTTAGAACTTCCAAAAGTAACTATTTAAATAATTTTTGAATTTCAAAGATTAACTCAATAATTATCAACATAAAAACACAAAGACTGATTATTTTTTTTTTCTTTTTATTAAGTTAGTTGCGTTATCAATATAATATCAATATTTCAGAAATAATTTAGCCAAAAGAATCTATTGGTTAATTATAGAACTTTATTAATATTGATTTTTTTATCAATTAATGGACATATTTCGCCACAAATCCGAGAAATATATTTTGCAACTTTGTAGTCTCAATATTGATTATTCAACTTTTAAATTTGTGGCTAAATGCAATTTTTTTTATGAAATTTTTGGGTTTCTTTACTAATACATATACCATTTTTAATTGATGAAATCAACCAATATTACTACACAACTCATTGATTTTAAAGAGGTATTTGAATCATGTTGAAATAAATTGGTTCGGCTCAATAACAATGTACTTTGGTATTAGGCTTCTCCTTAGTCGAATTTAATCCCTTAACCCTCTATTCTTTAACATTATTTTTCGGGTGTTTAAAATATTCCCAAAAATACCCGAATATCGAAAATACTCTAAAAATATTTAACCACATAAAAACACGGTATGGACAACTTCGAAGAAACCCGATGCCAATATACTCAGTTTAATGATAAAATAATATTTTTACTTTTAGAAAAAATATATTTTTTTGAATTTTCTACTTTAAACCACTCTAAAGATGTTTTGGTACATTTTGAGTATATTTGAGTAATTGTTGGTACTTATTAGGGTACGTGTATGTGTGGGTATGCCATGGTATTGGTATCGGCTGTGTTAGGTTTGGTATGTTTTGGTTAAAACAGTTCCTTTTATGGGATGGAGTTAAATAAAGTTTGTTATGGTTCATCTTGTTTAAGGTATGTGTGTATATTGTACGATTAGATATTACTGAGTTATTTTTAGATTGTGTTTGAGATTACAAAATTATGGGTAATGATACAGAATTAGAAATTTTCTTCACAAGTGCATTTTCTCTCATTAAGTTAATACCATTTCGAAATGATCAGTGATTTAAATCATCCAAGATATCAATCCCTTTCACACAAAATGGGTTGAATACCTTTCCCTCAAATTTATTTTTTTTCAATTGTGATATTTTCAAACCACAAAAAAAATTTGTTTCTCAAATAAAATTCCAAATTTACCTTTAAACTGAGTATATTTCCACTAGTGTTTCTTAGAAGTTGTTCAAAAAGTGTTTTTTCATGGTTAAAAAATTTTAGGGTATTTTCTATTTTCGGGTATTTTCAGGAATATTTGATAGATTCTTATTTTTCCAATTTGATCCTTCATTTTTAGAATTTCTTTTTTAATAAACGAATTTTAATTAACAAACACCATAT
Organism: Anaeramoeba flamelloides; assembly: GCA_027625915.1. Lineage (NCBI taxonomy): Eukaryota > Anaeramoebidae > Anaeramoeba > Anaeramoeba flamelloides. Next base: position 3,126,993 of record JANTQA010000026.1, read on the forward strand.
TTTATTGAGGTTTTATTGTTCGTTCCTTTGATCTTTATATATATATATATATATAAACATCAATCCAAAAAATTGGACACACCCAAAATCAAAAATAGGCAAAAAAAACCTAATTTATTGTATTTTTCCAAACCTAATATAAAACAAAAATTCATTTAAGTTAACACAGTATTAATGTTTTAATAAATAATCATTTTCATCCAAATATATATATATATAACTCAATTGTCAAAATAATCCTTATTGGCTTATTTAGCATGTGTTTCAAAATAAGTACTATCATATTTGTTTTTTATAGAAGACCTATAAATTAAATAATCAAACCGACCAACAATAAAAAATAATCAAGTATTTTATTAGTTTCTGAAAGTATTAAAATTAAAAAAGAAATAGAAAAAATGAAGGGTCAAATGGAAAAATTTATCTTAAAAAAAAGAGTTTATTAATTAACAAAATTCTCATTTTAAATATAATTCAAATTTTGATAAAAATTTGAGAAAATTACAAAAAATTGTACACAAATTTCATTCTTGTTTTCAAATTTACTTCAATGATAAAGTAATTTACATTCAAAATTGAATTTTATCTACGGTTATTTAATAGGTGTTACATTAAATTTTGGATTATATCAAGAAAAGGGAACAAACAAAGATTATCTTTTAAATGCAGTTTAAATGCTTTATTAACAGGTTTTGTTGATCAATGTATTCCAATAAACCTAGGTTTACAAAAAAAAAGTTTTACTATTTGGAGAAAAAGTAAAAAAGGAAAAAAAAAAAGTTTAATACAGTTTTTCATTGGTAACATTAACCAAAAACCCAAAATGGAAGTGAAAATCACTAATTCTGAATATCAAAATTAACTTCAAATAACAATCCAATAATTCATTCAGTCGTCCTTAATAAAAAAATAAAATCTCTTTAATTACCGAAATCATTGCAGTGGTTTTGGAGATCTCAAAAATAGTCAAATTTTTAAAAAAATTAACTTTAAAATAATCTATTAAAAACAAAGTCTTTGAAATTGGATCTGTAAAAGTGCACTTATTAGGATATAATTACTTTTTGGATCTAAGAAATTATCTTTGCGAAAATCAGATAAAAAAATTTATTTCCACAAAAAAGAAAAATCTTTACCTTTTTTCAAGGATGCTTTAATAAACAATTATTTTTAATTCAAATCACCAAAACAATTTTAACAATTATCCTACTTAAAATAGCTATTATATTTTCTGAAATTTATATTGTTGTTTGAATTATTAACTGCTCAAAATTTTCACTTAATTTACCTCTTTTTTCAAATAGAAATTTCAAACAAAGAGATTGATTGAATATAAGACATTTGTTTATTTCATTTATTCCATATTTTGTTCTATCTTTGTGTGAAATCAAAATCCTAAATGAAAGTTGCATATTCGGAAGAATACAGAAAAGAAGAACTACATAAAAATATTTTACAGTTAAAATTCAAATAACAGTAAGAAGATTGATAATTAGTGATTTATTTTCAGTTGGGTTCTTCCTTATTTTACTTTTTGAGAAATTTTTTTTTCCAATTTAACTTTTGCCTTTTTATTTAAATTAAATATTTTTTTTCAACAAATGAACATAAAGTCTATGTATTGGTTCTTTTTGAGATCTGGTTACCTTCATTTTTTTACAGAAATATTTAACAAATTATTTTTTTTTAGAGTTTTTTGGAAATAAGTAAAACAAAATAATTAAACATTGAAAAAAATATTTGACTATTTATTAAATCAGAATGATTTGTTGTGAAGTTAAAACTATTTTTCATTTTAGAAAAAAATTTTTACCCTAATCAAAAAAATTTTTCAAAAAAAGAAAAAATAATTTAAAATTTTATTCCAAAAGTGTTTATTACATTCATAATAGAATTACTGATCAGGAATTAGTGGTTTAAAACATATATTTCAACATATCTCAGGGAATAATAAGTCTCATAATAAGATTATAAAGTTAAAATCTTTTTGAAGGTATTTTCTCAAAAACCTTCAGTATAATTTTTTTTTTCTCATCTGTTGAATTTTTATTTCCCTTTTAGAATAAAATTGAGGTGAGTTAAAAAACAATTTGTACAATAAAGACTAAAATTCAGAAGCTTAATAACAATAAAATTGATCAATAGTTAAAAAAGATTTAAGAAAAGAACCCAAATAATGATCAATTTTATTTCCATTCGCAACCAAAAAAATCTAGAATTCTGAGTATACTAAAATGGGTATTTTATTGTTTTGTTTCGATTCCAACCCAAATTGTAGAACAAATTTCTTTTTTCACACAATTTTTTTCTTAAACTTATTTTGAAAATAATCTCCTTTAAAAAAAAAATTGAAAAAACCAATTTTGAAATATTTCTCCTGAAGGAAGTTTTTGAATGTTTATTGGTATTTTTGAGAAATATCCAAATTAAAAATGATTCAGTAAAATTCAAAAAATCGTAAGGAAGTTAACAAAGTTTCAAAATCATTTTTTTTTTAATTTACAATTTTTTGTTTTGAAATGGATATGCTGAAAAAAAGATGTTACCCAGTGGACCCAATTAGCATTCGCGAAAAGCCAAATGAAAATAAAAAACGATTCTTGCTTGATAAAAAAGAAAATTACATTGATTTGGATTTTAATTTTAATTTTGATTTTGATTTTGGTTTTGGTTTGGATTTAAATATACTTAGTTTAACCCAAACCAAGAGCAAAAGAGCCGAATGCAACACCAAAATTGATGGCAACGATGAAGAGAAAATCAAAAAACATTTGATCCAAACCATTGAAAATTTACCTTCAACTGAAGTTCTGGATGATTCTTTTTGCTTTGATTTTATCGAACAAAAATGGAGTGATCTCAAAGAGAATAAAGGCTTTTGTGGAGACAGTTCAACCAACAACAACAGCCAATCTAGCAATAGTCTTTTTGAAACAAATTTTCAAAATGAAAATGAAAAAAAAAAAGTAACAATTGTACATGATGATTCACTGAATGAAAGTGGCTACTGCTTCATAAATGAGCTTGAAGATGAAGAGAAAGTCGACAAAGTTGGCCTTTTTGAAGAAGATGTAAGTTGTTGAAATTTTACTGTCCCTTTTTTTTAGTAATTTGTTTTCTTTTACTTTTTTCCGAATTTCCATTTTTTTTTTAAAGACTTTTAATCTCAAAAAAAGAACCTTTTCAAAATTAAATCAAAAGAACTCGTGAAATTAAAGGAAAAAATAGAAAACTTTACCGAAAATAAAAAAAATCACGCCTTTTACAATAAAAAAAAATTGAAAAAAAAAAAGATACCAAAAACTGTAAAGAACAACTGTTTTTTGAGAAGATGCTCCTTATTACATCTTTTAATTTCTTTTTGTCTTCTCAAGAACAATTTAATTTTTTTTTTTTTGTTAACTTTTTTTCAAAAATTCTTCTTAAAAAATTAATGTAAAAATTTTTTTTATTTTTCTTTCTTCATTTCTCTTAATTGTGACCAATATATTGTGAAAATTAATAGGAACTAGATTGTCTTTTAATATCTTCGCTATTGCCAAACCAAAGTACAAAGGAACAAGGAAAACTCACTTTAGTTTTGGATTTGGATCAAACTTTGGTTTACAGCAGCACAAATAAACCTGATCAGTATGATTTCAAATGTATTTTCAAACAAAACAAACTCAATTTAGACCAAATAATCCAAAACGAGGAAGCCACAGAGCAAGTAATTTATGTCCAAAAGCGACCTTATTTGGAGACATTTTTAGAGGAATGTGCAAAATTATTTGAAGTTGTAATTTTCACAGCAGGGATCAAAGAATATGCCGATCAAGTGCTTGATCACATAGATCCAGAAAATTCCTTCATTAGCCATAGGCTGTATCGTGATTCATGTAAAAAATTCGAAGGGTCGCATTATGTAAAAGATTTGAGTCTCCTTGGACGCAAACTCGAGAAATGCATCATTATTGATGACCAACCTTCTTCATATCATTTACAACCAGAAAATGCAATTCCAATCAAAGAATTTCTTGGCAACATAAATCCAGATACAAAAGATTTCCAATCTCAAGGGCTTATGTTTAATAATGAATTAAAAATAATTTTGAAAATTTTGCAGCAATTTGAAAAGTGTGAAAACGTTTATCCGTTATTAGAAAAAACGAAAAAATATTAAATTTAGAGAAATGCATTTCTTCTGATGAATAAAATAATAATAGCCACCATAATAATAAAAATCAAAAAAAAAGAAAAAAGAAAAATATTTAAAAATCTATTATTAATAATATTAATTCTATTATTGATAATATTTTATTGAATAAAATACCAGTATCGATATGTGATTAGATGCATATTAAAACTAGCTTATCTACTTAATATGTGTTGTACATTACTATTATCCAATACCCTCTATTTATTACCATTCATTTTATTATCCCCCCTTTTTTTCTGGTTTAAACCAGATTTCCTTTTGAATATTTATTTTTTAATAGAGATTTATTTAAATATTAAATATTTATTTATATATCTCCCTTATTATAATATACTTAATATTAAGTAAAAAAAAAAAAAATAATCTATTTTTGATTAATTTTTGTATATTTTATTAATTTGAAAATAAAAACTAACTACCTTTATTTCAATTTTTTTTTTTTTTTCGATATTTTTTTATTTTTAAAATTTTCAAGATTTACTGAAGTGATAAAGATGTAAACCGGTAAGCACAAAATTTACTGTAGTACTTCTTAATAAGAAAAATATATCCACTTTAATCAATTTAAGAATTTTAATATATTCCTTTTCCATCAAAGTTGCACAGTTTCATTGAAGAAATCGAGCATATTCCATAAGTTTACTCTATATTTTTATATGAATAAACTTTCACTTTTTTTGATCAGATTTATTTTTTCGAATTTTGTCAAATTTGCTTTTTTTTTTCTTTTCTCTTTCATTTTTTCTTTTTTTGCTTTTATTTTTTCTTTTAAAAAAAGCAAATTTGAGAAAAAAAAAATGTTAGAAAATTCTAATTAACTTTAAAAAAGTTGGTCTTCAAATTTATTTACAAATGAATAGATTTACTTTTAAAAAATATAACTGCCAAAAATTTTATTTTCTCGAAAAAAATGGGAAATTTTGAATTAGGGGTTCAAAATATAATTTCCCAATTATTTTTTGGGCAATATTTTATTTTTTTCGATACTTTATAGTTTGTGCAGGTATTTTTTTTTTATTAATAGTATTCTCTAATCTGAAGATATTTTTTCTCTTATTTCTAATTAATCTTATATTGGACAATTCTAAAAAAAAAAAAAAGAGTTTATAATTTTTGGTTGAACCCCCTAGTGTGGAATGGGGTTAAATTGTAAACTAATTATTTCTATTAAAAGGGAATTTATTAAATTTGAACCCTAGGAAGGATTGATAAATATAATTGTATATAAGCGCTATATTATTTTACTAATTTATTTCTCATTTGATTTGTAAACTAATACTTTCTTTTTACACAAAATCCAACCAAAGTAAATAATAAAAAAAACAATCCCATTAAAACAGTTTAAAGAACAATAAAAATATTTTTTTCTTGAAATTTGAAAATAATTTTGTTTATTTGTGAAATATTTTATTATTTTTTTTCATCATTTTTGTTTTCAGTTTAGATTCTCAATTACTATAGTTTTCCAGGAATATATATATATATATATAGATTAAATGATCTATATTTGAATAAGAAAAATTCTCTTAAAATGAAGAACTCTAAAAAAATTAGCCGATTGTCTTTAACTATTAAATTAATCAATAACCATGAGTAAGAATTTAAACAAATTAATCTCTCTCTCTCTCTCTCTCTCTCTCTCTCTCTCTCTCTCTCTCTCTCTCTCTCTCTCTCTCTCTCTCTCTCTCTCTCTCTCTCTCTCTCTCTCTCTCTCTCTATATATATATATATATATATGTATATATTAAACCCTACCACACCCAGAATCTGGTAATATTGTTTATGTCATTTGATTACTAATTATATATTTATCTGTTTCCAATTTTTTTCATAATTTGATTTTAGTATTGTTGGAAGATAAATTATAAACCAATATAATTAAGTGTTTATAGAGAATTTGATATACTGAAACTAGGTAATTTTTTTATCAAGTTGAAAATAAAAATAAAAAAGCAAAGAAGAATATACCAAGAGTTAGAAAGCAAATAAAATTAAAAAGAAAAAAGAAATTATAACAAATTAAATAAAGAGCCACAAATCATCGTTCATGACCATTTACCAAATGAAACGAAATTAACAAAAATTATTATTGTAATGATTTTGGGTGTTTCAAATTAAAGATAATTTTTTTTTTACTTTTTTTATTTCTTACCAATTTCTTACTTATAAACCCTTTAAATCATTTTTTTTTACTTTATTCTCATACTTTTGTTTTTCACTTTTTTTTTTCATTTTTCTCGCATTTTTTTTTTTAGTTTTCCGACTATAAAAATAAATTTGGAGATGCTATTTGCACGAATAACTACTGCATGTATGGTTTAACACATAAAACCCTTTTTATAAATTCCAGTAAAATGAAATCAAGATTGTATTATAAATATCGTCAAAAATAATGAATAATTATTTATTCTTTTTTAATGACCAATATTGAAAATAACCAATAATGTTTAATATTTCAGATAAGTAACCTTTCTTATTTTAGGAATAATATATTTAATTTATTTAAGGTTCTAGTTACTTAGAGTAGATTGTATCAAAACCCAAAAAGCAAGTTGACCCATAAGGGATATTCAACAAAAGGACTTCATATGATTGGAAAAATTTAAATAACAAAAAAAATCCATAGGATACCTAATACTAAATCAATTAATATATATATGTCCTAAATGAAATAAAATGAATTTTTTTTTAAAAAAATATTAATCTTTTCATAGTAAATATTTCAAAGGGTTATATTTCTTCAATTTCCAACAATTTTTTACTTCCAGTACTAAAATTGATTTTATTCAATTTATTCTAAATTGTGATTATTTTTCGGCTAAGCAATATTTGAAAAATAAGGATTTTATAACAATTTTTTAGAAATAAAAATAAAACCTTTGAAAAATAGAAAAAAATGAAAAAAAAAATCTCATTGATATCAAAAAGCACAAAAGAATGAGTCACTTTGAAACCAAATCATAGCTTTCAAAATTATATTTTATAACCATTTAAATTGAAAATAAAGTGTCACTATTTGGTTCCAATATCGATAAATCTCATTGTTTTTCATTGTTACCTTTTGGAGATTGATGACATATCAAAAGTTACTTCATTTTTTCCATCGGAATTATTTACTTATAATTAATACGAAAAAAATATTTTTTTATTGGATTTCTAGTTATTCTTTTTCATTGGGAATGACTTCTCACTTAATGCTTATAAGCTTTTGAATTTGAAAAAAATACTATCTTGTAATTAGTACTGTGTATTTTTTATTCTAGTTCTTAGCTGATCGATCTTCGAGATTAGTAGAAATTTTAAGAAATGATTGAAAAAAGCAATTTTTTAGAATTTTTTTAGGAAACCCAATTTGATAAATGTCTGATTAATAGATTGGAAAGTCTTTAAAAAAAATTCTAATTTTTGGGTTGTCAATTGAAATGAATATTTCAATTGAACTCGATTACCCTAATAAAAAAAATTTATTATAAAATGTTATAAACGTGTTGTAAAGGTGTTATAAAATGTTATGAATTTTTATAATCCAAAATTTTTATAATATAAATCTTTATTATAAAATATGTGTTATAAGAATTGTAACATATTATAATCCTGTTATAAGAATATTTTTTTTTTAAATATTGAAAAAATCATCATTTAAAAGGAAATTTTGTTATAAAAAGCTTATATAGATGTTATAAAAAATTTTTTTATCAGGGTAACTAGAAAAATAAATTTTTTTTAAAAACTTAAAATAAAACCAAAGCCAATATTACCTTTCAATTGAGAAGTCACATCTCAATTTATTATTAAACAATCATTCAATTTTCGACTTACACTCTTCAATTTGGATTTTGGAAAAAAAAACAAAAAAATTGCTTTTTTCAATCATTTATTAAACCCTCATACAAGTCCAAGACGGATCAACTTAAGATCAAATTAACAAGTGGCCACAAACGATACAAAGTAATCTTTTTTCAAATTTCAGGGATTATCAACCTTAAATAGAAAATAATTAAGGAAAAATGTTAATGAATTTCTTTTTTTAATTACTCTTCCAACATCCCTAATACTTGAACAAAGTTACAAATAGTTCAACATTTTCAGCTACTTTCATACAATTTCAATTCCTTTTAAACACTTTTCAAAGTGAAGAGTTATGTAAAAGATCAGATGATTTTTGGCAATTTAATCATAGTCCAATATTTCATTTTTTCGAAACTTCCTTTATTTTTAATATTTCAACATTATCCTCTGTATGGGGAACATCGAACCTAATCGAGTTTTTGTCTTTGGGAATAATGAAGATAACCAATTAGGACACATTTCAAAGGAACGCTTTGAAAAATCACCAATTCTACTTCAAGAACCTAAAGATGTGATCGTTCGGCAAATTAGTGCAGGTGGTCATCATACAGCTATTTTAGCGGGTAAAGATTATTTTTTCTTTTTATTTTTCGAATACCCACAAACAAGCAGTTTGTGTTTCTTTAGTAAAGTATACTAACATACACCAATCTTTTCTTTTTGAAAATAACCAAACGATAATCAATTTATCTTTTTGTGAATAGAGATGCCAAATTCAACTTTTCAAGTTTACACATGTGGAAATGGTATTAATTTGTTTTTGTTCAGATTTAAAATTTCAGAAGACAACAAAAAACGATCGTTTTCTTGGATAAGAATAAAACTGAATGATTTACTGAAAAAATAAAATAAATAAACCAAAACAAACAAATAAAAAACCACCAAATATAGGCTATTCTGGCCAACTTGGACATGGGCTATTAGAATCTTCTCCAACACCAAAAAGAGTTGATTCATTAATGAATAAAAAAATCCGTCAAATTGCGTGCGGTGCATATCATACGTAAGGATTAATAAATCTTACAAGAACTTAAATGAGTTGAATTTTCTTTTCTTCAAAAACCAATTTTTCTTTTATTTTTCTTTTTCTTTTTCTTCATAATTGTAGTTTAGCACTGACTAGTGAAGGAGAAGTTTATTCGTGGGGAAGAGGTAAATACTTTATCAAAATTTTCTTAGTTTTTCTTTTTTTTAAAAATACACGATCATCCCTTTTCATCAGAAATTCGTTTTTGAGAAGAAAGAATTTTTGAATTATTATCAGCAACACCTAAAAACCTTCTCGAAGGACATAATGTTTCTTCCGTTTATTTAAGAGAATTTTAATTTACAACTTTGTTTCAGATACACTTTCACCATTTAAATAACAATACCAGTAAAATCGGAATATATAATAATAATTTTATCTCCAAAGTTATAAAAGAAATCTTGGTTAAATTTCTAAAAATATCATTTCTAATTGATTTTGTAAAGATCTTTTAGCTTTTTCATCAAAGAAACAATGAAGAAAATATTTTTGGAAACTTGAAATAAAAATTTTAATTTCTTAATTGGAAAACAACAATGTTTCAAAATAACTTGTCAACCATTGATCTTTTGCATTCTCCAATAGAACCAAAATTCTGTGAATTTATTTTTTTAAAGATTGATCACAAGAGTAAATATGGAATGTTGTAAAAAACTCTATTTTTGACAACACTCATATTTACTCTTGTGATACATTCAAAAATTTTATCAGAAAGGAAAATATTTGTTAACTTTAACAAAAATTAATTTTAATTGAATGAATTATCATTTCTCTCCATTTTTAAAAAGAAAATTATAGTATTGAAACAAATACCTGGCCTGAAAATAATCCAGGACACGCTTTTGAATTGTTAATATTAGGAAAATTGTTGTGTAATTTCAAATATTTAAAATCAAGTCCTTTTTTTATTTAAGAATCAAGCTTTTGAAAATTATAACTTGCCCACTTATTAGAATGATGATTAATGAAATTACACTTGTTCAAAACACTATCCAATCAATCAAAAAACAAGAATAAAAAAATATTATTTTACAAACTCATAGCAAACCCCCATAAAACTCGATTGTTTTGCAAAAAAAGTAGATCTACTTATGTTACCAAAAAATTAAATGAATATTCCATAGACATCTTACTTTGATGAACTTTTGGTTGGTTTATTACTGCGTTCGTAAAAAATTTGGTTAGTTATAAAAATTATTTGATTTTAAATATAAGAAATTATACAACAATTTTCCTAATATTAACAATTAAAAATCGTGTTTGGATTATTTTCATGCCAGGTGATTTTTTCAATATTATATATACAAAAAATGAAATTGACTTTTAAAATTAAAAATGAAAGAGAATTTTCAATTCCATTTTCTGGATTATTTTCCTTGTCTATGATACATTAAATTTAAAATAATAATGTACAAAACCAGAAATGAAATATTTTGGATTAATTTAAGGCTTTAAGGCCTTTTAGAATGAAACTTTATGTTTTGTGACTTTTAATAAGTCAAATAATATCATCTTAACAGGCATTTTCATTGGCTTTTCTTTGAAAAAAATAAAAAAAAAAAGAAAAAATAAGGCTATAATTTTACTGAAAGATCAGTAATTACCGGAAAAAGGATTCTAAATACAGTATTTTTAAAAAGTTATTGTGAATTAATTATAAACAAAATTACATTTCATTTTTTGTTAAATCCCAAGAAATTTATTGAATTAATATCATAATATATATATATATATTTATTTATATAATTGTATAGTAATCAATCGTTCAAAATAAAAATATTAATTGAATTTGATTTGAAAATAACAAAGAAACATAAGAAAATAAAAATAAGATTGATACAAATTCTGACATTTTTCCATTACTGTCAAATCTAAAACCCGGAAATTTCTGAAACCCGGTAATTCCATTTTTCTGATCAATTGTAAATATTAGTAAAATGTCAAAAATATACTCCCATTTTACAGACAAATAACCCAATTACCCAGCGAACAATAACCTTTCCAATTGGGGTATTGGTTAAATATTCTGAATCTATTAAATTTAACTCTTTGGTGAATTCAGAAATCAAAAAAAATCCAAAATTTGTAAAATTAATTGAGAACATGACTGAAAATGAAAATCCACTTTTGATTTTAAATTTTGAAATAAAAAACATTTTTATACTTTTAAAATATTTGAGAGAATTTGAATTTGAGAGAGGTGTTTGATTATTGTAAATTTTCATGAAATTATGAAAACCATTTTGTAAAAAAATAAATCCACTAACGTTCCCAATAGAAATTTAAAATTTTGAAAAAATTATTAAAAGAAAGATATAAAGTAAATAAAACTCTTATTTCATAAATGCAATAATAAAATAATTCTTATAAAGATGATTCCTAATAAATTTAGAATTTATCTAAAGGGAAAAATCGCAATAAATTTGATTTTCAATTTTCAGTAATGTTCTCAATTAATTTTACAAATTTTGGATTTTTTTTGATTTCTGAATTCACCAAAGAGTTAAATTTAATAGATTCAGAATATTTAACCAATACCCCAATTGGAAAGGTTATTGTTCACTGGGTAATTGGGTTATTTGTCTGTAAAATGGGAGTATATTTTTGACATTTTACTAATATTTACAATTGATCAGAAAAATGGAATTACCGGGTTTCAGAAATTTCCAGGTTTTAGATTTGACAGTTATTAGATACAAAAATAAAAAAAAAAACAAAATATAATTCAATTAACAAACATATTTCTTAAAGGAATGATCATCTGTGAGATATCTCGGCTGATCAAGTTGAAAAAAAAAACAATCTTATTCTCACTCTTTTAAAAATAAAAAACCATTATCATTTCATGGATAATAATGATTCTCTAAAATTTAACTCCATCTTTTCTCTGGATCAGTTTAACCTGCCCAAAATTCAAAAAAAAAAAAATTAAAAAAAACAAGATTGGGCAATTGGTAAATTTTATAAAAAAAATTATTTATAAGTTTCTGTAGTTAGATCTCTGTGTTAAATATTTTTAGATACTTTATTTGGGTTTGTAAAATATTTTTTCTATTTTGAGAAATTATCAAAACCTCTAATTAGACCAACAATTTTTTTTCAAAATAATAAAATTTTTTTTCCAATTATGATAAAACAAGTTGAAAGAAATATTTTTGAAATCAAAATAATGGAAACCAGATTAAGGTAAAATTTGATTCATCTTACTATTAAATAGTAAAAAACAATTATTGCTTGGAATTCACCTATTAAGAATTTTTATATTTTTAAACAATTTTTTGTAAAAATTTTGAAAATTAAGTTATTTTGTAGAATTTGAAGATCGATATTAAAATAAAAGCCACAGTACAATCCAAAAGAATTCAGAAATCAACCTTAAAGTTAAATATATTTTTAGCTAACCTTATTTTAATTTTGTTAAGGAATGAATTTAAAATATGTTACTTTTCATTTTAGAAACTTTTGTTCAATAGTAAAGTTTCAATAGAATATTAACAACAAATTCTTTCATCAAATTCTTTATCTTTAGAGTTTTTATATAAAACAGAAAGAGAACAAATCAAAAGTAAAACTTTCCAAAAGTGATTTAGTTGAAAATCAGATGAGAAAACTCCAAGTTAGAATTTTCATTTTTTCGAACATAAAATAGCAAATGTAAAATATCTAAAATCCTTTTTTTGATATCTTTTCCAAAATTATCTGACTCTTTAAAGTTCAAAATCCTAAGAAAATTGCACAGAAAACTAAATTCACTTTTCAGAGAAAATTCAACAAATTTCATTCATAAATTAACTTGAATTCAGAACATTAAATTTGAAAAAGCATCAAGATCTACAAAACATTAGTTTTTAAAAAGTTTTTTGAGAAGTCAGAAAAGCGAAAAAAGAAACAAATATTTTTTAAAAACAAAATTCTTTTGTCTTTCCTTTAATTATTTCACTTAGCATTGACAAATCAGACCTTAAAATAAAACGATAAAACAAAATCTTTGAAAATCTTCATTCTAAAAGTTAAAAAGAAAACAGGATATTTTCATGCATTTTTGAAAAGGTAAATCACAAAAGAAAAGAAATCACAGAATTCACAGAAATCACAGAAATCACATAAACCACATAAACCTTCCTCCCAAATTTTGATAACTTTTTGATTTTTATTTCTCACGATTCAATTCAGCCACTTTGGTGTTTAACTAATTCTAAATCAGTTATACAAGATTTACACAAAACGATAAATCTTTGAAATTATCGTAAACTAGACGATTTTACCTTTGAAATTGAAAATTCATTCTCTAGTAAGAGTTTTTAATGGTAAAAATATAGCTTTTTCAGACTTGATAAAATACATTTTTTAACCAAAAATACTTGTTTATTACGAAAAAGAAAATTAATGCCAATTTTTTTAAAAAGATTAAGAATGTTTGATTTAAACAATACATAAAATATTTAACATTTTGAAAAAAATGATGAAATGAAGAAAAAAATTTTATTTCAAAATTAAACCTTTCAATATATATATATATTTCGAAAGTATTAAACAGAAAGAGTTCAAAAAGTTTAAAAATAAATTATTAAATAAAAAAAAATTGGTATTTTTGTTATTTTTAATATTACAGAAGTTATCAAGTATTAAAATTAGAATTTTCACTTTTGAAAAAAAAAAGAGACAAAATTTCATGATCTAAATTATTTTTTATGACGTATAAACTATATTGATAATTATCTGGTTATTATTTGTTATTCAAACTATATGCCTTTCGCTACAATTTCGGTACTTTTTATTTTTTCTAATTTCCAGTAATCTACATCAAAAATAATATTGTCTCTTATGTGAATATTAAAAATTGAATGATAATTGTTGATCAATAAACTAATAAAGAAAAAAATTTTCCAAAGATAATAAACTTGAACATTTTTTGCTTATTGTGAAAACATAATTAAAAATCTATTAATTTGGAATCGAATGAAGAGTTAATTATTGAAATTTGAATTTAAAAAGGTTAAAAAAGTTAAGGTACTCGGTTTTTTGATAATAAGAGATTTATCAAAAATAGATTTGTTTTGAAAAACTAAATGCCTTGAAATACTACAATTTTTCGAAACATAAGAAGGTATTTATTTTTTTTAGAATAATTTTTTTTGGAAAACAACCATTTTAATTTCAAATTCTAAAGTATAAAACGTTATTTAGTTTAAAGTAAGACTGGAAAATCGTCTTTAATTGCCTTTTTTTTGAAGTAAAAATTTCTATAAAAAATTAAATCTTAATAGAAATCGGGGCTTTGATACTCATTTTCATTAATGAGATTTACTTTTTGGGATTATTTATTACCAAGTGGGTCTTAAAAATTACAAATAAACATCGGAAATAAAACCATTTGCAACTTGAATGATTGGTAGTAATTAGATTTTATCTTTTTTTGGTTGAAGAAAATAACAAAAAAGAGAAATTTATTTTCTCGACTCATAGAAAGCTTAGTTGAATTTCAATTTTGGTTTTAAAATTGATTTGTTTTGGTGGTGTGTGTTCCACTCGATACAAAAAAAAAAGGAGTTGTATTTTTTCAAGAAAAATATTTTAAATGAAATTTCCATTTTTCCAAAAAAATAAAATGGTTTTCTTTATTTATTCGTATTTCTCAAGAAAAAACCAGCAAACTCAAACCCTTATTGACTGATCTTGAAATGATTTTGATTTTAGTAACTTCAAAATAATAAAACGTTGAAAATATTTTTATTTTTTTTCAATTTTTAACAAAAAATTATGGGGGTTTGTTGAACAAAAATAGTGAGCTGGGAGTTGGTTTTAACAATATTCTAATTAAATTTAGATATTTATATCCACGAAAACAAATTCTTTAAAAAAACATTACCCCGTATATTTTAAGACATATTATTGAAACTAACAAATTTATTAAATTTTGAGAAAAAAATTAAAATTTAATTTCAAAATTCCTCTTTAAAGTTAAACTAAAAATACAAAATAAATTGTAATATAATAATAAATTGAAAAATTACAATGCTCTAAACATTTTGAAAAAGGATTTCGAATTTTGTGTTTAATACTAATCACAAAATTATTTTTTTATTATTACTTATACATCAAAATTTTACTTATTTGATTATTTTATCTTGAATTAATTATAATAATAACGAAAAAAAAAAAAAAAATAATAAAAAATAGGACAAGATGGACAATTAGGCCATGGAAACCTTGTTCAATCACTAACCCCAAGAAAAATCGAAGCATTAAGTAATACTGGTATAATAAAAATTGCTGCCGGCGAATCTCATTCTGCAGCCATCGCTTATTCTGGCGAAGTCTATACCTGGGGAGGTGGTCTTTCAAATTTTTTAGGTCATAAACAGCATAAAAAAAGACCCATACCCCATATGATTCCGAAATTTAACAATAAAGGAGCAATTGCTATTGAATGTGGAAGCCAACATACGTAATAATTTTTCAAACTTAAATTTTTTTTTATTTATATACAATCATCATTCGAAATGATACTCTATACATATAAAGTATTTCCAAAAAAATTGGTACATTTTTCTTTACATTTTATAAAAAATCCACTTTGTTCGTGGATCTATTCGTAAATTGACAATACTAAATTTAGTGAAATGTTAATACTGATTGTACCAACACCTATTGGATTTATTTCAAAATATATTCGGTAAAATATTTCCAAAAAATGGGGAAAAAAAATTGTACTTTTTTGGAGTAATTAATTCATTGCCAATTCCAATACAAAACTGGAAATACAACAAGTGTCACAAATGATTTTTAAAACAATAACATATAGTTATAAGTTTCTCATTCTCTGAGAAATTTTATCAAGATTAACCCTCTTAAGAAAACGATTATTTCGATCAAAAAGAAAAAAATATACACCAATTGTCACTGTTTAAAAATATCATATAAAATCGATATCAGAAATTTTCAGATATTTTATTTGTGTACTGTCATGCAAACAAATAAATTGAATTATTATTATGAACCAATAAATGATTTTAATGATTTTTATATATTTAAATAGTCTTATTTGACTATTTATTTTTAAAGATATATTTTAAAATAAATTTACCCGACTGTTTTGGGAAATAGCTTATATATTAATGAAATTGTTGAATATCTTTTCTGTTTTTTAATAATAATGATAATATGATTGCAAAACTATTTGGCAATATCTTCAAAAAAATTTATCATTATTTAAAATAATAGGTATATTTAAAAGAAATCTAATTTTCATGATCCATTATTTTTTATTTTTTAAAATCTAAATAGTGTTTTATTATGTTCAAATGGCCAAGTTTATAGTTGGGGACAAGGGTATGTATTTATTAATTTCCATTTTTTCAATTTACTTTTTTTTTTTTTTTAATTCCTTTTTCAAATCTATAAAATAGAAACCCAAATTCTTGTATCTTCATAATGATTTTAATAAATTCAAATCATTTAAATTTTTCATTTTTTTTAGTTTCAAGATTTTCTCAAAAATCATCAACATAAAAACCGAAAGAATGATTACTTGTTGTTTACTTTTTGACAAACTTAATTGGATACATTTCCAATATATTTCCGATATATACGAAATAATGTGTCAAAAGAATCATAAAGTAAATTATTTAAATTAACTTAAAAAATTAAAATTTTAATCGTAGAATCTATGATTTTACGCTTAAATTCCTGAAAGGAAATTCAAGTAAAAGGACACTCAGAGTGTAATTTACACTTCTTCATCAATAAAAAACAAAACAAAACAAAACAAATTATTTTTTAAAAAAGAATAAAATTCAAATAAAATTATAAACTTTATTTCACTCAAATGCCCAGCCAAAAATGAAAAATTCATTTTTTTTTTAAGAATCAACCAAAATAAGATCGTTTAGGAAATACAAAAAAGAATAAACTTCGGATTAGAGTCGATAATCATAAAAGAAATACCCGAACAAATTAAACATTTCAAAAAAAAAAAAAAAATGTTAAAAAAATTTTTTTAGCACTTCCATTGTAACTTCTCGTGCAAAATTTCTCTATTTCTTTAGGAAAATTAAAATAATTGACAATAAGATTTTTTTAATAATAAATCTATTTATTTTTTAAGAAATTACAAAGCCTCACTTTTCTTAATGTTTATTTGGTTTTTCAAACATTTTTTTTTTACAAATTCTATTTTAAAAAAAAAATAAAAAAGAAAAGAAAAAAAAAAAAAACAAAAAAAAAAGTAAAACTCAAAATACAAAACAATGATCAAATCTTAAAATACAAAAAAAAAAATTTTACAAAATTTTGAAATTTTATTTTGAGACGAATAATGAATTAAACTCATAGAATTTGTTCAATTTCTTCAATAAAACTGGACATTTGACTGAAAAAGAGTTTATAATTTTTTTTACAAACTGTGGATAAAAGAAAAAAATGATTCATTGAAATTTTTTATAACCTTTAAAAAATAATGATGAAAATCAAAATAAATATATTTTTGAAGATAACACTACCAAAAATAAAAAGTAAATATGGTTTAATAATTGATTTAAAAAAAAAACAATTCTTAACAAGTTTTTTTTTTTATCAACTAATGTTTACGACAAATATAAAATGATTTTACCTTTAAAAACAAAAAAAACTTTTTTAATTCAAAATTAAATATATTTTTCTTATTAAAGTTCGGATGGCCAATTGGGACATGGGGATTCAAAATTTGTTAAATATCCACAAGTAATCGAGAAATTTCGAGATGAAAATGTCTATCAAATATCATGTGGCCAACATCATACCGCGGTTGTTACAATTGATGGAAGATTATTTACATTTGGGCTAAATGGTAATAATTATTATTTTCAATACAATTTTATTATTTTCATTCAATTCTCCTTATAAAAAAAATTATTATTTATAAATAATATATTTAATAGACTGCGGCCAATTGGGACACGCTGAACCAAATTCAGTTAATAAACCACTCCAAGTAACATCATTAAGTACTTTTCATTGTGTTTCTGTTAGCTGTGGATTTTCTCACACCTTAGTATTAACAAAGGACGGATATGTTTTTAGTTTTGGTTCTGATGGTAACGATTTTACAAATTTTTAAATTTTGTATTTTATTTTTTTTTATTTTAATTTAAATCATTTATTTCTTGATCTTCTTTGCTAAATAACATTTTAAATTGGAAATCAGATGCATGTTTGAGCTTTAGAAAAAAAATATTTTCTTCTTTTTACAAATTTTATTCTTTTTTGAAAATAAATATAAACTATTTTCCAGTCAAAGGTGACCAGTTTTGGTGAGTGAATTTCATGTGTTTATAGAGTTCGAATAGATATTAGAAGAAAAATATTTTTTTTTTGAAATTTCCAAATTGAAATCATTTTCTACTTTTTCACATTTTGGCTTTTTTTTAATACCCAATTGTTTTGCAATTTTTTTTTTTATTGCAAGATTTAAAGTCACTTGGTAAAAACGAGTTATTCGAATAGGTTATAGAAACAGTAGAAATGATTTTAGAAAAATCATATTGATTTCTATTTGGAAATTTCTTGATCTTCAATTGAAGATCAAAATGAACATTTGTGTTTTTTTCTCAATAGGAACTTAAGAATTTTTGTTATTTTAGTTTTTGAGAAAATATATAGATTGATTATTTACCTTCATACAGATATCAACAATTATTTAATGTGCATAATTCAGCTTCTTTCTTATTTATTATTTAAAGGTAATTTATACAAAATAATTGATATTTAGAAAGTTTTTGTGTTCTTTGACATCCTAATAAAAAAACTTTTTTTAAAACATCTCTATAACATTTTTATAACAAAATTTTCATTTATATGATGATTTTTTCCATTCTGTTTTAAAAAATATTCTTATAACAGGCTTATAACATGTTACAAATTTTATAACACATTTTATAACAAACACTTATCTTATAAAAGTTGTTATTATAAAATTTTATAACAATTTTAAACGTTTATAACACGTTTATAACATGTTATAAAAAACTTTTTTTATTAGGGCAGAAACAAATTTTATTTTTTCACTCGAATAAAAAAATTAATTTGAGAACATGTGATAAGTCTTCCATAAATTATGTCACATAGGTGTTATAAATTTTGATAGAAACTCATTAAAATATTAATAATAACCTTTATAACATTTTATAAGAAAATGAACAAATTGACAACATTTTTTTTTTATTAGAAAAGGCATTATAAAATTTTATAACATGTTATATTGGTGTTATATAAGATGTAACATGTTATTTAAGGTGTTACCAATTTTGGATATTGAAAAATAATAATTATACAATAAAAAAAAGATTACAGAATATATTATTGTTAAAAATGTTCCACCATTGAAAAAAGTAAGCTAAATTTCAAAAATAGGGTCATCATTAGTATTTTCTAAATTATTGGTATGTGTGTTGTGTTAACCAAATATTCTGAACCCAATATCTTTTAAAAGTCATTATTGAATATTTAATATCAAGAAACAATCTTCTTTTAATGAAAATTTCCCAAAGTTGAATTCATTTTTTTTGCAATTTTTCTTTCAAAATGATTCCATATTGTTATTTTTATGTTGAATGAACAAGAACATTTTTGAAAACCGTTAATATTCAAGAGACGAGATTAATTAGCATTGGAGAAAGGGATTGTAAAATTCAAAGAAAGTAAAACACCCAAGAAGTGTTTGCTTCGAAAACAAGTATCAACCAAATTTGCTTTAATGAGTTACAATGGTTCCTTGAAAAGTGAAGAAATAGCAAGATCAAATAAGATCTTCTTTTCTCTTTCATTTGGAGACAATGTGATGAATGTGATCGTATTCATTTTATCTTTGAGTTCTTTGTTGTACATTCAAAAAATTGGTTTTGTTTTCACTTTCTTTTCTTTTTCTTTTTCTTTTTCTTTCTTTTGTTGAGATTCTTTTTATCTTGAAAAAGGTATCAAGGAAAGTTTGGGTTGATACCAAATGGGTAAATAGTAAAAATCTGATAACTCTGATGGAAAGTTGTTTCAAAAGGTTCTTGGAAGCAATGGTGAATCTTAAATGGATAATTTTAAGATGAAAAATCATTTCAAAAATAGGGTCAGATTTATTTTTTTTCTTTATGGGTTTCTTTTCTCTATTCTTTTATTAGAAATAATAATTAAAACAGAAAAGGGTGTTTTAGACAGTTATTTTTTAGTTTTAAGTTCTGATTTTTCTGGGTTGAGTTTTGGTATTCACTAAATGAGAAACTACAATTTTTTTTCAATCAAAAATTTGCTCCTATTTTTGAAATTAAGCTTATTAGAAAAACTGTTTTAAATTGCAAAATTGACATTAAAAACATTTTTTTTATTTTTTTTTTTTTTATTTTTTTTATTTTTGAAGAGAGAAAATTGCTTTTCTCCTGTGTGCCCTAATTTCTAAACTTTTTTTTAGAAATTTTGTTAAAGAATCACAAATTTTATTATCACTTACTAATGATAATATATATGATGAATTCTTTTTTATTAATAATATCTCCGATATTATTAATTTTTTTTTTTTTTTCAAAAAATTCAGATATCCAGATTTTTCGATTTATTTTATAGGCCGGACAGTCCCATAAAAAATGATCGAAGTCTTCAATGATATCAATATTTAACTTTTCTTTACATAAATCACAATTTTTATTTTTATTTTTACTTGTTACATAAGAGTACCTATTTAAACAATTAGTAAAATTTCGAAATTTTAGAATTGTTTTTGAAGCTTTCCAGTTTAAATATTTTTGTTTTTTTGAAATTGCAATTTTGTTGTTTTATAATTTTTAGATATTGTTGAACTTTCCAACTAGGTGAATTTTCCAATTCGGTTAATCGAAAAAACTTTTAATTCTAAATCTAATAATTTTAATCCCTTAGTGTGTCAATTAATATTTTCATTTTCCAATTTTCGAAAATTTAGTATTGTTTTTAATTTTTTTAAATTTAAGAAATCTAATTTTTCTATCGATTTATATTTTCTTCGGTATACTTTTAATCTAGCGAGATCAATTTTTGCTTCAGTTTTATAAATTAATCGAGGTGAATGGATATTAATTTGTAAGAAATTTGTGACTGATTTATTGATACATCTATCAATTCTTTCAAAATCATTTTGTTTCAAGTCAAATATTTCAAGACCATAATAAAGTTGACTTAAAATGAGAGCTTTGAAAGAAGTTATTTTGACTCCATTGTTGAGTTTATTTTGTTGAAACAATCGATTAAGTGTTTCCAAGGACTTTTCTACTTTTTTGAAATTATATTCAAGATGCGTGTTTTTTTCTAACCAAATCCCAAGATAAAAAATATCTTTTAATTCTTTTTTATATTTGGTTTTTTTATTATGTGGGTTCATCCCGAATCTTTTTATTATTTCAAAAATCCTTTCTAAATTAATATTTAGAGAGATTAATGGCCCTTTCATAATAAGAATAAGATCATCTGCATACATTTGAACATGAACAGCTAAAGTTTTTAACTTTTCTAGTAGGAAATGAGATATAAATGCGAAGAGAATTGGTGATAAGGGATCTCCTTGATAAACTCCAATTCCTTCTTTTTTGTAATATCTCAAGAGCCAATTTTTAATTGTTTCATTTTTGATAAATTTTTTAATAGATTGATATATTAACGAGTGTTGTATAGAGTCAAAACATTTTTGTATGTCTATAGTAAAAAAACATTTTTTTTAATGAATTGTAATTAAATACTTTCAATTTTATTTTTTTTTAGATTTTTATCAAATTAATTATATGAAAATTTTGAAATATTTCAAAATAATAAAAATTATAAAATGTTATAAAAATGCTATTATTTTTTTTTTTTATTAAAAAATCAGAATATAAACAAGAGTTGCTCTAAATCTGTTATCTGATTGTTTTAAAACTCAAAAATTTTATTTATAAAAATTACAAGTATATAATTCTTGATAACTATCGATAAGAAAGATTAGAACGCTGAAAAGTTTAGGATGATATTGTAGTTTTTGTGAAAAGATTTTGGGAAACCAATTAGCTTATTTGAAAAAGTTTGAAAATATTCTGATCTTCTATTTTCGATTTAATTGGGAAAAATAAGAAGTATTTTACTAACAAATTCTACTTATAAATGATATTTAAAGTTATTTTAGAAGAGCTTAACCAATTTTTTTGTGAAGTTTTTAATCTCATAAATCCCAAAAGATCGCTGCTCTCAAGGATTTATGACATTGTAAAATTAATTTTGGTCCAAGGAACCCAATTACTTGGTCAATAGAAGACAAAGAAAAAAGTACTTTATAAATCCCTTGAAGGTTGGAAATTGAATTAATTCCCTTTCTTTGTTTAAAAAAAATGCCAAAAATCAAACATTGTTTTTTTTCTAGTTTCGAAAGAAATCAATATCATTTTTAAAAAATAAAAAAATGTTTGATCTCTTTTTTTTTTCGAAAAAAGAGAGAAGAGAGCATTTATAAAAGGATTTTGAAAGGTGAGAAAAAAATATAATTACAAATTGATAAAAAATAAAAAAAAACAGTTTTTTTTTACTATGTCAAGTCAAGAATTTTTAGAGGAATGATTCAAAATTAGTCACTGTCCAGAACACATGATAGATGCGAGGTTTTATGCTTGATCGCCTTCGGATGTTGGCTTAACAAGCATGGAATAAAAGGGGAGATAGAGACTTATAAAAAGTATGGACGATCTAATTTATCTCTGTGGGATTCTAAACCAATTTTTGTCTCCAATGAAGAAAATGTAATCTTTAACTTCATATTTTCGATCACTTCATTGAGAGAAAAAGACCCTTTGAAAAGCAAGTTATTCATTTTACAATTTAAAAATAACAAATTGGTTTTTACTTGTTTAAATTTAAATTTGTTTTTTTATTGTCTTTTTGTTGTGTAGAGTTAGATTCTAGAGTTCCAAAAATAAATAGCATCTCAGATTGTTTCATTTGTTCAACAATCATCTTTCATAATCTTTCGTTTTGGTTCTCCTTCCAGACTCAAAATAATGATATTGTTCTGGTGCTAAGTGGATATTTATCGTAGTTCTTCGAACTCCACAATATCATCTTATATCACTTCGAACAATATCATTATTTCTCGTTCTTCCAGGCCAAACTCGAAACATAACAAGGAGATTGTTTCAAAATCAAAACAATAAAGACATTTATATGATTGCTAATATTTTTTTTTAATTTATTAGTGATAAAGAATTTTTTTTTAAATGTAATAAAATAAAGAGAATCATAAAAATACAATTTTGAATTTAAACTAAACTATATTTCAAAAATTTACTTCAAGTTTCTTACATCAATTATTTTTAAATTATCATTTTTTTCACCACTTCTTCATTTTTTATTCTTTCTTTTTTCTTTCTAATTCGCTATTTTCTTTTTCTTTTCATTTTTTTCTCTTTTTTTTCGAAAACTAAATTAAGTTTCAAATACTTCTAATAACTTTGCCTATTTTAGACGCTCTTTGAATCGGAAGTTACAAATTTAATCAATTCAAAAATCTCTCATTCCCAGATTAAATGATCTTTCATTTAACCCTTAACAGTAACAATTATATTTCAAAAATTGTGAAACAACTGAAATAATAAATTAAAAAAAGGCAAAAAATTCTTGAGTATTTAATAACAACTAATTATAAAATCGTATTAATATTAACACTTTTAAATTATTACAAACATAAAAAAGCCTGATATTTTAAAAATTAAAAAAAAAATAAAATCAAAAACTAAAAAAAAGTGAGTCAAAATTTTTGAAATGAGCATTACGGATTTTTTATTACCTAAACTTTCACTGAAAAAAAGTTAACAAGAAGATTTTTTGTTTATAATTCTGTTCATTTTAAAAGAGATTACATAGTCTCAATTTTCTGAATGTTTATTGGTATTTTTGAAGCTTTTTATTATTTTTTCCACTTGATCTTTTGCAAAAAAAAAAAAGAAAAAAAAAAAAAAAAAAAAAAAAAAAAAAAAATAAATCGAAAAAAAAAAGGAAAAAGAAAAAAAAGAAATAGAAAAACAAAAATTTGAAACAATAAAAAGAAAATTTGTTGAAATTAGAAAAAATGATTTTGATCTAAAAATTGTATAATTATTTTGATAAGAATCTAGGAGAAAAACTTAAAAACACCTCTAATTAACATTATAAAATGAGTCAAAATTTTTAAAAAATAGTTTATTGTACCCAATATCAAAGTAATAGCGAATTTAATACCCATTTAAATAATAATTTACAAACAAAATCTAACAATTTGATATATATCTATCTATTCATACTTTAAATTGAATAACTGTATATCCTAAATCTTTATGAAAACTTTTAATTTAATAGGAAATGGGCAACTTGGCCGAACCAGAAAAAAACAGCCAAGGATACCTAAACCAATCCCAAAATTGGAACAGACAATGATAAGGCAAGTTGTATGTGGGAATGAATTTTCGTTTGTATTATCAAGTAACGCAATTCATGATCCACTCAAAATCCCAACAGACGCACGAAGACCAGATAGTGCACTTTATGAAAACCAACAAATTGCAGAAAAGCAAAAAATTGAAAATGTATATAGAATTTCAAAAACAAAATTAACATTTATAGATTTATCTTTAGATGATGAATCATACTCTGATCAAAGTTCATCTTCAGATGATGAAATGGAATACAATAATCAAAATATATATGAAAAATCAAAAAAAAAGGGCAACAATCAAAACTCTAAAGATTCTGAAGAAACTACAGACTCCGAGGATTCTGATGACGAACCCCCAGAATGCTTTATTTGCCCCATTACATTCGAAATAATGATCGACCCAGTTTTAGCAATTGATGGATACACATACGAAAGGGAAGCAATAGAAAGTTGGTTTGAAAAAAATAAAATTAGCCCAATGACAGGCAAGGAATTAATTTCAATAAAATTAATTCCGAATAACAGCTTAAAAAATCAAATTCAAAATTCAAAATGGTCAGAATTCTAAAATAATTTTTTTTTATTTTTACAATTATTTTTGATTTTATATTTTCTAAAAAAATTTTTACAAATGAAAAAAAAATGATTTATTTGTTTGTTTTAATTGATTTATTTATTCGCCATAATTTGTCAACAATTTATTCTTTTTCAAAACTTAAATGATTGAGTTACTTTTTTTTCATTTTTTTTTTTTTCAGATTAATGGATTAGTAACTCTTATTTATGTATTTTTTTTTTAACCAAACTAGTTTAGAGCAATTATTTCACTCAAGGACTCAATTAAACTTGATAAATGAACCACTATATCAACTTTAGAGAACAAGATCATGAAAAAATTTTTTCAAATTAATAATTCAATATTTGCTAATTTTACTCTTTTTAATAACTTCAATTATAATAAACACTATTGGTTAATTAAGATCTTTGAGCAAAAAATATTTACAAAGACATTTTATGATTTAAAGTTGACAATTCACTTTTCCAGGTTCTAGAAAGATTTTTTTTAAATTTAATTCTAAAAAATTTGAAATATTTTTTGCTTTGAGTAAGACTCAATTTTTTTAGATTTTAAAGATATTTTAATCTGATAGATATCTTTCAAAGAGGGAATCTATTATTTGTAATTATTAAAGAATTATTTGATCTTTTAAATTGGAAAAAATATTTTTGTTTAGATTTTGTCGTTAGGTTATCTTGAGTTTTTTGTTTATTTGGAAAATCTATAGATTTTCGTTCGGTTTTTTTGAGTTTTCGAAATAAACCGAAAATTTATTAAAATGTTCTGTTTATTTCAAAAAGTAAAAAAAACCTATAACACTATACAAATAAAACAGAAAACCTCAAGAAAACCTAGACACTCTACGGAATCCGATGAGCAGTTTTCGTTAGGTTTTCCGAGATTCCAAAGTCTGGAGAAAAATCAAAGATTTTAATCAATTCTTTAATATTCTGGAAAAGATATAGGGGCTCTTATAATTTCAGAAACTAAAAAAAATAAACGGAAAACAGGATTTAATTAAATTGAACCACAACTCTTCAATAATAATAATAAAAATAAAATTTAAACATTTTTTTATAATCAATCAACTGGGCTTTAATAATAAGAATAAATACTATAAGAAATGTAAATAAATATCAAAAAAAAAAAAAAAAAATATTTACAATATTAGACTTTTTTATACCTCAAATTAAAAATTAGACTCATATATTTGGATGTAAAAAGAAGTGGTTTTAACAAGAAGTAAAAAATTAATAAATATTAAAGTTGTTAGAATTTGATTTAAAATTAAATTTTATTCCTAAAAAAATATTAATTTTTTTTTTTTAGATTTTTGATCAAATCAAAACCATATTAGTCTACTTAATTTATATTTTTTTCTTCTTTTATTCACAGTCTCGTCAAATTTATTTAGATTTCGAAAATTATCATGAAAAAAATTTCTTTCACAAAAAAATAAAAAAAAAAATAAAAATGATGATTTAAATTTCAAATGTAAGAGTTTATTGACAATTTATAATTTATTATTATTTCTATTAATAATTATAATATTGAAAAAATAAATACAATAAAAAAAAGATTCATTGAAGAAAAAAAAAAAAAAAATGCTAATAATAATTAGAATATTTTTTTTTTTGCCAACCAATTTTCATTAATCTTGGTGTGTGTATGTAATCTATTTTCATTATTTACAAGATTCCTCATTTTAAGAGGAGCTTCAGAAATATTTTTTGAACATAAATTAACAAGCTTAGGGTTATTAATAATTGAAATGAAGGGGAAATGATGAAAAATATCTTTCGGTTGGAATTGAATTTTTTTACAATAATCTTTTGAAATTATTGACCAATAATTACCCCCATTTAAACCATACACAGAAATAATTTGATTAATAAGTTTAACCTTTTTCCCTCGGTTATTTGAATACAAATTTAATATGTTATTATTAAAATGTGTATTGATCAATTGGTAGTATTTATAAACGATATTATCTTCCCTTTTAACCAATTCCCTCGCCAATAATAGGCAAGATAAAAGAAATTTGGATTTTCCTAAAAAAAATAAATGTTGCTCAAAAAATTTTTGTTGTTCTTGGATCTGAAAAAAGGCATTAAGTCGATCAACAAATCTATTATTAAACCAATACATTAATACTTTTTGAGTAAAACATTGTTGATAGATTTGCTCTAATTTTAATTTAAGTTTTTGCGATCCATCTGGTTCGTTGGTAAGTTTATTTTCCTCTTCCTTTTCGTTTTCCTTTTCGCTTTTCCTTTCATTTTCCCTTTCCCTTTCCCTTCCCTTTTCCTTTTCCTTTTCTGGTTCCTGCTCTTGTTTATCTTTATTTTTCTTTTCCCTTTCCTTTTGGTTGGAATTTATATTTATATTTTCCTCCTTAATACTATTAGTATTGCCACAATTATTTCCGTTATTATTATCAGTATCATTGCTATTAGAATTAGTATTAGTCTCATTATTCTTGTTATTATTCACGTTATTGTTATTGATTTTGGTTTTGTTTTCATTATTAAATTCATTAATTTCTTCCAAAATATTCCAGAATTGTTTTGATATTTCTGGTATTTCAGATTTTGAATAGTTTAATGAAAGTAAAGCAACCAAAATTTCGAGAACAAACTCTGTAAATGTTCTTCTTGAATTTGATAATAAATATTTTAGTTGTGATTGGAATTTTTTTGTTTCATTTTCAGATGCATCAAAAATTTCTCCGATTTTTTTTGTCATCTCAATCGTGAATGGCGACAGAAATTTTTGAGAAGCTCCTCCTGAAATGACCCATAATTGGCCAACAAGCAGTTTGAAAACTTCCTTTCCCGATTCAATGACTGTGGAATCAAGTCTATGTAGTGATCCTACACGATTGTTTTTTGGTTTTAAATCACGCTTACGCTGCTTGTGATCCTTTAAACTGAGATTTTGTAGCATCAACGAATCAAAGCCTTCTTCAAAGGTTGATTTCTTTTGTGTTTTTTTTTTGAGTTTCCTTTTTTTTTGATTATTGAGAACTTTTGCTTGGTTATATTTATTCAAATTATTCATTGAAATTCCTTCTTTTTGGGTTCTTTTTTTTTGTTGCTGTTCTTGGTTTCCAATTCCTTCTTTGAACAACCCTCTTGATTCTACTTGACGAAGAACACTATTGAAGTCTAATTCATTTTCTTCTTCTTGGTTTTTGTTTTCTTTCATCTTTTTCTTTTGAAAAGGCTTTTCTAAAACTAAATTTTTATTTTTTTCAAAATCATTTCCATCAGGATGATTTAAGATTGTAAAACTTTCTTGGTTTTCTTTATTCATTGGATTATTTTCCCTGAGTGTGAATTGTTTTAAATGTAATTCTTCTTCACTTTCATTTTCTTTTTCTTTTAATTTTTCTTTTTCTTTTTCTTTTTCCAGGTAATCACTTTTATTTTCTTTTTCAAAATCTTCTTGAATTTCGTTAGTTTGTTGAATAATAGTTAAGGATTTTTGATCTTGTAGTTGTGAAATGGTAAGAGGATCTTGGAATGTTAAAAAAGGTAGACCAGAATCTTCCAAATTATCTTCACTCAATAAGATTTCTCCAAAAGTCGAAATATTATAATTATTAAACTGTTTATCAAACGAAGTAGTATGGTGTAGTGATCCAGTTCGTTTGGCAATATTCCCACGGTTGTTTAGACTTGACGAAATCGGAAAAGTGCCAAAATCAAAGCCAAACGAATTTTCATTCTCGTAATTTGATTCTAAATCTTGTAAATAAAAAGATCCGAGTTCCGAATCTAAGATTGGTGAAGAATTGACTTCGTTTGTATTAGAGTTCTCTTTTTCATTCTCACTCATCAAAAAAGGAAGAACTATAATTTAGAAGTAAAAAAGGTAATTAAGGAATATTTAGAAAAAAAATAAAATGATTTTTTAAATCAAAATTTGTACTTTGACAAAACTTGATAAAAATACATTGATTAAATCAATTTTGTTGCATTGTTTGGAGTATTTTTCATATGTAAATCTTATAAAGAAGTATTGGTATAATTTATAAAATTAAAACCAAATCAAGAAGTTAAGTATAGTTGGTTATTTTTTTTCAGATTAGTTTAAAGATATAATTTTAGACATGAGTAAAAATTAAAAATGAGTCACAAAAATTGATTATAGAGTTGAATTAGAATTTATGAGGGAGATTGTCCAGAGAAGTCTTTTAAAATTTTTTAATGTGAGGGAAAAAATATAATAATATCAAATTTTCATCAAAAAAGAAAACCTAACTTGAGAAAAATATTAAATTTTTTAAGGGGAGAGGTCTATCTGTAACTTTTGAGTGTTCCAATTTCTTCAAAATGGAACAACTAAAAACTATCTCTCAAAACAACTTAATTGAATGTTAAAATAAAAAGGAGAGTATTAAATAACCAATTATAATATATTTAGTTCAAAAATAAAAAAATGGAAATCAACCGAAGAAAAAAATTGATCAAAAAAAAATAGAAAAAATTCTTTATTTCTTTATCTTATCTGTAATATTTGATACAATTACTTCTTCTTAATTTAATTTAATGTTTAATTCTAAATTGAAAAACTGTTATTTGAATTTTTGGGTAACAAATGACTAGATTTTGATAAAGATTTCCAAAATATATTTTAATTCAAATTTTAATTTAATTCATCTAAATCTTGATTCGGTTCAGCAAATCGGATATTTTTTAAATTCCTTTGGAAATTTAGATTTATTGGATTTATTTATTTGATATTTATTTATTTGATATTTATTTATTTGATATTTATTTATTTTCCATTAAAATGAAAACTCAAAATAATTATGAATTTAATTTAAATTTTTTCGAAATTTTATTCAATTATTATGATTTAAATCTTTGGTAACTGTTTTTTTGATTCCGAGAATTCAACCCTTTTACTTTATTTTTTGAAATAGTATTCTTTGTTTTTGCATTTGGATAAAAAATATTTGAAAACAAATTATTGTCAAAAAGTGTTTTGTTGAATAGTACTCAATAGAAATGGGTGAAAACTTCAAGGAAATGGCTTGTTTGTGTTCACATAAATTAAGAAGATAAAATGTAAATTAATCTTCAAAAATATACTTTGATCAATATTCTTTTTTCATTAATGATTTGGAAAATTGATTTGGAAAGCTGATCTTTCTTGTTTAGCTTCTAAAAGAAAATATTTATTTCAAACACTCACATTCCCCATGTCTATTTTTTAGGTTTATAATATAATTACTACCACCCATCCACTAGAAACATATTTCTAGCTACAAAACATAATATAATTTAATGAAAAATCGAATCAAAAAAATGTTCAAATAATTGAAAAATAAATATTCAACTTTGAATTACTTTTGGTTCATTTTCTTTTCATAAATAGAACAGTGACGGTATTTTGATTCAAATTTCAATATCTGAAGGTGGTACTCAAAAAAATGTTTTTCAGTATATTTTTGACACAATTAAAATTTTTAAAAATTGGAAAATCTTCAGACCACCTTAAGATCCTTTATTTTGAAACTCAAAAAAATTTGAAAGAACACTAATTAGTGTTTTCTTGTTTAAAATTAGAAATAAGGTTTCTTGGATTCAAATAGGAAATATTTATTTTTCATAAGATTTATTTTTTATCATTAAAAAGGATTTTGGATTTTGATTTTTTTTCTCCATAAATAAAAGAAGACACCAATCAGAAATAAATTTCTTATGACAACTATAATTAAAACAGAAGAAGAATTTGGAGATCAAGAAAAAAAACAACAAGATGAAATTCTACAACTCCAAAATCAAATAAAAAAAACTAAGCAAGAATTAAAACTGGCCAAGCACGAAAATGAAGGAATGGTCAACGAAATAAATTCGGTTATCAACTCATCAAAGGAAGTGCAACGTCATTTATTAAAAAAAGAAAAGCAAAAAGAAGAAATTGTCAAACAATCAGAACATATCAAAGAAAGCCTGATCGATGAAATCAATTCGTTGCTCCAGTCAACTAAAGAACTGGAAAAAAATCTACAAGAAAAAAAACACAAAAAAGAAGATAAAATACACAAGATTGAACATGTAATTTTACCAATTTTTGATCTTTGCTTCTTCTGTGTTCTTTTTCTCTTTGGGAATTATTTTTTAAATTTTTTTTTTTTAATTATTTTAGTGATCATTCTTTTGAAATTAACCAAAACTTTTATTTTCTTTTTGATTTCTTTATTTTAATAATCTCGTCAAAGGAAAAAGAAATACTAGTTCTTGAAATTGGCCATTTACTTGTAAACGCAAAGGAAATAAAAAAAGAACTTTCCAAAATAAATAAGAAAAAGGAAAATCAAATTGAAATTCTGAAAAAGCATATTCATGAAAATGATCAAGAGATAAAGAATATTGTTTTAAGTCTAAAAGAAGTTTTAGAAGGCAACCTCCCAACAAGAAAAAAACTTTCGCTCTTACAAAGAAAGTTAAGTAATACAAAGATTGATGCTGAAGAACTGAAGTAGATTACATTTAACAAAAGAGTTATGGTGTTATTAAATTCTCTATTTTTAACAGAAAAAACAAATCACAGAATTTAAATTTTAAAAATTATGAGAATAGTATTTTTTTGCAAATAAACTAAAATCTTGCTACAGATCCTCTTTTATTGTTTTTTTAAGGAAGCAGGCACATTTTACTAATTTTGAAAAATTTTAATTGTGGAAAAATTACTGAAAAAAGATTTTTGAGTGACATAAAATATTGGAGATTTGAAACCAAAATATATTCATTCGTTAGTCTATTTGTGAAAAGAAAGCGAACCTCAAAGTAATTCAGAGTCAAACTTAAATTTTTCAATTTTTTGAACATTTTTTTTGATCAAATTTTTGTGTTTTTTTAAATTAGGTTTTGAATCTAGAAATGTGTTGATGAGAATGTTTAAAATTAATCATATATTAAACCAAAAAAAATAGACCAAAAAGGTGTGTATTTTAAATCGATCTTTATTTTTAGAAGACCAAAAAACGAAAAGATCACAATTCCAAATAAATTTGTTGAAATCAAAAATGAAAAAAATGATCAAAGTATATTATCCAAGTTTTTTTTTCTTTGTCTTCTTAATTTGTATGAACCCAAACAATTCATTTCCTTAGAGCCCCCACCTGACTACTATTTATTATTATTAATAAAATCAAAGAAATATCTGAAAATTGTTAATTCATTTTCCATTTTACAAATATGTTTACTAAAGATTTGATTAATTCATTATATAAGGTTAAATGTGAAGAAACTTTGTAAAATAGGCTTGAATTTCAAAAGATTCTCTCTCTTGAGTTGTTTTATATGTTGAGTTAATTGAGATACAAAAATGGTAATTGAACTAAAAATTTAATAAAATAAATTTGAATTTATCAGATAAAACAAAACATTTTTTTCCAATTTTTTTTTACAGAATTCATTTTTCAAATATTTTTATCAAACTAACCAAAAACTAAGAACACTATTAAAAGATTCAAAGTCAAAGTGTTTTTCTTCTCGGAATTAAAAAAAGCTACAAAAAGTTCAACACAAAATAAAAGAAAAATTCAAGAAAAATTTGAATCATGATTTCAATATTATTTTCGATTTTTATGATATTGAAGTTTTAATTAAAAAAAAGAAATATTTTCATCTCGTTCTTGTTTAACAATTCCTCAAGATCGGAAATTGAGAATTTTTAGTTCACATTAAAATATTGTATAAAAAAGATAAAAAAGGATTCCAAATTCCAATTTATTTCTTTGAAAGCTTATTTTTCAAAAATGAAATGAAAATAAATGAAATTTTTGACTCATTTATTATTCAAATACCAGCAGAAAATAAATTGGTTTAAAATCAAATAAATTAACACAATAAATCTATTTTTGAAGAGAATTTTAAAAAGATATCCTATTTTTAATGAACCAAAACTAGGTTTAGATGAATTAAATGAAAGTAGCTTTTTAATAAAAAATCATTTTGGGAATTTCTTGCAAATAAGAATGAATTTGTTAAAGAAAAAATTTTCAAATAAAAGTTTTTCGATTCAGAATTTAATATAAAATGAAGTGAAGAAGAAGTAATTTATTTAAATGTCACAGATAAAATCAAGAAATTAATGGATTTTTCTATCTTTTCTTGATCCATTCTTTTCATTATTCTGATTTCTATTTTTTTTTTTGAATGTAAATAATTATATTTAGTTATATTCCACTCTCATATGTATTAAAATCTTAATATATTTAGTTAAAAGATATCATTTGAATGATTCAGTTTTGGATAAATGTTACACTTGGAATTTGGTAAAATGTACCTCATTCCTTAAAAATATGTATTTTTGCTGATGAATAAGGTGATTTAATATTTTTTTAACAATTTTTTTTATACTGTTATTTTCCAATAAATAATTGAAAATTTTAATTTCAAGTTCTTAAAATGTAAATTAATTATAACTGTTACAATCAAAAAAGCCAATTAAAAATTTTGTCTCAGAGTTCAATAAGGAAGTTTAGTTTATTATCTAAAAATATCATTTCTAAACCATTTTGGTTTTGTGAAGATCTTTGGTTTTACTTCAACTTATAAACTAGAAAAATATTTAGGAATTGTAAGCTAAAAATTTTCATTTTTTAATCCGAAAATTATAGTGTTATTAGTATAGTAGTGAAAAAAATACCGACATGAAAATAATTTCAAACAAGATTTTTAATTGTGTATATTAGTAAAATTGTTGTGGAATTGCAAATATTTTCAATCAAATCCGTTTTATAAATAACTAAATTTTTTTATGAACCGAATAAAATACTTACCTAACGTATATTATAGTAGGGCACTAGAATCCACAAACAATTTTTTGATAATATAGGTAGATCTACTTTTTTTGAAATAGTGATAGAGTTTAATAGAGAATTTCGCTAGAATTTGAAAAATGATATTTTTTTATTCTGGTTTTTTGATTGATTGAATGGTGTTTTGAACAAGTGTAATTTCAACAATCATCATTCTAATACGTGGGCTAGATATAATTATCAAAGTTGATACTTTAATAATAAAAATGATTTGATTTTAAATAAAAGAAATTACACAACAATTTTCCTAATATTCGCAATTAAAAATCTTTCTCGGAATTCTTTTCTTTTCCGGTATTTTTTTTACTACTAAATATTTTAAAAAATCAAAATTTTCCAAATGTTTCCAATAGAAAACTAAAAAAAGGTAATTTATTATTTATAAAAAAGCGATTTCACCATTGAATTCGTGTTTATTTTTACCTTTGCGTTTCAAAAAAAAAAAAATAAAGAACATCCAAACAAGTAAATGGAGGGTTTTTTTATGTAAACTACTTTCTAGTTAAAGGGGTAGAGTTGTAATATCTAAATTACAGGCATTTAATGAGTTTGGAAGTATATTAGAATATATATATATACAGTCAGTCTCACTTTTAATGCACAAACTTTCAACGAAATTTAAGGCACAAGAAAATCTCAAATTAAAGCACAATTTTTTGGAATTTTTATTTTCACAAATTATTTTACTAGAATTTGAATTTTGTGCCTTAATTTGAGATTTTTTTTGTCCCTTAAATTTCGTTGAAAGTTTGTGTCTTAAAAGTGAAACTGACTGTATATATTGAAAATTCCAAAATTTAAATCATTTTTTTACATTTTTGCCTTTTTTACTTTTTTTTTTTTTTTTCTTTTTTGATTTTTATTTCTTTTTCTTTTTCTTCTTTTCTTTTTTTTTTATGCTCTTTAAAATGGTCAATTCCAAAATAAAATGATCAAAACTCAAAATTAAAGTTAAGAAAATTGGGGTATTCACATTTCTTTTAAAAATAATAGATTAATTATTAAAATAATCTTATTATCAACACTTTTTAATTTTCCTAAAGAAATTGAAAATTTGACACGAGATGTTCCAATAAAAGTGATAAAAAATTTTTTTTAACATTTTTTTTTTTTTTTTTTTGAAATTTATGGTTTTTTCAGGCATTTCTTTTATGATTATCGATACTAATCCGAAATTTATTATTTCTATTATTTCTTAAAAATAGTATTGTTTGGTTGATTCTTAAAAAAAAAAGTGAATTTTTCATTTTTGGCTCGGAAAAATGAGTGAAATTGGATTTAAATTACCAATTATTAGTAATTAAAATATATCAATAATATAAAATTTCTCAAAAAAAGATGTTTTAATATATTAACAGGGGGTCGAAAACTTGAAATTATGGAAATGACAATCCTAATCAATTTAAAGAAAACTTAATAATAAATATTTCTAGATGGAAAGATCAGGAATATTTAACAATTATTAGGTATAAAAATAATATATATATAATACGCAATGTCTTAATGTGTTCTCAAGAGCCTAACTTTTCCAGAATTCCAAATATAAAGAAAAATCTTAGATTTTACTCAAACTTTTAAAAATCTTTAAAACCCTATAACTTTTTTTTTAATTAATTCAATCAAAAAAAAACAAAACAAACCACAGTTTTTATTTTGGTTTGTTTTTGCTTTGAGAATCTATTGCTTTTTGAAATAAAACATAAAACTCAAGAAAACCAAATAAAGTTTTTCCAGAAAGCAAAAGAATCGAAAAACCTCTTTAATTTTAATTATTTTTTTTTGAATTATAGAAAAGCGCCCTTAGCTTTTCTCTTTATTTAGAAAATAAATAGATTTCCGTGAGGTTTTTTTGAGTTTTTTATTTATTTCGAAAATCAGTAGATTGTTGAAATAAAATAGAAAACATCAAAAAAACCTAGAACACTTCACAAATAAACAGAAAACTCAAGAAAAGCTAACGTGTTTTTTTTTTAATTTGAGAAATAAACCGAAAATCAAATAAATTTTCAGTTTATTTCGTAAATTAATAAAAACCTAACGGTAGTAAGAGGAAATACACATTCAAAACAAAAAAAAAATAGAATAATTTTTTTTTTTATTAAAAAACCACTTGAAGCAGTAATGTGTCTATATCTTTCAATTAATTTGTTTTTTTCTTCATTTTTATTATTTCATTTTGTAAAACATTGTATTCGAATCATAAAAAAAAGATTAATAAAAAATTATAGATTCTACAAAAAGATAATTTAGGAACAACTGGTGTCCACACTCGGAAAGCTTCAAGTTAGAACCTTTCTTATAGCTTTCCATACATTCAAATGAATCAAAAATTTTTGATCAAAAAATTTCCATTTTTAGAACTCAAAAATTTTTTTGATTAATAATCTATGAGAAGTCTTTCCTAATTGAACCTAACCTAACCTACTTAAAACCACAATATTGTTTTTTAAAATGGGTTTTATTGGTAAAAAATAATCAAAAAGGAATTTTAAAAAAAAGCAAATAAATTTATATTTAAAATATTAAGAAAAAAACCTCATATTTAAATGATAATATGATTAGTAAAGCAATCAATCAATATAATATAGATAAAATAAATAAAAATATTGGATAAGTAGTTCATAAAGATTGATAAAAAAATAATTCTTTGATCTCTTAAAAATCGATATTTCATATTTATTTAAAAATGGCTACTTTTTATTATTAAATTTCTTTTGACACCTATAACAATAATGGTTATCAATTTTTCGGTTATATTCTTCTCGCTTAACTTTTACAACTCTATTACATAACTGGTTTGAGCAGACTAATTTGTAAGGTTGTGAATATTTTATTGTTTTTGATGAGTTGATATAATCTTTTGAGGGCTGCCATTTTGCAATTGGTTCAAGATTCAGCTTATTGCACACAGTGTTGCAAATATGTTTTTTAAAAAAGCCCTTAATTCCTTTTTTCCCTTTATCAATGACGCCAAATAACTTATTGCATGAATAAAACTCTGGGGCGGTGCAAATATATTCGCTTTGGAGGAAATTTGTAATAATAAAGTCACCGTCCATAAAATGGTGGCTGAAATGTGTAAAAGCAGTGGCAGTTGTATTATCTTCGTTGATGGCCAAATCATTGCCCTGGTTAAAGTGTTCCATTTTTAGTGTTGTTTTAGGCTTTGCCAGAAGAAAAAACTCTTCGTCTATCTCGGGTATACGGTATAACAACATATTCAAAAAATCTATTGCCTTATCGGGCAGATACTTATTAAACTCCTTTGCGAGGTATTTTGCAATATAATTCATTTTCAATTCCATCACATATCCAATTCGGTCTGTGTCCCGATATTGAATTCCTTCGAGGATCATACCATCACCATCAGAAAACTCACAATAATATTGAAAATTTGAATGGTTTTTGTTTTCCTGGATGATTGTAATCTGAGTCTGCTGTTTTTTACAGATACCCTCATCAGTTTGGCTAAGTTCTCCCACATTAAATTCGTCATTAATAGAATATAATTCTGCATTATAAGTTTTGTTTACAATTTCATTTTCATTTGTCTTTTCTAAAAATTTTTCCTTTACCTTTTCGTTTTCATCCTCCTTTTTGATTTCCTTTCCTTTTTCCTTTTTTGTTTTTTTATCTTTTTCTTTTTCATTCAAATCAATCTTGCCAATTATTTGTTTAACACAGCCAACTATTAACGCATGCAAATGTTTTTTGGTATGTTTCACTTTCATTGAATTCAATTGTGGGGCATTTTTTCGTTTTTCAAAGCAAACTCGAAATTTTTTCTTCATAACAGCCAACTGGTTGCGGTATGGACAAAAAAAATAATGAATATTTTTTGTTTGCATTTCATCGATTAACTTTGAAATTTCATTTCGATCAGGATCACCATCTTCATTTTCATCGTCGCCAAAGTCTGAACCATGGAAGTGCTGGCCGTATGGTGGCGAATCAGTTAAGTGAATGATCAATTTGAATTCAGACTGCCATGAGAGAGACAAGGCTTTCTTGATGCCCGAGACAGCGTCGGTTGCAGAATCACGTATATTGACCTTTTTTATGGACCCAAGAAAAGTTCTTAAAGTATTGACAGAATTTGATTTGAGAAAGTCTAAGATTTGAAAACGAGGATATGTCGTAAAGGTTGAATACCCAACAAAGGCTAATCTTAATGCTTTATCCTTATCGTATTCTAAAATTGCCTTCACAATACCACTTAATTGTGGCTGTATATTTTCGATAATCTTCGACATTGTTATTGTTGTTGGCAGAAAGAAACATAGATCGATAGAATTCTCAATTTTTTTCAACACAACCTCTCGTTTTGGTTCTTTACGTATTGATGTTGGAGTGTTAATATTGAGTTTTTCAAATATTTTTGAAAATCGGTTTGTATTTATCTTTCTATGCGCTTTTACTGGCTGTTCGTTTTCATCTGTTCTTTTTTTGTTCTTTTTTTGTTTTTTTGATGATTTATTTTTCTGTTTATTTTTTTCTTGATCTTTTCCTTTCTGTTTGTCCTTATGGTGGTGTGTTTTTTTTTGTTTTTGTTTTTTCTTTTTACCTTTGTATTTATCGTTATGTTTGTTCTTAGAATGGGATGTTTTTTTTTGTACAAACTTCTCTTGGTGTTTTTTCTTTTTCGGTTTTTTCTTTTCCTCTTTTTTTAAACTTTCACTAATCCTTTTTTTTTTCTTTTTTGTTTTTGTTTTTTTTTTTGATCTTTCGGAAGAACTTTTTTTTTTTTTTTTTGTGCTTTGTTTGTGTTTTTGTGTTTTTTTTTTTTTTTTTTTTTTTTTTTTTTTTTTTGATCTTTCGTCAGAACTTTCGTTTGAAGAGGAAACAGGTATTCTCTTGTTTTTTTTTTTAGTTCGTCTTGGTTCAGAATCACTACTGTCATTTTCGCTGGACTCTCTGCTAGAATAAGTATAGGTAGGAGTTGACATTTGTTAAAATGAATTTATACAAGATTTTATATTTAACAAAAGAATCCAAACTTAAAAAAATGAATTTTTCAGAATACTAAAAATAATATTCCCTTGGATTCAAAAAGTTATTCTTCAGTGGACATTAATAAGACACCCCAATAAACTTCTTTTAAGATTTTTTAATTTTCTTTTTGTTGTAATTTTATTTTTAAAACTAACTTTCAAGTTCAGATCAATTCAAAAGCAAACTAAATCAAATGAATAATATATAATTGTTTTTTTTTGGTTTTCATTTGGATTGGAAAATATTGTCTTCGGCAAATTTTTTCCAGAGTTTCATTATCTTTTTTTGTTAAGTGTGCAAAAACGAGCTTATAATTTTTCAGAATAAAGTATTCTTGAGTTAAGGTCTTTGAAAATGTAATTTTTTTTTTTATTGACTAAAGGAGATTCAATGAATTTGTTTTTATTATTGAAACAGATTTTGGATTTTACTAATTCAAAAACACTAGTCTTTCCAAACTTTTTCTGAATTAACTGAACAACTCTTTTGTTATTTCTTTTACTAAAGATGAAATATTTGTTGTTTATATCTGAATAATAATTTACAAATGTTTTTAACTTTCAGGATTTTCGTACGATAATTGTGGAATTTGAATGAAAATAAACCTAATAAAATTCAACTTTGGGACAATTTCAAATGAATTCTTCGTATAAATTAATAGTTACTGTAATGCCTTAATTGTAGATTGTTTAAAGTTTTTACGACATTTTGTTCAACAGATCAAAAAATTATTTTGGTTAAGAATGACATTATTTTTTTGGCTTTGGTTCTTTGTTTTATTGTAAAGATCAACTTACTACAATGCCAAGTAGTTAAGAGTGTATTATTGATTTAGGGGAAATTATTAAATTTTTTTTTATATACTGGTATTTGAATAATAAATGGGATTTTTTTTCACTTCATTTTTAATTTCTCTTTTTTAAGAGAACATAGATCGAGAACCTCTTTCTTTAAGAACTATATTTATAAAAAAAAAATATGGAAAAGGAAGTGAAAATTCTTTCCCATTTAGAATTCAAATACCAGTATAGTACAAAAGTTCAAATGACTGGTTAAGAAAAAATTTTTCAGGTGGAAACTGCCAAAATATGTAGAAAAATGTTTATGAAAGGTGTTCTATAATCTCAGTTAAACATTCAAATCGAGAATTTCTTTTTTTTTCATAAAGTGTAATTTTCATTATTCCTACAATTTTCAGTATTTATCACTTCTTAGATCTAGACAAAATTAGATTGTAATTTTTCATATTTCCATTTGAAATTTATAACCACAAAACAACAAACTCTGTGGCTATTCTGAAAATTTTTCCCCGTTACTTTTACAAGTTTAGAATCTTTAAAATCTGGAATTCTTATTGAAAATCTCTTAAAGTAATTTTTTTAAAAATTTTAATTCCCCAATCTTTTAAAAATCTTATATTTTTTTATCGTTTTTTGCTTCGTTTTTGAAAAAATGGTTTTTTTGTCCAATTTTTTAAGAATTGAAATTCTTTTTGACAAGTAAAAATAAAATAAAACAATAACACAAAACGCTATAGTGGAAAAATAGTCCTTAATAGAAAAAATAATTGAATAATTATGCTATTATATTAGAATGAAATAATAGAATTGAAAATTTCCAAGTTAGATAAAACTACTCCTCAAAAATAAGAAAAAAATAACTTTTAAATTCTTGCTTGCTAAACACTGTTTCAGTCAAAGGGGCCCAACATTTTTTTCAAATATCAATTATTTTATATAATTGACCATTTGAAGAATAAATTATAAATAAGTATACTAATACACATCAAATAATTGTTGATATATGTCTGAACGAAAACTAATTAAACAATAAATTTTCTTAAAAATTGAAAAACTCAAATTCTTAATATCCCATTGAGAAAAAAACAACAATGTTCGTATTGAACTTCTACTGGTATTTGAATAATAAATATGAAACAATTTTCACTTCATTTTTCATACTTTTCTTTTAGAAATTAAGCCCCCACATGAAGTTTGTTGGTAATTGTGGTCTCGATTTGAAAAAGGAAATGAAAATGAAGTGAAAATTTTTCACATTTATTATTCAAATATCAGGATCAAAGATTGAATATAATTCCAAGAGAAATCAATATGATTTCTCAACAATCTTTCCATGGTTTCAATGACCATTAGAAGAACACATTTTTACCAAGTGATTATTGATCTTGTAATAAAAAACAATTTTTACAACTTAATTACAATCAAAAAAAAAAAAAAAAAAAATGTGTAAAAATGTGAAAAAATGATTTCAATTTTGAAAATTTCCAAAATAAAATTTTTCAATAATATCTATACACCCCATAAAACGCATGTCTTTTTGCCTTATAAATTAACCCCATTTGACTGAAAAATAGTTTATTTCGCTAATAGGTTTTTTTAATAAAACTTGTGAAAAAAATATTAATATATAAGGAACTAATTTGATTTCTCAAATAATTATTTATTTTAAAATTGGAAAAAAATTCGAAAAAAAAATAAATATAAAAAAAAATTCTATGAAAAAATGTTTCATTTGACAAACCAAATTTCTTCAGTAATTTTATTTTTCCCAAATTTAAAAATCAAATATATATATATATATATATAATTCTTGGGTGTTTCAACTCAAAGTATACAGCTAAACAACCATTTAAAGGAGGGGTAAAAGAATATTTTGAAAAATATCAATACAAAATAAAAATGATTTTTCATTTTTCTGTCATTTATCATAACAATTTAAATATTTTTACCAATATTAATCCACTTTTAAATATCATTTGAAGTTGTCTTATCGGTTTTTATTCTCTATTCTTATCAAAATAATTTTTCAATTTTTAAATCTAAATGTTTTTCTCTAATTTATTAAAGTTTTAGTTTTATTTTCTTTTGTTCTTCTTTTTCTTTTTCTTTCTTTTGTTTTTTTTACTTCAATCAATTTTTTTTTTTGATAATTGTTTTTTTTTTTTTTTTCCTTTTCGTTTTTTTTTCTCTCAATTTTCTTTTTTTTTTTTATTTAAAAAAGATCCTGTAAAAAAAAAAAAATACCTTTGAAAATACAAATAATCACTCTGTAACTTGAGATTTATCTAATATCTTTTTAAAATGAATCTATTTATTAGTAAACAATCTTCTTATTAACTTTTTTTTATTGGATGTTTGGTAATAATAAATCCATAATATTCATTTCAAAAATTGTGATTCAATTTTTTTTTTTTGTTTTAATTTTAATTTTTAATAATTTTCAAATCTAATTGATACTTTTATTTTATAATAATTAAAAGTGAGTTATTAATAAGATTTTATATTTAGAACATTATTGAAGAGAAAAAAATTAATATTTATCTCAATTTATTATTTCTGGGGAGTTACATATTTGAAGTATTGTTTATTTTCAAAAAAAAAAAATAAATAAAAAATAAAATTAAAACAACAAAAGTTCAAAAATGAAAAAGTTTGTTTATTTATTATTTTCAATTAAAAACAAAAGATCAATTAAATATATTTAAAAAATGAATCATTTTAAATTATCTAATTATTGATTTTTTCATCATTCAATAAAGAGACCAAAACATTCACATTTTTTCTTGGTTATAATTTAAAAATATTTTTTTTTTAATTAACAAAAATAATTGGCACTATCAAATATATGAAAATAACCTCTCAAAAAAATAAAAATATGAAAAAAAAATAAACAAATAAACCATTAAATTTCATGGATTTCTTTTAGGTTGTTAATAAGTTCGTGAATTGAAGGTCTAGATTTATGATCTAAATAGCATTGTTTAATTAGTAATGGTAATGGATTTGTTAAAGATTCATTTTCAGAATTTTCAGAGTCCATTTCGTTATAAATTAGCCCAACATTTTCGCTTTTCATTTTCACTTTCTTTTTGATGTGTTTTTTCTTTTTCTTTTTTTTTTTATCTTTCCTCGAGGAATCAATTTCTAATTTATCAATTTTTTCTAAAATTTTCCCTATAGAATAAATATCATGAGCAAAAGTATATACATAATTGGCGATCCCCTTTGAGTCATCAAAGGAATATTGACAAAAGGGATCAAAATATTCATGAGTACCAACAAAGCCGTCTCTATATATATTCTGACCTTCTGATAATTTGATTGAAGAATCAAAATCAACAATTCTTAAAAACCCATCAAATCCAATTAAAATGTTTTTAGGTTTTAAATCTCGATGAATGATCCAATTATTGTGTAAAAATTTTATCGAGATACATAAATTATATGTGAAAAATACCTTTTCTTTAATTGTCAATGGCAGATTTAATTCCTTTCTTTTAAGAATAAAATCTTCTAAAGAATACGGCAAAAATTCTAAAGCAATTATTCTAATTTGTCTTCTTTCGTCTTCAATTTTTCTAGGTTTACTAAAAAAATATTTTTCTTCATTTAATTTGTTTTTTTCTATTAAATGTAAATCATCATCATTCAAATCATCATTCAAAACACCATTCAATTCATCATCATTGCCGTCGTCGTCGTCATTTTTCTCATCATTATTAATACTAAATAATGTCTTGTTTTTCTCTTGAATGTTCAAATCCTTTAATTGTTGATTTTCTTTTAAATTATCTGAATTAATCATAGAAAATGAATCAGAATTAGTATTTGAATCAGAACTAGATCCAGAGCCAGATCCAAGACTAGAATGTGAATTAGTGTTGGAATTACGATGAAGTTGTTTATTTTTAATTGTACCTTTTTTAGATTTATGTGTATCTTGATAAGAAGTTTCAGAAAAGCCGATAAATTGGATCAAAGGAATTTGTTGTGGCTTTAATAAAAATTGTCTCCATAGGAATCTATAAATATTTGCCTCAAATAAATTTGTTTCTTTACAAAACACTAATTCATTTTTGACTTTATCGTGGAAAACAACATAATTATCCTTCCCCAATTGAATGTATTTCCCGTTATCAATATCTAAAACCAATTGGTGGATGGCTCTTTCGTTTATTGTATTACAGATTAAGGTATCACCACTGGGTGATAAATTTGGGATTATTTTATTTTCGAATTCC
Organism: Anaeramoeba flamelloides; assembly: GCA_027625915.1. Taxonomy (NCBI): domain Eukaryota; family Anaeramoebidae; genus Anaeramoeba; species Anaeramoeba flamelloides. Next base: position 3,170,922 of record JANTQA010000026.1, read on the forward strand.
TTTTTTTTTTTTAGAATCAATTTTTTAATATCCGATTTTCTTTTTTTCCTATAGAATTGACTTCTTAATGCCACAATTAATATTAATAGAATAATTAACAAAAAGGAAATCACTGGAACGAAAATTATTAATTCATTAATACTAGTTACATAGGTATCTGACTCATTATTTGTGCAACCAATTGCGTTGCAGGCATCGATCACAATTTGATAAGAGGTTGAAGATCGTAAATCTGGAATTACATAATTTGTCGACTTACTAGTACCGAATTTTGCTGTTTTTTGAATTGGGCTTGTGATGGTATATTGGTAATGGGTGATCTCAGATCCTCTACAATTAGGAGTTGACCATTGTAAAGTGACTGATTTTGAAGATGTATCCAAAATTGATACAGAAAAATCATTGGGAGAATCAGGTTGAGTTTTAATTGATATGCATTCAATTGAGGGGCCGTAGCCGGCACTATTTCTTGCGCAAATTGTAACATAATATTTTGTGCTTACTTGCAAGTCATAAATAACTATCTTATTTGTTAACGACACCCTATTGAATATAGTATCGCTATCATCTTCTTGGTAATAGCTAATGAGATATTCTGTAATATTTGATTGGTGATAGGGCTCGTCCCAAGACAATTCATAAAAATTGTAACCAGGCGATTCTTGAATATTATTTGCATCAATAATTCCTGGCTTGGGGTCTGTCAATATTGTTACCTCTCGCGACCAACATGAATTCAAATTGTTGTCACGATAATATCCCCTCATTTTGACATAATACCTTGTTGAAGGTGTTAGCCCCCTGGCATCAAACGACCCAACATCTGCCAAGGCAGTATTATTTACAAAGAATAGGGATTTTAAGGAATTTGGCGAATAAAACTGGATTTCAAAATAAAATTCACTTCCAGGTGCATGTCGGTAGGGAACCCAATCGATGGTAAATCCATTTGGAAGCACATTAGATATTGTGGCCTTTGGTGGGTTTGGTGAATCCTCTACAACACATTCAGATTGCCCCAATAGGGAATGGGTGTCGTTTGGGCATGGTAAGCAATAAGTGACACCATCAATGCTTTGATAGGTGCCCGGCTGGCAGGGCAAGCAATTATATTTATCAAAGGTGTTTGTATAATATCCTGCCATCGAGGGGAAACATACCCCGTTTAAATGTGGCGCTTCTATTTGACTTGAATTAAATGCGCCTGGGTGGCAATTAACCCCTGTTAAGATCCTGATCATCAACGATGATGATCCATCACCCTGGTTTTGATAATTATTACTCGATAAAATAATTTCGTCATTATAATAATCCTCAGATAATAAGTTTCGTACTGAGAAAATGTTGCCCGAATTGTCTATTTTAATAGCTTGATAATATAAATTCTCTGCGTTGATTTCAGATGACCCATCAACCCAAGAAGAGAATTGAATGAATTCATCATAACTATAATTAGTATGATTTAATAATTTTTCTCCGTTGATTTTTAATATAAAGTATTTGTACTCAAAATGATTAATGGTTTCATCACGCGTTGGCATATAATCCCAAACATCATGAGTCATTTGCAATTCATCTATTTTGCAATTCGATATCCCACTCATAACCAGGGTATCTGAGGTATTTGAAGACAAATAGAATATTGTTGTGTTGCCACCTTGACAGCCAAAGAAAAATCCATATAAAAGTTCACTGGTAGTTTGGTTGATCCTCATTACAAAGCCTACTTGGCTCTCGGACTCATCAATATCATTTACCATCCAGTCGGGTTTTATTAATTTGTCTTGGAAGGTATAATTATTATAATTACCAGTAACACCACAAATGGTGATATCGGAATCAGTAATTGGAAACGACCTTGAAGATGATTGCAAATAATCGGGTTTTAAAGACAAACTTGCTTCACCATATTTCGCACCTAAAAATGATCCACTTTCCAATTGAATGTGCTCTTGATCCGGTTCCATAAACAGTTTTAAAAAGTATCCTGAAGATACTTTATTGTCATATTTCACTTTGGAAATAAAAGTTACATCTGGGCTGAGATCATGATCATAGTGATCAAAAAAATCATCAGAAAATGTTGATCCTGTGACCCATATATTGGCACTTTGATCTTCATTTTTTAAGATATATAATTCAGAAACACTATCCGGAGATTGGCCTCCAAATTTGGTTCCAAATAATAAAGTTGTTTCATCTAATTCAATGTTAAGTAACCCCAAATATAGACTCATGTTTCCATTAGAAATGCTATTTGAATCCTGTATTTCGTTTTTAAATAGCGTGGAATCTGTAGACGATGTTTGTCCTCCAATATATAGGTTGCTCTCTGAGCAATCATAATATAATTGTGAAATTTCAGTCATGGAAGAATCATTGACTCCCCCAAAATAAGTGGAATAAAGTATTTCATCACAATCAGCGCTGATTTGAGTAATAAACCCATGGTATCCAGTGGTTACTAACGACTGGAATGCGTGATTCGTCATAGGAAGATCTTCTCTATTAGTCTATTAGTGTTATTATTATTGTTGTTATTGTTAATATAATTATTATTAGTGTTATTATGATTATTATGATTTTATTATTGATTATTATTATTTTTATAAAGAAATTATTTTTGTTTTTTTTTAATAATTTGTTCTCTTAACTTTTTTTTTGAATTTTTTTATTATTGATAATTTTTTGAAATTTAACTCGCTAATAAATGGTAATGAAAAAACAAACAAAAAAAATTGAAAATTAGCAATTCTATTTGTATTAAAATATTCATTAATAAAGAATACAAAATGTAAAAATATTTTATAATTTTTTAATATTTTGACTTTTGGGATTTGTTTGAAAAAATTGAAATTTTTAAATCTAAACCAACTTTTTTTCAACAATATATTTTCGAAAAGTGTCAAATAAGTTTCCATTAGTAAAATGAAGAAGGTTTGGTAATATTGTTTTCGATAATATTAACCTTTTAAGTAACAGAACAAAAATCACAGGAATCACAAGAATAACAGGAAAAAAGTGGTCAAAGTGCATCCACCATTTTTAGAGTGTTTTTGATTCAAATAAATATGAAGGTTATATTTTCCTGAAAAAATGATACCTATTAAATTTTACTAAAAAAATGATGAGTTCGCTTTCGTTTTTTGACTTTTCTTCTGAAATCTGAATTTTTCATTGTCCTTATTTTTTACTTTGTAATAACCTCTTTTTCGATTTCAAAGAAAAAAGAATCAAAGAATTCTAATGAATTAAAAAGAATTGAAAAGAATTCGTAATTAAATGATAATGATCCAATTTTCAGAGCCTATTTTCTGATGGCAAAGGTATACAAACAATTTTTTCTTTGATTAAAAGAAAAACTCAAAATTTAATTTTGATCAAAAATTCCAACTCTTTCAAAAATTTGAAAAAACAATTAGTTTCGTTGGAAAAAAAGAACATTCGAAAACGAAATCAACTTTTTGAAAATTTGTAAATCTAACTATTTCTAAAAAAAGCAATACAGGATCAATCAATTACAATTTAATGAGAATAAATAAAATAAAAAGTTTTGAATAATAAATCATTTAAAAAGTTAATTGTTTTTTTTTTTTCGAGACTTTTTTAACACCAAACTATACATTCAATAAGAGACTATATTGGAGCGTTATTATTGTACAAATATTTATTTTTAAATCTATTGATCAAACAAATTCCAAAATAATTGTTTCTTAATTGTATTTTTAAATTATTTTATTTTTGGTAATTTTTTGTGAAAATTTGTTTTTTGTTATTATCGGCACTTTTCAATTTACTGAATTGGGATTGAATAAATTTTGGAATTTTTATTACTGTTCAATCTAAAATTAACCAAATAAAAATTTCATTTCATATTTTCAATAAAATATTTACTACAGAATTTTTATTTTAATAACAAATCACTGAAATTTAATATCAAATTTCTCAATACAAAATGCTATACTTTTAACATGAAGATCTAATCAATTTTAATTTTTGGAATATTAAAGGAAATTTTTCAATTATTTATTTTTTATTTAATAATAACACTAGATCTCTATTAATTTTTTTCTTTAATGATCTGAGAAATATGAATATTTTTTTTTTACATTTTTAATTTTTTTGAGAAATCAAATAAATTAGATAAACTAATGATTAATATTTTTTTCAGATATTTAGTTTTTTCTTCAAAGTTCTTATTTCAAAATTATTGACAATTTAAAAGTAATCAATGTTTTTATTTTTTTTTTTTTTTCAAGGATGTTTTATGAAGTGCATTTAAATTTGATGTAAATAGTGCTACGTTCTACATTATTTGACAATTTGATTTCTTCCCATTTATCAAATCTAACTATAATTATTATAAATTCAATTAAAAATCGACGAGATATGTGGGTTATGATAAATATTATCATTAAGTCAAGTGATTAAAAAGTGTTGATTAAATTTATCATAAACCAGGAAGGGTAATTATTTTCAAAAAAAAAAAAAACTAAGAATTTTGAAAAATATTGAAAATAAAAAATATATTTTCCTTGTTTTATTATATGGAAACAAAGTAAGTGGGTTATTTTCCCATTTTTGAAAATTTTGATCGTGTGGAAATTATTGAAAAAACAATAAAAAATGGGTGCCACAAGATATTGGAACTTCGAAATCAAAATATCATTAATTATTCTATTTCTGAAAAGAATAAAAGTAAATCAGTTTGAGTCTTTCATTTTTCAATTTATTGGAACATTTTTTTTGATTAAATTTTTGGTTTTATTAAATTTGGTTTTGGAATTGGGAAATCTGTTATACGCAAATAGTTGAAATTAATCAAAGAATGAACCTATTAAAATAGACACAAGAAGGTGTATATTTGAAAAAAAATATTTTCTTTTTGAAGAGTCAACACGAAAGATCAGCTTCCTAAATAAACTTTTTGAAATTAAAGAATGAAAAAAAATAGTTCGTTTCCAAAGTATATTTTTGAAGATTTATTTCCTTTATCTTCTTAATTTGAATGGAAATGAACGAGAGGTTATCTTTAATTTTTTGTCACATTCATTTTTGTTGTTTTATGAATTTTTTTTTCTAAATTTGTTTTCAAAATTCATTTTTAATATATTTTTATCAAATCAATACCAAAATAAAGAATCCAATTTCAAAAATTAAAATAAAAAGATTGAATCATTGAAATAAAAAAACAACAACAAAATGTTCAACTTTGAGAAAAAGAAAATATTTTAGAAAAAATTTCCATCAAATTCAGAATTATTTTGGGTTCTACAATTTCAAGAAAATAAATTGTTTTAAAATAATACAAATTAATCCCAATAATCATAATTTCTGAAAAAGAATTTAAAAACTCTCCTATTTTCTTGGGACTAATAATCTGAATTAGATAAGTTAAGGAAAATAGGATTTTTAAATTTATTTTTGAAATTCTATAGAAATAAAAAGTAATTCGTTTCTCAAAAAATTTTACAAACAAAAGTATTTCCATGAAGAATTAAAAATAAAACCAAATTAAAAAGAAGTAATTGTATCAAATTTTACGGATAAGATCAAGAAATAAAGGATTTTTATTTTATTTTTTTGATCGATCTTTTCATTTTTTTTGATTTCCATTTTTTAGTTGGTATGAAAAAATATATTATATTAGGAGATCTGACACTTTCAGTATTTATTAAAATATCAATATATTTGGTTAAAGAAATGATTTGAATAATTTACTACTTCACATAAAAGATGACACTCGAATTTTGAAAAATGTACTTATTCCCTTAAACAAAAATTGGAATTAAAATTCATTTTTGGAATTCTTTTTACATATCTTGTAATTCGTTAATCAAAAATTCAGAAAAATAAAATTTTGAACATTTAGAATTAAAAAAAAAAAACAAGTAAAGAAGAAGGAATTATATCAAATACTACTAAAAAGATCATCTCAAGAAATCGATTTTTTTCTTGATCAATTTTTTAATTATTTTGATTATCATCTTTTTAATTTTTTATGTAAATATATATAACGAGTATTAATTACACTCCCCTCTTGGGTTTGGCATTAATGTATTTAGTTAAATAAATGATTTTGATAGTTCAATTTCTCAGAAATTTAGGTACCCGAAATTGATAATATGTACCTAATCCCTTGTATAACATCAAGTATTCGTTTGGAAATATTTCAAAGAAAGAAAAGAATTCTGAAGAATCAAAAATAATTAGTCCCAAATCACGGTACCCACAACCTTAATAAAAAAAAAAAAAAAAAGAAAAAAAATCAATAAAAAGAAGAGAAAAGAAAAGTAAAAATATAAAAAGAAAAGACGATATATTACATAACCAGCTATCCAAAAAGATGAATCTTCTGCTCTAAGAACAACCCTCGGAACAACAACCTTAGTTTCTTGGTTATAAGTATTTTCTAACAAGCCACCAAAATAACTCGAAAACATAACTTCACCAGACATATCAAGATTTGTAATAAATGCGACCGAATTGTCCCCTTTGATTAAAAATTTAACACTATTTAGATCGCCTTCTGTTGGGAAATTGAATGAAGTTGTTGTACCAACAATTACAAATCCGAAATCTTTAGAATTTCGGGAAATATAGAAATTTGTTGATTGATCCTTTCCATTCCCAGCAAAAAAGGACGAATATTTGAGAGGATCTACAACAAAATGAGCACAAATCTGAGGACGTAATCTGTTCCGTTCTGTCTTGGAATTTAGTGTTTTTGTTTTTTTTTTTTCTATTTTTCTTTCAGATTTCCCAGTTTCAAATTCAAATTGAGTTTTAGTTTTAGTTTCAAACTGGTAACTATACAAATTGGAATCGTGTCGGTAATGATGAACAAGATTCATATTTTCAATCTGAAGCGCGTTGTTAGATAAAACCCTCCCACCAATCGGCGACGAGTCGACATAATATTCATTTGTCTTTGCATTAGATCCAACAAAAGCTCGATCTTCTCTTATACGTGGACTTTCGATCATTGTTGATAGATGGTTTCCTTCAATTAGTTGATCATGTGTAAAATAATTGCTTGTTTTTGAAAATGATACAGGACCTTCTAGTGTTCTTGTTGAAATTTCAAATACTGTTCCGCATTTAATACTGCAAAATACTAGGAAACAAAGAGAGAAAATAAGAAAAAAAATATTCATTTCTTGTTGAAAAAAATGAAAGAATTGATTTTTCTCATTGATGGCAATTGTTGTAAAAAGAGTATTTCAAATTCAAACAATGGTTTGTTTTTCTTTTTATTCTCAGTCGGTTTTAAAACCAAAATTTCTTACTTTTATTCTCTACTTTGAAGGAAGTGTAATTACTCAAGACAGAGTTGTTATTTTTCAATGTTCATATGTTGGTTGTTCAATAGGTGTTGGTTTGTTGTCTTCCGTTAAAGTTGAGAGAGTGAATTTATTTTGAATCATTTCCTTTTTATATTCAGAATATGGTACTTTCTTTGGAAAAAAAGATTAACTACAGTTGGTTTTTTAGTTTTCATTTCTTTGTGTTTCAATTGCTGAGTCAAAAATTTACTTTGCCTATTATTGACCACACATCAAGAAATCTTTTCAAAATCTATTTAGAGATTTCGAATCTGGTTAAATTGTTTTATAGATTGAATTGTTTAATTGAAAATTCAGAAATTAATAGGTTCTAACATGAGATTTCTCTTTAGGGCAAGTTTAACCTCAATTTTTTATATATTTTTCTCAAATTGGTTTCCAGAGCTGAGTAATTCAGAATACCCCATTCAAATCTTATTCTTTTTATTAGACTATTTAGAAATAAGAATTTTCAGGCGAACATTTCTCAAATGAAATAAATTGTTATTCATTAAAAAATTGTTTTTGTCTATATTAACTTTTGGATAGACTTTTAAAGGGACTAATCTCCATTAAATTTTTTTAAACCTAAATTTAATAGAGATAGAGAAAATTTTTTGCCAATTACTTAGATTTGAAAACCCTGTTTATTTTCAATATTAACCATATTTCTAGATAAGTAATCCTTATTTAGAAATTGGTCAAAAAAAAAAAATAATAGAGACTAGTCCCTTAAAAGGTAAAAAGGTAAAACTTTCGTTTTTTAATATAAGAAAACAGGCTATAATTATTTCGAATTAATTTCAAAACTTTTGTTTTAGAAAATTCTAATTTGAAAAAAAATCTTTTTTTTTTTTTTTTTTTTTCATTATTGAAAAATGATAGTTTTGTTGAACTATCTCTTATTTATGTCAAATGCAAATTTTATGAAGGTTTTTTTGTCATTGATATAATAAATGCAAAATTATAGCCCATTGAATAACTTTACATTAACACCAAAGCCGAAAAGGAATTTCTCTATTGACCTAAACAAAAAAAGAGAAAATATGGTAAGAAATATTCAATAAAATTAAAAAAAACAAGTAAAAAAAATAATAATTATAATTTTTTTTGTACTGCTTGTTATGTATATTATGTTTCTTATTTCCTTTTATGTCGAAAAATTGGGAATAAACACAATCATAATTTCTTTTACTAAATACGTCTAAATATTTGAACAAAATATAAACCATATGAAAAATGTTACTTTATTAACATTGAATTTAGAATTTTATTAATATGGATTTATCAAAAAAGTGCTTTATTTATAAAAATAAAAAATGATTTTCAATATTTTCTTTTTAAAATTTTTCTTTTTATTTTTGTGATTATTTTTTTCATTTTTATATATTATTATTTTTCAAATTTCCCAAACCTTGTTTTCACAAAATATTAGTACAAAAAGCCTGCTGGAAATATTGTACAAAATTTTTACTTTCGTTTGTTTTCTTGTTAATGGTTTTGTTTTTCTTTTTTTTTTTTTTTCAAAGTTTCACAAAACAGTTTTTTACAAATTCTTAGTTCAAGATACCTACTCGGTAGTATAAATCAAACCTGAATAATTGCACAGTATATTGTCCGAGAAGGTTTATAGTTTTTAAGTTTATTTTCCTGCATTACCATTTCAGTTTACTCAAGATCTAAACTCCATTTTACATTTTTTTTATCATTTTTGACACAGTCAATTTTCTTTGTCATTTTTTGACCTTTAAACCACAACTCTTGCATGCAAGAAATGAACACAACGAGATTTACCAACACTTTATTGGTGTTGGGAGTCCCCCTTGCTCACAAAATTGAGTATTTTAGGGAAGATCTATATGAACATTTCCACCGTACTAACACCCAAATCGGAGATATGAAAATTTTCCGCAACCCTCCCAGCAACAGAAATAGCAACATATACAAGGGGAGGAGCTACGAGGGGAGCTACGAGGAAAAATATGAGAGAATTTTTGAAAAAAATTCTCGAGGAACCAGGATTCGAACAAGGGACATGTCGAATAGACCCAAACACGAGGAGATTCTGATAGAATTTGAACATTCGAGACAAGCTACTAGAGCTTATTGGGCCATAAACGACAGATACCAACCCTTAAGGGTTAAAAATAGTAAAATTCAAGCTTCTTTTTTTAATCTTAATTTTACCCCTCAGAAATCACATCGTACCACACATGATGAGAATTTTAGAGGCCATAGGCAAAGGTATCCCGACCCGCGCCACCTGGTAAATAAAGACTACAGTCCCAACCAGGTCTTGAAAGAGAAGTATGACCCTGAAAAACAAGGGACAAGGGTATACTATAACCAATACCCTGGAAACTCTAATGCTGAAGGTGAAAGGCCCTCTCAACGCTCATCTAAGAGAAACAAGATGGACAAAAGAAACCTTCGGAGAAAAAGAAACAATAATATAAAGACTGAGAGAAACTATAACTACAAAAAAAATGGAAATACCTCCCAAATGAGTTATAGGAATGCAGTCAAATACAAACCAAGAAAGAAAAATTCGGAAAAAAAGAAAAAAATAAAAAAAGATCAACAAAGAAAAAAAATACTCAAAAATCAGAGAAATTTTCAAAGAATGCTCTCTTTTTAATAGGAAAAAAAGAAAACATTCAAGAAAATATCAAGATCGAAATCATAGAAAAACACTTCATGAGTTTCAACCCTGGAAAGATAGAAAGAAAAATATCAAAAGCAGGGAAAATATATTTTATTGTTTATTTTAAAAATGAAAAAATGAGAAATAAAGCTCTCATAATGGAAGGCACAGAAATAAACAATAAAACAATATTAGTAAAAAAGGCTCTAAAAAAAACTGCTCAATATAACTCTAATATAGTCGAAAAAAGAACTAAAACATTAGAGGAAATATCAAAATTAATAACTGATATTAAAAAAAGAACAGAAAGAAAATTTAAGTATAATCCAAGATAAAATAAAAAAACTAAAAAAAGACAAAAAAAAAATCAAAGAAGACTCAGAAAAAGAACTAAAGAAATTATACAAAAACAAAATAAGACTTAAATTAGAATTAGAATTTGGAGTACATTTACAACCCAATTCAAAACTAACACAAGAAAAGAATATAAAAACTAAAAGTTAAATTGATAATAACAAAAAAATAATTGAAATAAATAAAGAGGAGAACACTAAACCAAAAATTCAAAAAGATCAAAAAGATCAAAAAGAAATAGAAAAAGATATAAAAAAATAAAAACTTAGAAAGAAAAAATAAAATCTCAAAGAATAAAAACCAAGAAAATGAAAACTCAAATAATAAACAAGGAAAAAATAAAAACACTAAAATAAAAGAAAAAAAAACTAAACCAATACAAGAACAAAATACTCTAACAGAAAAAAACCAAAATATAGAAAAGACTCTTGATCAAAAGGGAATAGTTGAAACAAACTCTAATTTAAAATTAGGACAAACTGAGAAAAGAGACTCTCTTTGCGGCGGAAGCTCAAACCCACGAGGGGAACAATCTCTTTCACCAGACCCTAATTTGGAGGATTCCACTCTCGTCAATGAACTGAATTCCGGAGTTCAGGGAGAGGACAGCAAATTAGATGAAATACAGGGAGAATTTCTAAAAAATCAAGAGTTAAAACAAAAAGAAAAAGAAAAAGAAAAAGAAATAGAAAAAGAAAAAGAAAAAGAAAAAGAAAAAGAAAAAGAAATAGAAATCGAAAAAGAAAATGAAAATGTAAAAGAGAAGGAAAAAATTGCTAAACTAACAGAATCAACAATAATCCAGACGCTATCAGAAGACAATACGAACTTAGATTCAGAACCAGAATCAGATCTAGACACTCTCTCAGAAGAAACGTCAAGTGATGAATCCGAGGAAACAGAATCAGAGTCGCAGTCAGAAGATGAAAACTATAAGTTTTATAGTAAAAAAAAAAAAAAATTGGATAAACTAGAAGAAAGACTAAAAAGAGAAGTACGATTTGGAGGGAGAACTAGAGATCAAGACCAATTCTCAAACGGGATACTTCAATTCAATAAAATGCCCAAAATGTGGCACATGGTCAAGATCCAAGAGGAAAATCTTTTGCGCAAACTGTTCCACCAAACAAGATGAAATAGCGATTAAATATTTCACAAGATTTAATGAATTGGTGGACATTGAGCTCGGAAGGAAGAAGAAAAATTACTGAACAAAAAATAATCTACCAAAAAAAATTGGGAGAAATTTGGTAGATAAAATAGGAGGGGATATAAATTCCCAATCTCCCAAAAAATAAAAAAGAGCAACTCCTCAGACAGAGAGCCCCAAAGAGAAGCTCTTTTCACAAAGTTTAAGGAAAAAAAAAATATTTTCCTAAAACAAGATGACTATATAAAATGGTATAGAACTGATTTTGAAAATCCACTCGGCCAACCTATAATTCTTAAAATAGAGTTTGACCGAATAAAAAAAAATCAAGAATCACACCAAAAATAGCAGAATCTTCAAAAAAAATAAGAAAAATCTTAAAAAATGAAATAAAAAGATGGAAGATCAATACCATCAACTGTCACCAACTGCGAGAATGGCTCTCACAATCGATAAGGTACTCGTACTTCAGAACTTACGAAACCAGACAAACAGCAGTATACAGTAAAGAAAAATATCATCGAAAGAAATACCCAAAAAAAGCAAAAATTCCTAAACTCTATAGAAACCTTTACAACTTCACAGTCAAGGAAATCAGAAAAAACCTCAAAACAACTTTCACCCATAGCAAGAAAATAATGAAATATGGGAATATAAGTACATATGAGGAAAGAAACTTCGGACACATAAATGAAGTAGGAAGGAAAAATAAATTGATCTTTAAGACTACTGAAGAATTCTTATCAGTCCTAGAAATTTTCTCACTTATCAATAACCCAATCCCACTAAGAGTATTGAGAAGAGGAGAAAGAGAAATAGAAATTTGGGATGAATCATTCAATATTTTAACATACCAGGAAACATTCTTAAGAAAGATTAGAAAAATTCATCAAAGTATTAAGATGTTAAAATATGACCGAAAAAACAGACCAAAATTCATCGAGAAAGGAAGATCCCCACAAGAAAATAGCGAAATCACTCTTAAAATAGCTACTTTAAATGTGGGAGGAATTGGAAGGGATGAAAAAATTCTAGAAATGGAAAAATTTATCTTTACTAATAACATAGATATAGCATTAATACAAGAGACAAAAAGGAAAAATACTCCGTATTTAAGGAAATACAGAGCAATATCAAAAAAATCATATGGTAATAATGGTACAAAGGGAGGACTAACAATCTTATTCAAACCCTTCCTAAGACTATTCATTAATGAAAAACTAATTGATCATGAAGACTTCATGGGAATTAACCTAAACAATATTACCATAATTAACTGCTATGGCAGACAAAAGGACCCAGAAGGCAAAATTGACTTCGTTGGAATATTCAAAAACAAAATAAAAGAAATCAGTGAGAACTGGAAAATTGAGAAAATACTCATAGGAGGTGATTTCAACTTGAACAACGAACAAATGGGAAAAATAACTGAACTAAGAAAAAATAATTTCCAAATAATTCAAAATGAAATCCCCTCTAGAGTTAGAAATATTGATCATCTGGTCATGAAAAATATAAGACTAAAGGAAAGAATCAATAAATGCCTTATAACTCCACTGATACCAAAAGAAAAACAACGAATAAAAATTAAAAAAAATAAAAAAAATAAAGAAAATGAAAAAATTGAATTAATCAGACTCTCAGACCATAAAATGGTAATAAATGAGATCAAAATAGAAAAAGATCTTGAAATTAGAGAAATCTTCTCTTGCCGAGACGAATCCAAATTTCAAGAGGAATTCATCTCAAACTTCGAAAACGAAGAATTAAATAAAGAAAACTTCTCAAAATTTCAACAGAAATTTCGAAAAAAAATTCACTTAATACAAGATATAAAGTATGATGACTACATTACTTTACAAAAAATGATAGACTTTATATCAGACCCATCCACCAAAAAAATAATCATTAGAGAAAAAACAAAAAATTGGGATAAAATTCTGAAAAAAAATCAATACGGAATTCAAACTCAATAACATAAACTGGTGGAAACACTACAAACAAATAAGAGGAAATAACCTCAAAATGATCAAAAATAACCCTAAAATGGAAAGAGAATACAAAGAACACATAGACACAATAAAGAAAAAAAATCAACAAAAAATTCCTCAAAGAAATAGAAAACACTAAACCCTTCTATGAAAAAGAAAAAAAACCGTTGAAACCGTTAAACTTCTTCGAAAAAGAGGAAATAGAAGGACAATTGAAGTGGATTAAAAATAAATCAGTTAAACAATTCGACAAAATTTTTCTGTACAAAAAAAGACACTAAAAAAAAAAGAAGATCAAAAATACCAGCAAAACTACTCAAAATTCATAACAACACTGCAAAGAATCTTCCAAACTTGGATAAAGAATCCAAATAAGAATAACTTGAACTTTATTAAGGAAAGAGACCTACTCTTCATTCACAAAAAAAGGAGATGAAGGAGTAACTCTAAACTATAGACCAATCTCAATTAACAATGCTTTGGCAAGAATATTCCTTAAGCTCGTATACAAAAAAAATCGAACAGTCATGGGACCATATTGATCCCCTTCAATTCGGATTTAGGAAAAAAATTCGACACAAGAATAGCAGTAAAAAAACTACTTGTACAAGTTCAATGAAGAAAAAAAGAAAAGAAAAAAAGAACCACACTTGGGCAGTCACAATAGATTTAGCAAAATGTTTTGACTCAGTACCTCATGAACTAATTGTCAAAACAGCACCAAAGTTTATTAAAGACCCCCTAATAAGAGAATTTATTTTACAATATTATAATGGAAATGGGACAGGAGTATACCAAGGAGACCCACTTTCCCCCATAATATTTGCTTATATTAGCCACTTCATTTTACAAAGAATCAAACCACATACAATACACACGCAAATGTATGCAGATGATCTGATCCTAATAATGGAAGGTAAATCTCTACTAGAAATTGAAAAATTATTAAAAACAAAAAATTTACCCAATCATCACAAAATATGGATTGACGGTAAATGACGATAAAACAGAAAAAGGAGACTGAAAAAAAACCTTAAAAAGATCAAATACCTAGGAATATGGCTAGACAAAAAAGAACACATTCAAAAAAAACCTAGATAAAGCCAAAGACCACTTTTCTAGATACATCTACATTTACGCAAATGATAGACTCTCAAATGCGCTAAAGATCCAACTTTTTAAGGCAGTTATCCTACCCCAAGTTCTCTATGGCCTAGATGTTTTCAACCTGACGAAAACAGACTATGAGAAAATAGAAACTTGGATTAATGTAAAAATAAAAAACATTATCAAAGTCAACATAGGCACACCAACCGATATCATAAGATGGGAGACTAGAACCGAGCCCACAAAACATATGATACTAAAAAGAAAAGCTAAATTCCTCAAGAAACTGAAAAAATTGGAACTTGAGTACTTAAATAAAGACCTCAAATTAGATGAAATCGAAGGTATAGACTGGGAAAACATGGAGGAAAAAGAAATCAAAGAAAGACTCCATGAAACCCACATTAAAACCATACAAAATAAAGTCGATTCATCTATAGGCGAAAAGAATTGGAAACTGAAGAAATATCTCAAGATTGCTCAATTTCCAAATAACTTTGCGCAAAAACAACCATATCTAAGCTGGAAATCATCAACAACCCTATTTAAGCTTAAATCCTTCTCAAATGGCTTATGTAGGTACATATACAAATGGGAACCAGGCATAGACTCCAAAATATGCCCTTGTTGTAATAAAAAAGTTGATGATGTTGACCATTTCATATGGAAATGCGAAAAATATGAAAAAACTAGGAAATTCTGGAAAAATGATCTTAAAAACATCAAGGGGTTCGATTTTAATATCATTGCCAGAGAAGATACAGATGAACTCTTCAGAAAAATGAACGTAAAAGTGATATATGACATAACAATTGAGTACCTTATAACCAACATGACTCAACATGCTATAAGGAAAAATGCACTCAAATCCAAATAACCCTGTCAAACCCATCTGAAAAATAGTTTACACTTATTACACCCCTCAGATTTCTTTAACTCTCTTTTTTATTTTTTTCTCTTCCTCCATAGGTCTAACCTATGGAACACTCTTTACTTTTTTCCCCCTCTTCTAATATTTTAGAAAACTAAATTAAGTTTAAAATTCCCCTAATGACTATATTATAGACCTAGGTCTTAAATATTCTTTGAATTAGGAGACACAAATTTAGTCACTTCAAAATTCTCTCTTTAACAGTTTAAGTATTACACTTAACCCATATCAATAAACCGATAAACTCCATTTTACAAGATACCCAGCCAAAAAAAATTAATTTCAGTTTTTTAAAAGAATCGGCCAAATTAAATATTGTTTAGAAATAAGAGAAATTATAAATTTCGATGAGAGTTGATATTCATCAAAGAAATACCTGAACAAACTATAAATTTCGAAAAAAATAAAATGTTAAATTTATTTTTGGTTCTCTTTCATTGGAACGTATCGTGAAACATTTCTTAATTTCTTTTGAAAATTAAAATTGTATAAATAATAAGTATCTTTAATAGTAACCGTATGAATTTGTAAAAATACATTACAAAGCCTCACTTTTCTCAACGATAATTTGGAGTTCTAAATCTTTTTCTTTTCAAATTGACTTTTTACAAAAAAGAAAAAAAGAAAAGAAGAAAATCAAAAAAAACTTTGAATAGATTCTGCAAAAAAGAAAAACAAAAATTTGAAAAAATGATCTGATCTAGAACTTCAAAATTTTATTTTGAAAAGATTAATGGATTAAACTTGAATATATATTCTATTTCTTCAATACAAGTGGATCTCTTGACTGAAAAAGAGTTTAATTAAAACAAGTTCTAATTTGTGATAATAGTGAATAATTTTCACAATTCTAATAACAATTTTTTATTCCTTTTACCTCCTCCAAACACCTACAACCAATAATTAAAAAGGAAAGAAACTCAAATAATGTTCCTTGTCTTGAAATGGAATGAATATTTGGTCACTG
The DNA here is from genome assembly GCA_027625915.1 of Anaeramoeba flamelloides. Taxonomy (NCBI): domain Eukaryota; family Anaeramoebidae; genus Anaeramoeba; species Anaeramoeba flamelloides. Next base: position 3,187,391 of record JANTQA010000026.1, read on the forward strand.
TTGCTTTTTTGTTGTGGTGTTTTGTATATCTAACTATTTGTAATTTCATAGACTTTTAATTCAAAGAATATTATCTGAAAAATCACTGTTTTGAAAATTTCGCTACGTGACTTATTTCAAAAAAGCCAATAATTTGTGGAAGTTTGTGTTGGTTCTCCAAACTTTGCTTAATTCAAAAAAACACAAATAAAAAACTTTACATAATTCCAAAGGACAAACATAAAAAAGATTTTTCTTACTTTAAAAACTTTTCCAATTATTCAAAACAAAAAAACATTGATATTTTTTTCTCTCAATTTCTTATTAAATCTAATAAAAAAAACTAGATGATGGATAACTTTGATAAATGAATTATAATTGGTTGGACAATAAAGAAAACCCAAACCCTATTTGTCAAGTGGTAGAAAAATTATTTCGACAAATTTAAATTTCATTTTTTCCAAGAAAACGTTTTTTTGTTTAGATTCATTTGATTAATGAGCAAAAGAAAACAAAAGAAAAATCGAAAACAACAATTAAACCCATTGCTATGGTATTTGTGCATTGTTGGTGATGACAAAAGGTTATCTCTTTTGCTTGCTTCGGTAAACGCAAAAAAAGAGAATTTGTTACATTCAAAATCGCCAACTGGTGATACTGGTCTTCACTATTGTGTTTCAGGAGTGAAGCCACATTTTAAATGTTTGTATTTAATGTTGTCGTATCGATCAAATCCAAACACCAAAAATAAAATGGATTTCTCCCCTCTTCACATCGCCTGTGCTAAAGGCTTTACAAAGTGTGTTTCTGAATTATTAGAAAACGGATCAGATCCTGATCTTGTCACTAAGCAAGGTAAATTGTTTTCTTTTTCGACAAAAAAAATAAAAAGAGGCAAGAAAAAATTTTTTCAACATTCTATTTTTTTTTTGAATAATCAATTTTCAAAATTGTTTCAAAGGGTATCGTCCAATTCATTATGCAACTATGGGTGGCCATATAGAATGTGTTGAGTTACTGATAAAAAAAAAATCAAAATTGACTGTACGTTTTTTTGTTTCTTGCAAATTTTTTTTTAACAAATCGAAAAAATGTTCACTTCTTTTAAGAATTCGTTTTCTCTTCAAACAATAATTAAAAATAAAAAACAAAAGACACAAAACGACAAAATGTCTCTTTTAATGCTAGCGGCTAAATACGGTTTTTCGCAACTAGTTGTGCTATTAATTAAAAGTGGGTGTGGTGTTAATTTCCAATCCTTTGATGGCACAACAGCATTACATATTGCTGCCGAAAATGGGCATAACAAATGCTGTAAATTGCTTATTGAGAATGGTGCGAATGTTCATTCTTTAAATGTACGGTACCACACCCCTTTACATTTAGCAACAAAGAAACAACACCTCACAACTGTAAAGTAAGTTTTCTAGTAAACATTAAAATCTTCTTCATTTTTCAAAATATTAAACCAACTGAAATTTGTTTCTTTTTTTTGATCTTTAGACTGCTCATTCAATATGGTTCAGATCTCAATTCAAGAGATAGGAATTTGGAAACACCATTACACATTTCTGTTCGCAGTTCTAACTTAAAATTATCACAAATTTTATTAGACTCGCGAGCAATTCCTCATTTAAAAAATTTTAAAGGACAAACTGTAAGTAACCTGAAGTTTTCTCTTTTCTTTTTTCTTTTCCTTTTCGTTTTCCTTTTCTTTTTCCTTTTCGTTTTTTCTTTTTCTAGTTTATTCTTAATTCTTATTTTTTTACTTCAAAAAACTTACATAAAGCTAACTTATTTGAAATAAATTTCGCAAATTCAAATACTCCCAATTACCATTTTTACCAAAAAGTATCCAGTTTCCCAACTCCGTAATTGTTTAATGCCCACTAATTTGTTTTTTTCTACATTAAAATTGTACTGGTGTTCGGAATTTAAATAGAAATAGCTTGATCCGATTTTCTTTTTATCAATTCTTCAAAATATGACTTTCCCTTAGATTTCTTAATTTACCCAAAATATCCCAATACATGGAGAATATATATCTTAAAAAGGTACCAAACAAATAGAAATAAACAAGAGATCACAATCATTTTCTTTGAAATTTAGTAGAAAAGACAAAAAAGGAAATGATAAGTAAACTTAAAAATTGTTTCCAATTTATTATTCAAATACCAGTATTGTCTATATCAGCAATAGAAAAAATTATCTCACTAACCACAATTATTTTGTGATTTTTTTTACTTTTTGAATCTTTTTATTTACAAAAAGTTGGTGTGTTTGTTGTGTTAGTGTAATATTTTTTCGAAAAAAAGGTACATATAACTTATGCTAATATACAGTCTTTTTCCAATTAAAAAAAAAAGGCAAATTTTTTGTTTCAATTTCCAAAAATCCTGTTTCTACTCAATTCCTTATAAAAAAAACATTTCATAACAATCACATAATACCTTTATAACAAAAATCTTATTTATTGTATGGTTTTTTTAATAAAAAAATTAACCTAACCTGTTTGTTAGCAAGGAGGAGAAAGAAAAAAAAAAAAAAACATTTTATCAATTTAATTAAAAGTAAAGATTGTCTTGCTTTATTTTGACTCTTGCTTATTAAACTTTTGAACAAAAAAATAAATTTTTTTGAAATTAGAATTTAACAGTATAAATCCAAGCCTTTAAACAAAATATCCAAAATATTGTTTCGTAACAAGGAGGAGAAAGAAAAAAAAAAAAAAAAAAAACATTTTAACAATTTAATTAAAAGTAAAGATTGTCTTGCTTTATTTTGACTCTTGCTTATTGAGCTTTTGAGCAAAAAATAAATTTCTGAAATTAAAATTTATCAATATATCTTTAAAATCTATTTCTGATTTTTTTTATTGTTTTTTTCAAAAAGAAATGATTTAAATTATTTTATTTCTAGTTAGTTTGGTTAAACGAATTAGTTTTTTTCTTTGTTGTTTCAAAAATCAAAGAATAAAGAAAAATTAATTTTACAAACTTATTTTTTAGATGAAATAAAGTGAAGATTCGAACCTCCAATGTTAAAATAATCTTATTATTTGGTTACATTTAAAGTGAAAAATTGAAATAAAATTTAATTATTTCAATGAAAGAATGGTGTTTTTGGTACATACTTGAGGATTTTGTTTAATATGTCCTTACAATCTAAAAAACACTCAAAATTTTATTAGTTGAAATAATTTTTATAATAATAATAATTTAATTCAATTTTAAACCATTCATCAAAAAGACACTTTCTTAAGGATTATATAAATTTTAAGTTCAGAGTCCATTGAAATACAATATATTAATATATACCCCCCCCCCCCCTTTAAAAGTCAGTGAATTAAAGATAAGTCAAAATATTGCATTTTTTTTTGATTTTAGATAATATTAAATGAAAACATTTATTGATCAAAATTTATGGGAAATTCTCGAAAAATTCAAGGCAAAAATTTAAGTTGGCTTTGTTTACACATTCTGAAAAAGGCACTTCACTTTATTTTTGAAGTATATTTATCCACTTACACTTTACACTATAATACTTAAAAAGAAAAGAGACGGAAAAACGAACTAACGAAATTTTGATTTTGGAAACTTTTGAGAGATGTTTTGGATTTGAAAACTAGAAAAAAACAAATATTGGATTTGGAAAGGATTACAAATTAGAGGTGTCATTTTTTCTTCAAGAATCTGCTTTGTGGTTGATATAGTTTCCAAAACAAAAAAAGTTATTTTTTACTATTTTTTTTTTCTGACTCCAACATTTTTTTTTGAATTTTAGATCTCTCAATAGATTTATTTTCCCCTTAATCCTTAAAACCGAAAACTATTTTCAATCCAACTTCAAAAACGTTCAATAAAAATTAAATTTTTGATAATAATGGGTTGAAAAAACACTAAGGAAAGCAACAACTTCAATAAATTTTGCAAATTCAGAAAGATCCACCCAGGTATCATTCCAAAATCTTTCTATATTGTCAATCTCGACAATAAAACCAATTTTAAAATTGGACAGCTACTCGAAAGGAATTCTAAAGTTTTGTGTTTGGAATGGCATTCCAAAAAAAGTATCAATATATTTCTAAAAGCATGTTTATAAAGGAATAGGTAATAAGTAACTCAAATCACAGCCCAATGAAAAAAAAATATGATCTTCATAAATATTCCAATATTTTTACTACTATTAACAGGATTACAATAATGAAATAAACAAAAAAAAATCCGGAATTTAAAATGAAAAAGCACAGGAATTTATTCATCTCAAAAAGAACTGAACGTAAAAACCGAAAGAAAAACTCAAAAAAATCTAAATTAAAAAAAAAAATCCAAAAAACGCAATAAAATATTAAAATTCACAAAAATAAAAATAATATAATCCATTGAATAAAACAATAGCCACTTCATTTAGCAGCAAACAATGGTGATACTAATTTATTTATATTACTTGTTGATCGAGAAGCAAATTTATTTGAACCAGATAATTCAGGAAATGGGCCTTATAATTACTTATTAAAAAGGGGGCATAATGATTTACTTTTGATTGCATTTGATGTATGTTTAATTAATGCCGCATTTTTCAATTTTCAAGATATAGTCGAAAAGCTATTAAACATGGGAGCTGATCCTAATGGATCCAATTTTTGTTCATATATCAAAAAGCAAATGCAATCCACGTTGACAACAAAAAATACGCAGATGCAGAACAAAAATAAAGGGAATTTGTCTTCGCATGTTAAAAAATCTAGCCCCTTGGCATTTCCTGATCAAAATTTAAATGAAACCAACTCGGATAACAGCAACGTCAATAATCACAATAATGAAACTAGTCTCAATATGGATGATTATAATGAAAAGGGGACAGAAAAAATAAACGATTTTAGTTTTTTAAATAATAGATTTTCAAATTCAATTGTATCTTCAATTTTTGGACAAAATATCCAAATTACAGAAAAACTGATTGCTTGCTTAGGGAATATCAATACATTGGATTTATTTACAGGCGATACTTGTCTTCATAAGGCAGTCATGACGAACAATATCAGAATAATCAAATTTTGTTTAGAAAGGGGTGTTGAACAATTTAATAAGAATAAAGCCGGATTGACTGCAAAGCAATTAGCCAACAAATTAAGTTTAACAAAATGTAATAAATATCTGCACCAAGCAGAAGAGATTTATATAAATTTATTACCAGGTGACAAGACACCCAGAGTGATATGTGGGACAACTGATCGAGCCATTGAAAGGTTTTTAATAAATCAAGAATTTGATTCCAAATTTTGCTATTACTTTTTATTTATGCATAGATATTTTTGTGATACAGAAAATTTAATTCAGCTCTTTATTGATTTATTTTTGAATACAAAGGAATTTATTGAAAATTGTTTATATTTTTTTTTAAAAACAAAGAATAAAATCAACTTTGTTCGATCAAGAATTATAAAAATTTTCCAGCTCTGGATTGAAAAAATTCATACTGATTTCATTCAAGATAAAGAAAAAATAAAAAATTTATTAATCCCTTTTTTAAATAGTAATTTAAAAAATTATGAAAATATGATAAAGCCTATTTTAGATAATTATAAATTAGCAAATATCCCTTTTAAAAAAGAAGTATCAAAATCTTTAGGCAATTTTGATACTGTAAATTTATTTATCGAAAATACAATGATGAACAAGAAATTGGCTAAAAAATCGAACAAAAAAGAAGAAAACGATAATGATAATAATAATGATGATGATGATGATGATGATGATGATGATTTTGATGATAATGATATTGTAAATGAAGTTGACACCAGCAAAAAAGAACAAAATGGAAATGAAGAAAATGAAGAAAAAGAAAATGATGATGATCAAGTTATTGATGGTAATGGAAAGAAAGAAGAAAAAAAAGATAATAAAAAACCAAAATCAAAAGGTAATAATAAAAAAATGAAAAGATCAAAACCAAAAAAATCTAAAAAAAAAATTACAAAACAAAGCAATTACTCTAAATCGTCCAAATTTTATGCAACATTAGGGCACATTACAAATATTAAGCAATTACAATCTTTAGAGAAACAACTAGATTCAAGACCAAAAAGTTTAATTACTAATAGCATGAGGAAAAAAATTGCAAAAAAAAAGAAAAATATGGATTTTTTAATGGAAATTAATCCATTGGAACTCGCTAGGCAAATATCCTTGATCGAGTTTAAATACTATTCAAAAATAGGCATTATTGAATTTAAAAATTGGACCTTAGTTAGCCAAAAGATCGAAAATAAAAAGCAATTTCCCAATTTTTATAAATATGATCAACATTCACATTGCTTTATACATTGGATCATCTATCAAGTGGTAAAGGAAAAAAAAAAATCAAAAAGAATAAAAAGACTAATAAGATTAATCGAGATTGCAAAGCATTTACGAGAATTAAAAAACTTTTCGACATTGATCCAAATCCTCGAAGCGTTTACTCATACGCCACTAGCTCGGCTTATCGACACTTGGAATAAGATTGGTAAATATTCAAAAATATTAAATGATTTGAAAAAGGAAGTCGTTGAGCTGCTTTTACAGTCGCAATATAAAGCTTTCTTTTTACAAACACCCCCCCCCTGTATACCCCACCTCGAAAATTTCTTAGACGATCTCATTGATCTCGATTTAAAAAATAAAACGAAAATTGGTAAAATAATACATTTTGATAACTATCGAAGACAATTCGAATTGCTAGAATTAGTCAAAAAATTCCAATCAACACCTTATAATTTTGAGCCAATTAAAGAAATTCAAAAGGAATTTGATAAAATTAAATTGGTTCCTTTTAAGAGATTATCAACACTATCTTTCATGTGTAAGAAATAACTTTTAAAATTATTTTATTTATTTCATTATATTTAAAATATTTTTTTAATATCTTTTATTTTTTTAACATCTTATATTTTTATTTATTTATGATTAAATTTATATTCTAATTACTTTAAAAAGAAAATTTTACTAAACCCAAATAACACTTTAGAATTGATTATCTTTTTTTTTTATTTTTTTTTTTTTTTAGTTTTTTCACTTTTTATTTGAATTTTATCGTTGTTTGCTTTTTTTTTTTATTCAAATTTAAAGACTTGTTTTCCTTTTTTTTTTTAAGAAACAATTCTAATTTTTTTGGAAAAAAAATATAAAGATTACCCTTATAAAAATATTATTTTTATAATATGTGTTAAACACTGTTTTTAGAGAAGATTATTTTTTTGTAACAAGCTTATGTAACATTACGATATCCGAGAAAACTCTGGTATAGTATATGAAATAAATTGAACTTGGTGTAAATTTTGCCTATTTACATTCATTTAATGAAAAAATATATTTTTTTTACATTCGAAACACTATTTTATCTTCTGTTTCAGAATAATTCAGAACGTTTTTAATAAAAATTTCAAGAAAGAAACAGTTTTATTGTATTTTCTTCACAATAAAAAATATATAAAAGTGGTTTTATAAATATCGATTAATTAATTTTCTAAAAATATTTTTTAAAGCTGAGAAAGAAAAATAAAACAAAATTTTTGGTGTTATGAGAAGAATAAATAACCATTATGAAAAATATTTTCAAATAAAAGAAAAATTTATTTATGTAATTTTTTTTTGTTAACATAAACTTTTGATATGTAAAATTTTAAGTAAATTATTTTTAGTAATAATTGAGAATAAAGAGATAATTCAAAAAAAAAGTTTAAGATCGTATTAGAGTTACTGACGAAAAAATTGGGAAATTAGAGAGTTTTAAAACAAACTTGTAGAATCTGGATGATCCTATTTTCAACTCTAATTCAGCAAAATTGGAAGTTTTTTACTAATTACTTTTAACTTGAAAATTTATATTGAAAGTTAGTTTAGGATACTTGAACGAATTTTTTATTAATTTTTTTAATAGACAATAATAAGTTTTGATAATATAGTTAAATTTTAAATAATTTGAACCAAAATTTTGATTCTTGAAAAAAGGTATTTTTAAATTAATTTAAATACAAGAATGTTCTCATTGATCTACAATTCTAGATAATAAATATAATTCTAATAGTGATAAATTTTAGTATTTAAAAATCATTTCGATGTTTTAAAAACATTATAATAGTATTTTTATATTGTAACTATAGATATTGTTATTGTAAAAAAATTGTCATGAAATAGGGGATTCAGAATAAAAAAATTGATTTTAAATTTGCACTTTTTTTATGAAAAATCATTCAATTGTTTTTGATTTAAATTTTATTTGAATTTTAAAATCAAAAAAATCCATAAATTAACAATATTTTGACTTTAATTTAACCTTGATATTCTTTAAATCTGTTTTATTGATCTAGTTATTGTATTTTAATACTTCAGGGTATGAAATATCGTAGTTCTTAAATAATTAGCTATTATAAAAATGGAGATAATTTTTGTAAAAAAATATTTTACAGCTGTGTAAATAGTTCGCGTTTAGTTGAACCATAATGAAAATGTTACTCTTGTTACATACATTGAATCTCTGAGAAATAAAATAAAATAAAAAACAATAAAATAGTAAAAACATTTAAAAAAAAAATTGGTTCTTTAAAAATTGATTATAAAAGAATTGGGGTTAGTATTGAAATATAAAAATTTAAATTTTAAAACAAAAAAATTAAAAATTTACATTTTGTTGATTTTTACAAAAATAAAATCGTTTTATTTCAGATAATTTGTAAATTATGATAATATTTTTTCAACAACGGTTTTTTAAATTTTTAAAATTTATCCATTAATCAAAGATTTAATCTCAAAAATCAATTTAAAATTAAAACAATATATTTCTTCCTATATCCAAATACCCAAATCAAAAAAAAAAAAACATTTGTTAAATTTTGGGAATGGATTAAATGTTGTCGAAATGGGTTGTATGTACCTTTAAAGTCGAATATATTTTAAAGTCTGGATTATATTACAAAAAATAGGACTAGAGGCGTAGATTTTGAAGTGTCGTAATTGAAAAAAAATTATGAATCAAAAAAAAAAATTTCAATATAGTCTTCTTTATCGAAAGAATCCATCAAAATTACTATATTACAATATAGATTATTACAGAACAACAAAAGAATGAATAAAATTAAATTAAACTGATATTTACTTAAAGAAAAATTAATGTGTTACCACAAAATTAAATCGTAAAAAAACTAAAAGATAAGAAAAGATTAATTTTTTTACTTTTTTTATATGGATTTTTATAATCGAGCATCCTTTCAAACTTTTTTTTTATTAAAATATTAACTTTTATCAAGTAGAAGTCCCAGATTAAAGTAATTTGTAATTGTGTTTAAATTAAAATGGTGGTTCAAATCGCTGGAAAAAATAGATTTATAAAGGAGTAATATTATTTGATCCCATCAATTATACTGATCCTTGTATTAGTAAAAAACTCAACAATTTCTGAAAAAAATCTGCATTTTGAGACAAATATTCAAGTTGAATTATCAATTTTCAGACTTCTTCAAGAAATTGTAAAATATCTTTCTTATATTTGTCACAAAATAATGATTAGTTGCTAAAAAATTCAATGTTTTTAAAAAATTAAATAATTAATCAATAGATATTTTTGACAAATTATTTCGCAAATGTTGGAAATAATTTGATGTTACAATTATCTTTATAAAAAAAAAACAAATTTAATCAGTCTGTGAGTTTTTATGTTGATCGTTATTGAGTTAATATTTGAAATTAAAAAATAAATAAATAGTTTGTTTTGGAAGTTCTAAATATGAATTATTCTAAATATTGAATATTATTTTTTGAGTTTCTATTTTTAGATTTGGAAAAGGGACAAAAAAAAAAAATTAAAATGAAAATTTTTCATTATGATCAGCAGTGATAAATCAAATAATTTATTGTACAATAATTTTTAATAATAGATCTTTTAAAGTCACAGAAATACTTTGAAGGGATGTACACTAATACCATTTACACACAATTATTACATACCTTGGTTTCTAGAAGAATTCAAGGTGAATCTAATCCCTTAGCAATATTTAATTTTTAAATACCTACAAGTAAATTTTTATTCAAGAATTTTTAAGTTCAAGTCTCCTCTTGTGTATTAAGAAAATCAATGGTAGTCACACTGACCTTGATATTTTTTTTTCTTGGATATTCGTTCATTTTTCACAAAGATTTTTTTGGTTTTGTTTAGAGATCAAAAAGAAAATAAACAATTTAAAAGGGGTTTCTTCAATTTTAAACCTAAATCCACACTCAAGGAGGGGGTATTTTTTAAAAATAAAATGAAATCCTGTTCAAGATCTTTGAATTTTTTTTTTTGAAATTTCTGTTTTGGGTTCAAAAATGGTTGAGTTAACCTCATCTAAACAAATTTATTAGTTTGGGTTTATTTTATGAAATCCACAATTTGGCTCTTTCCAATATAAAACTAAAAATAGTAACATATTATTTTTATTATCAATTAATTAATTCTTGAAAATGATCAAACATTTTTTTAGTCATTTTGGAAAGTCTTATTTGTGAAAAAAAATTTTTTCTTTTGTTATTATTTTTAATGATTTATCTTTCAATTCAAATCTCAACTATAAAACTAATTGGGATATAGGTGATGTAATAAAAAGAATTAAATCGAAGTAAAACAAAAGTTTATTAATTATGAGATCCATTATAAAAAAATTTTTTCTTCTTTAATGTTTTGAAAAAGTTGTTTTCAGATTTTCAAAAAATAAAAAAAAATTACAAAATAATTACGAAAATTTATTTAATAACTCATTTGGTATTATTCACGAGAATCATTATAACAATTTAAATCATTTCTGTCAGAAAAAAAGTGATTTTGAATTTATTAGGATAAAATTACTCAATTCCCAAATATCTTGAAATAATTTCATTTTGAAAAATCGAATTTTATCTTGGAGCAAAAACACAATTCCTTGGAAAAATTTGTAAATGACTTTAAAAGTTTAAATAGTTATAACTATCCTTCTGAAAGGAAGATCAATATTTTTCAATAGGTCGAATAAATTATTTTTTTTTGTTTAACCAAAAGAATTATCTCAAAATTGAAAAAAACTCTTTAGATTAATATCTCTGGTAAAAAAGACTTGGTATTATGTAATAATGATGAAAATGGGAATAAACAATGTAAAAAACTTTTTTAATGCAAGAAATAAAACGAATTTAAAGTTTACAATTCCTGAAATTTGAAAATAGATTATCTTGTATTGGGTGTGGGCAACTTGTTAATTTGGTTATTAGCTGATCGATCTTGGACTTGGTATGGGTTTTAATAGTTGTTTAAAAAGGCAATTTTTTTCAATTTATTTTTTTTTTTTCCGAAATCCGAATTTAAAAGTGTAAGACTAATATATTGGATTATTAAGTTATAAAAAAATGTGGTTTGTGAGTTTTGATTGAAATTTTTAATTAGCTTTGGTTCTATTTGGAGCTTTTCAAAAATTTATTTTTTTTTCTTAGTTAGTTAATTTAGTAAAAGGAACCTAATAAAAATATCAATCAGCAAACAGCAAAAATCAGAATTCATTCTTAAATACCTACCAGCCTATTAATCTTAGAATCTTCAATTTGGATTTCGGAAAAAAAAAAATAAATTGAAAAAAATTGCCTTTTTAAACAACTATTAAAACCCATACCAAGTCCAAGATCGATCAGCTAATAACCAAATTAACAAGTTTCCCACTCCCAGAAACAAGACAATCTATTTTTTCAAATTTCAGGGATTGTAAACCTTAAAGGTTTTCTTGTTCATAGAAAAAAGGTAAAAAAAAAATTTATCTCACTCAAAAAATATTCTTTTCAAGGTTTCTTAGTCGATCAGACTTTTTAGATACTCGACATCAACAAAATTTATTAGCAGAGAATGTCACCAACAACATACATTCTTAAATTTTACCATGTCGTCGAGTATTGATCCCTTAAAATTCTTATTATTTTTTTGTTTAATTGTTGGCTTTTTCTTTTTCTTTCTCTTTTTCTTTCTCTTTCTCTTTCTCTTTCTCTTTCTCTTTCTCTTTTTCTTTTTCTTTTTCTTTTTCTTTTTCTTTTTTTTTGTGTTTGTGTTTTGTTTGTGTTTGATTATTTTCTTTAATTTTTGTTTTCTCTTTTCCTTTTTCTTTCTCTTTCTCTTTTCCTTTCTTTTCTTTTTTGTTCGAGTTAGTTTCAAAAATGATTTGAGTCAATAGCTTTGCTAAACCTTTCCCAAACAAATCGTATCCATAAGGTTTTAGATGTAACCCATCATCCCAAATTTTTTGTTGAAGGTCTTCATCGATCCCAGAATAGGGGATTTCCTGAAAAAGGTCATAAAGGTGACAAAAAGGTTGGTTCTCTTGTGCAAAGTTTCTGATCCAATTATTTATTTTCTTTTTTTGTTTTTTTTTTTTTTCATAGCCTTCGTCAGCGTCACACTCTGGGATTGTTACGGCAATAAGTTGTGTCGTTTTTTTTGAATTTATGCCTCTTTTGTTTTCATTTAATACCATTTGGTAAAGTGTCTCCAGGCTAGCGATAATCGGTTGGGCATCATTTGTATCGGCATAGTCATTTGTTCCAGCCAAAATTATTATATAATCATAACTTTTCTTTTGAAGCACTTTATTCAGCCTTTTTGCCATTTTTTTTGCCATTTCGCCTGGAATTCCTTTGTGGCGACAACTAAATGTAATTTCTTCAAAGTTCTTTTCAAGTTTTTTCTTCAAGATCTTACAGTAAGGATGTGAGTTTTGTCCATAATCATAATAGCCTGAAGTTAACGAGTCTCCAAACGGGAGTATAGAAATTGAAGACATTAAATTAAGTCAATTACAACAAAATAGTTTATAAAAAGTAATAAACTAAAAAATAACAATGTTTTAAGTTTCTTGTGATGAAACTTCGACTTTCTTTAAGAAACTCTACTTACATTAATTGTAAAAAATATATATCCAAAAAAGAAATGAAATTACAGGCATCGTAAATAGCCTATGTGAGTAACAAAACTCTTGTTTTATAGTCAGCTCCCCTTTTAAAGCACAAACTCAGAAAGAAATTTACAAAAAAAAATCTAATTAAGGCACAAAATTCAAATTCAAAAAATCAATATAATTTGTCAAAAAAAATTCCAAAAAAAGTACTTTAATTCAAGATTTTTTTGTGCAATAAATTTGGTTCCAAGTTTGTGTCTTAAAAGTGGAACAAACTGTAATTAGAATTTTTTTTAAATTTGCTTTAACATTCTTTCAAAGTTTATACCTTAAAAGTGGCACTGTGTGTAAATTTTATTCATTGTCGAAGAAAGTGTATATTTTTTTTTTTTTATCTTTAAGGCTATTTCAATAGATTATTTTTTTTTCGATTTGTGATACTAAGAAATAAAAAGAAAAATCAATAAAAACAAAAAAAATCAATAAATTGTGGGCAGGATTGTGATATACCAATTGAAAATTTATCTTAATTAGAAACCATGAATAAGCTCCCAGAAAAACCAACTTGTAGTAACACAATAAGGCAAGTCAAGATTTTTGAAAAATAGTTTATCTTATTTTCATGACTGGTTTCAGTATTAAAATTAATGGTAAATCAAGAATGAAAATATACATTGAGAAGTCATAGAAACTAAACCTAAATTCTCTTTTATAACTTTAATTAGAAAACTTTTAATTTTTATTTTTTTGGATACACTCTCAGAAAATAATTAGATTTATAAATCTTTTTTGAAGAAAATTATGCTGAAATAATTACTAAATATCAGTCTTTATTGTTTTGATTTCGATACAATCTCGTTGTTATATGATGAGTTTGGCCTTGAAGAACGAGAAATATTAGATTATTTGAAGTGATATAAGATGATATTGAGGGGTTTGAAGAACAACGATTAATATCATCTTATCACTAGAACAATCTCATTATTTTGAGTCTGGAAGGGGGGAAAAAATCAGAATGATAAAAGGTGACTGTTGAACAAATGAAAAAATATATGTTGCTCTTTATTTTTTCAACTAGAAAATAAAAACCAATCAAAAACAAACAAATTAATTTAAACAAGTAAAAACTAATTTGTTATTTTCACAGGTTTTTGAATAACTTTTTCTTCAAAGGGTATTTTTTTCCCCAATGATGTTATTGAAAACATTGTAGTTAAATTTTACATTTTTATCATTGAAGATAAAACTTTTTTAAAATATACACGGATCCAAACTAGATTTTCTGCCATTTCAATGAGTCTCTATTTCGTCTTAGATTCTATGTTTGTTAAGTAATTCCCAAAAACAATCAAACATACAAACATGTATGCCCCTGGCTTTCTTGGCAATGAATGATTTTTGAACATTCCTCTACAATTTCTTAACTTTTTATATTCTAAAAAATAATGTTTTTTTTTTTGTTTTTTTCTTAAATGATATTTTTTTTTTCTCCTTTAGAAATTCTACTTATTAATAGACTCTTCTCTCTTTTTTCTTTGAAAAAAGAGACCAAACACTTTATTTTTTTTTTGGTAAATGAAATTAGGTTTTTTTTCAAAATGAGAAAAAAAAACATTATTGAATTTAGGTATTGTTTTCAATAACGAGATGGGATTTATTCGATTTGTAAACAGTATGCATAATTTGATGGTATTTTTTTTTTTTTTTTGAACTCTATTTGAACTAATAATTGGGTTACATGAACCAAAATATTAGTTCAAAGAGAGTAAAAATTGAGAAAAACCATCTTTTTGGGATTTGTAAAATTAATAACGTGGTTAGTTTTTTTTTAAAAAACTCTTCTAAAATAACTTTTGATCGCTTTTCTAGAGTCAAATTTATTCGTAAAATACAAATTATTTCACTTAATTAGAATTCCAAAAAAGAAGATTAGAAAATTTTCCAAATTTGCCTATAACTTAATGATTTCCCAAAATAATTAGACATTGACTACATTACTAAACTAGACTTTTTAGTGAGACAATCACTTGTTTATTTGTATTTATCAAAATTTATTTACTTAATTTTTATCAAATAAAATGTTTTATTTGGAAAAAATATATATAGCATACAAATAAAATCCGAAAATATACAATAAATTAATTAATATTAGATCTCAAAAAAAATCATCTTTATAAAAATATTAAATAAATTTTTAAAAATCCATTTTAATTTTTATTTTTTTTTTCTAAAGATTATTTTATCTGAAATGTTAAATGTTGATGTTTCTCTAGAATAAAACTTTTTCATTTTTTTTTAAAAAGTTTTATAAATAATAGTACCAAGATAATTTTAATAAACTGACATTATTTTCATTTTAGTTTGTTTTATTACTCCAGCAAGATCAATAAGAACAAGTTTATTAATCCAGTTGATGATATTTTTATCTCTGATACCGCTTCCAAAAGAAAACACCTTAAAAAAAAAAAAAAAATAGGGAAGGAAGCCAAATAACTTTCAAAAATAATAAAAAATATCATAATTGAAAGTCGATCTGTTTTCAAAATCAAATACAAAAAATTTAAAAGTATCTAATATTTTTATTTAATATAATATATAATCATAATATATATATTTTTATATATCTATTAATATATAAATAACAAAGTATATCATTTATTAAATTAAGTTGAAAATAATTTTGTTATTATTTAAAATTCAAAAAAAATTATAATATACATTTATATATTGGTAAGAGAAAAGATGAAATTAAAACAATAAAGAAAAGAGAAAGAACGAAAAAAAGAGAAAATGAAAAGAAAATGGTGAGAAATGAAAAAAATAAATAAAGACAAATATAGTAGGATAAAAAAAGAAAAGAAAAAGATATAAAAAAAAAAAAAAAAATTTCAGAGGCAAATTTAAAAAATGGTTTCTGTCGTATATTATGTGAGCCTTTTTACATTTGTTCACAACTTACGCCACCACCACGTCCACCTTTTTCGTTATCTGAATCGGATTGATAGACTTCTTGCATTTTTTTAATGGTGGTTTTATGAGTGTTGATATCCATAACTTCAGCAGTAAAGCTTTCTTCGTCGCCTGTACCTTTTTCATTCTGTTTTTTTGGTTCGTTGGGTAAAGCAGATTTTAAAAGATTTTGTACGTCTGGGTTCAAGAAACCAGGTTCTGGGAATTCGACCTCAAAGAGGATAAATAATCTACCGTATTGGAAAGGCCTTCCTTTAACTGGCATACCAAGATCACTGATTCCACGGACATCACCTGGCTTGACGACATCATTTGATGGGGCGTTAATCAGAACATCACGTTTGTCGAGATGGTGAATAAGAATTTGGTATCCACAGAGTGCCTCATATAAGGAAAGTGTGTAATTCATAATTAAGTCGGCTCCTTTCCTTTTGAAAAGCTCATGTGGCTTTTCTTTGATTGTCAAAACAACGTCACCGGGGCTTGTCTCAGACGATTGCTCACCCTCGCCAGCAAAGGTGATCTTGTCTCCATTGAGAGTTCCCTTGTCAATAAAGACCTCCAGTACCTTCCTTTCTGGGAAGGTCTTTTGTCCGTTACATTCCGAGCACTTTTCAATGTTTTGGAGCGATTTACCAGTGCCTCCACAGGTTGGACACCTTGTTTGGTATTGCTGAATCATCCCCATACCGAGTCTTTGGACAACAATTCTAACTCCTTGCCCATTACAATCAGAGCACATTGGTGGCTTTTTACCGTCACCAGTTCCATACCCGTTACAATGGTTACAGGTTACCTTTCTTGAGACAGCAATTTTGGTCTTCTTTCCTCGATACAAATCATCAAGAGAGACATTTAAAGTGTGGACAAGATCTCTTCCTTTTGGTTTTCTTTTTTCATTTTGGGTTGTTTGTCTTCTTCCACCTCCTTTTGTTTCATTAGGAATTAATTGAATTTTTTAATTTATTTATTTTTTTTTTTTTTGGGTTTTGTGGGTTGGTTTTAGTTATGACCAGAGAAAAAATTGGAAAAAAAAAAATAAAAATAATAGTTAAGGATATGAGAAGACTAAAAACTTTGTCCTGTTTTTAAGAGTTGTTCAAAAATTTTTTTTTTTATTTTACTGTTCTTTTTTTTATTTTACTGTTCTTTTTTTTTTTTTTCAGATCTTCTTGAACACTTATTTTTATTTTTTTTTGAATTCCTTAAAAACAAGTACAAGATAAAAAAGCGGAAAATGTACCAAAAAAAGATGAAAACATATCTTGACCTCCTTCTTGGAAACCGTCCTTTAATCCTTCTTCACCATGTTTGTCATACAATTTTTTTTTATCTTCGTCAGAAAGAACTTCATAAGCGTGTCTAATTTCTTTAAACTAGGATTGTTTTTTTGGTAATGTGGTTTTTACGTTTTTCGTTTTGGTTATTTGAAAAAAAGGTTAAAGTAAGAAGATTTGGACTCAAAACAAAAATAAAAACAAAAAAGAAAAAAAAAAAATAAAATAAAAATAAAAAAAAAAAAAAATTAAAATTTTACTTTTTCACCTGAATTTGGGTTTCGATCTGGGTGATACTTTATAGCTAATTTTTTATAAGCTTTTCTAATTTGATTCTTAAGTTATCAAGAGAAAGAAATGGTGTAATAAACAAAAAAAAAAGAATAAAAATTGTTAAAAAAAAAATTATGTAATTGGAAATAAAAAGAAAAATTGCAAGAAAAAAAAGAATACTTTATTTGCATTTGGTTGTACACCAAGGACGTCGTATAATTTTGTTTCTTTTACACTCATAAGAAGATTTGAATTTTTTAAAGATAAAAAATGTGGATGAAGTAAGATAAAGATAAAAAAAATGAAATAAATAAAGCTTTCTCCATATTTTTAGAACCAAACTAAACTTGAGTCACAAAGGAACAGCGAGCGGTTTTAAATATTCGGTTTCTGAAATGTGGATTTTGTAATGTTGACCAAATGTAGTTTTTGAAAATAATAAGTTTTGCAAAACTTTTTGAAAACTTAACTGAGTGTAAACTTACCAGAGTAGACAGAAGAGAACTTTTGTTATTTTGATTTTTTAGTAGTGAGTGCAAGAAGATATTAAATCTTTTTTAGATTACAAAATGGTATTTATGTTTACTGGTCAGTATTTCAATAAATTACGATCTATCACAAACAAATAAAAGTTTTTGTTTGAAAGACAGAAAAAGGTTGTGTCAAAGAATGAAATTACAAATAGAATTCAGTCATAATATTTTGTGTATCAATAGATTTGATTGATGTGAAGTAGTTTTCACCCCAATTGAGGAATTAATTTAAAACTATTTTATTGATTTACCTTCCAAACGAATTCCAAAAATATACAACAAATAATACCCCTTTATATTTCCGTAAAGAGTTTAGGATCTGTTCTCAAAAGATTAACCAAATTTTTTTTGACTAAAAAAATATTTTTGATTTTTATTTTTTGTTATTTTCTAAGTCTCACTAACTTAAACCATAAAATAATCTTTTGATATTTATACCTTAGGAACAGAAAAAAAAGTTTTCAAAAAAAATTATAAACATATTCGAATTTTTCACTTTTTAATATCTTTACACAGAATAATAACTTTTGATTAATAAAGAGATCTTTTAACAAGAAGTATTGATAAAAATATTTCCAATTTAAGTTTGAGAACTTAATATTCCAGTTTCTATTAAGATTTTTTATCAATTTAATAGTAAAAGATATAAAAAACTTAATATTTCACAGTTAAGAGATAGTTTTGGTAGAATTATGAAGGGATTTTAAATTTGATGAATATCTTTCAAAAAGAAGAGTCAATTATTTTTACTATCTAAAGAATTATTTTATGTTTTAATTTGAAAAAAACATTTTTTTTATGATTTTTTGGTTAGGTTTTTTTTAATTTGAGAAATAAAAAGAATATTTATTTAATTTTCTTTTTATTTCTAAAATTTAACAAAAAAAGAATTAGGGTTTCAAAATATTTTGGAGAATCTAGTAAAATACATATGATTTTCCTTGACTCTTTTAAATTAAAAAAAATCTAGGCACCCGCCGGGCACTTTTGCTTGGTTTAACCCTATTCAAAAGAGTAAAGTAGAATTAGAGAATTTTTCTTGATCCTTTTGTTTCCAGAAAACTTAGTATATATTATTTTTACCATTAGTAATTTTTTTTCTATATTTCAGTTTTATTAGATAAACACATGATTTATAAAACTATTAGTTATTATCTATCAAAACAAATATCTTCAAATTGAATTGAATTAGAATTCATTTATCACCCCGATTGAAAATTTATTACTAAAAAAAAAATACATTTTTTTCTAGACTAGAGACTTTTAAAAATTGCAGTTCTTTAAAAAAAATAATAAATATAAATAAACAGAAGAATTCAAAGTTCTGAAATATTGGGTATTTGTGGATAAAACTTTATTATTAATAGGAAATGATAATTAAAATTATAGTTTATCCAACTAGATTTTTTTTTTAATTTAACCGGTTTCATAATAACATATTGAATATATTCACAACAATTTGTTTTTTATTAAAAAGGGTTGTTTATATTTTTTTTTATCTGTCGAAGTGGTGTAAAAAATAACATAAAACAAAGATTTTTTTAGAATTGTTCGAAAGTATAAATAAGAAAAAAGCATGTTAATAAACATTGTTTAAGGGTTAATCTAGTGACCAAGTATAATCTTATATATAATAGTCTATTTTTGACAAAGATATTTATTTTTGCTTAATTTAACATTTTTTATGTTGAGTTTTTAATTAACATTTTCAAATTTTTTTTATGAACACATCTTTTTACAAAATCCATCATTTAGAATATTCTTTCAAAATATTCAATATTTATATTTAACCTCTTATAATTGTGAAAAAATATTTAAAGAACATCATATATTTTAAAAAATAAATGAATTTCGAATACACAATATTTTTTTTTTAATTTTAGAGTTAT
This sequence comes from Anaeramoeba flamelloides, assembly GCA_027625915.1. Classification (NCBI taxonomy): domain Eukaryota; family Anaeramoebidae; genus Anaeramoeba; species Anaeramoeba flamelloides. Next base: position 3,207,234 of record JANTQA010000026.1, read on the forward strand.
TTGCTTATAATTCATTTTATTATTATTATTTTTTTCAATAATCTACTCGAAATTATTATCGGTTCTTATTTAGGAATTAAGAATAGTCCTACTGGAATAATGTTTTGATCAATGTAAGAGAAATACATTTTTTGGTATTTGATGGTGTAAAATCATATAAAAAGTAAACTGTATATCTACATGAAAACATTTGTAATAAATATTAAAGTAAAAATAAGTTGATTTTTTTTTTTTTCATTTTAACTCAAACAATTAAAGTATTGAATAAATTTATAAGTAATTTTTATTGCTTTTTAGAGGATCTGATGATATCTTAACCAATCCACGATAAATTTTCAAAAATATCTATTAATTTTAATAAATCGTGATATTGGAAAAAAATGTTGATAATCAATAATACCAGGATAATAAAACAAAATGCGATATTCAATAAAATCGGGATAATTGTCTAAAATTCATGATAACTGTCGAAATATCGTGATAAAAATTAAATTTGAATATATTTGAAATCATGATATAATAGTCGATGGATTTGTGTCCAATCATCAATATCTTTAAGAAGAAAAATTCTGTTTGATCAATAAACAGATCATTGAAAAAAACATTATTATTTTGAAAAAACAAAAAAAAAGATAGTTGATAATATCAAGAATCAATTTCAAGATTTTTCATTCTATTTTATTTTGATTTGTTTGAAACATCGATAGATCTATTTTAGATCAAAAAGGGTCATAAAAATAGTAAAATAAATAGTTTCTCAGTCAATTGTGGAGTTTTTAATTGATTTAAATAAAAAATTTCCTAAAACGACCAACACTTCCCCCTTTCTTTAAAGGATGTGTTTTTGTTCTTACAACCAGTTTCACTTTTAAGGCACAAACTTTCAACGAAATTTTAGGTACAAAAAAAAATCTCAAATTAAAGCACAAAATTCAGATTCTAGTAAAAATAATTTGTAAAAAAATAATTCGAAATTTTGTGCCTTAATTTGAGATTTTTTTTGTGCCTTAAATTTCGTTGAAAGTTTGTGCCTTAAAAGTGAAACTGACTGTAAGGTATTTTCTTTATTCTAGGAAAGTTAAAGGGGTTGAATAACCTTTCAAAGGCTGCTAAAACAACCATAACCTCATTACCACCAATTATTAAGATTTTTTGATCATTTGTTTTCTTCTTGTTATTCTTCTTCTTTTCTCCATACCTTCATATTGTGCAGAAAACACAACTAGATTCATAAAGGGTTTTTATTGATCAATTATCAATTATAAATAAAATTTTCTCTTTATTTTTTTTGGTTATTTAACTTAGGAAGGTAATAAATATATTTTAAAAAAGCACATCTATTTTATATCCAAGTTCATTATTGAAATGGGTTACTATTTATTTGGTCAAAACACCTAATAAAGATTTAACTTTTGTGAAAAAAAAAAAGAGAAAAGAAAACAGTATTGTTTTCCACAACAAAAAATATAATTGCCTTTTAACAAAAGATTGGTATCTTTTATAACTTTCAAAACATTTGAAGATACTTGGTAATCCCTTTATACCTTTTCTATAAATTTTTGAGAGAAAAGGCCTTCTTAAAGTATTTTTTTTTTGTAAGAGATTTATAATTTTTTTTAAGGTAATTTTAAAAAAATAATTATTTATTTTTTTTGCTATAAAGTAAATCTATTGGGATTTTTCTATTTTTTCTACATAAAATAGGACTAATGTTGTTTTTTTTTCGGATTATTGTGGTTTTATTGTAAATAACTTGGCGATATAGGTTCTAATCAAAAGCTCTATTATTTTGTATTGTGTAAAACATGTAGTTTTTTAAGAAAATTTTATAGAATTATCAATATCAAAGAAGTATAAAAGCCTTTTAAATATTTATACTGGTTTTTAATACTAAAAAAATAATGAAATTTTTAAAAAAGAGAAGCAATTATATAAGTGGTCATTCTAAACCCTTTCTTTAAAGAATTAATAATATGTGCATTATAGAAAGTCATTTTCATCTTTTGGCCAGCATTTACTAAAGGGTAAAATTGGTATAGTTTGTATATAAAAAAGCATTAATTGTATGCAATTTATAGAATATTAAAACTTGGTTGGAATATTAATATTTATTTTTATTTATTGAAAGTTAAATAAATATTAGAAAAAATAATATTCAAAAAACTTTTGCATTTCAAAAACAAAACCAAAAAAAAAAAAAAAATTGAGTATTTTTCTAATAATTGTGAAAAAAAAAAATTATAATCTCTTTTTAGAACTTTTGAGAAACTTAAATAGTCAGAATGTTTTTGCTATAATTTTTTTTTGTCAAATTTATTTGAAAGAGTTTATATAGATCAATTTAACGATTGTGTTTTGTTTCAATTTTAACAATTATTGAATTTCTATCAATTATTGAGAAATATATGTCTTATTTAACCAATTCCTTTCTTTCTTTCTTTTTTTTTTTGGTTTTTTTTTTGGAAAATATATGATCTCTAAATGCCAAGATTAATATAATATAATCAAAGAAAAAGACAACTTTTTTTATATCTGTTGGAAAAATTGTAAAAACAAAAATTGGTTGTTAAAGTTTTTCATAAAAGTTTTCCAAGTAAATACTTATCAATTATTGCAATATTTAAACAATCTAAAAAGTCTTTTGAATCAACCATGAATATGCTTGATCAACTTTATTTTTTGGAAATTAAAACAGTTATAATTACTATAACTAAATTTCAAATTGTGTAAAATTGCAAAAAATCCTATTAAACTGTAGTGTTCGAATTATTTTTGTTCAATATTTTAGTGCAATCTACTTTACTAATTAATGTTTTTATTTAAAAAGATTCAGTGGGAAACTTCACCAAAAAGTTTTTTTTTAATCTGAGACGCAATTTTAAATAAAAAAGTACATTTTACAAGACGATGAAAAAAGACAAAAGATTTTTGATCATAATTTATTTTTTTTTTGTGGATATTCTAAGTGTTAAAAATTATTTGTAAAATTCAGCATCGCCTGATATAATTAAATGATTATCTATATAATATTATAATCTGATTTCAAAAATTTGTAAACACCCAAAATCAAAAATAGGGAATTCAAATCAAAAAAAAAACCCACTTTATTATATTTTTTCAAACATAATATAAACCCACATTTAAGTTATACATTATTACTGTTTTATAAGTAATTATTGTTTTACAAATAAAAGAAAAAAAATATAAAACGAAAAATCAAAATTCGTGTAGAGCAGTGAAAAAAATACCGGACATGAAAAAAATCCCGGACAAGATTTTTAATTGTGAATATTAGTAAAATTATTATGTAATTTCAGCTATTTACAATCAAATTCCTTTTTTTAAGAATCGAACTTTTTCAATTATAACCCCCCACTTATTAGAATGATGATTGATGAAATCACACTTGTTCAAAAACACCATTCAACCAATCAAAAAACAAGAAGAAAAATTATCATTTTCCAAACTCTAGTAAACCTCAATAAAACTGGATTGTTTTTTAAAAAAAAGTTGATCAACATTAGGCTATCAAACAATTACTCAAGTATTCTAGAGACACCTTGCTTTGATGAACTTTAGGTAGGTTTATTACTAATCTCATAAAAAAATTGGTTATTTATAATAAGGATTTCATTGAAATTAGACAAAAATTTTACTAATATTCACAATTAAAAATCTTTTACGGGATTTTTTTCATGTCCGGTATTTTTTTCCCTACTATATTCAAAATAATGAAACCAGCGGAACAAAAAATTTGTATTGGTAAATTTGTTGAACTTTCACCAACTATTGTTCATCGATCTAATGATATGATACCATCAACGAATTATATAATGGTTTTCTAATTTAACAAACTCAAAATTTAACCTTATATCTACAATCTTATAAATTTAAAATCTAACGAAACAGATTACAAAAATAGAAAAAAGGAAATTAAAATAAAACACAAAAAGACAAAAAATGAAATAGTTTGTAAAATTAAAATTATTTCCCAAATTGGTGGTAAAATGAAGTATCGTAATGCTTTCAACTGTTTAAACTGTGTCCTTTTTTTTTTTTTTTAGAATTTACTTTCTATATATATATGTATGTATGTATGTATTCAGGAGCAACTCGTTATTTAATCATATTAATAGAAAAAAATATTAATCAATCTGTTTCTATACTACCTCATATTTTCAAAAATTAAATCCTGGAAAAATAAATTTATTTTGCAAAACCCAAACTCTATAACAAAAAATGTGACTCAACCGAAAGTATAAATGAAAAAAAAATATATATCCTTTGATATTCAAGAACAGTAAATAATTAAATCTGATTTTTTGTTCACTTTTAAATCATTATAAACTTATATTTATCAAAAATTAAAAAAAAAATCAAACCAAAAATAGTCAAAGGTAATTCCACAATTTTTGAAATTTGAATCAAGGATTTTTTATTACTGAAATTTAACTGAAAAAAAGTTAACAAGAAGATGTTTTACTGATAATTATCTTTCATTTTAAGAGACATTAAAATATTCTATTTTTCTGAGTGTTTATTGTTTTTTTCGAAGATCTTTTTTTTTCAACTGGATCTTTTGTTTTCAACTTGAGGATCAAAAACAAAGTAAAAAAAAAAAAAGAAAAACAAAAGTAAAATTAAAACAAAAAACAAAAAAGAAAAGAAAAGAAAAGAAAAACAAAGAAAAAGCAAAACAAAAATTTGATGAGATTAGAAAAAAGGATTTTGATCTAACAAATTGAAAATATTTTTTCGATAAGAATATGGGACTAAACCCTCAAAACAGCTTCCAATAAAACTTTAAGGTGATTCAACATTTTTTGTTCATAGTTTTTTATCAGAGTTGAATGTAATTCTTTTTTTGAAAAAATATTTTGTTTTCAAAATATAGGATTTGTCACCAAAAACAAAAATAAAGACAATCAAAATTGAAACTACCAACAACAAAAACTAATAACAAGTCTTGCAATTTTCTTTTGAACTTAAGAATCCCCATTAAGTAAGGTATTAAATAAAAGTGATTTTTTAATTTTACCCTCATGTGTACAGAAATTGTAAAAGACAAAATAGTAGCGCACATAAGAACAGATTCAAACTTAATGAGGACGAAGTTGATGATGTGTTATTGTCATTATCATCATCGTCATCATCATTATTATCAGAAGGGTCATAATCTCTGACGATCCTAACATAATTATAAATTGAGATCATGTCGCCTTGTGGGCCGTGTCCGTGTGGATAATCGTCTGGATCACCGCTTTTTGGATCACTCCTTTGTGCGCCCGCTCCATGCACATTTAACTTTTCCCATTCGCCTGTGTCTGAGTCTTCGATCCAACCCCAGGCTTGTCGGAAGGCAACATACGCACCACTGCCTATGTTATGTGTTGTGCTTGACCAAAAATAATTTGCATCGTCGCTAATTTCAAAAGGGGTATAAATGGCAGGGCCAACTTTAGTGCTGTCTTTTGAGTCTGGTGCTCGATCATAATTGACAATCGTGTGCAATTCTTTAATGTTGGGGAGTCTCCAGTCGGTGTAGTTTGCATGGGTAGAACTTTCTGCGTACTCTAAAGCCTCTTCCCAGTTCATTCCAGTGTCGCCTGAATCTGTTTTTGACCACATCAGCTTCGTGCCAGAATCGGAAATGGTGTCGTCTCCGTTATCGAGAAAGTCGTTTGTCGCATAATCGGGGTTATCGCAAACATATCGCACAAAGGACATTTTTTTGGCACCCTCATACTGATTATTGGGATAGCATTTGATTCTGCCGTCTGCAAAATTGACTCCAAAGACACACTCGTCATTGACCATTGTTGTTCCCAAGTACTCATTGGAAGACCAATATTGCGCGTCGATCAGCCTTTCCGTGCTTTCGTTTCCATAGTAAAAATCAAAATAGTCGGTGTCAATAAACGGGATCATGTCTTCTGCATTTTGGGCTTCGAGACCCCTAAAGTCAATTAGAGTATATAATTCCTGGATACTAGGTAGTCTCCACCCGTCGGGGCAATCGCCAAGGGTAAAGGTATCTGCTTCTTCCAAAGCGTCATCAAAATATTTTTTCGTTGTTGTAGGATCTTTTTGCCACAGCAAGCCAGTGTTTTGGTCAAGAATGGTCCCGTCAAGGTTGTCAACATAGCTTGCCTGTGTTCCCTCGTATTGTGCGTCTTGTCCATAGTACGTGCTTCCTTCATCTGGACAGGTGTCCACTTCCTTTTGATCGTCATAACACACATCTTGGAAGGTGTCAACAACAACATATATTGAATCAGTACACAAGATCACGATTATTAGGAGAAAAAAAACAAGAACTAATCTCATTTTATGACAAGGTTAGATAAAAACTTTTTTGTTGGATAGAAAAAAAAGAAAATGAAATCAAAATTCTAAAAAAGTTTTAAATTTGAAATTGGGAATCAAAGAGAAACAACCTAAAACTCGATTTAAAATGTCCAAAAGAACAAAAACTTTTTCACCTTTTTCTTATCGAGATTTATCCAAATTAGGAATCAATACCTTATCCCATTTTTTATTAGATCATAAGCATTGTCTTTTAAAACTTCAGTTCTTGGAAGAAAAGCCTAGAAATCGAAAAAAGTATGAAAAAACAATTTTTTTCTTTTTTTTTTTAAAAAAAAAATTTATTTGTAAATTTAGTGTTGTAATAGTCTTTAGACCAAAAAGAATGGGAAAAAAATGAAATTAAAATATCAAAAAAAAACAAGTCAAAAACCCTAAAAAGTTCAATCAATCCAAAGTTTGTGATTAACAGTTCAACTTTTTTTTTAGAGTTTTTCCAGACAATTGGTTTCTCTTAATTTTTTGACAAATTGAAAAACAAAGCAAATTAGAAACACTTAACCCAAAAGTATTGTTTAATTTTTTTGAAAAAGGTAGTTTGTATTTTTTTGTCATTTCAGAAATAAGGACTTTTGCTTTCTGAAACAGTATTCTCATTTAAACCAAAACACAACAATATGGATTCTTGGGCAGGAATGAATAATACGAAATTGATTATTTTTCTTTTTTTTCGTTTTTTTCTGATTTATACCTGACGAGGCGCTTTTTAAGAAGAGAAATGGGTGTCTATAAACCTACAAATATTCTGGTTACTGAAGCTTTTTTAAAAAAAGGAAAATAAAACCTTAGATAATACTTTTTTGATACTACACGTGTCGAAAAAAGATTTCTTAATATTTTCTCTTTTTTTAATATAAATTGAGATTTTTTCATTAAGGATGATACTTCTTGATATGCCCTCAAGGGACAGGAAACTTACTTAATAGAGTCTTTAGTGGCATTCTATTAATTTAAGAAAGAATGAATATATTTTTATATCGAAACTTTAAGAGAAATTTGAAATTATTTATTTCATAATTAAACAAACCCAAACATCTTCAATGGTTTATAAAATGGACTTTATTGTAATAAAACCTCTGTGTATATTACCAAGTTTCCTGTCCCTTGTACGCGTACTCAAAAAGTATCACTATTAATGAAAAAATCTCATTTTTTATTCAAAAAAACATAAAAAATTTGAAATCATTTTTGCACATGTTTTTAATGGTTTAATTTAATAATTTAAATGTAATAATCAAAAAAATCGGTTTTTCATTTTTTTAAAATTATCAGGTTAAAATAGGTTTGTTAAATTATTTACATTTTCCCATTAATAAAAAATAAATTTTTGTTTGAGTCTTCAAAATTATTTCCAAACTTATGCTGAAAAAGAACCAAGATCTCAACAAAATCAATTGAAAATTAAATTATTCAAAAATTATTTAGATTATCTTTCTTGAGTTTTTTTCACCAAATTTTATCGAGTTTATAAATTTTACTATTATGCTAAAAAAGTAATTGAACATTCTGTGATCAAAATATTTGGTGCCAAAAGCCTTTAATCCGTGTTTCAAAATATAATCATACTTTTTTTTTTTCTTATTATTACAATGGATCAAATAATTCAATAGTCAAGAGTATTCCTTAGTTCATATCAATTTTGTGCATAAATTCCTTGATCTTTTCAATAAATTTTTAATAAGGAATGACATTTCACTACAAGGAAAATTTAAATACCGAAAATTAAAGTTAGCCTAAACTATATATTGGATTTCAGTTATACTTCTTTTATAAATTATTTTTTCAAAGTTATCATAATTTTATGTAATAAAAATAGGATAGCTTTTAAACTCTTGAAAATCTGAATACCCCCCTTTTCAAAAATACCTTACTTTTGAAAAAAACACCTATTTTCAGGGTATTTTTTTATTGGAAAAAGTTGAAATGAATTAATTTTTGATTGAACATTAAGATTGAAAAACGAATAAATGTTAAAGTAATTTACAGAAAACAATTCGGGAACGTATATAAAAACTCAAACATGGAAAAAAATAAAATGATAAAAAATATTCCAAAAACAGATAAAAAATGAGTTTTTCAATTTAATTTAGTGATATCTTTTGATTGGAATATTTTGTGCTATTTTCAAATTGAAAAATATGTTTCCTTTTAGACCATTAAAAAAATACTTTTAAATTTTTTCTCTACTAAGTCAATTAAAAAATTCAAAAATTTTACAATTAAAAATGAAAAAAATATTACTGAAAAATTTCATTTTTTTTTCAATTCCTATTAATATCTATTAAAGTTGTAAACCTCATTGAAAATTGTTATGTATAATAATGTTTATTATATGAGTGTATTTCAAAAATACAAAATTTAGAGATTTTTTTTTGAAAAAATTTTCCTTGTAGTGTTGTACAAAATTTATCATAATATTCTCTAATTTTTTCTCAAACATTTTTGATAAAACTTAAACTCTATTTTTTTGATCAATTGTTTAATTTGATCTTTTGGGTTTCAAATTATTTTTTAATAGTCGAACTTGAGAAATCAATACAATATTTACCTATGATTTATTGTCGATTTCTTGAATCAAAAATGTTTAGATCCTCATAAACAATTAAAACTGTTTTTTTTTTGATTTGTGGAGTGAGTACTTTTTTCAACTTTTGAGTGCCACCAGTTTATACGAAACCGAACCATTCAAATTATAACAATGGCCAAATGTCTTTATCTTTTAATAATTTCAAGGGTGAAAAATATCGTATTATCATATATTTACTTACCAATTAAAAAACCGGGAAATCAAAAAAATGAAAAAATTACTTTTGAAAAAATAAATAAAAATCATTCATTTCTTGATCTTATATGTAACCTTTTGTACAATGGTTTCGTCTTTACTTATTTTTATTTTTAATCTTGAATGGAAAAACTGATCTTTGTAATATTTTTGATTAACAAATTACTTTTTATTTCTACATAACTCCCAAAATGAATTTAAAAAAACTCTTTTCATTTAATTCATCTAATTCCAATTTTGGTTTAGAAAATAGGATATTTTTGGAATTCTTGTTGAAGAATAAAGATTCATTCAAATGTATTTGAATGATTTGATAATTATTAATTTTCCATTAAAATGAGAACTAAAAATAATTCTGAATTCTGATTGAAATTTTTTCTTGAATTTTTCAATTATTTTGATTTGAATCTTTTGTAACTTTTTTTTGACTCCAAGAATTCAACCCCTCTATTTTATTTTGAGAATGTATTCTTTGTTTTGGCTTTGTTTGATAAAAATATTTTAAAAATGAATTTATAAAGCAAATTTGTAAAAAAAGGTTTTGTAAAATAATAATAAATAGTAATGGGGCGAGAAATTCAAGGTTATAAATTGTTTGGATTCATTCAAACTAAGAAGACAAAAAAAACCAATCTTCAAAATTAGGCTTTTATCGATTTTTTTTTTTTCATTATTGATTTAAACAAATTTATTTGGAATGGTGATCTTTCGTGTTTGGTCTTCTAAAAGAGAAAATATTTGTTTCAAATGCACACCTTTTGGTGTATATTTCTTTGGTTTACTGTTTGATTAATTTCACTTGTTCGTATAAACACATTTCTAGATCCAAAACAATTTTTAATAAAACCAAAAAATGAATCAATCCAAAATGTTCAAAAAATGGAATAATGAAAGATTCCAACTCTGAATTACTTTTACTCTTTTCACAAATAGACTAGTGGGTGGTGTTTTGGTTCCAAAGTTTTAATATATGGTGGCACTCAAAAAATCTTTTTTCAGTAATGTACACACAATTAAAATTTTTCAAAATGGGAAAATGTACTTACTTCCTTAATGGTTATATGAAAGTTACTAATTAAAAACGTGTGGAACCTTCTTTGCTGATCCATTTTTTTTCTCCAACTGTAATCTAATATTGATTAATTTCTCAAACTTAGAGAACTGGATGAACGTTGAAATATGTACTCACCAAAAACTTTTTTGATCTACTAGTAGTTGTGCAACCGATTGTTTGGGAACATTAGAATAATAAATGGGCATTGATGAATTTGTAAATGAAAATAATGTGTATGATGTTACTTTCTGATTATAAATCAATCAAGATTTATCATATAATTTGAGTGAGTTTTTATTCAAAATTTACTTTCAATTCCACTGACTAAAAGGTGGGGAGGGGATCGTCACCCTTCAATCTCTGAAAATATAAAGGATTGTAAGATTAAAAAAAATAAAATAAAAATAAATTTATTTCTTCATAATTTTTTTGGTTATTTTTTGATAAAGTATATAAAAAAAATATAAAAACAAAATTTTTCTAGAAAAGATAATAATATATTTATAATCATTTGATTTTTGATGTTAAAATAAATCAAAAGCTATATGGAAATAATTTATGTGTTGGCTTTATGATCAGGGTTGGGGATTTCAAAATCAGGAACCTCTGGATATATCTTTGTAAAAAAGTTCCAAAAAACTTTGCGTTGTTCTAGATATATTTCGTAGTCTGGCGACCAGTCATCGTTTATATTAAAGACTATTATATCCTCGGTTGTCAATTTTTCATAATACATTTCAAATTCGGGGCCAACATCGTCTTCATGTTTAAATAATGCTTGATAAAATTTGGATTGCTTTTTTGGTAATTTTTTCATGATATTATTTTTGTAGTGAAATTCAAAATAAATCATCGACAAATCCTCGGCTAGATGCTTGTATCTGACTTTGTGTGATTGTACAAATTCCAAAAATGTTGGGTATTGCTCTTCAAATTTGAGAATAAAATCTCTTCGAAAGGCGAGTGGCCGATGTGTGTACCTTGCATATTTCCATAACGGGAATCCTCTTTCAATTGCGAGGGGGTATAGGTCGTGTTTGCGCCAATAAGTCCTCTGGAGCTTCCGTGGATCGTAGCAAATGGGGAGATCGTTTTTTGAAAAAAAATAGTCCTCCTTTACGGGCTGATTGAAAAAGAAATCATCGTCCATCAAAATAAATCTGTTCGAGAGCCCTGGGATCCGATGAATTATCGAATACGCCGCAAATGAATTATAAGTCGGGCAGTCTTCCTCTTTTTCAAAAAATTGGCACCGATCAAGAATAACGATTTTGTCTAATTCGTCTTGTGGCTTGAGCCAATAGGGGTAAGTGGTATCATAATTAATCAAAATATAGATCTTGTTGAGCCACGGTAAATATTTCGCAACAGCCCTTAATGAAAACTGTAATTCATAATTGTATCGGTTTCTTTTGTGCAAGTCCTTGGTGATCCCTCCCCAGGTAAATATCATATCGATTTTACCTTCATCTTCGTTGATCTCTTTTTTGATTTGTAAATTTCGTTTCTGTTTGTTTAATTCTTTTGCAAGTTTTTCGATCTCTCTTTTTTTTTTGTCGATCAAAGCGTTTTCTTCTTCGGTTTCAACTTCGGTTTTTCCTGGCTTTTCTTTTTCTTTTTCTTTTTCTTTTTCTTTTTCTTGTTCGAGTTTTGCAAGATCAAATTTAGTTTTTTGGATCAAATACTCTTTTTTTTGAATTTCGATCTCATCTTTTTCAATTTCAATTTCAGTATAAAAAGTGACCTCTTCTTCGTCATCTTCGAGCCTAATTATTTTGGACTCTTGATCAACGGCCTCTTCTTTAAACCTGAAGTGATTTGATTCCCTGTTTCGAAGTTTTCTATTTGCTTTGAGTTCTTCTTTTAAGCTTGCAATTTCTTTTATTTTGTTCTCAATCTCGATCTCGATATTTTCTGTGGTTTTGTTCTCAATATCGTTTTCGTTTTCTGTTGTTTTGTTAACTGATTTATTTCCTGGGTTTCGAAGGGAAACGGTGATAAAAACCAAGAAAGCAAAAGCAAAAAGTAATATGATTTTTGTCTGTTTGGTATTGAAATTCATAAAAGGAAACCTGGCAAAAAAGGATTTCTTTTGGAAAAAAAATGTTAGAAATTTTCCAATTGTGATCTGTTGGTAAAAATAACTTATTTTTTTGAACATTGTCCACTCTTTTAAAGTGGGTGGGTTTAATTGGTTTGGAAGTAAAAGTTATTAGAAAATTTGTAGAATTTTTTGAAATTTACTTGTTTTTGTTGCTATTTGATATTTTTTTTAAAAACCTTTTTTGAAGATTCCGTAGTTGCACAAGAGAAAGGGAGTCGAAAACGGGAAAATTTTAGCAAAATTTTTTTTATTTTATAAATTGCTTTGTGAAAGTGTTTTTTATTCAGAAACTAAGAAAATTAATAAGAATTTTAGCAATTAAAAAAATTGTTTTTGGAACTGAATGTGTGCTTTTCCGTTAGTCTCTCAAATTATTTTTGGTCTGTTTGTGAAAGTGAAAATATTGTTGGTTATTTTTCCGAGTGAAAGTATTCTGAGTTTTCTTTTGTTTTTTTTCAAAAGAGACAATTTTTCAGAATTTGAAGCTCAACGAAGATTAATCTGATACTAAACGCCATACTTATTGCACTTTGAAATTTCTAGATCTTCAACTAATGGGGTTCCAAAAATTCAATTGATTCTGTTTTATTGTCATTTTTTAGTGAACGTAGACCTTGTGTCAAAGAAATTTATTCGAATTATTCAAGAGAAACAATTGGAATTTAATTCACTTTATATTCCTTAAAATTCTTTACTTTTTTTGTATATTTTTAAGTTTAACTTACTGTTGAGAGAAAAATGTTGGACACAGAAAAATGATTGGACAGCATTTTTAATTGGGAACATTACTGAAAATGATTTTTAATTTCAATCGTTTGTGAAATAACTAAAGAAAATAACAATAATCTACTTATTAGAATAATGATTAATGTAATTCTACTTTTTCAAAACCTTATCTCTTATAATCTAAAGCAAGTTTAAAAATTACCATTTTCAGAATTAATAGTAAACTTTACTAAAACTTGGATTTTTGTTAAAATAACATGATCTACTTTAGTTATCAACCATTCAAATGAGTATTCAACACACGCCACATATTAATCAACGTGTAACACCTTTAAACCTGTATTTATATAAAATTCACCTTGTTATCAATAGGATTTGATTTTCAATTTTACTAATGTTCCCAATTAAAAATGGTGTCCAACCATTTTTCTGTGTCCAACATTTTTCTCTCAACAGTAATACAAAATCCTTTTTTTCCAAGTTTGATGAAGATTTTTTTCAAATTTAAAGCAGTGGTACGCATTTTTAAATTATTCGTGCACGAATTTTTTTTATATTTTTTCATTTAGTTAAAATTTTTTTTCTTTTAATTCATTTATATTTTTATCTATAAATTGAATGTCACTGAGAGTCTTTTGTTTTATGATATTAAATAATAGTGACTTTTTTTTTTCAAGTTTTTTATAATTCCCAACTAACGCACATAAAATGGTGCGTGCTACAAAATTTTCATAAAGATAAAATTTTTTTTTTGGGACATACTTTGATAAAGTTGAATTAAAAGATTCAACGATTGAAGTTTGTTTAGCTTGCAAAAAGTTTTTTATTTTTTTTTTAATATTATTTTCATAAATTGTATCCAAAACCTCAGTACATAGAGAAAAATCTGGTCCTTTTAAAATTGTTCTTTGAGTATATTTTTTTCTGCAACATTTTGAATTTGGAAAATATTTTTTGCAAATTTCGTGTTTTCCATTGTAATGATTAGCAAAATTCTTCCAAAGAATTTTAAAATCTTCTTCGCTTTTAGCAGTAATACAGCAAATTTTGAAATGTTTATTGATTTTATTTTCGAAAATTTGCAAATTTTTATAGACATAAAAATATTTTGTGTTTTTGTGAAGGTTTTTTATATTTTTTTCTTCTTTTGTTAATAATCTTCGGGTAGAACAAATTTGTTTCCATTTTGTTTTTATTTTGGTCGATTTATGACCAATACAATTAAAAATATTAATTTCTGGGCGATTTTTGTTGATTCGGCTGATTAATGATAAGTTTTCATCACAAATTAGATAATTAATTGTTTTACCGAAAAGAGGAGGTTTTTCCAAGATTTTAAAAAAGGCTTGTGTTTCTAAATTACCTTTATTTGGACATTTATCTGTGATTTTTAAAGTAAACAAATCAATTACTAGATTTGTTTTTTCTTGAATAATAACTTCAGAAACATACAGTCAGTTTCACTTTTAAGGCACAAACTTTCAACGAAATTTAAGGCACAAAAAAAATCTCAAATTAAGGCACAAAATTCAAATTCTAGTAAAATAAATTGTAAAAAAAAAAAAAATTCCAAATTTTGTGCCTTAATTAGAGATTTTTTTGTGCCTTAAATTTCGTTGAAAGTTTGTGCCTTAAAAGTGAAACTGACTGTATTTAGAAGGGCCTTTTTTCTTTTGAGGTCTAGAAAATCGACAATCTGCAAGTATATTATAAGAATCTTGATTAAATAATTCCTTTTGGTGGGGTTTCCATAATGATTTTATGATTGGAAATATATATTTTTGTTCGATTTTATAAAAAAGATTTGGGTGAATTAATTTATGCTCTCCTAACATTTGTGAAAATAATTCTACAAACTGTGAATGCCCAATACCAGAAAATAAGAGTTCACAGATTAATTTTACATCTTCTTTTAGAATTAAAGCATCACATACACTATCACTTGTTTGCAAAATAATTCTTTTTTGATTTTTTTGAACAAAAAATTGAGTATAATGCTTTTTTTGAGTTTGATAAATTTTCCATTTGGATTGTTGTAAATAAAATAAGGTTTCTTTAGGTATTAATAAATATTGAGTTGAATATGAGATAGGAACAAAAAGATGTTCCAATTTTTGTTTTTCTTTATTTTTGGTATATATTTCATTACAATAAATAGTTCTTGTTTTATATTAATTTGATTCAATGATTTTTTTTCAATCTAAAAATTAATTAGACTTTTCAAAGCGATACTATTGTTCTTGAAATTAAATTCATTTTTAAAATCCAAAAATTTCTGAAATGATTCAGTGGTGATAGTAATTTTTGATTTATCGTTCATATATTTTTTCTTTGAAAATTTTAAATTTGAAGATTTCATAAAAATTAAAAAATGAAAAATATCTCGTACACGATCTGCTTTTATACTCATAGTAGTGCTTTAATAATAAAAAATTCGAAAAAAAATTTTTTTTTGACAGATAAAGAGGTAAACGGAATATAATTTGTTGTAAATAAAAAACGGAACAATATCTGCATGATGCTTTACAAAAAGGATTTTACAAATCATGTACAATTTCACTAGGGTGAATATGAATGTTGTAAAAAATAGAGTTTTTTTGATTTTCTCAAAAAATTGTGAGTTTCACACTGTAACCAAAGTTTAGGAAATAGAGATTTAGAAATGAGATTATATAAATAAGCAAAAAAGTATTTTAGACCAAAAACCGCCTCGAAATTACAGATGTTTTGTTTCCAAAAAAAAATTTGTTTTCAAAACAAAACATCTGTAATTTTGAGGCGGTTTTTGATTTAGAATCATTATTAACTTAAAATTTTAACCCGGTATAGATATATCCATAATCAAAACTTAGGTAACGGTGTGAAAATCACAATTTTTTGAGAAAATCAAAAAAACTCTATTTTTTACAACATTCATATTTACACTTGTGTTGTTCATCATCAGTGTTGTCTTGTTTAAATATTATTTTCCGAAATAACTGTTGTTTTCCAACTTTTTTGATATGGTTTTATTTTTGAAAGTACTCTTGAAAATAAAGCCACAATGGTTCCCCTATGAATTAAAACATTGGTGAATTAGACTGTTTCTATCGTAAGATTTATAGAAATAAAAAATTTCGAAATTTTCGGGAAATGTATTTTTTTCTGATCAAATTTCGAATTATAAAATGGGTATTTTTTTCACGAAATTTTGCCGAAAAAAAGTGGGGCGATTATTTTTTCAAAAATCAAAAATTTAATTGTCAAACTTACACTTATTTGAAAAAATAAAATTGAAAAAAAAAAGTTAAACAAAACATCTTTCTTTAATAAATCATCTTTAATAATTGACTTTATTCGTAATAGAACCAAAATTACAGAACTCCAAATTCTGGGGATCTTATATTTATTGTTGTTAGAATAACCAACGATTTTTCAAAGTCTCTAGTCAAGAAAAATGCTATGTTTTTTTTTTGGGGGGTAAAATTTTTAAATGGATGTCACAATAAATTTTACTTAAATTCAATTTTATGATATTTTTTGAATATATAACAACCAATATTTTTGAAAACACACTCTTCTCATATAAAAAAACTCGTATACAGAAAAAAAATAACGGGTGATAAATATTCCATATCCGAGAGTGCCACCAAGTGCCTAGCTTTTTTTTAATTTAAGAAATTAAAAGACAATTTTTGAATTTCTCTTCTTATTTCTCAAATTAAAATAAAGCTAACGGCTGTTTTCTAGAATTAAAAAGAATTACAGTCAGTTTCACTTTTAAGGCACAAACTTTCAACGAAATTTAAGGCACAAAAAAAATCTCAAATTAAAGCACAAAATTCAGCTTCTAGTAAAATAAATTGTAAAAATTAAAATTCCAAATTTTGTGCTTTAATTTGAGATTTTTTTTGTGCCTTAAATTTCGTAGAAAGTTTGTGCCTTAAAAGTGAAACTGACTGTAAGTAAAATCATAGATTTTGTATATTCTTTTAAATTCAAAAAAATCCAACAAAAGTGTACGTAGAGTACCGTAGAGTGCATAGCTTTTCCAGAATTCAAAAGAATGGAGAAAAATCAAAGATTTTACTCAATTCTTTTGAATTCTGGAAAAGCTAATGGCAGCTTTTGTTACTTTTTGAAATAAAGAGAAAATGTCTTAAAATTTTTGTTTTATTTATAAAAAAAAAATAACTTACAAAAGTTTCCGTCAAGAGCTGAAGATTTCCTAGCTTTTTTTTTAATTTAAGAATGGACTGAAAATTTCAGAAATTTTCGATTTATTTCTTAAATTAAAAAAAAAACAATGGCACTTTTCTTGAGGTTTTCTGTTTTAGTTGTTAATTGTTCTAGGTTTTATTGGGGTTTTCTATTTTATTTCAAAGAAGTGTTCTACAGCCAGTTCCACTTTTAAGGTCCAGACTTTCAAAGAAATTTAAGGCACAATAAAAAGTTCAAATTAAGGCACAAAATTCAGATTCTAGTAAAGTAAATTGTAGAAAAAAAAAATTACAAATTTTTTCACTTAATTAGAGATTTTTTTGTGCCTTAAATTTCGTTGAAAGTTTGTGCCTTAAAAGTGAAACTGACTGTAAAATTTTCTATTTATTTCGAAAGTAAAAAAAAAACCCGGCGAAAATTAATTGACTTTCTAAATAAATAGAAAAATCAAAAAAACCTAACGAAAAGCTATCGATTTTCCAAATAAAATAGAAAACCTCAAAAGATCCTAACGAAAATCTATTTATTTTCCAAATAAACAGGAAAATCAAGAAAAGCTAAAGGTTGTTTTTCAGAATTCAAAAAAATGGAGAAAAATCAAAGATTTTACTCAATTCTTTTAAATTCTGGAAAGGCTAATATTGTTTTTATTTCACTTTTTGTAATAAACCAAAAATTTATTTACTTGTCTGTTTATTTCAAAAAGTAAAAAAAAAAAAACAAATGGAGGTGTTCTAGTTTTTTTTCTACTTTTTGAAATAAACGGAAAATTTATAGAAATTTTCTGTTTATTTCAAAAAATAAAAAAAACCTCATCGGAAAATCAAAAAAAAAAATAGTTTTTTTCAATTTATATCAATAAATAATTCTATAATCCTCAAAATAATTGGTTTACAATTAAGAAGATATAAATTAAAATTAAAATACTTTTATAATATATTATTATAACCCCTTAACTGTGAAAAAAAAAAAAATATTCTAATTTTGTACTACAGTCAGTTTCGTTTTTAAGGCACAAACTTTCTACGAAATTTAAGGCACAAAAAAAATCTCAAATTAAAGCACATGATTTCAAATTCTAGTAAAATAATTTGTGACTATTAAAATTCTAAAAAATTGTGCTTTAATTTGAGATTTTTTTGTGCCTTAAATTTCGTTAAAAGTTTGTGCCTTAAATGTGAAACTGACTGTATTAAATTTGAAAAAAATATTAATCGAACCTTGAAAATTGGATTTTCCAACTTTAATTGTAAAATATATCAAAAAATAATCTTTGGTCATAGATCTTATCTTACCCAATAGTAATTTTTATAAGTGAGGTTATCAAAAAGTAAAAAATAAGCAAAAAAAAAAATTTTTTTTAATAAATTTTTTTAGGATGGTTGAGCAAAACTGATCAAAACCAACTAAATGTTTTGAAGATAATAAGAATCCAAATAGAGATTAAAGCCTTTTAAGAAGTATATTATCTAAATTGTATTTTCTTCAGTTAATTCAATTTTATCAAGATAATCAAAGAGGAATGTCTTAAAAACCAAATTATTATTATGGAACGAAAACTTGGCAGAAAATGTGTAAAAATTATCACTTTTTAGTTATCTTTTCCATTTAACGTGTTATTTTAAAAATAAGGATTTCTTCAGTTAGCACTTTGCATTTTAAATTAATTTCTTTGCGCCTTTACCCTTCAATCTTGGTATTCATTTACATTTTTTAAAAAATAAAGCTTTCGGGTTCTATTGTGATTTACAATGAAAAATCGAAAAATCAGAAATTGGTGATTTTTACAACTGTTATATCTTAACTAAAATTGAAGTTTTTATCAAGCACTTACAAAATAATTTAGATTAAATATTATATGTCATCTCTGAAAGCCGCGATTTATATGTTTTGGGTTGTAGAAAAAATACACTTTTTATACATTTTCCCACTTTTTACCATCAAAAATGAAAATTTGATTTTTAAAACATTCTATTTGAAGGATCTTGATAAAATTGAACTGAAGAAAATATAATTTAGATATTATACTTCTTAAAAGGCTTTAATTATCATTTGTATTCTTATTATGTTTAAAAAATTCCGGTGGTTTTGATCAGTTTTGCTAATGTTGACAATTAAATTTGTAATTTTTGACAAAATAATCGCCCCACTTTTTTTCCGCGACAGTAAACCAAAGCATGTTTTTTTCTAATTGAAGTATCGCCTAGTTTCCAATAAAACACACTATAAAAGGGCCTCGAAGAAACATGCTTTGTGTTGAGGTTTTTACTACCGTCTTCCAATTAAGTATCGGATCTGGCCAAATTACAATTTCTCTAAAATTTTGAAATTTTATAGTTCTTCAAGATCTCAAGAAATAAAGAGTCTAATTCACCGATTTTTTAATTCATAAGAGCCCCGAGGTGACTTTTTAAAGATAATCCACAATTTTTGTTGATATGGAAAGTTTTCAAGATTGGGTCTATTTTTAAAAAGGAAGTCTGTCTTGTTAATAAAACTGATTTCCCTAAGCAATTAATAGAATTTTTTTTCTCAAAATTTTTTCTCTTCTTATTGAATGAAAAATTGAAAGATCTTGTTACAATCAATGAAAATTGACCTTTTAAGAGATTTAATTTCCTCCCATTGTCTAAATTGTTGAACAAGTAATGGTTTTTAAATCATTTGATCATTGAGCATGTTCCTGTCGAATTTTAATCAGATAAAATAACAGCTAAATAACTTTTGATTCCAGTATGAAATATTGTTTCATTGTGGAGTCTTATCTCATACAAATATATATATATATATATATATATATATATAACGAATGAAATAAATAAATAAAGTCAGTCAATTACAAAAAATGATTTGAAGATAATTGGCTGAAAGGAAAAAAGGAAAATGAAATGAATTTTTTTTTCATTTCTTTTTCAAAAAAATTGAAAAATCAATACAATCGGTTCCACTTTTTAGAAACATACTTTCAAGGAAATTTAAGACACAGTAAAATCTCAAATTAAAGCACACTGTTTAGAATTTTTTACACAAATTAATATAGGATAATTTGAATTTTGGGTCATAATTTTGCGATTTTTTCTATGTCTGAAATTTTGTTCAAAGTCTGTGACTTAAAGTGGAACTGTGTGTAGAGCATAATCAAAGATTTTACTTAATTCCTTAAATTCTGCTAAACCTAATGAAAAGTGTCCTTAGAGTTCCGTAGAGTGTCTAGGTTTTCTTGAGGTTTTCTGTTTTATTTGTTAAGTGTTCTAGGTTTTTTTTTTACTTTTTGAAATAAACAGAAAATTGTAATAAATTTTTGGTTTATTTCGAAAACCCAAAAAAACCCAACGAAAATCTATCGGATTTCCTAATAAACAGAAAACTCAAGAAAAGCTAATGGCGGTTTTCCATAATTCAAAAGAATTGAGAAAAATCTTATATTTAACTTGGTTCTTTTAAATTTTGGAAAACCGAACGAAAAGTGTGCGTAGAGTGCCTATTCTTTCTTGAGGTTTTCTGTTTTATATGTAAAATCTATCGGTTTTCATAATAAAAAGAAAACTCAGGAAAAGCTAATAGCGGTTGTTTTTTTTTTTAATTTGAGAAATGAAAAGAAAATTTAAGAAATTTTCTTTTTATTTCTTAAATTAAAAAAAAAATAAAGGAAAAAATCAAAAAAAAAAAAAAAAAAATTCAATTTAAATCCATAAATCGTTCTTTAATAGATAAATAATTGTTATCCATTTGTAAGATATTTAATAACTTTAGAATACTTTTCAAAAATATGATTATAAATGCTTGATTGCGAGAAAAAGAATATTCAATTTTTTTACTATTAAATTTGAAAAAAATCTTAATAGAAAATGGAAAATGTAGATTTTATAACTTAAATTGTAAAATATCTTAAAAAAGAATTTTTGATACAAAATCTTTAATTAACCAATAGTGTTTGTTGTAAGCGAAATTATCAAAAAGTTAAAAATTCGAAATTATTTAATTTTTTTTTTTGAAAATAATTACATGATAATATGGTGTAATAAAAAACAAATATTTGTAATTTTATTAAAATTTAATTAACAATGCTACATCAATTAAATGATCAAACACCAGTGGCTTATTTATTGTGATTTTTTCTTTTTTAACTAAACTTAGGATCAACATTTTACCAACTACATTAAAAAAATTACAAATTAACGAAAAAGGCATAACAAAAAACAAGTAAACTAACAAGAAACAAATAAAGAATGAAATAGTTGATACAATCAAACTTTCTTTCTAAATTTAATGAATATTTAGTTTGTTTATACTTTCAACTGTTTTAACAGTATCAAATTTTTTATAATTAAGTTTTGTTGATTTAAATGGATTTTAATAAATATATTATATTATTCAATTATTATTCTTCTTCTTTTTTTTTTTGAAATAACATCTTTGTATAAAATATTTCTAGTATAATTTAGATCAATAAATAAAATAATAATTTCTTTTATTATAAAAATTGTGGGAAAACATATAATTCAATTTAATTGAACCTCGCCTAGCTTGAACTCTAAATTTATTTAACCTATTTTATACTAAATATAACATCATTACAAATATAAACAATAGAATAAATTTTCTTGAAAAAAATATAAAATAAATAATTTTTTGAAAATTTAATTCTGAAAAAAATATTATGAAATAAAAAAAAAATAATATTTTTACTCTATTTAAAATTATTAATAGTTTTGAAATTATTAGGTAAAAAAATGTTTCTTAAATTTATGATAATTAGTCTATAATAGACACTTTTGTGGATATGAAACTTTTCAAATAAAAATTTAGAAATTTGGGCGGTGTCACTAAATCCCTTAGAGTGCTTTTAAGTGCTTAGGTTTTTTTTTTTTTTTTTTTAAATTTAAGAAATAAGCTTTCATTAGCTTTTCATAAGTTTTCTGTTTATTTATAAAATAAAAAGATATTATTGATAAAAAAGAAAACCAAGGGGAATTATAGTCACTTGATTGTACTTGCGAAACTTCACCAGAATACTATAAAATTATCAAAAATGGAAATTTCCACTTTGAAATAAAAAAAATTATCTAAAATTTGAAATGGATAATACATTTCTCAAATTTAGAACTTTTACAAATGGGTTAAATGGATATTCGTATATACTCAAAATCAAATCTGAATAAAGTAATGAAAAAAATTTTGGACATGAAAAAAATCTCTGACAAGATTTTAAATAGTGAATAATAGTAAAAATTGATGAGTAATTTTTTTTATTTAAGATCAGATCCTTTTTTTAAGAAACAAAATATTTAAATTACAACTCAACCACTTACTAGAATGATGATTAATGATTTAAAACTGTTCAAAATATCCTTCAATCAATCAATAAACAAGAATGAAAAACACAATTTTCAAAACTCTTGTAAAAATATATAAAACTCTATTATTTTTTAAAAAAAGGTTGATCAACATAGACTCTCAAACAAATTTTTGAGTATTCTAGAGAAATCCTACTTTAATGAACTTGAGGGGGTGGCTATTGTTAGGCTCATAAAAAAATTGTTATTTATAAAAAGGATTTGATTGAAAATATTTTAAATAATACTAATATTCACTATGACAAATCTGGTAATTTATTTTTTTCTTGTCAAGTATTTTTTTCCCTACTATACTATACATTTTTTTTAAAAAAAAGTAAACATTTACAAAATTTGAATATTTTTGTTAATGTTACAATACCCTAAATAATTTCGTTTGGTATTTAAAATAATATAAATTTATTAGAATCGAATGAAAAAAAACTACCGAAAAAAAAAAAACAAATAGATAAGAAACTATATGAAAATTTAATCTTAGAAAAAATACACAGAAACTCTTCAACTTTGATTAATCAAAATTATGAAATTTTTTGTTATTGTGGAGAATTTTACATTTAAACAGAAATGGTTAGAAAACATAAGGTAATAAAGAAAAAGTAATAATAAAAAATTGAAAACAAATAATACTTAGAATCGAAAAAAAAATAAAATATCAATTCCAGTAACTATTACCCAACTCTGAGAGGTAGTATTTTTTTTTTTTTTTTTGGTTTGATTTAAAAGAATTGGTAAAATCCAAGATTTTCCTTCAATATTTTAAATCAAAAAAAAAACCTAAATACATCAGAATACCAATCATAAATCACAGATTGTAGAATTATTATTTATTAATGATAATTTTTATAGAGTGGCTTTTACTGTTCTTGTGAATTGAAGCGTGGTATATTCAAGTACAATCAAGTATTATAGAATATACTGGTTTACTTAAATTTTCGGTTTATTTCAAAATTTAAAAAAAAAAAGGCCTAACGAGAGTACCCGTTAAGTGCTGTGAGCCTATTAGGGGTTTCTAGCTTTTCAATAATTCGCGATAATTTAGTAAAATCGTTGATTTTACTATATTCTTCCAAATCCTGGAAAACCTAACAACGATGGCTAGTTTTTAACCTAGTCATTGAAATAATATTATTATACTCTAATGTTATTTTAATTATAAACTATTTTTTTATAATATAGTTCCCAATTTTTTAATTATTTTTTTTTTTTACTTTTTTTTATTTTATTTTTCGACGAAAAATAAATATTTCTAGTAGATGGAACTAAATATTAAAATTCTAATTTTTTTATTATCATAGATAACTTCAATTTATACAAATATTTCTTTTCAAAATATGATTTTTAATTACCCATGATTTTGAAATGGGTTTTTTTTATCTTATATTATTTAATTTGATAAAATTTTCTTTATTACTCCTTTCTCGAAAAAAATAATAATAATAATAATTTTTGTCAAATTTTCCATTCAATTTCACAAACAAAAGTGGTGTGTGTGTGTGGGGGGGGGTGTTGTCAACTCAAAAACTCAAAAAATATAATGGATTGTAAAATTAAGGTTAACATTAAAATTCAAAACTAAAAATGAAATATATTTCTTTGTAATTTTTTATTGATTATTTTTTGATAAAGTATTTAAAAAAATAAATAAAATAAAATTTACTTGAAAAGCAAAAAATATTTATTAATCGATTGATTAAAAATACAGCCATTTTCAAAATGTGAATACTTTTTAAAAACTATTTTCAAGTTATCTATTTTAAAAATCTGAAGAATTTTTTAGAATGAAAACTTTTCTCATAGTTTTTTATTTTAGTAAAGTGAGGGATCAACCTTTAAATGCGATGTAGACGATAAAGTATTGAGAAAGGCACTTTTTTTTAAAAAAAAGCCCACACTTTATTTCAAGCACAAAACTTTAAAAAAGTTATACCTCTGACAAGCTCATCGGAAAAAAAGTTTTCACTTTTTTCAAATAGCTGATATTAAAATAAAGTAAATTTTACGGAAATAATTTATGTGTTTGCTTCGTGATCAGGGTTGGGGATTTCAAAATCAGGAACCTCTGGATACATCTTATTAAAAAAGTTCCATAAAACTTTGCGTTGTTTTTGATATATTTCGTTGTCTGGTGACCAGTCATCGTTTACATTAAAGACAATTAGATCTCGGGTTGTCAATGTTTCATAATTGTTTTCAAATTCGGGGCCAATATCATCTTCATGTTTAAATAATGTTTGATAAAATTTGGATTGCTTTTTTGGTAATTTTTTCATCATCGAATTTGTGTAGTAAAATTCAAGATAAATCACCGACAAATCCTCGACTAGGTGCTTGTGTCTGACTTTGTGTGATTGTACAAATTCCAAAAATGTTGGGTATTGCTCTTCAAATTTGAGAATAAAATCCCTTCGATGTGGCTTTGGCCGATGTGTGTACCTTGCATATTTCCATCGTGGGTATCCCTTTTCTTTGGCAACGGGCAGTAATTTGTCATGCGCTCGGTATGTCCTCTGAAGCTTTCGTGGTTCGTAGCAAATGGGGAGATCGTTTTTTGAAAAAAAATAGTCCTCCTTTACGGGCTGATTGAAAAAGAAATCATCATCAATCAAAATAAATTTGTTCGAGAGCCCTGGGATCCTATGAACTATTGAATAGACTGCAAACGAATTATAAGTCGGGCAGTCTTCCTCGTTTTCAAAAAATTGGCACCGATCAAGAATAACGATTTTGTCTAATTCGTCTTGTGGCTTGAGCCAATAGGGGTAAGTGGTATCGGAATTAATCAAAATATAGATCTTGTTGAGCCACGGTAAATATTTCGCAACAGCCCTTAATGAAAACTGTAATTCATAATTGTATCGGTTTCTTTTGTGCAGGTCCTTGGTGATCCCCGCCCAGGAATATATTAGATCGATTTTACCTTCATCTTCGCTGATCTCTTTTTTGATTTGTAAATTTCGTTTCTGTTTGTTTAATTCTTTTGCAAGTTTTTCGATTTCTCTTTTTTTTTTGTCGATCAAAGTGTTTTCTTCTTCGGTTTCAACGTAGGTTTTTTCTGGCTTTTCTTTTTCTTGTTCGAGTTTTGCAAGATCAAATTCAGTTCTTTGGATCATATACTCTTTTTTTTTGATTTGGATCTCATCTTTTTCAATTTCAATTCCAGTATAAAAAGTGACCTCTTCTTCGTCATCTTCGAGCTTTATAATTTTGGACTCTTGAAATTCGGCCTCTTCTTTAAGGTTGAAAAAATCTTTTTCCTTGTTTCGAAGTTTTCTGTTTGTTTTGAGTTCTTCTTTTAAGCTTTCAATTTCTTTTATTTTGTTCTCATATTCGTTTTCGACATTTTCTAAGGTTTTGATAACTGATTTTTGTACTGGCTTTTCAAAGGAAAAAATAAAAAAAACAAAGAAAACGAGTGCAATAAATAATATGATTTTTGTGTAACTTTTATTTGTTTTCCTCCTGAACAACATAAATTTTCAATTCAAAAAGAAAAGAAGAAAATATCAAAACAAAAAAGAAATTACTTTTTACAAAAAATGAAAGTTATTTTCGAATAAAAAATTTATGTTTAAATTGTTTCTAAAAGCTTTTTTATTTTTTCAATCAAATTACGTTAAAGATGGATTAAAAAATTCCAGGAGTTACTTTACAAATATTGCTACACAACAAACAATTTTTCAGTAGAAGAAACTCTTTTAGTAAAAAAGAATGAGAAAACTATTAAATTATTTTTTTACTTTAATGTAAATTGAAAAAGAAAATACAAAAAAAAAAATTATTTACAAAATTTTGCGAACTTGAGAATAAAAGAATCGCCATTATTTTGTCAAATACTTGATTAAAAAATAATATTATCAGATAAAATAATTGTGAAAAAAATCTCTATGGATTGTTCAAAAAATTACCTAAAAAAAGAGTTTTCCAAATTGTTCTGAAGTCCAAAGAGCCAAAATTACAACTCCTTCATCTTATTGTTTTTTCTAAAAATTTAAATTCAAAAAATCTTTATTTGAAATAAACTCTTTTTTACACAAACAAAAACAATCAAAAGCTAATTCTAAAATACTTAACCATTGAGAAAAGAATTCCAAATTGGTTTGTCGGATAAAATACATGTTTTTGTTTCAGAAAAGGAAACAATTGTTTCTTTATTTTCTTATCTTTTTTTTCTTTTTTAAATACTTTTCCGGGTAACGATCGCAATTTGCCATTCTTTTTTTTAATGTGTTTTTTTTTTTTTGTGCCTGATTTTGTTAATTTTGTACCAGAGAGGCAATCCAAGAGTTTTTTAAGGTCTATGTTGTCAATTTATAAAGTTGTCTTAACATATTTTGATCCAACCTCATTTAAATTGTAAAGAAATGTCCACGTAAAGATTCTCCAACTTGGGATCAAAAAATAATTTTATGTGTATTTTTTATTGAAAAATAGAAAAGAATGTTTAGTTACCCGAAACGGAAAACCATTATTAAGAAAAGTGTAAATAAAAAAGAGAAATAATATCGATTTTCGAGTTTAAAAAATAATTATAAACTATCATTCATATCCATTGGCCCATCAAAAATCAAAATTTAAAGAAAAATATTTTTAATACTTGTAGTTATCTATTATAATATCAAAATTTTTATTTTAGTATTTGGTTCACTACTCCAGGGGTATTTGTTTTTCTTCAAAAAATAAAATAAAAAAAGTTAAAAAAAAATTTTTAAAAAAATTTTGCCATTTATTTTGAATGAAGCATTACATGAAAAAAAATTTAAAAAAATTAATAAAACCCATTTATCGATTCTCCTTCCCTTTGAATAACTAAATCTAATCTCTTTGTCATATTTGAAACCAATTTTTCCATAAATTCATCTGTTACTTCTTTCAAATTTTTCATTTTCATTTTCCATTTTAACAAAACACTTTTGAAAAAATAAAAAAGAGAAAAAATGATTTATTTGCAAACTTTTCATTGTGAGAGGAAAAACTTCAAAATGATACAAAAGCAATTCAAAATTGAAATATAAGGTGGGCCATTTATTTTGAATTCTAGTTTATTTAAAAACGAAATTTCTCAATAAAAAACCATAAGTTTTGAAGATCACATTGCCGATGGTTTTGACCATTTGAGTGACTTGAATTATACAATTTTTTCCACATATCAGATCAAAACCCTTTAATTTTTGAAGCGAATTTCTATTTACTTTTTAGTTTTTCTCATTTTTCTTTTTGTTTTTTCTGGATAAAAGTTCATAGGAACATTTTCAAGGATCATGTTTATTCTATTTTACCTTTTTGAATAGAATCTCCATTATTAAAATAACTTGAACATTTGGCTTATTTTCTTTTGAAAAGTGTTTTTATTTGTTTTGTTTTTCGCAAGTTATAATTATTAGTTACAAGAGAAATTGGGCTGGGTACTTTTGTGGGAAATGTTTTGTCGAATTTTATATTCAAAGATCTCAACAAAAAAAATATCCAAAAATGATTAAAAGGTCGACAGTGATCAAAATAAAGCCTGCCCAAAGACAATAATCCGTGTTTCAAAAAATTATCATAGCTTTTTTTTCTTCTTGTACCAAGGCAACATCAAATCGACTACCAAATAGTATACCAAAGTTCAAATCAATTTTGAAGGTAAAGGTCTTGGTTATTTGTAGTAAAATTTTAATTATTCTTGCAAACAGTTGAATATTTTACATAATATTCTCAATTTATTTTGAAATTTTTTGTTTTTTTTATGTTCAAAATTTTCTTAAGGGGGTAAGTACATTTTTCATTTTTTGAGTGCCACCATTTATGTGAAACTGAATTCTTCAAATCATTTCTTTAACCATTTAAATTGATATTTTAATAAATACTAGAGTGGAATATATCCTAGTATAAGGTATTTTCAAACCAATAAAAAAACGGAAATCAAAAAAATGAAAAATTGATCAAAAAAAAAATAAATAAAAATCATTTATTACTTGATCTTATATGTAACCTTTAACACAATTACTTTTTCTTTAATTGGTTTTATTTTTAATTCTTTATGAAAATAATTTTGTTTGTAAAATTTTTGATAAACAGATTACTGTTTATTTCTAAAGAATTTCCAAAATGAATTTAAAAATGCTATTTTCATTTAATTCATCTAATTTTAGTTTGGGTTTAGAAAATTGGAGATTTTTTAAATTCTTCTTGAGAATAGGGTTTATTGGACAAATTCGCTTGATTTTATAATTATTTATTTTCCATTAAAATGAGAACTAAAAATAATTCTGAATCTGATTGAAATTTTTTCTTGAATTTTTCAATTATTTTGATTTGAATATTTTGTAACTGTTTTTTTATTCCAAGAATTCAACCCCTCTATTTTAATTTTTGAAATAGTATTCTTTGTTTTGGCTTTGTTTGATAAAAATATTTTAAAAATGAATTTTGAAAGCAAATTTGTAACAAAAGGTTTTGTAAAATAATTATAAAAAGTAATGGGGCGAGAAATTCAAGGAAAATATTAGTTTGTATTCCTCCAAACTTAGAAGATTAAGAAAATCAATCTTGGAAAATAGGATTTTATCGATTTTTTTTTTTTCACTCTTGATTTAAACAAATTTATTTGAAATGGTGATCTTTCGTGTTTGGTCTTCTAAAAGAAAACATCTGTTTCGAATGCACACCTTTTAGGGGAATTTTCTTTGGTTTACTGTTTGATTAATTCCAATTATTCGTATAAACACATCTCTAGATCCAAATCCAAATTTAATAAAACCAAAAATTTAATCAAAAAAAATGTTCAAAAAATTGAAAAATGAAAGATTCAACTCTGAATTACTTTTACTCTTTTCACAAATAGACTAGTGGGTGGTGTTTTGGTTCCCAAAGTTTCAATATCTATTGGCACTCAAAAAATCTTTTTTCAGTAATGTACACACAATTAAAATTTTTAAAAATGATAAAATGTACTTACTTCCTTAATGGTTATACTAAAGTTACTAATTAAAAACGTGTTGAACCTTCTTTGCTGATCCATTTTTTTTCTCCAACTGTAATCTAACTTGGTTGATCCAGAAAAAATTCACTCTATTTTTTGAGATAAATTTTGCAATTTGATCCTTCATTTTAAGAATTTATTTTTAAATAATAGAACTTTAAGAAATCAATACCGTATCTTGAGGGCCTATTATTGGTTTCTTTGATTGGTTAATGTATAAGTCTTCTATAACAAAAAAACACACTTTTTATTTTGAAACATACATTATATTTTTTTGCACGCTTTATTTTGACTATAGCAAATTATATATTTATGGTTTATTTTTCCTCTATTTGAAATTAATTTGTTATTTTTATAAAGAAAAGAATGTTTGGGGCGAGTTTCTTTATTTTAAAGTTCTGACCATTAAAATATGGAAAGTTTTTTAACCTCAAAAAGTTCTACTGTAATTTTCAAATTTTTAGTCTTTCTTCATTCGATAATAATTCCTCTTATCTTTAAAATATTTCAAAACTAAAGCAATATTTGAAGAGGTATGTTGTTATAGCCGATGTTGAATGTGAGTTTTTGAGATCATTTTTATTATCTCTCTTTGAAAATTTCTATTTCTTTTGATTTTTTTATTATTCAAAAATTAATTTTGATTTTTAAATAGTTTTTAATTTAGCAAATAAATTTAAAAATCGAATTTGAGTTAAACAAAATACTCAAAATGATTTTTACTATGTGAAATTAACTTTGTATCTAAAAATGAATTATTTCACATATTTAAGAATACAAATTATTGGATATTTTTTTGAGATTGACGAATGGGATGATTTTTACAATAATTCTCCTTTTAATTAATATTTTGAAGAACTGATAGATCTGGCATATTTATTCTTTTACCCCCCCCTCCCCCAGAAATTATTATAATTTGCATATTTGGGAGAAATAAACAAAATTACAGAGCTAGTATCATAAACTGATTATTTAATACCAATAATTAAAAAAAAACTTTAAAAATATAAATAAATCTCTTTACAATTTTTCATAAAAAAAAATAAATAAAAAAAAAAATACAAATATTTCCACAATTTTTTTTCATAGTTTTAAAATTTTTTAAAAATACAAAATTTCCAAAAATCGACTATAAAATACCAAACTCAAAAAAATTGATCAATTTGATCTAAAAATTTTCTATTCTATTTGTTTATTATTGTTATTAAATGTTTTCAAATTAAATTCATTAGATGATTAAAAGATACTTTTATTTTTCACTTTTTTCAAAAATTAGTATAAGCAGCCCTACTTTAACTACATGAAATAAACTAATTTGATTTATCCCATAACTCATTTGATTTTTATAATTAGGTACTCTCAAGATCATCCTAAAAAGTTATCTTGATTCACAAAAAATAACAATTCACAATTTGAAAATAGCCAAAAAGGAAAGAGTAAGCAAGTGTGAAGAAGTTGAACTAAAGTATAAGCTTATTAAATCGTTATTGTGTACCTGTTATTTAATTCATATTTTCTTTATATTTTTCATTTTTTCTTTATATTAAGTCGGAAAAAAATGCTAATTTTGGTTTTACTCAAAATATTGAATTATTTTTGATCTTATTATGGGTAAATGATAAATAAAATCATTATTTGATATAAAAACTTACAAACTACAATTTAGAAGTGTAGTTTAGTACCTTCAGTAAACTATCATTTCCAACAATTTAAAAGTCTATCGAAGAATTAAAGGTTTTACTCAATTCTTTTTAAGATTTGAAAAAGTTAAAGGCAGCTTTCTTGGATTTACTGATTAATCACTAAAATAGGAGAAAAATTTGATAAAACTAACATCACAATTCAAATAAGATTGGAACAAAAGGTTTTAAGAGAACTTGTTAAATTGCAAATGTAAACCTTAATAAATTTTTTAAAAGTTTGCTAAAAAATGAATCTTTTTGGTCTTTGTCGTCATTTTTTGTAAAAAATTACACTTTTTAACAAAACTTTGGTAAACATGTGAATAAAATTACTCCTTTGTTGTGTTTGAAAAACACAATTTTATAAACTTGATTGATTTTTTGATTTGATGAATTTCATTTTTTTATTTCAACTTTAATTTATTTATAAAATCTAATTTCAATTTTAAAATGGGAGGGCTTTTCTCAAAAGACGACGAACTAACTCAAGAAGATTTGGAAGAACTTCAAGAAATGTCTAATTTTAACCAAAAACAAATTAGAAGATTATACAAAAGATTTAAGCGATTGGACAAGGACGGATCTGGTTCGATCACACTTGATGAATTTTATTCGATTCCAGAATTGGTAATGAACCCACTTAATATCCGTGTTATTGGGCTATTTGATCCTGAGTGTGAAGACGTTGAAAAAGTGAGTGTAAATTTCAAGCAATTTTTAAAAACACTCTCTGTCTTTAGCCCTAATGGAAGCAAAGAAGACAAACTTAAGTGTAAAAATATTTTATTTATTTTTTTGCTTATTAATTTTGCAATATTTTGACTTCAAAAATGAAAAGACTGAATCTTTCTTGAACTGGTAAACACACCAAATTAGATTTTAATATTTGGAATCTTTAATACTTGTAAGTTTCTTGAATAATATTTATTGCGTTTAAATTAATGCCTTTTTCCAATGAATTAGGGAAGTAGGCACATTTGACCAATTTTGGGTACAATAGTGTATCCAAAATTGAAACCTTAAAATCATTTCAATCACCAAATAAATGATTGTTTTAATAAATACCGAAAGTGCCAGATATCCATAGTATAATCTATTTGCCATTCCAATTAAAAAATTCAATCAAAATAATTAAAAAATTGATTAAGAAGAAATCTCAAAAAAATCATTTATTTCTTGATCTTCTGTGTAATATTTGATACAATTACTTCTTCTTTAGTTTGGTTTTATTTTTAATTCTTCATGGGAATAATTTTGTATGAAAAATTTTTTGATTTACAAATTACTTTTTATATCTAATGAATTTACAAAACGAATTTCCAAAACCCTATTTTCATTTAATTTATCTAATTCCGGTTTTGGTTTCGAAAATACCATATTTTCTAAATTCCTATTCGGAAATAAAAATATATTTCTTGGATTTGTTTGATTTTCAAACAATTTATTTTACATCAAACCGTAAAAACCAAACTAATGGTGAGTGATGCTTTCAAAATTTTTCACCATATTTTCCAATTTCTTTGGGTTAAACTTTTTGTAGTTTTTTTTTTTTTGATTTCATGAATTTAATTTCTTTATTTTATTTTTTGAAATAATATTCTTTGTTATAAATTTTTTTTGATAAAAATATTTGAAAAAAAGAATTTTGAAAACAAATTTGTAAAAAAATTCATAAAACAATAATAAATAGGAATGTGATGAAAAATTAAAAACAACCTCTTGTTTATTTTCGTCTAAATTAAGAAGATAAGTAAAAACAAATCTTCAAAAATATACTTTGAAATTTTTTTTTCATTCATTTAATTCTTGATTTCAAAACGTTTCTCTGGAAAAGGTGATCTTTCTTATTTGGTTCTAAAAAAGAAAAGACCCGTTCAAAATAAATAGACCTTCTCATGCCTGTTTTATTGGTTGATTCTTTGATTAATTTCAAATATTCGGGCAAACACATTTCTCCATTCAAAACACAATTTAATAAAAACCAAAAATTTAATAGCACAAAAAAATTGTTCAAAAAATTACAAAGTGAAAGACTCAACTCTGAATTAATTTGGGTTCGTTTTTTTTCCCAATAGAGTAACTTAATTCCATTTTGATTTCAAAGTTTCTCTATCCACGTGTCACTCAAAAAAACTTTTTATTTAAGGTTTTCATAATTAAAATTTTTCAAAAATTGGAAAATGTCCCTACCTCCTTAAAGAAAAAATTTTTATTTCTATTTTTCTAACAAATTCGTGCAAACGATTCGCAAAAAAAATCTGTAAAATTGAAATTACATAAGTAAAAAATAAAAAAACAACAATAATAATATATATATATACCCATTTTAAAATAGTGTGTCAAAAAAGATTTTAATACAATTCAAAAAATAGTTCAATTTATGCTTGATAAACTATTTTTATTGAACTATTTTATAACTCAAATTTTTTTGATTCACTTTTTTCAGCCAAGTCAACAATATTTTTTAAATTGTTGTTGATCTTATTTTTTTTTTTTAGCTTATAAATATAAAATCTTGCAATTATAAAAAAAAACATTACAAAAACATTTTCAAAAATATTTTTAAAGCAGTCGACTAAACCCCAATAAATCTATTTTAAATATCAACCATTTTCCAATAATTCCAGTCGAAAAATAATTTGAGAAACTCTATTTCAAAAATTATAACCAAATTTTTTTTTTATTTATTTTTTTTCTTTTAAAAAAGAAAAATTAAATTATCATGTTATCAAAAAAGATAAGTCTACATAAGATAAAATATTTTCGAATACTTTGAACATGATTAAAGAAATATTTTTTTTTCATATTTTTAAATGGGTTGTAACTATTGGAAAAGAATTTATATTTTTTCAAACCTTTTTTGTATACTAATTTTAAAACGACTTTACTAAACTAAATTCCAAAAATTTGGACACAGTTTAAATAGTTGAAAGAATATCAATACTCCACTTTAAATTCAATTTGTGAATAATTTTGATTTTACAAACTATTTCATTTTTTGTCTTTTTTGTTTTGTTTCATTTCCTTTTTTCCATTTTCGTAATCTGTTTCGTTAGATCTGTATTTTTTTTTTTCGATGATTGATAGAAAGTTTAGTGTCATGTTTGTTAAATAGAAAAATCACATACAATTGACCGATGTTATCTTCTCATTTGATCGATCAACAATTGTTGGTGAAATTTCAACAAATTTAAAAATACATTTTTTGTTCCGCTCGTTTCATTTCAGCTCGTTTCATTATTTTGGACACACCAATTTTTAATTTTTTTGTTTTATATTTTTTTCTTTTATTTGGATGAAAATGATTACTTATAAAAAAATTAATTCTGGGTAACTTAAATGTGGTTTTATATTACATTTGTAAAAGTATAATAAATTCAGTTTTATTTTGCTTATTTTTGATTTTGGATGTGTCCAAATTTTTGGAATGGGGTTTATTTAACTTTTTGAAATATGACTAATTATTCATTAATTTAACATTTTCTTTTTTCTTTTTTATAAATATTGTTTGAATTACCAACAAAATATTTAAATAAACCTTCTTTTTGTTTAAAAACTATTTCTTATCGATAATTCCATTTTAAAATTGCTTTTTTCTTTTGGTGCTGATCTACATAAAGATGCTTTCAAAGTATATGATATTGCAGGTGACGATCTTATTGATGAACATGAGTTATTTTCATTATTAAAATTAATGGTTGGCGAGTCTATTAAAACTCATGAGATATTATACATTGTAGAAAAGGTTATCGAGGAGGTAGACACAACAATGGATGGCTGCATCAGCTTTAAAGAATTTTGCAAGTAAGTTTAATATAACCCCATTTGATTTTATTTAAACAAAATTTCCATTTTGATTTTTCATTTAAATGAAGATTTTCACAACAACAAACTCTTCAAAAATAAAAAAAAAATAAATTTTTATTTTTTAAAACTAATTGATTACAAGAGAATTTTAAACACCTTCAATAATTTTACAGTGACGTGAATTTTATTTTATATTAACACAATAAACTAGTTGTAAAATCATTGTTGTAACTTGAAAAAAAATTGATCTATTTCAAATATAACACCAAACAAAAAAGTAGTTGTAACATAATTTTTGTTCAAAACATTTCCATAACAATTTCAAAAATTAAATTTGTTGAGATTCATTTCGACTCTATTTTTTATAATTTTTGCTAATCTTATTTCCAGTGAATATGAGTATTTCAAAAAGTTCCGAATAAAAGATTAAAAGAAATCACAATATATATATATTTTCAATAGTATTTATTATATTTGGAAATAAAACAAAAAGTTTTTTTTTTCAAATTACGTTGTTAAATTTTATTTTTTAAAAGTTTTTTGTGAATGTTTACAAACATTCGAAATTTTTATGTATATAGATAAGAAAAAAATGATATTTTCAGGTTAGAGAAATCTGTATCTTTGGTAGATTTAAAATTCAACATATAAAATCATAACCATTTACAACATTAAAAAAAAAAAAAAACAATACAAACATCAAGTTCTCCACTACATTAAACCCAAGGGGAAATATGGTATTTACCACTTTTCAAAAATATTAACTTTTTTTGAACTAGAAAAACTCAAAAAGAAATCTAAAAACAAAGAATTTTTAATTGTTATAATCGATATTACAAAATGTTTTGGCACAATTATTCATATATTACTTCATTATGCCCTCAATAAATATATTAAAAATTAAAAAATTATAATTTGGTTACAAAAATATTATAAAAAAGAAGGAATAGGAGTTTATCAAGGAGATCACCTTTTCTCTTCGCATTTATGTCTTTGGATTTATCAGCCACTTTTTAATTGAAAAAATCAAAGATTTAGTTCATCATGTTCAAATGTTTGCAGATGACTTGATTTTAATAATGGAAGGTCCTATTCCAGAAATTGACAAAAAATTAATAATAATTTAAAAAATTATCCACGAATTTGGAATGAATCCAAACTATTGATAAAACTTTAAAATCCAACTAATTATCACTTGAAATAAAATATTTAGGAATTTGGCTTGAAAAAGAGAAACATTTATAAAAAAACTTTAAAAAAGGAAAAAATAGTTTCAAAATCTATTGATTTTCTAATCAAAACAAAAATTAAAAAAAAAACTAACGGAAAGTGCCGTAGAGTACCTAGGTTTTTTTTAATTTCTAAAAGTAAAAAAAAACCTAACGAAAGTGCCTAGGTTTTTCAGAATTCAAAAGAATTGAATAAAATCTAGGATTTTACTCCATGCTTTTGAATTCTGGAAAACCTAACGAAAGTGCCTAGGTTTTCCAGGATTCAAAAGAATTGAATAAAATCTAGGATTTTACTCCATTCTTTTAAATTCTGGAAAACCTAACGGCTTTAAGAGGAAATTATTTTCCTCCCTTCAAAATAAAAAAAAAAATAATATTTATTTGTAGACTACAGCTGTTTTCAAAAATTGTGGACCAAAAGTTTAATCATTGGTTCACCAAACTTCCCAAGTCACTCTTTTAAGCATTTTGAGGAATAATTGAATAAACTTTTAGTATGCACTTTTTACAACTTCTGTATTCAAAAAATATTCTAAATTTATCTCACCACAAAACAAAAAAAAAAGTCAAAATTTTTACAATTTCAATTTTTGTGTAAAGATGAACAATTTTGAATTGTTCATATTCTCACAAAAAATGGTCATTTAAACCCACGTTTGAACAAGAATTGTTGTATTTATATCAAAAAATTTTTTTGACAAAATTAACAAATAAATTTGGAACTAAAGTCAAGAATAAATTTGAACCAAAACAACCCTTTAATCACAAAATTTTAAAAATTGTTATTTTATTTTTTATTTGAAAAGTTTAAGGAATATTTGGGATAAATTTAAAAAAAAAAGAAAAAAAAAACAAAACTCTGCGAAGTGGAACCACAATATTTCCACAAAAAGTTGGTTTAAATATGATAAAAAATCATTCAACATGAAACAAAAAATGTTTTATTTTGCTCTTATTCACTTTGTGTTTTTAATAATCTGTATTTGTTGTAATTTTTTTTATGAAATTGAAGATGTACTCTTTAATTCGATTTCTCAAACTCTTTCATTAAAATTTCCAACAACAACAACAACAACAATATAGATTGAGATCTTTCATTTCTTTTTTTCAAATTGGTCAATATTTAAATTACAAAAAATGATATTTAAAAAAAAAATCTTTTAAAAAGAGATGCTTCTGACCTTCTGAGGAACAAGGTTATTAGATTATGGGGTGTTTGTTGTTATGAATTTTTTTACGAGAATATGAACAATTCAAAATCGTCCATACTCTCGTGAAAATGGTAAATTAAAAATTAAAAAAAAAATATTACAAGAATAACAAAAACTTGAAAATTTTGATTTATTTTTTCATTTTCAATTAATATCTTGAAAAGTTTCACACCTATTTAAAAACTTTTACAGATAATAAGATTGATAAGGTGTCTATATTTCAAAAATGAAAATTTAATGATTTGTTTTTGAAAAAAGTTTAGAATATTTTCCTTGTATTTTTGTGTTTATCTTTATTTCCATCACGAAAACAAATTATCTGATTTTTAGAAAAATTAATTATCAAACAATCTTTTCTCTCTCTCTCTTTTTTTTTTTTCTTAATAAATACTAAATGATTTAATTTCTTTTTAACTTATTTTCTTTCTTCTTCATTATTCTTTTTTTCGATCATTATTTTTTAAATCTTTCTCATCAAAATTTTATAGTGCTTTAAAGGATGTTGATCTGGAAGAAAAAATGTCAATTAATATCTAATTTTTATTCTACTTTTAGAATTTTTTTTATTTTTTTCTACAATTTATCTTAAAATTAGATTCATCAGAACAAATAAATAATAGGATTAATTAAACCGTTTTGTTAAAAATATTTTTTTTATTTTCCCCATCAAATCTTTTTTTGTTTTAATTTTGAATAAATTTTAGAAAATTACCAGATACTGTTATTTAAATTTTAAAGAGATCTTTAGAACTGTTTAAATCAAACAGTTCCATTTTTAATATTATTCTGATTATTTAGAAAAAATATTTCTTATTTTTTTCAAATCTGTTTTTTTAATTCTTCAGTAAAATTTACGTTTAATTAAAAAAGCTTTCATTTTTTTTCCATTTTCTACAAATAGTCAAAAGCTTGAAATCAATAAACTTCGAATATTTAAATAATGCACATATTAGAAAGGCCACTGGTCTAAATATATGTTATACAATACATTAAGGATGCGCCTTTTGGAAATTTTGTTTTCATGAAAAACCATACTTAAATTTGAATTAAATACACTCTAAATCAATTCTTGATTCCTTACTTGAGTTAAATAAATCTGAATATAAAAATTATTTTCAAAAAAAGAAACAAAATAAAAATTATTTAAACATTTATTTTTTTATTGATGAAAATTTTGGGGAATAATTGATTTGAAAACAAATATTGGAGGTGTATTCTAAAGAAATATGAAATTATTATAAGATATACATTAATAACCTCTTTTAATGGATCTGTCATACCATCTATTTGTTTTTACTGAAAGTCGGTTCTAATTGAAGTTAAATCATATTAGTGCTCTCACGTTTACATTACTCTAAAAAAAATTATCATAAATATTATTAAACATAAATTATGAGGATTTTTTTTTTCTTTTTACTTTTTTTTTTAAATAGATAATAGTTGAAAGGGTAATCATTATATAAATTAAATATTATAAAATAAAAACGGGACCAAACTCTTGTGATTCTGATTAAAATTCACTTCAAATCTTTCGAAACATAGAAAAGCATGATATTTTAAAAAATTTTTTAAAAAAATTAAAAACTTAAAAAAGGCCAATCATAATTGATGAAATAAGTATTTTGGCTTTTTTTAATGAAATTTTCATGAAAAAAATGTTATAAAGAAGATTATTGTTTGGTAATAAATATATCAACCTAGAAATTTTTTTAATTGACAACTTTTTCTTATTTTTTATTGATATTTTCTAAATTATATATTTGTTTTATTTTCAAATTAGCATACTTATGGAAATGAAAAAAAAAATAAAAAAAAAAAGAAAAGATAAGAAAAAAAAAAAGAAAAAGAAAAATAAATAATAATTAACTATAAAAGTAAAAAATAAAAAAATATAATAATGTGTAATTTTCATTTTTTTTATCAGACAAAATTTTAATAAACATCGATTATAGATAAACATTAAATTCGTTTGTTTGTACAGAAACAAAAGTTTAATATCAATAATTTTCTAAAACTTAGCTTTAACAATATAAAATTATTAAAACAAGCAAAAAAAAATATTGCAAAATAATTCACTTGGATCATTAGAATTAAATTTTTAAAAAATTCTTTAATTTATACAGCAAGTGATAATAAATATTAAAAAATATATAAATCAAATTTTGAATTTATTATTCAAAGATGATAAAATACACTTTGTTTCAATTTATTTTTTTTTTTTTGATTTTTTTAGTTGGTAAACATTTAAAAATAATAGGTTTTGGAAATTGAATTTTTCAATCTATAACAATCCAGATCTTCAAAAATAATTTGTGATAATAGTTTCATATTCTAATACTTTTTTTACTTAATTTCTAGATTTTAAAAAGCGAAAAATCAAAATTGATTAAAAATTAAAAAAAAAATCAAATATTAATCTAATTCAAAAAGAAAGGAACACAATTTAAATTAAAATATATTTTTTTTGATAAAAAGATCAACTTTTATAATGAAAAAAAAAAATTATTATTATTTTTCAATACTTACTTTTTTTAATAACATTAAATTATTTCTAATGAAATATAATTTACCTCTGAATTTCAATAAATAGATCGAATAAATTTTTAATGGGTGACCAAAATATATTTTAAAATTATTAAATTCATTATTAAAACTTTCAAAGGCAATTTAGGGATATAAAGGACCCCAAAAAAAATATTTTTCTGGTAAGAATGATGTGTTATGACCAGAAAAATTCAGAGTTTTTTGATCTTTTGACATACTTTTCAAAAATAAAAATAAAATTAATTTTTTTTTTTTTTAAAAATTTCTGATTGAAAAATAATAAAATCACAAGAACCAAGAAAAATTTTTAAAATGTTCACAAATTTTATTTTCAGGCTTTTTTTTATGTAGGATTCTATAAAATTTTTAATTATAAAATTTTTTTCAAAGATACTTTTAAATTTTAAATCTGAGAATGCTTTGATAACAATTCAAATTACAAAATTTATTTCCAAGATAGTTAGGGTGTTTGGTGTTCACATGGGGATGTTACTTTATAAATTTGCAAATTAGAACTTTATTGATAAGGTACATCTATCAAGTACTGTTTTTAAAGAATAAGAAATTATTTTCCAAATTCTCTTTTTTTTTATTTTTATTTAGCTTTTTTTAGATTTTTTTTACATTTTTCCCAAATGTTGTTTTTACAAAATCCCAGTACTAGATATCATTTCGACATTATCATCCGAGTACAAGTAGTTACTATATAGATTGTAAGGGAAGATGGCTTCAAATCATCTCAAATTGCATCTTTTCACTCCTATTGCTTTGTTTACTTCATTTAAGTTTGATTAGCTAAAGATCTAATCATGATAAGTTCGGCTTATAGAAGATCTAATCATGAACAAGTCTATCAGTTCTTATAATGATTTTTTATTCCTTTTACCACCTCCAAACACCCCCAAAAAAAAAAAATGATTAAAAAAAAAAAAACAAACTGTGAACCCAAACAACCTAAAAAAAGGGAATTTGAAAAAAAGTAAAAAGTATAAAAAATAAAAAACAATGTTTGAATAGGATTGGAAATAATAGTAATATTATTATCAAATTTATTGAAAATCAAATGACATATCTCAAGTTATTGAAAATATTTTATCAACGAAAGAATCTTGATCAGATTCAGAAAAAAATTCAAAAATGTATAATTTATCTTGAGATAATTCAACCTTTGTAAGAATTTGAGTTGCTCTATTAGAAAACACTTTACATTCATTAGAAATATTTTCTTGGATTATTTTTTTATCTACAATTGAAATAATTAAAGTTTTTTTTTTTATTTGGATATTCCCTAATGTTTGTGGCTTTAATGAATGATAAGGGCTTTGGAGAATTATAACATCCCATTGTTTTTTTTGAATAGTTTCATTTTCACTCCCACTTCCACTTCCACTTCCACTCTCGCTCTCACCTTCACTTTCACTTTCACCTTCACTATCATTTACATTCTCACTTTCACTTTCATTCTCACTTTCACTCTCATTCTCACTTTCATTTTCATTTTCATTCTCACTTCCACTTCCACTTTCACCTTCACCTTTACTTTCACCTTCACTTTCACTTTCATTCTCACTTTCATTTTCATTTTCATTCTCACTTCTACTTCCACTTCCACTTCCACTCCCACTCCCACTCCCACTTCCACTTCCACTCCCACTTCCACTTCCACTTCCACTTCCACTTCCACTTCCACTTCCACCTTCACTTTCACCTTCACTAGCATCTTCACTTTCACTTTCATTCCCACTTTCATTCTCACTTCCACTTCCACTCTCACTTCCACTCTCACTTCCACTTTCATTATCACCATCACTTTTATTGTCTCTTTTTTCAAATATATTAACATTTGAATTTGATATGTTCTTGTCATTATTATTGGATTCCAATTTTTGTTTTGATTTCGATTCTGTTTTTATAATTGCATCTGTTTTTGATTCTGGTTGTATTTTCTTACTAATGGACATTTGATCCATGTTATTTTCTTTTATATTTGGATTATATTCACTTCTGTTTTCATTTTCATTTTCATTTCCATTTTTTTTATTAATTTGCTCTTCATTTTGGGAAATTGATTGTAATTTTGTATTCATTCCCGATTCATAATTAATTTTTATAGTTGCTGTCATTTCTTTATCTTGATTTTTACTATTTTTATTACGATTTAGGTTTGAATTTTTTTTTCTAGTATCTTTTTCTAAATATTCAATTTTTTGAGCCTTTTCACCATCACTGCCACTATCTTCTTCATCATCTGAGTAATCATCATTTTCATATGCTATTTCAGTTTCAAAATTCAATTTTGATTTTGATAGCTTAATATTATATACTGTATTTTGCCGTAAATGATTATTTTCATAATCGAGATTCTGGTTCTGGTTCTGAGTCTGAGTCTGATTCTGATTTTTTGAAGAATTTCCAAAATTAGTATTATTAATTTTTTGTCCCATAATACTGCTTTCTTTCTTATTATCATTATGAAATAGCAATGGTGATGGCGATGGCGATGCTGATATTGAAACCGATGGCGATGTTGATACCGATGTAAATGATAATGGTAATGAAGGTGACGAGGATGATAGTGATTCTTTTTCCACACCTTTTAAACTACTTTTATTTTTCTTAAAAAAAATTTTTATAAATTCAATTTTTTTTTCGACACTTTGAAAAACTAGTGTAAATACTAATTCTTTTATTTTTATTTTAAGAACCGATAATTTTTTAGGATGCAAAAAAAGTTTAATTTGAGAGTAATTAAATCTATATTCGATCAAATTTTCATTGTTTATTAAAAATAAATTTACATCATTACAAATTAGTTTTAAATTTGATTTAATTTTTGATTTTTGAGACTTCAATATAATATTAAAAAAAGGTAGTTTCCTTTGGATTGATAATTGTAAAAATGAATAAAATTTCTTTCTTTTTTTTTCCGAAACAAATTCAATCAAATAAGATTTCTTATCACCCATTAAGATTTTTAAAAAATTAGATTGATCCAAATTACAATAAAGTTCCCAATTTGGTGAAATTGTTTTAGAAATGATCGTTTTGTTTAATTGAAAAATAATAAGATCATGTTTTTTATCGAAATAAAGGAAACAATGCTTTGGCTTTTCATTGGTCTTTTGAAAAAAAATTTCAAATTTTGGATTTTTATTATTAATCAACC
Organism: Anaeramoeba flamelloides; assembly: GCA_027625915.1. NCBI lineage: Eukaryota > Anaeramoebidae > Anaeramoeba > Anaeramoeba flamelloides. The sequence goes on from JANTQA010000026.1 coordinate 3,250,426, forward strand.
CTGTTAATTGTTTGTTTTTTTTTTGATTATGTGGATCCTTTTCTCTTTTTCCCTCTTTGTCGTCTTTATCCCCTTTCATTATCTGGTTTTGATTATTTTCATCTATATCACCAATCTTCTCATCACCATCACCATCGCCACTTTCATCTCTGTCATCATTTGAACCTCTTGTATGTACCCCTCTTTCACCTTTCTTTTTTTCTATCTCTTTCTCTACCTCTTTCTCTTTCTCTACCTCTTTCTCTTCCTCTCTCCCTTTCGCTTTCTCTCTCCCTTTCGCTCCTCCCCTCTCCAATTCTTTCCCCTTCTTATTCTTATTCTTCTCTTTTTTCTTCTCTTTTTTCTTTTCTTTTTTCTTTTCTTTTTTCTTCTTCCTTTTTGTATTATTATTCTTATCCTTATTATTTTTCTTATTATTATCGCCATTATCACCACTCAATTCTTCATACCCATTCTCACCATTTGAAGAAAAATTCAAAAATAATTTAAACGAACTTAAAAATTGATTTTTTTTTTCAATGTTAATTAATTGAAAAAAATATATTTTTTTGTTTAAATATAATTTAAAAAAATGATTTTTTTCTTTTAATTTGATTTTAATAATTTTTGAATAGATATTTTTTTTATTTTGCCAATCTAAAATTAATAATGATTTATTTTTTTTAATTGAAATATACCCTTTACCTAATTTTGTTTTTTTATTCTTAAAAAAAATAATTTCAAAATGATTATTTATTATTTGTTTTTCATTTTTATTTTTCATTTCACTATTATTTTGTTTATTTAACAAATCAGATTTACTATCTAATTTTTTTTCAATTTTTTTTTCAATTTTGGTCAAATGATTTGGCACTTCTTTTTCCAAATTTGAATTTTCACAATATGATTCTAAAAATAATTTATAATCGTTAATAGATGAAAATATGATTAAAAGTGGTTCGGGCTTACTATTATATTTTAAACATAATATTCGTTGATTTACTAAATGCTTTAAAATCGATAATTTATTATTATTAATTTTAATAGTTTTTTTAAAAGACTTTGTGGAAATTATTAACAAACTGTTTCTTAAAAAAAGGTAACTATTTGAAGATCGCATTTCATTTTTTTTCCTTAATATAATTTGAAAAATATTTTTTATTTTTTTATTTTGGTTTTTTAAATACGTGTATAGTTCCATTACATCGTAATTTTCAATATTATTAATCGTTTTGCTTTTTTGATTCGTATAAATTTCATTTTCATTAAATAATTTAATATTTTTTATAAAAATATCTTGATTAACAATTTGATTATATTGTTTATAAAAATTAAGTTTTGATTTTTCATTTTTAAAAATTGTTATTAATTGAATGGTTTCATTATTAGATTTTAATTCAATATTACACAATTTTGGATTTTCATCTTTTAAAAATATTTTCGTATCTTTAATCGATGATTTAAATTGAAATTTATGTTTTTTTTTGGAAATTATTTTAATTTGATTAAAATTTAAAATAATAATTGCTTTACCAATTTTTTTTGAATCATTCTTAAATTTATAAATTTCGCCATTGTGAATGTTTATTTTGGAATAATCACCATTATTATCATGATCACCATCGCCATTATTATCACCATCATCATGAGTTAATGAATTATTTATTTTTTTTTCTTGATTATATCTCTGAAGAAATAATTCTTTATCTTTGAACGAAAAAAAAGAAAAAATAAGATTGGAATTATAAAATTGGATTTTTAAAACATTCTTGTATTTATTATGGAGAATTATTAAACTTTTTTTCAAATAATATTTTATTGTTTTTATTTTTTTATTATTTGAATTTTGTTCGATAATTAATTTACCTGTTCTAAAATTTGTATTACATTTTCCCATTTGCTTCCCATTTGAATAAATAAAAACTTTTATTATTTTTTTTTGAAATTCAAAAGGATTAATTATTTGAAAATTCATAAAAGGTGCTGACCATACATTAACACGCATTTTTTCAAATTGCTTTTCAAAACTTCTTGCTATATCGGAATCTTTAAATTTCAATTTTAATTGATAAAAATTATTTAGAAGAATATTTCTTATTCTTAATTTTTTTTTATTTTTTGCTATTTCCATTGTTGAATCATAGCCAGTATTCAAAATTATATCATCACCATTAGAATTATTCATTAATTTTATAAAAAAACCATCAGTTGAAAGTAATATTTGGACATTATAAACCAATTCATTAATACTGGAATGAATTTTAACTGAATGGAATTTCTTATATTTTAATTCATTTTTTAAGAATAATTTTCTTTTTTTTTCAAATTCATTAAAAAATAATAATAATTTTTTTTTTGTTGGGAAATTTAGATTGATTTCAATTAATTCATCTATTTGAAATTTTAATTGATTAAAATTTGATTGGTTAATAAACAATTTAGAATGTAAAGAATAATAACGCTTAATATTAAAAATATCATATTTTATTAAAAAATATTTTGGAAATAATTCAATACTGATTTTTTTTAAATTATTTTTAAAATAATCTTCAAGTTGAATTCTATATTTTTTGATTGTTTTCTTATTTCTTTCGTTCTCATCATCATCATCGTTATTTATCTTTAAGAAAAATGACGGAAGATAATTTAATAAATTTTTATTTGTTAGAAATGTATTAAATTGCCTTTCTTTTTTAATTTTTGTTGATAACTTTAATTCAGATCTAATTTCATGAATTGTATTAAAAAAAAATGGTTTATTATTGTTATTGGAATTATTACAATTAATTTTATTTCCCCAAAAATTGAAAAATGTTGTGCAAATTAATTTTGTTTCTTTAAAATTATTTGTCAAAAAAATTAAAGGTCTTCCTTTTTTTATTGGATAAAACATAAATATACAATCAAATAGAGAATGCACAATAATCTCTTGTTCAAACAAATAGGTGCCCTTAAAAAAACATTTTTTATCCTTAGTATACATCCTTATTTGTTCTTTATCGAATTTTAGAATTACATGAATTAAAGAAGATTTATTATTATTTCCAAATTCATTTAATCCATTTACCATTTGAATTTCAATTTGAAATCTCTTTATATTTTTTTTCTTTAAATTATTATTATTATTACTGTTGTTGTTGTTGTTATTGTTGCTGCTGCTGCTGCTGCTGCTGCTATTATTCCTATTCTTATTCTTACTCTTCTTCATATTATTAGAATCGTCAATGTCATTATCTATATTATTTCGATTTCGATTTTGACTTATTGTTGATATAAAGGGATGATTAAAATTTTCTTTAATTATTAATTGTCGTTGGTTAAAAGGACTCAATTTTCCAAAATTGTCAAACAATAAAAAATTAACTAATTTTTGTTTGACATTTTGGTGGTTTATTTTATTAAATTTATTAATACACAATTCAAATATTTTGCAATAATCTTCAATTTCCGATTTAATCAAATATTGTTTCTTTTTATTTTTAATAACTAATTTTAAAATATTTGGTTTATTTTCTTTTTTATAGATTTCTATTTGATCATTATTCCAAGAATAAGAATTAAAGTAATTTATTTTTTCACTTGAAATAATAACTAATTCCGAATTAGTTAATCTAATATTTACCTCTTTCCACTGCCCCACGCGCCCATTCTCCTCCTTCTCACCACTGCCCTTCTTCTTATTATCACCATCCCTGTTCTTTTCACTTTTATTTTCTTTTAATTGGAAATAAAAACAACCTGCCTTATTAAAAAAGCATCTTTCGGCAATAGATTCAAGTTCCAATAATTTGGGTTTTAATAAATCGCCATTAATTAATAACATTTCAACATTTTCTTTTTTATACCAACAAAACATTTGAAATAATGTTGTAAATTGATAGCACTCTTTTTCGTTATTAAATTTTAAAATTAGTTGATCGTTTGTTCCTTTTTTTCTTCTTCTTCTTCTTCTTCTTCTTCTTCTTCTGAATTTTTTTTGTTTTTGCTTTGTGTAAAAAAATAATTTTTGTTTCTTTTTTGAATATTTGTCGGATTTACCATGATTTTTAAGAGAAGGAAAAATGTGTTTTCACATAATATCTGCGACTGACAATTCGGATAATTGAAAATTAATTTGCTGTTTTTTTTTTTGTCCTTCAAGATCGAAATTTCAAAAAAAGTCATTTGAAAAAGAAACTCTATTTCAGTAAAATTACCACTGCAATCCAGAACCTGTAAATGAAAGACTTTGTTACAACATCCAAAATAAGTTGACAAAATCTGATCATCTTTGTGTTTTGCTTTTTTTTTGAAAGGCTGCAAAGAACTAAGCGGCTTCCAATTAAACATCAAACTCCAAAGAACTGAAAACAAAAAATCGTTCACAACCATTGTCATCTGATCTGCTAAACAATTTTCATTGACATTTTTTGGGACTTTGATCCCGTATTTTATGCACGAGTTATGGAATTTAACACTATTTTTTTTTGCATCACTAATTTATTTGGAGAGAATTTGGAAGAAAATTTTAAAAGAGGTTTGTTTCGTTTTATTTTTTGAAGGAATTAAAAAAAAAATAAAAAGAAAAAAGAAAAAATATTAAAGTATCACAAACTTGTTAATTGTTGAAATAAAGTCAGGGTGAACAAGGTTGAAAACATTGCAAACTTGAGTTGAAAGCTCTTCGTTTTTTTTTTCAAGTGAATGCTTACCAAGAATTAATTGAAACCAATCAAAAATTGGAAAGGACATTTAAAAAACAAAATAAAACTTTCACTCAGAAAATTCTAAAAAATGAAATTTCATTTTTTGATACAATTTATTTTCCATCTCAGTTAGAAAAAAGAAATTGATTTAATAACGACTTTTTTAGGTTAAAGCTGTGTTATTTTTGATTAAAATTTCTTGTACGAGTTTATTCAATTCAAAATTAAATTCAATAATTGAGAATTTCTTTTACAAACAAATATGAAAAGTTTTGACAATTTTGACTATTTTTCACCTTTTTTCCTTTCTTTGTTCAGCCCATAATTTGCTTGAGTTACTCTATAATTTCCTTCTCAAATCTAAAAACAAAATAAAATTTCTATTATTATCCAAAATATTTTTTATACTTGCTTTGAAATTTTCGACTGTTTTCAAATTTGAAAGTATGTTTGAAAATCCCTAAAGTCGTTTATTTTTTTTGAAATTTTTAATTGTTTGATTTTTGTTGAATATAATTTAGAAAAAGGTAATTTTTTGTTTACAATCTTTGGTATGAAATTCTTTTTGCGATGTGAAACAAAATAATACAATAAATCAACAATCCCCAGGTGTTGGAAGGTACAACTTAAAGACTAAAAAGAAAATATTCCTAAAAAATATCTGAATGAAGGTGTTTCTTTAACTTTACAGAAAAAAAAAATTATTAAGGTACTTGGTTTTTGATAAAAACAATATAAAATTTTATTGATCTATATTTTTTTTTTTTAGAATTTATGTTAAGAATGATGATATGGAAGTGTTAATAACATCTCAATAATTTTTTGAAATCAAAATTTTTAATATTTCCAATATAAAACCGAAAAAGTACCTATTATTTTTATTAACAATTATCTTAGTGAAAAAAATACTGGACCTGATTAAAAATCCAAGACAATATTTTTCATTTTTAATAATAACAAAATTTTTGTATAATTGCAAATATTTATAATCAAATCCATTTGACGAATACTCATTTTTTTTTGAGAGCTTAGTAATAAACATACCTAAAGTTCTTTAAAGTAAGGAGTCTGTAGAATATTCGAGTAATTGCTTGATAGCATAAGTGAATGAATGTATTTTGGAAAATCAATGAATTTCACAAGTATAATAGAAAAAAAATAAAATAAACATAGACACTTCACAACTCTCAATGGAACTTAACCAGGCAATATTAATTTCTTAACTTTTAATAAAGAATTTTTAAAAAATATATCAATTTTTTCTATTATTCATTAATGTTCAAATTCATAGTGAATTCTTTTTATAAGTATTCTCAGAGATATTATTCATTTTTCAATTATTTTTATAATACATAGATTTCCAGATTTTAAGATTTTTTCCAGTGGAAGTACCTTTTCGTAAAAATTATGAAAATTAAAAAGTTATAGTTCCATTCTTAAATGAATTTTCCTGGATATTTCATTATGTGTTACTTATTAAATAAATAAAATAAAATATTTCGAGTTGAGGTATTAATGTTAAATTGTTATTGTTAGATCTAATTGTGATTATACACTTCTATTATTAATCAAAATAAACCTGTTTTTTTTTAGGATATATTTTTTAGGTTAGGAAAAATAAAATTATTTTTTAGACCTTTTACTTTTTACAATTTACCTTTATCCATTATCATTATTCCCATGATCTCTCTCTCCCTCTCTCACTATCTCTCTCTCTACTCCCCGCTCTTTTGGATGTGGGGTGAGTAAGTGGGGATAATCATGTTTACTGGAAATCATTCATGATCGAAATGAATTCTTATTTATACAGCAATAATAGAAGATTCATATATGAATCCAAACAATGACAAAACAAAAAAAAAAAAAATTAAATATCAATAAATATTTAATATCCTAGTATTTGGCGAGATAAAAACATACTAAAAATCCACTTTAAAAAAGTTGATATAAAAGGTTAAAAAATTAACCAATATCTTTGAACAATAAATATTTTTCTAATAGTTAGAAAAATCAATTTTTATAAGATATGTGACACAGTCAACTATTAAATTAATTAGAAATCATTAATTCAATGTAAACTAATTTAAAAATCATTAATATATAGATTAAGAAAAAAAAAATACAGAATGATTATTCATCAATCCATATTTCCCAAAAAATTATTGAGAAAATAGATTGTCCAATGATTACAATATATAAAATAAAATCTAAAGTATTTGAAATATGAATATTTATATTTAACAAACTAATTAATGTTTTCTATCATACTGAAAAAAGAATTATTAAATACGAATTGGGGATAGGAAAAATGGAAATAATCAGAAGAAAAACTTGATAATTACCAAATTAATATATAGAAAAATAATTTCCATGCTGTATAAATTTTTATAATTCCAGAATTCCAAAGGTTCAAGAAAAATCAAATATTCTAAAAAATACTTTTAACCCCAAAAAAATAAAAATTTCATATTTTTTCATTTTTTCCGTTATTTCTTGAAATAGAATAATTTTATATATTAATAGAAAAGGAAAACAAACTTAATACCAAATGATTTTAAAAATGAAAGCTTCAACTGATATCACAAAGTACATAAATATTGTTTTTTATTAAACTAGATCATCTTATAATATGTGAAGCTAAATCACAATTTTGTAAATTGTGCATAATCCATATAAAATGCAAATATGATTTAAGTTTTAGATCATTTTCCGAGAATTTCCTATTCTATCAAAATAATTATTAAAATCTATATTTCTAAGTAAAAAAAAGAATTTTTTTATCATTTTAACAATTAAAAGTTTAATGAATTCTAATAATAGACCAGATTCAGTCGATTTATTAGTCCTAATATAGAACAGAACTTTGTTTGAATTCTTTATTAAAAGTTTCTAAATATGGTTATAAAAATTGCATAAATAAGAGCTATTAATGACTCCATTCTCAAACCCCAATTAATAAAAAGAACAATATTTTCTTTCTTTATAATGATAAATTTGCAGATTTGAAATAACTTGTTTTAAAATGCTAAAAATTACCATGGGTAATAATAAAAAAAACAAACAGTATATTTATATCTTTTTAGAATACAAAGGGTTCTCAGTTAATCGTTATAACATTTTTATTAGAAAAATAGTTCAATTTATTATTATTATTTCAAACTAAACTTGTTTTATTTTTAAAAAGTAGTATTTCAACTCCATAAACAAAAACTTTTATTATCTCTCGATGAATTAATTCCAATCTTTAATAAACTATAATTCAAAATTTTCCACCTAGCTAAAACGTTGCAAACAATCAAAATAATACAATTTCATTGAAATTGAAGATAATTTTGATTTTTGTCAAATATGAAAATCATTTTTTCATCTTATTATTTTTGTTTTCATTTCATTGGCTGAATTACGTAATTTGTTTCATTGGATCAAAATTTTTTTCGAACAATAGATATTATGTTAAAGTTGAGTTTTTCCAAATAGAAGAACTCAAATAAAATTATTTGGTAGTATCTAACCATTTGATCGATCAATATTCCTAATAGAATTTAAACAAATTTACTAATGTATTTTTTTGTTTTGCTCATCTCCAAAATTTTTAACACGCTCATGATTTATTTATATTGATAATTATTTATTTATTGTTTTGTGGGTATTGTAATTTATAAATAAGTGTTAACATTTCAATTAGTGAATGGTTCTAATTTGGTAAATCTTCTTGAATTGATTAAATAAGTTTTTTTTTTTTTAATAAATCAAATTTTAGTGTGTTAAAAATTTTGAATTGGGGTTTAGAATTCATATTCTACAAGTTAATTTTTTATTAAAAAAACTCCTAACTTCTTTTCTTTAGATTTTTTATTTTTTGGATCAATTTAGAAAAAGAAAAATTTTCTAAAATATTGTAATTTTTGAAGAAATATCACTTTTAGAAATTAATGAGATTGTTGAATGATAAATAATATGAAAATCTAATCTTATTCTCCAAAATAAAATTCTTATTATAAAAAATATCGAATCTATGAAGTAGCAGAAAAAATATATCTTTTTTTTTTATTTTCCATAATTTTACAAAATTTTTTCAAAATTTCAAAGATTATTGAATATTTTTTTTATCTTTTTCAAATCCTTGAGAGTATAAAAAAAGAACTGTTAATATTTAAATTGGTCATTTGAAAATAACCATTTATAACTTGGATAAATTATTTAATTGTAATTAGTTTGATTTCATTTGTAAATATTTTAAAAAATTGGGAAATAAATAGTAAAATATATTAATAATTTGAGCCCAAGAGTTATTAATAACCGAAAAAAATAATTAATATCAAGTTATTAATTATTATTTTTAAATAGTCACATTGCAAGGTATGCATAAGCTTGTTAATTGATTATTCCAGATTATTTAAAATATAATTATTTCTGAACAATTTTAACTTAATTTTTTGGTTTTTTTACTCAGATTTTATTTATTCGATCCCTAGAGTGAATTGATTCGAACTGTTCTTTGAATCAAAGAAATTATATTTTTTTCTAAGTTTAAAATAATTCTTGTAATTTATTTTAAACAAGTATATACTTTATATATGAGTTAATTCAGAACTATTAGTTTCATTTTGAAATTGTATTTTTGTACAATTCCATATTCTACGATAAGATTTCTTTCTTCTTTCAAATAAAAATAATTGATTTGAAATTATTTTGAGAATATGTTTGGTTTAGAACTTTTCAAAAAAGAGAAAAAATGGATCAAACTTTTAAAACAAGAATTCATTTCTGAAAATATCTTATAATTAATTCGTGTCTTGTCAGTAATCAGATTTTTACCTAGTTTTTCAATTTCAAGAAGCGGAAAATTTTTTTTGGGATTTACAATTAATTTTTCCAAGATTTTTTATGGTTACTGGTCCCTTAATACTTTATTAAAAATATACCTTTAAACTCATCAAAGAGGGGATTTTTTTCAACTACTTAATCTTATTTTCAATGGAAAAAAGTACATCCAATTTCGAACAAAAAACAAGCAAAGATTCATTTTTTTTAAATTTTTCTTATTGAATTAAATTAAAAACATGAAATTCCTCAAGACCACAGAAATTGTCAAAGTACCAGAAAATGGTAAATACATAAATTCCACCTTCACTTGAACACTTTCTTTTCTTTTACTTTCAAAACTAATTTCAAGATTAATCTTTTTATTGTTGTTCTTTTTTTTTTTTTTTTTTTTTTTTTTTTTTTTTTTTTTTTTTTTTTTTTTTTTTTTTTTTTTTTTTTTTTTTTTTTTTTTTTTTTTTTTTTTTTTTTGATCTGTTCAGTTGAAATCACAACAAAAGCAAGAATTGTTATTGTCAAAGGACCAAGAGGAACATTAAAACAAAATTTCAAACACACCAAATTACACTTAGTGTCTGATAAAGAAAAAAAAGAAGTTACAGTCACATTATGGCTTGCCAAGCGTAAACAAGTATGTGGTGTCAGAACAATTGTTGCCCATATCCAAAACATGATCAATGGTGTTACCAAAGGATACAGATACAGAATGAAACTTGCATACAATCATTTTCCAATCAATCTCAATATCCCAGAAAATGGATCCTTCATCGAAATTAGAAATTTCCTTGGTGAAAAAATTGAAAGAAAAGTTAGAATGCTTGAAGGTGTCAAAGTATTCAGATCAGAAAAAACAAAAGACGAAATATATCTTGAAGGAAATGATGTCACCCTAGTTTCTCTTTGTTGTAAGTTTCTTTTTTCTGTTTATTATTTTTTTTTTTTTTTTATTTTTTATTTTCTTTTGTTTTCTTTTCCTTTTTCTTTTTCTCGTTCTCATTCTTTTTCTTTTCATTTTTTTTTTTTAATAATTTTAAATTTAACAAAAACAAACAGGTGCACAAATACATCAAATTTGCAATGTCCGTAACAAAGATATCAGAATGTTTTTGGATGGTATTTATGTTTCTGAAAAAGAATTTATTGAAGAAGATTAAATATAAATTATAAACACCAACCTTAGCCCCCAACACAGGGATAAGGCATATTATATCTTTTAGAAGATTAGTAACCACAATAAATCCATTTCATTTTAGATTTGATAAAAAAAATTATTAAAAATACATTATTAAATATAAATTTAATTTCAATAAACAACATAAAAATCCGATCTTGGAAATAATTTTTTTAGCTTTTTCCTTATCTTTTTCTTCTTCATTCTTTTATTATTTTTATATTTTTACTTTTGACTATTACTTATTAAAGGTAAATATCAATTTGTTCGAAATTTAATCTCTATTTTTTCATCGAGGGATATCAAAAGTTGAATACATCTAACAAGTTTGGTTTAATTTCAAATCCAGATTTATGAAATTTTTTAAACACTTTTTTTTTAATGTAATAAATAAATAATTATGAGTAATTGATCTCAGTATCTAAAATTTTCCAATTTGATTGACTTTATAAAAATCAAATTGCTTTCAGGAAGGTATATATAACAAACTTAGACAAAAATATTGTTTTTTTTAGAATTTCAATATTCCAAAAATTTTCCGATTAATACAGTAAAAATATTTATTCCTATCTACCAAATTGTTTTTTATCATAAATTGTTGAAATATTAATTAGAACTTAAAAGTGTCTTTGGATCAATATTATTGATAAGAATCTATCAAATATCTACTAAAATACCTGAAAATCGAAAATATCCGAAAATTTTATAATCTCTAAAAAAGAATTTTTCAACAACTTCTAAGAAAATCTAGTGCCGATTTGCTCAGTTTAAGGGTAAAATACAAATTTTATTGTAGAACTTATATATATATATATATATTTGTGAAAATATAACCTTCAAAAATTGCAAATTTTAGGAAATAGTATTCAACCCATCGTGTGTGAAAGGAATTGGTATCATAGATGAATGTAACATTTCTGATCATTTGGATATGGTATTATCAAATAAGAGAAAATGTACCTGTAATGACAATTTCAAATTGTATCTCATTACCCATAATGTTGTAATGTAAAAGACAATCCAAAAATAACAGAGTAATATCTAATCGTGGATACAATACTTATACCTTACCCAAGGTGGCCCAAGCCAAACTTTATTTAACTTCCCATCCCCTAAAAGAAATTAGTTTAATCTAACATAACACGCCCGAACACAGTCACTGCCAATACCCTGACATATATAAAACTTACCCCAATAAATAACTAACATGCTCGTATATACTCAAAAGGGAACAAAAACTCCCCAGAGGAGTTTAAAGTGAAAATTCAAAAAAAAAAAAATCTTCTACAATAAAATTTGTATTTTATTGTCAAACTGAGTATATCAGCACTATATTTTCTTAGAAGTTGTTCAAAAATTCTTTTTTAGTGATTATAAAATTTTCGGATATATTTAATTATTGTTTATTTTCGGAGATAATTCAAACATCCACTGATAACAATTCAAATATCAAAATCCAGCAAAATTTTTCTTTTTTTTTCTATTCTGTTATTTTTTTACTCAGTTGTGTAATAATCTTATTTATGGCTTAAATGATAAGTAACTTTATAAAAGTAATTTATCTTCAAAAATTTCTCAGGAAAAAACTGTTTTAAAAAATAAACACCATTTCCAAAATTGTAACCCACCTGAAATAATTAATTGAAAAAAAAAAAATCCTTTAGTATTCAAGAACAATTAATGACTAAATCCGATTTTAATTCACTTTTAAATCATTCTAAATATATAAAAACCTAATATTTTGAAAATTAAAAAAAAAATACATCCAAAAACTAACAAAAAGCGAGATACAATTTTAAAAATGGGCATTACCTGGTTGTTATTAATTCGAATTTCACTGAAAAAAAGTTGAACAGCACGATTTTTTGTGATAATTAAATCCACTTTAAAAGATATTACATAGTCGAAATTTTCATAGTGATTATTTGTCTTTTCGAAGTTCTTTTTTTTTTTTCATAAATGATCTTTTACAAAAAAAAAAATGAAAAAGAAAAAGGAAATCAAAAAAAAAAGAAATTTTTGCAGAAATTAGATATCAATGATTCTGATCCAAAAATTTGAAAATATTTTTTTGATAATAATATTGGAATAAACCCTCAAAACGACTTCCATTAACATTATAAAGTGAGTCAAAATTTTTAAAATCTAGTTTAAAATTTGTACATAAATTTGACTTTTTTGGTATTGATAATCTGATGATTGTCTTTAACAATTTATTTTTTGTTTCTGAAACACATGTATCTTTTTTTAGTTATTGGATTTTTTTTTATTGTAAAATCATTTCTTGAAATCAATTTTTATTGTACTTTTATGAACTTTAGAGAACTTTGAACAAGTTCTTGACATTTTTTAATAATATTATCAAGATCAGAAACTGAAATCTTGAAGACTGACAGGCTGAAAGTTTAAAAAGGTATTTAAAGTATTTTTAAGGGCTGTGTTCTAATTTCCATGTAAATTTTTTTTTAGTTGAATAAAATTTTTCAAAATCTGTATACAGTTGTCAAAATAAAGTGTGTAAAAAAATTTAATGCATGTTCCAAAATAAAAAGCGTGTTTTTTTTTTTGTAATAGAAGACCTATTTATTAAACAATCAAAGAAACCAATAATAAAGCCAAAAAAAAATATGGTATTGGTTTCTTAAAGTTCTATTATTTTAAAAAAAATTCGAAAAATGAAAGATCAAATTGGAAAATTTGTCTCAAAAAAATAGAGTAAATTTTTAAAATAATTTTTATCTTCATATATCAAAAATTTCAAAAAAATTGAGAATATTATGTAAAATTTTCAATAAATTGTATTTTCTTAATTTAAATTTTACTGAAAATAACCAGCCCTCTACTTTCAAAATTGATTTGAACTTTTGCATACTATTGGGTAGTAAACTCTTTTTCAGTCAAAGGGGCCCAGTTCTATTGAAGAAATGGAAGATTTTCGATGAGTTTAATTCATTACTCTTATCAAACTAAAATTTTCAATTTTTAGATCAAAATCATTTTTTCTCATTTTGTAAAAATTTTGTTTTTTTTGTTTTTTGCTTTTTTTTTTTTTTTTTTTTTTTTTTTTTTTTTTCTTGTTTTCTTTTTTATTTTTTTTTTTAAAAATTTAACTTTGAAAAAAAAAATGTTTGAAAAACGAAATAAACCTTAAGAAATCTTAAGCTTTGTATATTCTTTTAAAATTCATACATTTACAAGTAAAAAATTGTATTATCAACGATTTTAATTTCCTAAAGAAATTGAGAATTTTGCACGAGACGTTCCAATGAATGGGGGATAAAAAATTTTTTAACATTTTTTTTTTTTTTGAAATTTATGATTTGTTCAGGGGTTTCTTTTATAATTATGGACTCTTATATGAAGTTTATTATTTCTGGTATTTCTAAACAATCTAAGTTTGGTTGAACCTTAAAAATAAAGTGAATTTTTCATTTTTGGCAGTCCCCTTTGAGTGAAATGGAGTTTAGATTGGATGTTGCCTTGGTACACGAAGAAAAAAAAAACATAGATAATATTTTGAAACATGGGATTTTAGTCTTTGGGCACACATTATTTTGATCACTGTCGCTTAAATGCACAATTTGAGTTATCAAAATAATTGGTTCAAAAAAGTTTAATTTGTGTTTAAAAATATTATCTGTACTTTTTTTTCTTCTTGTACCAAGGCAACATCCAGTCTACTACCCAATAGTATACCTAAGTTCAAATATATTTTGAAAGGTAAATACCATGAAATTTGAAGTTAAATTTAAATTAGGAATTAAATTTGTTCAAAATTTCTAATTGTATTCTCAATTTTTTTGAAGAAATTTTTGGTTATATTGAAAGATAAAAATTATTTTAAAAATTTACTCTATTTTTTTGAGATAAATTTTCCAATTTGAACTTTTATTTTTAGAATTTCTTTTTAAATAATAGAACTTTAAGAAACCAATAACATATTTTTTTCGGGCTTTATTATCAGTTTCATTGTTCGGTTAATGTATAGATCTTCTATAACAAAAAAACACACTTTTAATTTTGAAACATGGATTAAATTTTTTTGCACGCTTTATTTTGACAACAGAACGTAATTTTTCACCCAAGCAGACAAAAACTTCAAAAATTATAGTATTGATTTTACAACAAACTAACCCCCAAAACACCAAAAAAAAGTCTTTCTTTTTAATTAATATCAACACTAAACCTTTTTTTAAAAATGTATACAGTGATCAAAATAAAGCGTGTACAACGACTATAATCCGTGTTTCAAAATATTATCCGTGCTTTTTTTTATTCTTGTACCAAGGCAACATCCAATCTTCTAACAAATAGTATACCTAAGTTCAAATCAATTTTGAAAGTAAAGGCCTCGTTATTTAAAGTAAAATTTAAATTATTCATGCAAATAGTTGAAAATTTTCCATAATATTCTCAATTTTTTTGAATTTTTTTGTTTTTTTTATGATTAAAATTTTCTTAAAAATTTACTCTATTTTTTGAGATAAATTTTGCAATTTGATCCTTCATTTTTAGAATTTCTTTTTAAATAATAGAACTTTAAGAAACCAATATCATATTTTTTTAGGGTTTATTATTGGTTTCTTTGATTGGTTAATGTATTGGTCAACTATAACAAAAAAACATACTTTTTATTTTAAAACACGCATTAAATTTTTTTACACACTTTATTTTGACTACAGTAAGGATAATTTGGGCTAGTTCAATCTTTTTTCCCTTTTTATTCTTGTTTTTGATCATCTTAAAAATAGTCTTTGCTGAAATTGAGTAGTTGGTTAGAGTCCATTAGGAAATAACTTTTTAAGCCTATTTAACAGTTTTTGAAAAAAACAATATGGTTATTTTGGTAATTACGAATTTAGAAAATCATTTTTTTCCTCTACTACATTACAGTGGTTAAAATATTTTTTTTAAAGAAAAAAAAGCGTGTAGCTATCTGTCATTCAAGTAGAGAACAGACTTTTTGGTGTTGTAAAAAAGATGAGTTGTTTAATTTGTACATCCTCAGATCTTACATACCTATATTAATATTAATATTATTAACCTTCTTATTCAATTCTTTTTTTTTTTTTTTTTTTTTTTTTTTTTTCTTTTTTTAGCATTTGCTTTTTTTATTACAAGAAGGATGTAGAATTGAAAAAATCATATTTGCTCTTTATTTTGATCTTTTTCTTTCAACGCTCTTATTTATGCTAAAGCATCAAAGAATTAAGACTGCATTTTTGAACATAGCAATTAAGATTTCGATCTTTGTTCAATTTTATTGCATATTTTAACTGAGAAAGTTTAAAAGTTGAGCGCAGTTAATGAGATTTGAGTTATAATTGGACAGACAAACGCAAAACAAAAGTATATTTTGCTTCCCAAATGCTTTGTATTTACAGCATATCCACGATTAATAGTAAGCATATAAAAAAAGGTTCCTGTTCTTTGTTTTGCTTTATTACTGATGACAAGAAAACCTAATCTCGAATAACTTTTTCAGTATTAGGATCTAACATGTAGGTGTCGTCAATGAAAATGTTTTGCTATTAAAGTAAATCAATATTAGTATTCCAAAGTTCAAATGTCTCGAAAAATTCGATTAATAAAGAAGTAATATTTGTTGAACTCATCAATAAAAAATGATCTTTGTATTAGTAAAAAAAACCCAAAGAATTTTGTAAAAAATCTATGCACTTTTAGAACATATTTAAAGTTTTAGTCCTAAATTGAAAAACGCCTTTCTAAAATTTGTCTGGGTATGTAGGTTAGCAGCTAAAAAATTCAGTAGTTGCTAAAAAATTAAATAATTATTTTCATAAAATTTTAAACAAATTATTTCTGAATTATTTGATAATATTGATGCTACAGGTATCTTTATCAAAAGGAAACAAAACTAATCAGTCTTTTCGTTTTTTTTAAATTGTGACTATTATTGTGTTAATCTTTGAAATTAACAAAATTAAAAAAATTATTACAGCTAGTTCCACTTTTGAGGAACAAACTTTAAACGAAATTTAAGGGATTAGCGTCACCATAGATTCCTCTATAATCAAAGTGTGTTGTAATTGGGTGTAAATGATATTAGTGCACTATGGCTCAAATAGCTCTATAAAATCTATTATAAATCTTATTGCACAATAAATTATTACATTTTTTACTAAGGATCACTATGAAGAATTTTCCTCTTAGAAATTTTTTTTTTAATTCCTTTTCAGAATCTAAAAATAGAAACCCAAATAATAGTATTTTAAAAAATTTTTTTTTAATAATTCATCAATAGAACTTCCAAAAGTAACTATTTTATAATTTTTTAATTTCAAGGATTAACCAAATAATGATAAACATAAAGCACAAGGAATGATTAGTTTTGTTTGCTTTTGATGAGAAAGCTAATAGTAGCATCAATATATTTCCAATATTTCTCAAATAATTTATCAAAAAAATCTATTTGTTAATTATTTAATTTTTTAGCTAAATTGATTTTTTTAAAAACTAATCTACATTTCGCCATAAATTTAAGAAAGATATTTTTCAACTTTGAAAATTGGAAATTGATAATTCAACCTTTAAATTTGTTGTCAAATGTGGATTTTTTTCTGAAAATGTTGGGTTTTTACATATACAAGTATTATTGTTAATTGATAGAGATCAACAAATATTCCTACTTGATTATTGGATTTTTTTACAGACATTTGAACCTTGTGAAACTAATGTAGTGAGCATCCCCGTTACAACTTATTGGGATCTTAATCTCTCATTGGTCGACCTTAATCCCTTAAATTTAAAAAAAATTGGTTTACAATTAATAGCCTGTTAAAATGAAAGGACTTAGAAAATAATAATAATAAAGGTATCAATTTTGATCGAACAAAACCTAGGATCCCATGTTTTGAAAATATATTAGTACTTTTGATAATAATCAGTTTATCATTGAAGAATAAAAAGAATAAATTTTACATACAACCTCCCAAAAAATAAATCACCAGAAATATAATAAATCCAACAAAATCTGTTGTTCTAAAAGACAAAAAACTGCTTTACATGATTTGAATTCTGGAAAAACTAATATTTATTTTTTTTTATTAATTTTTGAGATAAACCAAAAATTTATTTAATTTTAGATTTATTTCAAAAAGTCAAAAAAAAAAATTAATGTAAGTGTCCGTCAAGTGCCGTAAAGTGCCTTGGTTTGCTGAAGTTTTCAGTTTTATTAGTAAAATGCCTAGATTTTTTTGAGTTTTCTATTTATTTGTGAAGCGTTCTAGGTTTTTTTGAGGTTTTCTATTTTATTTGGAAAATGATTTGATTTTCTTTAGGTTTTTTTGAGATTTTCGATTTTATTTGTGAAGTGTTCAAGGTTTTTCTTACTTTTTGTAATAAACTCTAAATTTATTAAAATTTTCGGTTTATTTCTAAAGTAAAAAAAAAACCTAGAACACTTCACAAATAAAATAGAAAATTCAAAAAAACTTAGAAAACTTAACAAATAAAACAAAAAATCGAAGAAAACATCACAAGAAGTGTACTAGGTTTTTTTTTTGCTTTTTGAAATATATCGAAAATTTAAAATGATTTTGAAATATAATAAAATAGTCTCTTAATGGTGAAAAAAATAATTTTTAATTCTTTGCTATTTACTTTGAAAAAAATCCATATAGTACTTGTAAAATTCAATTTTTCAATCTAAATGATAAAATATATTTAAAAATAATTATTTATCAAAGATCAGATATATATTAACATTATTCATTATAAGTCAATTTTTTAAAACTGATAAATTGGAAAAAGTTTAATTTTATTTTTGAAAAAAATTCTGTCAAGTTATTACACTGTAAAATGTTTTTTTAAATTATTAAAAAAATCATTCAAAAACCAAAAATTTATTATCAACTCCATTTAATTCAAAGTGTTTAACCAAAAATATAAAATTCACTTTTTTTTTTTTTTAGAAATCAACCAATAAAAGATTATTTAAATATATGATAAAGTATAAATTTCCGGTTAAAGTTGATATTCAGAAAAAAAATACCTGAACAAACTCTAAATTTCTGAAAATAATAAAATCTTAGAACAATTTTTTGGGAGACTTTTCATAGAACCGCAAATTTCCAAATTAATTTAAAAAAACAAAATTGTTAAAATTAAGATTTTTTTTCATTGTAATTGTATTGATTTTAAAGAAAATCACAAAGCTTCACTTTTCTTAAAGTTGATTTGGAAGTTTCAAATTATTTTTTTTCAAATTGACTTTTTTAATAAAAAAAAAAAGAAAAAAAAAAGTAAAAAACAAATAAAATAATAATAATTTACTAAAATTCGATAATGTATTTTGTGAAGAATACTAAAATAAAAATCCCTCATGTGTTCTATTTATTCAATAAAACTATACAATTTTGACTGAAAAGAGTTTATTTTGTTTTACCTTTAATCCAGAATCCTTTTAAACCATACTTACTATTGTTTTCATTGGTAATCAGTTCTTACAGAACATAAAATTCGGATAGTTAGTAAATAGAGAGAGATGAAAAATAAAAGTCTGGTGTGATTAAACGGATGAATATGGTTATTTTATTTAATTTGAGTTTCAAAAAGTTGAAAAAAGTTGGTTCAAATAGAAAATTTTTGGGAAAAGAAAAAGAAAAAAGAAAAATAAAAAAAGAATACAACCATTTTAAAAAAGTTCTCACTGTTTTATGAATTAACACTTTTTAAAAGTATTCTATTTTACAAAAGTGTAATTGAACCTTTAAATTTGAGAGGCATGGTGATAGTGGTAAGAAAAGTGCAATTTTTATAAAAAAGATCTTTGCTTTATAAAAACAGAAAACTTTGAAAAAAGATTGAATTCTGAAAATGTAAAAAAATAAATAGTCCTCACCTTTTTAAACGGCTGTAATTCAATTCTTCTTTTTTAATTAACTTCATGTGTAAAATAAATCCATTATTTTTAAAAAACAATAATTCAAAAAAATCGACAAGAAAAAATTACAAAAAAAATTTCAACAAAACAAATTTCTCTTTTATTTAGATCAACAAAAGATTAAATTCAAGTTATTGGAGAAAACATTTTTCAATATTTGAATATAATCGCATTATTAATGGTTTTGGCATACATTTACAAAATTGGTCATAGTATATATAATAGGTAAAAATCAATACCACCCCCCCCCCCCTTCCAAATGTTTATTTCTTTATTAATGATTTGATTTCTTTTATAAAAGGGTGCCATAATCTTGTTTGTAATTTTAGAAAAATAAAATAAATAAAAAAAAAAAAAAAATAGTTTCTTTTAACAGAACTAACAAGAATAAGAGCCATAAAAGAAAAGTAATTATATAACAATACTAATAATACTAATAATTTGTAATTTAATGAATTAATTTCGAGGTTCTCTTTTGAGAGAAATTTGAAAAAGTTCCTTTTCAGTTTTAACAGGAAGCCCGCGTTTTAATAGGACTTGAATTTGATGAATGGGATAAAATTTATAGGAAATTCTTTGGTATTGCTGAATTTTGATTACAACATTATACAGCAATTTTCTTTTTGAAAAATTAATCAGCCCATCGATTTTGTCTGGGAAATTGTTTGAAATGTAAGAAATTTCTGTTAAAAACACGATCAAATAGGGTACGAGCGGAGGTATTTTACTTTCTATCATTTGTTTATATTCTTTGAAGCCGCTGTCGTACTTTAAAATTGATTTAAATTCATTAAAATATTTAAAGATATTTTTGGGTACTTCTTTCAATGTGTTTTTCAATCTTTTCACTGCAGGGTGTGTACAGGCAACTATTGTTGCCATCAAGGAGTCATAATTATTCATTTCTAAAAAGAATTTACCAATTTTCAAAAATCTGGAAAAATATTTGGCGCGATCTTTAGTTAGCATTGGCTGTACGATTTGGGTCGCGATGTAATTGGTGTATTCATTGAATTTATTTATCATCAGTATCACATTTGGTGCCTTTGATTTCAAGCCACCCCTTTTCCAAGCTCCTGTAATCAATTCGGATGGTTTAATTTTTTGATAAGCCTGGGAAATTAGCAATGTAAATTGTCTTGCAAATTCTTCTTCTGTTAAGTCTAATAACGAAAAATTTGGAGAAAAAATATTCTTTGGTATGATCACATCAGGCGGCTTTACCTTGACAACTAACATTGAATACCTCTTTTTTTCAATTTCTTTCTTTTCATTTTTTTTAGTATTAATAATGTTTAATAATTTTTCTCCTGATTTTTTTTTGTCTTTAGAAATGGTCGTATTAATAAAATCGATTATTCGAATCAATATTTTCTGATCAATATCAGCCCATCCCGTTTTAATCCAATTGTTTAATACAGAAATAACCCTGACTTGGATTGTATCTTTAAAAATTTTCCAATTTTGTTCATTTATATCTTCTATTTGTTTGGGCTTCAAAGGCACGTTATACCTTTCTTTTAATTTTGCTAATAAATGATTAGGCTTCATAAATGATTGATAAGTCATGATAAAGGCATCGCGGAATCTCACCTGTGTGCTTTTGTCTGTTAATTTCTCGACTAATTTATTAATGTTGGCACATTGAATATCGTCATTATCATAGTTATGCGAATGGATACGATCGATATCATTATTTTCAAACGCTATATTATAAAAACTACCCTTACCTATTATTTCTGGATTTTCTTGGCCGGTTGTTGTTTTTGCTTTTTTATATCTAATATTATCTTTATTATCGGGTGCCTCATCCCAAATATTAATATCGTTTTCAACATTAATTAAATCTAATCCTAAATCATCAATTTTTTCTTCAAAAATGATTTTTCTTTCTTCCAAGCTTTTTTTTGAATAATAATCATTATTCATCAATAAATTCCATAATCTCTCGACTTCTTTAATTGAAATTCTTAATAGCCTTTTTAATCTGCTATGATGTAAATGAATTTCATGATCTATTTTTATTTTTATTTTTATTTTTATTTTTGTTTTTATTTTTATTTTTATTAATTTTGGGATTAGGATGTTTTTTTTTTTGAAAATTAGAAAACAAAAGTTGTTGATAATTAATTTGTAATTTAATAAATTTTAGAAACAATAAATTAAAAAAATTCAATTTATCAAAAAAATTGAACTGAAAAAACTTAATTTATTAAGGTAATAATTGGTTCCAAAAAGGTTTATATTAAAATGATATAATTTATATGAAAATATTGAAACTAAATAATTGAAGAAAATATTTTTTTTTTATCATTCAATTTTCTTTAATTATTATTTTTTAAAAAATATATATGTTTATAGTAACTTTATTTTAAAGTTTCTTGAAATAATTTGTTTTAAAAAATTTAATTTTTTTGGATCATTCCTCAAAAAGGTTAATAAAAATTCTTAAATGGTATCAAAATTAAAAATTTATGATAAACGAAATAAAAGGTTGAAAAAAGAAATTATTTTAGATTCTAAATATTTTTATCATCTTTTGGTTGTTATTAAATAAAGAGAGTTCACATTTTGATTCTTTTTTAAAAAAAAACCTCAAATAATTCTTTTTTGGGTTTCATGGAATTAAATGATTCCTTTTTATTTCAATGACAAATACACCTTATTTCTTGTTTAAATTTGGTTTTTAATAGAAAACCACCATTCTCAAAATTTAATAATTAATATATATTTTTTTATTAAATATTAAAAAGAATTTCATCTGACTCATAAAAATAAATATTTGAAGTTTTTCTTCTTGCAATTTTAGTTTTAATCATCTGTTCTTCAATCATGATTTTTTTATGTTTATTCTCGTAATAAAATTATTTTCCTTTGAAACGCAATCAAAAAGATTCTTTTTTTTTTTTTTTAATAGTGTTTTTTTAGATTAAAGTTGAATGAGAAAAAATCTTTTTTTTTTATTTTTATTATTGAAGAAGTACAAATTACACTCTAAATGCCATTTTACTTAAATTTCCTCAAAGAGTGATTTAAGCGTAAAATCATAGATTTCACTATTGCTCAAATGAAAGACATACCCAAATTTTCTTGATGTTTAAAATGCCAAAGCAAAAAATTGAAAAGAAAAAAGGAAAAATGTAAAAAAAAATTGAAATTTAAAAAGGGTTTAAAAGAAGCAATTGGTAAAAAATCAAATAAAAAAAAAAAAAGCAATGCTATCTTTAATTAAGGACTCCCAAAATCACAGTCACAATAGGTTTGGTTGATTTAATATAATTTGATAATTGATCATGAATGTTCATTTGGAGATCATTATTTAATTGTTATAATTTCTTTGTTCTTTTTGATCTGATAAAATTTGCTTTAAACCCTTGGGTTATTTTTAGCCTTTACTTTTTTGTTTTTATTTTCAAGTTACCCATACTTTCGTGTCCCAGTGTCTCAGTATTAACAAAGTAACCACTTGACCTTTTTCCTTTGTAACTCAACTTCCCAATATAAAGAAGATTCAGCCAGAGGAAAAAATTGAAAAAAAATAAAATTATTTTCCTTTGAAATGAAATCAAAAGAATCTTTTTTTTTTTTTTTAATAGAGTTTTGGTAAAGAAATAAAAAAATTCTTTTTTTGGATTCTATGGATAAGGAATAAAATAATTTTTAACTTTTTTTGAAAAATTATTCTTAAAAGTGACTTTAACAAGTAGAAAATGTTGATAAAAAACCGATTATATTGTAATATCTTTATATTATGATTTCAAATTTTAAATTTTTATGATTTTGATAAAAACCAATTCCATTCGAATCATTTTAATATTATGGTTCCAAATTTTAAATTTTTGTTATTCTAAAAAATTCCAAAAATGGAATCATTTTACGAACTCTGTGATATAAATAAAAAAACAAATTAATTTTCATTTTTATTTTCTTTAAAAAAAATTCGTTTCACATACTTGTTGACTATTTTACAAAATATTTATGAACAAATTAAAATTCGATATTCAGTCCAATTTATTGATATCAGGGTATTCAATAAAGAATATTCCTTATTTATAGGTGAATTTTTGGCAAAAAAATTATTTTCCTCAAAAGTATCATTTTTTGGGGAATATTATGATTATTTTAAAATTTAATTTCAATACGCCTCTTTTTAACAAAATCAATTATTGAGAAACTTTTTCAAAATAAACTCTTTTTCAGTCAAAGTGGCCCAGTTTTAGAGTAAAAAAAAAGAAATTATTCTATGGTTTAATTCAATATTCTTCTCAAACTAAAATTTTAATTTTTAGATCAGAATCATTTTGTCAAATTTTTTTTTTTCTTTTTTGCAGAATCTATTCAAAGTTTTTTTTGTTTTCATTTTTCTTTTTTTTGTTTTCTTATTATCAAAGCCAATTTGAAAAACTAAAAAACTTTAAAAACTCCTAATTAACATTAAGAAAATTGAGGCTTTGTAATTTCTTTTAAAATAATATACATTTTAATTAAAAAATCTAATTGTCAACATATTTAATTTTCCAAATAACTTATGAAATTATTTAGAAGAAATTCCAATGATATCAACCCAAAATTGTTTTTTATATTTTATTTTTTTCGGAAATTTATTGTTTGTTAAGGTATTTCTTTTATGAACATCAACTCTAATCCGAAGTTAATTATTTTTCGTATATCTAAATAATCTTATATTGGTTGTTTCTTGAAAAAAAAGGCGAATTTTTCATTTTGGGCTCTACAAATTTAAGTTAAATTGATGTTTATATTATATTTATATTTTTATTTAATCCCCAATGATTGACAAAAAGATTTAAAGACTATGAAAAATAATTTTTTATAAAAATTAATTTAAAAAAGTTTATAAAACTTTTGATTGTAGAGTTACATGTCTATAATTTTACCTGAATATTTTTTTTGAAATTAAATGAGATAAATCTCAGTTGTCATTTGGAAATTAGTAATTAGACACAATTAAATAATGGTTCATTAAAGTAAAACAAAAATCAATTTTTTCCTCAATTCATCGCAAAATAAAATATTTATAAATTCATTGATACCTAAAATCATGATCATTAAAAATAAATTTTTGGAAGAAAAAAAAAAGTTACTTTTTAAACATTTCAAAAAAAAACGCTAATATTTATTAAACGATTTTTATAAAAGATTTTTGCTTTGATTTATTTTTTTGATAGTTTTTTTTTGATGGGGTTAAATTCAATATACCCACATTTGATGAGATAACATTAGAATTCAAAATCATTAAACTTATTTTCAATTCTTGGACTAAATTTTATTATATTTTTTCCTTAATTTTAATTGTTTTTCATTTTTTCTTTTTTTCATTTTTTTTTTTTTCTTTTATCATATTTGAAAAGAAAATGATGACAATTAAATCAATAAAATATTGACCAAAAACAATTTAAATAAGTTTTACAAAAAAAAAATGAAACTATAATTCTCTAAAGAACTTTTTCTCAACAAATTATTTTCAATTTTTGATTTTTATTTTGGTAGAGAATTTCTCCTTTTAAATTTCAACCAAAAATCTTCAACTTTGTCGATTGTTTTGGATCAGTTTGAAAATTCAACTTTAAATTGATAAAACTCAAAATTTTAAACACATTTTTTCGAATCATTAAACAATGTAAAAAAAAATTCGAAAGATCACAAAATATTATTTTTTGGTTACCTTTTTTGCCAAAAAAAAATTTAAAAAATTAATTTTTAAAATGTGGAAATATGAAAAACAATAAGTTACTACAAACCCTTTTATTTTAATTCTAAATTTGGACAAATTTCTTTTTGAAATTCAATTTTATATTTCAATTTATTAATCCATTTTTTTTTTTTATTTTTTTTACTTTTTTCCGAAAATCTTGTAATGTATATATGTCGTTTTTACAATTGATGTTCTTTTTTTAAATAAATTATTTTTAAGGATTTCGCTTCAAATTGGAAATTAAATTTATTTATAGAGAGTTAGAACCCTTATCAAGTATGGTTAAAAGTTTGATATCACTGATCATAGAAAATTGGTTTCTGTGATTTCTGTGATTTCTGTTAATTACCAAATTTTAAAGAAAAAAAGTAAAAACGTTATTTTAAAATTTTTAAAAAAATTGAGTAACTTTAAAATATTTTTAAATATCAGAAAGGCTGGAATAATTTTCTAATCTAATGTACTTTTAATTTTTTTGAAAATAACTAACAAATAAATTTAATTTTTTTATATGAATTTTTTTCTCCCAAAATTTATATTAAGAGCAATTGGCACACTTTTTAAAATATTATCTCTATTTTGAGTTTTTAAAACAAATTTGGATAAGAAAAAGAGTTTTTATCAAAAATTTTGTTTTTTTGCTTTCTTGATCCTTTTTGAAATTCATCAAGGAAATTACTAATTAATTGAAATTGAAATTTTAATTTTTCAGAATTACAGGATTTTTACTTAAACTTAATGGATGTTCATGTATTGTTTGTATATTTGAAACTTTGATCTGAAATTCAAAGAGGTGTTTCAAAGTAATTACATAAAAGATGTGACCATTTACATTTTTTGAACATTTTTGATGAAATTATTTTTTTTTGATTTAATCTTTTCTCAAATTCAAAAATTAATAAACCATCGAAAAAAAAATAAATAATTGCGAATGGTAAACAAACCAAACTGAAACGATAAACAAAAATTGGAAATTTTTAAAAAACAAAATTAAACACTATAATATTGTTAATTATCCCATCAGAATATGGAGATTTGTTGATATTACATATCGAGGTCTAAATGATTATCATTTTTAAAAATAATCATTTTTCTCAAAAGTGGTGCAATTGGTATTATTTCTCTTTAATATGTTAATTCTAAACACAAAAATAATCTATGGATCGGATGGTTCAAAAAACAATTGATAATGTTGATTTTTTGTTTGAATTAGCAAAAAAAAAATAAGTGCTGTAAAAGTAAATGACGTTAAGGGTAAACATATTTGGACTAACAATAATCCAAAGAAACCTTGTTATTATTGTTATAAATATTTGTAAACAAAATACTGGTATTGCATTAATTGTGTGGAAAATGTGATGTAAATTTTCACAAAAACTGTTTTGATCATGCCCATTTTGTGAAAAATACAATTTATTTCAAAAAAAGAAACTTGGAAATAAAATTTTTTTTTATTTTCATTTTTTATTTGAACTTTTTATCATTGTTCATCAACTTGTTTGTTAGAGGTTATATAGCAGATGTGTGGTGGTGATATTTTTAAAATTGTAGGAAAAGTAATGTTTTCCAAAATGTTCAATCCGGTCAGGAATGAAATATAAACATTTTTCATCCAAATTCAATTGGTTTTTCATGAGGTTACATAGAGCACCATAGAATGGTGTAGATTACCGTAGAGTGCTATAGAGTGCCGCAGGGTGCCTAGCTTTTCCAAAATTCAAAAGAATAGAGAAAAATCTAAGATTTTACTCAATTCTTTTAAATTAAAAAAAACCTAACGGCACTTTTCTTGATGTTTTTTTTTTGTTGTTGTGCTAGGAAAATCTATAGATTTTCGTTAGGTTTTTTTTATTTTTTGAAATAAACCGAAAATTTATTAAAATTTTCTGTTTATTTCAAAAAGTAAAAAAAACCTAGAACACTTCACAAGTAAACAGATTAACCCAACAATATCCAACGGCAATTTTTTTTAGAACTTTAGAAATAAAAAGAAAATTTTTGAAATTTTCTTTTTATTTCAAAAATTAAAAAAAACTGCCGTTAGCTTTTCCAGAATTTAAAAGAATTGAGTAAAACCGAATATTTAGTTGATTTTATTAAATTTAAGATCAATATTTTTTTTTTATTCTTTTTAATTAAAAAAGACCTTGGTAATCTACATAACTTCACGTACACTTGACGAAAAGCTAAAATTTGTAACTAAAATAATAGGGTTTTTAAATATGCTTACATAAACATAAAATCAAATTAATTTGAAAGTGAACATTTGTAAAAAGAAATATTTTATATAATAATATAAACAAGAATAAATACATACATGGAATTAAAGTAACTTCTTCAATTATTTTTTTACATTCTTTTTGATTTTCAAATTCAAGATGTTGCAATATTAATTGGTTAATTATCTTATTAGTTAATTCCTTTTCAATTAAAGTTTTTGAACCACTATAACAATTTGCAAATGAAAGTGCTCTTTTCAATGGATTGATTCTTTCACGGAGATCTTTTATTTCAGGATTATTTACATTTAATTTATTACTCCAATCACTTCGGTCAACTTGATCATAATACTCTAAAACTATAATTTAATAAATAAATTATAAATACAATAAATAGTTGGTAAACAATAAAAACGAAAAAACGAAACAAGAAACAAGAAGAAAGAAACGAACAAACTACAAACTACAAACTACAAACTAGAGAAAAAAGAAAAAAGAAAAAACGAAAAAAGAAAGAAAAAAAAAGAAAAAAGAAAAAAGAAAAAAGAAAAAAGAAACAAGAAACAAGAAACAAGCAAACTACAAACTACAAACTACAAACTAGAGAAAAAAGAAAAAAGAAAGAAACGAAAGAAGAAAGAAAAAAAAAGTAAAAAAAAAATTAGATTTACTTGAATCCATTTTTGAAAAATGGTCATCTTTATTCATTTCTAAATCCAAAATTTTTCTTTTTATCACAAAAATATGATTTTTTAATGATTGAAGATCGTTTTCTAATTGATCAATTTTTAATTTTGATTGATTTTCAATATTACCAAAGTTTTTGCTTCTTTCGTTATATTTTGCAATTTCTCTTTCAAAAATGTTAATTTTATTAAATAATTCATCTATTGTTAATTTTAATTTTATATTTATTAAAGAAGAAATAATGGTCCGGACAAATTTTATAGGGTAGATTAACAAAATAAACAAAAAAATAAAGAAAAACAAAGAATATTACTCATTTCAATTTCATGTGATTTTTTAGTTGTGTTCATTAAAGTTTTGAATTGTTGAATTTCTTTTGATAATTTTTCATTTTTTTCAAGTAATTCTTCATATTTAAAAGCCGATTTAATTGAATCTTGCTGTTTTAATATAATTTTACTTGCGACAATAAGATTACTTTTATTAGCTAATTTAATACAAAAGTTTTGGATCTCATTCTGGGTTTGTTTTTCTTCTTTATCAATTTTTTCTTCTTTTTTTTTTAATTTATGAATTTCTCTCATTAATTCTTGTAATTCTTCTTCTTCTTTTTCATCCTTTTCAATTTCAAGTAATTCTTGTTCATCGAATTTTTCTTCTTCCTCATTGGTTTTATTTGTTAAAATTTTTGATAGATATTGATTGTAATAATAAATGTCAGATTCAAGTTCCTTTTTATATTGATTTGATTTGTCAAGTTTTATACTTAGAGATTTTTTTCTTTTTTTTTGCTTTTTCAAACCTAGAATTTTTAAAAAAATTATTATTATTAGAACATAATTATATATATCACAGCAAATTAAATTTTAGTAAAAATAATGTTTTTTTTCATATTTATTTTTTATATTTTTTTTAAAAAAAAAAATTAATTTTATTTCAAAAGAAGAAATAAAAAAAGTGTTCAATTAAAAAAAGAAATCGAAATAAAAAATTATATTATTAATATTTTTTTTAAAGTTTTGTAAAAAAGATAATTTAGAATCATTTTAGATATGAAACACTTTCTTATATTTATTAAAATGAAATTTTGTTAGACATTCTTGAAAAAAAATGATTTTTTTTTTTTGTTATGTATGTTTCAGTTACTAAAAATGGATGAGTTAACCTCAATCTAAACAATTTTATTAATTTGGATCTATTTTTATGAAATCAGAATTTCACGTATCCCAATTATAAAAACAAAACAATGTTTCATATTATTTTTATTAACAATTAAGTTAATTATTGAAAAATGGTAAAACAATATTTTTAATTTTATATTGGGAAGTATTGATTTTAAATTTTTTTTTTTGTTATTATTTTTAATGATTAATTTTTCAATTCAAATCTCAGCCAATAAAACTAATTGTGGTATAGGTGATTTAATAAATGAAAATTTGATAGAAGTTTAACAAAAATTTATCAACAAAATTCAGATCTATTTATAAATTAAAATTTGTAATTCTTTAAAGTTTGAAAAGAGTCGTTTTCTCCTTTTCAAAAAAAAATAATAAAAAATAGCAAAATTATTTTCAATTTTGAATTTTTTTTTAATAAAATGTTTGGTCTTGCTTACAAGAATCGGTATAACATTTCAAAAAATTATTTGTCAGAAAAAATTGATTTTAAATTTTGTGGATAAAATTACTGAATTTCAAAATATCTTTAAGAAAATTTTATTTTGAAAAAATTAAATTTTTCTTGGAAAAAAAATCACAATTTCTAAGTAAAATTTTTGAATGGTTTTATAACTTTAATTAAAAAAACTCGGCATTATTGTTGATGGGAGAAGTGTAAATTACACTCTAAATGCCATTTTACTTAAATTTCCTCAAAGAGTGATTTAAGCGTAAAATCATAGATTTCACTATTGCTCAAGTGAAAGACATACCCAAATTTTCTTGATGTTTCAAAAAGCAAAAAATTGAAAAGATTAGGGGAAAAATGTAAAACAAAATTGAAATTTAAAAAGGGCTTATAAGAAGCAATTGGTAAAAAATCAAATAAAAAAAAAAAAAAAACAATGCTATCTTTAATTAAGGATTCCCAAAATCACAGTCACGATACTTTTGGTTGATTTAATTTAATTTGATAATTGATCATGAATGTTCATTTGGGGATAGTTATTTAATTGTTGTAATTACTTCTTTTTTTTTTTTGATAAAATTTACTTTAAACCCTTTGGTTATTTTTAGTCTTTGTTTTTTAGATTTTATTTTCAAGTTACTCATACTTTTGTGTCACAGTGTGAAGGTATTTGCAAGTAACCGCTTGATCTTTTTCCTTTGTAACTCTTCTTCCCAATATAAAGAAGATTCAGCCAAAGAAAAAATGGAAAAAAATAAAAACTATCCTTATTAAAATAATACTAGTATTTTGCAATAGGTTCAATAAAGAAATGATTTTTGTTTACGATTCGAGTAATTGCTCTTAAAAATAATTTTCTGAAATGGATTAAAAAATTTTTTTTGGTAATATTTATGAGTGCCTAATATCAATCGAAAACTATCCGACATGTGAAGTGTGATCGATCTCCAAAAATCAACAATCAAAAAAAAGAGTACATTTTTAGAAAAAAGCGCCAAAAAGAGACACTCAATTTCTTATTAGAATGGTTAGAATATATAATTTTGAAAACAACTGTGTTGGCTTTGAAGTGCCTCTCTTTGGCGGTTTTTGAGATCTAATATTTTTTTTTTTTCATTTTTTCTATTCTCAAATGAGTTATTTTTTATCTCAAGAATTTTACAAAATACTGATTTTGTCAAATATAGAGAGTTACAAAATAACCACAAATTTGATAAAATCTAATTAAATTGATTATGAACTTTGAGAAAACAATTTGTTTTGTTTTTGAAGAAATTTAACCCTTTGGAAATTTAAAAAAAGAAGCAAGTAATTTTTTTTTTAAATTTTGATTTTTTAAAAATTGAGAATGCTTTCAAACTATTTTTTGAATCGGAATTTTTTTGACAAAGAGATCCAATGAAATTTTTTTTTTGTTATCTCAAATTTTGTCAATCAAAAGAAGGGCAATTCCACAATGCCCTTTTAGGTTTTAAGCCACTCCTTGAGTATGGAGCAAATACACGATAAATGACTATACCCTCAACCAAAAGAATTATCTCAAAAAAAAAAAAATCACTAAATTAATATTCAGTCCAATAAATACTATTTATGGTGATGAAAATAGTAATAAACAGAGTAAAAAATTTTTAACATCTAAGAAATAAAATGAATCTTGTAATTCACTTTTGATATAGAAAATGGAAAATAAAAAATTTGATCTCCCTGAAAAAATATTTTTTTTTGGGTTTCCTTAGTCGATCATAATTTTTTGTCACTTGGCATAAGCCAAATAAAAAAGTAAAATAAAATCACTGATAATATATTTGGATATTTTGCCCTTTTGCCGTAAGATTAATCTCTTAATAGAAAATTTTTTTCAAATTTTATTATTAAGCCAATTTTTAAAATAATTTTTTCATTATTTTTTCTTTTTTAAAATTATTTTTTGAAAAGTTCAATACATTTGCAAGATGATAACTTTGAATGTGAATAATAAAATTATCGTTATGAAAAAAAGGAAACAAGTAAAAAAAAGTGAATTTTTTTTTTTTTAATTATAAACATTAAGAGAACAACAGAAATTACGGAAATCACAGATATCATAGAAATCACTAAAACTTGAGAAAGAAAAGATGCTGAAAATTAAAAGAAGAAAAAAATAGATGAGTAAAGATAAGGTTAAAGGAAAAATCACAATAAAGGTTATTACATTTTGTCTTCTCGTTAAGGTTTTACTATGTTAAATGATTCATAAATATCCTGTGAAAAGTTTCATCTCTTTTTGAGATCAAAGTAAAGAAATTTGTTCGATCTTAATATTAAAGATCTCGGTTGTCTTTATTGATTTAACTGGTTAATACAATGACAAGTTATTCTTTAGCTTTAATAAGTTTCTGTAATTGCTACTTTTCTTTCCAATGTTTTTAATTTTTAGGTTTCTGTGATTTCTGTGATTTCTGTAATTTTTGTGATATCTTTTTATTTTTATGATTTCTGTGATTCTCTTCATCATAAAAATTAATAAAGATGTTTCGCTTTGTTTCACTTTTCAATTTTTAATAAACAGCAGTGTAATGATCAAGATCTTTAATTGATATTTCTGTAAACTCGTTATTTTCTTTTTTTTTCTTCTCGAAAAATTTTACAAATCTTTTTTGCTGACTAAATTCTTGCCTCACGTTCAGTGTTTTTCTTAAGCTAACCTTTTTTTGGTAACATCCAAAAAAGAATAAAGAAAGTGTTAACCAAAAAAAAAAAATGAATAAAAAAGTTTTTCTGTCAAACTTTCTACATTTTAATACAGACCCTCAAGATATCTCTCAGATAATACCATCAAGTTGACAACAGACTTTTTTACTTTGTTTGCCTTTGAATGGTGCAAATCTTTAGTTTCTCTTTTAAATACTACAACATAGTTAAGGGGGTACATTTGTTAGAATGTATTAGTCTATTCTAATTTCAAATCCCAAGAATAGATAATTGGTAAAAGAATCTCTTTCCCGTAGCGACAAGAGATATTTTTTGTTAATAAATCCTTTCTCAAAGGATCACAGCTTGTTTGGTAAGGATTGTCTGAAGAATTTGTATTTGCTGTTTACAAAAATCTTTTGGTTTGTTCTGATATTGAATTGAAATCAGGAAAAAGTATCATTTCCTTTGCAAGGAAACAAAAAAAATAAAATAATCAATTTACTCTTCGTAGGTTCTTTCTTTTCTGTTGGCTGAAGCATTGAGTGTTTAGATCCTTTTATAAGGCTAAAGTTTATTGAAATTTTATTGTTTAAGGTTTTGTTCTCGTACTGGGTTTTAGATCTCTTTCTTGTTTGATTAGGGATTCCTATTTTGTAATCGAGTATACCATTCTGGATCATGTTTGTGTCCTTGGAACGTTTTCGTACCAATTGACTGGATTTTTTCTTTCTCTTTTTTTTCCGTTGTTTGTGGGTTGTGACTGTTTGCAAGGAAAAGGTTTTCCTCATGTCTTGGCTTTTTTTGGCGATTTGAAATCGCTTCTTTTTTGGGAGTACAGTTAATTTGTCAATCAACACAAACTTACAGTGCCCTTCTTTTCCTCGGAAATATTCGGTCTTCGCAAGGGTGCCATTATTATCACCAACTTGGTTTTGAAGAATTAATTTTGGACACACAAGACATTTGGTTGATTCAGTTGAAGGGTAAAGTTGTTTCAAAAGAGAAAGTTTTAAAAAGAAGAAAAGTTGTTTGGGGTCGTATTAGCTTTGGTTGTTTTGTTTTTTTTTAAGATTTTCTTTTGAAAGAAGAAAGATTTGAGGAGAAAGCCTTTGATACCTTTTTTTTTAAATTCAATCCCATACCAAGTAGCTTTGGAAATTATTGTAGGGCCAATGTATTTGATCGTTGCTAATTTGTTTTTACAATAGACTTTGGATCCGAGACTAATTTGGCGATCTAAATCCATTTGGAATCAGTAAAATTAAAAAAATGATCTAGTTCGTTTTTGTTTTTGTCTTTTTCTTTTTACATTCACTTTTAATCCCATTTCAAACAAAATAACACGTTTGAGTTTTTTTACCCAATTTTTGAGAATAGCTCAATTTTTAAAAAATAATTTCAAATCAAATAAAAGAACACGATAAATTTGATGGATTTTTTAAACAAGCTTAAGACTCCTATCTCTTAAAGTTCAGGTTTTCAGATTGAAATTATTTGGGTGATTTTTGGGTTAAATTACTAAACCCTTCCAAATTTTTTAAAAATTACAAAGATCAATTTTCTTTTAGATAGAACTATTTCTAAAGTCTGTTTGTTCGAAAAATTACGATTTTAAAATAAATCAGCATTCCTTTTTAGAAGTGAACAATTTAATATCGAGTCACTCCCAACTAATTTTTTTAACTTTAAATTCCTCTTGTAATTCCAAGCCAAAATATTTCTCTTTTTTGTTCAAAGGAAATCAAAAACTTTACATATAC
This sequence comes from Anaeramoeba flamelloides, assembly GCA_027625915.1. Taxonomy (NCBI): domain Eukaryota; family Anaeramoebidae; genus Anaeramoeba; species Anaeramoeba flamelloides. Next base: position 3,284,668 of record JANTQA010000026.1, read on the forward strand.
TTTTCAGAAGAGTCTTTTAACTTTTTTACTTTTGAATAGAATTTTGAGAAATAATTGAAAAAAAGCCAAAAGTAGAAGTTTTTTTTTTTATTGTTTATTTATTTTGAAGGGAGGAATTTTACTTTCTCTTACAGACGTTAGGTTTTCCAGAATTTAAAAGAATTGAGTAAAATAAAAGATTTTTTCTCTATTCTTTTGAATTCTGGAAAACCGCCTTTAGCTTTTTTTTTATTTGAGAAATATAAAGAAAATTTCAACAAATTTTCTGTTTATTTCTTAAATTAAAAAAAAGCTAGGTACTTAAGGGCACTTTCCCTAATTTCTAAATTTTTGTTTAGAAATCTCAATAAAGAATCATAATTCTCTTTACAATAAGTTTTACTTTTAAGGCACAAACTTTCAACGAAATTTAAGGCACAAAAAAATCTCAAATTAAGGCACAAAAATTGGAATTTTAATTTTACCAATTATTTTACTAGAATTTGAATTTTGTGCCTTAATTTGAGATTTTTTTTGTGCCTAAAATTTTGTTGAAAGTTTGTGCCCTAAAAGTGAAACTTACTGTATCATTAATCAATGACAAAAAAGATATTGAACTTTATTTTGAATTATATCTTTGATATTATTCTTATTTGTTTTTATTTATCTGCATTAATTCTTTAACCCAAAATTGTGGTTTTTTTTCATAAGATAAGTATTCTCATAAAAAATGATTGTTTTCTTCAATAATTTCTTTCTTATTTCATTTTTTTTTCTATTTTTGTTGTTTTTTTTTTTTTTTTCAATAGGTAGAAGTTTTGCAAATGTGCATAAGTAAATAACCATCTAAAAGTAAAAATTTTCATTTTTTATCAATTTAAAAAAATTTCAGAAAATATTTTTTTAATTCTAGCAGGTCTCCTTGATTTTCTTTCAGGTACGTTACAGCCAGTTCCATTTTTAAGGTACAAACTGTAACGAAATTTAAGGCACAATAAAAATCTCAAATTAAGACACAAAATTCAGATTTTAGTAAAAGAAAATGCAAAAGAAAAAATACAAATTTTGTTTCTTAATTCGAGGTTTTTTTGTGTCTTAAATTTCGTTTAGAGTTTGTGTCTTAAAAGTAAAACTGAGTGTATATTAATTAATTTTCTTCTATTTTTTTTTTATTTGATGATTTTTCTGTAATTACTCCTTTCTCTAAATAAATAAGTTCTTTCAAATTTTAATTTGAAAAAAATGATTTTTTCTTGGAAAATTGGATCAAAATATTCTTTTCCTTTTATTTAAAAATTAACAGAACAATCATCATTATTCGGGCAGGTATAGTCTATATTGTAATTAATATTAAAGTTTTTTTTTTTTTTTCTTTTTGATATAATTCTTGCATTTTACCAAAAAATTGATTTATTCAACACATTGAAAAATATTTGTATTTGTTGAGAAGGATAGATTTTAATGAAAAAATCCAGACAATTTAAGAATTTTGCCCAGAAAAATGATTTTTTGTTTATAGATAAAATTTGATTTGTTTTCATAATTTTTTTTCAAAAGTTATTTTTGGGAATTGAGTAATTTTATCCTCAAAATTCAAAATAAGTTTTTATCTGGCAAAAATCATTTAAATTGTTATAGGGATCAGTGTAAATAAGAACAAATAATTAGTTAAAAACTTTTTTTAATATTTTTTTTTTTCATTTTTTGAAAACCAGAAAGTAACTTTTTTCAAACAATGAACAATTAAAAAATTTAATTTATTATATCAAAATTTAATTGACAATATATAATAAACCGTTAATTAAATTTAGAGTTATTTAATCACCGAAACCCTAATTAATTTTCTTTTAATGGGATTTAAATTGAAAAACAAGTAAATAAATTAATATTAAAATAAAAAAATTTTCTTTCAAAATCAAAAATTTCCAACATAAAATTTAAAATATGTTTTCCCACCTTCAAGAATTAACTTAATTGTTAATAAAAATAGTATGTTACCCTGTTTAGGTTTTATTTTGGAAAAATGCAAATTTTGGATTAAATAAATAGACATAAATAAATAAAATTGTTTCGATTGAGTTTAACTCAATTCCAAAGAGTGACTGATACGCAAATTACAAAACAAAAAATTTTCTAAGATCTTGAACAAGATTATATTTTATTTTGATAAAAAGATAGTACCTTAAATTTATTAATTCCCTAAAAAGAGTTTTGATTCAAGATCTTTCAATACAAGTATGTGTTTCTAACTCTTGTTGTTTGTCTTTTATCAAATTAAATCTCTTTCTTTTTGGTAAATAGTATATTTTTTGAAATTTAACTTCTTGAAATATAAAAGAATTTCTTAAATATTATTGAAAATACACAATTCTGGAATATTTGAAATATAACAGACAATTGTGTGACTTATGCTGTTGTTCACAACAAGAATATCACAATCCATACAAATATTTTCATGGCTTTTTGTACCCTTCAGACTGATAGTCTACAAGAATTCATCACTGGTATTCTTTCAGATTTTTTCACAAATTTCAAAAACTTGATACAAACTTTTGTAAGCCAAAAAAAGGATAAAATATAATAATTAACAAAAGATTAAATTTTAAATTTAATTGAAATTTTTGAAAGTTGTCTAAAAGAAAAATATTTGTTAACTTTCGAAAATCTAAAACTCTTTTTATGAAACCAAAAAGTGGAAGGTTGCTGAAATTACATTTTTTAAAAAGCTTGACTTGTAAAAACATTAAAAATGAAAGTTTATGAATTTTGATCTTGTAATTCCTTTCAAAATGTTGAACAATTTCAAAACAACAAAATGTTGCCAAGTAAAAAAAGTGAATACAATTTTTCTGTTATTCTTCTCAGGTTACAGATGATTTTTTTTTATTTTTTTTCTTTTATCCAAAATTATTCACTTCTGAGAGCAATTCTTCTAAAATGACTAGAGGACCAAGAAAACATTTAAAAAGATTAAACACTCCAAAAAATTGGATGTTAGACAAACTAGGTGGTACATGGGTAAGTTTAAAACGATCTTTTTTTTAAATAATTTATTTCCTTTTTCTTTTTTTAATTTTTAACTTTTGTATCAAATTAAATCTAATAAATTAATCCAATCTTAAAAACCTACAAAGGCACCAAGACCATCAACTGGTCCACACAAATTAAGAGAATGTCTCCCATTGACACTTTTACTCCGAAACAAATTAAAATATGCCTTAACAGGAAAGGAAGTAACTCTGATCCTCATGCAAAGAGTTGTTAAAGTTGACGGTAAAGTCCGAACTGACAACACCTATCCAACTGGTTTTATGGGTATGTAACTTTCTATTTTTCTTTTGATTTTTACTTTTTCTTTTATCTTTTTCTTTTATCCCATAAAAAAAAAAATTTTTTTTTATTGCTTTTTTAATTTTTGTTTTTTCTTTTTTTCCTTTTTTTGATTTGCTTTTTTTTTTTTCTTTTTTTATTCCTTTCTTTTAATTGAATGTTTCTCTTTTGTGTTTTTGCTCATTTTAAAAAATTCCCCACTAACAAACCCACAAACAATCGCAAAATTTCATTAAAAAAAAAAAAAACAACAAATTTCACACAAACAAACAAAATCACTCAAATTTCCATTCAAAACAAAATGAACCCAAAAGATGTTATTTCAATCGATCGAACCAATGAAAACTTCAGAATCCTTTATGACGAAAAAGGAAGATTTGTAGCACACAAAATCACTCAAAAGGAATCCAACTTTAAATTATGCAAAGTCAAAAAATCACAAATTGGAATGAAAAGAATCCCATTTATCGTCACCCATGACGGAAGAACATTCAGGTATCCAGATCCTTTAATTAAGGTCAACGACACAATTAAATTTGATATCAAAGAAAACAAAATTGTCGGATTTATCAAATTTGCAGTTGGTAACGTTGTCATGATCACAGGCGGTAGAAATACAGGAAGAATTGGAATCATCACCAAAAAGGAATTACATGCAGGTTCTTATGACATTATTCATATCAAAGATGAAAAGGGTCATTCCTTTGCTACAAGATTATCAAATGTCTTTGTTATTGGAAGAAAAAATAGACCAATGATCTCCCTTCCTAAAAATAGAGGTATTAGACCAGATCCAAATGAAGACAGAAAACAAAGAATTAAAAAACACGAACAAGCAAAATCTAAAAAGAAATAAATGGATTCCTTTCATAATATATATAGATATATATATATATATATAAACAAAGATTAAGAAAGAATATTATATTTGATTTAATTTTTAGAAAAAGAAAATAATTTTACAAAATAAATTAAAAAATTTCGATTTTTTCTTCTTTAGATAATATCAAATTAAATTTGTGATTTTTTTTTGAAAATTATTATAATTTTGAATTGTTTTTAATAATAATAATTTTGAAAAAAAATTTTGAAAAAAATGTTTTATTTCATTTTTTTGAGAATACTTGAAATTAGCTTCAAAAACCATAATTTTCAAAAAAATGTTTGGGTTAAAGGTAATTAGATACTCTATTTTTTAATAAAAATTATTTATCACAAAATTAAATTATTTATCGATAAAATAAATTTTATATGAGTAAAATAGAATTAAACTCTTTTTCAAATAAAAGGGCACAGAAATTTTCAAGAATTATTCATAATTGAATCAAATTAATTGTAGTATCATTCTAAAATATAAGAAACTCTTTAAAACATAAAAAAAAAACACTCAACTGAATATTTAAAACTCATTAGAACAAAACAAGAAAAATTAAAAGTAAAATATTTTAAAAATTGCTGTGCCCTTTTATTTGAAATGAGGAATCTCGTTTTGTAAATTGCTGTGAAGAAAAAGAATTATCAAATCAATAGCAACCGTTGAACGGGGTGAATTTGATAAAATTTCTTTACATTTTATTGATAAGTCTTTATACGTTGAACTTTTGTTCTTTAAAGTCTCATTTTCAATATAAAGCCACAATTCATCTGGGTTCTTTGTTGATTTTTTTTTCTCTCTTTATTTTTCTCTTTTCTTTTGTTCCATACATCAATCCAATAATGGTCTTTGTTAATTCCTATATCTAGCTCATTTGAAATCAAACTTAAACTGTTTTTATTGATACACTGTCAGATTATTTCCAAATTATTTTCTTCTTATCATTTTTTTTTTTCATTTTCCAACTGTTCAAAATTCTAAAATAAAAAAAATGAAAAAATGAATAATTAAAATGATAATCATTAATAAGTAATTCTCTTATTAACAATCAAATTCGATAGCATTGATGATTTGATGTGTGTACCCCTTTTGTTTGAAGAGGAGTTCAGTTACTCCTGTTCCAAGGCTACCGTGAAATTTTCTTAATATAAAAATTTGATGTTGGTTTAGCCTTTTAAATTTAAGAATATAAGAATAAGAAAGCTTATATTGAAAATATTTTTTCTATTAATGAGTTGATATGAAAAATATTCTTCAATTTGATCGAAGGAAAAATTCATTTTTTAGAGGAAATTTTATGTTGCTTCTTAATGAATTTTTGTTGTTTAGGGTCATTTTGGGTACTCAAAATTTATTTTTTGAAAGTCAGATAAAATTCTTGAATATTGACTTGTTTAGGAAAATTTTTTCAATATAAGCCATCTTATTCTTATATTCTTAGATTTAAAAATCTATACCAACATCAAAATTTGATATTGATAAAATTTCACGGTAGCTTTGGATTGACTGTATAATTATAACATCAAAAAGATGTGTACTAATAATTAATTCATATAAATTTGAAAAAAAAAAATTGTTATTTTTCAAAGTTCTCCTTTGAAAACAAGGAAGAAAAATATTATTTCATTGTGAATTTTCTTTAATTGAAAAATTTTTATTTAAAAACACAAATTTGAGTACATTTATGAACTAAGCAAGAATATAATTTTGGTTTTAGATAGCTAAAATTATTTTTGAATATTTATAAAATTGTTGTTTTTCTGAAAGAATTTAAAGGGAAAAAATGTTTTTCAAGTAACTTTCAAACAGATTTTTGGATATTTCATTTTTTTATAATTATAAATTTTGAAACTTATTTCTTTCGTATGATTTGGGGATTGTTATAAAAAGAAATGCTTGTGAATGACAAAAAAAATTTACAAAATCAAATTACTCTAAAAAAGTCAGCGTTATTGATTTTACTTTTCATAAGAATGGATTAAAAATATGTTACTTTTCATTCTTGTTATTATTCTTTTCAATAATAAAGTTTAAAAATAATCTCAAAAATATATTCTTTCATTAAATTCTTTCTTTATAGTTATCATAAAAAATAGAAAGAGAATAGATTATCCATTAACTTTTCCAAAAAGTGCTCGGTGAAAGCAGGATCAGAAAATTCAAGTGGAAAATTTTCATATTTTCTAATATAAAATGGGAAATAAATGTATATGGTAAAGAATTGCTTTTTGTTCTCATCTCAAATTATTTTATTCTTCTTGTTCAAAATATTAGGTAAATTGTATAGAAATTTAATTCGGTTTTAAAAGAAAAGTCAAAAAAAACCTTCTTAACCAAATATGAATAACGAAACACGAAACTTGATAGGATAGTAAGATATACAAAATTAAACCTGGTCAAAAAGTTTGTAAAAGTCAAAATTAAAATTGAAAAAAAATCTTATCGTATCAAGCTTGTTGAAAGTTGCATTACATAACAAAACCAAAAATCAAAGTAAAAAATTTCAAGATCTTTACAGAACGTATTCCAATAAGTTCTTAATAAGAAAGAATTTAAACATAATTCTATCAAAAGGTGAAATACAAATCTCAATTTTGTCTAACTTGATTTTTTTATTTCTAAATTAGTCAATCTAACCACTTTGAGATTATAAAAATATTAAATTAGTTAAAAAAAGGTGTATTAAAAAAGATAAACTTTGAAATTATCATAAATTCAAAGATTTTACGTTTGGAATAAAATTGATTATCAAAGAAGAGTTTTATAAGAATAAAAAATTGTTTTTATATTTGACAAAATACCATTTTTTTAAACCAAATATTGTTACAAAAAAAAAAAAGAATGGTAATCCTAATTTTTTTTTTTTTGAAAAAACTGATAAAATTTAATTTAAATTAGATTTTAAGTATTGGATCTTTTAAAAATTAATTAAACAAAAATATGGATTTAAAATTAAAAATTTGATTTCATATATATATATATATATATATATATATATATATATATATATATATATATATATATATATAAGCTATTTCCAAGAATGTGGGGCAAATTTATTTTAAAATATATTTATTAAAACCATTCTTCAAAAAAGGATTTAAATATATAAAATCATTAACAACCATTTATAGATTCTTGATAATAATTCAATTTGTTTGTTAGTATTGTATTGCAGAAATAAGATATATTAAAATTTATGATCTCGATTTTATAGGATATTTTTTTATTGTGAAAATTGGTGTTTATTATTTTCTTTTTGATCGAAAAAAATATTTTCATAACTTGTATAATCTCAACAAAATTTACAAATATAATTAAAAACATATAAATGCATTTTATTGTTTAAAAAATCATTTGTTCCCTTTCCATATTTCCATTTTTTTATTGAAATTGGTCGTACATTGCTTTAACCAAAAAAAGTGCTATTTTTTTTTTTTTCATTTTTTGGGAATATTTCAACTAACATGCTTTGAATTAAATACATAAGTGGTTGATTCAATCGATATAAATATTAAACTTGATTTGGTATAGTTGATTAATGATTACCTCCACTAAAAAAGATTATTTTTTAGGAAATGTAAAAAAAAATGCCACACTTTTTTGGAAATACCTTATATATTTATATGGATAACCATTTCACAAAAACAAAAAAAAGATAAACATAGCGAATTCAAAAAGTTAAAACATGAATACTTTGAATAGAAAAAATTGTAATTTTTTTGTTATTTTTATAATCACAAAAGTTTCAAGTATTAAAGGATCACTATCATATGACAACAAGGGAAAAATTTAAAATATTTTATTGGTGATATTCTATAATTACAAATATTGTAAAAGTTAACATTCAAAAAAGTCTAATCTCCAGAGAAACCCCAAAAGTAAAATTTTTTTTCAATGAGATCAATTTTTTTTTCGATTTTTTCTGAAAAAATTAATTATTAAATTCATTTTATTTCTTCCATTTTAAAAAACTGAATACCTTCTAATGTTTTGAATAATTATAGTATTTCAGGTCCTTTCGTTTTTTTTAAAAAAAAAAAAAAAAAAACATTATAAATCTCTTATAATCAAAAAACAGAGCACCGAAACTTTTTTAAAATTTTTAACTTGAAATTTCAAATACTGACTCTTCATCCAATTCCAAATTAATAGATTTTTTATCTTTTTTTCACAATAAACAAAAAAATGTTTCAGTTTAATATCTTTTAATTGTTTTCTTTAATAGTTTATTGATCAACAATTCCCATTCAATTTTTAAAATTCATAGGGCCAATATTATTTTTGGTAAGGTTAACGGAAATTAGAAAAAATAAAAAAATACCAAAATTGTAACAAAAGATATAACCAATAATTGTACCTGAAAATAATTTTTTGTACCTTATTTTGAGATTTGGGGTATTTATCCAAAAGCCAAATGTCTTTTATAAACACTATATAATCTTGAATTAAAACTAACATACACAAATCCTGGTGTCTGTTGTGTTGACCGTATACGCTTAAAGTATTTGAAGAAAAGATAAATTAATACTCTACTAACCAACAGGCCATGAAAAAGATTTAATAACTCCAATGAATTATTGAGTTTTAGAATACTATCAATACATTTTAGAAAAATTTTACTTTTATATTCATAAAACCTACATTAATAATTTCATGTTTATAAAGAAATTTGACCAAATTAACCCTTAATTAAAGATTACAGATACGAAATGATTTCAATTATTTTTGACACTTTTTTACTTTCCTTCTGTTAAAAAATAAAGTTGAAGAACTTATGGGACAGACCTAGATTTTTTTTTGGTAATCCCTTAATAATGAACCAATTTTAATAAAATTTTATATTTGATTTTGTTTATCCTGAATACCTCTAGAATTGCTAAGAATAAAAAATAACAGGACTCTATAAGTTCTTCAAAATTATAATTAAAGGGGTTTTGTAGTAAAAATAATCCCATTAGCCAATCTCAAAAAACATCCGTTATTTTGTATTCTGAGATATCTTAAATAACTCTTTTTTATATATGAAGCCAATTTCATATCAAGTAGAAATCATTTTGAGTATTTTTATTTAACTAAAATTTGATTTATTAATGGATTTATTTGTCAAATTTAAAACTTTTTTAAAAATCAGAAGTAATTGATGACAAATACAAAAATTCAAAAGAAACTAAATTTTCAAAGATAAGAAATCAAAAGAATATCCAAAACTCATTATTAACAACAACTATAACAGTAAATCTCTTTAAGTGTAGATTAAGTTTTGGATTTTTTCAAAGATGAGAGGTATTATTAGTGAAGGAAGAAATATTAAAAATTTGTAATGAGAGAATACCTTTGTTTGGGCTTAAAAAAGTTCCCTAATAAACTGATCAACTCACTAAAGACAAGAAAGCCACGCAAACATTCGTTTCTTAACAAAAATAACAAATTTTTTCCCAATAGAGGAAAATTGAATCTAAAATTTTAATTTCGGACGATTCATTCATTTTTTTTCCTTTTTCTTCATTTACGATCTTTAGCTCAAAAAATCAACACGAGTCATTTTTCAATTTGTTTCCAAACTTCAAAAACAAAACCTGACATTCAACCAAAAATAAACGAATTCTTGCAGTACTTCTCTCGACATTACAAGATTCTCAAGAAGAAAAAATTCAAAAACTTTAGAACAAAACAAAATGTTGCATAGCATTTTAATTTTTACTGATGGTGGAAATAAATTATTTCATAAAGATTTTATTAGTCAATTAGAAAACCCAAGAATGATTTCAAACCTTCTTAGAACAATTGTAGGGTTTTCGAAGCAATCAACTGGAATGGTTGCAAGTTATATTGAAATGAAAAGACGTAATCTTTCTTTTTGTTTTTCTTCTTAAATTAAACAAGTATTCCTTGTCCTTATTCCTTATTACTTATTACTTACACCATCCCCCTTTTCAATTTTTTGAATAATAACCAACACAGTTTCTGTTACGATTGTTACTGATCCTGATCTTCAAATTAATTGTGCATTATTTTATGATAAAGAGGATGTAAAAATATCTTTTCAATTCTTTCTTTTTTTTTTTTTTTTTATAATTTTTACTGTTTCAACAAATTTTTTGTTCTACATTCACAAGAAATAAGACAACCTTTTACTGGAAAACAATCTTAAAGTTGTTGTATTTCAGTGTTTTTTGCTCTTTCAAAATTAACAATGAAGTTTTTTTTACAACAATAAAATAAAACAAAAAAAATTTCAAAACAAAAAGGGACCAGAGTTTGGTAACATAATTGGACACTTAATTTTAGAAAGTTTCAAAGCAGAATTCCATGAAGACAATTTCACGTCAATCATCCAGGGAAAATATAATAGCTTTTATTCCAAAATACCTGAAGTTGTTCGGAGATCTGTTCACCCTATCCTGACAAAATGTACTTTCTCTTATTTTTTTTGGAATTTATCTTTTTTCTCTGATTGGTTGTTCTATTTTTTGAAATTTGTCGATTTATTTATTTTTTTTTATTACATTTTTCTTCTCGTTGATGTTTTGGGATGCGTTTTGATAATAATAATAATAATAAAGTGGAAAGGAGAAGGGGTATTGAAACAGTGTTATTAATTGAAAAAACCACAATTGCATTTGACAATAAAAGCAAAAAAATTGATCAATTGGGGGTTGCTGCGAATATTTCAGCTCTCGACATCTCAGGTTCAGACTTAAGTAATAATACCCTTTTACAGTTTTCTTTCTGATCTGTTTACTTATTCACCTTTTTGTCCTTACTGTTGTTTGGTTATGTGAATATTCCTTAAATTGGTGGTCATTTAAATTCCTTTATCAACTATTTTCCATTCTTTATTTTTTGAAATAATTACTAACTAAACAAAAAAATAATACAAAAATTTCAAAATTAAGTGGGATATAAGGCAGACACCCTTAATTTTGTCACCATTAATGGCAAAAATACCATTATAAATATTTCCAAAATCGATAATGCTGTTTTGGTTGTCTGTAGTGACAAAGCATATATTTCCAGAGAGCTTACAAAAGCCATTGAAGAAGCAATCGGGATGTTAAAAAAAATTTACTCAATTTTGTCCAATTTGGATAGCAGTGGGAAAACTATTAAAGATTAAGCAAATTTGCATTATTTCTAATTTTTTTTTTTCCAAAAATTAAAATTTATATTGAAACACGGTTTTTATTATTATTTTATTTTAATTTTTCTTTTGATTTTTTTATATTCAGATCATAAATTCCGATAATTGTGATTTATTAAATTTAATGAAAGGTGATAAATAAAAAGGCTTATTTAATTACCTATTTTTAATTTTTTTGAAGGGTGAGTAAAACCATGGCAATAATGTTGGTGATGATGATGATAAATCACTCCGATTCTATGATTAAAAAAAAAAAATGGATAAAATGGAATATTAATTAAAAATAGGTAATCAGTTAATCTTTAAGTAAAAAAAAAAAGGGGGGGGCTAATTTGGTGAATTGAACTTTCGAATATTTTCTAATTCTAAATTTTGAAAAGATATTTCCAAAAAGGTGGAGTATTTTTTGATCTAAACTCTTTTTCTCAAACAAAATGGGCACACCTCCCAAATCATCAATACTATTGAATTTAATCGTTAATAAGATAATTACTTATTGGTGATAACCATCTTAATTATTCATTTTTTTCATTTTTTGTTTTTTTGTTTATGGATATTGAACAGTTGGAAAATGAAAAAAAAAGATAAGAAGAAAACAATTTGGAAATAATCTACCAGTATAATAATTGAAGCGGTTTAAATTTGATTTCGAATGATCTAGATGTAGGAATTAACAAAGACCAGATTGGATTGATGTATGGAACAAAGGAAAAGAGAAAAGAAAGAAAAAAACAATTCGAACAAAAAACCCAGATGAATTGCGGCTTTATCTTTAAAATGGGGCTTTAAAGATCAAAGGTTTGACTAGTGAAAAGAATTATCAATAAAAAGTAGAGAACTTTTCCCCAATTCACCTTATTCAAAGTTTTTATTGATTTTACAATTTTTTTTTCTTTATAATTTACAAAACGAGATTTCTCATTTCAAATAAAATGCTACATCAATTTTTATAATATTTAATTTTCATTTTTATTGTTTTGTTTTATTGGAGTTTAAATATTCGGTTGAGTGCTTTTTTTTTTTTTTTTCAAAGGGTTTCTTATATTTTAGAGTGATACTAGAATTAATTTGATTCAATTCTCAACAATTCTTGGAAAATTTATGTAACCTTTTATTTGAAAAGGTGTTTATTTCAAATAATATTCTCTGTTTAAAAAATATTTCCTATTTACTAAATTGGTAAATTAAAATTAGGAAGAATTTTAATACTAAATAAGTGTACACTGCGAATATTTAACAATAATTTGGTCCAATTATCTACAGAATTGATGGAAAATAATAATTTTTTTTTTTTAATCTAAACCCCAATCAAAAATTTTTAACACACCAAAATTCAATTTTTGAAAAAAAAATCTTATTTAATCAATTCTAGAAGAAAGGCCAAATAAAAAACATACACTAATTGAAATTTTAACAATTGTTTCTAAATGAAAATAATCACAAAACAAAAAAATAAATAATTATAAATATTACTAAATAATAGGTCTTTGTTAAAAATTTTGGAGAAGAGCAAAACAAAATTGAATTGGCAAATTTGTTTAAATTCTATTAGGAATGTGATCGACCAAATAGTTCGATATTATCAACTAATTTTATCTGGAAACTTCCATTTTGAACAACTTGGCTTTAACAAAATATCAATTGTTGAAAAAACATTTGATTTAATGGAACAACAAGACAAGGAAAATTTTTTCAAAAAAAAATCTCTAAATTTTGTATTTTTGAAATACATATATAAAATAAACATTATTATACATAATAATTTAAAAAAAATTTTACAACTTTAATAGATATTAATAGCAATTGAAAAAAAAATGAAATTTTTCAGTGATATTTTTTTCATTTTTAATTGTAAAATTTTTGAATTTTTTAATTGACTTAGTAGAGAGATAATTTTCAAGTATTTTTTTAAAAGTCGAAAAAGAAAGATATTTTTCAATTACAAAATAGCACAAAATATTTCAATGAAAAGATATCGCTAAATTAAATTGAATATCTGATTTTTTATCTGTTTTTGGAATATTTTTTATCATTTTATTTTTTTCTAGGTTTGAGTTTTTATATACATCCCCAATTGTTTTCTGCAAATTGCTTTAACATTTATTCTTTTTTCAATCTTAATTTTCAATCATAAATTAATTCATTTCAACTTTTTTCATTAAAAAAATACCCCAAAAATAGGTGTTTTTTTCAAAAGTAAGGTATTTTTGAAAAGGGGGGTATTCAGATTTTCATGAGTTTAATAGCTTTCCTTCTCTTAATATATAAAATTAGGGTAACTCTGAAAGTATAATTTATTAAAGAAGTATAACTGAAATCCAAGGTATATTTTTAGCTAACTTTAATTTTCCATATTTAAATTTTCCTTGTAGTGAAGTTGTTTAATTCAAAAAAGGAAATATAAACCAAAAACTAAAAGATGAAAAAATGATAATCATATTTTACAAAAATCAAAATTATTATCAATTTGAAAGAAATTGTATTATGTTTTAGTTTGGATACGTTTTAGCTTTGTGGAAATTTTTGAATTTTAGTCAAGTCAGAATATATAGAATAAAATTCATCAAATTTTTTACTTTGATTTCCATTTTTGTAAATTCCAAAATCCTGCCTTCAAAACAGTAATTGGTAAAGAATAATTTGGAGATAAGTTAATTGTATAGTGTTTCTTATATTTACATGAATAAAGGGTATTATTCAAAGCTGGGTAACGAAATTTTAAAAAAAAATCGAAAATTCTTTTTGAATTTATCAATATAACTGTTATGAATTAAAAATGGGAAACTAAACTCGATTCCAAAAAATGGGACACAAAAAAAAAAAATACATTAATAAAAATATACTCCAAAATACATGATACTTAAACATTAAAATAATAAAAGACCCGAAAATATTTAATTAATACTATTTATATATTTTATAGTAAATTTAAAATTCAATTCGAAAAATAAAAAAGAAAAAATAAAAAAAAGTGTGCCCCCTTTTTTGGAACACGGTTACCAATAAATCCATTTTTATTGAAAGAAAAATTAATAAAAACTATTAATAGATTCAGTTTGTCTTTTGATAACTAAATATATCCTTTTAAATATAGAGTTTACTAATTTTCTAAGGTTTCCCAACTCAAAGTATTTCATACATTAGTGAAAATTTTAAAAATTCTTCTTCGTTTTTTGGTTACAATTTTTCAGTTTAGTATCCATAAATTCTCAATTGGGTTTAAATTTGTGGAATCGGGGGTCATGGGTCCAGAACATTACATCCCCGATTTAAGTAAGTTTGGGTTTTTTTTTAAAGTATGTGGACAAGCTCCATCCTTTTGGAAAATCCATTTCAACTCACCATATTCTTAATTAGCGAGTTGAATTACATTTGATTTTTTTGATAATATCATTAATAATATATTCAGTATTCACACTTCCATAAATGATAATAAGGTCTGTTTGTAGGCCATGTGCTCTAGCACCCCATATCAAGATTTTTTTTCAAAAAATTTTTTTATCGATAAAAAAAGAATCTTTTTCCTTTTTGAGAGAAAAAAAAAATTTTTTTTTGTGATCAGAATCAAAACTTTTAAATATCATTTTAAAGTGATTTTGAGATTTTCAAAAAGTTTTGTAAAAAATTTTAATTTTTTTTTCTTTTGAAAAAAAAGAATACAAAAAAAATCAAAAAAATTATTGAAAATCAAAAATCAAAAAATAATGAAAAAAATGATAAATAATTCACTTTAAAATTATTTACATTGATTGTTAATATCTAATGTTTCGATTTAAGAGTCAAATATCACTTTTCTGGGAATTAAATTGATTTTGAAGGTGTGCCCCAATTTTTGGAATTGAGTTTATTATAACTTCATTTTGATCCTCCTTTTTTTCCCAAAAGATATTTCCTAGATTAGAGATATAATTTTTTTGTTGGTTACTTTTTTATTGTATTTATTAGGGGCTTTCGGTGAATTAAGAATCCTTAAAGAAAGAATTTTTCTTTGGAAAATATGAAAAAGTTTGAAATTTTACCTATTTAAAAATCAAATACCAGTAATAAATAATTTTTTTTTTAAAACGATCCCAAGCAATTTTAAACAACTGTTTCAATTTGGAACCAGAAAACTTTTTCATTATATCTTTACCATTGTATTCAATTCAGATACTTTTATACTTTGAGTATCTTGCACAGCAAAAAAAAAAAAAAAAAAAAATCGAGATTTTACCTAATAGAATATTATATCAGAATTTTATCGTGATGTAATCAGTAAACTAAACGCAAACTGATCTCTTGGATGAAGATTCAAGTCTGAGAAAAAAACACAAAATTCAAATAATGCTACTTATTACAGAAAGTACCTTCCAAATTTATTATTCTAATATATATACAAAAATCATTTTTTGTCTTGGTTAAGAGATTTACGATCTTTTTGAAGTATTTTTAAAATGAATTATTTTGGCAAAAAATTTTGTTTATTTCGTTTTCTTTTTTGTTCTATTGGTAAATTTCACTTACTTTGCACTTAAAACTATCTATAAGGGGAATTTTATTCAATTATTTTTTTGTTTAGGTTAGGGATTATTGTCCTGTAAAAAAAAATCAAACAGGAAAAAAAAGTGAAGCACATTTTTAATTGCGAACCTGAAGAGAGTTTCAAAGCTGGATCAATTAATAAAAGAAAAAATAAATTATAAAAGTTAAAAATGAAGTATTCGCCACAATAACGGTTTTTTTAATACTGCCTTTTGGTATGAGTTTTTAATGGATTGATCAATTATTAAAAATTTGTTTCAAAAAATAGACTATTTTTGAGATCTCCAAAACCTCATGAATAATTCCGATAATCTAGTAGATTTAAATTACATTTGTTGGTTTTGATTGGAAATTATATAATGGATTGTTATTTGAAGTTAATTGGTTTCTTCTTTTTAATTGATTGTACTTGTCGTTTTCTATTCATGTTACCAATTAAAAACTGTGTTTCACTTTTTTTCCCTGTTTGACTTTTTTCCAGAATGGTTAGTATTTTGGTACCAAGAACCGGAAATATCAATAAATTATTCACAAATCATTAATACTCCTGAAGACTGTTTTGTGTTTAGTACTTAATTTACAATAGAATAAACAATAAAAACAGAATAAGTTCCTTTATCAAAAAAAATTCATAGATCCTGAGTTGTCAAAAGATCAGAAACACTTGTGAACAAATAAAAGGTTAATTTTTGTTCAAGATCTGAAAAATTTATTTGGAATTGACCTTTTTAACAAATTATCTTCAAGTATCATTGATTTAAGAAAAAAAAACAGAATTTCAATATGGTGAGTTATGCAAAACAACAAAACCACAAACAGTCAAGTTAATGGAATATTTTGCTAAATAAGTCTTACTTTTACAAATTGTTTTGTTTAATACTGTAAAAAATTTTAGTTAAGAATCTTGTGATGGGAAGTTGACATTTTCAATTTTCTCTCAGTTTTCAAGAATGTAAATTGGTTTTAAATTCTACACGTGTTGTATGTCTGAATTTTGTGTGTTACTTTATAAATTCTACATTTCTTTTGGCAATTTCTATCTTAATTTTTTTCACTAAAAATTCCAAAATTTTTTTACAAATAAATATTTTTTCAACAAAAAAAACACCTTCAAATAATCTGTCCCCCCCCTCAACTTGTCAAACTATTCCCTTAACCTTATTTTTTCAAAATATGATTTGTTTTAAAATTTCTTTAACTTCTTTTCCATTTTGAAAATATCATTCAAGTTCAACAAAAACAACTTATTTTTATCACCTTCATTGAAATTATATTTGATCTATTGAATAAATCTCTATTTTTGAGAAAAATCAGTAAAAATTTTTCAATATTTCTCAGATTTTGATTAAATGTGGTTTCTTGATTTCGATGTATGATTTCACAAGATTAAAGATAAACCACTCCTTAAAAAAAAAGCCAAATTGTAAAAACCTGAAAATAAATAATACTTTCTTCCAATTACTTGTCAATTTTGTTTCTTCGACCTTTTTGGTCGATTCAAAAATATAACTTTTAAACTATATTTTTCGTAAAAAAACCATTTTTTTCAACACAAAGTTTATAAGTTTATTTTATTAAAATTTTTTGTAAATAAAAAAAAAAGTTTTTAAATGTCGTGAGTGTTTTGTTTTTGCAAATAGCTTTGCTCTTCGTAGTTCTTTTTCTTCCCTTCTCTTAACCTTTTCTTTTTCTTTTTTTATTTAACTTTTTAATTTTTTCCCCTTGATCTAATTAGTGAAAAACCAATACACTCAACAAAAGCTAACCAATTTTATTTTGATGCAAAAACAAAAGGATGGAAACCACTTTCTGGTGGTGAAGCACCAATTCATATTTACCACCACAGTGGTAAAGGTACTTACAGAGTAATAGGAATGCGAAAAGATAAAAAGGTAAAAAAATTTTTAATTTTTTTTATTGATTTTTTCTTGTTTTTTTATTTTTTAAATCAGGGATTTGTTTTTGTAATTTTGTTTATTGAACAAAGGTCTTCAATTCTTTTTCTTTTTTTTTTTTAATTATTTGTTTTTACAAATAATTTTAATTAAAATAAGAATGAAAAGAAAAGAAAAAAAATTAAATTTTTCAAAATAAAAAACTATTTTGGAATTTATTTGGAAAAAATATTTGCTTTAAAAAACACCAACCCACCTTTTAAATTGGAAAAAATAAACTAGAATCTAATCGATAGTTGGTACCTGTCTCTAAATTGTCTTGTCTTGGTTTGCTTAAAAAAAAAAATTTTCCTTTATCAATTTCCTCCACTCTGCTTGTTGAATAAGATTTTTTCTTTGGGAATTAAAAAAAAAAAAAAATAAAGCATTTAAAATTAATTTTGAAGAGCCCCCACCACAATTGAAAATTTCAATTCGAATTGAGACACCGATTTGGTGGGAAACTTAAAATAATTTTTGATATTCTTCTTTTCTTTGGAAATAATATTTTTTCTTCTTTTTTAAATAAATTTTTAAATTTTAAAAATTTAATTTTTTTTAAAAAAGAAAAGATTTCTTGTTTCTCTTCAAATAACCACAGCTTTTTTTTTTTCAAAAAAAACAAGTTCGTGATTTGAATAAAAAGAGAAAAAAATAATTAAATAATTTTATTGTTCAAAATTCTTTTTCTTTTCTGTCAATTAAAAAAAAAAAAATAATCAAAAGTCTCTTAGGATCCTTTTTCTGACAAAACTCTAATGTTAAAATTAATCCATCCAAAAAGAGAATTCGGAATTCCATGGAAACTCAAGCGCTCGACAACCTTTTGTAACTTTGAAAGGGAAAAACTAAAAACCACAAAAATATAAAATAAATTAATTTTTTTTATTTCTGTGCTTTTCAAAACAAAAAGGTGTGTATCAACTCCAACATTTTTGCAACAATGGCACCTAAAAAAAATGGGGAAAAACTTGTTGCATGGGCCAACGAAAAAAGAGTTACATATGGAGTCAACTTCTCGAGTTCGAAAGAAGCCGACAAATTTTTGGCACAACTTCAAAAAGCCATCAAGGCCCTGAATTCCAATTCAAAAAAAGACAAGAAATCCAAAAAGGAAGAGAAGAAATCCAAAAAGGATAAGAAAAAGTCCAAAAAAGAGAAAAAAGAAAAAAAACCATCCAAAAAAGACAAAAAGAAATCCAAAAAAAAGGACAGCACGCCACCCCCACCAAAATCTGGGGGACCACCAACACCATCCGGGGGACCACCACCACCAAAGTTGGGAGGACCACCAAAACTCGGAGGACCACCAAAACTCGGAGGAGGACCCCCACCAAAGCAAGGAGGAAAGTCGAGAAACGCACTATTGGACTCGATCCAAGGCTTTTCAAAGGGTGGCTTAAAAAAAGCCGAAACCAATGATCGATCTGGCCCAAATGTCGACAATAAGCCCAAATCCGGAGGAGGCGGAGGAGGCGGAGGAGGAGGACTCATGGACGCAATTCTGAACAGAGGGAGGGGTTTGAAAAAAACCGGTGGATTTGGCGGCAGACCAAGAGGTGGCTTACCAAAAACACCACCCAAAACAGAGGAACCTAAAAAGGCAGAAGGGAACCCTTGGAAACAAGAAAATAAAAGACCCTCTCGTGGATTTGGTGGATCGTCGCCAAAAACTGGTGGCTTTGGTGGACAAAGACGCGGTGGATTTGGTGGCGTGAAAAAAACCGGTGGTTTTGGTGGAAATTCCCCAAAAAGAGGTGGATTTGGATCGAGAAGACAAACACCAAACACACCAAAATCAGGAGGAGGAAAACTGTAAGTTTTTGACCGATATTAATAATCTTTTTTTTTTTTTTTTATTTTTCTTTTTTTTTCCCAAAATAATTGTTTTTATTTTAAAATTTTGCCTTCTAATTTCAAAGAATTTATTCCTATTTTTTTTTTTATATTTAATATCTTTTTATCTTTATTATTTATTATATCTACCTTTATTATATAGTTCTGGAGACACACTCGAAATGATTAACCAAGTTCAAAGTCAAATGATTGATTATATTAATCAAGAATTTGAAAAACTTAAAAACCAACTTAAAAAATAATCGTGTTTACATTAATTATTTAATATTTTAACTTTTGAAAATATTTTGAATTCATATTCTTATTATTTTTTCATCTTTTATTTTTTTTTTAAACAACAATCAAAATCTGAATATTTTTCTTACTTTGAATTGTATTATTCTTTTTAATATTTTATGTTTCTATTTAATTTTTTTTTTTTATTTTTTTTGTTTGCTTTGTTTGGGATTTTTTTTTTTTTTGAAAAAAATTTCCTTTTTCAAAATTGTCTTCTTTTTTATATTTTTTTTTTTTTTGTCTTAATTTCAAAATTCACGTACTATCAAATGATAAATCAATAAATAAAAAAATAAATCCAAAAAACAAATATTTTTTTTTTTTTATGTTTTATGAATTATTCATAAAAACTAAATTTAGTTTGCCAAAACATTTTTCTGATTAAATTGTGTTGAGAAGAATTCGTTTTTTGAGATAAAATAGTTCTTTTAAAAAAGAATCGTTACAATTGTTACAACCCTACAGCCATTCCAGCCCGACCGTGAAATCTATGATAAACAGAAAATTTATTTTCTGTATCATACTTTTCTTTTTATGAAAGGGTTTTATGGTTATTTGATAGCCTACTGCAAACCATGAAATTTTGTAATAGAAAAAAAATTTCCCACACATTGAGAAAATATGAGAATTTGAATTTTTGAATACAAACCTTTCTAAATGATCAATAATTTGGAAAAATTTTCAGGTTTTTGGTGGATCCTTAATTTCTAAAGACCTTAAAATCAAAAGGCAAGACAATTTTAAAGTGACCATCAAATTTTATCTTCGATCTTGAGAATCTTTGTTTTGAATTTTTGAATTTGTTTCAAAAACAACAAGATTTTTTTCTTAGTTTTTCAAATAAGAATTTTTTTAAAAAAACCTATGCCAAACTATAAAATGTATATGATAGCGTATAACCGAAGATTTTTTTTTTGTATTTAACTGAGACAAAAAGTCAATTTCTATGTCTGTCAAATTTCACGGTAGGTTTGGAATGGCTGTAATATCTCTATCTATCAAAATTTCTGGTAGGTTTGTAACAGCTGTAACAGATATCAAATTCTTATGCCTTATAAACATTTACTTCAAGGTTGGAACAGCGATATCAATCTAATTAAATTGTGACTTTTGATTTTAATTAAAAAAGATAGATCATTTTTTCAATTATTTATTTTCTTTTTTTTTTTTTAATTTATTTGTAAGATCTTTTTCCCTATTTTATTCTTAATGATTATTAAATATGATTTTACTGATTTAAGTGTTAGATAAGATGCGTGTGTTTAATTAAATAAGCGAGAGAGTCAATATTTTCATTTTTTTCAACAAAATTACTTTTATACTTTAAATCAAAGGTGGTATATAATTCATTTTTTAATTAATGATAAATCTCAACTTAGTTATAGTTTGAATTTTTTGTTTAATAGAACTTTATAATTCTCAAAATCCGATAGGAAAGTACATATATATGTAAAATAATTTAATAGATAAAAAACCTTCCTCATGATAAACATTTATTTTTTGTTTTTCATTTGGCGATCTTAGTTTTAAGTACCTTTTTGACAATTCAAAGGTTTTCATATTTTCAATTTTCGGCATTTTATTCTTGATTATATATAGAATTACAAAAATAATTTTTGTTTAATGTGGTGCTTAGCACCCCGAAAAAATATTTATTTAATTCTGAAGATTAGATTCAAGTAATTATGGAATTTTTTGATAAAATAATTATAAAACTAACTCTACAAGTTACAAAATTAAATAAAAACCAATTCCATACAAACACACACACACACACACCCCTCCATCCTTATAAATGGTAAACCTAAAGCGGATATCACAATATAAGCGATTATTAGAAATTAAGTTATTTATGCCAAAAAAATAAAAATTACTATACCTTGTAATTCAAGTACATATTCAAAAATGGATGAAATAGTCAATTTCTGCAAAGAAAATATGGGAAAATAACAGATCTCCAAAAACTCGAGAAACCAATTTTAAGCAAATATAATATAAATTAGAATCTTTACTAGAAAAAGAAAATAAAAAATCAAAAAGAAATCCGAAAAATAACTAATTTCCACCCAATTTTAACAAAAAAAAGTCATACCTAAACTGGAAAATATCAAATTCGTATTAAAACTAAAATTCTCCTCAAATGGCTTCAATGAGCACATACAAAAAAACATACGCTTGAAAGACATCCAAAATATGTATATTTCTGTAGAAAAAAATTCAATAATTCCGATCACTTAGTAAGGGGATGTATAAATAATATGAAAAAAACACAAAAGAGTAAAAATCAGACTTCAAAAAAAAACAAATATTTTGATTTTTTGACCATTGTTAAAAAAAACAGAGATAGATTACTGAGTTTAATAAAATATAAAGGAAATTGATAGTATTAATGAAATATATTTTCTTATCAAACAAATTCAACATTCTAGAATAACAAAAACATCAAATCCAAATGAACCAGAAACATCCAACCACACCACTCCATCTCTATTCTAATAACGATATATATATATATATATATATATATATATGTCTATTTTTATCTTCCTTTCTTTGATTATTTTGATTTTCATTTTTTTTTTTTTTTCATTTTTTTTATGAACTATTTTAAACAAATATTATCATAAAAAACTAAATAAAGTTTCGAATACCTCAAACAAGCATCTTGTTATACTTATTAAATATAAAGTTTTAAATTTAAGAAACTCAAAATTCACTCTTAAACAGATAGAGGATTTTCTAGCATGAGATGTCAAACTTAAACTGGGTAAAATTCAACAACCGCGAAATATAACTTTTCTGATAAATTGAAAATATTAGTAAAATTTTGGAAATATCAAGTTATTCCCATTATATATATATTTATAAAACAATCCCAGTAACCATTAAACTTTCTTATTGGGCTATCGATTTAATATTCTAAATCAATCAATTTTGATCCTTTGCTAAATTATGAAATAAAAAAAAATCCCAAATCTGAAAGATTAATAGAGAAAATAACTGGGAACGTAAATCCAAATTTAGATATGAAAATTTAAAATTAGAATCATTTTAATACAATTTAAAAGATATGAACGAATTTAGATTTGAGAGATATACTTAATTATTTTGGATTTAAAATAAATTTGAGGAAAACTATTTGGTTAAAAAATTTTTATCAAAATTTAGGTAACTGTTGTGGAAAAAAAGTGAAACTGGAAAAAAAGTGAAACACGGTTTTTAATTGGGAACATTACTGAAAATGAAAAGTAAAATCAATAAAAAGAAGAAACCAATTAACTTCAAATAATAATCCAGTATATAATTTTCAATCAACCCAACAAATACTATTTAAATCTACTGATTTATCGAAATTGTGTGTGTGGTTTTTTGAGATCTCAAAAATAGTCAATTTTTTTGAACAAATTTTTTAATAATTGATCAATCAAAGAAAAACCCATACCTAATAATAGTATTAAAAAAACTGTTATTGTGGCGAATACTTCATTTTGTCTTTATTTATTTATTTATTCTTTTTTTCATTGATCTTACTTTGAATTTTCAGTAATGTTCCCAATTAAAAACCGTGTTTCACTTTTTTTCCAGTTTCACTTTTTTTCCACAACTGTAATTGTATTTTAAAAATTGTGGAAAAAATATTTAAAGCAAAGATCTCAAGAAAATAAAACTATTCTTTAATAAATATGAAAAACCATTTTAATTAACATCATGTATGTTAAATTAAAATAAATTTTTACTTTATCGAAAGAATAATCACAATAAATTAGATTTTAATTTTCAGTCAGTTTCTCTATTAATTTTGAATTTGGGTTTTTTTTTTTTTCGACCTTTACCAAGAGATGAAAATTGATTGGTTGAGAATATTTAATCAAGACTCCCGTTTAACCAATTTGAGAAATTAATGTTTGCTCAATAATCGATATATTTATGGGTAGAATGGGTATAAAATTTTTGAATTTTTAATAATATTTTCGAATGATCAGAAAAAAAAAAAGTTTTTGGCTTTTTACAATTCCTAGTTTTTTGGTTTGTCTTGAAAGACTTTTCAACAAATTCAATGAAATAGAAATTTTGAGTTATTTTTTTCTAATTTATCAGTCTTACTCTGACAAATTAAAAAAAAAGTACAATCGTCTTTCAGAAATCAGTAGTAATGTTATTGGCTAACTCATTTTATAAAATCTTTTGTTTCAATTTAAAGAACATTTTGGGGTTGTTCTTCAAAGTATTAATTTTGTTAAAAAATAAAATTAACTTTCTGTAATTCAAAAGTATAAATTGTTGTCGAGTTGACAAAACAAATCCAGTAAACAAATATACTTGGAAAAAATCAATTGATCGTTTTGTGCTGCTTTAAATATTTAATGTAAAATCATCCATTACGGCAAGTTTAGAAATGACGAACAACCATAAAACTAAAAATGGATTTGGATTAATAATAAAAAAAAAAAAAAAAGATCGTGATTAATTTGGTAAAGACAAATTTGTTTGTTTGGTGTTTGGTAGTTAATTATCTTGTGAACATTCGAACAAAAAATCAAATTTGGAATTGTATATTATTTTAAAAAATGCTAGAAAAGGTAGGATCGGATTTGCTTACATTTTGAATAATAGGCTAAAGATCGATCTTTGAAAAAATGAAAAGGAAATCACTAATTTTAAAAAAAAAAAAAAAAAAAAAACAAGATTTGATTTTTCAAAAGAAAATTCCATCAAAAAATAGGATAACAATCTTGTATTATCATCTTTGTGAAAAGAATTTAAAATTGAATTGTTTATTTGTTCGCGTTAACGTATTTTTTATTGTAACCTGAAATAAATAATATTCAAAAAAGAAAGAAAGAAAAAAAGAAAACAATTTAATTTGTTTTTTTTTACTTTTTTTTTTCAGATTTTTTGGCTTTTTATTCAAGTTATAAAAAAATTAAAAAAAGGTCATATGACATTTAATACACTGAAAATGCAATCCCATTGTTTCTTTACCTTTGTTTGAAGGTGCTTGGAAAAAAACAGACACTTTAGAATGGCATTGTGGGCATTCCATATCTTTTGTTCGCGGGAGTGTAGGATCTGTTGTTACGTTGTGAGGTGCTTTATTTTCTTCCAAGGATCCAGTAATTAAATTAAAATAGACCCTGCTTGTTTGAGACTGTTTACTAAATTCACAATTCCTACAACACAACCAAAGCTTTTGTTGTTGTCTATTTTCGTATGGGTACAACATATTCGAACATTCAGGACAAAACTCCATTATTAATAAAAAGAAAAGAAAAGATAATTGATAAAAAATGAAAAAGAAAAATGATTTGATCTTTTAGATTCCATAATTATACAGATAAAATCTTTCCTATTGTGACTTATAATTCTTTAAAATTTATATGACCACCTGCTAACCTATTAAGATTGAATTACTTTAATTTCATCTTGATTTTTGAATTAGTCCAATCACCATCAGACTATTTTAGATTTTCAAGGAGGGATCCAAGGAAGAATTCAGATGAGATTCTCTCGAACTACATACAAAATGAAATGGTATTCGTCAAATCTGAGATATAAATTAACCATTTTCTAATATAAACCTAAAATAGAAATTGAATTAGATTCATCAGCATTACTGAAAAATTCAAATATATTGAATAAAATTTTTGGTTCAATTTCCCATTATGTAATCTCAGATCTCAACTTTTAAAACAACCCTAGAGAGAAAGAACTTTTTGAAAGCACAACCAATTTTTTAAAGTTATTTAACATTTCAAAGAATATATTGCTTTCTTTAAGGTTTACAATCCCTGAAACTGGAAAAAAGATTATCTTGTATTGGGTGTGTCAACTTGTTATTTTGGTTCTTAGCTGATCGATCCACAACTAAGTTTGGATCGTATAGGTGGTTGAAAAAGGCTATTTTTGTGATTTTATTTTTTTTTTTTTCCGAAATCCAGATTGATGAGTCTAAGATTAATTAATTGGAAGGTATTGAATTGAAAGTGTTAATTTTTGGGTTGTCAATTGAAATTATAATTTTCCTTTTACAGAGTTCGGAGTAAATAAAAAAATTTTTTAACCCTAATGATAAAACTATTGAATATATCAAAAAAAGATCAATTTTGTTTATTCATAAAAAGGGAAATGAAGGAGTCGCTTTAAACTATCGACCTATTTCAATTAATCAAAGTCTACCAAGATTATTTCTTAAAATGCTATATAAACTTATTGAGCCTTGTTGGGAATTTATTCATAAAGCGCAGTTTGGCTTTCGAAAAAAAATTTGATACTCGTGTTGCGGTATTAAACTTTTTAAATATTTACAATCAGATAAAAACAAATAATGAAAATAAAAATGATAAAACTCATATTATAATGATTGATATAGCAAAAGGCTTTGACTCAATCAGTTTTAAAATAATTAGGAAAACAATAAAAAAGTTTATTTTAAATAAAATTATTCAAAAATTTTTAGTAAAATATTATCAAGGTGAAGGACTCGGTATATTCCAAGGGGATCCCTTATCACCGATTATATTTGCTCTTATTTCACATTTTCTATTATTAAAAATAATACCATTAACAAATCATTGTCAAATGTTTGCAGATGATTTAATTTTAATCATAAAAGGGAATATGAATCAAATAAAGGAAAAATTAAATGCTATATATCAAGTAATTGTCCAATTTGGATTAAAACCTAATGAAGACAAAACAGAAATTACTCAAGATTTATCAAAAATTAAATATTTGGGAATTTATTTGGAAAAAATTTCACATTTACAGTCAGTTTCACTTTTAAGGCACAAACTTTCAACGAAATTTAAGGCACAAAAAAAATCTCAAATTAAAGCACAAAATTCAGCTTCTAGTAAAATAAATTGTAAAAATTAAAATTCCAAAAAATGTGCCTTAATTTGAGATTTTTATTGTGCCTTAAATTTCGTTGAAAGTTTGTGCCTTAAAAGTGAAACTGACTGTAGTCTATAACCTAAAAAAGGCAAAAGAAACTTATAATAGTTCTAAACAATTATTCAATAATAATTTATTAACAAATAATTTAAAAATAAGATTATTTAAATCTTTTATATTAAGTCAATTAACATATGGATTACAAATACAGTCAGTTTCGCTTTTAAGGCACAAACTTTCAACGAAATTTAAGGCACAAAAAAATCTCAAATTAAGGCACAAAATTTGGAATTTTTTTTTTTACAATTTATTTTTACTAGAATTTAAATTTTGTGCTTTAATTTGAGATTTTTAGTGTGTCTTAAATTTCGTTGAAAGTTTGTGCCTTAAAAGTGAAACTGACTGTATATAATTATAAAATAGCAACCCTAAACTATTTAAACTCTTGGATTCATACATGTATTACTGAAATATAAAAAAATAAACAGAAACACACCAATTCTTATTTATAAAACAGAATTTAAATTCGAAAATTTGGTAATATCAATCAATAAAAAGAAATTTAAACTAAAAAATAAATCAAAAGAATTATCTCTATCCTATCTTGAAAAATTAATAAAATTTAATCAAAGAATAAACAATAAAATTAACTGGAAGTCGGAGAGTTTAAACCTTCTTAAAAAGGAAATTTATAATTATAATTATAATGAGTTGTTGAATTCTACCAGTTGGAAGGTACAAAAATATTTCGCAATAATTAAAAATCAAAAAAATTTATTTATTAATCAAAGATATTTAAGTTATCCATCAAGTTCAACAATTCTAAAATTCAGAACATTTACCAACTGCTTAAATAGATATTATTATGTAAGGAATAAAAATTCAAATAAATTTTGTCCTTTATGTTTAAAATATGAACATAAGGAAATAATAGAAAATATTGATCACTTTTTATGGGTATGTCCTTCCTATAAAAAAGATAGATTAATTTTTCTGAAAAAGTTAAAAAGAATTAAATTTTAATGAAATAATTTTAAATTATGATAGCTTAAAATTATTTTCGTTAATTAATAATCGTAAAATCTATGATTTTACGCTTAAATTTCTGAAAGGGAATTTAAGTAAAAGGGCACTTAGAGTGTAATCTACACTTCCTCCTCAATAAAAAAAAAAAAAAATAAAAAAAATTTTTTTTACAAGCATCAAATAATACAAAGCGTAAATAAAAATTTCAACATTGAAAACAAAAAACTCAATTGCTAATTAAATATCTTCCAATTAATTAATCTTAGACTCATCAATCTGGATTTCGGAAAAAAAAAAAAAATAAAATCACAAAAATAGCCTTTTTCAACCACCTATACGATCCAAACTTAGTTGTGGATCGATCAGCTAAGAACCAAAATAACAAGTTGACACACCCAATACAAGATAATCTTTTTTTCCAGTTTCAGGGATTGTAAACCTTAAAGCTTGTGTAAAGAAATAAGTAAAAATGGAAATTGAACTAAAAATTTTCAGATATTTATTTATATTTATCAGTACGATTTTTAAAAAAATGAGTAGTTTTTTTTTAAATAAGATAGAGAGAATTTAAAGTTTTTTAAAAGTGATCAGTTTGATTAAAGTATAAACTTTTTTTAAAAAAGCTCTTTTTTCGCCTCAACTTTATTTAAAGGTTTTAACTTCACTTTTTGAAAATAGAAAACTTTTAAAAGGTTCTAATTCTGAAAATGATTTCACTTTTTTAGGGGAAAAGGTACATTTTATAACTATTGAGTGTCACAGTCTAGACAAAAAGGAATCATTTAAACCATTTCTTTAACCAAACACATTAATATTTAAATTAATTTTAGAGTTGTGTATATCTATTAGTACAATATTTACACTCAATTAAAGCATGTAAATCATCAAAAAAGAATAAAGCGAACAAGTAAAAATTATATTAAAATCATTTATTTCTTGATCTTCTATGAAAATATTAATACAATTATTTGTTCTTTACTTGTTTTTATTTTTAATTCTGAATGGAAAAACTTTTGTTTTGAATATTGTCGATTAAAATATTACTTCCTATTTTTAACGTTTTCCCAAAATGTATTTTCAAATCCTATTTTCCTTTGATCTAATTTTAATTTGGTTCAAGAAAATAGGACATTTTTTGAATATACTTCAGAAATAAAGATTTATTAGAAGTAGCCATTACCAAGATAGAAGGTCAAATTTATTAAAAAAAAAAATCTATTAAGCTCAGAGTTCAATAGTATTTAAATATCCAAAATCATAAACTATCATTTACCGATTCTTGAAAATATTTCAATTTGTGCTTTTGTATTGTAATAAATAAATAAAATATATTAAATTTTCTGATCTCACTATTATCTGATATTTTTTAAGGGTGAAAATTAATGTATATAGTTTTCTTCTTGGTGTAATTTATTATTTTCATAACTTGTTTAATCTAAACAAAATTTTAAATAGAATTGAAAAACGTATAACTTCATTTTGATAATTTAAAAAATAATTTGTTTCCTTTCCGTATATCCAGTTTTTTATTGAAATTGATCTGATCTTTTCTTCACTTAAAAAAAGTATTATCTTTTTTTTTCATTTTTTGGAAATATTTCATCATAAATATTTTGAAATAAATACTTTAGCCATTGATTCAATCGTTATTAATATTCAACTTAATTTGATATAGTCAATTAACTAACACCTTTGCTAACACGTTTTTTTTTTTTTTTGAAATATATAAAAAAATGCCACAATTTTTGGAAATATCTTAAAAATAAATTTTTTGAATCTTTCTTCATTTACAATTTTATTTTGTTTTATTTTTTTGGTTTAGTTATTATAAATTTTTGTTTGATTGAAAAATCAAAATAATTTTGAATCATGATCGAATTTTATTTCTTAATAGGCCTTTTTCTCTGGGTTGAATCTTTGTCAGTTGTTTTCAAGAATTCAACCCCTTTATTTTACTCTTTGAAACATGATACTTTATTTTTTTACTTTTTATGATAAAAATATTTGAAAAAAGAATTTTTAAAAACAAATTTATAAAAAAAGTTTTGTAAAATAATAATAAATTGTAATGAGACCAGTAATTCAAGGTAATGAATTATTTAAATTCATCTGAATAAAGAATACAAAGAAAAAACAAATCTTCGAAAATAGACTTTGATTGTTTTTTTTTTTTTCTTCATTTTTGATTTCAACAAGTTTCTTTGAAAAGTGATATTTTCTTTTTGGCTTTCCAAAAAGAAAATATTTGTTTCAAATATACATCTTTTCGGGTCTATTTTTTTGGTTTGATTCTTTTGGTTGTTTGATTATTTTCACTCATTCGTATAAACACATTTCTAGATGCAAAACCAAATTTTTATTAACAAAAATTGAATCAAGAAAAATGTCCAAAAAATTGAATAATTCAAGATTCCAATTCTGAATTAATTAGGGTTTGCTTTCTTTTCACAAATAGAACAGCAAATGAGATTTTGGTTTCAAAGTTTCAATATCTGGTTGTACTCAAAATATATTTTTCAGTAATGTTCTCACAGTTAAAATTTTTCAAAATGGTAACATGTACTTGCTTCCTTAAAAAAATAAAAATGAAAAAAACTCAAAAAAAAATTGTGGTGATAGTACAAATCAATTTTATTTCAAGTTAAATGTTACAAATTAATTTCTATAAAAAGGTTGGTTAATACAAAATTAAATATCTCAAAATTGAATTTTACATAATTGAACACCTTAATCTTCGTTTTTTTTTCTTCAAAGATTTTTTCATTTTTTGTTTATTTTCGTTGCTTAAAAGTTTTTCGTTTTGGTTCTTAATTTCTCTGACTGATTCAAAAAATGATTCGTCAACATTGGTTCTAAATTTTGCAGAAGTTTCAAAAAAAGGACAACCAAAGGTTTTTGCCAAATCTTGTCCTTCTCCTTTTGAAATTCGTCTTTCATTTTCAAGATCGCTTTTATTGCCAACAATGATGATTGGAACATCATCAGAATCTTTCACCCTTGTGATTTGCTCATGAAAAATTGCTACTTCACCAAATGAGTTTCTATCAGTGACCGAATACACAATTAAAAACGCTTCACCACTTCTCATGTATGAATCTCTCATTGCTGAGTATTCTTCTTGTCCTGCAGTATCAAGAATATCTAAAAGACAGATTTCTTCATCAATTTTTACTTGTCTTCGATACGCATCTTCAATTGTTGGATCGTATTCTTCGATGAAATGTGATTGGACAAATTGGATTGTTAATGCAGATTTTCCAACACCACCACCTCCGACAACGACTAATTTTTTGTTATTCATTTTTATAAGCTTTTGGTAAATTTTGAAAAATAAAAAAGTTTTTTATGATTTTGAAAAAAGAATGAATTTTTTGTTGTTAATTTTCCAATTTAAAAGAATTTTGTTGAAATTCTAAGAAACTCACGTCTTTCTTAGAAATTGGGTACGCGACTTGGGTTTCTGATATTAAGTTTATTCATTTCAAATAACCAAATTTTGTATCAAAAAAAACAAAAATATTTTAGTTTTTTTTTTTTTTTTAATAAACTTGTTGGAGTAATTTAAATTTATTATGGAATTTGAAATATTTTTGATGGTTGATGATTATAACGAGTATTTAAGGTAACTAACATCACACTAGATTCCAATACCATTTCTGGGTATTCTTTAAATACTTGCTTATTTTTTAAGGTTTCCTGAACTTAAGGAAGTAAGTACATTTTACCATTTTGAAAAATTTTAATATGTTAACATTACTGAAAAATAATATTTTTGAGTGCCAACAGATATTGAAACTTTGGGAACAAAATACCATTCACTAGTCTATTTGTGAAAAGAATCAAAGTAATTCAGAGTTGAATCTGAATTTTTTTAATTATTTGAACATTTTTTTTGATTCATTTTTTTTTGATAAAATTTTTTGGTTTTATTAAATTTGGTTTTGGATTTAGAAATCTGTTTATATGAACAATTGAAATTAATCAAAGAAGTAAACCAAAAAAATATACCCAAAAGGGTGTGTATTTTAATAAATCTTTTCTTTTTGAAGATCAAACACGAATGATCATCTTTCCAAATAAATTTGTTGAAATCAAGAAAGAAAAAAAAAATTCAAATCAAAGTCTATTTTCCAAGATTTTGTCTTTTCTTTATCTTCTTAGTTTGGAGGAATACAAACTATTTTTTTCCTTGAATTTCTCGCCCCATTACTATTTATTATTATTTTACAAAACCTTTTGTGACAAATTTGCTTTTCAAAATTCTTTTTTCAAATATTTTTATCAAACAAAGCCAAAACAAAGAACACTATTTCAAAAATTAAAATAGAAGGGGTTGAATTCTCTTGGAATCAAAAAAACAGTTACAAAAGATAAAAATCAAAATAATTGAAAAATTCAAGAAAAAATTTCAATCAGATTCAGTATTTTTTTGAGTTCTCATTTTAAATGGAAAATAAATAATTATAAAATCAAACGCATTGGTCCAATAAATCCTTATTCTCAAGAAGAATTTAAAAAATCTCCTATTTTCTAAACCCAAACTAAAATTACAGTCAGTTTCACTTTTAAGGCACAAACTTTCAACGAAATTTAAGGCACAAAAAAAATCTCAAATTAAAGCACAAAATTCAAATTCTAGTAAAAATAAATTGTAAAAAAAAAAATTCCAAATTTTGTGCCTTAATTTGAGATTTTTTTGTGCTTTAAATTTCGTTGAAAGTTTGTGCCTTAAACGTGAAACTGACTGTAGATGAATTAAATGAAAATAGCATTTTTAAATTCATTTTGGAAATTCTTTCGAAATAAACAGTAATTTGTTTACCAAAAATTTTACAAACAAAATTATTTTCATAAAGAATTAAAAATAAAACCAATTAAAGAAAAAGTAATTGTGTAAAAGGTTATAGATAAGATCGAGTAATAAATGATTTTTATTTATTTTTTTTTGATCAATTTTTTCCTTTTTTTGATTTCCATTTTTTTATTGGTTTGAAAATATCTTATACTAGGATATACTCCACTCTAGTATTTATGAAAATATCAATTTATTTGGTTAAAGAAATGATTTGAAGAATTCAGTTTCACATAAATGGTGACACTCA
This sequence comes from Anaeramoeba flamelloides, assembly GCA_027625915.1. NCBI lineage: Eukaryota > Anaeramoebidae > Anaeramoeba > Anaeramoeba flamelloides. The sequence continues at coordinate 3,317,605 of JANTQA010000026.1, forward strand.
AAAAATGAAAAATGTACTTACCCCCTTAATCAAAGCAAGATTGTTTTTTCACCAATATGCTTCTAAAGGCACTGTAATTTTTTTTTCTCATTTGGGTTAGTCACCAATGAACTGATCAAGAATTTAAAGAGATAAAATTTCTGAATTTTAAGACCTTTTCAGGAATCAGTAATGGAGGGGTTATGAATGCTTCCAAACACTATTCGCAAAAGCGATTTGTAACTTATCAAGAGGTGTGCTTCAATACTACCTTTTCTTTTTCAGAATTTCTCAACAAATCACCGAAAAAAATTGTATATCTTAAAAAAACACTTTTATATTGTTCTTTTCACTTTTTCCAACATAACTATTGTGTCAAAAAATGGAGACAGATCAAAAAAGTGGGGAAATTTTTAATATAAAAGAATTCAAAAACTTGCTCCTTTTTTGCACACAAATATATAAATTATCAAATAATAATTATCTATTTATCTTGAAAAATTGATTAATATATTCTGATTCAATGAATTTTCACTGTTCGGAAAATATAAAAATCAAAAAAAATTTTCATGGTTCTAGAATAAAATTGACCTACGTCAAAAAAGAGGTACACTTATTTTAAAAAATGAAAAATTTAAATGGAACATTAGTAAAACTCATCAAAAACACCAGAATTTTGTGAAGATAATACAAATCCAAATATGAATTTAATTGTTTTTAAGAAGTATAGTATCTAACTTAGATTTACTTCATTTCAATTTAATCAAGATACCTCACGTGGAATGTTGTAAAAATCAAATTTTTTATTTTTGATTTGAGTGAGTGGGAAAACTCAATAACAATTACATTTTATAACAATTCATCTCTCGTAAATTTATACTTTGAGAGATAAACCTTAATATATTATCTAAATTATTTTGTGATTACTTGTGAAAAACCCCATTTTTCTTAATTTTACTAATGAAGAGACATGATTAAATAAAATTAACCCCGTTTGCCGTTATTTTTTTTATTTTATTTTTGAAATAAACCCCAAATTAACTAAATTTTCAGTTTATTTCTGAAATTAAACAAAAACAACATTTATTTTTCATTAGGTTTTACAGAATTTAAAAGAATTGAGTAAAATCAAAGAATTTTCTCTATTCTATTTAATTGTGGGAAACAACCTTGAATTATGCTTGGGTTTTCTATTTATTTATAAAATCTGTAGATTTTCCTTAGGTTTTTTTTACCTTTTGATAAAAAAGAAAAATCGCTTAAATTTACTTTTTATTTCCAAAATTAAAAAAAACTGCAGTTATCCATTCTAGAATTAAAAAGAATTGAGTAAAATCAAAGATTTTTCTCCATTTTTTTGACCACGGAAAAGCTAGATCCACTATGATACTCGATGGTACTACCCCGAAACTTTTCAAATTGTATTTAAAGTTTTTTATCCTAGCTATAATTTAGGTAAGATTAATACTCATCATATATCTTTTCTTAAAAAAATGAAAGGAAAAAAATTTATTTCTAAACAAAGACAAGAAAAAAGAGAAAGAAAATAAATATATGAAACGAGAGTAAAAATGATAGAAAAAAAAGAGTAAAAACTTCACTGAAAAGTTTTTTTGTATCCCAAGTGTTGAATGGGTTGGTGGTGATTTCCAATTAAGTTTTTTTTTTGTATCGCCACCATAATTGGTTATTATAAAGAGATATAAATATTTGAATAAATATAGATCAAATGAAATTGGCTACCTTATTAAGTTTTAATTTAGAACTTTTGAGATTAGGATAAATCTATAAAGTGCTGAGTTTTTAATAATAAGATTTGGTTTTGCATTACTTTATTTTTTTTTTTAAATTTATTTTATTTTTTATTGCAAGTTTCCCAAATCTTGTTTTCGCAATATCACTTAACAAGATACCGACTCGGTGGCAAAAATCCAGTCCAATTAATAACTTGACAGATTGTATTCGTTGCTCTATTCGGTTCAATTCGATTGGTTTCAGATCGCATTTGTTGAATTCAGTTTTCTACAGTCGCATAAGTCCAGCTAGATTCTTTATAAATCTGATCATTAAAAAGTTTGGTTAGGTTAGTCATGACCAAGTCTACCAATTCTTATAATGATTTATTATTCCTTTTGTACCTTCTCAAACACCCCCTCAAAAAAAAAAAAAAAAAAAAAAAAAAACTCAAAAAACATAAAGAGAAGAATCCCAAAAACTTAAAAAGGTAAATTTGGAAAAGGTAAAAAGTCCAAGAAATTAATTTTTTTTTTTGGATTTATTTTTTTTATAATAATTATAAATAATCTATATACTTTATAATATATATATATATATATATATATATATATATATATTGAGAAATGATAGTAAAACTAATATCTACTTTCAATCTTTATGTTATTACTAACTCATTGGAATAATCAAGATGGTGTATTAATTATTAAATTGAAATAATCAACTTCAAAAAGTATTTCTTTGGTTATTAGTTGAAGTTTACATTTTTTTTAAAAAAATTTTTGGTAGAATTTATATTTCAATAGTTTTTATAATTTTTCCAAGATTTTTTTTAAAAAATAAAAGAAAAAATAGATTCAAATCTTGTTCTGGGAATCAAACAATTATATTTTTTTCAAGTTTAAAATAATTATTGTAATTTTTGTGAAATAAGTAATTTTTTTCTAGTATTATTTACAAACTTTGTGGTTTTATAAATAAAGTATTATTAATGTAGACTTTTTCGTGAGAGTAAAAGATTCCTTTTTTCTTCGAAAGAAATTAATTTTTTTTTGAAATTATTTGGATATATGTTAAATTTCGAACTTTTTACAAAAATGAGAAAAAAATTAATCAAATCTTTTAAAAAAAAATAATTCATTTTGGAAAAGAACTTACCAAGTTTAGTATTATTTTTTATCAGATTATTACTTGGCTTTTCAATTTCAAGATATGGTAATTGTTTTTTTTAAATTTTCTATTAAATTTACTCGAAGATTTATTTTATGGTTACCAGTACCTTAAGCAAAAGACACAAACGAAATTACAAATTTGTCAAAAATAAAAAGTTATCGAACAACCACAAATTGAATTGAATTGAATTAAATCGATTTTGGACGAAAAGAATACAATTTGCACCAGATTGGAGTAATTTTAATCTGTAGAAATAGAAAACCCATAAAGATTGATTTTTTTTTTCCAACCAAACTTTTACTTTTGAGGTATTGAAATCTGTATAATGTTGTCAATTCTTCCTTTTAAGTTATTCAGCCAAAACAAAGCCTATTTTCACATATCCCCATTTATAGTGGGCATGCCACCTCTTGAGTATGAAGAAAATTTACAATAGTGACTAGTTCCTGAATACATATCATAAAAAAAATTTTTGGGAAAGTCGAAGTGAGAAATTGAAGGTTTTGATTCTTTTCGAATTCTTTGTTATTGAATTAACAAATCAGGAAAGTGATTTTGATCTTATCTTTTAGGCTTTACAAATGCATGCTTGGGGGTGTTCTCTTAACCATTTTCGAATTAATAAAAGTCGCAGTCAAAACTGATGAGATAGAGAAAAAAAAAAAAAAAAAAAAAAAAAAAAAAAAAAGAAAATGAAATTGGGTTGTTTTTAATCCAAGTTTTTTTGTTGTTTAATGATCTAAACTTGATCTTATAAGTGAAGGAGTTATTTGGTATTCTTCTTGGATTTTTTTTTTCATATTTCCGATCTTTTTATAACAATATGTAAGATCCTTTTTCATTTGAACAAGTGTTTTGGCATAATAAACAAAGTTATTTTTTAATTCACCAAACTCCTCGGAAGAAAATTTATTAAATTTTGTTAGAGCCTCATTCGTGTCCTTAACGTTATGAAAACTAAAAGATAAGTTGGAGAAAAAAAGTGTAGGGTAATGATGACAATTTAAAAAAATATAGGTTGGTTGGGGAATTAGTTATGGATTAAATTTATTGTTTATTATTTGAAGCGAAAAAAAAATTACGAATGTTTTTGGAAGTTCATTATTTTTTTCAAGTCATCTTTTTCAATCATATTTTGAATTGTTTGTACGAGCTTTGTTTGTTGTGTTTCTGTTGATTTTTTTTTTGTTTTTTCATTATTCTCTTGTTCTTTTTCTTGTTCTTTTTCTTTTTCTTCTTTTTGTTCGTTTTCTTCTTTTTGCTCTTCTGTTTCTATTTTTTTTGTTTCTTCAAGTGGGATTGTAGTAAAATTTTCTTTCTTTTCTTGACTATTATCTTCTTTTTTGTTGAGTTCAGTTTCTGTTTTGTTGTTTTCTTCAATTGTTTTTTGTTCAGTCATCAGTAGAGTCTGAGCAAGTTTAACAAAAAAGTAAAAAAAATGAATATAATTGTTTCAATCGACAGAAAAATAGCTTAAAAATTGTAGTCACTTTTTTAACTTATCAACACTTTTGGTTTTTTGAAATTGTTTTCAATTTTGATTAAAATTAAAAGATCAAAACCCGATAACTTTCAATTCCAAAGTTTTTTTACAGTTCAAGCTTTTTAAAAACTGCAACTTAAAGAATTTTCCACTTTTCAGTTTTCATAAAAACAGTTAAAGAATTTTGAAGGCTAAAAAGATATTTTTCAGATAGATAACTTTTAAAGATTTCAATTAAATTTCAAAGGTTCTCTTTTGTTAATTATTATCTTTACCCATTTTTTTACTTCGAATAAGTTTGTTTCAAGTATATTTCAATTTGAAAATATATGTAAGAATACTAGAAACTGAAAATCTTCTAGACTGTCAGTCTGAAGGTTCCAAAAAGCCTTGAAATTATTTATACCGATCATGTTATTTTTGTATTGTCTTTTTATCAGAAATATATTTTAGAAGAAATCATGAACATTATTTATTCGTTCGAATAAGTTGTTTTTGAATAAAATTTTGTCTTAGAAGGGAGTAGCTGCCTTAAAAGATTTTTACTTGTAAATATAATTGCACAACAACAAATTTTTTTTAGAAATCTTGGAATTGAAAAATAAAGAAACCTTCTTATTACATCTAATACCTACTCACTTTAAATTCTATTTCCCAAAATATTAATCATTTTTTAAAGTTTGAACTCTTGTTGAAATATCTTATAAAAAACTGTAAAATTTAAATTACAATTAGAAAAAAATTATTCTAAAAAAAAAAAAAAGTAAACATTTATAATATTCTTTAACTTTTTAAAAACCTCACTAATAATAAACACTATTTTTTGATAAAATATCTTTGATCAAAAAATATTTTGAAAGATAGTTAACAATTTAATTATAAAAAAATCATTTTTCAGGTTCTATAAAGATTTTTTCTAAATTTCATTTTTATAAAAAAATTTAAACATTTTTTTCTTGATGGTTAAATTTATAATTTTTTGAAAATATTTTAAATTTAATCAATAACATTCAAATAGAGAATCAATTGTTTTGACTATTAACGAACTATTTATTGATTTAAATTGAAATAGGTATATTTACTTGGATTTTTCCAAAGGTTTTTTAAATTTTGAAATCAACAGAAAATTTACAAAAATGTTCGGTTTATTCCAAAAAGTAAAAAAACCTTCCTATTGCTTTTCTATAATTTAAAAGGATTGAGTAAAATCATAATTTTACTCTATTCCTTTGAATTATAGGAAAATCAATATTAGGTTTTCTTGAGTTTTCTGTTTAATTGGAAAATTGAGAGATTTTCATTAAGTTTTTTTGAGTTTTTGATTTATTTGGAAAATCAATAGATTTTCGTTAGGTTTTTTTTACTTTTTGTAATAAACCGAAAATTTATAAAATTTTTCTGTTTATTTCAAAAAGTAAAAAAAAAAAAACCTAGAACCCTTCACAAATAAAATAGAAAACCTCAAGAAAATCTAGGCACTCTATGGGCACTTTTCGTTTTTTTTTTTTTTGGGGTTTAAATTTTTTTTTCAAATCAATAGATTACACAGATAAAATAGAAAAGCTCAAAAAAAGCCCGTTGTTTTTTTTATTTTAAGAAATAAAAAGATAATTCCTTTAATTTTCTTTCTATTGCTTGAATTAAAAAAAAAAACACCTTTAACTTTTTTGAATTCGGGAAAATATACACACTCTTCATAACTTGATTGACACTCCAGTTAGGTTTTTTTTTTTTAATTTTTGAAATAAACAAAAAAATTTTTCAATTTTTGGTTTATTTTAAAATTAAAATAAAATCACCTAGAGCTTTTATTGTTTTTTTATTTTTATTTGGAAAATCAATGAATTTTATTCAAATATCCCAAAAAGTATAAAAAACACTTCAGTTAGAAATCCAGAATTCAAAAGAATAGAGTAAAAATAACTATTTTAGTCAATTCTGTTGAATCCCGAGAAAACCTATGTCAATCAATATTTATCATCAGTTATTTTTATTCTTACTATTTCAGTTTTATTAGATGATAAGAGTATTTTCCAAATTATTAGTTATTATCTATTCAAATAATGACCAAAAGTCGAATTTAATTGAAATTCATTCTAAAATCGATTTAAAAAAAATTTACCCTACAATAGATCTTTTTTTCTCGATAGGCAATTTTAAAAAATGTGGTGCTACTAACAACAAAAGATACAACAGCCTCAATAATTTGAAGTTACTTTAATACTGATTAATTTGTGAATAAAATTTATTATAAAAGATAAAACGTGGATGGAAGTTTTTAGTTTTTGTCGAACTTGGAATTTTCAATTTAAAATTTTCATAGTAGTGAAGTGTAAATATAATTTTTTTTTTCAATTATATTTTCTTTTTGTTGAAGTTGTTTTAGAGTTACTTATCTTTTTTTTTTGAAAAAAAAAAAATTTATCTACAATAATATTTCTGAAAAAATTATAAAAAAATAATTATATTATTTAATTAAAAATACTTAAAATTGTACCAAGTACCCTTTGATTTAACTTATTTTACTTTAAAAATTGATTTCTAAGCTTATTTGAAATCATTATTTTATTTTCTGGTTCCAATTTACTTTTTGATCATGCCAGTTTAAGCATTTGATGTTTTTGTTTGCTGTTAGTTTAATTTTTTTTCTTTTCAAATCCCACACACTGCTGTTGTTAAGAATCCCAGTATTAGTAAGTAATTATTTGATTTATTTTCTAAACATCGCCTAAACATATATAGACCATTGAACCAGGCTAATAAATGTAAAAATTCTAAAATATTAAAATTTACAGTGTTTAGTATCTGTCTTTTTTTTTTTCAATTTAATATACTTTATACTTCTTTTTTATATTAATTTTTTTTTTTTATATGGTTGACAAAGAGGTTCTTTTATTTGATAAGAACTAATTTTAAATGCTTGAAAGTACCCATTTTTCATAAAATGGGCAAAATAAGTAAACTAAGTATTGAAATTGGGAATAACCAAAAAATTCAATCCAACTTTTAAAAAAAGATCTCTAATAAATTTTTTTCAAAAAATTTTAATTAACTAACCAATTGTAATCAAGAATCTGATAAAATAAATCAAATAGAATTTGTTTTATGATTCGGAAGTTTCGAAATTTTATAATTTTTTTTAATTTTTATCATTCCATTTTTTGTTGAATTTTTTTTTTTTTATCAGAAAGAGTTTATTTAACACAAGATTAATTTGGAGAGTAATAATATTTAATAAAATACCATTGATTAATTCACCTTTATCCCATACATTGCATTTATGTTAAAAAATCAAAAACTTGAAAGGCACCTATCAAAATAAAAAAGTCAATTAAAATTTTTAACATTAAAAAATACCTTATTTTTTAAAACTTTATTTTCTTGAAAAGTTTTGATTAAAAAAAAAATCACCCACTTTTTTAAAATAAAAAACAGGAAAAAGGTTTTCAAAAAGACCTGACTTTTTTAAAATAGTTGTATAAACCAACGTATATAATTATTTATAATCAAATAAAAGTTATATTCATATATTTCATTTTTTATTTATATTAATATTTTTTTTTTTTATTTCATATTTATTTATATATAATATCTCATTAATTATTTTTTAATTACCATTAAGGAATCACCGTTTTGGATTCCAGCCTTTTCAAGGGTAATATTTTTCTCAGAAAAAACGGTTTTTGGATAATTTTTTACAAAATAATATTTTTCTGGCTTGATTGAATTATTCTCTTGAATATCAACCCAATCAAATAAAGACGCCATCTCCCATTGCTTTTTAAAGCTTCTAGAAAATTTCTCACCGTCCGGAAAGATTACTCTTAAGCGGATAACACCTTCTTCTGTCTTGGGGTTTGGTTCTGGTTTTAAATTTCGTTTTTTTTCTTCAATTTGGCGTTTTTGGAGTTCCTTTTTTTCCTTTTTTTTTTTTTGCGATATCCAATTGCCTTTCCTTTTCTAAACGTTCTAGTTCCAATTCAAGCTCGCGCCTTTCTTTCCCAATTCTTTCCTTTTCTTTTTCAATTCTCATCCGTTCCTCATCTTTGGCAACAGTCTCGAGGTATTCACGATCCTGCTGCTCACGGATCTCCCTGCTGCTTTTTTTCTCCTCCTCTTCAGTCCTTTGCGCTGTTATGATCGCGCTGTGTTGCTCCAGAGTGTTGATTAGCCCCGTCAATAATTGGTATGGCTTGAGCTTGCCCTCAAAAACCTTGAGGATTTGCAATTGGGTTGACGAGTTTGTCGTCACAATGGCTAAAAAGGGATACGTAGTGACATGGAATTTGCTTGTTAACAAAAATCCAGAAGAGTGCCTAACAGATGCTCCAAAGCAAACGTAATTATTATCCAGAAAGGTAATAATGTTTTCGTTACAAAGCACTTGCTCGCAAAATCTGCTTGTTGAAATATGCTCTGGTGAATGTAAATATATTATTAAAAATTTGGATTGTTCTTTCGCGCTATTAAAAGCTTGTTTAAAAGTTCCGCTTTGAAATTTTGGATGGGTTCGCCCATAAGAATCTTCATATTCCTGAAGAAATGATGCTATTATTTAAGATTTGTTTTTAAATTTTTGGTTTTTTGTTTTGATATTTTGGATTTATATTTTTAAAACAAAAAAATTCAAAGTCAATTTTAAGGTTTATTTTTAATTTTCATCTTATTGTTTATATGTTTTTGTTTGTTTCTTTTTTGGCCAAAGAAAGTTTGAATGAAGAAATTATTTACATTCATCATTATTCTTAAATGAAGAGAGAAGCGACTTGAAGTTCTCGAATAACTTTTGGTAAAATGATCTGGGGTTTTTTCTATTGTTACCCACTTTTTTTTTTGAATTCTCTTTGTTTTTGGTATTGTTGTTTGTTTGTTTTTCATTTTCTTCTTCAAACTCATCAATAATTATGTTGTCGATCTTTTCTTCATAGGGTTTTGTGGAATTTAAATAATTTTCTTTTTCAGATAAAATATTCATTCGAAACAATTGTGTTCAAAAGAAACCCTCAAATAGAAAAGGAAAAAAAGATCTTATAAAAAAATGATTTTTACAATTGTGAAAATAAGTGACTTTTTTTTATTTTTTTTCTACTGTTAATTACATTTGGAAATTATTAAGTGGAAAATTCAAAAAATTCTGTTGATTTTTATTGATTTTTTCTTGTTTACAAGAGGTTTTTTTTTCATAAATTCCAATTGGCTTTATTATTTTACACTTCATCCTCAAAAATTTCACATTTTCTAAAAGAATAAAGAAATGAACCATGAGTGTTTACTTTCATAAGGGTGATTTGTTATGTAAAGCAAGATCTGGAAATGTTATTTTGTGCGTTTTCAGAATCAAAGTCTAAACAAAATAGTATTATGGAATTTTACACTTTGATTTGGAATTAACTGTTTTTTTTTGTCAAGAAACCAGTTCTTTTTTCAGAAGGGTGATCCAAATCTCTCATATAAGTTTAATTTTGGTTGTGGAATTTTTAAAAATTTGTAATTAATTTTGATGCTATCATCACTTCAAAATTTGAAAAGGATCTATTAATTTCAAGTATTTTTATTATTGGTCAACCTTATCTTGTATGACTTCACTTATTTCTTTTCTTTTAAGAGTATATAAATGTAGTAATTTTTTTGTCTTTTTTCAAGATGATAATTTGAGGAGTTCTTGGCTTTACAATTTTTTGGAATGTAACCTCTGAGAAAAGGATATGAGAGAAACCCTTACTTAACTCAACTGTATTAAGATGAACTGACATATCAAGTCTGAACATATCTTATAATCACTTTTGGGTTAATATTGGGTTAAGGCAAATAACATTTTTTGATCCACTTATTAAAAAAAATTATTTTTTGCATGAAATAGAAATGATGACTTGTATTGGTAATTATTCTTATTTATTACAACACTCAAACCCCAGTCATCAACTCTTTAAAAATATACCTCATAAGATATTGATATAATTAGTTTTTCATTTCAATTAGTCATTAATACTTTAGTATCAACAACTAAGTAAAACTAGACATCCGTCCATTTAAACAATGTTACTCTTCATTATTACCCTGTTTATTAGTATTTACAATAAAACAAAACAATAAGAACAAAAATACTTCATTTTTAGCTAATAAACTAAATTTCATAATAAATGTCCAAATTTAACTGTTTTTTTTACATTTTTTTATTTTTAGATGAAAACAAATATTTCTAGAGTATAGAACCGAATATTAAAATACTACTTTTTTTTATTATATAATAGATAACTTCAATTTATAACAATATTTTTTTTCAAAAATTGATTTTTAATGGGCCAATGATTTTGAAATATAGTTTATATTAATATAGATCCCTTAGCACCCCGAATTTACCTAAATTTCACCATGTTTAAAATAAAAGATTTAAAATGATATTGATGTACCAATAGTTTTATTTTATTATTTGCCTTTAATCCAGATTTGGATTATAATAAAACATCAAAATAGGTCAAAGATAAAGTAGTTATTTATTTGTTTTTTTTTTTGAAATTGGAAAAAAAATAATAATTTTTAATTTTTGCATTTTTTTTAAAGATTTTTATTTTTAATATAATTTTTTAAATCAGAAATTTTATGAAAATAATAATAATTTAAAACTCAATACATTGATTTATTAATAATAATCATCAAACAGGGTTATTATTTTCGCGATAAAAATAAATAAATAAAAATATATAAATATTTTATTTTTTTTTTAGAAACAAATTCAATAAATATTAAATCAAGAGAAAAATGAAACTTATTTCTTTCGGCCAAAATTAAAGGTTTAATATGAATAATTTTCTAAAACTTTTATTTAAATAAAAGAAATTACTTGAAGAAAAAAAAAAAAAGAAAGAAAAAATTAATTTCATTAATTAAATTGGAATTAATTAAATAAAAACATTTTAATAGATAAAATAATTAACCTTAAATTTAAAATATAAATACATAATAACTTTTAAATAATATTCAAAGATAATACAATAATCTTTGAAACCAAATTTTTCTATTTGTTTTTGTTATGGGTAAAAATTTGAATAATATATTTTTGCGAAATTTGGATTTCCCCTTTCTTAATTAATCCAGATCTTTGAAAAAAAGGTATGAAATATGATCTCTTATTCAATAATTTTATTTATTTTATGTCTAGAATTTAAAAAATCAAAAATTAAAAAATAGTCAAAATTAAAAAAAAAAAACCAATTTGAGCCAGTTCCACTTTGAAGGCACAAATTGTAATGAAATTTAAGGCACAAAAAAAAATCTCAAATTAGGGCACATAATTCAGATTCTAGTAAAATAAATTGTAAAAAAAAAATTACAAATTTAGTTTATTAATTTGAGATTTTTTTGTCCCTTTAATTTAGTTGAAATTTTGTACCTTCAAAGCGGAACTGACTGTAAAACTAATTGAGAATGGGGTGATAAAGAAAATGAAAATTTGAGAATATATTTAACAAAATTTAATCAATAAAATACAGATTTATTCCGTTAAAAGTTTTTATTCTTGATGGTTTGGAGAAAGTTTTTTTCTTGTTTTCACAAAAAAATTTCAAAAAAATTTCAAATTTTGAAAAATATTTTTAAAAAAATGTTTGGTATTATTCACAATGCCATTTTAACTATTTAAACCATTATTGGAATTAAAAAATTAATTTTGAATTTTGAGTATAACATAACCTAATTCCCAAATTACTTCAAGAAAATTTTATTTGGTAAAAATCAAATTTTCATTTTATAACATAAATCCAATTATTGAGTTAAATTTGTAAACCATTTGAAAATTTTGATTATTATAACTATCCTTCTTAGTATTAGACCAATAATCTTCAAAATGTGAAAAAAATAAATATTTTGTTTAACCAAAAGAATTATCTAAATACAGAAAAAAACCTTTACCTTAATATCCATGGTAAAAAAAGATTTGGGAATTATGTAATAATGATATAAATGATTATAAAAAATATTAGTACTTATAATGTAACAAATAAAATAAACTTGAAGGTGTTCTTTTTCATAAAAAATCGAAAAAAAAAATTGATCTCACATAAAAAAAAAATTCTTTTATGTGGTTTCTTTGTAGATTAGACTATTTTAACACTTTAAATCTCCAAAATTTGAAAGTTAATCATAAGGAAATAATATAAGTTATTTCCAAAAAAAAAAAATTGCATTTATTTTTACATTTCATGCAAAATAATCTTTGTTAGTGAAAGTATTCATTAATTAACAATTCAAATATACGTTTGATATTAATATCGATTGAATCAATGATCTATTACATTTATTTCATAATATTTTTGTTGAAATATTCCCAAAAAACGAAAAAAAAAAAAAAAAATAGCACTTTTTGGGCGAAAACAACGAACGGACTAATTTCAATAAAAAACTGGAAATATGAAAAGGGTAAAAGATAATTTTTTAAATACAAAAATTTAGTTATATATATATATATATATATATTCAATTTTATTTAAAATGTGGATGAGATTAAACACACAACGAAAACTTTTTTTGATAAAAAAGAAAATAATAATCACCAATTTTCACCCCTAAAAAATATCAGATAAAATTAAGATCAGAAAATTTACTATTTTTTATAAGCAATACAATATTAACCAAAATCGAATTATTATCCATAACCAAGAATCAATAAATAGTACTTAATGATTTTGTGTATTTATAATGCTTTTTTGGAGACTGATTTTAATTTATATGTTTTAAAATAAATTTGTACCACTTTAGTCTTAATATCTTAAATGAAAATTTTGTCCTATTGTCATTGAGGATTATTCCCTTAAATTTTTTTTTGTCTTGTAACATTATATTCGAACCTTCAGAGACAATAAAATAAGAATAGTCATTCAAACTTCTTAAAAATGGTTTTACATTAAAAAAAAAAAATGAAAATCATGTAACTCTTCATAAAATTTAAAATTAGAAAATTAATTAAAAGTGGTACCAAGAGTTTTTTTACTCTCTTTACACACAATAATTCTCTAAAAAATTATTAATACCACAAAGATACAGTCAGTTTCACTTTTAAGGCACAAACTTTCAACGAAATTTAAGGCACAAAAAAATCTCAAATTAAGGCACAAAATTTGGAATTTCATTTTTTACAATTTAATTTTACTAGAATTTGAATTTTGTGCCTTAATTTGAGATTTTTGTGTGCCTTAAATTCCGTTCAAAGTTTGTGTCTTAAAAGTGAAACTGACTGTAATTTTTTCTCTTTTTTTATCAAAAAAAATGATTTTTTAACAAGACATATATCGAATAATAATTTTTTTACTTTCTTTTCAAGCTCAAGGATGAAAGATCAGAAAATAAAAAAGGATAAATTTTAATAATTATAGAAAAAGTGCCAAAATTCTTACATTAGAAAGGGTTCAATAAATTCTTATTACTGGAATTTGGATAATAAATGGGAAAAAATTTCTCTTCACTTACTTTTTTCGTCCAGGTTTTGAGTTCTAAAACAAGCAATTTACAGTTTGTGAACCTTTGGTTGGCACTTTTATTGTTATACTCGATTGGTATATATTTTGAGTATATTTCGAAATTGAAAGTTAAATTTCAGAATTCAAAAAATATAATCTACTCAAATTTTATCCAACCAAAAATTCCAATACCTATTAATTTATATCTTTCTGCTTACGTTTGATAAAATACAATTTTGGTTGGAAAAAATTTTTCATTTCAATTGTTCAACCGAGTGGACAAAGTTATCCTCCACTTTGTTATGAATAATTTATTAAGTAAATTAGATTCTAACAAATAATAACAAAAAAAGAAAAAAATATAAATTTTGTTTTAAAAAGATTATAATGTTGGTTGCATATTATTAAGATCCAAATTTTAATTCAGATTTTGGCAATAAAATTATCTCCAACTATTTACATTAAAACATCAAAGTTCACAATTCTAAAAAGAGAAATTAATAATTTAAGCATCTTTACCTAAATATAAAAAATGTGATATGTTACATGATTTATAAAATCTTTTTTTGGAAAAACCGAATGAAAATTATGTTAAATTTATTTTGGAACAAATGGTAAAGTTTTTTCAAATCAATTTCGATCGTAAACTCCACTATATTTTAAGAAATTTAAATCCAGTTTAGATTCGATTTTAATATTTTTTTTTATTACAACTTTCAATCAGTTCCACTTTTAAGGCACAAACTTTCAACGAAAATTGAAAAACAGAAAAATCTCAAATTAAGGCACAAAATTTGTAATTTTTTTATTTTCACAATTTTTTTTATTAGAATTTGAATTTTGTGCCTTAATTTGAGATTTTTTTTTCTGCCTTAAATCTAGTTAAAATTCCGTTTCTTAAAAGAGGAATTGACTGTACTGGTATATGAATTATAACCAGGTAAGCTTTCCACTACATTTTAAATTCTCTTTTTCAAATAGAGATCACAATTCGTCTTCTTTAAGAACTCAATTTGTGTCTGGTATTTGAATTCTGAATGGTAACTATTTTTAACATCATTGTAATTTTTTCCCATTCCAAATATTTTTTAAATTGCAATCTAATTCTTTGAAAACTCAATTTAGTAAAAGCAAAGGAAAAGGAAGTGAAAATTATTTCCCATTGAGCACTCAAATATTAGTAGTAAAATTTTTAATTAATACATGATCCTCCTCAAAAAGACATCAACCTTCCGAGCAATTTATTTCCATAATATTTTGACAATCTATTTAAACAATAATGGATTAGATAGTTTTAAAAATTAACAAAATTTTTTTTATGATAGAAAAGAAATATTGGAAATTGGGAAAATATTGGAGATCAAAAAATAATTCAGAAGTTAAACAAGAATCTTTTTGAAATAAAGAATAATAATTTTGTATCTATAGGTTTTCAAAATGTTCTTTTTTAAAATTCATTTGTCAAAATATTATAAAAAAAAGGAAAAATTAAACATTCAAAATTCAAAAAGAAAGTAATTAAATCATATCTAGGTTGAAAACTATTTGCTTTGAATTTATTTTTGGTGTATCAAAAAAAGATTAAAATATTAAGATATCGATTTATGAACATGTGTGGTATTTCAGATACAAAGAGAATTAAAGTTTTCAAGATTTTTCTAAGAACAAATACAATTATTTTCCAATTTAAAAACAAAAATTTTTAATTCACATCTCAAAATATTTTTAGAGTTCATAAGATAGTTCACATTCCTAAAATATTGAACTAATTGTTTAGAAATGATATTTTTAGACATTTACTTTAGCTACCTTATTGGATTCTGAGAAAAAATTTTTCTCTGTTAATTTGATTGTAGTATTAATTATTAATATTCAATTAGAACTGGAAATAAATATTTTCCATTTATTAATTGGAAAATAATAGTCTTTTTTTTTTAAAGATTCTGATGTCAACAAAACGATACAAAAAACACTATCAAATAAAATAGCTAAACAATTAGGAATCTATTTTTAAAAATTTATTCGATATAAAAAAAGGATAATCAGAAGAAAAAATTATTTCTAATTTTTCATAAATATTTTAGTCTTTGAGAGTGTAATGATTTTGAAAAAATTCTTGATTGGTTAACAACTAATCCAAAAAAACAATAAACTTATTCATTTTTCGAGTTCATATTGAAATTTAGTAAAAACTATGATTAAAAATTTACACCTATTTTACTTTTTACAAAAAACTTGAACATTAAAATTAATCAATTTGGTAATCCCTTATTTCTATTTTCAATTCTTTTTCTTGTTGAATTTTAAATTGTTTTGGAGGAACTGCAATTTCTAATTCAGGATTTTGAAATATTAAAGGTGGAAATTAGAAAAAATTTGAAATTTGAAATCAAGAACTTGGTGAATTTTTGGTTTGATGTCAAGGATATTTTAAATGGTACCTTCTCAATTATTTGATTTGCAAAACAATTCTAAGGTTTAACTGAGTTTGAAGTAAGTTTTATCTTCTTTTTTTATTGTTTTTTTCTCTGATAATTCTATTATTTTAACTCTTAAAAATACTTTACATTTTCCCATTTTTCAACGATCCTGTGAAGGTGGTAATAACAAAGAATCATAATTCACTTTAAAGAGATATAAAGGATGAATTCTCCTTTTTTTTTTTTGATCTAAACCAAGAATTGTGCAATAAAAATAAGAAGAAAAGTAGAGAGGAAGAGTTGTTAAAGTTTTTCCCTTTATTTCTCAATTATTAATACAGCTTTAAATCAAATTGGAACCATACTAAATAGTTCCAATTCCTTTTTAAAAGAAATTTACTCCAAAAATATTTTGTCAATTCTGTTATTTTCCAATTAATAAATGAAAATTTTTATTTCAATTTCCAAAAAGAATTTTATTTATTATTACTACAATCAAATTAACAAAGTATAAATTTTGTCTTAGAATTCATGAAGGAAGTTTAATTAAATGTTTGTAAGTGTCATTTCTAAAAGATTAGAAAAATATTTTGGAATGTGAACTATCTTATAAACTAGAAATATTTTTTAAGATGTGAACTAAAAATTTTCGTTTTTAATTGGAAAATGATAGTATTTTGTCGCTTTAGTGGTGATTAATTTTTTTAGAAAAAGTTAAAGCAAACAAGTTATTGTTTCGAGAAAATATTATATTGAAAAAGAAAAAAGTGACTTCAACAAAAATCCTCTTTGTGCATATCTGTTGATTTTATTTTTTTATTTTGCTCATTTGTCAAAAACTTTTTCTGTTGAAAATATAATATTTGAAAAGTAAGAGTTTCGGAAAAAACGTTTAAAATTCAATCAGAACGGGGGTATTTTTTCGAACTTTTGATAACTAATTATTTTCCAGTTTATTGGAAATTTAAATTTATGATAATAATTTTCTGTAAAAATCAGACAAATAAGATATTTTAAACAGAAAAAATGAGCACACCAACAATTAGGGATTCGATTGAAAGACTTCAGAGTTTCACATCTGTTAGATGTATTTTTTTTTAAAAAAGTTTGACATTTTGAAAAAATTACAAAATTTCAACACATAAAATTAGAAATTAAAGTCTCCAATTGGTGAAGGCAAATATTACTATACCCGATTTTATTAAAGTTGACCAAATTTTGACTTTTTTATTTTTGACTATCATTTACTAGATATATCACAAATTTTTCTTCTTAAAATTTTTTGTTAAATTGTATTCTCATAATGAAGGTTTTTCAATTTAAGAGTGACTTAAACACTTAACACTTTTTCTCTTCTTAGAACTAATTCTTGGAATCAATTCCAAATCTTAATTTTTTCAATAAGATATATTGAAATAATTTTGAAGCTAATAGCAAAATTTTTGATCGGTGTTACTTTGACATTAGTGATCTTTATATTTTGTGAAGTACACTTTGGGTAAAAAATATTTAAAATTTGTTTTGTAAAAGGTCGTAAAATTAATTAATATGAAAACATAATTTTCTGGCAAAAACGAATTTATTGTCTAACGAAAGATTAATCTTCAAGTTGAGGTTAAATTTTTTTTATACTTCAATTAATAGTTCGAAAATTTACGTTTAAATTAATATTGTTAGTAAACCTTTAAAATTCAAAAAAAAAGACAAAAATAATTCAAGTAATATGTGTACTTTTCTGAAATGGCATTGAAAAATGAATTGTGATAATTTAAAAGATAAAAAACAGTTCAAATTTTTTCTCATTGAGAAAAACTATTTTTCCATTTTTTGCAAACAATAATTAAAGAAAGAGATTAAATTTGCCAAAAAGTTCTAATAGCAGAAAATACCCTTGGAAATTCTAAACCTCCAAAAACTCAAATTAGTAGAAAAAAAAAAAAAAAGTTGTTATATTCATGAAAAAGATATTCAAAAATCCCTTTGAAATTAAATCAAACACAAATTAGGTTTGTTATATTTCTGGCAAATAAAAAAATCGGAAAAATTTTTTTCATTTTCTTTAAATTTACATTTTTTTTAAATATTTTTTTTATATTTGAACTAATTTTCTGAAAATATCCTTATCAATGTGTACTTTTAAAAAATTCAGTAAAGATTATATTTTTGAAAAAACAATTGGAACAGGAAGTTTTGGAGTTGTTAAAAAAGGGGTTCATAAATTAACAAAACAAAAAGTAAGAAACCAAGCCTTTTCAAAGGATAATTTTGTTTTTTTTTTTTTCGTAAAAAAAATAGCAAACTGTTAAAAACTTTGTTTTCCAATTATTTCTTTAAGGTAGCAATCAAAATCCTGGACAAAAAAAAAACAAAATTAACAAAGACAACAAAAATCCAATTGTTAAGGGAAATGAGAATTCTTCGAATGGTAAACCATAAAAATATTATCAAATTATATGACATTTTCGAAGATCAAAAAAATATTTATATTGTCACAGAATATGTTGATGGATGTGAGCTTGTTGACTTTTTGATCAATAATCCCAAGTTGAAATTGGGTGTTATCAAAAGTATTTTTAAGCAAATAGTAAAAGGTTTGAAAATTAAAATCTATATTTTCTTTTGATTTCAAATAGCAAATTAATTAAAAGTGGCCAAAAAAAAAAAAAATAACATTAGAACAAATTTTCCATCTTATTAAAATACCAATAAATAACCACAAAACCAACAAATAACCTAATACCAACAAAATAAATATATCATTTAATATCAAAAAATTAAACAGGTGTCGGTTATTGCCATAATTTAAAAATTGTTCACCGTGATTTAAAATTGGAAAATATTCTGATCGATAAAAATTTCCAAATCAAAATAATTGATTTTGGTTTATCCAATTTCATTGAAAACAAAAGTCAGCTCTTGCAAACATATTGTGGTTCACCATCTTACACATCACCCGAAATCTTGCAAAGAATAGAATACGACGGAACAAAGTCTGACGTCTGGAGTTTAGGAGTAATTCTTTATGCCCTCTTTGTTGGCAAATTGCCCTTCAATAGCGAAAACCCAAGGAGGTTGTACGAAAAAATCATTACCTGTTCATATTTGATGCCAATTTATCTCCCAAAGGAAGTTTCGTCCTTGATTCGCAGCTGCTTGGATTTACAACCAGAAAAAAGGCCCGATCTTACCCAAATAAGAAATCATTGCTTTTTTGGTGATCAAAAAAAAGATCAAAAAACGCAAGACACACAAACACAGTATTGTGTCAAAACTGCAAACACTCAAATCGATCCTCTGGTTGTATTACAAATCTCCAGTCTTGGCTTTTCACATCTTGAAGTGTTGGAACAATTAGAAAGTGAGAAAAGGGATTCAGAATTTATGCCTGCTTATTTAATTTACAACGACCTTTCACAGAAGGGTAACATGACTTTTAATAATTTACCTCAGAGCAAGAAGAACTGTAATCACATCAACAACAGCACATATAAGAGCCAAGCAACTTCAAAATTGAAAAAGAGAAAGAGAACACTTTCTAAAAAGAGAAAGAACAAAAAAAAGAATTCTAAACATTTGTTCAAAATTCTGAATAAAAAATTTGCTTTTAAGAAAAATAATTCGCAAATTCCAAAAACCCAATCAAAGAAAGAGGGCAATTACAAAACCGTGGATAACTCAAATACTAAGAATAGCCTTAAGGAAGAAAAGACTAATTATGTACAAGAATTTACAGAGTCTAGTAAATTCGAATTGCCTTCCTCTTCTTCTGAGAGTTTAAGTTCTGTGTCAACATTGGTGTCTATGGATTCCAATTCAAACGTAAATTTCAGTGATGTGCAATTTAGAATTCAAAATAAATTAAACCCCATTGAATTAAATTTACAAAAGAAGAAAAAAGAAAATACAAAGGAAATTGAAAACCAGAAAGCCAACAAAGGAAAACGTAAAATGGAAATAGTCAGTGATCAATATAATACCACCACCTTAAAAAAGAAGGGAAAAAAAGTCACCCGATCAAACACTTTCGAATCAAACCTAACACCAAAGATAACAAGATTCAGAAGCTACCCCTTATACCACAATGAAAGTAACAACCAATGGAACAGATTTGGTAACCATATCAATCCAAGTCTAATCTGGACAAAATCAGAAAGATCACTCACTAAGAAATTGAAAAAGATTTTGAAAACAAAAAACGCTCAGATTAAAAAAAAATCAAAACACTTCTACACAATTTCATTAGACAATAATAAAAAAAATCGAATTGATTTTGAAATTAAAATGGAAAAAGTTGCTAATTTGAAAAAAGTTACAATGCTAAAGTTTAGAAGAGGACTTTTAGACATTGAAAACTTTGAGCAATTTTACAAATTGATTTCAAAATCTTTGTAAATTAAATATTAGTAGTCATTTTTTTTGTTTTTTAGATTTATACACTAATTTTTTTTTTATATTAAAATAAATGCTTAATACACTAGATTTATATATAATGAATTTTATTGTTTCTCTGTTTTAAAAAGTTTTAAAAAATGAGTTTTATAATTACTAGACTATCTGATATTTTTTTTTTTTTTTTTTATTTTTTGACAATAAAAAAGGTGAAATTTTAACTTTTTTAATTTATTATATCGAAAAAAGTCAGGCATTTTTTTTTTTTTACTTTTTAAATAATATTTTCTTTTTAAGGAATTTATTTGATAAAATTCCTATATAAAATTTTAGATGAACAATGGTATTTACCGAAACATTATTTACCTCTTCTTTTTTTTCAAAAATATTTGTAAAATATTTATGAAAAATTTCAAAAATAAAAAAAGGAATTAGTTATTTTTTGTCATTTTTTATAAATTTAAATTGTGAATATTAATGAATAAAGATTTTGTGGTGCAATTATAAATTAGCATATTGTAATCAAAATATCATTTTTAGCTTAAAGGATAAAAAGAAACAAAGGAACTCAAAGTGGAATTAGTAATTGTTAGATAATTTGAACATTACTTTTTTTTTTTATTTATTTTTTTTTTTTTATTAAATTATATTGTTTTATTTTATGAAATTTTATTTTTTAATCTCAGAACTTAATCAGAGAACAAACTCATAAAATAAGAATATAAATGTGTGAATTTTGAACATTTCTATTCATCTTGAGAATCAAACAAGAAAGACCACCTTTCTAATCAAATTTAATAAAATACAGACTGAAAGAAATAAAAAAATCCATAAAAGCCTATTTTTGAAGTAATATATTTCTTCTTTATCTTCTTTTTTTAATAAATCCAAACAATTAATGACAGAGAATTTCTAAAAAATTCCTATTTATTATTATTTACACAGGTCCGACAAATTTTTGTCATGAATTGTCAAAAAATGTCAAAAAAATCAGACAAAAATTTTCAAAAAATGACAAAAAAATTTGACAAAAATTATCAAAAATTGTCATGAGATTTGTCAAAAAAACTCATCTAAATAAATTATGACACCTTTTTGATTGTCAAAATATGTCGAAAAAAAATATCATAAAAAATTGACAAAAATTAACAAAAAATATCAATCAAAAAAAAACAAAAAATATCAAATCAAAAAAAGTCATTTTTTATTTTAAAAAAAATGTCAAAAATTTTGATAAAGAAAAAAAAATCATGAAAAATAAATAAGATTCAAAAAAAAAATAAAAACAAAATAAGAAAATATTTATCACAATTAATCGTTTTTTGATACCATTTAATCCACAATTTAAACCATTTCCATGTCTGTACCAATTATCTATCCTTTTATTTTTTTAAAAAAAGATTTTATAAAAAAGATTTTTTTATGTTTTAGAATAGAATAAGATTATATTTAAAGGGATTGAATATATTTTACATTTTTTGAGTACCAGCTTATTTGAAACTGAATTTTTTGAATCATTTCTGAAACCAAACCCATTGATATTTTAATAAATATGAGAGTAGTCTATATCCTAGTATAATATTATTTTCATAACAAATAAAAATATGGAAATAAAAAAAATGAAAAGATTGATCAAGAAACAATAAATAAAAATCATTTATTTCTTGATTTTATCTTCGTGTTTAATACAATTACTTCTTCTTTACTTTGTTTTATTTTTTATTCCAAATGGAAAAAATTTTATTTGTAGTTTTTTTGAGAAACAAATTACTTTTTATTTCTAAAGAATTTCCAAAAATGAATTTTAAAATCCTATTTTTATTTAATTAATCCAATTCTAGTTCTGGTTCAGAAAATAGGAGCTTTTTAAATTCCACTTCCGAAATATGGATTTATTGGGACAAATTTGATTTTCTAATTGTTTATTTTCCATTTATTCGAAAACTTAAAATAATTTTGAATTATGATTGAAATTTTCTCACCATATTTTTCTTTTATTTTGGGTTGAAATCTTTTGGAGTTGTTTTTTAATTTCAAGAATTCAATCATTTCTTTAATTTTTGAATACAGTATTCTTTGTTTTGTATTTGATAAAAATATTTGAAAAAAGAATTTTGAAAGCAATTTTATAAATAAATGTTTTGTAATTAATAATAAAAAAGTAATGGGGTTAAAAATTTCAAGATAATAACTTTTTTCGGTTCATTACAAATTAAGAAGCTTAAATCAACTAATCTTCAAAAATAGAATTTGGTTGAATTTTTTTTTCACTCTTATTTTCAATAAGTTTATTTGGAAAGGTGATCTTTACTTGTTTGGTCTTCAAAAATAAAACAGTTGTTTTGAATGAATAACTTTTCGGGTCTATTTTTTTGGTTTATTCTATGACTAATCTCAAGCATCCCAATAACAAATTTCTCGATCCAAAACCTAATTTAATAAAACCAAAAATTTAATCAAAAAAATTGTTCAAAAAATTGAAAAAATGAATGATACAACTCTGAATTACTTTGGGTTCATTCTCTTTTCACAAATAGAGTAGCGAATGGTATTTTGGTTTTCAAGTTTCCAATGTTCAATGACACTCAGAAAATCTTTTTTTCAGTAATGTTCTCACAATAAAAATTTTTCAAAATGATAAAATGTATACTACTTGCATCAAAAAAATAAAAAATAATATTTTGTAAAACTTTCTTCCTCTAAGATACCCAATTTAAGGTTTAAAATCCCTGAAATGTTAAAAAAAATGATCTTATGTCGGGTGTGGCGACTTGTTATTTGGTTACTAGCTGATCGATCTTCAATTTAGTATTAATTTTATGTGGTTAAAAAGGATTTTTTTGACAATATATTTTTTTTATGGAATCCAAATTGAAGAGTGAAATACTAATAGATTTGAATGTATGTCTAAAAAATTGAGATTTTTGGGTTGTAAATTCAAAATTTTAATTAGGTTTTACAATATTTGGCGCACCTAAAAAAATTTATAATTATTTTCATTAATTGAGTAAAAGAGGAATAAATATGTCGTTTTCATAATTGACATAAGATATATTAGCCTTACACTCTTCAATTCAAATTTAGGAAAAAAATATAAATTGTTATAATTGTCATAAAATTTTGGCAAAAGTGTCAAAAAAAATCAAAATTAAAAATAAAACATTCTCAAACTTTTTCATAAAAAAAAAAACAAAGAAAAAAAAAACAAAGAAAAAAAACCAAACCTTTAAATTAAAAATTCCCCTCAAAATACTTTTATAAAACTTGGAAAATACAACTTTTTAATCATAAAGAAATTATTTTAATTTGGTTATTTTCAAATAATAATTAATAACCCCATTCTTGGTTATTTCAGTGGGTTAGTAAATAACCCAAAGATTAAATTTATCAATAAAATTTTTTTGTATTTCTCAATTTTGTTAAAATATTTTCAAACAAATATAACTAATTCAATTTAATAATTCTAATAAAAAAATAATAGGGATTCTCAAATAACTGATTTTAATAATAACAGTTTGGTTGCTTATACTCTTGATATTTTAAAAATAATATTGATAATCTTTTAAATTTCAAGATATTTAATAAGTGTTTGTGAATATAATAAAGGATCAATTTTTTATGATCTTTAATTATTCAATGTTTGATTTATTTCTCTTGCATTTTTAAAATAATATTAAAGTTTCAATCTTACTTGTTCATACAAACTCTCACAAATTACTAAAAGTGAGATTTCTTTAAAATGAAAAAGGTTTTCAAAAATTTTTCAATTTCTATTTTGGATCTGTGTATCCAAACAGAAAGGATCTGATCTTTTGACTGAAAATTTCCATGTGAAAAATCAACTCTTTTAAAATTGATTACTAATTTCACTAAAGTTGATAAATGAGTTTGCTTCTCAGGTTTTTCATTATATCCTTGTATAATTAATTACTCTATTACCTTTGGGAAAAGAAAACAACAATTAAAAAGAGTTACTAATCCTTAATAGAAAAAAAAATATCAAAACTAAAAACTAAAGAAAACAACAACTAGAGGATTAAAAAAAAATACCTGACATCAAAATAATCCAGGACATGATTTTTTATTTTTAATACTGATAAATTCATACAAATGTTTTTAACTTTTTTGTTCACTTTCCTATTTTTGAAAATGAATTTCTGAGTTTAAAATTAGAATTTTTTAGGTTTCATAGGACAAATAAAACTTGTAAATTAGTTGGTAACAATGCTTCGTTTGAAAAAATGTTTTAAAAGTTGGTCTACACCATAAATAAAAAAATTGAATTTGAACCAAAAAAGTTAACAATATTTTTGGGAATTTATGATTTTTAAAAACCAAATATCAGGAGGTCTTTTCTCAAAAAGAAACATATAGTATTGAAAAAAATACCTGACATGGAAAAAATTCCTTACAAGAATTTTTTTTTTTGAATTTATTAGTTTTAGGAAACCCATTGTGGAATTGCTTAATAATTAATTTTATTTAAAAAATCAAACTTTTAAAATAAAAACTCGCCACTTATTATTATGATGATTAATTAAATTACACTTATTCAAAACACTATTTAAGGTATTAGAGTCTACCAAGGAGAATTCTAAGATGAAAGTATTTCTTATTGGGTGTAACTTGCATTTATGTACCATGGTTCAAATGTATCTAAAAATCCATTAGTCAAAGTAGTGATATTCTCTTGATCCCATCAATTAAAAATGATCCTTTTATTAATTAAAAAACCCACAATTTCAGAAAAAAATCTGCATTTTGCCACAAATTTAAAGGTTGAATTATTAATATTCAGACTCCAAAGTAGCAAAACTATCTTCAAAAATATGTGGCGAAATGTATATTAGCTGCTAAAAAATTCAATTTTGTTTAAAACAAATTAATAATTGACCTATAGATTTTTTTGACCAATTATTTTTGAAATCTTAGAAATATCTTTACCGTTCTGGAAAAAAGTGAAACACGGTTTTTCATTGGGAACATTAATAGAAATCACAGAAAACTGAAAAGGAAAAGTAAACTCAATTAAAAGAAGAAAAAAATTAATTCCAAATAATAATTCATTATATTATTTTCAATCAAACTAATAAAAACAATTTAAATCTACTTTCTTATCCAATTGTTCAAATGGTTTTGGAGATCTCAAAAATAGTCAATTTTTCGAACAAATTTTTAATAATTGATCAATCAAAGAAAAACCCCTGCCAAAGGATAGTATTAAAAAAATGACATTGTATTGAATCCTTCATTGGTCTTTATTCATTTTTTTATTCTTTTATTAATTGATTTTACTTTGAATTTTCAGGTTCTATTAATGTTCCAAATGAAAAAACGTGTTTCACTTTTTTTCAGAACGGTGATGTTACAATTAGCTTTATAAAAGGGAAAAAAAACAGTCTCTTGTTTTTTTATGTTGATGACTATTGAGTTAATCTTTGGAATTATAAAATTAAAAAAATGGTTACTTTTTTAAGTTCTAAATATTAATTATTAAGTTCTGGAATACTATTATTTGGGGGTTGTATTTTTAGATTTTGAAAAGAATTTTTGAATCTATCAAATATTCCCCGAAAATACCCGAAATTCAAAAATACCCGAAAATTTTTTAACCACGAAAAAACTCGTTTTAAACAACTTCTAAGAAATCCTAGTGCTAATATACTCAGTTTAAAGGTAAATTTGTAATTTTTATTGTAGAATATTTTTTTTTCTTTGAAAAAATCAAAATTCAAAAAATTTAAATTTTTGGGAATAGTATTCAACCCATTTTGTGTGAATGGGCTTGGTATCTTAGATGAATATAACATTTATGATCATTTCAAAATGGTATTAACGAAAGGAGAGAACATGTACTTGTTAAGAGAATTTCTAATTGTGTATCATTACCCATAATTTTGTAATCTTAAATATGATGTAAAAATAACTGAATAATATCTAATCGTACTATAGATACCCATATCCTACTCAAGGTGAAGTGACCCAAGCCAAACCTTATTTTAACTTCCCATTCCTTAAAAGAAATTGGTTTAACCAAAATATATAAACACGTACGATACCGAAACTAACACAACCCATACCAAACTCAAGCATACCCTGACATGCATATTTACTTACCCTAATAAGTACCAAAAATTACTCAAATATACTCAAAAGGTAACAAAAACTCCGTAGAGAGGCTTAAAATAGAAAATTCAAAAAATATATTTTATCTGAAAGTAAAGTTGTTTTTTTACCGTTAAACTGAGTATTTGTAACTAGGGTTTCTTCGAAGTTGTTTAAAACGAGTTTTTTCGTAGTTAAAAAATTTTCGGGTATTTTCGGGAATAGTTCAAACACCCGAATTTTTAAAAACATTTGCAAAATGAAAATTTTTAATAGTGATCTTCAGTAAAAAATGTAAGAATTTATTGTGTAATAAGATTTATAATAGATTTTTTAGAGTCACAGAAGCTATTTGATCCATGCCACACTAATATCATTTACTACTCAATTACAATACTGTTATTTTACAATTAATAAATGAAAAATTATTATTTCAAGTTCTAAAATGAATATTAACGATTATTGCTACAATCAAATCAACACAGAGTAAAAATTTTGTATTAGAGTTAAATAAGGAAGTTTAATTTACTGCTATTTTTGAATTAATAAATGAAAATTTTTATTTCAATTTCCAAAATGAATATTAATGATTATTGTTCCAACCAAATTAACAGAGTAAAAATTTGGTCTTAGGATTAACTAAGGAAGTTTAGTTTAATGTCTAAAAATATCATTTCTAAACGATGTTGTTAGATCTTTGGATTTTCTTCAACTTATAAACGAGAAAAATATTTTGGAATTGTGAACTAAAAAATTTCATTTTTTAATTGGAAAATAATAGTATATTTGATTAAAGAGAAATCTGTGATGACGCTAATCCCTTATTCAATCAAAAAACAAGAATAAAATATACTTTTTCAAACTCTGACAAACCTCTAGAAAACCCTATTTGTTTTTTCAAAATAAGTAGATCTATTTCAGGTTATAAAACAACCAAATGAGTATTCTAGAGACACCCTCACTTTAATGAACTTTGTGTAGGTTTATTACTAATCTCATAAAAAAATTAGTTATTTATAATAAGGATTTGATTTTAAATTTTAGCAATTACACAACACTTTTCCTTAAATTCACAATTAAAAATTCTTTCCGGGATTATTTTCATGTCAAGTATTTTTTCAAGACATAATATAAAAAGAAGAGAGGACAAAAGAAAAGAGAAAAATAAAAAAAAAAAATTAATTGGTTACCTTGCTTGAAATTGCAATTATTTGAATTGAAGGATCAATTGCAGACTCGAAACCGGATTCAGACGTTTTGGTTTGAAGTTGGAACTGGATCGTTTTGCGTGGTTTAGTTTGGAGTTGAAATCAGATCATAAACTTGGTTGTTTTTAAGTACTATTTTTTAAAAATTGAAAAAAAAAAGAAAAAATGAGGATTTTAACGTTTCTCATTTCAAGTACCACAAATAGAGAGAATTTTTTTAAGTGACAACTCTTTTGTTTTTTGTAATAATTTCGAATTTATATTGAAATTACACTAATCAAAATACCATTAACATTTAATCTCAAAGTTTTTAAAATAAAAACTTTAAGAAAACTGTACTGAATAACTTTTTTAGGTTTTGTATTTTCATAAAAACAGTTTCAGGTTTTGGAAAGTTTATAACCCTTTTTCAATTTGGGTTGAGAAAACTCAGAAAAAATCTTTAAACAATTCGAAAAATGATTTTTGTTCAGGTTGTAGAGTTTAAAGAAAATCAAATGAAATCTTGTCAAGATCCTAGTAAATTTTTATTTTTTTAATTTGTGTTTTCCGCTTATGAAATGGATGTGTTATCATCATCTAGACAATTTATTAATTTGAGTCTATTTTTTGAAATCCAAAACCACATATTTAAAAGATATAACGAAAAATAAGTTATAGTAGTGAAAAAAATACTGGACATGAAAATAATACCTGACAAGATTTTTAATTGTGAATATTAATAAAATTCTTGTGTAATTTCAAATATTTTCAATCAAATCCTTATTATAAATAACCCAATTTTTTGATCTGAGATTATTAATAAACCTACCTAAAGTTCATCAAAGTAAGGTGTCTCTAGAATATTGGGGTAATTGATCGATAGCCTAAGTAGATCAACTTTTTTTGAAAAACAATCGAGTTTTATAGAGGTTTGTTAGAGTTTGGAAATGATATTTTTTTATTTTTTTTTTGATTGATTGAATGGTGTTTTGAACAACTGTAATTTCATTAATCATCATTCTAATAAGTGGGTGAGTTATAATTGAAAAAGTTTGAAACTTAAAAATTGGATTTGATTGAAAATATTTGAAATTACACAAGAATTTTACTTATATTCACAATTAAAAATCTTGTCAGGTATTATTTTCAAGTCTGGTATATTTTTTAAAAACTTTACCATTTATTTTTATCAATATGAAGTTAATTCTTGAAGAAATGTTACTGTTGAGAGAAAATGTGGGAAAACAGAAAAATGGTTGGAAAAAATTTTTAATTGGGAACATTAGTAAAATTGAAAATCAAATCCTATTGATAACTCAGTGAATTTTATATAAATCCAGGTTTAAATGTGTTACAAGTTCATTAATCTGTTGTTTGTGGAGAATACTCATTTGAATGGTTGATAACTAAAGTAGATCATGCTATTTTAACAAAAATCCGAGTTTTAGTAAAGTTTACTATTAATTCTGAAAATGATAATTTATAAACTTGCTTTAGATTATAAGAGATTAGGTTTTGAAAAAGTAAAATTACATTAATCTTTGTGGAAAAAAAGTGAAACACAGTTTTAAATTGTGAACATTAATAGAATCACAGAAACCTGAAAATGAAAAGTAAAATCAATCAAAAGAAGAAACCCATTAACTTCAAATAATAACCCATTATATTATTTTCAATCATTCCAACAAATACAAGTTAAATCTCCTGATTTATCCAAATTGTTTGTGTTGTTTTGGAGATCTCAAAATTAGTCAATTTTTTGAACAAATTTTTAATAATCGATCAATCAACGAAAAGCCCATACCAAAAGATAGTATTAAAAAAACTGTTATTGTGGTGAATACTTAATTTTCTCTTTATTTATTTATTTATTCTAATTTTCATTGGTCTTACTTTGAGTTTCCAGGTTTCTGTGATTCTATTAATGTTCCCAATTAAAAACCGTGTTGAACTTTTTTCCAGAAGGGTAAACGTTATTCTAATAAGTAGATTATTGTTATTTTCAATAGTTATTTCACAAACGATTGAAATTAAAAATCATTTTCTATTAATGTTCAATATCAAAATTGCTGTCCAACATTTTTTCTCAACCGTAATAGTATTCAATGTTTTATAATTTATATTGTGAACTTATAAAAGTAACTATTTTTGAAATTTTAAAATTCTAATAATTAACTCAATAATCATCAACATAAAAACCCAAAAGCTGGTAAATTTTATTTCTTTTTGATAAATTTACTTGTAACATCAATATATTTCCAATATTCAAAAATAATTGGTCAAAAAAATCTATTGTTTAATTATTAAAGTTTTGATCAAAATTGAATTTTTTAGCCACTAATCTACATTTCTCCACGTATTTAAGAAGTTATTTTGCTACGACGGAGTCCGAATATTGATAATTCAACCTTTAAATTTGCGACAAAATGAAGATTTTTTTCTGAAATTGTGGGTTTTTTAATTAATAAAAGGATCATTTTTAATTGATGGGATCAACAAATATTACTACTTTGACTAATTGATATTTTTCAAAACATTTACACTTTGTCTCACTATTGTAATTCCCTAAAATAACAAATACCGTCATCTTAGAATTCTACTTGGTAGAAACTTACCCCTTAAAAAAGGGCAACATCTGGCCATTTGTATTTCTGGCCATTTAGAATACAAATAACAGTGTAACTGGGAAAATAATTTTCAACTTCATTTTCAATTAGAGTCATGAATTACAACCCACTTCTTTCACGAGCGCACTTTGTAAAAGAAAAAATCTGGAAAATGAAGTGAAAATTTTCCATAATTGAAATCAAATATAAGTATTAAAAAAACAACAACAATTATCAACAAAGACCAGTAAAAAACTTTTCATAAACAAAAATAAAAACTTAGCACATGCTATTGAAACAATTGTAAAATTATAACCTGTCCACTTTTAGAATGATGAGTAATTAAATCACACTTTTCAAAACAGCATTCAACCAATCAAAAAACAAGAATAAAAATTATCATTTTCCAACTCTACTAAATCTCTATAAAACTCTCTTGTTATCAAAATAAGTAGATCTGCTTTTGTTATTCAACAGGCAAACAAGTACTCTCTAGACACCCTAACTTTAATGAACTTTAAGTAGGTTTATTATTGGGTTTATTAAAAATTTGTTTAGATATAAAAAAGATTTGATTTTCAATAATTGTAATTATACGACAGTCTTACAAATATGAGCAATTAAATTTCTTGAATTGGGGTTACTATGGTGTCTTATATTTTTTTCAAGACCCTAGCTGTTTTTTCCTATCGTTTTCTAGTTTTTGAATTTTTTTTTCTTTTAAGGATTAGTATGATACATTGAAAACATTTTTCACTTAATTTATTCTTATTTTTCTTGTACAAATAGAGTTCTCAAAGAAGTCAGTTGTAATTCATGACTCTAATTAAAAAGGAAATTGTTACAGAAGTGAAAATTATTTCCCATTTATAATTCAGATGTAAGTTGGGGAATAGGAATTTTTTAATTGACTTTTTCAATTCCCAAAGGTAATAGAGTAATTAATTACACAAGGATATAATGAAAAACCCGATATGCAAACTCATTTATCAACTTTAGTGAAATGAGTAATCAATTTTAAAAGAGTTGATTTTTCACATGGAAATTTTCAGTCAAAAGATCAGATCCTTTCTGTTTGGATACACAGATCCAAAATAGAAATTGAAAAATTTTTGAAAACCTTTTTCATTTTAAAGAAATCTCACTTTTAGTAATTTGTGAGAGTTTGTATGAACAAGTAAGATTGAAACTTTAATATTATTTTAAAAATGCAAGAGAAATAAATCAAACATTGAATAATTAAAGATCATAAAAAATTGATCCTTTATTATATTCACAAACACTTATTAAATATCTTGAAATTTAAAAGATTATCAATATTATTTTTAAAATATCAAGAGTATAAGCAACCAAACTGTTATTATTAAAATCAGTTATTTGAGAATCCCTATTATTTTTTTATTAGAATTATTAAATTGAATTAGTTATATTTGTTTGAAAATATTTTAAAAAAATTGAGAAATACAAAAAAAATTTTATTGATAAATTTAATCTTTGGGTTATTTACTAACCCACTGAAATAACCAAGAATGGGGTTATTAATTATTATTTGAAAATAACCAAATTAAAAAAATTTCAATTGTTGATAAGTTGAATTTTTTGTTTTTTTATGCCAAAATTTGATAAATTATGATTATTTATGATACGGCAATGGTTGACAATCTTTGATTTTTATTTTTGATTTTTTTTGATAATTTTTGTCGGATTTTTCTGTCAATTTTTGACAATTTTTGATTATTTTTGTTTGATTTTTTATGACAAATATTTTTGATGACATAATTTGTCAAAAAATATCAAAAAAAATCATAGGATGACAAAAAAAAATCAAAAAATATCAAAAATGTATCAAAAAGGTGACATAACATAAAAAATCATGAAAGTTCGACAAAAATTGACAAAAAAATCAATTTTTTTTAAAAAATGTCGGACCTGTGTAACCAAATTTCTTTTTTACAATTTTTGTTTTCAAATTCCCTTTTCAAATATTGTTAACAAATAAAACGTAAATAAAGAATTAAAATAAAAAACATATTTTAATGATTGATTCAGGAAATGTTTTGACTAAATCAGTTTTAAAAATAAATAGAAAAATAATTAAAAAAAATATCAAAATATTTTATTATATATAAATTCAAAATGTTTTACTAGACTTCTGCCCAGGAAGTCCTTTATCATGGGTTATATTTATTCTAATTTCACATTTTCTATTATTAAAAAAAATAAAATTAAAAAATAATGGCTATATATATAAACTCAATTCCAAAAATTGGGGCACACCTTAAAAATTAATTTAATTCCAAGAAAACTGATTTTTAACACTTAAAAAGAAACATTTGAAATTGAAAAACAGTGGAAATAAATTTAAAGTCAATTATTTATCATTTTTTAATTATTTTTTCATTTTTAAATTTTTTTTTGTTAAAATGTCCAAAGAAAATATAATAAGATTCAAAATCATTGAAAAACATAATCAAGGAAAATCAATTCGAGAAATAAGTAGAGAATTAAAAATTGGCACAAAAAAGGTCCGAGTTTGGATTAAGAATTGGAACTCAGAAGGAAGACTTTGTAATAAAAAAAGAGGTAGAAAAAGAAAAAAAATATGCAACCAATTGAAATATTTTTTTGGACAGGAAACAAAATTACATCAAAGTATGAGTTGTAAATCACTTAGTAATAAAAGTAAAAGATTATTTCCACAAGAAAGTTGTTCAAAAACAACAATTTAGCGAATTCGAAAACTCCTAAAATTTGATTATAAACCACACAAAATTAAACAATCATTAACTGAAACCCAAAAGGCAAAAAGAATACTTTTTGCTCACGATCATCAATCACACAAAACTAACTGGAAAAATGTAGTTTTTAGTGATGAATCATGGTTCGATATTAATTCAAAGAGTAAAAGAATTTGGAGAAGGAGGAATGAAAATGATAGTATTTTTTTTTTTTTTTTTTTTCAATTAAAAAAAAAATTTTTTTTTCAAAACTTTAAGAAAACCTCAAAAATGTTTTAAAATGAAATTTTAAATTTTCATTCAGATCACAAAAAAAAAAAAAAATTTTTTTTTATCTCAAAAAAAAGGTTCTGTTTTCATTGAAAAAAAAAAAAAAATTGAAAAAAAAATTATGATATGGGGTGCAATAGAACATGACGTTCAAACAGACCTCATTATCATTAATGGCACAGTCAACACTGAATGTTATATTAATGATATTATCAAAAAATCAAATGTTATTCAACTCGCTAATTCAGAATACAGTCAGTTTCACTTTTAAGGCACAAACTTTCAACGAAATTTAAGGCACAAAAAAAATCTCAAATTAAAGCACAAAATTCAGCTTCTAGTAAAAATAAATTGTAAAAATTAAAATTCCAAATTTTGTGCCTTAATTTGAGATTTTTTTTGTGCCTTAAATTTCGTTGAAAGTTTGTGCCTTAAAAGTGAAACTGACTGTATGGTGAGTTGAATTGGATTTTCCAACAGGACCGAGCTGGTCCACACACCTCAAAGAAAACATTAACTTACTTAAAACAAAGATGTAATGTTCTAGACCCTTGCCCCCCCAATTCTCCAGATTTAAATCCAATCGAGAATTTATGGACACTAAACTCAAAAATTGTAATCCAAAAAACGAAGAAGAATTTATCAAAATTATTACTAACGTATGGGATAATTTGAGTTGGAAAACCCTAGAAAATTTAGTAATCTCAATGTATAATCGGGTAGATTTGGTTATTGAAAGGCAAGGCGAATCTATTAATAGTTTTTATTAATCTTACTTTTAAAAAATGAATTTTTTAGGTAACGGTGTTCCAAAAATAGGGGCACACTTTTTTTTACAGTCAGTTTCACTTTTAAGGCACAAACTTTCAACGAAATTTAAGGCACAATGAAAATCTCAAATTAAAGCACAAAGTTCATATTCTAGTAAAAATAAATTGTAAAAAAAAAAATTCCAAATTTTGTGCCTTAATTTGAGATTTTTTTGTGCCTTAAATTTCGTAGTAAGTTTGTGCCTTAAAAGTGAAACTGACTGTATTTTTTATTTTTTATTTTTTTAATTCAATTTAAAATTTGCTATAAAATATATAAATAGTATTCAAACAATATTTTCATACAATTTATTATTTTAATGTTTTAGTATTATGTATTTTGGAGTATATTTTTATTAAATTAATTTTTTATAATGTCCCAATTATTGGAATTGAGTTTATATACAGTCAGTTTCACTTTTAAGACACAAACTTTCAACGAAATTTACGGCACAAAAAAAATCTCAAATTAAGGCACAAAATTCAAATTCTAGTAAAAATAAATTGTAAAAAACAAAATTCCAAATTTTGTGCCTTAATTTGAGATTTTTTTGTGCTTTAAATTTCGTTGAAAGTTTGTGCCTTAAAAGTGAAACTGACTGTATATATATATATAGATGATTTAATTTTAATTCTAAAACAGAATTATAAATGAAATAAATGAAAAATTACTTTTAATATATCAAATAATTGTTTAATCTACTTTAATGCGCTAATAAAAACAGAAAAGAAAATTCTCAAAATTTATCAAAAATTAAATATTTGGGAATTCTTTGGAAAAAATATAACTTTTAGTAGATTATCTTATATAAAAAAAAAGTAATAAACTTTGAACACTTTTAATAAATTATCTAATAATAATTTATTAGTAAAAAACAAGAAATCTAGATTATTTAAATCTTTTAAATTAAGTCAATTAACATACCAATTAGAAATATAATATTAATAAAATAACACATTTAAATTATTTTAATTCTTAGATTAATTTACCTATTACTGAATATAAAATAAAAACATAAATAAACTAATTAATATTAACAAAATTGAATTTAAAATTGACAATATGATATTTCTTGTAATGAAAAAAATGATTTAAATTTAAAAATAAATTATAAAATTTATCTCTACCTTATCTTGAAAAATTAATAAAATATACTCAAATAATTAATAATAAAATTAATTGGAATTAAGAAAATTTAAATTTATTTA
Source organism: Anaeramoeba flamelloides (assembly GCA_027625915.1). Lineage (NCBI taxonomy): Eukaryota > Anaeramoebidae > Anaeramoeba > Anaeramoeba flamelloides. Next base: position 3,353,162 of record JANTQA010000026.1, read on the forward strand.
AAAAAAATTTTTTTTATAATGAAAAAATCGGTTGTTGAATTCCACCAGTTGGAAATTTCGTAAAGTTTTCCAAAAATTAAGAAATTTTCGGGTTATTTCTTAAATTAAAAAAAAAAAACCCTAACTGGAGTGTCCATCAAATCGTGAGTGTTGTTATATTTTCCAGAATTTAAAAGGATCAGGTAAAATTCAAAGATGTTGCCCAATTCCTTTAAATTTTGAAAAACTGTTATTATATTTTTTTTTTAATTTTAAAAATCAAGGAAAATTTGTTATATTTTCTTTTATTTCGAAAATTGAAAAAAATCTTAGCTATCTTTTCCAGATTCTAAAAGAATTGAGTAAAATCTTTGATTTTTTTTCCATTTTCATTAATCAAAAAAAAATACAGTTAGGTTTTCTAGATTTTAACATTAATTTGTAAAATCAATCGATTTTCATTAGGGTTTTTTGAGTTTTTTGTTTTATTTGTGAAGTGTTCTAGGTTTTTTTGACTTTTTGAAATAGATAGAAAACTCAAAAAAACCTAACAAAAATGAATAGATTTTCGAAATAAAATAGAAAACCTCAAAAAACCTGGAACACTTTAAGAAAAAATAGAAAACCCTAAGAAAAGTGGTTTTGAATTTTTGTTTTTGTTTCCAATATCTAACGATTTTTACCAAATAAACCTAAAAACAAAACACCATTAGGGTTTCCAGAATTTTATAGTATTGTGAAAAATCTTTAATTTTATTCTTTTTTTTTTGAATTCTGGAAAATCTAGGGACTTTACGGTACTCTACAGCACTTACAACACTTTAAGATACTCCTCAACAATATTTTAAAATAATAAAAAATCATATACAATTATTTATTTAAATCAAAATTCTTTAAGTTAACAATTTTAAAAATCAGAAGATTTACTAATTGCCTAAATATTTGCTATTATTATGTTATCAATAAAATTTCAAATAAATTTTATCCGATTTGTTTAAAATATGAAAAGAAGGAAATAATAGAAAATTACTGATCATTTTTTATGGACATAACCTTCCTATCAAAATGATAAGATTTATATTTATAAATAAATTTAAAGAATTAAAACTTTAAAGAATTAATTTAAAACTGTGACACTCGAAATGATTTTTGTTAATTAATAATTGTGAAAACTATGATTTTATGTTTAAACCATTGAAAAGAAAATTAAGCCTAAGGGAAACTTAGAGTGTAATTTAAACTTCTTCCTGAATATAAAAAAAAAAAAAAAAAAAAGAATTTTAGTTCAAAGATCAAAGTAAAAGGATTGGATTTTTGAATAATAAAAAAAAAAATAATAAATAAAAAAAAAAAATATTGAAAATCTCTTACTAGAGATGCAACCCGAAAAAAATTTTTCTATTTACAATTATTGATTGTGTATTTTAAAAAAATAAAAATTTGGAAATTAAGAGTTTTTATACGTTAAAAGAAATGCAAAATGCAAAATGAAAACAAAAACAAAAAGAAACACAGGCAATGCCTTTAATATTTTCAAATTATTTTGTCAAAAATTTTCAATTTTTTAAATTTTCAAAAAATCATTGAATTTGCGATAGTATTGTCAAACGCAAACAAATTCACCCAACAATAATAATTGTAATGATAATAATGATAATAAGACTTGTCAAGGTAGGAATAATCAAGCAATGGCCACCTCAAGTGTTTAAATTCAATTCCCAATGACAATTCAACCAATCTACTCGATTAACTTCCCTTTCGTCTGAATCACAGCAAATGACATATTCTGGAATTTTTTCAATAATTTTATATTGCTTTTTTGAATTGATTAATTTTTGGTATTGGGTTATATGGTCATTTTTCAAAACGGTGTTTTGATAATATTTTGTTTTCAACAAATGATTATAATTAATCTGATCATAAGAGCTTTGCACTAATGGGTTTATAAAAATTTTCTTATAGCCATGCCTCCAAAGATCCTGGGGAAACAATTGGCACTCGCTGGAATAGCATTCGTCCTCATTGCTCCTTCGAAATTTGATCTTCTCTTTGAACCAAGGCTCTGACTTAAAAACCACAACACCATTCCAGCAGGCGTACACTTGAACGGGCAGCCCCCTGTCGATGAGCGGCTTTGCATTTTTATGATCGTTAAACCAAGGATAGTCGTTTGAAAACGTGTCCCCTTTGGCGTCCCTGGCAGCCCAAATGTCATATAGCGAGAGGATGTAATGCTCTTTACCTGGTTGGTTCAAAAATGTCAGATTTTTTTTTTTTTTTTTCGGCATGTATTTAATTTTGTCGTTTTGGTGGCTTGAATTAAAAAAGTCGGGGTTGTCTTGGAAATCGAGCCCACAGACCATGTCATAATCAATGGGGGTCAATAGGAGATTTTTCAGATCTCGAAACTGGATCATGATGTCATTAATAAACATGACCTTGGGGTATTCCGGTGTTAGGGGTTCCAAAACTTTGTTTCGAAGATTCGCGAGATAAAGAATACGCTCATGATTATAAGCCGTTCTGTTGCTGTCGGCCTGTGGTGTTATTGTGTTTGCAACGCCCAGCGCATCCAATTTTTTTTCAAAGATTTGCAAGAGTAAAGGGGTGATGTCCGTGTTACCATTTGAGTAAATGGACATATATATATTGTCGGTGCCAACAAAGTCTATGAGGCCCAAAAATGCTGGCTCCAGGGTGTCCCAGATCTTGGCAATGTCTTGACAAATAAATGCCACAAATAACTTTTCGCCTGGGTACTCTTGGTAATAAGGATTTAAGTCTTCATACTCTTCGTAGTCTTCAAATTCTTCAAAGTAAAGATCATAATACGGGTTGTAAGTATTTAGTTTTTTCTTTTTGAGATTAAAAAACTTTCTCTCTTTTGGTTCCTTTGACCTTATGTTTTTCACAAACCCAAGAAAGGAAACGAAAAGTATAACAAAGAGCAAAAGTATTAGAATTGTTCGTTGGTTTCTCATTCTCCTCTCGAAGAGGTGTCTTAAAAAGGTTTGTTTTTTGTATTCATTGCGATTGGTTTGGGATTGCCTAGTTTTGGATTTCATGGAAGCACTTAGATTTTTGAATTATTTTTGTGGTTGTTTTGTTGTTTTGTTGAATTAACAAGGCAAAAAGGATTTAAAAAAAAAGAGACAAAAAAATAAAAAAATAAATTTTGGTTGTCTTGAATTTTCCGTTTGATTCTTTAGTCATTTATGCTGAAAGTATTAGACAAGGAAACAGTGTTGGTTTTATTTGTACTATTTCTGTAAATCGACCCTTGACTATTTTAGTACAGTTTTGTTTTTGGGAATAGTTGGCCTTGCAATAAATGCACAGATATCAAAATAATTACTGTACAAAGCAAAAAATCGATTTTTTTATTATCAGTTTAAGGGAATAGCTTCACTCTAGATTTCTCGATAATCAAAGGATGTTATCATTGGGAAACGAATTTAGTCTACCATATCTCAAATAGTTTATGTGACTCTCAAAAATCTATTATAAATATTATTGTACAATAAATTACTGTAGTCAAAATAAAGCATGCAGAAAACGTTAATACATGTTTTAAAATAAAAAGTGTGTTTTTTTGCTATAGACGACTTATACATCAACCGATTAAAGAAATCAACAATAAAGTCCAATTAAATATATTATTGGTTTCTTAAAGATCTTTTATTTAAAAAGAAATCATAAAAATGAAGGATTAAATTGCAATATTTATCTCAAAAATAGAGTAAATTTTTTTGAAGAAAATTCTATATCTTCAAAAAAACAAAAAAATTTCGGAAAAATTGAACTTATTTTATTCCTAATTTAAATTTTACTGAAATATCAAGGACCTTTACTTTCAAAATTTATTAGAACTTAGGTATTAATTTTGGGAGTCGATTGGATGTTGCCTTGTAACCAGAAGAAAAAAAAGCATGGATTGTATTTTGAAAGACGGATAATAGTCGTTGTGTACGCATTATTTTGATCACTGTATTGTTTTTTTTTACTAAGGATCACAATTAAAAATTGTTATTTAAAGAAATTTTTTTTACTTCCTTTTACCAAATCTAAAAATAGAAACTCAAAATAATAGTATTCCGGGATTCAATAGTTCATATTTAGGACTTCCAAAAGTAACTATTTTTTTTTTAATTTTTTATTTTCAAAGATTTACCCAATAACAATCAACATAAAAACCCAAAGACTGATTTATTTTGTTGCATTTTTCTAAAGTTAAATACAATATCAATATATTTCCAATATTTCAGAAATAATAGCTCAAAAAAAATATATTCTTTGTTTATTTATTTTTTTTTCTTTATCGAAATTTCTAAACAAAAATTTAGAAATTAGGGAAAGTGCCGTTAAGTACCGTAGAGTGCCTAGGTTTTTTTTTACTTTTTGAAATTAAAAGAAAATTTGTATAATTTTATTTTCATTTTAAAAAGTAAAAAAAATTACTTTTAGATTTTTCTTGAGTTCTCTGTTTGTTTCAAAAATCAATATATTTTCGATAGGTTTTTTTGAATTTTTGAAATAAACTGAAAATTTATCAAAATTTTCGATTTATTTCAAAAGGTAAAAAAACATAGAACACTTCACAAATAAAACAAAAAACCTCAAAAAAACCTAACGAAATCTATTGATTTTCCAAATAAATAAAAAACTCAAGAAAACCTAACAGCGCCTATCCAGAATTTAAAAGAATGGAGAAAAATCATAGATTTTTGTCAATTCTTTTAAATTCTGGAAATGTTAGAATATCTAACAGGAAGTATTTTTTTAATATAAGAAATAAACTGAAAATTAAAAAAATTTTCGGTTTATTTCGAAAATTAATAAAAAAACCTAACGGCTATAAGAGGAAATTAATTTCCTCCCTTGAAAATAAAAAAAAAAATTATTGAATTTTTGAAAAAAAAAAACGAATTTTTTGACTTTAACTGTATTAGTTCTACATGACCCAAATGCCTCTGCAAATTCAATTACTCAAGTAGTAATATTTATTGATCTCCTCAATTAACAATGACTCTAGTATAAGTAAAAAAATCCATTATTTTAGAAAAAAGTCTGTATTTTATCACAAATTTAAAGATTTAATTATCAATATTCAGACTTCAAAGTTGCAAAAAAACTTTCTTAAATTTGTTTTAAAATCTATATTTACATCCAATAACAAAATGCTTTTATCCTATGCTTCTAATTGATAGACGCTAATTCCTTAAAATAAAATCCAAGACTTTTTTTCTACTTGTTTTATTGGAAAATAAATTCTTTTTCAGATAAAAAGGGAACACCTCTCAAATTATCAACACTATTAAATTTGATTTCATAATAACATAATATCTTGTTGGTAATTTTCATTTTAATTTTACATTTTTTTATTTTTTGTTTTTTTTAATTAATGGATATTGAACATCTAGAAAATAAAAAAACAAGATAAGAAAAAAAAAAATTTGGAAATAATCTGCTAGTATAAATTTGGAAAAAGATTAAGTTTGATTCCGAATGAACTAGATATAGGAATTAACAAGACCATTTTTGGGTTGATGAGCTGAACAAAAACAAGAATCAAAAAAAAAAAAAAACTGTTATGTTTTCAGGAATATCAAAGAATTGAGTAAAATCAATGATTTTTCGAACTCAATTCTTTTGAGTCCTGAAAAAGCGCCCTTATTATTTCGTAAGGTTTCTGTTTATTCAAAAAAATGAAAAATGTTCAGAATAGAATAATAAACCACAACAAAAGCATCTATAGATTTTTTTTATTTTTTTTTAGTGGATTAGAAAATCAATTGAAAGTTGTATCAAAAATAAGAATTAAAAAAAAAATGCTATTAGCTTTTCCAGAATTTGAAATATTATTGTAAAATCAAATATTTTCATAACTCAATTCTTTTGAATTCTGAAAAAGCTTCCATAGTTTTGTTAAGGAGTTAAGAACCTTTTTCAATTTTGAGTGCTATCATTTTTGTGTAACTGAGTTCTTCAAATCATTTCTTTAACCAAATACATTGATATTTTAATAAATACGATAGTGGAATATATCCATAGTCTAATCTATTTTCATACCAATAAAAAAATGGAAATCAAAAAAAAAAAAAAATTGATCATGAAAAAATAAAAAAAAATCATTTATTTCTAGATATTATCTGTAAATTTTGATACAATTACTTCTTTTTTACTTGAAATTATTTTTAATTCTGTATGAAAATAATTTTGTTTGGAAAATTTTTGATAAACAAATTACTCTTTAATTCGAAAGAATTTCCAAAATGAATTTAAAAATCCTATTTTCCTTTAATTCATCTCATTTTCGATTGGGTTCAGAAAATCGAATATTTATTATATTCCTCTTCAGAAATAAAGATTTATTGGACAAATGCGTTTGACTTTATAATTATTTATTTTCGATTCAAATTGGTAAAAACTCAAAATAATTCTGAATCTGATTAAAATTTTTTCGAAATTTTTCTTTAATTTTGGGTTGAATCTATTGTAACTTTCTTTTGATTCTGAGAATTCAACCCCGTTATTTTAATTTTTGAAATAGTATTCCTTGTTTTGACTTTATTTGATAAAAATATTTGAAAAAAGAATTTTGAAAGCAAATTTGTAAAATAATGTTCTGTAAAATAATAATAAATAGTAATGGGGACGAGAAATTCAAGGTTATAAATTGTTTGGATTCAAGCAAACTAAGAAGTTAAAAGAAATCAATTCTTCAAAAATAAACTTTTATCGATTTTTTTTTTTTCATTCTTGATTTTGACAAGTTTATTTGGAATGGTGATCTTTCGTGTTTGGTCTTCTAAATGAAAATATGTGTTTCAAAGACACATCCTTTCGGGGCTATTTTTTGGTTTATTCTTTGATTAATTTCACCTGTTCGTATAAACACATCTCTAGATCCAAAACCTAATTTAATAAAATCAAATTATATTCTAAAAAAAATGTTCAAAAAATCCAAAAAATTAAAGATTCAACTCTGGTTTAGTTTGGGTTTTTTTCACAAATAGAACAGTGAATGGTATTTTGGTTTCAGAGTCAACAATATCTGGTGGCACTCAAAAAATATTTTTCAGTAAGGAAAACACAATTAAAAATTTTTCAAAATGGTAAAATTTACTTACTTTAGTTTTCTGTTTATTCTGAAAATCTATTGATTTTCGTTAGGTTTTTTTTATTTTTGGAAATAAACCGAAAATATATTAAAATTTTCGGTTTATTTCAAAAGGTAAAAAAAAACCTAGAACACTTCACAAATAAAATAGAAAACCTCAAAAAAACCTAGAACCTTCACAGATAAAACAGAAAATCGCAAGAATCCCAATACACTAAAATGCACTTGTCGAAACTTCCCAACGCCACCACAAAAATCCTCTTGAATTGGCAGGAGTAATAAAAACCAGATAATCCGAAAAAAGGTTTGTTTATTATTATTATTTTATTACCGATTTTAAATGTTTTTATTTTTTAATTTAATTCAATAAAAAAAATAGAAATTTATTAATAATAAATATCGGCTGAACTTGGATGAATCTTGATGACTCTTCTAATAAAAGTTCAAAAATAAATCATTTTAGTCCAGAGTGAAATATAAGTCAATATATATATATATATATATATATATGCATGTATGTATGTATATATATGTATATATATCAAAAATTAAACTTGTATTTTTTCTCGAAAAAATTTAAATAATAAATGTTGATTTATCTTTTTCTTTAATATTTTTCGTTTTTTTATTTTTCTTCCATTTTTTTTGATTTCTTTTTCGATTTTTTTTTTTTTTTTTTATTTTTATTTTTACTTTTACTTTTATTTTTATTTTTATTTTTATTTTTATTATTATTCTCATAATCATCATCATCATCATCATCATCATCTATTTGTTCGTCGTCTTCGCCGTTAATGTAGAATACCTTTTCTTTCCTTTCAATCACAATATCACAACCATAAATTGAATTTAATAAATCCCAAAACGCTTTTGAAACAAAAAAATAATCTTTTCCCTTTTCTAAATTTTTTCGAAGTTTTTTTGTTTTGTCATCAAAAAGAACCGAGTTATTAATTTTTGGTGGTATCACGGGAAATCCCTTTGTTGAATGATAAATAAATCTTTTCCATTTATAATTGATCCAACTTGCCGAAATTATATAAATAGGATCCCCTTTAAGGAATTTCGAAGGCTTTGCAACCTTTGATTGCTCAAATTCATCTTGAATTCGTTTTTTTAAAGATTTTAATTTTTGTTGGCAGATTGCACATTTTTTAAATGAAGTCAACGGGATTGCTTTGGGATCAAATTCTTTTTGTATATAATTCCAGATTTCGGAATCTACTATAATAAACCTTTTTGTGTCATGTTCATTTCCCCAAAAATTTTTATGTTCACATAACATTTGTCGGTTATTAACCCGACCTGGCGAAGAAGTAAACGAAATTTTTTTCCACCAGATTTTGTTGACGGCATATTTTTTTTCTGTTTCGGATTCATTGTCAGATCCAGACGGACTCTCAGATCCGAGTTCATACTCAGAATTATTTAGTTTTTCCATTTTTTTTTCTTTTCTTTCATTTGTCTTCTTTTTCCTTTCTTCTTTTTCCTCTTCATCTTTTATTTCTTCTTTTTTCTTTTCTTTTTCTTCTTTTTCCTTTTCCGTATTATTTGTTTCCCTTTCTTCCCTACTTTCTTTATTTTCTTTTCCCCTTTCTTCTTTATCTTTTATTTCTTCACCTTCACTTTCATTCTCCACTTTTTGTTTTTCTTTTTCTTGCCCCTTTTCGTTGTCAATCCCCCCTATTTCTTTATTTTCTTTTCCCTCTTCCTCTCGATCTTTTATTTCTTCTTTTTCCTTTTCCGTATTATTTCCCCCCCTTTCCCCCCCTTTCCCCCTTTTCTTTTTTTCTTCCTGTTCTCTTTCTTTTTTTTCATTAATTTCTTCCTTTTCTTTCCTCTTTTCTTTTTTATTAAATACATTTTCTTTTCCATTTTCTTCTTTATATTTCTTGTATTTTTCTTTGAGAAATTTTACTTTTTCTAAATATTGTTCACTTGATCTTTTTTGATAGAAAAGTACATACGCTTGCTCTTTTCTTACGGATGATTCTGATATTGAGGAAACATAATGATCATTAAAATTATACCATTGTCCATCTTGAATTGATTTAGCATAAGCAACATAATGACCACCTCCAAGGCCACCACTGTGTTTAATAAACGAAACTAAATCATATAATATTGGCTGATTTTTAGAATTCTCTTTTATCTTTTTCTTTTCATTTTTCTTATCATTATTATTTTTCTTATTATTATGATTTTTCTTATCATTATGATTTTTCTTTTTCTTATGATTTTTTTTATCATTACTATTTTTCTTTTGATCCATTTTCTTTATTTTCTTTTTTTTTTTTTCTTTCTTCTTCTTTTTCTTCTTCTTTTTCCCTTTCCTTTTCCTTTTCTGTTCCATTTTCATTTTTTTTCTTTTTTTGATCTTTTGAAATAAAATATTGCATATCCAAAGATTCTATTGGAAATCTTACCTTTGTTGAAATTTTAGAGCCAAATCTTGAAGAGTATTTAAATCTTTTTAAGTGTAAAATTAAAACCTCTGGAAGTTTCTTTATTTCAATGGTAGCAGAAGCGTCTAATGTTTTTTTACATTTCTCACAATAATATTTGTTTTTACCTGTTAAACTGCTTGGCTTACAAAACTCAAGTAAACAGTCTTGGATGACAATGTCTAGTGTATTAAAAATACGAGAAAAAAAACCCTTTTCAACGATTAATTCCTCGTTTAATTTACCTGGAAACTTTTCCTGAAAAATTCTTGATTTGTCTGGAATTGGGAGACTTAAAAAATTAAAATTTTGATACGTTTTGCTAATCGTTTTGCATTTTTTACAAACAACGGTTGTTAGAGACTGCCCTTGTAAAATGTCTGTAATATAGCTCTGATATGAATTTTGATGCTGTTTTGCATTTCCTTTCTCATTTTCGTTTTTTTCCTTTTCCTTTTCTTTTTTCTTGGATGTATTTTCTTCTTCTTCTTCCTTTTCTATTTTTTCTTCTTCGGTTTTTTTTTTCTTTTCATTACCGTTTTCATTACCGTTTTCATTTCCATTTTCTTTTTTTAATCGCTTAAAAGAATTATTTTTTTTTATTTTTAAAGATTCATGAAAGGAGTCCAAAATAAATAGTAATAATTCCTGTGCATCTTGTTGGCCAAACCCAGCAAAATATGGGTTAATTTTACAAATTTCACGATAAAATCCAGAAGGTTTGATCGCTTTTGGCTTTTTTTTTTTTGAAAACATTTGATTAATTAAGAGATAATAACTATGAACAATGGAATTTTTCTTGATTTGTTGTTGAAAATCAAAGACACATGACTTAAAATAGTTGTTAATTGGTTTAATGTGAGAGAGAGCTTGTAAACTGGAATTCATATAGCATGTGTTACCAATATTATACAAGCCTAAAGGTTTGTTTTTTGTGTTGTTATTTTTAACTTCTTTTTCTTCGTTATTAGAAAACGATTTATTATCATTGTCCATTACCTGATTAGACAAAGTGAGAATATCTCGAAAATAATTCATTTCTAAAACTTTTGCCCAATATTCTTCATTGTCTTCCTTATCTTGTTTTGGTTTTTGTTTTTCTTCATCTTTTTCTTCATCTTTTTCTTTCTCTTTATATTTTTCTTTTTCTTTTTCTTTATCTTTGTCTTTGTTCTCAGAAAGATCAGACTCTGGTTCAATTTCAATCATAGCTTCTTGGAGATCTTGCGAATTAATTCTTGGGATTTTTTGGATAATTTCCATATTGCATTCATAACACCAAATCGCTCTCGAAGAAAGCGAAATGGCCAAAGTGTGCTTAGGATTCTTTTCATGATGTAATTCAGAGTGTTTGTTTTTTAACCGAGAACAACCAAGAAAACCACAACTAAGACAAAACCATAAATATTCTTGAGCTGACTTACACTTTTTACAACGAAGCTTGTGTTTTTTTAATTTTTTAATCAAATCATCCTTTTGTAAAAGTGAAATGGTTTTTTTTAAATCTAATTCTAAGACGTGCTTACAGTATTTTGTTTTTTTGTTCATCTCCTTTGTGTTCTTTTCAAAAATTAGTTTTTTAGAATTATTCAAAAAAACCAGCAAGTGAGAAATTTTTAAAAAAATGAAAATATTTTCAAAAGAGCACATCAAGAAATACACCAAAATTGTTATTCCCTTTTCTTTGAATTCACAACACTGTGGTTGTTATAAAAATATTTTCTTTTTTGAACGAAATCCAATAACTTTCAATTTCACAGTTTTTATCTTTAAGGGACAAGTAAACCAAAAAAAATCTTCCAAACAAATTTAATAATAAATTCAGAAAAAAGTTACTTCAGCATCTTGAAATTGAAAATTGAATGTAAAAATTTTATTACTATAAAACCAACTTACTTTAAAAGCTTTTTTCCAAAATGAATTATTGTATTAAATATTTGATCCATTTTTCTCATTTTTGAAAAAAGTTCAAAATTCAACATATTTCCCAATTATTTAAAAAAAAAAATATTTTTGTTGAAAGAAGAAAAAAGGAACCTTATTATCTAGAAAGGAAGTGTACCAAAATACACTTTAAAAATAAAACCACTAAGTTGTGAAATAAATCTATATAAAAAATCCACATATATTTCGAAAAAAATTAACAATAATTATTTTAAATTTATAATAAATAAAATTTCTTTTTAGATAACAGTTAAAATCACATTTTTATACTTTTCTTCAACAAAAAATGAAGAATAAACAACCAAAAACCAACAAATTAAAAATTCCCCCCTTATAATTTTTTTAGGGAGTAAAGTGCATTTTATGGATTTTGTTCACAGTTTATTCAAAATTGAATCATTCAAATCATTTCTTTATAAAAAAAACCTAAAGAATATTTTAATAAAAGGGTTTAACAGATTTCCTAGAATAATATATTTATATATACAGTTGAGAAAATGGAAATAAAAATAATTCAAAAATTGATAGAGAAAAAATAAATCATTTTATTCATTGATCTTATCTATAAAAATTAATATATATATATATATGTATGTATGTATGTATGTATGTATGTATATGTCTGTATATGTATGTATTTATGTATCTATAATTTGCCAATTTTTTTTGTAAACTTTATCAAAAGCTTATTTATAGCCGTTCCAAAGGTATTATAATATTTTAAATAAAATACAATTTATTTTTCAATTTTTATTTTCCATTTTCAAAAAATTCGGAAATAAAGGTTATTATTCCTAAAGAATTTTGTAAAATGAATATCAATTCTAATTTTCACCTACTTTATCTAATATAAATTAAGTTAACGGCAATTCTATGTTTTTTGAATTCTTTTTGAGAATAAAGATTTTCTTGAAGAATTTGTTTGATTTTGTAATTATTTATTTTCGGTTGTACTATTAAACCAAAATAATCATAATCTTGCTTCAATTTTTTTTAGCAATATTTTCTTTTTCTTTGGACTGAACTTGAGTAATTTTTTGATTCAGAGAATTTAGCTGCTTTATTTTGAGTTTGAAGTAATATTCTATGTTTTTATTTTATTTAATAATACTTTTTTAAACAAGAATTTTGAACAAAAAATATGTAAAAAATACTTTTGGGCAATAAATAATAATTATCAATTATATATAAATTGAATTCTAAAAGAATTCCCTTGTTCTATTTAAGTACATAATCAATTTAATTTGATTTAATCAAATTTGGGGTTATTTGTAACCCTCTACATTGAAAAGAGTAAGGATTTTGTACCATTTTTAAGAAAAAAATGTTTGGTTTGAGAATAGTAAAAAATGAATATTTGAGATCTCAAAAAGCTCCAATTGGTAATAATTCAAATCAAAATCATAGTTTTCTTCAAAATTATAATTCACAAAAATTCTAATTGGAAATTGAGGGGCATCTCTGGGGCCATTTTTTCTAAAAATGTCCAATTTTTTGATTGTTGTTATTAAGAGAACGATCACACTTCACAAGTTGGTTAGTTTTTGATAGGTATATCGCACTGATAAAAATTAACAATTTTTTTTTCCTTTTGGGAAAATTATTTTTAATTGATAATAACTTTTAACTTAATCTTTAAAATTTCAAGAAATTTAAAAAAGTTTTGTTAAAAAAACGAAAAGATCAATTTTCCAAAACTTCAAGGATTCAATATGTTGGTTTATTTTTATTGAAATTTGATAATAAGATTAAAATTTTAATCCTATTTGTTCATATAAATTCTTCATAAATTACTAAAAGTGAGATTCCTTGAAAATAAAATTTTTTTTCAAATTTTTTTTTCTAATATATTTGATACAAAATCTCAACAAAAAGAGATCAGATCTTTTTACTGAAAAGTAATTGGGAAAATAATTAATTCTTTATTAAAAATGATAGTGATAAATTGCAATAAATGTTTGGAAATTTTTAATTGATTTTCCTTTTTGGAATTTTTATGCTCAAGCTTTGAATAAAGCATTTTATAAAGACAAGTGTTAAGAAACTCTGTAAAATTAGTTGTTCTTCAAAAACTTCTTTATCCTGGATTGTATGATAAGAAAGAGGTAAAAGATTTAGAAAAATGGAAATTAAATTAAATATTTTTTGAGATTTTTTTGTATTTATCAGTAAGTTATTTCTCTAAAGTTGACAAATGTGTTTTCTAATCAGGCTTAATTGAATGCTTGTGTAATTAAGTACTCTATTATAACTTTGGGGAAAAACATAAATAAGATTTACTAATCCCTTATAAAAAACTTTTCAAAATGCAAGAAATTATACAAGCTGGTGACTTTTAAAAATTCTCTCTATTGAATTCTGATATTGAGAGAAAAAAAAAACGTGACCTACTTATTTCTCACAACAGTCAATAAAAAAAGTTATTTGTGAATTATTACTCAACTAAGATTCATAATTGGGATCTTTTACAATATTATTATTGTTTTCTTTGTTAAATTTCAGATTTCAGACACTTAATTGATAAAATAACCAACAATAATAAAATAGTAGTTTAAATTAATTGCTTTTTATTCTACCATATAAACCAATTAGCAATTAATCTCATAATTAAAGTAAAAAATCCCCCTAAAAAAAGTATTTATATTTTTACAAAAATAAAAAGAATTTAATTTTATTTATCGTTCTGGTTACTTTGGGGAATTTGTGAACTTGAATTGGTATTTAATTCCAAAGATTAAAAAATAATAAATCATTTTTTTATTAATTTTGACTCTGTTAAAATCTTGAATAAATAATGAGTGTAAAATTCCGAAAAATAAGAAAGAAAAGAAAGCCAAACCGATCAATAACAACAACACTAAATGAAAAAGAAGAAAAGCAGGAATCTGAAAAGGTTACACGTAAAGTACAAAACAAATTTGAAAAAAGAAGAAGACTCTTAAAAGGTATTAACGCAAGTGTTTTAACAAACAAAGATTCAAAGCGTTTATCGAATAATAAAAAAAGCAAAAATTCAAATAATTATGGAATGAGCAGCTCAACATCAAAAAAGAAAAGATCTAATAAACTTGAAGATCAGTTTACGGCACAGTCTGAAAAGCCCGATCTCTTAGAAAAGCAGATGATGGAATATATTGAATCTGAATTAAAAAAAAAAAGACAATCTTCAAACAAAAATATACCTGAAGGGTTTGTTACTTCAAAGCCACAACAACCCCAACAAACCACAGACTTTTCAATAATGAGCCAATTAGAAGATTTACCAGAACATCTTAAAATTACCGTAAGTTTTCCTCCATATTTTTCTTTTCATTCCCAAAAAGAAAAAGAATTATTATTGTTTTTCTTTTCATTTTTTTATTTTTCAAAACCTCTTTTCTGTCAATGACAAATATTTTTATACAATTAAATTTCACTTAATAATATCCTTTATGTGATCGGTTTTTCTTTATTTCTTGATATTTCTTTTTTAATTTCAATTCAAAAGAGTAACCTCGTTGTTGAGGATGTTGACATCGCTTTAAATTCAGTTCAAGAAGTTAAACTGCCTATCGAGTAAGTACATTATTTTTTTTTTGGTTCTCTTTCTCTTTTTTTCTTCCATTCGTAGTGAATTTTGCTTATTTGTCTATTTGTTGGCTAATTTTTTGTTTTTAATAAAAAATTATATTTTTTTGAACTCTTCTAAAATAGAAACAAACTTAAAAATATCGAGGAGACTGAAAAAGCAAGAAAGAAATTGCAAGAAAAGATGAAAAATAAAAAATCAGATGAAAATAATACAAATCGCTATAATAACGATGAGCTACCGTCAAGTTACCATTCATTCAATTACCACAAAAGGCAGTACCATCAAGAATTAAGAAGGAAACAAGAGTTATATGGGAACGACTATCAAAATAATTATTACAATCGTTATAACAATAATAATAATCGTAACAACAACAATAATAATCGAAATAACTATAACAATAACAGAAACAACCAGAGCAATAATAATTCAACGAATAATAATTCTCAAAATAACCAAAAAGGAAATAACAACAATAAGAATCAGCAAAATAATGGTAATAATTATCAGAAAAAAAGATCTAATGATAATCTTGCTTTATATAGATTTAAACGTAGATTGGCTCGTAAATAAAAGAAATTCTTTGCCAACTGTAAATTATTTTCTATAATCTAATTTATATCTCTGCAAAAATAAAATATAATCACAGAAATAATTTTTACTTTTTCTTTGTAAATATAGATTCACCTAATTATTTAAATCGTTTCATATACATCCATTCTCGTCCGATCGTAAATTCCAATACTCATCTGAAATCCTTTCAAATTAAATCACAAACATCATTCTTAGGTGAAGCTTCCAATGCTTTGTCAGCTCCAATTTTAACACCATATAAATCATCTTTGTAACATTGTTTTAATTGTTCTTTTTCAAGTACCTTTTTAGAATATTTAATTGATTAATTTCACAAGAGAACATAAACTCCACTTCAACATTTTTAACACACAAAAATTCAATTTTTGAAAAAAAAAAATATTATTTAATAAATTCCCTTAGAAATACTAAATTAGAACTTGTAACGATTGAATTATTAACATTTGTTTATAATTAAGAGACTCAAAAAACATTAAATAAACTTTTAAAAATTGACAAAAAAAGAAAATGTTGTCAAAAATTTTGGAGAGAGCCAATAAAAATATATTAGTTATGTTTGTTGAAATTTTTTGCTCAATTATTGATCGATCAAAAGTTCAATACAGAATCAACTCATATTATCCTGGGGGTGATTTAAATAATTTCAAAATGGTAAAACACAACTCTAAAGTCATTTTTTTTTCTTTTTTTTTTTTCCATATTTCCCCTCTGCCAGAATCTTACATATATTGGGAAGTAGAGTTACAAAGGAAAAAGATCAAGTGGTTACTTGCAAATACTTTGACACTGAAATACAAAAGTATGAGTAATTTGAAAATAAAATCTAAAAACAAAGGCTAAAAATAACCAAAAGTTTAAAGCAAACCAGATCATAATTAAAAAAAAAAAGAAACTACAACAATTAAATAAGATCAACAAATGAACATTCATTATCAATTATCAAATATTATTAAATCAACCAAAAGTATCGTGGATGCGATTTTAGGGGTTCTGAATAAAAGATAGTATATGTTTTTTATTTTTTTTTGATTTTTTATTAATTGTTACTTATAAACACTTTTTAAATTTCATTTTTTTTTTCTTTTTCTTTTTTCCTTTTTTCTTTTTGATTTATTTTTGTTTTTTTAAACCGAAAAATTTTTGGGTGTATCTTTCACTTGAGCAATCGTGAAATCTTTGATTTTTCACGTAAATTACTCTTGAGGGAATTTAAGTAAAACAATATTTAGCTTGTAATTTACACTTCTTTTATCAATAAAAACAAAGATATTTTTTCTTGACATAGCCAATATATATGTTCCTAGAAAAAAGGATATTATTTATCATTTTTTTATCTTAACTTTTAATAAAGAAAATAATATAAATATTTTTGGGTTTTAGAGAAATAGTTTTGATTCTTTCATCATTACAGAATATTTTTGTGGGGTGTAATCAAGTGCTGCCAAGATTTTTTTTTATTTTATGAATATTTTTAATTCTATTGATATTACAAATAACGAGTAAACTCATGAAAATCTAAAGGTTCTTTTTTTTAATATAAAAGGAAATTTAGCAATTTTGCTCAGATATTTCTAAAATTAAAAAAAGGATAAAAGCCATTTTCCAAGATTCCAAAAAATTGAATAAAGTATTTTATTTTTACCCAATTCTTTTAAATTTTGACGTAGCTAACAACAATTCAAACTTTTAAGAATCCAATAGCTCATTGTTTAAATATTAATTTTTCTCCTTTTTTTAATTCGATTGAATCTTCCTAATTCCAGTTGATTTAATTATTTATTCTTTGATTACATTTTATTAATTTTGCTAAATAATATAATTATACCTTTTCTACTTTATTGTTGAATTATTTTTTTTTATTTCCTCGAATTATCCTTTTTTCAATTTTAAATTATGTTTTGTAAACGAGAATTGGTGTGTTTCTATTTATTTTACATATTCCATAAATAATTGAATTCATATATACATTTAATTAAGTTATTTTTTGTTTTTCATAATTTTAAATTTTAACCTAAATGTTGATAAAATTAATATAAAAGAATTTAATAAACTGACATTCAAAAAAATGTTCAGATAGTTGTTATTAAATCATTATTTGTAGTTGTTATATGTCTATTTCCATTCTTTGAAATAATAAACTATTTATTAAATCTTATATAAAATTAAAAATATTTCAAAAATCTTTCGAAATAACTATTTTGTCTTTATTCCCTTTTAATAGATAATGAATAATAATTTCATATATTGAATTTAATTGTTTTTTAATTGATTGTAATTTCATTTTATAATTAAAATTAAATCATGTGCAAAATTTTGACAATAATTTATTAATGGTATAATTTTGAATTAACGAAATGTGAAATTAGTTCCAATAAAATAGGAGATAATGGTTACTCCTTGAAATATACCAATTCCTTACTTTGATAATATTTTAATAATAATTTGATAATTTTGATTTAAAATTATTTTTTTTATTGTCTTTCGATTTATTTTAAAATTGATTGAATCACAAAAAGTTTGATATAGCAATCATTATAACATAATTTTTTATCATTTTCCATATTTTATTATATCATATTTCAATTATTAATTTAATTGATTACTACAATACGGGTATCTTCTTTTTTTGAAATCTAATGTGAAGTTTATAAATAAATCCACAATAGGGTTAAATTAGTGTATACAACTATTCCAAGTCTTCTATAAAATTTTAAATAAAACAAAATTATATTTTCTATTCTTATTTTTGATTTTCAAAAAATTTGGAAATACGAGTTATTATTCAAAAAAAATAATAATAAATGAACTATTATTCAAATTTTTGATACACCAAAAAAAAAAAAAATTCAAGATCCGATGAAACTTAAAAATTATTAGTTCAAAAAAGCTGATAAAAAATATCAATATTTTACTGATCTTTAAAAATTTATCTTTTTTGGACAATATTTTAAGGTACTTCATGAGCCTCGAATTTTTTTTTTTTTTGGTGTATCAAAAATTTGAATAATAGTTCATTTATTATTATTTTTTTTGAATAATAACTCGTATTTCCAAATTTTTTGAAAATAGTAAAGAGGTATTTTAAACTAAATTTTGTTTTATTTAAAATTTTATATCACCTTGGAAAGACTGTATAAGTTTTTATAAAAATAAATTTGGTAAAAGTTGATTCATAGAAATAGTTTCATAATTTAAACCTATGTATTGAAACCCTTTTTTATGAATAAATAAAATGGATTTATTTTAAATTTATTCAATATTATTCTTTTCATTGGAGTTAATTAACCAATTCTTCAATTTTTTTTTTTTGAAAGTATATAAAGATATTTTTTATAAGTTTTATTTTCAATTGTTGTATAAATCAGCCAAAAAACAGCATTTAAAAAAAAATATAAAATTTAACTTGCTTCTGAATCAGATATATCTATTTGAGATACACCAATAGAATACTCGTAATTTCAAATAAAAATAAAAAAAATTTATAGTTCATATTTCATTATTTCAATTTTTCGAATCTTTACTTATAAAACAGTTATTGAGAAAGAACATTTCTGAAAATCAACTAATTTTACAATTATATTTAAAATTTTTTTTCAATAAAATGTTTTTTTTCAAGCTAAGACAAAAATATTTCAAAAATGACCAATGAAATATAAAAATTTTCATAAATTTATTTGAATATATCAGTTTTTTGATTATTTTTTATCATTATAAAAAATTATTACAGAAATTTCCAAATCTTTCTAATTTCGTTGAGAGAAATTGATAATGTATAATGTTATTTTCCTATTAATAAATGAACACTTTCCTTCAAATTGCCAAATATTCAACTCTAGAATTTGTGAGATTATAAGAGTGCTAGACCAAATCCAATAATGCTTCTTTCAAAGTCTTTAATTCGTGTTTCAAAATATTATACATGTTTATTTTTCTGTTTATTTCAATGTAACATCTAGTTCAACAGCCAATAGTATACCTATGTTCAAATCAATTTTGAAGGAAATTCCTGGTTATTTTTAGTAAATTTTAAATTATGAATGAAATTTGTTGAAAATTTTTCAGAATATTGAAAATTTTTTCTAATTTTTGTTTTTTGATGATGGATAAATGTTTTATCAGAAAATTAAATCTATTTTTTTGAGATAAATTTTCCAATTCGATCCTTTGTTTTTAAAATTTCTTTTTAAATAATAGAACTTTAAGAAACCAACAACAAACCTATTTAGGGTTTATTGCAGATTTCTTTGATCAATTAGTGTGATAAATCTTATATAACAAATGAATATAGTTTTTATTGTTTGTAACATGTATTAAACTTTTCTTTATCAATTATTTTGACAACACTCATTGGAACAAAACCAAAAAGATCATATCAATAACAATAAAAAATAATCTTTTAAAATTAGTCTTCCATATTGATATCTGATTTGAAATCTAAATTCTGGTAATGTGATTTTAACCGTCTTTATCTCTAAGATCATCTTTTTTTGAACAAAAACAACTCTATTTTTCAAGACTTTCATTTTTATTCTTAAATACAATATTTGATCCATTTACTTTGCTTGAAAGGAACCTCAATTGTTTCAAAGTATTTTACCATTTGGGAAAAGGAACTTAAACTCAGCTTTTAGCTTTCGAATTAACATAAAATTTCTAGCAAATTATTTACAAAAATATTCAAAACTTTAATCCTTCAAATAGCTCAAAAACCACAGTTAAAAATTAGTAAACCACACCAACTTGTTATATAATTTAAAAACTCTGATGTTTTGAGTTTCAACTTTTTTGTCAACATCTTAAGGCTAATTTTTGAAAAAACCAAAGAATTTTTTAAACAAATAAATTTTTCGAAAAAAAAAAAATTCTTTCACCAAAATTCAACATAATTGATCTTTTTAGAATATGCAACTCCAAACGTCTTTTGATTTTTTGGATTTATGGAATTTGTAAAATTACAAAATCTAAAATGAAGGTATAATTTGTCACAAAAACAAAACAAAGTGAAAAAAGAACCTGATTATAAGATCACAAAAGTTGAGAACACTAAATAAAAGACAAATTTCCTCAACAAATTCTTTTTTCAATACCATTAAAATTACAAAAAAAAAATTTGCTTTGGGAAGTTAAATTAAATTTTAAAAAAAATTCTCTTTCTCTTTTTAATTTTCAACGACAAGATGTGGTATTTCAAAAGAGTTCAAATACAATAATTTGGAATAAATTTTGGAAAAATATTCATATTTTAGGAACATTTTTTTAGCTAAAAAATTCCATTTTTTTTTATAAAAACACTTTTCGATAACCAAAACAAAAAACAACAAACCAAGCCTAGAATGATTATCTTGATTCTAAAATATAAAAAGCAATCACACGAATTAAAAATGCAACACGACGATACTATTGGTGATTTAAAGGCCCTTGTAGAGAAGATTACAAAAGTCCCAAAATCATTACAAAAGTTGATTTACAAAGGGATCCAAAAGAATGATCAAAAGACCTTAAGGGAAGCCAAAATGCGCAACAAGTCAAAGGTGCTCTTAATTGGAAACCCATCGCAAGAGATTGCCTCAACAAACTCACAGCCAGTAGATCGGGATGTTGAAGACTACAGCAGCTGGAAGGTGAATAAAGAAAAAAACAGCTACTTTTGCTCGTTAGACGAACACCAAAACTTCATGAACAACCGCAAGCCAACACGTGAGATTCCCCACTCCCGAAATGGCAGACACCTCCAGCTGCCCAAGAGCCCCATCAGGAATGTATGGGACGAGTTTGGCCAAAGGGTCAAATTGAAATTCAAATCTAACAAAGATCAATTGAGGATCAAAAGTCTTTCTCAGACACTTGCCGTGCAACTTGGGATGATCAAGGATCTTTACACAAAGGAATTGTCCAATTTCAATGGGTACTCCTTGATGGGGCTTCAAACCGGCAACACATCAAAATCTATATTATGGTTTTACTATGTCCCTTCTCATTACGTGAGAGCAATTAGAAACGCAATTTTAGGGGATTGGATGATTTAAATATTTGTCCATTGTTTAAAATTTACTTAATTCAAATTAAGCAAGAGATAGATTGAAAACTAAAAAATACAGTTTTCTGTATTTCAAAAAAATCAAATTTTGGGATTATACAACTAAACTTGTGTCACAAAATTTTAATAATAGAATTAATAAATTTGTAATATTTGGAGATTTTTAACTTTTTTTTTTTTTTGTTTCTTTTATTCTTTTCGAATTGATGATTTTTAAATTATACTTACTACAGATTATTATCAAAATGGGTAATCTAAAGAAATGTAAAGATTTTGATGGAGTTGAATTTCCATGAGAAAAACAATACATTTCCTTTTTTTTTTTTTTTTTTTTTTTCCTTGTTACTGTGGTTCACGATACCTGATCCCTATGATAGAAACACCTTTTAAAATTTATTTCAAGACTCGAAAGCTTCATTTAAAAGGATTTATTTTTGATAAATCAGTACTTTTGCTTCTGACTTTTGGATGAGAAAAACAAACCAAACTTTCTCTTTCATTTTTTGATACTTTTAAGGTTCGGGCTTGTAATACTAAATAGACAAACCTCTTTTCAGGGAATAAAACTTCTTTGTGATTCATACAATTTCTTTCCTTTTTTTTTCTTTACTGGTTTTTGAAGACTGTAGCCAAAATAAAGTGTGCAAAAAAATTTAATACGAGTTTCAAAATAAAAAGCGTGTTTTTTTGTTATAGAAGACCTATACATTAACCAATCAAAGAAACTGATAATAAACCCTAAAAAAATATGATATTGGTTTCTGAAAGTTCTATTATTTAAAAAGAAATTCTAAAAATGAAGGATCAAATGGCAAAATTTATCTTAAAAAATAGAGTAAATTTTTATGAAAATTTTTATCATCAAAAAAACAAAAAAAATTTCAAAAAAATTGAGAATATTTTATGGAAAATTTTCAACTATTTGCATGAATAATTTAAATTTTACTGAAAATAACCAATATGTTTACTTTCAAAAATTATTTGAACTTCTGTATACTATTGGGTAGTAGACTGGATGTTACCTTAGTACAAGAATAAAAAAAAGCACGGAATAATATTTTGAAACACGGATTATAGTCTTTGGGCACGCTTTATTTTGATCACTGTATAGTCAGTTTAATTTTTAAGTCACAAACTTTGAACGAATGTTAAGGTACAAAAAAATCTCAAATTAAGGCACTTTTTTGGAATTTTTTTGAATACAAAATATATTTTATTAGAATTTAAATTTATGCCTTAATTTGAGATTTTTTTTGTGTCTTAAATATTGTTTAAAGTTTATGTCTTAAAAAATAAACTTTTGTAGTAAAAGGGAAAATAATTTCAATTCCTTTATCCTATGTTTCTTTTATAAATAGAGTTTTCAAATAAATGGGTTTTGATTATAACTTTTTGTAAAAAGAAATTGAAATCAAGTGCAAATTTATCCCATTTATAATTACAAAACCATGAGGCAATTTGAAGAAGACATTATTTCAACTTTTTCGTGATTATAATCAAACACAGGAATGTAGAAAATTAAAGTGGGTGTTATTGAAAGCATATCATTTTAGTGATCTATTGATAATATTCTCCAAAATTTATTACTAAAATTTTACAAATACTTTATTTCATCAATTAAATAAAAAAACTTCATGGGTTTGAAAATCAACTATTTTACAAAAAAAGTTACATTACAAGACAAATTTAAAAGTCCCATCACTAGTATTCAGACTTCAAAACTGAAAAATATTTTTTAAATTTGTAGCGAAATGTA
The DNA here is from genome assembly GCA_027625915.1 of Anaeramoeba flamelloides. Classification (NCBI taxonomy): domain Eukaryota; family Anaeramoebidae; genus Anaeramoeba; species Anaeramoeba flamelloides. Next base: position 3,376,607 of record JANTQA010000026.1, read on the forward strand.
GATGAGTTGCTAAAAAATTCAATTTTGAAAATATAAAATTCAGAACATTTACCAATAACTTTAATACTGCTAATTGTAAAATAAAAAGAAAGGTATTTTTTTAGCAAGTTGAAGAAAAATTTTAGATTAAGAATTAAAACAAATCATCAAAGTCCCTAATTCTAAAAGGTAAATTCATAATTTAAGCTCATTTTTTGAATGAAAAATATGAAATGTTACACGATTTAAAAAATATAATCCCTAAAAGCTGAATGAAAATTTTGTTGGATTTATTATTCAACTAATAATAAATATTGCTATTAAACCAACATAAATTCAAATGTATTTTGTCTCTTCTGTTTAAAATATGAACACAAGTAAAAATAGAAAATTATTGATCATTTTTTATTTGTATGTCTTAACTTTGAGATGAAAAAACAATTCGTTAATATTTCTCAGCAAATATGAAGAAATAAACCCAAATGAAATAATTTTAAAACAAGATAGTTGGAAATTATTTTCTTTCATTAATAATCAGGAAATAGATGATTTCACTAATAATTTTCCTAAAGGAAATTTAAAGGATAAGTCCAGATAGAGTGTGATTTATTCTACTTTACTAAAAAAAAATAAAAATAAAAAAAGATTTTTTTAAAAAATTTAATTTTTAAGGAATGTGTTTTCAAGTTTAATTGTTGATTAAAATACTCTTAAGGGGGTAGCTACACCATAAGACATGATAAAAATTTGAGAGAGATGAGATATGAACATTTTATCTTAGTGGCGTGTGATCGTAGATTCTCTAAAAATTTTTTTAAAAAAATTATTTGATATTTTTTTTTTAGTAATGTTAAACAATTAAAAAAATAGAGATTATATTGATAAAATAGTTTTTTTTTTTTTTTTTATTTTTTTATTAAAATAAACTAAAGTCCATTAATTTGGGCACAGTTTAAACAGTTGGAAAAATAACAATAACATGATTTACATCCAATTGGAAATTAATTTTAATTCAACAAACTATTTCATTTTTTGCCTTTTTTGTTTTTGTTTTCATTTTCTATTTCTGAAGTTACTTAATCGGTTTAGTTAGATCTGAAAATTTTTTATAGATGGTTGATAGATGGTTACAGTTGAGTTTCTTAAATTGAAAAATATACATGCAACCGGTGCATGGTATCTTATCATTTGATCGATCAACCATTGTTGGTGTAATTTTAACAAATCTACCAATATATTTTTTGTTCAAACTCTTTCATTTCAGCTCGTTTTAAATATTTTGGACACACTTGTTTTGATTTTTTGTTTTATATTGTTTTCTTATATTTGGATGAAAATGATTACTTAAAAAACCATTAATACTATGTTACTTAAATGTGTTTTTATATTAGGTTTGGAAAAATATCATAAATTGAGTTTTTGTTTCCCTATTTTTGATTTTAGATGTGTCCAAATTTTTGGAATGGAGGTTTAGTTTTTTTTTTTTGGGGGTGATAATTTCAGATTCTTTGAATAAAACTTATGGCTATTTTGTGGTTTAAACTTTGATAACATATAACCATATTCACTTATCATATTACACTAAACCGAACGATTTAAAATCCTAACAAGTAATAATTTGACTTAATTATTCTTTTTTGGAATCTTCTAGCTATTTAAGTCCCATTTATGTTTCCTTTTATGATTCTCTCAATTGTAATATTGTTGTTCTTTTTAAACAAAATCCATTAATCCCAAATGCCACTAATAAAAAAATATTTCTAATTGCTTTATGTTGTCAGGATTAAAAAAATCTCAAAAATGATGAAAAAATAAAAAATGAAAAAATTAAATGCCACAATAGAATGTTGAGATAAGGATAAAAGATAATTTCATTCAACATTCAAAACACTATTTTAAGCAATTCAACTCAACATTCTATTGTGGCAATTTCTTTGAGACTTTGAAAAAAAAAATTAAAAAAATTTAATGATTGAAGTACTTTAAATAATAAAAATCAATGAGTTACAACCAGAGTAAAAAATTTTATTTACTGATCCTCTTCAGAATGGCAAAAAAGTGAAAAATTTTTCTTTACCGTGGCTACTCCCTTAAAATAGTTTCATAATCTCATTTAACTTTATTCACTAGGATTTCTTTTGGAAAAAAATAGGAAAATTTCATAATTCCAATAATTTTCAAAGTTTTGTCTAATTGCAAAATTTGAATTTAATATTGCATGATTAATATTTCAAATTTATATATATCCAGTTCCGCTTTTAAGACACAAAATTTAAACAAATTTTTTATGAAAATTAAAATCTTAAATTAATACACATTTTTTTGATTTTTTTTGAATCGTATTATTTAAAATAATGTGAATTTTGTGTGTTAATTTGAGATTTTTTTGTACCCCAATTATTTGTAAAAAAAATTCATATCTTAAAAGTGGAATTTACTTCACACAAAACTATTCCTCAGCCATTTTTAAATATTTTTTCATTTACTTTCACAGGATGAAAAGGTTTTAAAGTTATAATTTGTGCTTAAAAACCCCTTGGTGGTATTTTTTTCTTAAATTTTCATTCAAAAATCTATTAATTAATTTTTGTTTATGTTTTTAATTTCTAAAATTAGTATTTAATTGTACAATTTATTCATAATGATAATAAAATTTGAGAAGTGAAGTAAAATAAATCTTTTATTTTTAACCAATATAGTTGCAATAAAAGTACTTCACACATAGTATATTATAAGAATGAACGTATCTGTTCCAGAAATTGAAAAAAAAATTAATAATAATTTATAAAATTATCAAAGAATTTTGAATGAATTCAGATATTTATAAAATTCTCAAATCAACCATATTTATATAAAATATTTTATAACATATTTGGTAAGATAAACGAAAAATATTTACTAAAAAATCTTATAAAAGTCAACGAGAATTCTAAAAAAATATCATAAATTTTAACACAATAAAAACCATCTAATGGTGTAAAATTACAAATTTTTAAATCAATATATGTATTCGATTATTCAACATATTAGTTATTTATATTCTAACTCGGAACCAATTCAATTCAATAGATGTTTGGATAAAAAAAAAGTAATCCAATTTTTAAAAATTAATCCACATATCCCAAATATAATTCAAAAAACTGAAACAAAAATTAGACCAAATTCGAATTTCAATCTACAAATAAAGATAGATACTCAAATAATAATTAATACTCTTAAGATTGAAAAACATCTCAAAACATTTAATTTATCTGCTTTTCAATTGATATTTTCATATTTTCAGAAAAATTTTAGATGTTTCAATTAAAATTAAAAGAATTTTTATCAAATTTAATATTGAATAAATTGAGATGGAAACCCCAAGAATACCTTAAAATTAATAGATATAAACCATTTTCCAGTCAAAGAGGCCGGGTTATAATTGATGAATTACATGTGTTTAAAGCTTTAGAATTGATATTCTAAGAAAAATTTATTAGGGAAATTCCAAAAATAAAATAATTTTTTCACATTTTTACTATTTTTGTTTTTCTATTTTTATGTTTTTTTTAAAACCTAATTCATTTGCAATTTTTTTTATTATAATATCTGATAGTCGCTTAGTCAAAACATGTCATTTTAATGTTATTAATAAAATAAAAATGTTTGTAAAGAAATCATTTTGCTTTCTATTGTAATTTTCTTTGATCTTCAATAAAGATCAAAATGAACATTGTTGTTTTTCTCAATCGGTAGCCCAAAAGAAATTTGAGTTTTTTAATAATCAAGAAAATCTATTGATTTTTTGGTTTTATTTCAGACATATATCAACTATTCTTTCAATTGTTTATTATTCTAATTATTTCTAATTAAATCTTCAAAGTTCAATCATAAAAGTTTATTTGATATTTGAAAAAAATGTTGGACACCTTTGACTTAAACACAGTTTAATAACAATACAATTAAATAGCCACATCCTGAGAGTACCTTCTAGTGATGTAGAGTATCTTCACTGTCTAGTTTTTTTTTTTTTTTTAATTCTTATTTTTGTTTCGAATTTCTATTGATGTTCTAATGAAAACAACAATTAATAAACAATGAATGGTAGTTTTGCTCAGGTTATCAGTTTTATTCATGAAGTGTTCTAGTTTTTTTTTTAATCTTATAATAAACAGAAAATTTTAATAAATTTTTGGTTTATTTCCAGAAGTAAAAAAAACCTAAAGAAAAATCTATAGGTTTTCAAAATAAAAAAAAAAACCTCAAAAAAAACCTAACGAGACTTTTTTGGAATTCAAAAGAATCAAGAAAAATCAAAGATTTTACTCAATTCTTTTAAATTAAAAAAAAAATTCTTGGATCTAAGTCGAAAGTAGCCCACTCCCTTCAAAATAAAAAATATAGATATTGATATATCTGTTTTAAAAAAGTATGGAATTGAAGTTTTATAAGTAGGGCTAAAAACTGTCTACTTCATATGTTTTAATCAGTTCAGTCAACATCTAATAAAACTTTTGGTACACACTTTTCTAAAACAGCTGTATCTATTGCAAATTTTATTTTTTTAAAATGACAGAATAAAAATTATATTTTTTGTTTAATCCTACTGAATAAAGGATCAATCACAGATCCCAATAAATAGATAAACAACGCCCGGAATTGGAATGAAAAACTTTGAAAATTTTTCTTCAATTATTATTAATGAAAATTATTCATATTTTATTTTTTAACACTTACTTTTTAATGAATAAATTATTTTATTTTAACAAGAAGAATATAACAAAAAAGAATTCTAAAAAAGAAAAAGAATTAGTGATTATTTCTGTATTAAAAAAAGAAATACCCTTTCTTGAAAAAGAAATTAATAAACAAAAAAAGTTAAAAATCCAAATCAGTGATCATCTTCAAAAGCTTCGCCAACAGCACAGTAACTGTAATGAAACAATTAAGAATTTACAAACCGAAATCCAATTAATCAAGGATGACATTAACCAATTAGAAACAAATATCAATCTGGAAAAATCAAATTTTGAATACAAACTGGAGAAACTGAATACTCTCTATGACTTTTTAAAAAGGGAAAAAGGAAAGGGAAAGAAGAAAAAGGAAAAAGAAAAGAAAATGGAAAAGGAAACAAGAAAAGGAAACGAAAAGGGAAGGGAAAGGGGAACACAAGAAATATAACCCTTTTTTTTTTTTTAACATTTTATCTTTGTTGAATAATTGTTTTTCATATCTTTTCTTTGAATTGATCTTGATTTAATCATTCTTTACGAAATAGACTATTTCTTAAAATTAATCCCCTTTCTTTCTTTTTAGATTTTTCTTGTTCTTAAAGTCATTTTCAAAAAAGTTTGACCAAAAAAGTTTTCAAAAATAAAGTTCTGAAAATAGTTCTATTGAAGTTTGTTAATCGTTTGCTATGTCATTTTGAAAACCTTTTTTCTCACACTTTATTGAAATGACACCAACAAAAGTAATCTTTTTGAAATATATTCCTGTGATCTGCAAAAAACACAAAAAAAAAACAAAAAAAAAATAAAAAAAATTCATATTTTGATGTAATTTTTTTTTTTGTTTTTTGGGTTTTTTAGATAAATTTGGTATCTTATTGAAAGTTTGAAGATGAAACTTCATTTATCCAAAAATTATTTAAACGTGAGGGGGTGTGTGTTATCGAAAAAAAACAAACCAAACAACAAATTAATAAAGATCTGATTCTCTACCTATATTCTGCTTCTTCTTTTCATAAAAATTGATTTCAAATAATAGATTTGTGTGATTGAACCAACAACAATAAGCAAAGTTGAAAAGAGAGACCACCATAGGATCCTTGAGTTTGTGCTTTCTGTGGTGTCTCGGTTTGCCTTTTCACGTGCCTTGAGATATGTCTGTAAGGTATGGACCTCCGTAACTTTCTCTCCAAGCAACTCTAAAAATCCTGCAAGTTCGATTGCTGCTTGCTTACCAGAAATCTCACCTTTTTTGCCGATGTAGTTTGCAAAATCAGATTTTTCAACTTTTTTTTTGAGTTCACCGGCTTTGTGGCTCTCAAAGTTAAAAGTTACTTCTTTTTCACTAAAGGAGGATCTTGAATTATCAAAGCAAAAAGAATAAATACCTTGGGTATTTGTTCTGAAATTATAAGTACCTGTGGAAAATTGGATTTTTGTGTATGTATTTCTTCCAATGGGATCGGTTATCTGTTGAAAAGAAATCAAAAAGAATTGGGAAAGAAAAAAAAAAATAAAGATAGAAATTAATATTGACAAGACAAATTCTGAAATGCAAAAGTTTTTTTTTCTTTTTCTTTTTCTTTTTCTTTTTCTTTTCGAAACAAAAAATTTACACGGAATGAAATCATAAGATCTCCGCCTTTTACAACTTGAAAATCGACATGAGCATTTGTTGATTCTTCGAGCTGTTCATAAAAACATGTTTTTCGTTTTGGTTCAATTGTAAAAGTAAAAGAGAGTGTAGGAATTACACAGATTAGAAATATTGCTAATACTCTGAAAAACATTTGGATTGAAGAGAAAAAAATGAAAAAAAGGTTTGAAAAATTACAAATTTTTCGGAATTAAGGGATACATTTGCAATAGGAATTTAAAGATTTGTGTGTATCAGTCATGGTTTGAAGGTTTCAAAATCTCACAAACATTTATTCAGTGAGATCTAAGTAGGAAATTTTCACTTTTCATATAAAGTATGATTTTATTCATAAATCCAAAAAAGTAAAAGAGGATATGAAGAAATCATTTTTTGAGAATTCTTTCTGGTAAAATATTTAAAACTCTCGTACGTTGATGAGAATTTTCTAATATTTTTTTTTTTGATAAAGTTATAAAGTTAAGACTGTTTTAATAGTTTACTTATTTTCCCAAAATAGAGATAAATTAAAAGAGAAAAAATTTTAGGAATGATTCTTTGATTTTTTTCACATTAGACCATAATTTGATAAAATATTGTCCATAAGATTATCTATTGATTAGAATTATTCACAAATACTTATTTCTAAATATAGGAAAGATCATCTTTTCTTGTCATTGATAATTTATTCTTTTTTAAAAAATAAATAAATTGATAAAAGAGGTTTTGAACTTTATAAATTTGATTTAGATCAGAGAATACAAAATTCACTAAGAATTTTTCCATCGCACTTTAGTCTAATATGCCAGGAAACAGATTAATGTATTTTCAGTAAAACAATATCAATAAAAAAAAGTAAATCATTTTTTATACCAAACGTTTTTGAAATTTTGGTAATCCAAACTCTGTTAAAAAATCAAATAGAGACAATAATATCCCCCAAATCAAACTTTTATTGGGAAATTCAATTCAAAAAAAAAAAAAAAGAAAAGAAAAAAATTTAGAACCAAAAGCAAAAAAAAAAGCTTTAAGAAAATCACAATACCTTTATAAAGTATTATTCTGATTTTTAATTAATATTAACCAATTTAAGTCAATCAATAACAAAATCGAATAAAAAATATGATCTTTTAAAGTTATAACTTTTTATACAGAGAATTTGAAATTCTCATCATTTAAAGCTAGAAAATTGTAATTATTTTTCTTTTTGATTCTACATATTCTTTATAGTTGTTTTCGAGTTTTATGTAATCTTAAATTTGTTCTATATTTTTAATTAAAAAATTATAATATATAAAATAATTATTTGATCTTTATTGGAGAATTATTTTCAAAATGAATATTTCACAATTGAAATGAAATTAGATTAAAAAGTTTCAAGGTAACTTGGCAAATGGGAAACAGAGTCATCAAGTATTTGACATATTTTACTTTTTATTAGTATTAATTTAATTTTTTTATGTTTGTCTTAAAAATATAAACTACATTTCACTCAATGCGCACAACCAAAAATGAAAAATTCAATTTTTTTTAAAGCAAAAACCAAACAAAAATTTTTTAGAGATATGAGAAACAATAAAATTTGGATTAGAATTGAGATTAATAAAAGAAATACCCGAAAAAACCATAATTTTTTAATATAATTGAGTTTTTGTATTTTATTTTAAAATCAATACATTTACAATTAAAAAAAGATTAATATAAACATTTTAAAATCATTTAATTAAATTGAGAATATTTGTACTAGACATTCAATGAAAAGTTGACAAAAATTGTTCTAACATTTTATTTTTTTTTGGAAATTTAGAGTTTTTCCGGTATTTCTTTTATGAATATCAACTTTAATCCTACGTTTATGATTTTTCTATTTCTAAACGACCTTGGATTGGTTGATTCTTAAAAAAAAAATTGAACTTAACATTTTTGGTCAGGCCACCATTTGAAATGCGATTAAATTTTTAGAATAATTACTAATAAAGTCATTTTCAACAAAAAGAATGGTGCTTTTATTTTTTCAAAAAATGTATTAAATTTAATTCGAATTTAAACATTAATTAAATATTTATAATTGTTTTTAATTTTTTATTTATACATGAAAATAACCCAATTTCTTTGTTAATATACTAATGTTTTAATAAAAGGTATAGTATCTGATCTCAGTTTTATATGATATTATTTAGGTTGCAAAATTTGTAGTTATTTTCTTCTTTTTGATACAATGAATTCTTTATAAAAAGATATTTAATCTCAACAAAATAAGATAAAAATTATAACTTGTTTTTTTATTCTTTCATACTTCTTTTTTACCTTGCCATATTGTTTGTTGATTATTGAATTTTGGATTTGAAAAAAAAGAATTATTTTTTTTTTTTACATTTTACGAAATATTGGGATGAAAATATTTTGAAATTCATCACAAACTTACTCATTTGATTACTCTTGATATTTTATTTAAATTTTCAAAATACAGTATAAGAAGATTACCATTGACAAAGGCGGGTTTATTGGAAATTTTTTTTTTAAAAAAAAAGGTAGCATTTTTTGGAAATAAACTTTCTTTAAACAAATAAGTAAGTCTACTAAAGAACAAATAATAATAAAGAAATATATTTTTCGAATTACATTAAAATTGTTAATTAAAGCAATAAACAAGAAAAAAAGGAAGAAGAATCGAAATTTATTGAGATCAACTATAATAAATATCATTTATTAATTTAAATAAAAATAGAAAAAAATAATTTATCCTATCCCATTTATAAAGGGGGTCGTTATATCAAGCTAAATGAAATCAGAACAATGAAATTCTTGAATATTATAGGCGTGATGAAAAAAAAAAACAAATTATTTTTTAGTACAATTTTGATATTCCTAGATCAGTATGAGAGAAAAAGAAAACGAATTAAGCATTTGTTCTTATTAAAATGTCACACACGCAAAAAAAAAAAAAAAAAAAACTTATGAACAAGTTCAAAAAAAAAAAAAAAATAAAATAAAAAAGAAGGATATAAGTTGTAATCAAAATTTTAATCTGTATCTGATAATTGTGGTGTAAGATCACTTTCATCAGAAGACGTTTCTTCCAATATTGGTTGTTCTTCCGATTCCTTCTTTTTATTTGGGTATTTAAGACCGGGTAATTGAACAATACCATTATATACAAACATTCCGCACATCAATAGAACAAACCCGCCAAGCTCCATGAAACTCCATTTATTCCATTCTTCACCAAAAGATCTGTTGATTCCATAATGAATAATTAGATCAACAACCCAAATGCAGAAAGTTCTCACTGCTTCAAGAATAGTTCGGTGAACTGCTGTAAACATATTTGTCACAAACATCCCGAACATGTTATATCCTAAAATGGCAAAAATATAAGCAATAGTTAATCCAACAATTTGCCCACTGTATTTCATCATATATAAGGAATCAATTGTATCTTCATGGAAACCTTCTCCCCATTTTTCAGGGGTGTGAGCAACAATACTTTTGTTAATTATTAAATAAAATAAAAAATGAAAAAGAAATGAAAAAAATTAATATACAAGAAATTAGTAATTTAGATTAGAATTAAAAAAGAAATAATAATAATAATAATAATAAAATGAACAAAACAAAATAGAATTCAAAAACAGAATGTTATTGAAAAAGACCTTTATTTGTATCATAAGTATTGGTTTCTACCCTGGAAAAAAAAAGAAAAAAAAATCATTCATTTTCACACAATAAAATACCAATTATAATTTTTATTTATTATTTAAAAATTCTAAAAAATTATTTGGAAAATTAATGAATCTGAGGAGAAATTTTCATTTTAAATTACAAACAATCAATAACATTCAGAAATAAAAATAATGTGTTTCTTCAAATGAAATAGTTTTAGAAATTTTTAACTTTTTGTTTTTCCCCTAAAAAAGAACAAGATTTGAAAATTTAGGCTACAATAAATATTAATCAACTTTTTGGAAATTTTTAGCCTTTCCACTTTCTGGTCAAATAAAATACTAAGCCAAATTTCAAAATTAGGGGCAAATTTTTTGTATATTTTTATTTTTTTTTTACTTGTCTTTCAATAAATAAAATGATTACAATATATTTTTATTTATTCAGCCTATATTGGTTAATATCTCTAAACAGTATAGTAAAATATGTTATTATTCAAAAAAAAAAAAAACAATTAAACATTGTTTTTTTTTGATGAAAAATCTGCCCATATTTTTGAAATTTAGCTTATATCTGATATGAAGTATTTTTCAGTGCTATAATTATGCATTATAAATCAAAGATGAAACCTAAAAAATATATATTTTTTTAATTGGAAAGAGAAATGAAAATTTTGTTTAATTTGTTTACCAATAAATAGTAATCTACAATATATGTTTTATGGTCTCCGTGAGGTCTGATATTAAAGTTGAAATTGTTTGAATTTAATATTTTGGACAAAAAATAAGGGAAATATATCAATTTTCTTTTAGTGATCATATGGGGGTGTTGGAAGTTTTGCCAATGAAAAATAATTTTCCAACTAATTTATAAAGTTAAGAAAATTTTAATAATGATTTTTGATATTATCTTGAACTATTTATAGCAAGTTAATTTTTTATTTTTTTTATCTTTACTCAAAATGTAAAATAATAAAATAGTGGTAAGAACATTTATATATATATATTATGAAATATTAAAGTATATTTGTTCATTATTATATTTTTAGACTATTAATATAAAATTCGGAGGGTATATTGAAAGTGATATAATTATTTAGCTTTATGATTATTTCAAAATATATTCATCATAAGATTTCAAAAAATAAAAAAAAGAATGGCACTTTATTTTTGGTCAAAATAGGGAGTGACAAAATTCAATAAAAAATATGCATTTTGGAAAGGTTATAAATCATTTTTTAACACTTTAAGGTTTCCAAAAGTTTTCGATTCAAATATTAATTTTGCATTAATGCAAAAAATATTTTAAAGTTTTTTTTTTTATAAATCAAATAACTCAATTTCCAAAACCTTTCATTTCAATGAATATTTTAAAAATCAACATTTTTACAAAGTTTCTTATGATTTAAACCAATATAATTCATTATTAAAAAAATTGATTAAAAGGAAATCTAAGCCAAAAACATTTGGACATTTTTATAAATTTACCAGTATTGAAAATAGTGTAGTAATTAAATCTCTTTCGAAAACAATTACTAAGATCAAAAACAAAAAAGAAACACTAATTTTGACACATAAAAAAATTTCATACAAAACTACAATAGTAAATCTTAATACAGTTATTTTAAAGAAGTGAAAAAAAAAATTTGTTTCTTCGGATTTTGTCTGAATTAAAACTTATATCCAGTTTTCTATATTAAGATGGGGTGAAAATTTTTTTAAAAAGGTGTTTTTTTTTCCCTCTATCTTCTGACTCGCATTTAAAGCCAAATTACTCACTTTATTAAAATAGAAAACTTGATAAACGTTGTAAAGCAAGTACTCATGTTTTTAAAACAACTGTATCTTTTAGAAAAGTAACACAATATTAATACAATTTATATACATTATAACGCACGCCCTAATTAATTAAATAAGGAACAAAACAATTTGGTTTTAAAAAGGCATTATCCTTGAAATATACTGTTAATTGTAAAAATTAAAGATCAAAATTTTCATTCAGCTTTCCAAAATAATCACATTCCAAGAATTGAAATAAATCATCAAATTACCCAATTCTACAAGATAAATTAATAAATTAAAATGTTTTCTGAAATTAAAAAATTGAAATTTTACAGGATTTAAAAAAATCAATTTTTGGAAATTTGAATGAAAATTTTGTTACATATCTTTTGCAACAAATATTAAGGACGCTAATTTGATTTTGAAAATTATTGTTTGAGTTAAAAAAAAAAAGATTGTCTATTATTATATTCAATTTTTTTTGTATGTCTTGGCTTTTTTTTATATGTGTTATTGGTATTTTTTTTTTTGTGCCTTATATGTGATCTTACAGCGTCCAGTAAAAAGTACTAAGACTATAAACGAATTAGATTATTATTAAGAAAAAATAAATGGTGAATGATAATTTTGTTTCCGTAAATAGCTTTAGGAGAATTACCGTTGTGGAAAAAAGTGAAATAGGGGAAAAAAGCTCAACAAAGTTTTTCATTGGGAACCTTAAGGATTATCTAAAATAAAGTCACAATGGAAGTCTTACGAATTAAAACATCAGTAAATTAGACTCTTTATAACTTTAGATCCAGAAGAACTCTAAATTTCGAACTTTTATGAATAGTTATTTTTTGCAAGATCAGATAGTTAATTGGAAGATGGTAGTAAAACTAACAACCCAACCATGTTTCTTCTAAGTCCCTTTATTCAGAGGTTTTTATTGGAAACTAAACAATACTTAAATTAGAAGAAACATGGTTGGGTTGTGGGTTTTACAACCATCTTCCAATTAAGTATCTGATCTTGCCAAATAATTTATTCCTAAATTTTTGAAATTTTATTGTTCTTCTGGATCTCAAGAAATATAAAGTCTAATTCACTGATGTTTTTATTAGTAAGACCCCGTGGCGGCTTTATTTTAGATAGTCCTTAATAGAACCTGAAAACAAAAAGTAAAATCAATAAATTTTAGAAACCAATTATATTCAAATAATAATCCATTATATTATTTTCAATAAACCCAACAAACACGATTTGAATCTACTTTCATATCGAAAATATTTGTGTGGTTTTGGAGATCGCAAAAATAATCAATTTTTTCAACCAATTTTTAATAATTGATCAATCAAAGAAAAGCCCATACAAAAAGAAAGTATTAAAAAAACTGTTATTGTGGCGAATACTTCATTTTGTCTTTATTTATTTATTTATTCTTTTATTAATTGATCTTACTTTGAATTTTCAGGATTTATTAAGGTTCCCAATGAAAAACTGTGTTGAACTTTTTTTCCCTGTTTCACTTTTTTTTCACATGGTTAGACTTACTGGTATTTGAATTAAAAATAGTAAACAATTTCACTTCATTTTCAATTTCCTTTTCCAATAGAGATATAGAGACACAAACTCCAAAACCTATTTCTATGAAAACTCAATTTAGGAAAGAAAAATCTGGAAAGCAAAGTGAAAATTTTTTTCCATTTATAATTCAAATACAAGTAAAGATATTTTCAGATCAATTTGCCATACTTTTTTGGAAATAGCCTATTTTAATATTTCTTGAAATTTAAATCCAATTTATATTAATACATTAAAACAAAAATATTTATCAACTTTTTTTTGATTATCAAGGATAGGGAGTTTCACAAGAATTTTTTAATATTTTTGGAAAAAGAAGAAAAAAAAAACAAAAATTGGAGACAATCCACATTAGAGAAAAAAGATAAGGTAGTCACTAATTTTCCGGTTTGTTTTTATAAACCACATCTTGCTGATGATCCATTGTAATAAAAAAAAATGAAAAATTTTTAGTTAATCATCAGCGAAGGGTTTCGGAAAAAAAAAAAAAAAAAAAAAAAAATAGAAAAAAAACGAAGAAAAATTTACGGAAGAAAGACTCCAATTGTAACCACAGTCCCCCACAAACCTTCCAGGCCAACAATGAGAAGGGGGTTTACTTTTACGTTATGAAGGAGATGGTCTTCAACTATAATCTGAGAGGCTTGGATAACCTGTGCGCCAACAACTAAAAAAATACCAACAAGTTCATGGGTTACATTATAGTCACCTACATCAGATTTAATACACGCAACGCCAACAAGAACAAGTGCACAAACAACTATAAAAACACCAACCCAATGGAATACATAAAGCTTTCTTTTCAAAAAGATTACAGAAAATATAGCACTAAATACAACCATCGAACCTCTCAGCATTTGCCAAATAGACGCTGGAATCCATAGTAATCCAATATTCATTAAGGAAGTTGCGATTAGATCAAACATCTGTTTAAATTATCGATTTTGATTCAAATATTATTTCTTCAACAGAGGAAAGTAGAAAATTTTTCAAAAAAATTCGTTCAAATAATAAAGAGATTTTTATTTGAGATCAAACCATTTTTACATCATTTTTGTTTCCTCTTTTCAGAAATAATATTTATTTGAAATTTTTTTGTTTTTGTATTTTTCTCGTTAAAGGTCGCTTTTAAAAAAAAAAAGTGGGTGAAAGAAAAAAATTTTTTTTGATCATCTAACAACTTACAGATGGTACTATCGAAATAAAATAGACTCTCTTATGAGATACTACGGCTTTCTTAAGATTATTGGTGACAATTCGGTAGATTTCAAGAACAAGTAAACAACCTAACATTCCAACAAACATTGCTACAGTTTGCTATTTGTATTGTTATTTGTGTGTTTTTTTGAGTATTTTTATTTATTTTACATTTGATCATTTTGAAAAAAAAATTGTGTAAAAACCGATTCGGTTAAAAAAGCGAAAAGAATAAAACGGTGATTGCAAAAAAAGAAAATTACAAGCCAGGGTTTTGTATAAAGGTGTTTTTTGTGTCCATATCTTCCTCTTCCTTCTGTTTGAAATAAAATTTTTGCTATAACAACAGTAAACGTACCAAAAAGCAACTAATTGTCCAATAAAATATAGTCAATAAAAACACAAAATGAACTTTCAAATGCTTTTACAAAAAAATTCACAAGAAAAAAAAAAAAGTTAATTTGTTTTACCATCCCTGGTATAGCTGTTGCTCTTTGAAATAATGGTACTTCATGCCCTTCAACTTTCATAAAGATATTTTTTTCGAAAACAAAAAAATAAAAAATGAAATATCTTTTTTTTTGTTGGGTTGATTTCAAAGTGAATTTTCAAGAGAAAAGTTTGAAGAAAAGTCCAAGATCAAATTATTGGTCAATTGTTTGGGAGTTTAAAGTTTGCTTAATTAAGAGGTCTCAATAAAAAACAAAATTAATCCTTTGAAATAATAAGTTGTAAAAACCGTAATAATCTTGAAATTTGATCAGTTCTTTGGTGACTCTTTTTTTTTTTGAAAAAACATTTTAACTTTTTATATTAAGTATCTGCTTTTTAAGGTCTCTCCAAATTTTGTAATCCCTAGATTTTTGAAATAGAATATAATTGTTCATAAAAATGATTTTTTAGTTTGTGAATTAAAGGTAACTATTGAGAGAAAAATGTTGGAAACAGAAAAATGGTTGGACACCATTTTTAATTGAGAACATTAGTACAATTGAAAATCAAATCCTTTTGAGAACTAGGTGAATTTTATATAAATCCAGGTTTAAATGTGTTACAAGTTCATTAATCTGTGGTGTGTGTAGAATACTAAATTAAATGGTTGATAACCAAAGTAGATCATGCTATTTTAACAAAAATCCTAGTTTTAGTAAAGTTTACTATTAATTCTGAAAATGGTGATTTTTAAACTTGCTTTTGATTATAAGAGATAAACTTTTGCAAAAGTAGAATTAAATTAATTGTTATTCTAATAAGTAGATTATTGTTATTTACCTTAGTTATTTCACAAACGATTAAAATTAAAAATCATTTTCAAAAATATTCCCAATTAAAATTGCTGCCCAACTATTTTTCTGTGTCCAACATTTTTCTCTCAACAGTAAGACAAAACAGTAAAAAATTTTGAGGATTTTAGGTCTAATGTAAAAAAACTTTTTGTAATGAAAAAACTTTTAGAAATTTTTGAACAAAAAAATTTTAAATTTCCAAAGATATTTAGTTTGCCACTAGTCAACTTATCATGGGTTTCTACTTGAAAATATTTTCAAACGGGGTTGTTTTATATCATAAGAGAATTTTAGTTTTTTAAAATTTTTAAGGAACTAGCCTGTATTATTTTTTTTTTTTGACCAATTTCTAAATAAGGATTCCCCATTTAGAAATAAGTTTAATATAGAAAATAAACAGGGTCTTTCAAATCTAAGTAATTGACATAAAAAAATTTTTTCTCTCAATTTCGATTAAATTTAGGTAAAATTTTTAATAGAGATTAGTCACTTAAGGTAAATTTTAAAATTTTAAATAATAGAAATGTTTTTTTGAGATTACGAAATTTCAAATTTGAATACAAATACTAGAATCAACGTTCTTTAAAGTTCAATAAATATGTTGTTGGTAATAAAAGAAAAATGAATGTACCATAAATTTTGGATAGTTGTTGAGAAATTTTCTGTTATAATTGAGAGATGATTTTAATCTGGTTAATAAAAATTACGAAATTTATTGTTCTTGTCAAGAATTTTTTATCAAAGCTCTTATGGTTAGAAAACTTAAGGTAATAAAGAAAAAATGAAAATAAAAAAATTGAAAATAAAAAATTCCTAAAATAGTAAAAAAATATACAAATTCGGGTACAAAGTGCCTTACTTTTCGGAGTTGTGGAATACCAATTTATTAATCACAGTTTGTGGAATCTTATTATTAATAATCATTCTATCGGGTTTTTACTCCTCCTGTTTCTGGGGATGTGTCTAGGTTTTCCAGAATTCGAAAGAATTTAGTAAAATCAAGGATTTTACTCAATTCTTTCAAATCCTGAAAAACCTAACGAAAGTAGATAATTTTTAATTTGGTCATGTAAATGATATAATATTTTTTTACTTTAATGTTTTAATTATTTTTCTTCGTCTCTTTTTATATTTAGTAAATTTTCTTTGATTACTCCTTTCTTACAATAAATAAATAAATAAATTGAGAGATGATTTAGATTTTCATTAATTAGAAATCAATCTTGGAGGTAGTATGAATAATTTCTCTAGTAAAAAAAAGCTAGCAAGAATTATTATATTAGAATTGTTCAGATTAAATTGGTGGGGTGTATGAAAAAAAAAGATTCTCTTCAATGAATTTTTATTTCCCTTTGAGTTATTAATTGAAAAAAAAAATAAATAATAAAAAATAAAAATAAAAAGATAAAAGCAACATTCTCTGAATGAAAATATAAATTTTCAGATCTCAAGAATACTAATAAATCTAAACCTTGGTTTTTTATTCCAATATATTTTTAATATAATGTAAAAAAAATATTGGTAAACGATCTTTAATTGATATATCAAGTTTAAGGTCGTATCATTGATAAAACATTTAAGATTTATTATGGAATTGCCAAGTATATAAAAAAATCGAAAATTTTATATTAATAGAATTAATTCAAATAAAGAAGAAGAATAAGAATAATATATTTAATTTTATTCAAAATAATTAATCATTATTTATCCTATCATTGGTTAAAGATAAAGAAAATATTTATTCTTTTTTAAATTTTCTAAACAAAAATTTTGAAATACTGACAAGTACCATAGAGTTATGTAGAGTGCCTAGGTTTTTTTGAGTTTTTCTGTTTTATTTATCAAATCTATCGATTTTCGTTAGGTTTTTTTGAGTTTTCTATTTATTTCGAAAATCAGTAGATTTTCATTGGCTTTTTTTTACTTTTTGAAATAAACAGAAAATTTATTAAAATTTTCGTTTTATTACAAAAAGTAAAAAAAAAAAAAAAACCTAGAACACTTCATAAATAAATATAAAACTCAAGAAAACCTAGCGGCTATTTTCCAGAAGTTAAAGGGATAGAGTAAAATCTAAGATTTTACTTAATTATTTTGAATTCTGGAAAACCTAATAGCTGTACGAAGGAATTGATTAACCCCATCAAAATAAATAAATAAATAAATAAATAATAAAGATTTTTTCAAAGATATCAAGTATAATTGTATTTTTTTGTTTTGTTAATTTCACTAAACATTAATTCAAAATTTTTAACACACTAAAATTCAATTTTTGAAGAAAAAAACTTATCTATCAATTCTAGCCGAAATGTCAAATTAGAGACATTCATTGATTGAAATGATTAACAAGAGTTTATAAATTCCAATACTCACAAAACAAAAAATAAATTGTTAACAATACTAGTAAATTATCGGGTTTGTGCCCAAAATTTTGGAGATGAAAGACACAAAATTTTATTAGTAAATTTCTAAAAATTCTATTAGGAAAAATTATCGGTCAAATGGTTAGGTATCATCAACTAATTTCATGAGAGTTCTTCTTTTTCGAAAAAACTCCACTTTGGCAGAATACCAATTATTTGAAAAAAATATCTCAATCAAAAAGAAATATTTTACAAAATTCAAACAATAAAAGGAAAAAAAATACTAAAAAAGGTGAAAAAATTCCTATTTCAGAAAAATCAAAATTACCGGTTTTCAAAAAAAAGTTCAACACAGTTTTTAATTTGGAAAATTACTGAAAATTAAAAGTAAAATCAATAAAAAGAAGAAACCAATTAACTTCAAATAATAATCCATTATGTTATTTTCCATCAAACCATCAAACACAATTTGAATCTACTTTTATATTGTAATTATTGGTTTGGTTTTAGAGATCGCAAAAATAGTCTATTTTTTGAACAAATTTTTAATAATTGATTATTCAAAAAAAAAGTACAAAATAGAAAGTATTAAAAAAACTATTATTGAGTTAAATCGTTTATTTTGTCTATAGTCATTTATTTTTTCTTTTATTAAGAGATCTTACCTTTCATTTTCATTAATTTTCCCAATGAAAAATTGTGTTGTAACCTTTTTTTAAACCAAACTCTCAAAAGTTTTTTTCCTCAAAGGTTTTCCAAATGACAAATTTTCAAAAAATTGAAATTTTGAAAAGACCCCGATTGCAGATATTCTTAAAAGTCAACTAATGTGTTTAGTAATAAAAGTTATCTTTACACAGTAAAAAATAGGAAGAGTATGAGTTTCAAATTCACAAATAACCAAAAAAAAAAAAACAACAGAGATGGAAGTCAGTGAAAAAACAAAAAAAAAACAAATTTTACATTATTTTTCAACAAGGTTTCTCTGTGTTACAAATTAGTCTTGTTGATAAAAAAGATCATTCTATAAAAAATCTTTAAAGTCTGAAATTTTGTCCACAATCCTTGAGAAGAAGAAGAATAAGGCAAGAGTGTATTTTTTTAATTTTCAGAAGAATCTGTGTTCATCAAGATCAACTTTTTTGCTAATAATATCGCCAAATAAAAAAATTAAAAAGTTGTAACAAGAAACTCTAAACAGATCTAAATATGGTAGTTTAATAAAAACGAATGCAAAAAATACAGTTATATTTCGATTCCTTGAAATATTCATTTTTCGAAAAAAAAATAAAGTTCTAAAGATAAATTAAAAAACAAGAATTGGAATTTTGAATCTTCTTTTGTGTTGGTATCTTGTTTTACATCGATTTTTTGTAGAATTATCTTTTTGAGAAAGTACTTACACAATCTACCCTTTTTTTCTGTTTTTCCCGAAATCGTGGATAAAATTTCTTTGTTTTTAAAAAAGAAATCAGTCTCATCCAAGAAACTACAAGTTTATGGTTTTGTAAATAAGGAAGGTTCATTCAAAATAACACTCCCAATATTTTTCAATCACATGAAAAGTTTTTGTAACCCAAATAAAAAAAATTAAACAAACTCGAGAAACAAAGTCTCTTTTTTTTTAAAATTTTTTTAATTCCAATTTGCAATTAATCCACATTATCAAACTCACAAATTATTTTTTTTTTTTTTGATGTAATGAAAATGGTAGGTTCTAATTTAACAACCGAACAGGAATATTAAAACCTTTACTTTGTGTTTTATGAATTACTTTTAAAGAAATCATTTTTGTTCAAGAATTTAACTTTTTCTTTTTCTTTTTTTTTAGTTTTTAAACTTTTTACCTTAATTGAAAGATGTCTCGTTTTGAAAAAAAATTGAAAAAAAGAAAACAAAAATTTAAAAACACAACTACAAGAGAAGATCGCCATAGTACGCGTGTTAACTACACGATTAATTTGTCTAAAAAACGACGGGAAGAGGTCTTAAAAAAAAAACGAAACTTAAACTCGTTCAGTGATCAGACAATTTTAGAATTAACAGATGAGCAAATTCAAGAAGAAGTAAGCGACTCTCAATTCTTTTTAATTTTTTTTTAATTTTTTATTTTTTTTTTTAGTCCGGAATTTTCTTTTACTTTTTTTTTTATTTTTTTTGTTTCAGTGAATATTTTTTAAAATTTACAGTTGTAAAATCAAAAAGTTTCCAAAATTACTTTTCTTAGCATACTTTACCGGGTGCTTAATTCACAAAAAAAAAAAAATTAAAAGTAGAGTATTTACAACCTCAACACAAAAACAAGAAATATTTTTTTTTTTTTTGTTTTTTTGTTAGAATGGTTCCACTGTTTCCTTTCGAGAGATTAATTTGGAATAAAACAGTTTGAACCCAAAAATAAAGAAAGTTAAAAACAGCAACTTGTGAACTCTTTCCTTTTTACAAATTATTTGGGCACCTCTATAATTTTTTTTTTATTTGTATGATCGATCCTGGTTAATCTTCACTAATCTTTTTTCAATCATAAAATATTTTTTTGTACTATTATTTTCCAATTAACACCTTTTTAATTCTTCACACTCACAAACCGAACAAACATTAGATTCAAAATATTCCAAATTATATTAACCAAATGATCAATGGAAATATTGATGAACAATACGCAAGCACACAAAAAATTCGAGTTTTGTTAAGTATTGAAAAAGATCCACCAATTAATGATATTTTAAGGCACGACATATTACCCACTCTGGTAGAATTTTTGGATTATGATAAACACCAACATTTACAGGTTTGTATTTTGTCTTTTATATTCGATATTTAGATTTTTTTTTTTTTGATTATTATTTTCAATAATTTTGGATTGTTTTTTTTTTATTCAAATTTTTACTTGTCTTCAAATACCAAACATTTTAGACACTGAGAAAAAAAAACAATTCGACTTCTGTCTTGTGAATTCATTTTAGAAATCAAGATTCTTTTTTCCACCTGTTTTCTTTAAGAAAAAAGTAATTCAAAGAAATAAAAAAAACGAAAAACAAAAAAGAAATCAAAAAACTAAAATATAAAAAGAAAAGATACGCCAAAAGAAAAGACAAGAAAATTTTTGAATGTCTCATAATTTTTGTCTGTTAAAACGAAAAAAACTCGAACACAAAAATAATTTAAAATGTTTGTACGATAATCTATAAAAATGTGGACTTTTATAAAGTCCACACTTTTTTAAGTTTTTCATTTCAAAAAGTGTGGAATAAAAGTTTTATAAAGTGTTACCCACACTACTAAAAAGAGTGAATTAGACAGTTCAATGTACCAATGGCAAAACTTTTTTTTCCACAATTATAAATTTTCTTTAGAGATTATCAGAAGAGCAACTTTTTTGAAGTTTTCTGTTTTAAGAAAACGTGAAATTTACTATTCAAAAAGTGCTTTACTTCCAACCCCAACCTCAACACCAAATTTTTACATTTTAAAGTTGACACCTCACTTTGTTAAAACAGCTGTAAGCTGTATTTGAAATTTTCAATGGGTGAAAAAAGCCAACCCATTTTCTTTTTTTTTCATTTCTCAAATATTCCTTTCATTTACAAATCTCACCCAAAACTAAAAAGACTCCCTAGGTTATTAATAAAAACATTTTACTGAAATATAATTAGAAATAAAATTACCTTTTTCATTTTTTTATTTTAAAAAACCAATTAAAAAACGAGGATCAAAAAAAAAGATCAAGTGTAAAATTTTTTCGTTTTAAATTCCAAACACAGTCAGAATAATAATTCAAAAAAAAAAATAAAAATAATTCTTATTTTTGAACTATTTTATGTTCATATTTTTGGAAATACCACTTTGTGAATGGAAAAAAATGAAAAAAAAACATGATTTATAAAACAAAAATATCTCAAAAACTTTTTTATGCTTTTTATTTGATTCTGAAAGTTTCATTTATCTTCCAAGGAATTGTACTTTTTTGAAGAAATTTAAAGAAACAATAATTGATTTTTTTAGGTTTTCGACATTTTAAATAGAAACTTGTTCTTAATAACACAAGTTAAATGAATACACATGCTTTTAATTCTTCAACAAAAAAATATCTAATAATCCGGTTTTATTCATGAAAGTGGACTATTTTTTTTCAAAGATTTTCCAATAATAAAAAGGATTGGGAAAAACAAAAGAGAAGGAATCACATAAACTACAAAAAGAAAAAAAAGTAGAAATCACAGAAACTGAAATGTTAAAAATATTTTTAACTCGAATTAAAGAAAAAATTATTTGAATACAAGAGTGATAAAAACATTTTTATACTGATATATTTTAAGAAATAACCACCTTGATACACACCTCGCCGAGTAGAAATAATTAACAAATGTTTCGTGTGTAGAAATTATTAGAAATATCTTAATGAGAATAGCAATTGAGATTTTTTAATTATTTATTTCAGACTTTAGTACCACACAAGACTATTTTTTAAGAAATCAATCTAAACTTTGTTTCTGTTAAAAAAAAAGCATTTATTTCAAATGTCAATTATTTTTTATAATTGACCTTTGAAGAACAAATAAAAAATAAGCAGAATAATACACATCAAAGAATTGTTGATATCTATCTGAAATAAAACTAATTAATCAATAGATTTTCTTAAAAATTGAAATACTCAAATTCTTAATGAAATCCCTTCAAAAAAATAACAATGTTCATTTTGATCTCCGATTGATATTTGAATAATAAATAGGAAACAATTTTCACTTTATTTTCCATACCTTTCTTTTAGAAATCAAGTCCCCAAACGAAGTGTGTTGGTATTTGTGGTCTCTATTTGAAAAAGTAAATGAAAATGAAGTAAAAATTTTTCACATTTATTAATCAAATATCATGATCAAAGATCGAATAGAATTCCAATAGAAATCAATATGATTTCTCAACAATCATTTCCACAGTTTCAATAACCTTAGAATAACACATTTTTACCAAGTGACTATTGATCTTGCAATAAAAAAAATAACTAATGAATTTTGTAAAGTAAAAAAAATCGAAAAAAAAAAAAAACAAAAATGTGAAAAAATGATTTCAATTTTGAAAATTTCCAAAATAAATTATTTCTTCTAATATCCATGCAAACACTTTAAAATATATGTAACTCACCCATTACAACTGGGCACCTTTGACTGAAAAATGGTTTAGATCAAAAAGGATTATTTGGGAAAATCAAAATTACCATAGAAAACAGAACAATTGCCTTTTTTTTTTTTTTCCTAATGCTTCTATTTCTAAAAATAATAAGATTATCATGACTTTTTTTTTTTTTTGTATCTGCCTTAATTTTAATAAAGAATGTTTTTTGTCACTTCAAATTCGAGAAAAAAATAAATCGAGATATTTCTCTAATTAATTATTTATTTTTTTTTTTTTCACTAAATGAACAAACATAAAAAGAAAAATTAAAACCATGTTATTATTTATTATTCACCATTTAGCTTTTTTAATTTGGAAAAACAAGATAAATATTTAAAAGATCTAATCCTTTAAAAGAAATTTTAGTTTCATTAGCAATATTTATTGGTTGGAAATGAATTCCATCTATTTTTTTTTTTTTTTTCCTTGATTAATTTGACTTTAATGTATTTTCTTGGTGTTGATTATTTCTGTAATTTAAAAAGTTCTTCTTGATAAGAAATTAATTTTTTTTTTTTTTTACTTTTCATTGAAGAATAGTGATCTGGCATTTTTTCTTCATTTTTATTTTGATAATCATCGTCTAGATTCTTTATCTTCAATATTTTGAATAACTTTTCTTTTTCATTTCACATTTCAAAATAATTATTGCAATTTATTATCCTCAGAATTTATAATTGCATCATTGTGATCATTATTTTTTATTAAGGGACTAGTCTCTATTAAATTTTTTTAGGTAAATTTAATAGAGATTTAGAAATTTTTTTTGCCAATTACTTAGATTTGAAGCCAAAGTGAAAAACTTCTTTGTATAGTAATTAAGTCTCGATAAATGACATTCATTAAATTTAGTTATTGTTTTTATAGAAATAAACAATTTTTCCTTTTTTTCGCTTTCTTGAAAGTTGCTTTTTTTCAACTTTTAGCAAAAATATAAAAAATAAAAAAAAATATGAGCAAGAAAGCAAAACCTTGTTGTGCTTGTGGAAGACCTACAAAAAATAGTTTGGAAAATAAACCTGAAAAGGTTTTTTTTGAATTTGCATGAAAAAACAGTTTGATTCGAAAAAAATATTCAATATAAGCTTTACTCTTAATAAAAGATTTTTTTTCTTTTCCTGTACCATTCTTTTTTTTTCATGAATCTACTTTTTGAGTTTATACTCTTTTGTTTTTGTTGAATTTGAAGTTTTTTTAAGTATTCCCAAATTACCATTCCAAAAGTTTTTGTCAGAGTCAAAAAAAATCAAAGAAAAGAATAAGAACTATTTTTTTTAAAAAATAATTATTGATAAAACAAATTGAGTTCTTTATAGATTCAAGTTGGATGAACAGAAGTGAAAGAGAAAATATTCACTAGTTTTCAATTATTTTTTCGTTTTTCAAAATGAGAATAAATATTATTTTTGAGAAAATAATTAAATCCAAAATTAATCAAAAAATTCTCATCCGTTAAAGATATTTTTTTTTAAAAAAAATTGGAAAAGTCACTTTTTTTTTTTGACAGAATTGTAAAATTTTAAAAAAACAAGAACTAAAAGTTCTAACATTGAAAAAACCTGTCTATTTTCAATTTTAAGCATATTTCAAGATAAGGATTCCTTATTTAGTTATTGGTCAAAAAAAAATCAATAGAGACTAGTCCCTTAAGATTAAAAATTTTCTATTTTCTATTTTATCCATCAAGTAATTTATCAAAAAAAATTTTAAAATTGAGACATCATTTTTTACAATTTTGGAGAGAAAACTGAGAAAAAAAAAAAAAAAAAATTGATAATTCTTTTGTATGTTAAGAACATAAACATAACCACAAAACATGTAAAAAAAATTGATAGTGGTCTTTTCATTAGAGACAGATATAATAAGATCTCAAAAAATTATTTATAACAAATTACCTTATAACCTATTAATATATGCTCTAATGCAAGATAGATAAATTGTCGTATCCAAATAACACTAACAATTTTGTTTATTTAACACAAATAATCAGGTAATTTTTTTGATTAATAGAGATGGATAATCAAATTATTGAACTAAAACATGTTAAATTCTCAATCTTAAATATTTGTGTCTACTTTTAATACTTTTCCTAGAACTTGAAAATGCTTTATAATATAGAGAAGAAACAGTTCTTTATACTTGATCTTTCTTTTAATTCAAAAAATTTCAAAATTGTATAAATTATGATAAATTTCTTGTTTAGTTTATTGTAAGTGTAAAAGGAAATTTAAATCACTCCTATAGAAACTATTTTAAAAAAATATTTTGATTAAACACAAATAATAATAAAAATAAGTTTAATAATTTACATAAATAATAATAAAAATAAGTTTAACAAATTACATAAAATAATAAGGAAAATAAGTTAAACAAGGAATCCGATTTATTCTCTTCAATTTTTGTGGGCTTAGCACAAAAAATTAATTTTCAAGATTATTTGTTTGATTTAAACAATTGGATTTAACTATTTTATTGTGTTGTTTTAAAATACAATATAACAATACAGTATTTATTATTCATTTCATTTCATTTTTACAAAAATCATTTTTCGATCATTAGACTTAAAATTCGAAATTCAAGCTTAATAATTGTTCTTTCTAAAATGAAAAACAAAAAAAAAAATAAATTTTTATTTTCTTTTTTTTTTAGTTTTATTATTATTATTTTTTTTTTTTTAATATTATTGAAAAAAAAAAAAAATAAATCATCCCCACAAAATTAACAACATCATTTATTTAATTTTTAAATATTTAATTATATTAAAATTATTTTCTCAATAGTTTGAAGCCGCATGGAGTTTGACAAATATTGCCGCTGGATTAACTGAACACACTGAAATGGTTATTCAAGCAGGCAGTTTACCAATCTTTTCCCGTTTAATATCTTCAAAACACGAATCTATACAAGAACAAGTAAAGTCATTTTCCTCATCTTTTTTTTTTTTTTTTTTATCTTTTATTTCAATTTTTCTTTTCCACATTTATTCTTTATTGATTCAGTTTTATTTTTATTGAATTTTCGCATTTGTTCAAAAACAAACTTTTTTTTAAAATTTCAATGAAAATAAGATTCAATTTAAAAACAAATGATGAATTTAAATTACATTTAAAAGACATTGAAAGTAAAATTTTCTTTGAATATGATTATTTTGATTAAAAAAAATGAATTTACATTTTTTTTTCTTCCATTCCATTCCCTGAAAATTATTGAAAATTATACAACCAAATTATAAAAATATTTCGAGAGATGAAATTCTAATTTAGAATATGTTTTAAAAACGAAAAGGTTCTATTTTTTTAATCAGTACTATTTTTGAAAACTATGATTTAATCTTACTCAAAATAATTGTATAGTTAAAATTTTTTTTTTTTTTTTGCAGGATAAAGGATCGAAAGATAAAAAAAAATTATTTTTTTATATGATAATTAATTCTTTATTTTTTTGGATAAAATAAAATTTGAATAATTTTATTTCATCAATTGGTATATTATTTAATAGAGCTTAACCTATTTAATTAGGTTTTTTGGTTTTTTTTTGAAAATTCAGATAAATTTTAATATAAAAATACTTTGAGAACTAAATTTGGTCTTTTTTTTTTAAAATTAATTAGAATTCAGAAAATTTAAAGCTCCTTAAAAAAGAATTTAAACTTTAATGAAATAATTTTAAACAGTGATAGTTTGGAACGTATTTTCGTTAATTAATAATCGTGAAATCTATGATTTTATACTTAAATTTCTAAAAGGAAATCTAAGTAGAAGGACATTTCTAGACAAATTTAAGAAAGATATTTTTCAACTTTGAAGGCTTCGTTTCTCTTTTTTTATTAAAAAAAAAAAAAAAAAATATTGATTTAAGAACTTGAAAATTAATAATTGAGTTAAAATAAGCTATTAAATATATATATATATATATATATATATATGTATATATGTATATCAAGGAATTAAACTTTTGTTTTGGAAATTATATCCAAATAATATTTAAATAAAAAATTAAATCGCTACTTTAAATTTTTTTATACAAATTAATAAAATATTACCTTTTGTTTTCTTTTATTATCAAATTATCTCTTTGATCAAATTACTTAAAATTGAATTAAATTTTTTTTTGAAGTATAATTATTTCAACCATTAAATTTTTAGTTCTTTTAGAGTTGTAAAGACAACTATTGATTTGAATCGAAATATTTTTTCATTATAATTTTTTGGAAGGTAAACTAGATTTTATTAAATAATTTACAAAATGATATATCCACAAGAATTTACAGTTTATATCAAAAATTTTTCTTTTTTCCTTTTTATTGTGTAAAAGTTTGAATCTTTCACCATTAACAATGCATTTATTTATTTTGATAAAATTAAATCAAATATAAACTATTTCAAAATAAAATCAAATATAAACTATTTCAAAATAAAATTCAGTATAAAAATATTAACAAGTTACAAAATAAAATTATAATTATACACTTTTTCAAACTGTTGATCCTCGCTATTTTAAAAGAGCTGTATTTAAATACTTTGATTTTTACTTTTGTGAGTTCAAAAAAAAACATACAACTATTTATGAAACACAGGTAGGACAATTTTTTAAACTTAGAAACTAAAAAAAATACATCTAATTCGATACATTGTGAAGACTAAAATAGTTTTTCAAAAATTCGCGTTTAATTTACAAGATTTCTTTATTTATTTTAACACTCAAAAATCTGTAAATTATTGAAACTGAAAAAAAAAAAAAATTTAACAACAAAATCAAAATAATAGAAAGGATGATTTATTTTATTTATTTGATTTAGTTTGTAACACCAAAAATTGAAATAATCCTAAAAATTTTACTATAAAATTTATTTTGTTGTAATTAAAGGCTTTTCAAAAATAAAATTTCTGATCAATCACAAAAAAAAAATTAAAAACAAAAAAAAAAAATTAAAAAGAAAAAAAAAAGTATATTAAATAATGATGAAAAAAAATAAATTACTTATCTGATTCTATAAATTAAACTGT
Organism: Anaeramoeba flamelloides; assembly: GCA_027625915.1. NCBI lineage: Eukaryota > Anaeramoebidae > Anaeramoeba > Anaeramoeba flamelloides. The sequence continues at coordinate 3,404,968 of JANTQA010000026.1, forward strand.
CGGTGTTGATTATGTATTGAGGGCTAATATTTTCTCTTCATTGATTAATCGATTTTCCCTTGTTATCTAAAAGTAAATAAATATTATTATAGAACGAATGTATATAATAAAGAAGTAATATTATGACTCTTTTAAAATATATTTAAAAGAAGAAAGATCTTATTAATTAAGTTAAGCATAAGTTGAATTTGTTTCCACAACGAAACAAAAAAACTCTTTTTTTTATTTTGTTGGTTTTTTGACCAAAATTTCCGCTTTACAAAATGTAAAAAGTAAATTTCAAAAAAGTAAATAAAGAAAAAATGAAATTATTTTTTTAACAAAAGACAATAAAGGATTCTAAAGAAAATAACTTTTTAGAAATAAAGACTGGTGATAATGTGAGTAGAAAAAAATTTTTTTAGCACAAACCCATTAACAAAAAAAATATTTTAATAAAATAATTGCCTTGTTCATAAGATGAAATAGAATCCTTCTGATAAAAATAATTTCTGATCACATTTATAAGTTTGAAATTTTGAAAAAAATTTTAATTTTTTGAAGTGAATAATTTTTTAATTTTAAAAGATCTTTTTTTTGGTGATCAATAAAAACTATTATTATAGAAAAAGAATATTTAAAAGATTCAAATAAGTTGTTTGGATAATATAATGAATACAGTTGGAATAAACCTTAAAAAATATCAAAAAGAGAAATTTTGTTGTAAAAAGTTTTTTTTTTTTTTTTAATAATGATAAAGAAGTAATAAAGCTTTCTGTTTTTGCTATTTGTACTTTATTAATACCCAATAAAAATTCTAAATTTATATAATTTCTTTACACATTAAGACTTTTAAATTATTATATTTTACTTTATAAATTAGAGGAATTATTATATTAAATTTCAATAATAAAGTGTTTCATCGAATTAAAGTGTCTGTTATCCAACCACACACAAAAAAAATTGATTATCTGATCTAATTTGGAATTGGTTAAAAAATGAAAATTTTAACTTCTTTTCTATCTATAATTTTTGAATTTATTTTTTTTACTAGTGTTTAAAGCGTTTACAATTTTCAAAAGTTGTAAACGAAAAAACGGTTTTCAATTTTTTGGCGTTTAAAAAATTGCAAATTAAACCCTTTTCATGATGTTTAAACACAAAACATCTCACACACACTTAAAAGGGAAAACGCGAATTTCCAAATGTTTTCCCACTCTTTTAAAGGAATTGTGTTCTGCCTGTGAATTAAAAATAATTGAAAAAAAGATCAATCATTAAGTGTTGTTCTCTTCCTTATTGTTGATCAAAGCACATAAAAACTTTAAAAAAAAAAACTTTTCTTTTATTCTGATTTTTTTTAAAATAAACTAAACTATTAATTGAATTTTTCTTCATCTAATTTTTTTTTTTTTTTCCATAAAACAAAATAGTCAATTTGGGCAATTGGGAATATTGGTATTTTTTTTTCTTTTATTTTATTTCTACTTTCTATCCTTTTTTAAATTGTTGAAAATTGTTAATTATTATTTTCTTTATTAATCCTTTCTATTCTTATATACCAAAAATTTTTTATTGTATTTTTATTTTTTTTTTTTATAAATAGCTGGTGATTGTGCTGAATTTAGAGATAAAGTAATTGAAAACGACGTTGTACCTAAATTTATCGATATAATTAAATCTAATCCTAGGATTGAAATTTTAAAAAGCACCACTTGGGCATTATGTAATATTTGTAGAGCAAAGCCACATCCAGAACTAAAAGATGTAAATTAATGACCTTTTATATCCATTAAATATAAATATATATTATTCAATCATTAAATACTTATATTATTGATTTTTTTATTTTATTTGATAAATAAATATATTTTTTATAAATTAATTCTTCAAAATAGACAAACGCCTTAATTTCTGTGTTGATCGGACTTTTAGACTATCAAGATATTAAAGTTGTTAGTGATTCATGCTGGTCGCTTTGGTAATTTATTAATTTTTTTTTGTTTTTTTTGTTCGTTTACATAAATATACATAAATATTAAAAAAACTTCACTTTGATAAATAAATTAAAAAACAAATAATCTCTAAATTCAAAAAATCATTAAACAAATAAATAGTTATTTAGCTGATGGAGAACCAGATATTATTGAATATGTTGTTAAACAAGACATTTGCCCAAAAATGGTCAATTTTTTAAAAAACTCCTCCCCTATCATAAATACACCAGCTTTAAGATTTTTAGGTAACATTGTAACAGGAACCGATGATCAAACACAAGAAGTTCTTAATTGTGGAGTATTACCAATATTATTTGATTTATTAATTCAGGGAAATCCTCTCAATCGGTAAAAATCTATTTTTTTTATAAAATTTTACCGTTTTACTTTTTATTTTTTACAATTGAGTCTTTTTGTTTAAAACTTTTTGAAAATTGCTGTTGTTGTAAAACTATCCAAATTTTTTTTTTAAAAATTTATCCATAAAAATTATTTAAAATAACATTTATTAATTAATTAAAGCTTTGACTCCAATCTAGTTAAATTTAGTTTTTTTAAAAAAAACTTAAATAATTCAAAATTTTTAACACTAATAATATCTCATTACAAATGATTTTACTTGAGACAATATATTAGAGGATTTTATGAATATTTAAACATTTGAATTATTTTAAAAACTCTCATGAATATTATAAAAATAATTTAGGATTTTTTCATTTATATTCTTTTTGACAACATTAATGAACTAAAAATGAATATTTCAAATGAGATAATTCAATTTTTCATTAATATTACATTCTTGGTCTTGAAACACTGACAAATTCAAAATAACGCAAAAAAATTTTTTGGTTCGATATTCATTTTTTTTTAAATTCGATAACTCTGCTTTAAAAATAAGATCATTAACAAAGAATATTTTTGAAAGTCAACTAATTTTATAAAATTTACTTACATTTAAACAAAAAAAAAGCAATTTTTTACCTAAAGTGTAGTTTAGTTAAAAAAATTCAAAAAAAGAAATTTGAACTAAAAAAAAAATTTTGAAAATTTATTTGAATTTATCACTCTAACAAATAATTTTTCAAAACAAATTTTCTTTATTCAACAATGTTAAGTAAAACTTTTGAAAATCAACAAATAATAAATTTGAAATTATTTTTTTTTTTTGGATAAAATTCTTTTTTAAAAAAGTGTAAAATTTTAAACAACATTAGAAAAATAAACAATTTAAATTTTTAAATTATTCCTTCTTGATTTTTAACAACAAACAATGATTACAAAATAACTCTGTTCCATTTTTAAAATTTTTTCTTTTGAATTGTAAAAATACTACACTTTTTACTTTATAAACTAAATTCCAAAAATCTGGACACAGTTTAAACAGACTAAAGAAGAACATCAATACTACACTTTACAATAAAATTTGGGAAATATTTTGATTTTACAAACTTTTTTCTTTTTTTGTCTTTTTTGTTTTGCTTTCATTTGCTTTTTTCCAGTTTCGTAATCTGTTTCGTTAGATCTGAGAATTTTTTTTCGATGGTTGATAGAAGGTTAGTGTTGAGTTTGTTAAATTGAAAAATCACATGCAATTAATTGATGGTTACCTTATCATTTGATCGATCAACAATTGTTGGTGAAATTTCAACAAATTTACCATCACATTTTTTGTTCCGCAGGTTTCATCATTTTGGATAGACCAGATTTTTTTTTTTTTTTTTTGTTTTATATTTTTTTCTTTTATTTGAATTAAAATGACTACTTAGAAAAACATTAATACTCGGGTAACTTAAATGTGATTTTATATCACGTTTGGAAAAATATAATAAATTGGTTTTTTTTTTTTTTTGTCTATTTTTGATTTTGGGCGTGTCCAAATTTTTAGAATGGGGGTTATATATATATATATATATATATGATACAATCTATGATTATGTTTTACAAAAAGATATTTATTTATTGTTTTTTCAAATTACTTTTCCTATATATTCCTGATTAAATATTTTATTAATTGAATAGAAAGGAAGTTTGTTGGACACTTTCTAATATTTGTGCTGGCTCTCCTGAACAAATTCAAGCTGTAATTGATCAAAAATTTGTTCCACTTGTCATTGAAATCTTAAAAAAGGACACTTATGCAGTTAGAAAAGAAGCGGCATGGACGATCTCAAATTTAGTTTATATGGGCAATGTTAAACAAATGATCTATTTAATTAATAATGGGGCAATTGATATTTTTTGCGATCTACTCACCTTAAATGATGTTAGAATTCTTAATTCTTGTCTTGAGTCTTTAACAAAAATCCTTAAATTAGGTGACTTTTTTGCAAAAATGTCCGATAATCAAGTCAATAGATGCGCTCAAAAGATTGATGAAGTCGGTGGAATTGAAAAAATTGATCTCTTATATAAACATAAAAATAAATTATTAAGTAAAACATCAAAATATATTTTGGATAAGTATTTCCCAAATTATGAAACAGAAAATTATTCTGAAGAAGAAGATGAATATAATTAGAGATATAATTTAAGATAAGAATTCTATAATTATATATATATTATTAGAATTAAATTCTTATTTTATAATACCTTTTTAATATATTTTTTTAAATTGACTAAAATTACTTTTTTTTCACCTCAATTTTTTTTTTTTTCTAATTCTTTTTTTTTTTTGAATTATCTTTTAATTTCTTCAAACAGAAAAATGAATTAAACTTCAAATTTTTTTGGTTATTATTTGTGTTTTATCTTTTATTAATTAATTATGTTATAAAACCCTTTTTCAAATAAAAGGCCACAGTAAAATTTCAAGAATTATTCATAACTGAATCAAATTAATTGTAGTATCACTCTAAAATATAAGAAACTCTTTAAAACATAAAAAAAACACTCAACTGAATATTTAAAAGCTAATTAAAGCAAAAAAATAAAAATTAAAATTAAATATTTTAAAAATTGATGTGACCTTTTATTTGAAAGGGAGAAATCTCGTTTTGTAAATTGTAAAGAAAAAAAAATTATAAAATCAATAAAAACCGTTGAACAAGGTGAATTGTGAAAAAGTTCTCAACTTTTTATTGATAACTTTTTACACATAAAACTTTTGATCTTGAAAGTCTCATTTTAAATATCAAGCCGCAATTCATCTGGTTATTTTGTTGGAATTGTTTTTTTTCTTTCTTTTTCTTTTTTCTAGACTTCAATCCAATAATAGTCTTTGTTAATTCCTATACCTAGCTCATTTGAAATCAAAACTAAATTATTTCCATTTTTATTCTGGCAGATTATTTCCAATTTATTCTTCTTATCTTGTTTTTTTCATTTTCCAACGGTTCGATACATATAAATAAAAAAATGAAAAATGAAAAAAATGAAAAATTTAAATGAAAATTGCCAATAAATAATTATCTTAGTAAGAATCAAATTCAATAGTATTGATGATTTAAGATCTGTGTTCATTTATTTGAAAAATTATTTAGAATTAAAAAACATTTTTTTTTCTTATCTACAAACCGGATTGAATAATAAACAATAAATAGTAAACAAAATGTTTTGAAATGTGTTCATGGTTAGGTAATAATAAAAAAAAAAGTCAAGTGCCTTCCAAAAAAAAAATAAATAATAATAAATTATTATATTCAAGGAATATTATAAATCGAAATCAAAATTATTATTATTGAACTAATTATAATTAAGACGAACAACAGAAAGAAAATTGAAAAAAATTTCATTTCTAAATTCAAGTTTAGGAATTCGGGCAAACAAGAGGAATTCTAAAACCCTCCCTTAAATTACAATAAAAAAAAAAATTGAACAAAATTTTAATACTTTAAATAATAATTGTTTTTTTTTTTTAATTATTCTATCAGTTTTCAGGTTTATAATCATTTAAACTGGAAAAAAAACATTATCATAAACTCCTTTAACTCAATTAGATAACTATAAAAGAAAAATTCACTTTTTTTCAGAATCAATCAACCTAAGATCTTTTAGAAACCAAGAGAATTAATGAAATTCCAATTAGAGTTTTTATCCTTTCAGAAATACCTGAAAAAACTTTAAATATTTGAGAAAAATATAATGTTAAATCAAATTTTTTGAGCCCCTTTCATTGGAACGACTTGTGAAAAATTACTCAATTACTTTGGAAAATTAAAAATTTTTAAAATAAGATTTTTAAATAGCAATTGTTTGAATTTTCCAAGAAATTACAAAGCTTCAATTGTCTTCAAGTTATTTATAAATTTTTTAATTTTTTTTTTTCAAATTTAATGAATTAAATAAAAAAAGAGAAAACAATGAAAAGAAAAAGAAAAAGAAAAGTTAGTGATTAAATTAGTGAAAAAAAAATTATTCGAAAAAACTATAAAAAATGATTTAGATTAAAAACTTGAAAATTTATTTTGAGAATATAACTTAATTAAATTCATTGAATATGCTCTATTTCTTCAAAAAAACTGGGAAAGATTAGCTGAAAATCTTGATTTATCTGCTCAAAATACTCCCCAAGACAATATTTCTTACAATTTTATTGTTCTTTTGAGAATTATTCATCAGATCGAAACGATTAAAAAGCATCTAAAAATACCCAAAAACTAATAATAAAATAATGAAAATATAAAATACTTAAAAGAGTAAAAATGATAAATAATAAGGTATCTAGTTTTATTGTCTTTAAATCAAGAAATAAGAATCATTATTCACAAATTGGTAAATTTTGATTTACCATTGTTAAAAATATACATGCAAAAAGATAAATATGTGTTTCAAAATATAAAGTAGGTTTTATTTTTTTTCTCAAAGTACATATACATTAACAGACTAAAGAAACCAACAATAAACCCAAATCAAATATTGTGTTGATTTCTTATAGTTATGTAATTTAAAGTTATTCTAAAAACGAAGGATCAAATTGGAAAATTTATCTCAAAAAATCGAGTTATTTTTTTTGGGTATTTCCTTCATTCAAAAAACATTAAAAAATGAGAAAAATACAATATAAATCTGAACTAATTTTTCAAATTTTAATAATAAAATTCAAATTTTATAAAAACAGAAATGTATTTACCTTCAAAATTGATTTGAATTTCTATATACTTTTAAGAAGTGAATTAGTTGATTTGGAACAAGAAGAAGAAAAAAATACTTTTTATATTTTGAAAAATAAATTATTGGCTTTGGAAATAAACTAAATTTCATAACAAATGAGCCATGTTACCTTTGAATTTTGAATTTCTTTTGTATCGTTTTGAAGTTTTTACTCTCACAATGAAAAGTTTGCAAATAGAGCAGTGAAAAAAATACCCCGACATGAAAAAAATCCCGGGCAAGATTTTTAATTGTGAATATTAGTAAAATTATTGTGTAATTTCATTTATTTACAATCAAATTACTTTTTTTAAGAATCGAACTTTTTCAATTATAACTCCCCCACTTATTAGAATGATGATTGATGAAATCACACTTGTTCAAAACACCATTCAATCAATCAAAAAACAAGAAGAAAAATTATCATTTTCCAAACTCTAGTAAACCTCAATAAAACTCGATTATTTTTCAAAAAAAGTTGATCAAAATTAGACTATCAAACAATTACTCGAGTATTCTAGAGACACCTTACTTTGATGGACTTTAGGTAGGTTTATTACTAATCTCATAAAAAAATTGGTTATTTATAATAAGGATTTAATTGAAATTATGCAAAAATTTTACTAATAATCACAATTAAAAATCATGTCCGGTATTTTTTTCATTTCCGGGTATTTTTTTCCCAACTATAAATCATTTTTTCTCTTTTTTATTTTTTCAATAGTATTTTGAAGTTTTTCCCCACACAATGAAAATTTGGAAAGAACCAAAAGTTGAATTAATGAAAAAATTGGTTTTAAATATGAAAAAGAGATTAAATTTTATTATTCAAATGGAAGGAGAATTGATAAAAGGGTTTTATTAATTTTTTAAATTTTCAATTAGTTATATAAACTAAATTTCAAAACAAATATCAAATTTTTTTTAACTATTTTTTTTTAACTTTTTTTATTTTATTTTTAGACAAAAAATAAAGATCTCTTGGGTATAGAACTGAACATTTAAATCAAAAGTTTTATATTATAATAGATAACTTCAATTATTAAAAATATTTATTTATAAAATTCTAATTTTTAATGGGCCAATGATTTTGAAATAGAGTTTACATTTATTAATAATCTCTTGTCTCGTTTTTTTCCCCCCCCCGGAAGCAAATTGTTATCAATCGGCTCGGTTCTATTTAATTGACCATCCTCGAAAAAAAATTGTCAAATTGATTTTAATGGTAAAATAGTATTTTGTTTATCTTTTTTTCAAATACTTTTTTACCTATTTTTTCTTCATTTTCAAACAACCTACAAGCCTAAAAATAAGATTGATTATTAGAATTGAAATGAAATGAAAAAAAATCCATAAAACCAAAAGCCAAGTCTAATTGATTTTTCCTATTTGAGATTTTGTTGTATACCTTATTACTAGTTAATATTTTTTTGAATTTTTTGATACATTGATTTTTCTATTCACTTGAAATGAGCTTTAGGAATTTAGCAATAAGTATTAATCCAGTTTGAGTAATTTAAGTTCAGATATCTTCATGTATCAGTTGGAAAATAAATTATAAAAATATTGGAAAATTTTAATTTATCTTCCTTTTATTATGATTATTAAAACTGATTTATCAATTTTTTTTTCTAGTTGACGATTCTTTGATCCCTTACTAGACAATTTAAGAAAATTATTAAAATTTTGCTTTGGTTCCAATAAATAAAAAAAAACCAAACTTCAATCAATAAATTCTCAATTTAATCTACAATTGATATTATTATAATTATTTTATCGTCTTACCTTAATTCTTTTTCATTTGTTTTTTCTTTTTCCTAGTGACAAATTCTTCTTTAATTCCTGATTTCTCTCAATTAATTTAGAAAACTCGATTTATTTTAATTTGTCGAATTGAATTATCAACAATTCTCAATAAATAAGATTTCATAAAGCTGAACAAATAAAATTTTCGTTACAGGTTAACTGTAACTGAAAAATGAGAGATAAGAAAAGAAACAAACATGAGTAGTTTAATGATTCATTTTTTTCAATTGTTTTCTAGCACCAAATATCTCTCACTCGGCAAAAAGAAATGAGTCTCTTCAGAAAACAAAGACTGTTCGTAAGTTGCCAAGAGTTGAATTCCCAAGTAATTGTGCAAAAACAAAAAGAATCCAGTCTTCCAGCTTGGACACCATTTACAAAAATCGCTGATCACTCTGGTATCCAAAAAATTGTTACTAATGAACTTCAAGAAGACATATTTACAAATTGTTTAATCTGGAAAGGCAAAAATAGGTTAGAAATCTATCGGAGATATAATGAAATAAAAGTGTTCACGCTCGTCAATGAGGAAATCAAAGACATCCAGTCCTCGTGCAATTGCTATCTAATTCTAGCAAAATCTGGCAATTTATATTCCTTAGCAAATTACTCGAGGTTTGCATTCAATGAGATTATCCCTTTAAAGGATCCCGAAAAAAGCACACTTGATGTAATCCGACCAATTCCATTTTTTAATAATGATAAGAAGAGAAAGGTTCGGTCAATTGCAATGCTACAATCTTTAGTCTATTATTTGTGTTGGGATGGTAGACTATACAGGAATGGATACAACAATTGTAATTTTTTTTGTTTTTTCCTTTCTCAATTTTTCCTTTTGTTTATCTCTCAAAAAAAAACATAATCTTTCAAATAATGAAACAGTGGTTGTGCTAAACAAAGTAATTGTTTTCAACACAAACTTTTTGGACATTTTTCCCCATTTATTCGTCAAAAACTGGTAGATCACTTTTAACGCTTTCAAAAGGTACTTTTTTATTCACACACAATTTTAAGAACAATCACTAACCAAAAGGTATTTTGAAGAATAGAGTCTCAGGTGTGTACCATTTAATATGAGGACGCACAGAAGATTTTTGTTTCAAATATTTTCCAATTTTTGGAAAAAACCAAATTAAGGGATCAGTCTTCGACGACAACAAGGCAAAATTTTAGAATATGCAATTGGCGGTATTCTCTACTTACAAATTTTGTAGATCCCAAGTGTCAAAAAATTCTGATCGACTAAGAAAGCCATATAAGAAAATTAGTATTGTGAGATCAATTTTTTTTTTCCATTTTTTCTGAAAAAGAAAACTATTAAATTCATTTTATTTCTCACAATTTAACAAGTTTTTACCCCGTTTATTGTCATTTTGATCATTATTATACGATAACATTTCTTTGTTACCAGTAATATTAATATATAGATTTTTTTTCAATTTTGAGATAAAACTTCACTAGTATGAAAAAAACAAATTGAAAAAAAAAAGTTAGACAAAACTACTCCACTCCTTAACCTTTCATCTTGAATAATAAAGTTTATTCACAATATAATCAAAATCCCAGAACTTTAAATTCATGAGACTATTGTATTTATTGTTGTTAATAGTACTACGATTTTGAAAAGTCTCTAGTCTAGAAAAAAAGGCATTTTTCGGGTAAAAAACTAAAAATAAATGGAAGAATGAATTATAGATTAATTCAACTTGGAGATATTTACTTTGATAGGTAATAACGAATAGTTATGAAAACATTGTACTCATCTAATAAAACTGAAACAGAGAAAAAAAATTACCGATGATAATTATTGTGAGTGTCCTAGGTTTTTTTTACTTTTTGAACCGAAATTTAAAATTTTTATAAATTTTCTGTTTATTTCAAAAATTAAAAAAAACCTAACGGAAAATCAAAAAAAAAAAGATTTTTTTAAATTTATATTAATAAATAATTTCATAATAGTCTAAATAATTGGTTATCAGTTTGAAAGATTTTTATTAAATTTAAAATACTTTTAAAATATATGATTATAACCTCTTAACTGTGTAAATAAAAATATTCAAATTTTTTACTATTAAATTTAAAAAAAATCTTCATAGAAAATTGGATTTTCCAACTTAAATTGTTAAATATCTTTAAAAGTATTTTTTGATCCAAGATCCTTTATTAACTAATAGTGTTTATTATAAGTGAAGTTATCAAAAAGTGAAAAATTAGCAAATGTTTAATTTTTTTTTGAAAAAATTTTTTCATGATCGTGTTTTGATTAACCAAAAATTGATATATTCAACTGATAAAAAATAATTGTATTTTTTAAAGAAGAATAGTTATAATAATCAAAGTTTTGTGGTCATTTAAAAATTTAATAAGAAATTTTGTTTTTGATTTTTTATACTTTTTACTTTTTCCAAATTTCCCTTCTTAAGTTGCTTGGGCTCTAGGTTTCTCTTTTTGTTTTTTTAGGTGTTTGGGAAAGGTAAAAAGTATAAAAAATCATTATAAGAATTGGTTGACCTGGTCATGACTAACCCAACCAAACTTGTTCATGATCAGATCTTCGACGAATACTTATGCAACTGAACTGAAGCCAACGAACGCGATCTGAAACCAACCAAAGTGAACCGAATTGAACTTTCCGTACTATCTGTCGAGTCGGTATCTTGTACTGGGATTTTGCGAAAACAAGATTTGGGAAACTTTCAAAAAAAAAAAAATAAAATAATAAAAAAAAAAAAATAAAAAAAAAAAGCAAAGCAACTGAAAAGAAAATTTCAAAAACCAAATCTTATTCTTAAAAACCAGAGCTTTTTAGATTCAACCCATCTATAAAGTTCTAAATCAAAATTTAATAAACAGCCTTTTTCATTTGATCTATAGTTGTTCAAATATTTAGAACTCTTTATTAAAACAACCTATGGTGGCGATCCAAAAAAAAATCAACATAAAAGGAAACAACCACCAGCCCATTCAACACTTGGGGAACAAAAAAAACTTTTCACTGAAGTTTTTACTTTTTTCTATTATTTTTTGACCTTTCATTTCTTGCTTTTCTTTCTCTTTTTCTTGTCTTTTTTCAGAAATAATTTATTCTTTTCATTTTTTAAAGAAAAGATATCCTTTGAGCTGTAATCCTGCTTACATTACAGTTAGGATAAAAAAACCCTAAATACAATTTTAGAGTTTCAGGCAAATAGGAGGTAATTTTGTTGAATCACCTCTGCTCAACAATAAAAAAAAAAAGAAATTTTGTTTTTATTTTCTATGGAACTGCTCAGCCTATGAAAATAATCGCAAAATCTGGATATCTGAATTAAAAAAAATTAATATATCTAATATATTAAATAATAATAATATTTCTAATATTATTATAAAAAAGGATTCAAACTCTTTATTAGCCTTAGTGGGTAATAAACTTATTTTTGAGTCTTTAATTAAATTCCTAAATAAAAATTTAGGAATTCGGGCAAATAAGAGGGGTCAATAACTCCTCCCTTAAATAATAAAAAAAAAAAAAGAAATTTTGTTTTTATTTTAAGATAAAATTCGATTTTTCAAAATAAAATTTTCTTTAAGATATTTGGGAATTTGTTAATTTTATCCACAAAATTCAAAATCATTTTTTTTCTGCCAAAAATGAATTGAATTGTTATCAGGATTCTTGTGAATAAGAACAAACAATTTGTGTTAAAAAAATTTTTTTGCAATTTTTTTTCATTTTTTGAAAATAAGAAAACAAAATTTTTCAAAACATTAAAGAATAAAATTTTTGGCAGAATAGATCTCAATTTAATTGAGATAATTTTTTTAAATTTCTTTCAAATATTCATTTGTTAAATCACCTATACTTCAATTAGTTTTATTAGTTGAGATTTGAATTGAAATATTAATGAAAGAAAAAGAAACCAAATAAAAAATTTGCTTTTGAAATCAATACTTTCCAACATAAAACTAAAAATATGTTTTCCCATTTTCAAGAATTAACTTAATTCTTAAACAAAATAATAGCTTAGTTTTTTTCGTTTTATATTGGAAATATGCAAATTTTGAATTTCAAAAAAGAGACTCAAATCAATAAATTGTTTAAATGAGGCTAACTCATCCATTTCATAAGTCGAAACATAAATTGCAAAAAAAAAAAATTCAAAGATCTTTACAAAGATTTCATTTTATTTTCAAAAATGACTACTCCCTTAATGACAAAAATAATTTTTGACTTAAGGGTCGAGTCTATAAGGTGAATTTTTTTTTCTGAATTGGAAAAAAACTTTTTAGTAATTTTTATGAGTACCTAACACCAATCAAAAACCAACCAACCTATGATGTACGATCGATCTCCAAAAATCAACAATCAAAAATGAGGAAATTTTTACAAAAAATGCCAAAAGAGTGACACTCAATTTCCAATTAGAATGATTAGAATATACAATTTTGTAAACAACTATGCCAGTTTTGAAGTGTCTCTCTTTGGCGCTTTTTGAGATCTCGGTGTTTTTTTTTTTCTTTTTTTTCATTTTTCAAATGAGTTATTTTTATCGAAAGAATATTACACAATCCTTACTTGGTCAAATTTAGAGGGTTACAAAATAACCACAAATCAGATTAAATCGAATTAAATTGATTTCGAACTTCAAGAAAGCAATTTGTTTTAAATAAAAGAAATTTAATCCTTTGGAAATATAAAATGAGAAAAGATGTTTTTTTTTTTTTTTTTATAATTTTTGAAATTGAGGATTCTTTTAAACTAATTTTATATTCGTTGAATTTTTTGTCAAGAGATCCAATGAAATTTTTTTTTTTGTTATTTGAATTTTGTCAACAAAAAGAAGGTTTATTTCACAATACCCTTTTTGGTCTCAGGTCATCCCTTGAGTATGGAGCAAATTCACAATAAATGAGTAGACCCTTAAGGTTTACAATCTGAGAATAAAAAGAAAAAAAATATATTATCATGTATCGAATGTAAGACCATGTCACTTTGGTTCTTGTCTGGTCGTTTTTCAACTTCCTATTGATTTTAAAAGTGATTAAAGAGTGGTTCACTATCATGTTTACAATTTTTTGAAAAAAAAAGTAAACATTTGATAATTTTTCACTTTTTGATAACCTCGCTTATAATAAACACTCTTGGTTAATAAGAGATCTTTGATCAAAAATTTATTTTTAAAAAATATTTAACAATTTAAGTTGAAAAATCCAATTTACTGGGTTGTCTTAAGATTGTTTTTCAATTAGATTGCTAAAAAATTTGAGAAATTTTTTCTTTAAAGTTAAGAGGTTATTTTTTTATCTTTCCAAAGTATTTTAAATTTAATAAATATCTTTTAAATGAGGAATCAATTATTTTGACTATTCAAGAATTATTTATTGATTTAAATTGGAAAAAAATATATTTATTTGATTTCCCGTTAGGTTTTTTTTAATTTTAGAAATTAAAAAAAAAACTATTTGAGCGTTTTTTTTTGATGTTTTCTGTTTTTTATGTAAACTCCATTGATTTTACAAATAAACAGAAATCTCAAGAAAAGCTAACGACGGTTTTCCATAACTCAGAATAATAGAGAAAAAATAAAGATTTTGCTCAATTCTTTTAAATACTGGAAACCCTAAAGAAAAGTTCCCATAGAATGCCTTAGAGTCACTACAAGGAAAATTTAAATACCTAAAATTAAAGTTAGCCAAAACTATACATTGGGATTTAAGTTATACTTCTTTTATAAATTATTTTTTCAAAGTTATCATAATTTTATGTAATAAAAAAAGGATAGCTATTAAACTCTTGAAAATCTGAATACCCCCCTTTTCAAAAATACCGACTTTTGAAAAAAACACCTATTTTTGGGGTATTTTTATATTAAAAAAAGTTGAAATGAATTAATTTTTGATTGAAGATTAAGATTGAAAAAAGAATATATGCTAAAGCAATTTGCAGAAAAAAACCGGGAACGTATATAAATACTCAAACATGGAAAAAAATAAAATGATAAAAAATATTCCAAAAACAGATAAAAAATCAGATTTTCAATTTAATTGAGTAATATCTTTTGATTGAAATATTTTGTACTATTTTCAAATTGAAAAATATGTTTCCTTTTATACTATTAAAAAAATACTTGAAAATTATCTCTCTACTAAGTCAATTAAAAAATTCAAAAATTTTACAATTAAAAATGAAAAAAATATTACTGAAAAATTTCATTTTTTTTTCAATTCCTATTAATATCTATTAAAGTTGTAAACCTCATTGAAAATTGTTATGTATAATAATGTTTATTATATGAGTGTATTTCAAAAATACAAAATTTAGAGATTTTTTTTTGAAAAAATTTTCCTTGTAGTGGTGCCTTGCTTTTCTTGAGATTTTCTGTTTTATCTGTGAAGTGTTCTAGTTTTTTTTTGAGTTTTTCTATTTTATTTCTAAAGTAAAAAAAAAACCTAACGAAAATCTATTGATTTTACAAATAAACAGAAAAATCAAGAAAACATAACGGAGCTTATCCAGAATTCAAAAGAATAGAGAAAAATCATAGATTTTACTCAATTCTTTTAAATTATGGGAAAGCTAACGGTAGTTTTTTTTTTACTTTTTGAAATAAACCGAAAATTTATAAAAATTTTCTGTTTATTTCAAAAATTAAAAAAAACCTAACGGAAAAATCAAAAATAAATTTTTTTTTCCAATTTAAATCAATAAATAATTCTTGAATAGTCAAAACAATTGATTCCTCATTTAAACTATATTTATCAAATATAAAATACTTTTAAAAGATAATCCAATAAACTCTTAACAGTGGAGAAATTTTTTTAAAAATATGTACTAGATAATTTGAAAAAAACCTTAATAGAAAATTGTATTTTTCAATTTCAATTAAATCGTAATTATTTAATACAGGAATTTTATTTTTATTTATTATTATTATTATTATTATTCTAATATTATTACTACTATTTTTATTTCATTGTTATGAATAATAATTAAACCAATTAACAATATTCAAAGACGTTGACAGGGGAAAAGTTTTAGAATCAACAATATCTCGCATAAAAAAACATCACAATCTTCCAATATTAATCCAAAAAAATGTATCAAGAATTTTCCATGGGAAACAAGACATACTTTATTATACAACGAATGATAATAAATTATTTTCTTATGGTGAATTCAAATTTAGCAAGCATTTCCACCGATCGATTTACTATGGAAATTCACCAAAATTAATCCCCAATTGGAAAGCCAATGATATTGTTGATATCTGTTGTTCAGACCATCATTCTATTTTACTTAACAATAGATGTCAAGTTTACAGTTTGGGGAATAGACGCTATAGCGGCATTGATGAAGATCACAGTGTTTTTACAGAAATCCCATCATTTCAAAATAAAAAAATAGTTAAAATTATGGGAATGCAAATAAAAACTCTGGCCTTAACAGAGGATAATAAATTATATGGGTGGGGGTTCCATTTCGGTAATCACCCAAATAGTCGAGAAACTTTAAATTCTGAAAAAGACTATTCCAAACCCCAGGAAATCTACCCACCTAAATGTTTTCAAGAGAATTCAATTCCAATTAATTTTTCTTCTGGTAGAACAGTACTTTTCATTTATCCAAAATACGATACTATCCAATCTCTGAAAGATGATTTTAAATATTTGTTTGAATCAAAAAAATATTGTGATTCAAAATTACTATTATACAATGGAAAAAAAGACGAGAAAAAAAAAAAGAAGGAAATTCCAATTCATAAATTAATTATTGAATTGAGAACTGGTTTAAAGATTAAAAAAATTGAAAAAATATTTCAGAGCAATAATTTTTCAAGAAAAGAAATAAATGGATTTCTTAAATGGATTTATCTTGACCAATTAACGATAAACACCAAAGAAAAAAATAAACTTGAAAAGATATTTAATTCTTTAAATTTATCTTTTCCCAATAAAACCCAAGAAGAGAAATGCTTAAAAAATTCTTTAGAATGGGATTTACAAAAATTATATAATGATGAAGAATCGAAAGATTTTTTTATTTTAACAAAGTTTAAAAAGAAGAAAAATTCGAGAAAAAAACAATTTGAAGAAAATGAAATTAAAAAAGAATTTGGCAAAAAAGAAAAAAAGAAGAAGCGGATGTTGAATATGATGAATAAAAATAAAAAGAGTAACCGCAAGAAGAAGACGAAGAGGAAGAAAAAGAAGAAGACAGATTCAAATAATACTGATAATAAGAATAATAAAAATAAAAAAAAAATAAAAAAAAAAACTAGTAATAATAAGAGTAATGTAGATAAAAAAAAGGATGGAAATTCTAATATTGAGGAAAAACAAAATCACAGAAGAAAAAATAAAATAAAAAAATCAAAAAAAAAAATGAGATTTCGATTAAAAAAAACAAGAAAAAAAGAAAAAGGGCAAAAAAAAAATACTGGGAATCACGAGAAGGAAACACGTATTATTAAAAAAGACAATATTAATAATAAAAATAAAATAAACAAACAAACAAATGAAAAAAATCATCATAATACTGAAACAAACAAATACGAAATCATAAATGAGAAAATGCAAAAAGAAGAACAATACCAAGACGATGTGGATTCAACATATTCCTATCCTTCTTCTTCCGACGACGATGATGAATATGTAAAAATACCAATTCATAAATTAATATTGATAGCAAGATCTAGATTATTTAGGGATATGTTTGATAACTTGAATGAAAAGGAAAAAAATATTAACCAAATTAAAGATTATACTGGCAAATCTTATGAAAGTTTACAAATTCTAATCAAATATTTTTATACAAATACAATTGAATTACCTCCGGATAATAATTATTATGATACTGAATTGATTAAAGATGAATTGCATGACACCATAGAATACTACCAACTAAATATTAATTCTAATTTTATTGAAGAGCTAAATAATTTATAACAGGGATTAAATTAAAATTTTAATTAAAAAATTATAAACTCTACTTTAGTAAAAGGTCCAGTTTTATTGAAGAAATAGAACATGTTCTATGAGTTTTATCCAATATTATTGAAAAAATAAAATTTCAATTTGTAGATCAAAATCATTTTTTATATTATTTTTTTTTTTGATTTTTTTTTACTTTTTCCTTTTTTTTACTTTTTTATTTTTATTGTTTATTTTCTTTTTCATTTTATTTTTTCTTTAAAAAGTAAATTTGAAAAAATACATGTTTAAAACTCCAAATTAACTTTTAGAAAAGTTATGATTTGTAATTTCTTTTTAAATGAATATATTTACTATTAAAAAATCTTATTGTAAATAATTTTACTTTTTTCAAAAACTTGTGAACTTTTACCCAAGATGTTCAAATGAAAGGAGTACATTTTTTTTTCCATTTTTAGCGTTCATTAGAAATTATTCTTATCTGGTATGATGATATAAATAATTTGTTCTTCAATTTAGTATACTAATCGAACACCATTTTCTGATCTCTTGAAATTCTTTATTATTAAAATATATTTCTTTATATTATTGAGGTATCTGTGTTTGGGGTTTGAATTATGAATTATTATTTTGAAATTATTTTAGGTGACCATTTTTATTTAAAATTTTCATTTTGTCAGTAAAAATTATCAAAAAATTGTTTTTCAGAAGTGATATTACATAATATCTCTTACAGAACCGAAATAACATTATACCTTTTCTATAAAATAGATTTGATAAAATATATTGAATAAAAACATTCCGATAAAAACTAATTAGATATCCAAAAATAGAGGAATATTTTAGTTTTTTTAAAATCATTTTATGTTTCTTACCAGAAATATTAAATCAAAATAAGATTTTTATCCCGAATTTTTCTTTAATATTGTAAAAAGTAATTTTAGAAAATCCCTAACTTCAAAATAATTTTCCTACTATTAACGGATTAACATCAACCAAGAAAAAAGATAAAATCAAAGTATGTTGTTATTGTGTATTAACCAAAATAGAGCTACATGCTTCAAATGTCTCCAAAAATCGATTAGTCAAGTAGTTATATTTTTTTGTCTCATCAAAAAAATGATAATACAATTACTAAAAAACACAAACAATTTCAGAAAAAAATCTGCATTTCGCTACAAATTAAAATATTGAATTCTCAATATTCAGTATCTAAAGTTGCAAAAAATCTTTCTTAAATTTGTCGTGATGTAGATTAATTACTCAAAAATTTGATTTTTTGGAAAAATTCAAGAATTAACTAATAGATTTTTTCCACCAATTATGTCTGAAATATATTGAAAATATATGGATCTTACAATTATTCGTATTAAAAGGAAACATAAACATCATTCTTTGTTTTTTTTTTGGAGATTATTATTGAGTTACAATGATCAAAATAATGTTACAACAATCACTATAATCAGTTTCAAATTATAATCCAGGCTTTTTTTTTTCTTGTTCCAATTCAATATCTATTTCACTGTCCACTAGTATACGTAAGTTCAAATCAATTAAGATAGTAAAACCCTTGATATTTTTGAGTAAATTTTAAATTAGGAATGAAATTTATTGTAAAATTTTTCGTCATATTCTCAATTTTTTTAGTGTTTTTTGTTTTTTGGTGATTAAAAAATTTTACTTGAAAATTTACTCCATTTTTGAGATAAATTTTCTAATTTGATCCTTTATTTTAAGTATTCTTTTTAAATAATAGAACTTTAAGTAACCTAATAACATATTTAATTCGGATTAATTGTTGGTTTATTTTCTCATTTGATGTATTGGTCTTCTTAAACAAAAAAAAAAAAAAAAAAACACTTTTTATTTTGAATCACCGATTAAACATTTCTGCACACTTTATTTTGACATCAGTAAATATATCAATCAAGACCAAATAATTTCAGAAAAAAATCTATATTTCTCCACAAATTTAAAGGCTGAATTGTCAATATTCAGACTTTAAAGTTGCAAAATATCTTTCTTAAATTTGTGTGGGAATTAAGATTAGTTACTAAAAAATTCAATTTTTTTCAAAGAATTTAATCCATTAAATACTAGATTTTTTCAACAAATTATTTCTCAACTAATGGAAATTTATTGATGTTACAATTAGCTTTTTCAAAAGGTAACAAAACTAATCAGTCTGGGTTCTTTATGTTGAAATTATTGGGTTAATCTTTGAAATGAAAAAATTTAAAAAATTGTTACTTTTGGAAGTTCTAAATATAAATTATCAAATATTCGAAGTTTATTATTTGGAGTTTCTATTTTTACATTTGGAAAAGGAATTAAAAAAAAAATTTCAAAAATGAAAATTTTTAATATTGATCATAAGTAAAAAATGTAAGAATTTTTTTGAAATAAAATTTTCTCATAGTTTTTTTAGAGTCACAGATACTATTTGAGACATGGTAAACTAATGTATTTACACCTAATTACGAACATACTTTGATTATATAGAAGAATCTAGTGTGAAGCAAATGCCTTAACATTCAAAAATCATGTTGGGGTTTGTAATCATTTCCAGTAATTTTTTTCAGTACTAATATTCGACTGAAAATGAAATATTTGAAAACCTTTTTCATATCTTGTGAGCATTGAGTACCAATGAAGTTGAATTGCATGTTCTTTAGAAATCGAATAATTGAAGTTGGAATTTTTCTTAAGCACATTATAAATAAATAAAATTTCTGGTTTTGAACAAGCTTTCAAATCACGAGTTGTTCGGTTTCGTAAATTGCCAAATCGAACATCAGGCAGTTTAAGACCTTTAATTTCATGTTTTTGAGTCATTAATTTTAAGTAGTGTTAAATATAAAAAATGAATAACTCTTTAGTAATATATTTAATTGTACATTTCATTTAATAAAATTCATATGCATTGAAAACTAGGTAAAAGCATCTGCATTTTAAATAATCAAAATGCATATGCATTTAAAAAAATCAAAATGTATATGCATTTTGAAATAGGTAAATATGTATACATTTTGAAAAATTAAAATGTATGAATCAAATTATATAAAAAATTCAAAATAAAATCTTTTTAACAAATTTCTTGTATTAAAATTCTTTAAATTATATTCACTATTAACATGTAAAGTTTTTCAAACATGTATTTAAAATTTACAAAAAAAAATATAGTTATAATATTTTTTACTTAAAAATTGTACTAAGGAAAACAGTTTTATCAAAATATTAAAATTTTTACTTTAGATTATAATTATACAGTCAGTTTCACTTTTAAGGCACAAACTTTCAACGAAATTTAAGGCACAAAAAAATCTCAAATTAAGGCACAAAATTTGAAATTTTTTTTTTTACAATTTGTTTTACTAGAATATGAATTTTGTGCCTTAATTTGAGATTTTTTTTGTGCCTTAAATTTCGTTGGTAGTTTGTGCCTTAAAAGTGAAACTGACTGTAAACATTAAATTGAAATTTAATTCTCGAATAGTTAATTTTCAATTTCGAAATGATTCTCTGAATAAAATAAAAAATTTTGTAATTATTCCAATAATTTTTTGAATTAAATTACAAAATTTTTAGTTTTTTTTTTATTTACAATTTTTCATTGATCAAATATGATCAAAATATTCTAATTTAGAATATTTTTATAAAGTAGTCACTGACGACAATTATATATTTGATAGTCAGAAATATGTTTTATTTTAGTTTATTTGTATTAAAAAATTTTTTTATCAACCAAATTTTTCTTTGTTTTAATAAAATTGGGAAAAAAATTTTTCAAAGATATTAGTTGGTTACCTACCCACAAAAATATCGTTTCGCAATATGAAGATTAAATATTTAAGAATTAAAAATTTTTAACTGATCTGATCAATAAAATTTCGTTTTGAAAAATAATTGTAATTTTCGATGTTTTAATAATATTAACTATAAAATATTTTATTTCGAATGTTCAAATTTAATGTTGGTTTGAACATATAATTGATTATACATTAATGTAACAAACAATATAAAATAAGTGATCAATGAAAAATATTTTTGAAATTTATTTTATGACATCTTTGATTTGTGTCTGGTACAGTTGACTTAAGAAAAATCAAAAAAAAATTTTAATATTGCGAACTTAAAAACATATTTCAATCTGATGATACAAGATAAATTGTAATCGATTTTTCAAATTCCTTTGGAAAATGATGAATAATTAAAAAAATTTCAAAATTATGAAAAAAACTTAAAAAAAGGGTAAAAATGGGGTATCATTATACCCAAGACTAATGTTTCAATCTCCAAATAAACTTGAAAAATGTGTTCTCCGGTGTTGAAATGTGTTGTAACTAGGAGGTGGCAACATTGAAAAAATTTTCCTATTAAATTCACTAGTCTTTGTAGTAGTAAAATACTAGTAGATTCACTACTACAAGATCAGTGAATTTTTTTGAAAAATTTCCAACTCCTAGTTACGTGAGTTTTAAGTTATCAGCAACACATTCCGGTGTTTTTTGGAATCTCTTTAACTCGAACGTTGAAAATTTTCTAATTCGAATTTTCACCCAAACAGATAAAATTTCAGAAAGCCTTTAATCTTTCAAAAAAAAAAATTTAAAATTTTAAAATTCAATTTAATTTGAAAAACTGATAGAGTAACATTAGGGTGTCTCATATTTACAATTCAAATTTAAATACTAAAAAAAAAAAAAAATTGACAAACTTGCGAATGTTTTGGTAAATAAAAAGTTACCTCAAAAAAAACTCACTTACTTTAAAAAAATTAAAATTAAAAAAACTCATTTCAACTATCAAAATGAACAACTCTAATCATCTACTCAAACTTTCATAAGAAAGTGATCAACTTTACTTTTTTTTTTTTTTTTTAAAACTCGGAAAAAAAAATACAAAATTGGATTAAATCCAAGTAAACTCTTAAACAAAAAAAAAAAATTTAAAAAGTTTGGTTTGGGATTGATTCTTTATTTATAGAATAGACTCCTAGTTGAGTCACTTTTAAAATAAGAAAATTGAAAAAAAAAAAAAAAAAAAAAATTAAAAAAAAAAAAAATATTGGATTAAATTTTTGTTAATGTTTATTACTTTTGTTAAATAAAAAAAAAAATTAAGTTCAAATAAAGTTTTTAAATTGAAAAACTATTGAGACACAATCAATAGTGTTAAAAAAATTTTGGGTTTGATCAATGAAAGATCAGATCTTTTTTTTTTTTTTTTTTTGTTGTTGTTTACACTAGTGTGAATATGAAAGTTGTAAAAAATAGAGTTTTTATGATTTTCTCAAAAAATACCGAGTTTCACGCTGTTACTCAATTTTTGGAAATAGATAATTAAAACAGAGATTATCTCCATAAGCTTAAAAGATTTTTAAACCAAAAATCGCCTTGAAATTACAGATGTTTTGTTTTGAAATCAAAAAAATTTTTCGAAATAAACCATCTGTAATTTCAAGGCGATTTTTAACTAAGAATCATTGTTAACCTAAAAATTAGATCTTTTTTTTCATTGAATATTTTCAAAACTTGGGTAACAGTGTGAAACTTTCTATTTATCTCCAAAATTGAAAAAAACTCAATTTTTTACAACATTCATATTCACACTTGTGTTAATGATAACGGATAGAATTGTTTTAAAAAAAATTTACTTTGCTACTTTCTTTTTTCAGTTTAATCTTCTTTTTTTTTTCTTTTTTTGAGCTTTCTTGTTCTTCTTTTCTTTGTAGTTTTTCTTCTTACTCTTTTCCTCTTTGTCCTTTTCTTTGTGCTTCTTCTTTTTGCCTTTTTTTTCGCCTTTTCTTTGCTTTTTTTTTCTTTTTTCTTTTTTTTTCTTTTTTTTTTTTTTTTTTTTTTTTTTTCTTTTTGTTCCTCTTCTTCAAGTTCATCCGATTTTTCATTGAAAAATTTATGCATGAAGCGGAACTTCCTCTTGAGTTGTTTGAAGTGTCGATATTCTTCTATCAGATTTGTTTGGCTTATTCGGTCCAGGCTTTCGTAAGAACTTATATTGAATCTCTTTATATTTTTTTTTTTTGTTCATGTAAAGGGTGACGGATTCTTCGTAAAAGATTCTTTTGAGTTGGGGGGTTGAGAGCTGCTTCCAAATCATCCAGCCAGCATAATTTGTATAATGAATTTTGTTGAGAATCTCTTCAGCAGGAGGAAAAGGTAAAGATATGATTTCGTTAAAAAATGGATAAAGTGCACGTGACCTTAATTGGTTTAATTTTTTAACGTTCAATTGGTTATAATCCTCCCTCGCTTCACCATAATGTACAACATCCGAATTCTCATTTTCGGAATTTTGACTTTTTAAAAGTTTTTCATTTTGACTCGACTCAGAAATCGAGGAATGTATTGAAGAAGTTAAAAGTTCTTCTTGACTCGAACTGTTGAAATTTGACAAATTTTCGAGATCTTTCAAAAAATTTTGTTCAATAAAATCTGTTTCAGAAATACTTGAGGTACTATACTGTTGCACCCCAAGCAGAGTAAAAAAATCTGGAACAGAATAATTGTCGAAAATTTTGGGCAGTTGAATATTATTTGTTGTTAGAAAGGTTACAATAGCAAATTTGAATATTTCGAGTTTTTTTTCAACTTGTAAGTTATGTTTTCTTTTATTTGTTAGATTTAAGAGATAAAATAATTTTAAAAGAGATTTATTACTTTTAATAGGAATATGTTGTAAATGTTGAATTCTATTCTTTCTGGAACACGTTACTAAAGTCATATTCTAAAAAATAATACAACTAATCCCCCAAAAGTTAATTGCACAATTATTTTTTGATATTTAATTAGGCAAAAAGAAAATAGTAATTGTGAAACCTACAATTTGGAAGTCTGTAAATGAAAAAGTTGTCTCTCTATTTAAAAGTATTTTTTCATAATCACTCCTTAAATTTATAAAAATCATTTTTTTTCAACTTGTATTTGATAACATATTTTGTTTTTTCACAATTATCTTCTCTTATTCTCATGTCGAATGAAGATGTTCAACAATTGATGGCCATTACAAGCTGCACAGAAGAGGCTGCGAAAGTGTGTCTTCAGTTGACTAATAACCTAAATGATGCGATAAATTTTTATTTTACAGAATACCATGGCTTAATTAACAACAATAATAATTCTATTAATATGAATACCAACCAACCAATCATCCAAGAGCAAACAAAAAATATACCCACAACAAAAGAATTACGAAAAGTTATTAAGACAGGGAATCGAACAAGGCTTCATGAACTTTTGACGTTACTTGAAAAGGAAAAAGAAGAAATATCTTCAACACTACTCTTTACAGCGATTGCACATGGCAATTGCGAAATTTTACAAGACCTAATATCGAAGGATCTCGATTTAGAAATCACTAATAGTATTGGGAACACCCCCTTATTAGATTCGATTCATAAAAGAAAAAGCGAATGTACAAAGCTGTTAGCACAGGCAAAATCGAACCCTTTAGCAAAGACACACACGGGAAGGAATTCCCTTGAATATTGTTATGATATCAGCAACCATCAATCCGCTGAAAACATCCTGAAATATTGCCATCTAGATCTTTCCCAGTTCGTCGATTTAGAAAAGCTCTTGTTCAAATCCTTATCAGACGACAAGACACACTTTATTGATTTGTTTACAAAATATGGTGCCGAGCCTTTAAAAGAAAAGACCGATGGGGTTTCTTTATTTATGAAGATCAATTCGCCTTTCATAAGAACCAAATTACTCAAGGAACCAAAAGATGATCCTTTCCAAAAGAAAATGTTATTTCGGAAAAAAGACCACAATTCGATTATTAACCAAATTTACAATATTTCAAAAACAGACCTTTCTGAGATTAAAACTCACCAAATTAATGTTTGATCTTTTTGTTTTTTTTTTTTTCTTTTTATTATTTTTTCAATTTTTTTTTTTATTTTTGAAAATCCTAATTTTGTTCAACAAAATTGATTCACAATTGACTTCGTTAAAGAACTAAAAGAATTCGCAACTGGGAGAAAGAAATTGCTGTGTTTTTTTTGAAACCAAGATTTCCTTGTATTCATTCAACAAAATAAAATTTTAAAGCTGTTTTGAACATCCAGTTTTACAGAAAGAAATATGAATGATTTGAAAAAAAAGTTTTACACAAACTACTTTAAGTGAACCAAACAGCTTGAATTAACACTTTTGAAAACTATTGCCCCTCACTTTTATAAAGCAACACTAATGTAACAAACACAAAATCAAAAAAAAAAAAATCAATTACAATCTTGACATGGATGATCAAACGAACCTGATTTGAAGAGTTTTTTCTTTTACTCAATTCAAAGGCAGGAAAAGCTTTGTAAATAAGGTGTTGTACAAAAAAAGAATTACATTTTTTTCACATTTTCGGCTCAAGTGAAGTAAAGCGGGAATAATTAATTTTTATAATCAATGATTAATACACGCTCAAAGTTATATTAGGTTTTGCTGTTTTTATCCGACTAATAACAAAACGAGACATAGAAATGAATTAGAACTTTTTTTATTTTCATTTTTGGATATTTTTGTGATCTCTTTTGAAGATGAATAATTTTTTTCAAAGAAAAAAATGTTTTCTTTTTTTTTATTATTTTTATTATTGAAGAAAGGTGGTTCAACAAAATTACCACTATTTGTTGTTAGGGTTTTTTTTAATTTATAGAAATTAAAAGAAAATTTATTTAATTTTTTTTTTATTTCTCAAATTAAAAAAAACTGCAGTTAGCTTTTCTTAAGTTTTCTGTTTATTTAAAAAATAGATAGATTTTCGTTAGGTTTTTTTTAATTTTTGAAATAAACCGAAAATTTATTAAAATTTTCTGTTTATTTCAAAAAGCAAAAAAAACCTAGAACACTTCGTAAAATAAAATAGAAAACCTCAAAAAAACCTAGAACACTTAACAGATAAAACAGAAAATCTGGAAAAGCTAGTGACTTGACGGTACTCTACGGAACCTCTACGGCACCTCTACGACAACTCTAAAATCTAATACAAGTTTTTTTATTCTGGTTATAATTTCAGCAAAATTATCGCCCATAGGATCGCTTTTGCTTACAAAAAATGAAAAGAAAAATTTTTATTTCTAAACCAAGACAAGAAAAAGAGAAAGAAAACCAAGAAATAAAAGAGAATTGGATTTATTGGTAAGGGTTAAGTGCTCAAGAACTCTTAATCTGTTAAAGAGAGAGTTTTGAAGTGACTAAATGTGTGACTCCTAATCCAAAGAGTAGTCAAAATAACCTTTTAATTACAGTCATTAGAAGTATTTTAAACTCAATTTAGTTTTCTGTAAAAAAAAAAAGAAGAGAAAAAAAAGAATAAAAAATAAAGAGTGGAAAAAAAAAAATTAAGATATAAAAATAATAGTTGTATTGAGAGGATATATGTTCTGTTGAGTTGAATGGCTTGCTATTTAGACTTAGATTTTAGTTCGTTTTTTCTTATAGCGTGCTGTTTCATATTAGTCAGAAAATATTCCATTGTGATGTCGTAAATTTCTTTTGTATTCATTTTTCTGAACAGCTCATCAGGATCCTCTCTGTTAATGATACTTAAGCCAACTCTTTGACTTTTTTGAGCTCATTTTTCCAGTATTTTCTGGTTTTTTCATATTTTACGCATTTCCATATGAAGTGGTCTACATCATCAACTTTTTTTTTACAACAGGGGTATATTTTGTTTTTTATTCCCGTTTCCCACTCGTATGTGTATCTACATAAGCCATTTGAGAAAGATTTGAGCTTAAGTAGAGTTTTTGATGATTTCCAGTTCAAATATGGTTATTTTATTGTGAAGTTTTCTGGAAATTTAACAATTTTGAGGTATTTTTTTAATTTCCAGTTTTCTTCTCCAACGGACAAATTGACTTTGTCTTGTATAGTCTTTATGTGGACTTCGTGGAGTTTTTTTTTCAGTTTAATCTCATCCATATTTTTCCAGTCTATACCTTCAATTTCGTCCATTTTAAGGTCTTTTGATAGGTGATCCAGCTCTAAATGTCTCAATTTCTTGAGGAATTTGGCTTTTCTTTTCAGAATCATGTGTTTTGCGGGTTCTGTTCTGGTTTCCCACTTGATGATATCTGTCGAAGTACTTATATTAACTTTGACTATTTGTTTTAGTTTTTTGTTGATCCATCTATCTATCTTGTCATAATCTGTTTTGGTTAGATTAAATATATCCAATCCATATAATGCTTGGGGAAATAAAAGAGAATTAAGGATTTATTGGTAAGGGTTAAGTCCTCAAGAGCTCTTAATCTGTTAAAGAGAGAGTTTTGAAGTGACTAAATTTGTGACTCCTAATTCAAAGAGTAGTCAAAATAACCTTTTAATTACAGTCATTAGAAGTATTTTCAACGAAATAAAAGAGAGTCAAAAAAAAAAACAAAAAAAGGTAAAAAAATTCATTGAAAAGTTTGTTTTTGAACTCACCACGTTTTGAATGGGCTGGTGGTTGTTTCCTTTTTTGGTCGAGAAATTTTGGATCACCACTATAATTTGTTTTAATAAAGAGTTCTAAATATTTGAACAACTATCGATCAAATGAAATAGGTTACTTTATTAAGTTTTAAATTAGAACTTTATAGATTTGGATACATCTATAAAGTGCTGGTTTTTAAGGAATACGAATTTTTTTTTTTGAACTTTTTCTTTTTGTTGGTTTTGTGTTTTTTTTTATTTTAATTTTAATTTTTTTGAAAGTTTCCCAAATCTTCATTTTCACAAAATTCCATTACAAGACACAGAATCAAGTTATAAATCGCCCAGTAACAAGTACCAAATGGGCAGATTATAAGGAAATGTTGACTCAGTCTACTTTGGTTGGTTTCGAATTGATTGAGTTGGATTCAGTTCACTTTAATTGCTTTATTTAAGTCCACTTTGCTCAAGATCTTGTTTAGGCTCTAATAAGAACAAGTTTATTTATTCTTATAATGATTTTTTCTTTATCCATTTCACCACCTTCAAACACATTAAAAAAAAAAAAGAGAAAGTACCAAAGGAACCAAAGTAACCAAACAACTTAAAAAAAGGATTTTGTAAAAAGTAAAAAGTATAAAAAATCAAAAAAAATTGTTATGTTAAAAAATGATCAGTTTTTTTTTCCAAAATTAGGTAATTCAAATTACTTTTTTGGTAGAAGTGAACTTTTTCATGACAAAATATCTTTTTGAGCGAAAAGGTATGTTATTCGTGAGATAAATGACATTTAAACAGAATAATTACATTACCGTGTATTATAGATACTTTTAAGATGGGAAAACCGATTAAATATTTCCAGAGAAAAAATGCTGAGGTTAATTTTTTTCTTTTTGATTGTGAATAATTTTTTCCAAATAAAATTAATATCCTAAAAATTTATAATAAAATCATTTTCAAAATTAAGTGAACATAACTGTTTTAATTAAGGGAAATTTCTTTCTTAATATTACATCCTATGAGGAATATTATTAATATAATATATTTAGCTTTTATCAAGTTGTTGTTTAAATTAATATTTTTTGTTAGATGAAATTTTTTAACAATTAAAAAACCAATACAAAAATAAAAAACTTTTAAAACAAAACAATAAAAATTAAAAATAAATATTTCGAAAAAGATGTGTGCACTTTTATTTGAAATCAGAAATCTCATTTTTCTTTTTCTTTGGTTTGCAAACAAAAATTAAAAAAAATGATTGTTTTTGGAAATAGAGTACTTTTTTGAAACTTTTAGTTTTCTTTTGTTATTTTTTTCAAAATGATTATTTTAAAAATTCTGATGAATCCTTTCAGATTATCTTTTTGTTTTCTTTTTAAATTCTGGGTTTCTTTCTTTTTAAAGTATTTTCTTTTTGTTTTCATTTTCTTTACTTTTGTTTGAAAATAATGTTATCTTTTCAAAACAGTTGAAAATTTAAAAAAGTTAACATGTTAATGATCTTTCGAATCAAAACATTGTTGTTTTGTTTTGCTTAGTTGAGTAAGGTTTTATGAAATCACATAAAAAATTATCTCATCAACAACTTTCTAAAATAAAAGATACATTAATAGGTTTGAAAATTTTTTAATCAAATTAAAAAAGATTTATTAAAAATAAGGTATTTCCAAAAAAGTGTGGCATTTTTTTTTTTTTTTTCATTTCATAAACAATCCACTTTGTTAGTGAATTTATTCATGGTCAATATAAAATTAATAGTAGATATTAATACTGATTAAATCAGTGCATTTGTATTGTTTTACAAAATATGTTCATCAAAATATTCTCAAAAAATGAAAAAAAAAAATGACACGACAAATTTCAAAAAAGAAAACGGAAAATAGGGCAAAGAAACAAATGATTTTTCAAACAATAAAATATGCGTATAGCTTTCCGTTCTATTTTTTAAATTTATCGAGATTAAAAAAGTTATGAAAACGTTTTTTTTGATCAAAAAGAAAAAAATAATCAGCAATTTTCATCACCAAAAAAAATATCAGATAAAATCGAAATCAGAAATTTTAATATATTTTATTTATGTAATTTCATACTAATAAATAAATTGTATTATTATCAAGAATCAATAAATAGTTGAGAATGATTTTGTATATTTAAATAGTTTTATGACGATTGAGTTTAATACAGATATTTAAAAATAAATTTACCTTTTTTTTTTGGAAATAGATTATAAAAAAATAAATATCTTCCAGATCTATCTTGATGAAACTTCAGAGAATTAATATTTTAGTTCTTTTTTTTTTTTTTCATTTTAAGAGTGTGTCATTAATTATGTGAAATAGTTTCATTTATGAAATCCTTTTGATTCTTTTAATCGTCAATTCATTTAAAAAACCAATTTTCTATATGTTAATTTGTAGTTTTCAAACATTTTTTTTCCAAATTGACTTTTTTTAAAAACCAATAAAAATTCAAAAAGAAATAAAAAAAGAAAAAGAAAATGAAAAAAAAAAATTATTTGAATAAGTTAAAAAAATGATTTAGAAAAGCAAAACAAAAATTTTATACAAAATTAGAAAAAATGATCTGATCTAAAAATTCAAATAAATGATTTTGACAAGTCTATCGGATAAAACTCAGAGAATTTATTCTATTTTTTCAATTAAACTGGATACTTTTGACTGAAAAAGAGTTTATTATTTTTATTATCTCTAGTTGATCTTCTTTAAATTCCTTTTTTTTTATTCGATTGATTCTAAACATTAGTTAATATAAAATTTTTTCTAATAATTTTTCGGTTTTTTATTTTTATTTTTTATTGTTTCTTTAAATTTATTATTGCTAAAAAATTAAAATTAAAACAAAAAAGAATTTATTTCAATATGCATTGAGTGGACAATTTAATTATGAAATAAAATATTTATTAGAAAAGGGATTTCCATTAGGGATGATTAAAAACCAATCATACAATACATTACTTCATTATTGTGTTTATTATTCGAATCTAAATTTAGCATCATTAATTTTAACGAATAGCAAAATTAGACCTGTAAAAAATCGCAATCAAGAAACTCCAATTGAGCTTGCATGTCGACTTGGAAATACAAAAATGTTTTTGATATTAGTATTTTACACAAAAGGTATACAGGATTTATCTTTTCTAACAAATGAAAGATATCCACCTGACATTAGATATCAGCGAATTGGACTCGAAATGATTAAAAATTTTGATTTTACAAATAATAATCAAGATTTAATATTAAATTATTTGAAAACAAATACAATTGCTTTAAATTGGATAGATACTCGCGATCATTTCTATATCTTGAATAATATAATTGCAAAAACAAATTTTAATAAATATCTTGCGTTAATGAAGGATCAATTAGTTAATGTAATAAAATTTAATGATAAACTCCATATTGACCAGTTTAATAACATTTTATCAGAAGAGAAAAGTATTTTACTCAAAACAAAAAATAATCCAAGATTTCCCAAATTTTATGGATATTTTTTTGAAAGCCACAACGACAATCATTATTTTTGTATCGCCACAGAATATTTTATTAAAGGCAACCTAAGAGAGCTTATAATTGATCATGGTAATAAAAGACAACTTTTTGATCCATGTGTAATATTGTATTTGGCAATTGAGATAGCAAATTCATTAAATGAGATGCATGAACAAATGGGTTTTAAACATCCCAATTTTGGCGCTGATGTAATAAAAATTTCAGATAATGGAGAAATTAAAACTGAAATTGCAAAATATGAACAAAATTACCCTTATTATTCGACTTTTAATGCACATAGGAATAATAATATTACAAAGAAAACAAATCTTTTTTCTTATGGAGTGATTTTATATGAATTGTTAATGGGAAACATTTATCAATTCATACCAAATAATAATATGAATAATATGAATAACATGCATGGCATGAACATGAATGGTATGAACATGAATAATATGAACATGAATGGTATGAATATGGGGCAAGGGTGGTCAAATAATAATAGAATGTTTAACCAACCTCAGAATACCATTAACGATCCAGATGCAATGATACGGACTCTGAGTAATGATTGTTTAGCAAAAGACATTACAATTATTTGGCAAAATAAAGTTATCAATTCATTAACAAGAATAGCCAAAACTTTGCTTTATATTTCAAAGTCTGAAATAGCTGTATCGATTTCAGAAATACTGAATGATTTGTATAAAATAAATATCAACGTTCCTGGTGGTTACGAAGGGGTGAAAAATACTTATCAAAGATTTGTAAAATCACTCCCAGACAAATCAACATTTACTAACCAAAATAACCAAAATATAATGAAAAGGAAAAACAAAATTAGTATTACAATAAAAAATGGTTTGTCCCCATTCCAAATGATTATTCATAACTATTATGTCCAGTTCAATAAAAAAAAAATTGATTTAAAAAAAATTAATTTTGAGATTTTCCAAATGATATTGTCTTTAGAAAGTTTAATAAATACCAATAATAAATTGGAATACCATTCCTTATCTCAAAAATTATATCTGCTTTTAAAGAAATTATCCTGGGACAGAAAACAATCTAAATTTACAAAACAAAATCTGAATCAAAAAATGATTTGTGATATATTAAAAGATTTTTTAAATTAAATCAATTCTTTTGTTTGTGTTTTTGTTTTTGTTTTTTCATTTTTTATCGATATGTGTAAAAGGGTAATTTTATTTTGAAATATTTTTAATCTATCTCTTATTCAACATTGGTGTATGCATCTAGGTACGTATGCATCGATTAATTATTATTATTATGATTTTTTTTTTGAATAATATTACTCTAAATAAATAAAATTTCAAGAAGAAATTAAAAATTATTTTAATACCTTTTATTACAAAATTTCTATTAATAAAAATTTTTCTTCACAATTAATGATATCTGAAATCATGTCAGAAATTATCTAATCAAGATTTTTGTTGGTAAAGTTATTTATTTTATTGGTTAAAAGTAAGCATAGAGAGATTATCAAAGCAAAGTAAAATTCAAAAAAATCTTGGAAAGGTGAGAATAGAGATGTGGTACTTTGTAATATTTAATAATCTGGAAGTGAAGGGCTTAATTCCACGTGATGTATTATTTTTTTTTTTTTTTTTGATTGTTTATTAAAGTTAATATCATTTTTAAGGAACAAAAGCCAAATTCTGGTAAAAAATTTATATAAAAAAAATCCAAAAAATATGTGCTTTAATTTTTAATTCTTTTGGGTGCCGTAAATTTCGTTCAAAGTTTGTGTCTTAAAAATTAAGTTGACTATATTCATAAACCAGTAAAGAAAAAAGGAAATAATAGAAATATTAAATAAATAAACAAAGTATACAATAAAAATTTTGAAATGTATTTTTATTTATTGATGTAAGAAGTGTAAATTACTCTCTAGATGTCTTTTTACTTGAATTTCATCAAAGTTTTTTAAACACAAAATCATAGATTTCACGATTGTTCAACGGAAAGACTAACCAAATAATTTTTTTATGTTTAATAAAAAAAAAATTAAAAAAGAAAAAAGGAAAAAAAAAAAAAGAAAAGAAAAAGAAATTTAAAAAGGGTTTATTAGAAACAATTGGTAAAAAATCAAAAAAAAAAAAAAAAGAATGCTATCTTTTCTTTAATAAAGGACAAAATCACAACTATGATACTTTTGGTCGATTTAATAATTTGATAATTGATCATAATGTAATTTGGGATCAATGGTTAAGTTTTAATTTCTTTTGTTTTTTTTTGATCTGATTTGTTTAAACCTTGGTCCATTTTTAAGCTTTGCTTTTTTGTTTTTATTTTCAAGTTACCCATACTTTCATGTCTCAGTGTCTAAGTATTATTAACTAGCTACTTGATCTTTTTTTCTTTAGAATTTTTCTTTCCAATAGAAAGAAAATTCAAAAAGGGAAAAAATAAGAAATAAAACAAATTTCAATTTTTTAATTGTCAAAATTGCAAAAAATCGAATAAATGTCAGTACAATCATATTTATATTAGACAACGGAGACATTTGAAAGATAGAGTACTAAGATAATTTACTTTAAATTATAGTAGACTTTAATTATAGATGAATTTAATGTGTGGGTAATAACTTAAGGACTATGGTTTTTGGTGAAAACTGTGAAATAATGTATAAAATCACCCTTGAAAGAGTTATGTAATCTAAGTAATATTTATCCAAGGCGAATTTCTTTTCGAAAAAATGTGAAATTTTCACAATTTTGCTAATTTTCACAATATTTGCCTTGTTAGATCCTGTAAATTTTTGATTTTAATATTTTAGAATTTCCATTTCAACTTTCGGAACTCACACCATTTTCTTGGGCTGTTCTACATATTTTTTACATTTGCTTTTACAAGTTTGAAATGTTCTTAAATTTGAACTTATACTTGAAAATCCCCAAAAGCCATTTTTTGCAATTATTTTTTTTGTTATTGTCAATTTCCTTTTCATTGAAAAAGAAAGAAAAAAATTGAACAAAAAGACAAAGATGAACAAAAAAAGGTTTTTTTTTTTTTCCTATTTCTTCAGATTGAAATTTCTTTTTGAGAATTGAAAGTGAAATAACACAATTACCCAGCCCTCAAGGGTGGGAGTGTCGTCCTTAAAAGGGGTATTTTTGACAGCATAACAATTACATCTTTAAAATATTAAAAAAAAAATTCCTCACTTTTTTGACTTGTTACAATTTTTTTTACCTCATTCGCTACCTTCTTTTTTGTAAACTCGAAAGACTGTTTTTTTAAAAAAAGAAAAAAAAAATGGGTGAATTAAAATATTTGAAAGGGAAAATTTATTTTCTTTCTTTCTTTTGGATCTGACAAGAAAAATCTGAATTTCTTTGGAATTTAAATCAATTTTTTTGTGACAGGGAAAAGTTTCTTTTATTACTAGCAGATCTTAAACGATTGATTTTTACAATTCACAGCCAATAGACTACCCGAGCTTCCAAAGGAAAGCACACTCTGGAAACTACCAATTGAAAGAATACTGTTGAGGCTACCAATAGAGAGTATTGAGTTACAACTACCTATTGAAAGTAATGCATTGACACTAGCAATTGCCAGAATCCCATTGATTGTCAACACGCATAACAAGCAAAACCCAGTCGACAAAACAGACAGTTTTGAGTATCTATTCCATTTGTTTTTTGTTTTTGTTCTTCCTTCACGGTAAACAAGGCCTTCATTCATTTCGATTCCGTTGTTGTAAGACATTTTTGCGTTGTGTAAAATGTTAAAAAAATGTTTTGTGTTCATTCTCATTCACTCTTGAAAAAATCCAAATGCTAGTTAAAATTTTAGAGTACATTTCCCAACACTTTTCGGTTGAGATTTTTTGCAATTTGATTTAAAAAAGAAACTTCAAAGTGTTAAAACTGAAGATTGTTTTATTTAAAAAGGTTGTCTTATTTCCCCCAAAAATGTCAAAAATATGAAATATGTTTGGTATTTTTTTTAGAAAAATTATCAATTTTTTCACTTATTGAGTTTTTCCGACTTTTACTGAGTCAGCTTTCTTACTGAAAAGAATTCAATTATTTGAACAAAACAAACTATCTTTGTGAACAATATCAAAAGACACTTTAACGAAATTATTTTTCCTTTTAAAAAACGCAACTAATCAAATTAGCTATAAAATTATTAAACACTTTGTGAAAAGTACTACTGATCAACAAGAAAGTTAATTCAAACAATCTTTCACAAATTAAATTGAAATTGTTCTGAGATCTGAGAAAGGACAACTCAATAAATTCTTTTTCCAAGGTTTGAGGACTTTTCAAAAATAGAAAAATAAGATTTTCTTTTAGTTTGAGTGAATATTTGTTCTCAGCAAGTTTATTACAAGCTCTAACGGAATAACTTTACATTAAAAACAAAAAATAACAAGGGTGGAAAGTATATTGGAAAATAGAATTTTATCATCGAACCAAAATTGAAAAATTAATCAAATGTAAAATCCCAAAGATAAATGAAAAAATACACAGGAAAAAATAAAGAACATTTAAAATAGAGGGTATTTTAATGATTTATGTTTTTTTAATTTGGAATTTTGCCAAAAGAATCCAATAAGAAACGTTTGACATGTGTTTCAAAAGAAAAAGTGTGTTTTATTTTTTTTTGTTCTTGAAGAACTAAACATTAATTAATCAAAAAACTGGTAATAAACTTTAAGTAACTATGACACCTTTTTTCTTGAAGAACTATTTCAAAAAAGAGTTTATAAAAATGAAAGATTAAAAAAGAAAATTTATCTCAAAAAATATAAAAATTTTGGAGATCATTACTATCACAACCAAAACAACAAAAAATTTCAAAAAAATAAAGATTTGAGAAAAATTTATTCAAATTACATTCCTAATTTGAATTTTACCGAAAATAACAAGGAGTTTACTTTCAAATTTATTTGAACTTATGTACACTATTGGGTAGTCCATTGGATGTTTCCTTCGAACAAGAAGAAAAACTAAGGTTATATTTTGATATACAAATTAGGGGCTTGAGGAATAGTTTTTTTTATTTTTTATTCTTTTATAAATATAGGAACAAATCTAAACATTAAAAAAACACAATTTTTTTTCCGTATTTAAGGATTACGTTAGCATTTCACAAAATTTTCTCAAAGGATTTTGATCCAATCCCATTAAAATTATAATGGGACTTTAAAGAAGAGAGTCTCCAATTTGGATCAAAATTGCATTTTTTGTCCATTTTTTTTAGTGAAAACAAACAAAAAAAATTTTAAGATATAAAAACTCGAACACCCTAATTAAGAAACTTAAAAATGAAATTGGGTCCTAATGAGTGTTGAGACTATTTGAAAAATTCACAAGATAGTCCTTAAATATTACTAAAAAATTCAAGAAGTTTACCTTCAAAATTTATTGAAATTTAAATAATTATTGGGTATTCGATTGGATGTTTCACGGGAACAAGAAGAAAAATTATGGGTTATATTTTGATATACAAATTAGGGGCTTGGGGTGCAGTTTTTTTTTTTTTTTTAATCATTGTACCTATTTTAGAATTTAATTTTATGAAAATTGACCTGGTCGCTTGTGTAAATATCACATATTAAAAACCTTTAAAAAAAATATATTCTTT
Organism: Anaeramoeba flamelloides; assembly: GCA_027625915.1. NCBI lineage: Eukaryota > Anaeramoebidae > Anaeramoeba > Anaeramoeba flamelloides. The sequence continues at coordinate 3,442,318 of JANTQA010000026.1, forward strand.
GTTTTTTTGTGTTAGTTTTTCGGGATTAGGAATTTAAACATTGAAATTCGTCTATATACATTTTTATTTAGATTTAACCTGTCTTTTAAGGATAGAACATTAATTGTTACCAAATATTAAAAAAAATGGGATTGTTTTTGTTTGCTAATTTTGTAGATGGGTTGTTTTATCTCATATAGTATATTTATTCAAATAAAAATTACAATAAAAGGGATTTTTAAGGTATAGATTTGTTATTTAAGGGATTAGTAAACTTAAAAAAAATCTTCAAGTAAATTTAATAGTAAATTCAAAAATATTTTACCACAATCTTAAAATTGAAAACTCAAGTAAAAATATGATTGCTAAAACCAAACTAATTTTTCAAAGTTATTTTCAGAAGTGAATTATTTTTTTAAAAAGTTTGATCTATTTTCCTATTTTTTGAATAGTTTGAAATTCCATATATTTCTGAATTATTTCAAAAAAAAATATTTTCTCAAAAGAAGAAAAAAATCTTATTGTATGTCAAGAAAGTTTACAAAATACACTTTAAAACTGAAACCAGCACGTCTTGAAAATAATCCAGTACCAAAAAATTCTATTCTTAATTTCGAAAAAATAACAATAATTAATTAAAACTTGAAAAAAAATACAATTATTTGATTCCAAGATAGATTTGAATCTATTTTTTCCTTTGCTTTTAAAAATAAAACGACTAAAAAAACAAATAATTATATAAAAAAATTCCCACAAAATAATTATTTTTATTACCTGTAAATTTCAACTTATAATCTAAATATATACTTTTTTATTTGATTTCCATTTAATCAATAATTAATAACCAAATTTTAATTCTTTCTGTATTTTAGTAATTGGGTGTAAATGGTATTAGTACTACATGACTCACATTGCTAAAAAAAAAACTCTTATAAATATTATTACAGAATAAAATATTTATTTTTTTACTATTGATCACAATTAAATTATTTCATTTAGAAATTTTTTTTTATTCCTTTTCAAAATATAAAAATAGAAACACAAATAATAGTATTCCAGTATTTGATAATTCATATTTAGAAATTCCAAAAGTAATAATTTTTTCGTTTTTTGATTTCAAAGATTAACTAAATAATTGTCAACATAATATCCAAAGACTGATTAACTGATATTCCTTTTTATGAAGCTAATTGTAACATCAATATATTTCCAATATTTCAGAAATAATTGGTCAAAATAATCTATTTTTAATTATTTAATTTTTTAAAAAAAATTGAATTTTTTAGTGACTAATCTATATTTTTCCACAAATTTAAGAAGGACATTTTCTGACTTTGTAGTATGAATATTGATAATTCAACCTTTAAATTTGTTGCGAAATGTAGATTTTTTTTTGAAATTGTTACTGGTGTTTGAATTCTAAATGGGAAACAATTTTCATTCCTTTTTCGGTGTTTTTCTTGAATAAATATAATACTCAAACAAGTAGGTTTTTATTTGTGGCTTTGTTTGAAAAAAAAAATGGAAAATGAAGTGAAAAATGTTCCCTCTTTATTATTCAAATACCATTTTGTTATTTTTTAATATTAGATTTATTGTTAAGTTTCTGTTATCAACATATATTACCATTTTAATTGTTATTTTTTTAATGATTTTTCTATGTTGTAGGAATGTAAAAATATTTGTATTTAGCTTTTATAAATATTTGAATTTGTTTTTTATTGATATGAATACTTAAGGGTGTAGTTATTTACCGTGAATGTACTCCATACTCAGGGGGGGTAACCTGAGGCCAAAAGGGTATTGTAAAATAGCACTTCTTTTGGTTGACAAAATTCAAATAACATAAAAAAAAAATTCCATAGGATCCCTTTGGTATCAAAAATTTAAAAAAAATAGTTTAAAAGAGTTCTCAATTTCAAATAATTAAAAAATTTAAAAAAAAAATTCATATTTTCTCATTTTATATTTCCAAATGGTTAAATTTCTTTAATTTAAAACAAATTACTTTCTTGAAGTGGGTAATCAATTTAATTCAATTTAATCTGATTTGTGGTAATTTTGTAACCCTCTAAATTTGACCAAGTAAGGATTAGGGAATACTATTACAATAAAAATAACTCATTTGAAAAATGAAAAAAAAAGAAGACAAAAGTCACCGAAATTTCAAATAGTATTGCAAAAGAACATCACTTCAAAACTGGCATAATTGTTTTCGAAATTGTATATTCTAATCATTCTAATTGGAAATTGAGTGTTGGTCTTTGGCGATTTTTTCTTAAAATTTTCTCATCTTTAATTGTTGATTTTTGGAGATCGATCGTACATCATAGGTTGATTGGTTTTTGATTGGTGTTAGGTTCTCATAAAAATTACTAAAAAGTTGTTTTCTATTTTATAATTTTGATTTTCACTTCGTTTATTTGTGTATTGATTTTAAAATTTTGTAGTTTATTCATTAATTTTGAATCCTATCAATAAGCATTTTTAACAAACGAAATTACATTATTTTAATGTATTTATGGCAGGATGGCCGAGTGGTTAAGGCGTTTGACTAGAAATCAAATTCCCTCTGGGAGCGCAGGTTCGAATCCTGCTCCTGTCGTTTTTTTAAATATTTCTTTTTGTTAGTTTTTTACCTCTGCTACAATTATTTAAAGTTAACAGTTTCCTAACTTCTGAACAAAAAATTATTGAAAAGGTGTTTAATTTTAGATTGTTTTTTTTATATTAAAACAATATCGTTGTGTGAGATACAAAAAAAAAAATAATCCTTTTTGCAAAAACATAATTTTTTCAATCGAAATAAACATCCAAATAAAAAGTTGCACATAACAAAATAAGATCCCAGACTACTTCATAAGACTCCAATCGATTATATTTCTTCCTCTTTTCTTTTGGTTCTCAAGAGTATAGTGGAGTGGTATTAATATACTCAAATATAAAGTAGAAAGTCACAGGAGTAATGGGTAAAAAAAAATTAGTAATTCAAATTTGCAATGTTTTTTGAGGGAATTCAGTTAAATTTTGGATCTCAAAATGTTTTTTTAATTTTCAATCAAATCGTTAAATATTCCAAAAATTGTAATATTTTTACTTTCGTCAAAATCTATTACTTTTTGACCAATTTTCACTGATACTATATGATATTCCAACCCTCGCAGAGTATAAAATTCGAATAGTTCTTAATTAAAGGAGAAATAACATTTTTCAAATTTTGAGTACCTCAATTTATGTCAAACTAGATGATTCAAATGACTTCTTTAACCAAATATATTGATATTTTAATAAATATGGAAGTGGAATATATCCTCGTATAAGATATATTCATACCAAACTAAAAAATCGGAAATCAAAAAAATGAAAAAGATTGAGCTTGAAAAAATAAATAAAAATCATTTATTTCCTAATCTTGTCTGTAAAATTTGATTCAATTACTTATTCTTAATTTGGTTTTTATTTTTAATTCTTCGTGGAAATACTTTGGTTTGTAAAATTATTGAGAAACCAATTATTTTTTATTTCAAATAAATTTCCAAAATGAATTCCAAAATCCTATTTTCATTTAATTCATCTAATTTTTAATTAAATTCCAAGAAAATAGGATATTTGAAATTCTTGTTCAGAAAAAAAGATTTATTAGTCGAATTCATTTGATTTTATAATTATTTATTCTCCCTTAAAATGAGAACTAAAAAAAATTCTGAATCTGATTGAAATTTTTTCTGAATTTTTCATTTATTTTGATTTGAATCTTGTAACTTTTTTTTGATTTCGAGTTATTCAACTCCTTTATTTTACCTTTTGAAATAATATATTTTATTTTGCTTTGTTTGAGAAAAATATTTGAAAAAAGAATTTTGAAAGCAAATTTGTTAAAAAAGGTTCTGTAAAATAATACTAACTAGTAATGGGGCAAGAAATTCAAGGTTATAAATTTTTTGGGTTCATCCAAACTAAGAAGATAAAGAAAACCAATTTTCGAAAATAGGCTTTTGTTGAATTTTTTTTTATAATTCTTGATTACAACAAATTTATTTGAAAAGTTGATTTTTTGTGTTTGGTCTTCTAAAATAAAATATTTGTTTCAAATATAAATATTTCAGGTTTATTTTTTTGAGTCTACTCGAAGTTAATTTCAAGAATTCCTATAAACACACCTCTAGATCCAATATCAATATTTAATAAAACCAAAAAATTTAAAAAAAAAAATGTTTGAAAAATCTAAAAAATTTTAGATTCAACTCTAAATTAATGTGGGTTCGCTTCGTTTCACAAATAGAGTCTCGAATGATGTTTTTAGTTTCAAAGTTTCAATACCTGATGGCACTCAAACATTAAATTCAGTAAGGTTTACACAATTAAAATTTTTCAAAAATGGTAAAAAGTGTATTTACTTCGATAAGATATTAGGATATTATATTTACTGATACAAAAATTCTCGGTAAATGAATGGAACTCTTTGTTTATATATAAAGTCGTAAAAACTCTATTTTTTACAACATTCCATATTTACACTTGTGTATTTATTACGAAGTATTTTTAAATTTAGAAAATAGAGATTTTTTTCAATTTTTCATTTCCACTATTCCTTAACAAGGTGTTCTACTTTCACATACCTCAAAATTTCTTGTTCATTTTTCATTGAAAAAATGAAATACCGTGCTTTTTTGATTCTAACTGGATAGTTTTTTGTAGACATTTCCTTTAATTTTTAAAAGTAATTGGAACAAATTGTGTTGAGACTATTTGTTGAATTGCAAACGTAGTCCTTCAACCTGATAAGGTAAAGGTGTTTTACAGGTATTTGAATTCTAAAAGCGACAAAATTTTTCACTCCTTTTCCCATACTGGTATTTGAATTCTAAATGGGACAAAATTTTTACTTTCATTTTCAATATTTGTCTTTAACAAAAAGATTTTTCTAGGAAGTAGAGGTGTGTTGTAATTTGGGATCTATTTGAAAAAGGAAATTATGGAAAATGAAGTGAAAATTTTTTCACATTTAGAATTCAAATACCAGTATTGTTCTTTTCCAAAAAAAGTTATCAAAGTAAGAGGTTGCTATTTGTGGATTAGATCTCTATTTGAAAAAAGATGATTGAAAAATAAATTGAAAAAATTCCCATTTTGAATTCAAAAACCAGTAAATAAATATATATTTAAAAGAGAATTTTTGGATCGACACAAATAAACATATTTTCTTAATGAGAAAAAAATAAAATAGTAAAATTAAAGAATTTCTATTTATTTTTTTGTTGAAAACTCACTACTTTTAATCATTTTAAAAACAAATAACAAATAATAAATACCAAATGCCAGAGAACGAACTTGTCAACCAATGTGAAGAAGTGATCTCACGAGTGTTTGTGGCAGTCTATGTTTTGGGGGTTCTATTTTCATGTTATGTCCTGTATCGCGGGTATAAAAAATATAAAGTTACAAAAAAATTCGGGTTATGGCATGCTTGCTCAATTTTCTTGGTCATTGGATCATTTACACGAACTGTCTTCCATTTTATCAAAATCGTCTCGGATAATGATGCCTATGACGTTTTTCCGGGCTTTTTGGGCTCAACATTTATCTTGATTTCGTGTCTTTATCTTGTCTATTTCGGCATTTTGACCACAACTGTACTCTTTATGAATATAAAAGATTTTACACACAAACACAAGTTCAGAATCACAAAAAGATCATTAAAATCCATTTTTATTGCTTTTAATGTGCTCTTTGTTGGTGTAATAATCTTTGAGTGTTCCTACGAGACCGTAATGATTAAGAGAAATTCAGATCCTGAGAGCATCGAGACTACAGTTCTCTACACAAATCTATTTTTGGTAAGTTATTTGATTTACTTTATTTTTTAATGTATATTTTTTACTTTGTAACTAATCATTTTTTGTTGACTTTTTGAATGAAAAAAGATCCAAAATTCTGAAAAAAAAATCACCCTTTAATCAAGAACAAATTTTTTGCAGGTTTTTTCCAAGAATGTGTCCTATTTAAATATTTACTTTACTTTTTTCAAAAAAAAAACCAAAAAGTAAGAATCAATTTGCCAAAAAAATAATAAAAGTTAAATTTTCTTTTTGCATTACTAAAAAAGGTTGGCAACAAAAAGTAAAATTTATATTCAATTTTTTCGTCCAACACTTGAATTCTGATTTCTCTTTGAGAATTGAAGACTTGTAGTATTTTATTTTATTTGGGTGATTTAGTTTTTTTTTTGAAAGCAAATGTAATTTTGGTTCTTTTTATTTTTTAATCCAGCAACTAGCAACTCTTATTTAATTTTTTCTCGAAAGGTGAATAGAGTACTATCTTAAATCAGGATTTAATTAAAATCAATATAGATACCCCTTTATCAAATTCTGGAGAAATGAATTATCATTTTTCAAAGAAATGATTTTTCCCAATTAAATTTTAAGTTAGATGATCTTAATTCTTTTTTTTTTTTGGATTTTTGAGATCTTCAAAATAAAAAATGAAAAATTTGCAAAATTTTTTTATTTTGAGGAAATCTCACCTATTGTAATTTGTAATAATTTCAATCAAAAATTAACCTTGTAACTTGAATCTTATTTTAAAAACAAAATAAAAATAAAACAATTATTGATTCCTTGGAGATAAGAAAAAATTGATCATTTATTTTAATTTCTCAATAATTTATTTAATTTCTTTTAAATTTTTAAAATATTTTGAAAACAAATAAAATTATTTCAAATTAATAATTATCAAAATAAAAAAAAAATCAGAGTTATTCTCAAATATCTGATTTCAATAATAACCATTAGTTTTTTATACTATAGATAAATAAAAACAACATTTCCAATAATCTTTTAAATTTTCGAAATAATATTATATATATATATAAACTCTTTTTCAAAAATTGTGACTCACCTGAAATAATAAATTGAAAAAAAAAAAATTATCCTTTAGTATTCAAGAACAATTAATAACTAAATCTGATTTATAATTAACTTTTAAATCCTTCTAAATATATAAAAGCCTGATATATTAAAAATTAAAAAAATAAAACCAAAAACTAAAAAAAAGTGAGTCACAATTTTTGAAATGAGCATTACCGATTTTTTATTACTGAACTTTCACTGAAAAAAAGTTGAACAACAAGATTTTTTATGAATAATTAAATCCATTTTTAAAGACATTACATATTCTTAATTTTCTTTATGATTATTTGTCTTTTCGAAGATCTCTTTTTTTTTTCCACATGATCTTTTTAAAAAAAAAAAAAAAAGAAAAAAAAAAAAAAAAAAAAAAAAAAAAAAAAAAAAAAAAAAAAAAAAAAAAAAAAAAAAAAAAAAAAAGTAAAAGAAAAACAAAAATTTGAAAAAGCAAAACTAAAATTTACAAAATTAGAAAAAATGATTCTGATCAAAAAATTTCGAAAATATTTTTTGTAAAGACTACTGGAATAAACCCTCAAAACAACTCCCATTAACATTATAAAGTGAGTCAAAATTTATGAAAAATAGTTTATATATATATATATATATATATTGATATTTTTAATCGTTGTGCTGGTTGATACAAATCCAGTGTAATAAATAAGGTCATGATATTAATTATTTATTAAAAATAATCAAATTAATAAATGTAACATTAGATTATAAGTTGAATTTTCCAGGTTTTAAAAAACTCTTTTCGGAACATTTTTATATGAAAAATTTGGCTATTTATCCCTTGTATTTATTTATTAACAAGAAAAAAAAAAATTGATTTGATCTGATATTTGAATAAAGAAATTATATTTTTTTAAAGTTTAAAATAATTATTGTATTTTTTTTTTGAAATCAAGTATATTTTTGTTACTGGGTGATTTGGAAACTTGGTGGTTTTATTTATAGTATATATTTTTGTATACTGAATACAAATACAACTAGATTTCTTTATCCCAGAAGAATGAAAATGTTTTTTTTTTGAAATAATTTCAAAATATTTTGAATTTCGAGATTTTCAAAAATTCAGAAAAAGGATCAATCTGTTTAAAAATAATTATTAGTTTCTGAAAATAGCTTTAATTGCAAACCAATAATTATAAAAATATGATTTTTTATTTGCTTTTCAATTTTGAGATGTGTGTAAATCCTTTTTTTTTTAATTATGCTATTAAATTTATTAGAAAATTTTTTGCCTTACTAATCATTTCAACGAATCTTTTTTTGTTTTTTTTTTAGAACCAAACAAAAAAGAACTGCTTTTGAAATCAAGTTGCCAAAATCAATCAATTCTGAAAAAAAAAAAAAAAAAAAAAAAAATTCAACCAAAGTTTATGCACAGAAGATTTTATTATTTCGTTATTTTAAAAATTTCCTGTGAACAGAAAATAGATCGCCTTGAATTTGTTAATCAGGCATATTTTATTTATTTTTGCAAAACATTATTTTTTTCAAAAATTGATTTTCAAAATACTTTTTTCAATCACTATTCTTATACAAATTAGAAAAAGTAAAATAAAGAATCCATTTCAAAGATTAAAAGAAAAATGATTTAATTATTGGAATAAAAAAGCAAACTTCAACATTTCAAATCAAAGAAAAAGAAAATATGTAGAAAAAATTTTGAAACATTCACAATTATTTTGAGTTTTTAAAATTTGCTTGGAAAATAAATTGTTTTATAATGAAAAATTTTCATCCAATAAATCTATATTTCTTCAAGAAGAATTTAAAAAACTCAGATTTTCTCGAGACAATCAATCGGTAGGACAAATTAAAGGAAAATTGGAATTTAAAATCAATTTTTAAAATTCTTTCGAAAATAAAAAGTGATTTTATACTCAAAAATTTTCCAAATAAAAGATTTTTCTATGAAGAATTTAAAATAAAACTGATTCAAGAAAAAAGAATTATACTAACGAATTAACACAAGTTCATAAAATAAATAGTTTTTATTTATTTTTTCTTTATCAATTTTTTCTTGTTTTTTTTTGAATTTCAAATTTTTTTAAATGGAATGTATATCTATTCAACTATGGCATTTCGCTTTCAGATTGTTTCATTATACATTAATGTATTTAGTGAACGAAATGATTTTAATCATTAAGTTTTTTCTAAATGTTTGTACTCAAAATTGGTGAAACACAACTACCACCCTTAGACAAAATTAACAAATTATTATGAAAAATGTGAAAAATCGTTTAAATCTTGAAATTTAATTTATGACATGGATTTTTTCTTTAAAATTATTTTCAAACATTTTAGTTTAAATATTTAAAGAATATTTTTTTTATTCGTTCGACACCAACAATAAGATTTCTTGATTTCTTGTAGAAACTTAATTGTAATTCCAAAATTGTTACATGACTGAAATTATAAATCTATTTTTTTTTTTTTTGTTTTTATTAGTGTTGTATATATGCTCAAGAAAAACTAATAATTAAATATTATGTATAATTTAGGATTAATTATTATAAACATATTAAAGCCAACTATTTTAAAAATTTTAAAAAAAGATATTCCCAAACTTAAAAAAAAGGTGAATTATAAATGTTTGAAATGAGTGTTCATGATTTATTAATAATGAACTTTTAAAGGAAAGATGCTAAGGGTCGAGTCATTATCGTGGAAAAATTTATTCTGAAATGGAAAAAAACTTTTTAGTAATTTTTAATGAGGACCTAAAACCAATCAAAAACCAACCAAAATATGGTGTATGATAGATCTCCAAAAATCAACAACTAAAGACGAGGAAATTTTTAGAAAAAAGCGCCAAAGAGTGACACTCTATTTCCAATTAGAATGGTTCTGAATATACAATTTTAAAAACGGCTATGTCAGTTTTGAAGTGTCTCTCTTTGGAGCTTTTTGAGATCACGAAGATTTTTTTTTCTTTTTTTTTCATTTTTCAAATGAGTTATTTTTATTGTAAGAATATTACATAATCCTTACTTGGCTAAATTTAGAGGGCTACAAAATAACCACACATTAGATTAAATCGAATTAAATTGATTACCCACTTCAAGAAAGCAATTTGTTTTAAATTCAAGAAATTTAACCATTTGGAAATATAAAATGAGAAAAAATGAATTTTTTATTACTAAATTTTTAATTATTTGAAATTGAAAACTCTTTTAAACTAAATTTATATTCGTTGAATTTTTTGTCAACCAGATCAAATGAAATTTTTTTTTTTTTTATTTGAATTTTGTCAACCAAAAGAAGGGCAATTTTACAATACCCCTTTTCATCTCTATTCGCTACCTGGGTATGGAGTAAATCCACAATAAATGACTAGAACCTTAACTCGAAGATTTTTTGCAAAAAAATATATTAATTTTACAAGAATTTAAAATACTCACAATCTTTTTAATATTATTTTGTTTTTTCGTGGATTTTTTTTTTTTCAACTTATTTTTTAAAAAAAAAGAAAATAGAAAAAGAAAAATTGCAATAAATAATAATAAAAACAATAAAAAAAGAAAGAAATAATTTTAATAGAACTAAACTAAATAGAAATAAAAAAAAAGAAAAGAAAGAAAAAGAAAAATAAATTAACTAAAGTAGAAAATTTAATTCTGATCTAAAAATTGAAAATTTGTTAAGAGAGGAATATTATTAAAAACCCAATGGATTTTATCTATTTCTTTAATTAAATTAGGTTTTTATAATTGAGAAACAGTTTACTTTCTTTGTTTTTTTTTTGATTTTGAGTAAAGATTCATTTTCAAATGTTTATAATATCCTAAAAACGAAATTGGAACTTAAATTACAAAGATAATGAATCATTGAATAATTTTCAATCATTTTAAAATCTAAACTTTCAAAATACATTTTTTCTCTATTAATAAAATTTATATTGAATAAATATATCTATCTATCTATCTATCTATCTATATAATATTAAATATTTTTAAAAAGGTATTGACTGGCCTTTTTTGGTCAATTTTGGGAGCATATTACTGTAACAAATTTCACAAATATCTTTTTGATTTGCCAAAACGAAATAATACAGAAATGATGAAAGTATTATCCAAGAGAATTTATAGAACATGTTATTATTGCTTAGTTACTTTATTATTAAGTATTTTTGTAGCTATTCCTGGTTTAATTTTGAATAATGGTGAGGTTTTGTGTGTTCACAAAACAGCAAATGAAATTACACAACTAGTCTTATTCCTTATTAACTTTTGCTTATTAACCACTTTTAATTTTCTTTCGGATAAACAGAAAAATAATAACACAGATAAAGAAATGGACGATATTGAGAAAACCGAAACCACTTCATCATCTTCAGAGTAAATTTTCAAAAAAAAAAAAGCGATGTAAGCACGCGTGTTAATTGAAATTTCGATTTTCTATATATTGTTTAACAAATTTAATTTGTATTTTTTTTTAAAAAAAAAATTGGATATTATTATATTTTTTACCAATGTCAAGATTATTATTTTCAAATTTCGAAAAATTAATTACAAGAATAAAAATAAACAAAATTATTATTACCCTCGATTAAATGTTAAAAAAAAATATTATTCCTTTATTTAATTGTAAATTTTTTTCACTATTTTTAATATTATAGAATTATTAATCAATCCATTTAAAAATTAAAAAGTTCAAAAAAATAAAATAAAATCAAAAGAATTTATCATTTCTTCCCCCCTTCTTTTATTATTCCTTATAATTGTTTTTTAAAAGATTTTTTTTATGATTATTTTAAGAAAAGTAACATTCGTGTGAAACATTGGTAATATATTATATTAATTAAATTATTTAAAAAAGGTTATAAAAATATGTTTTTAATTCTTCATTTTTTTATCTTGGTATTTGGTTAGATAAAAAAACTCATTTAAAATTCAACTTTGATAAAGTTAGACCAATTTTAAACAATTAATCAATATCTTACAACAAACAATTTTTTCTAATTGGTTAAAAATTCAATTTTGTAAAGCTGTATTACATAGCCAATTATTATATGGATTAGAAATATTTGATTTGACAAAAACAGATTTAAAAGATATTGATACGTGGATTTATAAAAAAATAACAAAATTTTTTATTAATCAACCCATACTCCCCAAGGCTTATTTATAAAACTATAAGCAAAAATTGATCCGGTCAGAATAACAATATATAAAAGAAGATTTAAATTGAATTCAAAATCTCCGCTTTTGATGAATTAATTAATTATCTCCCTTTTATAAAAAAAGATTCAGAAAATATTAATTGGTATTCCAAAAATTTAAAACAGCTAGAATATGAACGATAAAATTTCAGAATTAAAAGTTTATAAAATAATACAAGTTGGGAATACTGTTAAGTTTTCTCGAGTTTTTTGGTTATTAGAAAAATCATTAGATTTTATAAATAAATATAAAACTCAAAAAAAACATAACTAAAATGAATAGATTTTCGAAATAAAATAGATAACCTCAAAATAACCTAGAAAACTTCACAGATAAAACAGAAAAACTCAAGAAAACCTAGGCACTAGACAACACTCCCGAAAAATATGGAAAAATTATACAAATCAATAATACTATAAGAAAACAGTCCTGTCTTCAAGTGCCTAGCTTTTCTAGAATTTAAAAGAATAGAGTAAAATCAAAGATTTTTACTCATTTCTTTTAAATTCCGGAAAAGTAAACAGAGTTTTTTTACAATTTAAGAAATGAAATGAAAATTTATTTAATTTTCTTTTTATTCCTCAAATTAAAAAAAAAAAAAATTATAAAATATATTTACTTTGGAAGTGTTCAACTCCAATTTTAAATCTCAGTAATTTTACAAATTACATTAACAAGTATTCTTATGTTCTAAATCAAAATAAATCAAAATATTGTGAGATATGTAAAAAAATGATAATTTAGAAATCAGTGGAGATTTAGAGCATTTTTAATGGAATTGCATAACTTATGAAAATACTCACAAAATCTGGATATCTGAATTAAAGAAAACAATAAATCTAATATATTAAAAAATAATAACATATTTAATATTTTTGATAATAAAAGATTCAAGCAAGTTTATTATCCTCTAGTCTATAATAAACTTATTTTTGAATCTTTAATAAAATTCCTAATTTTTTATTTTGGAATTCTGTAAAGTGCAGTCAGGTGCCTTTCTTTACTAGAATTTAAAAGAATTGGACAAAATCAAAATTTTTTCTCCATTCTTCTAAATTCTGGAAAAGCTAACAATGTTTTTTTTTAATTTGAGAAATGGGGTATATCTCTTTGGCTCTTTAAACTAAATATTTCCTCATTTTTTATTGATGATTCTTTGAATTCTATTGTGTATCACAATTGATTTCGATAGACATAATTGATTTTTCCATCTCTTAAAAAACTTGAAAATGAGATCTTATGTTTTACTAGTGAAGATTTTTTTGGTTTTTATAGGATATATCATATATCTGTGTTTATTGTTTTGATTTGGAAACAATATCCTTGTTATAATCTGAGTTTGGCCTGGAAGAACGAAAAAAATGAGATTGTTAGAAGTGACATAAGATGATATTGAGGAGTTCGAAGAACGACGATTAATATCATCTTAGCACTAGAACAATCTCATTATTTTGAGTCTGGAAGGAGAACCTAAACGAAGAATTATAAAAGGTGATTGTTGAACAAATGAAACAATATGAGATGCTATTTATTTTTTAACTCGGGATCTAACTCGTCAAAACAACAAACAAATAAATTTAACCGAAACAAGTAATTTGTTATTTTTGATGGTACTTTGAAGAACCTACTCTTCAAAGGATCTCATTCTCTCAATGTATTTAGTGAAAAGATTGAAGTTAAATTTTGAATTTTCATAGTCGGTGACAAAACTTGGTTAAAATTTTCTCGAGATAAACTAGATCGTTCATCCATTCAAGAGATCTATCTTCGCTTTTATTTTCCGTTTTTCAGCCAATTCTCGAAAACGATCAAACTTAAAAATCTTCATGCATCTCTTGGTGTTCTTAACTATGAAGTATGGTGAACAGTCCTTAAAAATTTCTTAACTTGACAGAGTAAAAAAAATGTTTTTTTTTTTTTTTTTTTTTCCATAAATGATCATAAATTTTTTTCCCCTTTACAAAAAACCTCTTATAAATGGTTTCTTCTCTCCTTTTTTCGAAGAAAAAAGAGAACAAACAAAATTTTTTTTTTTAAAAATGATATTGCTTTTTTTTGGAAAAGAGAAAAAAACAAAGTTTGTAAATAGACATTGTTTTCAATAAAGAAATGGAATTTATTCTTTTTCCAAACTTTCCCCAAATGATCAAGCACTTTTTTTTTAGTTTTTATTGAACAAGTATTTTGGTTCCTTTGACCAAAATATGTGTTCAACTGGTTTTAAATTGAGACATTGGCAAATCTCAGTGTTATCAATTAAACAACTTCGTAAATAAAAATTTCAAAGTGCAGCTAAATAACTTTAAATAACAGATTTAAAGACAAATCTATTGGTAAAATTACTTATTAATTCACTTTGTTAGAATTGGAAATAAGAAGATCAGAAAATTCCCAAACTTTGCCTAATAATACAATGAATTCTCAAAATCTTTCCACAACAACTACAATGCTATCCTAAACTTTTAAGCGTTCTAATCTCTTTCTTATCTGTAGTTATCTAAAATTATTTACTTAAATTTTCTCAAAGAAAAAGTTTATGTTTAAAAAAAAATAAATAGCAGATATATATATATATAATTAGATATAAAAACCAATAAGACAAAAATTTTATTGTTTCAAAAACAAATTCAAAAATTCAAAAACAAAAAAAATGATAAAGTATGAAAATTCAATTTAAGGGAGAAGCCGAGTTAAAGGAAAATTTTCGATTTCTGAGCAATATTGTTCAGGATCAGTAAAATAGCATTTTTTAATTTGGTTGTAACTCATTGATTTTTATTATTTAAAATACTTTATTCATTAGATTTTAAAAATTTTTTTTTCAAAGTCTCAAAAAAAATATCACCATATAATGTTGATTTCAATTGCTTAAAATCATGTTTTGAATTTGAATAACTTATTTTTTATCCTTATCTTAGCATTCTATTGTTGCATTCAATTTTTTCATTTTTTATTTTTTTATTATTGTTGAATTTTTTTTTTCAGAACAGCAAAAAGTAAAAAGTAAGATTTTTTCATAAGTGACATTTGGTATTAATGGATTTTGTTTAAAAAGAACAAGAATATTAAAATTGGGAAAATATCAAAATGAAATACGAATGGGGCTTGTATAGCTATTCGGATTCCAAAAAAATAATAATTATCTCAAAACATTACTTGTTAGGGTTTTAAACACTTGGATTTGGTGGAATTGGAGAAGTGAATAGGATTATATTCTTCAAATTATAAACCCCAAAATAGCTATGAGTTTTATTCTAAAAATCCAATATTATCTTCTCCCAAAAAAAAAAAATATTTATTCTAAAAAAATTAAAAATTCAAAACAATTTAATCAATATATTCTATTTTTTCTATTGTTTAACATTACTAAAAAAAAATATTAAATAATTTTTATAAAAAAAGTTTTTTGAGAATCTAAGATCACATGTCATTCAAATAAAATACTCTTTTCTCATCTGTCATAAATTTTTATCATATCATATGGTGTAGCTACTCCTTAATAGTCAATTTAAAATGGCATTTTCATTAGATTTTTAAGTATTTAGAAATTGAAAATCTCTACAAAATCTGAAGAATATTGTAAACAGTTGATCATTCATAATGCTTTTGTTACATTCGCCCCAGTCATACCATGAACTTTTATATGCCATACAATTTGTCTGACCCTATAAAGTTTTTATTTGTGTAATAGAAAAATCAATCTCGGGCATATCGTCAGGTAAAATATTTTATTTCTTATATCGAATAAGAGAATTTATTGATTACAGCCTTTCCAACCCTACCATGAAATCTATGATAGAAAGAAAATTCATTTTCTTTATCATACTTGACTTTATATGACTGGATTTTATGGTTATGTGATAGCATATGACAAACCGTGAAATTTTATAATAGAACAAAAATTTTACTTAAAGTAAAAATTAAAATTGGAATTTTAGAATATAAACCTTTCTAAATTATCAATAATTTAGAAAAATTTTTCAGTTTTTTGTGGAAACTTAATTTCTAAACACCTTAAAATCAAAAGGCAAGGCCATTTCAAAGTAATTATTAAATTAGATCTCCAAACTTTGGAAACTTTGTTTTAGATTTTTGAATTTATTTCATAAACAACAAGATTGTAATTCTCAGTCTTTCAATAAGAAATTTTTAAAAGAATAATCTCAAACCATAAAATTGTGAGATAGTGTTTAAACAAAGATTTTTTTTTTGTGTTTAATAAAGAAAAAAAAAGTCAATATCTATATCTGTCAAATTTCATGGTAGGTTTGGAACTGCTGTATTATTTTGAAAACCGAAAAAAATATTTTTTTTATGAATGAGATATTTGTTGGAGCATAATTTTTATTTCAATTTAAAAAAAAAAATAAAAGAAAAATTACTTGAAGTTCCACCCTTGATTTTTTATTATTTTTTTATTACTGATCTATTCCAAAAATTGTAAAAACATTTTTAGTTCCTGTTACCTTTTTTTCGTTTTCAATACTGATATTTCAATTATAAATGGGAATGAATTTTCACTTCCTTTTTAATTTCCTTTTTTAAATTGAGTACTCAAACAAGTAGCTAGTAATTTGTGGCTTTGTTTGAAAAAGGAAATTGAAAATGAAGTGAAAATCTTTTCCCATTTAAAATTCAAATACCAGTTTACCTACTGTTCAAAACAGTTCCTTACTTGAATATTTTGAAGATCAACTTATTTTCTTGATATACCTTTTTTCTTAAGGGGGTAAGTACATTTTTCATTTTATGAGTGCTACCATATATGTGAAACTGAATTATTCAAATCATTTCTTTTGTCAAATACATTGATATTTTCATAAATACTAGAGTGGAATATATTCTAGTAATAGATATTTTCATACCAACTCAAAAACGCAAATCAAAAAAATGAAAAAGATTGTGCAAAAAAAAATAAATAAAAATCATTTATTACTTGATCTTATCTATAACATTTTACACAATTACTTATTCTTTATTTGGTTTTATTTTTAATTCTTTATGAAAAAATTTTATTTGGAAAATTTTTGATAAACAAATTACTGTTTATTTCGAAAGAATTTCCAAAATGAATTTAAAAATGCTATTTTCATTTATGTTATCTAATTCTGGTTTGAGTTCAGAAAAACCGATATTTTTTTAATTCTTCTTGAGAATGAGGGTTTATTGGACAAATTCGTTTGATTTTATAATTATTTATTTTCCATTAAAATGAGAACTCAAAAAAATTCTGAATCTGATTGAAATTTGTTATTGAATTTCTGAATTATTTTGATTTGAATCTTTTGTAACTGTTTTTTGATTCCAAGAATTCAACTCCTTTATTTTAATTTTTAAAATAGTATTCCTCGTTTTGGCTTTGTTTGAGAAAAATATTTTAAAAAAGAATTTTGAAAGCAAATTTGTTACAAAAGGTTTTTTAAAATAATAATAAATAGTAATGGGGCGAGAAATTCAATGAAAAAAATAGTTTGTATTCAAGCAAAATAAGAAGATAAAGAAAACCAATCTTCAAAAATAGGCTTTTATCGATTTTTTTTTTTTTAATTCTTGATTTCAACAAATTTATTTGGAATGGTGATCTTTCATGTTTGGTCTTCTAAAAGAAAATATTTGTTTCAAATGCACACCCTTTCAGGTATATTTTGTTGGTTTACTGTTTGGTTAATTTCGATCATTGGTATAAACACATTTCTAGATCCAAAACTTTATTTAATAAAACTCAAAAATTGAATCAAAAAAAATGTTCAAAAAATTGAAAAAATGAAAGATTCAACTCTGAATTACTTTGATTCCATTCACGAATAGACTAGTGGATGGTGTTTTGGTTTCAAAGTTTCAATATCTGGTGGCACTCAAAAAATATTTTTTCAGTAAGGTTAACACAATTAAAAATTTTCAAAATGGTAAAATGTACTTACTTCCTTAAACCAATAAAATGAGAGTCAGAAAACCATGAAAAATAATTCATAAAAATGGAAGAGTAAGTAAAAATTTAACTAGATTTATTTGAATTTCTTGTTATTTGTAAATCTTCAACAAAATAATTCGAATCTTTACTCTTGATGGGGAAGTTTAAAAAGCCCCTAATGTCAAGCTCTTGACCTTATTTTTAATCAGTATTCAACTCCCTTCCAAAGTATCATCTCTCTTTGCTTTCGGATTTATCGCCCATACTATCCCATCAGTAAATCAGTCCAATTCCAGACTTCGAATCTTTCGTGAATTTGATTTCTTTTTGATTGGCTTTTGAATGGTGTGTTTGATCTTTGTGAAGAAGAGCTACCAACCCAATTAAACATATAGTTCTTTATTTGTCCTTCTTCTTTTCGTCCTCATTCTCTTTCTCGTTCTCATTCTCATTCTCGTTCTTGTTCTCGTTCTTTTTTTCTGTTGTCTCTGGAGGCTTCATGTTATAGGTCATTACAAGTATTCCACCACCAACAACGATCAAATAAACCAAAGATGCTACAATTAAAATTATTAACCTTTTTTCAAAAAAGGAGACTAGGAATTCAAATTTGAGAGAGGCAAAGAAACATGTCAGAAATGAATTCACAGCATCACCAACCCACATCATGCTTAAGTCCAACATGGTGAACTTGTATGAACAATAAAAGCTGAAAATTTTGTGAGATTCCAAGATCACCAAGAAGCCCGCAATGATATAAAATGGTATTTCCGAGGACAAACTTTGCATGTACATTGTAATAAGAATCTCAATTACGGCAGTAGTCATTGGGTAGATGGCAAGATACATATTTCTGAATCGGTTTTTGGAATCAAAGGGATTGCGAAGGATCGGAGAACTGAGATGATATTCAACATTGTTCTGACCAGAGCCAACAAAGAATGACTTAATTATTCCAGCAACAAAATATGAAAGAAAGGAACTTATCACCCACGATATGAGAAATTTGGTGAGTTGCATCAGATTATTAACACAAAAAGAATTTAAATTTAATAAAAAAATGA
Source organism: Anaeramoeba flamelloides (assembly GCA_027625915.1). NCBI lineage: Eukaryota > Anaeramoebidae > Anaeramoeba > Anaeramoeba flamelloides. The sequence continues at coordinate 3,461,354 of JANTQA010000026.1, forward strand.
AATTATTTTTCTTCACAAATTTTTCAACAGCAACTTTTTTTGACAGTACTTACAAAACAAACAACTGAATTATTTTGCCAACACTACCAATCAAGACAATACCCAATCCTTTTGACCAATAAAATTTGTAAATTGCTCATTAAATGAGAAAAAAAACGAAAAAATTGTCAAAGATCTTGAACAAAGGAGAAAAAGCTATTTGTGGATTCTGTTTTTTGAAATGAGTCAGATCATCATAGAAATCATGAAAATGGAACATTTTTCATGACTTTATTTTCTCAAATAGTCACACGAATTCATTATTTTGGAAAAATAATTCATTTTTGTCCCTCCAAGATCTAACCGGTTAAGAAAAATCTAAATTTACCTTCAACATTCCATAACCTTTCTTTTTAATCTGAGATTATGGGGATCAAAATTTTTATTTAGTTTTCCCATAAAAACACACAAATCACAATATAATACAAAAAATACGTTCCTTCTCAAAAGACAAACTTTGAACTAAATTTGTTATTTAAAAAATTGTTGTGATCTGTACCATATTAGTCAATTTTTTAATAAATTTTTTGTGCATTGTTTTTTTTTTAGCAAAAAAAAGTGCTATTTTTTTTTTCATTTTTTGAAATATTTTGATGTACAATTTTGAAATAGACACAATAGGTACTAATTCAATTAGTATTAATATTTTACTTGATTTTCTACCACCATTTTATGAATATAACTCCTTTAAATAAAATATTATTTGAAAAATAGTAATCAAAAAAATTGATTGTATCAAGACTATTATCCATCTTAATTTTGTATTATTGGTTTACAGATAGAACGATTCCCAAAGAGGATTTATTATTACTGTTGAGAGAAAAATGTTGGACACCGAAAAATGGTTGTACACCATTGTTAATTGAGAACATTAGTAAAATTGAAAATCAAATCCTATTGATAACTAGGTGAATTTTATATAAATCCAGGGTTAAATGTGTTACAAGTTCATTAATCTGTGGTATGCGTAGAATACTAAATTAAATGGTTGATAACCAAAGTAGATCATGCTATTTTAGCAAAAATCCTAGTTTTAGTAAAGTTTACTATTAATTCTGAAAATGGTAATTTTTAAAATTGCTTTAGATTATAAGAGATAAGGTTTTGAAAAAGTAGAATTACTTTAATTGTTATTCAAATAAGTAGATTATTGTTATTGTCTTTAGTTATTTCACAAACGAAAGAAATTAAAAATCATTTTCAGTAATGTTTCCATTTAAATGGCTGTCCAACTATTTTTCTCTGTCCAACATTTTTCTCTCAACAGTTATTTGAAAAATAAAAAAAAAAAATTCCCAAGTTTTGATGAAATATCTTGTTTGATTTCGTTAAATTTCAATACTTTTTTTTTTTTTAGAATTATTTTTTCATCAAAAGATCAATCTTTATACAAGCCCTCTGAATAAATGTTAATATGAAAGATTATTGTACCATTAAATCATTGTTCTTTGTAATAACAAAATCTCTTATCAATCGGCAAGGTTATTTATAAAAAACTAAAAAAAAAAAAAAGACAAAAAAATATTTAATAAAAATTAAAAAAAAAAATAAAGTGTATTCTGAAGGACTTATTTCGAGACAGCTTTTTCAAAAAAGTTCTCGTATAATTTTATTAATTTTTTTTTTTTTTGGAGGAAAATAATACAAAAGCAACATTTAGATAAATATAAGAATAATTGTAATTGGTCAAAAATAAAAATAAAATAAAAATAAAAAAACAAAGGAAAGGAAAGAATTAAAAATTAGTTGTTAAAATTTTACCATCTTTTAAAGCACATATCAAAAACCTATCAAAGACCGATAATACAAAATGTTTTATTTCGAGGTTTAAACGATAATGTATAATTTTTTCTAGTGTATCAACGTTCCAAATAGTTATTCCAGATTCGTTGCATGTGAAAAGTCTATTACCACAGGGCCCCAACTGTAAAATATCGAATTTGTTATTGTTTAATTGTTTAATCACAGCACCATTTAAGGAAATGATTTTGAGGCATTTATCTATTTTTGAATAAGCGATAATTTTGCCAAGTTTCGATATTTTTAAAAAGGATAACAAATTAATATTAGTTAATCTACAAATGATTTTTTTTTTAATTATCGAATGGAAAATTATACATCCATCTTTTGAAGAAGAAATGATTAAATCAAGATCAAAATTGATGTCAATATATTGAATTTCATCTGCATGACCAAAATAGATTTTTTCAGTATTCAATAGCACTTTACCGGATTTCTTCTCTATTTCCCAAATTCGTATCGTTGAATCTCTCGACCCTGCAATTAAAAAATTCTTTTTGACCATTACAAAGGTTACTATATCATGGAATACATTAATTGTTTGTAAAAGTTCGTTGTTATCGATTGAATGTATTAATATTGAATTATCCCAATAACCACAACTAATTAGTATTTTTCTTATGCTTTGCTTTTTAGTCACTGTAAAGCAATTACTTTGATCATTTAAACTGGGATCTAAAGAGAATCCAATAGTATTATTTTTTTTTATTGAATTTAGTGACAATTCAAATACTTTTGATTCATTCCCCCCCGCCTTCCGCTTCTCCTTCTGCTTGTCATTTCCCTTCTCGTTTTCTTTCTCCTTCTCCTCGTCTCCCTTCCCCTTCTCCCTTTGTTTCCTATTCTCCTTCCCCCCTTCTTTGACCATCTCAAGGATTTCGGTTTTGCAAATGATTAATTCTCTCTTTTTATTAATTAATATCAATTGTCCAGACATTATATTTTGCTGTTTTTTTTTTTTTATCGGTAAAATCATATCTAAATATTTTATTGAACTATTGATTATCTTATATGGTTGGAAATCCAATTTGTTACTGAAATTTCCCAAATACATTGCTTTATTCATAGAATTTAATTTTATTCTTGTAGGGTGAGGCTTTATAAACAATTGCTGTGGGCATTGGCCATAATTTTCAATTTGAGTTTTAATTGCCATCCTTTCTTGCAAACCTTTTATTTCGTCCAAATCAATTAAATCTGGATAGGTGTATGGATGGAAAACATTCAAAGCCTTTGCGGCCTCTTCACCCCTTGCTTTATAGCCAAAGACTAAATCAATCCACTCATTCAAATGTTCACTTACGTATTCTGATTCTAATGCATCTTTATTTATTCTAATAAATTCTTCGGTTGAATTATTGGCCCACTTGGGTAATATTACATCATCAATTTTGTGATTGCCATCCCGAGTATAGCCTAAATCCAATTTGTTTAAATTTGATAAAAATTCTGGTAAATAAAAGAATTCTGGAATTATTTCATTTAAAAAGGTATGACTGTTTAAAATTTTATCATAAATTGCTGGGATCGATATAAATAAGCGATCAGAATTATCAAATCTACCGTCATGAAGCGAGATCTCTCTTGAAGTGAAAGGTGGTAATCGAACTAAAAAAAATACAACACAAGCAAAGCTCATATAATGCGTGCCATAATGAAAGGGTATTTGATTAATGTTTTTTATTACTTCCATCGTTTTTACTTTTAATGATGAAGATGATTTTAATCTTGAGATCGTTGGTGATGTTGATGCCGTTGATAATAAAGTTTTGTTGTTCGAAGAGTTTATTACCAAATCAGAAAAAGATTTATATTTTTTTTTAATCTTCTTGATGTTGTCTTTATTTAATATGCCAACCTAATGAATAATAAAGATAGTAAATATAATTATAGGAATTTTAATAAGTAATTTAAAACATTGCACACACACACACACACACACACACACACACACACACACACACACACACACACACACACACACACACACACACACACACACACACACATATATATATATATATATATATATATATATATAGAGAGAGAGAGAGAGTTAGAAGGCGGTTAGTTCCAAAAAAGTGTAGCAAATTTTTTTTTTTAATATTTTTCAAATAATATTTTATTTAAAGGAGTTATATTCATCAAATGGTTGTATAAAATCAAGTGAAATGTTCATGTTGATTGAATTAGACCCTATTGTGTATATTTCAAAATATATACATCAAAATATTTCAAAAAATGAAAAAAAAAATAGCACTTTTTTTTGATATAAAAAAAACAATGCACAAAAAATTTATTAAAAAATTGAAATATGGTACAGATCCCAACAATTTTTTAAACAACAAAATACAGTTTAAAGCTTTCATTCAAAAAGAAATTTTACCAAGATTAAACCTCTTCGGAAAAACATTTTTTCACAATCAAAAAGAAACAAAAAAATACCGATTTTCACACTCAAAAAATATCCATAGAAAACTGTGATCGGAAAATTTGATACTTTTATATCTTTTATTTCAATAAAATATTACAAACAAAATGAATTATTATGCAAGAATCAATAAATGTTTATTAATATCAATTTTGGATATTTGAAAATAGTTATTATTAGAATTAAATTTAATAAAGATATATTAAAATAAATTTGCCAATACTTTTTTAGAAATAGATTATATATATATATATAAGCTTAATTTCAAAAATAGGGGTAAATTTTTGATTGAAAAAAAATTGTAGTTTCTCATTTAGTGAATACCAAAACTCAACCCAGAAAAATCAGAACTTAAAACTAAAAAATAACTGTCTAAAACACCCTTTTCTGTTTTAATTATTATTTCTAATAAAAGAATAGAGAAAAGAAACCCCTAAAGAAAAAAATAAATCTGACCCTATTTTTGAAATGATTTTTCATCTTAAAATTATCCATTTAAGATTCACCATTGCTTCCAAGAACCTTTTGAAACAACTTTCCATCAGAGTTATCAGATTTTTACTATTTACCCATTTGGTATCAACCCAAACTTTCCTTGATACCTTTTTCAAGATAAAAAGAATCTCAACAAAAGAAAGAAAAAGAAAAAAAAAAGAAAAAAGAAAACGAAAACAAAACCAATTTTTTGAATGTACAACAAAGAACTCAAAGATAAAATGAATACGATCACATTCATCACATTGTCTCCAAATGAAAGAGAAAAGAAGATCTTATTTGATCTTGCTATTTCTTCACTTTTCAAGGAACCATTGTAACTCATTAAAGCAAATTTGGTTGATACTTGTTTTCGAAGCAAACACTTCTTGGGTGTTTTACTTTCTTTGAATTTTACAATCCCTTTCTCCAATGCTAATTAATCTCATCTCTTGAATATTAACGATTTTCAAAAATGTTCTTGTTCATTCAACATAAAAATAAAAATATGGAATCATTTTGAAAGAAAAATTGCAAAAAAATGAATTCAACTTTGGGAAATTTTCATTAAAAGAAGATTGTTTCTTGATATTAAATATTCAATAATGACTTTTAAAAGGTATTGGGTTCAGAATATTTGGTTAACACAACACACATACCAATAATTTATAAAATACTAATGATGACCCTATTTTTGAAATTTAGCTTATATTATAAAGAGGGTGGATATACAGTATAAATAATAAGTAATTTCCAAAAAAGTAGAACAGATTTAGTTTAAAATACACTTTATTCAACCCAATTCCAATATGAAAATTTAAATATCTAAAAATGTTATTTATCATTTATTGGTTCTTATATAATAATTCGATTTGTTTGTGCTTATTCAATATCTTTTTATAAAAATCTAAAACATTGCTGATTTCAATTTTATATGATATTTTTTAGTAGAAAGATGTTGGATTCTTTTATTATTTTTCCATTTACCTTTTTTTAGTTTTTTTAGTTTAAAAAGAAGAAGAAGAAGAATAATCAGTGTGTGGTTCTAATTTGGTAGGAAAGGTATTGAAGAATAGAAATGATCTGTACTGTATTTAACTTCTTCTTATAGAAAATTGCCTTTTGCTGGGATTAACTTCTGTCAAGTAAGATATTACGCTAACCGGGTGAAAATTATGATGTCATTTCGAAAATTTAGACATAATTATCATAAAAAAGAAAGAAATAACATCCCCCTTATACTTGGATACAAAAAAATTTTCACTGATGTTTTAACTTTTTTTTAATATTTTTTTACCTCTTTTTTTATTTCAGAAAACTAAATTGAGTTTAAAATACTTCTAATGACTGTAATTAAAAGGTTATTTTGACTACTCTTTGAATTAGGAGTCACACATTTAGTCACTTCAAAACTCTCTCTTTAACAGATTAAGAGCTCTTGAGCACTTAACCCTTACCAATAAATCCTTAATTTTCTTTCATCCCTTTTATTTCTCTTTTTCTTGTCTTTGCTTAAAAATATATATTTTTTCTGCAATTTTTTTAAAGAAAAGATATCTTCTGAGCTGTAATCTTGCCTACATTATAGTTGTGATAAAAAACTCTAAATACAATTTTAGAGTTTCTAGGATTGCCGTAAGTGCCACATAGTGCCTAGGTTTTCTTGAGTTTTTGTTTTTGTTTCTGAAGTGTTCTAGGTTTTTTTTTGCTTTTTGAAATAAACCGAAAATTTTAATAAATTTTCGGTTTATTTCTAAAGTAAAAAAAACCTAACGAAAATCTATTGATTTTCCACATAAATAGAAAGCTCAAAAAAACCTAGAACACTTCACAAATAAAATAGAAAACCTCAAAAAAACCTAGAACATTTTCCAAATAAAATAGAAAATCGCAAAAAAACCTATAACACTTAACAAATAAAACAGAAACCCCCAAGAAAACGTAGACACTTTAGGGCACTTTATGGACACTTTTTGTTAGGTTTTTTTTAATTTGAGAAATTTTCTTTTTATTTCTTAAATCAAATAAAAATGGACTTTAGGTTTTCTTGGTGTTTTCTTTTATTCTAAAGTAAAAAAACCTAACGAAAAACTATAGATTTATAGAAATAAAACAGAAAATTCAAGAAAACCTTGGAACTTCCCTACTTCACTTGTCGACATTCTACAGCACCACACTACCCCCCCTTAATCATTAAGTCAAAATTAGTGCTATTGTCGAATTGAGACATTGGATTTGGTAAATCCCATTAAGGATCGTACCTAATCTAATAATTCAGATGAATTTTGTTACAATACTTATTCTGAGTTTAAAATTTGAAAAAATTATATCAGTCAGATGGTGTCTCTGAAGAATAAGCTCTATTTTTAATTAACATCACAATTGGCGTGTTGTTTGCAAATTTTAGAATACATGATAAACATATGTTACAATTGATGTTAAGAGACTCAAATTCACGTCCTTTCAAATTTATAGGTGTGAATTGTAATACTTGTACGATAAACTCATTCTCAAAAAAAGTATGTGGAATGAAAAAAAAAAAAATGTCTTATTTTGGTAGTTTAGATTAAAATAATAATAATAATCATTCTCTTTTGATAAAATAGTAATATAAATTGTAAATATTATCCTTTTGATCGAAATTGGATTTCTTGTTTCATAAAATATATATTTTATAATAGACTATCAATTTCTATGTCTAAAAAAATTTTCACGTTAACTTTGAAATAGTTTTGGACAAAAATTGAATTTTCAAAAGAATTGACGATTTGAAAAGAATTGGTAAATCGATCAATGGACGAATTTGCGGTTTTTTGAAAATACCTTCTAATTTAGGATTTAACAATAAAAATAAAAAAAAAAAAGAAAAAAAAAAAAAATTCTTACTGGCTTTGAAAAATCTCGATAAACATTTGGATCATTTAAATCAATTTGCTTACTTGTATAATCATTTAGAACCCATGGGAAAATGGGGTATTGAGAGATATCGTTATAAGTTCTCCCAGAAAAAAAATTTAATTTCATTAAATATTCAAAATTCGATATCTCTCTATTTTGCCATTTTTTTGTATAACCACTTTTTTGAAAATTTTCAATTGGGTTTTCGCTTGAATCGGTGTATTCGAGATTCGGAAGTTTCAAATCTAAAATTTTTTTCAAAATTTTTTTCCTCTTTTGGTAACTCAAATTTAGAAAAAAAGATTTTTTTTTTATTGTATAAAACTCTAATGCTGATAATTTAAAGAAATACCATTTATTTCTAATTTCAACAATTTCATTTAAAAGCCAATATCTTTGTTTTGGATTATAAATATCCAAATTCTTATGCTGCATTTGCAATGCATCTGGGATGAATTCTAAATTTTTTTTTGTTATTATTATCGTCCCTTGTTCCAAACCTTTTATTGAAATATATTGACAAGTCATTGTCAATAGAACCTTTTCAACATTGTTATCATTATTGCTGTTGCTGTTGCTGTTGCCGTCATTGTCATTGCCGCTGGTATTATTTTGAAAAAAATTCAATTTTTGATTATTAAAACTCTCAAGTTGGTTTTTTAATATTAAACTGGCGCTATATAATCTTGACGAATTCCTATATTCGATTCTCTTTTGTTTCTGCTTTACCTTCCATTCATTAACTTTCTTTTCGATATCTTTTTCGTAGTGTGCATCACGGCGTATTGACGCCTCTTTAAAATTATATACCTTATATTTTTTTGTTAATCTCGTCCTTTTGCCAAGTTTATCTTGTGTTTGATTTAATTTATAAACAAACTCAGGCTGGAAAATTGTCAATAAAGAATTTTGTCTTAATAGATTATTAAAAATATTTAACCATTTTTTAGTTATTTTTTTTTCTCTCGTTTTTATTAGTTGAATAATTTTTGCTGTATTTTGTTTTTCAAAAATATTTAATTCAAAATTTTCGTTTTGTGTTTTTTTTTCAAATTCATTTTCATAATTTTTATATTCTATGTTTTCTTTGATAGTTTCTTTATTTAATTGGGTTATATTATTTTTAATTTTTTGTAAAAATTGATCCATTTTGTGCGAAATGTTTTTTGAAAATTTTTTAATAATTGGAACTAATTGTGAATCAACGATATAATCCCACTGAACAAAAAGAGAAGATTGATTTTTATCTAGATCTACAAATATCTCTTGTTGTTTTTTTTGATCTAATACAAAATTTCCTTGTTGAGTTTTCAATTTTTTTTTAAAAAAATTATAATGATTCAATAAAATATTATTAATTTGATTAATGATTAATTGTATTCGGATATCAATGTTTTCTATTTGTTTATTTATGCCATTGGTCTTTTCCTTATTTTTCTTTTTTCTTGTTTCATTTTTCTTTTCCTTTTCATTTTCCTTTTTCTTTTTCTTTTTCTTTTCCTTTTCCTTTTCCTTTTCCTTTTCCTTTTCCTTTTCCTTTTCCTTTTCCTTTTTTTTTTTTTCATTTTCATTTTCTTTTTCATTTTTCTTCTTTCCTTTTTCTTTCTCTTTTTCTTTCTCTTTTTCCTTTTCTTTGCAATTATCTTGTCCAATTTCTGTATCCTTTCCCTTTCCCTTTCCCTTTTCTTTTTCATTTCCATTTTCCTTTTCCATTTTCTTTTCTTTTTCCTTTTTCTTCTTTCCTTTTTCTTTCTCTTTTTCCCTTTCTTTTTCATTTATTTGTTTTTTTATTTTTGTATCCTTTTCCTTTCTTTTTTCCTTTCCTTTTCCTTTCCCATTACCTTTCTCAAGTTTATTATCTTTTCTTTTTCTATTAGTGTTTTTTTCAATTTCAATTTTCCTGTTTTCTTTTTCTTTTTCTTTTTCTTTTTCTTTTTCTTTTTCTTTCTGTTGTTTTTTTAAATTTGCTGTTGAATTATATTTTAAGTTTTTTTTTAATTTTTCTTTTTTATCGATTAAATAAAATAAACTTTCAATTAAAGAATAAAAAGAATAAAACAAGATTTGTTCAAGTATTTTTGAAGAAATATTTGAAAAATAATAATTATGTTCCTCGTTATTGGTTTCAATTTCATCTTTATTTTTGTTATCAATTGTTTTTGAATCCAATTTAAAAGGTTCAGCTTTTATATTATTTTTTTCTATCTTGTTGGAACTTTTGGTTTTATTATTACGGGTTTTATTGTTTTTATTAATGATTAAATTGGTCTGTTGGCTAATAATTGATTTTAAAGAATGAATATTTGTTTCTCTAAAAAGAAATCTGGATAAAAATATAGAAATTTGTTTTATAAAGGAAATATTTTTGTCTGTAAAAACATTATAAAGACAATATTGAATTTTTAATAATTTGGAGATTAAAAAAATTGTCTTTTTGGCACAAAAAGAGGGTTTCCAATACCCCTCTTCATTTAAATTCCCATTAATTGAAAAATTAATTTGAATTAGATCCTCATTTTTAATTATATTAATTTTTGTAGAAATAATTATGAAAATTAATTGAATTAAATTAAGTAAATTTTGAAAAAAAATATTATATTTTTCAAAAAAAACTTTTTGAATATTACCATTGTTTTGGTTTTTATTATTGGTCGTAAGATTAAATTTATTTATAATTTTATTAATTTTTTTAGTGGATTTATTTATTATATTATAAAGAATTAATAGAATAATATTATTAAAATTTAATTCCTTTTGGAAATAATTTATTATTGAAAACGTTTGAATAATTATTTGAACCCCATTTTCCCGTTTTTTCAATGTATAATAGTTACAATAATTCAAAATGTGTAATGTTAAATAGTTTATTTCTTTGTTAATAATAATTAAAGGATCTTTTTTAAATTGTAAAATTTTTTTAAAGGGTTTATTACGAATTAAATTATTTGAAATATTTTTAAATAAATAATATTGCCAGTTCCTGATCTGTAAAAATAATTCTGTATTGTTAGCATGCGATTCAATTAATAATATTAATATTCTTAAACCTTTAATTATTATGATTGATTTATCAATAGTGATTAATTGCAACAATAATTTGAAAATTGAAATATTATTTAATTTAATATTTTGAATTTTTAAATAAAGAATATGATCCAGAAATGAATTAATTAATAATTTTTTAATTAATGCATTTTGATAACGTTGCCTTTTAATTCCAATTATTTTATCAAAAATTATTTCTTCAGAATAATTGTTTTTATTTATTTCATCATTGCTATTACCGAAAGTTTTATAATTATCTTTGTCAAAACTTTTTTTTGGCAATGTTATTAAGCCAATTAAAGAATTTAACATTTCTTCAGAAAAGGAATTTTTTTTTGTTAGTCTAGTTATTACTTTTATAATATGGTCTAAAGCATTGAATTCGTTTTCTTGTTTGATAAATATTTCACCAATAATTTTGATTATATCCGATTGGATATTATTATTTTCAATTTTTAATAAAAATAATAATTTATCAATGATATATTGATATTTAATTTTTGTATATCTTTTATGCGTGAGGAGCGTACTAACATTATTTAATATTTCAATTTGGTGGAGTATTGGCTCTGTAGAAATACAATAATTTAGAATTGGTTTTAAATCTATGATTTTATTACTATCTTTATTATTACTATCTTCATCATGGTTATTATCAGTGCGCTTTTCTTCATTGTTATTGTTATAGCTATCGTATTTGTCATTGAATAATAAATTCCCAATTAAACCAAACAATTTTTTTCGAATTAGTTTAAATTTTTTTATTGTGGGTCTAATTTTAAAAAATGATTGATCAAATCTAATTATTTTATTTTGTAGCCCCCTTGAGAGATTTTCAGGATATAACCAATAATAATTTTTTAAGACCGATATACAAAATTTTATATTAAACCAATTATATTTTTCATTTTTGGATTTAATTTTGTCAAAAAATAAATCATTAAATGTTTCTAATAAATAGATTTGGAATTTTTTTTTGCAATAAACCCAAATTTCAAAATCAAACAATAGATTTACAATAAAATTATTTAATAATTTTTCATTTTCTATTTTTAAAATAAAATTTTTAAAAATTTTTATTAAATTTAACGAAAAAAATAGAGGATTAATTTTTCTTAAAATTAATGATAATAATGAAAATAATTGGATTTCAAGTGCTTCTTCCTGATGATTTGAATTTTCGATTATTAACAATAATAAAATTAATTCAATACTTTGAGTTACATGCTTAGAATATTGATTAATAATTTCTTTGTCTTTCGTTTGCAATCCTAAAGGTAGGATTTCCAATATTGGTAAAAAAATTCGGATACCCCCTAAGCAAGTAATAATGTTATTAAATTTTAAATTAGACAAAATAATAATATCAATTAAACTAGTTTTAATAAAATTTTTCTGTTGATTATACGTTTGTATTTTTGAATTATTATTGCTGTTAGTATTGCTGTTATTATTTTCATTCCTATTATCGAAATTATTCTTTTGGTTGATAGTATTATTCCCAATTATTTCATTTGTTGGGTTATTATATGTATTATAAATAGAATTATTATTTAGAATTAATTGTTTTTTATTTTGGAAGATTTTTGGTTGGATATTAAGAATTATTTTATTATTTAAATATTGTAATTCATTCAAATCGTTACTGTTATAAATGCTCTCATATTTTCCTTTAAAAAGGGCAAATTTCAAATTAATGTCCATCTTCATAATTTCAATAATTTCATTCAATTGAAGTGAATGATTCAATAAACTAATTATTCCAATTTCGCCTTTAAAATTATTAAAGATCTTTTTTTCTTTTCTTTTCATTTTTTCTTGTCGTTTTTCGTTTTCTTTTTCATTTTCTTCACCTTTTCCTTTTTCATTATTAATTTTTCTTGTTTCATTTCCATTTTCATTTCCATTTTCATTTTCATTTTCATTTCCAGTTCCAGTTCCAGTCACACTTTCTTTTTTTTTCACTTTTTCATTTTCTTGCTTATCTGTCTTTTCTTGATCAATATCGGTTTCGCTTTTTTTATTTTGTGTCAAATCCACATTTTCATTAATGCTTTGATAATTGTTTTTTTTATCAGTTATAATATTAGAACCTATTTTATTTTTAAAAAGGATTTTTTCTTTGAAAATTGGATAATATAAATAATCAGTATTAATTAATTTCGAATTAATAAATAAAGATATTTTTTGTTTTTGTTTTTCATCAATAAATTCTTGAGTAACCGTTAAAAAAATCCATTTGTTATTTAAAATATAATCATTATTTATTTTTGTTTTAAAAATTTCTTTATATTTGATATTTTTTAAATGTCTTTTTTGTTTTTGGTTGTCTTGGTCTTTTTCAATTTTTTTTTTTTTTTTTTTATTCGTGGTTAAATGCTTGAGATTTTCTAAACTATTGATAATCTTTAATATTAAATAATTTTCAAAGGTATTGGTATTCTGATTCTTTTTTGATTTTAAATATAATTTAATACCATTATTTTGAATAGTTAAAAAGGAAAAAATTGTTTGATAATAAATTTTATTTTTTTTTTCCTCTAATAATTTATTTCTAAAATTTAAAAATTTGATACATGTAAAAAAGCTCCATCCTTTTTGATCCCAACTATAAAATGGATCAATTTCAATATAACTATTATTTTTACCATTGAACAAGAATCTTGAATTGGGCCCTTCTAATTCAGAATATATTAATTTTTTTAAGATTTTCAATATGATTGAACTGTGTTCTAATGTTTTATTACTGTTTAAAAAATAGAATAATAATCTAAAGATTGCATGCAATTCATTTGCACTTTTTAAATTCCTACATAGCAATTGTAATAATTGTAAGATCTTTTTAATAATTATTTTATTTTCAATGTTGTTATTGATTAACTTTGAAGATAGCAAGCTAATGAGTGATATGTCTCTTTTTAAGCATTGTGTAATATTATGTTTTGATTGCTTACATAAATTAATGAAAAAATTTAAAATTAAAATAGAAATATTTTTATTAATAGTTCTATTTAATGAAATTAAAAATAAGATTGGAATTAAAACTCTATTTTTAATTAAATATTTTTTATTAATGCTGTGATTCACATTAGTTTTTTGATTATCTTTGTTGTATTCATTATAATTTTTCAAATTTACATTTTCATTTTTTTGTAAATTCAAGTTATTTCGATCAATAATGATTGAAAAAATAATATAAATTAATTTTTTTAATTGCAAATTATTATTGTTATTTATTTTATTGTTAGATTTCATCAGCAAATTATATAATGATTGACAACCAAAATTTGAATTATATACTAAATAATTTTTTAAATAATCTCCAAATAGTGAAGTAAAAAATTTTAATATGGCATCAATTAATTTTAAACTACAAGAATTTTGTTTTAATATTTTTATCATAAATTGAAACGCTTTAGCTCTAATGAATTCTTCCTTTAAATTATAATCACTAGTTTTGATAACTATCGAAATTTTCAATAATAATTCAATTATTAAATTTTTATTCATATTTTTTTTTTTTTTCATTTCTAATTCATTTAATTTTATTTTATGTTTTTGTTCATTTTGGTTATGAATATTTTTTATTTCAATGTTTTTGTCATTTTGTTCTTTTCCTTGTTTTCCTTTTTCTTTTTCTTTTTCTTCACCTTTTCCTTTTTTTTGATCTTTTTCTTTTTCTTTATCTTTTTCTTTTTCTTTTTCTTTTTTTTGATCTTTTTCTTTTTCTTTTTCTTCAGCTTTTCCTTTTCCTTTTTTTTGATCTTTTTCTTTTTCTTTTTCTTTATCTTTTTCTTTTTCTTTTTTTTGATCTTTTTCTTTTTCTTGATTATCTTTGAAATTTGGACATTCTTTTAAATCAACGATGGTATTTAATAACCTTTTAATAAAAAATTGGCATTCCTTTTGGCTATCTTTTGTAAATATTTTTAAATTTTCATTCAAATGCATTAATGAAAAATCTTTGATATCTGGTTCTTCAAGCAATCTCAACAATAAAGCGGTTAGGGGTTTTGATTTAAGTGAATTAAATCTAATTAATGGGTTATTTAATAATAAATCAATTAGGTTCAAATAAATTTGTCTAATATTATAATAGAACAATGATAAATCAGGAGTATTGAATTTATTTAATTCAAATAAATCTAAAAAAAAATGTATTTGGTTTGAAATAAGATTAATTCCTTCATTTTGTAAAAAATAATTTTCAGCAAAAAAGTATGATTTTTGAAATATTTTTATGAACGCTTTCCCACATCTTCTTGAAATCAAAAAATTATTTTGATTACTTTTTAATATAAACAATAACATGGAAAATTCTTGATTTAATAATTCTTTTTTCTTTTTCATTTTTCGTTGTAAATTTCGACTTTTCTTCCTTTTTTCATTTTCAGAAATGCTTATTTCACTAGTATCCTTATGATCATGATCATTACCATGATCATTTATTAGTATTATTTTTTTCATTTTTTCATTATTAAAATTTGATCCGATATTTATATTGAATTTTTCTTGCAGGGCACCTGTGATTGAAATAATATATTCTAAAAATCTATAAATAGTTTTTTTTAATAGTCTCCATCGTTCTTTAATAATATTTGAACATTCAATTTGATTTAAATTTTTAATAAAATAATTTGAAAACAAAGTTTCCCAAAATGCTTTGTTTTTTTTTAAATAATTTAAAATTGTTAAATCAATGTTATTGATGATCAGCTTTAAAAAAAATGGTTGAATTATTGGATTTTTATCCTTTATAAATGTGATAGTATTTCTGTTTTCTTCATTTTCATTATTATTCGTCTTAAACAGGTCTAAACATATTTTTAATATTTGATATTTAATAAAATTTTGAATATTTGGTCTATGTGTAGTTTTTTTATTTGGTGAATTTTTGAGAATTTTTAATAAATAATTCTTATAATTTTTTATATTTTCTTGTTTATTTTTTTCTTCATTTTTTTGTTCATTCATTTTTTCAATTTTTTGAATCGACAAATTATTAGTATTTTCATTTTCATTATCTTTCATTTCATTTTTTTCATTTACAAGTGTTTGGCTTTCATTTGTTGTTTTTTGATTTGTTATTGCCTCTTTTCCCTTCCCTTCCTCTTCTTCTTTCTTCTTCTTCTTATTTTTTTGTTCTTCTTCTTGTTCTTTTAATAATTTTTCAAAAATTACTTGACTTTTTTCAAAATTGTTATTGCTTTCCCGACATATTTTTGAAAAAATTTTAAATATTTCTTCTAATTTTTCATTTTGTGGTTTAGGGATGGATATCTTAAGGAGTTCGATTTGAAGAAAATTTTTTAATTTTTTATTTTGTTTTGGAGAATATGGATCATCATTTGAGCTTTTATTTTTTTCTTTATTAACAATCTTTTCAAATCCAAAATCATCATCAATGTATGGTGAAATATTATTTTGAAATGAATTATTGACCAAATCTTTTTCTTCTTTTATTTCGTTTTTATTATTCTTTTCTTTTTCAATTTCCTTTTCTTTTTCGTTTTCGTTTTCATTTTCATTTTCATTTTCATTTTCATTTTCGTTTACATTTTCATTTTCATTTTCATTTTCATTTTCATTTTCATTTCCATTTTCGTTTTCTTTTGTTGTTATTTCTCCTTTTTCTTTTTCTTCATTTTCATCTACTTTCGTTTTATTAATATCGGTTTTTTTTTCTTTTAAATTAATATTATTTTCATTATCAGATTTCTGATTGATTTTAATTTCTTTTTTATTTATTTCTCTATCGTTTTTATTCAGAAAAGCTCTTGATACCCAAAATAAAAAATTTTGAATATTTTTATAATTTCCCGTTGAAGTCAATTGAAGGTCAGTTAATGGGCTATTTAGTATTAATCGATAAACTAATTTTAAGAACGCCAATTTTATTTGATATTCATAATATTTTATTTTTTCCTCTGTTAATGTGTTATTCTTCTTTAATAAATTGAATAATGTTTTGTTTTGGTTATTTTCATTTTCCTCGTTTTGAAAAAAAAATTCATCGAGATATAAAAAAAGATTTTCATTTTCGTTCCTAAGAGAAAAATTAAGAAATGGCGAAAAAATGTTCCCTCTTTTTTGAGGTCTGCTTATGTTTGTTAGTAAGGACATAATTAATGTTTTTTGATTTTCATTTAAAAAATTTTTTTTAAGTAATATTTTGAAAAATTTTAATGATTTGATACAGATTAAATATTCATTTTCAGAAAGTGAATTAAAATTACTTTTCTCCAAAATTTTTTTGATAAATGCTATTAAATATAAGAATGATAATAAAAATCAAGAAGATAATAATTTATTTATTTTTTTTTTTACTTTATTTTTTGAACTATAGTTTTTTTTTGTTTTTGAATTTCTCCTTTTTTTTTTTTTTTTTTTTGTTTTTGTTTTTTGTAGATTAAAGTTGAATGAGAAAAAATCATTATTTTTTATTATTGATGGAAGAAGTGTAAATTACACTCTAAATGTTTTTTTACTTAAATTTCCGTAAAAGGAAATTTAAACCTAAAACCATAGATTTCACGAATGTTCAAGGGAAAGACATACTCAATTTTTTTTGTGTTTAAACGGAAAAAGCAAAAAATTGAAAAAAAAAAAATACAAAAGAAAAAAGAAATTTAAAAAGGGTTTATAAGAAGCAATTGGTAAAAAAACAAAAAAAAAAATAAAACCAATACTGTCTTTAATTAATAACGGACTCCCTAAAATCACAGCCACGATACTTTTGGTTAATTTAATTTAATTTGATATTTGATCATGAGTGTTCATGTGGGAGGTCGTTGTTTAATTGTTGGAATTTCAATTTTTTTCTTTTTGATCTTATTTGTTTTAAACCTTTGGTCATTTTTAGACTTTGCTTTTTTGTTTTTTATTTTCAAGTTACTCATACTTTCGTGTTTCAGAATTTCAGTATTAGTAAGTAACCACTTAATCTTTTTTCCTTTGTAACTCTTCTTCCCAATATAAAGAAGATTCAGCCAGAGGGAATGGAAAAAAATGAAATAATCATTATATAAATTGAAGATGAAAGAAGGTAATGTTGGTAAAAATATTGTAGTGGTTTTGATTCTTATTCATTTTAAAATCTGTCTTGAATGGTTAGCTTGTATTTTAAGAGATATATGAAGAGTACAATTATCTTGTACTGGGATTCATTTTTTGAAATCTTGGTGAAGTAATTGGTTGTTGATTTTTTTAAAAAAAAAAACATTATTTATATTCTTAAATGAAAAATAATTGAAAAACTAAAAAAAACTATTTATTTTTCAATGAGTTACAAGGTTCTTCATGAATTTTCTTTTCATTTAAAAACTTTATATTTGAAAAAAATTCTTTTATTGGGTTTATTTTTCTTTTTTTAGTTCTAAATTATTTTTTTATTTTTCCATCTGAAAAAAAATAACATGTTATTCTTCCATTAAAAATAAATCAATCAAAAAAATAATAATATATGATTAAAATGATAAATTTGAATTTAAATTATTTTTCAAAGTAAACAGCAAAAACTTTTTAAGGGACTAGTGATTTTTACTAATAAAATGAAATCTTGCTGAGATCTTGTAATTTTTTTTTTTAGTTTTTTGTGTTTTGGCTTGTTTTAGAAATGGGCGGGTTAACCTCATTTAAACAAGTTATTAATTTGAGTCGATTTTTTTTGATATCAAAATTTCATATATTTCCAATATCAAACGAAAAAAAGTAACCTATTATTTTTATTAACAATTAAGTTAATTCTTGAAAATGGTCAAACATATTTTTTGTTTTAACTTGGATGTTATTGCTTTGGAAGAAAAAATTTTTTTTTGTTATTATTTTTTAATTTTTAATATTTCAATTCAAATCGTAAATAAAATTAATAGAGGTGCAGATGATCAAATAAATGAAAATTTGCTAAAAGTTTAAAAAGGTTTATCAATGAAAATTTAGTTCTATTCAGTAAAAATTTTTTTTTCTTTTTGAAAGTTTGAAAAAAGTCTTTTTCTGGTTTTTTAAAAAAATTAAAAAAAATTACAAAAAAACTATGAATTTTAAAAATTTTTTTAACAAATTGTTTGGTCTTATTCGCAAGAATCGTTATAACAATTTAAATCAATTTTATCAGAAAAAAATTGATTTTGAATTTTGTGGATAAAATTACAAAATTCCCAAATATCTTTAAGAAAATTTTATATTGAAAAATTCAAATTTCATCTTGGGACAAAAGAATAGTTTCTCAGTAAAATTTGTAAATGGATTTGAAATATTTAATGGTTATGACTGTCATTCATAAAGAAATACAATTATTTTTCAATTTGTTGAATAAATCGATTTTAATATTTAACCAAAAGAATTACCTCAAAAAACAAAAAAAATCTTAACATTAATATTTATTACAATAAAAACTTATTTATTATATAACAGTGATTGAAATAGTAAGAAACAGAGTAAAAATTTCTTATTATTATAAGAAATAAAATAAATTTAATTATTTTTTTTTTCAAAAAAAATGGGAAAAAAAAGATTGATCTCACTGAAAAAATTTTCCTTTCTGAAGTTTCTGACTCGATCATAATTTTTTTTTGACACTTGGTTATCTACAAAATTTGTAAGTAGAAAAATATCACCAATAACATATTTTAATATTTTTTCATGTTGCCTTGAAAGACTGATCCCTTAAATTGAATTTATTTTTATAGTTCTTTACAATATGAAAAAATCTCAAGTTCATATTTTATTTTGTAATGATTTTGGATTTTTTTAATATTGTCATATTATTGTATTAAAAAAAAATTGTGGGGCTTTATTTGTCTAATATAAAACTTAAAAATGGCTTGAAATTTAGCTTTGGTTTGATAGTTTTTTGTAAGAGAATTTATTTCCTTTAAAGTGTTTATACTTTAATTCTCATTTTAACTGTATTTTATTCTCGTAAAAAATTCTAAAAATGTTATAATAAAAAAAATTAAGATCATCTAACAATTATGAATTTATCATAGCATATTACCTATTACTTAACGATTACTTTCCAAAATTTTGTTATTTCCTTTCTTGTTCATTTATGAATTGGTTCAGAAAATTTACATTTATACTTTTCAGAATTAATTGTTTGATATTTTTTTATTAATTTTTTAGCTATACACTTTAATTTATACTTTAATGTTTTTGAATTGTTCAGAATTGTTAGTAATAATCTTATTATTTTAAAAAACAAAAAGAAAAGAGATTTTTTAAAAATACATAATTCTTGTCGGGAACAACATATTAGGTAAAAACCATTATGTGAATGTTTTCAGTTTTAGGGAGTCAAAAAGTGGCTATATTTTTTTGAATCAAAACTGAAATACTTGCAAATTTAGGCAGTCCCCGGTACTTTCTAAAACTTTACAAAAGTACATAGGCTTTTTTTTTTATTTAATAAATAAAAAGAAAATTTATTAAATTTTTTATTTGTTTCTCTGATAAAAAAACAATAACAACAACAAAAAAAGTGAAGTCAATGCTCTCTTCTTGAATGGGAAACAAAAAAAAAAAAAACTTTTTAAAGCAAATTCTAGTGCCAGTTATAATTTTTAGAATAATGATGATAAGGTTGGAAATCAAAAAAAAAAAAAAAAAAAAAGAAAAAAAAAAAAAGGAAGAAGAAATAATTACTTTGATTCAGTTTAAAAAATTGATATTTGTGGATCCAATCATGATTTTGTTTTATTTGATTAATTTCTTTTTCTTGAAAGGAAAATTCTGTTAATTTTAATTCGATCTTGAGAATTTTATAAATTATACTTTCAATTAATAACAAATCGTGTTTTAAAAGTAAATAATAATGTTTTTTTTTTTGAATTTCTTCTTTAAATTGGTTTTCATTACTTTGATTTATTATAGATTCTTCAAATTTATTAAAATTTTTTATACGATTAAATATTATTATTAATATATTATTACATAAATCTAAAATTTTAGAAATTAAATATAATAATCCATAGCCAATTAAATGTTGTGTGTCTTCCGCTGATTGTAGAAGTGTTGATATAATATCTAAAGAAATAATAATAGAGTAATCTTGTATTTTATAATCTTCATTTCCTCTTTTGTTTACTTTGTTTTATTTATTAATATATTAAAATAAAAAATATAAAAAAAAAAATAATTTAGTATTTTAATTATTTCTTTTCTCAAAATTTCAATTATTTTGATTTAGTTTTTATTAAAATATTTAAAGTTCTTTTAAAAAGGGAAATAATCAATAAATTAAATTTGGTTAATTTTTATTTGAATAAACTTGATTAAAAAAAAATAATAATAATCAGAGTATCAGAGTATACTAAACTCTGTTTCAGTCAAAGGGGAATCCAAAAAAAATTTTTTTTTTCAAATATCAATTATTTTATATAATTGACCTTTGAAGAACAAATAAAAAATAAGCAGAATAATACACATCAAAGAATTGTTGATATCCATCTGAAAGAAAACTAATTAATCAATAGATTTTCTTCAAAATTGAAAAACTCAAATTCTTATGAAATCCATTGAGAAAAACAACAATGTTCGTTTTGAACTTCTACTGGTATTTGAATAATAAATAGGAAACAATTTTCACTTCATTTTCCATACTTTTCTTTTGGAAATCAGGCCCCCAAACGAAGTGTGTTGGTATTTGTGGTCTCTATTTGAAAGAGTAAATGAAAATGAAGTGAAAATTTTTCACATTTATTAAACAAATATCAAGATCAAAGATCGAATATAATTGCAATAGAAATCAATACGATTTCTCAACAATCATTTTAACAGTTTCAGTAACCTTAGAATAACACATTTTTACCTAAGTGAATCTTGATCTTGTTAATAAAAAAAAATTTTGCAAATTAATTTTATCAAAAAAATAAAAATGTGAAAAAAAGTGAAAAAATGAGAAAAAATGATTTCAATTTTGAAATTTCCAAAATAAAATTTTTCTTCTAATATTTATGCGAACCCTTTAAACATGTGTTTCACCCATTACAACTGGACCCCTTTGACTGAAAAATAGTTTAGTTTTTTAAGTACTATCTATTTTTTAAGTTCAGTTCAGATTATTTTTATGTTTAACTTCATATTTATTGAAAACAAAGATTGTCGAGTCGACAGGAAAGTTTTCAAATTCAAATGTTATGGCTAGTTTTTTTTTTTTTTTTTTTTTCTTCTAAAAGGTCCCCATTTAAAACAAACCATTTTATCCTTTCCAAATTTGAAATTAGCTACAAAAAAGTTTGAAAATAAAAATTCTCTTAAATGCCTCCCGTCTTTTTCAACTTCATTTTAAAATATTATAGGGCAAAATATATGTTATAAATATACTTTGATATCATGAGAGAACCAAATACATGTTGTTTTTTAAAAAAATGGATTTTTAAATTATCTTGGTTTGTTCGAGAAATTCCCAAAATTTTTTTGGATCAAAAAATGATTTCAATTCAACTCCAAAATTTATAAAATTTTGAATTTACTTCTACAAATAATTAATTAATTAATAGGTCGACATTAAATAATATATTAAATTCCAATATTTTCTAAACATTAAATTCAGATGGCGCTTTCGTAATAAATTAGAAATAAATATTAATATGTAAGTTATAATATATATTTTTCAATTTTTTGTTTAATTCTTTTAAAAAATTTTTTTAAATATAAGTTTAGGAATTCGTGGAGTGTCGTGGAGTGTCGTCAAGTGACATGGTTTGTATAGTTTTTTTTTAATTTTAGAAATTAAAAAAAAAGGCTAACATCAGTTTTCTTGAGGTTTTCTATTTTATTTGTGAAGTGTTAGGTTTTTTTGAGTTTTCTATTTATTTGGAAAATCAATAGATTTTTGTTAGGTTTTTTTTACTTTTCGAAATAAACCGAAAATTTATTAAAATTTTCGGTTTATTTCAAAAAGTAAAAAAAACCTAGAGCACTTCACAAATAAACGGAAAACTCAAAAAAACCTAACGGTAAATAAGATGAATTAAAATTTTCTCCCTTAAATTATAATATAAACTATTTTTCAAAAATTTTGACTCACTTTATAATGTTAATGGGAGTTGTTTTGAGGGTTTATTCCAGTATTCTTTACAAAAAATATTTTCAAATTTTTGGATCAGAATCATTTTTTGTAATTTCGCAAATTTTTGTTTTGCTTTTTCAAATTTTTTCTTTTTTTTTCTTTTTCTTTTTTTTTTTTTTTTTTTTTTTTTTTTTTCGATTTCTTTTTTTGTTTTTTTTCGATACTTTTTTTTTAAAAAAAAAGATCATGTGGAAAAAAAAAGAGATCTTCTAAAAGACAAATAATCACTAACAAAATTGAGACTATGTAATGTGTTTTAAAATGGATTTAATTATTCATAAAAAATCTTGTTGTTCATTTTTTTTTCAGTGAAAGTTTAGTTATAAAAAATCCGTAATGCTCATTTCAAAAATTGTGACTTCACTTTTTTTTTAGTTTTTGGTTAATGTTTTTTTAATTTTTAATATATCGGGCTTTTATAGATTTAGAATGACTTAAAAGTGAATTACAAATCATATTTAGTTATTAATTGTTCTTGAATACTAAAGGATAATTTTTTTTTTTCAATTTATTATTTCAGGTGAGTCACAATTTTTGAAAAAGAGTTTATATATAAAGTTTTTATGTAATATAAATTATAGAAAATCACAGATAAATAAAAGATAGAATTATTATATTTACATTCATATGATTTTAAAAGATTCTTGTTTAATAAATTCATTAGATAATAAAGCACGCGTATAGTTAGCATGATAAATTTTGGTGGATGTGAAATAAGTTGATTCATTTTTTCATCTTTTTCTTCAATTATATTCGAATTTGATTTGAATTTAAATCTAAGAATACTTTCAATTCTTTTTAATTTGTTTTTGGGTTGGATTTTTGTTGATGATTCTGTTAATATAATAATTTTTTTATCATTTTTTTTATAACTATTTCTTGGTTCATTATCATTATCATCATCATCATTATCATTGAGTGAAGATATTAGCCAATTTAAAGAATTTTTTTGAAATAGTTTTGAAAAATGTAAATACCAATTTAATATTGCTTCCTAATTAAATATATATATTAAAAGATAGATATAATTTTAAAATATTGTTCAATGATCAGAGATAATAATTCAGAAAAAAAAAAAAAAATCAAATAGATGTTTTTCAATTCATTCCAAATACATTGACCATTTTTACAAGAAAATGGCAGATTGAAACACTCCATGTTATATGAGAAATGATCATTTCACTTAGAATTGAACAATAATTATGGGTTTTAATGAAAAAAATTGAGAACAAAATTCAAAAAGAAATTTGGAAAAATAATTTCTATCACAAAAAATGAAAAACTTAATGTTTTTTGAACACTTTTATTGTTGAAATTTTCTCTACTTGAATGATGATCATTAGAAAAAATCAAGCATATTCTATTCTCTGAAGCTTTTAAAGTTGGTTCTTAAGATATCTCTAAAAGAATAAAATCGAAAAAAGTAATTGAGAATATGAATTTTTGTATTATTTTTTGTTAATATTTTTTCTTTTCGAAAAGTAAAACCAAAATAATTCTCACAAGCTAAGTACACCAAACAAGAAGATGGTTCCAACAAAAAGCCAATTATTATGTTCTTTTTTTTTTTTTTTTTTTCAATTCTTATTGAAAGTATCATTTCATAAAGAAGAACTTCGTTTGGATTACAGAGGGTTGGAGGCTCATACTAACTAAAAAAATAATAATAATTTCACATGACAGCTATTCATTTTTTATTCATTGGGTTTTGTCAACTAAATCTTCGAATTTTGTCAACTACTAGTACTTTTTTGAAAATCTAATCGAAATTGAGTGTGGTTATTAATTGTCTGTTTTCGAATATTAAACAATAATATTGAGTGAAAGGGGGTAAAATAATATAAATTTCGTTTCTTTCTTTGTTTTTGGTTTGTTTTCAGATACATTAATAATATTAAAAATAATATCATTCGGGAAATAAATAGAAGTATGAAATTTTCATTAAAAGTTGGTTTAAATGTAATAAATAATCATTTGAAATTGAACCAAAAAATATATTGTTGTGTACTCATACTATTTTTTTATGTTTTTACTAAACTTGTATTTTTTGTAATTTTTTTTTTATGAATTGATAAAAAAAACCGTCATCAAGTTGTAGATTTATCTTTTTAGTTCGATTTCTTAAATTATTAGAAGAAAAATCCATAACTCTACAGCAAGATAAATTTTTTTCTTGAACTTTTTTTTTTTTTTCAAAAGTTTGTATTTCAAATAGAAAATAAAATTAAAATGAAAAAAATGATATTATTTAAGAGATAATTTTATATTAAGGGACTGGAAAGCCATTATATTATGGGGTGGAAGGCTTGATTACCAATACTGTGATGATATAATTGATTTTCAAGCCACTGTATTTTCATGAAAATAGTCATTACAATTTGTTTTGTTTTTTTTGTTAAATTTTAAAAAGAAATTTTTAAAATTTAAATTTTACTTTTTTTTAAAAAAATTTAATAAATATGGAAGTTTTAATAATATAGTTTGAATAAATAATAATATCCTGATAATTATCAATCATTGATTCATCATAAAATTATGAAAAAAAAAAAAAAAGACACAATTTAATTATCTAAATTATTTTTTATAAGTGAAAATATTAATTTTAATAGTTAAACACTTCTGTAATCAACAAAATATCAAAAATTTCATTTTTTTTTTTTTTCAATGATTCATTTTTAAATTTTTTGGATTCTTTTTGTTCATTATTTGAGAAAAAAATATATATTTTTTGAAAGTTTTAATTTTATATTTAATTTTTTTTCAACTATCATTTTTTTTTCAAAGACCCAAGAATTTTATCTCTGAACTTAAATCAAATCTTCTCAGTCTTTTCAAAAAAAAAAAAAATTGCATTAATTTTCTTTTTGTAACAATAAACAAGTATTTTTGGCTTACAAAATTTGTATTTTATCAAGTATGAAAAAAAATATATATTTTGACCTATTAAAACTCGTGCTAGAAAATTATTTTATTTTCAAACCTAAAATCTTGTCGTTTAAGATGATTTGAAAGTTTGTCGTTTTCAATGCATTTTGTAAAACTAATTTAGAATTAGTAAAACAAGAAAGTCGCTGAATTGACTTGTGAGATATAAAAAAATCAAAAATTTATCAAAAATTGATATTCAGGTTTCTGTGATTTCTAAATATTTCTTTTTAAAAAAGTAATGAAAAATATACTTTCTTCATTTTAACTTTTAGAATAAACGATCTTTCCAAGATCTTTGGTGTATTTTTTTTTTGTTTTAAAGTTTGATTTGTCCAGGTAAGCAAACAAGATTCTTAAACGAAAGTCAAAAAATTTTAGTTTTTTTAAAAATTCGTTTTTTTTTCTTTTTTGACTTCTGAAAACTTTTTTAAAACTGAGTGTTGGAGATCTTTATGTTTTTTCAAATTTATTGCTCTGGATTAAAGTTAATTTATCAAGAGATTGTGTTTCATTTTCTCTGAAAAGTTAATTTAATTTCCTTTACAATGCTTCTTGGTTTTTGAACATGGAGAATCTTGATAATTTGAGAAGAGAACAAAAAAAAAAAAAAAAGGATTCTAGACCTTTCACATTTGCTATTTGCTGTTTTTCCCGACCTAAAATTTTCTAACTTTGAGTCTTTCTCATCTTTTTTTCACTAAAAAACTTTTGGAACATTAACCAACAATTTATTATCTTTTTTGTTGTATATGGTAACTCCAAAGATAGAATCTATTGAAAGAATTTGTTGTTGGAATTGAAATTTAAACTTTATTATTGAAAAAAAAAGTTTCTAAAATGGAAAAGTAACATATTTTGAATTGATCCCTTCTCAAAATTGAAATCATGTTAGCTCATAGAATGCATTTTCAAAAAAGTGGAGAATTTTTTTGTTATCTTTGATAAAAAATCTCTTTATAAGTATTTCTATTTGTAAATGGGGAAAATAAAACCAAGTGGAATATCAAATACTGAATTTAAATCAGTACCTATAGTGTGTATTTCAATTATATATTCAGCAAAAGATCCCCAAAAAATGAATAAAATCAAAACACTTTTTTTAGAGACAACAATGCAATAGCCAATTCCAATAAAAAATGGGTAATATAATAAGTAAACAAAAGATTTTTTAAACAATAAAATACTTTTTCAAGTTTTTCATTCTATTGGAAGTTTTACCAAGATTAAACCTCTTAGGAAAAAAATTTTTAGTGATCAAAAAGAAAAGAATAACACCAATTTTCACACCAAAAAAATATCAGATACAATCGAGATCAGAAACTTTGATATCTTTTATTTAAATAATGTCTTTTATATTCATAAATTGGATAATTTGTAAGAATCTATCAATGATAAATAACATTTTTGTAGATTTAAATAATAATTCTACTCATGTGCAAAAATTTTTTGATAAAAATCATATTTTAAATACAGATTTGTACAAAATATTTTTGTTTTAAGATTTGAAAAAAAAAAAAAAATATGTAGAACAATATCACAACTTTGGGAAATATAAAAGGTTGTAGGGCAATCACGAATCAAATTGAATTGGATTAAATTTTGTATTGGAAGGAAATAGTTTGCTCTGAATAATAGACATATAAGTATGTAAATTATAAAACAAGAAAATTTTGATTTTTTATTTTTTTAGACAAAAATTGTATTTACTGTTAATTGAATCTTTTTCAAAAAATCTCAAGATTAAGAAAATTTTCAGAGAAAAAAAAATATTTGTAATTTATTTGTTAATTAAATTATTAGTCGAAAAAAATCCCAAGGTTATATTTGGTCTTAAAAAAAATAAATAAAATTGGAAAAATAATCTTTTTTTTAAATTTACTTGATCAACTCAAGTAAATTACTAGAATTATATATTTTGTTTGAATCATTTTAAAAAAAATTCTAGATATAAGTTTAGGAGTTAGAGAAGTGTCGTAGAGTGCCTAGGTTTTTTTTTAATTTTAGAAATTAAAAAAAAGGGCTAACATCAATTTTCTTGGGGTTTTCTATTTTATTTTTAAAGTGTTCGAGGTTTTTTTGAGTTTTATATTTATTTGGAAAATCAATAGATTTTCGTTAGGTTTTTTTTACTTTAGAAATAAACAGAAAATTTTAATAAATTTTCGGTTTATTTCTAAAGTAAAATAAACCTAGAACACTTCACAAATAAATAGAAAACTCAAAAAAACCTAACGAAAATCTATTTATTATACAAATAAACAGAAAGCTCAAGAAAAACTAACGAATGGTATCCGTCACGTGCCGTAGAGTGCCTATGTTTTTCCAGAATTCAAAAGAATTGGATAAAGTCTATGGTTTTACTCCGTTCTTTTAATTTATGGTAAACCTAATGGAAAGTGTCTAGGGTTTTTTTACTTTGAGAAATAACAAGAAAATTTGTCAAATTTTTTTCTATTTCTCAAATTAAAAAAAAACCTAACGGTGAATAAGAGGAATTAAAAACTCCTCAGCTTAAATTACAATAAAAAAAAGAGAGAGGGAGAGATAATTTGTTATACTAGTAATAAATTTAAATATTTTCTCTATTTTCAAATATCTTATTTATAGCAAGTTTACAATTAAAATTGAGGATTTTTGTTATTTTGTATTTTAATAGAAATTTTGAAATATTAAACTTAATCTGAGTGATGCAGTAATTGTAAAAAAGTGTGAAATAAAAGTTTTTCAAAAGTATCTTTAAAAAAGTCATCAAACTTTGATAAACTCCAATAGAGCTACTATTTGTTTCAAAATAAATTGAGCAAATTTTTCATTCGGCTTTCCAAAAACAGATTTTATAAAGCCACATGAAACTTTTTAAATTTTAAATTCATATAAGAACCAGGTTAAATTATTAATTAACCTCTGATAGAGTTGGGAACTTTGATGATTTCTTTTAATTCTTTCGGATGTGATAATTTAGGAAAGCCGAATGAATGAAAATTTTGATCTTTTTATTTTGATACTGATAAATTCAAATCAGTGTCTGAAAATTTTTACTTCAATTTCCCATTAACGAATTTTTTTACAACATTTTGAATAAAGAACTCTATTGATTGAATGGAAAGAAAACTTTGTAAAATTGGTTGATCTTTAAAATATTCTTTCACTTGGGTTGTTATAAAAGTGTTCAAAGATTTACAAAAATTGAAATTGAATTAAAAAATTATTTTCGATTTCTTTGGGTTTATGGATATTAACAGTATTTATTAGTAATTTATTAAAAACTTTTTTGGTCGCACTTTTTGAAAATGACTCTTGTCTTTGAAGATTTTAATTGGGTGGTTAAAAGATTGTGTTCAAACGTGGTACTTTTTCAGAAAGCAATCCTTATTCAAAATTCATTCCACGAAGATTAGTAATTCCCACAAACTAAAACAAATTTTAGAGTGGCCAACCCGATTTTTTAAATACTCACCAATTTTTTCAGAAGGAAATTTTTGTTTTTTTTTCAGAAAGACAAATCGCGGTCATAAAAAATCACCTTTAGAGATACACGATTAAATGTTAATCTTTGTGAAAATGTATCTTCTTTCAATTTCATTAGTAAATTCAAAAGCAGAGATTGAATTGTTTGAATTTCAGGATTGAATAGGAAAGGAAAAAAATTTAAATAAGACACAATTGTGAGTTAACAGATCTCACGTTTTGAAAAATGTTTTTTTTACAAACAAAAGAGAGTGTTTGGGAAATGCACACTTTTTTTGGGGGGAATTTGTTTGTAAATTGAGATCCTGGAATTGAAAATTTATGAAGGTTTGATAAATAAAATAAAAAAAAAAGATTTTCATTTGGAGATCCTCAACAATAATGTGAATTTTTCAGTTGATCTGTTGTTTTATTTATTGCTGTTTTTGAAATCAAGAAAAAGTAAAGGTGATTTTTGTTTTTGATGATTTTTTTACCGAGCCATTTGGAGTTTTTTTCTTTTTTCTAAAATTTGAAAAAGAAGAGAAATCAAAAAAAAAAAAAAAAAAAAATCTTAATTACCGGATCTGTTAAAACACGAAGGTATTCCCACTGCTGTTGAAGTTCTTCACCAAGTGTAGAGTGTTTTAAAAAACTGGTGTTTTTGTTGCTTGATAAACTGGGTTGGAAAAGAAAATGTAGAGACGTGTTTTTGAAGTCGAGTTGTTGAATTAGGATTGTATTGAGATCCTCATTAATTGACATTACAAAAAATTGAAGAACAACTCGTTAGATTAAATAAAATGTTTAATTTCCTAAAAAAGTTTCGATTGACTTAATAGTTCAAATAGTGTGTAGGTATTGTTATTTATTTAAGACAAACTCTACAATTCTTATTATAAAAGAAACAAAGAGGGAATTATATTTTTGTTTTCAAAGTTTTGAATGTATTTTGTTTTTGTATTATTAATTGAACGATCTTTCTTATCAAAAGTTCAAACATTGTAATACGTTCTTAGCTTTATTATTCAATTTTAGTTTTACTTAATTAAGGTCTTCTTAAAGCTAGTTTGAAAAATATACTTTTGTTCTCTCTTGAAAATCAAAATACACCAAAAAAAGATTCTAAATATGTTTTTTGAATTTTATTTTAATAGGGAATATATTATTTTTTTTCAATTTTTTTCTTTGACTGAATTTTCTTTTAGTGATAAGAAGGTTGTAAAGTTAAAAAGATCATGTTATTACATACCAGCACTAAAATATTTGTACACAAAAACATAGTTAACTGGAAAAAAACAAAAAAGGTAAAGGGAAAAATAAAAAAGGTTTAAAAAAAAACATTTACTTCTCAAAATATCAAAAATTGTAATTTTTTAACAAAAAAAAATACCCCCAATCAAATGTTAAATTAACAGAATAAATTTAACATTTTAAATTGGATTATTACTCATTAGGTATGTTAAATGTCTATTACAGTTTGTTTTCTCATCAAATTTAATCAAAAAATATATAAAATTTAAAAAAACCTGGGTTTAAAATCTTCTTCTTTTTTATATTATCTCAGTTCCTTTTTTAAGGCTCAAAATTTGAAAGAAATTTTAGATACAAGAAAAATCTCAAATTAAGGGACAAAATTCTAATTCCAGGAATATAATTTGTATCAAAAAAATTTCCAAAAAACTTGCTATAATTAGTTATTTTTTTGTGATTTATACTTCCTTGAAATTTTTGTCTTAAAAGTGGAATAGACTATATTAAAATCAGTTCCAATTTTAAGAAACAAATTTTGAAAATTATTGAATAAAAATATTCTAAATTAAGGCAAAAAATTTAGATTCTAGCAAAAAAAAACTGAGAAACAAATGGGTAAAAATATGTATTAATTTGATATTTTTTGTATTCCTTGAATTTCATTGGTGGTTTGTATATTAAGCTTGTAACTTATTTTATTTTTATTATTATTACAGTCAGTTCCGTTTTTAAGGCCTAAACTTTCAACGAAATTTAAGGCTCAAAATAAATCTCACAATAAGGCTCAAAATTCAGATTCTAATAAAATAATTTGTAAAAAAAAAAATTCCAAATTTTGTGCCTGAATTTTAGATTTTTAATGTCTTAAATTTCATCGAATGTTTGTGCATTGAATTTGAAACTGACTGTATGTGGTGTTCCTACCGAAATTTTGCTTTTTTTTTTAATGTGATTCAAAATATAAATATGTTTATTTGACTTCTCCTTTTTTTTTTTGTTTTATTGGTTATAAATATATATATATATAAAAACTCTCATTCAAAAATTTTAACATTGAAAATTTTAATTTTTTAAAAAAAAATCTTATTTAATCAATTCTCAAAGAAATACCAAATCATAATCATACGTTATTACAAATGTTAACTATTATTAATAAATTACAATACCGGTAAAATGGAAAAAAAAATAAAAAATTATCAATACAAATAAATCAAGGGTGTGTTGAAAATTTTGGAATTATTTGGTTTCATTTATAAAAAATGTTAAAATTGGTAAAAACTTGGGCAAATTATTTGGTATTGACTAGAATTCATTAAAATACCAATCCACCGGAATATTGTCATTGTTTACGAATCAAATATACCTCAATAAGTTTTTTATAAATTACAAACTCTTTACTCATTTTTGCAAACTTTCTTTTTATCATTAAAATGTTAGATTTAAAATACCACAAAAACCCAGAATAGGTCTTGAGACTATAAATTAAACGTTAATAGAAATTAAACAAATCTAAAATTGTCTGAAAACAATTACTCAAGTGTTCAGAGATTTTATTCAAAAGATCAAACGAGTTAATGTAATCCATGAAAGAGTTACTGGGAACTTTAATACAGAAAAAAACAAAAAAAATGAACCAAAACCCAAAAACACCTAGATAAAAAAAAACAAGTCCTTTCAAAAGAATTATGTTGATCACAAGTGGCAAGTAATAAAAATCTAAGGAAAACAAGAGTAAAACTCATATGTATGTTATCCTTTGAAAATTTTGAGTTGTTTATTTAATGTGTTTGAAAAAATCGTCATCTTTTAAGGTTAAAAAATTTTGATTATTTTCCTTTTTCAGTCACACTTTCCTTAACAGGAGTGTTGGAGTTTGGGTATCTCAAAATTTCTTTTTCATTTTTCATTGAAAAAAACACACAAAAAAATAATTTTTTCATCCAAATTGGGGAATATTTCTAAGATAAGTATTTTATATTTTAATGGTTTTGTCTCCAAAGTTTTCAAGTTAACTTTAAAAATTGGAAAAGTAAAACATAAGATTGTCATAATTGTTTACAATTCCGAATTCCTCTTTTTGAGTGAACCAATTTAATGATTTTGTGGCTAATTGTTTTTTGATTTTTTTCCCACATGAAAAAAGCTAAAATTTTGTTTGATTAATAATAATTTGTAAGATTTCGAAGTTTGATTTCCAAAGAGATTGGTTAAATTTGAATGAACCATTCCTTTTCCTTTCGCTAGGTTTTGTTGAGTAACAATTCCGATAATTTTGGAACAGATTTTCTTTGAGAAAGTTCTTTTTGTGAACAATCATATTTTCTTTTGATTTAACTTTTCTGGTTTAGACTGAATTTGAAAAAGTGAAAAAATAATTCCAGCATTTAATTTTCATTCACATTTAAAAATTTTTAAACGCATACACCTCAAAGAAAAAAAGTTGAAATACAACTGAATTTTAAGATCAGACTCAATTTTAGAAGAACCTTTGCTTGTCAACTTTCTCTTTGTAAAGAAAAAATTATTCTCCAACAATTTTTTGACTTAAATTCGACAATAAAAAAAGGAAGAATTTATTTTGAGTTTCTAAAACTGAATCTCAGAACCCCAAAGTGTTGACAAAAAAACAAAAGATCTTTACAAAGCAAATTCAACTTGAAAAATAGAATTCTTTCCATTCTTGTTTTCATTGGATCTGCATTCCAAATTATTTAATTTTTGAATTTGTAAATATTTACCCAAAGAAGACGTTAAAGAACAAAATAAGCTTTCCAAAAAAATGTCTGTATATTGGGTAATTCCATTTCTACTTTTCTCTTTAACAAAACAAGAACAAAAAACTTTTTATGACTTTTTATTAAAAATCCATCAATCTGTGAGCTAAAAAGCAATAGGACTTTCACCACATAAGGTTAAGTGAACTTTTCTTGATCTTTGTACTAATTTCTAATCCCATTTACACTTTTTTGAGACAACTCTTGATTTGAGTATCACATGTGGATGCTTTGATTTTTGCATAATTAGAAATTTGAAGTTGGATGACAAAAATGAAAAACAATAAGGCTTAAAAAGTATTCAAAAGAAGGGTTGGTAAACTCAAGTGATCTGGTTTGGTGACTTGGATCAACAAACTCTTCCCTTGTCTATTAAAAAACTTTTCAGAATGTGTAAAAAGGATTAAAATAAAAATCGAAAAATCTTTTATTTTTTTTACCTTTTATTGAAGTTTGTTTATCAAA
This sequence comes from Anaeramoeba flamelloides, assembly GCA_027625915.1. NCBI lineage: Eukaryota > Anaeramoebidae > Anaeramoeba > Anaeramoeba flamelloides. Next base: position 3,494,979 of record JANTQA010000026.1, read on the forward strand.
CCAAAAAACTTTAACCCATTTTCCCAAGTTTGTTGCTTTATATAAAGGAAGATGTCAAGAAGTGAGGAAGGTAAAATTCTTTGTTTTTTTTCTTAAACGATTTCCTTGCTCACAATGAACACTTGTTTTTTTTTTTTTATTAAAACTACTGGATTTTTAAATGATTGTACTCTACCAAAGGACACCTGCCTATTTCACAATGGAACCAAGTTGTGTATGTTCAAAATTCAAAAAAAATTCAAGTGCAATTAGTTTTATATCCATCTTTTCTTGAGGTTGTAAAAACACAAAAAAAAATAAAAAGAAAAAACAAAGTCCAATTTTATCACCTTTACAACTTGATCCAAATTAAGTCTCCTGACTCTTTACATGTAAGAATTTTTTACTTTAGAAAAAAATCAAGATTTTTACCTTTAGGAATTTTTAATTTTTTTTTTTTAATTTTTTCTCTTTCCAACCTCACTTTTCTTCGTTCTCAAAAAAAACACGATTAGCTATCACTGGGTTTCACAACAGGGAAAATTTCTTTAGAGACAAATCAAAGTAACGAAATTATACAAAAATTAATTTTTCAAATCTCCAATATCCAAGAAGGATTCCCCCACGAAAATGATCCGGTTCTCGAAGTGAGCCCCAAAAAAAGAGAACAAAAAGTGTTTTCTCAATTACAAAAACAAGAAAAAATTCGAAAATCAAGTAAAAAAACCAAAATTTTTTTCACAGCCAATTAATTTTTTGTTTTTCTCAACCAAAGCACCCAACAACCACAAACATTCCTTTTTTTTTTTTTTTTTTTTTTCACCTTCTCCTTTTTGTTTCTTTTTCAAAACAATCTTTTAGAACCTTTAAGATCTGGCGGATATGTTCTAATTTACAAATCACATTCAACACACCTCAACATTCCAAGCAACAAGTCTTTTCTTATTTGGCTGAATTCTCATTTGGAAGAAAGCCAAACACCACAAAATTTTGAGATTAATGGGTGGGACGATGTTCGGAAGAACAAAAATCTGGACTTAAGACCAATCTTTTTTGCATTGGCTCATAACCAATGGTTCAAAAGCTTAAATGTTACAAATTTCCCAAATAAAGATACCATTTCTCTTCTTGCGACAGTTCTCAAAACAAACTCAACTTTAACTGATATTTGTGCCAGTAAAACAAATTCAACAGAAGGATTTTTACAATTAGGTAAATTATTTGTTTTGATTTTTGCAATTCTTTTGTATCAAGGATTTTTCTTTTATTCTTTTTACAAGCGGCTTGAACCTTTGTTTTTTTTTTTTTTTTTTTTTTTATAAAATTTGCACTTTCAAGGCTCCTTAAACAAACAAAAAATCTCAAAATACTTGAGACACAACAAAAAAAAAAAAAAAAAAATTCCCTTTTTGAATGTTTACAAATTTGTTTTTTTTAATTTGTTTGAAACAATTCTGAAAAAAACAACGGAACAAAGAGATTTGCTGTTGTTTGTTGAAAAATAGATGGAACACAATTTTTCGTCATCTTTCCTCAAATGTTTCAAAGATCGATGGAAAAGGTTTACTCACAAAAACACTAAATTGGTTTTATTCCAGTTTCGCCTTTAAAGAAACCATGAAACTTTTTCATGATTTCTTTGGAATTTTTTGGGTTTTTGGAAAGCCAAATCAAAATTATGTTCAATTTATTTTGTTTGTAATGTGTGTTTCTCTCATTTTTGTTTTCACATCAAAAAACCAAGAATTTCTCTGTTGTAAAAAAAAACAGCAAGTTATTGATAAATTCGAAAAAATTTGTAGTTCAATTATCATTTTGGTAAATCACAACTTCAACTTTTCAAACAATTTTTTCACAAGTTATATTTTTCATGACCAACGAATTTTACAAAGTTTCTTAACTCTTAAACTCATAAAATGCTTTTGTCAAAGATATGATATAAAATTTCAAAAAGGAAAAGGAAACAAAAATTTCCAAACATTCATTTGAATTTATCAGTATTTTTTTTTTTTTTTTTCCAAAAGAATAACTTTTGGTTAAAAATACCCGACAAATGACATAAAAAACAAAGAACTAATTCATTATTTTTAATTGTTTGCTCTTGAATAAATTGCAAAGAAAAAAAGAGAATTTTTAGAAACCTTCTGATGGAAAATTCTAATTGTTGTCAAAAAGAAGTTTGTTTCAATTCAAAAATTAATAGAAAAAAATTTGATTTCAGGAAGAAAAAAAATACCAGCAAAAAAGCAATTAAAATACTTTTGTATATAACTTTAAATTAAAAAAAATTTGTTGTATCTCAAAGCTAACAAAGGAAGAGTCATATTCAAAGCACTGGGAGTTTCATTTGCGATTGATTTTGTGAAGATCTTGGATCATTTTAACTCAAAATTAATAAAATAGTTTAACCTTGAAAGAAAAATTATCCTTATGAATTGGAAAATTACAATAATTTACCAATAAATGAAAATTTATCACTTGTATAAAGAATTTTTGATTAAAATTGGTTCATTTCTTGGAATTATTTAAAATCTGAGAGATGAAATTTTGGCTTGTTTAATTTTTCAATTATTGGTTTCAAAAAAAAAGAACGAAGAAATAGTTTAACAAAGTTCTTGAAATGTAAAAGTTCAAAGAGTATTTCGGTTAAGAACGAATAACTGATTTGCGTTGCAGGTATTTGTAATCTAATGGAAAAAATGGTTCATATCCTTTTCTGTTTTTACACTTTTAAAAATTTCCTTTCCTTGAGAATTGTGATTTTAATGCAAAACACAAAAAATTTTGGATCAGAATAAAAAGAAAATCAGAAAAGAGAATGGAATTAACATTTTCAAATTATTTGTTTGTTACTTTTTAGAAAAAAAAATCAAGAAGAAAAAGTTGAAATAAAATTTTTTTACAATTTATTTTTCAAATACAAGTCTTTAAATTATCTCCCTTTTCCACTTTACTCTTCAATAGTTATAATCACTAATCTCATAATCTCATAATTTTTGAAAATTTCCATTAAAGTACTTTTTAAATTAACTAACCAGTGGGATTTTGGAAACAAAACGCGGAAAAAAATTTGAATAGTGATTTGGAATTTATCTGTATTATAATCCTTGAAATCCAAATAAAATTATTTTGTATTCTTCGAAAATTCAATTAATTTGTTTTTTATTGTTTAAGGAAGGAGTTTTTAATTCATATTGTTTGCCCTAAAAAAATTTTTTTATTAATTTTAAATTTTATTTTTTGAAAACAGATTCAAGTCTAATCCCTTTTTTAAACAAAGACATAATACCCATTTTAAAAAAATGAATAAATATTTTTTCAAAATGATTAATGAAATATAAATTAACATTTTTTCACTTGGTTTATCAATTATTAGTCACCAACCCTAGAATATACACGACTTTCTATTAAATTGTCTTTTAAAAGCTTCAACTCGAGAGTCATTATTAAAGAGAGCGAAAGAAAAAACAAAAATGTCAAATTATTGAAAATCAATCAGTACTTTGGTTAAATCCAAAATATTTTCCAACATTTTTTTATCTTTTCTCTTTATTTTGTCTTCATTTCTTTTTTCCAAGTTACACAAAATCTTTTGTTTGATAAGAAAATTTTTCGTAAAAATGATCCAAGTTTAAAAGGTTAGGTTGGTTAGGTTATAAAAATCAGATAAGATTAAATTATGGTATCCAACCATTTGATTGATCAATTATTGTTGTCCAAATTTCAACCAATTTTTGGTTTGACAACCCAACTCCAAAAAATTTAACACATCATTTTTTTCTCATTTTTTACATTTTTGATTTTTTTTGAGTTTTTTTTGATATATATTTCATTTTGCAAAAATTTTTATATAACAAGATCAATAGTCACAAATTAAAAATGTGTTATTTCTAATGTTATTGAAACAGTGGGGATGATTGTTGAGAAATCATTTTGATTTCTATTGCAATTTTCCTTGATCTTTAATTGAAGATCAAAATTAACATTATTGTTTTTTTTTTCAATATGTTACCAAAGAATTTTAGTTTTTCAATTTTCAAGAAAATATACCGATTCATAAAAGTTATTCCATGCATATATCAACCACTCTCTGGTGTGTATTATTCTACTGATTTATTATTTGTTATTAAAAGATCATTTATCAAAAATAATTGATATTTGTAATATTTTTCTTTGGTGTCTTTTTGACAGAAACAAAGTTTATTTAAAAAACTCAGATTTCTTTTTAATTGAAAATTGCTTGTTTAAAAAACAAAAAAAATTTTTTAGGAAAAAAAGACAATTAAGAAACAAAATCCAATTTTTTTAAAATTTTAAATAAAATAATCCTAAATCATCAAAATAATAATATTAAGGGCAGGGTCATAATGGTGAAAAATAATTTTCTGAAATGGAAAAAAAAAATTTGTTATTTTTATGATTGCCTAATAACAATCAAAATCTAACCAAACATGTGAAGCACGATCGATGTCCAAAAATCAACAATCAAGAAAGAGTACATTTTGAGAAAAAAGTGCCAAAGAGTAAAACTTGATTTCCAATATAAAATGTTGGAAATTACAATTTTCTAAACAACTGTATTAATTTTGTCGGATACAATCATTAGTTTTTTTTGAAACTCAAAGTTTTTTTTTTAATTTTTTTAATTTCTTAAATGAGTTCTTTTTCTCTCGGAAGTATGTTACAAAATCACAACTATGCCAAATATAGAGGGTTGCAATCTAACCACCAATTAGATTAAAAATCGAATTAAATTGATTGTGTACAGAAAGAAAAAAATCTGTTTTAAATTGAAGAACTATAACCATTTGGAAATTTAAAAAAAGAAACAGATTGTAATTTTTTTTTTTTAATTTGATTTTTTTGAAATTGAGATTTCTTTTTAAACTATTTTTTTTAATTTTTAATTTTTTGGAATTGAGATTTCTTTTATACTTTTTTTTTTTAATTGAATTTTTTGCCAATTGAGATCCTCTCTCACATCTTTTTTATTTGCTATTTGAATTTAGTTCATCAAAAGAAGGGCACTTTCACAGCCCCCTTTTTAGTTTCAAGTCACTCCTTGAATATGGAACAAATCCACAGTAAACGACTCAAGCCTTAACAAATGAAAAAATATAAATTATTTGAGGTTAACAATAAAATAAATAACTATCTGAATCTCAATTAAGAATGGATTAAATGCTTTTTTTCAAAACTTTTTCAAACCAAATGAAACATTAAATCAGAGACTATATTTGAGTGTATTTTTATCTCTAGATTTATTTTAAAATCCATGAATCAAACAAATCCCTTAATGGTATAGTCACTTATCCATGAATTTGCTCCATACTCAAAGAGTGGCTTAACACGAAAAACAAATATTGCGAAATTGCACTTCTTTTGGTTGACAAAATTCAAATCACAAAAAAAAAAATTGAGAGAGGATCTCATTGGCAAAAAATTCACACCAAAAAAAAATATCAAATACATATCAATTTCAAAAACAATCAAATTTTAAAAAAAAAATTCAATCCTTTCTCGTTTAATATTTCCAAATACTTAAATTTCTTCAATTTAAAACAAATTGTTTGTTTTGGTAAAAAATTAATATAATTCGTTTTAATCTGATTGGTGGTTGTTTTATAAACCCTCGACATTTGACAAAGTAATGTTTATTTTGTAACATTCTTGAGATAAAAAATAACTCATTTGGGAAATGAAAAAAATGAAAAAAAAAAAAAATCTTCGAGATCTAAAAAAGCATTAAAGAACAACACTTCCAAACCAATAAAGTTGTATTAAAAATTATTATTCACAACCATTCGAATTGGAAATTGAGTTTCACCCTTCGGGCGCTTTTTTCTAAAAATATCCTCGTTTTTGATTGTTGATTTTTGGAGATCGATCAATACATCACCTTCTGATTTGTTTTTAATTGGTATTACACACTCATAAAAATTACTAAAATAATTTTTACAATTTCAGAAAAATTATTTACTATAATTACTTGACCCTTAATAAGAAAAAAAAAATTTTTTAAGAAAATCCCCCAAATATCAAAAACTAAAACAAATTTTTTTGTTATTTTGATGTTGAATTCTTCTTAAATATCTGAAAAATAGGCCGTATTGATACTATTAGAAAGAATTGAAAAAAAAAAATATAAGAAAAGAATGTACTGATAAACAAATAAATCTGCTAATTAGCCTTTATTAATTCATTTTTGAGCGTTTTTCAAAACGTGTATTATTCAAAATCATTTTTTTTTTTATCGACAGTTTTAAATGATTAAAATCCAAGATTATCATTAAATTTTAAAAAACAGTTTTTTTTTAATTATAATTAATTTTTTTCTTTATTAACATAAATTTAATTATTCTTATTCTAATTTTTTAATCAATAAAATAATATTTATAGGACAAGCTTTAAAATCAAATAAAAATTCAGCAATTAAAAGATTTGATCTATCTGGGCACAATTTGAATGATAAACAAGCAATTAGGATTTTTGAAGGATTAACAAATTTAAAAAATATAAAAAAAATTATTTTAAATGATTGTCAAATTTCTTCAAAAACTTTTAAAAAAATAATGGATTTAATTACAAATTCGAATACATTTTCAGAAAACATTCAATCTATCTCTTTTTCATCAAATAAAATCAACAAATCAGGAACTAAAGGTAAATAAACAAAATTTTTTTCTTAGTAATTATTTTAACAAAAGCGGAGATCTAAAGTTTTATAAAATAACTTGTAAACTGTTTTGTGAATGCAAATTTTTCATTGATTATATTTTTTTAAAAGATATTTTTCTTTATATACATAAAAATAATATTTGTCTACTTAATCAACTATTGTAAAAAAAAAAAAAAAAAAGAGAGTTGAAAGAAATTAATTTATGTTTTCTTTATTCATTTATTATAACGATCTATACAATTGAAAAAGACCATTCATTGAATTTTACATTTTCCCAAAAAAAAAAAAAAAAAACAAATATAATTGTTTTCTGTGATTAATTTCAAGATCTACAAACTTTGGTAAAGTCAATTTTAAACAATTGTAACAAATTTTTTTTTATAGTCCTGAAAATAGTTTTATTCAAATTTGTTAAACTCTTTTCTAGATACTTTCAAAAAACTATTTTCCTTGACATTTTTTGAAAATGAATATAATTTTGGGATAAATTAATGAAAAAATAAATTTGCAAAATCAGAATATACCCATATATCAAAATAAATCCAAGAATTAAACATTAGATTTTAAAATAAAAAAATATAAGAATATTATAATAAACTTAAAGTATTCCCCCGTTTTTTTTTTTAAAAAAACATTATTATTTATTCATCATAAACTTTTTTTTTTATTACATAATAAATACACACACACACACACACACACCCATACATATACACACACCCAAACACAAAAACACACACAAACATACACGTATATACATAACACACCCATTAAACAATAGCCATTATGAATTGGTTAAAATTTGTATTAAGCAAACAAAATCTATTAAAAACTTTAAATTTAGCAAATATGAATATAACTCTCGATGAACTTTTCACTTTATTAAGTTCTAGTGCATTTGTAAATATTAAAACATTAGATGTATCTGGAAATAACCAAACGACATTACAAACATTTCAATTTTTATCAGAAATGATTAATTCGTCAACATTTTTAAAAAAGCTCTCGATTGGACAAACAAATTTAAAAACAGAATCATTAGAATTAATTTTAAATTCGATTCATAATAATAATAAATTAACAAATTTATTTTTAAATTTAAGTGGGAATAAATTGGGATTATTAGGATCGAAAATACTTTGTAAAAAAATGACGAATTTTAATAAAAATAAACTAACAATATTAAATTTGGATGAATGTGATCTCGGAATCAATGGATTTGCACAACTTTTTGAAACCTTACAAGAAATAGATACTTTAACTTCTTTATCTCTTGCGAGGTTGCCCCCAATGAAGGAAAATGAAAAAAAAACATTTTGTTTAAAGTTAAGTAAATATGTCGAAGAAACGACAAATTTGACAAATTTAAACATATCTTCAAATAAAAAAAACACACAATTCGGCAATTTTTTGGAACAATTTTTGAATTCGCTATCGAATAATAGTTCATTAATTCACTTGGGGCTAGAATACCAAAATTTAACGGATGACGAAATGAAGATTTTGACGCGCTCTTTGACGAGAAATGATACTCTAACTAGTTTGAAAATCCAACACAACCCAATCGGGATCAATGGAATTGAATGCTTTTTCAAAATGATTGAATCAAATAAAACGCTTTATAATTGTAAACTGCCGTTATTAACGAAAAAAAGGCTTTCCAATAAAACCAAAATCCGATTAAAAAACTATTTTAAAGGCATAAATTTTAATTTACAAAAAAATAGAAAAACCCAACTGAAATTATTTGGGAAAAAAAAAAAAAAAAAAAAAAAAAAAAAAAAAAAAAAAAAAAAAAACGAAAAGGCAAAAAGGGCAAGAAAAAAGATGAAAATTCAAAAGTGGATCTTGAATCAAAAGGGTTAATACATTCACAAAGCTTTGATTCATTATATTTACCAATTGAACAAGAGAATGAATCGGATGAACTAAACTATGGTTTTATTTCTGTTAATACAGAAAATAGTTCGAGCAATTCAAACCCTAATAACAAAAATGATGATGACGATGACGATAATAATCAAGACAATGTAAATAATAAAACAATTAATAAAGATAATAAGGACAACGGGGATCGCAAAAAAAAAAGTTTTCCAAAATCTAAAAGTTCCACTGCAATATTAAAAAAAAAAATCTTAAATAAAAATCACAATCCAAATAAAAAAAATAATAATCGAAATAAAAATCCGAGAAATTTGACAAGAAGAAAAACATTTTCATTAAATTCTGAAATCAAAAAAAGTCTATTGGATAGTGCCCACAAAAAAAAAAATAATAATGTGAATTCGGAGAATAATTCTAGCGAAAGCAAAACCAACAATAGGAACAATAACAATAACGAAGAAAACAATCTACTCAAAACAATGCTAATGACTAATAAAGTCAAGAAAGTATTATTAAATGAAAACATAAATGAAATCCAAAAGCTCATGAAAAAAAAAAAAATCAATATCAATATGGTTGATGTCATCACCCAAAACAGCGGATTGCACATTGCCTGTGAAAGGGGCAATTCCGAGCTGTTGGCATGCTTATTATCAATGATCGACAAGAATAAAGAAATATTAGATTTAAAGAATTTGAAAGGGCTGACCGCGCTGCATTGCCTGTTGCTGGAAAGCCTAAATCAGGATTGCCTAACTTTATTAAGCGACTATGAGGCCAATTCGAACGTTGTGGATAAACGGCAATGGACACCCTTGCATTTATGTGTGCACGGGTACTCCAACGACTTGAAGTGGGAGAAACGAGCCTCGCTGATCGACTTCCTGATCCGCAATTGCAACGCCGACGTCTCGATCCCGGACCGAAGGGGCTTCACGCCCCTGCACACCGCGGCGTCGATCGGGTTTTACCGGGCTGTGGAATTGCTGGTTGAAGTCGGCAAGGCAGACATCAATGATCGGGACAACAAGGGCTCCACGCCGCTTCATAAATGCGCGCGCAACGGGCACGCAGACTGTGTCAAATACCTGCTCAAGCACAATGTCAAATTGAACATTTTGGACTCCGATAACCACACAGCGCTCGATTTGGCTCGGATGTACACCCAAATCGAAATCACCAAGCTATTGGATCCCATTTACTCCAAGGGCAATATTAAAAACGTAATCTTTGATTACCAAGACGAATACCAACAGCTTTTCCATCAAGAAAATAAAACACTGAGAAAGAAATTTTTCAAGAGCCTCAAATATTTTGAGAAATTTAAAAAATATTATCGCGAATATACAGTATGCATCCTTGGCAATAAGAAGTGTGGTAAATCCAAATTAATTGAAAGATTTAACACCTTTATTTATAACGACACCTACGTGCCCACAATCGAAATCGTTCACGAAAAATTCGCTCTTGTGCAAATGAATAACATTAGATTGAAAATTCTCGATGTCTCCGGAGACGACATTTATGGCGAATTCAAATCTAGATGGATACAAACAGCAGACGGGTTTATCGTTTGCTATTCGACAGAAAACCAGCAAAAGGATTTATTTACAAATTTGGAAGGTCTATTTTTCAACCCGATCAAAAATTCTTATAAAAATAAAAATATTAAAAAGATTGTCAATTCGGATTCAGATTTTAGTGATTTACAAAATGTAGATTTGGATGATTTAGAAGATGATGATGATTTGGATGATTTGAGTGATTTAGACATGATGAATAGCTTAGATCAGGATAAAAAAAAAAAAAAAAATGACGATGATGATGGAGACGGTGATTCTGGTCGTGGTAGTGGCAGGGTTAATCATAAAGATGATGATGATGACGACGACGACGACGACGATGATGATGATAACGATGATGATTCGGAGAAAGAAAAAAACATCCCAATAATTCTGGTTTCCACTAAAAATGATTTACCTGATAAAGCAATCCCAAAAGAAACTGGGTTACAGTTAGCCGATAAATTAAATTGCCCCTTCATTGAAACTTCTGCCAAAACAAATTTAAACATTGAATTAATGTTTATCCAAATTTTATCATTGATGATCGATAAGTCCCCAAATATGCCTTATTTAACGCACGAAAGCTTGATTTCACAAGACGAATCATCGAGTAACAACAGTTATGGCTTTGACGAAGAAGAAGAAAAAGAAAAAGAAAAAGAAAAAGATGATGAGAATAATATCAACAATAACGCTGGCGACGAGGATGATGAAAATAAGGAAGGCTTGTTACCTTTAAAAAGCATTTTATCGTCGCCATTCCATATTTCGTGGTTTATTAAATTTTTAAAAAAAATTTCTGCAGAAGAAAATTTAATGTTTTATCTAACTGTAAATTCTTTCAAAAAAATCCAAACCTCAATGGAAAAATTAATAGCAATTGGTGCCAAAAAAATATATGAAGATTTTGTTAAAATAGGCTCTCCCCATGAAATTAACGTAGACCATTTAATACGGTTAGCAATTGACAAAAAAATTAATGACAATCAATATAACCAGCACATATTCGATCGCGCCCATTTTTCCATTTATAAATTGCTAAGAGACGATTGCTATCCTAAATTTATTCATTCAACATTGTTTAAAGAAATGAAAAAAGAAATTGAATTTCAGAATTATTAAATGTTTTTAATTTTTAAAAAAAAGAATTAATTATGTTTTTATTTTTTATTTTGATTAGAATTGATTTTTTTTTTTTTTTTTTTTATATTTATTTTTTGAGAAAGTTGAAATTTGGTTAATTAAACAATTCGATAGAGATTTAATTCTGGAACCATCCGGGTAAAGTAAAAAGTGAATTTGACATTTTTAAAAAAAAATTGGAATTATTTATTTTTCAAGAAAGAAAATAACTTTTTTTCTTCTGTGTGTCCTTGTGTTTTTCGGAATTTAAAAGAATAGAGTTAACAATCTTTGGGTTAGCTCTATTGTTTTAAATTCTGAAAAACTACCATTAGATTTTCTTGAGTTTTCTGTTTATTTTAAAGTGTTCTAGGTTTTTTTGGGGTTTTCTGTTTTATTTATGAAGTGTTCTAGGTTTTTTTGAGGTTTTTTATTTTATTCGTGAAGTGTTCTAGGTTTTTTTTTACTTTTCGAAATAAACCGAAAATTTATCAAAAATTTTTGTTTCAATCAAAAAGTAAAAAAAACCCAACGAAAATCTATTGATTTTCCGAATAAATAGAAAACTCAAAAAAACCTAACGAAAATCAATTGGTTTTTTAAATAAAACAGCAAACCTCAAGAAAAATATGATTAGATTTTTTTAAAGTCAAAAGAAATGTGTAAAATCTTAGATTTTACTCTATCCTTTTGAATTCTGAAAAATTGGTGGTACTCAATGGTACTTAACAGCACCCCAAGACACTCAAAACCACTCAATGGCACTCAAAACCACTCAAATGAACTTGAGGGACACTTTTGTGAGATATTTTATATTTTGAAATAAACTAAAAATTAAATTGATTTTCAAAATTAAAATTAAAAATTAAAAAATAGCATAGTTAGCTTAACTATAATTAAAAAAAATTGGATAAAATCTTTGATTTTTTATCCATCCTTTTAAATCTGGAAAAACCAAGAACCAACGACACTTTCCTAACCCCTAAACATTTTTTACGAGTTTTTTAAAGAATCAAATATTTTTTCATCATTTATCAAAATTTTAATTATCAAAATAAAGTTATCAAATACTACAATAAAGAAAATTTCCAAATTAGAAATACTAAAAACTTATATTTTTCCATCTTATCATCAATATAGAACAAATCATATTTTTTTCTAAAAACCAAGTTGAAAAAAAGATGATTTTTTCAACTAATTTCGGTATTTTGCATTTTAACTTATTTTAAGATAATAAAACCAAATTTAATTCTATTTTCTTATTCAAATATTAAAAATAGTATGTGAACTTTTGATCAATAAATTAAAAAAAATATGACAAAATAAGAAACTGAACTGATTTTTGATCACTATTAGAAACTTAAATATGAACCTATTTATTTGGAATAGGATTAAAAGTTCAACTAGAAAATTTTAATTTTTCATGATTGCCAAAGTTTAGGTAACGGTGTTTTTGATTAACAATATGAAGCAATTCAGTTAAAAGCGTTGGATAACAATTGATATTCACTGTTTTGTATTTAAAATCGATGAAAAAAGTTTTATTTTCTATTTATTAAACAAAAAAACAATATAAAACGTGTTTTCCTTTTAAAAACCCTGTAAATTGTATACACTTTAAACACTGAGAAAAAGAATAATTTTTTTATCAGAAATTACCTATTTAGATTAAGAAAAGAAGTTTTAATTTTCATTTTTTTTCACCAATTCCAAATTAGATCAGATCAGACACTTTTTTGTATATGAACGGATAACAAACACCCTTAATATAATTAAACACTACCTTTTGGAATTTAATATAATAATTGTTCATATTCATAAATCAAATTTCAACATTTTAGAGGAAAGACTAAATATACCATTAAATTTTCCAAATTCAGAATTTTTGTTGGGAATTTATCAAACATAAATAATAAAAATAAATAATTGATTAAAACAAAATTTTCCAAAATAAATTACCACAATATATAGAGACATATTAGCTATATATATATATCTCAAATACATTTAAAAAATTAATTTGTAAAATTAAACTCAAATCTGATCTCGCCAATTGAATATGTTCCTAATAATAGTAAAACAAAATCAGTTTTTATAAGTAAAAAAATTATTTTTCAAAGATACATGTAAAAGATTAAATAATCAATAATTGAATATAAAACATTGAAAAAGTGTTTCGTAAATTTATCTTTGAATATAGATTACTACCCAGAATATGATTGTTTTAAAAACTAAATTATTATATCCAATAATTTGAACTAAATCTAATCTCTTTTTCATATTTGAAACCAATTTTTTTTATTAATTCATCTGTTACTTCTTTTCAAATTTTCATTTTCATTTTCCTTTTCACAAAAAACTGTCGAAAAAATAAAAACGAGAAAAAATGATTTATTTTCAAACTCTTCATTGTATGGGGAAAAACTTCAAAAATATACCAAAGCAATTCAAAATTCAAATGTAACATGGACCATTTATTATGAAATTTAGTTTATATAGGGAAAATATTGACAATTGAATTATTTTAAAATAACAAAAATAAAATCAATCACCCTTTCAGTTTTTATGTGAAAACTGAGTGAAAATAAAATACAAGATAAATTGTTTCAGATCGTAATTGATACAACTTTGGGATTCATTTTTGTAACCTTTTTAGAATAAATATAAAATATCGAATGTTATTTGTTTATACAAACCCACAATTATTAAACTATTTTTCAGTCAAAGGGGCCCAGTTGTAATGGTATAATACACGTGTTTAAAGGGTTTGCATAGATATTAGAAGAAAAATTTTATTTTGGAAATTTTTAAAATTGAAAACATTTTTTCACATTTCTACACATTTTTGTTTTTTTTTTTCGATTTTTTTTTTAAAACGTCATTCAGTTGCAAAATTTTTTTTTATTGCAAGATCAATAGTCACTTGGTAAAAATGTGTTATTCTAATGTCATTGAAACCATGTAAAGATTGTTGAGAAATCTATTGATTTCTATTTGAATTCTATTCGATCTTTGATCTTGATATTTGTTTAATAAATTTGAAAAATTTCCACTTCATTTTCATTTCCTTTTTCAAATAGAGACCACAAATACCAACAAACTTCTTTTGTTGGTACTTAATTTCTAAAAGAAAAGTATGGAAAATGAAGTGAAAAATGTTTCATATTTATTATTCAAATACCAGTAGAAGTTCAAAACGAACATTCTTGTTTTTCTCAACAGGGACACAAGAATTTGAGTTTTTCAATTTTGAAGAAAATCTATTGATTAATTAGTTTTCTTTCAGACATGTATCAACATTTCTTTGAGGTTTTTTATTCTCTTTATTTCTTATTTGTTCTTCAAAGGTCAATTATATAAAATAATTGATATTTGAAAAAAACGTTGGGCCACTTTGGCTGAAACAGAGTTTACTATGAGTGAAAATACTTGATATAAAAATGAAAATAGTTGTGTATATTTTTCTAATTCCGTTTTGTATCCAAACAAAACAATTATAGATCAGATCTTTTGACTGAAAATTTATTGTTAGAAAATGTATTCTTTTAAAAATGATTATTCATAACTCTAAAAGTTAACAAAGAAATTTGTTCATCATGTGAAATTGTATCCTTATGTAAATAATTGCTCTATTATCTTTTGTGAAAAAACCAAATTCAGATTTCAGAGTCTCTTAACCAAGATAGTCATACAACATTGGGAATACCTGTTCAACATTAATTTGGATCTTACACCTTAATAAATTATTGGAAATAAAATACAGATTTTTTGAGAATAAATGGGAAAAAAATTATACTATCCTATTTTACTTATTTACATACTTAAAAAAAAGATTGTTATTAGAATTAAACGAAAATTCGTGCACTCTATTTATCATTGATCCACTTATATTTTATATTGTTTTGGATTTCGAAATGTAAGTGAAGGAAGAATTTTGGAATTGAAAAAAAACGATAATTAGTATAAATTGTATCCAATTTAGATTTTGAATAACATAGATGAACTGATAAAAAAACCAATATGAATTACTAATCCCTTACCGAGTTTTAACAATATATAAAAATTATTACCCTTACCCTGTTTTCGATCTTTCTTCAAACAATTTTTGCCCACTAATAAAAAAAACCTTTACTTCAGATGGTTGTGTTTTACGAAAATTCTCAATCTTGTCAAAACAAAGAGTCTTGAAAGTGAAAAGAACAAACACCTTTCCCACTTTCATAAAATCAAGAAAGCAAAAAAGTACATATAGGCAAACATAATAACCTTACAAAAGCACAATCATTTTTATAATTTTTTTTCAAAAAAGTGTCTTACTAACCTCTTTGCAAGCTATACCAAAAAATTATCTACACCTAATCCAAAAATAATTAGAAACAAAAACTAAACAATTAATTTCGCACATCCAATGAGCCAAACAAATTTTCTTCGAAATTTGCCTGATACCTTTCGACACAATCGGCCCTATTATTCGAATCAATTATTTACGTTCAGGAATTTATTGCTTCGTACCAAACTGAAGGTTAGCGACCTAACCCCAAGGTACCCATCCTCTGGAGTGAAAAGCCCTACGAAGCTACCAAATTTACCATTCACGAAAAGTGAAAAAATACTCTATCGGATTAGTGGGAAGTGGAAACAGAAATGGATCCACTTAACAAACCGGACGATCCTTGTCTACAAATCTGATCAAATCGACGATGAAAAAAACCTGATCGAAGTCTTAGATCTGTCCAAGGTTTCTGGCATTTTCGATGTGTCTTTAATTTTGGATCAAAAGTATTCCTTTGCATTCTTATCCCCAGAAAGGGTCTACTTTTTCCAGGCCTATTGCGAAGAACAAAAGGAGGACTGGGTTAATATCAGCAAATTGACAACAACGCTGCTGAAGCTGTGCTCGCGTTCTGTTCGAAAAGAAGATGAACAAACTCTCAAAACCTTTTTTAAAATTATGGATTCCCTCAAAACCAACCAAAACGCTCGTGCGCTGAGGCTCAAAAAGCAATACAGAACATTAGGGATCAAATCAAAGCAAGCCCCTCGTATAAAAGAGTCAATCAAAGAGTCTTCAATGCTGATACGCTCAATTTCAGACTGGTACAACTTGCTAAGAGCAAAACTGTTACTCGTCAAAGTGCGATCCTTTAATACCATTGACAAGTTTTTGGTTGTTGAAGAGCAATTAGATTTAGAAATGGATCAAATTTACCAAATATTTTCAA
Source organism: Anaeramoeba flamelloides (assembly GCA_027625915.1). Taxonomy (NCBI): domain Eukaryota; family Anaeramoebidae; genus Anaeramoeba; species Anaeramoeba flamelloides. The sequence continues at coordinate 3,511,430 of JANTQA010000026.1, forward strand.
ACCAACCTTCCTTCAAATCAAAAGACAACTGGCTACAACCAGAACTAAACGATATCATTTTTGTTGTTTACGAGAATAAATACGGGCCATGGATCGGGATATTGAACAACAAAATTGGCTTTTTTAATCCAAAGTATACCCGCTGCTTACAAGCAGAAGAAGGATCACAAATCACAGACACTTTGCTATTCATTAACAAATCAGTGTCTAATTCGAATAATTTTACCTTGAATCAATGTAAGGATAATTTCTCTCTTTTTTTTTTTTTTTTTTTTTTTTTTTTGATTTTCTAAATTTTTTTTCTTTTTTTTCGACTTTTGAAAGTTATCAACCCAAAAAGAAAAAAACCAATTCAACTTAGAACAGTATTTTAAAAAGATCTCAAGTGTTTTTCCATTTTTTCCAAAATGTTGTTTGTTTCTCTTGGACTTTTGATAACTCAAGACGATTGTTTAAAACCATTTTAAAATTCTCAATTATTGTTTGAGGAAAGTCCTTGTTCAAAAAGAGAAAAACAACAAGCTTTTTAAAAAGTGTTCAATTTCTATTTTTAAACCGTTTTCAAGATACAGTATGTTAAATAACCCGTGTTGACTTTTATATTTTTTTTCAAACTTTTACTGTGGTTTTTTCAAAAATGTGTTTTTAAGTGTTGTTTTTCAACTTTTTTCAGTTGTTTTCTTTTTTCATCTGTTGTTGAAATGAAAAATTTTCAAGAGTATGTTTATTTTTAAAAGTAAGTCTATCTTGGCGATAGTACTGTCGTTCTTTAAGTCATAATAGAAATTTTTATTCAAAGTTTCCTATATATTATTTCTTCTATTGTGATTGAAAAATTGAAAGGTCTTATTATAATCAATGAAAATTGATCTTTTAAGAGATTTAATTTCCTCTCATTATGTAAATGGTTGAAAATGAATTGATTTATAAATAATTTGGTCATTGGGCATGTTCTTGTAGAAATTTAATCAGATAAAATATGGGATAATTAAGTTTTGATTCAATATGAAATATTCTTTCATTTTGGATTCTTCTCTCACACAATAAAGGGAAAAAAAGAATGGAAATAAATAAAGTCAACCAATTCCAAGATATGATTTGAAGACGATTGACTAAAGGAAAAAAGGAAAATGAAATGAAATTTTTTTTTATTTCTAATTTCAAAAAAATTTGAAAAATTGATATCTCATTTTGTTCTTAATATGGAGATACCAGTAAAAAAGTTTTTAAGAAACTCTTTTTATCCTTTTTATTGATTTTTTTTGTCTTTATTCAAATTGAAAGATTTGTTTTTTCTGGATTTTGGTGTTGTTTTGTTTAAATTTGGTTCACCGTTTTGGAAAAAAAGTGAAACTGGAAAAAAAGTGAAACACGGTTTTTAATTGGGAACATTACTGAAAATGAAAAGTAAGATCAATGAAAAAAAGAATAAATCAATAAATAAAGACAAAATGAAGTATTCGCCACAATAACAGTTTTTTTAATACTATCTTTTAGTATGGGTTTTTCTTTGATTGATCAATTATTAAAAATTTGTTCAAAAAATTGATTATTTTTGCGATCTCCAAAACCACACAAATAATTTCGATATGAAAGTAGATTTAAATTGTATTTGTTGGGTTGATTGAAAATAATATAATGGGTTATTATTTGAAGTTAATTGGTTTCTTCTTTTTATTGATTTTACTTTTCATTTTCAGTAAGGTTCCCAATTAAAAACAGTGTTTCATTTTTTTTCCACAACGGTGAATTAGATCTCTTTTATCAGGAGATTGGTCTTGAAGGTTGTAGAAAAACACTTGGATAATATGATCTATTGTACATATTGTTTGATTTGAAAGTATAGTAAAACTGAACTGTATTTTTCGTAAAACACAAAATAAAAACCAAAAACCACAGTTAAAGAAAAAATAAAAACATTTAAAAAAAAAAAAAAAACAACAGTTATTTCAAAAAACAACACAAACAATTTTCAAAAACACATATTAAAACTTCGACACGGGTTATTTAACAAATTTTACTTTTAAATTCCTTTTTGTATTTATTTTTTAAAAAAGTACTTGACCTTTATTTTTACAAGGCCAATATCCCAATTTTATTTCACAACTAGAAAATTTTCCGTTTTTTTTCAAAAAAACTGCTTTACCCTCCTTCTTTTGTTTATCCGACACAATGACCCTGAAAGAATTTTTGTAAAAATTGTAAAGACTGTTAAAGAGGAATGAAAATAGGTATATTGAAGTTTTTCAACAATTTGAAAGATACATTTGAATACTTTTTGGTTTACTATTTAATGAAAAAATAAAAGTAACAAAATTTTCATTGAGCTTCCAAAAGAAATCACAAAAGATCCCAAATCTCAAATAAAAAAATAAATCGTTACAAATTTGGGTTTGATCTTTGAAACAATTTTTTTTCAATCAAGATGAAGAAAATTTTTTGTTACTTTTATTTTTTCAACAAATAGCAAATTTCTCAACTTTTTAGTTGAAGATTTTTGATACTTATTTGGATTAGAACTTATTATGTGTATTTCAAAATATATTTATAAAGAGATTTCCCAAAACTATTCTCAAAAAATAAAAACACCATTTTTTTATACAAAACGAACTTACAGCCAATTCCAATAAAAAATTGGTTATATGGCCAGGTCAAAAATGATTTTTTAAACAATAAAATACATATTATGTTTTCCATTATATTGAAAATTTTGTCAAAATTAAATCTATTTTGGAAAATAATTTTTTCTGATCATAAAGAAAAAGCAAATAGCAATTTTCACTCCTAAAAAATATCAGATACAATCGAGATCAGAAAATTTAATACATTTTATGGATGTAATATCATACTATCAAATAAATTGAATTATTATTAAGAACCAATAAATGGTAATTAAATAATTTTGTATATTTAAACAGTTTTATGATGATTGGGTTTAATAAAGATATTTTAAAAGAAAATTTACCCCACTTTTTTGGAAATAGCTTAGTTTATCAAATGTCTTAAAATTGATGATCTTTTTATTTTTTTCTGAAAAAAAATATTTCATCTTTTGTTAAAATTATATATTTTATAATTCTAAATAATTTTAAATCAATCAATAAAATAAATAAATCAATAAATAAATCAATAAATAAATCAATAAATAAATAAATAAATCAATCAATCTATCAATAAATAAATAAATAAATAAATAAATAAATAAATAAAAAAATAAATAAATAAATTAGCATACAAATATAATGAAGAAATAATACTTGAAGATGCCTATAAAGAATTTAATGTTATTCACTGTGAACATTTAATACCATTACCTAATAAACAAAATTTTAAAACAAAGAATAAAAAAGAATTATTTATTTTAAATAATAATAAAATGTTCCATATCCCGATGAAAGAATCAAATGAAATAAAGAATTATTTTATTAAGATTGAGAATATTGAACAAATTATTAATGCTGATGCAATTGCCAACAAACCATATACATTTGAAATTATTTGTAAGAATAGATCTCAAAATATAATTCTTACAACGCCGAATGAAAAATCATATATGGAATGGAAAGGTTCTATTGAATTTTATCTAAATATACTCAAATTTTCACAACCAATAAATCCAAAGAATAGAATTTCTTCAATTAACCAACTCAATAAATTAGAAGAATCTTTCAATAAATATATAATTAGGAAAAGAAATCAATTAGAAGAATTAAAAAATAATTTAAAAAAAACGTCACTACAATATCCAAATAACAAATTACAGGAAATCCCGTTAGATAAAAAAAAAAAAAAACAAACTTATAAACATTACCCAATTAATCTACTATTACAAAAGATTATCATTTTACAATCCCAAATTTCAGATTATTTAAATATTTTATCAATAATAATTTCGTTTAAGGCAAGATTATATTACCCATTTCTGATTGGCTTAGAAATTGGATATTCTATTGATGAACATATATCAACGAATGAAAAGGAAATTTCATTTGAAAAAAATAATTATTTAAAAATAATTACTGAAATTGATGAAAATCAATTCCAAATAAGATTAAATAAAATAGTTGGATTAGCACCTCGAAAGAAGTTGAGTATTATTAGATTACTACCCAGCAAAACGGTTTATTCTGAATTAACTGATGATTTAAATGAAATTTATATAAAAAATAAAAAAAATTTCCAAATGAATAAATTTGAAAGCTTGACACCCAATACTTTAATAAATAACAACTTTAATAATATTAATAATCAAAATAAATTATTAACTTTATTCAGATTAATCTTTTATAAAAATAAAAATCATGAAAAAAAAAATATTAATAATCAAAAAATATTTTTTGAGAATTCAAATAATAACCGAAATATAATAATAAACAATAAATCAAATACTAATGATAATTTTAATGAAAACCAAGAACATAAAATTAAAAATGATAAAAATAATACCAACATTATTAATAATAATAATAATAATAATAGCAATAGTTATAACCAGAATAATAAGAATAAGTTTGTGGAGAATAATAACACTTCTACTAATACTACAAACAATAAGAAAAAAAAAAAAAAAAAAAATAACAAAAGCAACAGCAACAACAACAACACCACAACTACCGTCACCAATAATAATAATAATAATAATAATAATAATAATAATAATAATAATAATAATAATAACAAAAACAACAACAAAAACAACAACAACAGCAGCAGCAACAATAACAATAGCAACAACATTAATAACAATAAAAGCAATATTACTAATAACAATTTAAATAATGAAAATGATACTATTAATAAATCTGATCAACAAATAGGATTAGAATTAATAAGAGAAATTGATTTAGCAGAAAAGGAAGGGTATCTATTCCCATTAGAAAAAAATGGATTTTTAAAAATCAAAATAAAAAAAGAAAAAAAATATCAAAATTTATCAAAATATTGTCTATTAAAAGGGTGGTATTTAGGGATTTATGAAACTAAAGAAAGTTTACAACCCTTATTATCCTTTGATTTAAGAGATTTGAACTCATTTTCACAAAAGAAATCAACAACCAATTTGAAACAAAATTATTCTTTTATTTTAAAATTTAAAGGGGGGCTAATCAAAGAATTCGAAGCTAGCGATACTGAAGAATTAAAAAATTGGTTAAATATTATTAATATATGTTTAAAATTCAAAAATATTACTCGTGAACCAAAATTAACTGATGTGAAAAAAGATCGAATCATAAATTTTAAATTTGTAATTAATTGGATTCAACAACAAATTAAACAACGAAAAAAATTGAAAAAAATCATTGATAAATATTCTACAGATTCTGAAAAGAATCTCGTAGAAGATAAATTAATGAATTTAAATCATGAAATTAAAAGAAATAAAATTTTATTACCATTACTACAAAATTGGCTAATAATATTATTATCTTATTTATGTAGACTACAAATTAAAGACCCAAATGATAATCGAATCAGAGGATGGACCATTAATGAAAATTTTGATAATGATGATTATTCTAACGATAATGACCAGGATCAAATCAAAAACGTTCAAAATTTTGAAAATTTAAAAGCATTAAATTATAACATAAATAATTGGATCACCATTGAAAAGCAAATAAACAACGAATATATAATTGGCAAAACAAACGACGGGCAGATCGGCAAAATAAAAATTAAAGATATTGTTTATATCCAACCAATTTCGATTAAGGAAATCCCCAGCGAAAATATTGAAATTGAAAATTCCTTTTCAGAGATTGATTTGTTAATATTGAAAAAAAGAAATTATTCAAACGAAATAAAAAAATTGTTGGATTATTGCTCAAACAATTTAACCCGAATAAAGAATATCCATTTTAAAGAATTACCGGAATTAGTTATGCCACCGTCAAAGTATAATTTTTCACAGGGAACACCCATTTTATTAGAGAATAAAGCAATGAAAGAAATACAGCCAGGAACTGGTAAATGGGTAAACAGACAACTGATGGTGTGTGATTGGTATTTTATTATCATTAAAAAAAAAAATATTTATGAGCAAATGAAAGATGTCCGAAATATTATCGGTGTTGAAATTTACAATTCAAATAAATATCCACATTGCTTTGTCATTGAATTTGTTGATTGTGAATTGTGCTTTGCTGTTGAAAACAAAAAAATTTTAGACCTGTGGATCTCGAATTTAACCATTATTTTGACTTTGAATTTCTTGATTAACCCCTTAAATTCCAAATCCTATCAAGACATTCGATTAAATTATATACGAGTAATTAGATGGTTAGAATTACAAATAAACCAATTAACAAAAATAACCAAATCTTTAGAAATGATATTAAAAGATAAATTCCAAAATAAAATCAATAAATCGAATCAAATTACTTCAATGAAGTATTCCGAAATGAAAAATTGGAGAAAACATTTAAAAAATTGGAGAAAATATATAATTTCTAAATTGGCACATTTGGCTTTGCCAAATTTAAGAAACAATGAGCAGGGGATCGTAATGAGCTTAATTGAACAAAATAATACAAACGATAATAATAAAGATAATGATAATAAAGAAGAAATTAATTGTAATAAATATAATTTTTTTAATAATTGTTGAAAATAATAATAATAATAATAATAATAATAATAATAATAATAATAATAATAATAATAATAATAATAATAATAATAACAATAAGAATAATAATAATAATAATAATAATAACAATAACAATAATAATAATAAAAATAAAAATAAAAATGATAATGATAATGATTATTACTTTGTTGAAAATTTGAAAGGTGAAATGGGATATATTAAAAAACAAAAAGTAGAATTAGTTGACAAATCATTAAATAACGTTATTATTGAAAATTCCAATCAAATTAATTATCAAAGTGTAATTGAAAAAATATCTGGATTTAATCAATCATTAACTCAACGAAGAAGCCAGGTAATTGACAAAAGCGACAGGCAATTACAAATCGCCAATTTATTGTATAATGTTTATTTAAATACCTTACCGAAAAAAAGGTCCATTGAAATCTCACAGGCATGTAAAAACCATTGGAACGATTTCCCAGAAGACCCATTAAATTTCCCTATTTGCTCTGAGGGTAATTTATTTTTAAATATTAAAGGATTTAAATCGAAAATGAATTCAAAATATTATAAATTAAAAAGTTGGATACTATATATTTATGCCAGTGAAGAAAAAGAATTTTTAAATAAAGTATATGATCTGAGAGATTTAATTTCAATTAAAAAAAACATTGAGACTCATAACAATAAACTTTATTTTAGTTTCATTATCAAGACCAGCCACTTTGAAAAAACATTTTATGTCAAAACTGAAAAGGAATTAGAAAAATGGATTTCCTCTTTTAATGGGATCATTTATTTGATTTACTTCTTGTCGCCAATCAAGAACTCCGAGTCAGTTAAATTACGAAAGGGCAAATTAATTAATTGCTATGAATGGATTCGAAAGCAACAGTATTGGATTGAACAGGATTTGATGAGAAACGAAAATCTATTTTTATTTTATAATGACTTTGAAGACACAGTTTCAAATTTAGATTTGAAATTGACAGCTGAGGCGGATAGGAAGAAATTAAAGCATTTAAAAATTTGGGAACAAAGGATATTAAATGAAATTGCCCAATGCTTTTTAAATAATTCCGTTCAACGAGAAACAATAATATTACCCAAAATCATTGCCTTTGTTTGCAAGGAAATAAATTTTAATGACAATATTATAAATTTAAATCAAAAATTGAATCTGAACTACAAGAATGGGAATGATAAATTTAAACCAAAATTGAATTGTAAAAAATATGAATTTGTGAAAATTATCGATAAATTATACTTAAGGAATAATGAACAGATCAAAAAAAAGGAAAAAATTTGGATCAAATGCAATTTGTTAAATAACGGCAATGTCATTAGCAATAATAACAATCAAAATGATCTTGGGTTTATTCATAAAAATAATTTGAAATTTATTACCACGGCGTTGATGGGCCAAAGATTTCAATTCTTTTTTGCCAAAATGTTTGCTGCAAGCGAAAAACTATTGCCACAGTTTACAAAGAACAAAATCAAAAACCCACCTCCATTGACAAAAATTGGCGAATTATATTTTTATTCCTCTTCTAGAGTTTCAAATAAATGGAACCCCCGATGGGTGGAATTAGACGGGTACAGAATAAAGATTTTTAAAAACAGAAGCGAGAAGCAATATTCTAAAATAATTTCCTTAGAAAACGATTTCCAAATCAATTCTTTAGATCACAAACTGATCCCAAATCAGGAATCCTTGCCACAAATAAACCAAAATTCGGCCTTTGAATTACAAGCCAAAAACAAATCTTATATATTTTGTGATTATTCCAACTCTAGCAAACACGAATGGGTGCAATGCTTTATCCTACTGAAAAAATGCTATTCACTTCAAGTTTTACCGTCAAAAAAGCAATACAATCCACAAAGGCAAATATTGACATGTAAATCAATATTGAATTGGATACAACAAAAAATCATCTCTCATAATAAGCAATCAACCGCACTAAGTAACATGTATCTACTGTATCAAAAAAACCCCCAGCAATGGGCCGAACAATTAATTTCCGTGAATGAGGAGATTGAACAAAATCAAGTAACAATTAATAGATTACTTTCATGGAGAATTAAAATTTTGAGAATTATTTTAAGAAACCAATTCGAGGGGAACGTTAAGCCAAAATATTATGTATTAAACGAATTAAAAGATCAAATTACAAATGAAATAATTTTAAATAAAGGGGAATGGATCGATCTTTTTGTGGAAAATAAACCCCTCAATAATAATATTAAGAATAAGAATGATAATGATAATAATGATCAGAATAATAATAATAATAATATTAATAATAATAATAATAATAATAATGAGAATAATGAAAATACAAACAAGAATAATGAGAATAAGGAAAATAAAATGGAGATTGGTTCAAATAAGAATAAAATTGAGAACAATGGAGTTAATAATACTATGATCGGAAAAAAGGCTCTGGTGAAAAAAATAAATAAAAATAAACTAATTAAAGTAATAAAAAATGGCAAAATATTAAAAGTTTATAATGAATTCATCCTTGAAATTACACCCACACCAAAACAAAAATTTATTGAAGATCAGATCCAAAAGGAAAAAGAAGAAAATAATAAAAATAATTACAACATTAATAATAGAAATAAAAATAATAAAAATTTGAATAAAAGAAAATCGGTTTTTATACAAACCGAAAAACTGAATGCTTTTAAAAAAATTTTATTAAATTTTAATGATTATTCGTTAATTATTTCAATGATAAACACGTTCAGTACAGCAGATTATGACGTGTTGGCTAAAAATTTAATTAATCTTTTCCAATCGACAAATAAATTTCCTCAACTGCTAGAATTAATAATCAAATTAGAAGTATACCAAACAGAATCAGAACCAACTTTGTTCCGAGGCCAAAGTATTGCTTCAAAAATATTATCTGGTATTTCAAATAAAATTGGTGAAAATTTTATTAAGAATTCAATCAAAGATGTTGTTAATGAAATAATCCAAACCAAAATTTCTTTAAATGTCAAAGATGTGATTGTTCCTTCCAAAATTATCTCCCCTCGTAGTAGTAGTGGTGGTGGTGGTAATAATAATACTATTAATAGTAATACCAGCGATGATATTAATAGCAATAATAATAATGATGATAACCAGAATGTAAATGTAAATACGAATGTAAATAAAAATGATGTTAATGATGATCTTAAAAAAATTGAAAATGCTCAAAATATGAAAATTAATATGTTAATTAAAATTATTAAAAAAATTATTAATTCAATTCTAAATTCTGCTCCTTTTTTCCCCTTAATTTTACGTGAAATTTGCTGGAAACTTTTTTCAATAACTAATGAAAAATTCCCAGAATCAAAATATACGGTTATTGCAGGGTTTGTATTTTTAAGATTCATTTGCCCTTCAATTGTTGTTCCTGAAAAGTATGGGTTGTGTGAAAAGTTGCCGGATAAAATTGCGAGAAAAAATTTAGTATTGGTTTCCAAAATTATACAAAATATTGCAAATAGAACGCGTTTTAAAGAAAGGGAAATGAACCCATTAAATAAATTAATTGGAAATTTCTTTTCGATAATTGAAAATTTTATGAATTTTTTAGTTCAACCTTGCTTTTTAACAGATATGGTAACTGACGAAAATATTTGTGGTAATGGTGGTGACAGCAATGTTGACAAAAATGAAGCACAGCAAGTTTTAATTATAGGTAAAAAATCTAATCAATTAATTGGTTACTATGGAAATAAAATAAATAATCAAGTTAATTTATTTAATTTAAATCAATTAAATATCAAAAACCGCAGTTTTAATCTACAATTTGAACCCTTTAGAGTTACAGAAAGCGAAATAAATTTTTCTTTAAGAAAATTATATAAAATGTTATTAATACCTCAAGTTAAAAATAAAATAATTACTAATTTACAAGAGAAAAAAAATAATGAACAATTGATTCAGCAATTAAAAGAAATTTTTGTTTAAATTTCAGAAATAATAAAATAATCCTTTTTTTTAAAAAGCTTGTATTTTTTTTTCTTTTTTCTTTTTTTCTTTTTTCTTCACTTTAGTTATTTTAAAAAAGTGTAAAAATTTTTTTTTATCAAATGTATCAATAAAAATGTTGATAAACTTAATGAGAATTATTTTCAGACTCTATTCAAAATGTTCTGTTTTTTGATCATTTTTTTAAAAAATAGATTTTATTTTTTGTTTTTATTTATTTTGAACAAAGTAAATTAATTTCCTCTTACAGACGTTAGGTTTTCCTGAATTTAAAAGAATTGAGAAAAAGTTAAGATTTTGCTGGATTCTTTCGAATTTTGGAAAACAACTGTTAGGTTTTCTTGAGTTTTCTATTTATTTGTGAAGTGTTCTAGGTTTTTTTGAAGTTTTCTATTTTATTTCTAAAGTAAAAAAAACCTATGTAAAATCTATTGATTTTCCAAATAAATAGAAAACTCAAAAAAACCTAACTAAAATCAATAGATTTTCCAAATAAAATAGAAAACTCAAAAAAACCTCAAAAAAAAACCTAGAACACTTCACAAATAAATAGAAAACTTTAAAAAACCTAACAAAAAACATTGATTTTACTCTATTCTTTTGAATTCCAAATAAAGTTTCAATAGGTTGTCTTGAGTTTTCTGTTTATTTGGAAATTAATAGATTTTCATTCGTTTTTTTTTTTTTTTTTGAGTTTTCTATTTATTTGTGAAGTGTTCTAGGTTTTTTTACTTTTTGAAATAAACAGATAATTTTAATAGACTTTAGTTAGTTTTTTTTTTTTACTTTTCGAAATAAACCAAAAATTTACTAAAATTTTCTGTTTATTTCAAAAAGTGAAAAATACCTAGAAAACTTTACTAATAAAACAGTAAAACCTCAAGAAAATCTAAGGGCGATTTTCTGGAATTTAAATATTCAGCAAAATCCTGGATTTTGATCAATTTTGTTTGAATATTGGAAAAGTATCAATAGGTTGTTTTTACTTTTTGAAATGTAAAGTAAATTCATTTAATTTTCTTTACATTCCAAAAATTAAAATGGCACACACACTCTACAGTACTTTCCACTACTTGGCGATATTACTGTATATTGATATTATTATTAAATCTAATAATTTATAAATATTCTTGACCCTTCCACGCATAAATATTTATAATCAAGTTTTGTATAAAATTTTTTAGATTTACATTTAATAATTTTAAATTTTCTATTTCCCAATTGATATTTTCATCTTTTTTTTTTTTTTAGAATTTTAATTTGTCTGAAATGTGTCCAAACCCCAGAATTTCTAATTTCGTTTTGAGTTTATATCTTCTTTTTTAAATTGATATTCTCATTTTATGAAGTTTAGCTTCAGTTGTAATAAATTATTCTAATTGGAGAATGTGGATTAATTTTTAAAAAATAGTTTTGATTTTTTAATTTATTCAAACATCCATTGAAATAAAGTATTTTTGATTTAGACTAAAAATTACAAGTCTATAAAATGATTGGTAAATACATATTGATTTGAACATTTGTTGTTATGCTCCATTTGTTAGTTATTTTTTGTTGGATAAAAATCATTTTTTAATTTTGTTAAAACACTCTTTTACTTTTTCAAAATTTTTTTGTAAATGTTTTTCTTTTTCTAACTAGATTCCTAATTGTTTAATTTCTGATAAAGTTTTTGGTTTTAGTTGATTGTCAATATTTATATTCATTCCATATTCTTGAATAATTTTATATATTATTTTTAACTTTTTGTTCATTTCAGAAAAAAAAAAAAAAAACAGTTTTAATTACCTATTAATTTATAATTGAATTTAAAAATTCTTTTCTGAATAAATCTCAGTTTTAATAGATAATAATAAAATATACTTTATAATTTACATTTTAGATTTGGAGAAAATTGTCTAAGCAATATTAAAACTAATCATGTTAATATTTACATCATGTGAATGTTTGGTGGTTTGTTCAAAGTTATTATTTAAAGTTTATTTTAAACAAGAAAGAAAAAGCTTTTTCAACAAATGTAAAAAATTAGATTCATAATTTACTATACAGTCTGTTCCAAGGCTGCTGTGAAATATTGTCAATATCAAATTGTTAAAATTGATATAGATTTTTAAAAAGTTGAATATAAGAATAAGAAAGCTCGTATTGATAAACTATTTTCCTAAATGAGTAAAAATGAAAAATAATCTTGTGTTTTGATCATAAAAAATTTATTTTTTTCAGAGTAAATTTTATGGAAGTAACAAATTAATTTTTGATATTTAGAGTCATTTTGAGTTCTGAAAATTATTTTTTGAAAAGCAGATAAAATTTGAGATTTATTAATTGATTTTCTGAATTTTTGTGAATATTTCTTTTCAATCCGTGTGTTCTTATTCTTTTATTCAACTTTTTAAAAATCTAGATCAACATTAAAATTTTTATATTGAAAAAAATTCACAATGTTACTTTGGAGAGACTGTATTGTTTATTTCAAAATGAACAATTTACTGGTATTTAAATAATAAATGGGAATCATTTTCACTTTATTTTCAATTTCGTATTTCAAAAAAATACACATATTACAACTTACTTCTTTGAAAACTCAATTCACGAAAGAAAAATAGGAAAATAGAAGTGAAAATTTATTCTCATTTAAAGTTCAAATACCAGTAATAATATTGCGTGAACAATTTTTCATTATAATCCTTTTAAAATATGTACATAAAGATAAAACAGTAATATAGCAAAACTTTATTGAGTTTAAATTTGTTAGATTTTTTAATTTTAACAATTAGAAAATGATCCAATCCAAATTTTTTTTCATCATAGTATAACAAAAACTTTATTTCCAAATCTCAATTATTATTTATATAAACATCTGTTGAAGAACAAAAAAGAAATAAGGAGAATAATCATAGATGAAGAGTTGATATCCACCTTAAAATAGAATTAATCAATTCAAAATAATTTCTTAAAAATTGGATAACTAAAATTCTGAATGTTGCTACATCAAGAAAAAAAAAACAATGTTCGTTTTGATAATAAGTGAAGATCCAAAGAAAAATCCAAAAGAAAACAATAGGATTTTTTTCCAATCTTTTTTTGTGTTTCAAAAATAATATGATTTTACTAAAATTATAATGACACTTTCAATAACAAAAGAACAGCAGGGTTTTAACTTTGTGACGATAGATCTTACAATCAAACAAAAAATTCCCAAATAATTAGTTAGGAAAAAGAAAATAGGAAAAAAGGAAATATTAGAAAAAATTTCTTTTTAAATTTTGTAGTAATTTAAATATTCAAATTTCACCGTTTTTTTTTTTTTTTGTTTCAATACTTCCAAGTAATCGACGAATTTTAAAGAAAAATCTTACCAACCAAGCTTTACTATTCAATTTATTTCAATTTAATAAACTGTTTATTTCCATTGAATTATTTGTTCTAATCTCTTTTTTTCATTTCATAAAATTATTTTTTTATAACTTTTATTATTTTGGCGAATTCTGTTTTTAGATAAATTTCTTGACCAATGATCAATCACGATTTTCAAATTTCGAAGAGGGATCAAGAGTTGTGGCATCTCTTTAGGGATAATATTGAAGATTATAAAACCATAGAGTGTTTAATCAAAAAGGGCGCATCCCTAAGAGTAGTCAATGTAATTACCCTTTCATTTTTGTTTAATAAAACAATTTTTTGTATAGACTAAAATTTTCAAACCGTTTCTTTTCTTTTAATTCATAGGAGGTTTGTTTATTTTTTTTTTTCAAATATATTCCAATTTATAATAGGTTTTTTAATCATTTTCTCATCAAAAAAACGAATGAATTTCAAAATATGGATCATTAAATTAATAGTTTGTAAGCAATTTTTTTTTTTTTTTTTTTTTTTAAAATAATACAATTTTATTACAATTCAGAATTTCTTGTTATAAGAAGCATTCTGAAATCCTTTTTCAAAATTCCCAATGTATTTTTTGTTGGGAATTAAAAAAACATTGTTATTTCGATGAAGGTTTATTTTTGTTTCACGATCAGATAAAATTATGATTTTTTTTCAAAACAAATATAAAAAAGAGAACACCAAAAAATTAACAAAGAAATTACTTTTTTTTTTTGTGTTTAGAAGTAGGCTGAATATTTTGTAAAATTTCAGATCTGTGGGACTTTTATTTGATAGACAGGAATTATAACAACTTTTTATAGATTTAAAAATTCACTTGAGAATTCAATCCAAAGATTTGAACATTAATTTTCATGTTCAAAAAATCTAATAGAAACGCTTTTTAATATTCAAAAATACATAACCACTAATATAACTCTATAAATTACATTATATATAATTTATCAAATAATAAAAGGGAAACAACAGTATCCTTTTCAAATTGTTTTGGATTTGAAATTTTTGATAGTAAATAGTTGAATCAATATTCATGAGAAATACTCTTTTGGAAATTTTTGAATTGATCTGACGAAATTGTCTTTGATCATTTGTTTCGTCTCAATCAATTTGAAAAACTAGAATATTTTTACTTGAAAAAAATAATTGATTCACGGATATTTTTCAAAACAGATAAATTCCGAAAGATCCAACGATTATTTTTCTGTTTTGATTAACCCTCAATTGGTTTATTTTTAAAAAGAAAATCAACTAAAATGGATTTCGTCAATGAATTTTGAGTTTAAAACAGTTTTAAAAGTTTTCTCAGATTAAAAAGGAAAAAATGTTCGTACTTTTCTTATTAATACACTCTTAAGATTATACACTTATCGATTGAGGTTAAAAGAAAAAAAGAAGTCTTCTTTCGTAATACTATCTTCAAAACTTAGAGAATGAAAATGAATTAATAAAAACCAAATTGAAACCTCTAATTTGATTTTGAATAAATGAAAAATCAACTTTATTAATGTACAATTTTATAAACTCTTCTGTCAGATAAATTCTGCTAACTGAGACAGACTAAATCTGGCAATTTTTTATCAAAAAATCAATAATTATAACCTTTACGTTTTATTAAAATAATTAAACTTTACTTTCTTACTAAAAACCTTTTTAATTTTTTTTTTTTCCTAAAATATTGTAATTATTTTTTCTTGAAATATTAGAAACAAGCACCTATTCATTCTTTAGTTCGGCACGTAACAGAACGAGAATATTTCCCTGATAAACTTAAATGTATTAAAAAAATGTTGGACAAGGATCACGATTTGTTACTTTTACAAGATGTACATTTTTTTTTTTTTTTTTTTTTAAAACAAACACTTATTTACTTCTCAAAAAATGGATCTTTTATTTTTTCTTTTTTTCTTTTTCAAAAACAAACAAAGAATGTAATTTATTTATTTAGTTTTTTTTTTTTTTTCAAAAGTAAAACCAATAATTTGATTTCAACTAAATAACAATTCCTTGTATTTACACTTAGATCGTAAGAATTTAACTTTTTCTTTTTTTAATTCGAGAATCAGAATCAAAACAAACATAATTTTTGTATATATATATGCTCACATAACCAATAGGGAAAAACTCCACTTCATTATACTCTACAATTCAAATATCCAATTGAACAGTATAAACTATTAACATCTTATCCAGTTTCTCAATATGAAATTCCAGATATTGACAAAATAACACCACTCCACTTGTTTTGTAAGCAAATAAATCATTACGAAAAGAACTTTGAAGACTTTCTTGGCAAAATAACAAACTTTGATCCTCGTGATATTTTTAAACGCACCCCTCTTCATTATCTCTTAAAAAGCAACCCTAAAAAGAAATGTGTAAAAGCACTATTGGAATGTGGTGTTGATGTAAATTCAAAAGATGTAACTTTTTTAATTCTTTCTTTTTTTTATTTTTTAAAGATTAGTCAATTTTAAGGCAGAGACACATATTGAGTTCCTAGTCTCCAAAAAAAGTGTTGTATTTTCAAGTTTAAGTCATTACGATCTCTTATAGAATAATAAAATTAATTATTTTTTGGGGAAAAAAGGGGTTTATTTTATTTTTATTTTGATTGACTTTTAAAACTGTAGAAGTAAATCAAAGAATTTTGTTATTTAGATAAAGTTTTTCATTTCATTGAGTAATTAGAAAACATTTACAAATTACAAAATGAAATTCAATAATATTATGATCAATAAATACTGCTATTAATGATAACTCTCTTGTAAAAAGGATATTTCGAAAATAAAAATAAAAAAAAAACTCGATTTTGTGTAAAAAAATTATTTTTATTATTCAATAGCAGATGTAAATCACTTTAATTAAGACAAATAGTTTATATTTATATTTTTTATCTTGGGATCATTATTCACACCCATCCTTAACAAGTCCAAAGATAAATTATTTTGAAAGTGTTTAATGTATGATTCTGAATTTCTTCTCTAAAACTGATTGATTTACTATTTTGAAAAGCTTTTTTTTCAATAATTTTATTTAATCCAAACTGATTACTAACTGTTGCCATTATTAATTTCTACATTGAGGTTTAAACCTCAGACTTTACTTTCTTAAATAATTCAATTAGTTTTGTTGGTAAAGTTGTTAAAAAAAAGGTATTATGAAAGTTTGATAAAATGTCACTCATCCTGCTTAAAAAAATTGAATAATAGAATTTGAGTAATATTTAATCAAATTTTAATCTTATTTTTTTAAAAAAGTCTTTAAACGGATAAACTATTGAAAAATATATCAATTTCTGATAGTTTTAAAATAATATTACATCTTTTATGAATATTTTTTTTTTTTTTTTTTATATACAAGTATTTGTAAATATAAAAAAAAAACAGTTAAACTTTATGTAATTTTAAAACAATTAAAAGAAAAATTATTTCATAAGTAATCAGTATTTTTTAAAAATAAATTGAAATCTTGCAAAAATCGCTGAAAACTATTTTTTTTGTAATTTGTGTTTTGGTTGATGAAATGGGTAAGTTAAAGACTTTTAAACAATTAATTAATTTAAGTATATTTTTTGAAATAAAAATTTTGCATGTTTCCAATATAAAACGAAAAAAGTAACCTATTATTTTGTTTAAGAATCATTTTAATTCTTGAAAATGGAAAGGTCATTTTTCTTTTTATGTTGTAAATTTATGATTTAGAAAGAAAATTATTTTATTCTTTTGTTTTTGATAAATAATTTTTCAATTTAAAATTTCAGCTAATAAAAATAATTGAGGTATGGGTGATTAAATAAATAAAAACTTTGATGGAAGTTTAACAAAACTTTAACAATAGAATTCAAGATCTATTAATGAATAATTTTTTATTTTTAAAGTTTTCAAAAAATTGTTTTCAGGTTTTCAAAAAATGAAAACTAAATGTAAAAGAATTTAGTAAAATTTTATTAACGAATTGTTTAACTTATTCACAAATACTGTTATCACAATTTTTTATCATTTTTGGAATGAGATAAAATTGATTTTAAATTTTGGAGGTAAAATTACTTAATTCCGAAATATCTTCAAGTAAATTTTATTTAGAAAATTTGAATAACATCTAAGTACAAAAACACAATTCCTAAGTAAAATTTGTAAATGAATTTAATTTTTTATCACTATTCTTTTGAAAGGAAAATAATTATTTTTCAATCTGTTGATTAATAAATAATTTTCTTGATTAACTAAAATAATTATCAAACAAAAGAAAAAAACTTTTTTTATAATATTTTTGGTAATAAAGACTTGGTAGGTGTAATAATGATGAAAATGGTTAAATAAAAAAGGTAAAAGAATTTTAAAATTATAAGACAAATGAATTTAAAGGTTTTTCTTTTTCAGAAAATATGGAAAAAAAAAAGGATTTCAAAAAAAATATTCTTTTATGGGTTTCTTAGTTGATAAGAATTTTTTGGCTCTTGAAATCAACAAAAGTTGTAAGTAGAGAAAGTCATCAATAAAATATTGTAAATTTTTTTTCTGTTGTTTTAGACTACTGATCCCCTAAAAAATCTTATTGAAAATTTATATTTCTTAATTATATTCAAGAGTAACAAAATATAAATCCGTATTCAATACACTAATCTTTCAATGAACTACTGTTCCGGGAAGAAGATAATATCATTGAAAGTACTTCTTAAAAATACATAAATATGTACCAGATAAATTATTTTGAGGTAGAATTAAAAAAGGAATAAATTTATTAGCTCCGAAATTGAAATCAATTTTTGAAAGAAAAAAAAA
Source organism: Anaeramoeba flamelloides (assembly GCA_027625915.1). Classification (NCBI taxonomy): domain Eukaryota; family Anaeramoebidae; genus Anaeramoeba; species Anaeramoeba flamelloides. Next base: position 3,530,190 of record JANTQA010000026.1, read on the forward strand.
ATAAAAAAATAATTATATAAACTAGCTTTAAAAAAATAATCACTCAGATAACCATTATAAAACAAATATTTTTATATTGGTACAGTATAAAAAAAATATCAAAATTTAGTTTGTTGCTCTATTTACAACAAGATTTTATTTTTTAGGTTCAAGATTTTATCAATATTAATTTTTATTTTCTTTTTACCGTATTTATTCTATTATTATTATTATTATCAAATAGTGTGTAAGATTTGTTCCATTTTAACAATATAATTTCTATTAATATTATTCTAATACTTTAAAAACTTATTAAATAACATTTCTAAATTTGGATCAAAATATAGAAAGTAAGTAACATTATTTTAACTAGTTCAATTTTAGATTGAAATCTAATTAATTTCATTTTTTTGAATTAAAAAAAAATAAAAATTATAATAATAATTAAAAAGTTTTATACCCCTTTACATTTTGCTTGTAAATTTAATGCATTACTATCAGTGATCAAATTATTAATTAAATATGGAGCAAATGTAAATGCAACTACAATTACATCATCACTAATAAATAAAAACTTTATGAGCAATCATTCCCGATTTGAATACAACAATTATAAACAATTTGGAAACACTCCATTACATCTATGTACAAAACATCAAGTAAATATTAGTATGATTAAGATTCTTATTAAAAATGGTGCAAATGTTTCAGCAAAAAATGTAATTTTTTTTTTTTTTTTTTTTTTTTAATAAATTGATTTTATCATATTTTTACAAAACATGTTGTGTATTTCACAGCTGTTCTTTTTCAGATTAATGATTTTGAATAATTTTAAAAAAGATTGATCTGATTATTTTTATTGTATTTTCGATTAACAATATACTTTTTGTTAAAAATGTATGATAATTCATTCGTATTATATCTAGCATTGAATTAAAATAACAAAAAGAAAAGAAAAGAAAAGAAAATACATTTTTTCATTTTTTACTTATCTATATTTAATTTTAATTAGATTTATTCAACTTTTCATATATACTTTTCTTTATTTTATATTATTTTATGTAAATAATAATAGTTTGTAAGTTTTATGAATCCCATTATAATATATATATATATATATATATATATATATATATATAATTGATTGAATAAGTAATTATATCTAATAACTTTTTTCTTTATATATAATTTTTATTTCCAAAAAACATTTCAATAATAATAAAAAAAAAATAAAAAAACAATATCACAAAAAATAAAGAAAGTAAGTATTTTTATTCATTTATTAGTATTACACCCCACCCTTCTAAAAAAAAATAAGATCATTTTATAATAATTTCATTAAAATATTTTTATACGCTATTTTTAAACCTAAATATCATTTATACTTGAAATTCTTATGATTTTCTTAACATTATACTATTTAATATCGATCAATGATTTGTATTAAATTTGGGTATCATAAAGTTTATATTCAATACTAAAGCCAATAAATAATTTATATTCTTAATAAAAAAAAAAATAATGAAATACACTCTCTATTAATTTACTACAATAAAAATAAATAATAAAAAATTATGTTTTGGCCCTATTTACTGGAATTTAACGAATTGTGTTAAAAGAGTATAACTCCACTGCATTATGTTACATTTAAAGATCCACATAAAAAATCTCCTATTACTTCAAAATATCAATTCCAGGGGAAAGAAAATGAATCTAAGAAGAAGAAAAAGAAAATTCCATCAATAAATCTTTCGAGAAAAAGAAAACATGGAAATTTAAACCAATTTACTTTAGATTCGGACCCACAAGAAAATTTAAAAATTATGAACGAACAACTAAAAAAATCAATTGATAACCATAACTTTGGAGAAGATCTATTAGATAAAGAAATATATTCGAATTTAAAATGGCAAATATTGACTTCTGATTTGCTAATTAAAAACGGAGCAAATTTAGATATACAAGATGTAGGAATTTTAACTTATTTTGAATTTTTTTATTAACAAAAACATCTAAAATATTAAACAAAATAATCTTTTTTGATATTTCATATTCTTATTTTTTTATAAATATTGATTAAAATTAATAGAACGTAATTTCTATCTTTTTTATTTACTAGTTTTATTTTTAAAAATTAATTTAATTCTCTTTGTAATATAATTTAATTTTTCAATATATCTGAATGAAAAAAATATTTCTAATATACAGTGGGTAAGTTTTTTTATTTTCTTTTCTTATTTAAATATTTATTAATAACTTATCTTGAACTCAAAAAAAAAAAAATATAATACCTTTTTTTAACAATTAATTAATAATTTGTTGAATTATCAAATTAATTATACAAGATCGTTATTTGTACTGGATAAATTTTTAGATTTTTTTTCAATAATAAAGTGAATTAAAAATTCGTTTTTTTGTAATTTTGGGTTTATTTAAAAAATAAAAGTAAATAAAAATCAAAGGCAAGTTATTTTTTTTGATTTTATTTTTCATTATAATATCGGTAGGTTTTAAAATAAAAATCATAATTTTAAAAAATATTTTTGAAATTATCTCTAATTTTCTTTTCTATTCTGAAAATCAATAATTTTTCTGAATAAAACAGGAAAAATGGTGAAAAATACGATTATTTTTTTTTTGAATTTGTATTTGTATTAAAAATTCTATTGATTTCAAAACAGAAAAAGAAATAATTATAAAAAAAAAAATTCTAGATTAATTTGTTCTTACATAATCATTATTTTAATAAAAAGTGATAGAATTGAATAGTAGTTGGAACTTGTATGTTCTTTTAAAAAAATAATATTTTATTAAATTGGATGTGTTTTGTTTAAATTCTTATACGGATTCTATTTCAATTAGTTTTCCAGTCAAAATTACTTGGTTTAAATAGGTTAGTTGGGTGTTTAAATGGATATTAGAAGAAATAATTAATATTTGATCGTTTCCAAAATTAAAATTATTTTTTCCTATTTTTTCTTTTCTTTTTTTCTACAATTGTTTTTATTGATCCCTAATTTTTTGTCACTTTTTTCATATTGCAAGATCGATAGTAACTTGGTAAAAATGTGTTATTCTAATGTTTATGGGACATTAAAAATGATTGTAAAGAAATAATATTGTTTTCAATTGGTATTTTCTTTGAACACAAATTGAAGATCAAAATGAACCTTTTTGTTTTTTCATAAATGAGGTATAAAAATTATATTTTTTCAATTTTTCTTACAATATTTAAATTCTATTTCACTGTAATTTCATTCACAAAAAATGAAAAATTCATATTTTTTTTTAAGAATCAGCATTTGATCAATAAGAAATAAGATAAAATATTAACTCCAGAATAGATATGTTATTCCGAAAACAAATAGTAAAACAATAAATTTTCACCAAAAAATAAAAAGATAATAAAGAAATTGCTAGGCCTCTTTCATTTAAACTTCTTAGATAAGTTGCACAATTTCTTTGGAAAATAAAATTGTTGATAATAAAGTTTTTTTAATCGTAAATTTATTTATTTTGAAAGGAAATTACATTGTCTCAATTTTCTTAAAGTAAATTTTCAAACATTTTTTTTTTTTTGAATTAACTATAAAAAGAAAAAAATTTCGAAAAAAAGAAAATATGAATAACAAAAAAAAAAAAGATATTTGAAATAAAAAAAAAAGAAAAAGCATAACTAAAATTTGACGAAAACAAATTGAAAAAAAAGATCTAAAAATTGAAAAAGAATAAATTTAAATGAGAAAAAGAAATATTTAAAAAAGCAAAAAAAAAAAATTTGACCAAATTAGAAAAAATGATTTTGATCTTAAAAATTGAAAAGTTATTTTGTTAATAAAAGTGGATAAAATCCAGAGAATATATTTTCGTTCTTTCAATAAAACTGTTTTCATATGAATGAAAAAGAGTTTAGATTGAAAAGGTTTACTGATTATTGTCTTTAACTATTCTTTAGTATTTATTATTATGTTTATTTCCAATTTATATCCCATCAAGTTTAATTAGAAAAAATAATTGATATCTGTAACTTTCTTTGTGCCACTTTGGCCAAAATACAGTTTATCAAAACAATTGTGGTGAATATTTAAATTGATCAGACTTTTACTCATAGGAAATTAGTGATTATATGAAACACAATGGTCTTTTTATATTAAAATAAAAATCCATGAATTTTTGAGCAATTGATAAACAATTGGAAAAGTATTTGATTAGGATTATTGAATCCCCAACCTTTCTAATGGTGGATGGTATATTAAAATTTATTGATTATATAAACTATAAAAGATAATAATTGATAATATTTGTTTTTCGATTTCAAATTATAGAATTTTTTATTATCGAAACTCTAATAAATTAATGTATGTTTGAATATATTAATTATCCTTTGAAAATAATGAGTGGAGTGATATTATTAATAAAAAAAAATATGAAAAAAAAAAAAAAACAACTAAAATTGTCTTTTTAATTTTATAAATTATCTCATTAATTCAAATAATAAATTAATAATAAATTTTGATGATTTAGAAATGGCTACCTGAAGAACATATACATACAAACGTATTATCTGGGCAATTAAGAAGTTATCGGACGTTTACACATGATTTCCATGATTTGATTAAATATGAGTATGGGTGGAATTTTGAAATGGCAACAAAGAAGATCTTAAAATGCCATACATGCATTTTTAATTATCGTTTTCAAAATAAAATCACACCAGAGATGATTAATACAGTATTCGAATCCCCAAAGATTAAAGATATCCGTCCATTTATTTACTGGGTTTATACAGGTTTATTAAGTGTTCCAAAGGATAAAGAATTAATTCAAAATATATTATTGACTTTAGGGCATCTTGATTTATTTGAAATCAAAAACACAAGATCTAAATTTCTACAGGATATTGAAAAAATTATGAACCAAAATATTGGGGTAGATTTTAAAATACTTTTAAAAGATAAATATTTTTTTGTCCATAAAATTATACTTGTTGCAAGATTATCTTGGTTTCGGAATAAATTATTAAACCCAAATGGGCAATTTAATTCCATTTCTATTTTAAAAATTAATTCTAGTTGTACAATCAAATCATTTGAAATATTTATTTCATTTGTATATACAGGTAGAATAGACGATAATTTAAATCAAGATTTGGTTGATGAATTACTTGTTCTTTGTGATCATTATGGCTTATCAAAGTACTCAGCTCTTTATTATCAAATTTTAGTTTCTCATCTTCGTAATAAAGAGGATGATAATTAAAAAGTTATCAAAGTTTATTTTACAAATGGTATAAAACTAATATTAATACGAAATATTTTTACAATGAAAATCAATTTTACTTATGCTATTTATACCTTCGTTCACAAATATTTTTATTATTATTATTCCTTTTATCTACTGAAAATAATGAGACTAAATTTGAGTGCAAGTATTTTTAAATATACTTGTTAGTATTTTATTATTTTTATTTATTAAAACTACCTCAAAATTTGAAAAGTAATTTTAAAATATTATTTTTATATATATATATATATATATATCATTGTCGTATTTTATCACCAGGCGACTCTAATTTCATTCATAATATTGTGAAAATTTTGAAAAAAACAATAAAAAATGTTTTTCATCGGTAATTTTATCAATCTTAATACAAGATCAATTTTTTTATTCTTTTATTTTGTAATCGGATATAATGAATTTTTTTTTTTTTTCAAGTTATTAAAAAGAATAGATTAATTTTTTGTTTACTAGATTAATTTTAAAAGTCTCCAAATTTTAAAGTAGATTTTTTTTTTATCATTATTCGTTAAATATTTGAAGTAAAATCAAAGATTTTACTTATTGTTATTAAGTTAAATAAATAAAAAAGAGACTTGGAATATATGTTATTAATCTTATAGTGTTGAATTGTTATTTATTATTCATAATAATTTCATCAAGTTTTTGTATGTTATGGTAATTATAGGTATGGGGGGGGGGATTTTGTACCTCATTTTTTGATTAATTAAAGTAATTTTTATTCAGCAAATTAAAAAAAAAACTTGCTGTACTTTTTTTGTGTTTAATTTATTTTAAAAATATCTTGAGTTTTTCTGATAAACATACACTAGATAAAAGTTACATCATGTTTTCCTAGAATTCAATGGATAGAATAACTTTTTTACTTTTTTCTTTCAAATCCTGTAAAAACTAATGACAGAAGTAAAATTTTAATTCATTGCTAGAAATTAAAGAATCATTTTTTTTTATTCTAATAATTTAATTAATTTTCTTCTTTTTTTTAATTTTTGATAATTTTTTTTTTCTAATTCTTTTCTGGAAATATTTAAAAAAATAAAAAACATATTATTATCAAGAAGTTTACTTTTTATGCTTTTAGAACAAACTTTCGCTTGTTGAATATTTTTATATGATTTATACCCCATAAGTTTATCTATATTTTTCTTGTGGGGTTAAAAAGGTAACAAAAATAATAATTTGGGAATTACTTTTGATATTATTAATTTTTAAATGAAAATTCACAGATGAGACTGCCCCCTATATAAAAAAATAAATTTAAGAGTAATAGTGTCTTTGGTGATAATAAATTGTATCTTTTAAATAATCAACCACATAATACTTTTAAATTATGGTTAGCCAATTGTTTGAAGAGAAAATCTTGTAATCCACATAAAAAATGGGAAAGGGGGGGAGATATAATATTAAATATAAAAAAAAAAAATAAATTGTTTATTTTAGATACTTTTTTTGAAAATTTATAAATCAAACAAAGTATCAGGATCCAAAAAAATATTAATTTATATATATATATAATTGTAATTTTTAAAAGTATATCATTCTCTTACTCCTTAAATAACAAAGATGTGTAAAAAAAACCTAACAAAAATATCTTATATTAATAATCAATCAAAAAAAATAAAAAACAATATTGTTATAAAAAAGGGTTTTTTATCATATAAACTTCGGTTTAAAAGAGAAAAAAGAAAATAAATAATCCAAATAAACTTTAAATATGTAATAATAAAACAAGTTATTTATCAAAAATTAAAAAATGAATTGTTTTCTAAATAATTGATTCTTCGATAGAGTCAGGAAAATGACTTATCTTAATATAATAACTAAATATCAAAATGATGATATTGTCTGCAATATTCCAAGAAAATTTATTGAGAATAGTATATTTTAATAAAATTGATTGAGAAATGGTGGTTTTCTTTTAATTATTACTTGTATTGTAGGAAATTATTCAATGTTTGCTCTCCAAATCAAAATAAATTTATATTTATTACTTATGAGATCGAGATTATAAATTTAATTTGTTATATACATGTTCATTTGTATTTAAAAAATATTTTTGTTAAAGTTCTGTTTTTTGATAAAAAAAAAATGTTTGTAATGTACTAAACCCCAATTCCAAATTTTAAAAAATCAATATTCGATTTGTTAAAAAAAATTTTTTTTAATCAATTCAAGAAGTTAAATCAAATTAGAACCATTCGCCAATTGACATGTTAACACTTATTTATAAAGTACAATACTCACAAAACATAAAATAAATAATTATCAATACAAATAAAGCAATATTGTGTTAAAAATTTTGAGAGAGAACAAAACAAAAAAATACATTGGCACCTTGTTTGTATTCTATTAGGAATATTGATAGATCAAATAGTTAGATACACCAATTAATATTATTTGAATTTCTTCTATTTGTAATAACTCAACTTTAACATAAAATCAATTCTTGAAAAAAATTTTGATTGAACGAAACCAGTTACGTCATTCAAAAAAATGAAATGAAAACAAAAACTAAAAGATGAGAAAATGATTTTCATATTTTCCAAAAATCAAAAATTGTTCCAATTTGATTGAAATTGTATTATTTTCATTGTTTGGGTCGTTTGAGAGGTGTGTAAAATTTTGAATTTTAGTTAATATTTATATTTATTATATATATATGAGATTTTCAGAATCCAATTTTTTGAAATTTTTATGTTTTAACGGATTAATTATTAAAAAAGGTACTATCATTCAGACCTCAACATCTAAACAACATTTGAAAGTAAAGATCCCACTTTATAAAAATATAAAACCTTTAAAATGTTATAATTCTGGAAAAATCAAGTACACTTAATATTCATTTTTTAGTCCAAAAATATGTTAAAAGATCTTTATGAAAATATTTACATTTTAATCTTATTGTTAGTTTCGCTATAATATTTATGAAGAATATATAATAGGTAATTTTTTTTAATTATATATTATTTTATTTTTTTCTAAAAGATTAATAAAAATTTTAATTAATTTTTTTTTCATTGAATTATATTGAAATTATACAAAAATTGATCAGCTGTGTATTTGTAAATGAAGTCAATTAAATACATATTTCTTTTGATATTATTTTCAATTTATCCTCTATTTTCTAGGATATGGTGATTTGAGTAAATTCCACAGGTTTAAATAATACCAGGTATTGAAATTTGATATACAAAGTGAAACTAAATTTTAAAGAAGTTTGAGATTTTGGAAAAAAAATCTAATATTTAAAAAAAAAAAAAAAAATCAATATTATCGGTAATATAGAGACTCAAGATGAAAAAAGTTTAACTAGTTGTTGAATAAATTGTGATTATTTAAATAATTTATAAAATAATGTATAGTCAGTTCCGCTTTTGAGGTACAAACGTTGAACTAGATTTCCGGCACAAAAAATCCCAAATTAAGATACAAAATCCGAATTCTAGTAAAATAATTTTTGACAAAACAAATTCCAAACAGTGGGCTTTAATTTTGGATTTTTCTTGTCTTATAAATTTGGTTCAAAGTTTGTGACATAAAAGTGGAACTGATGGTATTTATTTTCAAACAAAACGAGAAAGAGAACGAAAAAAAAAGTTGATCAATATTTTGTATTGTTAAAAAAAAAAAAAGTTATAAATTTAGGGTTATTCTTTATCTTTTTACTTATCATCTGAATTTAAATGATATATTCGATCTATTTGAAATGATAATTTTTTTTGTGCTCTCATTGTAATTTATTAAGGTTTATAAACCCTGAAATTTTGAAAAAGATTATCTTGGGTTGGGTGGTGATTTTTTAAATTGGTTATTATCTGATCGATCTTCAACTTAGTATGGATTTTAATAGTTGTTCAAAAATGGTAATTTTTGAAAATTTATTTTTTTATTTTCCCGAAATCTAAATTGAAGCGTGTAAGAACAATATATCTGTAGTTAAGTGATAAAAAAATGTGTTTTGTCAGTTTTTTATTGAAGTTTTTAAAAAGATTTGGTTTAATTTGGAGCTTTTGAAAAAGAAAATTTTTTCATTACGTTAATTGACAAAAAAGCAAATCAAAATTTTTTATCAACAATACAAAAATATAAATTTAAACTTAACTTCAGATATATTATTCTTACACACTTCTATTTGGATTTCCGGAAAAAAAAAATAAATTGTGAAAAATTACCATTTTTGCACAACTATTAAAATCCATACTAAGTTGAAGATCGATCAGATAAGAATCAAATTAACATGTCCCCTACACCCAACTCAATATAATATTTTTTCATATTTCAGAGATTGTAAAACTTTATATGAAGAATAGTGAAATTAGATCAAAAAAAGATTGGAAATTCAAGATCTATTTTTATTTAATCACAATTTATTCTAAAAAAAAAATAATAATCAGAAAAATAATCACATTATTAGTTCGATTTCTTTTTTGAAAATGTTTTTTATTAGTATACAATAAAGTTCACTTCTAAAAAAAACTAAATCTTGGAGTTTGTCTATTTTTTAATCAAAGATATTCTCTTTTTTTTCTCTATTGAAACTTTCTGAAAAAAAAATTAATGAGAACTTTTCAATTAAATTTTTTTTTAATTGATGAGGTTTTTTTATTTCTAAAACTAAATTTTCTGAGAAAAGAAGTCTCAATAGGATATAAAATATTTTAAAAATGATTATTTTTTCTTTTTTTTTTTTCTCTTTCTCTCCAAAATAATTATAATAGAGGAATTTTTTTGTTTTTGAATTTTAGTTAATTCCTTTTTGGAAGAAAGGGGAAGTATTTTTAACAAAAAAAAATCAATCTAATCCTACAAATCAGTCGTTTCTCGTCAACAAATTAAACTGCTCATTTTAATCATGTATGTTTTTTTTTTGAAAATTAAACAATTTTTGAAAAATCCGACAAGTGTTAAAAAAATTAGAAAAAAATACCAAAGAAAATATTTTTAATTGGTAATCATTTTACGAATTTAATGTTACTTTTTGAAAATTATTTCTAGATAATACCAATGATAATAACCTCAATTAATTGGATTATTGAAAAAAATAAAACAATTTCGATTTAATAGAAAAAAATATTAGTACTTTTATCATAAAAATTTGAGAAAAATTCACAAAGTCTTAAATTAAAAATTGGTCCAGACAAGAACACGAATAAATTTTTAGTGGTAAGGATTGTATTATATAATTTCAAAAAAAAAACAAATTGTTATTTTTTTTTTTTCAAAACACTTTTCAACAAGTATTTTTTCACAATAGTAAATTATATTTTTATTAAAATGGAGGTTGGTTTTTGGCTCAAAAGATTTAAAGTTATCAAAATTTGTTAATTGTACAGCAAAAAATCTTCCAAAGTGTTTGATTGTTTTTTTAAAAAAAAATAAATATGTGTTTTTATCAGTACTATTCCACCAAAAAATGGACTTTAATAGAATTTTAAAGTTTGAAATAACTCTTGTTGGGGAACTATTATGAAGAAGAATGAATGGAAACTTTTTCTCTTTTGACAAGATTCCCACTTTTGTTATTTGAAAATAAAAAAATCAATAATTGTGAAAATTTCAACTTTCCAAAATCTGAATAATATATATATACAAATTCTTAAAAATGTTTTCAGTTTACAAAAGGCTGAAATTTTGATCATTTCCATAAAGATGATTATTTTTTTTCTAAAATCCTTTCTTGGTTTTCAGATAAGGTAAAACATAAAAGTTTGTTTTTGGTGGTGGGATGACAAAAGTGAAATCGTTGTTTACTTATAGGTATGAAATTAATTTTTAAAAAATTATCAAAACTTGGTAAAAAAAAAACCTGAATTTATTGAACATATTACAGATTAGTTTAACCATCGAACAGGTAATCATAAATCAAGTCTTTTTGGAATTCCAAATTCAAATATTAAATATTAACCAATTATTGAAAAAAAACAATAAAGTAAAAATATTTTCTTTTCGAAAACAGAACTTAAGTGTGATTTTTTTTGGAAACAAATTTTCTAAAATCAGAAAACTTGGTGTAAAAAAAAAAGGGAATTAATAACTCCACTAAAAAAATGTTTTTATAAATTTTTAATTTTTGAGAAATTGATAATAAAATGACTATTTGAAACTGGAGTCCAATAAGAAGTTGGTAATTCAAAACTCATAATGATATCTCATTTCTATGTTGAACAGATTTGTATTACTAAGCAAAAGGTGTTTTTTTACGCATTTGTCGAAAAATTTTGTTTGGATGGAAAGCAAAAAAGACTTTTATTTTTTAAAAGTTAAAATAATACTTTAATTTTGTCAAAAAAATGTTGGATCTGAGTACAAACGGTTTAACCCTATTTCTTTTGACGATTTTACCCAAACACTAATTAACCGTTTAGCAATTATTTTTGGGAAAAATATTGGCAATTGACTTATAAATGGGAAAAATTTTTCACTTCGTTTTTTGGAGTTTTTCAAAAGAAAAATTTTGTAATTTCTCTGATCTCTATTTATTTATTTGGTTCTTTTTGATCGAGATCTTAATATATTAACGTGGCTGTTTGGGTGAGTTAAGAATCCTAAAGCAAATAAATTTGAGATTTGAAAAAAAGAAAATTAATTGAAATTTTATCCATAAATTTCCTTACCAGTCTGACAATTTGGATAACAAAGATCCACCTGGTTTATTCTGAAACATTTTCTCAGTGTCACTCGAATTTTTCTTCCATTCTCACATTGTTTAACAAATTTTTGGAGGAATATTTCCGGCTTCAAAATCCAAGTAGAAGACTTGAAAAATTTGTCTTTTGGAAATTGCTCAGTTTTATTGTTAATAAAAAACAAAAAAGAACTTTTTCGAAACAATTAAAAGAAATAAGTTTGAAATGGAAAAAAATTCATAATCTAAAAATAATGATCCCTACATCAGATTTTGAAAACCATTTGTTTGGATAATATTAGTCTGAAAAAATTTAGATAATTTTTAAATAATATTTCCATCTCCATAATTTGAAAAATCATTTCAGAAGCATTGGAATACAAACCAGAAATATATAGGTATTCAAAAATGTGTTTTACTTTTTCCTGTAATCTTCAATTAAAAATTTTACACTTTTTCAACATGAAGGTTTAATAATTTTTCTACTTTTGAAAAGGATAATCATTTTTTGGTTGTGTGGTCTAAAATTTGTTCAAACTGAAATAAAAAGTAAAATCATTCGAAAATTTGGAAAAAAGAAAAATTTAGAATCTGTCTATTGAAAATAATCGAATTGTTCACAAATTTTCTTTATTTACCAAATAGGAATTATTTTTCATTCTTACCAAAAAATTGTCACTCTTTTTGTCGAGATTTCGATATTAACAAGAAGACTATAATTCACTTTCTCGTTAAAATTATTATTGCTGACTGTCAGAACAGAAGATAATTTTTTTTTTTTCAAATTTAAAAAGAATTTTTAAAATGATTACCTCATCAAATTTTTTGGGAAAGGAGATTTTCCAAGTTTTCATTTCGATCCTTTAGAATTGCCAAAAATACAGGACCTTCCTATGATTACATCAAAAATCTTGTTTTTTGGATTTGTGACAAATGACTAAAGTGATCCACAAGTTATAAAAATAAAAGTTGTAACAAAAGGAGAATTATTTAATCAGAAAAAAAAATAAAAAAAAAAGCACTTTTTTTGACAACGAGTGTTATGGGGAAAACTTTTAGATTTCTATTCTCTTTTTTTTTAACTTGAGGAATAATTTACTTCATTATGTTTTTCAAATTCTGAAATAAGAATATATTTAACAACCAAAAAGTGACCGTTCTCTTGTAAAAAGATGAGTTTTTGCTCAATTCAAAGAATAATTTTTCATGAATCAAGTGAAAAAAAGTGTAAAATTATATTTTCGCCAAAAAAAAAAAATGTAAAAAGGAAAACAACTTTTCCGATTTCTTTCCAAAAACAAAGAGACAAAGCAAAAAGAAAAAAACTACAAACGCAAATCATGGGGTAGGTGACTCACAGTAAAGATTCTTTTGGGAGGATTCGAACAAAATTAAAAATCCATAAAATTTTTTTTATTTCTTTTTTCTTTTGATTTTTTCAACTACTCACAAGATAAATTTCAAAAGAGAAAACTCTTAAATCTGTTTTAAGTTCCACTTTTCACATCTCTTCCAGTTTCAATCAAAGAGTCAACAAAATAAAATCAAAAAACTCATGAGTGCCTTGGAATTACACGAGCTAACAAAGGGTCTTTTTAATCAGAAGGATTTCTCAAATGTGGAGTTTGTGATTGGTGATTCCAAAAAGCGATTGTATGGACACAAAATAATTCTGTCACAAAAGAGTGCCTTTTTCAAGGACATTTTTTACCGTATGGACTGGCAAAGGTCCACAAAACAAATCACCACTGTGATCATTTCAGACACTCGGTATGATCCCTTTCGGATTGTCTTACAGTATCTGTATTCGATAGAAATCAAATTGACATATGAACTCGCGTGGTGTGTGATCTCGATTGCAAAAAGATTTCAGTTGGTCGAGTTGTTTGATTATTGCTGTGCATATCTGAAGGAAAGGATCACAATAAGGAATTGTTTGGAGGTTTTCAAGCAGTGTGTCCAGAACAAATACGACAAACTTCTGAAATCTGCAACGCATTTTATTCAATTTTACATTGACCAAATCCAAGAAATTGAAGGTGTTCTCTGTAGCTTTGAAGAAAACTTTTTAATCTATATGATTGGATTTATCTCTTTGAGTAAGTTTAAGCCGGTACTTTTATTGAAAAGGCTGATCGAGTGGTGCATTAGCCAGTTCCATTCTGACCAGGGAAATTCAAACACAAACGAAAATCACATCAAAAATCAAAATATAAATTTCAATCCAAAGAAAAATGGAAATAAAAATGAAAATAAAAATAAAAATAAATATAAAAATAAAAATACCAAGAAAAATAAAAAACAAAAACACAAGATCTCAAGTTGGGAACTTGATCCATCACTAATTATTTTAAAGTTAAGGCCAATGTTGATCAGGTTACATAGCAATTGTCAATTTTTGGTCAAAGAAAAGAAAACAACACTTACCCAAAAGGAAATGCATGAGGCTATTGAATCGATAATATGCGAATACACGCAAATCAAACAAGAGCAACAGCAAAAACAAAGCAAGCAAATGGGCAGCAAGATGTATCACAAGGCAATCGATTATTTAAAAACGAACCACCACAATTCCCTGAATTTCAAGACGGGATCGGCTAAAAAACGGAACAGCGCATTGACTACGAACACTACCAACCAAGAGCTAGGGAAGCAGTTAGACGACAACCCAATTCTTGCTTGTCAGCATAAAAGAGCATCCCCTTCCTTCCCAAAGATCATTTTCGATGTGAACTTGACGAGAAATGTTTTGTTAATATCCACAGACTCTTTCAACAAGCACATCGAGGATGTGAAAAATTCAATCAAAAAATATTCCAAACACAAAATCAAGCTCGATTTTTTTAACGCACATCAAGGGGTACCTACGCTTGAGAAATTATTAAATTATCATGTCGTTTTCCTATATTCATCAATTGAGTCCTTTAAAGACTCGAAACTAACAGGCGATAACCTAGCCAAGTTCTCAGACAACGGTGGTGGTGTGGTAATCTCTTCTTATCGGGCACTGGTCTCCAACCCCAAAAAGTACAAACAGTCCGAGCTCTTTGGGGAAATTGTTTCAAAGGATTACTTGCCCGTGACAAAGGGTGTCCTGATCGACAACAGAGCACACTTAAGCGACGTCTTAGATAATGAGCACCCCCTTACATATAAAGTTAACAAATTTGATGGTGGGATGTTGTCGTACAGAATTAAAACAGAACTAACAACAGTCAATCAAGAGAACTTCGAGACACAAATATGTAGGAAAATCGCCCTCTGGGATGACGGTAACCCATTGATCGCAATTAGAGAAAAGCCAAGCTCAGGGGGGAAGGTAATAGTTTTGAATTTTTGGCCCGTTTGTGGTGATTGCTATGGCTACAAAGGGAAATACAACTATTGGCGTTCTTTTTCACATGGAAAAAGAATCATTTCAAACTGCGTCAATTACGCTGCTTGTAATAATAATGTTTTTTAATTTTCTTTTGCATCATTTTTTGAATCAGCTTCTTTTTTGAGTTTTTTTTTTTTTTTTTTTTATGTTTTTTGCTTGAGAGCAATTTGTATTTGACTGATTATGATTATTAATCATTGATGAAAACTCAAGGCATATTGAGGAATATCCATATAATACGATAATAATAATTTTTTTATTTACATATTGGATATCGATTCATATTCTAATATTTCATTAATTTAACTATTTAGGTGATAATTATATGATTTTATTTTTTTACTAATTTTTGTAATTATTCAAAAATATTCAATAAATTTTTTTTAATCACAAATTTTTAAATTTATTTTTTTCTTTGTTTATTGTTATTTCCATTTTGTAAACTACAGTGGACTGAATAGTTGTAAAATTTTATATAAATATTTATTGTTTTTCCTTTTTTTTCTAGAACTATGTTTTCTTTATGTTGAAAAGTAGAGTTGCAAGGAAAAAAGATCAAGTTTTTACTTGTCAAAACAGAAACACTTAAAATATGATTATATACAGCCGTTCCAAGGCCACCATAAAATTTTTAATAAAACACAACTGATTTTTCTATTCTTATTTTCTATTTTCAAAAAATTCTGAAATAAGAGTTATTATTCAAAAAATAATTTCAATAAATGAGCTATTATTCTAATTTTGAAAACATCAAAAAAATTCAAGATCCTGAGAAAAATTAAAAATTATTGGTCTAAATAAGTTCAAAAATAATATCAATATTGACTGATCTTTAAAAATTTAGCATTTTTGAACAGTATTTTAAGTGAATCATGTTTCTTCAAAAAAATTTTTTTGATGTTTTCAAAATTAGAATAATAGCTCATTTATTGAAATTATTTTTTGAATAATAACTCTTATTTCAGAATTTTTTGAAAATAGAAAATAAGAGTAGAACACTCAAATCTGGTTAATTTAAAATTTTATGGTAGACTTGGAAAGACTGTAGGTAGCCTGTAAATAGAAATGAAAAAGCAAAGCCTAAAAATCATCAAATTTTTACAAAGGTTTAAAATAAATAATATCAAAAAGAAATTCGATATTTCCACTATTAAAACAATCATCCCAAAATGAAAATTCATGTTCAATTTTTAAATTAACAAGAATATAAATATTTTTTGATTTTGATTTTAGTTGTTATTAAATAAAACTTATATTTATTTATTTTTTTTTTTGCTAATAGATTTTATTAAAACCCTTTTTAATTTTCCTTTTTTTTTTTATTAATTTTCAATTTTTTGTTTTTGCCTTTTACCGGAAAAATAATCCATGTATATCATATTCATAAATAATCCTGAAATCTATTGTGCTGTACTTAAATTACTTTTGAAGGAATTTAATTAAAAGAATATTTAGAATGTAATTTTCACTTCGACAATAATAATAATAATAATTATAAAGAATCATTTATTTTTATTTTTTTTTTGATAACCACCTGGAATATTTCTAAATTTAAAGGATAAAAACAAATATAAAATATCCGTGAAGTATTTTAAATTGTTTTCTAAATTATTAAAAAAAATGTGTTTTTTTCTGTACTTGGGCGTAAATTAATTATTGTTTTGAAAATATATTTTTGAATACTTTGTAACGAGTATATCGTTGGAATTATCATAATATTTGGGTGGCAGGTTTTGTTTAAGAATAGTTTTATTCAATAAATATACAGCCAGTTCCACTTTTAAGGCATAAAAATTATAATGAAAATTCATACAGAATAATAATCTCAAAATAAAGCACAATATTCAGATTCTAGTAAAATAAATTGTAAACGAAAAGAATCCAAAAAATTCCCCTTAATTTGTGATTTTTATTGTGCTTTAAAATTTCGTTGAAAGTTTGTGCTGTAAATTTGAAACTGATTTTGTATTTTTTTTTTAATTTTTTTATAAAAAAGTTTGGATCTTTTTTTTTTTTTTTTTTTTTCAAGAAATGTAATAAATTTAATTCTAAAAAATACAGCATAGTTTAAACAGTTGATAGAATAAAAAAACCACACTTTATATTCAATTTGAAATAATTTTGATTTTACAAACTATTTCATTTTTTTTGATATTATTTATTTTTATTTTATTTCCTTTTTTGGGGTTTACGTAATCTGTTTCCTTAGATCTGTAATTTTTTTCAATGATTGATAGAAGGTTAGTGTTCAGTTTTTTAAATAGAAAAACTACATATACAATTGGTCGATGTTATTTTATCATTTGATCGATCAATAATTGTTGATGAAATTTCAGAATATTTATCAATACTCTTTTTATTTAGCTCGTTTCATTTTTTAGAACACACCAATTTTTTTTTTACCTTTTATATTTTTTTTTGTTTATTTGGATTAAAATGATTACTTATTAAAACATTAACACCATTTTACTAAAATGTGGTTTTATATTACATTTGGAAAAATATATTAAATTGTTTTTTTTTTTTTCATTTTTCTGTTTTATTTTGAAAATTAAAGTATTTTATATATAAACAGAAAAATTCAAGAAAATAGCTGTTTAATTATTTTTAATTTTAGAAATTAAATTATAATTTCTTAAATTTACTTTTTATTTCTTTGATTAAAAAAGATGCACTTGAAAAAACTCTACAACAACACTGTTTATTTATATTCTAATTAAAGTTTCTAATGTTAATTTTTATTGGAATTTAAAGATATGGGATTTTATAATTTCAATTTCTCTGAATACATTTTGAAATTAGATATATTAATTTTAACTTTTCTATTTCCAAAATAATAATTTCTTCATCTTTTTTTGAAATTTACATGGATTATGATAGATGCTTAAAAATGAAAAATTTCAAATTTATTTTTTATTTTATTCCTTCGTTCAGAGATTCAATTTAGACTTGAACAAATTTAGCATCATTTTAGAAATTATTCTTGGGAAGTGTGGATGAAATTTTGTAAAATTTTTATAACTGTTTTATTCATCCAAATATTTATTTAGTTGAAAAAATTTTTAATTTAGATTAGTCAAAAAATTATGTTAATTACCTTGGGTTTGTTTAAAAACATTGAAAAGAATTGAGTAATATAATTAAAACACATTGTTTCTTTTCATATTTGTTTCGTAAGAAACTTACTTTTATAATTTTGTCTATCTTAATAGTTATTTATAGAAATTATCTAATTAAAAGGTATTTTTTCAAGTTATAAGTTGTATTTTCAAAGTTTTCAAAAAATTATTTAAGAGAAGTTTCAATTTAAGGGGTTTTATTGTTTTTCTCTGATTTTTTTTTTTATTCAATGAAAATTAAAAACAACCAAGTTGTTAATAAATTTAAAAAACTATTCTATAAAATTTGATAGCAAATTCAAAACAATTAACATACCTTGAATTAGAAAAATAAAGTAAAAATATGATTTCTATAATAAATAACTTACACTACAAACAGTTCCCAGTAATTAATCATTGTTTTTAAAAATTTGATTCATTCAATAGATTGTTAAAAAGACCACATTCCAAATTCATCAAAGTATTTCATAAAAAAATCTTTTCTCAAATAAAAAAAAAAAAACTTCTCTAAAAATAAATACAGTCAATTAAAATAAGATAAAAATGAAATAAAAAACAAATAAAGTTTTCTTAAACTCATTTGAAAAGCCAAAAAACATGGTTGGTAATAACCCAGTAAAACAAATATTCTTATTTTCAAAAAAAAATCTCACTTATTATTTTGAACTTAAAAAAAACGATAATTTTTTATTTAAATCAGATTTAGAATCAATTTTTTTTTTATACAGTCAGTTCCATTTTTAAGGCAAAAACTTCAACAAAATTTAAGGAACATTATAAATCTCAAATTAAGGCACAAAATTCAGATTCTAGTTAAATAAATTGTCAAAAAAAAAATAACAAATTTTTTGCCTTAATTTGATTTTGTTTTGTGCCTTAAATTTCTTTGAAAGTATTACCTTAAAAGTGAAACTGACTGTAATCTTAAAATTTCAAGAAATTATATAAATATTTGAAAATAAATGAATTATCATTTTTTTCATGATACTTAAAAGATAAACACTTTGATATATTGTTTCTGAAATTTGTACTACAAGATTATATTTTGCACTGTTGCTTTCTTCATAAAAACTATTAGAAATTACTCGAAGTTGGGTTTTATAAAAATAAAAATTTCTTTTTTATTTTTAAATCCTAATATCAGTACACAAAAGGATCATATTCTTTTACTGAAAAAATAACTGGGGAAAAATAAAAACATTTTAAAAACAATAAATCATTTCTCTTGAAAGTTGATAAATGTGTTTAAGTTTGAGTTTAATCTTAATTCATGTGAAAATAAGTGCACTCTTATTATGTATAATCAAAAATAAATAAATAAATACAGCCAATTCCACGTTTAGGACACAAACTTTCAATAAAACACAAGCCACAAAAATTCGCAAATTAAAAGACATTTTTTCGAATTTTTTTTACACAAATTATATAATTAAACTCTTTTTCAAAAATTGTGACTCACCTGAAATAATAAATTGAAAAAAAATAATTTATCCTTTAGTATTCAAGAACAATTAATAACTAAATCTGATTGGTAATTCACTTTTAAGTCCTTCTAAATCTATAAAAGCTGGATATATTAAAAATTATAAAAATAAAACCAAAAACTAAAAAAAAGTGAGTCACAATTTTGGAAATGAGCATTACCCATTTTTTATTACTGAACTTTCACTGAAAAAAAGTTGAACAACAATATTTTTTATGAAAAATTAAATCCATTTTCAAAGACGTTACATAGTCTCAATTTTCTTAGTGATTATTTGTCTTTTCGAAGATCTCTTTTTTTTTCCACATGATCTTTTAAAAAAAAAAAAAAAAAGAAAAACAAAAGAAAAACAAAAATTTGAAAAAGCAAAACTAAAATTTGAAAAATTAGAAAAAATGATTCTGATCCAAAAATTTGAAAAATAATTTTTGTTAAGTATACTGGAATAAACCCTCAAAACAACTTTCTATTAACATTATAAAGTGAGTAAAAATTTATGAAAAATAGTTTAGAATCTGACATTATTTTTCTTAATTTGGATTTTTATATGAATTAATTATTGTTGAAACTTTGTATATTAAAAAAGGCGCTGTAATAGTTACTAACAACTCAGAAATCTGGTTCTAATTAAGATATTATTTTTTATATGAAAGTACAACACAATTATTGATTTTTTTTATAAATTATTAATATCTTGTTTTGAAAATTATTCCAAAATTTATGGTTTATTTTTCAAATGTTTTTTTTCAACTTCATTATGTTTAGATTTGATTTTTTATCTTTATTTAGGAAAATAATTTTTTTTTTATTGATATTGTTTTAAAGTTAATTTGTATTTTGAAGTTTTCAAGAATTCGAAAAAAGGATCAAACTCTTAAAAATAATGATTGAGTTCTTAAAATATCATTTAAAAATAAATCGGGTATTCTATTAATAACATTTTTGAATTCATTTTACTCGTTTCAAGATGGATTAATTTTTTTTTTTTTGAATTTCCTATTAAAACAAATACAAGATATATTTTAAGATTCTTACTTGAACCTTAATTTTTACAATCCCTGAAACTTCCAAACAAGATTATCTTTTGTTAGATGTAAGGTTGGGTTCTTTAGGTTCAAATATTATCAATCTTAAACTTTATAAGTATTTTAATAGTAGTTGAAAAAGTTAATTTGTGTTTTTTTTTTCCAAAATCTAATCTGACAAGTTTAAGAAGAGTAAATTAGAAGGCTTTTAATAATAATTTTTGAGTTTTAATTTGTGAATTGAAATTTTCATTTCCCTTTTACCCAATTTTATAAAAAAAAATTATAATTTTATTAATTGTTTATATTGAAGAAGTGCTAAATTATACTCCTGTTACTCTTTTACTTAAATTTCACTTTCCAGAATTTAAGGGTAAAATCATCGATTTCACGATTATTAATTAATGAAAATAGTTTCAAACTATCACAGTTTAAAATTATTTTATTAAGATTTATTTTCTTTTAATCGTATTTTGAAAAAATAATCTATCTTTTATTTAGCATAAGAAGGAAATACCCATAAAAAAAGGGTTAATATTTTGTATTAATTTATTACTGTTCATATTTTAAACATAAAGGACAAAATTGATTTGAATTTTTATCTATTACATAATAACATCTATTTAGGCATTTAGTTTATGTCCGAAAAATAATGATTTTTTTTAAAAGCTCGTTTTAAAACCAAATATAAATAAAAATTCGAATTGACAATCGATAAACCAGATTTCATTAATAAATACAGAACAGTCTATTAGCCTTACATTTAAAAATTCGTTTTCAGAAAAAAAAAAAAAATTGCACATTTTTGACAACAATTATAATTCTTACAAAGCCCAAGATCGATCATCTTCGAACCAAAATAAACTTTTATCACTACCGATACAAGATAATCTTTTTTCCCATTTCTTGGGATTCTAAACCTTATTACATTTTTGAAAAACATTTAAAAAACGAACCTTCAAAAAAATTCAAAGATACTTTTAAAAAATAAATCTGACGTTATTCAACAAACAATTACTTAAATTCCAATTTTCAAACTGAAATACAGATTCTGTAATGAGAGAGTTAAGCTCTACAAAATCATTTTGGAGAAAAATGAATTTTTCAGAAATTTTAAAAAAATAAAATCTAAAAAAAAGCAAAAAATAAATTAAAGCAAAAAAGGAGTAATTCAGGCTGTATTAAGAGTAAAAAAAAAAATTGAACAAAAAACTTTACTGAGTAATGGGAAAAACAAAGACGATCATTGTTTTGGTTAAAGACAAAACTACAAAGTTTTAAAATCATTTAACGATTCTTCCCCTTAAATCATACAGATATTTTTTTTTTTTATTTTTTGTTTTTTTTGTTTTTCAAAATTGAATTTGAATGAACATAGAACCAAACCCTAAAATCAAAGTTGAACCACCAATTCAAGACAAGATAAAAATCAAAGTTGAAAGTGATAATCAAAAACAAACACAAGTCAAAATCAAAACAAACCCCCCATCTCAAAATAAACAAATTGATACGCCTTTGGTGAAAGTTCAGATCAAGAAAGAAAAAGATTTTGTGAACTTTTCAAACGATTGCTCAAACTTTGAAAATGTTAAGTCAGTAAAAATTGAAATAGAAAAAGAAAAAGCATTAGAAAACGATCAAGTTGTGCAAGACAAAGAAATTGTAAATGTGAACGAAAGCGAGGTTCTTGAAAAAATTCAAGAAGAAGAAGCTGATAATGAACAAGATAAAATTAAAGAAAATTTAGAGCCAGAAACAAACGACCAAACAGATTTAGGGGTTGGAAATGATTTCCAGAATGAAGAAAAAGAAAAAGAAAAAGAAAAAGAAAAAGAAAATGAAAAAGAAGAAGAAGAAGAAGAAAAAGAAAAAGAAAAAGAAAAAGAAGAAGAAAATGAAGAAGAAAAAGAAAAAGAAACAAACGACCAAACAGATTTAGGGGTTGGAAATGATTTCCAGAATGAAGAAAAAGAAAAAGAAAAAGAAAAAGAAAATGAAAATGAAAAAGAAAAAGAAGAAGAAATTCAAGAAGAAGCTGATAATGAACAAGATAAAATTAAAGAAAATTTAGAGCCAGAAACAAACGACCAAACAGATTTAGGGGTTGGAAATGATTTCCAAAGTGAAGAAGAAAGCCAATGCGGAAGAGAGAACTACGAGTGCGAAAGCAATCACTCTGATGATGGTAGTTATTGCTGTTCCAGTGAAGACGACGACGACGACGATGATGAAGATTTCCAAATGGAAGATCATGAGTGTCTGGTGGAGGAATATGAACTCGGATCTGATGAAAAAAATCTAGACTTATTGAAGGAATTAGACGAGTGTGATATGACTGATAAGGAAGAAGAGAATGCCAATAAAGATTTTATAGATTGTAGTCAAGAAACAAAACGAAGAAAACCACATGGAAGCGGGCACAGCTGTGCCAAGGCGCCAGGAAAGAAGGCCAAACCCAAAAAAAAGGCTCGATCCAGAAGAAAAAACAAAGAGAAAGAGAAAAAAAAACAAAAAAAAAAAAAAAAAAAACGAAAAAAAAACACAAATCGAAGCGCAAGAGTAAATCAAAATCTCAAAAAAACAAACCAAAAGAAGTTCCAAGAAGCCAATGGAAATGGGAAACAATGTCCCACAACGGAGTACTTTTCCCCGATCCATATATACCACACAAAATAAGTATCATATATGATAACAAAAAAGTCAAATTAACACCGAAACAAGAGGAAGTTGCTACAATGTATACCAAGTGTATGGGCCAACAGTGTGATACCGAAAAATTCCAAAAACGATTTTTTAGGGAATGGAAAGCGATATTAGGAAGATCTCATGTTATTAAAAAATTTGAACTTTGTGATTTTTCTCCAATCAAGAACCACCTAAAAACAGAATCTGAAAAAAATAAAAAATTAAAGGCCAAAATGACAAAAGAGGAAAAACAAAAGGAAAAAGAGCAAAAAGAGATAATCGCTGAACCTTATTCGTCTGGAATTGTCGATGGAAGAAAAGAAAAAATTGGTAATTTCAGAGTTGAACCACCAGGCTTATTTCGCGGCAGGGGAAACCACCCATTAACAGGAACAATTAAAAAAAGAATCGAACCAGAGGATATCACAATAAATATTGGCGAAAATGCAATAGGTATGTTTTTGATTTCTCTAAAAATATCATATATATTTTTTTGGATTCTTCTTGCTTTTTTTTTTTCGTTTTTTTTTTTTTTTTTTTTTTTTGAGATAGAATTAGATTCAAGCTTGCGAGAATTGAGAAAAACTTAAATCACTTTCATTTTGTGATTATTTTTTAAGAATTTTTTTTTTTTTTTTAATTTTTTAAATTGGAAATTATGATTATGATAATAGTAATTCAAAACACAGTGCATTGCTTTATTAATAATAACTTTAAAATCCTGTAAAATTTATGAGACAAAATTAATTTTCAAAAAGATTATTTTTTGAAATTAACATTGTAATGTCACTTTTAATCATTTCATTTTTAATCATTTCAGTTTTTAATAAAAATATTGAAATTTAAAAATTAAATTAACAATTTTTTTCACTTGAATTATCAGCCAATTATAATTTCAATTCTAAAAACCTTATATTCTAAAAGCATTACATTCCTCAAAATATTCATTTAAATATCTTTAAAAAAATTACTCAAGTAATTAGAAATAAAATGCAATAAAAAATAACAAATTAAATAATGTTTTTTAGTGCTGAAATCTAAAAATATAAATATATTTATATATTGATTGATTGGTTGTTCACTAAACAATTTTGATTTATTTTCGGATACGTTCACAAAAAGCGAGAGTGAGCGCTGTGCTTATTCGAGCTATATACAATTTCCTCACAATACACTCTGATACAAACGAATTTACATACTATAACACGATAACACTCCAATATCCCACCAATTTTCACTTTTTTGTATAAGATTATCTCATAATATATTTTTATCAAGGTCTTTTTAGGTTTTTTAAAATTTTGAAGAGTAAAAAATAAAATAAAATTATGAATGTAAATTGATTTATTTAAATAGCAAAATTAAAACAAATTGTAACTACAAATTAATTTTTACTTTAAACTCAGCATTAACAATATTTAAACTTTTCAAATGATTTAATAAATGCCTAAAAAAATTTTTACAGGAAAATTTATGAATTGTTGTTTTTATCATAATATCATTTTAAAAATGGTTTCCAATTTACACTACTTTTTCATATTAAATTTTTATTAATTTTATTTTAAAAAATTATTCATTATCAAATAAAAATTCTGAGAAAAAAAACCATCACTGCAATATTTTTATAGACAATTTATCTATTAAGTAAATATTTTCACTTTTTTGAGGAACTTTTTTTAAAAAAATTCTCACTGATCTTGTTGGAAATTTGTTTTCTAACATTTTCAAACAGAGGGAAAACTTCCAAATCTGAACAACTATTTTCATCAACAATCTAACCAATTCTAACCTAATTAAAAATATTTAACATTAAATCTAACATATACAATATTTAAAAATCCTTTCAAAAACTTAATTTTCTCTAAAATACTGTATGACTTTTTCTAACTTACCTACACCTAAATTAAAATATTCTGAACAAAAAAAATTGTATAGTTAATATTCTTACTTTTTTTAGAACTCTTCTTTATTTCGGAAAAAATTCAGTCTTATGATTATTACCAATTGTAAATTCAAGTATTTTTAAAAAGATAAAAACTAAAATTTTTAAGTTGCAAATAAACACATATTTTAAAGCTTATATTTTGAATAATTATCAAATGTAAAAATAATTATAACTAAATTGTTTGGCAATAAAGCTGAATGTTTTAAATGTATGTCTACGAATAATATTATTTTATATTCTTTCATAACATTTTTAAAAACATTTGTTTCAAAAAACATAAGACAAAAAATTATTTATTTTAGTAATTAAATTTATTTTTTACTGTTTAAATTTTAAAACCTAAAAAGATCTTGAGAAAAGTATATTATGAAATAATCTCATTCAAAAATTGATAATTGATACTATATTCAAGTATTTTGATGCTATAGTATGTAAATTCATTTGAACATGGATATATTATAATAAAATATCATAACTCAGCAATAAGCGCGGCGCTTTTTATTTCAAAATTTGTATTTTGCCTTTATTTTCATTTTAAAACATTCATTTTTTTTTTTTTTTTTTTATTGAATGGAAGAGAGTTAATATTCAAAAACACATCCCTCCTCTTTTCCAGGACCAATAAACTTTATTTAGTTATTTTTATCCACATTATAACTTTGACAGTATTCTAAATTTAAGGATAAAAATAATTAATCTTTTGAGAGATTTTTATTAAATAAATAGAAAAGACAAATAGAGAATACTAAAAGAAAGGCAAGAAATTATTTTTATCGTTGAAAAAAAAAATTGATTAAGAAATAAAAATAAAAAATTAATAAAATAAAGAAAAAAGATTGAAAAAAAAAAAAAAATTATTTTTAGATGAGTTGATAATTAGCAATTGGTAAAAAATAAATAAATAAAATCCAATGCTATTTGTTTAATCAAGAACACCCAAAAATCATAACCACAATATATTTTTGTTTAATTTAGTTTCGTTTAATAGTTGTTCATGAAAGTTCATTAGGAAAGTAGTTGTTGAATTGCTGTAATTTATTTTTTCTTTTTGATCTAATTTACTTTAAAACTTTGGTAATTTTTTCCTTTGCTTTTTATTTTTTATTTCCAACTTACCTATACTTTCGTGTTTCAGTATCCCAGTATTAGTATTTAAACCACTTGACCCCCCCTACAACTCTTCTTCCCAATAAAAAGGAAATTTAGCTTGGGAAAAAAATGAAATGGTTATTTTTATATTATGTTTTCTTGTACCAAAATTAAAAAAAAAAAATTTCAATATTTATTTATTCATTTTTTAAAATGAAAAGATTTAATCTTGAATATTCTTATCTTTTGTGGTATTAATGTAATTTATTTTTTTTTAAAAAAAAAAGAGTTCAAAATTTTAGATTTAAATTTCTCAACTTATTAGTATGTAAACATTAAAGGGCAATACTTAAATTATTAATTTTCTGCAGTTATTTGTTAAAAAACAAAAATTTAAAAATTTTCTTTCTTTCTAAAAAAATATTTTTCAAAACAATAATAATCATAATCACTTTGTATTAATAAAAGTACCAAAGGCACCGGAAGGGCATGATTGGAAAAAAATTATTCATGATCATAGTGCAACTTGGATTGCTAAATGGATTGAACCCAAAACAGGAATGAAAAAATATGTATTTTTTGCACAAGATTCTGTCTTCAAAAAAAAAAGTGATGAGGCAAAATATAACAAATCTCGATTACTAAAAGAAAAAATTAACACGATCAGAAAAAAATACACAGATCAAATGAATTCAAAGCAAAGTCAAAATAGGCAGCTTGGAACAGCAGTGTGGATAATTGATAATTTAGCAATTAGAGGTGGCTCTGCTAAGGATTTAAAAAAATCTGCAGATACTGTTGGATGTGTGACATTAAGAGTTGAACATATCAAATTTAAGAAGCCAAATAAAATAATTTTAGATTTCTTAGGAAAGGATTCTATGAGATATTTGAACGAAGTCAAAATTAAAGATCAAACTGTATTAAGCAATTTACAAGAGTTTGTTAAGGGGAAATCTAAAAAAAAAAGAATTTTCGATAAAATTAATTTAACACAGCTAAATGCATATCTCAAAAAATTAATGCCCGGGTTAACGGCTAAAGTTTTTAGAACCTTTAATGCAAGTTTTACCCTTTCAAGAGAATTGGAAAAAAACCAAACAGATGGAAATGTAACCGAAAAGCTCAATTTTTTAAAATTAGCAAATAAAACCGTTGCAATTCTTTGTAACCATAAAAAAACAATACCAAAAAATTATAATGCTCAAATGGAAAAACTTGAAAATAGGAAAAAAGATTTTGAAAAGGATCTTAAAGAGATGCAAAAGGCTATAAAAAAAAATAAACCCTGGAAAAAAATGGTCACAAGAAAAAAAAGAAAAACAAAGAAACAAAGAGAGATGGAGAACAAAAAAAAACTAGAAGAAGAAAAAGAAAATCGAAAAAGAACAAAAGAAGATGACAATAATGAGGAAGAGGAAAATGGAGAAAAGAAAAATGGAGAAAAGGAAAAGGAAAGGGAAAAGGAAAAGGAAAATGGAAAGGAAGAGGAAGAGGGAAATGGAGAAAAGAAAAATGGAGAAAAGGAAAAGGAAAATGGAAATGAAAAGGAAAAGGAAAAAGAAAATGTTGAATATGAAACTGTAGAAATCCAATATTCAGTAAAAAGAATGAAAAAAATGGTAGAGGGTCTTAAAAAAAAAATTAAAACAGTCTCTGGGCAAATGGAAGTCAAAGATGGATTAAAAGATGTTGCGCTTGGAACTTCCAAAATTAATTATATTGACCCTAGAATATTAGTCGCTTGGTCAAAAAAAAATGAAGTTCCTATAGAAAAAATTTATACAAAAAAATTATTAGACAAGTTTGAATGGGCAATGAAAGTAGAGAAAGATTGGGTTTACTAAATTATAACGATAATGTTGTAATTTACTTCTTTTATAAATCGCGTTTTTTGATTTTTGAAAAAAAAAAAAAAATTCATTGATTATAAATCAATAATCATCTAAATGTTTTTATAAATATATCCTGAACTTTTAATTTTGAAATATTGCCTTTATCAAGATAAATATAAATATAAATATTGATAAAGTAATGTTAGAAGAATTAAAAAAAAAAAAAAAAAAATATCAATATTAATACTTTATGAATTTAACCCATCGTCATTATTCTTCAATCAATTACTTTTTTTTTTTTATCATTACTTTCTTTATACTATTTTTCTATTTTTCTTAATAATTCTAATAAATTTTCTGAAAAACACTAAAATTAATAAAGAAAAAAAAGGAGAAGGAAAACATAAAAATTTTGTTTTTAGAATTTTTTTGGTACATTTTCATTCAGATACTTGTGGTGAATAATAAACAATTCATTTTTTTTTCAATTTCATATTTAGAAGATTCAATAAAACTTAAAAAACAAATAATTCAAACAAGGTTTAATATAATTATTACTTTTACATAATTTGTGTTAAATTATCAAAAAAAAATATAAATTTGAAGTGATATTTATTTAATTGTTTTAAGTGCAATTTTAAAATAGTTTAAAAAAGTATAAAAACATTTTTTTAATACACTTGAGATTATTGTTGATTTTTCTAATATATATTTTTGATCAATTGAATCATTTTTTTCATTTCATTTTTATTTTTTTACTGAGGTGATCATTTTTATCTTAAAATAAAATTTTATTTTGAATGATTAATCTTTTTTTGTAATAATTTTATTTTTATAAAATAGAATAAAAAAAAAGGTGGTGTCCAGATGTTTTTATCTTATGGGATTTGTTTGAAACTTGTATTTAATGTAAATACCAATTTTTGAAACGATTTATTGTAATTGGATATTTTCATGATTCATAGAAAAAAATACCAAATAATTTTAAATAAAAAATTATAAAGAATTATGAATTAAATTACAAATGATCCAATTTAGATGGTCTATTGGCCATAAAAGAAATGAAAGGGTGTTTGGAATATATCCAAAAATACCAGAAAACCGAAATATACTTGAAATTTTTTAACAGCCTAAATACCTTTATGGAAAAGTTTTAGGAAATCAGAGTGTTCAGAGATAATTTTTTAATAATGTAATAACATTTATACTTTTAGATAATTTTTTTTTTTTGATTTTTCTTCCTTAAAACCTTATGAAGAGTTTTTGGTTCACTTTTGGGTATATTTGAGTATGTTCGTAGTCCCTAGTATAAGTATACTTATATACGGGATATATTGGGTTTGATATGATTTTTTTTTGGGTGTATTGGTTATATTACATCAAAATATCTTCTGAAATGAAATGTTAATTTAGATTTGATTTGTGTTACCCTGTGAAACAGATGGTACATGTCTACACAACTAGATATTAATAGGTTATTTTTGGGTTTTATTTAAAGTTGCACAATTTTCGGTAATTATACACAATCAACATTGATCTTTACAAAGGTTTTTTCTCTCCTTGACTAGTATCATTTAATAATGATCAGAAATTGTTACAAATATCTAAGATACCAATTCCTTTCAGAAAAATGAGTTAAATATTATTCCACAAAATTGGTAATTTTTCAACCTCTAAAATAGTTTTCTACAATAAAATTCCAGTTTTACCACCCACATGAGTATATTGAATACTAGAGTTCTATATAAGTTATTGAAAAAATTTTTTTAAGTGGTTAGAAAATTTTAGAGTATTTTTGATTTTGGGGAATATTTATTATACAAGTGCAAATATTAAATATTGTAAAAAATAGAGTTTTTACAATTTTCGAGATAAATAAAGAATTCCATATAATTATACTAATTTTGGTAATAGTGAACCAATTTCCCGTTTTGATTTTTGATCTCAAAGTGGATTTTCAATATAAAATCGTTTGGTATGTACCAATATTTTGTTTGATAAATGATTTTTTTTTAAAAATTGAAAGATTGATATTTAGCAAACAAATTTTTGATTAAAAATTATTATTAGTCTATTAAGATAATCAGATATTATATTTATGATTATCAAAATTTGGATTAATGCAATTAACTCTTTATTTATCTTGAAAATTGTAAATTCTCTATTTTTGACAAAATTCCATATTTAGACTATTGTAGATCACAGACAAAGTAATATTTTTTTTATTTCAAAAACTTGGGATTTATTTTTTTTTAAAAAAATAAGGTTATTCCTAAAAATAAAGTTCTTTTCAGGTAGATGTGTTTAATAGTTATTAATCTAGCCTGTTTACAGATACTAAAATAAAATACAACCTTTTAACACCGTTAGAACTGTTAAAAGAATCACAATAATATAATTTCATTCAAATTGGCAATAATTTAGATTTTTGAAAATATGAAAATCATTTTTTAATTGTATATTTATTTATATATATATATATATATATATATGTCCCTACGACCTAAAAAACACTAAAAATGGAAAACTGAACAAATACCTTCCATTAATACAATTAAAAAAAATAAATAAAAAAATAAAAATAAATAAAGATTCCATTTAACTTTTTCTTGAAATTATTTTTTGCCAAAATCATTGAATTCAAACTTGGAATTATGTATATTTTTAGATACACTATCTTGTTTTAACTCATTTACTAAAACAAATTCTAAATTATGGGAATTTTATTTTCACAAAAGGCACTAATTTGGTACTCAAATCTTTTTTTTTAGTTTTAAATGGTAAAATTATAAAAAAGTTAAACTAAAAAAGATAAACTCTCTGGAAAACCATTCTAATTTAATACATTAACTTCTTCTTTGATTTCAAGCTTTTCTCAACCCCAATTTTTAAAAAAAAAATAAAAAAGTGCACACTAATTTCAAAAAATATTTTCGATATTCAAAAGTTGAGAGCGTTTTTATTCAAAAAAAAAATTATCCCAGTGTTTAATTGAATTAAGTTATAAACTTAATTTCAAAAAATATCAATCAGAAAAAAATAGTGCTTAATTTTATTAAGTACATATATTGTTTTCATTTTATTATTTAAATTAACTAATTATTTTCTTTCAAATTTTTTTTCAAAGATTGGTATGATATTAGGTTTAAGTTGGGTTCTTCCAAAATTGAAAAAATCAAATAAAATTTGTTGGCGATATCTAACCGTTTGGTCTTTCAATATAACTAACCGAATTTTAACAAATTTATCCAATGTATTTTTTTGTTTTTTTTCTCTCCAAAATTTTTATTTACACAATTGTTTTATTAGTATTGACAATTATTTATTGATTTTTATTTTATTAGTATTGTTATTTATAAACAATTTAATTACATTTCTATTAACAAATTATTGTACTTTGGTATTTCTTCGGGAATTGATTAGATAAGATTGTTTTTCGAAAATTGAATTTTGGGGGGTGAAAAATTTTGAATTGTGATTTCGAAATGTTTTATTTTAATCTTATATATATATATTGATCTTAATTTAGTCTTATTTGATAAGAGAATTTTTTTTTTTTGTAAAAAATATTTAAGGGGGGAGTTTTTAAATCACTAGTTTGCCGTTAGGTTTTTTTTAATTTTTGTTTAGATTAGAAAATCTATTGATTTTTGAAACAAAAAAAAAAAGTGAAAAAAATCGACTTTAGCTTTTCCAGAATTTAAAAGAATTGAGTAAAATCTTTGATTTTTCTCTATTCTTTTGAATTCTGGAAAAGTTAGGCACTCTACGGCACTTCACGTTAGGTTTTTTTTAGTTTGAGAAATAAAACGAAAATTTATTTAATTTTCTTATTATTTCTAAAATCAAAAAAAAAACAGCAGTTAATTTTATTTTACTTTTTTAGAAATTAAATGAAAATTAAATAAATTTCCTTTTTATTACTCAAATTAAAAAAAAAGTGTCGTTCAGTTTTCTTGGGTTTAATTTTTATTTGTAAAGTGTTCTAGGTTTTTTTTACTTTAGAAATAAACCGAAAATTTATTAAAATTTTCTGTTTATTTCTAAAGTAAAAAAAAACCTTACGAAAATCAATAGATGCTACAGATAAAACAGAAAACCCCGAGAAAGATTACCATTTAGCTTTTCCGTAATTTAAAAGAATGGAGAAAAATCTTTGATTTTACACAATTCTTTTAAATTCTGGAAAAGCGCCGTTCGGATTTTTTTTAATTTCAGAAATAAAACAAAAATTTATTTAATTTTCTTAATATTTCTAAAATCAAAAAAAAAACCTAGGCACTTGACGGCACTCAACGACATTCTACGATACTTTCGTTAGGTTTTCCAGAATTTGAAAGAATAAAGTAAAATCAAATATTTTACTCTTTAGTTTTAAATTCTGGAAAAGCAAACAGCAGTTTTTTTTAATTTGAATAATAAAAAGGAAATTTATTTAATTTTCATTTAATTTCTAAAAAAGTAAAATAAAATTAACTGCTGTTTTTTTTTTGATTTTAGAAATAATAAGAAAATTAAATAAATTTTCGTTTTATTTCTCAAACTAAAAAAAACCTAACGTGAAGTGCCGTAGAGTGCCTAGCTTTTCCGGAATTAAAAATAAAGGGGAAAAATCAAAGATTTTACTCAATTCTTTTAAATTCTGGAAAAGCTAACGTAAGTTTTTTTCACTTTTTGTTTTTGTTTCGAAAATCAATAGATTTTCTAATCAAAACAAAAATTAAAAAAAACCTAACGGCAAACAAGTGGGTTTCCAACTCCTCCCTTAAACAATAAAAAAAAAAAAACTCTCTTTTTTCAATTACCATGAATTTGAAAATAAAAGTAACAAAATTTTCATTCATCTTTACAAAAATAAAAGAACAAATAAATCAAAATCAAACTAGAATTAAAAAAAAAGGTAAAGTCTGAAATAGCAAAAGGGAAGAAAATAAGAAATAAGACTTTGATCTTTTCAATATATTTTAGTGCAAAGCTGAATGAAAATTTTATTAAATTTGATTTTTCAACAAACAGCAATAACCCAAAAGAGAAATAAGGTGTAATATTCAAGCAACGGATGAAAGAGAAATTATTTTTTATTTTTTATCTTTTGTTTTTTTTGTTTTTTCTTTTTTTCGTCAATGTTTAGCATGCACTTCCATAAGGACTCAAAACATTCAGTTATTTTTTGGTTGTCTTCTTGAAGTATGCTGTGTTTGTATTTCTGAAAAGGATCTTTGCAATGTGTGTTAATTAATTTGATCTTTTCCATCAAATCTTTTGTACACCTTTCAAGTGGCTTACGTGAACAATAAATTCCTTCATATCTTGAAAAGGCAATACAATTCCTTAAACGAGCATACCTTTGACGACATGATTGTTGAATATCAGAGAAATGGATCTCAGCCATAGTTAATAAGAAAATATAAAAAGATTAAAATTGTTAAAAAATGATTTGATTTTTTTGTAAATGTCAATACAAAAAATCTTATTACTTTTATAAAGCTGAAAACCTCTATACTTCTTTTTAATCTTAAAAAGTGTTGATTAATGTATGAAAGATTGTTTCAATTATTTTCAAGTGTTTCTAAGTTTGTTAATTGTCCAAAAGAATTATAAAAGCCAAGGAGTTTTTGTCTGTTGTGTCTGTTTTGTTTACATTAGTTTAATCCAGTTTAAGGTTTAGAATGCGTGAAATTTGAAATAAAAAGATTAGCTTATGTTAGATGTGGTGGCTTGTTCTTATTTGGTTTTTATATGTCCGATCTTGAGATTAGTATGGGTTTTAATAGTAATTCAAAAATTTATAAATAAGGGAATTTTGATAAATTTATTTAGATATTTTCCGAAACCCGAATTGAGGAGTGTAAAATTAATTGATTGGTAGGTATTTAAGAATGAATTGAGATTTTTGGGTTGTTGATGGGAATATTTATTTAGCTTTTTTTCAATTAAGGTGTTAGCGTCTACCAAGGAGAAGCCTGGAATCAAAGTATGTTGTTATTGGAACGAACCACATTAGTACTACATGGTTCAAATGTCTCTAAAAAATCGATTAGTCAAGTAGTAATAGTTGATGATCTCATCAATTAAAAATGATCCCTGTATTAGTAAAAAACCCAAAAATTTGAGAATAATATCTGCATTTCGCCATAAATTTAAAGGTTGAATTATCAATTTTCAGACCCCAAAGTTGTAAAATATCTTTCTTAAATTTATGGCGAAATGTAGATTAGTTACCAAAAAATTCGTTTTTTTTGTAAAAATTATATAATTAACCAATAAAATTTTTTGACAAATTATTTCTCAAATCATGCAAATATATTGATGCTATAAGTATATTTGTCAAAAGCAAACAAAACTAATCAGTATTTGTGCTTTATGTTGATCATTATTGAGTTAATCTTTGGAATTCAAAAATTATAAAAATAGTTACTTTTGGAAGTTCTAAATCTAAATTATTAAATACCAGAATACTGTATTTTGGGTTTCTATTTTTAAATTTAGAAAAGGAATTAAAAAAATTTTTTTTCAATGAAATTTTTTTTATTGTGTATTCATTTAGTAAAAAATGTAATAATTTGTTGTGCAATAAGATTTATAAAAAAATTTTTTAAAGCTATTTGAGCCATGGTGCACTAATATCATTTACAACAAATTACAACATACTTTGATTATAGAGAAATCTATGGTGACGCTAATCCCTTAAATAACTATAAAAAAAAAATTATTTTTTGAAAAACTCCAAATTATATTTAATCTAATTCAAAATTTCAATCAACAACACACAAACCACATTTTTTGGATAACTTCACTTCTGATCTATTTGTCTTACATTTTTCAATTTGGATAACCGAAAATATCTAAATAAATTTATCAAAATTTCCTTTTTAATAAATTTTCAAGCCCTTATTAAAAATAATACCAAGCTCAAGATCGGACAGTTAAGAACCAAATTAACAAGTTACCACATCTGACATAAGATAATCTTTTTATAAATTCCAGGGATAGTAAACATTAAAATAATTTTTACTACTCTGTAAAAAAATTATATTCATACCACATCTTAAAAAGGTAAAATTTTTCAATTTTTTTCTTTTCTGTCTTGAGATATAAAATAAATATCTCTTTTGGACAGTTTATTGACAAGGTACCCGAATAAAAAATGGTAAACAATTGATACTTCTTTTTTCTTCTTGTTCTTTTACTAAATAGAAGTCTCAAAGAAATAGATTAAAATTGTCTCGTCTGTTTATTTGTTTGGTCCTTTTTTAGGCTTGTAATGTTATACAAAGTACCATAAATAAAAGAAATCTTTCAGAATTAAAAAAAGATTATTGTCAATTCATTTTTTTTGATATAACTTTCAAATTTCACTATTGAAAATAAACTTGGAATTTCAATCAAAATATACTACAATAACTCTCTAAATTCAAACCTCTTTGAATATTTTCATACGACAGTCAATTTTTTTCAATTGTTGTTTTCAACGTATTATGTAAAATTATAATTTTTTTTAAATTTGGTCATAAAAAATATAGTATTATTTTATATATATATATATTGTTTATTTTTCTTCTTTTCTTTTTTTTTATTTGATACAATTTTCTTTAATTACTCCTTTTTCTAAATAAATACATAAAATAAAAAATTTTTTAAAACTTGTTGTTTCAAAATTTTACTTAATCATATTCTAAATTCAAAGTTATCAATATTTTCAAAACATTCATGGCCTTGTTGGTACAGGTTTTTATTTAAAGGTTTTTGAAAAAAACTAAAATAATTATTAAAAATTTGGACAACCTTAAAAACAATATTTGATAAAAAAACATTCAAAATGCAACATTTATTAAAGCGAAATATTAAATTTCATTTAAGTGGGCCAGTATTCATCTTTTTATTTCGAAAAATTTTCTATGTAAAATAAAATAAAACAAAAATTATAATTAAAAAATAAAATTTGGTGTATTCATTATGTGGAGCGTAGTAGATCATAAAATTATATTATTATTTTTATTTAAATTTCACCAAGAGTTAATTATCAATCAAATGACTAGGTATCTCAACTAATCTTATGTCATTTTTCTCTTTAGAAAACTCAGTATTAATCTTCTTCACAAACTAAGGAAACAGTTTATGTTTATGGAAAAAAGAAATCAAAATGAAAAATATTTTATGAATAAGAATATTTTAAGAAATCAAAAAAAGTTATAATTGAATAATAGTTTTCTTTTCTTGTTTTTTCTTTTTCTTTTTTTCATTTTCATTCTCTTTCTATTCCATGTTTGATTTCTATTTTATTTCTTTTTCTTTATTTTTTTCATTTTTTTTTAATACAAAAGAACATCTGAAAAAAAAACAGATCTTTAAAAAGACAAATAATCATAAAGAAATGTTCGATCCGGTAATTTCTTTTAGAAATGAATTATTAAGAAAAAATCTTTGAATTAAAATTTTTTCAGTCAAATTTCTTTAATTAAAAATTATTAATCTTTTCAAAAAGTTTATAAATCTCCTTTTTTTACTTTTTGACTTTAGTTTTTTTTTTTTAATTTTTGAAATATCAGGTTTTTAAATAATTAGAATGATTTAAAAGTGATTTGTAATTCTTTTTTAATTATTAGTTGTTCTTCCATACTAAAGGATATATATTTTTTTCAATTTTTTATTTCAGTTTTGTCACAATTTTTGAAATGGGTTTTATTTGAACTATTATCAATTTTCGAAAAATTCTTAATTTTTTTAATTTTTTTGCTAATTTTTTATTATTTTTTTTTGTTTTTTTTCTAGGATAATTAATCAAAAAAAAATAAATAAAACCTACTTCAGTGTTATATACCTAGAAGTAAAATCGAAATAAAGTTATTTTATTCTAAATTTGGGTAAAATGTTTTGAAAAAAAAAAAAAATGAACTTTTTATTATTATTAAAGAAGTTTAAATTACAATCTAAATTTCCTTTTACTTAAATTTCCTTGAAAAAAATTAGACTTAAAATCATAGAGTTCACCATTGTTCAAGGGAAGATACACTGAAATTATTTTTAGTTGTAAAAACAATTAAAAAAAAAACTGAAAGAAATAAGGAAAAAAGAAATCAAAAAAAAAAGAAGAAAAAATATGGTTTATAATAAACAATTGGTAAAAAATAAAAAATAAAAAAAAAAAAATAAAAAATGCTATCATTTAATTAAACATCCAAAAACACAACAACAATACTTTGGGTTGATTTAATTGAATTTGATAATTGATCATAAATGTTCATTTGGGATTATTTGTTTAATTATTGTTATTTATTTTTTCTTTTTGATCTGGATTTTTTTTCCTGTAAAACTTTGATAATTTTTGCCTTTTCTTTTTATTTTTTATTTTGAAAGTTACACATAATATCTTGTTTCGGTATCCCCAGCATTAGTTAGTAATCCCAATTTCTTTTTACTTTGTAACCCTTCTTTCCAATATAGAGAGAATTCAGTCATAAACAATCAATAAAAAAAAAATATTTATTAGAATTATTATTTTTTATAAACAAGTATTTGTATATAGAAATGTATAAAAAGGTGCGGTGTTTAAAGATTATTTAATAAATTCTTTGTGTTGTTCTGTTTGTTTTCTTTTAGATCTGGCCATAGATGATCATTTTCCAGCACGTCACTTATAACATCAAAAGATATTGGATTAGATATTTCAAAGTTGGCAACACAGTGAACCCTTTTTGGGAGGCTTTGAATATTTGCTTTATGTCCTCTGCAATCGATGTCAAAGCATCTTTGATACCAAACACCATTATTTAAATCAACGGAAAGGATAATGTGATTACTTTTATGAAATCTGCCAGCGATTTGGCAATACCTATCTTTCATAATTACATATGAAATTATTTGATTTGTTGAATCGTATGAAGTGGAATAAATAATACCCCCATTTCCTCTCATCTTTAGTTGATCATTAATAAATTGATCTAATACTTCGCTATTAGATTTTGCACCTTGGCAAGTTTGAAATTTATGATTATTTTGAACGGAATTAAATAAATAATTATAGTGCTTATTAATTTTATAAAGGTCTTTTTCATTGTCCTTTTCTCTTTCTATTTCTATTTTTGTTTTTGTTTCTGTTTTTGTTTTTCGATTTGTTATTTCTTTTTCATTTACATTTTGAGTTTGGATTTTGTTCAAAGCATTTATTTTAAAGTTTTTGGAAAATTTCAAAATTCGAGTGGAAGAATTAGATTCCGCGTTACTAACCAACGAAAAATATAAAAAATCTTTTTTGTTTTTAAATTGGAATTTGTTTAATTTGGAAACTTTAAAAAAATTTGATTTCCCAAATTTAGAATTCCCAAACAATCTGAAGTTTCGATTTTTTGAATAAACCGATAAATCAATAAAGGGTGTTTGGTTGTCATTATCTGAATGAACTAGTAATTGTTTCAAATTATTTGGATCATTTAAAAGTGAACAAACAAAGCGGCCCGTGTGTATTGAATTTTTAAAATAGATATTCTTCATTCTTAAAATGACGTGTGACGAATACTTTGCGTTTGTTGAGGAATCCAGAATAATAAAATTTGAGTGATCTAAATTAATTCCATAAACCTTGTTGAAATAATTGATCGTCTCGTTAACAACAATTTCCACTAAGTGATCCCCATCAAGATTCGGATTAAATTGTTTCAAAAATTCTAAATCATAATAAAGGTTGCAAATCGATCCTTCACAAATTACCTCATTAAAATGCCGCTGCTTGGATTTTGTAAATTTGAACAATTCCCAAAATTGATCATAGGTCAAAGTATAAAAAATTCTTTTCCCAGTAGACGTCTTTTCGCAACTAAATATAAAGGCCTTGTTTTTTTCTTTTGTTGGTAATTGGTTTTTTATTTCAAAGGCTTCTTTTTGCTTTCGATACGATTTAAATCTTTGAGGTTGGATATTTGAATACGATCGGTTTTTTGTTTTTATCGATTCATGCACATGTTTACTTTTTGGCTTTTGTTTGTGAATGTGATCACGATCATTTATAACTTTGTTTTCTTGCTTTGTTATTCTTTTCGCACAAACTCGTCTTCGTTTAAAGTCAGAAAGGATATTGTTTTTGTTTTTGTCTTCTTTCCCATAAAATTCCACAACAGAAATGGTTATTCCTTCCATGTTTGTTTTGCTCCTCAAAAAAAGTTTTTTTTTAGTTTCTTAACGGTAATAAATTTGTTTTTTTCTCTTCTGAATTGAAGAAATAGTGTTGGGTGTTAAAAGATTCTTTCTCTTGTTTTGATAAGATCTTGTTTGACTAACCAAGGTAAAAGGCGTTTGTAAATTAAAAAAACTCCAAGTTTTGAATTATTTGAATATTGGAAGGTCTTAGAATATTTAAGACAATTTGTAGATTTGAAAAAAATGTTTAACTTTTTTTTTTATTTGGCTTATCAAAAGAAGTACAAATAATATTTAAATTGAATTTATTAAAAGAATAGATTAAACTCAAATATTTCACAATTATTAGTCAATGACAATCAACTTTAACTATATAGGTTTTAAATTAAATTCATTAAAACTTTAGTGATCAATAAAATATATTACCAAATACAATAATCAGTGTTTCAAAATATAATCCCTGCTTTTTTTTCTTATTGTACCAAGGCAACACCCAATTCGATACCAATGAGTATATCCTAAGTTCAAATCAATTTTCAAGCTCAATTCGGTGATATTTTAAGTAAATTTTACATTAGGAATGCCAATAGTACGAAAATTTTTTGTTATTTTCTCAATTTTTTTCAATTTTTATTTGATTTTTTGATTTATGAAACTTTTGGAAAAATTAACTTTCTTTTTTCAGATAAATCTTCGAATTTGATCCTTCATTTTGAGGATTTCTTTTTAAATAATAGTACTTTAAGAAACCAATAACAGATTTAATTCTGGTTTATTCTTGGTTTCTTTGATCGGTTAATCTTTCTGACTTCAATAACAAAAAAAACAAGCTTTTTATTGTGAAACATGCTTTAAAAATTTCTACACGCTTTATCTTGACTACAATTGATTCTTTTAATTTATCTAGAATTATTAATCTATCATTTTAATAAGAAGGATGTAACCATAAAAAATGATCAATATTATCTATTATTTCCTTATGTCCGGATTGTAAACATAAAGTATATAATTCTTTGAATGTTTTTATATTCCATTAAATATCTATTTAGGCAATTAGTTAAATGAACTAAATTTTTGAATTATTTGACTTTTCTGATAACTTATATATATTTAGATAGGAAATAAATAATTTTGATTTGTTATTATTTTAAAATAAGTGTGGTCAAGTGCCGTCAAGTACCTAAGAGTGCCTAGGTTTTTTTTAATTTCAGAAATAAAAAGAAAATTTTTGAAATTTTCTTTTACTTTCTACAATAAATAAAAACCTAACGACGGTTTTCTTGGGGATTTCTGCTATATCTGTTATATCTATTGTTTGAGTAAACAGTTTATTGTCAGTTTTTTATCTAAAAGTCATTTGAAGATTACATTTTACTTTTTTTCCTCTTTATTTGATTAATTAATTTTATTTTGTTTTCCAAACGAAAAGCAATTAATGAAAAATCTATTTGTCACTCTTTATAACAGGATTAAAAATCTGGATTAAAGATAAATAACAAAAAAACATGATTTTAGTTTATTCGAATAATTGGTTTAAAAAGAACAAATTAGAAATAACAAGTTAAATAATCTGAATCAGTGAAGAACATGGGATTAAACATCACAAAACTTCAAGCATAACATTAAAAAGTGTGTAATTCCATGCTCTGAAAAAGAAAATTTTGATTTGAATTTGAAATTCAAAAAACCAATTGTAATCGAAATAATACTTGCAGAAAAGTTTAATCCTTGTATCAAAATAAAAGATATATTTCTTTTTGATACAAGACCTATACATTAACCGATCAAAGAAAACGACAATAAACCCAAAGTAAATCTGGTATTGGTTTCTGATAATTCTATTATAAAAAAGAAATTCTAAAAATGAAGGATGAAATTCGAAAATTTCTCTGAAAAATAGAGCTAATTTTTGCAATTTTTTAATAATCAACAAAATCATAAAAAATTGAAAAAAATGAAAACTCTTTACATAAAATTTGAACAAATTTCATTCCTAATTGAAAATTTACTTAAAAGATCAAGTAGTTTACTATCAAAATTGATTTGATCTTGGGTATAATATTGAATACCAAAATGAATGCTGTAATGGAACAAGAAGAAAAAAAAGGCACGTATTATATTTTGAAACACGGATCGAATGCTTTGTTCAAGAGTTTTTTTGATCACTATAGCGGCTAAATAACCTTTCATATTTAATGATTGTTGAAATTTGAATGGATTAATTAGGATTTAAATCAAGATTTGAAAAGAGGAGGGTTTATATTTTCAGTTTTCTTTTCCTTTTTTTTTTTTTAGTTTAAAATTAAATATTTTTTGGTTCTGTTATTGTTTTTTGAAGAGAATTTGAAGAATTTGTTTTGTCTTCAATGAATTCTTTAATTTCTTTGATTAGAATAAAAGTTTTAATTATTTTTGATTTTGTGTTTTATCCTTGAAATTCAAAGAAAAAAAAAAAAAAAAAAGCAAAGGAACAAACAAAAAAAAAAAAAGAAAAAAATTTGAAAACAAACAAATTTTTATTTAAACTTTTATCTTTATGTTTTCGAAAATTAAAGAACTCAAGAAAAAGAATTTGCTTGTTGGCACAAAGAAATTTTGTTTTTGATCTTATTTAAGTTTCTTTTTTAATCTGAGTTGGTTGGTATGCCCACATTTTTTTTTTCTACAATTTTTGGCTCTAAGAGGTAATCTAGCATAACACCTAAGAGTTATAAAGGGTAAATAAAAAGCATTTAAAAATAAAAATTATAAATTTAGTAAGAAACAGAATAAAAAAAAAATAAAAAAAAGAAAAAAAAAAGCAAAATTTTAGTGCATACTTTCTGCAGACTTTTTTATCACAATTGTATTTTCCTGCTAAAGATCTAAGGGAAGGATCAATTACACCACCTCTTAACCTAAGAACCAAATGAAGGGTTGATTCTTTTTGGATGTTGTAGTCACTTAAAGTTCTTCCGTCTTCAAGTTGTTTTCCTGCAAAGATGAGTCTTTGTTGGTCAGGTGGGATTCCTTCTTTGTCTTGGATCTTGGCCTTGACATTTTCTATGGTATCACTTGGATCAACTTCCAATGTGATGGTTTTTCCTGTTAAAGTTTTGACAAAGATTTGCATTTAAAGAGAATTATTCAAAAAATGAAACTATCAATTTTTTCTGATTAAAGTAAAATCTAAAAAATCTATTAATGAGCTAAACAACTCTAAAATAAATGAATCGTATTGTTTAGTTGTTTAATTCATTGACTGTTCTTACTTTTTTTGAACTATTCACTCATATTTAAACAATAAATTTGATCAAATTTCAGATAAATATTAGTTTGATAACTTCTGAATATATTCCATATAGATTTTTCGCTTTACCAATATATATCCAGTAAGTATAATAAAACAGACCCAAACAAATAAAGCGAGATCATAAACTCTGTGATTGGAAATAACCATGCTCTGAGGAAAAAGAC
Organism: Anaeramoeba flamelloides; assembly: GCA_027625915.1. Classification (NCBI taxonomy): domain Eukaryota; family Anaeramoebidae; genus Anaeramoeba; species Anaeramoeba flamelloides. The sequence continues at coordinate 3,573,241 of JANTQA010000026.1, forward strand.
TATACAGTGATCAAAATATGTGAGCATAAAGAATATAATCTGTGTCTCAAAATATTAATCGTGTTAATTTTTCTTCTTGTTCCAAGGCAACATCCAATCTCCTACAAAATAGTATACCTAAGTTCAAATCAATTTTGAAAGTAAAGGTCCTGGTTATTTGTCTGAATAATTTAAATTATTCATAATAATAGTTCAAAAGTTTCGATAATATTCTCAATTTTTTTGAATTTTTTGTTTTTTTTTTGATTGAGAAAAAATTTTCTTTTAAATTTTCTCTATTTTTTGAGATAAATTTTACAATTTGATCCTTCATTTTTAGAATTTCTTTTTAAATAATAGAACTTTAAGAAACCAATACCATATTTTTTAGGGTTTATTACCAGTTTCTTTGATGGTATAATGTATAGGTCCTCTATAACAAAAAAAACACGCATTAAATTTTTTTGAACACTTTATTTTGACTACAGTATCTCAAAATAAAATCTGTGTAGTTTTTTCTTCTTTTTTCCAACGCAAAATCAAATTCTCTATTCAACAGTCTACGCAATGGTTTATAAATTTTTACAGTAAACTCCTTGATATTTTAAGTAACTTTTAAATTAGGAACTTAATTTTCAATATTTTTATTAAATTTTCTCAAGTTTGTATTCAATTATTAGTTCAATGAAAATTTTCTCAAAAATATTAACCCTATTTTTTAAGGTAAATTTTCCAATTGTTTCATTTATTTTTAGAATTTATTTTTTAATAAAAGAACTTTTAGAAATTAGTACCTTATTTATTTAGTGTTTATTGTTGATTTCTTGGATTGATTTTTGTATAGTTCTTCTAGAAAAAGGCACCAGGTTTTTATTTTTTTCAAACTGGTTGGCAGAGTAGCTATGGCTTGTTTTTTGATAAATTATTATCTTTCTGTTAAAAAAAATTTTCAAACTTTTTCTTTTGAGTGATTTTGTATAATTATATATATTTTTTCTTATAAAGGTTACAAAAGAGAAAATTTTCAAAATGTAATTACCTTTTTTCTGGGAAAGTGCCACTTTTGAACCAGTCATATTCTCTTAAAAATAATCATTCAATGTGCCTTTAAACATGAATTGATATCTTTAAAGAAAAAAAAAAAAAAATTAGATAAAAGTCAAGAATAAATTCGAAAGAAAAGTTCAGATTTTAAATTTTAAAAATGGAAATTTCATTTTTAGATTTTCAAAGTTTAAGCAATATTCTAAATGAAATTCAAAGAAAATGAAAGAAAATTGCCTTAGTAGTAACCAGAAAATTTGATAAAAATTTGATACAAATATGATAGAAAAAAAATTTAATAATGAAATAAAAAATATATTATTTTGATAAAATGTTGTTGGTGGATGAAGTAATTTCATTTGTTAACAATTTTTTTGAATAAATCTTAATGAAGTTGAAGTGGTATCTTTTTAGTTTGATAACTTAAAATCTTAATTTGAAATTTCCAATTAACAATGTAAATTTAAATTGAGATTTTGAAATTGTTTTTTCGAATTGCCATTTTTCAAATAAAATACAATTGAAATTTACAAAAAACGTTTTCAATAAGAGAAAATTAGGTACTTTTGAGACACAACGAAATTAGATTATGGGACATGTTGTTGATGAAAATTTTTTAGGGGAATATGACCAATTTACTATTAAGCCCTTCTCACAAAATGGTTCAATTCTCACAGAATTATCTTTGTACCTTAAAAACTGAACAAAAAAAAAAAGATCAAAGTTTCATTTTTTTTTATTTTTAGCGAATTTATTGATTATGTCTACTAAAGAGGGTATGATTTCTTTTGATTTTTTCTTTCTTTTTTTTTTTTTTTGTGAACTGACTTATAAAAACTCAAGAAACTTTTCAAATCTAAACCAAACCAAAATGACTTAATTGTTATCAATTCACGATCGAATAGTTTTATCACTTAGAAAAATTGTCAAACCAAAAGGAAAGCCAACAGAGCTTGAAAAAAAAGTTGCACAAGCTTTTTTCAATCTTGAAATGAACACCGAAAGTCGGGAACTTAAATACAACCTTTCCAGATTATACTTTTCTGGTGCAATCCAAATCCCAATCCGTAAAAAAAGAAAAGCAATTATTGTCTTTGTTCCAGTCCCATCATACAGCGGTTTCCAAAAAATCCACGATCAATTCGTTGGTGAATTAGAAAAGAAATTTTCAGGCAATCATGTTGTTCTTGTTTCAAACAAAAGAATTTTCAAACCAGAAACCAAAAAGGTTTCTTTTAAACAAAAAAGACCAATGTCTCGTTCTCTCACTAACGTACGATTTTATTTGTTTTTTTTTTATTTTCTTATTGCTTTTTTTTTTTTTTTCTTTTTTATTTTTAATTTTTTTTTGTTATTTCCAACAAAAAGAAAGACTCTCTAAAATTCAAAGACAAATTGTTACTCACATTAAACATCTTCTTAATAATCCAATTCATAAAACAATAGGTCCATAACTCTATTTTAGAAAACATTCTCTATCCATGTGAAGTTATTGGAAGAAGAACACATTATCATCTTAATGGAAAAAAAACTTTCAAAGTGTAATTATTTTGAATTTAAATTCTTTTTTTGTGTTCTTCTTGAGCTTTTTATCTTCTTAGACTTCTTTGTTTCATTTTTTTCTTTCTTTTTTTTTTTTTTTTGTTATTTTTTGCTTTTAAAAACAATTCAAAACACAAAAAAAAAACAATACAACAATAAATAAAAGAATTTTAGCTGGAAAAGATAAAACAACAATTGAAGGAAGACTACAAACATACATTAAAGTCTACAAACATCTTACACAAAAAAATATTGTCTTTGACTATTCAATTTCACCAGTCTTGAAAAAAGAAAAAAGAAACAAAAGAAAATAAACCAACAATGATTAAACAAATATTACTTCTCGACCAAGAATATAACATCAATTCCAAGAAATAATTAAAAACCTCTTAAATAAAGAACAACTGAGATAATAAACAATTACTTCGAGTTAACAATAAACATTCCAATTTTTTCTTTTTAATTTTTTCTCTTTTTTTATTTTTCTCTTACGATGAAGGGACTAATCTCTATTATTTTTTTTTTTAACCAATATTTAAATAAGGTTTCCTTATCTAGAAATATATTTAATATTGAAAATAAACAGGGTTTTTCAAATTTAAGTAATTGGCAAAATTTTCTCAACCTCTATTAAATTTAGGTAACAATATTTAATAAAGATTAGTCCCTTAGTTCAAAAAATAACAGTACTTCATTTTATTTATGCTCCACATATTTCACAATTCATGAATTATTCTTGGGTTATGAATAAATTGACACTTTTTTTACATATCAATTATTTCCCCATTTATTGAATTTAAAGACTGTTGTTTTGAAAAAAGTCAGGTATTTAAAAAAAATATTTACAATAAATGAAATGAATAAAAAGTGTTTATGAGATTATGGATCTGTGGTGTGTATTTCTATATACAAATTGATGCCAAATTAATATTTAATTCAACCACATTATGAAAATTTCTAACAAAAAATTTATGACTCCGTTTTTTAATTTTTTGTTTTGGAAGCTTTTACAATCTTCAAATAAAAAGGTACTAATGAAAAATACTTTCTAAAATTCTAATTACCTTAAGGAATTAGCGTCACAATAGATTTCTCTATAATCAAAGTATGTTATAATTCGGTGTAAATGATATTAGTGCGCCATGGCTCAAATAGTTTCTGTGACTCTAAAAAATATATTATAAATCTTATTGCACATGATAAATTATTGGATTTTTTACTAATGATCACTCTTAAAAAATTTCATTTGAGAAATTTTTTTTTTTAGACTCCTTTACCAAATCTAAAAAATAGAAACTCCAAAATAATAGTATTTTGGTCTTTAATATTTCATATTTAGAACTTCCAATAGTAACTATTTTTTTGAGATTTTTGAATTTCAAAGATTAACTCAAGAATCATCGACATAAAAACCCAAAGACTGATTAGTTTGGTTTCCTTTTGACAAAGCTAATTGTAACATCAATATATTTCCAATATTTCAAAAATAATTGGTCAAAAAAATCTCTATTGGTTAATTATTGGATTTTTGAAAAAAAATTGAATTTTTTAGTAACTAATCTATATTTTGTTACAAATTTAAGAAAGATATTTTGTGACTCTGTAGTCTGAATATTGATAATTCAACCTTTAAATTTGTGGCAAAATGTAGATTTTTTTCTGAAATTGTTGGGTTTTTTACTAATACATTGATAATTTTTATTTGATGTGATCAATAAATATTACTATTTGAATAATCGATTTTTTTGATTAAAATTTCTAAACAAAAAATTAGAAATTAGGGAAAGTGCCGTAGAGTGCCTAACGTTTCCAAAATTCAAAAGAGTAGAGAAAAATCTAAGATTTTACTCAATTCTTTTGAATTCTGGAAAAGTAAACGGCATTTTTTTATAATTTAAGAAATAAATAGAAAATTAAATAAATTTTCGTTTTATTTCTTAAATTAAAAAAAACCTAAAGACTATACGATGAAACTATTTTTCCCCCTTCAAAATAAAAAAAACAGAATAATCTATTTTTAAGAGTCACTTGAACCATGTTGCACTAATTTGGTTAGGCCTAATAACAAAATACTTTGATCTTGGGTTTCTCCTTGGCAGAAGCTAATCCCTTAATCGAAAATACAAAAAATTTAAAATTTATGTACCAAATAAAAATTATTTAGGTCATTTTTTTTAATGAAAATTTTCTTTATTGTGAAAAAAATATAAACTTTGTTTCAGTCAAAGGGGCCCAACATTTTTTTCAAATAGAAATTATATATATATCATTGAACTTTAAAGAGTAAATAAGAAAATAGCTGAATAATACACATCTAAGGATTGTTGATATCCATCTGAAAGAAACCCAATAAATCAATAAATTTTCTTAAAATTAGAAAAACTCAAAATCTTAGGCTTCATTGAGAAAAACAAGAATGTTCATTTTGATCTTACGCTGGCATTTGAATAATAAATAGGAAACAATTTTCACTTCGTTTTCCATACTTTTCTCTTAGAAATCAAGCCCCCAAATGGAGTGGGTTGGAATTTGTGGTCTCTATTTGAAAAATAAAATGAGAATGAAGTGAAAATTTTTCACATTTATTATTCAAATATTAATATCATAGTTCAAATAAAATTCCAATAGAAATCAAAATGATTTCTCAACAATCATTTCCACAGTTTTAATAACCTTAAAATAACACATTTTTACCAAGCGGCTATTGAACTTACAATAAAAAAAAAAATTGCAACTAAATTACTTGTAAAAAAAAAATTGATAAGAAAAAAAAGTAAAAATGTGAAAATATAATTTCAAATTTGAAAATTTCCAAAAGAAAATTTTTTCGTTTAATATCCATACAAACCATTTAAACTCGTGTATTTTACCCATCACAATTTGGTAAATTTGACTGGAAAATTGTTTACATCTTGTTGAATTAACAATCAAAACTCTATCACAAAATTTTGTATAGGGGTGGTGGTTTTTGAAATGGAGAAAAAAATATTTGTAAATAATGTAATTTCTTGTTATCTTGGTTCTGAGTTGATAGGCTTTTGTCTTAGTATTAATTTTAAGAGGGTTTGGAAAGTTGTTAAAAAATGAATTTTTCTTTCCTGAAATATGAATTAGTAATAAAAGTTCCATATATTCAGAGATATTAGATTATAAATGTGGTTTTAATCTATTAATCTTTTGATTTTTCTTTAGGTTTAATTTTATTTAGCTCTTTCAAATATATATATATATATATATATATATATATATTACGTAATAGAATAAAACAGAAATGGATGGTTCAATTCAGCATAAAATTAAAATTTATTAAAAATACCAACCAAATTATTGTTTTGCACTCTTCAATTCAGATTTCAGATGAAAAAAAACCAAAATTTATTGTCAAAAATTGCTATTTTGAACCACTATTAAAACCCATACCAAGCACGATATCAATCTCATAAGAACAAAATTACCAATTCACTAAACAAGAAACAATATAATCATTTTTCAAATTCCACGGAATATAAATCTTAAATGTGTGGGAAATCTTGAATTTAAATTTAGATTTCAAACTTGAAAGTAAGTTATGTTTGAAGGTGGTAAAGACCCCCCCCCCCTAGACCTCTAACTTTGTAAAGATATACATATACAAACCTAATTTAGATGGTTTGGAAACATTTTATTATTTTTTTAATTTTTTTTTTCTTTTGCAAGAAATTTAACAATTTATAAATTTAATAATAAAACCCCGACATATATATACTTATTAAGGGGGGGGGGGATGAATAAATTACAAAAATGGTAAAAATAGAACTGTTTTCTTCAATATTAACATACTGTAAATTCACAAATTACCTAAAAACTTATTCTTATATTAAGATGAAAGATAAATAAAAAATTGATTCTTAAAATTGATTCAAAAAATATTTTAATTTAGAAATAGTTCAAAATATCAATCATTTTTTATGGGGTTGTTGATACCAAAAAGAAAATATAATATTTTTGATTCAAGAATTAATTCAAATAAACAAAAATAATAAAAATAAAGTCTTTTAAATTATACAAAATAAAGATTCGTTCTAAAACTTGTTATTTGTAAACGGCCAAGAAAATAATATTTCTTTATTGAAATATATTAAAAAAATTATTTTCCTATTTATTGGTTATTAGCTTGTAAATGATTTTTTGTATTAAAGATCTTTGAATTTACATCCAAATTGTTTTCTCTTCAATAGGTATTTGAAAGGTTTATGATTTTTAATTAATAGAAATTTTCAAATGGTACTTTTTTTCAAAATTAAAATCTGAAGGATTTAGAATTTCCTCTCAAAAAAGAGAGAAACTCTTTTGGAAATCATTTACAAATAACAAATTGTCAAAATAAAAAAAGGTTTTTATTGTTGATTCATTTGGGTTAAAGAGAGAAAATAATTTTTTTAATTCCCCTTCACTTTTCACAATTCGATAAAGAAATCAAACAATATATTTCCAATATCAGAATAAACAAATTCAATTTTCAATTCTAATCCTAGAATTTAAAACACAATTCAACAAGATGAAAACGTTAACATTTTTCTCTTTTGATTTATTTAGAAAAAAAACCAATTCCCTTTTTTCCACAAAGAGAAAGAGAAAAATAAAAACAACTACCCTACCAAGGTTGCTTAATATTAGAAGAATAAAAAGGATCAAAAAAAAAGATCTATACGTTACTTAATTTATTTCATTTTAACAAAACTAAAATACTACAACACCAACACTTATTGGAGAAAAATGTTCAGTTGACGGGATTTTAATAATCCTCTGATCAAGAAAAAAAGTAAAAGAAGTAACGAACATATTTAACAAACAGAAAAATTAATTAAAAAAAAGAAATTCCAAATAAAAAATCATTATTTTTTTAATTCTTAATTTAATAATAAAAGATTTTTAACAAAAAAAAACAAAGATGTCCTACAACAAAGACAAACCAAAAAGAGGAAGAAACTCATACACCTTTTACTGTATGGAAATGAGACCAAAAATCAAAAAGAAAAACCCAGATCTCAATTTCAGAGAAATCAACAAAAAAATTAGTGAAGAATGGAAAGAACTTTCTGAAAAAGGCAAAAAGAAATGGACCAAACAAGCCGAAGAAGACAAAAAAAGATATGAAAAGGAATTGAAAAAATGGGTAGAAGAACAAACTTCTGAATCTTCCGAAGAAGAACTCACAAGAACAAGATACAATGGAAGAAAGAAACCAATCCCAAAACCAAAAGCAGCCAGAAACTGCTATCAATTCTATATGATCGACAAGATGGCTGAACTTCGAAAAAAAGATAAAACTTTAGATTTCAAAAAATTAACCAAAAAGACCTCCAAGGCCTGGAAGAATGTTTCTAAAAAAAACAAAAAGAAATACAACAAAATGGCTGAAGAAGATAAAAAAAGATTCAAAAAAGAAATGAAACAATACGAAAAAGATAGACCAAAAACAACCTCAGAATCTGAAACTTCTTCTGATTAAATGATTTGCACGCCATTACCTTTTAAAACCTTTTTCTCAGATTAATTAATCTCTTTAATGCCAAATTAATTTTTTTTTAAACAAATAAAAAATCATTAAGATACTTTATATTTTTTTTTTTTTGGTTATTTATTTTATTTACTGTCTTGGTTAACCCTGTTGTAAAATTGAGTTATTATTACTTTGAGTTTTTTTTTAAAGTTTGGATTTTTATATAAACAATATAAAACTTTAGGTTGTGGCAACATGTGAAAAGTTTTTGAGTTTTTTGTAAAATTACAAATTAAGTTAAAAATTTCAAAATATTAGTACACCCCTTTTTGCTCATGTGCTTTTCCAAAAGATAATGTTAGTACAGTTTATGGCCCTAAATATAAGTATTACTAACTCATCTTTATTATAAACAACTATGTCAATAGATCACACATTTTTCGTAAAGATCGAAGAACATCCAATAAACCTACTCACAAGAGAAGCTTTCGGGGCATATCTTATCATTTTAATAGAATTTAAAAATGAAAACATGATAATTTCATTAAATAATAAAAAAATTAAATCCAAAAAAAAAATTATCTCAAGCTTATTTAGAAATATTAATAAAATTTAATCAAGGAATAAATAATAAAATCAGATCGACCTTCAAAAGATTTTATTGAACGAAAAAAAAAAAAAAGAAATATAATGAGTTACTGATATAAATATTTGAAATTTCGATATGTTTTCCAAAAGTTTAGAAATTAAAAGAAAATTTTAATTTTTTTTTTTTTTATTTCAGAAATAAAAAAAAACATAGGCACTTTAAGGTATCTCACGGCACTCACAGGAATATTTCACAATAATAAAACATCAAAATTATTTATATAAAACTCAAAAATATTAAATTTATCCCTCAAGTTCAACAATTCTAAAATTCCGAACATTTACTAACTGTTTATAGTTATTACTCTGTAATCAATAAAAATTCAAGTAAATTTTGCCCTTTATGTTTAAAGTATAAACATAAGGAAATTCTAGAAAATATTTTTTTATTGTTTATTTGGAAGTCCTTCCTATAAATAATTATAGAATGATATTTCCGAAAAATTTAAAATAAATAAATCGTAATGAATTAATTTTTAACTATATAAGTTTGAAATTATTTTTATTAATTTATGATTGTGTAATCTATGATCTTACACTTAAATTTCTGAAATGGTATTTTAGGATAAGGGCAACATATAGAGTAATTTAGACCCCTTCAATAATTGAAAACAAATAAAGTGTTATTTTTTCCAAGATTACATCTTTTTACAATTAATTAATTAACAGTTAAAAGATCTGATCTTTATTGTTTTAATTTTTAAAATGGTAAACTTTAAGTAGATTAATAATTACATAATAAATTTATTTTTATTCAATCTCACTTCTCACATTTTTTTGCTATTTCAATTATAAACTCTTTTTCAAATAAAAGTACACAGAAAATTCCAAGAATTATTTATCAATTGAATCAAATTAATTGTTGGATCATTCTAAAAAATAAAAAACGCTTTAAAACATAAAAAAAACCCAAGTGGATCTTTAAAACCATTTGAAACAAAACAATAAAAATTAAAATTAAATATTTTAAAAATTGATGCCCATTAGTTTGAAATGAGAAATCTCGTTTTGGAAATTGTAATGAAAAAAAAATTTAAAATCAATAAAAACCTTTGAACAAGGCAAATCGAGAAAAAGTTCTCAACATTTTATTGATAAATCTTTACATGTCAAACTTTTGTTCTTTAAAGCCTCATTTCCAGGATAAAGCCGCAATTCATCTGGTATTTTGTCGGAATGTTTTTTCTTTATTTCTCTTTTCTTTTGTTCCATGTATCAATCCAGTAATTGTCTTTCTTAATTACCATATCTAACTCATTCGAAATCAAACTTAAACTGTTTACATTTTTATACATTGGTAGATTATTTCCAAAATTGGTTTCTTCTTATATTGCTTTTTCATTTTCCAACTGTTCAATATCCATAAAATAAAAAAGCAAAAAAATGAAAAAATGAATAATTTAGATGAAAATCACCAATAAGTAAATATCCTATTAACAAATAAATTCGATAGTATTGGTGATTTGGGAGGTGTGTCTTTTTGTTTGAAAAATAGTTTATAAAATATCAAATTTAATCTTATTTTAAAAATACAAATAAAATAAACTAAGGATTCTAAATAATAAGTTTATTACTCATTAATTTTTGATTATATTTTCAATAATTTTTTTATTTTCTTAAACTATAAATGATTAAATAATATTTTTTTTTTAAATTAATAAGAATACAAAGTTCGGGCCCATTATTATATAAAACATATATTTGATAATATTTTTAATTATTATTTTGAATATTTGTATTATTAATTTAGTTACTTGTAATTTTTTAAAATATATAAAAGTTATTGTAAAAAATCTTAAAAAAAATTGATTCCAGTAATCATCTTTTTTTATTTTTTGGTTTATTAGAATAATTAAGATTGCTTTATACATTATTATCTAAGTAATAATTAAATTAAAAAATTATTTTTTTATGATACAGTTGGATTATATATAAGTTTTAAAATCACATTCTGGAAAAAAAAATTGATTATATGATTTGGTTGTTTTTTTTTCTCTTCCTCCCCCCCCCCGCTTTTTTTTTTGATTTTGATTATTCAAAATGAAAAAGTTAATTTGAAAAATACTTGTAATAAAAAAATTATATTTTTTTCAAGTTGAAAATAATTATATTTATTTTTTTTTAACATTTTATTTGTGGGTATTTCCTCTTTTAAGATATAAAAATTTCAACCAAAAAAAATGTACAACAGAATCACAAATTAAGGAACATTTTAGGGTTTATTTTACCAAATTATTTCACTAGAATTTAAATTTTATGTCTAAATTTCAGAATTATTTTGATCGATAAATTTCTTTTCAGTTTGCACCTTATAACTTAAATTGAGGGTCAATAAAATGAAAAAATTGTTTGCAAATCGATGAAAAAAAAAACACAAATAATACATAAGTTTTACCTTACAAATATTTATTGTAATCTTTTAGAAATTTAGTAATTATTTTCTTATCAGTTATTTTCTAACTGGGCAATTTTGGTATTAAAGCGGATATTTGTACAAATTAGACAATAAACAACAATAGTAAACCCCATTTCACTCAATTTAACCTGCTAAAAATAAAAAAAAATGCTCTTATTTTAAGAACCAACAAAATAAAGCTTGTTTCGAAATAAGAACGATAATTTAATTTGAATTAGAGTTAAGATTGATTTAAAAAATACCTAAACAAACTTAAATTTCAATAAAAAAAATATTAAAAAAAATTTGGGCACCTTTCATTGTAATGTCTCATGTAAAAATTTCTCAATTTCTTTGGAATATTAAAATTATTTACAATAAGATTTATTATAACAGTAAATAAATTACACCTGTTTCACAATTAAAATTGTTCAGAATAAGATTTGTTATTTTTAAGTGTCTTGATTTTGTAGAAATTATAAAGCCTCAATTTTTTAAAATTTAAATTGGAGTTTTTAATAACCACGGTTGCAATTTACAAGTTGCCACAAGGCCTTTTGTTACAATCACATTTAAAATTTAAATTCTATCTCATTGAAATATTCTACAATTCGATAAAAAAATGATTTCTAAGTATTTTTTAAATGAAGAATACAAGAAAAAATGTTGAGATAAATAAACTCAGAACATTCTTATTCATGAATTTGTGCAGAAAAAAGAAAAATAATCACAAGTTTCATTTCTAAAAAATGTAAAAAAATTTAGAAACTCTGAATAGACAACCCCAAATCTGAAAGATCTCATTGCCGATGATTTTTAACCTTTGGATAACTAAAATGATTCAATTTTCTACATAAATCATAGCAATTTCTTACTAAGGGGTTGTGATGTTTTCTTAGTTTTTGGGTTGGTTCTTTTTATTTGTCCCTGTATTGAAGTTCCCATCAATATTTTCAGGGATCGTATTTACACTATTTAATATTTTGAAAAGAATTTTCTGTACCAAACAAGCAAAACATTTGTGTTATTTTCATTGGCAATTTTTTTTGTTTGGATTGTTTCTCTAAAAAATAAATTGTTAGATTGAAGAAAAATTACGATTAGGATTATCCTGGAAAAGGTTTTGTAGATTTTATAAGTCCAACAATCTAAAATTAAAATTATAATTTGTGAAAATAAGCTAGTTTTATAAAACAAATAAAAAATCTTTTTGTTAGTGAGATTAAAAATAATCTTTATTTTTAGGAAAATGTGGATTTTAATGAAAATATATACAATATAAATTACTTACTTTGTCAAGCTTTTATCAAAATTAAACCTCACTCAGAAAATAACAAAAAATAATTCAATTTTTTTACCATTTTTCTCACTTGTGACCTTCGATATGACAAGATCATACTTTAAAAACTATTACGCGATGCGAAAACAATTGATTAAAAAATTATGAAACAGTTCTGAAGGCATGAGCCTTTCGTATAGGTAAAAAAATTTACTCATTTAGCTGTGTTTTCCCACCTTCTTTTTCATTGTTAGATATGGGGCCTAACAAATTTCAGAAATAACGACAGCCAAATTTGGTAAAAATATAACATTTTTTTATACTTCAATCTAACTTGAAAAAGGTTTGTGAGAATTACTAACCAGAAAACAAGATAAAAATAGGTTTTTTGTTGTATTTCAATTACAAACAATCGACCTTAAAAAAATCTGGATTTCTATGAAAAATTATTTATTAAAGCAAACAATTGAAAAAAGTTTCCATATAACCTGATCCAATTTTGCAAAAGAAATTAAATTCCAAGAAAACTAATAATATATTAAGTCAAAAAATAATGTTCATAATAGGTACATAAAAGATTTCTCAGATTTAAAAAAAAGAAATCTAAAAATTGAATTTAACTTTTTTCAAATCAAATTTTTACACTTGGCAAAACTTTTCTGAAAGGAGAACAACTCCGTCCTGCTAATTTCATTTTTGATCAATATAATAGTAGCCCCCATTATCACTTAAAAATAAATTTCACTTTTTACATTGAACTTTTTGAATAAAAAATATAATTCTACAATCCTTCAATCAACAAATTTATATTTTTTCCTCACGGACAAGGATTGTGGTAATATTTAATAATTCAAATAATTGTTAGGCTAATAACTTCTCAAAATCATGGATCCAATATTTGTCTTCGACTCTAAATAAAATTTTTTTCAAACTACGTCAAACAAATCTAAAAAAAATCCAAATAATTTTTTAAAAAGTATTTCTTTCCTTAGTAAGGAAAATAAAAATTTTAATTAAAATATTCTTCTTGATATAAACAACCTTGTGAAAACATGTTTTATCTCAAAAAAATAATTTATTATAGTATTCGATGAAATTGGATCATTTTTTTCATCTTTTTTCTTCAAATTATTTGTTTCTTGGATCAATAAATCCTTTCTTTCTTTTTCAAACTTTTTATTTTTGAGGAACAAATGATAAACAAAAAATATTTCTTTTTATTATTGGTCTTCCTTTTTCTAGTGTAAAATTTAAATCCTTTTCGTTTATCATGCAAAACAAAACAAAACAAAACAAAAAAAAAAAAAAAAAAAACAAAACAAAATTCCAACAAACCAATTTGTAACCAATTTGAAATCAAACCAATTTGTAATAAAAAAAAAACAAAAAAAAATAAAAAAAAAGGAAAAATGCACAAGGATTAAGCTGCACTAATAACACCTATGTAGGTTTAGGATCTAGTTGCGATGCCACAAGTGTCTGCTATGATAACTTGTGGTGTAACACAAAGACTAATAAATGTGAAAGAGACAACACTGGCTCCACTTGTACAGATGGAACCGATTGCTATGGAGCTATTTGTGCAAACAATGTATGTTCAGGAGCGAAGGACAATGGGGACTTGTGTGATTTGTCAAGTGAGTGTTTGGGTGGCCAATGCCACTCGGGTGTGTGCAAGGGGCTAAGCTATGGCCTACCATGTAACCCAGTTACACAAACAAGGCAATGTGATTATGGATTATTTTGTGATTCTGTTGAGGAAAAATGCTTGTATAACATCAATGGCACAGACGAATGTTATTCTCACATTGAAAAGAGCTTAGTTGACCTCGGCGTGGTTTGCTCAGGTGGATATATTTGCGATGTCAATTCAGATAGCAAAAGCGGAAATTGTACCCGCAGATATTCCAAACCCAAAGGCAGCTATTGTGCAAACTCAGAAGTGTGTCTCTTAGGATTGGCATGCCAAAACGGTGTCTGTACTGACAGCTACCCAACTTGTGATTCAGAAAATAGTTTATATTGTCCCTTGGAATCAAATTGCATTTGCGAAAATGGGAAACAAACGGGAACATGCCAACAAACAATCAATTATGATTGTAAATATCAAATAGATCAATACGTGGATTGCTTAGAAGAAAGCAATTGCCATGGCGAAACATTACACCTTAAAGGAACTTGTAATTATGAAAATTGCTATCAAGAGTTTTTAAATTTTGAATGCTGCAAAATACAAAATGATCATACTTCCACCCATTATGTACTTAATGGAATGGAATGCCTAGAGTGTAATATGAATCTTACATACGTTGGTTTGAATAGTGCTTGTGATCCTCCATTCGGCTTGTAAGTCTTGCTTTTTTTATTTTTGAATTTTTTTCCAATTTTTCATGAAAAAAAAATAAACAAATGAGGATATTAACATAAAATTATGAAGAGTCTTTTTGATTTTAACAAACCTTTCCGAAAAAAATGGGTTACTCCTGTCTTTTTAAATTTAATTCAAGCACTCTGAATATTTTTTTTTTTATTTTTTTTGCCCTACAAACAAAAGATTCATTTGCAAAACTTTTAGCTAATTTCCAACACTTTAAAAGCGGAAAAGCGATTTTAAAAGGGGAAAAGATTTGTAAAAGGCACCAATTTTTCGTATTGCTAAAACAATAATAATTTTTTGATTTATTTTTTTTTCATTCTTTTTTCTTTACAAAGCGCCAAACTCAAAATACTGTTAAAATCAAATTACCCTAAAATAAAATTTTATCTCAAAGTTCAATATCTAAAACTTAATTAAATCTCTAAAAAAATGTAATTTCTAATTGATTTTGTGAAGATCTTTTGGGTTTGTTGAACTCATAAATAATTAACAAAATATTTGGAGAAATTGAAATAAAAATTTTCATTTATTAATTGGAAAACAACAGTAAATCCAGACTTTTTTTCACAAAAATTTATACTGATAAATTCAAAAAACTTTTTCGTTCAATTTTCTTATAATAAAATCAGATAGATCTTTTTTCAAAAACCTTTTCGTTTCGCAAAATATTATAAAAATCAACTTTTTTTACAAAGATTCTTTGAATTTTTACAGTTAAAATTCTTTATTCAAAAAAAAATTAGAAAAATGGAAAATAAAATAAAAAAGTTCAAAACACATTTTGTGAATTTATCAGTAATTTGCAAAATATTTGACAACTTGAAATAAAAATTTTCATTTATTAATTGGAAAATAACAGTAAATCCAGACTTTTTTTCAAAAAAAACTATATCATACAAAAACACTTTATTTGAAAATCTACTAGATGACTCTTTCTTCCTTATCAAAAATAAAACACTGGCTTTTTAAAAAATGAGGTGTAAAAAATTACAATTACTAATCGTTTTAACAATAAGAAACTTATTTTTTAAAAGGTAAAAAAAATAAATTCTTTTCGACGAGCATTTGGGAATTAACCAATGGAAGTATATTGCATTTCATGATTAAAAATAGGAATTATTGAACAGTAACCAAGAATTGAGTTGATTAAAAAGTTATCGAACAATCATTTTTTTTTTACAAAGATGATTCAAAAAAAAAATTCATTTGGTCATAAAATAGTTTTCCAAATGCAAGTTGAAGTATGAGAATTTTTCTATTTATCTTCTATTTCTAATAAAAAAGAAACAGAATACTTATAAGAATACCAATTTACCTTCTCCATTTGAACAGATCTCTACAATGCGAAAAGAAACAACATCGTAAACCATCTCTAAGGAAACTTTAATTCATAAAATAGTATTGTATACACTATTTCGGGGATTGACAGTAAAAGAGTAAAGTGTTCTTTTTAACAAAACAGTATAACATGATTAAAAAATATGACAATTTCAAAATCATTCAAGTTGTTGGAAAAAAAACTTGATTTCGAAAATTTTGTTGTTATTATGAAGGAGACTGAAGAATCAATTAAATAACTTAATTAATATCACGAAATTATAAAAAATCAGGAATATAACAATAGAATACAAATTACCTAAATCGTAATAAAATCTCGGATTAAATTAAAAAAAAAAAAAATTAATTACTGATCATTTAGTTTTTCATTTTTTGTTTTTGCATTTTCAAAAAAAATTAAAAATCGAGAAAAATAATTATAACATCTCAAAACATTACAAACAAACTGAATACTTTCAATATGTCCTTTCATTTAAAATAAATTATATTCTACTTGGAAATTAATTATAATAAAAATACTCTTTTTTAATTTTCATTTGCGATATTTGTTTTTTATTGACAAAAATTTCACATCCTCCAATCATAAACCTTTTTCCAGTTAAAGGTACCAAGTTGTGGTGGTGAATTGCCTGTGTTTAAAGGGTGTGAATGGATATTAGAAGAAATAATTTATTTTGAAATTTCAAAATTGATATCATTTTTTTTGCTTTTTTTTTTTTCGATTTTTTTTGAAACCAAATTGATTTTCAAATTTTTTTTTATTGTACGATCGATAATCATTTTGGTAAAAACGTGTTGTTCTAATGTTACTGAAAAAGTGAAAATGATTGTAGAGAAATTATATTTATTTCTATTGGGATTTTATTTGATCTTCAATTAGAAATCAAAATGAACATTGTTGCTTTTCTCAATAGAGGCAGAAGAATTTGTGTTTTTCTATTTTTAAGAAAATATATTGATTTTTTAGTTTTATTTCATAGACGAATATCAACTATTCTTTGATGTTGATTATTCTACTTATTTCTTAATTGTCCTTCAAAAGGTCAATTATAAAAAATAATTGTTATTTGAAAAAAATATTTTTTTTGATACTCCCCTTTGACTGAAACAAAGTTTATAATATATTTTTCAAAAATCAATAATACTCAAAATATTTATGAATATTTCGCATTCTGATTTTGTATGTATATATGAAATATGAAATTGGACGGAAAAAAAATAAAATATAAAGAAATTAAATAGACCTTTATGAGATTAACTTCTATAACAAATTTTATTCATATTTTTTATATTGACATGCAAATTAACTGTTAAATCGAAAATCTGAAAATTTCAAAAATCACAGAAATCACAAAAATTTTAGAAATCACAGAAATCAAAAAAATCACAAAGATCAATTTTCTTGTTGTTATAACAAATACCAATATTATTCTTCAATCGACAATAATTATCTGTGAATTTATAAAAAAGAAAATTGATAAAAAAAATGTTTAAAAATTTTTCAAAATTCTTCTTTCATAGCGATAATGGTAAATTAAGATATTATTTAATTTTTCAAGATTGATCATGTTACAAAAATTTATGAACAATTTTTCAAATAATTATTTAATAAGGATATTAATAATACTGCTTATATTTCTTTTTGAAATCATTTATTTATTTGAACAATAACAAATAAATCAGGATAGAAAAGGAAAAAAAAAATTTAAGATAAAAATTTCTCCTTTCTCTTTAATAAAACAATAAACATTTTTAAGATGATCCAAAATTCATTTTTTTAAAAAACACCAATAAAAAACAAAACTATAAAGATTTAATTTTTGATAATATATATATTTAACTCAATTCCTAAGAAGATGAAAATTCTAAAAAAAAAAAAAAAAAAACATATTACAAGAGTAAGAAAAGAAATATTCCTGAGACTTTTTTGAAGTAGAAATAATCAGAATCACAAAAAGAGAAAAAATAGAAACAAAAATCTTATTAAGAGTTTATATACTTGACATTATCAAGTCATAACTTGATTAAAATATTGGAAATTAGTTTAAATTGATGTCTACCAAATTAATAATTATTGGAAGGTAGATATTAATAAGTTATAAAGTTTCAATATTTACAAATTGAAAACATTCCTTTTCTAAACTTTCGGGTGATTTTTATTTTTATTTTTTATTTTTTTTGATAAATTTTTAAATTTGAAATAATAGTAGAAAAAAAAAAATTAATATTATTTTTTTTTTAATAATTAACAATTTTTTGCAAAATTTAAAACTGTATCATATTAAATTAAATAAAACAACACTTATATATAATTGTGTTTTCTGAGTAATTATTACCTTAATGATAAATATCAAATCGGTTTCAGTTTTCTTGGTGTCATTTTTAAATAATTTTTAGAAACAGTATTTACCTTTTTAACGTTTTTTTCTTTCATAAATTTAATTTAAATAAATTTAATTTAAATAAATTTAATTTAAATAAAATTAATTTAAATAAAATTAATTCAAAAAAAATAAAATTAAAAAAAAATTAAATTAATTAAAAAAATTAAATTAATTAAAAAAAAAAAAAACAATAGAAACTGTTATCCAAATTTATGGTGTAATGAAAATACCAATAAATGTGAAAAAGATAATACTGGTTCAAAATGCACATCTGGATCTGATTGCTCTGGAGGTGTTTGTTCAAACAGTAAATGTACAAACAAGAAGGATAATGGCGATTCATGTAATGTATATGGTGAATGTTGGAGCAACATATGTACTGATAAAACTTGCCGAGGTAAAAAGGAAGGAGAAACATGTGATCCAACAAAATTGGGTGCCAATGATTGCGACTATGGCTTATTTTGCGATTCTCAAACAAGTAAATGTATCAAAGAGATTGAGCCAGGCTCAGAATGTTTAACTCATCTGGAACCATATTTCCAAGATTGGTACATTGCCTGTACGCCAGGATTTTTCTGTGATCATAACGATTCAAGTTTCCAAACAGGTATATGCCGAAAATTATTTTCTGTAGGTGCCAATGATAATTGCGGGATCTCATTGGCATGTGAAATAGGGTTAGCATGCCAAGACAACAAATGTGTTAGCAACCCAACTACTTGTGATCTCTCGACAAAGCATTGTCCATATTTACAGTATTGCTCTTGTAATTCGAACAACACAGCTGGTAGCTGTGTGACCATGGCTAATCCAAATTGCCAGTATACAGCAACGGAATTGGTTGATTGTATGATCTTTTATGGTGCGCCCTTTGGAGAAATTGTGAATACTGACAGCCGATTATTTAGTTATTGCCACCAGCAGATGCAAGATTTCCAATGTTGTAACCAAGACGGGTATTCGAGCAGTTACTTTTTAAGCGAAAGTATCTATTGTGAAGCGTGTTCTCAAATCAAGAAATATAAAAAGGTTGGCGAAAGTTGTTCATATTTTAATGATCAAATCTGTTATGATAACTTGTGGTGTAATACAAAGACCAATAAATGTGAAAGAGATAACACTGGCTCCGCTTGCACAGATGGATCCGATTGCTATGGGGCTGTTTGTGCAAACAAGGTATGTTCAGGAATGAAGGACAATGGGGATTCATGTACAATAAGTGATGAATGCTATAGCAACAATTGTAAGGCCAATATTTGCATTGGAGTGAAAGAAGGGGAAGCGTGTGACCCAACAAAATTCCCAGGGAGGAAATGTGATCAAGGGCTATATTGTGATGTATCGACCATGAAATGCAAGGCAACCCTCGGGAAGGGAGAAGATTGTCTCACGCCAATTATGCCATATTATACCGATTTATCTGTAATATGCCAACCAGGGTATATTTGTGATCACAATTCTGAATATACCTTTGGAATTTGCGAAAGGCCCTATACCTTATTAGAAGGTGAAGAATGTGGATCATCAAAGGTCTGTGAATTAGGCTTAGCCTGTCAAAATAAAAAATGTTCAAAATCCTATGACAGCTGTGATTTGGTCTTGAATTTTTGCCCAGAGGGATTTTATTGTGAATGCTCTGCAAATAATAAAACTGGCACTTGCATTCAAAATGACAACAGTATTAATTGCCAAACCGAATTATCATTTTTAATGAATTGCCTGGAATTCCAAAATTGTCAATTAGAGACAGATTTAGTTGATGGCACTTGTATTTATGATAAATGCTTTGATACGCTGAAGTTTGCAGAGTGCTGTAAACAAACCAACCACGAAAGCAACTATTATTTGAACCATAATATTAATTGCAAAACTTGTTCATCGAATGTAATTTTATCTGGAATAAATGGCACGTGTGGTAATAGTTCTTATAAATGCTATGATAACTTGTGGTGTAATACAAAGACCCTAAAATGTGAAAAAGATAACACTGGCTCCGCTTGCACAGATGGATCCGATTGCTATGGAGGTGTTTGTGCAAACAAGATATGCTCGGGTAAAAAGGATAATGGCGATTCATGCCTAATAAACGATGAGTGTTGGGGAAATAATTGTACAAGCAATATTTGCCGAGGGAAAAAGAAAGGGGAAAATTGCGATCCTTCAATTTTGCTTGGCAACGAGTGTGATAAAGGATTATTTTGTGATTCACAAACAAGTAAATGTATACTACCATTAAAGGAAAACGAAGAATGCTTTTCTCATTTGCTGCCTTATTTTTCAGATTTTTCAGTAATTTGTGAACCAGGATTAATTTGTGATGCCAGTGATTCCACATACACAGTTGGATATTGCAAAAAGCCCTTTTCTGTCAGTACAGGAGGCGATTGTGGCGTGTCGAATGTATGTCTTTTAGGGCTTGCATGCCAAAAAAATAAATGCACAAAATCATTTGAAACTTGTGATCTGAAGGAAAACTTTTGTCCCGAAGGATACTATTGTAAATGCAATGCAAATAAAATTGATGGTACCTGTCAACAAATTGCAAATACAGATTGCCAATTATATGCCGATGATATGATCAATTGTATTGGTGAAAATAATTGCCCAATTGACTATAATTTTGTCCCAGGTGATTGCGCTTATCAAAATTGCTTTGAAGAAATTCAGAGTTTTGAATGTTGTCAACAACAAAATCATGACAAAACTTATTTTTTACACAATAAAATAGATTGTAAAGCTTGTGTTGATCAGGAATATAACCACCTTAACGACTTTTGTAATGAACCCACCGGCTCTTTATGTCTGAGTAATTTATGGTGTAATCATGATATTTACAAATGCCAAAAAGATAATACCGGATCCAAATGCACAAACGGCACTGATTGCTATGGAGGCATTTGTATTAATAACGAATGTACAGGGATGAGAGACAATGGTGATTTGTGTCAAGTAGATGAAGAATGTAGGAGCAAAAATTGTAATGATAATTCTGGTAAATGCCGAGGTAAAGCAATAAATGTAGATTGTGATCCTTCAAGTATATTTGGCAACGAGTGTGATATCGGATTATTTTGTGATTCACAAACAAGTAAATGTATTTCCCAATTAAAGGAAAATGAAGACTGCTTATCTCATTTGTTTCCTTATATCTCAGAAATCAGGCAAATTTGCAAGGCTGGATATCTTTGTGATATCGATGAAGATTATGAACATGGATATTGTAGAAGAAGATATTCTGGAGAAGTCGGAGACAGTTGTGGCTTCCAAGAAATTTGCCAATTAGGCTTATCTTGCCAAGATGGAAAATGTTCAAGTTCATTCGAGAAATGTAACGACAAAACAAAAATTTGCCCCGAAGGATACTATTGTCAATGCAATGAAAACGAGATTCATGGTACCTGTAAACAAATTGCAAATACAGATTGCCTGATCGAAAGCCAAGAATACATTGATTGTATTCAATTGAAAGGATGTATGTATGATAATAAACCAGTTTATGGTACTTGTAGTTACACATATTGCTATAATCAATTATTAAATTTAGAATGTTGTAAACAAACAAACTTTACCGAATCTTATTATTTAAATAATGGTTTAGATTGCGGTACTTGCCCTTATAAGATAACTTATTCTACAGTTAATGGCTATTGTGAGAAAACCAATAATACGTAAGATTTTTTTTTCTATTATTTATTTTTTATTTATTTTATATTAGACGAGTTAATGAGATTTTTTGAATTATTATTATTATTGTTATTTTACTCAAGCAAAAATATTAAAAAAAAAATATAAAAAATGATTCTATATTTTTCAGATCTACATCACTTAATATACTTGATATTTTTTATTTTTGAAACAAGAGTTTTTTATATTAAATGATTATTTTTTTTGTTAAATTTCTTTTTTTTTTTCCAAGAATTTTCAAAAAATTTAGATTTCAATTTGAGATTAACAAAAAATTGGTTTTTAAAAAATAACATTAAAAACTCTCTATCAAATATTGATGAACAAAATTTGAAAATCGTAATGTATATACATATATATGTATATATATATATATATATATGTCTATAAAGAACTATTAAAGAACCTTCTCTCCTTCATTTATATACTTATGATTATTGATTTTTAAAAAGTAGTCAAAATATCTTTTATATACTCATTCTGTTAACATAAAAATACAGTACAACAAAAGGAAAAAACAAAAAAATTTCAAGTATTTAAGGAATTAGTATGAACATTTAATAAAGACAATTAATTGAAGAATAATAATTACTCAATATTTTAGTGATAAGAAACAAATTTAAATTTAAAAAAGAAATCAAAAATCCATCTTAGAATTTTTAATTTTATCTCACCAAATTCAGCAATATCTTTAATTTGTAAGTTAATGGCTAGAATACACATGACAAAAAAACCGTTGATAATTTTAATGGAAAAATAAATACAAAAGAATAAAATAA
Organism: Anaeramoeba flamelloides; assembly: GCA_027625915.1. Taxonomy (NCBI): domain Eukaryota; family Anaeramoebidae; genus Anaeramoeba; species Anaeramoeba flamelloides. The sequence goes on from JANTQA010000026.1 coordinate 3,596,175, forward strand.
AATAAAAATTAACAAAAATATGTTATTAATATTTAACAAACCTTTTAATTAATCATTCAACAAACTTTTTTTATACAAATCTTTTGATATTTTGATAATCATAGTTCTTATGAATGTTATGATAATTTATGGTGTAATAATAATAAATGTCAAGAAGATAATACAGGGTCCAATTGTACAGATGGTACTGAATGTTATGGAGGAATTTGTGTAAATCAAAAATGTTCTGTAATGAAAACTAATGGTGATTCATGCCAAGTAAATGCAGAATGCTATAGTAATAATTGTACTAGCGGCATTTGTCGAGGAAAACCTTTTAATACAGATTGTAGCCCATATAATTTGGGTGGTAATGATTGTGATAAGGGATTATATTGTGATTCACAAACAAGTAAATGTACACCTGAATTAACAGAAAACACAGAATGCTTTACACATTTAAGTCCATATTTTATGGAATGGAAATTAATTTGTCAAGCTGGTTATATTTGTGATCTAAATCTTCACAAAACAAGTGGAGTCTGTAAAAAATACTTTTATGGTGGAGAAGGAGATAGCTGTGGAATGTCAGAAACTTGTCAATTAGGTTTAGCCTGCCAAGATGGAAAATGTTCAAAAACATTTAGCAAATGTAATAAAAATTCTAAATTTTGTCCTTTTGGCTATAATTGTGAATGTAATCAAGATAAAAACACTGGTAATTGTATTCAGGTTGCAAATACAGATTGCCAAAGTGAAGCAAGTGTTTTAAATTTATGTCAAAGATATATGAATTGCCCATATGAACCTTTAGGTGGGAATGGTACTTGCATTTTTGAAAAATGTTATGATCAACTTCGTGGATTTGAATGTTGCTTACAATTAAACAATGACGATAGTTATTTCCCTCATACTGGTATGAATTGCCAATCTTGTGGAAATATATATCAATACTCTGGTGTTGGAGAATATTGTAATTTATTTGGAAATGCGTAAGGACTTTTTTTTTTTTTTTTTTTTTTTTTTTATTTTTTTATTTTATTTTTTATTTATATTAGACAAATTAATGTGACTTTTTTAATAATCATTCTTATTGATATTTTTTATTTTTGATTTAAGAGTTGATTATATTAAATGATTATTTTACTTGTTAAATTTTTTTTTTTTTTTCCAAGAATTTTCAAAAAATTTAGATTTCAATTTGAGATTAACAAAAAATTGTTTTTTAGAACATAAAATTACAAACTCTTTATCAAATATTGATGAACACAATAATAAAATTAATATATATATATATATATATAAACTCCATTTCACTCAAAGGCGACCCGCTAAAAATGAAAAATTCACTTTTTTTTTAAGAAAAAACCAAACTAAGATTGTTTAGAAATAAGAGCAAAATTAAACTTCGAATTAGAGTTGAGATTCATAAAAGAAATACCTGAACAAACCTTTAATTTCAAAAAAAAAAAATGTAAAAAAAATTTTTGGGCACCTTTCTTTGGAACGTCTAATGCAAAAATTCTCTATTTCTTTAGAATTTTTGAATTGTTTACAATAAGATTTTTTAATTGTAAATGTCTTCATTTTTAAAGGAATTACAAAGGCTCAATTTTCTTAATGTTAATTTGGAGTATTAAACAGATTTTTTTTTTTCAAATTTAATTTTTTAAAAAAAAAAAAAAAAAAAAAAAACATAAAAAAAAAATAAAAAACATAAAAAGCAAAATACAAAAAAAAAAATTTTACAATGTGAGAAACAAAGATCAAATTTAAAAATTGTAAAAAATGATTTTGATCGAAAAAATTGAAATTTTAGTTTGAGAAGAATAATGAATTAAAATCATAGAATATGTTCTATATCTTCAATAAAACTGGGCTCCTTTGACTGAAAAAGAGTTTATATAACGATTAAAGAACTTTCTATCCTTCATTTATATACTAATAATTGTTGATTTTTAAAAAGCAGTCAAAATATTTTTTTATTCACTCTTTATGTTCGCATATAAATACAGAACAATAAAAGAAAAAAAAAAAAAAAATGTTTTTTTTTATTTTGGAAAATGACCATTAATGATTTATTAATAAATTTTTTTTGAAAAATTTATTTGGATTGACAGAGTATCAAAAATGGTTTAATTGTTTACGCTGTTGATTTCTGAATTATCTTTAATTAAAAAAAAAAAAATTTTGAATACTAAAACAAAATACGCTTCATAAATAAATTATGTATATTCTCGCAAACATTTTTTGAAAAAAAAAAAAAGATAAAAATACCTAATAGTTGTGTTTCACAATAATTTAAAAATTTTAATACAAATTTTTTTCAAGAAAAAGAGTGTTATTAAATATTACAAATTAAAAAATATTATTGTTTTTAAAATTAAATTTCAGAAGGATAAATTAATTCAGAAAAAATAATTTAAAAAAAAATATAAAATTTTTGAAATTAAATTTTAAATCAAAAGAATTTTTTAAAATTTCCAAAAATTCTGTTTCAAATTAATCAATTTTTTTACAAGATTTTTTTTAACAAATACTCAAATTAAAAATGTAATTTTCCAAAAATATTACAGAAAAAAAAAAATGAAATATCTTTATAATCCATTTGAACTTCATCTAACTTGCTATTTAAAATTAAAATAATTTATTTCTATTTTTGAAAATGAAGAAAAATAAAGGAAAAAAAAAAAAAAAATAATATTTTATTAATATCTAATGTACAATTTAATTATTAAAAAAAAAAAAAAAATTTTTTTATTAAACAAATGTATTAATTATAGATATTGTTACGATAATTTATGGTGTAATAATAATATTAATCAATGTGAAGAAGATAATACTGGATCCGATTGTAAATATGGAGTTGATTGTTATGGTGGTATTTGTGAAAATAACAAATGTTCTGGAATGAAAGATAATGGCGACAAATGTACATCCAATCAAGAGTGTTGGAGTAATGATTGTAATGGTGGCACATGCCAAGGCAAGGCTAAAGATCAAGATTGTGATCCTACTATTGTTGGTGGCCGAGATTGTGATAAAGGATTATATTGCGATTCCCAAACTAAAAAGTGCCAAAAAGAACTAAGCAATGGCGAGGAATGCTCTAGCCATTTAAGTCCATATTTTGTTGAAATTGATAGTGTATGCGCTGATGGTTACTTGTGTGAACCAAGTAAAAGTGATTTTTCACAGGGCTATTGCCGAAAATATTTTTCTGGAGGTGAAGGAGATAGCTGTGGAACTTCAAAATCTTGCCAATTAGGATTTGGTTGTCAAGATGGAAAATGTACCAAGCATATTTATTCTTGTGATTTAAAATCCAAAAATTGTCCATGGGGAAGTTATTGTAAATGCCATTCAAATCAGCTTTCTGGTGTATGTAAAGATAATATTAATGAAAATTGTCAAAACCAAGCCGATGATTATATTACATGTCTAATAACAAATAAATGTGGTTCAACAACAGATTTTGTTTCTGGTACTTGTGAATATATCCATTGTTTTAAACAAATGCAAAATTTCCAATGCTGTTTAAGACAGGGATATGATACTTCTTATTTTGTAAATAAAGGAATTGATTGTAATATACCAACACCAACACCAACACCAACGCCAACACCATCAGCATCGCCATCAGCGTCACCAACACCCACACACACACCAAATCCATCTCCATCCACTCTACCAACACCCACACGTACAACAAACATTAATAATAATACTAATTCAAATTTAAAACTTGGGTTTGGATTAGGAATCCCAATAGCACTGGTTTTAATCGTTATTGGATTTGTTTTATTTTCAAAAAAAATTGTAATTAGTAGAAGCAGACCACATCGTGAATATCAAGAACTGTAAAGAATATTCATTGATAAATTTAAACAATTTATTTTTAAATATTAATTTTATTTATTTTTTTAAAATTAATTGACTCTTCAAAATTATTTAATAATTAATAACTAAATCAAAAAAATAATAAAAAAAAAATAGACTATAAGTAACAAATAAATAATTTCTAATTATTTTTTTATTATTATTGTTTTTCTTCTTGTTATCTCGATTTATTACTTTCTTTAAAAATGGAATAATATATAAATTATTTATTCTTAAAGAAGTAGGTATATTTTACCAATTTCAAAAATTTTAATAATCAGAACCTTAATGAAAACAGATTTTTTGAGTTCTCCCAGATATTGAAGCATTGAAATCAAAATATTCAACATCTGATCTATTTGTGAAAAGAAAATGAACCAAAAGTTAATTCAGAGTTTAATCTTTTAATATTTCCCTACGACCCAAAAAACACTAAAAATGGAAAACTGATCAAATACCTTCAATTAAAAAAATTAAAAAAACAAAATGAAAAAATGAAAATAAATTAAGTTTCCATTTAACTTTTTCTTGAAAACATTTTTTGCCAAAATCATTGAATTCAAACTTGGAATTATGTATATTTTTATATACACTATCTTTTTTTAACTCATTTACTAAAATAAATTCCAAATTATGGGGAATTTTATTTTCACAAAAGAGACTTATTTGGTCTTCAAATGTTTTTTTTTATTTTTAAATGGTAAAACTAAAAAAAAGTTCAACTAAAAAGATAAATCCTCTGGAAAAATATTCTAAATCAATACATTAACTTATTCTTTTATTTCAAAATTTTTCTCAACCCCAATTTTTTTAAAAAAAATAAAAAAGTGCACACTAATTTCAAAAAATATTTTCGATATTCAAAAGTTTCGAGAGTTTTTATTCGAAAAAAAATTTATCATAGTGGTTAATTGAATTAAGTTACAAAGCTAATTTTCGAAATATATTAATCAGAAAAAAATAGTGCTTAATTTTATTAAGTACATATTTCAATTTTTTGAATATTTTTTTTTATTAAATTTTTTCTTTTATTAAATTAGGTTTTTAGATCGAGAAATGAGGTCTAGTGAAATTAATTTAAGAAAAGACCAACATAAAAAAAGACCTAAGAAAAGGTGTGTATTTGAAACGGGACTATCCCTTTCCGAACAAAACACAAAAGATTACCTTTCCAGATAAACTTGTTGAATCAAGACTGATTTAAAAAAAATCAACAAAATTTATATCTTTGAAGATTTTTTTCTTTCTTTTCTTCGTAATTTTGGTGAGAATAAACAGTTTATTGTCTTCAAATTCCTTCTATTATTCCTATTAATTATTTTTGAAGGAAAAAAAAATTTTTTTTTAAATTTGTTTAGAAAATACTCTGTTATCTATTGTTCTCAAAATAAGCAAAAAATAGAGAAAAATGTTAAAAGTTCGAAGGTAAAAGAGATTGAAAGATTGAAAACAAAAAAATAGTATCAAAAAGTTCATCTCAGCGAAATATGCAGTACAGTTTAAAAATAAAGAAACTGTTTCAAAATTATTTTGAGTTTTCAAATTGATGGAAAATAAATAATCATTAAAACAAAACAAATATAACCAATAAATTGTTATTTCTGTAGTAGAATATAAAATATATTGAGAATTTGTGAACAAAAACCAGGAATTAGATGAATAAAGGAAAAATAGGAATGAAAATTTCATTTTGGAAAGTCTATTGAAATAGAAAGTAATTATTTTCTCAAAAAATTTTCAAATAATAGTATTTTCACGAATTTTAAATAAAAACAAGTAAAATATAAGTAATTGTATTAATATTTTACATATAATATCAAGAAATATATAATTTTTATTTATTTTTTTCTTGATCAATTTTTTTCATTTTTTTGATTCCTTTTTTTAAAAAATATTCAATAAATATATTCTTGGCAAATATCTTACCCCCTCTTTATTTATTGAAATATCCATTTATTTTGTTAAAGAATTGATTTGAAAGATTCAATTTTCAATAACATGTCGGTGCATACAATTGGTAAAGTATTCCAACAAACATTTCTGGGAAAAAAGTAACAAATTTTAAACATTTTTTTTAATATACCGCCAGTTCCACTTTTAAGACCCAAACTTTCCATGGAATTTAAGGTACAAAAAAATTCTCAAATTAAGGTATATAATTTGGAATTTTTTTTTTTACAATATATTTCATTAGAATTTAAATTTTGTTCATTAATTTGTGATTTTTTTTGTGCCTTAAATTTCGTTTAAATTTTGGGTCTTATAATGGAACTGACTTTATTGATCATTAGGCAAACTTATTTTCATTGTTTTTTTTTTTTAATTTTAATAGTTAAAATTGGTTAAAAGAGATATTTTGAACTTTCTTAAAATTTTAGAATTTATTTCTGTTTTTTTGAATTTTATAAATATTAATTTTTTTAACGACAAATTGAAAGTAATTCTGTTACAAATGAAAAATAGTAAATTTAAAAAAAAATTCTAGAGAATAAAGCATATATTAGCCATCAAAATTGTTATAAAACAAACAATAACATAATTAAAAATGTTTTTTATTGTTTTTTTTTAATATTGAAATGTTGGGGTTGGTATTGAAAAAAAAATTTTGTTAAAAAAAAACTAAGAAAATTTAGATTACTTTGAGACTTTATTGAAGAAAAATAATTTCAGAAGGATGATGATTATTATAGTAATAATAATATTCTTTAAAAATTGTATAAGTATATTTAAAAAGTGTAAAAGAATTTTTTTTTGAAATTATCAATAAAACAGTAGAAAATTTATAATTTTCCCCTTTCAAGTACTTTATTCAAATATATATAAACTTTGTTTCTGTCAATGAGGCCCAGCATTTTACACAAATATCAAATATTTTTTTTTAAATTACCTGTGAAGATTAAATAAGAAATAATTAAAATAATACACGTCAAAGAATAGTTGATACCCTCCTAAATAAAACTAAAAAACCAATATATTTTCTTAAAAATTGAAAAACTCAAATTCTTTGTGTCACATTGAGAAAAACAACAAGTTTATTTTGATCCTCTATTGAAGATCATATAAAACACCAATAGAAATCAAAATGATTTTTCTACAATCATTTGTGCTTTATCAATGACCTTAGAATAACATTTTTTTTATGAAGTGACTATCGATCTTGCAATAAGAAATTTTTTTGCAACTGAATTAGGTCACGAAAATAAAATCAAAAAAAACAAAAGTGTGAAAAAATGATTTCAATTTTGGAATTTTGTAAATAAATTTTTTCTTCTAATATCAATTTAAACCCTTTAAACACATGTAATTCACTCATAATAAACAACGCCTTTGACTGAAAATGGTTTACAAATATATGTATCACAGATATTACAATTTTAAATCTGAAATGATCTATTTCGTAAATACTGTAGTCAAAATAAAGCGTGCAAAAAAATATAAAGCGTGTTTCAAAATAACAAGCGTGTTTTTTTGTTATAGAAAACCTATACATTAACCAATCAAAGAAACCAATAATAAACCCGAAAAAAATATGGTATTGGTTTCTTAAAGTTCTATTATTTAAAAAGAAATTCTAAAAATAAAGGATCAAATTGGAAAATTTATCTCAAAAAATAGAGTTAAATTTTAATAATAAAAAAAACAAAAAATTTCAAAAAAAATTGAGAATATTATGGAAAATTTTCAACTATTTGTATTAATAATTTAAATTTTACTGAAAATAACCAGTACTTTACTTTCAAAATTGATTTGGGCTCAGGTATACTATTTGGTAGTAGATTGGATGTTGCCTTGGTACAAGAATAAAAAGAAGCACGGATAATATTTTGAAACACGGATTATAGTCGTTGTGCACGCATTATTTTGATCACTGTCCATATTTATTTTTTTTTTTTGAAATTCAATAATATTTTTTATATTGAATTGAATTTACATCAATTAAATTTATAGAATATATGATCAAAAACCCATAATTTCTATTTTGCTATAAATAATAATTATAAAAAAACTTCTAGTACATAAAATTGTCTAACTTTCTTCCATTTTAAAATTGCTAAATATGAGATATACTAAGAAGACTCGCTTTTTTTATGAATCTCAATTTTGTTTCAAGAAATTTTAAAAAAAAATTAAGATTTAGTTTTGTTTTTTTTTTGGAAATTTAATATATTTTTGGAAAACATGAACTCTTTATTCAAGTTAAAAATCATTCCAATAGTTTTGGGGTATTGTTTTCTTATTTGAACTCATGTAAATGGAAAATAATGGTAAATCTTTATCTTTGAAATTGATCTGCGATCAAATATCATCTCGTTATCTTTTTTTCAATTCTAAAATATTTCATTAATTGTGGCTTCTTAGCTCGCTCAATATCACTAAAATATATTACAACAAAAAAGGATCAAAAAAATAAAGATCACAAATCCGAATCTATTATTTTATAAAGTATATTTGTTCAAAGAAGAATAAAAAATGAGGTGAAAATTTTTATTACTTTTGTTCTGAAAACATGAGAAAAGGTATTTTTGGGTTGTGTAAAAAAAAAATGATTATTAAGCCGAAAAATGTGAATTAAGATTCTTAGTTTAATTGTGGTTGTAAATAGCTGAGTTTGTTTCTAAAGAAAAAGAGAAAAAAATTTCTTTGTTGTGATTAAAAAAAAAAAGAAAAGAGTTTCTTTTTTATAAATTTTTTTTTTTTTTCTTTTTGAAAAACATTGATCGGCGAATTATAAAAGAAAAAGATTCTCCGAAAAGTTGTTGGTTGAACTAAAATTAAAGTGGTTTTTTTTTATAATTGGTTTGTTCTAACAAACAAACAAAAATAACCAAAAACAAGAACAAAAACAAAAAAAAAAAAAAAAATAAAGTAACAAACGAATTACTAAAACATAATGAAGATTTTGTGTATTAAATATTTTTTTGTTTGTGAGAAAGATCTATCTCATAAAAATTCAAAGTGGCTTTGTCGTTAATCACCTTTTGAATTTTGTTTTTTTTAAAAAGATTTATTGTTTGAAAAATACTTTTTTTGCTTTAATCTTTTTTTCTTCTAATTTTTGTGAATTTGTAGGTTAAAGCTCTTCTTCAACTTTTTCTGCTCCAAGGAAAAATAATACGATGAGCCCAACAATTAGGATTCCTAAAAGGTTAACAAAAGCAAGTAATTGTGCATCAGTAATCATCTTTTTAAATAGTTTTTTTCTAATTTATGCGAGTAAAAAATCAAAAAATGGGTTTAGAAAATATAATTTTAATGGGAAAATTTTACGATGGAGAGAAAAGGAAAGTGTTACTTACTCTGAAAATTCTTTGTGGAATAGTTGTCTACTTTTTAAGAAAAGTATTTAAGAATCTCCACTCTCAAATAGTTTTTTCTGATTTTTGAATTCTCAAAGGGAAAAATTTTTACTTCATTTGCAATCTCCTTTTTTTTTGAGAGTTTTGAAATTACCATCTACAAATTTAACAGTCACTGTTTTTCAAAGAAAAATCTGGAAAAGGAAGTGAAAATTTTTTACTCTTTATTATCCAGATGTCAGTAGAAATTATTATGAAAAAAATTTACTTTGATTCCAAAATAAACAATCAATTTGAACAAGGTTTATCTATTTTGTATTTTCGAGTTCTGAATCAGAAAGTTAATAGTCAATTGAAATCTTATAAAAAAACACTTTAAGCCCATCCCAAAGGTAACAATTCTGTGATCTACAATCTTTTTTTGAATTATTATCAGGTAAAGTTAGTTTCATTTTTTCCCAATTGTCAAAGAAATTAACTAAACTAAAATAGTGATTGGAACTAAGTCATAAAAAATGGTAAATTATTCGTATTTGTGATTTTATAGTTCCAGATTGGTCCAATTGAATCTAATCTTAGTTTTGTTATTTAAATTTTATTTAAAAGAAAAAAGATTTTTAGGATATTGAAAAATAATTTTCAATAACTCCAAAACGTCCTTGTTTAACAAAAAGTATAAAATTGGAAATCAAATTCTTTGTTTGTGAATAATTTCAAAAATATACTCTTATTTTCCGGTTAAAAAAAGAAAATTTTTAGTTCAAATTCCCGAAAATCTTTTTTTATTTTGAATAATTCATAAAAAGACCCTAGAATATTTGTCAATATAGTTTAGAAATGATATTTTTAGACATTTAATTAAACTACAGTGGATGGACTCTAAGATATAATTTTTACTCAATTAATTTGATTATGGCAGTAATCATGAATATTCATTTTGGAAATTGAAATAAAAATTTACATTTATTAATTGGAAAATAGCAGTATAATAAAACTTGAAACCGTTTATTATGTTTGAAAGGTATTAATTTGTAGTTTTTAAAGAGGAAATTAGTTCCATTTTTAAGATACAAACGTTTGACTAAAATTTAATACACTAAATAATCTTCAACCAAAGGAAAATATTTAGGAATTTTTATTTACAAGAATTAATAAATTAAAACTAGAATTTTGTTCTTTAAATTTGAGTTTTTTTTTTTCCTTTAATTTTGGTTTAAATTTTGTCCCTTAAAAGTAGAACTGAATTTAATAATTCCAGGGTTTTTTTTATTTTATTTTATTTCTTTTCATCTTTCTCTTTCCTATTAAGTTTATTAGTTATATGATTAAATTTTGAATTATTTTTTTTAAAATAGGGGAAGTTAAGATTGTTAATTTTTTTTTTTATTATTTGAAATTATACTATTTTCAATTTATAATTCTGTTTTGTAAATCAAAACTAGTGTTTTTTTACTTGTTTTTTATATTTCAAAAATGTGTGTGTCAGTATACTGGTGTAAATACCGAATGCTGTAAAAAATAGAGTTTTTACAATTCTCAAAATAAATAAAGAGTTTCTATAGATATTTATCTAAACTTTGGTAATAATAAAAATAATAACTGATTGTCTTAATAGACGAATAATAATTTTAATCAAAAAATCTTATGATGGATACAATTTTTCAATTTTTTTTAAAAAAAAATCATTATACAGAGCAAAATAATAATATTTGCCAAACAATTTTATATTGAAAACCCTCTGAGCTTAAAAATCAAAAAAGGGTTGTTACGTTTATTATTGCTAAAATTTGAATAAATTTCAGGAACTCTTTATTTATCTTGAAAATTTTAATAACTCTATTTTTTACGGCACTTCATATTTACACTTGTGTAAACGGATTGAAAGTTTAAATTATTTATTTTAAAAATTCTATATTTCTCAGCTAATATTGTTACTGGTTTAATACAAAATATTTAAATAATCAAAATTCCAGATTATTGTTCATAGAATACATATTAAATAATTTTTTAAAGTAGCTATATCTTTCTTTTGATTTTTTCAGATTATCAACTATATTCAAACTTTTATTCAAATAAATACCTAAATATTTAAAATTTATAAAATTCTTTTGTAACAATTTTTGTTTTCTTTATTGATTTTACTTCAAATTGAGTTACAATTGAAATAAAAAATTGAATTTTACTTAATAATTTAAAAGTTAATCATAAAATATATTTAATTATTCCAAAAGAAAAAATAAAGATTTTGAAAAATAAGGCTATTTACAAATTAAATATTTTATTTATTTATTTATATTATAATAAAAAAACTTTAAAAAAAAAAAAGGAAAAATAAAAATATAAAATAAAATTTCCTAAATAATTACTTTTTTAATTTTATATTTCTTTATATTCTTATTATTATTAATATTATTAATAATAATAGTAGTATTATTGTTATTGTTATTTATTCATTTAATTGTGTATGTTTTTATTTATTAATTGATTAGATAATCAAACAACCAACCAATAAATCATATTATTTAAAATTTTAATTTTTTTTTTTTTCCAAATTTACTCTATTAAAAAAAAAAAAAATTAATTCCAATGGATGAATATAATATTATCTAAAAAAAAAAAAAAAAAAAAAAAAAAAAAAAAATTAATAATCTAAAGAATTTTGAAAAAAATACAAATAAGTAATCATTGATCTTTCATCTATAGTATCATTTAATATATCATTTAAAGAGATTAATTTTGGTATACATAAGAATTTTTTAGCAGATTCAAAAGCGATCTTAAATTTTTCTTTAGTCTTCAATTGTAAATATTGTGCTGGGTAGGGGAAGTCTTGGGGGTGTAGTGAATGTATTAAAAACAATAGCAAATCCGGGTTTTTAAAAGAGGTAAAATCTTGGATTGTCACATCTGATACTTTATAAATCTGAGATTTGATCCAGTTCAATAATTGGTTTTTATTATTCTTTTTATTTTTGATTTGGTATATTAGTATCCAAATCAAATCTAAAATGAAGTGTAAATTGCCATCGTATATGGCTTCTTCTGATAATTCACCAAGTTCGATCCCTTTCTTTCTAAGGCTATCAAAGCATTTTTTCAAGTTTTTCATTCTGTGTAGCAATAAGCTCGGCTCTCGATTAAAATTAATTTTTTCTTCTGTGATCGTTTCTAATGCTAATAATAGCATTACCCCGTCTTGTAAATCTGTTTGCAGATTGGTAATTTTTTTACAAATTTGATTAAAATGGATGTTTTGTGTTATTTGGTAATTCAACCAATTTTGGAAGGTCTTCGATTGCATTTCTTTTTTATCTGTGGAGATTTTCATATGCAAATTGTTACTTAATAACTTTTTGTTCTGTGAATTTTGCTGCTGTTGTTGCTCTTGTTGTTCTTTGTCTAATGATATCATATGCTCTTCGATTTTTTTTTTCCATTGATTAAAATTCGATTGGGAAGAAAACGAGATTTTAAATTGTTCTTGTAATTGGGTTTGAATTAATATATATTTTCTTTTTTGGAATTGGAATTGGAATTGCTTTTTTTTTTTTTGAATAAATTGAGCATTCGTTAAAGAAATAATTTGGTAATTTATTTGAGATGTTTGGAAGTCATCGAAATAATACAAATTGCTTCCTTGCAATGATAATATTTTAGAGACCCAGTTATCATCTATCCAAACAAAGCAAGAGCATGTTTCGTCTCCTTCTTCGACATTGCACATATCGATGGAAACTTGCTCGGAATCTGAAACATCCGATGGAACGTCGTTATCGCTGGCTGTAAGAAAGCTTTTATTTTTTTTTAATGAAATTGCTTTCTCATTTTGATTTTTTTGAGTAATATAGTTGCTATCAAAGGAAAACGATTTTATTAAATTGGTATTATTCAGCACATTTTTAAGTCTCGTTTTATTTTGTTTTTGAATTCTCTCGATCCCCAATTCCTTTTTTAATTGGTTAACTTTATCTAGACTAATCGTGGTTTTGCCCCAGTACACTGATGCTCTTTTTGGCGCGTGTGTTTGGTTTTCCTTAAAGATGAAAATCATTTTTTTGGAATTAAGTTCATAAGAATTGATGCATTCGATGATATTTTCGTCATGCTCTATTAGTCTCAAATTTGAATAATTGTTTTCATTTGATTTGGTGTTTTTTAGGGTTGTGTCGCCATTGGCCGTTTCATCAGCATTGTTGTTATTCTTGTTACCCATTTTCGTTTTCTTTTTGTTTTTATTCTTGCTTTTATTATTGTTGTTCTTGTTTTTATTCTTGCCATTATTCTTATTCTTATTATTCATGTTGATGTTCGTATTTTTGTACTTGTTTAAATTATTTGAGGAAATTAGATTTTTTTTAGATAATGTCGAAAAGGAGCAAAAAACAGGATCCTCTTTAATATATAACGAATATTTATTAATGTCAATTAAATTCTTGAATCTGAATTTGTTCTTAATTTTTCGAATTAAATCTAAACACATGGTATTATGATGGACCTGCAAAGTGATATATCCGTTATTTAAAAAAAATATCCTAATCAGCCTCTTCTTATTTGTCTCCATGGGGTTTTTTACTTCGCTTTTCGGCTTATATTCAAATCTACAAAACCCATTATTGGTGAGGTCCCAAAAAAGCTTCAAAAAAAAGGGTTTGATTTGTGGATCCAAGATCCTTTCCATCTTGCCGATCTTCTCCACAAAGACATAGTCTTCACTATTCTTGATATACTTTTTCTTTTTTAAATTCTCAATCACCTTTTCAACACTTTCGTCCTCATTCAGGGGTAAGGTTGTAAAGGACGTTGAATGGAAGTAGACCTTAACGAAGGATTTCTGGTATTCCAGTGGCTTCGTCGGCTTGTAGGGGATCTGCTTCATAGCAAGCTCGCTATTTTCATTTGGTTTGTGGTTTCTGTTCATATTTTCAATTTCCGTGCCTGTCTCCGTCTCAGTTTCGGTTTCAATTCCTTTTTCGGTTTTGGTCTGTGTGTTAGTTTTTGGATTTTGTTGGACTTCCAAATGGCTCCTGCCAGAGACTTTGGAAGATGTTGTTTTGAGATTGTAATTCTGATCAGAGATTGTGAACTCATGGAAACTTGAATATTTGGTTTCCATTTGCTTGTTGTTCGTGTTCTTGGAGTCACACGAAATCGATCTTCTTTTGTGAATAATTTGATCGTCTAATTGCAATTTTTGCTTGGAGATTTCATTCTCATTTTTGTTTTTATCTTTGAATTTTTCTTCTTCTTTTGCTTCTTTTCCGATTTCTATTCCGGTGTGCTTTTTGGACTCGTTGTTGTTAATGTTATGGTTGTTATGGTTGTTGTTGTTGTTGTTGTTGTTGTTGTTGTTGTCTGAATATGTGATTTTAATTGGAATATTTAGATTGTTTTTCGGTTTATTTAATTCCAATTCAACAACTTCAACAAGCTCAATAAAGTCAGAGATTTTTTCTGCAGCTTCTAATAGGTTCAGTTCAATATCCTCTTTGACTGTTTCGATTTGAACATAAAAATGATCCAAACCTTTCGAATAACCAGTGCTATAGGACAACAAATTGAAAACAGATTTTGAGACACTTTTGAAATGGTTGTCTAAAAACAAAGAGTTTGATTTATCGCAACTGTGATTCGAACAAAAAGTTTTGATCGAATAGTCTGCCAGCGTTGAATCCTTTTTTAAGATCTTGTTCATTTTGAAGATCTTTTCAAACATTGGCCTTAGTGAGGACTGGTCTTTTTTCTGTAACAATTCTCCCAATTCCTCGACCAAGCAGAGAAATATTTCAACGTGTTCACTTAATGAGAAATGTGTTTCTAAATAATCGTCTATTTGGATTGTGTCCGTTTGGGTGTTTGGGGTTGGGGTTTGGGTTGTATTTGTAGTTGTGCCGGAGTTTGTTTGTGTGTGTATGTTTATGTTTGGGGTTTGGTTTGTTAGTGGAGATAGTGGCTCTTTAATTTCTTCAGTTGTTTGGGTTGTTTGAGACATTCTCGATTTTTGGGGTTTTTTACAATTAAAATTGGCAAAATGAGAAAGACTAACTTTTCGAAATTCTAAAAAATTAAAAAGAAAAAACAAAAAAATAAAGAAAAATATACAAGAGAAAAAATGATACTTTTTTTCTTATTCTATTTGAAAATTTCAAAATTAAATTCTGAAATGAAATTTTGAACTTCAGTAGTTCTACGTGTTTGATAAGAATTTTTGTATTTTTTTTTTTTGAAAAAGTAATTATGTTTTTTCAACTTTGATGGAAATTAAAAATTATCTCAAGAACAAAAAGTGGATTTCTATAACCGATTATAAAATAGTTAAAGTGTTGGAACTGAAATGTTAATTATGGTTCTTTAATACTTTTCAAAACAAATTACACTAATCACAATTTTATCTGAAGGTTTCAACAGGAAAGCTTCACAAAAGCCCCAGAAATATTATATTTAATTGATTTTGTATTTCATTTAAAATTATTATTAACTCGAATTAATCATTTAATTTTTTTTTTTTTTTTTTTTCTGGAAATAACAATTTTCTATTATTTGTTGGAAAATAACAGGCACTTTGATAGGTTTGAAATTTAATTTGAGTTATTTTTAGAAACAAGCAATACAATTGCTTTTTTCTCATAACAAACACTTTTTTATTTAGTCAAAGGTGAATAAACTCTCAAAACTTGAACACATTTTAAATTTTTGAGACGTCTCAAGAAAAGTAAATTTAAAGTCTTTAAAATGGAAGACATATTTCAAACTGAAAAGTTCATTTGTCAAATTGTTTTTCTCCTTTGTCGGATCAAAGTTTTTTATCTAATTGAAGATCAAAAATTCTATTTGAGATTTTCTAAAGGTTTTATTTTTTTTTTTCGAAGGAATGATAGATTTTACTTTTTTTGCCAAAAGAAGTAATTTTCTTTTTATAAAACGGTAGAATGTTTTTATTTTGTTATGTATGGTTCAAATAAACAGGTTTATTTTGAAAAATATTTTTTTTTTTTATTAGATTATTTTGTTAATAAAAAAAGGGTTTTAAAAAAAAAGAGAATGAGAAAAAACTTAATCCAAAAAAAAACCCATTTAATTTTAATTTGTACTGTATCCTCAAAAAGAGTCATTAAACATTAAACTATCTCATGTCAGAAAATATAATTTTCTTTAGATAACCCTATTTTTAAACAAATTCTCTTTCACAAATATTTAATACAAATTGAAGAAAACACAAAGAGTCATTTAAATTTAAAAGATAGACACCTATTTTAAAGAATTAGTGGTATTTGTTCCAATAGGTAAAAAGAAATTGACCAACCAAAACGAAAATTGTAAAAAGTAACTGAAAAATTTCACTTAAATATTTTGTGTTCTTTAACTTTAAGAAAAGTCACTTGAGTATGTTGGTTGAAATATTATTTTTCTATTTTTCTCAAATTGATAATAAAAGTTGATAAATTTACCAAAATAGCATTTTGTCTTTCTAATTCCTAAAAAAAGCTAAATAGGAAAAAAAGTAAAAACTGTTCTTAATTGGTTAACATTAAGGAAATTAAAGAAACCAAAAATTAAAAATAAAATCAATAAAAAGGAAAGAAAGAAAACCATTCCATGACAATTAATATTCAAATCATCTAAAATATTTTAAATCCCCTTTTTTATCAAAAACTGAAGAATTATATTCGAGATCTCGTAAAGTCAAATTATTCAACAAAATTACAATAATTACAAAATAAGGAAAAAACTTCTAAAATTTAGTATTAGAAAAACTGTTGTTGTGTTTAATTCTCTATTTATGACCTTTAGCATTTTTTATTTTCTTTAATTTATTTATCTTACCTTTCACTTCCAATTTAAAAGCATAATTGACTTTTTTTCCAAAAATTGCTATTGTTTTTTATTTATTTTTTCGGGGTTATGTTTGTAATTTGGAGAAACAAAGATAAAACAGGTTGGTTACAAATAGTTGTAATTTTTTGCAAGTTAACAAAAAAATGACGATTTAATCAACTTTTATTAACTATCATCTTCAATTCTTATTTTAATTTCAGTTTCCTCGAGCTTTGAAAATTCAAGTTTTCGAAGAGTGAGTTTTTTGTGAGTGTTCGAATCCTTTAAGGTTTACAATCCCTGAAACTGGAAAAAAGATTATCTTGTATTGGGTGTGTCAACTTGTTATTTTGGTTCTTAGCTGATCGATCCACAACTAAGTTTGGATCGTATAGGTGGTTGAAAAAGGCTATTTTTGTGATTTTATTTTTTTTTTTTCCGAAATCCGGATTGATGAGTCTAAGATTAATTAATTGGAAGATATTTAATTAGTAATTGAGTTTTTTGTTTTCTATGTTGAAATTTTTATTTACGCTTTGTATTATTTGATGCTTGTAAAAAAATTTTTTTTTATTTACTCCTAACTCAATAAAAGGAAAATGATAATTTCAATTGTCAACCCAAAAATTAACACTTTCAATTCAATACCTTCCAATCAATTAATCTTAGACTCATTTATTTAGATTCCTAAAAAAAATAAAATAGTCAAAAATTGCTATTTTGAACGACTATTAAAATTCATACCAAGTTAAAGATCGATCAGTTAAATACTATAAGAACAAGTTATTACACCAAACAAATGATAATCTTTTTGCAAAATTCAGGGATTGTAAACCTTAAGGGAGTAGCCACCATAAAGTCAAAATCTAAACACGAATTTACTATTTTCCAAAAGAAGATTCGATGACAACATTTTTTACTTTGGGTGTGTCTCCTTACCTTTTACGATTCTCAAAGCACTTTGTTGAATAGTATTTGTATACTTTTTTTTTTCTTTAAAAGGTAAAGTAATAGCATAATAGAATGTTAAGTGGGATTGTTTTTTTTCTACCTTTAGGATTGCTAAATGGCTAGGGTTTGTTCTTATCTTAACATTCTATAGTGGCATTTTATTTTATGTTTAAAAATAAAATTATGAAATTATTTTTCAACAAATGTTTTGAATCCTAAAAAACCAACAAAACCAGAACTAAATAAACAATATAGTTTTCAGATCGAATTGTAAATGTATAAATCAAGTGAATTTGTTGACTTCAGGTATCAAGCTCTTATAATAATTGAACTTTCTACAAAATTTAACAAGGAACAATATGTTGGATTGAAAAAAAAAAAAACGAAATGATAAACAATCTTTAGATCTATTATTTCATGTTAAACCTATTTGTGAAATATTGTGAATTTAAACTATTGTTGTTTTAAAATGATTGTGTAAAGCAACTTTTGTCTTGAATATTAATTAAAAATTTAGAATGTGTTTAAGGATATCTATTATCCTTCCATTTTACATTGTTAGTAAATCTAATATTATAATTAGTTGAGATTCAAGGTAATTTCCTTAATTTCTAAGTATTATTGATGCAAATGTTCAGCCAACCAGCCAATCAAGTTTTAAAAACAATAAGAAAATTATCTTTTAATCTGATCACTACTTGAATTACTTTCTTTTTAGTTATTTTTCAAAATTAATTGTTTTTTTTTTTGAAGATCTTTGGACAATCCAAATTATTATTTTTCAAATTCACAAATATGTTAAAATAATTTGAAAAGTTCTAAAGTATTTAATTGGAATTAATTTTTAATGATGTTATCTATACCAATACCCTGGTTTGTAATTTAAATCTCATCTAATATAATCTTATAATTCCCAAATAATTATACTTTTTCAATGAATATATATTGATTCCAATTTGAAATCAAAATGATAAATTCATCTTTTATACATACGAAAGAATAAAGCCTATGAATTCAAGGATTTTTCAAAATTCAAAAACTATCAAATTTTAAAGATTGAATAGATAAAAGAAAAGGTTATTTTTTGATTTTATTATTCAAAAAAATTTGAAAAGATTGTTTAGTTAAAGTTGAGCTGGTATTGTTTAAATAAAAAAAATCAAATAAATCAAAGTTTAAAATTTATAAAAAATGAAGTATTTAAATATAAGATAATTTAAATGAATCACTTAGAATTTATCTTGGCTATTTTGTAAAATTCCAGTTAAAACAGTTTATTATTTTTGTAATGATAAATAAGTTACTAGTAAATTTATTTAGAAAGACAAAAAATAAATAATAACTAAATTAACCTAAAATTTGTTTAATAACATTAACATTATATTACAAAATAAAATAAAATTATTGTTTTTAATGATATAAAACCATTGAATAATATTAATATATAAGAAATATCAAGGAACCCCGAAATTATATTTTCTAAAAACACATTTTTGAAAAAAAAAAGAATATTGTATTTATTTTTTTTTTTTTTTTGATATCTCTATAATATTTTTCATTGTAAATATATTCAATTAATTTTAAAATTTTATATAAGTAAAATCTAAAAATCCTTATCGAAGGATTATATCTTAAAAAAACAATCTTCTAAAAAAAAAAATTCGATAAATGTTTTAAAATTTAATTTTTTTTTTCATATTTTTGATGAAATTTTAATTGTTATTATTTATAAAATTAAAGTTTTGTATTTTTTTTTTAAATTTTTAGCGAATTTAGAACTTAAGATCAGCAATAAATTTTATAATAAATGACAATTTATTCAAATTCCATAGTTGTCATGGTGTGACTACCCCCCCCCATAAAGAGTAAAACAAATAGATACCCTCTATTAAATTAAATAGCCAAACTCAAAAAAAATTCATAACGCCCCGTAGTGAAAAATTAGATAAAAATATGAGTAAAAAAAGACCAAACTTACCTTTAAATCTTTTCCCCAAAATGAATTATTGTTTTTACAACTTCGATAAATTTTATAATTATTGACAAGTTCTATAATCCAATTTAATTCTAAATTATTTCAAAAAATATTATTCTCTTTAAAAGAAGAAAGATATCTTATGTTCTTACAAGAAAGTGGATCAAAAAACACTTTAGTAATAAAAACACTAATTTTTTACAAAACCAATATAAAAAATTTATCAAAAAAAAAAAAAATCCAATAATTATTTTAAGCTTGAAAACAATATAATTTGTTTATTAAAAGAAAAGCTCAATTCAATTGTTTTTTCTTTAAAAAAAAAATAAATTCCAGAAAAAACTAACCAAACCATTTGATTAAAATTTCCCCAAAATACTTTTTTAAAACCAGGAAACTCCAAACTTTACTGTCAGTTTCAAATTTAAGGTACAAACTTTTAATGAAATTTAAGGTACAATAAAAATCTCAAATTAAGGCACAAAATTCAGATTCTAGTAAAATAATTGTGTAAGAAAAAAATTCCAAATTTTGTGTCTTAAGTTGAGATTTTTTTGTGGCTTAAATTTCATTGAAAGTTTGTCCCTTAAATTTGAAACCGGCTGTCATTAAAAAAAACATCTTTTAATTTGATTTTTGTTAATCAATAATAAATACCACTTGATCGACGAAGTCTATTTTTTATTGATTTTATAGTCCTTGATTACACTTTGTTAGAATAAATTTTCTCCTTAATTAGTTCAATGGGTTAACAACAAAACACTCTTTGAAAACATTGGTATTAATTTATTCTTATTTATGGAATTTTTTTTTTCATATTTTCAAATAAAAATAATTAATTCAAATGAATAATTTAAATAAATCAAAAACAAATATTATCAAATAGATTTTTTTTAATCATGCCATTTTATTTTTTATTTTCTATATTTTTAAAAAAGAATGGTTGAACATAATCCTATTAATTTTGAAAAATATAATTAATATTGTAAATAAAATCAATGGTCTATTAATTTTCTTATGTTCAAGGATTCATTGTTTTGATTATTTTTTCTTAAATTTTTTTAAAAAAAAATTAATAATTCAAAAAGTTATTTGTTCACAAAAACCTGTAGAAATTACTAAAAGTGAGATTTCCGAAAAATAAAAAGTTTTTTGCAAATTTTTTATTTTATTTTTTGTCAATCCAAAAACAAAAATGACCCAGATCCTTTTAAGGTAATTTATATTAGAAATCAAACTCTTTTAAAAATGATAAACATATTACATTAAATTTGATAAATAATACTAAACCCCGTTCCAAAAATTTGGACACACCCAAAATCAAAAATAGGCAAAAAAACCCCCAATTTATTGTATTTTTCCAAACCTAATAAAAAACCACATTTAAGTTACCCAGTATTAATGTTTTAATAAGTAATCGTTTTAACCCAAATAAAAGAAAAAAATATAAAACTCAAAAATAAAAACAGGTGGGTCCAAAATAATGAAACGAGCGGAACAAAAAATGTATTGGTAAATTTGTTGAAATTTCACCAACAATTGTTGATCGATCAAATGATAAGATACCATCGAATAATTCTATGTGATTTTCCAATTTAACAAACTCAACACTAACCTTCTATCAACAATTGAAAAAAAATTTCGAGATCTAACCAAACAGATTACGTAACTGCAAAAAAGGAAATGAAAACAAAACAAAAAAGACAAAAAATGAAATAGTTTATAAAATCAAAATTCTTTCCAATTTTAATTTAAAGTGCAGTAATGATGTTCTTTCCACTGTTTAAACTGTGTCCAATTTTTTGGAATCTAGTTTACTTGCCTATTTATTTGTTTCCATATGGATATAATTACCCTATTAAAATTGGAAAAAAATACTTAAAAATTCATTACTCGACTTGAATTTTTAAAAAAAGGATTATTTTCTATTTTAAACGTTTTTAAATTATTTTAATGTTTATTATTTGTATTTTAATCAATTTACTTAAAATAATTTTTAACCTTCTACTAATATTTTCATTGAATAAAATCGTTTTTGATATTTAAAAGAAACTGTGTTATTAGAGGAATTAAATATTTTGTAAGTTAAATCAGTGAAAAAAAAATTTTTTTTTTACTCTTATTTGGCAATTCATAGTGTTTAAAATTTTAACAATTAATAAAAATCTAACCCGACTCAAAATATTTGCTCAATGAAGAAAGAAAAGAAACATACCAATGAATTTGAGATAATACTTTTATAGAAATAGAATTTTTTTAAAAAATTGTTGAACATACCTAAATACTTGAAATTTATTTTTTAACAAAAAAAAATGATAAAAAAATCATTTTCAAATATTAAATAAAAAAAAATTTATCTTACAAATTTATCAATAAGACAAAATATCAAAAACAAAAAAAAATAAATATTTTAAAACAATTTCCACGAATTAAGGATACCTCCTCAAAATATGGTACAATTACACTATATATATAGTATCCAAGAATATAACACACAACTTTATTTAAACTTTAATATATTTAGGCAACGAAGTGATTTTAATTCTTGATAGTTCATAAAACACTACTTAAAAAAAAAAAAAAAGTATTTTAATTATTATAAATGTTTACGAGGATTCTAGAAATTGTTCATGTCATCATTAGAATATTATAAACTTTTTTTCAGTTAAAGTAACCGAGTTTTCTTGAAGAAATAGAACATATTCTCTGAGTTTAGTTCCTTATTCTTCTCAAACTAAAATTTCAATTTTTAGATCAGATCATTTTTTTTGAATTTAGATTCCTTTTTTTTCATTTTACTTTTTTTTTCTATTTTTTTTTCTTCTTGTCTTTTTTATTTTTTTAAAAAAAATTCAATTTGAAAAAACAATGTTTGAAACTCAAAATTAACACTCAGAAAAGTTATGCTTTATGTGTTCTACAATAATTCATACATTTACAAGTCAAAAACATTGTTGTCATCAATTTTAATTTTTGAAAGAAATATAGAAATTTTGCACAGAGGTTCCAATGAAAAGAGCTCAAAAATTTTTGAACATTTTTTTTTTTGAAATTTATGGTTTGTTCAGGCTTTTTTTGATGAGTATCGGCTCTAATAACGAATTTTATTATTTTTAATATTTCTAAACAAGCCAAATTTGGTCGATTCTTAACAATAAGGCAACATTTTATTTTTTGCTTTGACTCTTTGAGTTAAATGGAGTTTATTTTTTTTTCTAATCATTAAAAGAATAAAAATATCTTTGTCTTTGATTCAAAGATTCATTTTAAAACCATTTAAATCCTCGATTATTAATAATTGAAAATATAAATCAAAATGAACTGAAAGATTATATTATATTTTTTATTTTTTTTATTTTTTTGTTATATTATTCATTCTTTTTTAAATACCAAACACTTCAATCTCAGAATTTTACTGGAATCAACGTAATTATTTGGAAAAAATGTGAAAAAGTAAAAAAAAAAAAAATTTAACCAAGAATATTATTTGAAAATATATTTCTAAAATAAAAATGAAATTAAATTTGTCAGAAGCAACAAATTAACCACAAAGAACTATAAATTATATTTTTATCAATATAATCAAAATTATAATTTGATATTTTTTTTATTACAAAAATTCAAAATATTCGTTTTGAGATCTGAAAAAGAGTCAAAATTTTTATCAAATTTTTTCATGATACTAGATCAATCAAATAAAAACCCTATACCAAAACATAGTATTGAAAGAACTACTATTCTGTTTTATCACCTATTTTAGTCTTTAATCATTTATTTTTTTCTTATATTAAGTGATCATACTCTTCATTTTTAGGTTTCTATGATTCTATTTAGGCTTTCAATTAAAAAATGTGTTCAAGTTTTTTTCTTTTGTGAATTTTTTTTCTCCTACATTATAATTTTTGAAAAATAAATTGGAATTAATTTTCTTTTTAACATAAAAAAGTATTTTTGATTAAGGTTTTTGCACTCGTATTTATTATTTATTCTTCTTTTTTTTTTTTTGCAATAGCAAATTATGTAATTGCTTGTTTTTCACAAGAATTCAAATCAACTTGATAAAATAAAGCCCATTTATTAAACCTGAGAGAAATAAAATTATCCTTATTCAAAGAATTCATTTTTTATCTTTAAATTTCATTAAAAAAAATCTGATCTTTATTATTTGATTTATTGTTCAGGGTTAAATATCATATAAAAACACTTATTTTGCTTACGTGTGTATTTTGTAGTGACTAAATTCGTAACTTCAAATTTAAAGTAAGAATAAGAGAAACCCTTAAAAGTATTTTAAACATGAAGATTTATTTTTTCTTTTCTTTATTATTTTTTTTTTATTTGATTTTTTTAGCATTAATTATAATTATTTTATTTTTGAATTCTAGTGTTTTTTAAAAAAAAAAAAATAAAAAAAATAAAAAAATATAAAAATAAAATTATAATAATTTTTTACAGAAATAAATCGAAAAAAATAATTGTTTTATTAAAAAAATTATTTTTTAAAATTTTAAAAAATTGATTTTTTGAACTATTCCCTTTGTGGAACTCAATTTTACTAAACCTAACATTTGTAAGTTTGTAACAACAGACATAAACCTAATTTGTGAATATTCTGTGGACAATTTGTTCTCTTCCAACATGACCACAAAACCATCATACCAATCTTTAAGATTTATTTTTTTTTTATATTGTTGATAAAGATTATAAACTAAGTTTATATCAAAAAGATTTGTCCCACCTGCCCATTCTTCATCCCCCTCCCCTTCCACTTCTCTCGCAACCTCTCCCTTCTTCATTTCCTTTCCATCTAACTCTTTGTTTTTCTCCTTTGTTGGGATTTTTTTATTTTTAGTTTTTTTAAATAATAATTTCTCAAAATTTGGATCTTCGAGGGATTCATGCAATAATATTCTTGTCTTTGAAACAAGTTGTTGTTCCAATTCTTCAGGGAATTTCAAAAAAACCAATTCATTTAAAGTCAATGTACTTGGTGTTGGTAATCTGTTGATTGCAAATTCTTTTAATAGCATGATCAATTTTTGTGAATTTTTTTCACTTTTTTGGTTTTGGTTTGTTTGTTGGATTAACATTTGTCTTCGTTTGCGATTGCCCATTTTTTTTCTTGCCAATCTATTTTTAGTTAAAAGCTGATTGTCAATTGAAGTTGTCTTCTTTCCATCCAAGTGATTATTTTTATTCTTATTCTTCTCGTTGATATTGAGTTGGCTAATTTTCTGTTTATTTGATTTTAGTAAGGTTTTTTGGGTTTCTTCTTGCCGAATTTTGTCTCTTAGTGATCTAAAAGAGGTAACTTCCTGATGGAATTCTTCAGAATCAATTTCTTCAAGTAGCTGGATAAACTTTGTACAGTATTGACGAATTTGGTTGGGTGAAGTGTTCGTTAAGAAACTACAAATCGAGACAAAAATTTTTGTTTTAACAAATTCAGATCTCAAATTAAAGACAAAGAAATCGGAAAGGCAATACTGGTTTGGGTCATTTTTTATTTGAGGGGAACAACATGTGATAAAATTTTTAGTATCACTGTTAAAGCCCGTTTCCATTGGTTTATAAAGAGGTAAATTCGTGACAGGAAGATGGTGACCATTTCCGAGAGCGTCTCGTCGTTGGTAAGCAGCTTCCCTGCCAGCTTGTGGTCTTTAACTGTGGAGAGGTATCGGCGGAACGATGGCAGGGCTCTAATTTCCTTTAGATGGTTGGCATGAGGCGTGATCAATAAGGTGTTGTTTTTCTTTAAACGGACCAAAGAGTAAGGCGTTGTGAAATATTCGCAAAGCACGGCCTTCAAGGTTTTGATGAACTGCGAAATGGACAGATGCTCGTTTTTAAAGCTTCTGTAGAGGTACGAAAACAATTCATAAGATATCGACAAAGGTTGCACATCTTGGAATTGCTCAAGGCTGTTGATCGCCTTGAGATCATTTTCGCTGATCTGGATTGGCTGGTCATCGAAAATTAAATCCATAATGAGCTTAATGGACATTTCAATGGAACGAGAGAGTGTAAACTTTTCCAAATATAACTTGGAGAGCGGCTTTCGTGATAAATAGTTTGTTAGCGGCTCAACGCCCGTTGCCAAATCAAAGACAAAGCTTGTGTCAAGTATGTGCTGATAAGAGCTAAACACAGAGATTATCGAGTCAACCAAATCCGATTGAAAGGATTCAATATTTTCAAAAATGATGATTAGTTTGAAATCTCTTGCCTTTTTTTGTTGATATTTGTACCACCCCAAGATGCTCTGCATGTTGAATTGCTGTGGCAGTGTAGCAGAATTGTCACTTATGATCGTTTTGATGGTTTTTTTGCTATTCGAGAATGGCAAAGACACCTTATTGGATTTTTTCTTGGGTGTTTTTTTGTCAACAAGAGAAAAGTTTTCAAACTCCTCCTGTGCCAAAAGAAGCGTGTTCATAATTTTATTAAAAATAATTTTGATTGTGTTGCATTCGTTTGCCCTCAACACAATCGACGAAAAATGGATCGGTGTCTCCAATTGATCAAGAAATTCAATAAGCCCATTGATCACAGATTCGTGATCAGACAAGCTGCTCCCAGAGTATAAAATGGCTGTTGGGATTTCAAATGGCTGCTTGGAAATAAAGTTCGTCGCAAACAAGAAATTCGCCATCTCTTGAAAGGTCGAAATGTCTAAGTCCTCAATTAAATTGTCGATCTTTTTTTCAAAGCTTTTTAATGTCACTAAATACAGCTTGTTCCTGATACTTGTGATTTTTTCTTCTTCAAGATCCTGGAAATAGCTGCTTAAACTAAACGGATCGTCGTTTGTGCCTATATTACGGATAGACTCATTACTGGGCTGTAAAAGAAAACAACCCTATGGAGTTGCAATTTTACAACACAGATTTTTAGTGTGCGTTTTGGAATGGTGAGTGTGTTAGTGTCGAAAACAAATAGAGAACAAAAAAAAAAAAAAAATTGATTTTTACTTTGGAAACAGAATCATATTTATCCATACGTTAATAATTTTTTGAAAAAAAAAAAAAAAATACTTTCTTTTGATAAAAAATGATATTTTCTTGTCTTTATTGTAGGATTGTTTGAATTAGTTCCGTTGGAATCAGAAAAAAAATAGTATTTTGTCTGGGAATGTTTTATAGTTTCAAGAAACTCTCGATCTTGTAATAAACTCCATTTGTTATTTTTTAAACGGGGAAGATAATTTAACATATTTTTTTTACAGACTCAGTTTTTTAGTAATTGAAGAATTAAAAATCATTTCTTTAACTAAATACACTGAAGTTCAAATATAGGAGTGGGGGTATATTCTAGGTTTACTGTATTTAGAGCAGTAAAAAAAATACCTTACTTAAAAATCCCTGACAATTTTTTTGCTTGTGAATATTAGTAAAATTATTGTGTAATTTCTTTTATTTACAATCAAATTCCTTTTTTTAATAATCGAACTTTTTCAATTATAACTCCTCCACTTATTAGAATAATGATTAATGAAATCACACTTGTTCAAAATACCATTCAATCAATCAAAAAAAAGAAGAAAAATTATCATTTTCCAAACTCGAGTAAACCTCAATAAAACTCGATTGTTTTTCAAAAAAAGTTGATCAACATATACTATCAAACAATAACTCGAGTATTCCATAGACACCTTACTTTGATGGACTTTAGGTATGTTTTTTAAAAGGCTCATATAAAAATTTGGTTCTTTATAAAAAGGATTTGATTGAAATTATTTGTGAAATTTCACAAAAATTTTACTAATACTCACAATTAAAAATCTTGTACTCGATTTTTTTCATGTCCTGGATTTTTTTCCCTACTATACTTTTCGATTCATAAAAAGATAACAAAAAATAAATCATGAAATTTGATTACAATGATCAAAATAATGTTTACACAACGACTATTATATGTGTTTTAAAATATAATCTGTACATTTTTTTCTTTTTTTTCAAATGGAACATCCAATCTACTACCAAATATAATACCAAAGCTAAAATCAATTTAGAAAGCAAACTTATGGATATTTTCAGTAAAATTTAAATTAAATTTATGCAATTAGTTAGGAACTTTTTTCAATCATTTTCTCCTAATTGTGAAATTTTTTGTTTTGATGATCAAAATATCTTTATAATTAGCTCTATAGTTTGAGATAAACATTTTCCAATTTGACTTATGATTCTTCAAATTTCTTTTTAAATAATAGAACTTTAAGAAATCAATACCATATTTATTTAGGGTTTATTGTTGATTTATTCCTTTGATTTGTTTATGTATAGGTCTTCTATAAAGAAAAAAACACACTATTTTTATTTTGAAACACGGACTATACTTTTCTGTGCTCGTTATATCGACAACTGTAGTCAAAATAAATACAAATAATTTATTGCCTAATATATTATTTAAATAATTATAGTTTTGAGTTCATCAGTTGCCAACTTATAAGATCTGATTAAAATTTTTAACTCGAAAAAAATTGTAAAATTGAATTTTCATAAAAAAATAGGAAGAGAAAAGGAAAATTTTAATGAAATTTTTTTACTTTCTTTTTCATTAATCAAAGAACATATCTACTATCAAAATTAAAGCTGTAAAAACTTTTTTAATATCATATGAAAAGCTCTTAAAGTTATTTTTAAATGAATAAAATGATCATAACCAAAAAAAAAAAAAAAACAATAAATTCATTTTAGCTAATGCTAACAATTTAAATCACAAATCTATAAAATTTATCATTCCAAATTTGGTTTTATTTGATGATTTGAATTCTATTTTGAATTATAATAACTAATTTAATTTTAGGACTTGATTTTTGTTTTGAAATAGGTAAAAATAAATAAAATAAATATTAGAAAATAAGTATCTTTAATTGCAATTTGAAAAATGTATAGAAAATCTTTTTCTCAGAAAAGGGCATATAACCTATCAAGAATTATTCATAATTGAATCATATTAATTGTAGTATCATTCTTAATTATTAGAAACTCTTTAAAACCTAAAAAAGAACTCATTCAACTGAATATTTAAAGCACCTTAAAAAAAAACAAAATTAAATTAAAATTAAATATTTTAAAAAATGATGTTTCCCTTATATATGGAATCAGAATTCTAGTTTTGTAAATTGTAGGGATTAAAAATGCAAAATCAATAAAAATCATTGAAAAAGGTTAACAAGGTGAATATTGAAACTTTTCTTTGAATTTTATTGAAAACTCTTTACACATCAAACTTTTGTTCTTTAAAGTCTAATTTTCAATATAAAGCCAGAATTCATCTGGTATTTTGTTAGAATTGTTTTTTTTTTTTAATATTTTCTCTTTTCTTTGTTTCATATATCAATCCAATAATGTTATTTCTTAATTCCTATACCTATCTCATT
Organism: Anaeramoeba flamelloides; assembly: GCA_027625915.1. Taxonomy (NCBI): domain Eukaryota; family Anaeramoebidae; genus Anaeramoeba; species Anaeramoeba flamelloides. The sequence goes on from JANTQA010000026.1 coordinate 3,625,450, forward strand.
CAAAATCAAACTTAAACTATTTCCATTTATATACTTGTATATTATTTCCAAATTGATTTATTTTAATCTTGTTTTTTTCATTTTCTAATTGTCTAATATCTATAAATAAAAAAACAAAAAATGAAAAAATAAATTATTAAAATGAAAAATCGCAATGAGTAATTATCTTATTAATAATCAAATTCAATGGTGTGGGTGATTTGAGAGGTGTTCCCCTTTGTTTGAAAGGGACTTTAGATTTAGAAATCTTTTCAAATTATATTTTTTTTTGTCAAAATGTTTAGGGGGGGTGGGGGTAGATATCTTTAATATATATATATATACTGATTACCGGTTTATTCAAAACATAATGGTTTAAATTGATTCTTTAACCAAATCAATGAATGAATGGTTTAATAAATATGGGAGTGGGTTCTAGTCTAATATATATATTGACATATTAATTAAAAAATGGATTTCAAAATAAATATTAAAATTATCAAGAAAAAATATAATAAAATCGGATTGTTTTATTGATATTATTTTTAACATTTGATACAATTTCTTTTTCTTTATTAGGTTTTATTTTTAATTCTACATTTAAAGACTTTTTCTTTACTCAGTTTTAGTTTTAATTCTGAATAAAAGTTTTTTACTTTTATAAATTTTTCCAAAATGATTTTTAATTCTTATTTTTATTGAATTGACCTTTCTCGGATTTTTTTTCAACAAAAAAAAAATGATATTTTTTAAATCCGTCAGTTCTTATAATCCATTTATTAGATGTATTATTTAATTTTTAAAATAATATATTTTTATACAAATTATAAAAATCCAAATAATAATTATGAATCTTGTAACAAATTTTTCCCATATATTCAATTTATTTGTATTAAACTTTTTGTAATTAATTTTTGATTGCAAGAATTCACACCTTATCACTAAAATCATTGAAATAATATACTTTACATTTATTTTTATGACACTATTTGATAAAAATAATTTTGAAAATAAATTGGTAAAAATCATATTTTTGTCTAAATAATCATCAATAGTAATAGAGTGAGAAATTTAAGATAATTTCTTGTATAGTCTCATTCAAATTATGAAGATAAAGAAAGATAAAAATCTTCAAAAGTGTTCTTTGGTAGATTTTTTTTTTTTTCATTCTTGATTTCAATACATTTATCTTGATAGGTTATCTTTTTTTTTTAATACCAGAAAAAAGTTTTGATTAAAAAAGACATATCCCCTCGAGTATATTTTTTAGTAATATGTAGTTAAAATGAAGTATTCATTGAAACACATTTCTCCCTTCAATAATAATTTTAAATAGACCAAAGAGATAACAAAATGTTTATATAATTAAAAAATATTCTGATTCAAGGTAGTTTTTCCTTTGGTTTGTATTTCTTTTCACAAATAGAGTGGTTAAATGATATTTGACAAAGTTTCATTATTTTTTGTAAGCCTGGAAAATGTTTTTTTTAGTAAAGCTCTTACCATTAAAAATTTGATAAATGGTATATTATACCATATTTTATAATGGATTCGCTTTATCCTATATCTACCTCAAATTAATATTGGTTATAACTAATTGTAAATAAAATTATTAAGATATGATCCAATTGAACATAAAAAATCTATTCTAAATATTATTCAATGATAAATTCTATCATTATTTACCAGGATCACAATTTAAAAATTGTCTCATTTGTATAATTTTTTAATTACCATCTCCAAATCAAAAAAAAAAATAGAAACTCCAAATAATATTATTCTACTAAATTTAAAAATTCTCAATTAGAACCTTCCAAAGGTAACTATTTCTTTATTTTTTTTAATTTCATGATTTATTTTAATAATCATCGACAGAAAAAACCCATAGACTATTTAGTTTTTTTTTCCTTTTTATTGGGTTAGTTTTGGAATTAATATATTTCCAATATGGGAAAATAATTTGTTAAAATAACCTATTTGGTTAATTACTTATTTATTAAAAAAATTTGAATTTTTAACAATTATTAATTTGATATTTTGAGATAAATTTTTGAAATTAATTTTTTTTTTAACTGCCTAGCTTAAAAAAAAATGACAAAAATAATGAATTTTCTCACGATATTACTATTGGTTATTTCTAGAAAGAAGATCTATCTTAAAAAATACTGTTCTGATCTAGTATTATTGAATTTTTTCAAAGTGTTTTTTAGTTTTATTTTTTGTATTTTTTTTTCCTTAAAGATCCTCATAACTTCAACGAAAAATAACTTATGCAATTTGTCTCATTGTTTCAAAAATGAGAATGATATTTTTCAATCTGAGTACTATAAATGTCACCCTATCAAGAAAAATATGTTACTTATTTTCTCACCTTCTTTCAAATTCACGATATATTTTTACAACTTTGATGTCACGAGATTCATATCCCCAGATTTAAATTTGTTATTAATTGTAGATTTTTTTGACTAAAAATGTAGGTTTTATTCCTAAAATAGTGATCTTTTTTAATTAATTATGATCAACATTATATATATTTCATAAATCAAAATTTTCGAGACATTTGTACCATGGATCATTAATGGGATTTGCATTTAATAGTAACATACTGTAATTTGAGACTTCTCTGAGGTAGAAGATAATCCCTTAAGGTATTCAATTCCTGAAATATGATAAAAACTTTACCTTGTGTCTTTTCTGACCATTTGTTAATTTGGTTCTTAGCTAATCGATCTTGTACTTGGTAAGGGTTTTATTAGTGGTTCAAAATGGCAATTTTTGACAATTTATTTTTTTATTTTTTCTGAATTCTGAATTCAGAGTGTAAGATTAATTTACTGGTTCTTAAGTTATAAAAAATGTGCTTTGTGGGTTATTGATTGAAATTTTAAATTAGGTTTGGTTTTATTGGGAGCTTTTGAAGAATTTTTTTTTTATCATTTATATTTTTTTTCAGTTAGTGAATTGACAAAAAAGTAAATGAAAATTTAAATCAACAACCCAAAAATGAAATTTTATTCTTAAATACCTACCAACCAAGGAGTCTTTCACTCTTCAATTTGGATTTCGGAAAAAAAATAAATAGTCATAAATTTCCATTTTTAACCACTATTAAGGATTCTTCAAATTTTATCGTTAGTTAATACTATTTTTCCCGAGTAACATATTTATAGACTTAAAAGATACTTGATCTTATGGATCTTGCTAACTTGAAAAATTTAGGTTTTTTTTGGAAAATTTTAAGTTGGGCAAAAAACAAATATCCTTCATCAAATCCAAATTATTCTCAACAAATTTTGAAGAAAAAAATTTCATGAGGAAAATATTAATCCACTTTCTTTTCAAGTATGTTAGAGTGTAGCGAGAGAGTATAAATATATTTGAAAAGAAAGTGGAGTGGAATTTTCTTAATATCAAAAAAAATCTCTTTATAGTTTTGCCTTGTTTTGTTCGGGAAATTCAATAAGTTTTTGGATCAATAAAGGATTTTCAAGCAAAATCTAAAAAATACAAAAATTCCAAAAATTGCAATATTTGGACTTTTCCTCAATTCATTATCTTTTAAAGCTTTTTTTCTGTTTATAGTATTTTATTACAACCCTCACAGAGCATAAAATTTGAATCGTCCTTATCATCAATACCAAGAACAAGATCGATCAGCTAAGAACCAAATTAACAAGTGGTCAGAAACGAAACAGGATAACCTTTTTATCAAATTTCAAGGATTATAAACCTTAAACAATCAATAGTAAATTGAAATGCAGAAAGTTTCTAAGGAACAACAAGAAAACAAAACATTTCAAAGACAGTTCAAAGAAAAGTCTAAGAATTATAATTTATACTTCAAATATAATTCCAAAGATTAGTTAAAATTTGTGTGTGGGTGTGTCTGTGTTTGAAATAGGAAAAAACTTTTCACATTCATTTTCAACTTTCCCTTTTTCAAACATATTCCACAAATTTCAACTGACTTCCTTATAAACCAACTTTTTAAAAGAAGAAATAATAAAATGAAGTGAAAAGTTTTTTCTATTGATATGGTAAATACTATTAATACATCATTTCTGATTTACTTTAATCGATCTTTGTGTTTTTTCTTCCAAAAGTAACTTAATCAAGACTTTAGTGAATAGAAATTGAAAATTTTCAATTCTAAATAGGAAAAGAACAGGAATTATTTTGTATTTGGATATTTTTTTTTTTTTCATATTTTTGAAAAAAGCAATAACAGGAATAAAAAGCCTAAAATGCTCGTATTATTGTTATATTTTCCATTTTAGGATCATTTTTTTAAAAATTAATTCTCAAAAACCTTTAAAGTTTCAATCAAGAAGCCTCTACAAGTCGAACAGAACGAAAAAAAAGAACTTCCCAGAATCAAATTGGTTCTCAACGAAATGAGTATTTACCTTTCCAATTGGATCGAACTTAAGAGCACCAGCAATTTGAAAGTAAAAACAATTTTTTTAAAATCCTTCATCAATGTATTGTATTTGCAAATTCACACAAAAACAACTGAAGAGATTTTAAAAGAAACTAGTGATCCGCTTGAATTAACAAATCAGTTGTTTCTCTATTTAAAAGAAAAACAAAAGATCTCTTCCAAAAAAAAAATGCAACAAGAAACGGTTGTTGACAACAATTCGGTAACCACAGAGAAATCAAATTTGGAAAGAATTGCAATACCGTTTGTCACAAACGATTTTATTATCAAGATCTTGGTTTGCATCAAATATTTGCAAAATTGTATGATGAGCAAGGCATATTTGAAAGGATTAGTTTCATTTCTGAGCAAAAATTTAAACATTATGATAAAAAAAGAATCGCAAATTCAAAAGCAAAGCAAGGCTTTAAATTTCGCAAAACTTGAAGAGTGTTACAACAACAACCTCTGTTTCAAGGAAAACTCCAACCCTGAACAAAAAAATCTTGGGATTCTAATTCTTCTTCTTCGGCTAATTGAAATAAATTTAAATACAAGCCCTCAGTCGATTGTTGAATTTAAGAAAAACAAAAATTGTAATTCTTTAATGGAGTTAATTGAATTCAAATTAATTTCCTCGTCTTTCTCTTGGTTAATAATAAAAAAAATTTTTTTCCCAATTGGAAATCATTTAATTACCGACAAGGGATTAATTTTGAAAAGCCAAAGTTTAAAAAAAAAAGCTTACCTCACTCCGAAAATTCACAAAAAGAAGAAATTAAAGTCCAATTCTTTACAATTTTTCAAAAGAATTAGATCACCTTCTCTAGGTCGAAAAAGAAACAATTTACAAAAAGAAAAAAAAAGAAAAGTAAGCGAAAATGTCATAAAATTTAATAGCAATGGCAACGATATGTACAAAAAAAAAAAAGAAGAACAGGAAAAGGAAAACAAAAACGAAAAGGAAAAGGAAAAGGAAAAGGAAAACGAAAGGGAAAACGAAAAGGAAAAGGAAAATGAGAAAAAAGAAAATCAGTCATTATTAGAATTAATATTCAAAATGATCAATCCAAATTATTCGAATTGGGATTTAAATTGGATTGTCAAATTAGTGGAATATTTAATAAATATATTTTATTCAAATATTGATAACAATTTTTTTAATTTAATATTGGATAGATTTTTAGAAATCGGTGGCTTTCAAATCTTGACTATTATTGGCGAAAAATTATTAATCAATAAACAAAGAAAGGAATTAATAGTATTTTTACAAAGTATAAGGAATTTGATCTTAATGCCGATCAATAAAAAATTTTACAAAATAAATAATTCAAAAAAAACCAATAATGTAAAAACAATTAAATGGTGTTCATATAAATTGTTTTTGGAAATTGGTTTATCAAAAAAAGGGATTGTTCTCTGTCAAAAACAATTTTTACAATTCCATCAACAAATTTTAATGCAAATTAATTTACCAAATTATTTTCTTATTGGAATTGATTATGGATTAATAAAAATTTTTTTAAATATGTTTCGATTTAAAATAAAAAACCAAAAAAAGTTAATAAATAATTTGATTGAAATAATTGAAATTCATATTATGATTAAAAATAAAAATAAACTTAAAAGCAACAACGTAAATGTTAATCATAATCATAATCATAATAATAGTAATAATAATAATAATAATAATAATAATAATAACAGAAATAACAAAAATTATAAAGAAAAAAATGATAAAGAAAATAGAATTAATGAAATTTTTTTTACCAATTTTTAATTGTTATTTAAACCAAATCAGAAAAAATGGAATAACGAAGCAGAATGCCCTTAGAATTCTTCAAAAGGTTAATGAATTAATAACAAATCCAAAAGAAGAAAGACAATGGATCGATTCTTTTCTTCGAAAAAGTTCAATATATGAAATATATTTTGAGTATTTAAAAGAGAATTGCGATGGAAATTTATTTGGAGATATTCAAGAAATTTTAAATTTTTTTAAAAATTATTTACCTATAAATCGAAAAAATTTAAATAAATTTCAAAATTTTAATGGTTTCAAAATTTTAAAAAAAATGTTATTATTTAATAAGAATTATAGATGGCAATTTTTAGTCTTTATTATCCAATTAAATAAACAACTAAAGAATTCATTCCCCGAATCTTTAAAAATAATTAAAAAAATATTTGAAGATTTATTAATACAATTACAATCGATAGGTAGAACATCCCTTTTAGATCCAAAAATTGTCCAAATTAGAATAGATTTATTGATTACACTATCAATATTGGCCATTGATCATCCATCGCTAAAACTTGTTTTTAAAAATAATGGTGGATTTACTTTAATTTTTTCAATAATAAATGGAATTTCTACAATAATACACGAGCAAAATTTGCCGATATCTAAAAAAATCAGGTCAAAATTACAACTTGAGCAACAAGAAAGGAAAAATAAACAGGGTATCCACATTGAAATTAATAATAATCCTAATGATCTTAAAAAAAATAATTTTCCTAATATAAAAATTAATAATTTTAACAATTTAAAAATTAATTATTATGAAATTCCAATTAAAAAAATTTTTTTAAATTTAAATAATCATGATAATGTGAATGATAATGAGAATAATAAGGATGATGATGATGATGATGATGATGATAATGATGATAATAAAAATAATAAGAATAAGAATAATAATAAAATTAATAATAATAACAATAATAACAATAATAATAATAATAATAATAATAATAAAGAAGAAGAAGAAGAAGAAGAAGAAAAATTATTTAATAAAAAACTTATATTTAATTATATTATTTATTGATAATTTAATTCAAAGTTTAATAATTATGATTACCAAAGAGAAAAATAATAAACAATTTTTTAAAAATGAATTAATTTATTTTAAAGAATTGTTTGTTGATCCCTTAATCCGAATAAATATTTTTAGATCAAAATATTTTCTTTTGTTATTTAACCATTTAATAAATCTCTCCATTGGAAATATATATAATTATTATTCTTTAAACAATTTTAATAAAATTAATAATTTAGAATCATTAAATAAGGAATTTTTTAATAATTTCCCCTTTTCTCAATTAATAAATGATTGTGATGATGAGAATCCAAATTTCAAGAAAAAATTTTTTTTTAAAAAACCCATTTCAATTTTAACTCTGTATATTAAAAAAATTAAAAAATACAATCATAATAATAACGGATATTTTATTCGATTCCCAAGAGTGTTTAATATCATCTTATTTTTAATAAAGCATTCTTTAAAAAATATCAACTATTTAAAAAAAGACAATAAAAAAACATATATAAATAAATTATTAAGTCAATATTATTATTTATTTCAAAATTTAATCATAATAATTAAATCCAACCCAAAAAATTATTCACAACTATCCAAAATAGGATTTTTAAATATTTTAATTACAAAATTTAAATTTATTTTTTTGAATCCTAAACATAAATTACATTTTATTCTTTTGAAATTATTTAAACATTTTGCAAAAAATAAAATTTCAATAATTGAAACAAAAAAATTCTTAAATTTATTTAATTATCAAAATTATCCAATAACCCTATTAAACATATTAATAAAAATTTTTAAAAAAATATTATTCAAACCAAAAAATTATGTACTTTTTAATAAAAACGAATTAAAAGTTAAAAACGATCCAAATCAATTATTAATTTCTATTTTCAATTATTTTACGATTTCTATCTGGCTACAGGTCCTTAATTTAAATCAAGCTTTGAAAATTTTTAATTTAAAATTGAAAAATGTTAATTACGATTTAAACCAAAATATTAATGGTGATGTAAGAATGAAATTATTAATTAGCGGAAATAAAAAATTAATTTTTGCAATGGAAAAAAATAATAAAAGACAAAAAATCATATTTAATAATTTTAATTTCAAATTGAATAAAAAATATCATATAGTAATCACCAATAAAAATAATCTACTTTTCTTGTATATCAATGGTATTAAAATCGAAAAACAAGAGTTTTTGAATCCCAATTTAAATAATTTCTCTTCAAACTTAATGTTAAAATTTAATCAAACGAATACATATAATAATAATAATAATAATAATAATACACTTAATAATAGTAGTGACAATGGTAAAATAATAAATAATTGGAAATTATTTAATTTTAAAATCTTTTCAAAAAATTTGAGTTCAAATTTAATATTTATTTTATTTTTATTAGGAACAAATTTCAATTCAGTAAATAATATTAGATTTAATAATTTTATTTTTAATCAAATAATTTTATTAAATAAGGAAAAATATAATATTTTTTTTGAGAAAAAAATAAATTCTTTAATAAACATCAAAAATAATAATAATAATTCAAATTTGTTAAAAAATAATTTGTTGTTTAATTATTTAATAAAAGATAATTTAATGCAAATACAAAATTATAATGATAATAAAATTAAAATTCGAAATTTGAAATTTAATATTAATATTAATCAAGATATTATAAAATGTAATTCGGTTAATGATTCAATAAAATCAATTGGGGGCATTTATTGTTTATTATCATTTCTTACACAGTTCTTATTCAAAAATGAAAAATTTCAATTAAAGTCTTTCAATTTAATTATGAATTTTTTAATAAATCAATCAAATCAATTTTTTTTTCTAAAAGAAACAATTATAATAAAATTGTTATCAAGAATTTTAATTTTGAACCAATGGAAGATTAATAAAAAATTAATCAAATTAATATTCAAGTTTTCAGGAATTATTATAATGGAGGATAAGAAACTGGATAGCTTAATAATTAAAGGGTTTCTAATTAATAATATCATTGTCAAAGAATTGATATTAAATTGGAAGATTTGGGGAAAGAAGCCATTGAAATATCAATTTTTTATATTGAAAGTAATGAAGCATTTAATAAAGAAAAAGGTTAAATATCAAAATATTAATATTATTCAATTAAAAGCAATTGACATTATTTCAATATTATTAAATATAATTCATTCAAATCGTAATGATGGCAATATTAATGAAAAATTAATAAGGAAATTTTTGAATATATTAGAATTATTGATACAGGATCAAACTGATTTTAAAAAAATCTTTGATTTTTTAATATTAATTCAAAATAATAATAATAATAATATGGATAAGAATACAATTAACAATTTTAAGAATAATTATTTAAATGTGGACAATAATGGAATAAAAGATTTAGAAAACAATAATATTTTTTCTTATAATTATAGGGATCGAAAACAAAATCAAAATAATGAAATAAAAATAGAAGAGAAATTTGATTATAGTAATAATAATAACACTAACACTAATAATAATACTACTAATAGTAATAATAATAATAATAATAATAATAATAATAATAATAATAATAATAATAATAATAATAATAATAATAATAACGGCAAGAAAAATAATAACAACAGTAATAATAATAATAATAATAATCAAGATAATCAAAATATCAAAAATAATAATAATAAAAATAAAAATGATACTGATAATAATAATGATAATGATAATGATAATGGTAGTATAGCTATCAAAACAAAAGAATTAAATAATAAAAAACATCAAATAAATAGAACTTATAATAATAATAACGACAGAAATAACTTAAATAATGAACCAATGGATAATAAAAGAGAAATAATACAAAAACAGGATAATAATAACTATCATATGGATAATAGTTTGAATGAAAAGATAAAGAAAAATCAAACAATATATTTAAAAAAACAAATTAATAAAAATAAAGATAAAGATAATTCAAAAAATAAGGATGTGGATTATACCGGTTCAAACTATGCTAGCACTAATAACAGAGCTAATATTTTTCTATTAAATTTTTTTTTCAAATATATTAATAAAAATTTATTAGAAAATGAAATTCAAAAGTTTTTATCAAAAGTAAAAATTACAAATTTTATTTTTTTTTTAAATAATAGCAATGTCGAAATTAGAAAAAATATTTTTCTTTTTTTTGATTCCTATTTCAAAAATTTTAACAATTTAAAACAATTCAAAAATAATTATGGCTTTGATTTAATGAATTTAGTTCTTGTAAAATTAAAAATTAAAAAGGCGGAATTAAATGATTTTTTCAATTTGACCAAAGTGACTTTACATTGTGATTTTTATCAAAATGTCATTCTTAATAATTGTATCTCGGATAACAAAAAAATATTGATTTTGAATAGTTTATTTAAGATTTATAATTCGTTATTAAATAACGATGATCGAATAAAAATTTTAAAAAATGGATTTTTAAATATTATTTGTGAATTGGCCCTTAAGAATTATTTAAATGATAATACCAATCAAGAAATATTATTATTATTAATTGAAATTTTTAAAAGTTTAATTGAATTTTCCCAAAGTATTGAAAAGGGAATTATCAAAATAATAAAATCAATTATTGGAACATTTTACCAATTAATTAATAAAAATTATTCACTAAAAATAATCAAGAAATTCCAATATTTAATTTTTCAAAAATATATCGAATTAACTTTAAATAATTTAAAAAAAAATAAATTAAATGATAATTATTTCTTGAGGAATAATTTTGTAGATTTCTCAAATTTTATTTTACATATAATCCAATTATGGGTTTTCCAAAATAGATCACATTGTCAGTTCCAAGCAGAATTAAATAGTAACAACAAAAATGACAATAACAAAAATAATAATAATAATAATAATAATGAAAAAAAAAAATCTAAAAATAAGAGGGTGAATGAAAATAATTATCCAGATGAAGAAGATTATATTTTTTATACGTTGGTTATAAATTCTTTTATAAAATTAAAAAAATTAAAAATTTATTCCTTTTTAAATAAAATATTATTAAAATTATTAATTTTGCCCTTATTGATCTTTAAAAAAAAATATTCAATCAAAATATTTTCGTTAAATACGATCTGCGATAATTTTGAAATTTTAAACTGTTTAAAAGAAAAAGGAAAATTACAAAAAAGATTCTTTTATGCTTTATTTAAAAATAATTTGAAAGAAAAAGAAAAATTCCAAATTAAGCAATTAATTAATAAAATCTTAAAACATTATTATAATGAAATAGGCATAAAAGGTAATAAAATATATTTACATAATTCTGAAAAGATCAAGAATAAATTAAGAAAAATATTTAATAATTATTATCAAAATTGGTATAATGGAAAATTAATTTTTTCCATTCAATTTGAAAAATTATTATTAAATAAGTTAACAAATCAAAATTTATTAAAAAATTTGAAAAAATTGAAAAAACAATTCAAAGCAATCAAGAATAAAATTGAAACAAGAAATGAAATCATTAAAATGAATAATATTAAAATTAATTATAAATTAAATAAAATCTGGATTGAAATATTAAAAAAAATGAATCATGAAAGAGCAATATGGTTTATTAAACCAAAAATTATATTATTTAAAGTTATATCTACTGAAGGGCCAATGAGGATTAGAAAAAGATTAAAAAAAATCAATTTGTATTTTGAAAATGACATCGAAAATCATTTTATAAAGTTTAATTCACCATTTCCTACAGAAGGAAATAGATTTAAAAAACAAATTTATGATCAAAATTTAAAATATAAAAAATATTCCAAAAATAATTATAAAAATATGAAAATCGAGAAAATTATTGAAAAAGAAAGTGAAAAAGAAGAAAAAAGTATGAAGGGAAAAGAAATGAAATTAATTATTGATGATAATAATAATAGTAGTAATAATGATAATAAGTATAATGATAATAATAATAATAATAATAATAATAATAACAAATTAAAATCAAATTTAAAAAACCTTGAAAAAAATAACAAAAAAAAAAATATTAAATTAAATCTACAAAAACAAAAAAAACAAAAAATTTATTTATTAAATCGAATTATTGAACTTTTAATTCCCAAAAACTTTTATCCATTCAATGTTTTTGATGATATTTCTAATTTAGAAATTGGCAAAATTAATAATTTTACTATTAAACAAATTACCAATTGTAAAGAAATTGATTGTAGTATTATTCTTGGCAAAAAATATTTTCATTTAATTTTAGAAAAAAATCTGAAAGCAAAAGTATTTAAAAAGCATAAAAAATACAATTATTTTTTAATAAAGGAAATATATGCACAAAGATATTTATTGGTTTCCAATTCAATTGAAATTCTATTGACTAATGGAAAAACATTTTTTTTCAAATTTGACAATTGTGAAGCAAGAAATTATTTTTTAAATTTGTTAAAATTAAAAAAATTACCGAATTTGAATTTCCATAAATTAAAAAAACAAAACAAAATTATGAAGAATAAAGAATTCAATAAAAGCAATTATTTAAACTATTATTTAAAATTATGGCAAAAACGAAAAATAAGCAATTTCCAATATCTAACCATTCTTAATACTTTATCTTCAAGAAGCTATAATGACTTGAGCCAATATCCCATTTTCCCATACATCATAAGTAACTATGAAGATGAAGAAATTGATTTGAATGATTATAAAAATTATCGCAATTTAACAAAATCAATGGGCTGCCAGACCGCGGAAAGGAAAAAGAAATTCATTGAAAAGTATAAAGAACTCCAAAGCTTTCAATTAAAACCTTATCATTATGGATCGCATTATTCCAATTATGGAATCGTGTTACATTATTTAATACGGTTGGAACCATTTTCAAGTCAAATGATTGAATTCCAATCGAAAAAATTTGATATCCCAGATCGGTTATTTTTTAGTTTGCAGCAATCGTACCGGTTAAGTAGTAAGGATAGTTTGACAGATGTTAAGGAATTGATACCAGAGTTTTATTATTTAACTGAATTTTTAATAAATATAAACGGCTATGATTTGGGCTCAAAGCAAGATTCTTTTGTCGTTGATGATGTGTTTTTGCCAAAATGGGCAAAGGGGGATTTAAGATTGTTCATTAAGCGGCAACGAGAAGCATTAGAATCAGAATACGTAAGCCAATATTTAAATCATTGGATCGATTTAATCTTTGGGTATAAGCAGCAAGGAGAAGAAGCAACCAAATCGGTTAATCTTTTTCATCCCAATACCTATGAAAGGAAGGTAAACAATTTTAAAGATGAGATTGAAAAATTAGCAATTCGGACATCAATAAAAAGCTTTGGGCAGTGCCCACTGCAATTATTTTTGAAACCTCACCCTAAAAGAAATAAAACTTTAAAGAAGATAAATAAAAATAATAATAAACATAATAATTACAGCAACAACAATGATAATAATGATAATTATTATTATAATAATAATAATAATAATAATAATAATAATAATAATAATAATAATAATAATAATAATAATAATAATAACAGCAATGGTAATGGTTATGAGCAAAATAATAAAAATGGTCAAAATGATGTTCTTAATAATAGTGGCAGTAGCAATAGTAATAATGATTATTATGCAATGAATTATAACTTTTATGAAAATGATAACACATCCGAGACGAATAGTAATGATTATGATCTCGATAAGGATCAAACGAATAAAAACAGCAATTTTAAATATAATTTAAAAATTCAAGAAAAAATTTTTCAAATTAATCAAAAATTTAAACAAAAATTAGCCAATAAAATATATTATAGTCCTGAATATTTAAAATCTTCAAAAGTGATCTTAAATAATAGCTTTTTTTTTAAGAATAATAAAGAGAACAAAATAAAGAAATTTTTGTTTTTAAAAAAAAGAAAATTATTATTGCCATTGTTTAAAAATCAAATGTTAATTTTAAATCAAAAATATCTCTTAAATTGGTCAAAAAAAAAATATTTATTAAAAATAAAAGAAATAGAATCAAAAAAATTACTATTAAAAAAATCAATGAATTCCTTTAATAAATTAAATAGTTGTGTAGTATTTAAAAATGGGAAAAATTTTCTGATCACTACAATAAATAATTATTTAATCGTTTGGAAAATCATTACAAATAATAATAATGATAATGATATTAATAGTAGTAGTAGTAGTAGTAGTAATAGTCGTAATAGTAATAATGAATATTTTGATCTTAAACAAATAACTATTTTATTTGGGCATGAAAAATCAATCACGGCTATCGAAAAAATAACTAAATGGCATATTTTAGTTACCGGTTCCAAAGATAAAACGTGTATATTATGGGATACAAATAAATGGCTGCCCATCACTTCATTAAAGGGCCATGAAGACATCATTTCCTCAATTGCAACTTCAAAAACAAATGGTGATATTATTACTTATACTCACAACCCAATCCACAATATTAATGTTTTAAGACTTTGGAATTTAAATGGTTTTTTATTAAAAACAAAAAAATTCCAATTCAATGATAAAATCCATTGTATTAGATTTACAAACGATAATTTGGCTCTTTTTAAAAATGTGATTATCTTAGGAATGAATAACGGAGAGATTATTTTTTTAAATTCTTTTGATTTAAAACTAATTACAAAAATTACTAATAAATGTAATTTTCCAATCATTTATTTAAGTTATTCAAAAAATTATAAAAAATTAATAACACTTCAAAAAAATAATTTAGTTTTGGAATGGAAAGTAAAAATATAAAAAATTTTAAAAATGATTCATTTTTTTAATATTCGTAATAGATATTGCAATAAAGTAATTCCAATAATACTTCATCTTAGATTTTTTTTTTTTTTTTTTTTTTTGTATTTTGAATCAATTTCTATTTGTTTGATTTTTTGATTATTTGAATCTAAAAATACCAAAAATAATATTACTTTTCGATTTGAATCTTGAAAAAAATAGAGGAAAGAATTGCTGATCGATAAAAAATTTTGAAAAAAAAAAAATTACCAAAGGTAAACAACCCAAAAGATTTTGAAATTTAATTTTTAAATCAGAAAGAAAAACATCTTAATTTGGTATTGGATATAAAGTTACTAGTTGGGACGAAAATTTTGAAAATAACATGGTTATTAATGTTTAGGCAATCTAAACCCCAATTCAAAATTTTTAACACACCAAAATTCTTTTTGTGAAAAAAAAATCTTATTTAATCAATTCAAGAAGATTTACCAAATTAGAACCATTCACTAATTGAAATTTTAACACTTATTTATAAATTACAATACTCACAAAACAAAAAATAAATAACTATCAATACAAATAAATCATGGGTATATTAAAAATTTTGGAGAGAGCAAAACAAAAAAATTCATTGGTAAATTTGTTGAAATTCTATTAGGAATATTTGATCGATCAAATATTTAGATACCAACCAATAAATTTTATTTGAATTCTTCGATTTAGAAACAACTAAACTTTACCTTAATATCAATTGTTGAAAAAATTTTTGATCCTACCAAACCAAGTTAGATAATTGAAAAGATGAAATGAAAACAAAAAAACTAAAAGATGAAAAAATGATTTTTATATTTTGTAAAAATCAAGATTCATTACAATGTGAATAAAATTGTATTATTGTAATTGTTTGGACTGTTTTAGCGGTCTGGAAAATTTTGAATTTTAGTTTATTTTTATGGAAAATAAGAAATGTATCTAAAAGAAATTTGAAATAAAAAAAAAAAATCAAATGAAATAAAGATGAATTTACATAATTGTTATTAAGGAATTAATTTGAAAATATTATTGAATTTATTAAATCAAGAGCAATTTGATATTGTAATAAAAAAGATATTCCAAGAAGTCACTTTAAAATATTTCTTTTGACCATATTTTATCAAGATAGTATCTTTAAATGTTATTTAAACTAATTGTACCTTTCTAGTAATTTAGATCTAAAATTTCCATTTGATTTTTTGAAAAAAAAAACTTTTTATTATTTTTATGGTTGAGGAAGTGTATATTACACTCTAGTTTCTTATATATAAACTTCTCTTTCAAAAATTAATGTGCAAAATCATAGATTTCACGATTATTAATTAATGAAAATAAGTTCAAACTATTTTCGTTTAAAATTAATTCATTCATATTTATTTCTTATAATTCGTTTTGATTTGTTTATATATTATTTTTATAGTAAGGTGAAAAACTTGAAAAATGTTCAATATTTTCGATATTGTTTTTTTCTGTTTATATTTTGAATATAAAGAGTATAATTTATTTTTATTTTTATTTATTTTTGCAAATTAATATCGAGATAACGATAAGTAAATGTACTGATTTTTCGAATTGTTGATCTTTATGTATAATTTAAATATATTTGGGTTTTAAATAAAGATTTTTTAATTATTCTGGAATATTTTTTGAGTGGTTTAGTTGGCACTACTGGGAAAAAATAAATTCTAAAAATTAAAGTTAGCCAAAACTACCTATTAGATTTAAGTTATACATCTTTTATACATTATTTTTTCAAAGTTATCATGATTTTATGCAATTAAGATTATATAGTTATTGAATTCATGGATATTCGAAAATAACATTTTTCAAACGTCAGTAATTTTGAAAAAAAAACCAATTTTTGAGGTAATTTTTTTTTTTTGAATTAAGTTACAATAAATGAATTTTTGATTGAACATTAGATTGAAAAAAGAAGACATGTTAAAACAAAATTCAGAAAAAAACAAGGAGTATATCTATATATAAACTTAGAACTAGACCATGTAAAAAAAAAGGGAAATGACAAAAAATAGTTCCAAAAACAGAAATAAAATCAGTTTTTCAATTTAATTTTGCCATATATTTTGATTTTATTTTAAATTACAAAAAATAATTGATTTTATTTTAAAATTGAATAATATAATTCTTTTTTGAATATTAAAAATATAAATGATTCAAATAATATCTCCACTAAGTCAAATAAAAATATCAAAAATTTTACAATTAAAAATGAAAAAAAAATATTACTAAAAACTATCATTTGTTTTGCAATTCCCATCAAAGTCTAATAAAGTTGCAAACCCTTTTCAATTTTTTTATGTCTATAATACTGTTTATTATGTGAATGTATTTCAAAAATACAAAATATCGAGTTTTTTTTTTGAAAAACTTTTAAGAGTTATACAATAAACTTGTTGAAAATCAAGATTCAAAAAAAATTCAAAGTATAATTTAGAAGATTTATTTTAGCTTTATCCTCTTAATTTTGATGAACCCAAACAAGTTATTAACATTTAATTTACTTTCACCTTTAGTATTTATTATTATTTTTTTTTTGCAAACCCTTTTTGTTTTACAAATTTGTTTATAAAATACTTGTTTTAAAAATCTGTAAATGAAAACCAAGCTAAAACAAAGAATAAAATTCTAAATACTAAAAAAACATGGAATTGAATTCTTGATAACAAAAAATAATTAAAAAAAATTCAAACTCAAAGAAAAGGAAAAATATGAGACAATAATTGAAAAGTAACATTCATATATAATTTTGAGTTTTTCAAATTTGGGTAAATTAAATAATTGCCCCCAATCCAAAGCTACAGTGAAATTTTATCAAAAAACTATTAATCCAATAAATCTTTATTTCAGATTATAAATTAAACAATTATCAAATTTTCAAAAACTAAAACTAAAATAAAGATAAATCAAATGGAAATTGGGAATTAATAGTTCGTTTGGAAATTCTTGAGAAATAGCAATTAATTGATTTCTATAACATTTTCATGTATAAAATTTTTGAGTGAAGAATTAAAAATAACATTAGAGTTCAAAAAAAGAATAAGTGGTTGTGTTTTATTTTAAGCATAAGATCAGAATAAAGGACTTTTTTTTATTCCATTTTGATCAATACAGCCTTTCCAAGTCTACCATAAAATTTTAAATAAAATAGATTTGAGTTTTCTATTCTTATTTTCCATTTTCAAAAAATTCGAAAATAAGAGTTATTATTAAAAAAAAAATTCAATAAATGAGCTATTATTCAAATTTTTTAAAAAAATCAAAAAAAAATTTTTTTGAAGATTCATAAAGAACTTTAAAATATTGTTCAAAAAGGGTAAAGTTTTAAAGATCAGTCAATATTGATATTTTTTTTAAGCTGGTTTGGACCAATAATTTTTAAGTTTCAGACGATCTTGAATTTTTTTTTGATTTTTTTAAAAAATTTGAATAATAGCTCATTTATTGAATTTTTTTTTTAATAATAACTCTTATTTTCGAATTTTTTGAAAATGGAAAATAAGAATAGAAAACTCAAATCTATTTTATTTAAAATTTTATGGTAGACTTGGAACGGTTGTATGTTAATTTTATATTTTCATTTTTTCAATTTATAGATAATTAGTGATGAGACAAAAAAATACCCAAGCCACTTGTTTAATCAACTTTCATTAATTTATAAAACTTTTTGGTTATGAAAAATTTATTTCACATCAACTGAGCGACTTTAAATTTGTTATATACACTTTCTTACTTATTAGAATAAAAAAAACTTCCACATGGACAATTTTTGATAGTGAAAACTATTGGGTTATTTTGTATATCAATTTTTCGGTTTAGAAAATAAGTTAATAAAAAGATTTCCAAAATTACAAATTTTTAATTGTAATCCTGAAGGGTCGGATCATTACCGTGAAATTTTTTTTTCTGAAATGGATGAAAACTTTTTAGTAATTTTTATGAGAATCTAACACCAATCAAAAACCAACCGACCTATGATGTACATTCGATCTCCAAAAATCAACAAGTCAAGATGAGGACATTTTTAGAAAAAAGTGCCAAAGAGTCACACTCAATTTCCAATTAGATTTGCTAGAATATACAATTTTGAAAACAACTATGTCCGTTTTAAAGTGTCGATCTTTGGCGCTTTTTGAGATCTTGGTGATTTTTTTTTTCAATTTTTTCATTTTTCAAATGAATTATTATTATCGTTAGAATATTACATAATCCTTACTTGGTCAAATTTCGAGGGTTATGAAATAACCACAAATTGGATTAAACCGAATTAAATTGATTGTGAACTTCAAGAAAGCAATTGGTTTTTAATTATTGAAATTTAACCATTTGGAAATAGAAAATGACAAAAGATGAATTTGTTTTTTTTTAAATTTTGATTTTTTGGAATAGAGTAATTCTCGTTTAAACTTATTTTTATTCGTTGAATTTTTTTGTTAAAAAGATCCAATGGAATTTTTTTTTTTTGTTATTTAAATTTTTTCAACCAAAAGAAGGGCTATTTCACAATACCCTTTTTGTTCCCATGTCACCCATTGAGTCTGGAGTGCATAAACAGGAAATGGCTAGACACTTAATTGATACTTTTAAAATTGTGATTTATTATTCCTGAATAATACAGTTCAATAAAATTGTATTTTCCAAATTAAACAGTATTTCCGAAGAAATAATTTTGAACAAAAAATTTTTTTGTAAAACTTTCCAACATCAATCACCTTCTTTTTGAACTAACTCAACCAAATTTAAACAAACACGCCACCAAAGTCCACGGCCACTTGATCTTTCAGTTTGATCAAAATAAAACAACAAACAAAAAAGAGACAAAGATTTTCTAAAAAACTGTTTTGTAGATGGGATCTCTAAATGTGCAAAAATGATTTCAAAAATTGTCAATTTTTTTTGAAAAAGCTCAGATTAAAAAATTTTGCTTTATATTTGATTTTTACTTGGTTAGATGTATCAGTCCAGACTAAAATGTTTAATTCGGTTTTAAGCTGTTTTGAAACATTTTATTATTTTTGTTAAGAGACGAATTCTTTGGTGAGTTTCTTATCTTTAATGAGTTCTGATCATTAAAGTATGGAACTTTTTTTTAATTCCAAATAAAGTTATTCGATCATTTTAAATTTTTAGTGTTTCTTCATTCCGTAATAATTCCTCTCATCTTTGAAATAGTTTCAAAACTAAATCAAGATTTAAAGGTTTGGTTGGTTTAGTTGTTTTTGATTATGAGCTTTAGAAATTCTTTTTTTATGGTATCTCTTTGAAAAATGTAATTTCTTTTGGTTTTTTTTATTTGTCAAAAATAGTTTTTAATTTTACAAATAAATTTAAAAATTGAATTTTAAATTAAATAAAAGACTCAAAAGGATTTCTACTTTTGACAAAATTCACTTAGTATTTAAAAAAGAGTTTTTTCCGATATCTAAGAATAAAAATTATTGGATGTTTTATTTGATTGACAAATGGAATAATTTTTGGCAATAAAAATCCCTTTGGATAAATATTTTGTAGAACTGTTAGCCACAGCAGTTTTTGTTCTGATAGTCCTCAAAGTATTTGGTCTAATAAAAGAATATATTAAATTTTATCAAAATCGGATTTATTACTAAAGAATTCCCAAAAAAACAGATGTTCGTCCAGTTAACCTTAAAATCATCTCTTGTGAAAGGTGATCTTTTTTTATTCTCCTGTTTCTTTTTTGTGATTATTATTGGGTGAGATAAGATCTGAAATGAAGATATATTTTGGAATTGAAATTAAAGTTAATCATCTGAAATCTTATACTATTTAAAAATATTCTTCAAGAGTCGCTGTTGAAGTCATTTGAAAATAAATTCTATTTCAAAAAGTTTAATAATGAGTGAAAATGAGTTTTTTAAAAATTTCAATATTAATTGGTGACAAAAAGATCTTGGGGCTTTTCATTCAATAAGAGGAAAAAATAATTTTTTGGGCATCTTTGAATAAATAAATATTCATCTATGACTTCGACAAGAACGATTGTATTATTTTCAAAACAGACTTTGTTTTGCAAAATTAAACACACCCTCGAAAGATTTTCATTTTCAACAGCAATTAAATGCCCAAAACAATATTTAAAAAGTTTAAATAACAACGATGAAAAACACAAAATTTCAAAAACAACAGTAAAATTCTGAAAAAAACAAAATTTTTTACTCAAGTCAACACGGGTTATTGAATCAACTGTAAAAAAGCAATCCAAAACAATTTTCCAAAACACAAATTTAAAACCCAGCACGTATTATTTGTCATAAGGGAGATTCAAAATTGAAAAAAATGTTCAATTTATATAATTGAATCTTGTTGGGATATAGTAAAAGTCGCTTTGCAAATCTATTCAAGAAAATAACGCCCCAAAGAGGTTTTGTTAATTATTTTTTGAACCCTTTCTAAACGCAGATTAGTACTTATGTCATAATAGTCATTTTATCTGATTTTAAAGGTTAAACATTTTTTTCTTGGTCTTTCAATTTTTTTTTTTAATCTAGATTTTTATTGCGATTTAACCTGTTTGTTTCATCACAAACAATAAAAAAAAAATTAAAAAAAAAAATGAGTGTGTCGAAAATACTTGATCAGAATTTCATGGAATTATCTTTGGTTTCTAAAAGTTAAATTGTTTTTGTTTCAAAAGAATGTCAGTAACACAATAAAAATTAAAATATACCGTGTTATACTTTCGATCAATTCTGGTATTTGAAAAATACTGATAAATTCCAATAGATTTGAGAAAAATTTTAGTTGAATTTCTATTTTGTAATCAATAACCACAACATTTAAACCAACACAATAGAAAGTGCCTTTTGAAGCCAAAGCTATTTTCAAAAGTTTCTAAGAAGTAGTCCAATAAATTTTGATACTCAAAGCAAAGACAAAAAAAGTTCTAAAAAGGAAAATGAAGTAAAAATTTTGAGATAATTATCTGAATTTATCAGTAAATGAAAATAATTTTTACTTCCTTTTCGTCATCCTTTTACTTTTGAGAAGGAACACAAACAACAAATTACAAACAACTTCATTGAAAACTCTTTTCGGGAAAGCAAAATTTAGAAAAGGAAGTGAAATTGTTTGCCCATTTAGAATTCGAATACCAGTAAAACCACTGAAGAAAATGTAGAAGTCAACAAATACCTTACACTCCAACAAAATGTTCGAAACCTATCTCTTTAGTCTTAACACCATTAAAAATCTCCCTTCTCTCTAATTTTTCTAACGTCTTTGCCAATCTGTAATTTAAATTTTATAAAAAAGGATTTTCCACTCAAGCAGTTGTTATTTCGTAGACCCCAAGTTGAATTGAAAATTAAAAAACAAAATTAGAAATTATGACAAAGTTCTTGTTATAAGTTTAACAATAATTGTGAAAAAAATTTCGATCCAAGTAAACTGAAATTGAGATGAAAATAAGACAAAAATTAACCAATAAATTTGAAGAGTGGTGGGACTAACAGAGCATTTTTGAAAAAATGTCTTTTTTATAAACAAAGCAGCGGTTGGTTTGTTCAAAACATCAAATATGAAATTTTTTTATTCAAGTCTTGGATTTTTATTCCCTGTGACGCCTTATTCAAAAGTATTCTTAATTAGTCTAGCGCTAGACAAAGGAAATCACAATTGGGGGCTCTTTTCCAATCTTTAGTTCATCAAACAAAATTTGAGAGATTTAAACAAATTCACACATTGAGAATTTACAAAAATACATATTAAACCCTTTTCTAAAAAAAAAACAGGACTTTTTCTTGAATTTGAGTTTTGAAAAACAGTAGTGATCGGATTTGTAAAGAACAATTGATCCGTTAACATTAAATCGAAAAAATTAAAATCACTTGAGACTTTTTTTTTTTGTTTTTGCTTTGTTCGACAAGTTAAAAACAAGCAATTTTTACAAAGTCGCTTTTTTCTGAAACCAAAAAAAAAGGTTTTCTTCATTTTTATTCGGAACTCAGGACAACCAATAAAAATGAAAATTCAGCAAATAATTTTTGAAAATCCAATTCAGATTTTCCTTTTATTTCCTTCACAATAAAAATTTGGAAAAGTGTATTAACTTTTTCCAAGAAACTGTTCTTCAACCAATTTGTTTTTGTTAGTGTCGTTGTTATTTTTGAAATTCTTTCTTTCGGTTAGAAAAAAATATCCAACACAACCAAGTTAAAAAATAAAATCCATCATTAAATGAAAAATAAAAAAAAAAAATTAGCTTTAACTGACTGAATAAAAAGAGTGTTGATCCACTCAAAGAACACTCACAAATCCCTTAATATTTAAGCTTTTCCTGATTCACTATTCTAAAAAATATAGAATGTTAATGTTGGTGATGGGAAGGTGATAGCAAATAATGCTAATTTTAAAATAATTTGTTTTTGGATAATTTGAAATTTTGAAAATATTCCAAATTCCTGAAATTTCCAAACAGCAACATGTTGCGTTCAGAACTCTTTCTTTGAAAGAATTTGATTTTTATTATTTTTTTTTCAACAGGGAAAATGGTTAAGTAAAAATTTTTTCTTTTTCAGTTGGAATAAAATTTTTATTAGTTGAATACTTAACCTTATAAACTTGATTAAATAGCCCATTTCTTGTTTGTCTTTTTGTTTGATTATTAATTGTGTTTTTATTACTTATTCATTTGAATAAAATTTTGAAACCAGACCATTGTTGTGTAATGAATGAAAGCCCTTCTTGTTTTATAAAGAAATTGTTTTTTTTTGTTTAGTTTTGTTGATGCTTTAGAACATATAATTTAGTTCACAAAATCATTTTTTTTTTACTTTCTTTTTTTGAAGAATAACAAAAATAATATTTGAATTATTTTTATTTTTATTTTCTATCCTTCTTTACTTTCTTGCATTTTTTAAAATAAAATGAACAAGCTATTAATATTTTTTTTTATAGTTGCGTTCATATCATCTGGTAAGTCTTTTGATTTGTTTTTTTTTTTTTATTTATTCTTTTTTTTATTTTTTTATTATTAGATTTTTTTATTCTTTTTATTTATAATTTCCGTTGAAAAAAAAAAGGAAAAAAAATTATTTTTTAACTTTAATTGTTTATAAAACAATGCTTTTTGTTTGAAAAAAAAGAGGTTTTATGAACAATTGCTTTTTTTTTTGGGAATATTTTGTGATGATTAATTTTTTAATTTTTTTTTTTTTATTTTTGACTATTAATTATGATGATTTGTTTCAAATTTTTGTGTTGACTTTTCTTTGTGTTTAAACCAAACTAATGTTAAAAAAATTTCCCTTATTTTCAAAACATTAAAAATAAAAAAAAAAAAAAAAAAAAAAAAAAAAAAAAAAAAAAAACACAATAGTTTTTACTGAAGACAGTTGTTTATTTGCACTTGATGACGAATTAATTGTGAATGCTGAAGATCAATCTGAAGATAAATTATCGAGTATTGCAACGTTATCTGATACCATTCATACAGTTATGGTATGGAGGTCATCTAATGACGAAGATGGGTATAACATTAAAATTGCAATTTTGAAAACGAGTGATACTGACTCTGGAGCTGTACCAGAACATGTCTATGGGCCAATAAAATTAGAAACAAGTCATGATTATAACACATATCCAGATGTTACTGCTTTGGAAGACAATGAATTTATTGTGACCTTTTCTGCAGGAACAAGTGATGAGGATCTTGATATTTATGCAATAGGTTATAGTTATACAACTGATGATAAATTTGAAACGTTATCAAATGAATACATGATCAATACAGAAACAGATGACAATCAAGAATATCCAACAGCACGAATGGTGCATGATTCGAGCAACACAGAACAAAAGAAAGTTCTTTTTGTCTGGTCTTCAAAAAATCAAGATCCGGTACAATCTGGTGTAGTTGCATCTTATGGTGTGTATGCACAACTTTATGATGTTACTGATGTAGAAAATTTTCAATCGCTTGGAGCAGAATTAAGAATCAATGACGAAATTCCAAACAGTCAATTTAAACAACACATGTGGGCACATACAACAGACGGATCTGTTGTTGTTGTTTGGGAATCGGCTAATCAAGATGGATTTGCATCAGGTGTTTATGGACGTGTTATTGAATGTACAGGAGATTTAGCCGATTTCAAGAGTGATGAATTTCAAGTAAATGGAAATAACTTGTATAACCAATATCAAATTGCAGTTGCAGGAAGCCGACAAGAAGGGTCGTATCAAGTTGTGTTTACATGGGCATCTAAACATGCTGCGCAGTCATATTATGAAATCTTTCAAAGACCAATGGATCTTGATCCAACAAAATATGTGGACAATAAGCCAATTTTTCTGAGTAACGATACTTTAGTTTCACAAAATTCTGATAGTAATAGTTACGATATGGAGGATCCAATGATCACGTTTACACAGCAAAGTAATTATGTTGTGATTGGATGGACATCAGAAAATCAAGATTATGGACTGAATAGTTTGACAAAAAAATATGAATATTCTGATGGTGTTTATTTTAGAATCTTTGATCTGATTGACTGGGATTCGACTGGTTTAAAAGATATCAATGAAGAAACAGCGATTCATTCTGAGCTTAGCTTTGATCAATCAGAAGTAAAAATGGATTATTTTGGAACAAGCGATGATATAATTTTCAGTTGGTCGTCTGGCTCTGGTCTTCAAAAATCTGAAGTTAAAACAAGATTATGGGGATTTGGAGGTATTGCACCAACTTCAAATTATGACATGGTCGATCAAACTTTGCAATCCGGTATTGTTCATACGTATGTTACCGATGATGTAATCTTCGAAGATCAAAATGGTGATGATTTAATTTTCAATTTATACAAAGCCGGCACTACAGATGCTATTGAAGATTGGATAGACTTTAGTGTTTCTGCTGATGATAAATTTATATTTGTGTTTACTACACCTACGAGTTGTGACGATGTCATTGAAATTGAAGTTGAAGCATCAAATGCATGTGGTGGTTCTATACGTAAACCTTTGCAATTGACGATTACAAATGACAGCCCAACTGTACCAAAATCAGTTTTTGGGACAATCTGTTCAAGGATTAAATACTTATACATATGAAATTTTAAATACTGAGTATTATGATACAGAAGATGTGTCTGTAACTATTAGTACCCCTGATTTACCATCGTTTTTGGGTTACGATCAAGCTACTAACATTATTAGTGGAACAGCACCAGATGGGTGTAGTGCTGATGGAGAAAATAGCTTTGACATTACAATCGAAGCATTTGATACTTGTAGTCAATCATCGAGCGTTACTTTCACAGTTGATATTACAAACGAAGATCCGACATATGATGGAAACATGGAAGCACAAAGTGTCAAAGCAGGAAGTTCAGAGGAATATGATATTTCTGGATTCTTTTCAGACCCTGAAGACGGAACTTTAACATTTACTTTTGAATATCAGAGTTTGTCAGGGACTGGACCTACATGGAATAAATTAGATTCGACCACGGGTATTTTTGATTGGGATGTACCTGATTCACAGAAAGCAGCAAGTTATACGATTATTGTTACTGCAAAAGATGATTGTGGAAAGTCCAATTCAGGAAGTTTTGGATTAACCATTGTAAATCAAGCACCACAGGCCACTGCTTCATATGAAGAAGAGAATATCGATGCAGGCTCTTCATGGACAAAACTAATAGAAATCGGAGCAATTGTAGATCCTGAAGGCGCAACAATCACATATTCAGCAGAAGCCAAAAGCGGGGAACAATGGTGGGCTTTTAATAGTGTATCTAGGACATTTTCAGGAACGGCACCTGATGTCTGTAGTGAACCATATGAAATTAGACTGATCGGAACTGATCCATCTGGACAAACTGCCAACATTGAATTTTCTGTTAAAGTTGGTAACAATCAATATCCTACAGTCATTGGTACAATTGACACGATCTCGGCTGTGGAAAATCATGATTTTACACATACCTTTGATTTGGAAAGTTTATTTGCTGATGAAAATTATGGTACATTAACATTTAGTGTTACAAATGAGGATGATAGCACACTGGACAGTTTATTTTATACATACCCTGATACAATTTATAATAAACCAATGCCAATATATTGTGGGTCGAGCATATCATATAAATTATGGGCCACAGATGAATGTGGACAATCAACGAGTATTACTTTTATGGTACAATCGACGAACTCGGGACCAGAAATTCAAGACACACTTGAAGATGAAACCTTTTCGATTTCCACATCAAATACTTATTATGATATTATGAGTAACGATATAACATCTTTTACAGACCCAAACAATGAAGACTTAGAATTCTCATATTATTATATTGAAGATAACGGCGACAAAATACTAGTCAATTGGATAACATTACAAGAATCAGGTGATCGTATCTATTTAGATTTAAATTTAGAGGGTCTTTGTTCAGAAACACATACATTAGAAGTTAATGCCACGGATAAATGTAAGAATTCTGTGATACAAACGTTTGAAATTAATATAGTCAATGATGAACCAATTGTTGACCCTTCAAATTTACTTGCTGGTTCAACATACACATGGGAGAAAAATCAAGAATTTTCTCATATAATTGGCAATCCATTCATTGATGATGAATCAGATGATGAATTAACATTTGTTTTAAATCAAGTAGTCGATGGAACACTGGAGGATTTACCTTACATTATGTCTTTTGAACAAGAAACATTCACATTAAAGTGGAACACATACGATCTTAGTGACATTTGTGATGAAGTTTTCCATCTTCGTTATACAGTTTCAGACAGATGTGGACAAAGTGCATCGGTAGATTTTTATGTTGATTTCCAAACCAAACAACCAATTATCATTGACGGAGGAATCCAAGATGATACAGTTTCAACAGAACAAGTTACATACAGAGTTGAATATGGTAAAAAATTTAATGATGAAGATCAAGAAACTTTAACTTTTGATATCTATCTATTGGACGATACAAATGAAGAAGAAACTATTGATAATTATCATTGGATTACAAACATCGTTGAGAAAGAAAACTATCAGGAACGTTATATGGACTTAAATTTAAATGAACAATGTGATGATGTTCATAACTTTATCGTTTATGCTAAAGATGGATGTAATATGCAAGTTCGTGAAACATTTGCAATTACAGTTGTTAACAATGATCCATATATAATTGACGGTGCCTCATTGAAAAATGGTTTATATACTGGTTATTACGGACAGGAATTTACACTTGAACTTGGAAACGTCTTTGCAGATGACGATGATGATTCTGTTTTTGACTTTAACAAACCTTAATAGTGATGATGGTTCATTACCCTATTATCTGAACTGGGATAATACAACTTTTACACTTCAAGCTAATGAACTGATGAACTCATGTGAAGAAACATACACACTTGAATATAAATTAACAGATCGATGTGAACAATCAGTATCTCATCAATTGACACTTAATTTTATCAATCAAGAACCAGAACTCATTGGTCAAGGTGTTCCAGATTACACGACGGAAGCCTCAAAGATAACAATGACAATTGACTATGGACAATTTTTCAACGATCCAGATGATTCTGAGTTAAATTGGGAGATTCTTAAACTTAATAAATCAGGTGATACAGTTACAAATGAAACTATTGATGAAACCTATTGGATCACTGACATGAATGATGAAGAAACCTATGACAAATATTATCTTGATGTAACGCTAAGTGAACAATGTGATGGTGTACATTATTTCCATATTACAGTAAATGACGGATGTAATGAAGCTCTCGTCGATGAATTTTCACTCACCATTACCAATGACGCGCCTACATATAACGAAGGTGTCTTAGAAAACCAAATAATTTTCTCAGATGAAATCTTAAATTATCAAATACCTTCAAACGCATTTGTTGATGATATCGATACATCATTTGCATATTCTTTCACTGTTACAAATGCTGATGTGTTAGAAGAAACAGATTATAATTGGATTTCGCTCGATGCAACGACTGGTGATACCTTTGTCGGATCTGTTCCAGAACTTTGTGATGTCGAAATTGAGATTGAAGTTACTGCAGAAGACAGTTGTACTCATACTGCAACAGGCTCATTCAAAATCACAATTAAGGATACAGAAGCACCAATTCCCTCAGATGAAGACATTGAAACACAATTTGTCGCTCCTGGTGAATATTTCGAAATGACACTCCTTAACGAATGGTTCGTCGACCCTGAACAACGTGAATTAACACTCACCGTTGAATGTATCGATGAGACATGTAACTACCCTGAATGGTTATCTTATGATCCAGAGAGCCAATTATTATCAGGTACAGTCCCTGATGATGTTTGTAGTGAAACATGGTGCCTCCAAATTGTTGCTGAAGACCCTTGCCACAATAAGGGATATAAGCCATTCAGTATCCATTCGCATAACAACGTTCCTCAAGTGGAAATCCCTCTCGAAGATCAAAACGCATTATACGGAAATTACTTTGAATATACCTTCGATGAAAAGACCTTTGACGACTATGAAGGTAATACACTTACATATTCTGCCATCAGATTAACCCAAAATACTGAGGAATTACCAGACTGGTTAAGCTTCAACCCAGACACAAGAACTTTCTCTGGTACTGTCCCTGAATTCAGATGCAAGAGACATGTCATCGAATTAAGAGTATTTGCTGATGATGGATGCTCAGGTCAAGAAGCTTATTCAGACTTTATGATCATTATCAAAAACGCTGCTCCTGAACTCATCAACGAACTCGAAGACCAAGAAGAACATGGTAACCATTGGTTTGTCTTCCAAATCCCACCACAAACATTCGCCGATCCTGATAACGATGAAGTCAAATATCACCTTACAATCGCTGACATGCAAGAACCAAATATCCCAGATTGGTTAGAATTTGATGAAACAACAGGTATCATGCAAGGTATTACCCCAGATGTCTGTAGTAGAACTTACCATTTCATCGTAAGCGGTTATGACCAATGCGGTGATTCAAACGACGCTACCTTTGCTTTAAATATCGTCGATCCAGAACCTTACGTCAAAAATCCTTTAGGTAGCATGTGGCTCGAATCAGGTGACCCTTGGACTTACCAAATCCCTGAAGAATCAATCGTCGATCCTTTAAATGACGAATTAACATTTACTGCTCAACTATACGTCCCAGACCAATCACCAGAGCAACCTCTACAATTATTAGCTGAAGATGATAATCAAGAAAGTGACGAAAATGTAGAACCAACTCCAGAATCAACCCTTCTTCCAAGCTGGTTAGAATTCGATCCTCAAACAAGAACTTTTACCGGTGAACCAGATTGTAACGGTGTCTATGAAATCGAAATCATCGCTACAGATAAATGCGGAAATCAAGCTAGAGATATCTTTACTCTTTCAGTCAGTGATTGTGAACAACACTCCCCAGATTATATGACAGACATCCTTACTTGGTGCTCTGCTCTCGGTCTTTTATCTCAATTCTTCTGTGGAAACTTTTAATTTATTAGATTTTAATTTCTAATTTTATTTTATTCTTTTATTCTTTTGATATTCTATTTTAGATCAAATTTATACACCAATTTTTTTCTAATAAATTTTACTTTACCACTCTTTTAAACAAATAAAGAAACTTACATTTTAAAATTTTTTTTTTTTTTTTTTTTTTTTTTTTTTAGATTAAATAATAATATAAAGCCACTTACATCATCTCTACAGTCAAATCTATCATAAACAGAAAATTAATTTTCTGTATCATACTTTATCTTTTTATGACCGGATTTTATTGTTATGTGATAGACTATTACAAACCAGTAAAATTTTATAATAGAACAAAAATTTATCATTGAGAGAAAATTTGAGAATTTGAATTTTTCAACTACAAAACTTCTGAATTATCAATAATTTAGAAAAATTTTCAGGTTTTTGCTGGATCCTTAAAATCTAAACAACGTAAAATCAAAAGGCAAGACCATTTTTAAGAAATCATCAAATTCGATCTTTGGAAGCTTTATTTTAAATTTTTGAATTTGTTTCAAAAACAACAAGATTTTTTTTTCCCAGCCATTCAAATAAGAATTTTTTTTAAAAAACCTTTTTTAAACCATAAAATATATATGATTTAGTATAACCGAAGATTTTTTTTTTTTATATATTTAACTGAGACAAAAAGACAATTTCTATGTCTCTCAAATTTCACGTTAGGTTTGGAACAGTTGTATGTTATCTTGTTATTTTAATCTTTAAATTAATTTTATTTTTACTAAATTAGTCTAAAATTACAAACTTTTGAAATTCTTTTACAAAATTTTTTTCAATAATACTTAAAAAATATCATTAATACCTTTTTTTTTTTTTTTTTTTTTAAATTATTTTTCAACTTTTTCTAACTATAATATCCCCCAACAAAATTTACTTTTCTTAACCCTACCACTTTACCCAGTTTTCCAGAATTCTAACTTTGAAAAGAATTTATTATTAATTATCACTTTTGACTAAAATTATAGGTGTTTCTTAGATTCAATTTTCTAAAATTATCGAAGCCATCAAAAAAATCATTTTTACAATCTTTTATTTTCTTTTTCTCAAATTTAACTTTTATTAATTATTTTAAATTTATTAAACTAATAATATCATTTGAAAATACATCTTTCTAAAAAAAATTGCAGAAAAATAAACTAAAAACTTTGTTAGATTTATCCTTCTTTTTTACATCTTTAAAATAATTTTCAAATAAATAAAAATAATATTCTAATCAATCATTTGAAAAATATCAGATAATATTTTTAATATATTTATTTCAATATCAATATTTTACCTAAAAGACTAGTTACATTATCAAAATAAATTTTCAAAATTATACAAAAAAATATTGAAACATTAAAAAAAAAAATAAAAGTCCAATAAAATTTTTATTTGCAAATATTAATTAAAACCTGAAAATGATGACAAAATCTAATTAAGAAAAGAAAAACTAAACAGTTAAAGTTAAAAAGAAACTTTAAAATAAATAAAAATTCTTATAATGATATCCCTTTATATAGTATTATTCTAAGACACACCACATTATTCAAAAATTTTAATAATCGAGTAATTTTTAACATAGATTCTAGTTTATCAAATCAACTACTTTTTTTGTTTTTTTCTTCAAAGAACAATTCTTGAAATCAAGAAATATTTTTTTTTTTTTTTTTTTTTTAGATTATTTCTCAACTTGAAAAAAAAAAAAAAAAAAAAAAAAAAAATAAAAAAAATTTGTGTGTAATTGTGATCAATTTTTTTTTGTATACCATTATTTGTATTTTGTATCCTCCTTTGATAATTTTTGGACTTATACGTAATCTTGAAGTTTGTGCTAATCAGTTCTATGACTATTTTTAAAAATTTGATAGATATTTTAATAAAGATATTTTTTAGTTGATTTTAAAATCACTTTATAATACTATTAGAAGTTGTTCTGTAATTTTTTTCATATATTCTTATATCAAAAAAAAAAAACCCTTTAATTTGTAGATCAAAAACATTTTTTCTAATTTAATCAAATTTTTATTTTCAATATTTCAAATTTTAATTTTGCTTTTCTTTTTTCTTTTTAAAAATCTTTCTTTTTCTTTTTTTTTGATTATTTTTTTTTTTTTTTTTTTTTACTTTTTTTTTTGTAAATCAAGTAAAAAAAAATCTTCCATAGGACTAATAATCATTTCAAAAATTGAGACTTTATAATGTCTTTTAAAATCAATTAATAATTAGCAAAAAATTTTTGTATTAAAGCTTTTTTTATTATAAAGTTCATTAATAAAATATTAGTTAATGCTCATTTCAAAAATTAAGCTTCACCTTTTTTTATGTTTTTTAATTTTATTACATTTTTTTTAAATATCAGGTTTTTATTTATTTGAAATGATTTAAAAGTAAATTAATAATAGGATTTAATTATTAATAGTAGTTGAATACTAAATGATATATATATATATATATATATCACAGGTATTACGGTTTTTCGTTTTAAAACAACGGAAAATTTAAAAAAACCCTTTTTTCTCTTTTTATATATATATTTTTCGTTTAATTTGTTGTTTTTGTTTTTTGTTTTTTGAAAAAGTCCTCGAATTCTTTTAAAATCAGACTTTTCGTTTCTGAGATATGAAAAAACGCAATTGAAAAAACTTAAAAATAACGAAAAAACAATAAGGATATAGATATAGGACGCCAGTGCCTTAAAGGGGTTAGAAAAAAAAAAAGAAATACCTAATTTCCAATTTATGCGAGAGATTTTACTATTCCAAAATCAATGAAAATAATTTAATTATCTCTTTTAAAAACCCCTAAACATCAAAAAGTGGGGGTTGACTTTAACAGGCTTTGAAAAATGTAAACACTTTAAACGTGGAGTAAAATAATTAGTTTTTTTTATAAAAATTGATATTTGAGGGCGAAATGTAGTTCAAATTTTTACTTTTTTACTAATTCCAAATTAGATGGATTCACACCTTTTTTTGGAATTGTAGTTACACCCACTATCAAATTTTTTATTGATCACAAAAAAAAATATAAAAAATTATTAACTTAAAACATTATTTTCACAATTACTAATTTGGAAAATGTGATCAGTAATTTATCCATCATATTAATTCTCCTTCAATTTCTGAACATGAAAATTCTATTACTTTTTTTTAAGACAAAAAAATAAATTTTACCCCTATTTTTTTCATCACCCATTATCCAATTACATATTTCTTAGCCATTATTTCATTAAGAATCCTTTAATATACTTTGTAATGAAATAATTTCATTTTTTATTATTTACCATTTTACAAAATTTCTTTCAAATAATTTTTTGTTGTTTTTTTGTCCAAAATTACAACTTTATAGATTGATTAAAAATATTTCTGTATTTAAATGATTGAAAAAATCCATAAAATGTGTTAAAATAAGTAATATGTTCTTTCACTTTTTATATTGCTTTTAAAATTATTATATGGTTTCTTTCTTAAATATATATATTCTATTATAATGTATATTTGATTTAACATAAAAAATAGAAACTGGTGAAGTAGCAAAGATAAAATTAAAACACCCAGTCAAAGTGAAAAGAACATTAAAATTCAAGCATCTGGCAAATTTGAATTAAAATCATTAGTATCTCATAATTAGATTTTTTTTTGTTTAAAATTTTATTTTTTTTTAGATCGATCAAAAATTTTTTTTTCAATAATATTTAATTACATCAAAATAAATGTTAATTATAAATTTTTTGTTAATTTATTTTTTGGTATCAAGTAAAAATAAATATATACAATAAAATACTCTTTCAATTATTTTTTACATTTATATATTATA
Organism: Anaeramoeba flamelloides; assembly: GCA_027625915.1. NCBI lineage: Eukaryota > Anaeramoebidae > Anaeramoeba > Anaeramoeba flamelloides. Next base: position 3,659,809 of record JANTQA010000026.1, read on the forward strand.
TTTATTTTTTTTTTATTCGTTCAATTGTGAAGGATTTCTTAAATATACTAAAAGAAACAAATAAAATATTTAGTAAATAAAAATTATTAAAAAAAAACTCTTTAGTTTATGGGGCTGAATCAAATTGAATTCGCCCTTTTTTATTTTTCATTTGAACAAAAATTCTCCTAATTATATATATATATATATATATATAATATTATATATCAGTAGAAAATATTTTAAACAGGAATTCTAAAAAAAAAAAAAAAACAGTGAAATTCATGCGTAATGACTGTATATAATAAAGATTGTTTTTATTTTTCTTAGTATATATCAAAAATAACTCTTTATTGAAACAAAAAATCAATAAAAGTAATATTAAAATATATTAAAATAATAGAAATTATAATTTATTGTACACATTTATTTTATTTTGTTACAAAAAAAAATTATATCTAAAAAAATTGTATTGAACTTTATTTTGATGAAATGAAATACCTTTTTAAAAAAATTTATGATCGATCACAAAAAAATAAAACAGTAAAAAAATATCTATTAATATAATTGATTAAAAATCAAATGTATAAGATACGTAAATTTAAACCTTCTCTACTGGTGAAAGGCAATTAATAATTAAGTTTTTTTGATTCGCCTATTCCCCCCTGTTATTTAAAAATGAATAAGCATTATAATAAAATTAGGGAACGTAATAAAGAAATATTATTATTATTCTTAAAAAAAAAATAATAATAAGTTGAAGGGTTATCACTTAGGTTGACACATGCATTTAATTTGTTTCCATCAGTTAAACCAAGATTTTTTTTAAAAATGGCGAAAGTAGTTATTTTGGACAAAAAAAACAACAAAAGAACAGTTTGAAAATAATTTTTTAAAAAGTTAAATAATAAAAAATGAAAGGATTTTTGACGATGAACTAATCAAGGGGTAATAAACATATAAAAGTTAAGAAATGAGAAATTTGTTGTTAAATTGAGTAAAAAAATTAGTTTTAAAGTTGAGTATATCGTATGAAAAATATAATACAATAATTATCTTGTTTATAAGTTGAAGGAAAAATTCAAATGAAGAAAAAAAATTACTGATCACATTTTTCCAGTCAGTAATTATGAAAAAAAAATTTTTTTAAGCTAATAATTTGAAATATTTTTATTGTGATCAATAAAAAATATTATAGAAGACGTGTAATCACAATGTAAAAAAATTGGGTGAGCCGATTTAATTTGGAAGAGAAAAAAAAGTGAAATTTTGAACTTATTTTTTTCCTCAAATTTAATTTTTTTTTCAAAAAATAATATCTTTTACTCGTTGATAAAAGTGTTTAAAATTTTCATAAGTTTTAAACGAAAATCCCACTTTTTGTTGTTTTGAAGTTTTAAATTTAGAAAATAAAACTATTTTCACCATTTTAACACCAAAATACACCACTTAAATGGGAAATCGCATTTACCCTTTACCTTAACCCTTTTAAGGAAATTGTTTCCTACCTATGTCTTAATTACTTTTTTTTTTTTGTTCCTTAAATTTCGTTGAAAGTTTGTGCCTTAAAAGTGAAACTGACTGTATAAAAAAATTGAAAAGACGCGATTTTTTAAATCTTTTATTGTTTTGAAACGAAAAAATGTAATACCTGTGATATATATATATCTATATATATATATTAACTTGATTATTTTAGAAATATAAGGAAAAAAAATAAATTATGAAAATTAAAATTCTTGAAAACACTATTTCAGAATTCAATTATACATTTTTTATAAACTATTTTTACAAAATTATGAGAAATTTATGTAATAAAGAAAATATAACGGTTTAATTCATTAAGATTTTAAATAACACCTTTTATCAAAATTATCCACTTTTGAAAAAATAACCTATTTGTGGTGTAATTTTATTATTTTATTTTTATATTTTTTTTTTTGAAATTAGTTGCAAGGAGTGAAGTTTTAGATTGAGTATTAAGAATAAACAAATAATAAAAATTTAAACAATTTATAGAAAAAATAGGGAATATATATTAAATCTAAAACAAGAAAATAAAAAAAAAAAAAAAAAAATCGAAAACAAAAAAAAAATCAGTTTTCAATTTAATTTAGCGATATCTTTTGAAAGCAATATAACCAGTTCCACTTTTAAGACAAATATATTGAATGAAATTTAAGACACAAAAAAAGTCTAAAATTAGAGACCAAAATTCACATTCTGCTCAAATTAATTGTGTAAAAAAAAAATTGCCAAGTAAGTTCCTTAATTCTTGACTTTTTTTTGTAATTTAAATTCTGCTGAAAGATTGTACTTTTAAAGTGGGACAGATTATAAATGATTTTATATTAAAAGTGAAAATTAAGATTCTTTTGAGTGGATTAAAAAAAAATAAATAAATAAATTAATAAAATCTCTCTACTAAGTCAAATAAACATTTCAAAAATTTTATAATTCAAAATGAAAACAATATTGCTGAAAATTTTCATTTTTTTTTTCGATTATTATTAATATCTAATAAATTTGAAAACCCTTTTAAAAATTTTTTTGTGTATAATAATGCTTATTATGTAACTTTATTTCTAAAATAAAAAACCCAGAGATTTTTTTTTTTTTTAAAATTTTTTCAGTTCTTCATCTATGTGCTAACAAAAAAATTGTTATTTACATTGATGACCTCAGTTAACTTTGACTGACTTTGTAATGATTTTTTTTTTTTATTTTTTTATTTTTTTTGGTTGTTAGTAACAAGATATTAAATTTTAAATGTGGGAAAAATGAAAATTAAGTCAAATTTAATTTCATAAATTAATTGAGATTTTGATGATAACATGCTATAATTCACGATAAAGTTATAAAAATCGCGATAATTTCCATCAAATCGCGATAAATCAGAAAATCACGATATTCTACAAAATCGCTATAATTATTATAAAATTGTGATAAAAGCCAAAATATCGCGATTAAAAAGTAATCGCGATTTTTTTCACTTTATCGTGAATTAAAACATGTTAACATCAAAACCTCTAATTATTAATTTTAATAAATTATCAATGTTTAAAATTTTAGATAAGAAAAAAAAAAAAAAAAAATGCATTTAGAAATTTGTTAAATTTTATTGAAAACATTGATCGATCAAATGGTTAGATACCATTAAGTAATTTTATTTATGTATTTCAAAAATAGATGAACTCAACTTTAACATAATAGCAATTGTTCAAACATTTTTTCGATCTACCCAAACAAGTTACATAATTTAAATTAAAAAATGAAATCAAAAAACTAAAAGACGAAATAATTTTCATATATTACAAAAATCAAAATTCATTTCCAATTTAAATGAGATAGTGTTCTTGTGATTGTTTGAACTATTTTAACCATGTGGAAAATTTTGAATTTTAGTTTTTCTATATAATCAATCCAAAATAGTATTATAAACAAAACAAATATTATTATATTGATATTTTATCAACTTGAATGAAGATTAAAACTGGATAAAAAAAAAAAATTTTTTTTTAAGAAAATAGTAAATTATATAAACTAAATATTCAAGAACAATTAAGTAGCAATTTAATAAAAAAAAATAAAAAAAGGGCCACATATTGAAATTAAAACAATTAATGTGAAATCAGATGAAAAGAATACTAAACTTACTTTTAAAGAAATGTTTTGTAAATTAATTATTGTTTTTAAAATTTTGATACATTTTCCCTATTTTAGAAACGTTTAAAATTTATCATATTTTCGAATTATTTTTTAAAAATAATCTATTTTATTTTTGAAAAAAAGAAGTCTTATTGTCCGTGTAGGAATTCTATAAAAAAATATCCTATAAAAGGAGAAACTAGGAATGTTATAAATAACTCACCATAATATATACAGTCAGTTTCACTTTTAAGGCACAAACTTTCAAGGAAATTTAACGCACAAAAAAAATCTCAAATTAAAGCACAAAATTCAAATTCTAGTAAAAATAAATTGTAAAAAAAAAATTCCAAATTTTGTACCTTAATTTGATATTTTCTTGTGCCTTAAATTTTGTTGAAAGTTTGTGCCTTAAAAGTGAAACTGACTGTAATATATATATATATATATATATATATATATATATATATATATATATATATATATATATCACATGTATGACATTTTTGTTGATGTCATGAAACGCGTTGGCGCACGCGTGAGCGACACGTAAAATTCGTTTCATGTATATATATATATATATATATATATATATATATATATATGAAATTTTTGTAAATGGGGGAAAAAAATAGTGTATTTCAAGGGTTATGACCACATATACTCAAGGTTGTTTTTATTTCTCTTAATATATCTAAAAAATACTTCTTTATTGAACCAAAAAAATCGATATAAACAATAATAAAATAATGAAAAGGATAATTCATTGTTTTTATTTATTTTGGTTTATTACCAAAAAAGAAATTATCAAAAAAATTGAATTATAATTGATTTTGATGTTATTAAATACATTTTTTAAAAAAATTATGATCGATCACAAAAAAAATAAAATTAAAAAAAAATCAATTAAATACTAATAATTTAAAACCAAACATATCAGAGAATACAAATTTAAATATACGCATGAGTTAAGTATCACTATTTAATCTTTGTTGGTCTATCAATTCCGAGTGTTAGAGTAAAGAAAAATAATAATAGAATATGTGAATTTAATAAAGAAGTATTATTAAAATTCTCAAAAAATTATTTCAAAAAGTGAAATGACTTATTACTTAAGTTAACACATAATTTAAATCTGTTTCCACCAGTTTTGATCAGTAATATAAAAGTAAAAATATAGAAAGTAGTACTTTAAAAAAAAAACAACAAAAGTATACTAGAAAATAATTTTGTAAAAAAATGAATCTGAAAAAATGAAATTGTTGATAACATGATATAATAAACGAATTGTAAGGAAATAACTGTTATGAAATGAGAAATGTGATAATGATTATATAAAACAATTAGGGGTAAAACTGATTTTATTATATCAAAAATAAAAAAAAATGATTTTCTTACTCATAAGCTGAAATATAACTCAAAAGATGAAAAAACACTGTTCACATTTTCCAAATTCGAAATTGTTATAAACCTTTTTTTTTAAGTTAATAATTTTTATTTTTTTTTTGTGATCGTAAAAAAATTCACTTATGGGGTGGTAAAAAAAAACACTATAAATTAGATGAACTGATCGAATTTTGAATTGGTAAAAAAGTTAAATTTTGACGAATTTTTGAACTCAAATTGTGAATTTTTAAAAAAAAAAATTATTCATTTACCCAAGATTTAAAGTGTCTACAATTTTAAGAATTTTAAATGAGTTACCCTCTTGTATTGTTATCGAGTTTTTAAAATATAAAATTAAATAACTATTCATAAATTTTTAAAACAAAAACTCCCTCTTTAATGGGAAATCACAAACTATCATTATTTTCAAATGATTTTAAGTCAATTAAGTCTTATATATATATATATATATATATATATTCCGTTGTTTTTAAGTTTTTTCGTTTGCATTTTTTCACTTCCCAGAAACGAAAAGTATGATTTCAAAAGAATTCGAGGACTTTTTCAAAAAACAAAAAACGAAAACAACGAAAGAAACGAAAAAACTTGCAAAAAAAGCGAAAAAACGCGTTTTTATACATCTTTCACGTTTTTGAAACGAAAACTCGTATTACCTGTGATATATATATATATATATATATATATATATATATATATATATTCTTAATGGTTGAAACATTAAAGCCTATATTAATTATTTAAAATTCAAAAAAAATTTTTTAGTAATTTTTATAATGATAGAGTAACAATCAAAAACCATTCAACATGTGACTTAGGGATAGATCAAGATATAAAAATCAACAATGAAAAAGAATGATAATTGAGAAAAATGCACCAAAAAGAGATACTTAATTTTGAACTTTGAATTGTTCTTAATTATTATTTTCAATATAACTGTCCACGTTTCGATGTGTCTCAATTTGGTGAACTTTTTAGAGATCTGAAAAATTTGTGTTTTTTTTTTTTTTTAAAAATGAGTTATTTTTATTTTAAAGAATATTGACAACAGCCTTACTTTGTCAAATGTGGATGATTTACAAAATATAGACAAAATAGACATAATTAAATTAAAGTGATTTTAACACTAATAGAAAACAATATTTTGCAAATTGAATGAAATTCGAGCCTTTGTAAATATTTAAAAAAGAAAATATTTGATTTTTTTTTCCAAATATTGGATATTTGTAACTAAAATATTCAAGATTTGATACATTTTTTTTTATTTGCTTTTTATTCTTATAAAATACTCTTGTTTTTTTTTTTTTTTTTTTTTTTGTTTATTGAAATTATTATAAATAAGATCTGATGATGATTTTTTTTTTATTGTTAAGGGACTAATCTCTATTAAATTGTTTTTAGATAAATTTAATGGGAATTAAGAAAATTTTTTTACCAATTACTTAGATTTGAAGTCCCTGTTTATTTTCAATATTAAACTTATTTCTAGATAAGGAATCCTTATTTAGAAATTGGTCAAAAAAAAAAAAAATAATAATATCTAATCACTTAAATTTAGTCAGCCAAAAGAAGTGCAATTTTCAAAATCTCCTTTTTCAGACAAGTTAAACACTATTTGAATATGTCCCAAGACCACAAATAATTACTAGGTGCTTAAAATACAATTTTAAATCTTTTCATAATTGAAAGTAGACTTTTTATTAATTATTTGCAAAATTATTTTATTTAAAACCAAAAAAACAACAATAAAAAGTAAGGAACCAAAACTTTAAAGTTCTCTGATAAAGTTAATAATTTAGTTTTATCAAAGTTTCAACAAAAAGTTATTCCAAATGACAATTAAAAAATTATCCTACACAAGTCTTTCTTCTTTAACACTTATTTTTAAAAACTTTTTTGTTATGCATTGTAGAAAAATAGTAAACTGATAAAAGGTAATTTATGTTTGGAATTTTTTTACTAGATTTTCCTTTTTGAAATTATTATACTCTAGCTTTGTATAAAACATTTTATGAAGTCAAGTGTTAAGAAACTCTGTAAAATTAGTTATTCATCAAAATATTCTATATCCTTATTTGTTTGATAAGAAACAGTTCGAAGATGTTGATAAAAATGGAAATTGAGCTAAAAATTTTTTGCATTTTTTTAGAATTTATCAGTATTATTTTAACGACTTTTCTTTTATCAAAAAGAATTGGTTTTACAGATACTCGGATAATAAGTGTGTTCAAAAGTTCGGTTTATTTTCTATACTGGTATTAGAATTATAAAATTGGAAAAAATTTACACTAACTTATCCATTTTTTCTTTTTCGAGATCTCTTTGCCAAAAAATTCAGTTGTAATTTGTGTCCTTTGTTTTAAAAAGGGAAATAGAAAGTGAAGTGAAAATTATTCCGATTTAAAATTCGAATAACAATATTTTTCTATTCAAAATTCCTTCATTTAATCTTTCAACTCAAATTTTCGATTCATTAATCATTCTTAGTTCTCCCAAAGTTCCCAATTGTACCAATAAAAAAACAAAAAGCACCAAACAAAATAAACAGAGAACACACATACACCAATCTATTCCTGAAAATATCTTATTTTTATAAAAGAAAAATGTCGAAAAGGAAGTGTAAATTGTTTACTCATTTATCATATAAATATAATTATTTGTTATCTTTAACAAAATATTAATGTAAGAAAGAGAAAAGTTATGTTGAACCAACTTTTTCAAACGCAAAATCATTAAGAGTACTCTTGAATAAAAGCAAAAATCAAAAATTCAAACCCTTTTTTTTTTTTTTTGGAAAACTTTTACCAATCATTTTTTTTCTTTTGATTTACTCGTTTTTTCAGAAGAAAACCTTGACAAAAACAAGATTATTTTCTCCAAGCCAAAAAACCTATCTTATTACCTACTATAAATAAACGAGAGCCAAAATGGGAAGAGGAGCGCCAAACATTGGAATTTTATTAATGTCGCAGTTATTGAGTGTGGTTGGAGACACCTTTGGTCAGCGTGTCAATAGGGTGAATTTCAAAAAATCTCGAAAGCACATGATGATTGGCGTAACGATTATGTCTTCGTTACAGATCTTTATCTTGCTTGGTATTCTGGAATACTCGTTGCCGACAAGCGTTGTGAGCACAATTTACGATGACGGCGAGAGCATTCAGTGCTATAAGGAATTGGATGTTGAATTCAAAGACGTGGTTTGCACAAAAGAAAACTGCACAGCGATCGAGTGCCCAAGAGGTGGGCCCATCACCATGTTTAAACTGCTCTTCAATCGGCCGATCCTGTTTTTGAATGGGGCCATCAATATTGTTTACTACACGGCAACCTTCATGCTGTACAAGGAGCCGCTTGGGTTGCTGTTTTTGGTACTGGCGTCCTTGACTTCAAGCCTCTTAATTTCGCCTATTAACAAAATGGCAGGCTCTCCTTCATCAACACAGTCCATCCCTGCTTACATCATTATAATAGGCATTGCAGGATCCTTGATGTGCATCATTGAAAGGCAATCAAGCAAGAAGAAGAAGAAGAAGAAAAAAAAAAACAATATGCAAATCCAAGATGAAAATGATTCTGAAGAGCACAAAGAAAAGAAGAATTTAGTTGACAATAGATCTCTTTCTGCCAAACAAAACCGTCCGCATTTAAACGAAAATAATAGCACCAATAACCAGAAATTAACAAACCAAGTTGAAGTATTTGAAGAAACAGAAGAAGTAGAACATGACGAAAATGCTTTAAACGGCAAAAACGAGAAGAACAATCAACTTATAAATGAACACAACAAAATCGATAGTACACAGGAGCTTCGCGTCTTAATTACTGGAAATGACAATAAATCAGAAACAAATTCCGAACAGGAGAATATCGAGATCAATGGCGAAAACCAACAGGACAACCATGATGATGACAAGCGCCAAGGAGACCTCATGGATAAAAGTGACCCAGAAATCGATTCCAATCTGAACGGTTTTGATCCAATCGATGAAAATGAACCATTATTAAATCCAGAACCCAGCTCTGGCGCTAAAAAAGAAAAAAACACAATCCAAAAAACAAAAAAAATTTTGGCTGTAATGAAAGCCTCTTTTCGTGTTCTCATCCCTTACTCGATCCAGGCAGTGGTAGAGGCCACTTGGTTTGTCGCTCAAGCGTATTTTAATAACAACTGCAGAATGAATGTTTTCACTTACACTTCATTGGACCAAGTGCTTCTTCCTTTTTATTTATTCCCCTTTATCATTTTAGTAGATTCCATCAAGCCCTTAAGAAAAATCTTTTTTTCTGGTAAGGACACAGAGGAAAACACAGTAACAGCTTTCAAAAATACCTTTAAAGAAGCTAATTGGTCTACCTTATTTTTTCACAGACTTTTTATTAATTCCCGTGCAGTTATTTATTACTATTTAGCTATTTTGTATAATATCAATTCAGTTTATTTAGAAGTTACTTTTATTAGAGTGGTACTTTCTTGGCTAGCAGCAGTAATCCTTTGTTTAGTTATCCCAAAGTAAGTCAAATTTTTTTTCTTTCTAATTTTTGATTTTTTAATTTTTGATTTTTTTTTCTTTTGCTAATTTTCAAATATATCCCCTTTGTCTTTATTATTATTACCAATTAACAGTCCTGTAAAATAGAATAAAGTCCTTTTCAAAAAGGGGAAAAATCAAGTTTTAATAAATATATCCTAAAAATGCTCTTTAAAAGTTGTTCAAATCTTTTTGTCTAATACATTTTTAAAAACTTTTAGTTTTTGATTTTTGAAAAGGGTTTTGAACTAAAAAAATTATCTCTCCTGTTTGCCTGAAAAAAGTATAATTTTTAAAAAGTAACCTAACAAGTGTAAGAGTTGCTGAAAAATTGCTTTGAAAAGTTTTCTTTATTTGATTTTTTTTTAAAAAATAAGAAATCATTTTTTATACTTGTGTAGCAATCGTATCAGCCATAAAATATTCAAAAAAAAAACAATCTCATATTTTTTGTGCTATCTTGATTTCTTCTCTAATTATTAAGATATTTTTTTACTTTTATTATCAAATTAAAAACGATGTATCTTAAGGGACTAGTCTATATTAATTTTTTTTTTTGACCAATAACTAAATAAGGAATCCTTATCTTGAAATATGTTTAAAATTGAAAATAGACAGATTTTTTCAATATTAGAACTTTTAGTTCTTGTTTTTTTAAAATTTTACAATTCTGTCAAAAAAAGTGACTTTTAAAAATTTTTTTTTGAAAAAATTTCTTAAACGGATGAGAATTTTTTGATTAATTTTGGAATCAATTATTTTCTCAAAAATAATATTTATTCTCATTTTTAAAAACGAAAAAATAATTTAAAACTGGTGGATATTTTCTCCTTCACTTCTGTTCATCCAACTTGACTCTATAAAGAACACAATTTGTTTTATCAATAATTACTTTTTAAAAAAATAGTTCTTATTCTTTTCTTTGATTTTTTTTTGACTCTGACAAAAACTTTTGGAATGATAATTTGGGAATACTTAAGGGAGTAGCCACGGTAAAGAAAAATTTTTCACTTTTGTGCAATTCTGAAGAGGATCAGAAAATAACATTTTTTACTCTGGATGTACCTCATTGGTTTTTATTATTTAAAGTACTTCATTCATTAGATTTTTGAAATTTTTTTTTCAAAGTCTCAAAGAAATTGCCACAATAGAATGTTGAGTTGAATTACTTAAAATAGTGTTTTGAATGTTGAATGACTTATCTTTTATTCTTAACTCAACATTCTATTCTGGCATTTAATTTTTTCATTTTTTATTTTTTCATCATTTTTGAGATTTTTTTAATCCTGACAAGATAAAGCAATTAGAAATATTTTTTTATTAGTGACATTTAGGATTAATGGATTTGGTTTAAAAAGAACAACAATATTACAATTGAGAGAATATAAAAGGAAACATAAATGGGACTTAAATAGCTAGAAGAATTCCAAATTAGAATAATTAAGTAGAATTATTACTTGTTAGGATTGTAAAACGTTGGGTTTAGTGGAATATGAGAAGTGAATATGATTATATGTTATCAAAGTTTAAACCACAAAATAGATACACGTTTTATTCTAAGAATCTGAAATTATCTTCTCCCAGAAAAAAAAACTAAACCCCATTCCAAAAATTTGGACACATCTAAAATCAAAAATAGTGAAACAAAAAACTCAATTTACTATATTCTCCCAAACCTAATATAAAACCAGATTTAAGTAACATAGTATTAATGGTTTTTTAAGTAATCATTTTCATCCAAATATAAGAAAACAATATAAAACAAAAAAATCAAAACAAGTGTGTCCAAAAAAAAATGAAACGAGCTGAAATGAAAGAGTTTGAACAAAAAATATATTGATAGATTTGTTAAAATTACACCAACAATGGTTGATCGATCAAATGATAAGATACCATGTACCGGTTGTATGTGGATTTATCACTTGAAGAAACTCAACTGTAACCTTCTAGTAACCATCTATAAAAAAATTTTCAGATCTAACTAAACCGATTAAGTACCTGAAAAAAAGAAAATGAAAACAAAAACAAAAAAACACAAAAAAATGATATAGTTTGTTGAATTAAAATTAATTTCCAAATTGATGTAAATCATGTTTTTGTTATTCTTCTAACTGTTTAAACTGTGTCCAAATTAATCGAATTAAGTTTATTTTAATAATAAAATAATAATAATAATAAAACTATTTTATCAATATAATCTCTTTTTTTTTTATTGTTGAACATTACTAAAAAAAAAATATCAAATAATTTTTTTAAAAAAATTTTTAGAGAATCTACGATCACACGCCACTAAAATAAAATGTTCTTATCTCATCTCTCTCAAATTTTTATCATGTCTTATGGTGTAGCTACTCCCTTAAAAAAACTTCAAATTCAACAAAAACAAAAGAGTGTAAACTGAAAAAGTAGATTCATGAAAAAAAAAAGAATGGTACAAGAAAAGAAAGAAAATCTTTTATTAAGAGTAAAGCATATATTGTATATTTTTTTCGAATCAAACTGTTTTTTCATGCAAATCCAAAAAAACCCTTTCAGGTTTATTTTTCAAATTATTTTTTGTACGTCTTCCACAAACATAACAAGGTTTTGCTTTCTTGCTTATATTTTTTTTTATTTTTTATATTTTTGTGAAAAGTTGAAAAAAAGCAACTTTCAAAAAAGTGAAAAAAATGGAAAAATTTTTTATTTCTATAAAAACAATAACTAAATTTAATGAATGTCATTTAGCAAGATTTCATTCCTATACTAAGAAGTTTTTCACTTTGATTTCAAATCTAAGTAATTGGCAAAAAAAAATTCAAAATCTCTATTAAATTTACCTAAAAAAATTTAATATAGACTAGTCCCTTAAATCAATTTCCCAAAAATTATTTCTGAAATTTTAAATGAAAAAAGAAAAGATATTTGTTAATTGTGGGAATGTGATAAAAGTTCAAAATAATATGTAAAAGGGAAGAAGAAAGTATAGATAAAAAATAATAAAAAACAGATCTTTATCCATTTAAAAAATAAAATTTCTATAAAAGTTATCTTTTGATTTTTCGAGAATATTTGATAGACTTAAGAACTATCTGAATTTTATGCTCTGTGAGCATTGAAATACAAAGTAGTAAATAGATTAAGACCTTTAAAATATAGTGAATTGAGGGAAAGTCTAAATATTGTCAATTTTTAGCAATTTAAGATTTTGACTAAAATCATTTATTGATCCAAAAACTTTTCGAAAAATCCCAACAAAGCAAGGCAAAAATAAAAAGCTATTTTTTTTTTGATATTGGGAAAATGTCACTCCACTTTCTTTTCAAATGGATAGATACACTCGCCACCAACTCTAACATACTTCAATATAAAGTGGAGTGACATTTTCCCAATATCATTTTGGAAGTCGAAAATTTTGAGTGAAAAATTTTGGATTTGGAAAGTAATTTTTTTTTGCCTTCCTCAAAAAAACCTAAATTTTACATTTTAACAAGATCTATTAACTCAACATTCTTTTGAGTTCATAATTCGTGTTGCGGGTATAAAAGTAATAGCCACTGGGAATAGAATTCGAATAATCCTTAACTGGGATAAAAGAAAAAATCATAATATTTCAAAAAAAAAAGGAAATAAATTTTATGAAAATTAAGATAAAAGAAATAGCACATATTCTTATGGTGCTAATTTTAGTAAAAATTTAGATTTAAAATTCTTTGAAACTGACTTTTAATAATGTGATTATGTGTAATTCATTTCTTTATTAATATACAACTCTTTAACTGTTTAAAAAAAAATTTTTTTTTTTTTTTGAGAATTATCAGTTTTTAAAAAGGGGATAATTATTGGTGTTAAAATTATATAATAATACAAATAGAAACCTAAATATTTGATTTTATTAAAAATTCCTCCTTTTTCTCTATTTTAAATTTCTTAAAAAAGGAAGTTAATTTGTATAACAAAGAGCTTAATCTAATTTTTACTCGAAAGGAGTGATGTTTTATTCTTTTTGAACTTTTAAAGTTTCATTTTACACACTATTTGGTTGTTTTTGAACATAACCAATTTTAATTATTATTATTATTAATGGAGGGGGGAATCGAAAAACAATTTTTAATTAATATATTCTTTTCAAATAAGTGTATTTTGTTGAAATCTAAACACCATTTCAAAAATTGTGACTCATCTGAAATAATAAATTGAAAAAAAAAATTATCCTTTCGTATTCAAGAACAATTAATAACTAAATTTGGTTTGTAATTCACTTTTAAATTACTCTAAATATATAAAAATCTGATATTTTAAAAATTAAAAAAAATTAAACCAAAAACTAAAAAAAAGTGAGTCACAATTGTTGAAATGAGCATTACGGATTTTTTATTACTGAAATTTCACTGAAAAAAAGTTTAACAGCAAGATTTGTTATCAATAATTAAATTCATTCCAAAAGACATTACAGGGTCGAAATTTTCATAATGATTATTTGTCTTTTCGAAGATCTTTTTTTTTTCCAAATGATCTTTTGCAAAAAAAAAATCTCAAAAAAAAAAAAAAAAAAAAAAAAAAAAAACAAAAAAACAAGAAAAAATTAAAAGAAAAAAAAAAAAAAAAAAGAAAAAGAAAAAATAAAATTTACAAAATTTGAAAAAATAAAACTGATGCAAAAAAAATGAAAATATTTTTTTGATAAGAATACTGGGACAAACCCTCAAAACAACTTCCACTAACATTACAAAGTGAGTCAAAATTTTTGAAAAATAGTTTATTATTATTTAATTTCCATTAATAATAATAATATATATATATATATATAACAACTCCATTTCACTCAAAGGGGCCTAGCCAAAAATGAAAAAGTCACTTTATTTTTAAGAATCAGCCAAACTTAGATTGTTTAGAAATACGAGAAATAATAAACTTCTTATAAGAGTCCATAATTATAAAAGAAACCCCTGAACAAACCATAAATGTCAAAAAAAAAAAAAATGTTAAAAAATTTTTTGGGCCCCATTCATTGGAAGGTCTCGTGCAAAATTCTCAATTTCTTTAGGAAATTAAAATCGTTGATAATAAGATTTTTTACTTGTAAATGTATGAATTTTAAAAAGAACATACAAAGCTTAACTTTTCTTAATGTTTATTTCGTTTTTTCAAACATTTTTTTTTTTCAAAGTTAATTTTTAAAAAAAAAAAAAAAAAACAAAAAAAAAAAAAAAAAAACAAAACAAAATTTTACAAAATGAGAAAAAATGATTTTGATCTAAAAATTGAAAATTTTAGTTTGATAAGAGTAATGAATTAAACTCATAGAATGTCTTCCATTTCTTCAATAAAACTGGGCCCCTTTGACTGAAAAAGAGTTTATATATATATATGTATGTATATATATACATAATCGAAGTTCATATTTAAATCCATTTTTCTCAAATAAAATAAAATAATAATAATAATAATAATTCCATTTCAATTGGATTGAATCTTTTAGTTTTATTTACATATTTTGAAAATTCATAATTTTAAAATTAAAAATATTTTTGATTTTCATTTTCCTTTTTTGTTTTTTTTGGTGTACTTTAATGATAATATTTAAAATTGTATTCAATATTTTTGTTAATCAGAATTTTAACGAAAAAATTACAAGATATAGCTATTTTAAAAAAGTAAGGAAGAAATTTTTTAATTTAAAAAAATTTCACACTTTTTAAAACTTAAAAAATTGAAAAAAGTTCTAAAAGGTGTGAAATTTTTTATAATAACTGTATAATAATTAAAAAAATTAAAAAAATATTCATCTTTTTATTTTAAAAAGAAATTTTGATGCTTTTTTAACATTTTCCTCTACAAGAAGAATTATAAAACTGGTGTAATTTAAAACAATATAATTACTATATATAAACTAAATTCCAAAAATTTGGACACGGTTTAAAAAGTTGAAAGAATAACAATACCACACTTTAAATTCAATTTGGAAATAATTTTGATTTTACAAACTATTTTTTCTTTTTTTGTCTTTTTTGTTTTGTTTTCATTTCCATTTTTTCCAGTTACGTAATCTGTTTCGTTAGATCTGAAATTTTTTTTCGATGTTTGATAGAAGACTTACTGTTGAGTTTGTTGAATAGAAAAATCACATCCAATTGGTTGATGATATCTTATAATTTGATCGATCAACAATTGTTGGTGAAATTTCAACAAATTTACAAATACATTTTTTGTTCAGCTCGTTTAATTATTTTGGACACACCAATTGTTTTTTTTTTCGTTTTATATTTTTTTCTTTTATTTGGATGAAAATGATTACTTATAAAAACATTAATACTGGGTAACTTAAATGTGATATTATATTAAGTTTGGAAAAATATCATAAATTGGGTTTTTTTTTTGTCTATTTTTGATTTTGAGTATGTCAAAATTTTTGGAATGGGGTTTATATTTTTTAAACTCAAACTTTTTATTTGCAAAAAAAAAATTTCAAGTATATAATTCTAGACAACTAATGATAAGAAAGTGATTGTATCTCTAAAAAGTTTAGGATAGTATTGTAGCCACTGGGGAAAGTTTTTGGGAAATCATTAGTATTATTAGGCAAAGTTTGGAAATTTTAGGATCTTCTTTTTTTAAATTCTATTTGAGTAAAATAAGAAGTATTTGACTTATAAATTCCACTTTAAAAATGAAATTAAAAGTTATTTTAGAAGAGTTTAACCAATTTTTTATGCGATCACTTTAATCTCATAAATCCCAAAAGATCACCGCGCTCAAGGATTTACGACATTGTTAAAATAATTTATTCCAAGGAAAACAAATTATTTGATTAATAAAAAACAAAGAAAAAAGTCCTTCATTTATTCCTTAAAGGTTGGAAATTGAATAAATTCTCTTTCTTTGTTTAAAAACAATTTCGAAAATCAAACAGCGTTTTTGGTTTTGGTTTGAAAGAAATCAATCTCATTTTTAAAAAAAAAAAAAACGTTTGATTTCTCTTTTTCTTTGAAAAAAGAAGAAAAGAAAAAAGACCATTTATAAGAGGTTTTGGAAAGGTGAAAAAAACACATGATCATTTAAGGAAAAAAATAATGAAAAAAAAAAACACAGTATTTTTGATATCAAGTCAAGAAATTTTTAGATGAATGGTTCAAAATCAGTTACTGCTAAGAACACATAGTACATGTGGGTTTTATGTTTGATCGCCTTCAGATGCTTCTTAACAAGCGTGAAATAAAAGGGGAGAAAGAGACTCATTGAAAAGTTGGACGATCTAGTTTCTCTCTGAAAATTTTAAACCAAGTATTGTCTCCAATGATGAAAATGTAAAATTTAACTTCAATCTTTTCATTAATTCCATTGGGTGAAAAAGATCCTTTGAAGAGCAAGTTCTTCAAAGTCTCATTGAAAAAATAACAAATTGTTTTTTATTTGTTTAAATTTGTTTGTTTTAAGTTTGATCTCGATTTCCAAAAAATATATAGCATCTCATATTGTTTCATTTTTTCAACAATCACCTGTTATAATTCCTCGTTTTGGATCCCCTTTCTGACTCAAAATATGATACTGTTCTGGTGCTAAGACTATATTAAATATCGTTCTTTGAACTCCTCAATATCATATTATATCACTTCGAACAATATCATATTTTTTCTCGTTCTTCCAGGCCAAACTCGTAACATAACAAAGTGATTGTTTCAAAATCGAACCAGTAAAGAACGATATTCAATAAGTTCTCTAACATTTGAAATATTTTTTTTTTTTTTTTTACAAAATACTTTAAAAAGGCAATATAATTTTTTCAAAAGAAAATTACATGAAATGAAAAATCAAATTTAAAATAAAAAAAAATTTATAAAAGTATCGAACTTGAACCAATAAGAGATAATGAGAGGTTTTGTACAATCATGTTTTTAATTTTTTTAAAAAAAAACAAATATTATTGAAATTTTTTATTTTTATAAAGGTGTGAAGAATCATTGCTTTTTTGATCTTATAAATGAGTATTTAATTCAAGTTTTAATTTTCAATACTTTTTGAAAAAGTGATTGTTCTTTTTCTTTTTACTTTTGGTTGTACATCTTAAAAAAATAACTATAAAAAGCGAGTTATTTTAATAAAAAGTAAAAAAATGAAAACACAAAGATTTTTTTTCAACCTTATATATTAGTTTGTAACTAGAGCCACAAGAATTTTTCAACTTTTTACTTGTGGCTTAGAATCACAAAACAAGAATTAAAACATCCCACTTTGTTCTTTAAATCTACTTTACATATACTTTTTTTTCTCAAAATCATCGCTTCTTTGGATACCCAGAACCGAAATAAAAACCTATTTAAACTCTTCTTTTCACTTTTGTAACTCTAAAGATTTTTTTTCGAGTTATAAAATTTTGACAAAACTGTTTAGATTGAAAATTGGAAAATTCAATTAGTAAAGTAGAATTCAACATTTAGAACACTTCCCTTCTGTTCTTTAGATCTGATTTTAAAATTTTGTCAAGAATTATATTCTTTTTTTGAGATATACTTAAAATATACCCACTGATAATACTGTTCACAAATACAATATTTGTTGAAGTAATACCGCGAATACTTTGTAAAGTGGGTATGTACTTTTCTTTTCATTTTATGGATTGTTTTCCGTGGAGGGACATAACTGTCGTTATTTGTACGAAGTTGAGGAAACAAGCAATATTTTTTTTTAGATAGGGTGATATTTATATCACCCATAAAGAAAAATATTTTGCTTGTTTTTGAAAAAATGAGCCAGATTGTGTGAGTTATTGTTTGTTGAAATGTGAAGATCTTCAGGAAAAAAAAATAACCAATATAAATATGTTTAGAAAAATGGTTATTTCTTTTCATTTTTTTAGCTTAGGTTTCAAAAAAATAATAACTGTGATATTAATTGAGTAAAAATTTTCCTACAGATTCTAAAAGTTGTTATTTTAAGAGCATGTACTGATATTATCAGGATATTGTAAGTAGATGATTAATATTCTCATAAAAAAATTAAAATTTTAATGAGCTAAATTCTTTTTAATTATGTTTTAATTGACAAATCAACTATTGATAATTATCAGGTTATTATTAATTCTTCGAACACTGTATTATTGAAACTGACATACTTATTAAATTTTGATAAAAAATTTTAAAAATAATTTCAAAATTCCTATTTAAAATTAAACAAAAAATGTAAAATAAATTGTAACAAACGAAAACACACATAAATATATTTCAAAAAGGCAAGTAACAAAATTTTAAATAGTGCCACGCAAACTATTTGAAAGATTTAATATTTTAAACAGTTTGAGTACCTTGAGGAAACTTTTATTACTTATTTTTTTTTTAGAAAAGGGTCAATCAAAATATAGCATTACTCAAGTTGAAAAAGCTGAATTTTTTTTTTTAGTTTTAAGAATCACTATTTTTAAAGCTATAGTCTTAGTTTAAAAGTAGAATATTCAAAAAAAAAATTCCCACATTTTTATTTTTTCAATTTCATTTTTTAAATTTCATTTTTTCAATTTCATGACTAATATTTTTAGTGAAAAACAAATAATTAGTTATTATTATAGCTCAGTATATTATTCCATTTTACATATCGAGGAAAAAAAGTTAATCTTTTTAAAAAAAAAATAAAAGTTATCAACAATTTTTTTCTTTCTCATAATACTATACATTTAATACTTTTTTTCTTTTCTTAGTTTCTTTGATATTAAATTAAATAATTATTAATATTTTTTATTTTTATTTATTTTTATATTTTGACTTTTATTTCTATTATTATAGAATGATTGGAACAACACAAGAAGAGAAAAACAAAATCATTTCAAAACTAAATTTAATCTTGAAAACATCAGGAACAGCGTTGGTAGTGGCCAGCCTTGTTATTTTAAACACAAATAAATAATAATAATAACAACTCAAATATAATTCATCCATATTTACAAGAAACAAAAAATGGATTACTTTAAAAATAAAAACTTTTATTTTTCATTTTTGTCCTTAATCAATTAAATATATATCCCTTAGCACCCCAAATTTGACCTAAATTTCATAAAGTTTAAACAAAATTTTTTTTCCAGTACAAAACCAATTTACTCCAATTTAATCCAATTTTTAGTTGCTTTATAACCCTCTATATTTGACAAAGTAATGATTTTGTAACATTTCCTTAGATAAAAATATATATAAACTCTATTTCACTCAAATCTATCTGCCCAAAATGAAAAATTCACTTTTTTTTTAAAGAATCGACCCAAGATGCGATTGCTTCGAAATAAGAGAAAGTAAAAAAATTCGGATTTGAGCCTATAATCATAATAGAAATACCTGAACAAACCATCAGTTTCCGAAAAAAATAAAATGTTATATAATTTTGGGCCACTTTTCATTGAGATATCTCGTGCAAAATTTCTCAATTTCTTTGGAAAATGAAAATTATTGATAATAATAATTTTTAATTTAAAGTGTTTTTTATTTTAAAAGAAATTACAACGTAACATTTTTCTTGAAGTTAATTTGGAATTTTAAAAGCATTTTTTTTTTTTTGACTTTTTAAAAAAAGAAAAGAAGAAAAAAAAAAATTCAAAAAAAAAAGCAAAAAAAAGAGAAAAAATAATTAATTAGAAAAATGATCAGATTTATTAAATGAGAAAAAATGATCAGATCTAAAAATTGAAAATATATTTTGAGAAGAATAATGAATTAGACTCATAGAATGTATTCTATTTCTTCATAAAACTGGTTACCTTTGACTGAAAAAGAGTTTAGATTAGAGGTTTTGATGATAGCTTGTATTATCTTGATATTACCAATAAAATCGTGATAATCTAAAAAAATTGCGTTTAGTGCTACTTTATAGCGAAAAATCATAAAATCTCGATATTCCTCATTATCGAGATATTCAACATTTTCTCAGAAAATCATAAATTATTTTTTTGAAATCACCGTACAAATATCTCTTGAATTTTACGAAATAAAATACATTTACAGTACTTTTAAACTCTAATAATGTTAGAAAGTGCTTATGAAAGGGTTGTGAAGTGTCTTCAAGTGTTTGAAAGGTTTGAAAGACATAAATATTTAGTAAACGCCTCGAATTTTTTGTATTTGAAAAAAAAAAAAAAGTATTTTTTTCATTTTTTTTTTTTAACAAAATATAAAACCTCCAATAATTTTTTTGATCGAACTAATAGTTACCCATTTCAACAATATACTTTAATATAAAAAAGATGTGTTTTTTCAAAATTTGGTTATTAACTTCACAAGTTAAAATAACCAAAATGAATAAAGAGTAATTTTTCTTCTTCTTGGTGATTGATCGTAAAAAAAACCTCTTAAACAAATGTTATGTTTTCTGAGGAATACAAAGATATCTCAAAGAAAAAGAAGAATAATAAAAAGAAAACAATTGTGCAAAGAATTTTAATAATTATTGATAGTGTTGCTAGGTTGTTGTAAAAGCTTTTGAAAAGCTATCCAACTCCTTTCAGCTTTTATTGAATAAAGAGAATGTTTCAATCTAGAACAAATTCTTTTAAAGAAAGCGTGAAGGGTTTGTTGTTTTTGAATCTTTTTATTCAACACGATTTATAACGCAAATGATAGACTGGAGTGTTTCATTTTTTGCCCTTTTTATTACATTTGTTGATCTAAGGAATCGATCGAGAAGTAAATCAGATAGATATAAAATTCAATGAAAAATCTTGATCTTATCATTAATTGAAGTGTGTATCTTTGTTTATATTTTTTCAAAGAATAACTTTTTTTTCCAGGATATTTTTTGATCAAAAAAAATTTCATTGTAAAAATATTGATAATTAGCCGTAAAAGTCATCATATATTTTTATCACTATTACTTTTTTATTGCTATAATTTTGCATTTATCACATTTTTGAAATAATTATCCTGATTTTTAGAATATCGCGACATGTTATATTATCAGCGATAATATTGAATATCGCGATATTATTGATGATCGCAATTTGATTGAGATAATCCCAATTTTTGAAACTTATCATTACTTGATCAAGAAAAGGCGAACGCTCCCTTATTAATTTTTTCCAAAATTTGGATCTTAGATTTTTTTTAAAAAAAAAATTATTAATACTTTTTATTTACTGAATTTTAATTAGAAACCCTCATACTAACTTGTGTGTAAAAAAAAAACATTACTGATAAATACCGAGCTATTAACAAATAAATTAAAAAATTTAATAACAAAATTAAAAATCATTAAAAAATTGAAAATATTTTTTATCAAGATTTTTTTAATTCAAATTAAAAAGAAATAATTTTAAAAAAAATAAAAATGATAGATTTATTTTGGAAAAATAAATTATGTTTTAGATCTTCGAATTTTTAACATTTTATTATTATCTATATATTTGAAATTATATAAAAAATAATTCTTTTGGGTGTGATTTTTTGATAAAACTCAGTGTTGAAATTGAACTTTCCACAAAACTTAATTTTTTAAAAAAATTAGGAATTCGGGCAAATAAGAGGGGTGAATAAAGGCTACCTTAAATAATAATAAAAAAAAAAAACTTTAAATTTTATTTTCAAGTTTTGAGAAAAGATTACAAATAACTTTTTCAGATCTATTAGATATCTTAATTTTTTTTTTTTAAAGTTAATCCTAAAAATAAGTAAATTTAATTTGTTGATTATTCTTTTAAACATATAATATACGTATATATATATATGTGTGTGTGTGGGGGGGGGGGGGGTACAGGAAACGATTTTCCATCCAATTTAAAATCAAAGTTGTCAAGGGATTGCTCGTGAAAATGGTAAAATGGTTTTATTAACTCTTAACAACATTTAAACCGAGAATTATATCTTTTGAGTTAATAAAATTATTTCTGGGTATAAAGATTGTTTCTATCTAAATGTACCATAAAATTTTCAAATATCAATTATTTTGTATAATCAAATTAAAAAAGATAAATAAGAAATAAGTAGAAAAATACACAACAAAGTATAGTTGAAACCCAACTTAAATTTCACATATAAATTAATAAATTTAGGAAAAAATTGATAAACGAATATATTATGGTATATTTAATTTAGATAAACAATAAGGTTCATTTTGAACTTGAATTGAAGACCAAACAATCATTTGATTAGAAATCAATATAATTTCTCTACAATCATTTACACTATTTCAATAACAGAAAAATAATACATTTTTATCAAAATGACTTCCAATCTTGCAATAAAAAAAAAAAGAATTACAAAAAACTACCTTTCAAAAAAAAAAATGGAAAAAAAAATAATAATAAAATTTTTAAAAAAGTATTAATTTGAATTAGGAAAATTTCCAAAAGGAAATTGTTTCTTCTAATATGAGCTAAAAACTTTAAAAATATGTAATTTATCCATTTAAAATGTGCTATCTTTAATAGGGAAATGGTTTATTTATACATAAAAACTCTATTTCATTTAAAGATGTAACCAAACATGAAAAAGTCGCTTTATTTTTAAGAACCAACCAAACTTAGATTGTTTAGAAATATAAGAAATAATAAACTTTGTATTTGGGTCGATAATCATAAAATAAAAGCCCGAACAAACCATTATTTTCAAAAAAAAAAAAATGTACAAAAAAAAATTTTTTTAGGCACATTATTGGAATGTCTTGTGTAAAAATTCTAAATTTCTATAGGAAATTACAATTTCTGAAACTAGGATATTTAACTTGTAAATATATGAATATAGAAAGAACATACAAGATATCATTTTCCTTAATGTTAATTTAGACTTTCAAATGATTTTTTAGTTTCAAATTTAATTTTAAAAAAAAAATAAAAAAGAAAAGAAAAAAAAGCAAAATACAGAAAAAAATTTACAAAATGAGAAAAAATGATATTGATCTAAAAATTGAAATTTTAGTTTGAGAAGAATAACGAATTATACTCATAGAATGTGTTCGATTTCTTCAATAAAACTTGTCCCCTTTGAATGAAAAAGATTATATATAAATACATCCCTTAATATCCCGGGTTTGCCTAAAATCTATCAAGTTTAAAAGAAAAAATTAAAATGATGTTGATCTTTCAATACATTTATTTACTTATTTGACTTATATCAAGATTTAAAATATAATAAAAAGTCAAAATAGTTCAAATATTTAGTAGTTATGTTATTATTATATTTTTTCTTTTGAAAAAAAAAGAATTATTATTCATTTTTACATTTTCTTTCAAGAATTTTATTTTTTTTTTAGTTTTTTAATTAATAAATTTTATTGAGATTAACAGTAATTAAAAACTCAATACATTAATTTATTAATAATAAAACTCAAAAAACGTTATCAATTTTATAAAAAAAATTAAATAGAAAAATATATTTATCAGAAAAAAAAAAAAAATTTTTTTTAAATCATTTTTTATATATAGTAAATCAAGAGAAACATGAATCCCATATCTTACGATTAAAATTAAAAGTTGAATATAAATAATTTTCTAAAACTTTTATTTAAATACGAGAAAATCATTGAAAAATAAACAAAAAAAAAAATATTTTAATAATTTCATTTATTAAATTGAAATTAAACAAATAAAAACTTTTTGTTTTAATTGACAAAAACTGAAATCTTAAATTTAAAATAATAATAATAATAAATTTTAAATATTATTTTAAGATAATAAAAAAATCTTTGAAACCAAGAAATTTATTTTTGGATTTTTTTATTAGGAAAAATTTGAATAATATATTTGTTAATTTTGAATTTTGAATCTAAATTAATCCAGATCTTGGAAAATATTTTTTGAAATCTGGTTTCTTATCCAATAATTGTGTATATTTTATATCTGAATTTTACAAAGTTGAAAATTAAAAAATAGTAAAAATTAAACAAAAATCAATAGTTATTAATCTGACTCAAACTATTGTTAAATCCTCTAAAGTCGAAAAAAATTCTTGTTGAAAAATTTCCAAAATTTTAATAAAAGGAAAAAAATAATATTTTTTTTTTCAAATATTTAATTTATATTTTTTTTTTTTTTTTTAAATAATTTAAAATCAAATATATATATATATATATGTATGTATGTATATATATATAAACACCATTTCAAAATTTTTAACACACCAAAATTCGATTTGTGAAAAAAAAAAACTCATTTAATCAATTCAAGAAGATTTACCAAATTTGAACCAATCACTAATTGAAATGTTAACACTTTTTTATAAATTACAATACTCACAAATCAATAAATAAATAATTATCAATACAAATAAATCATGGGTATGTTAAAAATTTTGGAGAGAGCAAAACAAAAAAATCCATTGGTAAATTTGTTGAAATTCTATTAGGAATATTGATCGATCAAATGGTTAGATACTACCAACTAATTTTATTTGAGTTTTTCTATTTGGAACAACTAAACTTTAACCTAATATCAATGGTTGAAAAAAAATTTGATCCAAAAAAACAAATTACGTAAATCAAACAATGTGATGAAAACACAAAAACTAAAAAGATGAAAAAATCATTTTCATATATTACAAAAATCAAAATTATCTCCAATTTCAATGAAATTGTATTATTGTAATTGTTTGGAACGTTTTAGCTGTGTGGAAATTTTTGAATTTTAGTTTATATATATATATATATATATATATATATTACTGTTGGAAAGAAATCAATAAAAAAAAACAATTTTCTATGTGATGCCATAATAACTTTTGTAATAAACAAATTATTTAATTAAGTATTTTAGACAATTTTAGGGTACAAATGTACCCAAAAAAATTTCCAGCAAAGTATGATGTGTTTTAATCAGAAAAACTAATTTTATTTTGATATTTAGATAATATTTTCAAATTAAAAAAATATTTTTTTTTTGACAAAATTTCGATAGAAAAATAATAAAATCACAAGTATGAAGAAAATTTTTTAAAGGTTGAGAATTTTTTGAAAAGTTATTTATTTAATATATGTAAGTATACAATTTTTAATTATAAATTTTTCTTTATAATATAATTTTTTATCAATTTTATATCTTATGATTCTTTGATAACAATCCAAATAACAAGTTTTATTTGAATAATGATTAATTACATTCTACCTTTTCAAAACTTTATCTCTTTTAGCCTAAAGCAAGTTTAAAAATTATCATTTTCAGATTTACTAGTAAACTTTACTAAAACTTTGATTTTTGTTAAAATAGCATGATCTACTTTAGTTATCAACCATTCAAATGAGTATTCTACACATACTACATATTAATGAACTTGTAACACCTTTAAACCTAGATTTATATAAAATTCACCTAGTTATCAATAGGATTTGATTTTCAATTTTACTAATATTCCCAATTAAAAATGTTTGTCCAACCATTTTTCGGTTTCCAACATTTTTCTCTCAACAGTAAGACACTTTTCATTTTGTTTTTGAAATATATGTGATTTTTTGTGATTAGATCATCCTAATTTCATCGATATAATAGTTGTTACTAATACTTTTGCTCTACCAAAAATTAAAACTATTAAAAAGAATTTACTACAACAACTTGTGATTCTTAAAAATTCTTCTCAAAATGAAGTTTGGGGCACCTGTGTTTACAGATAAGTCTTTGATTAAGAAATTAAAAACTAGATCGATGTAAATAAATTCTCGTTTTTGGATTAATAATCTTTTTTGAAGAAAGGAGATTCGCTCATCTTGAAACGTAATTTGACGGATGAAAAAAAACTCTGAGTCTCATGACTCGTTCAGTTTTTTCCAATGAGTAACCTTTAATTTTTTTAAAAATAACTTTTTCACAAAAAGAAAGATTAAAAAGAAAAGTTTATTAAATTCAAACGATAACTCGAAATAAGAACACTCTTTCAATCTGATTCTGATTATGTACTGATCCAAAAAAGTATTTTTTTAAAAAAAGTAAGCAAAAATTATGATTTTGAACTTAAAATATAGTGTAAAAAAAAATATAAAAATATAAAAACTTGTATTCGAAAAAGAAAGGAAAAACCGTGAAGTGTTTAATTATTTTCAAGAAAGACAAAATCTTTTTTCCAACAAAATCAAATTTTTCAGTGTTCAAAACTGAAAAAATTTGAACTGGTTTTGAAGAAAGTCGATTTTTTGTTGACAAGTATTTGATAATTTAAATTGTTCATAAAAATGTTACTAAAAATTAATAGAATACTTTTTAATAAATAAAGGGTCTTGCAAACAAATTTAAATCAAAAAAAAAAATAAAAAAGGGTTTTCAAAAAAAAAATAAAAAACAAAAAAAAAAAAACTCGAGGAAACAAAAATACACAAACCAAGGTAAATTATTTCATTCATTGCTACCTTTTTTTGTTAGTCCATAACAATACACTTCACAAAAAAGAAATAAGAAAAATTTACATCAAGCAAACCCTATTTTTAAAGAATAAAAAAAAAACCAATCTACTCATTCACTAAAAGCCCAAAAATGAAATTTTGAAGCAAATTAGACTTTAAAAAAAATATTTTGCTTTATCATTTTTTTTTTAAAAAAGATTAACATGAATGAAAAAAATTCTCAAAATCCGAAAAGAATCTATAAGCTACCAAGTAATCAGTATGAACTGTTTGTGAATTGTTTTTATCGTAAACACCAAAACGAAACTTCGCAGGATCAGCTATTTAGTGCTGTTCATCGGCTCTGGAAAAACATTAAACACAACAACGAGGAAATAAAGAAATATACAGATCAGTTTGCCACAAAAGAAGAAATACTGGAACTGAAAAAAAATGCAAAGACAAAAAATGTGAACACAAAAGTACAGCTCATACTGGATCGGGCAATCCAATTCAACAAATCAAATGAACAGAAGATTGGCTCTGGCGACCAAACCATAATTCTAACAAGCTCCAATCAAATTTTATTACATACCAATACTAATACTAATACCAATCCTAATATCAAGGCAAATACTAATACCAAATCAAATACATTACCTAGCATGGGCACCAAGAACAGAGTAGGTGTGGCTCTCAATACCCAAAGTTTAATCGACAGCAATAATTTTCAATTCAAATTCCCTACTTTACAAAAAGAAAACCAGGCACTAAAGATCTCCAAAAATAAGTATGATTTAAATTTCTGTAGAAGCAACTTCTACAAGGTTTTTTTCCATTCGACTAATGATGCCGATCAATTTATAAAGGAAAAATTAACAAATTTTGGTGTAAATGATTTATTAGATGATTGTGTAAAAATTTGGACCGAGGTCGTTGATCTTTTTCAAATTTATCAAAATGGCTTGAAAAGAAAACGACAAACAAATTCCATTTTGTACTCTACCATTGAGAAAATTGAAGCTACTTTATTGGAATTACAACAATTATTAAATGAGATCATTTCGATGGAAGACCAAGAAAAACAAACAGAAACAGTCACAGGAACAACAACAACAACAACAACAACAACAACAACAACAACAACAACAACAATCAAAGAAAATGAAAAAGAAGAAAAAGATCAAAAGTATGATGAGGAAAAAATAAATCGATGTAAAACCATTTTATCAACATTACCCGATTTATTAAAACAAGGTAAAATTAGATTAAAAAAAAGAATATATCGCCAAAGATCAGTGAAAAATTGCAAACAAAAAGTGAAAGAGAAAGAGACCGTGGTTGGGAAAGGGGGAGGGGAAAGGAAAGAGAATGAGAACGAGAAAGGAAAAGAAAAGAAAATTATAAAAAGAAAAAGAAAATTTAATCAAATAAAAAAAGAGAAAGAGAAAGAAAAAGAAAAAGAAAAAGAAATGAAAAGAAAAAACAAAATCAGGAACCCAAAACAAATAGAAACAGAAATGGAAATAGGAAAGGAAAAAGAAAACAAAAATGAAAGGAAAATGTTTATTAGAATAGAACCAAATAAAAAAGAAAAAAGAAAAAAGAAAAATGACTTGAAAAGTAAGCCAAAAGTCCAAATCCAAAATCAAGATCAAAAGCAAAGAGAAAAGGTC
This sequence comes from Anaeramoeba flamelloides, assembly GCA_027625915.1. Classification (NCBI taxonomy): domain Eukaryota; family Anaeramoebidae; genus Anaeramoeba; species Anaeramoeba flamelloides. Next base: position 3,688,298 of record JANTQA010000026.1, read on the forward strand.
AAAATTCAAAAAAAGATTTTCAAAAGTAACGATTTTTATCTTCAAAATAATAAATTTATATTAATTGATCATATCTATGATGAAAAAAAATTAAAACCAAAAAAAAATGATTCAAAAACAAATTGCAATAACGATATTTTATGTTTTAATTTCCAGACTTGGGAGGAAGTAAATGAAAAATTAAGGTTTGGCAGTAATGTGGATAATTCTTTCTATCCCTTAAATTTTGAACAATTATTAAAAATTAAAAATTATATTATAAATTTAGATTTTCTTACTTTAAACCAAATTATTAAATTCTTTAACATTCCGAAGAAATTCCAAAATAATCAATTATTAATTGAAAATCAATTATTGAACATATTTCCATTGTTACTGATCCGAAATGAAAATGATTCAATTTTTATCAACATTGAAAAAATTATTGATAAAGAAATAATAATTAATTTGCTATCAATTAATAATATTATTAACATCAATAATAACAATTCAAAGATCTTAAACCGGAATTATTTAAAAAAAATTGATCCATTATTAATTTTTAATCGATCAACACATGCAAAAAATAAAAATGAAAAAAAAGCAGGAAATGAAAATGAAATGGAAAGGAAAACAAAAGGAAAAGGAAAAGGAAAAGGAAAGGGAAAGGGATTGGAAAGAAAGAAGGAAATGGCAAAGAACAGGGGAATGGAAAAAGAAAGGGAAAAGGAAAGAAAAAATGAAAATGAAAAAGAAAAGGCACAAAAAACAATTTTAAATCATAAATTATCAAAATTTGAAAATAAATTTGAGATTTTTGATTGGTCAGAGTGGCATAAATATTCTACAAAAAACTTCACTTCCTTGATTAATCATTTACCAAAGTTTTTATATAATTATTTAGTTTTTTTATATTGTGAATCTCAATTTACAAAAGAAATTTGGAAAATCAAAACACTTAGGGAATTAAACAAAAACAAGAAAGAAATAATCTTAAGTAATGATCAAAATATTACTCAAAATTTTAATAATAATTTTTTACAAGATTTGAAAATTGTTAATAATTTTAAAAAAATTTTTAAAAACCCTTTATTTTTTAATAATTTGTATTCAAAAATTTATTTAAAGAATGATAATAAAAAATGTTATACAACCACTAATAAATATAATGATAAAAATGGGGTCTTCAAAAATATTAGAAACGGTGATAATAATGATAATAACAATAACAATAATAATGATAATAATAATAATAAAAACAGCAGTATAAACAACAATAATAATGGATACGAATATAATGATAATGATAATAATGGGCCTGGTGATGATAATGGCAAAAAAAATATCCATAGAAATCAAAAAAAAGATTTGCAATATTATTTAAATTATTATCATAATACAATCCTTTCATATTGTCATACTCAAATAAGTTATTTGATTGAATTTTCTTTAATGTTTCAAAATTATTGCAAAATTATTTCTTGTGGTTATTTGGAAAGCTTTTATTTAAATCAAAATTTACAGCCCAAAATAAGAAATATTTTTAATACAAAAAAGAAAGATTGCAAGGTAAAGATAGCAGAAACTAATTTAGATTATTTAATCCTTCCCACTGGATTTAAAATTTTTAATAATCCAGTAAAATCAACATATTTTTATGACCAATATAAACGAAAACATTTCAAGATACCTAATAGATCTGAAACAACTATTTATAATAGATCTTGTAAATATAATTTCCCCAATATTCAATCATTTGTCAATGATTTATCAAATTTATATCAAAAAAAATTAAATCCTAAACCACCTATATTAACATTAATTGTTAATTCATCTGATATTGAAACGCACCCACATTCAAATTACAGTTTTTTATATTTTGGAAGATTATGGAGAGATTTAAAATTAGATATGATGAGCATTTGTTGCTTTACTGAAGAATTTGAAGAAATCAATCCAATAAATTCAATCTCCAAAATTTTACATAAAAAATTAAAAAATAAAAATAATAAATTATCAAAAAAGTTATTAAATAAATTATATTTCAAACATCACCATCATTCTCAACGGCGAAAACAACAACACCAACAGAAACAACAACCGCAACCAAATAAAAATGAAACAAAAAAAGGAGGAAGAAGAACAATAAAAGAAGACAATAAAAAAAATGAAAATGAAAAAAAAAAATTAATTGGGGACGGATTAGATCAACTTAGTAAAATGATGACAGGGAATCATTTCAAAACACAAATAATAAATGGTATCCCAGTAAAAGATTCACATTCACACTTGCTTTCAAGTGGCAACATTGATGATGTAATATATTATTCTGATTTACAAGATGTTAAATCATTTTTTAATTCAACTAATAAAATAATTTCAAAAAATGAAAGTAATTATAATAATATAAAAAACGAAATTACTTTTTTATTAAAGCATTCGATAAAAAATGAAAATTTGTTATATTTTAAAAAATGTCAAAGCATTAATTGTAATCATTGCCAAAAAAATAAAATCAGATCTAAAAAACTTTTTGATTTTTTAGATTTGAATAATGGCGAATTACCAAATCCAATTTGCTCAAACCAATTAGAAAACCATTTCATGACTTTTATTCAAGTTTTTGAAATATTAACTGGTAAAAATAACAAAAATAATAAAATTAGTAATCAGAATAAGAATGATAAACAAGATCTAAATAAATTAGAGACAATTCCTTTACAAATCAAATTGTCTAATGATAAAATTTTTAGAAGGCAAAAAGAGAAAGAAAAATTACAATTAATCCTACAGAACAATACAATGGTTATGAATAATAATATTATATGTAATTCTAATTCTAGTCCTAGCCCATATAACGATGACTATGGCGACGACAATAATGATGATGAAGACGAACAAGATGATGACGAAAATATTCAAAATCATAATAATTTTAGTTATATAAATAATATGCATATTAGCAATAATAGCCATAAAAATAATATAAATAAAAATGATGAATTTAATTTTATATTCAATAATAATATTAATAAAAATAAAAATAATAATAAATTTCAATATTTAAATAATATTCATCTTAATAATAATAATGATCATAAAAATAACTTAAACACCAATAATGAATTTAATTATATAAATAATATCAATATTAATGAAAACAATAAAAATATTTCAAATATTGAAAAACAGAATAATTTTTTACAAATTAATGATAATTATAGACCAAAAAAATATTTTAATAAATATTTTTCCGAATCAAAACCTTTATTCGATTTAGAAAATAGAAAGTTTCTTTAAATGTTTCCAAAGAATAATTTTACTTTTCTTGGTATTTTGTAATTTCTTATATATATATTTACATTCTATTTTAAAATTTGGATAATACCAATTTTTTGATTTGTCAAATTGCTTTTTTAATAATCAGCATTATACGGAATAAAATTAAAGTAAAAATATACATCATTTATCAGATAAATTTTGCATTAAAATTACTTTTTGTTTTTTTATCCCATCCTATGAAAAAAAATCGAAAATTTTGCATAAAAGAATTAATACATATAAACAATAATAATTAATAATTAAAGAATAATGTCTATGTTTTTTGTTTTGATTTGGAAACAATCTCCTTGTTATAATCCGAGTTTGGCCTGGAAGAACGAAAAAAAATGAGATTGTCCGAAAGTGATATAAGATGATATTGAGGAGTTCGAAGTATGACGATTAATATCATCTTAGCACCAGAACAATATCATGTTTTTGAGTCTGGAAGGGGATCCAAAACGAAGAATTATAATAGGTGATTGATGAACAAATGAAACAATATGAGTTGCTATTTATTTTTTTAACTCTGGATCTAACTCGTCGAAACAAAAAACAAAAAAAAACTAATTTGCTATTTTTTAATGGAACTTTGAAGAACTTGTTCTTCAAAGGATCTTATTCTCCACCATGTAGTTAGCAAAAACATTGAAGTTAAATTTTACATTTTCATCATTGGAGATAAAACTTGGTTTAAATTTTACAGAGAAAAACAAGATCGTCCATCCTTTCAATGAGATCTATTTCCTCTTTTGTTACCCTTTTGTCAGTCAATTCTCGAAAATGATCAAACTTAAAAATTTTCATGCACCTTGTGCTTTCTTAACATTGTGAATCATTTTGAACATTCCTCGAAAATTTCTTGACTTGACTGATAAAAAAAAAATGTCTTTTTTTTTTGGTCTTAAATGATAATTTATTTTTAATTTCTTCTTTCCAAAATCTTTAATCAATGGACTCCATAACTCGTTTTTTGTATTCTAAAAAGAAAAAAGAGAATAAATAATTTTTTTTTTTTAAAAAATGATATTGCCTTTTTTTTCGAAAAGAGAAAAAACAAAGTTTGTATTTAGATATTGTTTTCAATAAAGAAATGGAATTTATTCCATTTCCAAACATTCCCCAAATTATCAAGCACTTTTTTAAAAGTTTTTTTTGAACAAGTATTTTGGTTCCTTGGTCCAAAACATGTGTTAAATTGGTTTGGAATTGAGACATTCGCAAATCTTACTGTTATCAGTTACACAACTTCGCAAACAAAAATTTTGGTTAAATTCTCTTAAATAACTTTAAATATCATATTTAAAGACAATTTTTAAAAGTAAAATACTTCTTATTTTACTTTGATTGAATTGGAAATTAGAAGATCAGAATATTTTCAAACTTTGGCGAATATCACAAGGAATTCTCAAAATCTTTACACACCAACTACAATACCATCTTAAACTTTTAGAGGTTTAATCTCTTTCTTATCTGTAGTTATCAAACATTATTTACTTAAAACTTCACAAAGTAAAAGTTAATGTTTTTAAAAAAATGGATAGCTTTAATATTATTCGAATTAAAGATTCATTATTTAACTTATATTGGTTAATGATATAGAAAATTATAACCCCATCTTGAAATTTCTAAGCAAAAATTGAGAAATTTGGAGAATGTTGTTTAGTTACATCAAGTACTGTAGAGTGCCTAGGTTTTCTTGAATTCAAAAGAATAGATAAAAATCTTTGATTTAACTCAATTCTTTTAAATTATGGAAAACCCAACGTTGCTTTTCGTGAATTCAAATGAGTTGAGTAAAATCTGTTGATTGTACTCAATTTTTTTAAATCCTGTAAAAAAAACAATGTCATTTTTCTTGAGGTTTTCTGTTTTACCTGAAAATTTTTACTTCTTTGGAAATCAATAGAAATCTCAAGAAAAGGCGTGTACTTGTCTGGTATTAAAAATTCCTCAGGGTAATCAAAAATTATACTCAAATCTTTTAAATTCTGAAAAAGCTAACGGCGGTTTTTTTTAATTCTTGTTATTGTTTTGAAAATCTATTTAATTTTCTGAAATCAAAACAAAAATAAAAAATAACCTAATTGAAATGTTCTAGGTTTTTTTGAGGGTTTCTATTCTATTTGTGAAGTGTTCTAGGGTTTTTTGGGGTTTTCTATTTTATTTGGAAAATCAATTCATTTTCGTTAGGTTTTTTTTACTTTAGAAATGAACCGAAAATTTTAATAAATTTACTATTTATTCCTAAAGTAAAAAAAACCTAGAACACTTCACAAATAAATTGAAAACTCAAAAAAACCTAACAAAAATCTATGACTTTTTCAAATAAACGAAAATGCAAGAAAACCTAATTGTAGTAAGAGGAAATTAATTTTCTTTTTTGCAAATTCAAAAAAAAAACTTTTTTTTTTTTTTTTTAATATTTAAGGGAGGGGTTATTGAACACTCTTCTTTGCCCGGATTCCGAAATTTTTATTTAGGAATTTATTAAAGATTCAAAAATAAGTTTATTACCCACTAAGGCAAATAAGTAGGTTGAATCCTTTTTTATGATAATATTAGAAATATTATTATTAATCAATATATTCTTCTGATTATTTAGTATATTCAAAAAAATTTTTTTTCAAACATGTTAATTCAACAAATAAAAACCCCTGACGATAAAAAAAAAATGCAAAAATATTTATAATCAGAGATTTGCGTTTTTTAATACATATTTTGTAAATTTTAATTTTTCGAGTACAGATTTCATTAATTGTTTAAATTCTCTATATTTCAAAAATATTTCACAATAATAAAAAAAACCAAAATTATTTATTTAAAACTAAAAAATATTTAAATTATCCCATAAGCTCAACAACTCTATAATTCAGAATATTTACTAACTACTTAAATAGATATTACTGTGTAATCAATAAACAATCAAATAAATACTGTTCTTTATGTTTAAAATATGAACAGAAGGACATTATTGAAAATATTGATCATTTTTATGGATATACCTCCCCCATTTAACAATATTTTATAATATAATTTAAACCCACCAAAATGCAGAAACCTTATTCCAAAAAAAGCTTGGTAAATGTATTTTAAAATATCTTTATTAAACTCAATCCTCAGAAACGATTTAAATATATAAAATCATTAAAGACAATTTACCAGTTCTTTTGATTGTAATTCAATTTCTTTATTATTATTCAATTACATAACAAAAGAGATTTTATTGTAGAATTGTGATTTCATAAGATATTTTTTAGTATGTGAAAATTACTATTTATTATTGTATTTTTAATCAAAAAATTTTTTTCAGAACTTGTTTAAACTTTGAAAAATTTTCCAATATATAATTGAAAATATATAACTACATTTTATTGTTTTAAAAATTTTTTGTGTACTTGCTATATTTCCAATTTTTTATTGAAACTGACTAATTCATTATATTCACCAAAATTGGTATTATTTTTTTTTTCATTTTTTTTTGAAATATTTCAATAAACATATTTCGAAATAAATTCCATAGCCATTGATACAATCAATATTAATATGTAAATGGTTTTAATATTGTCGATTTTCGAATATTTTTACTAGTAAAAATGATTTTTTATAAAATGAAAAAAAAAAAAAAACATTTTGTTTTTGGAAATATCTTCTTTCTTTGAATACCAAACTTACCCAAAGTGCCCCCCCGATACACACAAAATAAAATATACTTATTTGCAGAAGTATTTAATTAAACTTGATAAACAAACTCATTTTTCAACTTTGATGAAATGAATTAGTATTTTCAAAATACTTATCATTTCCCGAATTCAATTTTCTTTTAAAACGATCTGATCTTTTTTTTTATTTAGTTTTCAGGATTAAATTATAAAAATAAAAATCTATAATGTAATTATATTTTTGATTAACCTTACTTGACTTAATTTATTTCTGAGAGTTTATATGAATAAATAAATTTTCAAAGATAATATTATTTTTAAAATAAAAGAAAAATATATTAAATATCGAACCCTGGAAAATTAGAAAAAAAAAAAAAGAGATCAATTTATGTTAAAAAATAATTTCAAATAATTTATTAAATTTCTTTATATTTAAAATAAAGCCAGTATGACTTTTAAGACCCAAACTTTCAACGAGATCTAAAGCACAGAAAAATCTCAAATTAAAACACATTATTTGTAATTTTTTTTTTTTTTACAAATTATTTTACTAGAATTTGAATTTGGTGCCATAATTTGAAATATTTTTTGTCCCTTAAATTTCGTTGAGAGTTTGTGTCTTAAAAGTGGAACTGACTGTATTAAGTAATATTTTTTTTTTTCAAATTAATACGGGTAATTACAAAAAAAGTATATTATTTGATTTTTTTTTTTAATTAGATCTTATTAATTGTACTTTAGAATATATAATAATTTGAATTTATGTTATTGGTTTGAAAATATTTTAAAAAAAAAAGAGAAATAATAAAAAAATCTTCTGAAAAATTGATTTTTTGGTTTATAGACCAACCCACTGAAATTATAAAAATTCTGTTATCAATTCTTGATATAATAATAATCAAATTAAAAATTATTTTTAATGTTATAAAATGAATTTTCCATCTTTTAATAACGTATTTTCTGTTGTTTTTAATTTAATGATTTATTTTTTTTACGGATATTTTTTTTTTTAAATGAAAGATTCGATTCATAATTAGCTTTTAATAATTAATATTATTTTCAAGTTGTGAATAATTTTTTTTTAATTAAGTATATTTATAAGACTCGGTTACTTCAAAATTTTATAGTTTTATTTATAAAGTATATTTTTATACAGTTCCTTCATAGACAATAAGATTTCTTTTTTATACAAAAAAAAAAGAAAATAATTAAATAGAAATTAATTACCGTATATGTCGAATAATGAACTATTTAGAAAATGGGAAAAATGGATAAAATTTTTTAAAAACAATAATTCATTTAGGAAATAAAGTTCTTTATTGATTTGATTTGGAAACAATCACCTTGTTATGTTGCGAGTTTGGCCTGGAAGAACGAGAAATATGATATTGTTCGAAGTGATATAAGATTATGTTGAGGAGTTCGAAGAACGACGATTAATTTAATCTTAGTACTAGAACAATATCATATTTTGAGTCTGGAAGGAGAACCAAAACGAGTAAACATAAAAGGTGATTTTTGAACAAATGAAGCAATATGAGTTGCTATTTATTTTTTAACTCGGGATCTAACTCTACACAATAAAAAACAAAGAAACACATTTTTAACCAATTTGTTATTTTGCAATGGTACTTTGAAGAACTTACTCTTCAAAGGATCTTTTTCTCCCAATGAAGTTACTGTAAACACTGAAGTTAAATTTTACATTTTCATACATCGGTGATAAAACTTGGTTTAAATTCATACAAAAACAAACCAGATCGTTCAACTTTTCAATCGGTTTCTATCTCCGCTTTTATTGTCCGCTTATTAAGAAACTTCCGAAAGCGATCAAACATGAAACTCCTCATATATTGTGTGTTCTTAACTGTGACCGATTTTGAACCATTCCTCCAAAATTTCTTGACTCGGAATTGTAAAATAAAATGTTTTTTTTTTTTTTTTTTTCCCAAATTCAAAAATTGGTAAATATTTTTTTCTCACTTTGAAAATCTTTTATTAATGTTCTTTTCTCTCCTTTTTTCGAAGAAAAGAGAAACCAAACGTTTTTAATTTTTTTAAAAATGAGATTGATTTCTTTGGCAGAAAAAACAAAAACGTTGTCTGATTTTAGACAATGTTTTTAACCAAAGAAAGAGAATTCGTTCGATTTCCAAACAGTACCAGAAAGTTGATGGACTTTTTTCTTTGTCGTCTATTGATCAAATAATTGAGTGACTTGAACCAATTTAATTTTCCAATGTCGTAAATCCTTGAACGCGACAAACTTTTGGGATTTATGAGATTAAAAATTGCAACAAAATTAGTTAAACACTTCCAAAATAACTTTAAATAACATTTTTAAAGTAGAGTTTATTAGTAAAATACTTCTTATTTTGCCAAATCGAATTCAAAAAAAGAAGATCAGAAAATTTCAAAACTTTGCCTAATTACTAAAGGATTTCCGAAAATCTTTCCACAGTGACTTCAATACTATCCTAAACTTTTGAGAGTTCTAATCTCTCTCTTATCAGTAGTTATGAGGAATTATATAGTTAAATTTTTCCAAATAAAAAGTTTGGGATAAAAAAAAAATAATAGGCTTTATAAGCAAGTTTAGTCTTCAGTAAGAAAGAAATTTCCCTGTTTTTGAAATATCAAGAAGAGGTAAGTTTTTTTTTGAATATGTTATAAAATTTACTCGAAGATTATTTTGGTTCACTACACGTTCACGAAAAAATTTTTTCATATAAAGCATTAGAACATTTGTAAAATAAAATATTTTTGTTATTATCTTCGTTTAAAAAAATGTGAAAAAAGGAATAAAATGTTGCAATATTTTTTGGATCAGCATTACGGGATATTAAGGATAACTTTTTGAAAGATTGTTTGTTATGGTTAGTACTAGCCATTTTGAACATTTAATTGCTTAGTGAAAATTTATCATTAATTTTATTTTTTTAATTTAGATCTTTGAATTTTCTATAAATTGTCAATAATTCAAAGAATTTAGAGTGACAAAACTTGAAATACAATATTTTGGAATTTCTTGTAAGTTGAAAATATCAAGTTATTTTTTTCACTTAAAAATTGTTTTAAAATAACCTTTCAAATAGAGTTCGTTGGATAGTATGAGTTAATTGAAATAGAGTTTTTTTGAAGTTTTAAATTAGAGACATTTTATCAAAATTTTATTTTTTTTGTTTGTTAAGAGTGTAAATAGAAACATAGTAAATAATTCTATTTACCACTTTTCGAAAATATCTTGAAATTTTTCTGTCTAGTTTTTTTTTTTATAAAAATATCAATTTTCTTCGTTTTCCATTTTTTTTGAAATGTACAAATGGAACGAAAAGACCTTCTATGAATTTGATCATTTTAAGGAAGGAAATGAAGACTGGATGAAGAAGTAGTCTCAGACGAAACACTGGTACAATATTTAGATCCACAAGAAAAATAAAACTTTAACAAAAATTCAAAAAAAACAGAAAAAGAAAAAGAAAGAAAAATTGAAAATGTAATAAAAGAAAGAAAAGAAGAAAAAGAAAGAACAGAAAGAAAAGAAAAAGAAGGAAAAGATAAAGAAAAAGAAAAAGAAAGAAAAATTGAAAATTTAATAAAAGAATAAAAAGATAAAGGAAGAAAAATAAAAAGAAAAGGGATTGAAAGGGAAACAAAAATAAATCTCAAAGGGGGCATTTTATTTTTTTTATTTTGTTTTTTTTAAATTTTCAAATAATAACAATAGCCATTTGGTTTTTTGTTTGGATCAAAATATCTTCAATCTTTTTTCTTCATATGATTAAAATCAAATTCAAAAAAAATATTACAAATATTTTGATCCCAAAAAACCAAATAACTGCTGATAACTTGAGTTAAAATAAACAATATTGGTTAATAAAAGATCTTAGGTTAATAATTATTTTTCAAGGATAATTTAAAAACAAGTTGAGAATTCCAATTTTCACTTTTTTTATTAAAATTTTAAGGAAACTTAATAGTAAAAAATTAGAATTTTATTTTTTTTTTTTTAATCTTTTTTTTCTTTTTGAATTATTTCTATCAAGTTTTTTGCTAAACAATTTTTATTATAATGAACCGAAGTATCAATACTAAGCTATTTATTTCAAATTTGCAAAGAGAATATTCTGTGGACCTGCTAATCAAAACAATTACCAAATGGATTGGTACATATCCAAACCTTCAAATTATACAAAACAAAAAAAATCCAAATAATGGACTTGCAATCCTTTATTCAGTTACTCACGAACAATCCATTATACTCAAACAAAAAACCAAAAATAAGAAATTCTTAAATCGACTACTCAATGTATCGGACTATAAACCAAGAACAAAAAAACAATTCCAAGCAAACAAAAAAAAATAATATAATTCAAATAAAGCAAAAACAAAAAGAGAAAAAGAAAAAACAAAAAAAAACCAAAAAAAATATCATTCTCCCTATAAGTCAAATTCTAACCATGATTTCAGACCAAATAAGACTGCCAATGATGATTACAAAAAAATCGATTTTTTCGATCACGATCACGAAAGATCAAAAAATTTTCTACACAAAGAAACACATAACAAAGGTAAAAATGGCAACTTAACTGAGTAATTTAAAATTTTTATCAGTAACATAAATTATTCTGCAACTGAAATTGATGTTAAAAATGCATTAGAAAAGGTTATTTTGATAAAGCAATTGGTTTTTCTATATGACTCCAAAGTTGAAAAGTTCACTGGAAAGGCTATCGTAAATTTATTTAACTATAAAGACTTATTAAAATTAATGAACTACCCACATAAAATTTTTGTATTTAAAAGACCTTTGAATGTCAGTCTTTATACAGTCAGTTTCACTTTTAAGGCACAAACTTTTTGTAGTAATTTAAGGCACAAAAAAATCTCAAAATAAGGCACAAAATTTTTTTCTCAAAATAAGGCACAATTTTTTTTTCCCAAAATTTTTCAAAAAAAAATTCGATTTTTTTTAAAACAAAAAAATTTTGTTTAATTTACTGTAGAAAAACTTTTTTTTTTTGAAATATATTAAAATCGTTCCTAAATACAAGTAATTTTAATGTCTCGTCAGAACTCGAAAAGTACACGTTTTTGAGACTCCGGAGTTTGAAAAATCGATTTTTCAGACGATTTTGACACATATCAAATAATACTGAGTGTATGAAATCAAATAATTGATCAAAAATCACGATCAGAAAAAATTTTTTTAAACACAAAGAAAAAATGACAAAGGAATTAAATTTTCTTTGTCATTTTTTTCAAAAATAACAAAGTACCTTGTAAAAATCCCCATGCTCGGAAAAAAAAAAATAACAAAGGAATTAATTTTTTTAAAAAAATGACAAAGGAAATAAAAAAATAACAAAGAAAATTTATTTCCTTTGTTATTTTTTTATTTCCTTTGTCATTTTATTCAAAAATGACAAAGAGTCCAAAAAATAACAAATTTTTTTTCCGAACTCTATTTCTTAAGACATTTCATTTTTTGTAAAAAAAATAATTTTTTTTTAGAAAAAATGAAAACTTTTGTTAGCTTATTTGGATATCCTGGAATGTGGTGCGAAAAGTACTTTTGATGTTATACCATGAGGACACCATGTCATGAAGTTTGATATGGTTTAAACCTCAGGTCTCGAATCATAGTTTTATGGCTATGGCTCACCCCTTGACATGTATAGGTCACCCACCCCATGTCACATAGTATATAACACAATGGTTGATGGACCCATTGGGGTTTTGCACATTTATGCTACGTGTATATGCTATATTATAGGGCTAATTTCACACATATGACTCGACAGAGTCACGCCGAAGTTACCCTATAGGGTACTCAACAGGGCTAACTTTGCATTGGCAACTCGAGAGAGTTACCGTAGAGTTGTCCGACAAGGGTACTCAGCAGGGCTAACTTTACACTTGTAACTCGAAAGAGTTACCGTAGAGTTGTCCGACAAGGGTACTCAGCAGGGCTAACTTTGCACTGATAACTCGACAGAGTTACCGTAGAGTTGTCCGACAAGGGTACCCAAAAGGGCTAACTTTGCACTGATAACTCGAAAGAGTTACCGTAGAGTTGTCCGACAAGGGTACTAAGCAGGGCTAACTTTACACTGATAACTCGAAAGAGTTACCGTAGATTTGTCCGACAAGGGTACCCAAAAGGGATAACTTTGCACTGATAACTCGAAAGAGTTACCGTAGAGTTGTCCGGCAAGGGTACTAAACAGGGCTAACTTTGCACTGATAACTCGAAAGAGTTACCGTAGAGTTGTCCGACAAGGGTACTCAGCATGGCTAACTTTACACTTGTAACTCGACAGAGTTACCGTAGAGTTGTCCGACAAGGGTACTCAACAGGGCTAACTTTGCACTGATAACTCGACAGAGTTACCGTAGAGTTGTCCGACAAGGGTACCCAACAGGGCTAACTTTACACTGATAACTCGAAAGAGTTACCGTAGAGTTGTCCGACAAGTGGTACCCAAAAGGGATAACTTTGCACTGATAACTCGAAAGAGTTACCGTAGAGTTGTCCGACAAGTGGTACCCAACAGGGCTAATTTTACATTAGTAACTCGAGAGAGTTACCGTAGAGTTGTCCGACAAGGGTACCCAACAGGGCTAACTTTGCACTGATAACTCGAAAGAGTTACCGTAGAGTTGTCCGACAATTATATCCAACAGGTTTAACTTTACACTGGTAACTCGACAGAGTTACCGTAGAGTTGCTCGATAGTGGTACCCAACAGGGCTAACTTTGCACTGGTAACTTGACAGAGTTACCACAAGGTTATAATATAATATTAACACATAGTGTTAATATCCCCTGTTAAATAAAACGATAGACGAATTTGGTACACCTAGAAAACATTTTGTTTTTTAAGCACGATAGACAATAATCAGAAATAACTTTTTCCCTTTGAATATATTAAGTGGAAATTGATACCAATTGTATAAAATTGTTTCAAAAGTGTGATAGAGCTCATGAAACACCTCGTTATATACTATTTGGGACTAAACAACCATATGTATATTATCACACTTTTTGTTGGTTCGAAGATAAAATATCGATAATTTTGATCAAAGGTACCACTTTGAACAAAAAAGAACAATAAATATTTTTAAACGCGTTTATTGTTTACTATGATAGGATAAACCCATGTTATCCCAATGTTTAGATCAATCTATCGATAAAATATACCAACGTATGATTATAATCAAAAGATTATATCTGGTTAAATTATGTATTGTATTTTTTCAATTAATCAAAATAAGTTTGACTCGACTCCTTATTTTTATACTAGAATAAACATCGAATTATCTTTTATTCTAGCTAATTGAATGGTTCGATATAAGCATTTATTCCGATTTGATCTTTGATTATAATCATATGTTGGTATATTTTACCGATAGAATGAAATAAACATTCTAAATCATTATATATATATATATATTAATAAACCATATAAAATAGAATTTATCAAGGCGTTATCGAAAATAATGGGGTAGGGGCTTGATAAATTCTTATTATATTTTTTTATTATTGATTTTAGAATAAGAATATAATAAGACTCGAATTATTGATTTTATATTAATAATTCAACAAACCACCAACAAAATATTTTATTACACTCTTTATTTCATTCAATTATGTCTGAAAAAAGAAAACAACCAAACACCAACAATTCAAAAATTACAATTATTACTGAAGAGGAAATACGAAAAATGTATTCTTCGGAAGTACCTCGGGATTATTCACATAATAAGAGGAAAAGGAAAAGTTATGAGAAAAAATTCAAGTTCGAAACAGTTCAAGAATATATGGACAGTGTCATAACTTGGAAAAGACTCGGTTCGAAACGTGATGCACCACACGACACAATCCGCAAATGGAAAAGTCAGGTAATTAAAATGTATCAAGATCCTTCTATATCTGCCCTCAACCGCGAAGGCAATACAATATTATGGGATTGGATCAAGAAGCATCTAGTAATGGAAGGTGACGAAAAGACGTATCCTGAAATTGTAGCACCTTTAAAAGGACCATATATCAGAAGACACATCATTGGGTTACTAGAAAATAAAAAATACCGTAGTGGTAAGGCTACAAGTGTCAGTAGAGCAGCTGTTTATCGCTGGATGAATTTGCGCGGTTTATATTGTAAATCAATTGACCATGTTGAAGATAGACCCAAATCGGAAGAAGATAAAAAAAGAGATAATACTCGTTTTTTTCCAAACTTATACCCATTATATTGAAGAGAACGAACTTACTTCAGATCGAATATGGTGTATGGATGAAACACCGTGCCAAAATTCTGACACTCCAAAAAAAATCATTTAAACTTCGCAATTCAAGTTCATTCTGTAAAACACATGGGTTTAACCAACGATATACATCTTTAGTGTGGATTGAATCGATTTGGTATCATTTTAATGATATTGGCAGGTCTACATACAAAGGTAAAAAAATTAAAACCCCTAAAGATTTTAACAATCTTTTAGCGGGTCAAACAGTTTCTCTATTGATATTTTCAAAGAGTAAATATTAACTGATATATATGTACGGACGTATGTATACATGTATGTGTATGAATACATCTACACATATATATCAGTCAAAAATAAAATCTTTTAGAACATTTTTTGTTTTTATTTTGATTTTTTTTTGTTTGATAAGTATTTGACTTAATACTTATTAATTTTATAAAGTGATATTTTCACTTTATTCATTACGAGTTAAAGACTTTTTAATTTACAATTAGTTGATATCGAATAAATTTTAGTTTTATAAGAGTATACTAAGTTGGTAAGTTATCTTTTCTTTTTGTTCAAAGATTTTTTCAAAGTAGTTTTTGTTTGACTATTTTGAAAATTTCGTTTTTTTTTTTTGTTTTTCCAGAGAAGAGTGCATAGTTGACTGGATTCTCTTTAAAACAATTGAAAAAATGAAAAAAATATTCAAAAAAAAAAATGTGCTTTATTTTGAGACTTTATGTTTGTGCTTTAATTTGAGACAATTTGTGCTTTATTTTCAATTAAGGTTTGTGTTTTAAAAGTGAAACTGACTGTAATAATAAATACAAAACAACTTATAAAACAAATAACCACATCAGTAAACTGTAATCAAAAAACACTCAACAAAAAACTAATTTAAAATTATTTGAAGAAATTAAAAATCTTAAAAATATAATACACAATTTAAATTCAACTATTTTAAAATTTAAAGAAAATTTGAATAAAAATAATAATCTAATACAAACCAATAATGAAGAGTTAACCCTTTTCAAAAAATATACATTAAAATTGAATGACCAAAAGAAACATAATAATAATATTATCTTTCAAAATTCATCTGTTGATTCTCAAGTAAATCTTGAGGATCCTAAAGATAATTCTCAATTTTTAGTTGAGAATAATAATTTAAATCTTGAAAATAATATTATGAATAGTTTCAATGAGAATAATAATAATAATAACAGTAACTTTAATACTAATCATGATAAAATTATTATTAATAAGGATGATAAGAATACTACTACTACTACGACCACTACACAAGTGTGAATATGAATGTTGTAAAAAATAGAGTTTTTTTGATTTTCTCAAAAAATTGTGAGTTTCACACTGTTACCAAAGTTTTGATTATGGATATATCTTTATCGGGTTAAAATTTTAAGTTAATAATGATTCTAAATCAAAAACCGCCTCGAAATTACAGATGTTTTGTTTTGAAAACAAAATTTTTTTTGGAAACAAAACATCTGTAATTTCGAGGCGGTTTTTGGTCTAAAATACTTATTTGCTTATTTATATAATCTCATTTCTAAATCTCTATTTCCTAAACTTTGGTAACAGTGTGAAACTCACAATTTTTTGAGAAAATCAAAAAAACTCTATTTTTTACAACATTCATATTCACACTAGTGTACTACTTATAATAATAATAATAATAATAATAATAATAATAATAAAACTAATGAAATTAATATTAATAATATTAATATTAATGATATTGAAAAACCTCAAATTTCTGAAAACGAAGACCCAGAAATTTCCTTAAAGACTGATAATATCGAAAAATCTTCTGACAATCCAACAGAAGAAACTCAATTTATTGATAATAAAAATAAAAAAAGAAAGGATTCTAACAACATTAATATAAATAATGAACATTTTATGGAGAATGAAAATGAGACTGAAAAAGGAAAAGGAAATTG
Organism: Anaeramoeba flamelloides; assembly: GCA_027625915.1. NCBI lineage: Eukaryota > Anaeramoebidae > Anaeramoeba > Anaeramoeba flamelloides. The sequence goes on from JANTQA010000026.1 coordinate 3,705,483, forward strand.
AAAAAGAAATTGAAAAGGAAAAGGAAAATGAAAATAAAAATTTATTATTAAAAACAAAGGGTACAAATCAAACTATCTTAAACTTCAAGACAGTACCTTCTAAAAAATGTAAAGGAACAACTTTAAATAAAACACAATGTCAAAAATTAACAAAAAACCAAGATGGTTTCTGTGATGTACATAGAACCCAAGCAGAATCACTAAATGATCAATATTGAATTGATCATTTAGTTAAATTAGTAAAAGAATTGACTTTGAATAATCATCCAATTTTAGAGGATGAAATAAATCTTTATATAAATAACTTGAGAAATTTTTCCCACAAAAATAATAATAATAACATTTTTTTAAAATATTCTTTAACTAATTTCAAAAACCCTTTTCAAAGTCCAATTATTCTTCATCTAAAAATTCCAAACAAAAATAAGGAATATCAAACAAATTTTATAATTTTAAAATTAATATTACAGTCAGTTTCACTTTTAAGGCACAAACTTTCAACGAAATTTAAGGCACAAAAAAAAATCTCAAATTAAGACACAAAATTTGAAATTTTTTTTAAACAATTTATTTTTACTATTATTTTAATTTTGTGCTTTAATTTGAGATTTTTTTTGTGCCTTAAATTTCGTAGAAAGTTTGTGTCTTAAAAGTGAAACTGACTGTAATAATATTTAATGAATTTATAAATTGGAAAATAACAAGCATTAATTTCCCTCAATTTATTTATTGGTTTAAAAAATCATTCAACTATACAGTCAGTTTCACTTTTAAGGCACAAACTTTCAACGAAATTTAAGGCACAAAAAAATCTCAAATTAAAGCACAAGATTTCGAATTTTAATTTTTACAATTTATTTTTACTAGAATCTGAATTTAGTGCCTTAATTTGAGATTTTTTTTGTGCCTTAAATTTCGTTGAAAGTTTGTGCCTTAAAAGCGAAACTGACTGTACTTATCAAAACTCAATTAACGATAAAAATTATATTAATAAAAATAAAATAATTATTTTAGAAAATTTTTTTTTCAAATTTTTCCGAAATAAACAAAAAGATGTCGAAATAAAAGACAAAATTTATAATTATTATCCACATAAAAATAATTGTAAATCTGAACAAAAATTACAAAAAGTAGGACTTTTAAATCAAATAATTTTTAAACAAAAATTTATAAAAATTTTACAAGTTTTTAAATTAATTAATAAATATCCTATACAATCAGTTTCACTTTTAAGGCACAAACTTTCAACGAAATTTAAGGCACAAAAAAAATCTCAAATTAAAGCACAAAATTCAAATTTTAGTAAAAATAAATTGTAAAATAAAAAATTACAAATTTTGTGCCTTAATTTTAGATTTTTTTTGTGCCTTAAATTCCGTTGGAAGTTTGTGCCTTAAAAGTGAAACTGACTGTATTAAAGTTAATGAAAAGAGGGGTTAATAAAATTATAATATGGGATAAATATGAAAATATTCTAAAAATTATTAAAACAATAAGAAATCACAATAACACTATTCCAAAAGATATGACAATTTTCACATTTAATAAAAATAAAAAATTAATTACAAGATTCAATGGAAATAATAATACTATTAATAATAATAAAATTTTAAATTTAAAATTGATTTTTTCTTCTTTTAACATTAGAGGACTAAATATTTTTAACAAAAAAAACTTTTGGAATCTTTCTTAATTAATAATGATATAGACATTGTTTTTCTCCTAGAAACAAAAACTAAAAATAAACCAAATTTTATTTTTTTTGATACAATTATTAAAAAAATTTTTTGGCGAAAAAAATCAAAAGGTGGACTAAAAATATTATTCAAAAAGATTTACAGTCAGTTTCAAATTTAAGGCACAAACTTTCAACGAAATTTAAGGCACAATAAAAATCTCAAATTAAGGCACAAAATTCAAATTCTAGTAAAATAAATTGTATAAAAAAAAATTACAAATTTTGTGCCTTAATTTGAGATTTTTTTGTGCCTTAAATTTCGTTGAAAGTTTGTGCCTTAAAAGTGAAACTGACTGAATTTAAACTTTATTTCCGAAATTCAATATCCAGATCAAGATGTACAAATAATTCGCTTCACAGATATAATTTTTATTAATATATATTTGAGGGAAGAAAGAAAAAAAGAATTAATAAAAATTATTCAAACACTAATTGTTCAATACCATAATTTCAAAACAATAATTGTCGGTGATTTTAATCTAACGGATAATGAAATTAAAAAAAAGATAATAGTAAAAAATTTTAAAATTCTTTCTAATTCCATAAATAGTAGAAAGAATAATATTGACCATATCTTAATTAACTTTAAAAATCAAAAAATTCTCAAAATATCAAAATCAATAGAAAACAATCTGTCAGATCACAAAATGATTATTAATAATATCAATATTAATTCAGAGTGGAATATTAAGAAAAAATATAAAATTATTACAAATAATAGTTATCAAAAAGAATTTACTCATTATTTTACAGTCAGTTTCACTTTTAAGGCACAAACTATCAAGGAAATTTAAGGCACAAAAAAACCTCAAATTAAGGCACAAAATTTGTAATTTTTTTTTTTTTACAATTTATTTTTACTAGATTGTGTATTTTGTGCTTTAATTTGAGATTTTTTTTTTGTGCCTTAAATTTCGTTGAAAGTTTGTGCCTTAAAAGTGAAACTGACTGTAAAGAAAAAAAATTCATTTTAAATACAAATACTATAAAAAAATTTAAAACTAAATTTATTAAATATACAGATATAATTTATAAAGAAAATAAAAATGACCATAAAATTGCTCCATTTATTAAAAATATTTTGTCTAACCCAAATCTAATTAATCGAATCAAAAAAATAAACAAAGAAGCTTGGAATAAATTTATTGATGAAATAAACTTAGAATATATGGAAAACAAAAATTTTTGGAAAAAAAATAATTATATAAGGTCTAAAAAAATGAAATTTATTTCAAATAATCAAAACATGATTGATCTATATTTTGGTTATATTAAAAACAATTCAATTGAACCAAGTAAAAATATTTTAAATTATATAAAAAATTTAAAAATTAAAAATTTAAAAAATTTTAAAATTGATAATTTTTTTCCAATTGAAAATATTAAAAACACAATCAAAAATTTAAAAAATAAATCAGTTACAGTCAGTTTCACTTTTAAGGCACAAACTTCCAACGAAATTTAAGGCACATAAAAAATCTCAAATTAAGGCACAAAATTCAAATTCTAGTAAAATAAATTGTAAAAAAAAAAAAATCCAAATTTTGTGCCTTAATTTGAAATTTTGTTGTGCCTTAAATTTCGTTGAAAGTTTGTGCCTTAAAAGTGAAACTGACTGTAAAGGATTTCAAAAAATTGAGAATTTAAAATATATTTGTAATGATGAAATCATTTCAAATCTTGTACAAATTGAAAATAAAAATTATGATAAATATTTAATTGCAATTCATAATATATTTAATAATTGGCTATTTAATCCTAATAAGAATAATATTGAATATATTAAAAAAAGATCAATTTTATTTATACATAAAAAAGGAAATGTGGGGTAGCTTTGAATTATCGACCAATTTCAATTAATCAAAGTTTACCAAGATTATTTCTTAAAATGTTATATAAACTAATTGAACCTTGTTGGGAATTTATTCACAAATCACAGTTTGGATTTCGAAAACAATATGATACTCGAATTGCAGTTTTAAATTTCTTAAATACTTATAATAATATAAAATCAAATAATGAAAATGAAAATAATAAAACTTATATTATTATGATTGATATAGCAAAATGTTTTGATTCAATCAGTTTTAAAATAATTAGAAAAACAATTATAAAAATATTTATTTTAAATAAAATTATTCATAATTTTTTAATAAAATATTATCAAGGAGAAGGGCTAGGTATATTTCAAGGAGACCCAATGTCGCCTATTTTATTTACTCTAATTTCACATTTTCTTTTACAGTCAGTTTCACTTTTAAGGCACAAACATTCAACGAAATTTGAGGCACAAAAAAATCTCAAATTAAGGCACAAAATTTGGAATTTTTTTTTTTACAATTTATTTTTACTAGAATTTGAATTTTGTGCCTTAATTTGAGATTTTTTTTTGTGCCTTAAATTTCGTTGTAAGTTTGTGCCTTAAAAGTGAAACTGACTGTATTAAAAATAATATCTTTAACAGACCATTGTCAAATGTTTGCAGATGATTTAATCTTAATTATAAAAATAGATAAACATCATTTAAATCAAAAATTAATATTCAATATATGAAATTATAATTCAATTTGGATTGAAACCAAATAAAGAAAAAACAGTTATTTCAAAAGATTTAAAAAAGATTAAATATTTAGGTATCTATTTGGATAAAATTTCACATATAGTTTATAATTTAAAAAAAGCTAAAGAAACATTTAATAACTGTAAACAATTATTTAATAACAATTCCCTCAATAATAATTTGAAAATCAGATTATTTACAGTCAGTTTCACTTTTAAGGCACAAACTATCAACGAAATTTAAGGCACAATAAAAATCTCAAATTAAAGCACAAAATTCAAATTCTAGTAAAAATAAATTGTAAAATAAAAAATTCCAAATTTTTGTGCCTTAATTTGAGATTTTTTTGTGCCTTAAATTTCGTTGAAAGTTTGAGCCTTAAAAGTGAAACTGACTGTAAATCTTTTATATTAAGTCAATTAACATATGGATTAGAAAATTTTAATTATGAAATAAAAACTTTAAATTATTTAAATTCTTGGATGAATACAGCCATTACTAAAATATGCAAAATAAACAGAAATACACCAATTCTTATTTATAAAACAGAATTTAAAATTGAAAAGATGGTAATTTCAGTAAATAAAAAAAAATTCAAATTTAAAAAAAAATTAAAAAATTTATCTCTTCCTATTTAGAAAAATTAATAAAATTTAATCAACGAACCAACAATAAAATTAACTGGAATTCAAAAGATATAATTGAATTAAAAAAGGAAATCTATAAATACACATATAATGAATTATTGAATTCCAAGAGCTGGAAAGTGAAAAAATACTTCACAATATTAAGAAACCAAAATTCATTATTTACAACTCAAAAATATCTAAGCTATCCATCAAGCTCAACAATCCTAAAATTTAGGACATTTACCAATTGCTTAAACAGATATTACTATGTAATTAATAAAAATTCAAATAAATTTTGTCCTTTATGTTTAAAATACAAACAAAAGGAACTTATAGAAAATATTGATCATTTTTTGTGGGTATGTCTTTCCTATGAAAATAATAGATTATATTTTTAGAATAAATTAAATGAAAAAAACCTCTATGAATTAATTTTAAACCATTACAGTTTATTATTATTTTCATTGGTTAATAATCGTGAAATCTATGATTTTACGCTTAAATTTCTGAAAGGAAATTTAAGTATAAGGGCAACTAGAGTATAATTTACACTTCTTCAATAATAATAAAAAAAAAAAACAATTAGAATTTTTTTTTACATATTTTTGCAGTTGTCTGTAATAATATATTTCGTAAAAGTTTTTTAAGTTTAACGAATAACTTTCAAAATGAGTAATTAAGTAATTAAACTATTTAAGAATTTTTTATTCATTTAAGGGATTAAGTCTTCCAATGAGAAGCTTACAATCAAAGTATCTTGTTATTGGGCCTAACCAAATCAGTGCCATATCGTTTGGATGTCTCTAAAAAATCGATTAATCATGTGATAATATTTGTTGATCTCATCAATTAAAAATGATCTATGTATTAGTTTAAAAACCCAACAATTTCAGAATAAAATCTGCATTTCGCCACAAATTTATAGGTTGTATTATCAATATTTAGAGTACATCGTTGCAAAATATATCTTTCTTAAATTTATGACAAAATGTAGACGAGTTGCTCAAAAATAGTTAATTTTTTTAAAATCAAATAATTAACGAATAAATTTTTTTGACAAATTATTTCTGAAATATTGGAAATATATTGACGTTACAATTAGCTTTATCAAAAGTAAACAAAACTAATCAGTAATTGAGGTTTTATTTTGATGATTATTGAGTTAATCTTTCAAATACAAAATTCAAAAAATATTTACTTTTGGAAGTACTATAGATGAATTTTTAAAATACTGGAATACAGTACTTTGGGTTTTTATATTTAGATTTGGAAAAGGAATTAAAAAAAAATTTTTCAAAAATTATAATTGTTAATTGTGATCTTTAGTAAAAAATCCAAGAAATTATTGTGCAATAGTATTTAAAATGGCCCTTTTAGAGTCTACCCTAAACTATTTGAGCCATGATACACGAATATCATTTATACCCAATCAGAAAACACTTTGATTATGGAGAAATCTATGGTGACGTTAATCCCTTAAATTGAAAAAAAAAAAAATTTATTTAGATTTTCCCATTATCATTATTTTTAATATTTTTTAACAAGCTCACGATTTATTTAATTTTTTTTTTTTTTTTTTTTACAAATTTTGGAAAATCTAGGTATTATACAGTACTCTACAACACTCTACAACACGTTACAGATAAGAGATATTTATAATAATTAATTTTTTTTTCTCTATTTCAATTTAAGAAAAGTGAATATTTTTAAAACTATTAGTTTATATCTCTTCAAAATGAAATATAAGGTTGAATTATACTGAAATTCATTGTCACCCCAATTCACTTATATTTTTTACCCAAAAAATAACCTTTTTTCTTGACAACTTAACTTTTAAAAAAGGTTGTACTATTAACAACAATAAATACAATAGTCCCATGTATTTGGATTTCTGGTATTTTGATTTTACTGATAAATACAAATAAATAGATATAATTTTTATTTCTTACAATTTTGATTTTTGCAAAAATATTTAATCCACAACTTTTAAAACAACTCAAAAGAAAGACTCTATCAAAGGAAGAACCAATTTTACAAAGTTTCTAAAAATTAAACCAATTAAATACTTTATTTAAAGCTAGAGTAAAAAAAATATCAAAATGGAAAATGTAGTAAAAATTTTCAGATATTCATTTTAATTTATTAGTATTGTAAATTAATTTTATAATTGATGATGAAAGATTAATGAAAAGAGATAGTTTTATCTAACATGTTTTTTTTTTTCAATTTTATTTTTTCATACAAGTGGTGTGGTAATCAGATTTTTACTTTATTTTTAAGATTCGATAAATATTTTTTTTAAATTTAAATTAAATTTACTTGAAGATTTTTTTATAGTTTACTATTTCCTTAAAAAGTACAATTAAACGCTTATAATACTGTTAATTCTGCAACCACAAATAATGGGTTTGTTTTATAAGAAGATAAACCAAGGTGTAAATGCTTATCTCTTTCAACAAAAGGTAAATCATTTTTTCTTCCCAGAGATTTCTGTTTGTATTATTCCTTTAAAATAATAATTTCAAAAACACAAAGATAATTTCAGGATCGATGGTTCAAAAAACAATTAGCAATGCTAATATTTTGTTTGAATTGAAGAAAGATAAAAGTTCTTCAATCATAAATACTGTTAGGAAGTAAACAAATCTTAACTTTTAAAATCCAATAAGACCTTGTTATTATTGTTAATAATATTTAAAAAGAAATTCTACACTTCATTGATTATGAAAAACAAATATAATGTGTATTTTCACAAAGGATGTTTTACTTTTTTTGCTCATGTCCATTTTGTGAAAACGCCCAATTTATTTTAAAAAAAGAAACTTGGAATAAAATTTTTTTTATTTTCATTTTGTATTTGAACTTTTTATCATTTGTTCTGATTCATCAATAGGCTTGTTAGGAGTTATAGAGAGATCAAAAAAACAATTTTTTTCGTAAATATTATCAACAAAAGAATTAATGTTTCCTTTGATCTTTTTTTTCAGATTTTCCAGCAGAGATAACTTCATCAACGAGAAGCAATTGAGAAGAGATTATTGAACAAGAATTGAGTTGCTGTCTTTTAACCTTATAGTTATCCCAAACGCCAATCAATTGAGGATCCATTGCCTCCCCACTTTCCAAATTGATACCGACTTTGTTACCCTTCTCAAATTCATCAAGTACATTGATAAGAACATCTTGGTGGTCAAACCCGGCATTTTCAACGAGAACCTTTGGTATAACTAGCATTGCATCGGCGAATGCTTGTACACCTAATTTCATTTTCCCCTTGACAGATTTTTTATATTCAGTTAAATGTCTGTGGAGAGCTAATTCAAAGCAACCAGCACCTGGGATTACACATTTATCATCAAAAACGTTTTTGACTGCACGAAGGCCGTCGCGCACTGCATCTTTTAATTGGGTAATGGTATATTTATTTGGCCCCTTGATTAAAATTGTACAGGCCTTTGGTTTTTTTGGTTTTTCAATGAAACAGAATTTTTCTTCTCCCAAGATATGCTCATATACTAATCCTGCTTCACCTAATACTTCAATAGTCATATCTTCGAGTGAATTAAGTGGAATTCCACCACATGCCAATGTTAACCTTTCCATATTTCTTTTTTTGGCTCTTCTCATGGCCATGATTCCTGCCTTTTGAAACAATTCTAAACATTCCGGGTCAATCCCTTTTTGATTAACAACAACAAACCCATGCTTTCCATCTTTACAGACTTTTGTTTTTAAATCAATGATTTTTTGTACTCTTGCATTCACAAACGACCTTTCTGCTTTGACTTGTTTTTCTCTTTCTTCTCCAGTTGAATAGAAAAATTTTGTATTTATTTCACTATTTTAAGTTTTTAATTTTGTGAAATATTTTCAAGAAATATTAATGTTTATGTTATTTAAAATTTGAAATGTTTTATAAAAAAAAAAAACAAATTCATTCAAGAATTTAAATTTTTGAGGAAAATTAACTTGAAATTTCTGTAGTACATTATAATAAAAAAGAATTAATTTTTTAAGTAAACTATTTTAAAAAAATTTTAACCCAGTATTAATTTTTAAAAAATGTTATTCCAAAATTTTTTGCTCATTTTTTTTTTTAATTTTTTTTTTGCTAAAAATATAAATCACATTAATATTAAAAGATATAAGTAATCTAAAGATAAAATATTTTATTGTAAAAAACATGATTATTGAAATAATTTTTTATAAAAAAAAATGTTTTTTATATTTTTAAATGGGTTGTCATTATTGGAAAAGAGTCTTTGAAATTTATTAAATAAGATATTATACAGTACTTTTCAAAAAGAGTAAAATTAAAAATCAATTACTTTTAATAGGCATATAAAACATTATCTTAATGAATATGGTTTAAAATAAAACCAAAAATTTTAGATTTATTTATCTAAAAACTTTTTATTATTGAAAATTTTAAAATAAAAGAATTTGTATTATTATTTCTTAAATTACTAATTTTATTCAATGATAATATTAGTATTAAAATTCTTTAATAAAGAAATATATTAATTAATTGTTTCTAGGAACAAAAAGATTTTTTAAAAATGTTGTTTCACTTTATAATATTATTAGAAGAGGTTTTTGTTGGGGTTTATCATAAATTCTTATCACATAATAAAATTTTTTCTTTTTAGATCAGAATCATTTTTTAAAATTAATCATATTTTTGTTTTCAAAGTCAAATTTTTGATTTTTTTTCAAATTTTTTCTTTTCTAATTTCTTTTTCTTTTTTTTTGAAAAATTTTTGTTTTGACTTTTCAAATTTTTGTCTTTTTTTTTATTATCTTTCTTTTTTTTTTTTTTTTTGATACTTTTTTTTTTAAAAAAGATCGTGTGGAAAAAAAAAAGATCTTTGAAAAGACAAAAAAACATTAAAGAAAATTGAAAATTGAAATAATGTAATGTTTTTTAGAATAAAGATATTCATTAAAAAATATTCTTTTTAACCTTTTTTCATTGAAAGTTATTTAATAAAAAATTCGTAATGCCCATTTCAAAAATTTTGACTCACGATTTTTTTTAGTTTTTGATTTTCTATTATTTGTAATTTTTAAAATATCAGGTTTTTATATAATTTAAAAGTGAATTATTAATAAGATTTAATAATTAGTCGGTTTTGAATACTCAATAGCATAGGTCTTAATATACCTCATAACTCGGAAAATTTTTTCAAAAAAAAAATCTCTAAATTTTGAATTTTTTAATATACACTCACATAAATAATTAACATTATGATACATAACAATTTTGAAAAGGGTTTACAACTTTATTAGTTATTTATGGGAATTGAAAAAAAAAAATGAAAATTTTCACTAATATTTTTATTATTTTTAATACTAAAATTTTTGAATTTTTTATTTGACTTATTGGAGAGATTATTTGAATCTATTTTTTTTTTTTAATAATCTTAAAAGAATCTTATTTTTCAATTTTAAAATAAAATCAAATATTTCAATGCAAAAAGTATCGCTAAATTAAATTGAAAAATTGATTTTTTTTTCTTTTTTTGGAATATTTTTTATCATTTTATTTTTTTTTCATGTTTGAGTTATATATATATATATATATATATATATTCTGTTTTTTTTCTGCAAATTGTTTTAACATTTATTATTATTTTTTTCTTAATGTTTAATCTAATGTTCATTCATTGTATCTTATTTCAGTAAAAAAATACAATAAAAATAGGTGTTTTTTTCAAAAGTCGGTAATTTTGAAAAAGGGGGTTTTCGAATCTTAATTAGTTTAATAGCTATCTTTTCAAAATTACATAAAATCATGATAACTTTGAAAAAATAATTAATAAAAGATGTATACCTATAATCCAATATGTAGTTTTGGCTAACTTTAATTTTCAGAATTTATTTTTTCCTTGTAGTGGGTGATAATGTTTTTTTTTAAAGAATTTGTTTTAATAGATATAAACATCTAAATTTGATTAGAATATTGTTAAAACCAGCACTTGATTCACGATTTTGGTTCAACAAACTATCAGATTCTTTGGCTAAAAATTAAAAATAAAATAAAAATATTTTCAAGGTTTTATTATTTTTTAGTTATTAAAATCAAATTAATTTAAAGATCAGTAAAAAAGATGGGTAAATTCGCTTGTTTTTCTTTAGTGTAAATTGGAGCAAATATTGAAAAAATATTAATTTTTATGTAAAAATTGAAATTTCATTTTTGAATTTTTTTCTTGAAAAAACACAACTCCTTTTTTTCTATACCGAGTGGAATACACACCATACCAAAACAAAGCAACTTTTAAAAACCAAAATGGAAATTAAACTAAGATTTCGATGAGTTGAGGAATTAAATTTCTCTTTTTTGTTATTTTCTTCAACCAATCTAATCAAAAAAAGATAAAAATCTAATTACTATCAAAGATTCAAGTTACAAATGGCTTTTTTTAAGGCGTGCATTTGAAAATTTTAAAACCCACTTGGTAATAAATAATCCAATAAAAGTAAATCTCATTAATGAAAACGGGTACCAAACACCCGATGTTTATTAAAGATTTAATTTTTTGAATAGAAAATTTCACTTCAAAAAAAGCAATTAAATACTGTTTTCCAGTCTTACTCTAAACTAAATATCCATTTTGTCTTTTAGAATTTGAAATTGAAATGGTTGTTTTCCAAAAAAAAAAATAAATAAATACCTTCTTATGTTTCAAAAAATTGTAGTACTATTTGGTCTTTCGTTTTTTAAAAACAAATCTATTCATTATAAATCTTTTATGATCAAAAAACAGAGTACCTAAACTTTTTTAACTTTGATAAATTCACATTTCAACAGGTAACTCTTCATTCAATTTCAAATTAATAGATTTTTAATTATTTTTTTCGCAATAACAGCAAAAATGTTTCAGTTTATTATCTTTGAATTTTTTTTCTTTTTATTAGTTTATTGATCAACAATTCCCATTCAATTTTTAATATCCAAATAAGAGCCAATATTATTTTTGGTGTCGATTACTGGAAATTAGAAAAAATAAAAAAAGAATCTATCAAATATTCCCGAAAAGACCAGAAATCGAAAATACCCGAAAATTTTTTAACCACGAAAAAACACTTTTTAAACAACTTCTAAGAAACTCTAGTACTCATACACTCGGTTTAAAGGTAAATTTGGAATTTTATTTTCTAACATTTTTTTTTTCTGAAATGATCAAAATTCAAAAAAATTAAATTTTAGGGAATGGTATCCAACCCATTTTGTGTGAAAGGAATTGGTATCTTGGATAACTGTAATATTTCTGATCATTTCAAAATAGTATTAACTAAATGAGAGAAAATATACTTGTAAAGAAAATTTCGAATTGTGTATCACTACCCATAATTTTGAAATCTAAAATACAATCAAAAAATAACCGAGTAATATCTAATTGTACAATACATACCCATACCCTATACAAGTGACCCAAGCCAAACTTTATTTAAGATACCCATTCCATAAAAGTTACTGGTTTAACCAAAGCATATAAACATAAACACATACCAATACCCTAGCATACCTATACACTTACCCTAATAAGTACCAATAATTACTCAAATATACTCAAAAGGTACCAAAAACTCTTTAGAGTAGTTAAAAGTAGAAAATTCAAAAAATATCTTTTGTATAAAAGCAAAATTGTTATTTTACCGTTAAACTCAGTATATTGACACTAGAGTTTCTTAGAAGTTGTTTAAAAAGTGTTTTTTCGTGGTTAAAAATTTTCGGGTATTTTCGATTTTGGGGTATTTTTGGGAATATTTCAAACACCCATAAAAAAAAACACCGAAATTGTAGCGAAAGACATATACGTGCATACATATATATATTTCAATTTATGATTTCAAGTGTGCCACAATTTTTGAAAAAGAGTTTAAATTTCTTGAAAATTTCTACCAAACCCAACTATTTAAAACTCTCAGTAAAAAATCTTTTGAATGATTCTTAATTTTCGAAATTTTAAATGATAAAATAGCATTGAAATATTTGTTAGCATTTGTTTTATATCCTTTAAATATTGTTAAACCATACCTTTCAAAAAAAAATAAATTCATTTAATTAATTAATTTAAGGGACTAGTCTTCTACGACAACAAGGCAAAATTTTCAAATATGTTATTGGTGGTATTCTCTACTTAGAATTTTTGGATATACCAAGTTTCAAAAAATTCTGATCGACTAAGAAAGCCATAAAAGAAAATTAGTTTAGTGAGATCAATTTTTTTTTTCCATTTTTTCTGAAAAAGAAAACTATTAAATTCTTTTTTTTTCTCACAATTTATCTCGTTTTTACCCTGCTTTATTCCAATTTTAATCATTATTAGACTATAACATTTCTTTGTTACCAGTAATATTAATATAAAGATTTTTTTTCTTTTTTGAGATAAAACTTTTGGTTAACCAAAAAAAAATGATATATTTAACGGATTATAAAATAATTGTATTTTTTTAAGAATAGTAGTTATAATAATTAAAGTTTTAAAGTCATGTAAAAATTTTACTCATAAATTTTGTTTTTGTATTAAGACAAAATTCGATTTTTCAAAAAAAAAAATTCTTGAAGATATTTGGGAATTAGTTAATTTTATCCTCAAAATTCAAAATCAATTTTTTTCTGCCAAAAATGATTTGAATTGTTATAAAGATTCTTGTGAATAAGACCAAACAATTTGTTAAAACAATTTTTCAAAATTGAAAATTTTTTTGCAATTTTTTTTCATTTTTTGAAAACCAGAAAACAACTTTTTCAAAATCTTAAAGAAAAAAATTTTTTGCATAATAGATCACAATTTAATTGAAAAACTATAGTTAAACTTCTACGGAATATTCATTTATTGAATCACCTATACCACAATTATTTTTATTGGCTGAGATTTGAATTGAAATATTAATCAAAGAAAAAGAAACCAAATAAAAAATTTGCTTTCGAAATCAATACTTTCCAACATAAAACGAAAAATATGTTTTCCCATTTTCAAGAATTAACTTAATTCTCAAACAAAATAATAGGTTACTTTTTTTGGTTTTATAATGGAAACATGTAAATTTTGAATTTCAAAAAAGAGACTCAAATCAATAAATTGTTTAAATGAGGCTAACTCATCCATTCCATAAGTCGAAACACAAATTACAAAAAAAAAAAAATTTCAAGATCTTGACAAGATTTCTTTTTATTTTCAAAAATGACTACTCCCTTAATTTCAAATGGGAAAATAATTCTTAGTCATCTTTTTGAATGGGAAATAATAAAAAAGTCTAATTGTTTAATTTTATTGGAATTAATAATTGTTTTATTTAAGCATGTTTTTAACAATTCTACACATTTTGAAAGAAGTTTTTTGGAAAGAAATATGTAAATAAAACCAAATTTAATTTTTTTCTCATTTTTTAAAAAAAAATAATTTTGATAATAATATTTTTTTTTTTTATAAAATCACAGAATTTTACATTCAAATAATGAACAGACACATCTATTGTTGTATACATTTGTTTTTGGAATTTATTAAATTTATGTAACAAAGAATAATTTAACCACACGAAATCCACTTAAAGTTATGGTTTTCATTTTCTTTTTTTTTGACATTGAAATTAAAATAATTAAAGAATAAATACTGCTATTTTAAAAAAGTGGATGGTTTTTTTATAATTCTACATTTGGTGTGTTAAAAGATTGATTAAAAATGATTATTTAATTAGTTTTTATATATATTTTAAGGATTTTTACAAACAATTATTTTGGAGGAAAATTAAATGTAAGTTTTCAAAAATAGAAATTAAAAAAAAATTTGAACAAGTCGTTTAAAAGAATCAACAAGTTTCATTATTAATAAACTTGGTGAATTCGTGTCATAATTTGAATTTTGAAAAAAAAAAAAAAAGTCACAAATTGATTTATTAAGGAGGTACATTCAAAATGAATTTTTCAGATACATTCCAAAAAACCTTCCTGAATTCTGGCACTACTCGACTCAATAACATTAGTATCGTTTTATTGGAAAGATAAAAAAAAAAAAAACACATCTTTTTTTTTTAAAAAAGCGAAATAAGTATGAAAAAATATTCAGTGTTAAGTTTGTATCTTCTTTTAAACTGTTTTCATGCTATTTTTTTAAACTTTTTTGTAATCAATATTTTAAAATGGGTTTTTACAAATGATGGAATGAGCAAATTAATATCTTACGTTTTTTCATATTCAAGAGAAACGTTGCAAGTTAAAATATAAGCATTTTCAACTCTTTTAGGCATTTTAGGATGTCTTGGGCCATGATCAAGAACAATGCCATCAATGAATTTAGTTTCTGTATCCAATTTGTGTCGCATTAACATTATTTCGATCATATGCAAATCGATTGGAATTACGCCTGCTTTTTTATTAGGCTTCCTTTGCACAGTTAACACTGCATTGACAACAATTTCTGAAAGCAAATCGGCAACCTCTTGTTTTAATTTGGTTCGAAGACTTGTTTGTGCAACTTCAATCAGAAATTCTTTCGTAATTTCCTTTTCAATTTTGAATGAATCGAGAAAATCGACAGCCTTTGTCCTACATAACTTAAATGCTTCGACTAGGATCCTTGGATGAACTCCTTCCAACAAATATCTTTCAGCTTGCTTTAAAAGCTCGCCAATAATTAAAATTGTTGAGGTGGTTCCATCTCCACTAATACGATCTTGTGTCGATGCAGTGCTAGCTATCATTCCTGCTGTTGGATTTGTAATTTGCTATTCAATATTTTTTTCATTTTTGTTTTAAAAATAGGGAAAAATATGAAGTTGGACCCAAAGAAGAAGATTTCAAACAATATATTTGTACAAAGGATTCGACAAATTAAAAAAAGAAATGAATAGATTTCAAAAGTCCAAATAGGGTATTGCAAGAGAAAAATAAAAAGACTTTTTTTTTTTTTTTTTTTAATTATGAGGGGAGGATTTGAACCAAAGCCCTTTAAAAAAAGAAGAAAACATTTTTTTGTATTTCTAAGATCGTTATAGAGGAATTGAAAAGAAAATTTAATCAAAAACAAAAAAAAAAAAAAACAAAAAAAGAACAAAATCTTTTTCAGTGACAAAATGTTTTGTTTCGAATATTCCTTTCATACCTTGGAAGTTGTTTTTGAGATCTTTTTTCTTTTTCAATTTTTCAGCTTTTTTTTTATATTTTTTAAAAATTGTATATGAAAAAATGTAAAACCCCTTACCATTTCATCAAGAAGAACTTTACCATCTTTGGTGATTTTAATATCACCAGATCCAGAAACAAGCATTTTAATTGTTCCTTTTGGACCAAGGTTTGATCGAAGAACAGCTTGGAGCCCTTTGGCAGCTGATAAATTGATGTACAATGCTTGTCCGAATTGTGCAATATCTGAGTTTTTATTAAGTTGACGGAGTGACATTTGTTTGGAAATCAGCAAAAGATAGTTTGAAAATAATGAAAATTTTTCCAGATCTCTTCAACTTTTGTTTTTTTTTTTATAATTATTCTTCTGAAGTAATTTTCTCAATTTTGAGAGATTTAGTCATTTTTAACACAACCCCAGAAAAAAATTTACTTTTGTCTCTTAATTGATTTCGAAAACAGAAATTTTTTTTGATTTTTAAATATTCCAAGGATATGCCTGAAATCTTGATATCATGAATTGTGTTTTCTTGTATCCAATCTAAGAGAATTTTCAATGTAGTTGGAATAAAAACAAAGATACTTTTTTTCAGATGGGATCTTTAAATGTTCAATTGTTTTCGTCAAAAAAGTTTTTTTTTAATGCAACGGCCAAATTTGAATGGAATTTTGATGTGTTTGTTGAACATAAGTTATCTTAATTTTTTTTTACTTTTTCATTATCAATCTCAATATAATGGTTTGGGATTAAAAGTGAGATTTGAAAAAAATATTAAATCATGATTTTTAATTTGTACGCCCTAGTAGGAACACAAAAACCACAGAAATCACAGAAATCACAGAAATCACAGAAATCACAGAAACCTAAATACCAAAAATAAAATCAATTAAGAAAAGAAAAAACAAGAAATTGAAAACAAAAAGAAGGAAGATCAACAAAATAATAGTTTTTTTAATCTTATATTATCTTTTGGACAAAGGATTTTTCTTTGGTTAATCAATTTTTCAAAAATTTGTTCGAAATTTTTATAATTTTTGAGATCTTCAAAAACCTTCTCTTTGGATTTCAATAATAAAGGAGATTTAAATTTATTTTTATTGATTTGGTTGAAAATAATTCTTTTGAATTATTTTTTTCATATTCATTAGTTTCTTGTATTAACATTCTGGAAAAAAAAATATAAAATAGATTAAAATTGCCAAATTAGTTTTAATTGCAAAACGATTGTAAATGTTCTGTTTTTCAAATATTTTTTTTAATGTCTTTTTTTGTAACTTTTTAAAACAAAAACCAAGTCCAAAAATTAGTTTGATTGTTAAAATCCAAATAGACTTTTAAAAAAACACATAGAACGATATTGTTTAAACACCAACAATATTCCCCTAATTAGAAATTTTAATTGTAAACATTAGTTAAAAGTGAATTTTTTGAATTTTTTAATGCTAGGGTTTTTCCATTCATCTAAAGTTCGCTATAGGATTTTAACAATATGTATTAATCACCTTTTTGATAATTTCTGTTTTATATTTTACATTGATCAGTGTAAAATAAGAAAAAAAAAATAATTTCAAAATTTTCCTTTTCTCAACCATCTTACAATTTAAACCGATTTGACAATTTTAATACATTTGGAAACCCTTTTTCCAGAATTTTTTAGTGATTTTACTTATAGTTTTCAGTAAGGTTCCAATGAAAAAGACTCGTTGAACTTTATTTCTCAAACTGTAGAATTAAATTCATGTTTTTTTTTTTTTTTTTTTGAAATTTATCTTTTCTTATTAAAAGAATTCGTTTTCAGGTAAAAATTGGTGGAAAGTGTACACAAACACCCTTGAAAGAGTTTTAAAATCCTAATTGAAAATACTCTGGGAATTACTTTTAGAAAAAATTTTAAATTTTTATATAATAGAGGTTTTGATGATAACATATATTATCCTGATATTAACAATAAAATCGCAATAGTATTAAAAAAATCGCGATTAGTCCAACTTTATCGCGAAAAATCATAAAATCGCGATAAACAACATTATCGCGATATTCATATTATCGCGAAAAAATGAAAAATTATTTTTTTCAAATCATCTTAAAAAAAAACTCTTGACTTTTACAAAGCCTTGATACTTTTACAACACTTTCCCTTTAATAATGCCAGAAAGTGTTTGTAAGGGTTCTGAACTGTCTTCAAGTGTTTGAAAGTTTTGAAAGACCGAAAACTTTTATAAAGGGAATGAGTTTGGTTGTTATAGAAAAAAATTTTATTCTTTTCATTTTTTTTTTTAACAAAATATAAAATCTCAAACAAATTTTATGATTAAACTAATAATTACCCATTCCAACAATACACTTGAATATAAAATATGTGTGTTTTCTTAAAATGGAGTTGTTACCTTCACCATTTGTAAATAGCCAAAAAGAATAAAGAATAATTTTCTTTCTTTTTGGTGATCGATCAAACAAAAACCACTAAGCTCTAATTGTGTTTTCTGTCCAAAACAAAGATTCTCAAAGAAGAAAAAGAAGAAGAAGACAAGTATTGTATAAAATATCTAAATAATTGGTGATCATCGGGCAAGGATGTTGTGAAATCTTTTGAAGAGTTATCCAACTCCTTTTAGCTTGCTGAGAAAAAATGAAAATATTGTAACCCAAGATCACATTCTTTAAAGAACAGATAAAGGGTTGGTTGTTTTAGAAGGTCTTTTATTCAACTCAATTTACAACACCAGGATTAACTGAAAAAATATTTATTTCTCTTGAGTTCTTATTGTTTTTGATCTTAAAGGATCGGATAGGTTTGTCAACCAAATAAAATGAAAATACAATAAAACTCTTTGATCTTATCCTTGATTGGATCAAGTATCTTTTTTGTTGTTTTTTCAAAGAATAACTTTTTTTCACCAAATCTGGTTTTTTGATCAAAAAAAATTTTCTTTTTAAAAATATTTCTCAATTAACCCAAAAACCCATCAACTATTATATCGCGATTACTTTTTAATCGCGATATTTTGGCATTTATTACGATTTTTTAATAATTATCGCGATTTTATAGAATATCGCGATTTGTTATATTATCGCGATAATATTGAATATCGCGATTTTCTGATATATCGCGATTTGATTGAAATTATCGCGATTTTTGTAACTTTATCGTGAATTATAGCATGTTATCATCAAAACCTCTAATTTCAATAATTTACATAATTTTGGCTTTTAAGGTATTAAGTTCCTTTTTCAAATTTTTAGAGCAATAGTTTATACGAAACTGAATGATCCAAATTGTTTCTTTATACAAATAAATAAATATAGGAGGTCAAATATAACCATAGTATAATATATTTACATATAATATAAAAATAGGGAAATTAAATAAATGAAAAAATTGAACAAGAAAATAAAAAATAAAAAGCATTTTTTTCTTGGTCTATTCTGTAACATTTGATATAATTACTTCTCCTCTACTTTGGGTTTTTATTTAATTCTAAATGGAAAAATTTTTCTTTGTGAAAATTTTGTTTAAAATAATATAATATCGCCAAGAAATCCCAAATAGAATTTGTAAGATCATATTTTCATCTTTAATTCACCCAATTATATGTTTGGGTTCAGAAAATAGGATATATTTTTTGAATTTTTCTTTAGAATCATAGATTTATTGGATTTTTTTTTTATTTATTTTTATTTATTTTTGGATTAAATAGAAAACCAGAAATAATCTAGTACTATAAAGAAATTTTTTCTCAATTTTTTATTTTTTCACTTGCGTGGAATCTTATGTATCTGTTTTTATATTTTATTTCAAGAATTCAGTCTCTTTCTTTAAACACTAGAAACTATATTCTATTTTTTGGGTTATATTCTTTAAAAATTTTTGAAATTAAAATTTTTACAACAAATTTATAATAAAATGTTTTATAAAATAATAATAAATAGTAATCGGGTGAGAAATTTTTGGTAATTTCCTGTTTGATTTCATTCAAATTATTAAGATAAAGTAAAAAATGGTCGTAAATATACTGGGGATGAATATATATATATATATATATATTCATTTTAAGATAGGTTACCCTTCTTTTTTCGTCTTCTAAGCGAACATATTTCGTTTAAATTGCATAACTTCTCAGATCTATTTTTTTTTTTTTTTTGGAGTAAAATGTGGTATATTTTAAGCCAACACTATAAAAACAATTCTAGATCCAAAAACAGATTTAATAAAATCAAAAATTTAATCAAAAAAAAAGTTCCAAAAAACAATGCTAAATTTATAAATTTAGCTATGGATTAGTTTATTTTCTTCTTTTCACAAAATAGATGTGTTATTTGATTTTTTATTTTCAAAGTTTCAATACCACATACTATTTAATATAAGTTATTTTGAAAAAAAGTGAATTCTTTTTTTTTACATTTCATGAAAAAAATCAATCTTTGTTAGTGGAAATATCCCTTAATTGGAAATATTAAATAAATTTAAATAATAATACGGGTTTAATCACTGACTATATTTTTTTTGTTTTTATTGTAATTTGGATTCAAAACTAATACTTTTTTTAGAGAAAATAATGTACGACTGATTTCAAGAAAAAATGGAAATACAGAAAGGGTACCGATGCATTTTTCAACACCCAAATGTATTTATTGAATTCAATTTTATTTAATAATTTTTAGAGATTATACAAGTGATGAAAACGATTTTTTCAATCAAAAAGAAAATAACAGACACTAATTTTCACCCCTAAAAAATATCCTAAAAAAACAAGATCAGAAATTTTAATATCTTTAATTTATGTAATACAATACTAAGAAACAAATTAAATTATTATCAAGAATTAATAAATAGGAGGCAATATTTTTGTAAACTTTGTTCAGTCAAAGAAGCCCAATATTTTTTTTTCAAATATCAAATATTTTTTATAATAGACCTTAAAAATCAAATAAAAAATAAACAGAAAAATAGAAATCATAGAATTGTTGGTGTCTGTCTAAAATAAAACTTAATTATCAATAAATTTTCTTAATATTTGAAAAACTCAAATTCTTAGTGAAATTATTAAAAAAAAAAAAAAAGAATATTCGCTTTGATCTTCTACTGGTATTTGAATAATAAATAGGAAACAATTTTCACTTTATTTTCAATACTTTTCTTTTAGAAACTAAGTCACCAAACGAAGTAAGTTAGCATTTGTTGTCTCGATTTCAAAAAGGAAATGAAAATGAAGTGATAATTTTTCACATTTGTTATTCAAATATCAGGATCAAAGATTGAATAAAAATACAATAGAAATCAATATTATTTCTCAACAATCATTTTCATGGTTTCAATAACCTTAGAGTAACACTATTTTACCAAGTGACTATAGACCTTGCAATAATTAAAATTTTTAAGCAACTGAATTACTTGTCAAAAAAAAAAATTAAAAAAAAAAAAAGAACAAAAATGTGTATAAATGATTTCAATTTTTTAAATTTTCAAAATAAATTTCTTTCTTCTAATATCCATGCAAAACCTTTAAAAATATGTAACTCACCCATTAAAACTGGGGCCCTTTGACTGGAAAATGTTTTATTTTTAAATACTTTTTTGTAGACTGAGTTTAATAAATATATTTTAAAATAAATTTTCTCCACTTTTTTCGAAATAATTTATTTTATTGGTGGTAAATTTTTCAATTATATCCTTTATTTTTAGAAATTGTATTTTAATCCTAATAATATTCATATTTAAACTATTTTTCAAAAATTTTTACGGACTTTATTATGTTAATGGGAGTTGTTTTGAGGGTTTATTCCAGTATTCTATACAAAAAATATTTTCAAAGATTTGGATCCGAATCATTTTTTCTAATTTTGCAAATTTTATTTTTGCTTTTTCAAATTTTTGTTTTTCTTTTGGTTTTCTTTTTCTTTTTCTTTTTCTTTTTTTTCTTTTTCTTTGTTTTTTCTTTTTTTTTTTCTTTTTTTTTAAAAAAAGATCATGTTGAAAAAAAAAAAAAAATAGATCTTCGAAAAGACCAATAATCACTAAGAAAATTGAGACTATGTAATGTCTTTTAAAATGGATTTAATTATTCATAAAAAATATTGTTGTTCAACTTTTTTTCAGTGAAAGTTCAGTAATATAAAAAATAAGTAATACGCGTTTTAAAAATTGTGACTCACTTTTTTTTAGTTTTTAATTTTATTTTTTTTTAATTTTTGATATATCAGGCTTTTATACATTTAGAATGACTTAAAAGTGAATTAAAAATCATATTTAGTTATTAATTGTTCTTGAATACTAAAGGATATTTTTTTTCTTTCAATTTATTATTTCAGGTGAGTCACAATTTTTGAAAAAGAGTTTATATATATATATATATATATAGATAGATAGATAGATAGATAGATAGATAGATAGATATATATATATATATATATATATATATATAAATAAAGATATAATGTTATATTTGTGTCATCGATTGTTATTAATGTTGAAAATATCTAAAATTTAACTGAAACTCATATAAATATTAAAAATAAACTAGATTTCAAATTTTTTGACTCACTTTAAAATGTATAGGAATTTGTTTTGAGTTTTTATTCCAGTATTCTTCTCAAAAAAATATTTTCAAATTTTGGAGATCATTTTTTCCAATTTTGAACATTTTAGTTTTGCTTTTACAAATTTAGCTTTTGTTTTTATTTTTCTTTTTCTTTAATTTTTTTTTTTGCAAAAGATCATTTTGAAAAAAAAAAGATCACCCAAAAGACAAATAATCATTATGAAAATTGAAACTATGAAATGTCTTTTAAAATAAATTTAATTATTCATAAAAAATCTTCTTGATTCCTTTTTTACAGTGAAAGTTCAGAAATAAAAAATCCGTAATGCTGATTTCAAAAATTGTGACTCACTTTTTTTTAGTTTTTGGTTTTATTTGTTTTTTAAATTTTTTCAAATATCAGATTATAATTTATTTAGAAAGTTATAAAAGTGAATAAAAAATCATATTTAGTTATTAATTGTTTTTGAATACTAAAGGATAATTTTTTTTTTCAATTTATTATTTCAGGTGAGTCACAATTTTTGAAAAGGCCTTTAATATCTATTACCTACTTTAAAAAAAGAGCAAATTTATCAACATTTTGTTTTTGTCACAAAAGGTGTTTTAAAATTATTTAACATGTTCTATTAGTTTTATACAAGATAAAACATATTATCTAAGATTTAAAATTTCAAGGGTATTATAACAAATAATAATAGAATATAAAAAAATACAAAATATAACTTGATAAAAAATGTTCAAACGTGATAAATTATATTAAAAACATTTTTAAATTATAAAATTATCATTCAAAGGCATTTTTTTTTAACAGATTTATTTATGTAATATTTTCAATTTATCTATTTTGAAGAAGTTGTAAAAATAAAAAAATAATATAAATATTTTAAATAATTAAAATAATAATATTTATGACATGTTTGAAAAAAGATATTATCATTTTTTTATTCAAAAAATCACAATATAAACAAGATTAGTGTTATTAAGATGTTATCTATTTTCATTTTATAATTTCAATATTTTATTTGAGTCAACGCAAGTAAATAAATTTGAATCAATAAATATAAGAAAGTGGTTATCTCTCAAAGATTTAGTAAAACATTGTAGTTAATGTGGAAATATTTTGGAAATTCCTTAGTTATTAAGCAAAGTTTGGGAATATTCTGATCTTTGTTTTTGGATTTCTAATAAAGTAAAATAATTTGTATTTTACTAATAAATTTGTCTTTAAATATGTTATTTAAAGTTATTAAACAGTACTTTGAAAATTTTATTTACGACGTTGTTTATTCGATAACACTGAGATTTGTCATTGTTTCACTTTAAACACAATTGAACGCATATTTTGGTTAAAGGAACCAAAATACTTGTTCAATAGAAACTAAAAAAAAATTGCTTGATAATTTGGGGAATGTTTGGAAAAAGGAACAAATCCCATTTCATAATTAAAACAATTTCTAAATACTATCATGGTTTTTTTCACATTCGGAAAAAAAAAGTCAAATCATTTGAACAAAATAAATAAGGTTTGGTCTCTTTTTTCAAAGAATAAAGAGATAAGAGACAATTCATAAAATAATTTCAAAAGGAGATAAAAACAAAACTTAATTTCAGACAATTAAAAAAAAAAAAAAAAACAATTCTTTAACTCTGCCAAGCCAATAAATGTTAGAGGAATGTTCAAAATGATTCATTGTTAATAAGCACAAGGCGAATGTTAAGATTTTGAAGTTCGATCGTTTTCAAGAATTGGCTGACAAACGGAAAATAAAAGGATAGATAGATCTCATTGAATGGATGAACGATCTAGTTTATCTCGAGAAAATTTATTCCAAGTTTTATCTCTAATGATAATAATGTAAAATTTAACTTCAGTGTTTTCGATAATTCAGTTGGGAGAAAAAGATCATTTGGAGAACAATTTCTTCAAGGTTCCAATAAAAAATAACAAATTAGTTTTTTTTTTATTTGGTTTGCTTTCTGTTCTGTCAACATAGATCCCGAGTTGAAAAAATACATAGCAACTCATATTGTTTCATTTGTTCAACAGTCACCTTTTATTAATTCCTCGTTTTGGATCCCCTTCCAGACTCAAAATAATGAGATTGTTCTAGTGCTAAGATGATATTAATCGTCCTTCTTCGAACTCCTCAATATCATCTTATATCACTTGGATCAATATCATTTTTTTCATTCTTTTGTGCTTAACTCGTCATATAACAAAGTTGATTGTTTCCAAATCAAAACAATAAACAGGGTTATATGATTGATTTAATATTATTTTTTATTAGCGTAATAATAGACAATTGAGAAATCAAATTCAAATTTAGCAATCTATTTATTATTATTTTCTTTGAAGGGTAAGTATTCGGCCTACTATAACAAATAAACACACTTTTCTTTTTGAAACATTTTCAAAACTTTTCTGCACAGAATTATTTTGAAAACAGTAATGAATATCTAATAAGAAAAGAAAAGAAAAGAAACAAACCCAAAGAAGTCAGTTAAAAAAAAAGAGTTAGATTTCGCTCAAGATAAAAAAGTGTCAAATCTAGTCATCAGATTTTAAACACCCCCTTATAAATTACCAAAATTTTTATTTTTTTATCCTTTCTCAAAGAATTCATTTATTGAAACTTTTCTCATCATGAAAATCAAAAGAAGTAATTCCTTTTGTTCAATAAAATTTTGGTTTTTTTTCAATTGCCCACCAACCATACATAGCTAACCTTTCTTTTTTTTTTTGTTTCTTTTCCTTTACTTTTTAATTTTTTTTTCATTTGGCCAAAAGGTGTTAGCTCATCAAGAAGAAAAAACAGAAAAAAGCATTTTAATGCAAGCTCTTCTGAAAGAAGAATTAGAATGACTTGCCCACTTTCAACCGAACTTCGTGAAAAATATAATGTGAGATCGAAACTTTTTTTTATTTTATCCATAATTTGCTTTTTTTTTTTTTTAATTCTTTTTCCTTTGAATTCCAAAGTTGATGAACCTTCTTAAATAATTTTCAAATTTCTTCAATTTTGTTTTCATGTTGTAATATACATTTGAACTCTCCACGAAAAAGGTTCGAAGAATTCCTGTAATTGCAGAAGATGAAGTAAAAGTGCTTCGAGGAAAATTCAAAAAATCTGAAGGAAAAGTACTTTCTGTTTATCGAAAGAAGTATTCCATTACAATCGAAAATGTTCAAAAAACCAAAAAAAATGGCGAACAAGTACAAATCCCAGTTCACCCAAATAAGGTTTGTTTTAAACCCTTTCTTTTGTTGTCATTTCTTTTCTTTAAAGATTATATTTGACTTATTTTAATTTTTTTTTTTTTTCTTTCTAATTTTGCAATTCACAAATCCAAAAGTGTTTAATAACCAAACTTAAAATGACAAAAAGTAGAGAAAGAATCCTTGCCAGAAAAAACAGATTAAGAGGAAAAAAAGTCAAGTCAACCAAAGAACAAAAAATTGATTCAAAAATGACTGAAGTCGATTAATTTGTGAATTTGAATAAAAAACAAAATTACTTAATACCTAATTAATAATTTTGAAAGACCAAAATTAATTTCAATAATTTTAACTTTCGCTATTAGCTTTATCAGGTTTTCACAAATTGTTTTTCAAAAAATAAATTAGATGATAATCACATTTTTTTTTTTTTTTTTAGCTTTCTGTAATTTGGTTTTGTTTATTTATTTACTGTTTTATTCCTTTTCTTTTTTTGATTTTTTAAAAATCCAATTTGAAAAAAAAAAAATCCTTTAAAACAAAAAAAAATGTTTGAAACTCCAAATTAACATTAAGAAAAGTGAGGTTTTGCAATTTTCTTGAAAAGCGAATACATTTACAATTGAAAAATCTTATTGTCAACAATTTTAATTTCAAAAAAAAATTGAGAATTTTTACACGAGATGTTCCAATAAAAGGGTACCAAAAAATTTTTTAACCTTTTTTTTTTTTTTCAAAATTTATGATTTGTTCAGGTTTTTCTTTTATGATTATAGACTCTAATACGAAGTTTATTATTTCTCGTATTTTTAATCAATCTAAGTTAGTTTGGTTCTTAAAAATAAAGTGACTTGTTCATATTTGGCTGCGCCCCTTTGAGTGAAATGCAGTTTTTTTATATATAAATGTATATATCTATATTAATGTTTATTGATCTTAAAGTCATTTTGTTCACACATTAATTAAAACAAAAAATTATTTTTACAATTTATTACAACTTATTATTTGATTATCATGAATTTATCCATTATTATGAATTTTTAATATTATCAAAAAGATTTCTAATAGTCAGCAAAAAAAAAATACCAATTGAAAATAATTTACATAATCATAAAAAGATAAAAAAATCTGAAATTTGTTGATTTTTGAATAAAAATATTAATATTGGTGATAATCATTAATCTCAAACAATTAGAAAAACAAGATATGACTAAATTCTAACAATTGTAAAATCGGTTATCCATATTGAAACAAAAAAAAAATCAAGAACATGGAAATAATTCAGGAGTAAAATTATTATTGTTAATATTAGTGAAATTGTTGTGTAATTTCAGAAAATATTAAATGAAAAACCTAATTTTTAATTAAAAATATTTTTATGAAACTAGTAATAAACCTACCTAAAGTTCAAATAAAACGAGGTGTTTCAAAGCTAGATTTCAAAAATTGATGACCAAAAGTAGATCTTTCTTTTTGAATAAAAATAGATGTTTGCTATTAATTCAGAAAATGATATTTTTTATTCTTGTTTTTTGATTAATTGTATATTATTTTTGACAAGTCTAATTTGCTTTATAATTATTCTTATTATTCAAAGAATTATAATTTAGAAAAGTTCCATTCTTAAAATAAAATAAATTATTCAGTAGTGACAAAAAAAAGATTTCCTAATATTAACAATTAATAATCTTATAATGGGTTTTTTTCAGATCAATTGGACATTTCTTTTAATACTATGCTTTTTCAGAATCCTAACATTTTTCAAAATTATCCTTCTTGAGAGAATAAACCAAAATTTGAGTTTAACTATTTTCATAATTTCCATTTCAAATCTCTAAACACAAAAAATTCTCCCCAGATGTTCTAAATATTGTTTTTAGTTACTTTTACATGTTGTAATCCTTCTAAAATTTTGAACTTGTACTTGAATATGTTCTTAAAAACATCTTCTTTTTAAAAGTTTTATTTCAAGGTCTTTTGAATTTTTTTTGACTTTTGTGTTTTTAACTTCCGAAATTAGTAACAATTTTGATTCAATTTATTCAGAATTACAATTATTTCTGAGAAATACAAGTAACATTACACAATAACTCAACACACTCCTATCCAGATACTCTGTCCTTAAAAAACAGGACTTTTGATAAAATAAAAAGTGAACAATTTTGTGAATGTTTGTTTGATTTATTTTATTTTTATTCCTTTATCTATTTAATTATTCTACATCTAATATATTTTAAAGAACTGATCAAGATTATTAAAAAAATATAAGTCTGTTATTTATAAAGAAAATAATAATAATAATAATTCTCTCTCGTGAAGAGAAAAAAATTGATTTGAAATTATATTTAGAATTTCAGGGTGTGTGTGATATTTTACCACTGTTGGCTGACAGAGTTTATATAAAACTGGAATCTTAAAATGATTTTTTCAACAAAATTTATTAATGTTATAATAAAAATAGGAGTTGGATATTCATATTAGAATACATTGGCATATAAATTTTAAAAAAAGCGAATCTCTTTTAAAAAAAATTCCAATTAAAAAAAAAATTATTCATTTGTCTTATATGTTAAATATGTAAAACAATTATTACTTCTTTAGCTAATTTTGCCTTTTAATACTTATAGTAAACCATTTTATTCTTTTAATATTAAGAAAATAAGAAACTTGCTTTTTTATAAAGATTTTCAAATCCAATTTTGATTTAATTCGAGAAAGTATTTCATTTTTGGAATTATTCTTCTCAAATATAGATTTATTGGATTAAGAGGTTTGATTTAATAATTATTTATCTTTAATTTAAATAGAAATCTAAAAATAATTTTGAATAATTCTTTAAACTTTTCGCTAAAAGTTTCTTTTACAGTCAGTTCCACTTTTAAGGCACAAACTTTCAACGAGATTTAAGGAACAAAAAAATCTCAAATTAAGGCACAAAATTTGAAATTTTTTTTTTACAAATTATTTTACTAGAATTTGAATTTTGTACTTTAATTTGAGAAATTTTTTGTGACTTAAATTTTGTTGAAAGTTTTTGCCTTAAAAGTGTAACTTATTGTATTTTTGGTCGAATCAACTATAGTTTTTTTTTTTTTTATTTTATTTTTTTGTATTTGATAATTTAATGATTTTAATTGAATTTTTCAAAAATATTCTTTGTTTAGACTTCGTTTGATCAAATTAATAAGGAAAGAAGAATTTTGATAACAATCTAAAAAGATGTTTGAAAAATAACAAAAAATAGGAATTATACATGAAACCCAAGGTGATTTCTTCAATGAATTCTTGACCAAATTAAGATTTTAAAGATAAAAAAATATAGGTATAAATATTGTTTGATTTTTTTCTATATTTCAACAAATTTTGTTCAAAAAAATGAATTTTTATCGGGTTTGGAATAAAAAAATAAAAGTTTCAAAAACACTCCTTAATTGGGACAATTTTTTAGATTATACTCTTTGGTAAATTTTAACTATTTATTTAAAAATATAATTAGATTCTAAACTTTTATTAATAAAACTAAAAATTCAAACAAAAAAATATTCAAAAAATTTAAAATTAAAAGATTTCAAGTAATTATTAAAAAAAGTACAGTCATTTCTGGAAAAAAAATATAAAATGGATAGAAACTTAATTTCTAATTTTGTTCATTGTGAATTATAATTGTGAATAAAATAGTGTCAGTTTCGAAATTTATTCTTTGACACTTTTTGCGATAATTAATATTTTTTGCATTTATTCCCTTTCTTAAAGAATTATTTATCTCAATAAAAAATATATAAATTCTTACTCTTTTTCAACTTTTTATAATTATAAAATAACCCTAAATTATATTTAACCAAATTATTTCAATGATATATTGATTGAAAACTATTTTTTTTTTTTTAATTTGAAGAAATTTTGAATTTGTATTAAGAAATGTAAAATTATAAAAGATTAATTTCATATTTGTTAAATAACAATTTTGGTTATTCAAATAGAAGATTCTAATAATTTTTATTTATTTATTTTATTAATTCCAATTTTCTAGAATCCTTTTTAATTTTTTTGTATATTACATTTTTTTACTAATTAGGATCCAAAGATTGTTATTTGTTATTTAAATTTGTTTCACAAAAATAATCCCATTTCACAAGATTTTTTTAGTGGTAGCTCACTTCTTCAATAGCGTGTAAATCCAGAGAACATGACTATTAGCACATACAAACATTTTTTTTTTTCATTTTAATCTCATTGAAATTATCAAAATATCACTTTTATAATTTAACAAGATCAAGATAACAATTTGAATTGTTGAAAAAAAATAAAAGACTTCAACAAAAAAAAGTTTAAATTTTTTTAGAAAAATGAAAAATTCAGAAATTCATGATAACTTTTGAAATTAAAAAGGTAAATTTGAATATATAATTACAAATAAAAATAAATCAAGTACACAAGTGTAAATATGAATGCTGTAAAAAATAGAGTTATTACAATTTTCGAGATAAATAAAGAGTTCCAAGGATTTATCCTAATTTTGGTTATAGTAAACGGAAAGTCCGATTTATTTTTGAGCTCAAAGAGATTTTCAATATAAAAACATTTGGTGTAGACCAATACTTTATTTGAAAAATGATTTTTTTAAAAAAAAATGAAAGATTGTATTCACAAAACGATTTTTTGATTAAAATTATTGTTATCTATTGGGATAAACATATATTATATTTACTATTACTAAAATTTGGAAAAATGCATGGAAATCTTTATTTAGATCTGAAATTGTAAAAACTCTATTTTTTACAGAGATCATATTTATACTTAACTAGTATGAAAAAAAATTGAAAAAAAAAGTTAGACAAAACTAAAACTTCAATTTTCATTTCATCCTTGTTAATCGAGTTTATTCAAAGCATAATCAAAATTCCAGTTCTTAAAAATCTTTGTGATGTTGTGTTTATTGTTGTCAGTATAACCATGATTTTTCAAAGTCTCTAGTCAAGAAAAAAAGGTCTTTTTGGGGGAAATAATCTTAAATGGATGTGGCAATGAATTTTCTTTAAACTCAACTTTAAGTTATTTTTTTAAGATATAATAACTAATAGTTTTGAAAACACTCTTATCATCTAAAAAAACTGAAACACGGAAAAAAATAACTGGATATAAATATTGAGAGTGTCATAAGTTTTTTTTTACTTTTTGGAATAAATCCGCAATTTAAAGAAATTTTCTGTTTATTTCAAAAATTAATAAAAACCTAACGAAAATCTATTGATTTTACAAATAAACAGAAAAATAAAAAAAAAAACCAAAAGAAAAATCAAAGAAAAAATAGTTTTTTCACTTTAAAACAACAAATAAACATTAAATAGTCCAAATAATTGAGTCCCTATTTGAAAGATATTTATCAGATTTAAAATACTTTTATAGTATAATAAAATGACCTATTAGCTAGAAGTAAGAAAGTTTTCAATTTTTTAACCATTAAATTGAAAAAAAATATTAATAGAACCTGGAAAATTGGATTTTCCAACTTGAATTGTTAAATATCTTGTAAAATATTTTTTGATCAGAAATCCTTTATACACCAATAGTGTTTATTCCAATTGAAGTTATCAAAAGTCGTAAAAGTACAAATATTGAATTTTTTTTTTGAAAAAATTTTTTTAGGATGTGGTTAGTGAATGTTCTGAATTTTAGAATTGTTGAACT
Organism: Anaeramoeba flamelloides; assembly: GCA_027625915.1. NCBI lineage: Eukaryota > Anaeramoebidae > Anaeramoeba > Anaeramoeba flamelloides. The sequence goes on from JANTQA010000026.1 coordinate 3,736,989, forward strand.
TGATGGATAGCTTAAATATCTTTTGATTAATAAATAATATTGGTTTTGGTTTTTAATTATTGTGAAATATTGATGAAATTTCCAACTGGTAGATTCAACAACTCGTTATAATTATAATTATCAATTTCTCTTTTAAGAAGCTTTAAACTCTCTTACTTCCAATTAATTTTATTGGTCCTTCTTTGATTAAATTTTATTAATTTTTCTAGATAGGGTAGAGATGGATTTTTTAATTTATTTTTGAATTTTAATTTCTTTTTATTAATTGATATTACCAAATTTTTCGAATTTAAATTAAGTTTTATATTTAAGATCTGGTGTTTTTCTGTTTATTTTATATATTTTATTAATACAACTGTATTAATCCAAGAGTTTAAATTGTTTAGTATTGCTATTTTATAATTATATATTTCTAATTCATATGTTAATTGGCTTAATATAAAAAGATTTAAATAATCTAATTTTTAAATTATTTGTTTAGTAAATTATTATTGAATAATTGTTTAGATTTGTTATAAGTTTCTTTTGCTTTTTTTAGATTATAGACGAAATGTGAAATTTTTGGGTTATAAATTCCCAATTATTTAATCTTTGATTAATTTTGAGTAATTTCTATTTTGTCTTTATTAGGTTTTAATCCAAATTGGGCAATTTCTTGATATATTAAAATTAATTTTCCATTTATTTCATTTATATTCCCTTTTATGATTAAAATTGAATCATAAAAATAGAAGAATCTGTGAATAATCTTCTTCTATAACCTTATAAAGAAGTCAACATTTTTGAAAAATTGTTTTGTTATAGAAAAAACTAAAAGATCTTGATAAAATCAATTGTAATAATTTTTTTCTAGATTTATTTATGCTCCCTTATTGGACTATAAGATAAAATTATTTGTTAAAAATAGAAAATAACAGAAAAAAATTATCTGGTCTAAAGAATATTGAAAAATTAACAAAAAATATTGAAATTTTGGAAATTTATTTTTTTCTTTACTAAGGATATAAATAAGTTGAAAAATTGTTATATATATATATATTGTTTACATTCATTTATCTTTGTTAGAACAAAATAGTAATTAATAATTCAATATAAGTATAATCAGAACAATAAATATTGATTATATTCTCTAGGAGTAAAATCTCAGTATATATTTGCTCATTTATTGATAATTAAATAGAATATATATATATACATATATATTCAAATTATATGTTTTGATATAGAGAAATGGATTTATACGCCTATAAAGATAAATTATATAATTTATATAGGTTTTGTCTTCTGATTTTTAGCAAAAAAATTAAAAATTATTTTTTTGTTTTTTTTTTTTTTTTTTTTTTTAACTTTTCACACTTTGCACGTAATTTTCGATCATATCTCTGCTTTTGTTCAAGTTTAACTTTTAACTCGCCAGATTCTTTCATATTTAATTTCAATAAAGCGTTTCTGTCTTTTCTGAAGAGTGAATCTGATGGCAAGGGGTTTTTAATTGGCATTGGTCTTTCTGGAATATTTTCGTCAATGTCCCAATATAATTTTTCATCGAAATATATTTGATCCAACCAAGTACCTGAAAGGGTTGAAATGATTTTTTTATTTTTATTTTTAGATTCAGATAATTTGTAAATGGTTCCTGCGACGCTATGGGTTGGAAGCTTTCTTGAAAATACGAGTCCTTTAAAGAAGCCTAACTGGCTTGGATCAAAAATTACTTGGGCTTCAAGATCATTTTTCTTATCTGCAAATTTTATTGATCCTCTAAAGTTTGTGATTCTATCACCCATCAAGATCCCGCTGATGGAAATTGTTGGGTTGTCCCAGACTATTGTTGTGCCATCTTTAAATTCCAATGTATTTGCCCCGGTTTGAGTGCTATTACGAAAAATTTTAACATAAAAAATTAATTAAATGAAACAAGAATAGTGCATGGTTTTAAAAAATTAAATATAGAGGAAAACTTGAGATCCAAATGAAAATCAGAAAGTTTGTTACTAAGAGAAAAAAAAAAAAAAAAAAAGAATTTACCATTTAATTTTATTTCCTCTAAAACTTGCAGACCAAATTTGCTGGCCATAATAATAATAATTATTGTTTGGTCCAATTAATTCATAACTTGATGCCGGTGGATGATGCGATGTTTGTTCACAAAAAATAGTGGTACCATTAGAAAGATTACTTTGGAACTATTCGTCGTGGCAATTTGGAAAATAAAAATAATAATAAAAAAAAAACAATAATAATAAATAAATAAGGAATTAATATGTTTGAAAACGTTTAATTGTATTCCATATTTTTAATATTAAAAATATGGAATACATTCAAATTAATTTAAGGAAATTTTTAGTTCAATTTCCATTTTTGTAATCTCATATCTCAACTTTTAAAACAACTCAAGAGAAAGAATATTTTGAAGAACAACTAATTTTACAAAATTTTTCAACATTTAAGCCAATAGAATGCTATATTCAAAATGATTAAAAAAAGATTTAAAATGGAAAATGAAGCAAAAAATTTTGAGATATTTATTTGAATTTATTAGTATGGAATACTTTACACGAAAAATGTAGGTTGATCTAGCTGAATTAAAATATTTATGTTCAATTAAAAACCATTTTAAAAGGGTTGGTATAGTATGTTTTAAAAATATTATTCAAACTGTTTAAAAGAATGAACCAAAACAGTTAGATTTTCACTTATTAAAAAATTTTTAGTACTAACTTTTTTAAAAAGGCTTTAATTTTATTGGATTGATTTCGTTATTCTAAATTAATTTGATGGTTTCATACAAAATATTTTCTCTAGATTTCTAATATATATATAAGCTTAATTTCAAAAATAGGGGCAAATTTTTGATTGAAAAAAAATTGTAGTTTCTCATTTAGTGAATACCAAAACTCAACCCAGAAAAATCAGATCTTAAAACTAAAAATTAACTGTCTAAAACACCCTTTTCTGTTTTAATTATTATTTCTAATAAAAGAATAGAGAAAAGAAACCCATAAAGAAAAAAATAAATCTGACCCTATTTTTGAAATGATTTTTCATCTTAAAATTATCCATTTAAGATTCACCATTGCTTCCAAGAACCCTTTGAAACAACTTTCCATCAGAGTTATCATATTTTTACTATTTACCCATTTGGTATCAACCCAAACTTTCCTTGATACCTTTTTCAAGATAAAAAGAATCTCAACAAAAGAAAGAAAAAGAAAAAGAAAAAGAAAAGAAAGTGAAAACAAAACCAATTTTTTGAATGTACAACAAAGAACTCAAAGATAAAATGAATACGATCACATTCATCACATTGTCTCCAAATGAAAGAGAAAAGAAGATCTTATTTGATCTTGCTATTTCTTCACTTTTCAAGGAACCATTGTAACTCATTAAAGCAAATTTGGTTGATACTTGTTTTCGAAGCAAACACTTCTTGGGTGTTTTACTTTCTTTGAATTTTACAATCCCTTTCTCCAATGCTAATTAATCTCATCTCTTGAATATTAACGGTTTTCAAAAATGTTCTTGTTCATTCAACATAAAAATAACAATATGGAATCATTTTGAAAGAAAAATTGCAAAAAAATGGATTCAACTTTGGGAAATTTTCATTAAAAGAAGATTGTTTCTTGATATTAAATATTCAATAATGACTTTTAAAAGGTATTGGGTTCAGAATATTTGGTTAACACAACACACATACCAATAATTTAGAAAATACTAATGATGACCCTATTTTTAAAATTTAGCTTATATATAACAAAGTTATTCATGGTAGGAAAAGTAATTGTAAAAAAAAAATTAAAAAGTATCCTGAAAAAAATTTTTAAGAAGAGTTATCACTATATAAACTTAATTTCTGTAAAAGGAACCCACAAAATAATTTTAAAAATATCAATTATTATATTTATTTGACCTTTAACAAATAAATAAGAAATATAATAATACACTTCCTAAAATAAATGATATCTGTAGGAAGTAAATCAAGTTAATCAATTATTTATTTTAAAAATTGAAAAAAATAAAATTCTTAGGTTGCTAATTGGAAAAAAAACAACACGCTTCATTTTGATCTTCATTAGAAGATCCGAAGTAAATACTGATAAAAATCAATATAATTTTTATAAAACTGTTTCGACACTTTCAATAACATTAGAATAACATGTTTTTACTTAGTTGATATAATTCTTGCAATAAAAAAAAATTACATAACAATTACTTTCAAAAAAAATAAAAAAGATAAAAAGTGAAAAAATGTTTTCTAAACTCTTTTTCAAGCAAAAGTGCACACCTCTCAAATTATCAATACTATTAAGGAATATTCGAATTTTATGCTCAGTGAGGGTTGAAATAAAATACTATAAACAGAAAAAAAGCCTTAAAAGACAATGAAATGAGGAAAAGTCAAAATATTGCAATTTTTGGAATTTTTTAGATTTTGCTTGGAAATCATTTTTTGATACAAAAACTTTTTGAATTTCCCGAACAAAACAAGGCAAAACTAAAAAGCTATTTTTTTTGATATTAAGAAAATGTCACTCCACTTTCTTTTTACGTATATTTATACTCCCTCGATACACTCTAACATACTTGAAAAGAAAGTGGATTATCATTTTCCTCATGAAATTTTTTTCTTCAAAATTTGTTGAGAATAATTTGGATTTGATGAAGGGAAATTTTTTTTGCCCAACTCAAAATTTTGCAAAAAAAACCTAAATTTTTCAAGTTAGCAAGATCCCTTAGATCAAGTTTCTTTTAAGTCTTTAAATATGTTGCTAGGTGGAAAAATAGTATTCACTAACGATAAAATTCGGATAATCCTTAAATTTGATTGTTAATAAGATAATTACTTATTGGTGATTTTCATTTTAATAATTCTGATTTTAAACCCCAATTCAAAATTTTTAACACACCAAAATTCGATTTGTGAAAAAAAAAACTTATTTAACCACTTCTCGAAGATTTACCAAATTAGAACCATTCACCAATTGAAATGTTAACACCTTTTTATAAAATAAAATACTCACAAAACAATAAATAAATAATTATCAATACAAATAAATCATGGGTGTGTTAAAAATTTTGGAGAGAGCAAAACAAAAAAAATACATTAGTAAATTTGTTTAAATTCTATTAGGAATTTTGATCGATCAAAGGTTAGATACTACCAACTAATTTTATTTGAGTTCTTCTATTTGGAACAACTCAACTTTAACATAATATAAACCTTTTAGAAAAAAATTGATCCAACAAAACAAATTACGTAATTCAAACAATGAAATGAAAACAAAAACTAAAAGATGAAAAAATGATTATCATATTTTACAAAAATCAAAATTATCTCAAATTTCAATGAAATTGTATTATTGTGATTGTTTGGAACGTTTTAGCTGTGTGGAAAATTTTGAATTTTAGTTTAATTATTCATTTTTTAATTATAGATATTGAACAGTTGGAAAATGAAAAAAACAAGACAAAAAGAAACCAATTTGTAAATAATCTACCAGTATAAAAATGGAAAAAATTTAAGTATGTTTTCAAATGAGTTAGATATAGAAATTAAGAAAGACCATTATTGGATTGATGCATGGAACAAAAAAAAAAAAAGAGAAAATATTGAAAAAAAAAACTCAAACAAAATACCCAGATGAATTGCAGCTTGATATTGAAAATGAGACTTTAAAGAACAAAAGTTTGGCTTGTAAAGAAATTTCAATAAAATTTAAAAGGAATTTTTCTCAATTCGCCTTGTTCAACAGTTTTTATTGATTTCATAATTTTTTTTCTTTACAATTTACAAAACGATATTTCTCATATCAAACGAAAGGGCACATGAATTTTGAAAATATTTAATTTTAATTTTTATTGTTTTATTTTAATTGAGTTTTAAATCTTCAGTTGAGTGCTTTTTTATGTTTTAAAGAGTTTCTTATATTTTATAATGATGCTACAATTAATTTGATTCAATTATCAATAATTCTTGAAAATTTCTGTGCACTTTTATTTGAAAAAGAGTTTATTTTGAAAATTTTCAAAATAATTTTTTTTCTTTTAATACCCATTCAAACCCTGAAAATGAATATTAATTTCTCCATTATAAAAGGACTCCTTTAATAGTTAAATTGTTTATTATTGAAGACTTTTTAAAAGATTCCATTTTCAGAATCAAACTTTGAAACCTACCAGTAACTAAAAATATTAACTTTTGGGTTTTTTACATTTTTGAAAATGACTTTTTTTTAAATTACAAGTTTTAGTAAATATCCACAAAAAGAGTTTTACAACTCAAATGAAACTGTGTGATTAGAAGTGTTATGAAAATTTTAAAATTTTCATATTATGGTCGTGGAACCAACCCATGTGTGACTCTAACCCATAATGAAATTTTAATATATGTTTTTTTTTTTTTTTTCTTTAATGTATTATAAAGTAGGAATTGGGTGTATATAGTTATCTCCGGTTCAAACCAGCTTTTAATAAAATATCTTGAATTTGGGTAAATGGTTAAAAAATATTAATTGATTTTGTTTCAAATATTTAATTTTAATTCCAAATTTTGTTGAAAAAAAATCATTTTAATCGATTAAAATTTAAAAAATGAAATCTTTTATTTGTTTTTACAAAAATCCTTTTTTAATATCGTATTAATTCTTTTTTAAACTTTATTTATAAAATATTATTTCTTATTCTGAAACGTACTTATCCGATACAGTTATTTTCTAAATCCCAGCAGGACTATAAATCTCTTCTAACATTTTTGGAGAATAAATTAAAAATCGGAAAGGTATTTTTATAATTTTTTCAATTTTTATTCTTTAAATTAAAATTCTCTACATTTTTGGTCAGGGGAGATAATTAGCTGTTTTTTGAAGATCAAAATGTTCATTGTAAATTGTTTAAAAACACATTTCAAAATGTTTTCAGACAGTTTTTAAACATATATTATTTTGTTAGAACATAAACCAGATGTTTCAAAATAAAACCTTGTTTTTTATTTTTTTCTTGTTCATTTATAACATACAATTCAATTTACAATAAAATACCTAAGACCAAATATATTTTTATTATAAACTGAATTTTTATTATAGATATATAAGCTATTTCTAAAAAAAGTAGGGCAAATTTTTTTAAAAATATCTTTTTTAAATTCAATAGTCAAAATGTTATTGAAATATATAAAATCATTAACAAACCTTTATCAATTTCTGATATAATAATTCAATTTGTTTGTTAGTATTGTATTATACAAATAAAAGAAATTAAATTTTCTGATCTCAATTTTATTGGCTCTTTTTTGAAAGTGATAATTGCTATTTATTATTTTCAATTTTTCGGAAAAATTGTTTTCATAACTTTTTTCATTTCAACAAATTTTCAATAAAATTGACAACATATAACTAATTTTATTATTAAAAAAAAATTAAGTACCTTAACATATTTCCAGTTTTTTAAGGAAATTGATAGTTGCAATATATTTTCCAAAAAAAGTATTTACTTTTTTTTTGGAAATATTAGAAACAAATATATTTTTTAATTAGTACCTTAGTAATTGATTCAATTATTATTATTATTTATCTTAATTTTCTATTGTCAATTAACAAATAGTTCCACTAACAAAGATGATTTTTTATGAAATGTTTAAAAAAAAAAAAAAAAATGACACTCTTTTTGGAAATACCATATATATAAACTACAATTCAAAATTTTACACATATTTAAAACAGTTCAAACAATCACTATAATACAATTTCATTCAAATTGGAAATGAATTTTGATTTTTGTAATATATGAAAAATATTTTTTCATCTTTTTAGTTTTTTGTTTTCATTTCATTTTTTGAATTACCAAACTTGTTTCTTTTGATCCAAATATTTTTTTCAAATCAACAATTGGTATTCTATTAAAGTTGAGTTATTCAAAATAGAAGAACCCAAATAAAATTTAGTCAATGGTATCTAACCATTTGATCGATCAATGTTCGCTAATAGAATTTTTACAAATTTACCAATACATTTTTTTTTTTTTTGCTCATCTCTCCAAAATTTTTAACACACCCTTGATTTATTGGTATTAATAATTATTTATTTATTTTTTTGTGAGTATTATAATTGATAAATAATTGTTAACATTTCGATTATTGAATGGTTTTGATTTGGTATTTCTTCTTGAATTGATTAAATAAGAATTTTTTTTTTCAAAAATAATCCAAATCTAATTTTGTTATGTTAAAAATATTGAATGGTGGTTTATATAGATATATAATCTTTAGTTGAAATTGCAAGGATATATATATATTCATATATACATCTCATATTTAAACATTTTGAAGTACTACTACTTTTTTATTTTGTGAAAAATTGAATTGTCTTTGTACAAAATTTTTACCAATTTTTGAGAAAATTTTTATTATTAAAAAAAATTTTCAAAAAAATGAGTCGATTTTTTATGAAAGCAAAATATCAAATTTGATATTTTTTTTTTAAAAATTTCTTTTTTTCAGAGAAAAAGTTTGAAAAATTAATGTGGAATTTGTTTTATTATTCATTGTTGGTTTCTTTGATCATTTAAATATATAATACTTTTAGAAAATTGAAATATATGGTTGATTAAAATTTTTCTTTTGAAGTATAGGTTTTGTAAAACTGCAAAGGCTATTTTAACATCAGTGGTTTACTGAATAAAACATTTGTGTTCCAATAGTACATTTGTTTTCGTGGTTTTTTTGAAAAAGTTGTGGTTTTTCACATTTTAAAAAATGGCTGTGAACTCATGTGGTTTATAAATTAAATGAAAAAATAAAGAAGAAGAATGAAAAATAGTTTACTGTTTCTCCAAGAATAGGATTAAAAGGTTTTGAGTTTGTGAGTGAGAGATGAATACATGAAACAGCAAAAGTTATCACATTTTTTAATCTTTCAACAGGGGTTGTAGATTCATATGCACGTTCTAAATAAATTGGAGCATACGCAAATCCATCAGAAAGTCTTTCAAGGAATGATCTGGGTTCAAATAAGCCAATTGGCACTATTTATTTATTGTAAGACAAATCAGTTGTTTTAATGTTTAATTTGTTTATTAATAAAGGGGTTTGTAAAATTGTTTTTTGATTTAGAACTCTTTTGAAAAAAAAAAAAATTTGTTTTTTTTTACTCGAAATGCTTGTAAGCTCTTTTCCTTCTAAAATTTCTTTCCCAATTGTTTTGATAAGTTGCCAACAATATACTCTTTGTCTTTTAGCTTCTTTTTTGCTTAGTAATCGTACACCACCCGATTTATTCAATCGTGATTGCATAAATTTACGTAGATATCGAAAGTCTTTATCTTTTTGGAGGTAAGGATAAAGTTCATTAAATTTCTTCTCTGTTTCCGTGAATTCTTTCTCTTGCTCTTTTTCTTCGAGTTTCTCGTTCTTCGTTCGTATTTTTTGTTTCTTTTTCCTGTATTTTGATGTTTTTGTGCTCATTATTTTTTTTTGACAAATAATAATGAAAAAAATATGATTTTTGAAAATAATTAGATCTAAAAATTACAGAAATGTTCATTTTTTTGAAAGATATTTTTTAAATGGGTTTTTTGTGTTTTCTTTTTCTTGTTTACGACTCAGTGATAGTGTTTGGAGATTAACAAAAAATTTGTTTTTTAATATGGTATTAACAACATAATTGTCACTACAAAAGAAGATGGTATACTTGTTTTGGCCTTTTCTTTGTTGTGATTTGATCGAAAAGTGAAAAAATTGTAATTTTCTTCGAAAAAAGGATTAAAAATTGAAAAATTGTAAAAAATTAATTTTACTTTTCAATTTGAAAGCTTCTAATAAAAGATCAAACAAACTATAAATAAATTTATTTTGGTTAACTCATAAAACTCAAAAACAAATGAAATTTGATTTTTATTCCTTTATACGTTTTTTCACTTTTTATTACACAACCACCCAAAGTTTACTCTTCAAAAATAGACCACTTCACTCTCTCAAGAAAAAATTTGTGAAACATAATGAAAATTTTAAAAAGTGAAATTGTTTTTGCTAGAAGTTAATAATTAATACATTGATCTTGATTCAAAATAACTTTGTTTTTTTGATCTATTTTCGAAATTGTTATCAATTGAAATCCCACTCACAATAACTGTCAATTAATTTGAAAAGGGAAAATAAATTTCAGGCAATTTACATTTTTTAATTTACGAATACATATTGTGAAAAATAAAGTTTTGAAAATTTTTGAGATAAATATAGAGTTCCATTCAATTACCCAAAAATCTCTTTCTAGTAAAAGAAACCCCTGTTTAGATTTTTAAGGCTCAAAGAGATTTTCAATATATAATCAATAGGTAAATTTCGATAACATTTTGTTTGAAAAAGAATTTTGTTAATTTCAAATGAAAGATTTGTCTTTCTCAAACAATTTTTTGATTAAAATTATTATAAGTCCATTAATATAATCAGAAATGATTTTTATTATTACTGAAATGTGGAAAAATACATTCTAGTCTTTATTTTATCTCTTAAGGGATTAGTGTCATCATAGATTTCTCTATAATCAAAGTAGAGCAGTGAAAAAAATACCGGACATGAAAAAAATCCCGGACAAGATTTTTAATTGTGAATATTAGTCAAATTATTGTGTAATTTCATTTATTTACAATCAATTCCTTTTTTTAAGCTTCCAACTTTTTCAATTATAACTCCCTCACTTATTAGAATGATGATTGATGAAATCACACTTGTTCAAAACACCATTCAATCAATCAAAAAACAAGAAGAAAAATTATCATTTTCCAAACTCTAGTAAACCTCTATAAAACTCGATTGTTTTTCAAAAAAAGTTGATCAACATTAGGCTATCAAACAATTACTTGAGTATTCTAGAGACACCTTACTTTGATGGACTTTAGGTAGGTTTATTACTAACCTCATAAAAAAATTGGTTATTTATAATAAGGATTTAATTGAAATTATACAAAAATTTTACTAATAATCACAATTAAAAATCATGTCCGGGATTTTTTTCATGTCCGGTATTTTTTTCCCAACTATATTTTATAATTGGGTGTAAATTATATCAGTACACGATGTCTCAAATAGCTCTAAAAAATCTATTATAAATCTTATTACACAATAAATTATTACATTTTTTACTTAGGATCACAATTAAAAAAGTTTCATTTTGAAAATATTTTTTTTAATTCCTTTTCTAAATTTAAAAATAGAAACCCAAAAAATAGTATTCTGGTATTTAATAATTTAGATTTAGAATTTTAAAAAGTAACTATTTTTAGAATTTTTGAATTTCAAAAATTAACTCAATAATCATCAATATAAAAGCACAAAGACTGGTTGGTTTTATTTGCCTTTGATAAGGATACTTGTAGAATCAATATATTTGCATGATTTGAGAAATAATTTGTCAAAAAAATTTATTTGTTAATTATTTAATTATAACAAAAAAACGGAATTTTTTAGTAACTAATCTACATTTCGCCGCAATTTAAGAAAGATATTTTGCAACTTTGGTGTCTGAATATTGATAATTCAACCTTTAAATCTGTGGTGAAATGCAGATTTTTTTCTAAAATTGTTAGGTTTTTAAACGAATAAAAGGATCATTTTTAATTGATGAGATCAACAACTATCACTACTTGACTAATCGATTTTTTAGTGTCATTTGAACCATGTAACACTGATTTGATTAGGTTCAATAACAACATACTTTGATCCTAGGCTTCTCCTTGGTGGACATAATCCCTTAAATTGAAAAAACTGTATTTTTTACAGTATTCAATATTGTAAATAGTGGATAAGATCTAAATGAAAAAAGTATTATTTAAAGTACAGTATGTTAAATAACACCGGTTGAGTTAAATAAATATTTATTTTAAAACTTTGAACTGTGGTTTTTACAAAAATGTGTTTTTAAGTGTTGTTTTTCAACTTTTTTCGGTTATTTTCTTTTTTTATCTGATGTTGAAAGGAAAAGTTTTCAAGAATATGTTTATTTTTAAAAAGGGAGTCTATCTAGCTGATAATACTGTCATTCTCACAAGTCATAATTGAAATTTTTATTCAAAGTTTTCTAAAATATTATCTCCTATATTTTGATTGAAAAATTGAAAGATCTTGTAATAATCAATGGAAATTGATCTTTTAAGAGATTTAATTTCCACTCATTATTAAACTTGTTTGCAAATGAATTGATTTATAAATAATTTGGTCATTGGGCATACACTTGTAGAATTTTAACCTTAAAAAAATATTGACTAATTAACTTTTAATTTAATATAAAAATATTCTTTCATTTTTGATTCTTATCTCATCCAATAGAGCTAAAAGAAAAGAAATAAATAAATAAATTAAGTCAGCCAATTACAAAATATGATTTGAAGACGATAGGTTAAAGGAAAAAAGGAAACTATATTGAAATTTTTGTTTATTTATTTTTCACAAAAAACTTTGAAAAAATGATATCACATTTTTGTAACATGTGGAGATACCAGTAAAAAAGTTTTTAAGAAACTCTTTTTTATCCTTTTTATTGATTTTTCATGTCTTTATTCAAATTGAAAGATTTTGTTTTTGTGGATTTTGTTATTGTTTTGTTCAAATTTGGTTGAATTAGATCTCTTTTATCAGGAGATTGGACTTGAAGGCTGTAGAAAAACACGTGGATAATATGATCTAGGGTACATTTTGTTTGATTTGAAATTAGAGTTAAACTGGACTGTATTTTTCATAAAACACAAAATAAAAACCAAAAACCACAGTTAAAGAAAAAAATGAAAACATTTAAAAAAAAAAAAAAACAGTAATTTCAAAAAACAACTAAATAATTTTGAAAAAAACACACTAAAACTTCGACACGGGTTATTTAACAAAAGGTAGTGAAAAAAATACAGGGCCTGAAAATAATCCCATACAAGATTTTTAATTAGGAAGGTTCCTAAAATTAATGAGTAATTTCTTTTATTTTCAATCAAATCCTCTTATCTAAGAAACAAACTTTTAAAATATTAACTCGCCCACTTATTAGAATAATGATTAATCAAATTACACTTGTTCAAAACCCCATTCAATCAATCAAAAAACAAGAAGAAAAAATTATAATTTTCCAAACTCTAGTAAACCTCTATAAAACTCTATTTTTTTCAAAAAAAGTAGATCTACTTAGGCAATCAAACAATTACATGAGTATACTATAGAGACACCCTACTTTAGTGAACTTTAGGAAGGTTTTTTAAAAGGCTCATATAAAAATTTGGTTCTTTATAAAAAGGATTTGATTGAAAATAAAAGAAAATATTCATCAATTTTCCACTAATGTTCACAATTAAAAATCTTGACCGGATTATTTTAATACCCTGTATTTTTTTCAAGAATATTCTCTAAATTCAGCCTGTTTTTTTTTTTTTTTTTTTTTCAAAAAAACATGAAACTAGCAAAGAGTGTCTGAAAGAAATTTAAGCATTGGAAAAAATTGTAAAATAGGGAAAAAAAGCCCAACACAATTTTCAACTGGTGAAATTAATAGAATAACTGGTAATGAAAAGTGAAGTCAATTGATAAAAGAAAAAATAAATTATTAAAGAAAAGAAGGAGAACCAATAAAAGATGAATTTTTTTATTACTATCTTTTGGCCAAGGGATTTCTCTTTGAGTAATCAAGCTAAAACATTTGCTATAAAAATTGACTATTTTAGAGCTCCATAAAAGCACTCTGAAAATTCCAATAACTGCAAATTTAAATGTTGTATTCTTTTTTAGATCGAAAAAAATAAAATGAATTATTTTTTGAAGTTAATTTGTTTCTTATACAACCAATTTCACTTTTAACACACAAATTTCAATGGAATTTAAGTTATGTACAAAATCTCAAATGAAGGACAAAATTCATATACTAGTATAATAATTTGTATAAAAAGAATTTCAAATAAACGGACTTAATCTCAGATTTTTTTATAACTTAAATTTTGATGAAATTTAGTAATATAAAAATACTGACTATAATGATAAAGCCATTATATCAAAAAATTATAGATATCCATGTATTTATTTAGATAATATTTCATCCAATGCATTTCGAAAAAAGTAGGGCATTTTTTTTTATATTTCATAAATAATAATCTTTGTTAGTGGAGGTCTTTGTTAATTGACAATACCAAATTAAGTTTAATATTAATTAATTGAACTAATGACTAAAGTATTTATTTCAAAATATTTATTTTAAAATATTTCAAAAAAATAAAAAAAAAAAAAAAAATAGCACTTTTTTTGGAGAAAACAATATAGGACAAATTTCAATAAAAAAATGGAAATATGGAAAGGGTAAATTTGATTTTTTTAAACAATCAAATGTATTTATCTGCATTTAATTCTATTTGAAAATTCTTTGGGGTTAAACAAGTTATGATAATGATTTTTTCAATCAAAAAGAAGATAATAAACACCAATTTTCACCCGAGAAAATATCAGATAAAATCGAGATCGGAAAATTTAGTATCTTTTATTTGTATAATATATACTAAGAAACAAATTCAATTATTATCAAGAATCAATAAATAGTAGTTGATGATTTGGGATATTTGTATACTTTTTTAAAGGTCGAGTTTAATAGAGATATTTAAAAATAAATTTGCCCCGCTTTCTTAGGAATAGCTTATATATATATATATATATATATATATATATATATATATATATATATCCCTTAGCACCCTGTATTTGTCTAAATTTCATCAAGTTTATAATAAAAGATTTAAAATGATATCGATGTACTGATATATTTATTATCTTATTTGTCTTTAATCCAAATTCAAATTATAATAAAAAGTCAAAATAGTTCAAAGATAAAGTAGTTATGTTATTGTATTTTGTTTTTTGATTTGAAAAAAAAAATAATAATTATTCATTTTTACATTTTTTTTCCGATTGATATTTTTTTTGATTTTTTTTAAAGAAGAAATTAAATAACAATAATAGTAATTCAAAACTCAATGCATTGGTTTATTAATAATGACAATTAAAGAACTTACTTAATTTTATGATAATTAAATTATAAGTATATATATATATATATATATATATATATATATATATATATATATATATTAATGAGATAATTTCATTTATTTTTAGCACTACATTTTTAATCAATATTACATCAAGAGAAAAATGAGGTTCATTTCAAAAGACCAAAATTAAAATTTTAATATGAACAATTTTATAAAACTTTGATTTAAGCAATTGAAAATTATTTGAAAAAACAAAAAAAAAAAAAAAAAATTGTAATATAATTTCATCTATTTCATTACAATTAAACCAAAAAAAAATTTTTTATTAGAATTATTAATCTAACCTTAAGTTTTAGCAAAATAAAACAAATAACTTTTATCTATTATTCAAAGCTAATAAAATAATCTTCGAAACCAAGAATTTTTTTTTTTGAAATCTTTTATTTGTAAAAATTTGAATAATATATTTCTAAAACTTGAATTTTTCAATCTAAATTAAACAGATATTAGAAAATAATTTTTGATATATGATGTTTTATCGAACAAAATTGTTTATTTTATGTCTAGATTTTAAAAAGTCAAAAATTAAAAAATTGTAAAAAATTAAAAAAAAATCAATTATTAATCTGACTCAAAATATTGTACAAATCAAATAAATTTGAAAAAAATTCTTATTGAACAAATTTCACAAATTTTACAATGAAAAAAAATATTTTTTTTTTTTCAAATTTAATTTATATTTTTTTTTATTGAGAAATTTTTTAGAATCAATTATAGATATTGTTATTGAATAGTAATCAATAGATAAAATAAATTTTGCAATGAATAAATTATTTAATCAAGTATTTTTGGCAATATGGGTTTGCAAAGGGCCCCAAAAAATTTCCAGTGAAGTACGATGTGCTTAAATCATTAAAGTTAAGATGTTTTTCATGTATAGGCATACTTTTAAAAAAAATAATAAATAAAATTTTATTTTTACAGAATTTCATAAGAAAAATAATAAAATCCAAACCGCCAAGAAAAATTATTTAAAGGCTGAAAAAAATTTTTCAAGTTATTTTTTTATTTTGAGTAACTATACAATTTTTAATTTTTAATTTTTTTCTTTCAAAGCTATTTTTTTAAAACTTCTATATCTTATAATCATTTGATAATAATTCAAATATAAAAGTTTTATTTTGAATCTAATTACTATATCTGGGATTCTCAGGGATATGTTTTTATGTGGATAAAATGAATTTTTAAATTTGTGAGAGTTGGAATTGTTGTTAAATTATTCTTTTTTTTTTTTATTTTATTCCGAAAATTGATAGATTTTCAGAATTACACTAAAAATAACAAGAAACGTTTTTAAGTTTTTTCAGAATGTAAAAATATTTAATTATACTATATTTTTTTGAATTCAGAAGTACTAGCCACCCAATGGCACTCCAAAAAATATTACACAATAAATAAATTGCAAAATTATTTTTGTTACAATCCAAGTATATCTAAACTAAAATTAAAAATTTTCCACGGAGTTAAAACAGTCCAAAGAATCGCAATAATATAATTCCATTCTAATTGAAAATGAATTTTGATTTTTGTAAAATATAAAAATCATTTTTTCATCTTTGGGTTTTTTACTTTCCTTTATTTTTTGAATTACGTAATTTGTTTCGATAGGATAAAAAAAAAATTTCAACTATTGATTTTAGAGTAAAGCTTAGATATTCCACTAGAAGAAATCAAATAAAATTAATTGATCGGATTTAACGATTTGATCGATCAATATTCCTAATAGAATTTAAACAAATTTACCAATGATTTTTTTTGTTTTGCGTTCTCCAAAATTTTTAACATACCCTTGATTTATTATTATTGTTAATTATTTATTTTTTGTTTTTTGAGTATTGTTAATCTATAAAAATTTATTTACATTTCAATTATTGAATGATTCTAATTTGGTATTTGTTCTGGAATTGATTAAATTTTTTTTTTTTTTTTTCACAAATAGAATTTTGATGTGTTAAAAAAATTGAATTAGGGTTTAAGTTATTGCTCAAGCAAAACAATTTTAAAATTCGGGAAATTTACTAAACACGATCATGAAAATTTTTTTGAAAAAAAAAATAAAAATTTATTTTTTTTACCTTTTTGATAACTTCAATTGTAATAAAAAATATTGGTTAATAAGCGATCTTGGATCATAAAATTTTTTATAAATGGTTTTTAATTTTAATTAAAGTTGGAAATCCATATTGTCTAGTAATATTTTTTTTCAAATTTTTTATTATTAAAATATTTGAAAATTTATTGCTTCTACAGTTAAGAGTCCATTTTATTATATTTTTAAAGGATTTTAAATCTGATGAATATCTTTCAAATATTTATAATCAAAATTTGACTATACATGCTTTATTTATTCTTTTAAAAGGAAAGAATATATTTTTTTTTTGGTTTTTCCGTTAGGTTTTCCAGAATTTAAAAGAATTGAAAAAAATTAAAGATTTTGCAAAATTCTTTTGAATTCTGGAAAACCTAGGACACTTTCATTAAGTTTCTTTTATTTTTTGTAATAAATAGAACATTTTTGAAAATTTCAGTTTATTCCAAAAAGTAAAAAAAAATAAAACTTTTGGTTAGTTTATCTAAAATTCAAAAGAATTGAGTAAAAATAAAAAATATTACTCTATTCTTTTGAATTCTGGAAAATCACAATTGGATTTTCTTGTGTTTACAGTTTATTTGGTTTATCAATGGATTTTACAAATAATAATAATAAAAATAATAAATAAAAAAAAAAAAGGGGGGGGGGGGTGCAAGTTAACCTAGGCTCTTGGGGAAACTTGACGGGTAGATTTCGTTATATTTTCCAGAATTTTAAAGAATAGCGTATAATCTATTGGGTTTTACTAGGTTCTTTAACATTTTAAAAAAATAAATAGGATACAGAATAGTTTTTCTAGACTATTTTTTTTTATAAATGCATTTAATAGAGGATAAGAATGTTTTCAAAACTATTAGGCATTACCTCTTCAAAAAAAAACAACCTCAAAGTTGAATTTCAGGAAAATTCATTTTCACTTCCATTTAAAAATTTTTATCCCAAAATAGACCTTTTTTCTAGACTAAAGACTTTCAAATAAGTAGTTACTATTAACAACAATATATACAATCACTCTAAGATTTTTAGGAACCGAGATATTGATTATGTTGTTTATAAACTCGAATAACAAGGATGAAATGATTATTGAAGTATAATTTTGTCTAACTTAAAATTATTCATTTATTTTTTTTTTCATACTAGTGTTTATATAAAAATAAATTATTATATAATCTTTAAAAACTCAAATCAATTTTTTCATCTATGTTTAAAAGATGAACAGAAGGAAATAGTAGAAAAGATTGTTAATTTTAAATAGGTATTCCCTTCATATGATTTAAATAGAGAAATTTTTGTTTAGAAATTAAGAGAAATAAATCTTTAGAGATTATCCTCGCCTTAGATTTCTATATAACCAAAATATGTTGTTATTATAAGTAAATAATATTAGTGCTCAATTGCTCAAATAGTTTCTGTGACGGTAAAAAATCTATTAAAAAATCTTCTTACACAATAAAGTATTACTTTTTTTAAATAAGATCACAATCAAAATTTACATTTTCGGAAATTTTTTTTTTAATTCCTTTTCCAAATCTAAAAATAGAAACCCACAATAATAACATTCCAGTATTTTAAAAATTCATATTTAGTACTCCCAAAAGTAACTATTTTTTGAATTTTTGAATTTCAAAGATTTACTCAATAATTGTTAACTGCTGAGAGAAAAATGTTTGACACAGAAATATAGTTGGACAGCATTTTTAATTGGGAACATTACTGAAAATGATTTTTAATTTCAATCTTTTGTGAAATAACTAAAGAAAATAACAATAATCCACTTATTAGAATAACCATTAGTGTGATTCTACTTTTTCAAAACCTTATCTCTGATACCCTAAAGCAAGTTTAAAAATGACCATTTTCAGAATTAATAGTAAACTTTACTAGAACTTGGATTTTTTTGAAAATAGCATGATCTACTTTAGTTATCAACCATTCAAATGGGTGTTCTACACAAATCACAGATAAATGAACTTATAACACCTTTAAACTTGGATTTATATAAAAGTCACCTAGTTATCAATAGGATTTGATTTTCAATTTTACTAATGTTCCCAATTAAAAAAGGTGTCCAACTATTTTTCTGTGTCCAACATTTTTCTCTCAACAGTAACATAAAAACCTAAAGAATGAATTATTTTATTTTTTTTTATATGAAAGCTAATTGTAACATCAATTTATTTCCAATATTTCAGTTATTATCTTTCAAATGAATTTATTTGTTTTGGTATTTAATTGTTTAAAAAAATTGAATTTTTTTAGCGACTAATCTACATTTCGAAACAAATTTAAGATTTATATATTTTGCAACTTTGGGGTCTATTGGCCTGATGATTCAACTTGTAAAAAGGTCCTGAAATACAGATTTTTATTGGAAATTTTTGGAGTTTTTTACTTATACAAGAGATCATTTTTAATTGATTAGATCAACAAATATCACTTCTTGACTATAATCGATTTTTTAGTGGCATTTTACTCGCGTACACTAATGTGGTTTTAACCCAATGACAACATACTCTGATCGTAGGCTTCTCCTTGGTTGATCCAATCCATTCATGAATTATTTTTAAAAAAAAGATATTTTATATTATTTTCATTTATTATTAATCCTGAAATCTCTGATATAGTATGGTTAAATCTCTGAAGGGGAATTTAAATACTGGGTATCAAGAGAGTAATTTAAATGTTTTCAATTATTAAACAAATACTAAATATTTTTGATCTAAAGATCAATTAGTAATAATTTAGTAAATTTTTTTGCTTATTATTTTTCTTTATCTGTATTTAATTGGTGACTTTAAAAATATACAACTGAAACGATTTGACCCCAAAATAGTTAATCTTTTTTAACATTTCAGGAACCATATCCCTTAAACTTATTATAATTTAAGAATTATTAGGTATTTCTTTTTGAAAATAAAGAGAAATTTAGGATAACTAAGAAATTATGATGGTTTTCCCTCTCTTCACCAAGAAAAATAAGAGGTGTTGTAGTTTTTGAATTTTGTTAATCATCTTTTTTCAATTATAAAGATTTTGTTTTCACCAAAAATTATTCAAAAACTTTAACACTTGAAATACTTCAAGAGTGGTAACGAAATAACAGATAGATTTCCAATAAAAAGATTTTTTCAATTGAGTAATTTATTTTTTTGAACTTTTCCTTGCTTTTTAAAAAATATAAAGAAATAATGAGCGGTTTATTTGGAAGGTCAATAGAACATTCCTCAAAAAAAGAATCAACTAAAAAAGAGATTAGAAAATTAAAAAATGAATTAAAAAAACTACCCGATTACAAACCTACATTTAAAAAAAATGAAGATCTTTCACCTTTTCTTTTGGTCGTCGGTTTACCAGTAGCACCAGCAAAGTTTGTTCCAAAATTAAAATTAGTCTTGTCCGCCAAAGTTTTTCCGCAAGTAAGTTTCTTTCTTTTTAATTTTTTTTGTTTGAAAACAAAAAAAAAAAAAAAAAAAAAACGATTACTAATAGAACAAAAGATAAAGTTAAAAAAAAAAAAAACCATTTCCGAGAAGCAAAAGTTCAACATAAAAATTCATTTACTTTTTGAAAAACGAAAAATACGATTTTTTTAAAAAAATTTTCTTTTTAATTTAACAATTTACTTTTTTTTTTTTTTCAAAAACCCTTACAAAATTTTCCCATAATTTCTTTTTTTTTTTTTTTTGATGAAAAATTTTGCACCATAAATCATATATCCAAAATAATAATAAAAAACAAAAAAAAACTAAAACCGAATAATTTAATAAAAAACTTAATTCCACCAAACCACCTTAGGCGGGAAAACTCGTCAAAGATGGAGTAGAAATTTTTGTTGATGAAAAAGGAAATTCCACAGGAGGAGCCATTGTTGAGTTTGTTTCTGGAAAAGAAGCCCAACAAGCCAAAAAAAAATTGGATGGAAAGAAATTAGATGCAAAGCATACCTTCAGATGTGTAGATTATTCTGAACTTGGAGATTTAAAGCAATACCCAAATGAATTCATGGAACCGAAATATCCCGAATATTTTGATCCAAAAGTCTTAAACCAATGGATTTTTGATAGTTTAGATTACGATCAATTGATGGTTTCATACAGTGATCGAGTCGAGGTCTTTTTGGTAGATTTATTAGAAAAGAAATTACCGCCTGTGGCATATGTTGATTTAGATTTTTTAACTGTTGAATGGTCTCCCCTTGGTAGATTTTTAGTAGCCATTGTTGATGAATTTTACCCTGAAGAAGAAGAAGAATATTTGCCTAAAAAGGACATAAACGCAATTGATGAAGATGACGAAGAACAAAAAACAGAAAAACAAAAGGAAAAAGAGAAAGAGAAAGAGAAAGAGAAAGAGAAAGAAAAAGAACAAGAAAAAGGAAAAAAAAAAAACAAACAGTCCTTTTGGGAATCAAATACTAACCAATTATTTTCACAAGGAAAGGAAATAGTATTCTTTGGGGGGCCAGAATTTGTGGAATTACATTCAGCTTTCCACCCAGGTGTAACTCATTTCCAATTTTCACCTAAGGAAAATTATTTGGTTTCGTATAACAAGAACGAAACAAGCTTTGGTAAACCTAACACATGTGTTTGGGATTTGAACAAACATAACAAATTTCGGTGGTTCAAAGGGAAGCCGATTGAGGGGCAACAAGATTTTGAAGAATTTACATGGTCACACGACGATCGATTTTTTGCCAAATGTGTTGATAATGTAATTCGTATTTACGAAACACCAAGCTTCTCCTTGTTAGGCAGAAGGGGTATTGAAGTTAAATTGGTCGACAAAATCTCCTTTGCAAAGGGAAGAAACTTACTGGCGTACGCAACCACTTCAGTTAGCAGTACCGATCCAATCAAAGTCGGAATTTATCAGGTACCATCAAAGATCTTGATGAGAGAACAAAACTTTTTCTCCGTCTCTGGATGTGAATTCTATTGGCACCCAACGGGTAATTGTCTTGCCGTGCATATGATCAAAAAATCCAAAGGTGGCAAATTGGATGTAGGCGCATGGATCACACTTTTCAACACTCTAACAAAGTCGGCGCCAATGGAGACAATTGACCTTGGAAATGGCCTCTTGGAACATTTCCAATGGGAGCCTAGAGGACAACGATTTGCTGTTATTACACGAGAAGAACGCGGATCTTTACTTCGAATTTATCGAGTTAATTATAATAAAAAAAAGACTGGTAAGGGAATTTCAACAAAATTTTCAAAATTAATAGCCTCTTTTGAACTTCCTAAAAATGCCGACACAATAAAATGGAGCCCCCGTGGCCGATTTTTTTTGATTCTCGCCACAAGATCAAACGAAATCACAATCTTCGACGCCGAACTTGAAGAAAAAATTAATGTCACAGACTCCACCTTCGATGAAGTCTATTGGGATCCCACAGGTAGATATTTTGTTACCAATACTCGCGATAAATTCACAATTTGGTCTTTCCAAGGAATGAAATTGACAACAGAAACTAGACGTGATTTACGATCAATTTCATGGAGGCCCAGACTACCAACCAGATTAACTTTGAAAGAAACAAAAAAAATTAATCAAAATCTTGAAAAAACAATACAAAAATATCAAATCCTCGATCAAAAAAGAGTCGGCAGAAAGCATAATTCTCAAGACCGTGAAAGACTTGAAAAAATTGACAAATGGAATCAATACCTTAAGGCCAAAAAACTTCAAAGGGAAAAGGAAAGAGAACTTAGGCAAAATATTATTGGCTATTATTCAGATGAAGATTAATTTTGATATCAATATTAATTTTTTAATTTTAATTTAATATAAATTTTTAAAAAAAATTATTTTTTTATCAATGTGAATTTATATTTAAATTTTTATTTTATATCAATTTATATAATATTGATTAAATTTTATTTTTTTTTTTTCTAATTTCTTCATTTGGTTTGAGGTCAATATCAATACAATATCAATTTTTTTTTTTTATTTTTTTTTTCTCTGGTTTTTTATTTTTATTTATCATAAATGATTATTCTCAATAATTTTTAGAATTCTTTTTACTTTTTATTTTTTATTTTTTGCTTTATTTTTTTATTTGAAAAAAAAAAATAAAATTAGAGATCGAATATCAAATATTTTTTGAATTATTTTTTATTTTTTTTGGAATCCTATGATTTTTTTTTGATTTAAATTTCTCTTCAGATGGAGTCATTGAAGGTGTATAATCAGACTAGACCATTTGACTCAATTTTAATTTATTTAGAATCTTAGGATTCTATTATTCCTTTTTAACTCAACGCGTGTTAGAAAGTTTTAAAAATAGCAAAAAAAAAACAAAAATAATAATTAAATGATAAAATACAGAAAACAAATAAAAAGACTTTGGACTTTTTTTTTATGAAGAAAAAGTAATAATAAAAAAAAATTGCTTTGTGATACAAAGTCCACAAAAGATTAAACCAATTAAAGACTTTTTTTAATTTATTTAGATTATATAGTTATTTTTAATTGTTTCATTTTTCTTAACTTTGGGTGGCTGATCTGATTGTTTGTAAAGAACTGCCTAGTTTTCTCTTTATGGTTCTTTTTGTTTTTATTTTCTTTTTATTTTCCTTTTTTTATCATTAACCTTTGTTTGGAAATACATTGTTTGTGTTTTTTCATTTATTGTTATTGTTTGATATTTCTCCATGTCTTTAATAGTATTAACTGTTTTTTTTTATTTTTTTACAATTTCTTTTTTTTTTTTGATACTTTTTTTAGCATAAATTCATATTTTCTTTGTTTTTTTTTTAATTTTAATCTTTTTTTTTTAAAGGAAGCCAATAGTTAAAAAAAAGAAGATCTTCGAAAAGACAACTAATTGTTCAGAAAATTGAAACTATGTAATGTCTTTTAAAGCGAATATAATTATTCATAAAAAATTTTGTGGTTCAACTTTTTTTGAGTTAAAGTTCTATTATAAAAAATCGGGAAATCTTCTATGTTAAAAATTGTAACTTACATTTTTTTAGTTTTTGGTTATATATATTTTTTTTAATTTTTAAAATATCACGTTTTTATATATTTGAAATGATTTGAAAGTGAATTAAAAATCAGAATTAATTATTAATTGTTCTTGTATAGTAAAGGGTAATTTACTTTTTTTCAATTTATTATTTCGGGTAAGGCAAAATTTTTGAAATGGTATTTAGATATATAATTGGACTATCTGTAATTACTTTTGTGTTTTAGAGGCATCCTACTTTAATTCACTTTAGGTAGGTTTATTACTCAGCTCATAAATAATAGCTATTTATAAAAAGGATTTGATTGAAAATAAAATAATTTATATATCAATTTTCCTAATATACACAATTAAAATCCCTGTCAGGGATTACTTTTAAATTAGGTCTTTTTTTCCTCCTATAATATACTTTCATTCATTTGGAAATAATTTTGATTTTTTGTAAAATATGTAAATCATTGCTTCATCCATTATTTGATTTTATTTTTATTGAATTAGGTTACTTGTTTTTCCTAATTATAAATTCTTTTTTCAAAAATTGATAATATGTTAACGTTAAGTTGTAAAAAATAGATGAACTCCAAAAAAATTAATTGATTAGATCTAACCATTTTATTGATCAATATCGTTAATAGAATTTTTATACCAAATATACCAAAGTATTTTTTGCTTTTTTCTCTCCAAAAATTTTTAATACAATATTTCTTTATTTGCTATTTTGAAAGTTTTGTAATTTATAAAAAAATGTAAATATTTAAATTAGCAAATATCTCGAATTGTATAATTCTTCAAGGATTGATTAAATTAGATAATTCTTTCAAAAATTGAATTTTGCACAACAAGAAAATAATAAATATTTGAAATTTAAAGTCAGCCTAAATGAAATATTAGTTTTCCGTTATAAAAATTTTCTAAAATATTTTTTCAAATTTATCATAATTTAATGACAATAAGAAAAGATAGTTATTAAAGTAATAAAGATTTGAAAACAATATTTTTCAAAATTCCTGACCTTTACAAAAAAAAAACACATATTTTTATTGTATTCTTTTTGTTAAAAAATATACCTGTAAAAAATCATTGTTAAATGTTTACTGGTGATTTAATTTTTATTATAATGTGAAATAAAAATTATTTAAATTGAGGATTATATTCTATATATGAAATTATTATTCAATTTGAATTGAAACCTAATATAGATATATCAGTTATATCAAAATATTTTAAAAAAATTTAACATTTAGGTATTTATTTTGAGAAAATTACACAGATATTTTATAAAAAAAAAATAAAACTAAACAGTTAACAAATTGACATGATTATTTAATAACAACTATCTGAACAATAACTAAAAAAAATATCATTATTTATTTTTATATACTGTTAGTTCTACATTTAAGGCACAAACTTTCAACGAAATTTAAGGCATAATAAAAATCACAAATTAAGGCACAAAATTCAGATTCTAGTAAAATATATTGTAAAGAAAAAAATTACAAAATTCGTACCTTAATTTGAGATTTTTTTAATTATTTAGTTGAAATTTTGTGCCTTAAAAGTGGAATTGACACTATAGTTAATGAACATATGGATTAGAAAATTTTAAACTTTTGAATGAAATCTTTCAAGTGGGTAAACACAGTGGATTAATCCATCTACGACAGAATTGTATAAAATAAACAGAAACTAAAAATTATTATTCACAAAACAGAATTCAAAATAAAAAATATTGAAAATTTAGGTAAAAAAAAATCCTAAATCAAAAAAAAATTAAAAAATTTATCTCTCCCTAATTCGCGAAAAAATAAAAAAAATCGACAAAGAAATTATTAATAAAATCAATTGGAAGTTGAAAGAATTTAATTGAGTTGAAAAAAGAAATATATGAATTCGCCTATAATAAATTATTGAATCATTAGTAGTAGAAGGCCTAAAAATATTTATGGTAATAAAAAATCAAAACTATATATTTTAAGCGCAAATATAATAAATCCCCACCCCGAATAAAACAATTTAAAATTCATGAAACTTACTAAATGCCTAAATAGATATTATTACAGTCAGTTTCACTTTTTAGACACAAACTTTCAACGAAATTTAAGGCACAAAAAAATCTCAAATTAAGGCACAAAATTTGGAATTTTTTTTTTTACAATTTATTTTTACTAGAATTTGGATTTTGTGCTTTAATTTGAGATTTTTTTTGTGCCTTAAATTTCGTTGAAAGTTTGTGTCTAAAAAGTGAAACTGACGGTATATAACCGATAAAAAAATAAAATAAATCATATAATTTATGTTTAAAATATGAACAGAAGGAAATGATCGATAATAATGATCATTTTTTAACTTTGAATCCTTCCTATAGAATAATAGATTAATTATTCTATAAGAAATTAAAAGAAATAAATCTTAATGAAATAATTTTAAAACTATGGCAGTTTTGAACTTATCTTCATTGATTAATAATCATGAAATCTATTAGTTTACACTTAAATTTCTTAAAGGGAATATAAGTATAAAACAACTTGAAAATATTGTACAACTTTTCAATAAAAAAATCACCTAAATTTGGTATTTTTTTTTTTTTTTGAAAATAATATCAATGATTCAACGTTAGATAGAACATTAGATCAGAAAAAAATAATAACTGTAAAAAAATTTCTTGAAAAAAAGCAAAATATATTAAAACTCAAAAATGAAAAAAAAAAAAAAAATAAAATGCGAAAAAATTTTCCAAAAACAGAAAAAAAAATCTTTTTTTCAATATAATTTAGTATTTCTTTTTGAAATCAATATTTGGTTTTATTTTAAAATTGAAAAATATGATACTTTTTAGACCATTAAAGAAAAATATGAAAATAATCTCTCAACTAAGTTAAATAAAAAATTTTAAAAATTCTACAATAAAAAGTAGGAAAAAAAAATTATTGAATTTTTTCTTTTTTTTTTTTTTTTTTTTTTCAATTCCGATAAAAATCTAATAAAGTTTTAATCCCTTTTCAAAATTGTCAAGTATAATAATGTTTATTATGTGAGTGTATATTAAAAAATTCAAAATTTAGAGATTGTTTTTTGAAATAAATTTTGGGGTTGTCTGGTGTGTTAAAAGTTTTGAATGGGATTTACTGTTGAGAGAAAAATGTTGGACAGAGAAAAATAGTTGGAAAGCAATTTTAATTGGGAACATTACAGTCAGTTTCACTTTTAAGGCAAAAACTTTCAACGAAATTTAAGGCACAAAAAAATCTCAAATTAAGGCACACAATTCAACATCTAGTAAAAATAAATTGTAAAAAAAAATTCCAGAATTTGTGCCTTAATTTGAGATTTTTTTGTGCCTTAAATTTCGTTGAAAGTTTGTGCCTTAAAAGTGAAACTGACTGTACTGAAAATGATTTTTAATTTCAATCGTTTGTGAAATAACTAAAGATTTTAACAATAGTCTACTTATTAGAATAACGATTAATATAATTCTACTTTTTTCAAAATCTTATCTCTTATAATCTAAAGCAAGTTTAAAAATGACCATTTACAGAATTAATAGTAAATTTTACTACAACTTGGATTTTGGTTGAAATAGCGTGATCTACTTTAGTTATCAACCATTCAAATTAGTATTCTACACAAACCACATATTAATGAACTTTTAACACATTTAAACCAGGAGTTATATAAAATTCACCTAGTTATCAATAGGATTTGATTTTCAATTTTACTAATGTTTCAAATAAAAAATGGTGTTAAACCATTTTTCTGTGTCCAAAATTTTTCTCTCAACAGTTATATCACTTTCAAGAAATAGTATTTTATTTCCCAATTGAATTATTTGAAAAAAGAAAATAGTATCTTTTTATTGATTAATTTTTTATATTATTTCTTTCTGAACCACTTTGAAAATCTTTTTCAGTTTTTTTACAAAGTTGAACTCAAAAAAAATTCAATAAATAAGGTATAGTTATAACGGTTTAAAAAATAACAATACTCCACGTATCTGAATTTTCAAAGATAATTTATAACGTATATAAACTTTTTTCAAAAATTGTGAATCACTTGAAATAATAAATTGAAAAAAAAAAATATACCCTTTAGTATTCAAGAACAATGAATGACTAAATCTGATTTTTAATTCATTTTTAAGTGATTTTAAATGTATAAAAGCCTGAGATATTAAAAATTAAAAAAATAAAAATAAAACCAAAAACTAAAAAAAAGTGAGTCTGAATTTTTGAAATGAACATTTCCGGTTTTTTTATAACTGAACTTTCACTGAAAAAAAGTTAACAATAAGGTTTTTTTATGAATAAAAAAATTCATTTTCAAAGACACTAAATAGTTGAAATTTTCACATGGATTATTTATCTTTTCGAAGATCTCTTTTTTTTCTCCAGGATCTTTTTTTTAAAAGTAAAAAAAAAAATAGAAACGAAAAAAAGAAATCAAAAAAAAAAAGAAAAAGAAAAATTTGATAAAGCAAAACGAAAATTTAGAAAATTAGAAAAAATCATTCTGATCCAAAAATTTGAAATTATTTTTTTGAGAAGAATTCTCTAATGAACCCTCAAAACAACTTCTATTAACATTATAAAGTGCGTCAAAATTTTTGAAAAATAGTAAATATATATATATATATATAATCCATTTCGCTCAAAGGGGTAAAGCTAAAAATGAAAAAATAACTTTATTTTTAAGAATCAACCAAATTTAGATTGTTTAGAAATATAAGAAATAATAAACTTTGTATTAGAGTAAATAAACATCAAAGAAATACCTGGAAATCACATAAATTTCTTAAAAAAAAATATAAATGTTAAATGATTTTTTATGCCACTTTCGTTGGAACGTCTCGTGTAAAAATTCTCAATTTCTTTAGGAAATTAAAATTGTTGACAATAAGATTTTTTAATTGTAAATGTACGAATTTTACTAGGAAATACAAAGCCTCACTTTTCTTTAATGTTAATTTGGAGTTTGCAACGTTTTAGATTCAAATTTATGGATTAAAAAAAAATAAAAAAGAAAAAAAAAAGCAAAATACAAAAAAAAAATTACATAATGAGAAAAAATGATTGATCTAAAAATTGAAATTTTAGTTTGAGAAGAATAATGAATTAAACTCATAGAATATGTTCTATTTCTTCAATAAATCAGGGCTAATTTGACTGAAAAGAGTTTATATATATATAAACACCCTTTCAAAAATTGTAACTCACCTGAAATAATAAATTGAAAAATAAATATTATCCTTTATTATTCAAGAACAATTAATAACTAAATATGTTTTTTAATTAACTTTTAAATCATTCCAAAATTATAAAAATCTGATATTTTGAAAATTAAAAAAAAAATAAAACCAAAAACTAAAAAAAAGAATTTCACATTTTTTACAATTAACATCCCCAATTGTTTATTGCTGAACTTTCACTGAAACTAAGTTAACAACAAAGATTTTTCACTAATAATTAAATCAATATTAAAAGACATTACATTGTCGAAATTTTCTTTGTAATTATTTGTATTTTAGATCTTTTTTTTTTTCCAAATGATCTTTTGGAAAAAAAAAAAAAAAAAAAAAAATCGAAAAAAAAACGAAAAAGAAAAAGAAAAAATTTTCAAAAAAAAAGAAAAAGAAAAATAAAAAGAAAAAAAAACAAAAGAAAAACAAAAATTTGAAAAAGCAAAACTAAAATTTACAAAATTAGAAAAAATGATTTTGATCCAAAAATTTGAAAATATTTTTTTGATAAGAATACTGAAATAAACCCTCAAAACAACATCCATTGACATTATAACGTACGTCAAAATTTTTGAAATCTGGCTTATATATATATATATATATATATATATAATCACAAATATGAAGTTTTTATGTTCATATTAACAGGCTTTATACTTGTAAGTGACGCATAAAATTCGTTTGTCTGATAGATATATAATCAAAATACAAAAAAATTGGGTAAGTTGAACTAATTTGAAATTAGTAGAAAAACTAAGTTTTGACCACTTTTCTTCCCACAACTAGTATTTTTTTAAAAAAAAAATAATTCTTTTTCTCAGTATCTAAAGAGTTTATAATTATCAAGAGTTTTAAACTGAAAACTTACTTTTTTACGTTGTTGTGTTTTTAAAATAGAAAATCAAATTATTTGAATGGTTTTAAATACTAAA
Organism: Anaeramoeba flamelloides; assembly: GCA_027625915.1. Lineage (NCBI taxonomy): Eukaryota > Anaeramoebidae > Anaeramoeba > Anaeramoeba flamelloides. The sequence continues at coordinate 3,767,285 of JANTQA010000026.1, forward strand.
CATCTCACTATAAATGGGAAATTGCTAATACCCGTTGTTTTTCAATGCTATTAAGGCAATTATGTTCCCACCAGTATATAATTGTTTTTTTTTTTTTCGATGTTCAACAGTTTTTTCGTTTGCATTTTTTCACAGTCCGTAACCGAAAAATATGATTTTAAAAGAAAATCGAGGACTTTTTGAAAAAAAAAAAAAAAAAATTAACAAACGAATGAAACTAAAAAACATGTAAAAATAATTCGAAAATAGCGATTTTATCAGCAGTGTATGATTTTAAAACGAAAATTGTACTATCAGTTCTTATACTTGGGGCGGTCATGAGTATCCGATGTAATTTTGTATAAGTCGATTTGGTAATCTTAGTGATTTTAAGAAGAATATCTAAGATTACCAATTGCTAGTGCTTTAATTATGATGGATACTATACTGACAATCGAGAAGATATAACTTATGGTATCCAGTTGAGTTACCACGAACTTGAAAAAACAAAACAAAACTCAAAATTTAAACAAAAAACAAGCTAAACAAAACAAAAAAATTTTTTTATTGAATGATCTTGTTTTTCCTTTTCATTTTTACTTTTCGATTTCCCTATAAGTATCCAGTCTCAAAAAAGTTTTCCATTCTTTTTACTTCTTTTAGATGAATATTTTCTTTTGTTTTTACTTCTTTGCAATGGTTATTTTGGTAAATTTAATGGATCAGATTTTTTTGTTGTCTTTCATTAAAACACTGGGAAGTGTACATTTCCAATTAATTTGTTTTGTTCTTTAAATTTTTATTTCAATTTCCAAACCATTTTTTAAACAATTCAAAAAAGAGAAATAAAAAAAAATGATTTTTCAAAAATATCAGTTAAATAACTTTACAAAAAACAAGAAAATCTTTGCACATTTAACATTTCTCATCACTTTTGGGGGTTTAAAAGGAATTGATCAGTTTTGATCAAGATATTTATATTTTTGTAGCTAAAAATTTTTTGGATTTTTTTTGATCAATAATCAATGAGAAGATTCTACTCACGAAAACAAAGAAAAAGCTGCTCAATCTTTTAAAAAGATTACCCTATAATCCTCAAAAAATAACCAAAAAGAAAAATGGAAAAAAAAAAGTAAAGAAACGTATATTGGTGATATATATATATATATATATATTTAATTGATTAAGGATAAAAATTAAAAATGAAAGTTTTAATTTTAGCAAAATCCATTTTTTGTTTCCTTTAAAGTATGGATGAATTAAATTTGGATTGTAATTATTATTATTTATTTGTGTTTAAAATAACAAGGCTGGCCACCACCAACGCTGTTCCTGATGTTTTCAAGATTAAATTTAGTTTTGAAATGATTTTGTTTTTCTCTTCTTGTGTTGTTCCAATCATTCTATAATAATAGAAATAAAAGTCAAAATATAAAAATAAATAAAAATAAAAAATATTAATAATTATTTAATTTAATATAAAAGGAACTAAAAAAGTAAAAACGTATTAAATGTATAGTATTATGAGAAAGAAAAAAATTGATGATAGTTTTTATTTTTTTTTTAAAAAAGAAAAACTTTTTTTTTGAAATTTTAAAATGGAATATTTTCTTGAGCTATAACAATAATCAATTATTTGTTTTTCACAAAACAGTTTTAGTCATTAAGTTTTAAAAATGAAATTGAAAAAATAAAATTTAAAAAATGAAATTGAAAAAATAAAAATGTGGGATTTTTTTTTTGAATATTCTACTTTCATAGTAAGATGAGAGCTTTAAAAATAGTGATTCTAAAAACTAAAAAAAAAATCATCACTTTCAACTTGAGTAATGTTATATTGTGATACAACTGTTTTCAAAAAAGCAAGAAGTATTAAAAAGTCTTGCACATGCAATTTTATTAGATCTTTTAACCAGTTTGGGTTACACTTTATAAAACTTTTGTTACTTGCCTTTTTGAAATATATTTAGATGTGTTTTCATTCCTTACACTTAATTTTACATTTTTTGTTTCATTTTAAATAGGAATTTTGAAAAGTAAAATTGTAAAAATGCTAAAAATACTCCAAAATGGAAAATATTTGAATTTTTTTCAAAAAGTCAAAAATCATTGAAAATAAACTTTTAATGATGTTTGTTTTGTTTTTATTCTTTAACATTACTAATTATCAATATTTCAGATAAAAATTTAGATTTGATTTTCAAGAACAAAAAAAAAAAATCACATTATTTTTAAAATAAATAAAAATAATCCATTATTATTTTTTTTTTTTCAGATTACTTTAACAAAAATAATAGCAAATAGGGAGAAATTCAAGTTTACACAATACACTTTTTTTAAATATAAAAATTCAAAACGTCTTTTGAATTATGACAATCTAATCTAACCATCTAATTTTAAGGTAAACTCTTTTTCAGTCAAAGGGGGCCAGTTTTATTGAAGAAATAGAACATATTCTATGAGTTTAATTCATTATTCTTCTCTTAATAAATTTTTAATTTTTAATCTAAATCATTTTTTCTCATTTAATTGCTTTATTTTTTCTTTTTTATTATTCTTTTTCTTTTTCTTTTCTTGATTTCTTTTTTTTAAAAAATTAAATTTGAAAAAAAAAAAAATGTTTACAACTCCAAATCAGCATTAAGAAAAGTTCAGCTTTGTATGTTCTATTAAAATTCATACATTTACAATTAAAAAATATTATTGTCAACAATTTTAATTTTTGAAAGAAATTGGGAAATTTTGCATGACAAGTTCCAATTATAAGTGCATAAAAAATATTTTTAACCTTTTTTTTTTTTTTTGAAATATATAAGTTTGTTCAGGCATTTATTTTATGATTATCGACTCAAATCCGAAGTTTATTATTTCTCTTATTTCGAACAATCTTAGTTTGGTTGATTCTTAAAAAAAAGTGAATTTTTCATTTTTGGCTGGGCACCTTTGAGTGAAAAGGAGTTTATTTTAATTCGAAATATTTTTTCAAGCTGTTTTTTTTTGTGTTTTTTTTTTTTGGAATATTTAAAACAGTGCATTTTAAAACAATACATTTCACAAAAAAAAATTAGATCAGTCACAAATGATTATTGTAGTTATTCTTTTTGTCCACTTTGTTAAATTTTAATGGTTTAGAAAGCCCATTTACTTTTAAAAAACGATTACCAAGAGTATTAGAGCCATGAAAAAATTTTTTTCAAGATTTTGTAACTTTTGTAATGTTTTTTCATAACATGATAAAATTAAATCAAAAAAATGAGTTTTTGTACACTGTTTAAGGAGGTAAGTACATTTTTCAAATTTTGAGTGTCACCATTTATGTGAAACTGAATGATCCAAATGATTTCTTTAACCCAAATACATTTATATTTTAATAAATACTGGGAGTTGAATATATTCAAGTATAATATTTTTTCGTACCAACTAAAAAATGGAAAATAAAAAAATGAAAAAGATTGTAATTGAAAAAATAAATAAAAATCATTTATTTCTTAATCTTATCTGTAATATTTGATACAATTACTTATTCTTAATTTGAGTTTTATTTTTTATTCTTCATGGAAATACTTTTGTTTGTAAAATTTTTGAGAAACAAATTACTTTTTATTTGTAAAGAACTTTGAAAATGAATTTAAAAATCCATGTTTTCATTTAATTCATCTAATTCTTGATTGGGTTTCAGAAAATAGGATATTTATTGAATTTTTTCTTCAGAAATATAGATTTATTGGACGAATTCATTTAATTTTATAATTATTTATTTTCCATTAAAATGAGAACTAAAAATAATTATGAATCTTATTGAAATTTTTTCTTAAAGTTTTCTTTTATTTTGGGTTGAATCTTTTTTTACAGGTTTTTTGATTCCGAGAATTCAATTCCTCTATTTTAATTTTTGAAATAGTATCCTTTTTTTTGGTTTTGTTTGAGAAAAATATTTTAAACTAAATTTTGAAAGAAAATTTTTGAAAAAAAATCTTTAGTAGAATAATAATAAATAGTAATGGTGCTTGAAATTCAAGGTTATAAAATTGTTTGGATTCATACAAATTAAGAAGATATTGAAAACAAATCTTCAAAAATAGGCCTTAATTGATTGAATTTTTTCATTTTTGATTTCAACAAATTTATTTGGAAATGTGATCTTTCGTGTTTGGTTAACTAAAAGAAAACAATTGTTTCAAATACACACCTTTTCGGGTCCTTTTTTTTGGTTTACTGTTTGATTAATTTCACTGGTTCGTATAAACACATTTCTAGATCCAAAACCAAATTTAATAAAACTCAAAAATTTAAATCAAAAAAAATGTTGAAAAATCGAAAAATTAAACATTCAACTCTAAATTACTTTGGGTTTGTTTTCTTTTCACAAATAGAGCAGAGAATGATGTTTTGGTTTCAAAGTTTCAATATATAGCGGTACTCAAAAAATATTTTTCAGTAAAGTTTACTCAATTTTAAGTTTTTCATAATGGTAAAATGTACTTAATTCCTTAAACAACAATTTTTATGATTTAAGATATGTTTTAAAATATTCGAATATTTTCGATTTTCGAGTATTTTTGGAATTTTTTCAGGGATTCTTTTGAAAATTGAATTTTAAATTTTTCTCAAAATTTAATAAATATGTTAGTTTCAATAATATCAACTAAATTCCAAAAAATTTGGGAATTGACAAAACAATTGAAAGAATAACAATAAAACATCAATTTTCATTCAATTTTGAAATAATTTTGTTTTTCAATAATTATTTTTCATCATTTTTTTGTCTTGTATGTTTTGTTTTCATTTCTTTTTTTTTCTAGTTACGTAATCTGTTCCATGGGATCTATAAAATTTTATCCAATAATTAATTAAGGTTAAGGTTGTAATGAGTAAAATATAAAAATCACATACAAATACTTGATTGTATCATCAACCATTTGATCGATCAATTATTGTTTGTGAAATTGCAATAAGTTGAACAATATAATTCTTTATTCTACTTGTTTCATCATTTTGAACACTTAAATTTTGATTTTTTTCGTTTTATATTTTTTTTTCTTTTATTTGATAAAAACTGTTAAATATAAAAACATTATTATTTAGTCACTTAAACATGATTTCATATTATGTTTAGAAAAATACTAAAAAACGAGGGTTTTTTTAGCCTATTTTTGATTTCCGGTGTGTACAATTTTTTTGGAATGGAGTTTAGTTTAAGAGGCATAGATAAATGGATCATAAATCGTTTTTGTAAAAATATAATCATTTGTTCTAATTTTTTTTTTGAATATTTTCTGGCTGATATGATTGTTACACAAGTGTAAAAAATGATTTCTTATTTTTTAAAAAAAAATCAAATAAAGAAAACTTTTCAAAGAAATTTTTCAGCAACTCTTACACTTATTACTGTTGAGAGAAAAATGTTGGACAGAGAAAAATAGTTGGACAGCATTTTTACTTGGGAACATTACTGAAAATGATTTTGAATTTCAATCGTTTGTGAAATAACTAAAGAAAATAACAATAATCTACTTATTAGAATAAGGATTAAAGTAATTCTACTTTTTCAAAACCTTATCTCTTATAATCTAAAGCAAGTTTAAAAATTATCATTTTCAGATTTAATAGTATACTTTACTAGAACTTGGATTTTTGTTAAAATAGCATGATCTACTTTAGTTATCAACCATTCAAATTAGTATTCTACGCAAACCACAGATTAATGAACTTGTAACACATTTAAACCTGGATTTATATAAAATTCACAAAGTTATCAATAGGATTTGATTTGAAATTTTACTAATGTTCCCAATAAAAAATGGTGTCCAATCATTTTTCTGTGTCCAACATTTTTCTCTCAACAGTTAGGTTACTTTTTAAAAATTATACTTTTTTCAGGCAAACAGGAGAGATAATTTTTTTAGTTCAAAACCCTTTTCAAAAATCAAAAACTAAAAGTTTTTAAAAATGTATTAGACAAAAAGATTTGAACAACTTTTAAAGAGCATTTTTAGGATATATTTATTAAAACTTGATTTTTCCCCTTTTTGAAAAGGGCTTTATTCTATTTTACAGGACTGTTAATTGATAATAATAATAAAGACAAAGGGGATATATTTGAAAATTAGCAAAAGAAAAAAAAATCAAAAATTAGAAAGAAAAAAAATTTGACTTACTTTGGGATAACTAAACAAAGGATTACTGCTGCTAGCCAAGAAAGTACCACTCTAATAAAAGTAACTTCTAAATAAACTGAATTGATATTATACAAAATAGCTAAATAGTAATAAATAACTGCACGGGAATTAATAAAAAGTCTGTGAAAAAATAAGGTAGACCAATTAGCTTCTTTAAAGGTATTTTTGAAAGCTGTTACTGTGTTTTCCTCTGTGTCCTTACCAGAAAAAAAGATTTTTCTTAAGGGCTTGATGGAATCTACTAAAATGATAAAGGGGAATAAATAAAAAGGAAGAAGCACTTGGTCCAATGAAGTGTAAGTGAAAACATTCATTCTGCAGTTGTTATTAAAATACGCTTGAGCGACAAACCAAGTGGCCTCTACCACTGCCTGGATCGAGTAAGGGATGAGAACACGAAAAGAGGCTTTCATTACAGCCAAAATTTTTTTTTGTTTTTGGATTGTGTTTTTTTCTTTTTTAGCGCCAGAGCTGGGTTCTGGATTTAATAATGGTTCATTTTCATCGATTGGATCAAAACCGTTCAGATTGGAATCGATTTCTGGGTCACTTTTATCCATGAGGTCTCCTTGGCGCTTGTCATCATCATGGTTGTCCTGTTGGTTTTCGCCATTGATCTCGATATTCTCCTGTTCGGAATTTGTTTCTGATTTATTGTCATTTCCAGTAATTAAGACGCGAAGCTCCTGTGTACTATCGATTTTGTTGTGTTCATTTATAAGTTGATTGTTCTTCTCGTTTTTGCCGTTTAAAGCATTTTCGTCATGTTCTACTTCTTCTGTTTCTTCAAATACTTCAACTTGGTTTGTTAATTTCTGGTTATTGGTGCTATTATTTTCGTTTAAATGCGGACGGTTTTGTTTGGCAGAAAGAGATCTATTGTCAACTAAATTCTTCTTTTCTTTGTGCTCTTCAGAATCATTTTCATCTTGGATTTGCATATTGTTTTTTTTTTTCTTCTTCTTCTTCTTCTTGCTTGATTGCCTTTCAATGATGCACATCAAGGATCCTGCAATGCCTATTATAATGATGTAAGCAGGGATGGACTGTGTTGATGAAGGAGAGCCTGCCATTTTGTTAATAGGCGAAATTAAGAGGCTTGAAGTCAAGGACGCCAGTACCAAAAACAGCAACCCAAGCGGCTCCTTGTACAGCATGAAGGTTGCCGTGTAGTAAACAATATTGATGGCCCCATTCAAAAAACAGGATCGGCCGATTGAAGAGCAGTTTAAACATGGTGATGGGCCCACCTCTTGGGCACTCGATCGCTGTGCAGTTTTCTTTTGTGCAAACCACGTCTTTGAATTCAACATCCAATTCCTTATAGCACTGAATGCTCTCGCCGTCATCGTAAATTGTGCTCACAACGCTTGTCGGCAACGAGTATTCCAGAATACCAAGCAAGATAAAGATCTGTAACGAAGACATAATCGTTACGCCAATCATCATGTGCTTTCGAGATTTTTTGAAATTCACCCTATTGACACGCTGACCAAAGGTGTCTCCAACCACACTCAATAACTGCGACATTAATAAAATTCCAATGTTTGGCGCTCCTCTTCCCATTTTGGCTCTCGTTTATTTATAGTAGGTAATAAGATAGGTTTTTTGGCTTGGAGAAAATAATCTTGTTTTTGTCAAGGTTTTCTTCTGAAAAAAACGAGTAAATCAAAAGAAAAAAAATGATTGGTAAAAGTTTTCCAAAAAAAAAAAAAAAGGGTTTGAATTTTTGATTTTTGCTTTTATTCAAGAGTACTCTTAATGATTTTGCGTTTGAAAAAGTTGGTTCAACATAACTTTTCTCTTTCTTACATTAATATTTTGTTAAAGATAACAAATAATTATATTTATATGATAAATGAGTAAACAATTTACACTTCCTTTTCGACATTTTTCTTTTATAAAAATAAGATATTTTCAGGAATAGATTGGTGTATGTGTGTTCTCTGTTTATTTTGTTTGGTGCTTTTTTGGTTTTTTTATTGGTACAATTGGGAACTTTGGGAGAACTAAGAATGATTAATGAATCGAAAATTTGAGTTGAAAGATTAAATGAAGGAATTTTGAATAGAAAAATATTGTTATTCGAATTTTAAATCGGAATAATTTTCACTTCACTTTCTATTTCCCTTTTTAAAACAAAGGACACAAATTACAACTGAATTTTTTGGCAAAGAGATCTCGAAAAAGAAAAAATGGATAAGTTAGTGTAAATTTTTTCCAATTTTATAATTCTAATACCAGTATAGAAAATAAACCGAACTTTTGAACACATTTATTATCTGAATATCGCTAAAACAAATTCTTTTTGATAAAAGAAAAGTTGTTAAAATAATATGCTATTTTTCAATCATGTGTAACAAATTTTTAGTTCAATTTCCATTTTTATCAACATCTTCGAACTGTTTCTTATCAAAAAAATAAGGATATAGAATATTTTGATGAATAACTAATTTTACAGAGTTTCTTAACACTTGACTTCATAAAATGTTTTATACAAAGCTAGAGTATAATAATTTCAAAAAGGAAAATCTAGTAAAAAAATTCCAAACATAAATTACCTTTTATCAGTTTACTATTTTTCTACAATGCATAACAAAAAAGTTTTTAAAAATAAGTGTTAAAGAAGAAAGACTTGTGTAGGATAATTTTTTAATTGTCATTTAGAATAACTTTTTGTTGAAACTTTGATAAAACTAAATTATTAACTTTATCAGAGAACTTTAAAGTTTTGGTTCCTTACTTTTTATTGTTGTTTTTTTGGTTTTAAATAAAATAATTTTGCAAATAATTAATAAAAAGTCTACTTTCAATTATGAAAAGATTTAAAATTGTATTTTAAGCACCTAGTAATTATTTGTGGTCTTGGGACATATTCAAATAGTGTTTAACTTGTCTGAAAAAGGAGATTTTGAAAATTGCACTTCTTTTGGCTGACTAAATTTAAGTGATTAGATACTATTATTTTTTTTTTTTGACCAATTTCTAAATAAGGATTCCTTATCTAGAAATAAGTTTAATATTGAAAATAAACAGGGACTTCAAATCTAAGTAATTGGTAAAAAAATTTTCTTAATTCCCATTAAATTTATCTAAAAACAATTTAATAGAGATTAGTCCCTTAACAATAAAAAAAAAATCATCATCAGATCTTATTTGTAAAAATTTCAATAAAAAAAAAAAAAAAAAAAAAAAACAACAAGAGTATTTCATTAGAATAAAAAGCAAATAAAAAAAATGTATCAAATCTTGAATACTTCAGTTACAAATATCCAATATTTGGAAAAAAAAATCAAATATTTTCTTTTTTAAATATTTACAAAGGCTCGAATTTCATTCAATTTGCAAAATATTGTTTTCTATTAGTGTTAAAATCACTTTAATTTAATTATGTCTATTTTTTCTATATTTTGTAAATCATCCACATTTGACAAAGTAAGGTTGTTGTCAATATTCTTTAAAATAAAAATAACTCATTTTAAAAAAAAAAAAAACAATTTTTTCAGATCTCTAAAAAGTTCACCAAATTGAGACACATCGAAACGTGGACAGTTATATTGAAAATAATAATTAAGAACAATTCAAAGTTCAAAATTGAGTATCTCTTTTTGGTGCATTTTTCTCAAATATCATTCTTTTTCATTGTTGATATTTATATCTTGATCTATCCCTAAGTCACATGTTGAATGTTTTTTGATTGTTACTCTATCATTATAAAAATTACTAAAAATTTTTTTTTGAATTTTAAATAATTAATATAGGCTTGAATGTTTCAACCGTTAAGTATATATATATATATATATATATATTATAGTGAGTTATTTATAACATTCCTAGTTTTTCCTTTTAGAGAGTATTTTTAAAGAATTCCTACACGGACAATAAGACTTCTTTTTTCAAAAATAAAATAGATTATTTTAAAAAAATAATTCGAAAATATGATAAATTTTAAACGTTTCCAAAATAGGGAAAATGTATCAAAATTTTAAAAACAATAATTAATTTATAAAAAAGGTCTTTAAAAGTAAATTTAGTATTCTTTTAATCTGATTTCACATTAATTGTTTTAATTTCAATATGTGCCCCTTTTTTTATTTTTTTTTATTAAATTGCTACTTAATTGTTCTTGAATATTTAGTTTATATAATTTACTATTTTCATAAAAAAAAAGCTTTTTTTTTATCCAGTTTTAATCTTCATTCAAGTTGATAAAATATCAATATAATAATATTTGTTTTGTTTATAATACTATTTTGGATTGATTATATAGAAAAACTAAAATTCAAAATTTTCCACATGGTTAAAATAGTTCAAACAATCACAAGAACAATATTTCATTTAAATTGGAAATGAATTTTGATTTTTGTAATATATGAAAAATATTTTTTGTCTTTTCGTTTTTTGATTTCATTTTTTAATTTAAATTATGTAACTTGTTTTGGTAGATCAAAAAAATGTTTGAACAATTGCTATTATGTTAAAATTGGGTTCTTCTATTTTTGAAATACCCAAATAAAACTACTCCATGGTATCTAACCATTTGATCGGTCAATGTTTTCAATAAAATTTAACAAATTTGTAAATGCATTTATTTTTTTTTTCTTATCTAAAATTTTAAACATTGATAATTTATTAATATTAATAATTTGAGGTTTTGATGATAACTTGTTTTAATTCACGATAAAGTGACAAAAATCGCGATTACTTTTTAATCGCGATATTTTAGCATTTATCACGATTTTATAATAATTATAGCGATTTTATAGAATTTCGTGATTTTCTGCTTTATCGCGATTTGATGAAAATTATCGCGATTTTTATAACTTTATCGTGAATTATAGCATGTTATCATCAAAATATCAATTAATTTATGAAATTAAATTTGACTTAATTTTCATTTTTCTCACATTTAAAATTTAATAGCTTGTTACTAACAACCATAAAAAAAAAAAAAAAAAAAAAATCATTACAAAGTCAGTCAAAGTTAACTGAGGTCATCAATGTAAATAACAATTTTTTTGTTAGCACATAGATGAAGAACTGCAAAAATTAAAAAAAAAAAAAAATCTCTAGGTTTTTTATTTTAGAAATAAAGTTACATAATAAACATTATTATACACAAAAAAATTGAAAAGGGTTTTCAAATTTATTAGATATTAATAGTAATCGAAAAAAAAAATGAAAATTTTCAGTAGTATTGTTTTCATTTTTAATTATAAAATTTTTGAAATGTTTATTTGACTTAGTAGAGAGATTTTATTAATTTATTTATTTTTTTTTTTTTAATCCACTCAAAAGAATCTTAATTTTCACTTTTAATATAAAATCATTTATAATCAGTCCCACTTTAAAAGTACAATCTTTCAGCAGAATTTAAATTACAAAAAAAAGTCAAGAATTAAGGAACTTATTTGGCAATTTTTTTTTTACACACAATTAATTAGAGCAGAATGTGAATTTTGGACTTTAATTTTAGAATTTTTTTGTGTCTTAAATTTCATTCAATATATTTGTCTTAAAAGTGGAACTGGTTATATTGCTTTCAAAAGATATCGCTAAATTAAATTGAAAAACTGATTTTTTTTTGTTTTCGATTTTTTTTTTTTTTATTTCATTTTCTTGTTTTAGATTTAATATATATTCCCTGTTTTTTCTGAAAATTTTTTAAATTTTTATTATTTGTTTATTCTTAATACTCAATCTAAAACTTCACTCCTTGCAACTAATATCAAAAAAAATAAAAATAAAATAAAATAATAAAAATACACCACAAATATGTTATTTTTTTTTTAAAAGTGGATAATTTTGATAAAAGGTGTTATTTAAAATCTTAATGAATTAAACCGTTATATTTTCTTTATTACATAAATTTCTCATAATTTTGTAAAAATAATTAAAAAAAATGTATAATTGATTTCTGAAATAGTGTTTTCAAGATTTTTAATTTTCAGAATTTATTTTTTCAGAATTTATTTTTTTTTCCTTATATTTCTAAAATAATCAAGTTAATATATATATATATATATATATATATATATATCATTTAGTATTCAACTACTATTAATAATTAAATCCTATTATTAATTTACTTTTAAATCATTTCAAATAAATAAAAACCTGATATTTAAAAAAAATGTAATTAAATTAAAAAACATTAAAAAAGGTGAAGCTTAATTTTTGAAATGAGCATTAACTAATATTTTATTAATGAAATTTATACTAAAAAAAGGTTTAACAAGTAAATTTTTTGCTAATAATCAATTGATTTTAAAAGACATTATAAAGTTTCAATTTTCCAAATGATTATTAGTCTTTTGAAAGATTTTTTTTTAATTGATTTACAAAAAAAAAAAAAAAAATCAAAAAAAAAAGAAAAAGAAAGAATTTAAAAAAAAAAAAAGAAAAAAGAAAAGAAAAGCAAAATGAAAATTTAAAATATTGAAAATAAAAATTTGATTAAATTAGAAAAAATGATTTTGATCTAGAAATTAAAGGGTTTTTTTTTTTGATATAAGAATACATAAAAAAAAATACTAAACTACTTCTAATAGCATTATAAAGTGATTTAAGATTTTTGAAAAATATCTTTATTAAAATTTCTATCAAATATTTAAAATAGTCATAGAGATTATTACCACAAGGTTTAAGATTAGTTAGAAGTCAGAAAATTATCAAAGGAGGATACAAAATAATAATAATGATACACAAAAAAAAAAAAAAAAACTGATAACAAAAAAATACAAATTGTTTTTTTTTTTCAAGTTGAGAAATAATCTAAAAAAAAAAAAAAAAAAAAAAAAATATTTCTTGATTTCAAGAATTGTTCTTTGAAGAAAAAAACAAAAAGTAGTTGATTTGATAAACTAGAATCTATGTTAAAAATTACTCGATTATTAAAATTTTGAATAATGTGGTGTGTCTTAGAATAATACTATATAAAGGGATATCATTATAAGAATTTTTATTTATTTTAAAGTTTCTTTTTAACTTTAACTGTTTAGTTTTTCTTTTCTTAATTAGATTTTGTCATCATTTTCAGGTTTTAATTAATATTTGCAAATAAAAATTTTATTGGACTTTTATTTTTTTTTTTAATGTTTCAATATTTTTTTGTATAATTTTGAAAATTTATTTTGATAATGTAACTAGTCTTTTAGGTAAAATATTGATATTGAAATAAATATATTAAAAATATTATCTGATATTTTTCAAATGATTGATTAGAATATTATTTTTATTTATTTGAAAATTATTTTAAAGATGTAAAAAGAAGGATAAATCTAACAAAGTTTTTAGTTTATTTTTCTGCAATTTTTTTTAGAAAGATGTATTTTCAAATGATATTATTAGTTTAATAAATTTAAAATAATTAATAAAAGTTAAATTTGAGAAAAAGAAAATAAAAGATTGTAAAAATGATTTTTTTGATGGCTTCGATAATTTTAGAAAATTGAATCTAAGAAACACCTATAATTTTAGTCAAAAGTGATAATTAATAATAAATTCTTTTCAAAGTTAGAATTCTGGAAAACTGGGTAAAGTGGTAGGGTTAAGAAAAGTAAATTTTGTTGGGGGGATATTATAGTTAGAAAAAGTTGAAAAATAATTTAAAAAAAAAAAAAAAAAAAAGGTATTAATGATATTTTTTTAAGTATTATTGAAAAAAATTTTGTAAAAAGAATTTCAAAAGTTTGTAATTTTAGACTAATTTAGTAAAAATAAAATTAATTTAAAGATTAAAATAACAAGATAACATACAACTGTTCCAAACCTAACGTGAAATTTGAGAGACATAGAAATTGTCTTTTTGTCTCAGTTAAATATATAAAAAAAAAAAATCTTCGGTTATACTAAATCATATATATTTTATGGTTTAAAAAAGGTTTTTTAAAAAAAATTCTTATTTGAATGGCTGGGAAAAAAAAATCTTGTTGTTTTTGAAACAAATTCAAAAATTTAAAATAAAGCTTCCAAAGATCGAATTTGATGATTTCTTAAAAATGGTCTTGCCTTTTGATTTTACGTTGTTTAGATTTTAAGGATCCAGCAAAAACCTGAAAATTTTTCTAAATTATTGATAATTCAGAAGTTTTGTAGTTGAAAAATTCAAATTCTCAAATTTTCTCTCAATGATAAATTTTTGTTCTATTATAAAATTTTACTGGTTTGTAATAGTCTATCACATAACAATAAAATCCGGTCATAAAAAGATAAAGTATGATACAGAAAATTAATTTTCTGTTTATGATAGATTTGACTGTAGAGATGATGTAAGTGGCTTTATATTATTATTTAATCTAAAAAAAAAAAAAAAAAAAAAAAAAAATTTTAAAATGTAAGTTTCTTTATTTGTTTAAAAGAGTGGTAAAGTAAAATTTATTAGAAAAAAAATTGGTGTATAAATTTGATCTAAAATAGAATATCAAAAGAATAAAAGAATAAAATAAAATTAGAAATTAAAATCTAATAAATTAAAAGTTTCCACAGAAGAATTGAGATAAAAGACCGAGAGCAGAGCACCAAGTAAGGATGTCTGTCATATAATCTGGGGAGTGTTGTTCACAATCACTGACTGAAAGAGTAAAGATATCTCTAGCTTGATTTCCGCATTTATCTGTAGCGATGATTTCGATTTCATAGACACCGTTACAATCTGGTTCACCGGTAAAAGTTCTTGTTTGAGGATCGAATTCTAACCAGCTTGGAAGAAGGGTTGATTCTGGAGTTGGTTCTACATTTTCGTCACTTTCTTGATTATCATCTTCAGCTAATAATTGTAGAGGTTGCTCTGGTGATTGGTCTGGGACGTATAGTTGAGCAGTAAATGTTAATTCGTCATTTAAAGGATCGACGATTGATTCTTCAGGGATTTGGTAAGTCCAAGGGTCACCTGATTCGAGCCACATGCTACCTAAAGGATTTTTTGACGTAAGGTTCTGGATCGACGATATTTAAAGCAAAGGTAGCGTCGTTTGAATCACCGCATTGGTCATAACCGCTTACGATGAAATGGTAAGTTCTACTACAGACATCTGGGGTAATACCTTGCATGATACCTGTTGTTTCATCAAATTCTAACCAATCTGGGATATTTGGTTCTTGCATGTCAGCGATTGTAAGGTGATATTTGACTTCATCGTTATCAGGATCGGCGAATGTTTGTGGTGGGATTTGGAAGACAAACCAATGGTTACCATGTTCTTCTTGGTCTTCGAGTTCGTTGATGAGTTCAGGAGCAGCGTTTTTGATAATGATCATAAAGTCTGAATAAGCTTCTTGACCTGAGCATCCATCATCAGCAAATACTCTTAATTCGATGACATGTCTCTTGCATCTGAATTCAGGGACAGTACCAGAGAAAGTTCTTGTGTCTGGGTTGAAGCTTAACCAGTCTGGTAATTCCTCAGTATTTTGGGTTAATCTGATGGCAGAATATGTAAGTGTATTACCTTCATAGTCGTCAAAGGTCTTTTTCATCGAAGGTATATTCAAAGTAATTTCCGTATAATGCGTTTTGATCTTCGAGAGGGATTTCCACTTGAGGAACGTTGTTATGCGAATGGATACTGAATGGCTTATATCCCTTATTGTGGCAAGGGTCTTCAGCAACAATTTGGAGGCACCATGTTTCACTACAAACATCATCAGGGACTGTACCTGATAATAATTGGCTCTCTGGATCATAAGATAACCATTCAGGGTAGTTACATGTCTCATCGATACATTCAACGGTGAGTGTTAATTCACGTTGTTCAGGGTCGACGAACCATTCGTTAAGGAGTGTCATTTCGAAATATTCACCAGGAGCGACAAATTGTGTTTCAATGTCTTCATCTGAGGGAATTGGTGCTTCTGTATCCTTAATTGTGATTTTGAATGAGCCTGTTGCAGTATGAGTACAACTGTCTTCTGCAGTAACTTCAATCTCAATTTCGACATCACAAAGTTCTGGAACAGATCCGACAAAGGTATCACCAGTCGTTGCATCGAGCGAAATCCAATTATAATCTGTTTCTTCTAACACATCAGCATTTGTAACAGTGAAAGAATATGCAAATGATGTATCGATATCATCAACAAATGCGTTTGAAGGTATTTGATAATTTAAGATTTCATCTGAGAAAATTATTTGGTTTTCTAAGACACCTTCGTTATATGTAGGCGCGTCATTGGTAATGGTGAGTGAAAATTCATCGACGAGAGCTTCATTACATCCGTCATTTACTGTAATATGGAAATAATGTACACCATCACATTGTTCACTTAGCGTTACATCAAGATAATATTTGTCATAGGTTTCTTCATCATTCATGTCAGTGATCCAATAGGTTTCATCAATAGTTTCATTTGTAACTGTATCACCTGATTTATTAAGTTTAAGAATCTCCCAATTTAACTCAGAATCATCTGGATCGTTGAAAAATTGTCCATAGTCAATTGTCATTGTTATCTTTGAGGCTTCCGTCGTGTAATCTGGAACACCTTGACCAATGAGTTCTGGTTCTTGATTGATAAAATTAAGTGTCAATTGATGAGATACTGATTGTTCACATCGATCTGTTAATTTATATTCAAGTGTGTATGTTTCTTCACATGAGTTCATCAGTTCATTAGCTTGAAGTGTAAAAGTTGTATTATCCCAGTTCAGATAATAGGGTAATGAACCATCATCACTATTAAGGTTTGTTAAAGTCAAAACAGAATCATCATCGTCATCTGCAAAGACGTTTCCAAGTTCAAGTGTAAATTCCTGTCCGTAATAACCAGTATATAAACCATTTTTCAATGAGGCACCGTCAATTATATATGGATCATTGTTAACAACTGTAATTGCAAATGTTTCACGAACTTGCATATTACATCCATCTTTAGCATAAACGATAAAGTTATGAACATCATCACATTGTTCATTTAAATTTAAGTCCATATAACGTTCCTGATAGTTTTCTTTCTCAACGATGTTTGTAATCCAATGATAATTATCAATAGTTTCTTCTTCATTTGTATCGTCCAATAGATAGATATCAAAAGTTAAAGTTTCTTGATCTTCATCATTAAATTTTTTACCATATTCAACTCTGTATGTAACTTGTTCTGTTGAAACTGTATCATCTTGGATTCCTCCGTCAATGATAATTGGTTGTTTGGTTTGGAAATCAACATAAAAATCTACCGATGCACTTTGTCCACATCTGTCTGAAACTGTATAACGAAGATGGAAAACTTCATCACAAATGTCACTAAGATCGTATGTGTTCCACTTTAATGTGAATGTTTCTTGTTCAAAAGACATAATGTAAGGTAAATCCTCCAGTGTTCCATCGACTACTTGATTTAAAACAAATGTTAATTCATCATCTGATTCATCATCAATGAATGGATTGCCAATTATATGAGAAAATTCTTGATTTTTCTCCCATGTGTATGTTGAACCAGCAAGTAAATTTGAAGGGTCAACAATTGGTTCATCATTGACTATATTAATTTCAAACGTTTGTATCACAGAATTCTTACATTTATCCGTGGCATTAACTTCTAATGTATGTGTTTCTGAACAAAGACCCTCTAAATTTAAATCTAAATAGATACGATCACCTGATTCTTGTAATGTTATCCAATTGACTAGTATTTTGTCGCCGTTATCTTCAATATAATAATATGAGAATTCTAAGTCTTCATTGTTTGGGTCTGTAAAAGATGTTATATCGTTACTCATAATATCATAATAAGTATTTGATGTGGAAATCGAAAAGGTTTCATCTTCAAGTGTGTCTTGAATTTCTGGTCCCGAGTTCGTCGATTGTACCATAAAAAGTAATACTCGTTGATTGTCCACATTCATCTGTGGCCCATAATTTATATGATATGCTCGACCCACAATATATTGGCATTGGTTTATTATAAATTGTATCAGGGTATGTATAAAATAAACTGTCCAGTGTGCTATCATCCTCATTTGTAACACTAAATGTTAATGTACCATAATTTTCATCAGCAAATAAACTTTCCAAATCAAAGGTATGTGTAAAATCATGATTTTCCACAGCCGAGATCGTGTCAATTGTACCAATGACTGTAGGATATTGATTGTTACCAACTTTAACAGAAAATTCAATGTTGGCAGTTTGTCCAGATGGATCAGTTCCGATCAGTCTAATTTCATATGGTTCACTACAGACATCAGGTGCCGTTCCTGAAAATGTCCTAGATACACTATTAAAAGCCCACCATTGTTCCCCGCTTTTGGCTTCTGCTGAATATGTGATTGTTGCGCCTTCAGGATCTACAATTGCTCCGATTTCTATTAGTTTTGTCCATGAAGAGCCTGCATCGATATTCTCTTCTTCATATGAAGCAGTGGCCTGTGGTGCTTGATTTACAATGGTTAATCCAAAACTTCCTGAATTGGACTTTCCACAATCATCTTTTGCAGTAACAATAATCGTATAACTTGCTGCTTTCTGTGAATCAGGTACATCCCAATCAAAAATACCCGTGGTCGAATCTAATTTATTCCATGTAGGTCCAGTCCCTGACAAACTCTGATATTCAAAAGTAAATGTTAAAGTTCCGTCTTCAGGGTCTGAAAAGAATCCAGAAATATCATATTCCTCTGAACTTCCTGCTTTGACACTTTGTGCTTCCATGTTTCCATCATATGTCGGATCTTCGTTTGTAATATCAACTGTGAAAGTAACGCTCGATGATTGACTACAAGTATCAAATGCTTCGATTGTAATGTCAAAGCTATTTTCTCCATCAGCACTACACCCATCTGGTGCTGTTCCACTAATAATGTTAGTAGCTTGATCGTAACCCAAAAACGATGGTAAATCAGGGGTACTAATAGTTACAGACACATCTTCTGTATCATAATACTCAGTATTTAAAATTTCATATGTATAAGTATTTAATCCTTGAACAGATTGTCCCAAAACTGATTTTGGTACAGTTGGGCTGTCATTTGTAATCGTCAATTGCAAAGGTTTACGTATAGAACCACCACATGCATTTGATGCTTCAACTTCAATTTCAATGACATCGTCACAACTCGTAGGTGTAGTAAACACAAATATAAATTTATCATCAGCAGAAACACTAAAGTCTATCCAATCTTCAATAGCATCTGTAGTGCCGGCTTTGTATAAATTGAAAATTAAATCATCACCATTTTGATCTTCGAAGATTACATCATCGGTAACATACGTATGAACAATACCGGATTGCAAAGTTTGATCGACCATGTCATAATTTGAAGTTGGTGCAATACCTCCAAATCCCCATAATCTTGTTTTAACTTCAGATTTTTTGAAGACCAGAGCCAGACGACCAACTGAAAATTATATCATCGCTTGTTCCAAAATAATCCATTTTTACTTCTGATTGATCAAAGCTAAGCTCAGAATGAATCGCTGTTTCTTCATTGATATCTTTTAAACCAGTCGAATCCCAGTCAATCAGATCAAAGATTCTAAAATAAACACCATCAGAATATTCATATTTTTTTGTCAAACTATTCAGTCCATAATCTTGATTTTCTGATGTCCATCCAATCACAACATAATTACTTTGCTGTGTAAACGTGATCATTGGATCCTCCATATCGTAACTATTACTATCAGAATTTTGTGAAACTAAAGTATCGTTACTCAGAAAAATTGGCTTATTGTCCACATATTTTGTTGGATCAAGATCCATTGGTCTTTGAAAGATTTCATAATATGACTGCGCAGCATGTTTAGATGCCCATGTAAACACAACTTGATACGACCCTTCTTGTCGGCTTCCTGCAACTGCAATTTGATATTGGTTATACAAGTTATTTCCATTTACTTGAAATTCATCACTCTTGAAATCGGCTAAATCTCCTGTACATTCAATAACACGTCCATAAACACCTGATGCAAATCCATCTTGATTAGCCGATTCCCAAACAACAACAACAGATCCGTCTGTTGTATGTGCCCACATGTGTTGTTTAAATTGACTGTTTGGAATTTCGTCATTGATTCTTAATTCTGCTCCAAGCGATTGAAAATTTTCTACATCAGTAACATCATAAAGTTGTGCATACACACCATAAGATGCAACTACACCAGATTGTACCGGATCTTGATTTTTTGAAGACCAGACAAAAAGAACTTTCTTTTGTTCTGTGTTGCTCGAATCATGCACCATTCGTGCTGTTGGATATTCTTGATTGTCATCTGTTTCTGTATTGATCATGTATTCATTTGATAACGTTTCAAATTTATCATCAGTTGTATAACTATAACCTATTGCATAAATATCAAGATCCTCATCACTTGTTCCTGCAGAAAAGGTCACAATAAATTCATTGTCTTCCAAAGCAGTAACATCTGGATATGTGTTATAATCATGACTTGTTTCTAATTTTATTGGCCCATAGACATGTTCTGGTACAGCTCCAGAGTCAGTATCACTCGTTTTCAAAATTGCAATTTTAATGTTATACCCATCTTCGTCATTAGATGACCTCCATACCATAACTGTATGAATGGTATCAGATAACGTTGCAATACTCGATAATTTATCTTCAGATTGATCTTCAGCATTCACAATTAATTCGTCATCAAGTGCAAATAAACAACTGTCTTCAGTAAAAACTATTGTTTTTTTTTTTTTTTTTTTTTTTTTTTTAATTTAATGTTTTGAAAATAAGGGAAATTTTTTTAACATTAGTTTGGTTTAAACACAAAGAAAAGTCAACACAAAAATTTGAAACAAATCATCATAATTAATAGTCAAAAATAAAAAAAAAAAAAAAATTAAAAAATTAATCATCACAAAATATTCCCAAAAAAAAAAGCAATTGTTCATAAAACCTCTTTTTTTTCAAACAAAAAGCATTGTTTTATAAACAATTAAAGTTAAAAAATAATTTTTTTCCTTTTTTTTTCAACGGAAATTATAAATAAAAAAAAAAAAAAAAAAAAAAAAAAAAAAAAAAAAAAAAAAAAAAAAAAAAAAAAAAAAAACAAATCAAAAGACTTACCAGATGATATGAACGCAACTATAAAAAAAAATATTAATAGCTTGTTCATTTTATTTTAAAAAATGCAAGAAAGTAAAGAAGGATAGAAAATAAAAATAAAAATAATTCAAATATTATTTTTGTTATTCTTCAAAAAAAGAAAAATAAAAAAAAATGATTTTGTGAACTAAATTATATGTTCTAAAGCATCAACAAAACTAAACAAAAAAAAACAATTTCTTTATAAAACAAGAAGGGCTTTCATTCATTACACAACAATGGTCTGGTTTCAAAATTTTATTCCAATGAATTAGGAATTCAAACGCAATCAATAAACAAAAAAAAAATATAGTCAGGAAATAGCCGATTTAGTTGATCCTAGAGAACGTTAAGACTTTAACTTAGAAAAATTTTTCCCAACTGAAAAAGAAAAAATTATTTGCTTAACCAATTTCCCTTTTTCAAGAATACGAATCAAAAACAAAAGTTATAAAAAGTAAGAGTTCTAAAACCAAATTGGTGATTGTTTGGAAATTATGAAAGAATTTGGAATATTTCCAAAATAGTAAATGTAAATAAAAAAACACAAATTATTTTAACAAGTAGGATAAATTACAAAAACCTCCCCGTTTCAACATTAACTTTCCACATTGTTTTACAGAAAGAATAAGTAAATCCCTACTATTCAGAGACACTGTGAGAGTACTTTGAGAGAACCAAGAATCTTTTTATTCAGTCAGTTAGAGATCATTTTTTTTTTTGTCTTAAATTTTATTCTCTGTATTTAATGCAAGATTTTATTTTTTAGCTAGGTTGTGTTGGTTTATTTTTTTCTAACCATAAGAAAGACTTTCAAAAACCCCAATGACACTAACAAAAACAAATTGGTTGAAGAACAATTTCTTGTAAAAAGTTTAAACAATTTTCCAAAATTTTTTTGTGAAGGTATTAAAAGGAAAATCTGAATTGGATTTTCAAAAATTATTAGCTGAATTTTCATTTTTATTGGTTGTCCTGAGTTACGAATAAAAATGAAGAAAACCTTTTTTTTTGGTTTCAGAAAAAAGAGACTTTGGAAAAATTTGTTGTTTTTTACTTGTCGAACAAAACAAAAACAAAAACAAAAAAAAAAAAAAGTCTCAAGTGTTTTTTTTAACTTTTATCGATTTAATGTTAACGGATCAATTGTTCTTTACAAATCCAATTCCTACTGTTTTTCAAACCTCAATCAAGAAAAAATCCTGTTTTTTTTTTAGAAAAGGGTTTAATATGTATTTTTGTAAATTCTAAATGTGTGAATTTGTTTTAATCTCTCAAAGTTTTTTAGGTGAACTATAGATGGAAAAGATCACCCACAAGCGATTGCCTATTACTTACACCATACAAAATAGGATTAATTATGAATAAGACGTAACAGGGAATAAAATCTAATACATGAATTAAAAAATTTCATATTTGGTGTTTATAGAAACCATCAGCTTCTTTGTTTCTAAAAAAGACTTGCTTCAAAGGTTTTGATCAGGAAACACTCACTTCAAACCCATTGATTATTTTTTGTCTTATTGTACTCTCAATTTCACGACCCTGTGTTAAATAACCTATCCTGTCTTAAATATTTTTTTTCAAACTGGAACTGTTATTTTTAACAAAAATGTACTTTTAACTTTTTTCATATTGTTTTCAATTTTTATCTGTTTTGCAATGAAAAGTTTTCAAGAGTGTATTTATTTTTAAGAAGGAAGTATACCTTGACAATAGTCTATATAACTTGGAGTCAGAATTGAAATATTTTTTCACAGTTTTCAAACAAACAAAACAGTTCACTCGCACGAAAAAAGAAAATAGAAAAAAAAAAGTCAGACAAAACTACTCCATTCCATAACCTATCGTCTTAAAATAATAAAGTTTATTCACAATATAATCAAAATCACAGAACTTTAAATTCATGGGACTATTGTATTTATTGTTGTTAGTATAACCAACTTTTTTTAAAAATCTCTATGTCGAGAAAAAAAGGTATTTTTCGGGTCAAAAATCCCAAACAAACTAAAGAATAAATTATAGTCTAATTCGACTTGGAAATATTTACTTTGGTAGATGATAACAAACAGTTTTGAAAACATTGCACTCATATATAAAACTGAAACAGAGAAAAAAAATTCCTGATGATAATTATTGTGAGATTCCGTTCAGGTGCCTCGCCTTTCCAGAATTCAAAAGAACAGAGAAAAATCAAAGACTTCAGTCTATTCTTTTCTATTCTGGATAATCTAATGGTGGGTTTTTATACGTTTTGAAATAAACTGAAAATTTCATAAATTTTCTGTTTATTTCAAAAATTAAAAAAAACCTAAAGTGAGTGTTCTAGGCTTACTTGAGGTTTTTTGTTTTATTTGTTAAGTGTTCTAGGTTTTTTTTTACTTTTTGAAATAAACAGAAAATTTTAAATAAATTTTTGGGTTATTGCAAAAATGAAAAAAAAACATATTGAAAATCAAAAAAAAAATATTTTTTCCAATTAAATTGATAAATAATTCCCTAATAGTCAAAATAATTGGTTATCAGTTTGAAAGATTTTTATTAAATTTAAAATACTTTTGAAATATATGATTATAACCTCTTAACTGTGAAAATAAAAATATTTAAATTTTTTACCCTTAAAATTGAAAACAATTTTAATAGAACCTCCAAAATTGAATTTACCAACTTAAATTGTAAAATATCTTTAAAAAATAATTTCTGATCCAAGATCCTTTATTAACCAATATTGTTTATTATAAGTGAAGTTATCAAAAAGTAAAAAATTGGCAAATGTTTAATATTTTTTTGATGAAATTTTTTCATTGATCGTGATGGGTTAAAGGTTGTCAAGATGGGTTATTTACAACACTACATTTCCTCTAATTGATTGAAAAATTGCAAGATCTTATTATAATCAATGAAAATTGATCTTTTGAGATACTTAATTTACTCTCATTATGAAAATTCTTGAAAAAGATATTGGGTTTTACAGTCTGTTACACTTTTCCGATACAAACTTTTATCGAAATTTAAGGCACAAAAAAATCTCAAATTAAGGCACAAAATTCAAATTTTTTTTCTAGGAAAATAATATGTGTAAGAAAAAATTCCATCAAAATGTACTTTAATTTGTGATTTTTTGGCGCCTTAAATTTCGTTCAAAGTTTGTGTCTTAAAAGTGGAGCTGACTGTAAATAATTTGGTCATTGGAGCATGTTCTTGTCGAATTTTAATCCGATAAAATATCAGCTGATTAACTTTTAGATTCAATATGAAATATTATTTAATTCAGAATTCTTATCACATCCAATAGAGAGGAAAAAAAAAAAAAAAAAAGAGTTAAACAAATACATAAAGCCAGTCAATTACAAGACACCATTTGAAGACGATTGGCTAAATGAAAAAAGGAAAATGAAATGAAATTTTTGGTTAAATTTCAATTTCAAAAAACTATGAAAAAATACAATTAAATTTTTGCTCATGTAGAGATAAATGCAAAACAGTTTTTAAGGTAGTAAGTACACTTTTGAAATTTTGAGTACCATCACTTATCTGGAAATGAATTATTCAAATCATTTCTTTAATCTAATATATTGGTATTTTAATTTTTATGGAAGTGAAATATTTCCTAGGATAATATATTTTTAGACCAACTGAAAAATGGAAATCTAAAATGTGGGAAAGATTGAGCTTGAAAAAAAAAAAAAAAAAATAAAAACAAATTATTTATTCTCAGCTCTTATCTGTAAAATTTGATGTAATTACTTCCTCTTAATTTGATTTTGTTTTTAATTCTTCATGGTAATACATTTGTTTGTTCTATTTTTGAGAAATAAATTACTTTTTATTTCTCGAGTACTTAACAAAATGAATTTAAAAAACCTATTTTCATTTAATTAATCTAATTCTTGATTGAGTTCAGAAAATTGGATGTTTATTGAATCCCTCTTTAGAAAAAGAAGATTAATTGTTCAAATTTGTTTGATTTTATAATTATTTATCCCCCCTAAAATGAGAACTCAAAAAAAATACTGAATCTAATTGAAATTTTTTCTTGAATTTTTCTTTTATTTTTAGTCGAATCTTTTGTAACTTGTTTTTTGATTCCAAGAATTCAATCACCTGCATTTTAATTTTTGAAACAGTATTATTCGTTTTGGCTTTGTTTGAGAAAAATATTTTAAAATTGAATTTTGAAAATAAATTTGTTAAAAAAATGTTTTGTAAAATGATAATAAATAGTAATGGTGCTTGAAATTCAAAGTAAAAATTGTTTAGATTCATACAAATTAAGAAGATAAAGAAAACAAATGGTCGTAAATATACTGTGGTCAATGATTTTTTTTTTCATTCATTTTTTATTTCAACAAATTTATTTGGAAATGTGATCTTTCATGTTTAGGGTCTTCTAAAAGAAAATATTTGTTTCAAATACACACCTTTTGGGATCGATTTTTTTGGTTTACTGTTTGATTAATTCCACTCATTCATCTAAACATATTTCTAAATCCAAAACCAAATTTAATAAAACTCAAAAATTTTAATCTAAAAAAAATGTCCAAAAAATTGAAAAATTAAAGATTCAACTCTGAATTACTTTGGGTTCGCTTTCTTTTCCAAAATAGAGTGGCGGAAGATGTTTTGGTTCCAAAGTTTCAATATCTTGAGGCACTCAAAAAATTATTTTTCAGTAATGTTCAAACAATTCAAAATTTTCAAAATGGTAAAATGTACATACTTCCTTAAGACCCCCTTTTTTACAAAAATCAAAACATTGGTTTTGAGAACTTAAAAATAGCAATTCTATTTAACAAACTTTTATAATACGTTTATTTTGCAAATAATAAATGGAATTTTTAATTTCAATTTCCAAAATGAATATGATTTATTACAACTACAACCAAATTAACAGAATAAAAAACTTACCTGACAGTTAAATAAGGAAGCTTAATTTTTTGTCTAAAAATATCATTTCTAAACGATGTTGTAAAGATATGTTGGTTTTACTTCAACATACTGATAAATTCGAATAAATTACAAAAAATTTTTAGTTCAATTTCCAATTTTTATAAACCATCAAACTGTTTCTTATCAAACAGTCCAGGACAAAAGAATATTTTGAAGAACAACTAATTTTGCCCAGTTTCTTATCATTTGACTTCATAAAATGTTTTATTCAAAGCTTGAACATAATAAAATTTCAAAAAGGAAAATCAAATAAAAATTTCCAAACAAAAATTGCAATTTCTCAGTCTAAACTGGAAAAATATTTTTAATGCGTACTTAAAATTATCATTTTTTAATCGGAAAATGATAGTGATTGATCAATTTAAGAAAAAAAAAAACCATACCAAAAGATAGTATTAAAATAACTGCCATATAACCGAATTCTTCATTTTGTCTTTAATCATATATTTTTTTCTTTTATTAATTGACCTTACTTATCATTTTCTATGAGGACAATTAATGTTACCTATTAAAAATTGAGTTTTACTTTTTTTCCAGATAGGTAACTTTATGTTATATATTTTTACAAATAGAGTTTTCAAAGAAAGAGTTCGTGGTTTGAACTCTCTATTCATTTGGTTGTTTCTCTTGATACAGTCTATAAATTAAAATATATTTAGTGAATTAAGAATGCCAAACAAGTTAAAGAGACAATTGCCATAAATATTTAAAACTCAACTTATGATTCTACCACCCCCCTTTTGATTTCTAATAACATCAAAGAACCCCTGTAAATAATCACCATCCCAATAAACATTTTAAGCTATCGATTAAAGATCTAATACTCTAAAAGTTAAAAAACCTTAAAATTAAATCAATCTTGAAAATATGGAACAATTGTAAACATAAGCAGTATTGTTTATAATTGATTAAAAAATATTTGTGAATTCTTTGACTTTTTTTTGACAAATTTTGAAGAGGAATTACCATAATTAAATTGTAACTATTTTTTTTTCAAAATTTAACGATATGGTATCTTCAATATTAAAAAATAAAGAAATAATAATAATCAAACAATAGTTGGTTTAACCATTAAAATAAACATAGAATAATTTAGATTTGAATAAAAGTTTTTTTTTGCTTAAAGTTTAAATTTTTGGTTTTAATACCAAATACTTCTATAATCTCAATAAATAAAAAAAGTACACAACATACTTTGATTAAAGAATTTTGTTAATTATTTGACAACTTTTGATCCAAACATCCAGGAAAAAATTAGTTTTCAACTGAAAGTTTTAATTTTAAATTTAAATTTTTACTCAACGTATTCCTTTTCTTCAAAGATAAACAATTTCATCTCTCTACCGAAATCAAATATTCTTAATCTTTCAAAATTGAATTATTTTCAAACCAATAAACCAGTATTTCTGATGAAAAATGCATTTTATATACACTGTAAAAGCATATTTCGCATCACATACTAAACTAAATTTCAAAAATTTGGACACAGTTTAAAAAGTTGAAAGAATACAAATACTACACTTTACCGTTGTGTAAAAAAAGTGAAACTGGAAAAAAAGTTCAACACGGTTTTACATTGGGAACATTAATAGAACCTGAAAATTCAAAGTAAGATCAACGAAAAAAAGAATAAATAAATAAATAAAGACAAAATGAAGTATTCACCACAATAAAGGTTTTTTTAATACTATCTTTTATAATGGGTTTATCTTTGATTGATCAATTATTAAAAATTTGTTCAAAAAATTGACTATTTTTGAGAACTCCAAAACCACACCAACAATTTCGATAAATCAAGAAGATTTAAATTGTATTTGTTGGGTTGATTGAAAATAATATAAAGGGTTATTATTTGAAGTTAATTGGTTTCTTCTTTTAATTGATTTTACTTTTCATTTCCAGTTTCTATTAATGTTCCCAATTAAAAACTGTGTTTCACTTTTTTTCCACAACAGTTACATTCAATTTGGAAATAATTTTTGACTTTACAAACTAAACCAGATTTCAAAAATTTTGACTCACTTTATAATGTTAATGGAAGTTTTTTTGGGTGTTTATTCCATATTCTTATCAAAAAAATATTTTCAAATTTTTGGATCAGAATCATTTTTTCTAATTTTGCAAATTTTAGTTTTGTTTTTCCTATTCTTTATCCGTTTTTTTTTTTTTTTTTTTTTTGATATTTTTTTTTGCAAAAGATCATGTATACATAAAAAAAGGATCTTCGAAAAGACAAATAACCACTTTGAAAATTGAGACGATGTAATTACTTTTAAATCATTCTAAATATAAAAAACCTGATATTTTAAAAATTTTTGAAAAAATAAAACCAAAAACTAAAAAAAATTAAGTCATAATTTTTGAAAGTTGCATTACAGATTATTTATTACTTAACTTTCACTGAAAAAAAGTTTAACAACAAGATTTTTTATGAATAATTAAATTAATTTTAAAAGACAATTACAAATCAGATTTAATTATTCGTTGTTCTTGAAATACTAAAGGATATTTTTTTTTTTTTTTTTCAATATATTATTTCAGGTGATTCACAATTTTTGAAATGGAGTTTATTTCGTTTTTTGTCTTGTATGTTTTGTTTTCATTTCTTTTCCAGTTACGGAATTTGTTTCCTTAGATCTGGTAAATTTTTTTTGGTAGGTAGATATTTCAGGCTCGTTTTGAGTTTGTTAAATTGAAAAATCACAGACAATTAGTTGATGGTATCTTATTATTTGATCGATCAACAATTGTTGGTGAAATTTCAACAATATACATTTTTTTGTTTTTCGTTTGCTTCATTATTTTGAACATACAGATTATTTTTTTTTCGTTTTATATTTTTTTCTTTTGTTTGAATAATAACGATTACTTATAAAAATATTAATAATGGGTAAAGTAAATGTGGCTTAAAATTATGCTTGGAAAAATACAATAAATTATGATTTTTTTTTGTCTATTTTTGGTTTTGGGTGTGTCAAAAATTTTGGAATCGGGCTTACTTTCTTTTGCATTTTATAATTAATTTTTAAGTGTAATTTTCATTTTTTTCCCAAGACTTATTAAATATTGTAAATTCAAAACACCAAGACAAGTGATTTCAAATTCAAGAAAAAAAAAAAAAATATCAATAAAAAAGTAAAAAAACAAATTAAAATCGATTTTAAAAAATTTATTAAAGAAAATGAATGAATTTTTTTTTTTAATATTAAAATAATTTTAACAAACCTTTTAGTTTTATAAACAAAATAAGAAAAATATAATGATAATTTGTAATTTATTTTATTTTCTCCCTATTTGATATAATAAATTAATAATAATAAAAAAAATTAATGAGGACAAAATATTAAATAATAATTGTAAAAAAAAAAAAAAAAAAAAAAAAAAAGATAACGAACAATATTGTGCCCAAGAATGGATTTTTTCAACAACTTGAGGAAACAAAGCATTAACACTATCATCAATAACCTTGATTATATAGGACTTTGCCTCTTCATCATTTAAATCTAATCTAAACTTTTCACCAAATTTTATTACTATTTGTTTTGGATCTTTCATTATATTGGGTATTTCTGCATCTGCCATTAAAGAAATTAAATTCACTAATAATTGTGAGTGTTTTCTTAAAACTAAATAAGCCTGTGCACAGATCGTTTTAAAATTATCATAATATTGGCTTTTTCTCCCTTGAAAAACTTCAATCATTTCTTTACATATTTTTATAGGCGGTGGGAATGGCTTTGGATCATGTCCAAAAATATATCCATAATCAATATCTTTGATATTTATTTTAAATTTATCATAATATTCAAAAAATTAAAAATGAAAAAAAAAAAAAGTACAAAAAATGAAAATTAAAATGAGAATGAAAACAAGATAAAAACAAAAATAAAAACAAAAATAGAAATAAAAACAAAAACTAAAATAAAAACAAAAACAAAAATAAAAACAAAAATAAAAACAAAAATAATAATTAAAAAAAAAAACAAAAATAAAATTGAAAAAAAAAACAAAAAATAAAAATTTATGAAGATATTTGGTAAAAAAAGATAAAAAAAAAAAAATCAAATCTGAATAAGAAAAAACTTACGGATCAAATGCCCCTCAGGAGAAATTAATAAATTATCAAAATGTCGATCACCAATACCAAGTAAAAATGTAATAATAGAATAGCCAGCTAAATGGATAGAGGATACAAATATTTTAGAGGGAATAAAAAATTAATTATTTTTCGAATATTGATATTATTATAAAATTTATTTTTTATGAAGAGAGCCTCAATTGAAGTAACTAGTAAAAAAAATTTAAACTTTCCGTTTTTTTCAAAATTTAATTTAATCTATCTAAAAATAAACTCTTTTTTAAAATTTTGGGCTTGTTGATTCTTTAATTGAGAAAATTTCGTTCTAAATATTTCGTCGAGTGAGGAATAAGATTAAAACGACATTTAGTGCCTCTGAATTATTATTTAAATTCATATTTCATGTTGCTTGAAAAATCTAAATAATTAAAAGTAAAATACAGATTCCAAAAAAAAAAGATGTATCCTAAATTTTGGAATAAGAAATTCCATTTTAATTTATCTTTGTGTATTACAAAACAAAAATTAAAAAATTGTTTGTTTATTTTTCCTGAAAATGAAATAATTAAAGCTGCTGTTTATGTTTTATTTATCTATTCTCGATAATTTTTATAAATTCTGATGAATCTCTTTTCTTTTTCTTTTTCAATCCTTTTCGTACTTTTCTTCTTCTTTTAACAAACTATTTTTCTTTAAAGGATTATTTGTATTAACATTATTTAACAGAACAAATAAAATGCTCTTTGGAGTTTTAAAATAGAGAAATTTGCAAAAAACTTGTTTGTGTGAAATGGATTTTTCATAATTTATTCCTTTTTTTTTTTTTTTTTATTTTTTTTATTTCTTTTGTATTATGAATAATAACAATAATTAAGATCCATTGACGAATAAAGACATCTTGATGAAAATTAGTGTTTTTTAGCTTCCATAAGATTCTATAATGTACACAGATACAAAATAATGAAATTTCAATTCAAAAAGAATTGATGAAAATTTTAATCTTTGTTATTGGGCTTTATTGTTTGAAAAAAAGCAATTCATTTCTTCAAAAAAAAAGAAAATTTTATCAGAGAAAATAATTTTCTATTCAGATTAAATTTTACAGTAGAATTTTCATTTCTAAGGTATTTCCAAAAAAGTGGGTTTTTTTTTTTTTGACATTTCATAAAAAATTAATCTTTATTAGTGGAGATATTCTTTAATAGTCAATACCAAATTAAGTTTAATATTAATACCGATTAAATCAATGGCTCTATTCTATTTATTTCAAAATATGTTGGATGAAATATTTCCAAAAAATTATTATAAAAAAAAATAGCACCTTTTTGGTTGAAGAAAACAATGTACTACCAATTTTCAATATAAAAACGGGAAATATTGAAAGGATACAAATGATTTTTTAAACAATCAAATGTAGACATTTATATGTTTTTCATTCTATTTGAAAATTTGTATAGATTAAAAAAGTTATGAAAACGATTTTTTCGATCAAAAAGAAAATAATGAACACCTAATTTTCACGCCTAAAAAATATCAGATAAAATCGAGATCAGAAAATTTAATATCTTTTATTTCTGTAATAAAATACTCAGAAACAAATTGAATTATTATCAAGAATCAATAAATAGTAGTTAACGATTTTGTATATTTAAATACTCACTTTATGACGATTTAGCTTAATAAATATATTTTAAAATAAATTTGCCCCACTTTCTTGGAAATAGCTTATATATAAAGTATTTAAGGGTCGAGTCATTACAGTGAAAAATAATTTTCTGAAATGTTTATAAAAATTTATTTTGTAATTTTTATGAGTGCCTAATAACCAATCAAAAACGAACCAACCTGAGAAGCTCGATCGATCTCCAAAAATCAACAATCAAAAAAAAGAGTACATTTTTAGAAAAAAGCGCCAATGAGCGATACTCAATTTCCAATTTGAATGGTTAGAAATTATAATTTTGAAAACAACTGTTCTAAACTAGATTCCAAAAATTTGGACACAGTTTAAACGGTTGAAAGAACATCATTACTGCACTTTAAATTCAATTTGGAAAGAATTTTGATTTTACAAACTATTTCATTTTTTGTCTTTTTTGTTTTTGTTTTCATTTCCTTTTTTGTAAGTTACGTAATCTGTTTCGTTAGATCTGAATTTTTTTTTCAATGGTTGATAGAAGGTTAGTGTTGAGTTGGTTAAATTGGAAAATAACATACAATTGGTAGATGGTATCTTAACATTTGATCGATCAACAATTTTTGGTGAAATTTCAACAAATTTACCAATATATATTTTTTGTTCAGCTCCTTTCATTATTTTGGACACACCTGTTTTTATTTTTGAGTTTTATTTTATTTTCTTTTATTTGAATTAAAATGATTACTTATTAAAACATTAATACTATCTGACTTAAATGTGGTTTTATATTAGGTTTGGAAAAATACAATAAATTGGGTTTTTTTTTGCCTATTTTTGATTTTGGGTGTGTCCGAATTTTTGGAATGGGGTTTAGTTTTGAAGTGTCACTCTTTTGCACTTTTTGAGATCTTTCGAAGATTTTGTTTTTTCATTTTTTGCATTTCTCAAATGAGTTTATTGTTAATCTCGAAAAAATGTTACAAAATCCTTACTTTGCCAAATATATAGCGTTTACAAAATAACCACAAATTTGATTAAATCGAATTAAATTGATTGTGTACTTTTAGAAAACAATTTGTTTCAAATTGAAGAAATTTAACTCTTGGAATATTGAAAAAAAGAAACAAGTAATTTTTATTTCCAAATTTAGATTTTTAGAAATTGATAATTCTTTTAATCTTTATTTTTATTCGTTGAATTTTTTGACAATTAAGATCCTCTCTAAAAAGTTTTTTTTTGTTATTTGAATTTTGTCAATCAAAAGAAGGGCAATTTCACAATAACCTTTTTAGGTTTCAAGCCACCCCTTGAGTATGGTGCAAATCCAGGGGAAATGACCAGATCCTTAAAAAAGTGGTAATTTCTTTTATTTTTTTTCAAATAATATTCTCTTTTTAGAATGTTCCATTAACAAATTGGTAATGTAAAATGAAGTAAAAGGTTAATAACTGTCTAGATTGAACTCTATTGCCGCTATATTTCAAAATATATTATTTAAAATATTCCCAAAAAATGAAAAAAAGAACACACTTTTTTTCGAGAAAACGATTAACAGACCAATGCCATTTAAGAAAAGGGCAATATGATAAGAGGATACAAAAGATTTTTTAAACAATAAAAAACAGTTTTAAGTTTTTCATTTCTATTGAAAAATTTTTCAGAGATTAAACCTAGTTGGAAAAAAAATTTACGATAAAAAAGAAAAAAATAATATCCGTGAATTTTCACCTCTAAAAAAATACCAATATGAAATTGAGATCAGAAACTTTGATATTTTTTATTTAAGTAACGTAATTACCAAACAAAAAAATTAGATTATTATATTAATAATCAATAAAAGGTTGGATAATAATTTTGGATATTTTAATCCTTTTTTTTTGGGTTTAATAAAGATATTTTAAAATTAAATTTGCTCCGCTTTTTTTGGAAAATGCCTAGTTATCGTATTTTGAAAATATAAACTCCATTTCAAAAATTGTGACTCACCTAAAATAATATGTGGAAAAAAAATATATATTTGTCTTTCGCAACAATTTCGGGATTTTTTATTTTTTCCGAGTTCCGGAAATCAACACCAAAAATAATATTGACTCTTATTATGATGAATATTTAAAATTGAATAGGAATTGTTGATCAATAAACTAATAAAAAAAAAAAAATACCAAAGATAATATAAGAGAATTATTTTTTAAGTTTGTTGTGAAAATATTATTAAAAATCTATTAATTTGAAATTGAACAAAGAGTTACTTGTCGAAATTTGAATTAAACAAGGTTAAAAAAGTTTAGTTACTCGTGTTTTTTGATCATAAGAGATTTATCCAAAAGAGATTTGTTTTGAAAAACGAAATGTCTTGAAATACTAAAATTTTTTGAGACATAAGAAGGTATTTATTTATTTTGAATAAATTTTTTTGGAAAACAACTGTTTCAATTTCAAATTCTAAACGATAAAATGTTTATTTAGTTTAGATTAAGATCTGGAAAAAAGTATTTAATTCCTTTTTTTTGAAGTGAAATTTTCTCTAAAAAAAAAAAATATAAAATAGACATCGGGTATTTGGTACTGATTTTCATTCAGAAGATTTACTTTTTGAGATTATTTAGTATCAAGTGGGTTTAAAAAATTACAAATATACGCTGGAAAGAAAACCCCATTTATAACTTGTATGATTGGTAGTAGTTAGATTTTATCTTTTTTTGATTAGATTGATTGATAAAAATAGCAAAAAAGAGAAATTTAATTCCTCAACTCATAGAAAGAATAGCTTAATTCACATTTTGGTTTTTAAAATTGTTTTGCTTTAGTGGTGTGTGTTTTCAATTGGTACATAAAAAAAGGAGTTGAGTTTTTCCGAGGAAAAAATTTTTAAATTGAATTACAATTTTTACATAAAAAAATAAAATGATTTTCAATCTTTACTCCAATTTCCTTGAAAAACGAGCGAATTCACCAACCCTTTGGACTGGTCTTTAAATTAATTTGATTTTAATAACTAAAAAATAATAAAATGTTGAAAATATTTTTATTTATTTTCAATTTTCGGCAAAAGATTCTGGGGGGTTTGTTGAACCAAAATAGTGAATCAAGAGTTGGGCTTAATAATATTCTAATCAAATTTAGATGTTTATATTCAATAAAACAAATTCTTTTAAAAAAACATTATCACGTATATTAATACCTATGCTCTTTTGTTTCCAAGAACAACTAATAATTAAATCTGATTTATTAATTCACTTTTAAATTATTATATAAAGATCTATAAAAATGTTGGTATTTTAAAATTTTAAAAATAAAAAAACCAAAAACCTAATAAAAAAAAGCGAATTACAATTTTTGAAATGAGCATTACAGATTTTTTATTACTGAATTTTCACTTAAAAAAGGTATTAACAAGAAAAATTTTTACTGATGAATATCTGAACTTTAAAAGAAAAATACATTATCTCACATTTCTTTAATGTTTATTGGTATTTTTTTTTTTTTTTTTAATCATTAGATTTTTTAAAAAAAAAGTATCAAAAAAAAAAAGGCAAAAAGTAAAATTTATCAAAAAAAAGAAAAGAAAAAGAAAAATTTAAAAAAAAAGAAAAGAAAATTTGAAAAAGCAAAACAAAAATTTACAAAATTAGAAAAAATGATTCTGATCCAAAAATTTGAAAATATTTTTTTGATAAGAATATGGGATAAACACTCAAAACAACTTCCATTAACATTATAAAGTGAGTCAAAAATTTTGAAAAATAGTTCCTCTTCAAACAAAAAAAAGAACAAAACTCATTTTCAAAAATTGGCTTCAAAATCTGTTAATTTCTGTAAAGTACTTTCTCACTATTTTATCTAATATGCAATAATATTAAAAATTAACAATTTCTCTTTCGGCTATTAAATTTCATATTTGTTTTTATTTGTATGATATAATTAATAATTAAAATACAAACTCTTAATGGCAATTTAAAGGCACAAAGAATAATTTTTGAAATGGTATTTTGGATTTTTTGTTCTTTTATATATAACAATGAAAATAAAAATTAAATAATTATTCGCTATTGTTTGTTATTATTATTATTATTATTATTATTATTATTATTTTTAAATATATCTTGGCCAAACCTTGGATTAATAGAGATTTTTTGATTTTTAACTCAATAATATTTATCAATTTTATGAATTCTTTTTTTTTTTCTCTTTCAAAAGTATTTTTTGTTTTGAAAAATTCTTTATTTGTAATTCCGTTTTTTAAAACGTTTTATCGTTTAGTAAAAGGTTAAAATGTCTTTTTGATATTTTAATATTAATTTTTTTGTAATTATTCAAATTAACAATAGCACCTAAAGTTAAAAATGGATATACGAAATGCCCCGCACCCCTCATTTGTTAAAATAGATTAATTATTTGATGCTATAATATTTCCCTACGACCCAAAAAAACACTAAAAATGGAGATCTGAAACAAATACCTTCCATTAAAAAAATTTTAAAAACTAAATGAAAAAATGAAAATAAATAAAGTTTCCATTTAACTTTTTCTTGAAAACATTTTTTGCCAAAATCATTGAATTCAAACTTGAAATTACTTATATTTTGTTATACAATATCTTATTTTAACTCATTTACTAAAATAAATTCGAAATAATGGGAATTTTCTTTTCACAAAAGGGACTAATTTGGTCTTCAAATGTTTTTTTTTTTTATTTTTAAATGGTAAAATTAAAAAAAAAAGTTATTTAAAAAAGATAAACTCTCTGGAAAAATATTCTAATTTAATATATTAACTTATTCTTTGATTTCAAAATTTTCTCAACCCCAATTTTTCAAAAACAAGCTAAAAAAAGAGCACAGCAATTTCAAAAAATATTTTCGATATTCAAAAGTTTCGAGAGTTTTTATTCGAAAAACAATTTATCCCAGTGGTTAATTGAATTAAGTTATAAAGTTAGATTTCGAAAAAATATTAATCAGAAAAAAATAGTGCTTTTTTATATTACGGACATAATAAGAAAAAAAAAATTTAAAAAAAAAAAATATTTACCGCAAGATTTTGTAAACGTATTCATAATTTTTTGAGAAAAGCCATAATGAGATTGATTATCTGGATTAACAGATTTAAAATACTCTGAGACTTTGCCATATTTTTTCAATAAAACTGCAATAGAAACGGCATCTACAAATTCTACCATTCCAACGTTGGTACCACATGCCAAAACGGGGTAAGTTTTAATTTCCAAATCATACCCTTGGTTACAAAGCAAACTATTGATAATTAATATCATTTGTATGATTAATTGGTCTTGCCGCAAATCGTCACCGTTTTTAAACAAGAGGGTATATTCGTGGTCATGCAAGGTCAGGAAGGACAATCTCAGGGGGCTCAAGGCACTTTTATAAATGTGTGCCTTTTCATAAATGATTTTTTTTGCAATTACAGATGGCTTGAGTGGGAGGGGGATTGGCTTGAAATCGGCAAAATAGGGGAAATTCTTACAAAACTGCAGCTCCTCTTGAAGCTTAATAATATTTTTCCTTCGGTCTTTGGACCAATTATTCACAAATTGCGCAAGCGCTCGGATGGCCTCTGTTAATTGGATCTGCTTCCGCAAATAATCGAGATTTTTTTTAGCCACCTCCGATTGTAAGCATTCCTTGACAAACTGTAATTGCACCTTTGTAAAAATGGTTTCAACTTTGGAATCCTTTTCGGACTCCGTATACCAAAATAAATACGATCCCAACAAAGGGCTTTGGACCGCCCGGTATATGAGCAACTGTGCTAGCGCGGATGTTGCAGAAACCTCATACCGCAGGCCCTGCACAATTTGCAAAAGATACAGCGCCAGATCTTCGTCGCTATATCGGGACAAATGCGCAACAGCAAACTTCCTCACTTGCTTGTTTTGGAAATCCTTCGAGAGCAATTCCAGCACTACCACAATATCTATGTTTTCCCATTTGTTCATTAAATATAACATTTCTTCCACTTCATTTTCATTTCCAAAATCGACAGATTTGATAAATTTTGGCAACGCAAATTGGTTTTCTAATAACGAAAAACGGAATCTCCAAATTAAATCCTTCTCCTTTTCAGTTAGCTCAACAATTGGCGGCTTTAATAATAAAACTTTGAGGCGTTTTTCTTCTTCAGAATTCGGTAAAGTGTTTTTCCCAGATGTACCTCTCGTGATCGAAGAAATTATTTTGTCCTGATTATCTTGATAGATTGAAATCAGTTCATTTTTCCTTTTCCAATAAGATATCCCCCTTTTATGCTTTGGCTGTGAACTAATTGTTTTTTTTTTCGTTAGAGTCTTTGTTGAAAAGGCTTGGGGCCCCATTTTAATAATCATGTTTTCTACCTTTTTCCTTTTTTCATTTATTTTTTCCTTATCCTTATCCTTCTCCTTTTCCCTTTTATTTTTATTTTTATTTTTATTTTTATTTTTATTTTTATTTTTATTTTTTATTTGAATTTTTGTTTTTGTTTTTGTTTTTGTTTTCGTTCCCTTTTCCTTGCTTCTTTTCAGATCAATTTCTTTTTTCTTTTGAGTTGTGTTTGTAGTCATTGAAACAAATTCTGTTTGAGTACTGTGTTTTTTTGAATTGAATCCATCATTTGGATTATTTCCTTTGTAAGTTGAATTTGTTAAATCCTTTTTATTTAAATATTTATTTATTTTCTCAATTGGTTTTGATTCCTTTGGAGGAATTAATTTCTTTGATAGGTATCCTTTAAATTCATGAAATTCCAATAAAATTTTGTCTGCAAAAATAATTTCATTTTGATTTAGTAGATTCCATCCTCTATATTTCGGAATTTTTTCCCTTTCCTTCCCCCCTTCCCTTTCCCTTTCCTTTCCCTGTACATTTTCCTTCCCCCTTCCCCTTCCCCCTTCCCTTTCAATATCAATACTATCATTTTCATTATTATTATAGCATACATCCGTGTTGCTTATCCCCGTGTTTTCAATTTTGATTGTGTTATCCTCTTCTTCTTTTTTAAAATTTGTTCGATTTAAATTATTCAAATCTGTTTTTTTGACTATATTTTTTTATTTTTTTGAGGATTAATTTTTATAAAAATAATATTAAATAAATTTATTTGTACTTTAAATAAGGTATTCCCAAAAAAGTGGGTAATTTTTTTTTTTTTTTTAAATTTTATATAAAATTCTCTTTGTTCGTAATTCTATTTGTAAACTGATATTATTCAAATTAAGAGAAATGCTAATAACTGATTAAATCAGTATCTATTAGATATATTTAAAAAATCATTCATCAAAATATTTCCAAAAAATGAAAAAAGAAATCACACTTTTTTTGGAGAAAGCAATGTATGGTCAATTTAAATAAAAAATTTTCAACATGACTAGGATAAAAATGATTTTTTTGAACAATAAAATTCAGTTACGATTTTTTTCCTTCAATTCAAAATCTTATTGATATTAAACCTCTTTGGAAAAAAAAATTCCAAAGATCCAAAAAGAAAAAAATATTAATCGCCAATTTTCACATCAAAAAATATTAAATAAAAATTGAGATCAGAAACTTTCTTATCTTTTATTAAGGTCGCGTCACAATACTAAGTAACAAATTGGATTATTATTAAGAATTAATCAATGATTAATAGAAATTTTGAATATTTAAATAGTTTATATTGGAATTAAAAAAGATGTTTTAAAATACAATTTATCCTACCTTTTTGGAAATAGCTTAAAATGAATCTTGTGAGAAAAAAAAAAAAAACAAATAAAAAAAATTATCAAAGTATCATAATTGTATTTAAAATATAATCTTTAATTCTAATTAAACTTGTTTGTAAATTCAAGTTTTATTTTATTTATTCATTGTTTTTTAATACATACAAATATTATTTCAAAGAATTTTTGGATTAAAAACAATCCAAGTAAAAAACATATAAATCTTAAAAAAAAATTTCATTGTTAGGTTGGTAATTTAAATTTAATTCTTTTTTCATTTTTTTTCTGAATGGATTTGAAGCTGGAATTAGAGTAATTTTAAGAAACCATTGATGACACAATGTTAACTTTTTTGAAATGTTAATACATTTCAAAGGGCGACCTTAAACATAAATACAAAATATTTTCCAATTCAAAACATTAATAACAAATTGGTTGTTAAATTATGAAATTATATTTCGTTTTGGACAATTTCTGCACCTTATTTGTTTAAAATATTTTACAACATTTTATACTTTTATTTTAAAAATGAAATTAAATCACTCCTTGGTGTATATAAATCGAAGGGGTTCCATTAAATCAATTTTTTTTTTTTTGTTCTTACACAAACTTAGTTTTTAATTTTTTTATTTTTTTATTGAGACAAGAGAACAATAAAAATCCAGGACTACATAACAAAATAAATTAATATGAATGAGAATTGCTGAAAGATTTTCAGGCTGTGGTAATAATAATGGATTTTCAAAGCACATTTAGAGTTGGTCGAATATTTGTTTAAAAATGTCAAAAAAATGTCTGAACACAAAACAGGAAAAAAGAAAACCAAAAAAGCAACAAAATAAAACAAAGAAGAAAAAATAAGAATAATTTGAAAAAATAAGAATAATTTGAAAAAAAAAAAAAAACGTGAAAGTTATCACCCATCCTTTACTCGGTATATTTATAAATTAATTAATAAGTGACCATATTCTTTTTGCTTTTCAAAAAATTCTCTTTTTCTTTTTCATTTGCTTTTTCAAAAAGTTTTATGTTTGATCAAACTTTTGTCAACTTTTTGAAACTAAAATTCAATAAAATTTCTATTTTCAAAATTTTAATAACCTCCCCTTGCTTTTATTTTTCTTCTCTCTTCACTTTAGTAAGAATGACTGTTGAATGAATTTAAAAATAATTTCATTTGAGAAAAAATATTTTTTAACAGAAGTGTAGTCTGCCCACTTTATACATTTATAACTGCGCTAAGGTATCAAAAGATAGAGTTTTGTTGAATATTATTTATGGTTTTCATAGTTTGCTTATAATTAGTTTGGTAATATGCAAAATATTTTTTAAAAAAAAGATAATTTTATTTCATTCTTTTTTAAAAAAACAAATTGTGATACTTACAAAATATTATGAAATATCAAAATGAGTTACTCGTATCTTTTTGGATCTCATATATTTTCATGTTTTTGTAGATAACCCACAAATAAATTTATCCCACCCATCTTGTAAATTCATGAAGGGTGTCGTAGAGTATTGTCAAGTACCTAAGTTTTTTTAATTTGGTAATAAAAATGATTATTTTATTATTTATATTCGTTTTTTATTTTTCTTCTTCTCTTTTTATTTTATTTTGATAATTTTTTTCTTTAATTACTCCTTTCTTTTAATAATTTAATAAATAATAAATTTATTTTTTAAATTTTTCAAACCAAAATTTATACTAATGAGCAATGGCTTTTTGTGATTTTTTTTAAAATTGACTACTCTTTCTTTTTAATCCCAATTTTGTGTTTTAAAAATATATTGAAATTATTGAATGAACAATTTCTCAAAATTTTGTGTTACAGCCATTTTAAAAAATGTGAAGACTTTTTTAAAACTCTTTTCAATTTTTCTATTTTTAAAAAGTAAAACTTTTTTCAGAATTAAAACTTTATAAAAGTTTTCTATTTTAGGAAAGTAGGGGAATCGATATTTTAATGTGGTGTAGTGAAACTGGTTGGGGCGAGAAGAAAAACACTTTTTTTTAAAACGAGTCCTTGACAGATTATTAAAATCGAAAACTTTAAAAAAGTTAAAATTCTGACAAAATCTTTAAAAAATCCTGACTTTTTTAAGATATCTGTAAACTTTCTTGATCATTTAAAAATTTGCTTTGAAAATAATTTTCATTTTTTTTTTTTTTTTTTGGGATTAATTGTTTGGTATTTTTTTTTTCATTTTTAATTTGTGCACTTGAATTAATTCTTGAATATGTTTAACAAAGGCAGCACAGTTAGTAATGCCATTATTTTTTAGAATCAAAACAAAAATAATTTTTTTTAACAATTCAAACCATTCTTGTCAGAAGTGGCATATCAAAGAAAAAGATCAAGCAAATACTGTTATTTTCCAATTAATAAATGAAAATTTTTATTTCAATTTCTGAAATGAATATTAATTATTATTGTTACAATCAATTTAGAACAGTAAAATTTTGTCTTATAGTTAACTAAGGAAGTTTAATTTATTGCCTAAAAATATCATTTCTAAACGATGTTGTAAAGATCTTTGGATTTTCTTCAACTTTAAAACTAGAAAAATATTTTGGGATGTGAACTAATAAAGATTAATTTTTTAATTGGCAAATAAGAGTGTAATGGAATATCACCAAGAATCCAAGACAAAGTTAATTGAATTTAGGTGATAGTGTATTATTTTGAGGCTAATTTTCTTCGTTTAAGAATTAAAGTTCTGGTTTAGCTTGACCAAGATCATTTCCAGAACTGCTCAAAATAAAAAATTTACAAAAAATGTTTGGAAAAAAAAGTTATTCTCCAAAATTATAAATAAAACCATTTTGATACAAGAACATGAAACTTTAGAATGGCCCTCATGAGTTATAACTTCCTTTGTCTTATTTTCATGGATTTTTGTTCTACTTTCCCAACTCAGCCACACCTTTCTTTTGCAAGATCGAATTCACGTAATTCTGTTGTAATATCTCTTGTTTTCATTTACACTTTTTGGATCGTGGAAAGTAAATCTTGTTTTAACTTGCTTGTTTTGTTTTTGGATATACCTTTTTTCGAATCTTTCTTTTGGTTTCTCTTTTGTAAGCGAATAAAGAAATTTGGGAAGCTTTCTGATTAACAGAAAACAAAATAGTCTTCTTTTGGGTTTGTGCAATTTTTATGAATTAAAACCAGTTTTATCTTTTTTAAATAACCACCACATTTAAAGTTTCTGTTTTACACACCCAGTTACATTCTATAATAGAAAGAAACAATCAAAATTATGTCTCCCTCCAAAATCGAAATTTTTTTTTCTTTTTTTTGTCTTTGAAAATCTGTTCTTTTTTGATTTTTTTTTTGGATCTTTTGTTCGAGTTTTTTGATTTTTTTTTTTTTTAATAGTGGATCTTTTTTTTGCACTCTTTTGATCCAGTCACCAATTAAAACTTTATAACTTTGATTTTCTCAGATTTTTTTTTTCTATTTCTACTTGAAAATCTTGGAATAAAATTAGAAAAGATGAAGAAAACAATAAAAAAAACAAACTTTCGCCAAGTCCTCTCATTGTGTACGTTTTTGTTTTTCTTTTTTTAATTGCAAGTTTGCTTCTATGAAAAGAATCAACTGTTTGGTCGATTTTACGAGGCGGCAGAATGGGCTTTGGGTTTATAGTTTGAAACATTGAATCAAAGTCTTCGTCAGTAAAAAAGGGCACAATGTAAGTGTTAAGATCTGGTTTATTGTAGCTCTCAAGATCAAACAAAAATGGTGGAATCATAAAACCGATAAGACAAAAGGGAATAAACGAAAAAATAATAATTTATGAATGGGATAATTGGGATATCTCAAATAATGATTTCTCTGAAAAAATTTTACTGTTCAGTGATTTTATGAAAGTTAAATTTCGTGAATTGAAGTTATTATCTTTTTTTCATTAATGATTTGATAAACTATTAAATTTTCATTGATTAAAAGTTCAAGTATTTTTTTTATCTCATTTTAAATCAGAAGGCGGGTTATCAACTGAAGGTCCAATTCTAAAACTTAAAAGCCACTTAATTCCAGGTTTAACAATTCGGAAATTAAAGATCTTTTTATTTGAGAAATCATCAATAATTATTAGTGATTTTTTTTGCAGAAGTTAAAGAAATTAAATTAACTTTTAAACAGTTCATAAGAATAAAAGTGAAATAGAAAGCTATAATTTTTGTTAGCCTGTAGTCTTTTATTTTTAATCTTTAAGATTCTTTGTTCTATTTTATTTTACTTTTTTTTTTTTTTCAGTTTAAAAAATATTTTTTTTTCTCTATCCAATTTTCAATAATTAAAAACAACTAATTTTTGAAAAAAGTGTTATTAATTGAAAAAGGAATTTCTTTGTTTTGGAATAACTCTTCAATTAAGACCAATATTTAAACAAATTCACTGAGAACTTTTTTTTTTATAATATTTTTCTTGTCAATTGTAAAAAAACTATTTGACAAAATGAATGGAATAAAACTTCCCTTTCTGTAAAAAAAATTACAAAATTTTATTTTGTCTTTTCGTTTTCTTGAAGACATTAAAAAAATTATTTACATTATTATTTCATCTAAGGTATAATTCAACCTATAATTAATTTTAAGAGTCAGAATATTTTATATAATATTATGAATTAATCCCACTTATTTTAATTAAACATTATTGGTATAAAAAAATTAGAAAAAATATAAAGGAATATTGTTGAAAAATTGATAATACTCCTGACAGTTAGGAATTATTAAAATTTTTATAAAAATGTTAATATAATTCAAATTAAGAAAAAAGTAATATATTACTAAATGAAAAGAAAAAAAAAAAAACACTTCACATCCAAATTAAGAATCTAATTTGTTTTTTGAAAGAAATTTTTTAGTTTTATAAGGCTCGGGAAAAAAACTTGAAGGGGGTTTTCATTGGGAACCTTAATAGAACCTGAAGATGAAAAGTAAAATCAATGAAAAAAAGAA
The DNA here is from genome assembly GCA_027625915.1 of Anaeramoeba flamelloides. Classification (NCBI taxonomy): domain Eukaryota; family Anaeramoebidae; genus Anaeramoeba; species Anaeramoeba flamelloides. The sequence goes on from JANTQA010000026.1 coordinate 3,811,803, forward strand.
AAAAATTAACTTCAAATAATAATCCATTATATAATTTTCAATCAAACATATAAATACAATTTAAAACTACTTTTATATTGAAATAGTGGGTGTTGTTTTGGAGATCCTAAAAAAAGTTATTTTTTTCAATAGAATTTTTAATAATTGATCAATATAGAGAAATGCCCTTATGAAAAGATAATATTAAAAAAACTGATATTGTATTGAATCCTCCATTTTTTCGTTATTCATTTACTTATTCATTTATTAATTTATCATACTTGCCAGGTATTGTAATTCTATTAATTTTCTCAATGTAAAAAATGTGTTACACTTTTTTTCCAAAATATATTAAATTATTTTTTAAAACAGGAATGTATAAATATGAATCTTTGAAATTAATCAAAGAACAAACGAATATATAATAGACATGAGAAGGTGTATGTTTTTAACAAGTCTTATTTTTTTAATGAATCCCAAAAAAAAAAAAAAAAAGATTACTTCACCAAATAAACTTGTTTGACTCTAAAGAAATACAAATAATTTACCAAACTATATTTTAGAAGTTTTTGTACTTAATTCCTTAATTTGGAAGAGAAAAAATAAGGGGTTACCTTGGGGTTCTCACCCATTTTGATTTATTGTTTTTTAACCCCTCTTTTTTGATATAATTTTTCCTAGTGTGATTTAAATAAAAGCTATTTTGATCTTGGACCCAAAAGAAAATTTTGACCCATTTTTAGATGATTTTACTACAATAGAGAGAAAAGATTTAAATCAAAAAGAATACAGCCAATAAATACTAAATAGGAAACTTAAAATTCATATAAAAGAGAATTATGAAGATATTAAAAAATAAAATCACTTTTTTTTCAGAAAATAAGTGTGAGATTTAGATTATACAAGATTTTTAATAAAAAAAAATTATTTTCTTTTGTAAAAATATAAAAATAATGAAATTTTATACAGTCAGTTTCACTTTTAAGGCACAAACTTTCAACGAAATTTAAGGCACAAAAAAATCTCAAATTAAGGCACAAAATTTGGAATTTTTTTTTTTACAATTTATTTTACTAGAATCCGAATTTTGTGGTTTAATTTGAGATTTTTTTTGTGCCTTAAATTTCGTTGAAAGTTTGTGCCTTAAAAGTGAAACTGACTGTAATAAAAGTGATATTTTTTTGACCCTTTATAATATCAAAGGTCTTTTATTATAAAATTTCCATCTAAATCTGAACTAAATCTATACACTAATTGCTTCTTATCTTCGAATGTCCACCCTTACTCAATAAAAAAAATATTTAACTATTAAAAAATAGAAACATATTTTATATTTGGAACACAAAATATAACCATCGAAAAAGGAAAAACAAAAAAAATATATCATTTTAGTGGTAAGAACGGGAGGTCAAACTATTGGGATCCAAAAAAAAAAAAAACTATAAAAAACGTATTTAATCGAAAAAAGTAACATTCTTAAAAATTCAAAAATAACCTTTATAATTATTCATTTTTCATAAATATTATAAAATTGATTATTTAAAAAACAAATAAATAAGCCGAAAATTCTTTATTCCTGATGAAGTATTTAAAAAATATCAAACTAAACTTTAACCAAACCCTAATCACAAGTTTAAATATGAATATCTCGAAAAAAAAAATAGAATTCTTTCAAAAAAAAAAAAAAAAAAAAAAAATGATTTTAAAGACTATTACCCCAAATTAAATTGATACAATATGTAGAAAATTAACTAAAAGCAAAGAAAAAAACTTTATTTTATTATTTATTACCACTTTTATCTTCAAATCACATTACAATTTTGAAAAAATAATTTGAAAAAATATTTTTTTTTATTGTAATTTTTTCGAAAAAAAATATATCTTTTTGAGTTATGAAATATAAAATATAATTACAAATACAGTCAGTTATTTCTAATTACACCCTTTCAATTTAATTTTCTTAATTTATCACACAAATGAATATTTTTTTTAAAAAAAACTCTTTATTTTTTATTTTTTTATTTTGAAGGGAAGAACTTAGTTTTCTCTTATATTCCTAATTTCTAAATCTTTTTTAGAAATTTTAATAAAGAGTCATAAATTTCTTAATCATTAAAAAATGATAAAATAAATAATGAGTCTTTATTTTGAACAATATTAAGAATATTATTCTTTGATTTCTTAATGTTTTTGTTCTTTTGAATTAATTTCTTAATCTAAATTTTTCTATTTTTTTTCTATAGAATGGGTGTCGTTAGGTTTTTTTTTTTAATTTAAGAACAAAACCGAAAATTTATTTAATTTTCTGTTTATTTCTTAAATTAAAAAAAAATTGTCATTATATTTTTCGGAATTCAAAATAATTGAGTAAAATCTTTAATTTTTATCCATTCTTTTAAATTAAGGAAAAACACCACTAAGTTTTCTTTAGTTTTCTATTTATATGGATAAAAAATAGATTTTTATTAGTTTTTTTTTTTTACTTTTTTTATTTATTAGGAAAATCAATAGATTTTCGTTAGGTTTTTTTGAGTTTTCTGTTTATAAGAAAATCTATTGATTTTCGTTAGGTTCTTTTTACTTTTTGTAATAAACCGAAAATTTATTAAAATTTTCTGTTTATTTCAAAAAGTAAAAAAAAAACCTCGAAAAATTCACAAATAAAATAGTAAACCTCAAAAAAAACCTCTAAAAACCTAGAAAACTTAACAATTAAAATAGCATATCTCAAGAAAACCTAGACACTTGTCGACACTTGGCGACAAGACTATTTGTTAATATTATTATTATATCTAATAATTTTTAAATAATTTTTGACCTTTTCATATATAACTATTTATTATTAATTTCTGTCTAAAATTTTTTAGATTTGTATTTAATAATTTTAAATTTTCTATTTTTTAATTAATATTTTCATCTTTTTCGTAGTAAAATTTTAAGTGTTATGAAACGTGATCAAACCCTAGTCTTTCTAATTTCATTTTGAGTTTATACCTTCTTTTGTAAATTGATATTATGGCTTGGTCAAGTTTATTTCAGTTTTATAAATTCTCCTTGGTGAGTGTGGATTGATTTTTAAAAATTTTGTTACTTTTTTATTTCTACAAACATTAATATAGTCAATTTTTTTTTGATTTAGATTAACAATTATAAATCTATAAAATAATTGGCTAATACATACAAAAAAACTTGTTTATCTAAATAATTTATATTTACGCTTACGATTTGTTATATAAACTGAAAATAGGACTAAAAAAACTCTATAAAACAGAAATCCAGCTATTTCCACTTCTATTATTTCTTCACAATTTTTTAAATAAAAAATTTTAACATTCAGAATTAAAAATAAAATATGAGCAAAATGTGAGTAATTGTAGTAAATATTAAACAATAAACCACGTATAACTAATTTTTTGTTAATTATTACTAATCTAATTTCAATAATACTTTTGATTTTCTTTTTATGAATTGAAAATTAAAATACAGTATCCTAGAATATATTTCTGGCCCCTTTTTTAAAACTTAAGTGTATTTAGTTTAAGAAATGATTTTTAATTCTTCAATTTCTATAAAACTGAGTCTGTAAAAAAAATATGTTACATTATCTTCCCCCCTTAAAAAATAACAAATGGAGTTTATTACAACATCGAGGGTTTCTTGAAACTACAAAACGTTACCAGACAAAATACTATTTTTTTTCTGATTCCAATGGAACTAATTCAAACAATCCTACAATAAAGACAAGAAAATATCATTTTTTATCAAAAGAAAGTATTTTTTTTTTTTTTTTTCAAAAAATTATTAACGGATGGATAAATATGATTCTGTTTCCAAAGTAAAAATCAATTTTTTTTTTTTTTTTGTTCTCTATTTGTTTTCGACACTAACACACTCACCATTCCAAAACGCACACTATAAATCTGTGTTGTAAAATTGCAATTCCATAGGGTTGTTTTCTTTTACAGCCCAGTAATGAGTCTATCCTTAATATAGGCACAAACGACGATCCGTTTAGTTTAAGCAGCTATTTCCAGGATCTTGAAGAAGAAAAAATCACAAGTATCAGGAACAAGCTGTATTTAGTGACATTAAAAAAGCTTTGAAAAAAAAGATCGACAATTTAATTGAGGACTTAGACATTTCGACCTTTCAAGAGATGGCGAATTTCTTGTTTGCGACGAACTTTATTTCCAAGCAGCCATTTGAAATCCCAACAGCCATTTTATACTCTGGGAGCAGCTTGTCTGATCACGAATCTGTGATCAATGGGCTTATTGAATTTCTTGATCAATTGGAGACACCGATCCATTTTTCGTCGATTGTGTTGAGGGCAAACGAATGCAACACAATCAAAATTATTTTTAATAAAATTATGAACACGCTTCTTTTGGCACAGGAGGAGTTTGAAAACTTTTCTCTTGTTGACAAAAAAAACACCCAAGAAAAAAATCCAATAAGGTGTCTTTGCCATTCTCGAATAGCAAAAAAACCATCAAAACGATCATAAGTGACAATTCTGCTACACTGCCACAGCAATTCAACATGCAGAGCATCTTGGGGTGGTACAAATATCAACAAAAAAAGGCAAGAGATTTCAAACTAATCATCATTTTTGAAAATATTGAATCCTTTCAATCGGATTTGGTTGACTCGATAATCTCTGTGTTTAGCTCTTATCAGCACATACTTGACACAAGCTTTGTCTTTGATTTGGCAACGGGCGTTGAGCCGCTAACAAACTATTTATCACGAAAGCCGCTCTCCAAGTTATATTTGGAAAAGTTTACACTCTCTCGTTCCATTGAAATGTCCATTAAGCTCATTATGGATTTAATTTTCGATGACCAGCCAATCCAGATCAGCGAAAATGATCTCAAGGCGATCAACAGCCTTGAGCAATTCCAAGATGTGCAACCTTTGTCGATATCTTATGAATTGTTTTCGTACCTCTACAGAAGCTTTAAAAACGAGCATCTGTCCATTTCGCAGTTCATCAAAACCTTGAAGGCCGTGCTTTGCGAATATTTCACAACGCCTTACTCTTTGGTCCGTTTAAAGAAAAACAACACCTTATTGATCACGCCTCATGCCAACCATCTAAAGGAAATTAGAGCCCTGCCATCGTTCCGCCGATACCTCTCCACAGTTAAAGACCACAAGCTGGCAGGGAAGCTGCTTACCAACGACGAGACGCTCTCGGAAATGGTCACCATCTTCCTGTCACGAATTTACCTCTTTATAAACCAATGGAAACGGGCTTTAACAGTGATACTAAAAATTTATCACATGTTGTTCCCCTCAAATAAAAATGACCCAAACCAGTATTGCCTTTCCGATTTCTTTGTCTTTAATTTGAGATCTGAATTTGTTAAAACAAAAATTTTTGTCTCGATTTGTAATTTCTTAACGAACACTTCACCCAACCAAATTCGTCAATACTGTACAAAGTTTATCCAGCTACTTGAAGAAATTGATTCTGAAGAATTCCATCAGGAAGTTACCTCTTTTAGATCACTAAGAGACAAAATTCGGCAAGAAGAAACCCAAAAAACCTTACTAAAATCAAATAAACAGAAAATTAGCCAACTCAATATCAACGAGAAGAATAAGAATAAAAATAATCACTTGGATGGAAAGAAGACAACTTCAATTGACAATCAGCTTTTAACTAAAAATAGATTGGCAAGAAAAAAAATGGGCAATCGCAAACGAAGACAAATGTTAATCCAACAAACAAACCAAAACCAAAAAAGTGAAAAAAATTCACAAAAATTGATCATGCTATTAAAAGAATTTGCAATCAACAGATTACCAACACCAAGTACATTGACTTTAAATGAATTGGTTTTTTTGAAATTCCCTGAAGAATTGGAACAACAACTTGTTTCAAAGACAAGAATATTATTGCATGAATCCCTCGAAGATCCAAATTTTGAGAAATTATTATTTAAAAAAACTAAAAATAAAAAAATCCCAACAAAGGAGAAAAACAAAGAGTTAGATGGAAAGGAAACGAAGAAGGGAGAGGTTGCGAGAGAAGTGGAAGGGGAGGGGGATGAAGAATGGGCAGGTGGGACAAATCTTTTTTGATATAAACTTAGTTTATAATCTTTATCAACAATATAAAAAAAAAATAAATCTTAAAGATTGGTATGATGGTTTTTGTGGTCATGTTGGAAGAGAACAAATTGTCCACAGAATATTCACAAATTAGGTTTATGTCTGTTGTTACAAACTTACAAATGTTAGGTTTAGTAAAATTGAGTTCCACAAAGGGAATAGTTCAAAAAATCAATTTTTTAAAATTTTAAAAAATAATTTTTTTAATAAAACAATTATTTTTTTCGATTTATTTCTGTAAAAAATTATTATAATTTTATTTTTATATTTTTTTATTTTTTTTTTTTATTTTTTAAAAACACGAGTAATTCAAAAATAAAATAATTATAATTAATTCTAAAAAAATCAAGTAAAAAAAAACAAAAACAAAGAAAAGAAAAAATAAATCTTCATGTTTAAAATACTTTTAAGGGTTGTTCTTATTCTTACTTTAAATTTGAAGTTACGAATTTAGTCACTACAAAATACACACGTAAGCAAATTAAGTGTTTTTATATGATGCTTGACCCTGAACAATAAATCAAATAAATCTTCTAGAAAAAGATCAGATTTTTTCTAATGAAATTTAAAGATAAAAAATGAATTCTTTTAATAAGGATAGTTATATTTCTCTCAGGTTTAATAAATGGGGTTTATTTTATCAAGTATAATTGAATTCTTATGAAAATAAAGCCATTAGCTACATTGGCAAAAAAAAAAAAAAAAAAAAAAGAATAAATACCAGTGCAAAAACGTTAATCAAAAATACTTTTTTATGTTAAAAAGAAAATTAATTCCAATTTATTTTTTAAAAATTATAATGTGGAAAAATTGCGTTAAGTAAACAAAAAAACTTAAACACATTTTTTAATTGAAAGCCTAAATAGAATCATAGAAACCTAAAAATGAAGAGTATGATCATTTAAAATAAAGGAAAAAATAAAAGATATAAGACAAAATGGATGATTAAACACAATAGTAGTTCTTTCAATACTATGTTTTGGTATAGGGTTTTTATTTGATTGATCTAGTATTAAAAAAATTTGATGAATATTTTTGATTTTTTTCAGATCTCCTAAATAACTCACATGAATTTCGATATAAAACAAGATTTATATGATATTTTTGATTATTTTGATAATAATATAAGGAATTATTCTTTGTCTTTAATTTTTTTCTTCGTTTTAATTTACTTTCTTTTTTCGCGTTCGAATAATTTTTCCAAATTATAATTTTGTTTGACTTTTTTTTTTCTCTTGTTTCACCTATTGACCTAATAATTCTATGTATTAGATTTAAATTTTGAGATAAAAGTCTTTTATTTTTTAAAAAGAAATGAATAATATAACTGAAAAATATATACAATCAAAATTAAAATGTACTCTTTCAGTTCATTAGTTATTTTATTTCCAATTATTAATAATCGAGAATTTAAATGGTTTAAAAATTAATCTATGAATCAAAAAAAAATAGATTTGTTCTTTTGAGTATTAAAAAAGAACAAAGTATAAAAATTCCAAATCTATAACGCATCGAAAAAAAAAAATTTTTTTGTTAAGGATTTAAATGATTTTGTAAATGAATTATATGACTATTTAACTAAGTTTAATGGTAAAAATAACTTTAATTCTTCAAATAATATTATTGAAACTACTATATTTATTAAAAATAGAGAAAAGAAATAAAATTCTTTTTTAAAAAATTATTCTTTGAAAAATTTTCAAAAAATGTATAATTAAATGTAAACATACAAAAAAGGCTATGAATTACATAATAAAATACAGCATATGTATAACTCTTTTCTTTTTCCCTTTTAAAAAGAAAAAGAAAATTTTCAATGGTTATGCCAATTATTTTTCATATTTTTTAATTTTTCTCTAATTTTTTAATAAAATGATTGCGATTGTAAAAAAATTGAGAATTGATGTTCAGAATTTTTTTCAAAAAATAAGCAAGTAAAAAGTTTAATATAACATTTTTTACCCGATTTGATTTTTTGGTTCATTCAAATATTCACAAAAAACCCCAAAAATCGAAAATGCTCAAAAAGTTATTCAAAATTAAAAAACATTTATTTAGCAACTGCTAAGAAATTCTAGTGCCAAGGTACTCTGTTTAATAGAAAAATTTATTTTATTTTCCAATATTTTTTTCTGCCTAGGAAATATAAAATTGTTAAAAATGGATTGATTTGAGGAAAATACCTCAACCCATTTAGTATAACAGAATTAGTTCATTGGGTGCCTATAACATTTCTGATCATTTCTAAATGGCTTTAACTAAGAACAGAAAATGCCACCGTAAAGGCAATTTCTAATTTTATATAATCATTGTAATTATTTAATCTTAAAATTCCATTGAAAAATAAAAGAGTAATATCTTATTCGGGTATATATAACACATACCCATATCATATCCAAGTTTACCCAACCAAATTTGATTTAACTACTGACCACAGAAAAGGAACTGTTTTAACCCTAACATACAAAAACACACCATGCCAAACCCAAAACAACATATACCACTACAACACAGCCGATATTCTACCCTACCAAGTACTAACAGACCCCCACAAATTCAAAAGTATAAACAAAAAAATAACTTTTCAGAAAGTTTAAAGAAGAAAATTCAAAAAAAAATATTCCGTTTTTTGGTATAACTGTCTTTAAGAATAAAATTTATCTCTGAACACTCAGATTTCTTAAAAGTTCTCGAAAAATTTAATTTTGACGTGGTTGAAAAAATTTCAAGTATTTTTAATTTTTGGTATTTTTGCGAATATTTCAAACACACTATTTTTTTTCAAAATATTGGTCAAATATATATATTTATATATTATTTTGATATTGTTTAATTTTTATTTTTTGGTTTTATATACAATTATTTTAAAAAAGTTTTTGTATGGGAGTATAAAACAATATATAGGTATTGTAAGGTAGTATTGTTCGCTGATTTTTTGATTAAATTGAAAATTATAACAAAAAAGACCTCAAAATCTCTGAAAAATTATGTACTTAGACACAAAAAATTCTGTTAATAATGATTTATATACAAATTTGGTTTTGTAAAATTGATATTAGATGAATGTAAAATATCTTTAAATAAAATTTATCATAGAATTCTTATATTTTTATTTACTATTTAAATTAGAAAAGCACTAAAACTGACGATAAAAATAAATAATTCTGTATTATCAAAATAGATTTCGGAAATTTATTTTGATACAATCAGTCATATTTTAGTTTACTATTCTCTTTATAAATATATTAGAAATGAAAAACCCAAAATATGGCTAAAAAATTATTAAAAATAAGTTGTATTTGGAATTTTTCAAGGAAATACTCCCTATCCTATATTCTTTGGATTTACCAGTCTATTTTTAATTGAAAAAAAGTAAACAAGTAATTATATTTAAATGTGGGTAGGTGATTTAATTTTAGGAATTGAAGGACCAATAACAGTTATTAAATGTAAAAATAATAATACTTTATATAATTATCTTAGAATTTTGAATGAATTCAAATACTAAAAAAAACCTTAAAATCAAAAAAAATATCCAAAAATTTAATATGAAGGAATTTGGTTAGATATAGAAGTAAAATAATTCTTAATTAACTTCAAAAAAAGTAAATGATAGCTTTCAAAAAATCAAAATGATTTTTGAGAAAAAAAATAGTTACTGGGGGAAATTACAAATGTTTAAATCAATATGCTTTAGCCAATTATTCGATGAATAAGTAATTTTGAATTTGACTTAAAAAGAATTTGACTTAATCGATGTTTGAATAAATAAAAAAAAGTAACAATTTATTTCTGAAAATCAATTCACACTCTCCAAGAATAATTTCTAAAAATTAAGCTAAAATTTACCAAGTCAGAATCTAAATCTACAAAATAAGATACTAACTCATAGAAAAAAATGAAAATTCGAAATACCTGGTTTAAAGGTTGAACATTTCAAAAAAAAATAAAATTTTCCAAAATAAAAAAGTTGGAAAATATCAATTGAGAAATAAAAAAGTTAAAATCATTAATATGCAAATCTAAATAATTTTAGACAAAAATTAATTATAAATAAACCCAATTTCAAAAATTTTGACTCATCTGATATAAGGAATTGAAAAAAAAAAATACCCTTTAATATTTCAAGAACAACTAATAATTAAATCTGATTTGTAATTGACTTTTAAATCCCATCTATAATACATAAAAACCTGATATTTTAAAAATTAATAAAAATAAAACAAAAAACTAAAAAAAAAGTGAAGTCATAATTTTTGAAATGATGCATTACAGAATTTTTCAAACTGAACCTTGAATGAAAAAAATGTTAATTAGAAGATACTTTGCTCATAATTAAAGTCATTTGAAAAGATATTACATAGTTTCAATTTTCTATATGTTTATATGTCTTTTCGAAGATCTTTTTTTCCCACACTAGATCTTTTGCAAAAAAAGTATCAACAAAAAAAATGAAACAAAATTGAAAGAAAAATAAAAAAATTTCAAAAAAAAAGAAAAAGAAAAAGAAAAAGAAAAAGAAAAATTTGCAAAATTAGAAAAAATGAAACTGATCCAAAAATTTTGAAATATTTTTTTGATTTGAATACAGATATAAACCCTCAAAAGGACTTCCATTAACATTATAAAGCTAGTCAAAATTTTGGAAATCTAATTTAGTTCTTGGTGGAAAGGTCAAGAATAATTATTAGAAATAATAATAATATAAATAAAATAGTTGTGACTTCAAGTACCGTTGAGTGCTTGAAAAGTACTGTAGAGTACCATAGAGTACCTAGATTTTCCAAAATTCAAATGAATAGAGAAAAATCTAAGATATTACTCAATTTTTTTAAATCGTGAAAAAGCTAACGGAGTTTTTTCAATTTCTATGATTAAAAAAACCTAATGATGTTTTTTTAAGAATTCATAAGAATGGAGAAAAAGCAAGAAATTAAACAATTTTTTTCTAATTCTAGAAAACCCAAAGATGGTTTATTTTAATTTAAGAAATAATAAGAAAATTTTTGAAAAAAAGTAATGACAAAATTTATTTTCAAAGGATAAGATCAACTTCAATTTTATAAGTAAGAAATTTCACAAATTAATCTAAACTGATATTTATATGTTTATGATAAGGATAAATTAACAACAAAACTGTGTAACTTTCATAAAAAACATTCTAATCTAGAAATTATTAAAGATATCGATCATTTTTTAATTTACAACATTCCATAAAAAAAAAAAATGAATTATTTGGATTAAAACATTAATTCAAATTAACAAAAATAAACAATTTTAGAATAATATATCTGATATTAATCTTAATAAAGAATCATTATATGTCTTGTTATTAACTAATTAGAGAATAAATTTTGACTCTTTATTGAAATATCTAAACATAAATTTATAAATTTATCGAGTAACTTAGATTTCCGTTAAGTATTGTGTTTGATTTTAATATAAGAAATAACTGAAATTTTAATAAAATTTCATTTAATCCCATAAAAAAAAAACAAACAAACTAACTGTTGTAAGAGAAAAATTATTCCCCTCCATTCCAAAAATATAAATCCTATTCCAAAAATAGGCAAAAAACAATTATAATTTATTGTATTTTTTTAAAGAATAATATAAAACCAAAGTTAAGTTAACCCAGTATTAATGTTTTTAATAAGTAATATTTTTAATCCAAATAAAAGAAAAAAATATAAAGCCTAAAAATAAAAAAATATGTGTGTCCAAAAAAATGAAACGATGAGTACAAAAAAAAATTTATGGTAAATTTGTGAAATTTCACCAACAATTATTAATCGATCAAATTATTAGATACCACCAACCGATTGTATGTGATTTTTCCATTTAACAAACTTAACACAAAACCTTCTATCAACCATCGAAAAGAATTTTTTCAGATCTAACGCAACAGATTTCGTAACTGGATAAAAGGAATTGAAAACAAAACAAAAAAGATAAAAAAATAAAATAGTTTATAAAATAAAAATTATTTATAAAGTAAATGTAAATTGTAGTATTATTATTCTTTCAAATTTTTAAACTGTGTATAAATTTTTGGAATTGAGTTTATATATAATTATGATTATATAAATTTTATTAGTATCATTTTTTTTTTTCTTTTCAAAATCGAAAAAAATGTCAACTTTACAGAAAAAGTGACAATATAGACTTTTTTTTTAACTTTGCAAGTTATACATAATACTGCTATACTTCATTTTTTTATTTTATCAAGTTATAACTTGATCTTCTTACTGTTCTTATTTTACATTTTCTTTTATTAGAAATAATATTATTAACATATAATCCTCAAAAATTTGTAGATGATTTAATTTTAATTATTAAAGTGAATAAAAATCAAATAGATAAAAAAATAAAATTCCATATATTAAATAATTGTAAAATTTTGATTAAAGCTAAATAAAGACAAATAAATCCAAAAAATAAATGTCTCAAAATTTATCAAAGATTAAATATTTGGATATTTATTTGAAAAAAATTCCACAATTTAGTATATAATCGGAAAAAGGTAAAAGAAAATTATAATAAGTCTAAAAAATTATTCAATAATAATTTACTCATAATTAATTTTAAAATTAGACTATTTAAATCTTTTATATTTAATTAATTATCATATTGGTTGGTTAAATATGATTATAAAAAAGTAACCTTAAATTAGTCCAATTCTGAATTAAAGCACGCATAGCTGAAATATACATAATGCACGCAAATATGCCAGTTCTTATCTATAAAGTAAAAATTTTAAATTCGAAATTTTATTAAATAAAAAGAAATTTAAATTTAAAAATAAATTAAAAACCTTATCTCTATCTTATAGGGTAGAATTTATTAAATTTAATCAGAGAATATAACAATAAAATTAAGGGAAATTCAGAGAATTTTAAGATTCTTAAAAAATAAATTAATAATTATAATGCTTTTTTTAAATTCTACTCGTTGAGATTGTCTTTAGGTTTTCCAAAATTTAAAAGAATAAAGTAAAAATAAAAGATTTTACTCAATTCTTTTGAATTTTGGAAATATTTTTTTGCCTTTTTTTAATTTCAGAAATAACAGCAAATATCATAAATTTTCTTTTAGTTTCTCAAATTAATAAAATCAATTCACTTGACGGCACTCTATGATACTCCACAAAAATATTTCACAATAATAAAATCTCAAAATTCTTTATTTAAAACTCAAAAATATTTAAGTTATCCATCAAACTCAACAATTCAAAAATTCAGAACATTTATCTAGAATGTAATGAGATACCACTATGTAATAAATAAAAACTTCTTATAAATTTTGTCCTTTATGTCCAGTATATGAACAGAAGGAAAAAAATATAATATACTAACGATGAATTTTTATGTGTATACCCTTCCTATGTAAATGATAAATAATTTTTTCTTAATAAAATAAAAGAATGAAACCTTTAATGAAATAATTTGAAACTGTAATAGTGGTGAATTATTTTCGTTAATCTATAATCGTGAAATCGATATGATTTTAAAATTATTTTTTCTAAAAGGACCTTTCAGTCTAAGGGTACGTATAGTGTAATTAACACTTTTTCATTAAAAAAAAAAAAAAACTTGATCTTTTTTCTTGAAAACTCTTCTTCCCCATCTAACGAAATTCTAGCAAGGGTAAAAAATGAAAAAAAAAAAAAATAAGAATTTTTAAAGAGTAAATGAGTAAATTAGTTCATATATTTATTTCAGTAACACAACAAAATTTTAATACTAATACAAAAAAACAAAAAAAAAAAAAGGTTTGTATTTATAATTAGAGAATAGAAAAAAAAAATTAAAATGTTATTCGCAAATTATCACCTTTCTTTTACAAAGATGATTTTTGAGGAATATTATAAATAAAAAGAAACATAAAATTTTTTTGGTTTTTTTTTTTCAATTAAAGCCTGTTTTTTGGGGGATATTGTTCTAGCTGGTTCAATTTTTATTCTTCTAGTATTAATTTTTGTTTTATTTAAACACTTCATTGCCTTTTCTGCATCTCTGATATCATAAAATTCGATAAACCGATGATATACTTTGTTAGGGGTTGAGCGTATATCACGTAACGGGCCATATTTGGAAAAAATATCAACAAGTTCATTGTTGGTAATATATTTAGTCAACCCAAATACTACCAGTGTTCCTTTGGGTAATAGATTTAATGAATAATGTAAAGATAAGAAAAAATATTATCAGAATAATCGGATCAAATTTTTCAAAAATAGAATTTTGTCAAAAAAATATGTTATTTTTTTTTTCTTCTTTTGACACTCGATTTATTTTCCCTTTTTTTTCAGAAGAAAAAAAAAGAATCTCTTTTGTGAAAGGAAAATAAATTAGGATCAAGAAAAGAAGAACAATCGAAATTTTTTTCAAAATTACTTTCAAAACAATTCAAAAGTCAACAGATCAGATGAGAGGTATTTAGAAAGTATACAAATTAATCTTTCAAATAACTGTCTTGTTTTGAATAAGAAAAAACTTTATAAAAAAAAACAAAAGAAAATCAAAAGAAAAAATAAAAAATTGAGAAAAAAAACCTACCTTGATTTTGGTTTCTGTCAGAAAGAGGGATTGTGTTTACATAATTGACAAGAAACTCTTGACCCTCTATTTTTTTATCGTTTATTTCATTGTGGGCAGATTCTGAATGTCTTAGATCATAGTATTCTATTATTAAAGAGTAAGAATTCAATTTATGTTTGAGATAAGATCTACGTATTGAACCAAACTTTTTGAAAAATAAAATCATTTTTTGTTTGGAGAGATTGTTCGGGATCAGACGAATATAAATTTTTCTTGTAGGATAAACAGAAATTGTTGGAACTAACATCTCCGTTTGAGTAGAAATTTGATCTTGGTCAGTATTTTTATTCTGTGTTTGTCTTTCTTTTTGTTGTTGAAAATAATTTGATAAAGCATTTTTTTTTTCTTGAATGAGGAGAGATTTAGAATTTAGAGTGAGGGTGTTGTCCATTTTGAAATTGTGATAATTGTTGTATTGATATTTTTCGTTCTCCATATACTCGGTTTCTATTATTAACTTATTTTTGGCATACATTGTAGTTTCTTGAAATTTTTTTCCCTTTTGGTTGGTGTTTGGTTTTTGTTTCCAAATGGTTTTAATGAGTTCAATCTCTGAATCCTGATAATAAGAAACAGGTATTGAATTGGTTTTTGTTTGGAAAATCGAATCTTTCATAAATGTGGAAGAAATAGGCAAACTTCGTAGGACTTTTGTTGTTGCAAATTTTCTGAGTGCTTTTTTCGGATTATGATTCTGATCACTTAAGCGTGGTTTGTGATTCTTTACCGTTGATAATTAATTGAACAAAAAAATATTAGAAAAAAAGATTAAAAATAAAAAAAAAGACTACAAAACAAAAAAAAAAATTATTTGTTGTACACTATGAGAGAAAATTCCATTCGGTCGTTGGTACATTGAAAAATTTTCAATCAGCCACTCTAATTTGAAGAAGATACGTCCTTGTGAAATTGTATTCAAAAAAACAAAATTTAAAATAGAGGAAAAAACCGAGAAATGAAAAGGATTTTCTTTTTTTGTTCTATTAATTTTTTTTTGTTTGATCATTTTTAATTTTTCCTATTTTTAAAAAATTTATTCAGAAATTGTGTTTATTACCTTTTTACTTGCATTTCTAATTTGATAAATTTTTTTGATCAAATTATTAGAAAAAAATTCTTGAAAATTAGCTTTTTGAATTTCCATCAGAATATTTTGTTTTGTTGAAAAACAGGGTTTTAATTTTCACAAACTCTAATATTTCTTTGTGATCATTTTTATATATTAGTGTATGTTTTAAAGATAATGATAAATATAATAAAACAAGGATTTCTCTCTATTTGGATAATATCTTGATTGTTTCCGGGTATATTTGATATCTAACAATTTGTCAATTTCTGGTTTTCAGATAAAGTATTGTTGTGACATTAATTACAGACTTTTAAGCATTGAAAAAGTTAACTAAATTTAAAAAAATATTTAAGGGTGTTACAACCTTAATTGTAAAAAAAACCCGAATAACATTGAAGAATTAACTAGAAATTCCAATATATACACCGTTTTGAATCAGAATATTGTTTCCCTGTGGTACAAAAATCTTATTTATCGTGGATGTAGATACATACTTAAATATTCAACTTAATTTTCAAGGCAATTGAAGTATAACAGTTCAATTAAAGATTATCTAAAATACGATCAATATGAGTGACAAATAAATCAAAAATTAATGTTTTATACTCTATATCTCTTGAAATCTTGAAGAATTAATACAATTTCATATTTTTAAGAATTTGAAATTGCTTCATGACCAAATTCTTTATTATAAATTGTTACTTGAAAACTAAAACTTAGAGACTTTTTGACAAAATTTAATTTTTTCAGGGGTATTTATTAAAAACTAGAAATGAGTTGTATGGGAACAAAAAAATTATTGGGTTGTGGAAAATACTACCAACTTACAATTGGGAATTTGATCAATTAGACAAAATATAAATTTTTTGAAAAAATTCAATAATTCTTCTCAATCCCAAGTCATATAGAGTATAAAATCACAATGTTTTGAAACAACCCTCCTCCGAGCTACGTTATTTTTAATAGTTCTGAAATTGTAGAGGCTTTTGTCAAAAAATTATTTTTGAACATATCCATATAAAATAGATATTTTGGAATAAGTGATAGACCCAAATTAATTATAATATACATTTTTTTTTTTCAATACTTGAATTCCTTTTTTGATTACCTTAATAGGAATTTGTATTGATATTAAAAAAAAAAAATAAAACATAAAAAAAGGTTTTAATTTAAGGTGGTTAAAAAAATGTAGTTTAAGGATATCTTCCAAAAATGATAAATTTTTCTTCTAAGTCAAAATTCAAAATTAGGTGTATAAAATTTTTATCATTGTTTTTTTCTTTTTTCATTTGTCTTTCAAAAAATAAAAAAAATTACACCATATTTTTATTTATTAATCTATTTTAGTTATTATCTCTAATCTATTTAAATGAATAGACTCTTATTAAAATAAATAATCAATTAAACAAAATTTTTTTTTGATGAAATATCGGCCCCTATTTTTGAAATTCGTCTTAGTTCAAGAGTTTTCTTTCTATGTAAAATGAGTAATGTTAAAGTAGAATTATTTTGGTGGAATAAATAAAAACAAATTAATATAAACATTTAAAGGGATTATATTACTTAAAATCATTGGTGTTCATTACAAAAAATACAATCTTAATCTTTTTTTCTTATTTTAATCTTTAAGTTTATATTACTTCTCCATTTTGGGTAATTTTTTGATTTTAATATTTTTTTAATTTTTAAGTAACAATTAAACAGCATTTAGATATATTTTCATTTATTTCTAATAATTTTCTCAAGTATTCAAGTTTAGATAATATTGGTTATGATTAGAAAAAAATATCCTTGATTGAAAAAGGAAAAGAAAAAAGAAAAGAAAAATCAATTATTGTTATCCCATAAATTGGTAAAGTTTGATACTTTGAAACAGTATATCTTGATTCCAAACAATAATTTAACAGGATTTAGATTTTATAATAATTTTTTATAATTTGATATTTTTTTTAATAAGAAACTATCATTGATTTTTATAGTCTTTTTTAAAATAATATTTCATATATAACATATCGTTTGTTGTTAATGGGAAGTTTCTCTCTCAAAAAGATTGAAAAAAAAAACATCCAAAGGTGAAAAATAGAACTAATAAAAGCTTTTAAATAAAAGAATTTACATTTTTCAAGGTAAATAAAGTTCAAAAGAAAAAAATTTAAACAAATTATTTAAATCCAAAAATTGATTTAAATAGAAACGTATTTAAAAAGATATCCAAATAGTTTATCAAAAAATATATCAAAAGTAATTCATTATAACATTGTCCAACTATCAAGAAACTTTTAAAATAATTAATCTGATACAAATAGTCAAAAAATCACTGTAGTTGTTATTTTAAAGTTTAATTAATATCTCTACTATTCCAAGTTGTTTTTTTAATTTTAAAAGATAATTTTGGTTACATATTTATCAAGTTCTTTTTAATCATGAAGATATCACAAGATGATTGTGATCTAAGTTACAATTTCTAGTTTAGCAAAATAATCATCTTCAAAAGTCTTTAATAACAAAAAAATTAACCCTAAGATAAAAAAAAATTGATGACTTGGCGATACCCTTTTCAATTCCAAATTCTTTTTAAAAAAGTATACCTGTTATTATAAAATCATTATATTAGATAAGTAAGTGATAAAAAGAAAGATTCCACTGTATTTCAAATTGTGATATTCGATAAATTTTTGATAATTTAAAAAAAATTCTGATAAAAAATTTATTTTGTTAATATTATTAATGAATTTATGGATTAACACTATGAAACATTGTTACTATATTTTTAATAGTTTTTTTTTTTTTTTTTTTTTCTTAAAAAACCAATTTTGGAGAAACTGGTTATGTTATCACGTATTTGAGTAACAAGATAAAACTTCAATTTAAAATTAGTAATATCAATGAGTCCAAGAGAATGACTGAAATGAATTTTAAAATCTCTTTATATTAAATTCATTTAATTCTATTTTTTCTCCATAAAAAAAATATTAATAATTTTTTTTTAACTTCTTCTTCTCAGAAATATATATAATTGGATTAATTTATTCAATTTTAAAACAATTAATTTTCCAATAATATTTTATGTTCTAATAATAATTTTGTATTAACATGGTAAATAATTATTCTAGTTTCTCTTTTTGTAAAAGATTTTTTTAAATTAAATAATTCAAGAAACCAATAATAACCAAAGAGTTATTTGATATTCGCTTTGTAAAGTACTACGATTGAAAAATGAAATTCTAAAAAATGGGTTCAAATGTTGAAGTTTTTTCAAAACAATAGAAACGATTTTTCTAGAAATTTTTAATCTATAAAAAAATAAATAATTCTGAAAATTTTTAGGTAAAATTATTTAATATTTTCAATAAATTCAATTCCTTATTTAAAATACTTTTAAAATATCAAGCACTTTGCCTACTTAAATTATTTGACATTTAATATATGGTTCGATATTAGAAATTTTAATAATAAGATATCTTATCATGATATTAACAATAAAATTGCAAAAATAACAATAAAATCGTAATAAGTCCAACTTTTTCACGATAATATGAAATATATCACGATTAGTCCAATTTTATCGTGATATTCGACATTATCGCGAAAAAATGAAAATTTTTTCTTGTGAAATCAACTTGAAAAAATTCTCTTGACTTTTTCAAAGCGTTGATACTTTTACAACACTTTTCCCCTTTAAAAATGTTTGAAAAGTATTTGTTTGGGTTGTTAATTGTCTTCAAGTGTTTTCAAATTATTTAAAGATATACAACTTTTATAAACGGAATGAGTTTGTTTGTTTGTTGTGGAAAAAAGTTTTTTCTTATCATTTTTTTTTTTTAACAAAATATAAAATCTCAAAAAAATTTCAAGATCAAACTAATAATAACCCATTTCAACAATAGACCTGAATATAAAATAGAAGTTTTTTTGGTGTGGAGTTGTTACATTCACAATTTTAAATAACCAAAAAGGAAAAAGAGTAATTTTCCTTCTTATTGGCGATCGATCAAACAAAAACCTCTAAGCTTTTGTTATGTTTTCGGTCCAAAACAAAAATGTTCAACTAAAAAGAAGAAGAAGACAACAACTGTACAAAAAAGCTTAATAATCGGTGATCATCTGGCAAGTTGGTGTGAAAGCTTTGAAAAAGTTATCCAACTCCTTTTGGCTTTCTGAGAATATTGAAAATGTTTTAACCCAAGAAAACACTCTTTAAAGAATAGATAAAGGGTTGGTTGTTTTAGAAGCTCTGTTTATTGAATACAATTTACAACACCTGTTTTGACTGATAAAATCTTTATTTATCTTTAATTCTTATTGTTGTTGATCTAAAAGGATCGATAGGTTAGTCAACATAAACAAAATGAAAACACAATAAAACTCTTTGATCTGATCCTTGGTTGAATCAAGTATCTTTTTTATTTTTTTATTAAAAGAATAACTTTTAATCATATATTCGGTTTTTTTGCTCAAAAAAAATTTCTTTATAAAAAGTATTGCTAAATTAGCCCCAAAACCGATCAAATATTATATAGCGATTACTTTTTAATAGCGATATTTTCGCATTTATCGCAATTTTTTTTAAATTATCACCATTTTATAGAATATCGCTATTTGTTATATTATTGCGATAATATTGAATTGCGCGATTTGATAATAATTAATGCGATTTTTGTAAATTTATTGTGTTTTTTGTAACTTTTTCGTGAATTAAGTCTGATATCATCAAAAACTCTATTGAATTGGATCTATAATAGGAATAATAAGAAAAAACAATAAATATTTTTTTTTGTTACTGTAAAGAACCAAAATTATTATGAATTTTTTTTTCAATGATTAATAATATTTTTGTATTCTTTGAGTTGGAATTTTTGTAGGTGTTATTTACTTATGAGAATTCAATTTTTTTCCTACAACCCTTGAATTAATATTTATTGTTTGAGAAAAATATTACAAAAAAAGAATTATAGTAAATTAATACATGTTAAAAAAAAAAAAATGGAATAAGTCAGTGGTTTCCAAGGCGGCCACTTCTTTTTTTTCATACTCATTAAGAAGAAAAATAACCAAATCTCATAAAATATACTTTTATCAAAAAAATTGTTTCTCATTCTTGTTTTCAACAAATTTATTTGGAAAGGTGATCTTTCTTATTTGATATTAGAAAAGAAAAAATTTATTAACAATACACACCTTTTCTTGTGTATTTTTTTGGTTTACTGTTTGATTAATTTCAGTTGACTCATCCCAATACATTTCTTGATTCAAACCAAAAAGTTAATTCAAACCCAAAATATAATACAAAAATGTTTTAAAAAAATTCAAAATATTCGAGATCTTGTTCTGAATTACTTTTGGTTCGCTTTCTTTTCATAAATTGAGTAATTATTGGTGTTTTTATATTCAAAGTTTCAATATCTCAGGACACCCAATATATCTTTTTTCAGTTAGGTTCACAGAACTAACTTTTTCCCAAATCGGAAAATGGTACTTGCTTCCTTAAAACTATATTTTCAAAACCCATTTTTTGATTTTTTACTTGTATCAATTAAAAGAAAACTATTTAAAAAGATGATTACTGATGCACAATTACTTGCTTTTGTTAACCTTTTAGGAATCCTAATTGTTGGGCTCATCGTATTATTTTTCCTTGGAGCAGAAAAAGTTGAAGACGAGCTTTAACCTACAAATCCATAAAAATTAGAAGATCAAAAGATTAAAGCAAAAAAATTATTTTTCAAACAATAAATCTTTTTAAAACAAACAAAATTCAAGAGGTGATTAACGACAAAACCACTTTGAATTTTTATGAGAAAGATCTTTCTCACAAACAAAAAAATATTTAATACACAAAATCTTCAATATGTTTTAGTAATTCGTTTGTTACTTTATTTTTTTTTTTGTTTTTGTTTTTGTTTTTGTTTTTGTTTTTGTTTCGGTTATTTTTTTTTGGTGAGTTACTAAATCCAATTATAAAAAATAATCACTTTAATTTTAGTTCAGCGAACAACTTTTCGGAGAATTTTTTTCTTTTATAATTCGCCGATCGACGTTTTTAAAAAAAAAAATTTAAAAAAAGAAACTCTTTTCAATTTTTTTTTAATCACAACAAAGAAATTTTTTTCTCTTTTCTTTAGAAACAAACTCAGCTATTTACAATCACAATTTAACTCAGAATCTTAATTCACATTTCTCGGCTTTGTAATCATTTTTTTTGCACAACCCAAAAATACCTTTTCTCGTATTTTCAGAACAAAAGTAATAAAAATTTTCACCTCATTTTTTATTCTTTTTTGAACAAATATACTTTATAAAATAATAGATTCGGATTTGTGATCTTTATTTTTTTGATCTTTTTCTGTTGTAATATATTTTAGTGATACTGGGCAAGCTAAGAAGCCTCAATTAAAGAAATATTCTAGAATTGAAAAAAAGATAACGAGATGACATTTGATCCCAGATCAATTTCAAAGATAAAGATTTACCATTATTTTTGATTTAAAAGAGTTCAAATAAGAAAACAATACCCCAATACGATTGGAATGATTTTGATCTTCAATCAAGAGTTCATGTTATCCATAAATATATTAAATTTCCAAAAAAAAAAAAAAAACTAAAGCTTAATTTTTTTTAAAATTACGATAAACAAAATTGAGATTCATCAAAAAAGAGAATCTCCTCAGTTTATTTTTACTGAAATTGCTACTTTACAAATGTTAAGTGCATTTGAAGTGTTGAGTAGTCTGTAAATTTGAAATTATGACCAAGTTTTGTGTGTTAATAAGGTTCTCCCCAAAAGGTCATCAAAATTAAAATTGATTGCTATTTTATGAGAAAAAAAATGGTAAACAAGTCTTTTAATTAGAATCACTCAGAGAAAACAGGTCTTATTAAAATCAAAGAAAAAAAGAGAAATAATTATTGAGCTGAAAAATTGAGACAGAGATCATTCCATAAAAAGAAAAAATCAAGTATTAAAGACAAAATGGAGGACAAAACACAATTAAAATTTTAAATAATACTGTATTTTTTACAGGGTTTTAGTTTGATTGAACTAACATTTAAAACTAATCGATAAAGTAGATGATTTTTGAGATCAAGAAAACCAACCAAATATAATTTCTATAAAAAACGAGATCTAATTTTTTTTTCAAAGTTCAGGTTCTTTTTATTTTTATTTTTTTTTATTTTGAAGAGAGGAAATTAATTTCCTCTTACAGCCGTTAGGTTTTCCAGTATTTAAAATAATTGAGTAAAATGAAAGATTTTTCTCTATTATTTTGAATTCTGGAAAACCGCCGTTAGCTTTTTTTTTATTTGAGAAATATAAAGAAAATTTCAACAAATTTTCTGTTTATTTCTTAAATTAAAAAAAAGCTAAGCACTTTACAGCACTTTCACAGGTTTTTTTTACTTTTTTGTTTAGAAATTTTAATAAAGAGTCATAAATATCTTTATGATTAGTTAATGATAAAATAACTAATGGGTCTTTATTTCGAATTATATCAAGAATATTATTTTTTATTGCTTATTATTTTTGTTTATTTGAATTAATTCCTTAATCCAAATTTTACGATTATTTTCATAGGCTGGGTAGTTCCAGAGAAAATGAACCAAATCTTCAATGATATCCAAATTTTTTGTTTTTTTGAATAATTTGCAAAATTTTGTTTTTATCTTTGTTCCTATCATAACATAAGAATTTCTGTTTTGATAATTTGTAAAATTTCAAAGTTTTAAAAATGAAGTGGAATCCTTCCATTTTAAATATCTTTTGTGTTAGGTTTTTCAGAATTCAAAGGAATTTACAGTCAGTTTCACTTTTAAGGCAAAAACTTTCAACGAAATTTAAGGCACAAAAAAAATCCCAAATTAAAGCACCAAATTCAAATTCTAGTAAAAATAAATTGTAAAAAAAAAAAAATTCCAAATTTTGTACCTTAATTTGAGATTTTTTTATGCCTTAAATTTCGTTGAAAGTTTGTGCCTTAAAAGTGAAACCGACTGTAGTAAAATCATAGTTTTTTCTCTATTCTTTTGAATTTTGGAATATCACTGTTAGTTTTTTTTTTTACTTTTTGAAATAAAAAGAAATCTTATTTAATTTTCTTTACATTTCAAAAATGAAAAAAAAACACCGTTAGGTTTTCTTGAGTTTTCGATTTATTTCAAAAATAGATAAATTTTCGATAGTTTTTCTTGAGTTTTCTGTTTATTTGAAAAATCTATTGATTTTCTTTAGTTTTTTCTTTTACTTACCGTCAGTTTCACTTTTAAGGCACAAACTTTCAACGAAATTTAAGGCATAAAAAAATCTCAAATTAAGGCACAAAATTTGGAATTTTTTTTTTTACAATTTATTTTTACTAGAATTTGAATTGTGTGCCTTAATTTGAGATTTTTATTATGCCTTAAATTTCGTTGAAAGTTTGTGCCTTAAAAGTGAAACTGACTGTATTGAAATAAACCGAAAATTTATTAAATTTTCGGTTTATTTCAAAAAGTAAAAAAAAAAAAACTAGAACACTTTACAAATAAAACAGAAAACCTCAAGAAAACCGCAGTTAGGTTTTTCAAAATTTAAAGGAATTCAGTTAAATCAAAGATTTTACTCTATTCTTTTGGATTCTGGAAAACCTAGGCACTTGATTAAACGACTTTTTGTTAATATTATTATTATCCTAAATAATTTTTAAATATTCTTGTCCCTTCCATCTAGAACTATTTATAATTAATTTTTGTCTAAAATTATTTAGATTTACATTTAATAATTTTAAATTTTCTATTTCCAAATTGATTTTTTCATCTTTTTTTGGAAAATTATAATTGGTTATGAAATATGAACAAACCCTAGAATTTCTTATTGCTTTCTGAATTTATATCTTCTTTTGTAATTTTCGAAATTCTTACTTGGTCAAGTTTAGCTTCAGTTTTATAAATTATTCTTGGTGAATGTGGATTGATTTTTAAAAATGTCGTGACTTTTTTAGCTATCCAAACATCAATAGAGTTCAAAGTATTTTTGATTTAGATTAAAAATTACAAACCTGTAAAACAATTGGATAATATATACTAATATAAAAATTTGTAAATTTACCATATTGGCAAGTTTTTGTGGGATAAAAAATTTTTAATTTTTGTAAAACTATCTTTTTCTTTTTTGAAATTTTTTTGTAAATGTTTTTTTTTTCGAACCAAATTCACAAATATTTAATTTTGGATTTAAAGTTAAGATTCTTGAAACTTCCATTTCAAATCTACTGTAAAATTTGACAAACATAGTAATTGACTTTTTAGTCTCTGTTAAATACAATAAAAAAAATCTTCGGTTATACCCTATCATATAATTTTATAGGTTTGTGATAGGTTTTTTAAAAAAGTTTCAAATTTTGGAGGTAGTGAAAAAAAACTTGTTATTTATGAAAAAAATTCAAAAATCCAAAACAAAGATTCTAAAGATAGAATTTAATAGTTACTTGGAAATAGATCTTTCCTTTTGATTTTAAGGTTTTTATAAATTGAAGATCAATAAAAAATCTGAAATTTTTTGATAAAATTATTTTGTCATTCATAAGTTTTGTGAGTGAAATATTCAAATTTTAATTTGATTCTCAAAGAATTATATTTTTTTATTTGAATATTCCATGGTTAATAAAAGACTATCGTATAACTCTAAATTTCTGTTCTAAAAGGGGAAGAACAAAATTAAAACTGAATTTTCTATTTATTAGAGATTTCGTTCTAAGTTTGGAGCTGTGTAATAAAACCGACTTTATTCTTACATGTTATTTTTATTTTTATTTACACAAATAGATATATTTTGCCAATTTTTAGCAATTTAATCGTTAAAAAGCATTAGTTATAAAAAAAATATTTTAAAAGTGTCATGTTTTATTGAAAATTTGAAACCAAAATACGATCCAATCTCTATTTGTGAAAAGTAAATCAAGAGATGAATCTTTAATTTTTTTTTGAATAATTTTTTTTTTGCAAATTTGTTTTTGATTAATTTTTTTGTTTTATTATTATATTTTGTATCTAGAAATATTTTAATAGGAAAATTGAAATTAATCAAAAAGTAAACCAAAAAAATATGCCAAAAAAGGAGTCCATTTTTGAAACGAATATTTTCTTTTTGTAAACCCAAAAAGAAAGATAACCAGCCAAATAGAATGCTATCAACAATTGAAAATAAATAAATTAATAATCAAAGTATATTATCAAAGATTTATTTCTTCTTAATCTTCTTAAATTGGTAAAAGTCAAACAAAAGATTATCTGTTTTTCGACCCATCCTATTTATTATTATTTTACAATCATTGTTTTGACATTTTATGCTTTTAAAATTCGGTTATTAGTTTCCAAAAAAAAACCAAAATAAGAATACTGTTTCATAGATTAAAGTAAAATGAATTCAATCCTCGAAAGCAAAAAATAGTTAGAAAAGATTCAACCCAAAGTAAAATAAAATTAGTAAAATTCTGAAAAAATTTCAATCAATCTCAGAATTATTTTTTATTTTAAATTAAATATTAAATCAATAATTATCAAATCTGAACAAATAGGTCCCAAAAATCTTTATTTCAGTGAAAAATATAAAAAAATATGATATTTTATGAGAAAAAACTTAATAGATGACTTAAAGAAAAATATGGTTTATTAAATTCATTTGGTAAAATTATACTGAAATAAAAAGTAATTGATATCTGAAAAATTTTTACAAATAAAAGTTTTTCAATTCAGAATTAAAAATAAAACCAATTAAATAATTAGTAATGTATCTAATGTTACATATAAGATCAAGTAATAAATAATTTTATTATATTATTTCTTGACCAATTTAATCATTTTTTTCATTTCCCTTTTTTAATGGGTGTGTACAATATATTGTACTAGGATATATATATATATATATATATATATATATATATATACCCCTATTTATTAAACTATCCCTGTGTCTGTTAATTGAAATTGTTTCAATGATTCTGTTTCTCAGAAACCTTGGAACTTGAAATTGGTAAGTGTACCTACCTCCTTAAATAAAATCCTTTTTTCATTTTTACAAATTTTTTTAAGAAAAAAGCAATAGAATACTTGATTCAATTATTAAAAAAAATGAAATTGAGCTCAATTTTTAAAATACTGCTCTATTAAAACGAGAAGAATAAAAACAGTAAATTCACAAACTAATTAAAAAGTAAAATTAACCTATGGATTGTCTTTTGTTATCTTGAAGTTTTGAGAAACTGGAGGGGAAAAATGATTTGTTCAAAGCTGAAAAAAACCTTTTTTCAAATTAATCCATGCCTCTTTATTCATTCTTCTTGTCTCAATATTAGATCTAATTTAAAACACAATAGTATATCAGGGTTCAATTAATTTTGAAGATAACCTCTTGGATCTTTTGAGAAAATTTTAAATTATGAATGAAATTTGTTTAAAATTTTCAGATTTTCTTAGTTTTTTTACTAATTTGAGCTGTTTTTAATCTGTAAAAATTTCGTCAAAAATTCAATATAATTTTTTTCAGAGAAAAATTTCAACTACAGATGTGCAAAAAGTGATTTCTTAATATTTTCAGTTTTTTACTAATAACACGGTTAGAAGAAATCAATAGCATGGTTTACATATTGTTTATTGTTATTTTATTTGATCTTTAATGTTAAGGACTTTTAAAAAAAAATACAATGTTTTTGATGCCTTAACAATTTAAACAGTCTACACAGTTTATTGAAACAATAATATCCCTACTTCCAAAGAATATTTAACAAAAAGACCATAACAATTGAGGAAGCTTCAAGAACTTTTTTGTACTTTTATTGGGAATTTCTATAAGATTTCAATTTCAGGAATTCTTTCAGATATTTTCAGATTTCAAATACTAGATGAAAGTTTTTAAAATCCCAAGAAAGGTAAAAATATCCTTTGAAATATGTTTGAAATTTATTTTAAAAATCGATCCGAATTAAAATATATATATATCTTCAAAAAATCTGAAAGTGTTTTTATGAATGATCAAAAAGTAAAAATGGTTTTTAAGATTCTAGTTATTTACTATAGATTTGCCCCATACCATTTGTTTTCAAATAAATGGAACAAAAGTTTCATTCAGCTTTCCAAAAAAAGAGTTTTTAAATCATATAAAATTTCAATTTTTTAATTCTTACAACAAGTTAAAATAATTAATTTATTTTAGAGTTGGGAACTTTGATCATTTTGGTTATTATAATTCTTGTAATGTGATTAATTCGGAAAGTTGAATGAAACTCTAGATCTTTTTATTTAACAATTCATCTGACCCAATGAGTGACTTGAAACATAAAAAGAGTATTGTGAAATTACCCTTCTTTTGCTTGATAAAATACAAATAAGAAAAAAAAATTACCTAGGATCTCATCTTTGATAAAAAAATTAAAATTCAAAAAAAATAGTCTAAAAACGATCACAAATTTGAAAAAATCTAGATAAAAAAAAAAAATCAAGGATCACCATTGGGAAAAAATTCGATTCTAGAAAGATTACAAATTTCTTCAATCAGACAAATCATTTTTTAAAAAAAAAAAGTGTCTTATATTAAATTTCCAAAGGGTTAAATTTCAATTATAAACCAATTTTTTTCTAAAAGTACATTCTCAATTTTATTCAATTTAATCTAATTTGTGGTTAGGTTTTCCCTCTATATTTAGAAGAGTAAGGATTTTGTAATATTCCTTTGATAAAAAATAACTCATTTTAAAAATCAAAAAAAGGAAAAAAAAAATCTTCTGATATCTCAAAAAGCGCCAAAGAGATATATTCCAAAACTGACATCGTAGTTTTCAAAATTGTAATTCTCAAACATTCAAATGGGACATTGAGAGTCGCTCTTTGAAACTTTTTTCAAAAAAGTTCTAATTTCCAATTATTGATTTTTGCAGATCGATCACACTTCATATGTTGGTTAGTAATTGATTGTTACTCGGCACTCATTAAAATTAATAAATTTTTTTAACCAATTTCAAAAAATAATTTTCGCCCTTTCTAATGAATAACTGTCTTCAAGTTTTAAAAAGTTTGAAATATTAAATTGTTTAAATTTTCAGTTTTTGTCATTTTCCAAAAGTGAAAACTTTGATTTGTTAATTTTCTCATAAGAACTACTTGCAATTAATTGAAAAATAAAAAGATCAAAATTTTCATTCAACTTTCCAAACAAATTACATTACAAGAATTAAAATAAATCAACAAAGACACCAATTCTCTCAAGTAAATTGATAATTTAAGATTGTTTGATGAAATAAAAATTTGAAACTTAGCTTTAATTAAAAAATCGTTTTTGTGGAATGCTGAAGGAAATTTTATTTCATTTATTTTGCAACAAATAGTATTTGTTTTCAAACTGGTATTTGAATTATAAATGGGAATAATTTTCACTTAGTTTTCTATTTATCTTTTTCATATAGAGATCTTGTGGCCACAAATTGTAACCTACTTCTTTGAGAGTTGTGTATATGTCGTTAATAAAATTAAGCACTATTTTTTTCTGATTAATATTTTTCGAAATCTAACCTTATAACTAACTTAATTCCAATAACCACTGGGATAAAATTTTTTTCGAATAAAAAGACTCTCAACTTTTGTATATCGAAAATATTTTTTGAAATTACTGTGCACTTTTTTATTTTTTTTTGAAAAATTGGGGCTGAGAAAAGTTTGAAATAAAAGAATAAGTTAATATATTAAATTAGAATGCTTTTTCTGAGAGTTTTCTTTTTAGTTTAACTTTTTTTTTAATTTTACCATTTAAAACTAAAAAAAACATTTGAAGACCAAATTAGTGCCTTTTGTGAAAAGAAAAGCCCTATAATTTAGAATTTGTTTTAGTAAATGAGTTAAAACAAGATAGTGTATCTAAAAATATACATAATTTCAACTTTGAATTCAATGATTTTGGCAAAAAATGTTTTTAAGAAAAAGCTAAATTGAAACTTTATTTATTTTTATTTTTTCCTTTTTTTTTTAATTGAATGAATGGAAGGTATTTGATCAGTTTTCCATTTTTAGTGTTTTTTCGTTCGAAGGGACATATAAAAGCAAAAATATTGAAAAAGTAAGTGAAAATTTGTTACCATTTACAATTCAAATACCAGTTGAAAGAATTTTTTTTCAAAAAGTGCTTTTATTCACACCCAATCATCCACACCACATTTTAAAGATGATTCACTCACTTTATTAAAATTGAAAACTTTTTTAATTCCAAAAAAATCCTCTATTTTTTAAAAATAATACACTTTGTCAACAAGATCAAAAATCTTGTCTTTTTTGAAACAACTTCAAACGATTTTGATCTTTTTAGAGATTCTAAAATTCGAAATAATGTCAAAAAATCAGAAGCTTGTTAATTAAAAAGTTTCCACAATTTTTCTATTATTCTTGTCATCTCCAATTGGTGTTTTTTCATTTTTTGTTAATATTTACCATTTTGGATTCACTGCTTTTTATTTTCATTTCTCATTTTTTGTTCAAAAAGGCGACGTGTAATTTTTAATTGCTTTGATCCAAATCAGAATTTAACCATTGAATTAGATCACCACCAAGAATATTTGACTATTTTGGTTTGCAAAAACAATGTTTTCAGAGAATGAAAAAGAAAATGAAACAATTTTTGATCCAACAATACAAGAAACAATCAAGACACTTTATAGGAAATTCACTTTCTTATACAAACAGAAATCTGGGCACAACCTTTCTCGTTTTAAGATAAAAAGGAAAGTTTCAAAGGAATTTGAAGGGAAAGATAATGTTGGACTTGAAAAAATTATTCACAAGTTTATTCATTGTGACCAAGACGCTTCACTTTTATTATTAACTCCGATTGGCGTTGGTAGGTCTTATCTGTTAAGGGAAATATGCAAACAATATTGGGATGATTTTTTGCAACGTTACAATAACCTCCACAAAAAAACAATGAGATCATTGGAAAAAGGAAACAAAAACGAAATGGAAAAAGAAATGGAAATCAAAAAAGAAGATGAAATTGAAAAAAAACAACTGAAGGGCAATAGTTTGTCTTTAATAAGCCAAGATTATTTAGATCGAGAAATTGAAATTGAAATTAAAAAAGAAGAGGAAAAAGAAAAGATCCAAGAAGAAGGAAAAGAAGAAAGACATTCAAAAAAATTATTGTTACCGATCTACCTTTCATTAAACGACTTGTTTCCAAATAGCGAAGAAATCAAACTTTGGCAAACCAAGGAAAAATATCACAAAAAAAAAGACATGAACCAAGATCCCAACCAAAAATTGAAAAAAAAAATTGATCCTATTGGGATTACGTTAATTAATTTGTTGTTGAACAGCTATGGAATCAAATTGTGTCAAAACGATCTGTGTAATTATTTTGATTTTTTAATTGTTCTTAATTCCTATGACGATTTCTTTGTCGAATTACAATATTGCTACCCAAATTTTTGGATTGACAACCAATTACAAAACTATGATTCAAACAATAAATTAATAACTTCTTGTTTAGTCGATTTTTTATTTGGTGATACCGATTATGTCTCACACTCATCACTAGACAGCATTTTCTATCCAAATCAACGCAAAAACTGGATACCTAAAACCAGATTTCAAAAATATTTTTTACAACCATTTCAGAAAAAACAGATTTTTTCGATTCTCGAAAAAGTTTCGAGGGAAAAAAAATTAAAGAACTTAAAAGAGTTTGTTGCATCAATTCCAGGACTATTAAAAATATTGCATTACCCAAGATTTTTTAGTTGTAGCTTGCCAATAATTATTAGGCAATACATTAAATTCAATTCTTTGTTTGTTAATAATAAATTTAATCAAAAAAAACACGGTAATGACAATAAAAATAAAGATAAAAATAAAGATAAAAATAAAATTATACTAAAAATGAAAAATAGAAAATCACAAAATAAAATCAACGATTTTTATAATGATCAAAACGAAAATGAAAATGAAAATGAAATTGTATTGAAATTTTTAAACATCAGAAACAAAATTTGGGGGAATTTAATTAATTATAATTTGAATACATTCATTGAAAAAGTGATCATAAAATATCCAAATCTTAATATTCAGAAAATGAGAAAATATTTTCAAATATATACAACCAACTTAACGAAAAACATTTCACAGCAAAATAGCAAAATGGAATGGATTCTGTATCGAGACGATACGCTGGATTGGCGTTTATTTTTACCAAAAAATGAAAAATTAAAAAAAGATTTAGGGTGGGATGAGTATCAAAAAATTTTTGCCAATAATGTAGATTTGTTAATACAAATAAGAACGCGTTGCTTTTTATTTCCCAAATATTTTAAAAAAACAAATGAAAAAATTATTATTATTTATAAATTTTTACAAAATTCATTTTTTGAATATTTTTTAAATTCATTAATATTTGAAAAATCGTTATTATTTCGATCAAATTATAAATTTAATAAAATTTTTATTTCAATCAAGAATAAAAATAAAACCAACAAGAATGAGATCAAATATGATTATTACAATGATAACAACGATAACATTAATAACAACGATGTCAATGATAACGAAGAGAAAAAAACCAAATTAAAATATATTTCACTTAATGAAAAATATTTTATTTCAATTTCAAATTCATTATATTATAAATTATTAGTTGAGGAAATAAATAAAGATAATCAATTAAAAATGGTTTTATTAAAAATAATCCGATTTTCAAAATATAATCCATTTTTTCAAATAGCTGCTTCAAATTCGATTACTTTATTAAATTTATCCCGAATGAATTTCTCTGGAATGGATTTTTCAGGGGTTAGGATACCATATGCAAATTTAAGTAAAGGGCTGTTCCATTTTACAGATTTTTCTTATGCCGATTTATCCTATGTCAATTTAAATCAAGCACACTTACAAAATGCAAATTTTTCAAATTCGTGTATGCGTAATATTAAATTGGGGCAAGAGCCAAGTTACAAAATTGATTATGATGATAAAAAGCATTCTACCGGATTGGTTAAAGTATTGACAACTCTAGATCAAAGATACTCAATCGGATGTGACCTGATAAGGAATGTTTATATGTGGGACTTTGTCTCAAAGAGATTTTTAGATGCCAAGGACAGCCCATATAAAAATGATCAAAAGAGTTTTCAAACATTTTCAAATAACAATTTACCCTCGATTTGTGTATCTCCCAATTCAAAAAGGTTTGCAGTTTGCCTATTAGATTTAATTTATGTATATGCAATACCAACATTAAAAATCATTGACACATGTGCATACAAAGAAATAGCAAAGAAAAATTATACAATTAAGGAATTTTATTTTAATTCTTATAACCAATTATGCTTAATATTCTTCAATCCAATGAAATTAAAAATAATGACATATAATAATATGAATTTAAATTACCGAGTATTAAATTGTGATCAACTTCAATCTTTAAATAAAAAAAAATTGATAATTAACAAGATCCAATTTAAAATTATTCCAAAAAAGAAGACTAGTGCAGAATATTTATTAGTTTTTATACCATTAAATAGAAACAACAATGAGAGAAAACCGGAAATATTAAAGAAAAAAAAAACTTTTTATCGATTAAAATTAAATAAAAAAAAAATCAAACCAAATCAAAAGGAAAAAGTGAATGAAAAATTAAGTAAAAAAGAGAAGAAATGGGGAGAAACGGACATGGAGAATAAGAATAAGAATAAGAATAATAAAAATAAAAATAAGGTTAATAAAACGAAAGTTAAAAATAATAATAAATACAATAAAAATAAAAATAATAATAATAATAACATTAATAGGAATACAAACAACAACAACAACAACAACAACAACAACAACAATAATAATAATAATGATAAAGATACGAAGAGGTATGTAAAAAATGGAAAAGAAAAAAAAGGAAGAAATGAAAAGGAAAAAAAACGAAAGATAAAATTAAAAAAATATATAGAATCCGAAGAAGAAAATGAGGATGAAACAACAAAAGAGACCAAAGAAAAAAAACACAGAACTAATAACTTTGACCAAATGAATCATACAAAAAATGCTTCTAGTGTTCCAAAGGATTATTACCTAAACGAAGAACCAGATTTGCAAAGTCAAAATGGGAATATTTATCTATTTTCAATCAAAAAAAAAAAAATAATTTTTAATACGAAATGTACAGGAATTTATACTATTAATTTACATTTAAAGAAATTTGTTTATTTTGTCAATGATCCTTTACCTAAAAGCCATTTAAAAATAGTAAATTACAAAAACAAGGATCAAACGTATGAAAAAATATATCTGAATGAAAAAATTAATTCAATTGAACTAAATAATAAAAATCAATTAGCCATTGCCACGACACAACAGAATATTAAAATATACAATTTGGTCAACAAAAGATGTGAGATCATTATTAACACCTTCTCTGATCTTATAAATAATTATAGTCAAACAACTGAAAATAACGAATCTCCTTCCGAAATAACTTTCAATTATGAAGGCGATGAATTATATGTGATTTTCAAAACGATCAATAAAAGATGTAATTTCTTCAAAAGATACAATTTATTGAACTACCGTTCTACAAAGCATCATTTAGCATTAAAACGGAACTATATCAATGGATTTCAGGCGCAATTCGACACTTTGATAAAAAAATTTGAAAATAAAAATTTAAAAGTCAAAAATTTGATTCTTGAAAATCAAAATTACGAACTAATTTTTATTTTATATAGCGAAGCCAAAAAAAAAATTGTATTAAGGAATCTCAACAACGAAACAATCGGCGAAATCGAAAAAATACCAAATTATTTTCAAATTCAGATGGATCCATCTGGGAAACTGTTTTACATTCATCTCTCCCAAAATGGGAATCACGGTCAAATTATTGTTTATAATTTAATTGAAAAAAAAAAGTATCCACTTTTTAAAATGATTGATGAAAAATATCATTTGCAAAATTATTGCTGCTGTGGTAACCGGGGCATTCTAGTCTTTCATTTACATCATAAGAAGAAGAAAAAAGAAAAAATTCAAATCTATCAATTTAATCACCCGATTCAAAAAATTAGGATTGCTCGCAAAATATTTATTCCTATTTTTTTCAATTTATATGTAACCGCTTTAGGTGTTTCAAGTTCGGGTAATTATATCGCATACAGTACCATTATCGGAGAAATAGTGCTAATAAAATTGAAAAAGGGCACAAGTAAATGGGAAAATACCTTAATTTGCAAAGGTCTATCGTCTTTAAAGATTTTACAAAGTACAAAGACCAAATCAAAAAAAAAGAAATTTGAAAACTCTCTAGTGAATAATACTGCGCATTGTATTCGTTTTTCCAATTCTGAGAAATTCTTATTCTGCTGCTCCAAAAACGTCATCCTGGTATATGACGTCTTGACGGGCAAATTGCAATCAAATTGGTTTATTGGGGCATTGGTTAAGCAACCTGTTATCTATATGAGCAAATTTGACCAATATTTATTATTGTTTGATTTGAAGCAATTGCAGGTGTTTACTTGGAAATATGAGCCAAAGGATTCACAAATTAGATATTTACTTGATTCCAATTTACCACAGGGCGTACATTCCAATTTTTACAACGCAAATATCCAAAATGCTGTTGGGTTGGGATACCAAAAAATTAAATTTTTCCAGTCATTGGGCTGCCTTGGTAAGCCCGTGGAATTTGTTTACGACCCTCGTTTACGGATTCGGCACCGGGATCTGCAGCCAGGCGACATTCTGTTTTCCATAGAAAATCAGCACACTGGCTTTATTTCTAAAGTTGTGAAAAGCGGTACCAGCTTCCATAAGTATATGAATAACATCAAAATAAACACAAAGATTTTCCATGTTTCCATTTATTTGCAAGAAAACATCATTTTGGAATCAACCTCGCCTTCTTACCATTTAACTAATTTAAATGAGTTGGCTGAGGACTTTGTCGTCTTTAGATATAAGGATCCAATTATTGTCAAAAATGCAGTCGAACTTGCCAATTTTTTAGTACAGCAAATTACGGATTTAGAAATGATCCAAAGTAAAAATGATGACGAAAATGACACCGGCCTCATCAATCGCAATAAACATAGAAAGTCTAGTTTAACTGCAAAAATGAAAAGGCGATTAAAGGAAAGGATGAATATCAAATCAAAATTTGATTTAATAAAATTAAAAAAAAAATTTGGCAAATATGATTTAAAACAATCGATGGTCGCAATTTTTAATAAACATGGAAAAATTACTGAGGAGCGATTAGATCTTTTTTCCAAAATTTGGATCGAGGGGAAAGGGTTTAGGGATGAAAAATTTATTTGCTCTGGCTTGGTGATCTTTTTGTATAGTGTCGCCTATTTTTTAGAATACCACCATAAAAATACCTTGATATTCCCGATAGATTACGAAGACATTTCCATTTTGCCAGCTCGGTTGCATAGAACTTTAGAAGATAAGTATAAAGACTGGGAATTTGCCGGTAGTTTAATTAGTTCTGATATTGGGATTGAATTAATTAAGTTATCTGCAAAAAAAATTCAGCAATTTCACAAAATTAAGCTATACCAACAAGAGAATATTGTTTCTTCTGCTACTGTTA
Organism: Anaeramoeba flamelloides; assembly: GCA_027625915.1. Lineage (NCBI taxonomy): Eukaryota > Anaeramoebidae > Anaeramoeba > Anaeramoeba flamelloides. The sequence goes on from JANTQA010000026.1 coordinate 3,848,155, forward strand.
AAAATTCCACTTCTTCTTTTTTTAATCACTTTCCACACTCGCATAAGACTTCTTCTCTTTTGTCTATTTCCTCTTCTAATTTCAGTAATTCTTCGACGGAGAATATTATAAATACATTTATTAGCAAATTATCAAACAAAACTAATAATGTGAAATCAAATTTGAATTTAAAGCCTAGCGCATTTACAAAATTAAAACAGATAGATTACACTATCCAAGAATCTTTAATATTAAAAGATATATGTTGTAATGGAAACAATTATTTAATAGAAATATATGAAAATACAAAATTTAATTCTTTGTATTACATTATTTCAAAATTAAATAATGAAGGGAAATTTATCAAAAGATCGAATCCAGAAAAATTTGCAATTGATTTTACAAACCCAAAAGTTTGCATGACAAAATGTAACTATGTAATTATTGTACAAGAGTCATTGATAGATCACAATTTATATTATAAAGTGGGCAAAATATCCAAAAGGAACGATTCAATAATTCATTTTAATAAAGATGCAATAAAATATTCAAATGGGATTAACCCCTCCATTTGCGTGACTGATTTGAATAATTTGAATAGCGATCCTACTATCATCGAAGTTCATAAAAGTAGAATGAGGAATCTTTTGTTTTATCGTATTGGCAAAGTAATTAGGAAAAAGAAAACAATTGAATGGAAAATAACAAAAAAATATAAAAGGGGTCAAAGCTGTTCAATTGCTATCAATTCGCAGGGGAAAGTGATCCTGTTATATCAATTAAAAATCCGACAGATAATTGTTTCTACAATTGGGAATTTGAATTTAAAGGAAGACGATAATCATTTTATAGATTTGAAACAAAAGAGAAAAGAAGTAAAGGGTAAAAAAACAAATGTTTCTATTGGTGATGGAAATAATGTAGTGTTTTTATATCATCCAAAAAAGCGCAATAAAGATTTAAAAATCAGAATTGCCTATAATAAAAATCTATTTTTGCTTCACATGTATAAACAGCTTTTAGTTCAAAATGCCGATGGCTTTGTTTGTCAAAATAATAACGGTATATACATTGTTTATCAACATTTAGTAACGGGTACACCTTGGTATATTTATGGAAGTGTGGATAAAAACCATCAATTTGAATTAATTCAGAAATTTTGCCTTGAAAATATACAATTTGTCAGAAAGGAAGCACAGCACATCAATTCAAAAGAATTAAAAAATATTACAAATTTAAATCAAAAAAAAAACTTGTATATTAAAAGGAATGAAAATGAGTTAAACAATAAGCATATTAAAAAAATTGAGAAAAATAATAAAGATGGGAAGAAAATTGTGAAAAAAAATGTCAGTAAGGACAAACTGTTAAATAAAAATAATGAAATAAATAAAATCAAAAAGAAGAAGAAAACAAAGAATGATAATCAAAATATTAATAAAAAATTGATTATTAATGGTGGGAAAAAAAATGATAAACATACCAACAGTGAGAAGAAAAATGTAAAAAAAAATGTCAGTAAGAACAAACTGATAAGTAAGACTAAAGAAATAAATACAATCAGAAAACAGAAGAAAATGAAGAACAATGATAAAAAGAATAAAAAGAAGGAATTGAATAAAAATGAGAGCAAAAATATACATTTAAAAAAACATATAAAGAGGGATAGTAAAATAGTAGAAAATGATGAAACTAAAATTTTTGATTTAAATTTACTTTCTCAAATTAAGGGGAAATCTCTATCTAGTAAATTACAAAAAACAAATGGGAAATCGGAACTGAAAAAAGAAAAGAAAGTGAAATTGGCAAGTAATAAAGAAACAAAAAAAAGAAAATTAGGTTTAAAAGGGGATAAGAAGAAACATTAAAACAGAAAAAAAAAAAAAAAAAAAAAAAAAAACAATGCTATCTTTTAATAAATAAAGAACACCCAAAATCACAGTCACGATAATGCTTTGATTTAATTTAGCTTAATTTGGTAGTTGATCACAAATATTCATTGAGGCAGTTGTTTAGTTGTTGTAATTTCTTTTTTTCATTTTGATCTCATTTGATTTAAACCTTTGGCCATTTTTAGTCCTTGTTTTTCTTTTTTATTTTCAGGTTTCTCATACTTTTGTGTTTAAGTTTCTCAGTGTTAGCAAGTAAGCACTTGCTATTTTTTCTTTGTAACTTTTCTTCCCAATATAAAGAAAATTCAACATTGGGAAGAAAATTGAAAAAAAAAATGAAAAAGGTTTTCTTTATTTGTCTTTTGGGTTCCCTTTTGAATTTGATCATATTGTTTTATGAAAACGTTCTAGAAGTTCTGTTATATATATATATATATTGAGAAATAATTGTTATTGAAATTAGGTCAGTTATAAATTTTAAGAGAATATCACTCTTACTTTAATAATCATAATCCTTTTGATCTTTTTTTTTTTTAAAAATAAAGTTTCAAGGTTATTTAGATTTTTTTCAAAGTTTCTTTGAATCAAAATTCTCTTGTTTATACCTAAAATTAATTAAAAGCAACACAACTTTATTGCAAATAATTTTTTTTGGTGGAAATTTTTGTCTTTTAATATCGATCCTAAAATATGGTTAAAACGAGTGTTTATACCTTTTAATCCCTTTTTTTGAAAAATTAAAAATTTATTATCCATATTATAATGGGGAGAAGAGAACTGATTTTAAAAAAAATCTTAATCTAAGACCCATAGTTAATTGATAATTATTTGAAAATATATACATTTTTGTTAGAATTATTTTGGACTTTTTTTCATTTTAAATTATATAAGTTTTTTTTTACAAAAAAAATAGCAAAAATCTAATTTCAAGGTTTTTTTTTTACTTGGAGAATTAAATGGGTTGTTGATTGAATCCTTTTATGTTAATTAGAGTTCACATTTTGATTCTTGAATGAAAAAACCTCAAATATTTGTTTTTTTTTTTGATTTCATGAAATTAAGATGATTCTTTTTTATTCCAATGTTTAATCTCAACATATTACTTGTTTACATTCGGTTTGAAATAGAAAATTATCATTCTCTGAATTTAATAATTAATATTTATTTTTTTGTGAAATTATTTTAATATTTCTCAAAAAAATAAATATTCCGGGTTTTTCCACTTGTGATTTTATTTTTCATCATCATTCGGTCAAATCATGATGTATTTTGTGATTATTCCTTGTAAGAAAATTATTTTTCTTTGGAATGGAATCAAAAGAATATATTATTTTTTTTTAATAGAGTTTTGTGTATCAAATAAAGAATTATTTTTTTGATTTAATCAAGTCAGAATATTAATTTTGAATATTTTCGGATTTGTTGTTAAGAACTAAGTGTTGGACTCTAAGTCTGGTAAAGAGAGAAAATTGAAGTGGCTAAATTTTTGAATTTTTAATATTTTTTTAAAATTATTCCAAAAGGTGTTTCAACAAGTAGAAAATATTGACAAAAATTATTCAATTTAGATCATTTGATTATTCTGATTCCAATTTTTTAAAATTTTATGATTATCAAAATTCCGAGAATGGAATCATTTTAAAAATTCTGTTATTAATAACCTCAAATTTTTCACAATCTTCTTAATATTACCAAATGTTTGCCTAATACTTCACTTGGCAGAAATTAATACCATTAAAAGATAATATTATATATAAGTATCAAAAATATCACTATATTCATTTTTCTCTCCTACATTTTAATCACCAACTCATGACTACATAATTGATTCTTTTTTTCTTTTTCTCTTTTTAATTCAAAAAAAAAAAAACTAAAAAAAAAAATTCTTTCAATGAAATTAAAAAGAAAGGATTAAAAAAAGTATAGGAAAAATAAATAAAAACTATTATATAAAGTTTTATAGTTTTTTTGTTAAAATTATTCCAATATAAACTCTTTTTCAGTCAAAGATCCTCTTTGAATGATATGAAATATGTATCTATCTATATATAAATATTTAAACTTTGTATCTATCATTGTTGAAAAAGAATAATTTTACAAATATCAATTATTTTATATAATTAACCTTTGGAGTTTAAGAAAAAATAAAAAAAATAATTAGAATAATACACATCAGAAAATATTTGACATTCTGTCTGAAATAAAACTAAAAAATAAATATTTTTACTTCAAAATTGAAAAAAAATAAAATTCTTGGTTGCCCTATTGAAAAAAAAACAATGTCAAGTTTTGATCCCCTATTGAAGATCAAATAAAATTCCAATAGAAATCAATATGATTTTTATACTATCATTTTCACACTTTTAACAACGTTAGAATAACTGGTTTTTACTTAGTGACAATAGATTCTTTTCTCAAAAACAATAATTTTCTAAACAATAATTATCAAAAAAAATAGAAAAACGAAAAAATGTGAAAAAATAATTTCAATTTTGAAATTTTCAAAATAAATTTTTTTTTACTAATATAAAAATAACCATTCTAGGTATTAGTACTTACCAAGGAGAAGCCTAAGATCAAATTTTGATGTTATTAGGTGTAAATTACTTGAGTTCACATTTTTCAAATATCTTTAAAAAATAAGATTAGTCAAGTAGTAATATTGGATGATCTCGTCAATTAAAAATTTTCCTTGTACCATGATCGAAATAATGCATTCCCATCGACAATAATCTGTGTTTCAAAATATAAACCTTGCTTTTTTTTTTTCTTGTTCCAGTGAAACAACCAATCCACTTCCCATTAGTATACCTAAAATCAAATCAATTTTGAAGCAAAGATCCTTGATATTTTAAGAAAGATGTAAAATATGAATGCACATAGTTCAAAAGTTTTCACAATATTCTCTCAAATTTTTTTGTTTTTTTGTTAACAAAAATTTTCCCCAAAAAAAAATAGTCTGTTCTATATCAACATCAAAATTTGATATTGAAAAAAATTCATTTTAGCCTTGAATCGACTATAACTCTCTTTTTTAAGATAAATTGTCCAATGTTGATCCTTTATTCTTATTTTTTTCTTTTTAATTAAATCGAACGGTAAGAAATCATTACCATATTCAATTATCATGTATTGCCAGTTTCTTTGATCGGTTAAAGCTTAGGCCTTCTATAACAAAAAAACACGCTTTTTCTTCTTGAACATGGATTAAAGTTTTCGGCACACATTTTTGTAAAAACAGTATCAGCAAAAAACCTAAAGAATTTCAGAAAAAAATCTTCATTTCACCACAAATTTAAAGGTTGAATTATCAATTTGACTTCAAAGTTGCAAAATATTTCTTTTTTAAATTTGTGGCGAAATGTAGATTAATGGCTAAAAAATTCAATTTTTTCAAAAAACCAATATTTAACCAAAGAGATTCGTTTTTATTGAAAAACTTTATTATTCACACATGAGAAATATATTGATGTTACAATTAGCTTTATAAAAAGGAAACAAAACTTATCAGCCTTTGGGCTTTTATGTTGATTGATTATTGTGAAAATCTTTATAATTAAAAAATTGAAAAAATAGTTACTTTTAGAAGTTCCAAATATTATTTAATAAATATCAGAATACTATTATTTTGGGTTTCTATTTTTAAATTTGGAAAAGGAATTAAAAAAAAAAATTGCAAAATTAAAATTTTTCCTTGTGATCATTAGTAAAAATGTAATAATTTATCATGTGCAATAAGATTTATAATATATTTTTTAGAGTCACAGAAACTATTTGAGCCATGGCGCACTAATATCATTTACATCTCAATTACAACATATTTTGATTTTAGAGAAATCTATGGTGAGGCTAATCCCTTAAACACAGGTAATTTATACATTTTATCTGTTCCCTTTGGCTGAAAAATAGTTTATCATCCCATTTTTAAAGAAAGTAATAAATCGAAATAACAAGAAGAAAAACAATAATAATAAAAAAATAATTAGGAATTATTTATTTTCTACTTATAATATATTTTTTTTATTTATTTATTTATTTAGTTATTAATTATTAAAAAATTTTGAAGAGTTAATTAATTTTAAAACATTAAATAAATAAAATTAATATTTAAAAATAAATTGTTTAAATTTATCAATGAATATTCTTTACAGTTCTTGATATTCACGATGTGGTCTGCTTCTACTAATTACAATTTTTTTTGAAAATAAAACAAATCCAATAACGATTAAAACCAGTGCTATTGGGATTCCTAATCCAAACCCAAGTTTTAAATTTGAATTAGTATTATTATTAATGTTTGTTGTACGTGTGGGTGTTGGTAGAGTGGATGGAGATGGATTTGGTGTGTGTGTGGGTGTTGGTGACGGTATATTACAATCAATTCCTTTATTTACAAAATAAGAAGTATCATATCCCTGTCTTAAACAGCATTGGAAATTTTGCATTTGTTTAAAACAATGGATATATTCACAAGTACCATAAACAAAATCTGTTGTTGAACCACATTTATTTGTTATTAGACATGTAATATAATCATCGGCTTGGTTTTGACAATTTTCATTAATATTATCTTTGCATACACCAGAAAGCTGATTTGAATGGCATTTACAATAACTTCCCCATGGACAATTTTTGGATTTTAAATCACAAGAATAAATATGCTTGGTACATTTTCCATCTTGACAACCAAATCCTAATTGGCAAGATTTTGAAGTTCCACAGCTATCTCCTTCACCCCCAGAAAAATATTTTCGGCAATAGCCCTGTGAAAAATCACTTTTACTTGGTTCACACAAGTAACCATCAGCGCATACACTATCAATTTCAACAAAATATGGACTTAAATGCCTAGAGCATTCCTCGCCATTGCTTAGTTCTTTTTGGCACTTTTTAGTTTGGGAATCGCAATATAATCCTTTATCACAATCTCGGCCACCAACAATAATAGGATCACAATCTTGATCTTTAGCCTTGCCTTGGCATGTGCCACCATTACAATCATTACTCCAACACTCTTGATTGGATGTACATTTGTCGCCATTATCTTTCATTCCAGAACATTTGTTATTTTCACAAATACCACCATAACAATCAACTCCATATTTACAATCGGATCCAGTATTATCTTCTTCACATTGATTAATATTATTATTACACCATAAATTATCGTAACAATATCTATAATTAATACATTTGTTTAATAAAAAGAAATTTTTTTTTTTTTTAATAATTAAATTGTACATTAAATTTTAATAAAATATTATTTTTTTTTTTTTTTTCCTTTATTTTTCTTCATTTTCAAAAATAGAAATAAATTATTTTAATTTTAAATAGCAAGTTAGATGAAGTTCAAATGGATTATAAAGATATTTCATTTTTTTTTTCTGTAATATTTTTGGAAAATTACATTTTTAATTTGAGTATTTGTTAAAAAAATCTTGTAAAAAATTGATTAATTTGAAACAGAATTTTTGGAAATTTTAAAAAATTCTTTTGATTTAAAATTTAATTTCAAAAATTTTATATTTTTTTTTAAATTATTTTTTCTGAATTAATTTATCCTTCTGAAATTTAATTTTAAAAACAATAATATTTTTTAATTTGTAATATTTAATAACACTCTTTTTTTTTGAAAAAAAATTTGTATTAAAATTTTTAAATTATTGTGAAACACAACTATTAGGTATTTTTATCTTTTTTTTTTTTTCAAAAAATGTTTGCGAGAATATACATAATTTATTTATGAAGCGTATTTTGTTTTAGTATTCAAAAAAAAATTTTTTTTAATTAAAGATAATTCAGAAATCAACAGCGTAAACAATTAAACCATTTTTGATACTCTGTCAATCCAAGAAAATTTTTCAAAAAAATTTATTAATAAATCATTAATGGTCATTTTCCAAAATAAAAAAACATTTTTTCTTTTTTTTTTCTTTTATTGTTCTGTATTTATATGCGAACATAAAGAGTGAATAAAAAATATTTTGACTGCTTTTTAAAAATCAACAATTATTAGTATATAAATGAAGGATAGAAAGTTCTTTAATCGTTATATAAACTCTTTTTCAGTCAAAGGAGCCCAGTTTTATTGAAGATATAGAACATATTCTATGATTTTAATTCATTATTCTTCTCAAACTAAAATTTCAATTTTTCGATCAAAATCATTTTTTACAATTTTTAAATTTGATCTTTGTTTCTCACATTGTAAAATTTTTTTTTTTGTATTTTGCTTTTTATGTTTTTTATTTTTTTTTTATGTTTTTTTTCTTCTTTTTTTTTTTTTTTAAAAAAATTAAATTTGAAAAAAAAAAATCTGTTTAATACTCCAAATTAACATTAAGAAAATTGAGGCTTTGTAATTCCTTTAAAAATGAAGACATTTACAATTAAAAAATCTTATTGTAAACAATTCAAAAATTCTAAAGAAATAGAGAATTTTTGCATTAGACGTTCCAAAGAAAGGTGCCCAAAAAATTTTTTTACATTTTTTTTTTTTGAAATTAAAGGTTTGTTCAGGTATTTCTTTTATGAATCTCAACTCTAATTCGAAGTTTAATTTTGCTCTTATTTCTAAACAATCTTAGTTTGGTTTTTTCTTAAAAAAAAAGTGAATTTTTCATTTTTAGCGGGTCGCCTTTGAGTGAAATGGAGTTTATATATATATATATATATATATTAATTTTATTATTGTGTTCATCAATATTTGATAAAGAGTTTGTAATTTTATGTTCTAAAAAACAATTTTTTGTTAATCTCAAATTGAAATCTAAATTTTTTGAAAATTCTTGGAAAAAAAAAAGGAAATTTAACAAGTAAAATAATCATTTAATATAATCAACTCTTAAATCAAAAATAAAAAATATCAATAAGAATGATTATTAAAAAAGTCACATTAATTTGTCTAATATAAATAAAAAAAAACAAAAAAAAAAAAAAAAAAAAAAAAAAAAAGTCCTTACGCATTTCCAAATAAATTACAATATTCTCCAACACCAGAGTATTGATATATATTTCCACAAGATTGGCAATTCATACCAGTATGAGGGAAATAACTATCGTCATTGTTTAATTGTAAGCAACATTCAAATCCACGAAGTTGATCATAACATTTTTCAAAAATGCAAGTACCATTCCCACCTAAAGGTTCATATGGGCAATTCATATATCTTTGACATAAATTTAAAACACTTGCTTCACTTTGGCAATCTGTATTTGCAACCTGAATACAATTACCAGTGTTTTTATCTTGATTACATTCACAATTATAGCCAAAAGGACAAAATTTAGAATTTTTATTACATTTGCTAAATGTTTTTGAACATTTTCCATCTTGGCAGGCTAAACCTAATTGACAAGTTTCTGACATTCCACAGCTATCTCCTTCTCCACCATAAAAGTATTTTTTACAGACTCCACTTGTTTTGTGAAGATTTAGATCACAAATATAACCAGCTTGACAAATTAATTTCCATTCCATAAAATATGGACTTAAATGTGTAAAGCATTCTGTGTTTTCTGTTAATTCAGGTGTACATTTACTTGTTTGTGAATCACAATATAATCCCTTATCACAATCATTACCACCCAAATTATATGGGCTACAATCTGTATTAAAAGGTTTTCCTCGACAAATGCCGCTAGTACAATTATTACTATAGCATTCTGCATTTACTTGGCATGAATCACCATTAGTTTTCATTACAGAACATTTTTGATTTACACAAATTCCTCCATAACATTCAGTACCATCTGTACAATTGGACCCTGTATTATCTTCTTGACATTTATTATTATTACACCATAAATTATCATAACATTCATAAGAACTATGATTATCAAAATATCAAAAGATTTGTATAAAAAAAGTTTGTTGAATGATTAATTAAAAGGTTTGTTAAATATTAATAACATATTTTTGTTAATTTTTATTTTATTTTATTCTTTTGTATTTATTTTTCCATTAAAATTATCAACGGTTTTTTTGTCATGTGTATTCTAGCCATTAACTTACAAATTAAAGATATTGCTGAATTTGGTGAGATAAAATTAAAAATTTTAAGATGGATTTTTGATTTCTTTTTTAAATTTAAATTTGTTTCTTATCACTAATATATTGAGTAATTATTATTCTTCAATTAATTGTCTTTATTAAATGTTCATACTAATTCCTTAAATACTTGAAATTTTTTTGTTTTTTCCTTTTGTTGTACTGTATTTTTATGTTAACAGAATGAGTATATAAAAGATATTTTGACTACTTTTTAAAAATCAATAATCATAAGTATATAAATGAAGGAGAGAAGGTTCTTTAATAGTTCTTTATAGACATATATATATATATACATATATATGTATATACATTACGATTTTCAAATTTTGTTCATCAATATTTGATAGAGAGTTTTTAATGTTATTTTTTAAAAACCAATTTTTTGTTAATCTCAAATTGAAATCTAAATTTTTTGAAAATTCTTGGAAAAAAAAAAAGAAATTTAACAAAAAAAATACTCATTTAATATAAAAAAATCTTGCTTCAAAAATAAAAAATATCAAGTATATTAAGTGATGTAGATCTGAAAAATATAGAATCATTTTTTATATTTTTTTTTTAATATTTTTGCTTGAGTAAAATAACAATAATAATAATAATTCAAAAAATCTCATTAACTCGTCTAATATAAAATAAATAAAAAATAAATAATAGAAAAAAAAATCTTACGTATTATTGGTTTTCTCACAATAGCCATTAACTGTAGAATAAGTTATCTGATAAGGGCAAGTACCGCAATCTAAACCATTATTTAAATAATAAGATTCGGTAAAGTTTGTTTGTTTACAACATTCTAAATTTAATAATTGATTATAGCAATATGTGTAACTACAAGTACCATAAACTGGTTTATTATCATACATACATCCTTTCAATTGAATACAATCAATGTATTCTTGGCTTTCGATCAGGCAATCTGTATTTGCAATTTGTTTACAGGTACCATAAATCTCTTTTTCATTGCATTGACAATAGTATCCTTCGGGACAAATTTTTGTTTTGTCGTTACATTTGTCGAAAGAACTTGAACATTTTCCATCTTGGCAAGATAAGCCTAATTGGCAAATTTCTTGGAAGCCACAACTGTCTCCGACTTCTCCAGAATATCTTCTTCTACAATATCCATGTTCATAATCTTCATCGATATCACAAAGATATCCAGCCTTGCAAATTTGCCTGATTTCTGAGATATAAGGAAACAAATGAGATAAGCAGTCTTCATTTTCCTTTAATTGGGAAATACATTTACTTGTTTGTGAATCACAAAATAATCCGATATCACACTCGTTGCCAAATATACTTGAAGGATCACAATCTACATTTATTGCTTTACCTCGGCATTTACCAGAATTATCATTACAATTTTTGCTCCTACATTCTTCATCTACTTGACACAAATCACCATTGTCTCTCATCCCTGTACATTCGTTATTAATACAAATGCCTCCATAGCAATCAGTGCCGTTTGTGCATTTGGATCCGGTATTATCTTTTTTGGCATTTGTAAATATCATGATTACACCATAAATTACTCAGACATAAAGAGCCGGTGGGTTCATTACAAAAGTCGTTAAGGTGGTTATATTCCTGATCAACACAAGCTTTACAATCTATTTTATTGTGTAAAAAATAAGTTTTGTCATGATTTTGTTGTTGACAACATTCAAAACTCTGAATTTCTTCAAAGCAATTTTGATAAGCGCAATCACCTGGGACAAAATTATAGTCAATTGGGCAATTATTTTCACCAATACAATTGATCATATCATCGGCATATAATTGGCAATCTGTATTTGCAATTTGTTTACAGGTACCATCAATCTCGTTTGCATTGCATTTACAATAGTATCCTTCAGGACAAAAGTTTTCCTTCAGATCACAAGTTTCAAATGATTTTGTGCATTTATTTTTTTGGCATGCAAGCCCTAAAAGACATACATTCGACACGCCACAATCGCCCCCTGTACTGACAGAAAAGGGCTTTTTGCAATATCCAACTGTGTATGTGGAATCACTGGCATCACAAATTAATCCTGGTTCACAAATTACTGAAAAATCTGAAAAATAAGGCAGCAAATGAGAAAAGCATTCTTCGTTTTCCTTTAATGGTAGTATACATTTACTTGTTTGTGAATCACAAAATAATCCTTTATCACACTCGTTGCCAAGCAAAATTGAAGGATCGCAATTTTCCCCTTTCTTTTTCCCTCGGCAAATATTGCTTGTACAATTATTTCCCCAACACTCATCGTTTATTAGGCATGAATCGCCATTATCCTTTTTACCCGAGCATATCTTGTTTGCACAAACACCTCCATAGCAATCGGATCCATCTGTGCAAGCGGAGCCAGTGTTATCTTTTTCACATTTTAGGGTCTTTGTATTACACCACAAGTTATCATAGCATTTATAAGAACTATTACCACACGTGCCATTTATTCCAGATAAAATTACATTCGATGAACAAGTTTTGCAATTAATATTATGGTTCAAATAATATTTGCTTTCGTGGTTGGTTTGTTTACAGCACTCTGCAAACTTCAGTGTATCAAAGCATTTATCATAAATACAAGTGCCATCAACTAAATCTGTCTCTAATTGACAATTTTGGAATTCCAGGCAATTCATTAAAAATGATAATTCGGTTTGGCAATTAATACTGTTGTCATTTTGAATGCAAGTGCCAGTTTTATTATTTGCAGAGCATTCACAATAAAATCCCTCTGGGCAAAAATTCAAGACCAAATCACAGCTGTCATAGGATTTTGAACATTTTTTATTTTGACAGGCTAAGCCTAATTCACAGACCTTTGATGATCCACATTCTTCACCTTCTAATAAGGTATAGGGCCTTTCGCAAATTCCAAAGGTATATTCAGAATTGTGATCACAAATATACCCTGGTTGGCATATCACAGATAAATCGGTATAATATGGCATAATTGGCGTGAGACAATCTTCTCCCTTCCCGATAGTTGCCTTGCATTTCATGGTCGATACATCACAATATAGCCCTTGATCACATTTCCTCCCTGGGAATTTTGTTGGGTCACACGCTTCCCCTTCTTTCACTCCAATGCAAATATTGGCCTTACAATTGTTGCTATAGCATTCATCACTTATTGTACATGAATCCCCATTGTCCTTCATTCCTGAACATACCTTGTTTGCACAAACAGCCCCATAGCAATCGGATCCATCTGTGCAAGCGGAGCCAGTGTTATCTCTTTCACATTTATTGGTCTTTGTATTACACCACAAGTTATCATAACAGATTTGATCATTAAAATATGAACAACTTTCGCCAACCTTTTTATATTTCTTGCTTTGAGAACACGCTTCACAAGAGATACTTTCGCTTAAAAAGTAACTGCTCGAATACCCGTCTTGGTTACAACATTGGAAATCTTGCATCTGCTGGTGGCAATAACTAAATAATCGGCTGTCAGTATTCACAATTTCTCCAAAGGGCGCACCATAAAAGATCATACAATCAACCAATTCCGTTGCTGTATACTGGCAATTTGGATTAGCCATGGTCACACAGCTACCAGCTGTGTTGTTCGAATTACAAGAGCAATACTGTAAATATGGACAATGCTTTGTCGAGAGATCACAAGTAGTTGGGTTGCTAACACATTTGTTGTCTTGGCATGCTAACCCTATTTCACATGCCAATGAGATCCCGCAATTATCATTGGCACCTACAGAAAATAATTTTCGGCATATACCCGTTTGGAAACTTGAATCGTTATGATCACAGAAAAATCCTGGCGTACAGGCAATGTACCAATCTTGGAAATATGGTTCCAGATGAGTTAAACATTCTGAGCCTGGCTCAATCTCTTTGATACATTTACTTGTTTGAGAATCGCAAAATAAGCCATAGTCGCAATCATTGGCACCCAATTTTGTTGGATCACATGTTTCTCCTTCCTTTTTACCTCGGCAAGTTTTATCAGTACATATGTTGCTCCAGCATTCACCATATACATTACATGAATCGCCATTATCCTTCTTGTTTGTACATTTACTGTTTGAACAAACACCTCCAGAGCAATTAGATCCAGATGTGCATTTTGAACCAGTATTATCTTTTTCACATTTATTGGTATTTTCATTACACCATAAATTTGGATAACAGTTTCTATTGTTTTTTTTTTTTTTAATTAATTTTATTTTTTTAATTAATTTAATTTTTTTAATTTTATTTTTTTTGAATTAATTTTATTTAAATTATTTTTTTTTAATTTTATTTTTTTTGAATTAATTTTATTTAAATTAAATTTATGAAAGAAAAAAACGTTAAAAAGGTAAATACTGTTTCTAAAAATTATTTAAAAATGACACCAAGAAAACTGAAACCGATTTGATATTTATCATTAAGGTAATAATTACTCAGAAAACACAATTATATATAAGTGTTGTTTTATTTAATTTAATATAATACAGTTTTAAATTTTGCAAAAAATTGTTAATTATTAAAAAAAAATAATATTAATTTTTTTTTTCTACTATTATTTCAAATTTAAAAATTTATCAAAAAAATAAAAAATAAAAATAAAAATCACCCGAAAGTTTAGAAAAGGAATGTTTTTAATTTGTAAATATTGAAACTTTATAACTTATTAACATCTACCTTCCAATAATTATTAATTTGGTAGACATCAATTTAAACTAATTTCCAATATTTTAATCAAGTTATGACTTGATAATGTCAAGTATATAAACTCTTAATAAGGTTTTTGTTTCTATTTTTTCTCTTTTTGTGATTCTGATTATTTATACTTCAAAAAAGTCTCAGGAATATTTCTTTTCTTACTCTTGTAATATGTTTTTTTTTTTTTTTTTTAGAATTTTCATCTTCTTATGAATTGAGTTAAATATCTATATTATTAAAAATTAAATCTTTATAGTTTTGTTTTTTATTGGTGTTTTTAAAAAAAATGAATTTTGGATCATCTTAAAAATGTTTATTGTTTTATTAAAGACAAAGGAGAAATTTTTATATTAAATTTTTTTTTCCTTTTCTATCCTGATTTATTTGTTATTGTTCAAATAAATAAATGATTTCAAAAAGAAATATAAGCAGTATTATTAATATCCTTATTAAATAATAATTTGAAAAATTGTTCATAAATTTTTGTAATATGATCAATCTTGAAAAATTAAATAATATCTTAATTTACCATTATCGCTATGAAAGAAGAATTTTGAAAAATTTTTAAACATTTTTTTTATCAATTTTCTTTTTTATAAATTCACAGATAATTATTGTAGATTGAAGAATAATATTGGTATTTGTTATAACAACAAGAAAATTGATCTTTGTGATTTTTTTTGATTTCTGTGATTTCTAAAATTTTTTGTGATTTCTGTGATTTTTGAAATTTTCAGATTTTCGATTTAACAGTTAATTTGCATGTCAATATAAAAAATATGAATAAAATTTGTTATAGAAGTTAATCTCATATGGGCCTGTTTAATTTCTTTATATTTTATTTTTTTTTCCGTCCAATTTCATATTTCATATATACATACAAAATCAGAGTGTGAAATATTCATAAATATTTTGAGTATTATTGATTTTTGAAAAATAAACTATTTTTCAAACAAAAGGGCACACCTCTCAAATCGACAATACCATCGAATTTGATTGTTTATAATATAATTACTTATTGGTGATTTTCATTTTAATTATTCATTTTTTCATTTTTTTGCCTTTTTTTATTTTTGGATATTGAACAGTTGGAAAATGAAAAAAGCAAGATAAGAAGAAACCAATTTGGAAATAATCTACCAGTGTATAAATGGAAACAGTTTAAGTTTGATTTCGAATGAGCTAGAAATAGGAATTAAGAAAGACCCATCTTGGATTGATGAATGGAACTAAGAAAAGAGAAATAAAGAAAAAACAAACAATTCCAAGAAAATATCCAGATGGATTGCGGCTTTATCTTGAAAATGAGACTTTAAAGAACAAAAGTTTGACGTGTAAAGAATTATCAATAAAATGTAAAGAACTTTTTCCCAATTCGCCTTGTTCAAAGGTTTTTATTTGTTTTATAATTTTTTTCATTACGATTTACAAAACGAGATTTCTCATTTCAAATAAAACGGCACACCAATTTTTAAAATATTGAATTTTAATTTTTATTGTTTTGTTTTAATGAGTTTTAAAGATTCAGTTGAGTGTTTTTTTATGTTTTAAAGCGTTTCTTAGATTTTAGAATGATACTGCAATTAATTTGATTCACTTATGAATAATTCTTGAAATTTTTTGTGCCCTTTTATTTGAAAAAGAGTTTATATTATAAACTTTGTTTCAGTCAAAGGGGAGTATCAAAAAAAATATTTTTTATAATTGACCTTTTGAAGTACAATTAAGAAATAGAGGTTTTGATGATAACATGCTATAATTCACGATAAAGTTACAAAAATCGCGATAATTTCAATCAAATCGCGATATATCAGAAAATCGCGATATTCAATATTATCGCGATAATATAACAAATCGCGATATTCTATAAAATCGCGATAATTATTAAAAAATCGTAATAAATGCCAAAATATCGCGATTAAAAAGTAATCGCGATATAATAGTTGATGGGTTTTTGGGTTAATTGAGAAATATTTTTAAAACGAAAATTTTTTTTGATCAAAAAATAGATTTGGTGAAAAAAAGTTATTCTTTGAAAAAACAACAAAAAAGATACTTGATCCAATCAAGGATCAGATTCAAGAGTTTTATTGTGTTTTCATTTTATTTGGTTGACAAACCTATCGATCCTTTAAGATCAACAACAATAAGAACTAAAGAGAAATAAATATTTTTTCAGTTAATCGTGGTGTTGTAAATTGAGTTGAATAAAAGACCTTCTAAAACAACCAACCCTTTATTTATTCTTTAAAGAATGTGTTCTTGTGTTACAATATTTTCATTTTTTCTCAGCAAGCTAAAAGGAGTTGGATAACTCTTCAAAAGATTTCACAACATCCTTGCCAGATGATCACCAATTATTTAGATTTTTTATACAATACTTGTCTTCTTCTTCTTTTTCTTCTTTGAGAATCTTTGTTTTGGACAGAAAACACAATTAGAGCTTAGTGGTTTTTGTTTGATCGATCACCAAAAAGAATGAAAATTATTCTTTATTCTTTTTGGTTATTTACAAATGGTGAAGGTAACAACTCCATTTTAAGAAAACACATCGATCTTTATATTCAAGTGTATTGTTGGAATGGGTAATTATTAGTTTGATCATAAAATTTGTTTGAGATTTTATATTTTGTTAAAAAAAAAAATGAAAAGAATAAAATTTTTTTCTACAACAAACCAAACTCATTCCCTTTATAAAAGTTTTATGTCTTTCAAAACTTTCAAACACTTGAAGACAGTTCAGAACACTTACAAACACTTTATGGAATTATTAAAGGGAAAGTGTTGTAAAAGTATCAAGGCTTTGTAAAAGTCAAGAGATTTTTTTTTTCAGATGATTTCAAAAAAATAATTTTTCATTTTTTCGCGATAATATGAATATCGCGATAATGTTGTTTATCCCGATTTTATGATTTTTCGCAATAAAGTTGGACTAATCGCGATTTTTTTAATACTATTGCGATTTTAATATTAATATCAGGATAATATATGTTATCATCAAAACCTCTAATAAGTAGAATAATAAACATCAAAGAATAGTTGATATCCGTCTGAAATAAAACTAAAAAATTAATATATTTTCTTAAAAATAGAAAAACTCAAATTCTTCGAGCCCTATTGAGAAAAACAACAATGTTTATTTTGATTCCTAATTGAAGATCAAATAAAATCCCAATAGAAATAAATATAATTTCTCTACAATCATTTTCACTTTTTCAGTAACATTATAACAACACGTTTTTACCAAAATGATTATCGATCGTACAATAAAAAAAAATTTGAAAATCAATTTGGTTTCAAAAAAAATCGAAAAAAAAAAAAGCAAAAAAAATGATATCAATTTTGAAATTTCCAAAATAAATTATTTCTTCTAATATCCATTCACACCCTTTAAACACAAGCAATTCACCCCCACAACTGGGTACCTTTAACTAGAAAAAGGTTTATGATTGGAGGATAAGAAATTTTTGTTAATAAAAAACAAATATCGCAAATGAAAATTAAAAAAGAGTATTTTTATGATAATTAATTTCCAAGTAGAATATAATTTATTTTCAATGAAAGGAAATATTGAAAGTATTCAGTTTGTTTGTAATGTTTTGAGATGTTATAATTATTTTTCTCGGTTTTTAATTTTTTTTGAAAATGCAAAAACAAAAAATGAAAAACTAAATGATCAGTAATTAATTTTTTTTTTTTTTTAATTTAATCCGAGATTTTAGTATGATTTAGGTAATTTGTATTCTATTGTTATATTACTGATTTTTTATAATTTTGTGATATGAGTTAAGTTATTTGATTGATTCTTCAGTCTCCTTCATAATAACAACAAAATTTTCGAAATCAAGTTTTTTTTCCAACAACTTGAATGATTTTGAAATTGTCATATTTTTTAATCATGTTATACTTTTTTGTTAAAAAGAACACTTTTCTCTTTTATTGTAAGTCCCCAAAATAGCGTATACAATACTATTTTATGAATTAAAGTTTCCTTAGAGATTGTTTACAATGTTGTTTCTTTTCGCATTGAAGAGATCTGTTCAAATGGAGAAGGTAAATTGGTATTCTTATAAGTATTCTGTTTCTTTTTTATTAGACATAGAGGATAAATAGAAAAATTCTCATCTTCAACTTGCATTTCTAAAGCTATTTTATGTCTAAATGAATTTTTTTTTTTGAATCATCTTTGTAAAAAAAAAATGATTGTTCAATAACTTTTTAATCAACTCGATTCTTGGTTACTGTTCAACAATTCCTATTTTTAATCATGGAATGTAATATACTTCCATTGGTTAATTCCCAAATGCTCATCGAAAAGAATTTATTTTTTTTACCTTTTAAAAAATAAGTTTCTTATTGTTGAAACAATTAGTAATTGTAATTTTTTACACTTCATTTTTTAAAAAGCCAGAGTTTTATTTTTGATAAGGAAGAAAGAGTCACCTAGTAGATTTTCAAATAAAGTGTTTTTGTATGATATAGTTTTTTTTGAAAAAAAGTCTGGATTTACTGTTATTTTCCAATTAATAAATGAAAATTTTTCAATCGTGTTGTCCAAATATTTTGCAAATTACTGATAAATTCACAAAATGTGTTTTGAACTTTTTTATTTTATTTTCCATTTTTCTGATTTTTTTTTTGTATAAAGAATTTTATCTGTTAAAATTCAAAGAATCTGTGTAAAAAAAGTTGATTTTTATAATATTCTCCGAAACAAAAAGGTTTTTGAAAAAAGATCTATCTGATTTTATTATAAGGAAATTGAACGAAAACGTTTTTTGAATTTATCAGTATAAATTTTTATGAAAAAAAGTCTGGATTTACTGTTGTTTTCCGATTAATAAATGAAAATTTTTATTTCAAGTTCCCCAAAAATTTTGTTAATTGGTATGAGTTGAACAAACCCAAAAGATCTTCACAAAATCAATTAGAAATTACATTTTTTTAGAGATTTAATTAAGTTTTAGATGTTGAACTTTGAGATAAAATTTTATTTTAGGGTAATTTGATTTTAACAGTATTTTGAGTTTGGCACTTTGTAAAGAAAAAAGAATGAAAAAAAATAAATCAAAAAATTATTATTGTTTTAGAAATACGAAAAATTGGTGCCTTTTACAAATCTTTTCCCCTTTTAAAATCGCTTTTCCGCTTTTAAAGTGTTGGAAATTAGCTAAAAGTTTTGTAAATGAATCTTTTGTTTGTAGGGCAAAAAAAATAAAAAAAAAAATATTCAGAGTGCTTGAATTAAATTTAAAAAGACAGGAGTAGCCCATTTTTTTCAGAAAGGTTTGTTAAAATCAAAAATACCCTTCATAATTTTATGTTAATATCCTCATTTGTTTATTTTTTTTTCAGGAAAAATTGGAAAAAAATTCAAAAATAAAAAAAGCAAGACTTACAAGCCGAATGGAGGATCACAAGCACTATTCAAACCAACGTAGGTAAGATTCATATTACACTCTAGGCATTCCATTCCATTAAGTACATAATGGGTGGAAGTATGATCATTTTGTATTTTGCAGCATTCAAAATTTAAAAACTCTTGATAGCAATTTTCATAATTACAAGTTCCTTTGAGGTGTAATGTTTCGCCATGGCAATTGCTTTCTTCTAAGCAATCCACGTATTGATCTATTTGATATTTACAATCATAATTGATTGTTTGTTGGCATGTTCCCGTTTGTTTCCCATTTTCGCAAATGCAATTTGATTCCAAGGGACAATATAAACCATTTTCTGAATCGCAGGTTGGGTAGCTGTCAGTACAGACACCGTTTTGGCATGCCAATCCTAAGAGACACACTTCTGAGTTTGCACAATAGCTGCCTTTGGGTTTGGAATATCTGCGGGTACAATTTCCGCTTTTGCTATCTGAATTGACATCGCAAATATATCCACCTGAGCAAACAACACCGAGGTCAACTAAGCTCTTTTCAATGTGAGAATAACATTCGTCTGTGCCATTGATGTTATACAAGCATTTTTCCTCAACAGAATCACAAAATAATCCATAATCACATTGCCTTGTTTATGTAACTGGGTTACATGGTAGTCCATAGCTTAGCCCCTTGCACACACCCGAGTGGCATTGGCCACCCAAACACTCACTCGACAAATCACACAAGTCCCCATTGTCCTTCGCTCCTGAACATACATTGTTTGCACAAATAGCTCCATAGCAATCGGTTCCATCTGTACAAGCGGTGCCAGTGTTGTCTCTTTCACATTTATTAGTCTTTGTGTTACACCACAAGTTATCATAGCAGACACTTGTGGCATCGCAACTAGATCCTAAACCTACATAGGTGTTATTAGTGCAGCTTAATCCTTGTGCATTTTTCCTTTTTTTTTTTATTTTTTTTTGATTACAAATTGGTTTGATTTCAAATTGGTTACAAATTGGTTTGTTGGAATTTTGTTTTGTTTTTTTTTGTTTGGCAAATGAAAAGGATTTAAATTTTACACTAGAAAAAGGAAGACCAATAATAAAAAGAAATATTTTTTGTTAATCATTTGTTCCTCAAAAATAAAAAGTTTGAAAAAGAAAGAAAGGATTTATTGATCCAAGAAACAAATAATTTGAAGAAAAAATATGAAAAAAATGATCCAATTTCATCAAAGACTATAATAAATTCTTTTTTTGAGGTAAGGTTTGTTTTCACAAGGTTGTTTACATCAAAAAGAATATATTAATTAAAATTTTTGTTTTCCTCACTAAGGAAAGAAATACTTTTTCAACATTAATTGGATTTTTTTAAGATTTATTTCAAGTAGTTTTAAAAAAATTTTATTTAGAGTCGAAGACAAATAATGTGTCCATGATTTTGAGAAGTTATTAGCCTAACAATTATTTGAATTATTAAATATTACCAAAATCCGTGTTTGTTTCGAAAAAATATAAATGTGTTGATTGAAGGCTAAAGAATTAGGTTTTATATTCAAAAAGTTCCATCAAAAAATTTGAAATTTATTTTAAAGTGATAATGTGGGACACTATTATATGACCATTAATGAAATTAACAGGGTGGAGTTGTTCTCCTTTCAGAAAAGTTTTGAATAAGTGGAAAAATTTGAAAAGAAAAAAGTTAAATTCAGTTTTTAGATTTCTTTTTTTTAAATCATTAAATCTATTTTATCTTTATTAACAATTAGGGAAAAAAATTCACATACAGAAAAAAAGTAGATCACAGTTTTTAATTGAAAACCTTACTAGAACCTAAATATTCAAAGAAAGTACAAATAATAAAAGAATAAATAATTAACTAAAGAAAAAATAGAGGATTAAAGACAAAAACGGTTTTTTTAATACTATCATTTAGAAGGGGCTTTTCTTAGATTGATCAATTTTTTAAAAATTTTTAAAAAATTGACTATTTTTTCGATCTCCAAAAGCATTCTAACCTTTTTGATCACTAAGGAGATTTAAATTGTTTTTATTGGATGGTTGATAATGATATTATGGATTATTCTTTGAAGTTAATTTGTTTCTTGTATTAATTCATCTTACTATCCCTTTTCAGGTTCTCTAAATGTTCCCAATTTATACCCCCCTTGAACTTTTTTCCCAAAAAGCCAATATATTATTATATATATTAAGGGTATTATTACTTTTATTGGAATTTATTTTCTTTGATTAAATAAACTATTTTTCAAAAATTTTGACTAACTTTATAATGTTAATGGGTGTTGTTTTTTGGGTTTAATACAGTATTCTTAACTAAAAAAATATTTTCAAATTTTTGGATCAGAATCATTTTTTCTAATTTGGCAAATATTTGATTTGCTTTTTTAAATTTTTGTGTTTTTTTTTCTTTTTCTTTTTTTTTTTTTTAAAAAAAGATCCTGTAGAAAAAAAAAAGAGATCATCGAAAAGACAAATAATCACTCTGAAAATTGTGACTATGTAATGTCTTTGAAAATGAATTTTTTTATTCATGAAAAATCTTGTTGTTCAACTTTTTTTCAGTGAAAGTTCAGTAATAAAAAATTCGTAATGCTCATTTCAAAAATTGTGACAGGATTTTTTTTAGTTTTTAGTTTTATTTTTTTTTAATTTTTAAAATATCAGGTTTTTAAATATTTTGAATAACTTAAAAGTGGATTAAAAATGATATTTAGTTATTAATTGTTCTTGAATACTAAAGGATATTTTTTTTTTTTTCAATTTATTATTTCAGGTGAGTCACAATTTTTGAAAAAGAGTTTAGATTTGCTTTTTGTCTTGAACTTTTTTAGATTAATACTTGAATCTACATTTTTTCAAGAAATTCAGATTTTTTAACCAAGTATATTATTACCCATCTTTGAAAATTATAATTATACAGCTAGCCAAACTATCATGTTTATGACAAAACCAGGGTATCAAATCATAACTGTTGATTGTTTTTTTTTTTTTTACTTGTTCTGTGTTAATATCTAGTTCAGTGCCCTAGAGTAAGTATAAATATTGGAATAAATTTTGAAATATAAACTTTTTGATATTTTGAATAAATTTTAAATTATGAATTGAATTTATATAATTATTTTATTTTTTTTCAATTTTGTTTTTTTTTTTTTGGTATTTTTGATGAAATAAATTTTTTTCTTAAATTTTGCTCTATTTTCTTTTAAGAAAAATTTTTACATTTGATCCTTCATTTTTATAATTTTGTTATTTAAAGAACTTCAAGAAACCAATATGATATTTACACATTGTTTATTTTTAGTTTATTTGATCAATTGATGTGTAAACCTAAAAGAAAGGCGAAGAAACACACCTCTTTTTAGAAAGGCAACTTAAACTATTTTACATTGTCTTATATTAGCAAGTGTTAATATTTTACCAAATAAAAATAAAAAAATGAGTGCTGATGTTTATTGAAATTTCGAAAATTACATTGCTACCATAATACTCTATTTGTGAAAAGATACAGCGTGAACAGGGGTGAATCTATAATTTTTTTGAATATTAATTTTTCTCAATTTATGGTTTTATTAAATTCTATTGCTTGAATTGGTAATTATTTTCAGATAAATGGTTGAAATAATTCCTAGAGTCGACCAAGAAAAATAAAATGAGAAGATGGTATTTTTATATAAATCTTTTATTTTTGATTATCAAACGAGAAGAATGTATATTTTTTTGTTGATAGATTTGTTGAAATTCAGAAAGAATGAAAAACTTATTTCAATTAAAGTATTCCTTCTGATAAATTTTTGCTTATTCCAAGACCAATATTTGAAAAAAGAAATTTTGATTTTAAAAAATATATACTGGTGTGGCCGAAATAACACTTCAAGGCAATCTGGTTCCAATTATTCAATTTCAACAAGTAAAAAAGAAAAACAATTATTATGGTTTTAAAGATTTAAAGAGCGGGAATGAAATATCAGAATCAAAAAAAAATTAAAAATTTTCAAAAATAAAATTTAAAATTCAAAAGAATTGTTATTTTTCAATTAAATTTTAAAATAAAATTTATTAAATCAAATAATAACATCAAATATTTTCTAAAGATAATCAACATTTTGTTCTAAGAATTTAAAAAAACTATTGTTTTTTATATGAATAATAAAAAATATATAAAAATTTGATTAAAATTTATTTAGATAGTTTTTTAAAAATAGTAAGTAAATTCCATTTCAAAATCATTGGCCAATTAAAGATCAAATTTTAAATAAAAAATGATTTTTATAAATTGAAGTTATCTATTATAATAAAAAACAATTGCTGATTTAGTATTCAGTTCTATACTTAGACGGTATTTATTTTTTGTCTAAAAATAAAATAAAAAAAAGTAATGAAAAATTTAATTAAAATTGGGACTTTTATTATGAAATTTAGTTTAATTCGGATTTTGATGTAATGTTAAAGGATAAAAAAATTATCAGAAGAAAGTAGAAGAATATTTTTGAAAAGAATAGGGAGTATATCAAATATTACAAATACGATCCTTAAATAATTAATTTTTTTTTTTTTTTTTTTTTTTTGATTTTTTATTTATTATGGTTATTTTTTAACTAGTGTAATAAGATAATATATTTGGTTGTGTTTTACTCCACATTTTATTTGTATAGTAATGTATTTAGGAAAATTAATTTTTTTAAAAAAAAGTTTAGGAGACACCAAGCTACTCAAAAGTTGGTACTGTGTCGGATTCATTATTGATTATTGATAAAAAAAAAATTAATTTATCAAGGTTACTTGTTAAAAATTCTATATAAGCTAATTCGGACTTTTTGGGAATTTATTCATAAATTATGATTTTGATTTAGAAAAAAAATATGATTATAGAATTGCAGTTTTAAATTTTAAAAATACTTTTAAAAAAGATAAAAAAAAATGAAAATTATAATGATAACAGTTATATTATAAGAATTGAGATGGTTAAATTATATGGTACAATTAATTTCCAAGCAAGTATAAAAACAATAAAAAAAAATATTTTCAATGCAATTATCAAAAATTTTATATTAAAATATAATCAAGGGAAAGGCCGTGGTATATCACAAGTGGGTACATTATCTCCTATTTTATTTATGATAATTTCTCATTTTCTTTAGTGAAATATTTTATCATCAACAAATCATTGTCAAACATTTACAGATGATTTAAGATTAATTGCTTTCAAGGGGATAAAATCCAAATAAATCAAAAATAAATATCAAGATCTGAAATTATTATGGATTTTAGATTAAAAGCTAATTAAGGTACAATAATGATATTTCAAATTATTTTAAAAAAAATTAGGTTTGGGTATTATGCTAGATAAAATTACCTAGATATTTTATAATTTAATAAAAAAATAATAAAATAAAAAAAAAAGAGGGGGGGCTATTTTGAGTATAATTAAGCTTCAAGATTGAACTCCAATATAATATTGTTATTCTGGCGCAGTGATCTTAATAAATGAAAATTTTTAGTTCAGCATACTAAAATATGTCGTTTATTATTAATTGAAAAAAACGAAAAGATCTTTTTCAATATCAATTTAAAATGTTTTCTTTGAGAAAACCTAACCACTGTTTTCTATAAGTCTTCAATAAAATTTTAATTGTGTATCCGATTTTATCAGTATTTTACAAACTATTATCCACTTTTAAAATAAATTTGAACATGATAAATTAATTTAAAGTTCTTATCAGTCAAAAAATATATTTTTAAATATAATCCTAATCTCCACAGTATTGAAAAATATTTTTTTTCTTAAAAGGTTGTTTCCTTTTGAAATAATTCTTGATATCAGTAGTGCAACTTCCCTTGTTTTCTAAAATGTTAAAGTGGCTAGACTAACTCAGTTTAACTTGTGGTTTTGTTCTCTTTTTTAAAGAATCTTGATAATAAGAAAAGTACTAGGCAATTGTTGAAAAAACAATTTTGGACAAACAATGCACATAAAAAAATCCAGTCTAGATAATCAAAATGCAACCCTAAACAAAGTTAGAGTCTTCAAATTAAAATACTCTTTTGACATATAATTTTCAAAACTCTACTGCCTCATAAAAACGAAATAGAAAAAATATCAAATAAATAATAAAAAAAAAAATATATATAAAGTATCTTAATGATTTTTTATTTGTTTAAAAAAAAATTAATTTGGCATTAAAGAGATTAATTAATCTGAGAAAAATGTTATAAAAGGTTTTAAAAGGTATGGAGTGCAAATCATTTAATCAGAAGAAGTTTCAGATTCTGAGGTTGTTTTTGGTCTATCTTTTTCGTATTGTTTCATTTCTTTTTTGAATCTTTTTTTATCTTCTTGAGCCATTTTGTTGTATTTCTTTTTGTTTTTTTCAGAAACATTCTTCCAGGCCTTGGAGGTCTTTTTGGTTAATTTTTTGAAATCTAAAGTTTTATCTTTTTTTCGAAGTTCAGCCATCTTGTCGATCATATAGAATTGATAGCAGTTTCTGGCTGCTTTTGGTTTTGGGATTGGTTTCTTTCTTCCATTGTATCTTGTTCTTGTGAGTTCTTCTTCGGAAGATTCAGAAGTTTGTTCTTCTTCCCATTTTTTCAATTCCTTTTCATATCTTTTTTTGTCTTCTTCGGCTTGTTTGGTCCATTTCTTTTTGCCTTTTTCAGAAAGTTCTTTCCATTCTTCACTAATTTTTTTATTGATTTCTCTGAAATTAAGATCTGGGTTTTTCTTTTTGATTTTTGGTCTCATTTCCATTGAGTAAAAGGTGTATGAGTTTCTTCCTCTTTTTGGTTTGTCTTTGTTGTAGGACATCTTTGTTTTTTTTTGTTAAAAATCTTTTATTATTAAATTAAGAATTAAAAAAATAATGATTATTTATTTGGAATTTCTTTTTTTTAAATTAATTTTTCTGTTTGTTAAATATGTCCGTTACTTCTTAGAATTTTATTCTTAATAAGAGGTTTATTTAAATCCCATCACTTGATCCTTTTGACCACCAAGTGTTGGTGGTGTTGAAATATTTTATTTTTGTTAAAATGAAATAAATTAAGTAACGTATAGATCTTTTTTTTTGATCCTTTTTATTCTTCTAATATTAAGCAACCTTGGTAGGGTAGTTGTTTTTATTTTTCTCTTTCTCTTTGTGGAAAAAAGGGAATTGGTTTTTTTTCTAAATAAATCAAAAGAGAAAAATGTTAACGTTTTCATCTTGTTGAATTGTGTTTTAAATTCTAGGATTAGAATTGAAAATTGAATTTGTTTATTCTGATATTGGAATTATATGGTTTGTTTTCATTCTCAAATTGTGGAAATTGAAGAGGAATAGAAAAAATTATTTTCTCTCTTTAACCCAAATGAATCAACAATAAAAACTTTTTTTTATTTTTTCAATTCGTTCTTTGCAAATGATCTCCAAAAGAGTTTCTCTCTTTTTTGAGAGGAAATTCTAAATCCTTCAGATTTTTATTTTTTGAAAAAAAGTACCATTTGAATATTTCTCTTTATTAAAAATCAAAAACCTTTCAAATATCTGTTGAAGAGAAAACAATTTGGTTCTAAATTCCGAGATCTTTTTTACAAAAAAACAAAGAAAATTACCGTTCTGAAAAAAAGAGAAACACGAAAAAAAAGTTCCACACAGTTTTAAATTGGGAACATTAATAGAAACTTGAAAAACGAAAATTAAAATCAATAAAAATAAGAAACAAATTGACTTCAAATAATAATCCATTTTGCTATATCCAGTCAAACCAACAAAAAAAAATTGAAATCTACTTGATTTATCGAAATTGTTGGTGTGGTTTTGGAGATCCCAAAAATAGCCAAGTTTTTAAACAAATTTTAAATAGTTGATTAATCCAAGAACAACACAAAAGGTAGTATTAAAAAAACTGATATTTTTCTGAGACACTTCATTTGGTCTTTATTTATTAATTTATTCTTTTTTTAATTGATCTTGCCTTGAATTTTCAATAATTTTCCCAATTAAAAATCGTGTTGAAATTTTTTTTTCAACTTTTTATTGTTGTTTTGAAATTTTTTGGTTTTTAATAGTAATTTTGAAAATTGTGGAATAGTTTTTTGTTTTTAATTCTTAATGAGGTAAAAAATTTTCAAGAGTGTGCTTATTTTTGAAAAGAAGCATTTTTTGATTCATAATACTTGACATTCATCAAGAATATATCAAAATTTTTTTTTAAAGATCCATCAAAATATTTTTAAATAATAATTCAATGAAAACATAAAGATCTTCATTAGTTCCAATGAGAATTGATATTTTTAGAGATCTAATTAGCTCTTATTGTAAAACGTTATTACTCAAAATATATTTTCAAATGATTTGAATAATTATCTTGAAGATTTTTATAGGGATAAAATTTCGGCTGATAAACTTTTTTTTTTATTATGTAATATTGTTTCATTTAGGATTCTTGTTTCTCCCAATATATATCACAAAAAAATTCAAGGTAAATAAATAAAAGTTTACCAATTACCAGAGATGATTTTAAGGCTATTGGCTAAAGGTAAAAAAAGAAAATAAAGTGAAATTTTTTTAATCATTTCATTTTTCAAAAAACTTGAAAAATTTTGAAATCATTTTTGCACATTTAGTGAGATACAAAATAGTTTTTCAGATAAAAGTTTCATATATTTTTGTTGTTTTTTTTTTTTGATCAAACAGAAAGATTTGGTGGTTGTGGATTTAGGTTACAATTTTGTTGAAATTTGATTGGATTAGTTCTTAATTAGGGTGACTGAAGTTGGAATATTGTGAAACAATGAATTGACAAAATTATTTCATATAAATACTGTTTGGTTTGGAAAGTACAAGGTTTTACTGTCCTGCATTTTTAAGGAAATTGGATATATTTCAAAAATAACAATTAAAAACAAAAAAAACCTTTAAAAACAAAAAAAAAAAACAACAATTATTTACAAAAACAAGAAAAACAATTTTCAAAAACACCAACGAAAAACCCAACACGGATTATTGAACATACTGTACTCATAATTATTACTTTAATCAACCTTTCTTCTTGAATAATAAACTTTATTTAGAATATAATCAGAAATCCAGAACTTTTAATTCTTGCGGAGTATTGTATTTATTGTTGTTAATAGTATCAACTTTTATTAAAATTCTCTAATCTAGAAAAAACTTCTTTTTTTCGAGTAAAAAATTCCAAATAAATGGAAGGACGAATATTAGCTACATTCTACTTGGAGATATTTACTTTGATAGATAATAACAGATTATTTTGAAAATGCTTTACTCATCGAAAAAAACTGAAATAGAGAGAAAAAACCCCTGTGATAAATATTTATTTCGTTTCCTAGGTTTTTCAAAATTTAAAAGAATAGAGTAAAAAATTATATGATTTTACTCAATTCTTTTAAATTCTGGATAATCTAATGAAAGTGCCCGCCCAGGTGCCGTAAAGTACCGCCAAGTGCCTAGGTTCCCCAGAATTCAAAAAAATAGAGTAAAATTAAAGATTTTACTTTATTCTTTGAAATTCTGGAAAAGCTAACTGCGTTTTTTTTTTTAATTTTTGAAATAAATAATTTTTTAATAGTCAAAATATTGATTATCCATTTGAAATATGTTTATAAATTTTAAAATTCTTTTAAAAGATATTATTAAAACCTCTTAACAGCGAAGAAAAAAATATGATTTTTTTTACGATTAAGGACTACGTTTTCAGGTGAAAATGGTGAAATAATGTATAAAATCACCCTTGAAAATGTGGAAGATTTTTGTAATCTCAGTAAAATTGTTACACACTGAAAATTTCTTTGAGAAAAAATCGGAAATTTTCACAATTTCAACAATTTTCACAATTTTTACCCTGTTAGATCCTATAAAAATTTGATTTTAATATTTTAGAATTTCCATTTCAAATCAATAAACATAAAGCAATTCCTTGGGCCGCTCTACATATGTTTTACATTATCTTTTACAAGTTTGGAATGTTCTCAAATTTGGACTTGCACTTGAAAATCCCGAAAAGCGATTTTTTTGCAATTATTATTTTTGATTATTTTCAATTTCCTTTTCATTGAAAAAGAAAAGAAAAAGAGTTCGGCAAAGGTAAAGATGATAAAAAATGTTTTTTTTTTTTTATTTGTCCAATTTCTTCAGATTGAAAATTCTTTTTGAGAAGTGAAAGTGAAATAGCACAATTACTCGACACTCTCAGGGGTGTTAACATAGTCCTTAAATTTGAAAAAAATCTTAATAGAACCTTTTAAATTGGATTTTCCCAACTTAAATTGTTAAACATCTTGAAAAATAATTTTTGATCCAAGATCTTTTGATAACCAATAGTGTTTATTATAGGTGAAATTATCAAAAAGTGAAAAATTAGCAAATATTTAATTTTTTTTTCAAAAAATTATTTCATGATTGTGATGTGTTCCGATTCCTAATTACAATAAAAAAAAAAATTAGGAAATATCCTCGAAGAACTGATTTTAATGATAACAGTTTGTTGTTTGTACTTTGTTTAACCGAAAGTAAAAAACATTAAATAATCTTTTGAATGTCAAGAAATTTGATGAATAATTGAGACGTAAATAAAGTTTCAATTTATTCATAACCCAGGAATAATTAATGAAGTGTGAAATGCGTGGAGCATAAATAAAATGAAATTCCGTTATTTTTTGTTAAAGGACTAATCTCTATTAAATATTGTTACCTAAATTTAATAAAGATTGAGAAAATTTTTTGCCAATTACTTGAGTTTGAAAAACCCTGTTTATTTTCAATATTAAACACATTTCTAGATAATGAACCCTTATTTAAAAATTGGTTAAAAAAAAAATAATAGAGATTAGTCCCTTAATTGGAAGAAAGAAGAAATAAAAAAAAAAAAAAAAAGTAAAAATAAAAAATTGGAATGTTTCGTGTTAACTCTAGGTAATTTTTTATTATCTATTTTGTTCTTATTAAGAGGTTTTTAATTATTTCTTGTGATTGTTGTTATGTTCTTGGCCGAGAAGTAATGTTTGATTCATCATTGTTGGTTTATTTTCTTTTGTTTCTTTTTTCTTTTTTCAAGACTGGTGAAATTGAATAGTCAAAGACAATATTTTTTTGTGTAAGATGTTTGTAGACTTTAATGTATGTTTGTAGTCTTCCTTCAATTGTTGTTTTATCTTTTCCAGCTAAAATTCTTTTATTTACAGTTGTATTGTATTTTTTTTGTGTTTTGAATTTTTTTGAAAAGCAAAAAATAACAAAAAAAAAAAAAAAAAGAAAGAAAAAAATGAAACAAAGAAGTCTAAGAAGATAAAAAGCTCAAGAAGAACACAAAAAAAGAATTTAAATTCAAAACAATTACACTTTGAAAGTTTTTTTTCCATTAAGGTGATAATGTGTTCTTCTTCCAATAACTTCACATGGATAGAGAATGTTTTCTAAAATAGAGTTATGGACCTATTGTTTGATGAATTGGATTTTTAAGAAGATGTTTAATGATGAATAACAATTTGTCTTTGAATTTTAGAGAGTCTTTCTTTTTGTTATTTTTAACAAAAAAAAAAATTAATAATAAAAAAGAAAAAAAAAAAAAGCAACAAAATAATAAAAAAAAAAAAAAAAAACAAATAAAATCTTACGTTAGTGAGAGAACGAGACATTGGCCTTTTTTGTTTAAAAGAAACCTTTTTGGTTTCTGGTTTGAAAATTCTTTTGTTTGAAACAAGAACAACATGATTACCAGAAAATTTCTTTTCTAATTCACCAACGAATTGATCGTGGATTTTTTGGAAACCGCTGTATGATGGGACTGGAACAAAGACAATAATTGCTTTTCTTTTTTTACGGATTGGGATTTGGATTGCACCAGAAAAGTATAATCTGGAAAGGTTGTATTTAAGTTCCCGACTTTCGGTGTTCATTTCAAGATTGAAAAAAGCTTGTGCAACTTTTTTTTCAAGATCTGTTGGCTTTCCTTTTGGTTTGACAATTTTTCTAAGTGATAAAACTACTCGATTGTGGATTGACAATAATTAAGTTATTTTGGTTTATGTGTGTGTTTGAAAAGTTTATTGAGTTTTTTTCAGACAGTTCATAAAAAAAAGAATGCAAGAAAAAATCAAAAGAAATCATACCCTCTTTAGTAGACATAATCAATAAATTCGCTAAAAATAAAAAAAAATGAAACTTTGATCATGTTTTTTTTTTAGTTCAGTTTTGAAGGTGTAGTAGTGAAAAAAATATTATGGTAGTAAAATAACACCTGGAACGATTTTTAATTATTAATATTCGGAAAATTGACATATTATTGAAAATATTGTTAATCAAATCCGATTAACAAATCACCAAAATTTAAAAAACCGTTTTAATAAACCAACCTAAAATTAATTAAAGTAAGGCGTCGATGAATACTGGAGTAATTGCTTGATAGTATAAAGTAGATCTATGTTTTTTGAAAAACAATCGAATTTTTATAGAGGTTTACTAGAGTTTGAGATGAATTCGAGAAAACGATAATTTTTATTATTTTTTTTTTTTGATTGATTGAATAGTATTTTGAACAAGTATAATTTAATTGATCATTATTCTAATAAGTGGGCGAGTTATAATTTTCAAGGTTTGATTCTTAAAAAAAAAAAGAATTTGATTTTAAATAAAAGAAATCAGAAAACAAAAATTTCCTAATATTCAAAAATTAAAAATTTTGTCTGGGATTTTTTTCAGGTTCGGTATTTTTATTACAGCTATACAAAGAAAATATTTAGAGAATTGACCATTTTCGAGAGAAGTATACAATTACAAATTGGGTATATTCTCAAAAAAAAAAAAATGTGTTCATCACCACCACGTCCCATAATCAAATATTGTTGTATCTTGTAATAACATAATTTTCTCTTTTTGAAAGCTTTTTTTTTAAATTTCTATTTTATTTTTATTTGAAAAATGACAATAAGAAAGTAAAAATTTAAAGATCTCAATTTAAATTTACATTGTTGTTGGAAAGTTCCGCGAGAGATTTTAAGATACCAAACTAAAAAGATACCACTTCAACTTCACTGAGACTTATTCTATTCCAAAAAAATGGTAACAAAGGGAATTTACTTCATACATCCAAGACATATATACAAAATAATACATTTAATATTACAATGTTAAATGATTTCTCTATCATATTTGAATCAAATTTTTATCAAATACAGTTTTACTACTAAAGTGATTTTCTTTTTCTCAATTTTCTTCTATTTTTCTTTGGAATATTGTTTTAACTTTTCTACTAAAAAAAAATGAAATGTCCATTTTTAACAGTTAAAAAAAATAATTGGACAAAAATTAAGAATAAATCTGAAAGGAAAGTAAAAATTTCAAATGTGAAAAGATATCAATTCATGTTTAGAGGCAAATTAAATGGATTTTTTAACGGAAATATAACCGATTCAAAAAAGTTAGTTCCACATGAATATGGTAATTATGTTTGGTAAATTTTCTCTTTTGAAATTTTTATGAGAAAAAATAAATAGAATGATACAATTCTACCCAAAAGAAAAATTTTGTAAATATTTTTTAAAATAATGATAATATTTTTTTTTAAAAAAAAAAAAGAAGCCGTAGCGATGTTGTAACCCAGTTTTACAAATCAAAAATCTGTTTCCTTTTTCTTTAAGACTTATAAATTATTCAATCCAAGAAACTAACAATAAATAATAAATAAACATGAACTGATTTCCAAAAGTGCTGTTATTATAAAAAAAAATCAAAAATTGAATGAAAAAATTGGAAAATTTATAAAAAAAAAAAAGAGTGAATTTTTAAGAGAAAATTTTTATCAAAGAAACAAAAATCCATAAAAAAAAAATAAAAAAAAATTTAAGAAAAATTTTAAATTATTAATGAAATTTTTTAATTGAGAATCTTTCTAATTTTCTCTCAGCTATTTCCAATAAAGTGGGGCAAATTTATTAAAAATAAATCTTTTAAACTCACTCTTCAAAAATGTATTTAAACATCTAAAATCATTAACTACCATTTATTGATTCTTGATAATAATTCAATTTGTTTCTTAGTATTATATTACAAAAATAAAATATATTAAATTTTCTGATCTCGATTTTATCTGATATTTTTTAGTATGATAATTGGTCTTTATTATTTTCTTTTTGATTGAAAAAACTGTTTTCAGGACTTGTTTAATCTCAACAAATTTTCAAATAGAATTTTAAGGATATAACTGTATTTTATTGTTTAAAAAATCAATTGTAACCTTTCCATATTTCCAGTTTTTTATTGAAATAGTTCATACATTGTTTTGACCAAAAAAAGTGCTTTTTTTTTTTCATTTTTTTGAAATATTTCAACCAACAAATTTTGAAATAAATAGCTTGCCATTAATTCAATCGGTATTAATATTAAACTTAATTTGATTTTTTTTAATTAATGATTACTTTCACTAATAAAGATGGTGTTTATTGAAATGTTAAAAAAAAATTCCCCACTTTTTTTGAAATACCTTATTTTTTTGAAAATTTTTGTTTTTTTAATTATCAATCCCTTAAAAATTAACTCTTTTTTTTTTTTATAAATTTTCCAATTTGATCCCTTATTTTTCGGATTTCTTTTTAAATAATAAAACTTTAAGAAATCAATAAGATATTTTTTTAGGTTTATTATCCGTTTCTTTGATCGATTGATGTATCGGTCTTCTTAAACAAAAAAACACACTTTTTAATTTTGAAACAAGATTAGACTTTTCTGCACACTTTAAACTGACAACAGTATAATTTGTGATCTCTCTTTATTTGTTTCGGGCTGTTTTGTTATATTAACTGGATATATATTGATAAAGCGAAAAAGCGTTATGAAAGGAATATTTTCAGAAGTTCCAAAACTACTATTTATATGAAATCGGATAAGATTTATTCTTCAAAAACTAAGAAATAGTTCAAAAAACATTAGAAAAATCAATGAATTATACAATTAACAACACCATTTATTTTTTTAGGAGCTGTACAAGTTTGTCCTTGATTTATTGGATTTTACTTTCAGCCAAAAAAAATCAAAAAGTTTCATTTTTTTTAAAATTCTTTTTAAATGCAAATTTTTGTAAAAACTTTAACAGGAAAAACTATCACATTGGAAGTTGATCCAAGTGATACCATCGAAAACGTCAAGGCCAAAATCCAAGACAAAGAAGGAATCCCACCAGACCAACAAAGACTTATCTTTGCAGGAAAACAATTAGAAGATGGTAGAACATTAAGTGATTACAACATCCAAAAAGAATCAACCCTTCATTTGGTTCTTAGGTTAAGAGGTGGTGTAATTGATCCTTCTCTTAGATCGTTAGCAGGAAAATATAATTGTGATAAAAAAGTTTGCAGAAAGTATGCCTAAAATTTTGCTTTTGTTTTTTTTTTTATTATTTTTTTTTCTTGTTTTTTATTTTTTTTTTTATTTTTTATTGTTTTTTGAAACATACTTTGTTCTTAAATGATGAGAGTTTAATCGTCCTGCAAAAAGATCACCTTTTAGTTTTATAAATATCTTTAGATTTTCAGAATTTTTCTTGATTCTCCGAATTTGTTTGATTTTAAATTGTGTTCGAGGTTGAGAATACCACTTCTGATAAAAACAAATATTTTTCGATTTTTTTTTTCTTTTTTCTGTTTACTTTTTTATTTTCTTTTTTTTTTTTTCTTTTAATTTTTTTTTTCTAAATATTTTCTTTATTAATTCTTCATTTTTATTATTAATTGTTTTTTATTTACTCTTATTAACTCTTAGGTGTTATGCTAGATTACCACTTAGAGCCAAAAACTGTAGAAAGAAAAAATGTGGACATACCAACCAACTCAGATTAAAAAAGAAACTTAAATAAGATCGAAAACAATATTTCTATGTGTCAACAAGCAAATTCTTTTTCTTGATTTCTTTTATTTTCGAAAACAAAAAGATAAAAGTTGAAATAAAAATTTGTTTGTTTTCAGATTTTTTTCTTTTTATTTTTGTTTGTTCGTTTGCTTTTTTTTTTATTCATTTTTTTCTTTTATTTTCAAGGACAGAAACCAAAACCGAAACTAATTCACCCTTTTAATCGAATCAAAGAAATTTAAGAATTCAGAGAAGACAAAATAAATTCTTCAAATTCCTTTATAAAAACAATAACAGAACCAAAAATATATTTAATTTTAAATGAAAAGAAAAAAGGAGAAAAACCCTCATCTCAAATCTTGATTAAAATCCTAATTAATCCATACAAATTTCAACAATCATCAAATATGAATTTTTATTTATCTGGAAGAGTGATCAAAAAACACTTGACCAAAGTATTCAATCCATTCTTCAAAATATAAACCAGTGGTTTTTTTTCTTCTTGTTCTAATACAACATCAATTTCGGTATTCAATAAGATACCTAAGATTAAAAAAAAATTACCAAGTTTGTCAGAAGTACTCATAAACTAAAAAAATCTTCTAATAAATTTAATAGCAAATCAAATAAAATTTTATCGCATCTAGAAAATCTCAAAATGAAGTAAAAATTTGAGTACTACAAAATCAAACTTTCTTTTAAGGGAGTAGCTACACCATAAGTCATGATAAAAATTTGAGAGCGATGAGAAAAGAATATTTTATTTTAGTGGCGTGTGATCGTAGATTCTCTAAAAAATTTTTTTAAAAAAATTATTTGATATTTTTTTTTTTAGTAATGTTAGACAATAAAAAAAAGAGAAAAGAATTGATAAAATTGGTTTTTTTTTTTTTTTTTTTAATAAAGATTTTTTTTTTGTGAAGAAGATAATTTTAGATTCTTAGAATAATACTTATACAGCCGTTCCAACTCTCCCATGAAATCCAGGATTAACAGAAAATCTATTTATTGTATCATACTTTTTTTTTTTTTATGACAGGATTTTATGGTTATGTAA
This sequence comes from Anaeramoeba flamelloides, assembly GCA_027625915.1. Lineage (NCBI taxonomy): Eukaryota > Anaeramoebidae > Anaeramoeba > Anaeramoeba flamelloides. The sequence goes on from JANTQA010000026.1 coordinate 3,885,039, forward strand.
AAGCCTATTTCAAACCTTGAAATTCAACTTCCAATATAAAGAAATACCTTTAAATTTGATTATTATTAATCAATAATTGATAATCCATTCTTAGTTAACTCAGTGGGTTATGGATAACACAATGATTAAATATATCAAATAGACTTTAAAATTATTTCTCAATTTTTTAAATATTTTCAAACAATTAAAACAAATTCAAATGAATAATTTCGAATGTAAAAAAAAAAATAATAGATATTATCAAATAACTGATTTTAATACTAAAATTTCGTTGTTATATTCTTAATATATAAAAAGAAAATTACATAATATTTTATATTTCAAGAGAATTAATATATATAAACCCCATTCCAAAATTTGGACACTCCCAAAATCAAAAATAGGCAAAAAAAAACCCTATTTATTATATTTTTCCAAAGGTAATATAAAACAACATTTAAATAACACAGTATTAATGTTTTAATAAGTCAACATTTTAATCCAAATGAAAGTAAAAAATATAAACTCAAAAAAAAAATTGGTGTGTTCAAAATAATGAAACGAGCGGAAATGAAAGAGCTGAACAAAAAATATATTGTTAAATTTGTTGAAATTTCACCAACAATTGTTGATCGATCAAATGTTAAGATACCATCTACCAATTGTGTGTGATTTTCCAATTTAACAAACTCAACACTAACCGTCTATCAACCATTGAAAAAAAATTTCGAGATCTAACGAAACAGATTACGTAACTGCAAAAAAGGAAATGAAAACAAAACAAAAAAGACAAAAAATGAAATTGTTTGTAAAATCAAAATTCTTTCCAAATTGAATTTAGAGTGAAGTAATGATGTTCTTTCCATTGTTTAAACTGTGTCCAAATTTTTGGAATCTAGTTTATATTATGAATATAATAAGAGATCAATTTTTCTTGAGATCTTCAACGGATTAAATATTTTATTTATTTTGATAGTATTTTATCAAAAAGATTCAAAGTTTAAAGGTTATTTAAATATACAAACTTCCAGAAATTAATAAAAGTGTAATTTCTTCTCAAATAAAACCCTATTTGTCAATTTTTTCTTTTTTCGAATTTGATTCCAAAAAATCCAAACAAAAAAGGATCAGATTCTTTTAACCAATAATTTCATTTGGGAAAAATGAATTATTTTAAAAATTATAACTCATTTCTCTAAAGTTATTCAATTTTCTTTTATACTTGATAAATAATTACATTATTACCTTTATGAAAAAAATAAATAAGGGCCACTAACCCCTTAATTCATCGAACCGTATCAAGTTTGATAATAACCTTTATTCAGTAGTTATTCAAAAATTAAAAGAATCTTCATTTTTTATTTTTTATTTTTTCAAAAAAAGGAATTTTTGAATTTTGAAAAATATTTTAAAGTAAAAAAAAGTTTGAAGAAGAAAAAAATTAAAATAAATAAACAACAAAGTAGATTCAATTATAAAAATAAGTGATTACAAAGCTGTAAAAATCCCAAAATTCCCTCTTTTTTTGTTTATGTATTTTTTGTTAGAATTTAAAAGTTAATTATATTTCTCTAACATTTTCAAAATAATTTAACAAATATTTATTTGTTGTATCTAAAAATAACAATAAAAAACATAAACTACCCCCCCATTTAAAAAAATTAAATCAGTTGTATATATTGTAAATACTTCAAATTTAGATTTTAGTTGATAATTCACATTCTGGTTAAAAAATAAAAAAAAATACTAAACACACCCATTTGAAGTTCATTTAACTTCAATTAAAGATCTAAATGAACATTTTTACCCTTTTCAAAGGTCTCCTAAGAATTTTATATTTTCTATTTTTCGGAAAATATATAAAATAATCAGATTTAATTCACATATATGTATTGATTAAACTCTAATATTTATTATTTGGTTTTTCTTTTTTATTTTAAAAGGCAATTATCAAAAATAATTTAAAAATTCGAATTTTTAATTTTTTATTTTTCATAAAATATGTATATTTAATAATTATATTCAGATATTTTTGGCAAAAAGAATTTTTTTTCTCAAAAATTCCATTTTTTTTTTCTTGAAAAGTTAAGTTAGTAATTATTATTCATTTTTTTCTTATCATTTTCTTTTTAAGTATTTTTTACTTATTTCCTTTTTTTAAAAAGTTAATTAGAAAAAAAAAAAAAGTTGAAAATTCAAATTAACCTTCAGAAAATGGGGGCTATGTAATTTTTTTAAAATTCAAACACATTGACTATTAAAAAATCAAATTGTCAACAATTTTAATTTCCCAAAGAAATTGAAAATAAACCATTTCGCAATGAAATGGGAACAAATTTTTTTTTAATATTTAATTTTTTTCAAAAACTTATAGTTTGTTCAGGTATTTCTTTTATGGATCTCAACTCTAGTCGGAAGTTTATTATTTCTCATATTTCTAAACAATTGTTTATAAGTTGGTTGACTCTGAAAAAAAAAATTGAATTTTTCGTTTTTGGCTTGGCACCTTTGTGTGAAATGGTGTTTACATTTAATAATTAGATAATAAAAAAAAAAAAAAAAAAAAAAAATAAAAAAAAATAACCAAAAAAATTCAAAGTTTAATTCATTTTTCTGTTTGAAGAAATTAAAAGATAATTCAAAAAAAAAAGAATTAGAAAAAAAAAAAAATTGAGGTGAAAAAAAAGTAATTTTAGTCAATTTAAAAAAATATATTAAAAAGGTATTTTAAAATAAGAATTTAATTCTAATATCATATATATAATTATATAATTCTTATATTAATATATATATATATATTAATTATATTAATCCTCTTCTTCGGAATAATTTTCTGTTACATAATTTGGGAAATACTTATCCAAAATATATTTTGATGTTTTACTTAATAATTTATTTTTATGTTTATATAAGAGATCAATTTTTTCAATTCCACCTACTTCATCAATCTTTTGAGCGCATCGATTGACTTGATTATCGGACATTTTTGCAAAAAAGTCACCTAATTTAAGGATTTTTGTTAAAGACTCAAGACAAGAATTAAGAATTCTAACATCATTTAAGGTGAGTAGATCGCAAAAAATATCAATTGCCCCATTATTAATTAAATAGATCATTTGCTTCACATTGCCCATATAAACTAAATTTGAGATCGTCCATGCTGCTTCTTTTCTAACTGCATAAGTGTCCTTTTTTAAGATTTCAATTACAAGTGGAACAAATTTTTGATCAATTACTGCTTGTATCTGTTCAGGAGAACCAGCACAAATATTAGAAAGTGTCCAACAGACTTCCTTTCTATTCAATTAATAAAATATTTAATCAGGAATATATAGGAAAAGTAATTTGAAAAAACAATAAATAAATATCTTTTTGTAAAATATTATAATAGATTGTACCAGATATATAAATATATATATCAAAAAAGTAAAAAGTGCAGTATTTTTACAATTAAAAAGAAAAAAATTAAAAAATGGAACAGAGTTATTTTTTAATCATTCTTTCTTGTTGAAAATCAAGAATGAATAATTTTAATATTTAAATTGTTTATTTTTCTAATGTTGTTTAAAATTTTACAATTTTTTAAAAAAGAATTTTGACCAAAAAAAAATAATTTCAAATTTATTATTTAATTTTAAAAGTTTTGTTTAACATTCTTGAATAAAGAAAAATTTTTTTGAAAAGATTTTAAATTGATGATAATTTCAAATAAATTTTCAAAAGTTTTTTTTTAGTTCAAATTTCTTTTTTTGAATTTTTTTAACTAAACTACCCTTTAGGTAAAAAATAGCTTTTTTTTTGTTTAAATGTAAAGAAATTTTATAAAATTAGTTTACTTTTTTAAATTTTCCTTTTTAAAAATATCATTGAACAAGCCCTCAAAGACCTTCAACTATTATATTGTGATTGATTTTTAATCGCGATGTTTTGGAATTTATCACGATGGCTTTTAGTCAATTAACACGATTTTATAGAATATCACGATTTATGATATTACCGCGATATTATTGATTATCACGATTTTATGAAATATCACGATTTGATAAAAATAATAGAGATTTTTGAAACTTTATCGTGAATTAAAAGAGATATCATAAAATCCTTTAATATATTGTTTCAAGTAAAATAATTTGTAGTGATAGTTTAATAGTATTAAAAATTTTGAATTATTTATATTTTTTTTAAAAAAACTAAATTTATCTAGATTGGAGTCAAAGCTTTAATTAATTAATAAATGTTATTTTAAATAATTTTATGAATAAAGTAAAAAAAAAAATTTAGATTTTGCGAATAACAACAGCAATTTTCAAAAAGTTAAAAACAAAAAGATTCAATTGTAAAAAATAAAAAGAAAAACGGTAAAATTTTATAAAAAAAATTATATATTTACCTATTGAGAGGATTTCCCTCAATTAATAATTCAAATAATATTGGTAATACTCCACAATTAAGAACTTCTTGTGTTTGTTCATCGGTTCCTGTAACAATATTACCTAAAAATCTTAAAGCTGGTGTATTTATGATCGGGGAGGGGTTTTTTAAAAATTTGACCATTTTTGGGCAAATGTCTTGTTTAACAACATATTCAATAATATCTGGTTCTCCATCAGCTAAATAACTATTTATTTATTTAATGATTTTTGAATTTTGAGATTAGTTTTTTTCAAAATATTTTGCAATATAGTGAAATTTTTTTAATATTTATAAATATTCGTGTAAACGAAGAAAAAAAAAAATAAAAATTAATAAATTACCAAAGTGACCAGCATGAATCACTAACAACTTTAATATCCTGATAGTCTAAAAGACTGATAAACACAGAAATTAAGGCGTTTGTCTATTTTGAAGAATTAATTTATTAAAAAAAAAATTAGTTATCAAATAAAATAAAAAAATCAATAATGTAAGCTTATAAGGATTGAATAATAATATTTATATTTTTGGATATAAAAGGTTTTTGATTTACATCTTTTAGTTCTGGATGTGGCTTTGCTCTACAAATATTACATAATGCCCAAGTGGTACTTTTTAAAATTTCAATCCTAGGATTAGATTTAATTATATCTATAAATTTAGGTACAACGCCGTTTTCAATTACTTTATCTCTAAATTCAGCACAATCACCAGCTATTTATAAAAAAAAATAAAAATAAAATAAAGAATTTTTAGTATATTAGAATAGAATTAATTAATAAAGAAAAAAATAATTTATAATTTTCAATGATTTAAAAAAAGAATTAAAAGTAGAGATAAAATAAAAGAAAATAAAATACCAATATTCCCAATCGCCCAAATTGACTATTTTGTTTGAATGAAAAAAAAAAAAATTAGATTAAGAAAAATTCGATTAATAGTTTAGGTTATTTTAAAAAAAAAAAATTACGAATAAAGGAAAATTTTGTTTTTTTAAAATTTTTATGTGCTTTGATCAACAATAAGGAAGAGAACAACACTTAACAGCTGATCTTTTTTTCAATGATTTTTAATTTCATAAATAGTTGTATTTTTTTTTTTTAACTCACAAAAGTAAAAAATCAAAGGATTTGAATACAGCTCTTTTAAAATAGTGAGGATCAACAGTTTGAAAAAGTGTATAATTATAATTTTATTTTGTAACTTGTTATTATTTTTATACTGAATTTCATTTTGAAATAGTTTATACTTGATTTAATTTTGAAATGGTTTATATTTGATTTAATTTTATCAAAATAAATAAATGCACAGTTAATGATGAAAGATTCAAACTTTTACACAATAAAAAAGAACAGAAAAGAAAAGAAAATGAAAATTTTTTGAGATAAACTGTAAATTTTTGTGGGTATATCATTTTGTAAATTATTTAATAAAGTCTAATTCTCCTTCCAAAAAATTATAATGAAAAAATATTTCGATTCAAATCAATAGATGGCTGTACAACCCAATAAGAACTAAAAATTTAATGGTTGAAGTAATTAAAATAATAATAATTTATTTCAATTTTAAGTAATTTGGTCAAGAGAGAAAATTTGTCAATAAAAAAAAATAAAAGGTTATATCTTATTAATTTGTCGAAAAAAATTTAAAGTTTCCATTTAATTTTTTATTAAAATATTGTTTTGATATAATTTCCAAAACAAAAGTTTAAATCCTTGATATATATATATATATATATATATATATATGTATGTATGTATGTATGTATATAAACTATTTTTCAGTCAAAGGGGCCCAGTTGTAATGGTATAATAAGCGTGCTTAAAGGATTTGCATAGATATTAGAAGAAAAACTTTATTTTTGAAATTTTCAAAATTGAAATCATTTTTTCACATTTCTACACATTTTTGTTTTTTTTTTTTCGATTTTTTTTTTTAAAACGTCATTCATTTGCAAAAAATTTTTTATTGCAAGATCAATAGTCACTTGGTAAAAACGTGTTATTCTAATGACATTGAAACCATGTAAAGATTGTTGAGAAATCATATTGATTTCTATTGCAATTCAATTCGATCTTTGATCTTGATATTTGTTTAATAAATGTGAAAAATTTTCACTTCATTTTCATTTCCTTTTTCAAATAGAGACCACAAATACCAACAAACTTTGTTTGGGGGCTTGATTTCTAAAAGAAAAGTATGGAAAATGAAGTGAAAAATGTTTCATATTTATTATTCAAATATCAGTAGAAGTTCAAAACGAACATCCTTGTTTTTCTCAATAGGGCCCTAAGAATTTGAGTTTTTCAATTTTTAAGAAAATCTATTGATTAATTAGTTTTCTTTCAGACATGTATCAACAATTCTTTGAGGTGTATTATTCTCTTTATTTCTTATTTGTTCTTCAAAGGTCAATTATATAAAATAATTGATATTTGAAAAAAACGTTGGGCCCCTTTGACTGAAACAGAGTTTATAATAGCTTATTTTAACTCTATTATTAATTTCAAAGTATTAAAATTAATTTTTTTTTTTTTTTATTAAAAAAAAAAAAAGACTAATTATTAATATTAAAGAAGTGTAAATTATACTCTAAGTGATTCTTTTACTTAAATTTCCTTTTAGAAATTGAAGCGTAAAATAATAGATTTTACGATTATTAATTAACGAAAATACGTTCCAAACTATAACTGTTTAAAATTATTTCATTAAAGTTTAAATTCTTTTTTAAGGAGCTTTAAATTATCTGAATTCCAATTAATTTTTAAAAAAAAAGACCAAATTTAGTTCTCAAAGTATTTTTATATTAAAATTTATCTGAATTTTCAAAAAAAAAAGGCAAAAAACCTAATTGAATAGATTAAACTCCATTAAAAAATATTTCAATTGATGAAACAAAATTATTCGTATTTTGTTTTATACATATCCAAAATAAAGAATTAATTACAATGAAATAAAATTCTTTTTTTCTCCTTCAAAGATTAGTGTTTACCACCTAGAAGTCGAAAATTAAAGTATCTTGGAATTGAAGGTAAAAGTGTATAAGTGCTACATGGCTCAAATAGTTTCTGCGACTCTAAATAATCTATTATAAATATAATGGAAATATAAATTATCAAATTTTTTACTAATGATCTAATTAAAAATTTTTAATTTTGCAAATTTTTTTTATTTATTTTCTAAATCTAAAAATAGAAACACAAAATAATAGTATTCAGATATTTATTAATTAATATTTCCAACCATTCAAAAGTAATTATTTTTTCATTTTTTAATTTCAAGAACGACTCAATAATTATTAGTATAAAAACCTAAAAATTGATTTATTTTGTTTCCTTTTCTATGTGGCTAATTGTATTTTCAATATATTTGCAATATTTAATAATCGAGATTTCAAAAATTTTGACTAACTTTATAATGTTAATGGGAGTTGTTTTGAGGGTTTATTCCAGTATTCTTATCAAAGAAATATTTTCAAATTTTTGGATCAGTTTTATTTTTTCTAATTTTGTAAATTTTTGTTTTGCTTTTTCTTTTTATTTTTCTTTTGTTTTTCGTTTTCTTTTTTTTTGATACTTTTTTTTTGCAAAAGATAATTTGTAAAAAAAAAAAATCTTCTAAAAGACCAATAATAACAAGAAAATTTCGACGAAGTAATGTCTTTTAAAATGAATTTAATTATTAGTAAAAAATCTTATTGTTAACTTTTTTTCAGTGAAAGTTCAGTAATAAAAAATTCTGTAATACTCATTCCAAAAATTGTGACTCATTTTTTTTTTGCGTTTTTGGCTTTATTTTTTTTAATTTTTCAAATATCAGGTTATTATATATTTTGAATGATTTAAAAGTGAATTATTCATCAGATTTAATTATTAGTTGTTCTTGAGTATTAAAGGATATTTTTTTTTTTTTCAATTTATTATTTCAAGTGAGTCACAATTTTTAAATGGTGTTTAGATTTGTAAAAATAATCTTTGGGGTTAATTCTTTAATTATTTAGCAACTAATCTACATTTAGAGACAAATTTAACAAAAATATTTTTCAACTTTGAATGCTTTAGTTTGATGATTCAACCTTTAAACTTGTGGCGAAATGCAAATTTTTTTCTAAAAGTCTTTGGTGGAATTTTTTTTTACTAATACAATAACCTTTTTTAATTGAGTAAAATCAACAAATTTAGTACTCTTCTATCAATCTAATTTTTAGAGACCTTTGAACCATGGCGCACTAATGTGATTTACCCCCAATGATAATATACTTTTATTTTAGACTTCTTTATGGAAGACACTAATCCCTTAAGTCAGTGTTTTCAACCTCAAAAAATCTTTAAGATAAACAATTATTTGGAGTGAAATTAAATCATGGTTTTAACAAATATTGCTTATTAAAAAATAGTTCCTTTTCATTTTTAAGAAATATCCTAAATTAAAATTTCATCTCTAGAAATATTTTTATCATTTAACTGTATAATTTTCAATAATTTTCAGGAAATAGAATTAAAAAAAAAAAATAAAAATTCATTTTTTTAATAAAAATTCATTTTTTTAATAAAAATAACCATTTTGTAGGAAAATTTTTAATTTAAATTCGTCTTTTGTTTTTAAGGGGGTAAGTACATTTTTCATTTTTTGAGTGCCACCATTTATGTGAAACTGAATTATTCAAATCATTTCTTTCGTCAAATATATTGATATTTTCATAAATACTAGAGTGGAATATATTCTAGTAATAGATATTTTCATATCAACAAAAAAACGCAAATCAAAATAATGAAAAAATTGATCAAAAAAAAATAAATAAAAATCATTTATTACTTGATCTTATCTATAACATTTGACACAATTACTTATTCTTTATTTGGTTTTATTTTTAATTCTTTATGAAAAAATTTTATTTGGTAAATTTTTGATAAACAAATTACTGTATATTTCGAAAGAATTTCCAAAATGAATTTAAAAATCCTATTTTCATTTATGTCATCTAATTCTGGTTTGGGTTCAGAAAATCAGAGATTTTTGTAATTCTTCTTGAGAATGAGGGTTTATTGGACAAATTCGTTTGATTTTATAATTATTTATTTTCCATTAAAATGAGAACTCAAAATAATTCTGAATCTGATTGAAATTTGTTATTGAATTTCTGAATTATTTTGGCCTGAATCTTTTGTAACTGTTTTTTGATTCCAAGAATTCAACACCTTTATTTTAATTTTTGAAATAGTATTCCTTATTTTAGCTTTGTTTGAGAAAAATATTTTAAAAAAGAATTTTGAAAGCAAATTTGTCACAAAAGGTTTTTTAAAATAATAATAAATAGTAATGGGGCGAGAAATTCAAGGCAAAAAATAGTTTGTATTCATACAAACTAAGAAGATAAAGAAAACCAATCTTCGAAAATAGGCTTTTATCGATTTTTTTTTTTTCATTCTTGATTTCAACAAATTTATTTGGAATGGTGATCTTTCGTGTTTGGTCTTCTAAAAGAAAATATTTGTTCCAAATGCACACCCTTTCGGGTATATTTTGTTAGTTTACTGTTTGGTTAATTTCGATCAATGGTATAAACACATTTCTAGATCCAAAACTTTATTTAATAAAACCAAAAATTGAATCAAAAAAAATGTTCAAAAAATTGAAAAAATTAAGATTCAACTCTGAATTACTTTGATTCCATTCACGAATAGACTGGTGGATGGTGTTTTGGTTTCAAAGTTTCAATATCTGGTGGCACTCAAAAAATATTTTTTCAGTAATGTTAACACAATTAAAAATTTTCAAAATGGTAAAATGTACTTACTTCCTTAAATTGAATCTTATATTCATTGAAGATTTATAAAAAAGTTTGTTTTTGATCAAATGCGAAAACTCAATAAAAATAAAACTGAATCAATAAAGAAGAAATGTGAAAAAGAAAAATTGAAATAAAAGATAAAAAAAAAACAAAAAAAAGATCAGGAAAATGACTTTTACTTGTTCTTGTATAGATTCGTTTTTTGAAGATATTAAACGGGAAAAGATTGGTAAACTGCCTGCTTGAATAACCATTTCAGTGTGTTCAGTTAGTCCGGCGGCAATATTTGTCAAACTCCATGCTGCTTCAAACTGTTGAGAAAATAATTTTAATATAATTAAATATTTAAAAATTAAATAAATGATGTTGTTAATTTTGTGGGGATGACTTTTTTTTTTTTTTTCAATCATATTAAAAAAAAAAAAATAATAATAATAAAACTAAAAAAAAAGAAAATAAAAATTGATTTTTTTTTTGTTTTTCATTTTAGAACGAACAATTATTAATCTTGAATTTCAAATTTTAAATCTAATGATCGAAAAATGATTTTTGTAAAAATTAAATGAAATGGATTATAAATACTGTATTGTTATATTACGTTTTAAAAATAAGTTTAACAATTTACATAAATAATAAGGGAAATAAGTTTAACAAGGAATTCAATTTATTGTCTTAAATTTTTGGGGCTTATCACAAAAAATTAATTTTAAAGATTATTTGTTTGATTTAAACAATTGGATTTAACAATTTGGTTTTGTTTTTCTAGTATTCTTTATGTAAAATATTCAACTTATTTTTATTATTATTTGTGTTTTATCAAAAAATTTTTTTAAAATATTTTCTATAAAAGTGTTTTAAATTGACTTTTACACTTACAATAAACTAAACAAGAAATTTATCATGATTTATACAATTTTGAAATTTTTTGAATGAAAAGAAAGATCAAGTATAAAGAGCTGTTTCCTATCTTGATTATAAAGTATTTTCAAGTTCTAGGAAAAGTATTAAAATTAGACACAAATATTTGAGATTTGAGAATTTAATATGTGTTAGATCAATAAGTTGATTATTCATCACTATTGATCAAAACAATCACCAATTATTTGTGTTAAATAAACAAAATTGTTAGTGTTATTTGGATACAACAATTTATCTATCTTGCATTAGAGCATATATTAATAGGTTATAAGGTAATTTGATATGAATAATTTTTTGAGATCTTATTATATCTGTCACTAATGAAAACACCACTATCAATTTTTTTAACATTTTTTTGTGGTTATGTTTGTGTTCTTAACATATAAAAGAATTATCAATTTTTTTTTTTTTTTTTCTAATTTTTCTCTAGTTTTTTGAACAAAATGATTTCTCAATTTTCAAAAATTTTTCTTGAAAAATAACTTGAAGGGTAAAGTAGAATTTAGAAAATAGAATTTAGAAACTTTTTAATCTATTAATTCGGCAAAAAATGTCAAAATGGAAAAAAATTGTCAAATCCAAATTTAATTGTGAAACAGTAGTAAAAGTTATTCTTTTTGAAATATTTTTTAATGTATTTTTTCCTTTATTTTTAAAACAAAAACCAAATCCAAAAAATAGATTGGTTATTAGGATTAAAATAAAATCCAAAATATCATGTATTAAACCAAAATTCAAGCATTCTCATTTTTCCAAATTTGAGATTTAATTGTAAACATTAGAATAATTGAATTTTTTGGAATTTTTGTTTCTATGATTTTTCTATTCATGTGAAATTGGCTTTAAGGGTTGAACAATGGGAATTAATTCAGTTTGGGAAATTTCAATTTTAGATATCTTTATTGCTTTGTGAAAAAATAAGTAAAAAAAGTATTAGAAAAATTTTACTTTTTACTACCATTTAGCAGTTCAAAGTGTTTTGACAATTTTTTTCCATTTGGATAATTTTTTTCAGGAATGGTTAATATTAATTATGATCACAATGGCGCAATTATAAATTCTGAGGATAATAAATTGCAATAATTATTTTGAAGTGTGAAATGAAAAAGAAAAGTTATTGAAAATATTGAATATCAATGATGACGATCAGATTAGTTCAAAAGATGTGGAAAAAAATAGAATCTCAAGATTCTAATTTATTTTTGAAAATATTCATTATAATCTTTTAATGGTATTTTTAAAAAGTGTTTTCAAACGAGTTGTTAAGTAGCAAATCAAATCTTTAGGTAACATTCTGTTTGTGAAGCTGGATTTTGTCTGGAATTTTTAAAAAACACATTATTCGTTAGTTATTTAAATTTTAGCATCTTTTAATTATATTGTTCATTAATTTAGTTTCTTTCCGTTTTTTTGTTTATTAATTGGAAAACGAGAAGATGCTAATTTATAATTTTGAATGTGAATTTTTCATTTTTTTTTATTTTTTTTCTTGTTTTCCTTTTTTTTTTTCAATTACTTAATTTGTTTCGTTCTTGATCGGGAAATTTTTTACCAATGTTTGATATAAAGTTAAAGTTGAGTTTTGTTAATTAGAAAAAACCACATAAAATTAATTGATGCTATTAAACATTTGATCTATCACTAATTGTTCGTGAGATTTCAACAAATGTAGCAATACAGTTTTTTGTTTGTCTCGTTTCATCATTTTGAACACATAGATTTTTTATTTTTTCGTTTTATTTTTTTAAAGAGATTAGATATCAAAACATTAATACCGGGTAACTTAAACATGATTTAATATTAAGTTTTTCAAAAATACAATAAATTTTGAAAACTAAATTGAGTTTAAAATTCTTTTTTTGACTGTGTCTATTTTAGATGCTCTTTGAATTAGGAGACACAAATTTAGTCACTTCAAAATCATCTCTTTACCAGACTAAGTGTACAACACTTAGTTCTTAACAATATATCCGAAAATACAATAAACTGGGATTTTTTTTTCCTTTTTCTGATTTTGGGTGTTTCCAAATTTTTGGAATGTGGTTTATATCAGTATAAAAATGTTTTTATCTCTCTTTAAAGCAAATAATTTTTTCTTTAATTCAACTTTGAAATATTTTTATAATTTCAGTTTCTGTGATTTCTATTTTGGTTTCAGTTTTTGTAATTTCTGTGATTTTTTCGCTTTTTTTCCCAATCCTTTTTGTTTTTGGGAAATGTTTGAAAAAAATAGTCCACTTTCATGAATAAAACAGGATTGCTGGATATTTTTTTGTTAAAGAATTTAAAACATATGTATTCATTTAACTTGTGTTATTAAGAACACATTTCTTTTTAAATTATATAAAACCTAAAAAAACCAATTATTGTTTCTTTAAATTTCTTCAAAAAAGTACAATTTCTTGTAAGATAAATGAAACTTTCGGAATCGAATAAATAGCATAAAAAGGTTTTTTAGATATTTTTGTTTTATAAATCATGTTTTTTTTCTTTTTTTTTTTCATTCATAAAGTGTTATTTCCAAAAATATGAACATAAAATAGTTCAAAAATAAGATTTGTTTTTATTTTTTTTTTGAGTTATTATTCTGACCGTATTTGAAATTTAAAATCGGAAAGAATTTTTATACTTGATCTTTTTTTTGATTCTCATTTTTTAATTGGTTTTTAAAATTTAAAAATAAAAAAGGTAATTTTATTTCTAATGTATTACAGTAAAACCTTTTTATTAATAACCTAGGGAGTCTTTTTAGTTTTGGGTGAGATTTATAAATGAAAGGAATATTTAAGAAATGAAAAAAAAAAAAAGATGGGTTGGCAATTTTGTATCTTTTAAAATTTCAAATAAAGCTACAGCAGTTTTAAAAAATTGTGGAATCAAAAGTTTTGTCATTGAAGCTTTAAACTGTCCAATTCGCTCTTTTAAGTAGTGTGGGTAACACTTTATAAAACTTTTAGTACACACTTTTGTAAAATAAAAAAACTTTAAAAAAGGTTTATGAAAGTCCACACTTTTATAAATAGTCGTTCAAACATAATAAATTATTTTAATGTTCTCCTTTATTTGATTTTAACAGACAAAAATCCCGAGACTGAGACATTAAAAAAATTATTGTCTTTTCTTTTGGCGTATCTTTTCTTTTTATATTTCAGTTTTTTGATTTCTTTTTTGTTTTTCGTTTTTTTTTTATTTCTTTGAATTACTTTTTTCTTGAAGAAAAACAGGTAGAAATAAGAATCTTATTTTCTAAAATGAATTCCCAAGAAAAAAACCGAATTGTTTTTTTTCTCAGTGTCTAAAATGTTTGGTATTTGAAGACAAGTAAAAATTTGAATAAAAAAAAACAATTCAAAATTTTAGAAAATAAAATCAAAAAAAAAAAAAATAAAATCTAAATATCGAATATAAAAGACAAAATACAAACCTGTAAATGTTGGTGTTTATCATAATCCAAAAATTCTACCAGAGTGGGCAATATGTCATACCTTAAAATATCATTTATTGGCGGATCTTTTTCAATACTTAATAAAACACGAATTTTTTGTGTGCTTGCGTATTGTTCATCAATATTTCCATTGATCATTTGGTTAATATAATTTGGAATATTTTCAATCTAAAATTTGTTCAATTTATGAGTGAGAAAAATTAAAAAGGTGTTAATTGAAAATAATCGCAAAAAAAAATATTTTTTGATTGAAAAAAGATTAGTGAAGAAGAAACAGGATCGATCATACAAATAAAAAAAAAATTAAAGAGGTGGCCAAATAATTTGTAAAAATGAAATGGCTCACAAGTTGTTGTTTTTAACTTGCTATATTTTTAGGTTCAAGCTGTTGTGTTCCAAATTAATCTATCGAAAGGAAACAGTGGAACCATTCTAACCATCTAACAAAAAAAAAAAAAAAATATTTCTTGTTTTTGTGGTGAGAATGTAAAAACAATCCTTTTTAATTTTTTTTGTTGTGAATTAATCACTCGGTAAAGTATACTAAGAAAAGTAATTTTGGAAACTTTTTGATTTTGACAACTGTAAATTTTAAAAAAACCTTCACTGAAACAAAAAAAAATAAAAAAAAAAGTAGAATTAAAAAAACCCGATCCAATAAAAAAAAAAATTAAAAAAAAAAATAAGGATTGAAAGTCGCTTACCTCTTCTTGAATTTGCTCATCTGTTAATTCTAAAATTGTCTGATCACTGAACGAGTTTAAGTTTCGTTTTTTTTTTAAGACCTCTTCCCGTCGTTTTTTAGACAAATTAATTGTGTAGTTAACACGTGTTCTATGGCGATCTTCTCTTGTAGTTGTGTTTTTAAATTTTTGTTTTCTTTTTTTCAATTTTTTTTCAAAACGAGACATCTTTCAATTAAGGTAAAAATTTTAAAAACTAAAAAAAAAGAAAAAGAAAGAGTGAAATTCTTGAACAAAAATGATTTCTTGAACATTAATTCACAAAAAGAGTTGTACAAAAATTGTGGTTACCTATTTTGATTCACACGACTTTTTTCTTTGAAATTTCTTCAAGATAACAGGTTTTTTTGGTTAGTTCAATTTTTTAACTCGTCTTTCCAAAACTTTTATTGGGAAAACTTTCTGACAAAGGACTTTAGTTATTTTCTTTGATCCTTTTAAAACTTTCTATTTTTTGTAAAAAGTCAAACAATTTCATTTTTTCTGAAAGTCTTTATGGTTTTTTAAAAGTAAAAAAACAAAAAAATTAGATACTTGAAGATCCCTCTATCTTACTTTTACTTTGAGGTGATTTTTGTGAACTCTTTCTCAATGAACACTACCAAACAGTTATTTTCTTGATGGGTGTCTTGTTCGTTTATTTGCCTTAAGTTGGTTTGGCTTATTTGGCCATTTGAGTTTCCCAACCACTGTCTCTTTTGATATCTGTTTGTTGATTTCCAATAAACCCGATCAGCTTAACTTATGGAAATTCTTTTCCCATTGAATGCTAATTGATATATTGATTTGTCCATTAAGGAAGTAGTACATTTTTCTTTTTTTGGAAATTTGTTGGTGTAAACATTATTGAAAAAAGGTTTTTTTGAGCGAACACAGAATATTGAAAATCGAAAACAAAATCCCATTTTTTGTTCTACTTGTGAAAAGAAAGCGAACCCAAAGTAAATCAGTGAGAATCTATAAATTTTCATTTTTTTGCAACATTTTTTTTAAGTTATCAGTCCTCTACGACAATAGAGCAAAATTTGAATGTATGTTGTTGGTGATCTTATCTACTTATGAATTTTGGCTATATGAAGTACCCTTTCCTATAATTAACCGAGCACTTTGTTCATATCACTGATATGTAAGCAAAGTTTTTCATGGTATATACAGTTTTTGGATTGTTTATTGTGTTATTCTCAGCCATCACAATATAAATAAATCAAGTTAAAAGTAATTTAAATTTTGATATAAAAAAAAATTCATGGATCTTTTAGAAGAAATTTTTTTTTAGATTCCAAAATTAACATAAACTATCTTTCTTAATAATTGGCTCATTAAAAATCAAATTTTAAATAAAAAATATTTTTAATAATTGAAGTTATCTATTATTATATAAAAATTTAGATTTTAATATTCAATACTATACTCAAGAGATATTTATTCTTTGTCTAAAAATAATAGAAAGAAAAATAAAAAAAACAATTAAAAAAAATTGGGTCATTTATTTTGAAAGAAGTATTACATGAAAAATAGAAATTTTAAAAAAATAATAAAACCCATTTATCATTTCTCCTTCCATTTGAATAACTAAATCTAATCTCTTTTTCATATTTAAAACCAAATTTTGCATTAATTCATCTGTTACTTCTTTCAAATTTTTGATTTTCATTTTCCATTTTTACAAAACACTTTTGAAAAAATCAAAAAGAGAAAAAATAATTTATTTGCAAACTTTTCATTGTGAGAGGAAAAACTTCAAAAGGCTGCAAAGTTAATTTATTATTTAAATGTAAGGTGGAACATTTATTATGAAATTTAGTTTATATTCGTATTGATCTTTTCTTTTGTTTCTAAAATTTTAAAAGTAATTATTTATTAATTTTTAAAAAGAAGAAAAATTATACCTTATTTAACTTAAAAATGAATAAATATACAATATCGATCTTTAAAATTTATTTATTTTGTATTTGTTTTTTTGTTTTATAGTGTTTTGAAAATTATATCCTGGATGAAAAACACTTCTTAGGGGCGATTTTTTTAGGTGAAAACATTGGAATAATGTATAAAATCACCCTTGAAAGAGTTATGCAATCCAAGTAATATTTGTCCGAGGAGAATTTCTTTTAGAAAAAATGTAAAATTTTCAAATTTTTTACCTTGTTAGATCCTACAAAATTTTGATTTTAATATTTTAGAATTTTCATTTCAACTTTCTGAACTCACATTATTTTTTTGGACTGTTCTGCATATTTTTTACATTTTCCTTTACAAGTTTGAAATGTACTCAAATTTGAAATGCACTTGATTATCCCCAAAAGCCATTTTTTTGCAATTTTTTTTTTTTATTATTTTTAATTCCCCTTTTCATTGAAAAACAAAGAAAAACAGTCTGCTTGAAAGGGTAAAGCAGAAAAAAAATGTTTTTTTTTTATTTTTTGTACAATTTATTCCGTGTGAAAATTTTTTGTGAGAAGTGAGAGTAAAATAACACAATTACTAAACCCCCTCAAGGGTATGAACGTAGTACTTAATATTTTAATATTTATGATCAGTAAAAATGTTGGAAATTTAAAAATCAAATCTGATACAAATTTTGAAACATGGTAAACAACTTTTAACAGAATGTGTCCTGAAATAATTTTTTAGGAAAATGAAGAAATATATATTTTTTCATCGCTTAAATTTTTTTTTAACAAGATAATATCCATATATTTTGTAAATTGATCCCCTTGAACAATCTCTAAAAGATTTTGAAGTGCTATGTTCATCCAAAAAGAATTTTTAAAGTTTTTCTAATGAGATTTAATTTTGAAAACTTTTACAAAGTTTTTGAAAAATGATAAAAGTTGAAATATGATCTTGATCTGATTCTTGAAAGGATCAGAAATTTCATGATGAAAATATTGAAATTATTTATATAGATTGTACATTTCTTATTGTGTTCAGAAGAAAAAAAAAATAAAAATAAAGGGTTACTCATCCTGACGAAGTTTAAATCTGGTCTACTATTTTTGAGTGTTTCAAATATTCATGAAAATACACGAAAATTTTTTATACCAATAAAAAAGAGTTTTTGAACATCTTCTAAGAAACCCTAATAATAATATACCCAGTTCAAGGCAAAATAACAATTATAATTGAAGACTGGATATTTTTTTGATTTTCTACTTTAAGCATTCCCGAAGAGTTTTTGGAACCTTTTGGGTATATTGTGGTATTTTCATACATATTAAGTAAATATATGTGTAGCTAAGGGTATTTTTGGGCGTGGTGTATGTGCATTGGGTTAAACCTATTTCTTTTATACAGTGGAAAGTTAAAGAATGGTATGGTATGATACACCTTTGGTAGGGCAGAATATGCATTTGTAAACTCCATTTCAAAATAATTGGCACATTAAAAATCAAATTTTGAAAATAAATATTTTTATTATTTGAAGTTATCTATTATAATAAAAAAAATACTATTTTAATATTTGGTGTTATACACTTGAGATATATGTTTTATATCTAAAAATAAAATAAAAAAAAGTCAAAAAAAAAATAAATAAAAAATGTGCCATTTATTCTGTAATCTAATTTAGAATAGATCTTCCTTAGTTGTTTTTGAATTGTATATAAGATTACAAAATTATCAGTAATGATGTATAATTAGAAATTGTCTTAAAAAAGTCATTATTTTCTCATTTTTTAATATCGTTTGGTAATGGCCAACAATGTTACAGTAATCTAAGATATCAATTCCTTTTACACAAAATCAGTTGAATATTATTCTCAAAATTTAAATTTTTTCAATGATATTTCCAGCCTAAAAAAAAAAATCCCTACAATAAAATTCCAATTTTACTTTTAAACTGAGTATATTAGTACTCGGGTTTCTTAGGAATTGTCCAAAGCATGTTTTTTAGAGGTATAAAAAATTTTCGTGTATTTTCATGAATATTTGAAGGGGTAACTATTTCCAATCCTCTAAATTAATAATAATAATTTTTGCGATTTTAAAAAGTAATATTTTGAAATTTGGAAACAATTTTTTTTGTAAAAAAGTTACTAACTCTGTTTCAAGAGTTTAAAAGGGGTTATTATAATAAAATTACAATACTTTCCATGTAAACTAAATTTCATAATAAATGTCTCCACCTTACATTTGAATAATGAATTGCTTTTGTATCGTTTTGAAGTTTTTCCTCTCACAATGAAAAGTTTGCAAATAAATCATTTTTTCTCTTTTTTATTTTTTTCGAAAGTGTTTTGTTAAAATGGAAAATGAAAATCAAAAATTTGAAAGAAGTAACAGATGAATTAATGCAAAATTTGGTTTTAAATATGAAAAAGAGATTAGATTTAGTTATTCAAATGGAAGGAGAAATGATAAATGGGTTTTATTATTTTTTTAAAATTTCTATTTTTCATATAATGCTTCTTTCAAAATAAATGACCCAATTTTTTTTAATTGTTTTTTTTATTTTTCTTTCTATTATTTTTAGACAAAGAATAAATATCTCTTGAGTATAGTATTGAATATTAAAATCTAAATTTTTATATAATAATAGATAACTTCAATTATTAAAAATATTTTTATTTAAAATTTGATTTTTAATGAGCCAATTATTATGAAAGATAGTTTAATTGAAAAATATTTATTTTATCCATCTTTATTTGATGAATATAATTCTAATTAGAGGCTAATGGTTATGTATTATTTTGAAAATTTCTCAATTTACAAAAAGATTCAGATGAACTTTTTTTTTAAGCCAGTCATGGTGTCAGATAATGAATTTCAAATTTAACTTAATAGTACTTTAACCATTTATTATGAATATATTGGTTTCATAGTTTTAATATTCAGTGCTTTTTAAGATGGAAGATTTTTTTTTTTTTTTCTTATTTTCTTTCAGTACAAAATCTATTTGGGTAAATTTAATTGATTTTTTACTTGTAATTTCATCGGTTATCTTGAGTGAAATAATAATCTAGTAAATTTCTGTTAAATTTGAATCATTTGTAAAAAAATGAAAAGATTTTAATTTTTTGTTTTTCACAAACAACAAATTGTTAGTAATCAAAACTTTTGGTTCTTTACTATAAATTTCGCTTTGATTTTTTCAACCAAAAGATTTCAGTTTCACATTCTAATTTTTAGAGAGTAAGTTAATACTCAGGTATTAAGACAATCCACAGTCAGTGTCTAGAAATTTAAATACCTTTTAACAAAGTTTAGCCTGTAAAATAAATAAAGATTCTCAAATATCAATCAATAAGAAAAAATAAAATTAAAAAAACAATAGCAATTAATATATTGAAATAATTATTTTATTTAATTAAATGAATCTCTAAATGTTAAATATTTGAAAAAAAAAAAAAAATGAAAATAAAAAGAAAGAAAAAAAAAAAAAAAAAGGGTTAAATTGAAAAAAACAATTTTTTTTTAAACTTTAACTAATTTATAAAATCTAGATTTGTGAATAGTTACACACACACATACATACATACATATATATATAGGTATTCTAATAAATATTTTTAAAAAAATCATAATAATTTCTCAAAAATAATTACATTTTGTGTGCTTCTTTTAGCTGTTGAAACTTTTGATTAATGACTGGGTGATTATTTAAATTTACAAAGCATTCATATACAACTGTTTGTATTTGTCTATTTTGTTGTGATTGTAAAACAGCAAATAATTTTTCTACAACTTGGAATTTAATTAAATAATCAACTTGTTCTAACCATTGCTCGGTAATTTTTTTCTCATTGTTTAATTTGACAACCGAATAATTACGCAAAACTATTGTACACCCAACTAATGTAAGAATATCATCAGATTCAAGTAAAGAAATAATTTTTTCCAATCCATTTGTTGCCATAACTATTTTTTGATTCTCTGTATCCATTACAATATTAGCAATCTATCATGATCACATTAATTGTTTGAATAATTTTTGTATTGTTTTTGTTTTTATTTTTATTTTTATTTTTTATAATAAAAAGAAGATGAATAGTAAAGAAATGAATTAGTATTAGATACGGAAAGAAAAAATCTTGAATATAATGCTAAAAACATTGCCCTATCAAAAGCAAAAAAATAAAAAAAAAAAAAAAAAAGTACATAGAAAGAGATATAAACAAATTAAAATCTGCAAAAAAAAAAAAATAGGTGAAATTTATCATAAAAAAATTTTAAAGAAACAATTATGGCCATGTTGTACTCGGTAGTGTGATGTATTTAAAAATCAACACTGCCAAATTGAAATTGTATCAAAAATTATCTTTTGCAAAGTATGATGTATACCAAATTAATCGTGTTTCTTAATTTTTTTTTTGGTTTTTAACAAACCAATTGTTATCTAAAAATATAAATAATAAATGTGGTTTTTTATTTTCGTTATCCATATTTTTTTTTTTTTCAATAACACGACGGCTGAAAAGAGTAATTTTGTGTTTTTAAAACAAACGAATAAAATTAACTAACCAATTCACAACAATTTTTTCTTTCAAGATCCAAAAATTGCAACTCATTATCTTTGGTTGGTATTATTTTAAATTTTAAATAACCAGAAAACTGTAAAAAAGACAAGGAAGGAATGTGTTTGAGATTTTTAATTTTTTAGACTTTGAATAACCCCAAAAGCAATGTTTTTAAATCTCCAATATTAAATATTCCAACCTCATAATAAATAAACCTTTAAATGGTTTTAAATTAACCATTTGTAACAAAAAGTTAAACACGATTTTTAATTGGGAACCTTAATTGATATAACATTGAAAATGAAAAATAAAATCAATTCAAAGAAGAAATAATTAATTTCAAAGAATAATCCATTATGTTATTATTAATCGAAACAACAAATACAAGTTGACTCTACTTTTTTATCGAAATCGTAAGAGTTGTTTTGGAGATCCTCAAAAATAGTAAAATTTTTCAACAAATTTTTAATAATAAACTCTAATTCAAAATTTTTAACCAACCAAAATTAAATTTTTGTAAAAAAAAATCTTATTTAATCAATTCTCGAAGAAATACCAAATTAGAACCATTCACTAATTGAAATGATAACAATTGTTTATAAATTACAATACTTGTAAAACAAAAAACAAAAAAAATATCAATACTAATAAATTATCAATTGGTGTGTTGAAAATTTTGGAGATAGCAAAACAGAAAAAAATGTATTGGTAAATTTGTTAAAATTCTATTATAAATTGTTGATCGATCAAATGGTTAGATACAATCAACTAATTTTATTTGAGTTCTTCTCTATTTAAAAGAACTCAACTTTATCGTAATATATAGACTCGTTGAAAAAATATTGAATCAAGGAACGAAGTTACGAGGTTATGCAATTCAAAAAATGAAATAAAAACAAAAAAACAAAAAGATGAAAAAATGGTTTTCCTATTTTACAAAAATCAAAAATTATTTCCAATTTGAATGAAAATTATATTATTGTGATTCTTTGAACTGTTTTAACTGTGTGGAAAATTTTGAATTTTAGTTTTCATCAATCAATGAAAAGCCCATACCAAAAGATAGTATTATAAAAATTGTTATTGTGTTTAATCCTTCATTTTGTCTTTAATTATTGATTTTTTTCTTTTTATGAATTGATTTGACATTTTCAGTTTTAATGTTCCCAATTAAAAATCGTTTTCAACTTTTTTTCCTTGTTACACTTTTTTTCCCAAATGTTAAACCCTTTTTCCAGATCATTATTAAATGTAATTTTTATAATCAGAATAAATTTTTTGATTCTAGAGCTTTAATCTGACTTTGAGAAACAAGATAAAAAAATACCACACTTAATTAGTCCGTATTATTATTAGATTTAATATCTAAGGATTTTCTAAACCTCTTAATAATTAAAATAAAAATCAATTAAAAATAGCATATTTTGAAGTAAAAATTTGGAATTAAGATTTCAAATTTTTGTTTTCATTTCTTGATGCAAAAAGTAAAAAAGGTTTTGTTGTTGTAAAAAAAAGTGTAAGCAAAAAACATTTTTCATAAAGCCCGAAAAATAGGTCCATATTGAAGTCTGTTATCAATTTTAAAGAATTTTTGAAATCTTTTTGGTGAATACTTTTTTTAAAAAATGACTCTAAATTTCAAGAAACAGAAAAAGAAAAAGAAAATGAAAATGAAAATGAAAAAGAAAATGAAAATGAAAAAGAAAATGAAAAAGAAAAAGAAAATGAAAAAGAAAAAAAAAAAAACAGAACAAAAAAAGACTTACAGCAAAAGCAGAATTAACATGAATTTTTTGATCTGAGGAATCCAAAAGGTGTACAATTTTTTCGATAATATGTAGATTTCTGACTTGCTCCTTTGCTTCTTGTGAAGGGAAGCAACAATTACCAATCACAACGATTGCATCCGAAACTATTGCTGATACGGTTTTGTTTGATGAAGCTGATAAATTGAGCAAAGGTTTCAGTTTTTTCAAAATGTCTAATTCAACCATGGTGGTAACTGATTCGGAATTTGAAGAAGAAACAGTAATTGAAAGCAATTTTAAGGTTTTGATTAATTCGGATAGAATAGCTGTATTTTTGGTATTGAGTAAAGAAATTAATAATTTTAACTTTGTTGGATCGTTGATTTCGTTTTTGTGGACATTCAATTCAGCACACTTGGCAAGGAATTTTAAGCCAACGAATTTGACTTTCAAATCATTCGATTTGACGTATTGTTCAAAAATTGTATCCATTAAAACCTTTCTTTCAAAGATTGAATGGGCGCAGGTTGGGTTGGCAATTAAGTGAGAGAGCAAAATTAATGCATCACACCGCGCGGGTAATCGTTCTTGATCGCTTTTTTTTTCATAAATTAAATCCAAAATTTTGGGTAAAATGCCGATTTCTAAAATAGTCGACGCTGCTCCTGTGACAGTGGAACAAATGTCTGAAAGCACAGAGCAAACCAAGGAAACAATTCTTGGATTGGAATCATAATATTTCTCCATTAAATTGCACAACAGTGGCACAGAAGATTTTTCTTGCAAGTCCTTAATGATTTTGGGGCTATATTCACTTGCCCATGTTAAACATTCCAAAATCCCTGAGTGGTTGATTGACTCGTTAGATTTCAATTCTTCCATCAAAATATCAAGACCGTTAATTTTATTCAGCTCCACAATCGCTAATGTTTTGGTTTTACGAATCATCGAAATGATGATTTTCAATATGTTTGGGTTGTTGTAATGCAATTTATTCAGAATCACTTTAAGTGTCCCAAAACGAATCATAAATTTACAGTATTTTTCTATATGATACATTAATATTTGTTATTTATTTATGTTTTTATGATTTATTTATTTTTGTTGTGTTTAGTTTTTTATTTATTTTTTTCAAATTTTGTTGTGGGAAATTCAAAAAGATTAATAAGTCTTTTTTTTTTTTATTTTTTTTTATGATTTTTTGTTTTTCTTTTGAAAAAGAGAAAGAAGGTGAAATTAAAAAAAAAAAAGAAATCCAAAAGAAAGTTAAACAAAAAGAATTTTTTTTTTTCGGTGTACAAAAAAAAAATAAAGACTCATTTCAGGAATTGAAAAAGGGATCTCTTTTGAAAGATTAAAAAAAAAAAAAAAAAAACAAAACAAATTTAAATACCGTTTTGTGAAACGACTTGAAGGATTGAAATTGCATTTTTTACTTTTTCTGTTTCTTCCGTTGATTCAGAAATGACTTTGTTTAATGCTTCAAAAAATTCACTTTCGAATAAATAGTCAAGTTTGTTTGGATTTTCAACTTTGGAAATAAAGCTCTCCAGTTTTTGGAGATCGGTTTCAAATTCCTTTGAGGAAGTTTTTTTGTTGGTTGTGATCGATTGGGAGATCTTTCTAATTTGTCCTTTGTTACTCATTGTTTCGTCAATTAGTTGCCAGCCAATGGCACCAATTGATCCTGCAATAATTGAACCTAAAAGGAGTGATTTGGGAGAGAAATTCATTCTAAATGTTTAATTCTAAAAAAAAAGCAAAAGCTTTTGGAAAATAAAAATAAAAAAAAATAAATTCTCACAAACAATTTGTTCTCTCAATTTGGAGGTAATTGAAGAATTGCAAACACATTCCATTTTGTTTAAGAGTTTAGTTCAAAATTGTAATAAACAATCAAGGTTCGATGTAAGATTGGCAGTAAGTGAATTTTTTAAATTTGCTTGACTTATTTGTCAAAAAACATTAATTGATTATTTCTTCTACTCTTTTATAATTTAGTTTTCACACTATTTTTTTTTCACTTCAACGGTTTAAGATTTCAATCACTGTATTTTATTTTTTTTTTGAGGAACTAAAAAGATTGTTTCTAGAATTTTACCAAGACACCCCAAAACAAAATTAAAAAGAAGTGTATTCTGAAACTTTTCTAATTACCAAAAGAACAATTATTAGTCTGGACTTGGAATCAAAAGTGTCTTGATTGTATATAGGAATACAAATTTTATTTTGTTATCTTTTTCTTCACAACAATTTTACATAATACACTATCATTGTAAACTCTTATACATACCCTTTTTTGATAACACAATTTACTCAGATTCTTCTGTTCAAAAGAGGTAATAAAATAAAAAAAAATTTTGAAAATATTTAAAGACAAGTTGAAAAATCTTAGAAATGATCTGATTTTGTACCTTTTCAAATTTAATTCTGTAGTCTTTTCTGTTGTCCACAAAATATTCAAATACAGTTTACTTTTGGTATCTCATGAAATATCCAAATTTTACAAGATAGTAATTTGCTGATTATTAGATAAAAATTTTCTATTTCAATATCCTAATATTTTTTCTTTGGTATCAAAAAAAAACCAAAATCTTCACAAGTCATTTGGAAAGGTAAAAATTTCGAAATTATATAAAGTTGAATTTTTGGATAATGGTGATCGAATTGTTTTTTTTTGTAAAATATGAACTTTAATTTAATTAAGTTGACTGTTTAACCTGTGTTTAGTTCTCTAGTTTAGTGTTACTATAACCAGGGGTTTTAAAAGGGGTTGCTGTATTTCAAATAATTTAAAACGGAAATAGAATGATCTAGTATTTCCTCAAAAAAAGAATTTCAAAAACAAAAGGTAACATGAAAATAAAAAATTTCATTTTTTTCACATTACATAATACTATTTTATCATTCAAAATCAAAAAAATAAACAACTAAATTTATCTCTTCTCCCTCCAACCACCATACACTCCACTCAATCCTTTTACAAAGACCAAGAACTTAAATCACCACCAACAAAAGCCACTTCAGAAAAAACATCTGCTTAAAATGCAAAAGATTCACCAAAGCACATACTATTCCATTACAAAAGTCTTCGCAAACAAAGTCACCACCAAGGTACTAACTTTGAATTTAAAAAACTTGACCAAAAATTAACGTAAAATGGTCTACTAATTAATCGATCGAGTGATTTTTTTCAAACCAAGCCAAGAGGAAATTATCAAAAAAAGTAGTTTATTAAGATGCACAGGGAATAAGTATAAAAAACAAAGAAACATTCTGTTGATCTTTATTTATGAATTTCTTTTTTACCAACTCAAAAAAAAACGGCCTGGTGAGGTAATCTCTGAAAAGAAGATTATATACATCTTAGGCAACAAGCCAATTTCCAAGTTAATTCCTGCACACAGTTCCCAACTGCATTTAGCTTTGGCACGTATCAAGATGCAAAAAAAAGGTTTTACGTGATGAAGATTAAGTGGAACAGAAAGAAACCACATCAAACAAAGAGGGATTAAAATTCCCAAAGTATTTCAGAGTGAACCCTTCCAAGGCCGCTGTCGAGTAAGTATTTCAAAAGCTGGTTTTAAAAAATTGGGTTGATTTGGGTTCCTCCACTTCAAAGACAAACCAACTAAATTCCACGCTTCAAACACACCAAAATTTGAGCAAAGAAAAAAACACAAGGAGATTCCAAAAGAGAACTCGGTTGAGAAATCAAATTCCAATCAAATTGAGAGAAATAGTATGATATGTAATGTTCCTGAGGTTAATACCAAGACCTTTTATCGGCACCCAATGATCCCCTCTCTTCTTGTATTGCCACCAACCATTGATTTGCATAACCACTATTTATTCAAGCAATTTTTAATGATTACCCAAAATAAGGCATCCTGTTTCCCACCTTTAATTTTGAGTGGTACGGATGGGGAATTAATTGACGCCACTTCTGCACCAGGGAATAAAACAATCCTATTAGCGGGGCTGTGCCCTAACCAAAAAGTCTCAAAACCTTTGAAAAGGATTTCAAGCGTGGGAAACTTTTAAAACAAAGGGTTAAGCAAATTCAAGCAACCAATGTTGAAATTCGGGTTATGGACTTTCTGTCAACAAACCCAAAAGAGATCCCAAACGTTTCTGTGATATTAGTTGATCCCTCTTGTTCAGGATCTGGTGTACATGGGAAAAAATGGGAATTCACAGAAGAAAGGATTATGCGGCTCTCAGCTTTCCAACACAAAATCCTCTGCCATGCATTGAAATTCCCAAACGTAAAGAAAGTGGTCTACAGCACATGTGGTATTAGAAAGGAAGAAAATTAATACGTGATCGCAAAAACTTTGGAAGTATCACACGTGAAAGGGGGTTTTTAAACAGAAAAAGGCACTAAAAAAGTGGAAGAGAAGAGGCCTCGATCCTTACCAAAAATGTGTAAGGTGCTCGCATGACGATTTAACAATTGGGTTTTTTGTTGCCTGCTTTGGAAGAATACAGCAAAATCTTGATCAAGTGAAAAAAAGAAGAAGAATAAATAATAAAAAGAAAAAAATTATTAAGAATAAGGAAAAAAATAAAATTAAAAATTAAAATTTTCGCTACGCCACGTCGCAACACACTTTATTAAATCGAAAATATTATTCAATTTTTTCAAAAAAAAAAATGTTAATTTTTAAATTTTTATAATATCCCTTTTATATTGAACATTAATAGTGTTAAAAGAAAAAGTAGATTTTTAATAATTGATTTTTAAGATATTATTTGATAAAAAGTTCAAAAACACTCAAATTTGTTCACATTTCTGTGATTCTATTAATATTGTATTTTCATTTTTGAAAATAAAACAATCCCCCCCCTTTTTTTTTTGATTTTTCTTGTTGGATTTTTTTTTTTTTTTATTAATAAAGTAATAACATTATTTCAAAAACAGTACAAAAAATTTCCTATTTAATATCAAATATTAATTACTAAAAATTTATTTCTTGTGTTATTTGTTATTTCCATATAAGTGGAATATTTATTTTTTTAATATTTTGATTAAACTCAATTTTCATAAAAGTATTTAAATACACAAAATCCTTCATAATCATTTATTGATAATAATTCAATTATTTTGTTAGTAAGGCAATATATAAATCAAAGATATCAAAATTTCTGATTTCAGTTTCATATGATATTTTTTAGTTAGATTAAAATAATTGATTATTTTTTTCTTTATAATCAGAAAAAAATTTTTTAAAATAGATTTAATTTTGACAATTTTTCCGATTTAATGTAATGCTTAAAACCCTCTTTTGGTTTTTAAAAAATCATTTGTATACTTGGAATATTGCCAGTTTTTCATTGATATTGACTGGGAATTGTTTTTTGGTTTTTTTGTAATATTTGAATGATCAGATTTTGAAATATACATCAGAGAGGACGATTTAATCAGTATTAATATTTCATTAAATTTGATCTTTAATTTACGAATAGATCCACCAACTCATATTTTTTATTATGAAATCTAAAAAAAAATATATACCTTTTTGAAAAATGTCTTGTATCCCAGTAGATATTTATTGGTGATAAATCAAAATTAATACCATTAACTAGGTTCTTTTACATAAAATTAAACCCTCATAAAAAAATATACCACTCTTCTATTTCTAAAATTTAAGTTACAATAAAAAAATATTTTGGTAATTTATTGAAAAATCTAAATACTTTCAGTTCCACTTTCAAGACACAAACTGCTACGAAATTTAAGGCACAATAAAAATCTCAAATTAAGGCACAAAATTCAGATTCTAGTAAAATAAATTGTAAAAAAAAAAAACTACAAATTTTGTTCTTTAATTTGAGATTTTTTTGTACCTTAAATTTCGTGGAAAGTTTGTGTCTTAAAAGTGGAACGACTGTAATGGCTTTAGGATCATCATATAAATCCATGGCGTTTAATAGTGATGAGTATAAATCTTCAAATTTTTATTGATATTAATTACAATTAATTTACTTCCAATACAAAGGAATATTTTTAACCAATATACTTGTTTTTTCAGCATTTTTTTTTTTTTGAAAATAATAAAGAATACCCGATCTAAAATCAAATGAAAAAAATACAAGTAAAAAATGTGAAAATTTTCTATAAAATAATTTTCTGGGTTAATTTAAATTAAAATAAGATAAACTTACTCTATTTTTAATTACCGCTTGTCCACAACTTTTTAATTTATAGTTTTTTTGAAAATATTATTCGATATCATATTTAAAATTGATATTATTTAATTTATTATGAATAATTTACAAGATATTTAAAAACCAATATTATCATTTTTTTAGAAGTATCTATCTATATATATATATATATATATATATATATATATTTAAGGAGAAGAATTACACAGTAATATATAAAAATGTAGACTTGTTAATATTGAATTACTGGAATTTGAAAATATGAATAAATTAATAAATAAATGAAGTAAAGACAAAGATTAAAAATATAAGAGGTGAAAGGCTAATTAGAACAAAAAGAAAAGAGAAAAGACACCATTTTAACAACTAATTCACAACGGAAATTTCTTATTTATTGGCCAAATAAAAACAAATTATTAAAAAATATCATAACTTTGATTTGATAAAATTTTAATTAAACCATAAAATTTCTTCTTTTAACTTTTTTACAAAATTATTAATATATATATATATATATATATATCAGCTATTTTTCAAAAATTGTAACTAGATCTATATTGTAAATAGAGATATTTCTCTGATTTTATCTAAAATTCTTTGACCTTTTTTATAATTTTTAGATCAAAATATTTTTTCTAATTATTCTAATTTTTTTTTTGCTTTTATATTTTTTTAAATTTCTTTTTTTTTTTTTCCTTTTTTTTTTTGAAAAAAATTTTTTCTTTCTTTTTCTTTTTTTTTAATATCCTTTTTTTTATTTAAAGATCAAGTTGAAAAAACAAGATCTTTGAAAAGAATAATAATGATAATAAATTAAATTGAGACTATGGAATAATTAATAAAAATTAAATAACGAATAGTAAAATATTTTCTTTTTTTATTCTTTTTCAATCAAATTTCTGTAATAAATAATCATTAATACTTATTAGAAAAAATGTGACTCGCTTTTTTTTTAGAATTTGGTTTTATTTTTTGATTTTTTAATTGTAAAGTTATCAGTTTGTTATATGTTTTTAATTATTAAAAAGAGAATTATTAATCAGATTTAATTATTATTTGTTCTTGAATAATAAAATTTATTTTTTTTTTTCAATATATAATATCAGGTGAGTTAATACTTTTGAAATGGGGGTATATATAATTTATTTTTTATAATTTAGATATTTTTTTTTCTTCACTTAACTTCTTTTATTATTTAGATTTTTATTTTCAAAATACTCATAACCAATTTTATTTTTTTTTGTACATTTTTTTTATATTTTTACATATCTTCTTTTTTATTATTTCAGTTTATTTAATTTTTTTTTTTTTTTTTTTTTTGATATTTTTTGTTAATTATTCTGATTACCTCTTCAGCCTAAAAAAATAATTTCATGCCTTTCTTTTATTCTTCTCTATTGGTATTTTCCAAATTTTAAAAGAAATAACAATCTTGTATATATAAGAATTGCAATATTATAATTATGATAAAAATCATTTGAATTAAATGCGTGTGTGTGTGTGTGTGTGTGTGTGTGTGTGTGTGTGTGTGTGGGATGGGTTGTAAATAAACTATTTTTCAAAAATTTTGACTCACTTTATACTGTTAATGGGTTTTTTTTTGAGGGTTTATTCCAGTATTCTTTACAAAAAATATTTTCAAATTTTTGGATCAGAATCATTTTTTCTAATTTTGCTTTTTCAAATTTTTGTTTTTCTTTTTGTTTTTGTTTTTCTTTTTTTTTCTTTTTATTTTTCTACATTTTTCTTTTTCTTTTTTTTTCTTTTTTTTTTTTTTTTTTAAAAGATAATGTGGAAAAAAAAAAGAGATCTTCGAAAAGACAAATAATCAATAAGAAAATTGAGACTAGGTAATTTCTTTGAAAATAGATTTAATTATTCATAAAAAATCTCGTCGTTCAACTTTTTTTCAGTGAAAGTTCAGAAATAAAAAATCCGTAATGCTCATTTCATAAATTGTGACTCACTATTTTTTAGTTTTTGGTTAAATTTTTTTTAATTTTTAATATATTAGGCTTTTATAGATTTAGAATGACTTAAAAGTGAATTACCAATCAGATTTAGTTATTAATTATTCTTGAATACTAAAGAATAAATTATTTTTTTTCAATTTATTATTTCAAGTGAGTCACAATTTTTGAAAAAGAGTTTAGATAGTTATGATTTTGATATTTCTTCTTTTCTATTTAATAAAAAGAAACGAAATGGAAATGATCTTATGATTAAAAAAAATAATTCTTTAAAGATTTTTTATATCTTCAAAAATTGTATTTATTAGAAATAGGTAACTTTAAATAAAATGATTTTTTTTTAAATATAAAAGGGTTTTGGATATTAGGAATACATTCAGTTCCATTTTTAAGGCACAAACTTCAACTAAATTTAAGGCACAGTAAAAATCTCAATTTAAAGCACATTTTTTGGAATTTTTTTTAACATAAATTATTTTACTAAATTCGGAATTTTGTGCTTTAATGTGAGATTTTTTTGTGCACCTAAATTTCGTTGAAAGTTTGTGTCTTAAAAATGGAACTAACTGTATCCCATTTTATGATATGTTAGATTATTAATATATTTCTGCTAGTAAAATAGTTAATTGTGTTTCATATAGTATTTTCAAATCCATACAATTTGAATAAATCATATAATCTCGGGTGATATATGTTTAAATATAATACACTTAAATATTATTTTTGCACAGTCCCACAATATATACATTAACGAAAATTATATAGAACCCTATCAAGAAACCTCCATTCCCCAAAGGATGTGTATAAAAAAGGGGTGAAAAATGAATGAGTAAAGATCTTGTTTTACAAAAGATAATAGAAATTAATTCCAAAAATTTCAAAAATATTTTAGAGGTTAAAAATATCTTGAATTTGTTTTTTTTTTTGGATGTGGAAGGTAGTTGGAATCTTTTAAATTTTTTTATAAGATTAGTATATTCGACATAATTTTACTCAAAAAAAACTTTTTTTTTATTTTTTATTCAAAAAAAAATTATTATAACACGACCAGGATTCAAAAAAGAATTAAAAGAGAAAAAAGAACATTACAAAAAATGGGTAAACAAGAACTAAAAAAGAAGAAGGGAAAGACTATGGTGAACATGAAAAAACAAAAACCTCATTCACAAAACAGCAGGGACAAATTAAATAGCAGTAGTTAATATCTTTAAATCTGGTATACTGAGAATATCTAAAATTCAATATGTAGTGTAGATTTTTAAAAACCACCTTATCTAAAAGAAGGAACATATATCCTAATATAAGTGCCTTAGGAATTGTACTTGCCAAATAATTACCAATTTAGGATCTCTCACACACTAATGAAAAAGAATAAATTTCATTTACTGTCTCTTTCCAATTAAAAAATGAAAATTTTTATTTGAGTTCCAAAATGAATATTAATTATTACTACTACAACCAAATTAGTAGAGTAAAAATTTTGTCTTAGAGTTCAAGAAGGAAGTTTAGTTTATTGTCTAAAAATATCATTTCTAAAAGATGTTGTAAAGATCTTTGGGTTTTCTTCAACTCATAAACTAGAAAAATATTTTGGAAATGTGAACAAAAATTTTCATTTTTTAATTGGAAAATAATAGTTGTCATTATCTTGTTGAAAAATCTTCAAAAGTAAAAAGTAATTGTCACAGAAATCATTATCATACTTGCAAACTATTGATCTTGAAAAAATTCAGAAAATAAGATAGTTGAATACTTTGAGAAAGTGAACTATCACCGAAACATTAAAATACCCCGAAAATTTTGGATTAAAAGAAAAAACGCATGAGGTCCACAGATTTCAACTCCCAGAAAGTTTGATTCAATCAGAAACAAAAAAGTGACTCAAACTGTTGGTCTAATATTTTTCTTGTCAGAAACCAAATTTTGATTATTGGATATCATTTTTTTTATTTGTTACACTAATAAAAAAGCTCTTTTGTTGATCTATTAATTTTTTTTATTTTGAATTATTTCCAAAACATTTTTGGGCAACATTTTAGTAAATTTATGTATATTTATCAAATTTCTGCTAAAAAATTCTTTATTTTTATTGGAGTAATAACAAAAAGAAAAAGTAAATTCTTTTTCTTTTGAACAGAATATGAAAAAGAATTTTCAATTTTGATACCTCAAAATCAATTTTAGATATTTTTTCACAGATTTTTTCCTTTTTTTTATCTAATATTTTTTTACCATTTGATACATTGGAGTTTGGGAATATCGACTAACAATTAAAATGTAACCAAATAATCTTTTTTCCTATTTCAAGTCCCATAAACCTGAAATTGATAAATGTTAAGCCAAATAAAAAATTTGTTACATACTTTTTTGAGTCAAAGATAATTTTATTTGGTGTGCCAAATTCTTTGAGAACTTTTATGAAAAAAAACACAAAACTTTTGTTCTCTCTTAGATCACAAAGAATTGTTTTAGTAATTTTTCAAAATTGTATTTTGATCATTTTTTTTTAATTGTATTCTTCAAAGTATGTTTTTTTTTACAAACAATTTTCTTCTATCAAAAAGATCTTATAAAATATCAAACCATTTCCTCAACTCTGATCTTCTGAACTTCTTTCTTAAATACTTTTTTTACTCTCTTTCACATTTTTTTTCTTTTCTTCTCCAAAACAAAAAAAAAAAAAAAAAAAAGAATTAATTCACAATGGGTAGAGTAAGAACAAAAACAGTAAAAAGAGCAGCACGTTTGATTGTTGAAAAATATTATACCAAACTTACTATTGATTTTCAAGTAAACAAAAAAATTTGTAGTGAAGTTGCTTCCATCCCAACAAAAAGACTCAGAAACAAGGTTTGTTTTTAATCAAGATTCTCAAATTTTAACCAATGTTTCATCCCCACTTATTGATCTTCTCTTTTAATTTTCTTGCTTTCATTTTTTTTTTTTTTTTTTTTTTCATTTTGCTTTTTGTTTTTTTTTTTTTTTTTTTTTTTTTTTAATTTTTTTTTTTTCAATAATTTAGATTGCTGGTTATGTAACACATTTAATGAAAAGAATTGAAAGAGGTCCAGTTCCAGGAATCTCAATTAAACTTCAAGAAGAAGAAAAAGAAAGAAGAGATAATTGGGTCCCAGAAAAATCTTATGTTGAAAAAGATTTTGTTTATGTAATTATTATTAATTTTTTTTTTTTTTTTTTGGAGAAATATTCTTGATCCTCCAAAAGGTATTAAAAATGATTTTCTTTTCTTTCTTTTTTTAATTTTTTTTTGATTTTGATAGCAAAGGAAAACAAAATATTTTCAAAGAGTTCTTTGTCAAACAAATTCCATAACTTTTAACTTTTCAAAAAAAATTAACAAAAAAAAAAAAAAAAAAAAAGAGCTTGACTGTTTTTTTTTTTTTTTTTTCCACAACAATTTTGGTATGTTTATTATAAGACAAAATACCCATAAAATTGATACAAATTTTTATAACCAATTCGTCTCTTAATTCAATAATCCACCAAATGAAATCAAAATTAATTCATTTTCTGTCTTCAAATAAAGCGAAAAATGTGTAATTTAAATTAAGAAAGAGTATTTCACACACACACAACCAGATTATCGAATTACTTTGATTATTTGACAAACTGTAAAATTTTTGTTTTAGACAGCATAATACTTATAAATTTAAAAAAGTTTACCACAATTGAAAAATTTTCAAAGAACAAACAAATCTTTTAATAAAGTTATCCCCAAAGAGTGAAAAACAAAGGCTTAAAAAAGTATACATAAAAGGGTTTAAAAACTCAAATATGCCAGTTTTGAGATGAATTAATACAGCTTTTAATCTTGACTTTTTAAAAATGAGTGCATTTAAAGTATTTTGACTTTTAAATGGAATTTATTCAAAAGTAAATGTTCTATTAAACATTAATTGCAAATATTTTGTGTTTGGTTTCAAGGATCTTGATTTCATTTTTTTTTTTTTAAATTTATCAAAATGTACAATTTGGAATAAAAAAAAAATTGATCTTCATACAGCCATTTTAAAAAAGCGGTAACTCAAACTTTTAAAAATTGTTACTCACAATACTTAAAAGAGTGGATCAAACAGTTTGAGCAACACTTTTTAAAACTCTTGGTATTCAATCTTTTTAAAATAGCTGTAATAATTTCTGTTAAAAGTAATTCATTATATTTTTTTAAAAAAGAGACTATTGCTTAATTAAATTAGAATTAACACTTTTTGTTTTCTCATTGCAAATCAAAAATTATCAATATAATCTTAAAATTTAAAAGGCAATTTAAATAATAATTTCATTAAATAGTTTTATTGATTGTAATTTTTATTTGATATGAAAAAAAAAGTAATTAATCAAAGATTATTAATCCATAAACAATTCCTTTATTAGATAAAATATAAATAAAGAAAGAAAGAATTATTTTTTAAGAGTTTTTTAAATCTAAAATTAATATTTTATCATTACTAAACAATTTTATACTTTATATACATAACAAAAATTTACAAAAACTAATAGGTTGACAAAGTAACCAAAAAAATGATCGGTGAACTTAAAATTTTTGGAGACAATACAAAATTCCAAGTCAGAACTTATAATAGAAGAAGAGGTGGATATCAAAAAAAAAGATTCCCAAGAAAAAATAACAATTACAATAAGCAAAACCAAAAAAAATAAAATGTTATTATTTTTTTTTTTTTTTTTCTTCATAAAAATGAAAAAATAACAATAATAAATAATCACCTAGATACATAAAATCCCGAACAGACTGAAGCAAAAAAATTTTTTATAAATTTTTTTTTTCTACAGAAAAAACATTTATTCAAATATTATTAATAAAAAAAAAAATATACATATAAATAAAGTTCTTTATTTTATTTTTTTTTAATTTTTTTGATTTTTTCTTATTTTTAAATTACGACTTCTTAAAAAAATCTTATTGCATGAAGGGAATAGCAACTCTTATTTTTTTATTTTTTTTTTATTTTGACAAATGTGATAGAGTACTTTATTAAATAAAGATTCAATTAAACTTGATATACAAACACCTTTATCAACTTTAGTGAAATTAACAATCATTTTTCAATGAATTTAATTTTTTTTAATGAAATTTTCAGTAAAAGATCGGATCCTTTTTTGTATTTTTACTATTTTTTTTTTTTTTTTTTTTTTTAAAGAAATCACATGAAAATGTTTTGAATAAACAGGGTATGGAATTATTTTGGTTAACATAGGCTTTTTTATTCTAATATTCAACTTTTTAAGAAATCTAAATAAGTACCATTTTTCATCTAAACCCCATTCCAAAAATTTGGAAAACCCACAATCAAAAATTGGCAAAAAAAATCTCAATTTATTAAATTTTTCCAAAGGTAATAATAAAACCACATTTAAGTTACCCGGTATTAATGTTTTTATAAATAATGATTTTCATCAAAATGAAAGAAAAAAAAAAATAAAACGAAATTAAAAAAAATTGGTCTGTTCAAAATAATTAAACAATCGGAACAAAAAATGAATTGATAACTTTGTTGAAATTTCATCAATAATTGTTGATCGATCAAATGATACGATACTTTCGACCATTTTTATGTGGATTTTTCAATTTAAAAAACTCAACACTAACCTTCTACCAACTATCGAAAAAACAATCCAGATCTAAGGAAACAGATTCCCAAATTGGAAAAAAGGAAATGAAAACAAAACAAAAAAGAAAAAAAATGAAATAGTTTTTAAAATCAATATTATTCCCAAATTGGGTGTAAATTTTAGTATTGTTATTCTTTCGATTGCTTAAACCGTGTCTAAATCTTTGGAAATTAGTTTAGTTTAAAAAACTCATGATAGCTTTGGAATATCTGAATTAATCAATACTGATTTATTGTATTATGAATTGAAAGAATAATATCATTAACTCATCCATTATTTTGAATAGTCTCTAAAAATAAATCACATTTCCGTTAAATTTGGATCAACATTTTTTTCTAATATCAATTATTTGATATAATTAATCTTTGAAGAACAAATAAGAAATAAATAGAATAAAAAACATCATACAATAGTAGACACACGTTTGTTGTAAATCTACCAAATATAAATAGTTTCTTAAAAATTGAAAAACAAAAATTTTAAGTGACACATAGAAAAAAAAACAATATTCATTTCAATCCCCCACTGAAGATAGAATGAGAATTCCAATAGAAATAAATAATATTTCTATATATTCATTTTTACTATTTTAATAACATTAGAATAACACTTTTGTTATTCAGTTACTATATATCTTACCATTAAAAAATTTTGTGAAATGAATTACATGT
Organism: Anaeramoeba flamelloides; assembly: GCA_027625915.1. NCBI lineage: Eukaryota > Anaeramoebidae > Anaeramoeba > Anaeramoeba flamelloides. Next base: position 3,922,995 of record JANTQA010000026.1, read on the forward strand.
CCAAAAAAAGATTGAAAAAAAAGGTAAAAATTTCAATAATATAAAAAAATGATTTCAAATTTGAAATTTCCACAATAAAATTTTCTTCTAAAATTATTTTAAACCCTTTAGACACATATAATTCACTCACCCCAACTGTACCCCTCTCACGGGAAAATATTTTATTTCATATCTTTTCATATTTAATAATACATTTTTCATTAAATTGTATGTACCTTAATAAACCAATAAAAAAAAATGAGATTCTATTCATAATTAGCATTTTGTCATAATAAATAAATAAGTAAATAAAAAACCAAATAGTAAAAAAAAATTGGATAAATTATTTCCAACTTCATAGAGTCTAATAAAAAAGATATGTTATTCATCTCACCGAAACTTATCATCTTAAAACAACAAATTAGTAATTAACCTGTAATAAATTGTTTTTCTAAACCCCAATTCAACAATTTTAACAGACCAAACTTCGATTTTTTTCAAAAAAAAACTTATTTAATCAATTCAAGAAGAAATACCAAATAAGAACCATTCACTAATTGAAATGATAACAATTGTTTATAAATTACAATACTTGCAAAACAAAAAACAAAAAAAATATCAATACTAATAAATTATCAATTGGTGTGTTGAAAATTTTGGAGATAGCAAAACAGAAAAAAATGTATTGGAAAATTTGTTAAAATTCTATTATAAATTGTTGATCGATCAAATGGTTAGATACAATCAAACTTATTTGATTTGAGTTCTTCTATTTGGAACAACTTGACTTTCACAGAATATCTATTGTACAAAAAAAAAATTGATTTGAACGAAATAAGTTAAGTAATTGAAAAAATGAAATGAAAACAAAAACTAAAAGATGAAAAAATGACTTTCATATTTTACAAAAATCAAAATTTATTTCCAATTTGAATGAAATTGTATTATTGTGATTGTTTGGAACATTTTAGTTGTGTGGAAAATTTTGAATTTTAGTTTATTTTCTCTATGCATAAAAAATTTTTTTTAATAAAAAATTGATAATTTCAGATCTGTAAGTACAAGTTTATAAATATATTCAGGGTATATTATTATACTTTTTTATGGCAATCTAGTATTGATTCTATACACTTTTAGAAAAAAAATGATAGGTTCAACTCAAAAATATTGTTTGTTTTATATATAATTGTACATAAATAAAAAATTATTTGGAATTATTCTGATCAAATACAGATACACATGTTATGATCTACTAAAAATTTTATTTGGTATATAAATTATTGCGATTAGACTATTCATAATTTTTTTTGAACTGAAGTTATATTTATTAGGAATCAAAAAAAAAAAAAAATAGACTAAACCCTGTAAATAACTCTTTTGAATAAATTTGATAAACCAACAAAACCAAAAGTGTAAAACCAAACCCTATTTTATAAGTTAATTTTTCTTTGATTAATCGCCCTTTTAGCACCTATGCTTTATTTTTAAATATAATAATACAAACCATAAGAGTAATTTAAGAAATTAGTATTTAACAGGGTATAATAATACTTATTCTATAAGAACCAATAGAAATAAACAAATTAATTTTGAAAAAACACTTCTACACAATATACGCCTCAACTTTTACCCATTATAATATTATTACAGTCATTTCCACTTTTAAGGCACAAACTACCAACAACATTTAAGGTACAATAAAAATCTCAAATTAAGAAACAAATTTCAAATTCTAGTAAAATAAATTGTAAAAAAATTAATTACACATTTTGTGCCTTAATTTGAGATTTTTGTGTACCTTAAATTTCGTTGAAAGTTTGTGCCTTATAAGTGGAACTGACTTTATTGATATGATCTCAATATTTTTCGTCTAAAATAAAATAAAATAACCAAAAATTAATCAAAACTCAGTAATAAATCAAAATCTTAGATAAATATTTTCTTAATTACTATAGTTTTATTCATTGTTAATTTTGAGTTTTCTTTTCCATTCTTCTTGTTTTTATTTAATAAATTTTTCCTCTGATTTTTTTTTTTAAACTTTTTTTGAGTTAAAAAATTGTCTATATTATAACTAGTATAACTAACTAAAAACACATTTATTTTTTCAGAAAAATTAAATATGTGGATGTGCATAGGTTTTTTTTTAATTTTGAAAATAAACCAAAATTGTCTTAATTATTCTAATAATTACTAAAATTGAAAAAAAAAATATTATGGTGTTTTCTTGAGATTTTCTGTTTTATTTTGAAAACCTATTGATATTTCAAATAAACAGAAAACCCAAGAAAATACAAATAAACTTTTCCAGAATTCAAAAGAAATAGAGAACCATCTCTGATTTTAATCTATTCTTTTAAATTCTAATGGAAATAATGTCAATTTTGTTAATTGAACTACAAAAAATAAAATTAAATAAATTTTCGGTTAATTACTTAAAGTTCAAAAAAAACTTAATGACTAAACTTGGATTAAATTTTGTTTAACCAACTTTTTTTCATTAAAATAAATATATAAAATATTTTATACAAATATCACAAATTAATTTAATCTTGTCTATTGGATAGAGAAATTAAAAATTATTCAATTTTATTTTCATTTTTATTGATTTTCAGTTTTAATATCCACTTAAAAAATAATATAAGTGTATATGAAAAAAAAATACGAAATCACATTATAAATATAAATATTATTAATTAAAAGACTAAGCCCAGTTAATACCACACTTGAATTCTAAATATTTTTACACTCTTAATTTCACTCCTAAAATTATAATTTGAAAATAGATCCTACATAAGTTGTCAACATTTTCTACCACAAAAAAGATATTAAAACAAATGAACCAAAAAATACAAATAGTAACAATTTCCATTAGTTTTTGTTGTTATAATTCGATAATAAAAAATTCAAATAAAATTTTTTTCGAAAAAAATGGAGTTTTTGTTATTTTTTCAAGTGTTTTGTAAAAGCCAATTAACACCAAGTTTACATTTAAAGTGGAATTAATTTATACCAAAATTATTCAATATCATTGGATTCTCAATTAATATTTATTAATATCTGTGTTAATGAATACCTAACATACGAAATATGTTCTTAGGTGTATATTTGGAAACTCTAAATAGGGGTTGTTGAAATTTAATCTGAATGAAATGAAAAAAAAAAAAAAATATTAAAACGTATTCCCCAAAAAAAAAATATTTTAAAACTTCAATATCAGGTTATATATACTGAAACCAAAACATCGAATTGGTAGTTGTGTTGTATATTACATAATAATTAGGATAGTAATCTTTTTAAAATAATAATAATAATAAATAATTTACATGTCAACATATTAGTTAAGGACGTAACAATAGAAAAATATGTTATTTATGATTTTATACTTACTTATTTTTATCTGTGAAGTGTCAAAAAAAACTGATCTACAAAGAAAACTTGACTTTTTTTTTTGGTGATTATTAACCTTTATATTTTTTCATTTTTTTCTTTTATTTTAAGTTCGATGTAATAAAATACGATTTAGAGAACTTAAATCTACACTTAAGAACATATTTCTTCTATACAAAATAATATTTCAAATTTTAAATCGAGATCATTTTTTCTAATTATTTTAATTTTTTCTTATTGTTTAAAGTTTTTTTTTTCTTTTCTTTTTTATTGTTTTTAAAAAAAAAACAATTTAAAAAACAAAAATATTTGAAAACACCAAATAAACTTTAAAAAAATTGAGACTTTAGATGTTCTTTTCAAATTCAGAAACTTATTCTATTAATAAACCTTATTGATAACAGTTTTATTTTTCAATATAAACTCAGAAATTTTACACAAGACTATCTAAAGAAAGAGGCCCAAAAAATTTTTTAATATTTATTTTTTTTGAAATTTATCATTTCTTCAGGGTTTTTTTCACCAATATTAACTCTAATCCAAAGTTTATTGTTTTTCTTATTTCAAAAGATTTGTATGTTCGTTTATTATTAAAAAACAAAAGCGAATTTTCCATTTATGGCTGGGGCACCTTTAAATGAAATGGGATTTAGATTAATTTTCTTGATATGAATGTCAACAATTCTCTATGGTATCTTATTCAATCTCTTTCTTCTTTCTTTTTTAAAGTTAAATTATGGATTTAATAGATATTAGGAAGATATTTTTGAACTCTTTTTAGCCCAAACACAACAAATAACACTAATCCTTATTTCGATAAATAAAGTGATATCATAGAGTTGAAATAACTGTATATATTTCTAGAGTTTACAATACCAGAAGATAGATCTCCACAGAAATAATACCTTTTTTTTTTTTATTCACAATTTCTAAAACTGAATTTTTTCAAGGTAAAGATTGAATTTGTTAGAACAAAAATCCCAAATTATTTATTCATTAAATCCCATTTTGATTCCCAAAAAGCAAACTGTGATCATACTCAACATTTTAAAACAAATACAACATTTATTACACGATTCAACACCAAGTCAATGATTGTTATTAATGAATCGACCTCGATTAAAAATTTGTGGTTTATTTTTCCTCTATTTCGAATTAATTTGGTATATTTATAAAGAGAAGAATGGTTATGTGAGTTTCTTCTCTTTAAAGTTCTGATCATTAAAGTATGGAAAGTTTTTTTTTTTACCTCAAAATGTTCTTCTGCACTTTACAATTTTTAGTGTTTCTTCATTAGGTAATATATCCTCTTATCTAGGAACTATTTCAAAACTAAATCAATATTTAAAGAGATGTAACGTAATAATTGTTGTTGATTATGAGTTTTTGAGATTATTTTTATTTTCTCTCTTTGAAAATTTCGTTTCTTTGGTTTTTTTATTTGTCAAAAATTACTTTTGATTTTTAAAAAGTTTTTAATTTGACAAATAAATTTAAAAATTGAATTTTAGTCATATAAAATACTCAAAATGAATTCTACCTTGATGAAATTGAATTAGTATATAAAAACGAATTCTTTCAGAGATCTAATAATACGTATTATTCAATATTTTTTGAGATTGTAGTATGGTATTATTTTTACAATAAAACCCCTTTATTTAATATTTTGAAAAGTAGACAGATCTTGTATTTTTCTTCTTATAGTTCGAGTACTATTTGAGGATAACAAAATCAATTATAGAATTATATCAAAATTGGTTCATTATTAAAGAATTGACAAAAAAAATCGAGGTCGATTCAATAAATTATTAGGGAATTATTTTTTTACTTTTTTTTCAAAAACCAAATAAACGAAATCTTCTTCAAAATTAAAATGGAAAAACAAAATAAGAAAACAAAAACTCAACTAAATTGTCTAAGTTTTAATCGGAACAAAACGTGTTTTACTTGTGGTCTTTCAAGTGGCTTTAAAATATTTAACACAAACCCATTTCAAAAACGATTTAAAAGAAAGTTTGAAGATTTTGGGATCATTCGTCTGGAGCTTTTAGGAAGTAGTAACGTGATGGCGTTTGTACGATCAACTACCCCAAACAAATTAACAATTTGGGACGACTACCAATCTCAAGGAATCGCCGAACTGAGCTTTGAAACGGAAATTACTGAAATGAAAATATTTATGGACAAAATTATTGTATGTTGCTCTGATCATGTGATTGTTTATCGTTTAACAGATCTTGAATCAGTAGATCGAATCAATACATTTCCAAACCAAAAGGGTTTAATTTCTGTGACAGAAAATGATCAAGAGCAGTTGAAAGTCCTTGCTGTGTCTGGTCCAAAGCGTGGAGAAATTGTTATAAAAAGTTTTTCCCAAAACTCTTATACAAACGTTTTTAAGTAAGAATTTAGTTTAGACCAACACCACTTCTTTCCTTTGTTTTGGAAACTTTGTTTTATGGTTCTGTTTTGTTTTTGATCTTTTAACAAAAATACAACCAACCCTTTTTTTTTTTTTGCAAATGAAAAATTATTACTTTTTTGAAGCTTTGAAATTTCCAAACCTCAATTTATTAATATGACGAAAGTTCTTGAAGATTAGATCCTCAAAATTAATAACTTTTTTGCCAAACTTTAATCGTTCCCTTAGCTGCTTTGCCTCTTTTAGTGAGAAAGGGAACAAATCCAAACAACAATTAAGATCTTTCCGAAAAATAACCACCAGTATTAAATTAAGGATTATCTAAAATAAAGCTACCACGGAGACCTTACGAATTAAAACTCCAGTGAATTAGACTCTATATTTCTTGAGATCAAGAAGAACTATAAAATTTCATAAATTAAGGAATAGATAATTAATTGGGAGTATTGTCGAGTTTCCCACAACTCAACCATGTTTCTTATAAAGTATTGTCTAGTTTCAAATAAAGACCTCTGAAAAAATCGTTTTAGAAGAAAAATGGTTGGGCTGTGGGTTTTAATACCAATTAACTGTCTGATCAGCCAAATTATCTATTCCTTAATTTATGAAATTTTATAGTTCTTCTTGATCTCACGAAATATAGAGTCCAATTCACTCATGTTTTAATTCGTAAGGCCCACGTGGTAGCTTTATTTTAGATAATCCTTAATACCTCTCAAGATATCTCAAAACTAACCGAAAATTTAACCTTGTGGTAGTTTCTTTACTTTCTCTTGGTTACCTGAATTCAATTAGATATGCTCCTGTCAATGGATAATATTATTTTTAAAGATTTTTTTCTTTCAATAAAATATTAGTTTTACTTCACCTATGGAAATAAGGTATCTCTACACAGGTGGGGAGCAATTCAGTTAAAATCATGGGGAAACAACAGACACTCGTGTTTTTCCATTTAACAGGAGGTTTTGTGTTAAAAACTCATGAAAACAGTTTAATTTAGTATTTTTTAAACACCAAACAATTACAAAAAATGTTTTCAGTTTAAGGAATACCATACAAGGTGAAAAGAGTGAAATTGTTGATAAAAACCCCCTTGAAAGAGTTCTACAATCTCAGTTAAATTTACATACTGAGAATTTCTTTTTAAAAAATGGTAAATTTTCAACAATTTTCACAATTTTATCATTCGAAGATCCTACCAAAATTTGATTTTACAATTTCATAATTTCAATTTCAAATCTATTGATAAAATATTCCCCAAGCTGTTCTAAATATTTTTTACAGTTACTTTTAACAAGTTTGAAAGGTTTTCAATTTTTAAATTGTACTTGAAAATCCCTTAAAGTCATTTTATTTTGAAAAAATTTCAATCAAAAATCTACTAACAAGATAATTTTTTTTTTGTTTATGTTGTTTGTGTTGATTTTAACTTTGTAAATAGAAATTGATTCAAGAATTACCCGTTGCAAAATGAAAATTCTTTTTGAGAAGTAATATTAAAATACCACAATAACTAAACATCCCCTAGGGTGGGAACATAGTCCTTTAAAGGCCAGTATTTTTTTAAAAATAAAATGAAATCAAGTTTAGATCTTAGAATAAATTTTTTTTTTAAAAGGTGTTTTGGATATATGGAATAGATGAGTTAACTCCATTCAAACAATTTATTAACTGAGTCTATTTTTTGAATTCCAAAATTTCACATTTTTCCGATTTAAAACTCAAAAAAGTAACCTATTATTTTTGTTAACAATTAAGTTAATTCTTGAAAATGGGAAAAAATATTTTTCGTTTTATGTTGGAAATTCTTGATTTTGAAAGAAAATTTTTTATTTGTTTATTATTTTTAATTATTAATATTTCAATTCAAATATCGGCCAATAAAAACAATTGAGGTATAGGTGATTAAAAAAAAATGAAAATTTGATAGAATTATTTATTTATTTATTTATTGAGAGAAAGGAGTAATCAAAAAAAATTTACTAAATAAAAAAGAGAAGAAGAAAAATAGTTAAAATATTAAAGTACAAAAAGATTATATCATTTACATGACCAAATTAACAATTATCCACGCCCTGAAACAGGAGCAGAGAGATTCAATAGAAAGATTATCAGTAATAAATAAAATTTCCACTATATGTAATTAATAATTGACATTATTCTCTTGTCGTTAGGTTTTTTTTTTAATGTTTTAAATTACAAAAAAGCGCTGTTAGGTTTTCTTCGGTTTTCTGTTTATTTGTAAAATCTACTAATTTTACAAATAAACAGAAAACTCAAAAAAGCCTAACGAAAATCAATAGATTTTCGAAATAAAATAGAAAACCTCAAAAAAAACCTAGAACACTTAACATATAAAACAGAAACCCTCAAAAAAACCTAGGCACTCGACGACACGTTCCCTGAAACAGGAGGAGCGAGATCTCAATAGAAAGATTATCAATAATAAATAAAAATTCCACAAACTGTAAAATTTGATAGAATTTTAACGAAAAATTTTTTATCAATGAAATTGAGATCTATTCAGTAAAAAATTTTTTATTTGTTTAAAATTTGTAAAAAAGTTGTTTTCTGGTTTTCAAAAAATTGAAAAAAAATTGAAAAAAAATTATAAATTTTGAAAAATTTTTTTAAACAAATTGTTTGGACTTATTCACACAAATTGTTATAACAATTCAAATCATTTTTTGTAAGAAAAAAAATGATTTTGAATTTAGAGGATAAAATTACAAAATTTCAAAATATCTTGCAGAAAATTTTATTTGGTAAAATCAAATTTCATCTTATAACAAAAACACAATTTCGAAGTAAAATCTGTAAATGAATTTAAAAATCCAAGATTAAAACTATCCTTCTTAAAATAATATTAATATTTTTCAATGTGTTGAATAAATCAATTTTTTTGGTTAACCAAAAGAATTATCTCAAAAAACAAAAAAAAATCTTTAAATGAATATTACTTTAACAAAGACTTGGTAATTATGTAATAATGATTAAAATAGTATTAAACAGGGTAAAAAACTTTTTATAATGTAAGAAATAAAATGAATTTAAATGTTTTATTTTTCAGAAAAAATAGGAAAAAAAAATTGATCTAACTGAAAAAAATTTTCTTTTCAGGGGTTATGAGTAGATCAGAATTTTTTGACACTTTGTATCTACAAAATTTGTAAGTTGAAAATATCAACCAATAAAATATTTTAAAATTTTGCCCTGTTGTACTAAAATATTGTTCACTTTAAACTCTTCAAAATTGAAAACACTTTAAACCCTGAAAGAAAGAATTAAAATTTTGAAAGCAAATTCCCTTTAAAAATAAAAAAAAAAAAAAAAAAAAAAAAAAAAAAGTATTTCACTTTTTTACCAATTCCAAATTAGATCAGATCACCATCTTTTTTTTGTATTGAAGTTCAACCCTCTTAATACTATTAAACATTACAAATTGAAATTTTATTTAATAACTATTCTAATTCATAAAATAAAATTTAAGACTTTAAATTATGGGCTAAATGTGTAAAGAAATAATCTAAATTTAGAATTCTTATTGTGTATTTATGAAATAAACCCCATTCTAAAAAATTGGACACACCCAAAATCAAAAATAGACAAAAAAAAAACCCAATTTTTTAGTATTTTTCAAATGTAATATTTAATTAGGTTTAAGTTACATAGTATTAATGTTTTTATATATAATCATTTTTATCCGAATAAAAGAAAAAAAAATATCAACGAAAAAAAAAAAATCTGTTTGTCCAAAATAATGAAGCAAGAGAAAAACAAAAAATTTTATTGGTAAATTTGTAAAAATTTCACCAACAATTATTGATCGATCAAATGATTAGATACCATCAACTAATTGTATGTGGATTTTTCTATATTTGATAAACTCAACATTAACCTTCTATCAATCATTGGAAAAAATTCCAGTTCTAACGAAACAAATTACGTAACTGCAAAAAAGGAAATGAAAAAAAAACAAAAAAGACAAAAAATGAAATTGTTTGTAAAATCAAAATTATTCCCAAATTGGGTGTAAAGTGGAGTATTGCTATTCTTTCAACCGTTTAAACAGTGTCCAAAGTTTTGGAATTTAGTTTATTTCAGAGAGAAAAGTGGTTAAAATTTATCTTTTTTACCAATTCCAAATTAGATCAGCCCACATAATTTTTTATGTTTGAATTACATATATACAGACAAACTAATTTTACGCGCCGCTCGCGCATGTAAAACACATTTAATGAAATCAAAAAAAATCGTCATACCGGTAATATATATATATATATATATATATATGTGTGTGTGTGTGTGTATGTGCGAGCACGTGTGTGTGTATTTATACATGGACAAATAGATAAATATTTACTTTAAGAGACTAGTATCTATTAATTTTTTTTTTTTTTTGACCAATAACTAAATAAGGAATCCTTATCTTGAAATATGTTTAGAATTGAAAATAGACAAGTTTTTTCAATGTTAGAACTTTTGGTTCTTGTTTTTTTAAAATTTTACAATTCTGTCAAAAAAAGTGACTTTTAAAAAAATTTTTTTTGAAAAAATATCTTGAACAGATGAGTATTTTTTTGATTAATTTTGATTTTAATTATTTTCTCAAAAATAATATTTATTCTCTTTTTTAAAAACGAAAAAATAATTTAAAACTAGCAAATATTTTCTCTTTCACTTCTGTTCATCCAACTTGACTCTATAAAGAACTCAATTTGTTTTATCAATAATTACTTTTTTAAAAAATAGTTCTTATTCTTTTCTTTTATTTTTTTTGACTCTGAAAAAAACTTTTGGAATGGTAATTTGGGAATACTTAAAAAAACTTCAAATTCAACAAAAACAAAAGAGTGTAAACTGAAAAAGTAGATTCATGAAAAAAAAAGAATGGTACAAGAAAAGAAAGAAAATCTTTTATTAAGAGTAAAGCATATATTGTATATTTTTTTTGAATCAAACTGTTTTTTCATGCAAATCCAAAAAAAAACCTTTTCAGGTTTATTTTTCAAACTATTTTTTGTTGGTCTTCCACAAACATAACAAGGTTTTGCTTTCTTGCTCATATTTTTTTTTATTTTTTGTATTTTTGCGAAAAGTTGAAAAAAAGCAACTTTCAAGAAAGCGAAAAAAAGGAAAAATTCTTTATTTCTATAAAAACAATAACTAAATTTAATGAATGTCATTTAGCCAGATTTCATTACTATACTAAGAAGTTTTTCACTTTGATTTCAAATCTAAGTAATTGGCAAAAAAATTCTAAATCTCTATTAAATTTACCTAAAAAAATTTAATATAGACTAGTCCCTTAACCAAATTATTCTCATCAAAAAAAAAAAAAAACATTTTCTTTAAAATTTTTAATAATGCATCTGTATTTATTAAATATTATTAGGGCATTTGATCAACAATTGGGGCAAATCCAATTAAATAGTGATGGTGCAATGGTTGCAATATCTTCAATTGATGGTACATTGATTAAAGTTTTTGATTGTAAAACTCAAAATTGTTTATTACAGTTGCGAAGGGGTAAAAAAAAGGCGAACATATATTCAATGGCATTTAATGAAGAAGATACACTCTTGGCTGTTACATCAAATAGAGGTTCAATTCACTTTTTCAACATACCCAGTGATGTTAGAGAAGAAACACAAAAGAAAAAAGAAAAAAGAGGAATATGTTATGGTAAATATGGTATGAAAAAGGAAAGAAGTATTATGAAATCAAAATTAACCAATACTCATCCAAACATTTCAACGTTTATTGGTGATGAATTAATAATAATTGTATTGGATGGGTGGTATTTTAAATTTTTAGTAAACAAGAAAAGAGGTACCGTTATTCAAAAGGAAGGAAAATTATTTCTTAAATTTTAATAATTCAAATAAAAAATAAAATTAAAAAAATATTTTTTTACAAATTTTATTCTAAAAATGATTTCTATTATATTAATAAAATTCTTTTACAAAAATAACACTACTTAAATTTAAATATTCTTTTTTTTTTATTCAAGTCCTAACTCATTTAATTTCAATTGAAAATGAAATCTTATCACTTTTATCTGGTAAGTATTTCTTTTAATAAACAATTTGAAAAAATGTAATTGCTTTTTGTATATTTCTTAAAAACAATAACATGTAAAATAAATTCACTTCTTTAATAATATACTATCATATTATTATCAACTCGGATAAAAATAACAAAATTAAAAAAAAAAAAAAAAAATGAGATCAATAAATATTACATCAGGGGATTTTTAACAAAAATATTTTTTTCTAAAAAATAATCGATTTTTTTTGAGATTATTATCATTTTTTAATAAAAAAAAGTTGTTTATGATCACTTCTTTTTACAAAATTAATTATTTAGATATTGGTTCAAATTATAAAAATTTATATTTATATTTAATCGCCAATCCCTGATCAATTGCTAAAAACTCTTAAAAAATCCAAAAAAATTGTAAAAAAAATTAATTGTAAATTTTTCATAAAACTTTTAATTATAGTATTATTTATCTCAAATTCTTCTTGAATTTTTTTCTTTAAATCGATCTGGGATTGTTCTCATTTCTCATTTGGGAATTGGTAATAGGTTTATTTAAATAATGTTTAATTAAAGTAAACAAAATTAATTTTTTTAGATAATTCATTGGAAAAGAAATTTTTTTGTAAATTCGTTAAATATATTAATTATATTCATTACAAATGCATTTTTAGAAGAAAAAAGGTATTTTTTAATTTTTTTTTTGACAAAGTTATATAATTATCAAAATAATTTACCAAAAACTTTTTTTACAATATATTCTTCAATGGTTTTTCTTTTATAGTTGAAGCTGATAATTCGACACAAGCAGAAACAAAATTAGAACCTAAAATCAATTTTTCAATTTCCAACTTCATAAACTTGTAATTTATTCTATTTTTGCTAAATTTAAATTCTTTTTCCCTTTTCCCTTTTCCTTTTTTATCTTTTCCTTTTATCTTATTGTAATGAGGTTGAGAGTGTAATTGAATATATAAATTGAACAGGAAAAAAAGTTAAATAACTATTACAAAAAAAAAAAAAAAAATGAACTGAATATTCGCAAGGGGATTACACAAAACTTATTATTTAAATACTTATTTTTTGGTAAATTTTAGACTTTTAAATTCACACAAAAATTCTTTAAGTTTATCAATTGTTTTAGATTAGTTGAAAATTCAACTTTCAATGGATAAAATTTTAAAATTAAATGATTTTTTTGAATAGTTGTCCAATTATAAAAAAAATTAGAAAGATCACAAAATATTTATTTTAAGGTAGTAAATAAAAAACAATAATTAGTTAAAATCCTTTAATTTGGGTTATAATTTGGTCAAATTTCTTTTTATAAAACAATTTTAAACATAAATAAATCATTTTTAGTGGATTTGATATAATTTTTGCCAAATCAGGATTAAGCTTCGAAAATCACAATTATCTCTATCCAATCTAGATACATAGACAAATCGTAATATTCAATAAAATCACGATAATACAACAAGTTAATAAATTCTATAAAATCTTGATAATTGCCTTCAAGTCATGATAAAGAACAAATAGCGATATTCTTAGCTAAATTTAAAAAATAGAGGCAGATTTTTCATCAGAAAAAAATTTGTTTAATTGTTTTTTTTTTTTTTTGAATAATAATGCTTTTATTGTAGTTTTTAGAGATAATAGCAAATATAGATTGATAAATAAAAATATAGTGTAATGATTTTATTTTTTGAAAGACAAATGAAGAAAGAAAATAATAATAATAACAAAGTTTACCCCTAATTTTGAAATTTGGCTTATAAGATCGTGATATTTGCCAAAAATTACAAAATAATATAAATTACAATATAATCTTTGTGGTTTTTGAGGGTTAATTCAACAACATATTCAAAAGGGAAATTTTTTTGATCAAAAAGTGTATCCTTGAAAAAAAAAAAAAACATAAAAAATACTTGATTTAATGAAGAATCAGGTTAAATATTTTTAAGAGTATGTTATTTTTATTTGGTTGACATATCTATTGATCATTTAACTTAAAAAAGGTCATAAGAAAATCGAATAAATAGTTTATCATCTAATCGTGATTTTATAGTGTGCGATGAATATAAAATCTTCTAAAGTTACAAAACTTTCACCCATTCTTATAAGTATGTGTTCTTTAGTTAAAACATTTTCAATATTCTTTGAAAATTGAAAATTGCTGGATAACTTTTCGGAATATTTCACTCCAATATAGCGATATTATCACTAATTATTAACATTGTTTGTAAATTTATTTTCTTTTTTTTTTTTATAATTCTTCTCCACTATTTTCGTTTTGTAAGAAATCAAAACTTGAGTGTAAACTTTTTTTGATTGGTATACCAATAATAAAATAAATTTATTTTCCCGCTATCTGGCTTTTTCAACAGTGAAGGTTAAACCCATTTTTGAAATCAAACATCTATTTTTTATTCATTTTATTATTGAAATGGATTGTTATTTGTTTAATTTTATAATTTACATTAGATTTTACTTTTGTAAAAAAAAAATACCAAATTTTTTTTACATTTTAAATAATCGAATACCTACAATAAATTGTTATGTATTACAAACTTTTCAAACGGTTTAAGAAATTTGACAATACAAATGCACCCTTTATATCATTTTTTAAGAAGGGGGGGTGTCTCAAATCTATTTATAAAAGTCAAAAGAGTTTTTTTAGCTTAATTTCAAAAAAAAAAATAATTTTCATTTTCCTTTTTTTGTATTTAATTGCCATTTTATGATTTTTTCATTATAAAATAGGACTAACATCAATTTTTAATATTATTAGGACTTTATTATTAATATAATAATATTATACGCAATAATCAAAAACTATCATGTCTATTTCACTTTAACCTCTAATATTAAGCTAAAATAATCAAGTTTTGCTGAAAAGTTTGAAAATAATCTTGATATGAACTTATACATTTTATTATTTATCTTTAATACAGTTTTTAATAATAATAAAAAGTCTAATAATTTAGAGATACGGTCATTATTATATTGTTTTTTATTTGATATTCGGAAAAAAATAATTATTATTCAGTTTTACTTTTTCTTTAAAGATTATAATTTTATTTTTTAATTTATTAATTTTATTTACTTTATTATTAATCCTAAACATAGTAAATTAATTTATATATAAAAAAAATTCAATAATTTTGATAATTTTATGATAAAATAAATAAATAAAAAAATATATAACTGAAAAAATTTCGAAAAATATTAAAACTAAGGGAAAAGGTAAATTCCTTTCTTTATCCCAAAATTAGAATTTTTATATGATTAATTGTCGAAAAAGTTTATTTACACAATACTAAATACAAAAACAAAAAAAAATTGTAAAACAATTTGATTTAATATATTATAATTAAATCAATAAAAACTTTTTTAATAGATAAAGTAATTGATTCTTAATTAAAAAATTTGAATTAACTTTCAAAAATTTTTCAAAGATAATAAAATAATCTTCTAAACCAAGAATTTTTTTTTTATAATTTTATTTTTGGTATAAATTTGATAAAATTCCTTATGAAATTTAAATTTGTTAATATAACTTAATCCAGATATTGTAAAATAATAATTGATCGATATTCTCTATATTCAATAATATTGTTTGTTTTATGTCTAGATTTTAAAAAGTTGAAATTTTTACAAAATAGTTAAAATTCAAATAAATAATAAATTAAAATAAGACTTGAATTTATTGTAAAATAATTTAAACAATATAAATTATTTATTTGTTTGTTTATTTATTTAGAGAAAGGGGGGGGGGGGGGTTAAAGAAAATTAATCAAATAAAAATAAGAGAAGAAAAATAATTAAAACATAAATATATCAAAGGATATTATATCATTTTCATGACCAAATAGAAACTATTCGTTTCATGAATACATGTGGGGTGCAAAAATACGATAGTAATATTATCGATTACAGATAAAAATTCCACAATCCGTGATTAATAATTGGTATTCCACAAATCTCTGAATTGGATACTAGGTTCCAGAAGTTATATATTTTTTACTATTTTAAAATATTTTTTAGTTTTTACTTTATTTTTATTATTATATCTTTATTACCTTAATTTTTGTTACCATAAGAGCTTTAATAAATTAAATAAATTATTTATTGAAAAAATTTAAAAATTTTACAATTAAAAAAATATTAAATTTTTTAAATTTGATTTAGATTTTTTTTTATTTCGCAATTATTGATAATCAAATATATATATATATATATTATTGGACGGTAATCAATAGATAAAAAAAATTTACATATGATATTAAAATATAATATTGTAATAAAAAAATTATTTATTAGAGTATTTCAGGTAAAGCCCGGATGTAAAGTAAGGGCAAAAAAAGTTTCCATTAAAGAATGATGTATTTTAATCATTAAAAATAGAAGTTTTTGATGTTTGGATGAGTTTTTCAAATAAAAAATCTTAGAGATCTAGATAATTAAATAACTCATAATTTAATGAAATTTAACAAAATTTTATTAATAAAATTCTGATCTATCAAATAAAAATTTAAAATGTAACAATTTTTTTAGCAATGTAATTTTCTGATATGTAAATATCAAAATTTAAAAAAAAAACGAAAAAAAATTAGAAAAGAATTTTATATTTGGAACACTTTTTTTAACAAATGTTTCTGAACTTTCTATTAGAACTGTTATAAAATTTTTAACCAAATAGAAAATAAAAAAATCAAATGTGTATTTTTGAGGATAAAATTACCTAATTCCCGAATCTCTTACAGAAATTTTTTTATTAGATACAATCTCATTTTATAATAGAACAAAAACAAAATT
Organism: Anaeramoeba flamelloides; assembly: GCA_027625915.1. Classification (NCBI taxonomy): domain Eukaryota; family Anaeramoebidae; genus Anaeramoeba; species Anaeramoeba flamelloides. Next base: position 3,939,646 of record JANTQA010000026.1, read on the forward strand.
TGTAGGTAAAATTTTTGATGGTTTTGAAAATTTTAATGGTTATAACTATTTCTTCTTAAAACAATATTAATATTTTTCAATAGGTTTCCAATAAAATGATTTTGTGTTAACCGAAAGAATCATCTCAAAAAAGAAAAAAAAATTACATTAACATTTATTATAATAAAGATTAATAGTTGTATATTAGTGATGGGAATAGTTATAAACAGACTAAAAACTTTTTTACTATGAAAAAAATAAAATGAATTTAATAATTTTCTTTTTTTTTCATAAGAATGGAAGAATAAAATTTAATCTCTCTGAAAAAAATATTCTTTTCTGGGTTTCTTTGTCAACCAGAATTTTTTGATACTTCTCATATACAAAAAATTCGTAAGTTGAGAACATCTCCAATAAGATATTTAAATAATTTGCCCATCTTGTTACAATAAAAGATTCGTTCCTTAAATTAGAAACTTTTATTATGAAAATGTAATGGAAAGCAAAATTAAGATTCAAATTTTCTAAAAATAAAAGCGTATTTAAATTTTTAGAGGGATTTTTTATGATTATTTTTAAAAAAAAAAAAAACACAAAATTATCTTTAATAGGCAAAGGATAATAATTGATTGGTTTTGGATCTGAAAATAAATCAAATTTTATTAAAATAATTTATGTGTTTGCTTTATGATCAGGGTTGGGTCTTTCAAAATCAGGAACCTCTGGATATAATTTGGAAAAAAATTTCCATAAAACTTTGCGTTGTTCTAGATATAGTTGGTAATCTTTTGACCAATCATCATTTACATTAAAACAAATTACGTCTTTGGTTGTTAATAATTCCGTGTATTCTCTAAATTCTTCTTTAATTAAACACTTATGTTTCATTGATGTCTGATAAAATTTGGAAAACTTTTCTGGTAATTTTTTCATTAGATTATTTTGATAGTAAAATTCATAATAAATCATCGACACATCCTCGGCTAAATGTTTGTATCTTGCTTTGTGTGATTGTACAAATTCCAAAAATGAAGGATATTGTTCTTCAAATTTGAGAATAAAATCACGTCGATTGACGATTGGCCGATGTGTGTACCTTGCATATTTCCATAACGGGAATCCTCTTTCTTTGGCAAGGGGATATAAGCCGTGTGTCCGCCAATAAGTTCTCTGAAGCTTTCGTGTATCATAGCAAATGGGAAGGCCATTTTTTGTAAAAAAATAGTCCTCCTTTACAGGCTGATTGAAAAAGAAATCATCGTCCATCAAAATATATTTGTTGGAGAGCCCTGGAATCCGATGAGCTATTGAGTAGGCCGCAAATGAATTATAAGTTGGGCAGTCTTCCTCGTTTTCAAATAATTGGCACCGATCAATTATAATGATTTTGGATAATTTGTATTGTGGCTTGAGCCAGTAGGGGTAAGTCGTATCCGAATTGATCAAAATATAGATTTTGTTGATCCACGGTAAATATTTCTCAACAGATCTTAAGGAAAACTGTAATTCATAATTGTATCGGTTTCTTTTGTGCAAGTCCTTGGTTATCCCTCCCCAGGTATATACCATATCGATTTTACCTTCATCTTCGATGATCTCTTTTTTGATTTGTAGATTTCGTTTCTCTTTGTTTAATTCTTTTTGAAGTTTGTCAATTTCTTTTGTTGTGCTTTGAAGCAAATCCTGTTCTTCTTTTTGTTCTTTTTGTGTTTCGTTTTCTTCTTCCTTTGTTTCCACTTCATCTTTTTCTTCTTTTTTTTCTTTTTCGGGTTTCCTTTTTTTTTTTTCTTTTTCGCGTTTCTCAAGATCAAATTCAGTTCTTTGGATCAAAAGCTCTTTTCTTTGAATTTCGATCTCATCTTTTTCAATTTCAATTCCAGTATAAAAAGTGACATCTTCTTCGTCGTCTTCTAACCTTCTTATTTTGGAGTTTTCAAATTTGGCCCAGTCTTTTTTTAATTGTTTTTTATCAGATCTTCTTGTTTTTTTAATGTGTGCAATTTCCTTATGTAATTCATGGTTTTCTCTTCTTGTTTTTTTGATGTAATTTTTCATTTTCATTTGTTGTTCATTTTTCTTTTCTTGTTCATCTTCAATTTCTTCTTCCTTTATTTCGATTTCATTTTTTCTTTCCTTTTCTTCTTCTTCTTTTTCTTTTTCGAGCTTATTTTTTGGTGTTTGGGTAGATTGGTTTCGAAATATTAAAGTTCGAAAAATCAACAAAGCTAAAACTAAAGCAATCGCTAGTTTGATAAAACTGATTTTGAAATTCATCAGTAACAAGTCTCTAACAAATAAAAAACCAAAGAATAATTTAATTTAGAAAGTTCCAAATAAATGTTCTCCTCTCAATTTTAATTTTGTACAATATAAACTTGAAAGATAGTACCAAATTTTATTCTTTGAAAGTTTTTTTAAAGTGGGATTTTTTTACTTTTCACAAATATATTTATCCAAAATAATAAACAAGTTGAAAAGTTTAGAAAATAAAAAATGGAATTATTTGAAAAACAATTAAACAGAAATTAATATGAGGTGTTTGCTGAAAAATGAGATTTTGTGAAATAATTAGATCACATCTATCTAATAATACATTTGTGAAATATTCGCGAAATTTCAAAAAGAATGATAACAGTTGTTGACTATGTTGTCAAATCCAAAAATATTAACGAATTTTTAATACTGGGTTGAGAGTTACTTTTCGGTTTGGGTTTTTTATTGTGAACAGACTTATTTTGAAAAATAACAAGAAAGTTTTTTAAAAATTGGTTTTTTATTTTGTTTTGGATTTTTGAAAGTACTTTTTTGTCGACTTGTGTTGGCCACAAAATATTCACTTTCATACTTTTTTTTAGAAAACAAAAAAAGTTTCTCTTCACAAAAGAACCATTTCTCACATGTCTTTTTGCATTTAAAAAAAAAAATATCACATCATTTTTGTTTTACTTTTTTCAAATTATAGGGTCAAAAATTACAATCTACCTTTTCAAAAACTCTTTTTGTTTTTGAAAAATAAGAAAAAGGAGTAAAACTTTTTTTAACTTTTAAGGGATTAGCATAACCATAGATTTCTCAATAATCAAAGTATGTTGTAATTCGGTGTAAATGATATTAGTGAGCCATGACTCAAATAGTTTCTGTGACTCTAAAAAAACTATTATAAATCTTATTGTATCATAAATTATTAGATTTTTTACTAATGATCACAATTAAAAATTGTTATTTTGGAAATTGTTTTTTTAATTCCTTATCCAAATCGAAAAATAGAAACTCCAAATAATAGTATTTGGTTCTTAAATAATTTGTATTTCGAACTTCTAGCAAGAACTAGTTTTGTAAGTTTTTAATTTCAAAGATATAACTCAATAATCATCAGATAAAAACACAAAAGCTGATTAGTTTTGTTTATTTTTGATAAATGTAATTGTGTCGTAATTGTAACATCATTATATTTCCGAAATAATTTATCAAAAAAATTTATTGTTTAATTATTTAATTTTTTTCAAAAAAAAACTAATTTTTTAGCGACTAATTTATATTTCATCACAAATTTAAGAAAGATATTTTGCAACTTTTGAATCTGAATAAGAATAATCCAACCTTTAAATATGTGATGAAAGGTAGATTTTATTCTGGAATTGTTGGGGTTTTTATGAATACACTGGATCATTTTGAATTGATGAGATCAACTAATATTACTACTTGACTAAGCACATTTTTAGAGATATTTCAACCATGCATCACTAATGTAGCTTTGTCCAATAACAACTGCTTTGATCCTAGGGTTCTCCTGGGGGAAGCTAACCCCTTAAATAACAAATATTAATTTTCAAAATTCCAATAATCAACAAAACTGTTTCTTGTTTACAACATTTTTAAAGTTACTATTTTTAAATAAAATAAATTCTTCACAAGTTTTACTTTGTTTCTAATTTTATTTTTCTAGGTATTAGTGAAAAAATAATTCTTTAATTTATAAAATCTCTAGAATTATCAATTCACTTTTACTCAAATACCTAAAAAAAAAAAAAAAAAATATTAAAATAGCCAAATAAAATCAAATCTTAACAAAACTTTTATTTAATGAGGAAGTAATCACATTTTTATAACATAGCTAATAATATATTAGCCTTACAAACCCTTTAATTTAGATTTTGGAAAAAAATTAAATAACTTCATTTTATAACCAACTATTAAAATTAATACAATATTTAAGATCAGCCATCTAAGAAACAAAAGAAATAATCACCTTAGGCCTAACAAAATATAATCTTTTTACCCTTTTCAGAGATTGTAAACCTTAAATAATTATTTATTATAAAAAAACAGTTAATTTTTTTTTTTTTTTAAGGTAATTGAGTAATAGCGAATTTATTATTTTGTTCAAATTATTATTGAATTAAGCTTTCAAGCCCCCCCTAGATTAATTGGCCATTAAGACATACTGTAATTGAAAGTAAATTACAATTATTCCATGGTATTCAAAAAACCCCATATATATATATATATATATATATTGATATTAAACAATAATAATTAAACATTAAATTATTACATTTTTTACTAATGATTACTAAATATTTATTTTATCTGAAAACTTTAATTTTAATTCCTTTTCCAAATCGATAAATAAGATAAACCAAAATAAGACTGTTATAAACTCTAAATAATTAATATATAGAAACGAAAAGATAACTATTTTACATTTTTTTATTTCCAGAATTTACTCAATAATGATCAATTTGAAAACACAAATAATGGTTAGTTTTCTTTCCCTTTTATAAAATCTAAATGTAACCTCAATATGTCCTTAATAAAATTAAGCACTATTTTTTTCTGATTAATATTTTTCGAAATATAAGTTTATAACTTAATTCAATTAACCAATGGGAGAAATTTTTTTAGAATAAAAACACTCTCAACTTTTGAATATCAAAAATATTTTTTTGAAATTAATGTGCTCTTTTTTTTTTTTTTTGAAAAATTGGGGTTGAGAAAAGCTTGAAATCAAAAAATAAGATAATATATTAAATTAGAATGCTTTTCCAGAGAGTTTATCTTTTTTAGTTTTGATTTTTTTTTTAATTCTACCATTTAAAACTAAAAAAAACATTTGAGGACCAAATTAGTCCCTTTTGCCAAAAGAAAATTCCTATAATTTAGAATTTGTTTTTGTAAATGAGTTAAAACAAGATATTGTATCTAAAAATATACATAATTTCAAGTATGAATTCAATGATTTTGGCAAAAAATGTTTTCAAGAAAAAGTTAACTTGAAACTTTATTTATTTTTATTTTTTTCATTTAGTTTTTTTAATTGTATTAATGGAAGGTATTTGTTCAGTTTTCCATTTTTAGTGTTTTTTGGTTCGTAGGGACATATATTTCCAATATTTCAGAAATAATTTGTGGAAATATTTCAGAGTTAATTATTGAATATTTGGGAAAAAAAATATTTTTTTAGCAACTAATTTACCTTTAGATAAAATTTTAAATAAGATTTTTAGAAACCAGAAGTCTGAATATTGTTGATTTAAACTTTATTTTTTTTTCGAAATAAGATTTTATCCAGAAATCGTTTGTTTTTTTTTTATAAAAACAGATCATTTTTAATTGATGAGGATATCTTTTTATACTAATTGGCTAATAGATTTTTAATATCAACACTTGAAACACGATTCCACTAAAATAATTTATATTCAGTATCAACGCCCTGTAATTATAGACTTCTATATGATGACAGATGATAATCACTTAAGAAAAGTTTGTTAATTTTTAAAAAAAGTTATTTTTTTTTATTTTACACATTTCTGTTTTATGTTCTATGTTATATCTATCGTTAGTGTTTTAAGCAATATTAGAAGAAAAATTTATTTTGGAAATATCAAAATTGACATCATTTTTTTTTGTTTTTTTTTTTTTTTTTGTTTTTTTTTTTTGAAACCTAATTCATTTGCAAATTATTTTTTTTATTGCAGGATCAATAATTATTTGGCAAAAATGTGTTATTTTAATGTTACTGAAGTAGTAAAAATTATTGTAGGTAAATAACATTTATTTTTATTTTATTTTATTTGATCTTCTAATTGAAGATCAAAATGAAAATTGTTGTTTTTCTCAATAGTTATCCGAAGGAATTTGGGGTTTTCTATTTTTTGAAGAAAATCTATTGATTATTAATTTTTATTTCGGGTTGGTATCAACTATTCTTCGATGTTTTTTATCTTATGTATTTTTTATTTGTTTTTCAAAGTTCAGTTATCAAAATTATTTGATATTTTAAAAACAATACTGGGCCTCTTTGACTGAAATAAAGTTTACATTCAAAAAATCATTTTATGCTTATTTTTTATTGGAAAATTTAGAAAAGAAATTAGAAGATGTCTATAATCTAATACCTTCAAAGTCATTCCACTTTTAATACACAAACTTTCAAGAAAATTTAAGGCACATAAAAATCTCAATTTAAAGCACAAAATTTGGAATTATTTGTGACACAATTAATCTTACTGGAATTTGAATTTTGTACCTTAATTTGAGATTTTTATTGTACCTTAATTTGAGATTTTTATTGTGCCTTAAATTTCGTTTAGAGTTTGTGCCTTAATAGTGGAACTGGCTGTATTAAGAAAAGGGAAAGGGAAAAAGAAAAATAATCACAATTTTCTTCAATCATAAAAAAAGAATATCATTTCAAAAAGTTTCAATAGACAACTCTAAATTTAATATATTAAATTGTAAATGGGATTTAAAAAATTGAGTTAGGTTGATTTGTTGCATTATCCCGACAAATCATAACAATTCTCACAAAGAAATTGTGATTATTCATTTGTTTTATTTTTGGTTCTTTTCCAATTTGATAGAATAAAAGTTTCTTCCAACTTGTTTGTGATTTTATTTGCCCTATTCAATATTTTTTAAAGAACCCCCAATACCCAATACACCAAAAAATTTGTTTTATTTTTGTGTGGCAATTTTTTTGATTTTGTTTTTTTACTCAAAAAAAAACAATTTTTATATTTCCCTACGACCCAAAAACACTACAAATGGAAAACTGGCCAAATTTCTTCCATTAAAACAATTAAAAAAATAAAATTAAATAAAATTTCCATTTAACTTTTTCTTGAAAACATTTTTTGTCAAAATGATTGAATTCAAACTTGAAAATAGGTATATTTTTATCTACAATATCTTATTTTAACCAATTTACTAAAATAATTTCTAAATTATAGGGCTTTTATTTTTACAGAAGGGATTAATTTGGTCTTCAAATATTTTTTTATTTATTTTTTTACGGTAAAAATTAAAAAAAAAAGTTATTTAAAAAGATAAACTCTCTGGAAAATTATTCTAATTTAATATATTAACTTATTTTTTGATTTCAAAATTATCTCACCCCTATTTTTCAAAAAAAAAATAAAAAAAGTGCATAGTAATTTCAAAAAATATTTTCGATCTTGAAAAGTTTCGAGTATTTTTATTATAAAAAAAATTATTCAAGTGGTTAATTGAAACTAAGTTTTAAAGCTAGATTTATAAAAATATTAATCAGAAAAAAATAGTGCTTTTTAATATTAAGGACATATCCAACAAAAATTGAGATGGGCCAAGTAATATGTAAAAAGTTTTTAGGAATTTAACATTCAACCAATGAATAACAAATTGAAAGTAAATTTTGTAAAAAAAGAGTGTGTTATAAATAAAAAAAAATTATGGTATTAATACACAAAAAATGATCTTTCTTTTTATAAAAATTGTGATTATGATGAATTTTATACAAGACACCAGACCTTTTTTAATTTAATTAAATTTGAGTTTGATTGGAAAATAACAAATAAGGGATTATTCCAAAAATTTCCAATCTTCCCCATTTTGACACTTTACTAGTATTTGAAGAATAAATGGAGAAAAAAGTTTGACTTCCTTTTCAAGATTTTAGGTAGAACCATCAAATATCATCAACATAGAAATAGATTGGTAATTAGTGATCTCTTTATTTTTGTTTGGTGCATTTTTTTATGAGTTATATTGGGTAAACAAGAATCATAAATGAAAGTCATATTCGAGAATCAAAAAAAAGATTAGAGCAGTGAAAAAAATACCTGACATGAAAAAAATCCCGGACAAGATTTTTAATTGTGAATATTAGTCAAATTATTGTGTAATTTCATTTATTTACAATCAAATTCCTTTTTTTAAGCTTCCAACTTTTTCAATTATAACCCCCCCACTTATTAGAATGATGATTGATGAAATCACACTTGTTCAAAACACCATTCAATCAATCAAAAAACAAGAAGAAAAATTATCATTTTCCAAACTCTAGTAAACCTCTATAAAACTCGATTGTTTTTCAAAAAAAGTTGATCAACATTAGGCTATCAAACAATTACTTGAGTATTCTAGAGACACCTTACTTTGATGGACTTTAGGTAGGTTTATTACTAATCTCATAAAAAAATTGGTTATTTATAATAAGGATTTAATTGAAATTATACAAAAATTTTCCTAATAATCACAATTAAAAATCATGTCCGGGATTTTTTTCAGGTACTGGTATTTTTTTCCCAACTATACCTCAAAATGTCTCATATTTAGTTCCCAATAACAAAGCACCTAAAATGATTTTTTGGCACTAAATAGACAATATTCGGATACACATTGCTTCACAATTCAATTAGGATTGAACAAAAGGTTTTTAGACAACTTGTTAAATTGAAAACGTAAACCTTAATAAATTTTTGCAAAGTTTGGTAAAAAAATGAATCTTTTTGGTCATTTTTTGTCAAAAATAACACTTTTTTTACAAAACTTCGGTAAACTTGTAAATCAAATTACTGATATGTTTGTTTGAAAAATACAATTTTTGAAACTTGATTGATTTTTTGATTTCATATTTTTCATTTTTTTGATTAAATTTTAATTCTATTATCAATTTTTATTTTCAACTTTAAAATGGGTGGACTTTTCTCTAAAGACGACGAACTAACTCAAGAAGATTTGGAAGAACTTCAAGAAATGTCTAATTTTAACCAAAAACAAATAAGAAGATTATACAAACGATTTAAACGACTGGACAAGGACGGATCTGGTTCGATCACACTTGATGAATTTTATTCAATTCCAGAATTGGTAATGAACCCACTTAACATCCGTGTTATTGGGCTATTTGATCCTGAGTGTGAGGACGTTGAAAAAGTGAGTGTAAATTTCAAGCAATTTCTAAAAACACTCTCTGTCTTTAGTCCTAATGGAAGCAAAGAAGACAAGCTTAAGTGTAAAAATATTTTTTTATTTTTTTTTTTTATAGTCTTGTTTTTGCTTTCTTTTGACTTCAAAAATGAAAAGACTGAATCTTTCTTGAAATTAGGAATACATCGTCTTGGATTTTAATCCTGATAAACTCAAAAAAATGTAAAAAATTTTTTTCCTCAAATTCCAAATTCTCGTACTGGTGACTCTACTTTCCGAAACATTTCATTTCTAAAAATCAAGTGACTTACAAATTCTGTTTGAATTTAAACCAATAAAATTTATTCTTCTTCTTTCTTCATAGCAGGTTAAAAAAACTTGAAAACACGATACTACAAAATTCCATAATGTAAAAAAAACATTTTTTTGTTCAATTGCCAGTTTTAGAAATATGAGACTGGAACTTGAATTTTAAATGGGAAAAATTTTCACTTCATTTATAATTTCCTTTTTCAAACAAATCCACAAATTACAACCTACTTCTTCTTTGAAAACTCTATTTATTGCAAAAGAGGAATCTGGAAAAGGAAGTGAAAATTCTTTCCCATTTAAAATTCAAATACCAGTATCTCAACTTTCAAATCATTTTGTTCAAACAAATGTTGTTGTGTTAACTAATTTCAAAAGTTTTCTTAAAATTTAGACCAAGAAAATTCTTTCTTTTTATTGTTTATCCAAAGCTTAAAAATACTTTCTCAAAAAAAGGAAATTGAACTTTAAATTTTGCAAATATATTAGTGAATTTATCCGTAATGAAAAAAGTATTTCAAAAAAAATTAATTATCTGTTAATTTTTCACTTTTTAATAACTTCAATGATAATAAGCACTATCCATTAATAAAAGATCTTGGATCAAAAATTATTTTTCAAGATATTTAACAATTTAAGCTGAGAAAATCCAATTTTCCAGGTTTTAAACTTTGTTTCAGTCAAAGAGACCCAACATTTTTTTCAAATATCAAATATTTTATATAAATGACCTTTGAAGATTAAATAAGAAATAAGTAGAATAATAAACAATCAAAGAATAGTTGATATCCACCATGAAATAGTACTTAACAAATCAATAGATTTTCTTCACAAAATAGAAAAATCAAAATTCTTAGGGCACTATTGAGAAAAACAACAATGTTCATTTTGATCGCCTATTGAAGATCAAAATAAATTTCCAAAATAGAAATCAAAATGATTTCTCTACAATCATTTTCACTTTTTTGATAACCTTAAAATAACACCTTTTTTACCAAGTAACTATAGATCTTGCAATAAAAAAAAAATTTGCCATGAATTAGGTGTAAAAAAAAAAAGTAAAAATGCAAAAAAAAACAAAATGAGAAAAAAAAAGTGAAAAAATGATCCCAATTTTGAAAATTTCCGGAATAAATTTTTTCTTCTTTTATCAATTCAAACCCTTTGAAAACGTGTAATTCACTCACAACAACTGTCCCCCTTGACTGAAAAATGGTTTATTAAGATTTTTTAAATTTGATAGTAAAATATTTGAAAAAACTTTTTTCTTTACAGTTAAGTGGTTATAATAATTATCTTTTAAAAGCATTTTAAATCTGATGGATATCTTTCAAATCGGTAATCAATTATTTTGACGATTAAAGAATTATTTTATTCTTTTAAATTAGAAAAAATATTTTTTTTTTATGATTGTTCCGTTATGCTTTTTTTAATTTTTGAAATAAACCTGGGACACTTTCGTTATGTTCTCTGTTTATTTGGAAAATCTATAGATTTTCCAAATAAAATAGAAAACCTCAAAAAAACCTAAAACACTTCACAGATAAAACAGAAAACCACAAGAAAACCGCCTTTATCTTTTCCGGGAAACAAAAGAATCGAGCAAAATCTTTGATTTTTCTCTATTCTTTTAAATTCTGGAAAATCGTCATTAGCTTTTTTTTTACTTTTTGAAATAAAAAGAAAATTTAATAAATTTTCTTTTCTTTTCAAAAATTAAAAAAAACCTAGGCACTTGACGGCACTCTACAGAAACTTTCATTAGGTTTTCCAGAATTTAAAAGAATTGAGTAAAATCTTTGCATTTAAATATATTCTTTTGAATTCTGGAAAACCTAGGACACGGAATATTTCTCACAAGGAATTTTTTTTTTCTATTTCAGTTTTATTAGATGAAAAGTATTTTCAAAACTATTAGTTATTCCCTATCAAAGTAAATATCTCCAAGTTGAATTAAACTAAAATTCATCCATCCATTTATTTGGAATTTTTAACCCGAAACAACACCATTTTTTCTCGACTAGGGACTTTTAAAAAAGATGGCACTACTAACAACAATAAATACAATATCCTCAAGAATTTGAAGTTCTGGGATTTTGTTTATATTGTAAATAAACTTTATTATTAATATGAAAGGTTAATTAAAGTAATAGTTTTGTCTAACTTTTTTTTTTTTTCACTTTTATTTTTTCATACTAGTGAAAGTGAAATTGAACGAATAATTTTTTTGATCTATTTAATTTATCAATATTAACAACTTTAGGACTTGCAAGGTTCTTGAATAATATTAATTATGTTTAAATTACCACAGGTTACCAATTAATAATACAAACGTTTTTATTTTTCATTTCTAGAACTTATGTTGCTCAATGATTGGAAGTAAAAAAAAAAAAAAAAAAAAAAAACAAGTTACCTCCACAAGTCAATTAAAAATGAAAATTGATGAATTAATTTTGTTCTTTTCTTATTTAGATCTTTTGAGATAAAATCTAAAAAATTTTTTGATTGAAAGATTAGCATCTTACAGGGAGAAATCTTAAATTAATTATGTTGTTGTAGACAATTGTAGTACTTTTTTTTTTTTTTAGTAAATTATTTTCCAGGATTTAGCTTCAATTTGGAAATTAAATTAATTTATCAAGAGTTAACCCATTATTAATTTTGGTAAAAAGCTTGAAATTTCTGATCCTGAAAAATTGTAAAATTGTGTTTAAAAATTTCTCAATTTTAAATGAAAAAAATAAAATTGTATTTTTTAAAATTAAAAAAAATCTGTAAACTTAAAAATATTTTTAAATATCAGAATGGGTTTTATATAGTTTTTTGAGTCTAATGGATTTTTAATATTTTTGAAATTAACAAAAAAAAAAATAATATTTGAAAAGTTAAATGTTTTTTATTGTAAAATTTATATTTAGGGAAATTGAAGAACTTTTCAAATATTATCTCAATTTTTCAAGTTTTAAAAACAAATTTTCAGGGACTAATGAGTTTTTATCAACATTTTGTTTTATACTTTCTGGATCCTTTTGAAATTCATCAAGAAAATTACAATTTACTTTTCAAGATGTAAAATTTTTATGATAAACTTGGAAAACTGTTTATGAAATGTTTTAAATTTTACTTTTTGATCTGAAATTTAGAGATATTTACAAAAAAATTCAAAAACTTAAAATTTACATTTTTTGTTCCGCTCGTTTCATTATTTTGGACACACCAATTTTTTGATTTTTCGTTTTATATTTTTTTCTTTTATGTGGAAAGAAATGATATGAATTCAATCCTGAAAATAGATCAATTGAAGTTTGTAATCTATTTTATAGATACCTGTGAAAAACTTTTTTATCACGCTTTTTTAAAATGACTTTATTGTTTAACGTTTTGGATTATGGGCAATTATTCATTAATTTAACATAGTTTTTTTTTTCTTTTTTTAAATGAATTTTAAATTTCTAAACTAAATCTTTAAATAAACTGTATTTTTGTTTCAAAACTAATTTTTTTTTTATCTATAATTTCATTTTATAATTGATTTTTTCTTTTGGTGCTGATCTACATAAAGACGCTTTCAAAGTATATGATATTGCAGGCGATGATCTTATTGATGAACATGAGTTATTCTCATTATTAAAATTAATGGTTGGCGAATCTATTAAAACTCATGAAATATTATACATTGTAGAAAAGGTTATAGAGGAGGTAGACACAACAATGGATGGTTGTATTAGTTTTAAAGAATTTTGCAAGTAAGTTTAATATAATTCCATTCGATTGCATTTGATTTTATTATTTTATTTATTCAACATTTCCATTTTAATTTTTCTTTTAAATGAAGAATTTCACAACAACAAAATTCACCAAAATAAAAAAAATATAATTTTATTTTTTTAAACTAATTGATTACAAGAAAATTTTGTCCATATTTCAAATGTTACAATCATGTCATTTTTATGTTACTGTACTTTTCGAATTAAGAAATGAAAAAAAAAAAATAATACAATTTTCCCAAAGTCTTGTTTTATTTCAATGATGGAGAAAAAATAAAAACGCAGCCTCTGTGTAAACCATTTAAAAACAAAAATTTTTTCACATTAATTGGGATCTTCCTTATTGAACTTTTGAGATAAAATATAATTTATTTTTAAATTAGAATTTAACCATATGATTCATAAACCAGTTGTGAAACCATTGTATACGTCTCAACAAAAAGAAAAAAAAATGATCTAGTTTCAAATATATTATTAAAAAAAAAACTAGTTGTTACATAAAATTTTTTTCATAACATTTTCACAACAATATCAAAAATTAAATTTATTTCAAACTTTTTTTTTCAAAATTTTGTGATTCTTGTTTTCAGCAAATATGAGTATTTCAAAAATTATTCTGTTGAGGATTCAAAGAATTTGAAATTTGATTTTTTTTCAAGTGGTTTGTTGTTTTTGACGTAGAAAAAAAAATTTGTTTTTTTCTTATTACTTTATGAAATTTTATTTTTTAAGTATTTTTATGACTGTTCACAAAAAATTGCAAATGTTCAGTAAATGGAAAAGAAAAAATTGATATTTTCAACTTTGTGAAATCTGTATGTATAGTAGATTTAAAATTGAGCATATAAAATTATTCAATAATAATTATTTACAACATATTAAAAAAAATAAAAAAATAAAAACATGAAGTTCTCTTATACATTGAACTTGAGGGGGGGTATGATATATATATATATATATATATATATAACCAATTTTCAAAAAATTTAACTTTTGAATAAAATGTTATTTTTAGGAATTTTTTTTAAACAGGAAAATAATAATAAATTATCTGAGGTTTTTTTTGAGATTTTCTATTTTATTCTGTGAAGTGTTCTAGGTTTTTTTTTACTTTTTGAATAAATAAAAAACTCGAAAAAGACTGATTACCTTTTTGAAAAAGTATTATTTTTCAAAATAAAATTTAATTAAAAAAAAAGAAACAAATCAATTTTTCAATTTCATTGAGTGGCAATTTTAGAAATAAACTTTTTTATTATTTCTAAATTGAAAGAATTATTATTTATTTTAGACGATTCAAAAAATATTCAAAAATTATCTCTATTCAAAGTAAAAAAAAAATTTCAAAATTTTTACAATTTAAAATTAAAAAAAAATATTACCTGAATAAAAGCCCTTTTAAAATCGCGAGGACTTTTTTAAAACCTTTTAAAGTTTTCTATTTTAAAAAGGTGAAAACTTTTTTTAATAGGTTGTCAGAATTAAACCCTTTTTGAAAAAAGTTTTTATTTAAAAAGGCGAGGAACCAACTTACTAATGGGGTGTAGGTGTAGGAGTCCAAAGGAAAGCAATTTATTAAAATAAAAAAAATATATTCACTTTATTAAAACAGAAAACTTCAAAAAAGTTTTAATTATGACAATCTATTAAAAAAAGTATTCACTTTTTTAAAATGACTGCAACAGAAATCTGAAAACTGTAATTTATTTTGTAATTTTCAATTAATATCTTGTAAAATGTACATACCCTTTTTAAGGATTTTTACAAATAATAATATACAAATTTGTTTCATTTTCAAAAATTCAAAATTTAACACTTTGATTTTGAAAAAAGTTAAGAATATTATTCTTGTAGTTTTGTGTTGATTGTTTATTATCATAACGAAAACATAATTATCTGATTTTTATAAAAATTTAATTATCAAACAATCTTTTCTCTTTTTTTTTTTTTTTTTTTTTTTTTTTCCTTCTTTTAATAAATACTAAATGATTTAATTTATTTTTATTCTATTTTCTTTATTCTTCATTATTCTTTTTTTTCGCCTCATTTTTTTTAAATAATCTTTCCCATAAAAATTTTATAGTGCCTTGAAGGATGTTGATCTGGAAGAAAAAATGTCAATTAACATCTAATTTTTATTTTATTTTAAGAATTTTTTTTTTTTTTTTTGCAATTTATCTTGAAATTAGATTAATCTGAACAAATAAATAAGAAGGTATATTAAACCATTTTGTTCAAAATATATTTTGTGTCTTTTTTCCATCAATTCTTTTTTTTTTTAATCTTGAATAAATTTTCCAGCTACTTTATTTAAATTTTAAATTGATCTTTATAACTTTTTAATTCAAACAGTTCCATTTTTATTATTGCTCTAATTATTTAAAATTTTTCTTTTTTTTTAATTTTTTTATCCAAAAATCTTATTTTTAAGTGTTTAATCACTTACTATGAATTTGATCCATATTCAAATAGTGATACCAAAAATGATTTTGGAAATTAGTTCTTTTTGTTGAAAAAATCCAAAAAAAAAATATTCTTAATTTAAAAAATTAACTTTGAGAGAAAAAATTAAAAAACATCTCAATTAAGGTTTACAATCCCTAAAATTTGAAAAAAAATTATCTTGTTTCGTTTGTGACTTCATGTTAAGTTGGTTCTTATCTGATCGATCCTGTGTTTGGTATGGGTTTTAAGAGTGGTTCAAAATGGCAATTTTTGACAATTTATTTTTTTTTTCCTAAATCCGAATTGAAGAGTGTAAGATTAATTGGCTGGAACTTAATTTATAAAAAAATGTGTTTTGTGGGTTGTTGATTATCAGTTTTAATTAGGTTTGGTTTTATTGGGAGCTTTTAAAAAATATTCATATTTTATTTAGTTAATTGACAAAAAACTAAATGAAAATTTTCTTCTACAACCCAAAAATCAAAATTTATTCTCAAACACCTACCAATCTATGAATCTTACAATCTTCAATTTGGATTTTGGAAAAATTAAATTGAAAATAAATTGACAAAAAGTACCATTTTGAACCACTCTTAAAACCCATACCAAACACAGGATCGATCAGATAAGAACCAAATCACCAAGAAGTCACAAAAGACATGATAATCTTTTTTTTTAGATTTTAGGGATTGTTAACCTTAAGGACTAGTCTCTATTATTTTTTTTTTTCCAATTTCTAAACAAGGATTCATTATCAAGAAGTATGTTTAATATGAAAATAAACAGGGGTTTTCAAATTTAAGTAATTGGCAAAAAATTTTCACAATCTCTATTAAATTTTGGTCAAAGAATTTAATAGAGACTCGTCCCTTAAACAAAATTGAAATAACACAAAAAAAAGTTTCTCAGGGATCTTATGACAAAAAAATGAAAATAATAAAATAAAAATCAGAGGATCTCAAGGTTGAAAAAATTCAAATAACGAACAAAATAAAATATAAGGATATGTACTAAAAAAACCCAAATAAAAACAAATTTCACATGATTACTAGTTTCAAACAATCCAACATCTTAAAAAAAAATTATTCCTTTTTCTTGTTTAATAATTCTAAATGATTAAATTTCTTCATTTTAAAACAAATCATTTTATTTAATTAAACAATTAATTTAATTCAATTTAATCTATTTTATGGGAGGGCTATAAAACCCTTTATTTAACAAAGTAAGGATTTTGTAACATAGTCTTTCAATGAAAAAAACTCATTTTAAAATTAAAAAAAATGAAAAAAAAGATCTTCGAGATCTCAAAAAGCACCAAACCGATTTAAAAATATCAATTGAAACACATTGAATCACACTTTTTTTTATATACCTCGGAAACTAATCTTCTGATATATTAGTTTTACAATCTTCAATTAGGATTTCGGAAAAAACATAAAAAAATTTCAAAAATTGTCATTTTGAAACACTCTTAAAATCCAAGTCAAGTCAGAAAAATGATCTAAGAATAAAATTATCACATGGCAACACCCAACACACTATAATCTTTTTTCAATTTTCAGAGATTATAAACCTTAAAATGACTACAATTTTGCCTTTGGAAAAAACAATCCCTTTCTTATTTGAATAAAAATAAAAAAATTGTTTAAAGTTCAAGAATTTTTTACAAGCCCAAATTTCTCTGATTACTAATAAGGAAGTAATTTTGAAAAAATTATCATTTTTTTTTAATTTATTTCTTTAAATATATTATCGATGACACAATACGAAGAACAAGAATCTGAAACTCAAAAAGAACCAGAAATTGAATTAGAATCAGCAACCGAAATTAAACTTTTTGGTAAATGGAGTTATGAAGGACTTAAAGTAATTTGATCTCTTGAATTTTACTTTTACATCTTTGTGTTCCTTTTTTTAAACAAAAACAAAAAAAAATACAAAAAAAAAAACAAATTTTTTATTTGAATAATAACAAAAGGTATCCGATATGTCTCTTGAAGATCAAATGTCATGGAAACCAAACTCAAGAAGATTTTTAACTCACTCTTCAGGTAGATGGCAAGTAAAACCATTTAGAAAGATCAAATGTCCAATTGTTGAAAGGTTTGTTTGCTCTTTAATGATGCACGGAAGAAACGCTGGTAAAAAAATGATGGCAATCAGAATCCTTAAGCACACTTTTGAAATTATCAATTTAATCACAGAAGAAAACCCAATCCAAGTAAAAAACCAATTCACTTTCTTTTGTTCTGTGAGAAAAAAAAGGATCTTGAAATTTTTAAAAAGGCTTTTCATTTTGCTTTTTTTGTTTTTTTTTTTAATTATTTTTCTTTTAAATGTTTGTTTATTGTAACTCGAAAACAGGTCTTATTAGATGCTATTACAAATTCAGGACCACGTGAAGATACCACTCGTGTCGGAAAAGGTGGTGGTGCCAGAAGACAAGCTGTTGATGTTTCACCTTTAAGAAGAGTAAATATTGGTATTTACTATCTCTGTTTTGGTGTAAGTTTTTCTTTATTTTTTTTTTTTCTTTTTTTTATTGTTTGTTATTTTGCTTTTTTTTTTTTTTTTTTTTTTATTTTTTTTTTTTTTTAATTCACAAATTACCCATTCCAAAAAAAAACGAAATTCAATTTTTTACTCTTTCAAATAATTAAACAATTCACAAACAACTTTAATACACCCACCATAGGCAAGAAAAGCAGCCTTTAGAAACACAAAATCAATTTCAGAATGTTTGGCTGATGAATTAATCAATGCAGCTAAAGGAAACTCAACAAGTTTTGCTGTTAAAAAGAAAGACGAAATTGAAAGAGTTGCTCGAAGTAATAGATAAATTAAAACAAAATCAATATTTTTCTTTTTTATTTCTTTTTTTTGTTTTAAATTATTTTATTTGGTACCTTTAGAACACAAATACAGACTAAAACAAAAAAAAAAAATATAAATTTAAAAAGGATCAAAAAGATAAGAATTAAAGGAAGAGGGAAAAAAATTCATCTCATATCCTGAACTCCTTCAATTCTTTCTTTTTGTTTATTTTTACAAAGTAAAATAAAACAAAGAAAAAAAAATTTTATAAATAAAAATCGATTGATACTTTAATAATATTTTCTGTTTATTTATTAGTTTGTTTAATTTCATGCAGTCAATTTCACTTCCAACTAAACTTTAAGCAAAAAATAACATCAAATTTCAAGATTCGATTTTATTTTTGCTGTGAATCCAAAGAAATAATTTTTAAAAGATTTTCTTATTTGGGGATCAAATACACTCTTCGAACCGAAATCAAAGAGATTTCATCTTTCTTTTTTAAAATTCTTTTCTGAATTAAGTCTGACTTGTTAAGGTCTAGTTTTAGGAAATGGGAAAAAAGATTATTTAATGATTTATCAAATCTAAATAAATGTATATTTTCAAATTCACCAATTAGGTAGATAAAAAAAATATTTCAAGAGAAAAAAATAAAACAAAAAAAGTAAATAAATTATCGAAAATTGATTTTACTAATTCAACATTTTTGAGTATTTTTCATTTTTGTATCTGTTGAAATTAAAAAAAAAATTTTGTTAAAAAACAATTTTTTTTGGGACTGTAAATCCTATCGAAAAAAATAGAAAATTTTATATTAAAGAATTAATTCAGATAAACAAAAATAAACAATTGAAGTGTAATTTCTTTGATATTATATGGAATAAAGAATCATTATTTATTTTATCATTAGTTAATTTCAAAGAAAATTATGACTCTTTATTGAAATTTCTAAACAGGAATTTAGAAATTAAGGAAGTACCATCAGGGGCCATCAAGTTCCATGGGGTGTCGTAAAGTGCCTATCTTTTCCAGGATTTTTTGATTTTTCTGTTTTATTTGTGAAGTGTTCTAGGTTTTTTTTACTTTTTGAAATAAACAGAAAACTCAATAAAAGTTAAAGGCGGTTTTTTTTTTAATTTAATAAAATAGACCAAAAATTAAATAAATTTTATTTTTATTTCAAAAAGTAACAAAATCCTAAAGGTGGTTTTCCAGGATTCAAAAGAATTGAGGAAAATCTATGATTGAACCCCATTCTTTTAAACCCTGGAAAACCTAACGGCTATAAGAGAAAATTAATTTCCCCCCATTAAAATAAAAGAAATAAATAAAAATAAAAAAACTTTTTTTTTTTACAATAATTCAAATCCAAAAAAAAATCAAAAACAAGATTTAAAATAAAAAAAAAATCAAAAAAGTAAAGGTAAAACAAGTGAAAAAATATTTTGTTACTCATTTAAATTTATTGAATAAAATAAATTTTAAAAAGATTTCAAATCATCTAAATGAAAATTTTAAGCTTGGAATTTGTAAGGATAAATAAACTATTTTCAGCCAAAGGAGCCCAGTTGTAATGAGTGAAATACACGTTTTTAAAGGTCTTGCATAGATATTAGAAGAAAATTTTTATTTTGTAATTCCAAAATTGAAATCATTTTTTCTCATTTTTACTTTTTTTTTTTTTTCGATTTTTTTTGATCGTAATTCAGTTACAGAAAATTTTTTTATTACAAGATCAATTGTCACTTGGTAAAAATGTGTTATTCTTGTACCATTGAAACCATGGGAATGATTATTGAGAAATCAGATTGATTTCTATTGGAATTTTATTCAATCTTTGATCCTGATATTTAATTTATAAAAGTAAAAAAAATTCTCTTCAATTTCATTTCCTTTTCCCAATAGTGACTACAAATTCCAACCTACTTCGTTTCGGGCACTTGGCCTCTAAAAGAATAGTAAGGAAAATGAAGTGAAGATTTTTTCCTATTTATTATTTAAATATCAGTAGAAGATCAAAACGGGCATTGTTGTTTTTCTCAATGTATACCAAAGAATTTGAGTTTTTCAATGTTTATGAAAATCTATTAGATTATAAAGTTTTCTTTCAGACACATATCAACAATTCTTTGATGTATATTATTCTTTTTATTTCTTGTTTGTTCTTCAAAGGTCAATTATAAGGAATAATTGGCATTTGAAAAAAATGTAGGGTGCTTTGGCAGAAATAAAGTTAAGGTTGGTAATATTGTATTATATATATAGTTACTCGTATTCTGGGTTTTAAATATAGGACTTTTTCTCTATAATTTCAAAGATTAAAGTAAAAAGTGGTATTTTATTGTTTTATTCATTTCATTGTCTTTTTTTTGGTTTGTAATCTAAATTGTTTTTTAATTTTATTCATTTTTTTTTGAAAATGTTACAAAATTAACAATAAACACTCCTTTTCAGTTAAAAGTGACTCGTTTTTATTAAAGAAATAGAATATATTCTCTGGACATAATCCCTTAATCTTCTATAAATAATTTTTTTCATGTTATTACAGTCAGTTTCGCTTTTAAGGCACAAACTATCAATGAAACTTAAAGCACAAAAAAATCTCAAATAAAATTACAAAATTTGGAATTTTTTTTTTATAAATACTTTTACTAGAATCCAAATTTTGTACCTTAATTTGAGATTTTTTTTTACTTTAAGTTTCATTGATAGTTTGTGCCTGAAAAGATGAACTGACTTTAAATATTTTTTTTTTTTTTAGGTATTTTCTTTTGTTTTTTCATTTTTTATTTATTTTTTTCATATTTTTTATTTTTAAAAATAATATTTGAAAAAGCAAATTGAAACTTCAAATAAGCTTTATGAAAATTGGGACCCTGTAATTTATTTTAAAATTCATACATTTATAATTAAAAACCCATATTGTGGAGTAACTTTAATTTCCAAAGAAATTGAGAAATTTTGCATAGACGTTTCAAGAGAGGAAACACAAAAAAAATTAAGTTTTTTCAGGTATTTCTTTGATGGGTATCGACTCTAATACTTATTTTATCATTTTTATTATTTCTCAATAATCATATATAGGTTGATTTAAAAAAATGTTAAATTTTTTCATTTTTGGCTTGTCTGTTTTGAGTGAACTTGTGTTTAGTTGTTTTATTTTGTTCTTTTTATTTAATTTATATCATTGTATTAAATGATTTGGTTAAACTTTCATTTTTTAAAAAAAAATGTGTGTTATTTTTCTATTGTTGTAGATTCCATGATTTATGTGGTTTAATATATTTACTATACCACTTTTTTGGTCAAAATATGTTTTAGAACACTAAAAAACAAACGTAATCTCAAATATTTCAAAAGGGGTTATTAAATATAATGTTTTTTAACTTTTTTTTTTTTAACTGTAATTTCAATAATTAATACTAAGTGTGAAATTGTGTTATAAAGTAAAAAACCATAAAGTGTTAATTAAATTTATGATTTTATTGACCTTAAATGTCTTGGTTTGTTTTCAATATTTCAATAATGTTGTTTTTTCATAAACTTTTAAATGAATTTGGAGAAATATCAAATTATTGTTCTTTCTTTTGCATTTTTTTTTCTAGAATAACCTTTTTTTTGAAAATGTAGCTAATTTTATAAATGCATGTTTCTTATGGGCTTCATTTTGGTTAACAAGTTCATTTCTCTCATTATTAGGAAAACGAAAGAAAAGAAATAATTATAAAAAATAAAAATCAGAATTCCAAATTATAACAAAATATGATTTCTTATTTTCTAATTTATTAACAAAACAGGGAAGAAATTGAATTTATTAACAATGGGAATTTTATAATCTAAAATTTAAATAAATAAAGAAATTTTTCTAGATTAAAAACTGAATTTGACCTAATTATTATATTTACTTTCATTAAAAAATTTAAAAAAACTTGTTAAAGATTGGATCTTGTATTAAAATATATTTTTTTGAAGATAAAATCTAATCTTGGGATTTTATTTAATATTATCATTTTAGCCAAATTAGCAATCACACTAATCTATCATTACTTTTTAATTTTTTTTTTTTTATTTTTAAAGAAGTTTTTTCTAACTTATTTAACTGTTGGTTTTTTTTTTTTTTTTTTCTATGATTTTCTTAATGAGTTTTCATTCTTTTTTAAAATAAAATATTTCTTAACGAAGCTAAAAAAAGTAATTTGATGAAATTTAGATTGATTTGGTCATTTTTTTTATTCTTTTAAGATTTAAAAAAGTCCTTATCTTATTTTCAATCAATGTCAAAAAAAAAAATCAAAAAAATTTTGAATTTGAAAATTTATTTTAAATAATTGTTTGTTTTGGTACTTTAAATCTGTTCCACTTTTAAGACACAAACTTTGAACCAAAATTGAGATATACTGTTAAATGTAAAATATAAATATCATAATTATCATTCAGCTTTCCAAAAAAAAAAAAAAAACACCCTACAAAGAATCAAACAAAATAATCAAAGTTCACATATTCTCAAAGGGCGCTTTAATGATTTATTCTGATTTAAGGGTTAAAATTTTGAAATTTTGCTTGATTTAAAAATCTTTTTTGCCGTACTAAATGAAAATTATGTTCTGGTTATTTTGCAACTAATGGTAAGAAAAATCTCAAATTAAATCACAAAATTCAAATCCAAGTTAAATAATTTATGTAAAAAAATTCATAAAAATGTGCCTTAATTTGAGATTTTTATTGTGTCGTAAATTTCATTCAAATTTTGTATTTTAAATGTGAATCAGAAAGTAAACGTAATTTTACACTCATTCATATGTACCAAAAATTCTGAATTTGTCATTTTTGATGAGATGTAATTATATATTTTGTTTTACTGGAAGACATTCTACTTATTTTTCATTAGAATTTTAAAAACATCTAGGCAATAAAGATAGATAGAATTCCCACAAGTGTAGTGATAAAAAGGTTACTTTCCCCGAGTCAATAATCTTTGTTTCAACATAAAATCCATGGCCTTTTTTTCTAGGTGTTCCAATCGAACATGTAATCCACTATCCAATAGTATACCTAAGTTACAATCGTTTTTTAAAGTAAACCTCATGATATTTTGATTAAATTTTTTATCTTATAAACACAATTTGTTCAAAATTATTCATCATTTTTCAATTTTTCTGTTTTTTTTTTTGTTTTTTTTTTTGTTTTTTTGATGATAAAAATTTATTCAAAAATAAACTCTTTTATTTTGAGATAATTTTTCCAATTTGATCCTTTATTTTTATAATTTTTTTTTTAATAATAGATCTTTAAGAAAGTAATACCATATTTAAATCTTGTTTATTTTTGGTTTCTTGGATCTTTTAATGTCTAGGACTTCTAGAAAAAAGAAACAAGCTAGTTATTTTGAATAAAGGATTAAACTTTTCAGTAAGGTTTATTTTGATAAAAGTAGTAGGTATTTAAAGATATTGTGAATAGTCAGTTTTTTGCAGCACTTGTGTTGATTAACCCATTTCCAAACGAAAAATAACATAAAGATCGTTTATTAATACCAGACATGATCTTTTAAAAAAAAATTCCAAATCAAGGGTAACTTTGACGATTGTTCAAAAAAATGACTATTAATAAAATAAGTTTAATTTAATTCTTTATTTGGTCAAGAAGAAGGCCAATATTAACCAAATCTATTGGTATCCTAATTACCAATTCCAAATTCAATTGGTAAATTCGCCTTAAAAATGAACCTTTTCCAATCTTACTTATACAGCCTTATGTTCTTTCCAAAAAGAAAGTAATTAAGGATATTTTACTTCACCATTTTAACTGCCTTGTCGGCAATCAAAAAAAGATTTCTTTTATTCGATCAGTAACTGCTCAAAATCACAAATATTATAATTTACAAAGTGTACAGTTTTAACTAACAACATATATTGTGTATTGGAATTATTGTAATTTATTGAAATTCTGAATAACCAATATGAATGCCGTGTTTCAATCTAAAAAAGACTTAAGTTCTTCGTGTCATCACTACTAAAAAATCAAAATAGCAAAAGTTCTCTTCTTTCTTTTCTGGTCAGTTTAAAGGAAATAAGATTTCTAAAAAGTTTTGCAATATTTAATGCAAAAATCATATTGTCAAGAATTAAAAACCCCTTTAAACTAAAAGCCATTTCAAAACCCAGATTACTTTTCTTTTGTGACTCAAAGTTTTTTGCTCTAAAAATATGGAAAAAGTTTAATTTATTTCATTTTTTTTTTATTCTTTATCTTACTTCATCTACATTTTTTATCTTGAAAAAATTCATTTCTTCTAATGAGTGTAAAAGAAACAAAATTATACGACGTCCTTGGTTTACAACCAAATGCAAATAAAGTATTCTTTTTTTTTGCAATTATTCTTTTAATTTTAAATTACATAATTTTTTTTTTACAAAATTTATTCTTTTTTTTGTTTATTACACCATTTCTATCTCTCACTAACTAAAGAACCAAATTAGAAAAGCTTACAAAAAATTGGCTATAAAGTATCACCCAGATCGAAACCCAAATTCAGGTGAAAAAGTAAAATTTTAATTTTTTTCTTATTTTTTGTTTTTTTTTTTTTTTTTTTTATTTATTGTTTTTATTTTTGTTTTGAGTCCAAATCTTCTTACTTTAACCTTTTTGAAATAACCCAAACGAAAAACTTAAAAACCAAATTACCGAAAAACAATATTAGTTTAAAGAAATTAGACACGCTTATGAAGTTCTTTCTGACGAAGATAAAAAAAAATTGTACGACAAACATGGTGAAGAAGGACTAAAGGACGGTTTCCAAGAAAGAGGTCAAGATATGTTTTCATCTATTTTCGGTAAATTTTCCGATTTTTTTAGCTTGTACTTGTTTTTAAGGGATTTAAAAAAAAATAAAAAAAGAAGTGTTCAAGAAGATCTGAAAAAAAAAAAAAAGAACAGTAAAATAAAAAAAAGAAACCTAAAAAAAAAAAAAAAAGAACAGTAAAATAAAAAAAAAATTTTTGAACAACTCTTAAAAACAGTATAAAGTTTTTAGTCTTCTAATATCCTTAACTATTATCATTTTTTTTTTTTCCAATTTTTTCTCTGGTTCCGAACTAAAACCAACCAACAAAACCCAAAAAAAAAAAAAATAAATAAATTCCGAATGAAACAAAAGGAGGTGGAAGAAGACAAACAACCCAAAATGAAAAAAGAAAACCAAAAGGAAGAGATCTTGTCCACACTTTAAATGTCTCTCTTGATGATTTGTATCGAGGAAAGAAGACCAAAATTGCTGTTTCAAGAAGGGTAATCTGTAACCACTGTAACGGGTATGGAACAGGCGACGGTAAAAAGCCACCAATGTGTTCTGATTGTAATGGACGAGGTATTAGAATTGTTGTCCAAAGATTAGGAATGGGTATGATCCAGCAATACCAAACAAGGTGTCAAGCCTGTGGAGGCACTGGTAAATCACTCGAAAACATTGAAAAGTGCTCTGAATGTAACGGACAAAAGACCTTTCCAGAAAGGAAGGTACTGGAAGTCTTTATTGATAAGGGAACACTCAATGGCGACAAGATCACCTTTGCTGGTGAGGGTGAGCAATCATCCGAGACAAGCCCAGGTGACGTTGTTTTGACAATCAAAGAAAAGCCACATGAGCTTTTCAAAAGGAAAGGAGCAGACTTAATTATGAATTACACACTTTCCCTATATGAAGCACTCACTGGATACCAAATTCTTATTCATCATCTCGACAAACGTGATGTTCTGATTAACGCCCCATCAAATGATGTTGTCAAGCCAGGTGATGTCCGTGGAATCAGTGATCTTGGTATGCCAGTTAAAGGAAGGCCTTTCCAATACGGTAGATTATTTATCCTCTTTGAGGTCGAATTCCCAGAACCTGGTTTCTTGAACCCAGACGTCCAAAATCTTTTAAAATCTGCTTTACCCAACGAACCCAAAAAAAAGAACGAAAAAGGTACAGGCGACGAAGAAAGCTTTACTGCTGAAGTTATGGATATCAACACTCACAAAACCACTATTAAAAAAATGCAAGAAGTCTATCAATCTGATTCAGATAACGAACAAGGTGGACGTGGTGGTGGCGTAAGTTGTGAACAAATGTAAAAAGGCTCACATAATATACGACAGAAACCATTTTTTAATTTGCCTCTGGAATTTATTTTTTTTTTTATTTCAATTTCTTTTCTTTCTTTATCTTTATCTTTATTTAGTTTTTTCATTTCCATATACATTTTCTTTTCATCTTCTCTTTTTTTCGTTCTTTCTCTTTTC
Source organism: Anaeramoeba flamelloides (assembly GCA_027625915.1). Taxonomy (NCBI): domain Eukaryota; family Anaeramoebidae; genus Anaeramoeba; species Anaeramoeba flamelloides. Next base: position 3,966,438 of record JANTQA010000026.1, read on the forward strand.
TTTTTTGTTTTAATCTTATCTTTTTTTTTCTTACCAATATATAAATGTATATTATAATTTTTTTTGGATTTTAAATAATAACAAAATTATTTTCAACTTAATTTAATAAATGATATACTTTGTTATTTATATATTAATAGATATATAAAAATATATATATTATGATTATATATTATATTAAATAAAAATATTAGATACTTTTACATTTTATCGATTTACTTATGAAAATAAGATAAACTTTGTATTATCATATTTTTTATACTTTTTTATTTTTTCCCTATTTTAAGTTGTTTGGATTCTTCCCCCCTTTTTTTTTTTAAAGTGTTTGAAAGAGGCCAAAGGAATTAACAATCATTATCTTAATTGATAACAGAGTTGACATTTTGATTCTTTTTTGAAAAAAAACTCAAATAATTCTTTTTTTTTTTTATTTTGAAGGGAGGAATTTAATTTCCTCTTAGAGATGTTAGGTTTTTCAGAATTCAAAAGAATAGAGTAAAATCAAGAATTTTACCCAATTCTTTGAAATTTTGTAAAAGTTATGGAAATTTTTTTTTTTTAATCTAAGAAATATTCAAAAATTAATGAAAATTCCGGTTTATTTGAAAAATTTAAAAAAAAGGGAAACACTCTACGGCACTTGATGGCACTTGCATGAACCTACAAATTTTTACTTATACATTTTAATATGGAATCATGGATTTCTCTATCTTTTCACGATGATGGAAAGAATAATGAGTCTTTTTTTTTTTTGAATAATATCTTGTTATTTGTACGAAGTTGAAAAAATAAGAAATAGGTTTTTTCTTGATAGCGTAATATTTATAGTACCTATAAAGAATAATATATTTAACTTATTTTTCAAACAATGAGTTAAATTGTGTGAGTTATTATTTTTGAAATGTTAAGAACTTCAAAAAAAATTAATTAAAAAAAAAAAAAAAAAAAATTATGAAAAGTTTTTATATTCATTTTTTTAAGATCATTAAAGCTAGAAGAGTGCTTAAATGGTAATAAAAGTATTAAAAGAAATTACTCTAAACTAAAAAATTGAATTTATCTAAATTACATCATTTTTAAAAAGTTATTTTCTTAACAGCCTTAAAAAAATTAAAAATAAATGGTACTAGCCAATAATAACAATGACTTTTGAATTCTATTTTTTAATAAATAATATAAATAGTTAATTAAGATCTAAAGAAAATACACATTTCTTCTATCCATCTGTCTCTATTATATATATATAGACGTTAACTCAAAACTCAACCATTTATTACCCAAAAAAACAATAAAAAAAAAAGAGAAAAATTCAATAAAACTCATAATTGGTTGAGTATTATCTAAATAAAATATTTTTTGATTTTTTTTTCATTTTTTTCCCGATAAGAGTCTTCGTTATATTAGTTAGAAGAGTCACAAAGTAGAAAAAGATCAAGTGATTACTTGATAATACCGTGTCACCGAAAGACGGGGGTATGGGTAACTTCAAAATAAAAACTAAAAAGAGGCTAAAAATGACCAAAGGGTTTGAGGTAAATCAGATCAAAAAGAAAAAAAAAATCAACATAACAATTAAATAATGATCCCTCAGTGAACATCCATGATCAATTATCAAATTATTAAATCAACAAAAAATTTTGTAACTGTGATTATGTAAGTCCTTAATTAATGATAGAACTTGTTTTTTTTTGCTTTTTTACCAATTTTTTCTTATAAATTATTTTTAAATTTCAATTTTTTTCTTCTTTCCCCCTTTTTCTTTTCAATTACTTACGTTTTCATTTTTTAAAACATTAAAAAAATTATCAGTGCGTATTTTTCTTGAACAATCGTAAAATCTATCATTTTATGATTAAATTTCCTTTGAGGTAATTTAAGTAAAATGACATTTAAAGTGTAATTTCCAGTTCATTTATCAATAACAAAGGTCTTTTTATCGATTATAAACCAATATAAATATGCCTATAAAAAGGTTTATTATTGTTTTTTAAGCAAAAGTATCATAAAAAACTATGATATTATTCTTATTATTTTTTTTTATTTGGATTAATTCTTAAATCCAATATTTCGATTAACTTTGTGTATATTCACAGCACAATAAAAAATAATCATTATCTATAACTATTTCCGGGTTATGATATTTTTTTTTCGTATAAGTTGTACGGTTTTGTTTTTATTTTGTCTTTATTAGTAATATAAGATAAAATAATTCTTTTTTAATTTAATGACACCAAATGATTCTTTTTTATTCCAATGGTTATTCTCAATGGGTTTCTCGTTTAAATTTGACTTTTTCATATAATTTCTTTAATCTTATAATTTAATTATTAAAAAATATTTATTTTTAAAAATATTTAAGAGATTTATATTGAAGTAAAAAAAAAAAAATTGGGGTTTTTTCTTGTTAAAATTATATTTTTAATCATCTCTTTATAAATTCTGATATTTTTATGTTTATTCTTTGAACATGAATTATTATTCTTTGAAATGGAATCAAAAATATTTTTTTTTTGAAATATGACTTTTATATACAAAATAGTATTCATTTTATATTCCATGGGATCAGAATAAAATGATTTTTAGCGTTTTTTTGAAAAAATATTCAAAAAAGGAACTTTAACAAGTACAAAATTTTGATAAAAACTTAATTATATTGGAATAATTTTAATATTATGATTCAAAAATTTCAATTTTTGTCATTCTAAAAACCCCAAAAAATAGAACAGATATATAAATTTAGATTGATAAACTTGCCTAAGAAGAGATATTAAGAAAAATTAAATTAACTGAATCAAAATTTCTCTTATTAGATCTTTATAAAATAGAACTTATCAATACTTTCAATCATTTAACATTCAATTCAAATTCTTGGAAATTTTGCAATTAAGGGTCAAGTCACAAACCTTGAATTTACTCAAACCCCAGAAGTGGCGGCCATCATGAAAATATATAATATGGTATTGCCCTTCTTCTGGTTAACAAAATTCAGATAAAAAAAAAAATTCCTAGGTCATTATTGACAAAAAATTCAAAAAAAAAAAAAAGTTTAAAATGAATTATCAAAGAACAAATTCTAATTTATCTATAAAACGATACTAGATTTTTTATTTTTATTTTTCAAAAGATTCCATTTCTTCAATTCAAAACAAATTGTTGTTTACCAAGTAAACAATTAATTTGATTCGATTTAATTCCAATTTATGATTCTTTTTTAACTCTCTATACTATTTGTTTTAAAATAAATGGAACAAAATTTTCATTCAGCTTTCCAAAAATTTCAATTTAAAATTATGTAAAATTTCAATTTTTTAATTCTGAAAACCAGCCTAAATTATTAATTAACCTTTCAGAATGCAGGGAACTTTGAAAACTTCTTTTAATTCTTGTGAAATGTGATTATTTTGGAAAGCTGAATGAAAATTTTGATCTTTTTATTTTACAATTAACAGTATTAGCTAAAGTAAGGATTTTTTAGCGCTCTTAGAGATAAAAATAACTTGTTTTGAGAATTGAAAAAAAGAAAAAAAAAAAAATCTTGTATATACCAAAAAGCTATAAAGATAAATACTTCCAAACCAAACTAGTTTTTTTGAAAATTATAATTAACAATCATTTTAATTCTAAAAACAGTGTTTCTATTTCGAGCTTTTTTCGAAAAATTACCAATTACTTTTGTTGGTGATTTTTAGAGATCTGTACACCACACAGTTCGGGGAGTTTTTGATTGATATTAGGATTTGATACAGATTTTTTCAAGTTTTTTCCTTTCAATATCTCCAAAAATAATTTTTCGAAAAGTTTTCGAACCTTGAAGAGAAATTTGTCTTCAAAACCATAAGTCCTGGAAAAGATCAGAAAAAGAAATCAAATGTAGAAGGGAAAAATATTTTTTTTTACTTTTTGCAAATTCGGAATCTGGAATCTTTATTTCAATTACTCCTCAAATTGATTAGTTTTAATAGAGCAATTCAAAACAGATTCTTACACAACACACTCATCATCTCATTGCTAAAATAAAAGGAACAAATTTTGCAATTAACTTTTCAAAAAGTAAAGAAATACTACAATAAATAATCAAAGTCTGAAATTCTAAAACGGTAATAACCCCTAACAACTGTTTTATGGAATTAAACAATTAACTTTTATGTTTCAAAACCTTTTTTTTGACAAGTTGAATGAATATATTTTTCCTTTGATTTTTCAACAAACAATATTTATGATCAATGCTAAATCTTTCAATTAGTTCAGTTTATTTTCATAAAAGGATCTATTGCTATCAATAATATTTAGAAACAAAGAACTTTGAGAGAATTAAAATAGAATTAAATTGCATGGAAAGTGTTTACAATACGTGAATATTGCAATTTTACCATGATTCTCTCACTACTTTGAAAAATTGGAAATATTTTTTCTTTTTGTGAGAAAAGGAAATGTGGAATAAATTGTAAATCTTTTGATATTATTTGTCAATAGTTTTACCAACAATTGTAAACTGGTGAGTCAACCAAACAAATGTTTTCAACAATTCCCTATTTATCCAAGTTTCCTTATTTCATTTTTTCGAATTTTATCTTTTACAAAAAATTAACAACAAATCCTACAAATTTTCCAAATGGAAGAAACAAAAATCGTTGTAATTGGAGGAGGTGGTGTTGGTAAATCTGCAATGACTATTCGATTTTTACAAAACTATTTTGTTACTGATTACGGTAATTTTTTACCTTTTCTTTTTAATTTTGTCGAACTTTTTAAAAAAAATTTTTTTTTTTTAATTTTTTTTTTAATTTTTTTTTTTATTTTTTTCTTTTTTTGTTGCTTTGATTGTTTGATGAACCAATAATTTCTGCTGTTTCGTTCCTTGATTTTCGCTTCTTCACCTTTAATTAGATCCCACAATCGAAGAATCTTATCGAAAACAAATTCTTGTTGATAACAAACCTGTACTTCTTGATGTTTTGGATACAGCAGGTCAAGAAGAATACTCTGCAATGAGAGAACAAGTAAGTACAACAAATTTAAGAATTTTTTGTTTTTTATGTTTTCTTTTTTGGACAATTTTTTGTTTGATAAACAAACTGTTTACAAAAAAAAAATTTTCTTGGTATAATTGCTTGGTTTTTTTTTTTTTTTATTATTTTTTATTTGAAACCAATTTTTTGATGGTAAAGAAATTTTGAACTCTTTTGAAGAACAAACAAAATACTTCAAACTGTTTTTTTCTTTCACATTTTTTCACAAACCCAAAAATAAAGAAAAACATCGAAAAATTAATTATTTAATTTCCTCCAATTTTTTACAAAAAAAAAAATCAAACAATCTCTCAAAGTATATGGAGTCTGGTGAAGGTTTTTTAATTGTTTATTCAATTGCCGATAATGGAAGCTTTGAAGAAGTTCCAGAATTGTACCAAACTGTCTTAAGAGTTAAAGATGCCGATAAATTTCCTGTTGTAATTTGCGGAAACAAATGTGATCTTGAGAATGCAAGAGAAGTGACTTTAAACGAAGGAAAAAGCGTCGCCAAAAGCTATACTGTCCCATTTTTTGAAACATCTGCAAAAACAATGAAAAATTTAGAATCAGCGTTCCATGAAATTGTAAGGGAAATCAGAAAAACACAGGCACCAAAACAAAAGAAATCCAAATGTTCCATACTCTAAAAATTTTCAAATTTGTTGTGGGTTTGATTCGGAGTATAAGTTGATCTTACACAACACATATTTATAATTTTACATTTCTACGTTTTATTATTTTTCTTTTTAATTTTAATTTCTAAAACAATTAAAAAAAATTTTTAAAAATCTCTTTTTTTTTAATTGTTTGTTTTTTTCAAATTTACTATTTGTTTATTTCTTGAATAAAAATTTTCATAAAGCTTGACAAAAAAAGATTTAGAAAATCATAAAAGAAACTTTTCTAATTTTTAATTCCAATTAGAAACTTACCTTTTTGGTGCAAAATAAATGTAACAAAATTATCATTCCGCTTTTCCAAAATTAAAGTTTGTAAATCATGAGTACTATTTCAAAATTTTAATTCTTAAAACCTACTTAATTTATTAATTTCACTTTCAGTATTGGTGACTTTGAAGGTTTTTGTTGTATTTCTTGAGAATGTGATTATTTTTTTGGATAGTTGAATGAAAACTTTGATCTTTTTATTTTACAATTAACAGTAAGGAAATTTTTTTGGGGTGTCAAATTTAAACCCAACACCTGATTTCTTTCTATTCACTCTCATTTCATTCTAAAAAAAAGTGAATTAGTTCTAAGATATTTTAATGATAATCCTTTCGATATTTTTAGAGACACTTATAATTTTCAAAAGATTCTTATTTTTCAAAAAAAATGTAAAGGGACCAACCTTTCAAGACAACATGACAAAATTTTAAAAAATGTTCTTGGTGATATTCTCTACTTATTAATTTTTTATCCAAAGCGCCAAAAAATTCTGATTGACTAAAAAAGCCCATAAAAGAAAAATAGTTTAGAGAGATCAATTTTTTTAATCCATTTTTTCGGCAAAATAAAACCATTAAATTGATTTTATTTCTTATCTTTTATAAAAGTTTTTACCCTGTTTATAACCACAACATCATAAAAAGTTCTTTGTAACCACGAATATTAATATCAAGATTTTTTTTCCTTTTTGAGATTATTCTTTTGGTTAAACTAAAAACTGTTATATCAAACGGATTGAAAAAAAATTTATATTTTTTTAGAAATCATATTTCCAAATATTAAAATTTATAAAGCTTTGTAAATTTTTAATCAGAAATTATGTTTTTATTTCAGCCGGGAATATGATTTTATCCAAATGAAACCATCACCAGATATTTGGAAAGGATAAAAAGTGTTGAAAACAATACCCTAAATGAAAATAAACCCAAATATGATTTTTTAATTGTTAATATTCCGAAAAATAGTTTATTAATTTCTTTTGAATAAAATCAAATCCCATTTTTTAAGAATCAAACTTTTAAAATTGAGAATATATCCTTATTGAAATAATACTTAATTAAATCACACTTGCTCAAGATAATATCCAATCAATCGAAAAACAATAATAAAAATTACCATTTTCCGAATTCAAAGTACATTCAGTTCCACTTTTATACCACAAACTTTCAACAAAATTTAAGGCATAATAAAAATCTCAAATTAAGGCACAAAATTCAGATTCTAGTAAAATAATTTGTAAAAAAAAAAAGTCAAATTTTGTGCCTTAATTTGAGACTTTCTTGTTCCTTAATTTTCGTTGAAAGTTTGTGACTTAAATGTGGAACTGACTGTAAAACTTTTATAAAACTATATCTTTGGTTTTACAAAATAAGTAGATCTACTTAGGTTCTCAAACAATTAAATGAATATTATACATATATTTCACTTTAATAAAATTTTGGTAGGTCTATTAACGGGTTCATAAAAAAAATTGATTAGTTATAAAATGATTTGATTTCAAATAAAAGAAATTTTTAATCAATTACACAACAATTTATCGAATATTCATAATTAAAAATCATTTCATAAATTAAATTCGTACCCAGTATTTCTTCCAATTTGATAAATTTATCTACAAAATCTAAAATAATTTTTTTTTATTCCAAAAAAAAAATGATTTAAATTGTTAAAAACAATTATTGCGAATAAGGCAAAATCATGTGTGAATAAAATTTAAAAAAATAAATAAAATTTATCTTAATTTTTATCATTCTTTGAAAAGAAGAAAAGGAAATTTTTAAAAACTTGCAAGGATATAACATACTTACTTTGATAGATCTGAATTTTATAGATAAACTTTTTCTTAATTTTCAATTAAATTTAAAGTTATTTAACCCCCAATTCCTCTACAAATTTTATTTTTTTGGAATCGATATTTGGAGATAAATGATTAAAAACACTTAAAATTTTTTTTTTACAAAATCAATCCTTTCTAACACAAAATAAATAATATTTTACCCTATTTTCAAGAATTTACTTACTTTTTAATAAAATTAATAATAAAAATAATAATAATAATAATAATAATAATATATATATATATATATGGTTTTATATTGGAAACTTTTGAATTTTGGATTTCAAAAAATATGTGTAGATTAATAAATTGTTTAAATGATATTAAATCTTTTAATGTTCTATAAAAATACAAATGATAAAATAGTCTTTTTTAAAGATCTCAAAAAGAATTTTTTTCCTTATAAAATTTCCCTGGTTAGTTATAAAATTTAATTAAAGACTCTTAAATTTCTATTTATTGAAAAAAAAAAAAAAAAAAGAAAAAAAAACCCTAAATAAAAGAGATTCCAAAAAATAGAAGATTTAAATTTTATCTATTAAAATAGGTTTATATCCAGTGCTAATTATCAAGATATTTTTTTAGTATTTTTTATTCAAAAAAATAATAAAATGTATCCTTTTTTCATAATAAACCTGACCGATCGGAAAGAAATTTCAACACCCCTCCACATAAAAAAAAGTTTAAGTTTGTTTTAATGATAATTAAGTTTTAATTTCTTTTTAAAATATGATTCTAATCTTTTATTTTAGTAAAATTTAGACTAAATTTACTTATTGCCAAATTTATTTTACAATTTTAAGAAAATAAAATACAACTTTACAAATTATCATTTTAATTAAAAAAAAAAAAAAAAACAATAAAAATTTATCCCTGTACAAAATTATATTTGAAATTAGAAAACCTTGTATGTGAATTTTTCAATAACATTTGAGTGGTTTTCACTATTCTGGTATTCATTAGTTTGATAATACTTCAAAAATAAACAAATATCTCAAAATATTTCCTTTAAAAAACCAAAGGCATTAAAACTACTTGGTTAGATTGTTTATTTATATCTATCTTTATAACTTCTGATAGACCGGCCTTATTTGGTCTCAAAAACAAAAAAATATTTTCAATTAATAAATACTCAGTGATACAGATTTTATTAGCTAAAAATAATAAAAAAAAAATTCCCTTTTTTTAAATCCAAGAAGAGGTATTACAAAATAATTCATAACGAAAAGAATATATCTTAAAGATGAACAAATTTTACAAACTTTCTTTACACAGAAACCAAGAATATCTTTCGACATCGTTGTTTGCAATTAGTAAATAATTTTTTCCATAACTCGAAAGAAATAAAAAAATGAAGTTCCTGTTCGAATTTATTGTTGAGAGAAAAATATTGGACACAGAAAAATCGTTTGACAATTTTTTTAATTGGGAACATTAGTAAAATTGAAAATCAAATACTATTTATAACTACTTGAATTTTATATAAATCCAGGTTTTAATATGTTACAAGTTCATGTATTTGTAGTTTGTGTAGAATACTCATTTCAAATGGTTGATAACTAAAGTAGATCATGCTATTTTAACCAAAATCTAGGTTTAAGTAAAGTTTACTATTAATTCGGAAAATGGTAATTTTTAAACTTGATTTAGATTATAAGAGATAAGGTTTTGAAAAAGTAGAATAACATTAATATTAATTCTGATAAGTAGATTATTGTTATTTTCTTTAGTTATTTCATAAACGATAGAAATTAAAAACCAATTTCAGTAAGGTTCTCAATTAAAAATGCGTTCCAACTATTTTTCTCTCAACAGTTATCTGTAAATCCAAAATATTCTGGGTTTTTTAAAACAAACAACTTATTAAAAAACAAAAAACAACAATTTAATAATGATAAACCAACCCAAATTCTCAAGGTAGCCAATATTATTTCTATTAATTTGAGGAAAAAATGAGAGAAAAATCATTTTTTTATTTTTCTTTTTTTTTTTTATTTTATTTTGTTACCAACCAACAACATTATGAGCAAAAATTTTAAAAGTCATTTTCAAACTCTATTAATAACCTTAAAAACTTGTAAGTGTTTTATATTTCTGTAAAAACAAAAACTTTTTTTTCTCGTTTTTTTTTAAAACCTTTATCTCTTCGTGACTGATCTCCTAAAAGATTTTTTTTTTCTTTTTCATCAATTCTTTTCTTTGTTCCCAAACATTTTTAGCCAACAACCTTAACGATCTAATAAACGAACTTGACAAAGTTGTTCTTTTACTGATTGAAAACAAATTTAGCCAAGAAGAAAAGAAATTTCTTGAAGAAGAACTCGTTTTTGATTCAGTCAAGATCTTGTGGGAGCGAAAAAACTTTCCAAAAGAACATGCACCCAAAGTAAATAAATATTTCCAAAGGTGTCTTATATACAGTGCTTATAAGGTGCATGAGGAAACCCCCAAAGTCCTGGATATTTTTAACAGATTATTTTTATTTCCAACAAAAAAAGCCTTTTATTCTTCATACAGACCACAACCAAATGAGCAATTTCTACAGTTCCAAGTTGTTCCCGATCCTGTTTATATACAGGATCCACTTCAAATTCCTAATAAGCAAGAAATGGATTCCCAAATTGAAGTTAATAATCAACAACAAAAAGAAAAGGAAAAAGAAAAAGAAAAAGAACAACAAATTAATAAATTAAATCAAAACCAAACGAAAATACCAAAAAGTAACAATTTAAAAAAACAGATGGATTTAGAAATGAACCCAGAAAAAGAAATTAATATAACAAAGGATAAGGAAACAAAAATAGACATGGATATTGAAATGGAAATGGAAATGGAAATTGAAGAAGAAGAAGAAGAAGTGCAAGAAAAACAAGATGAAACAAAGCAATCCAAATATCAAAAATTAAGAAAATTTACAAAAGCGTTAATTAACAACACTCTTGAGAGGATTATCAAAAGATACGAACAAAAAGAAATCGGAATAAATGTACCCGAAACATTTGGGATCCAAGTGCCGATCTTAAAAAAAAACTTTCCTGATACTTATTATAAAAGGAATATCGAATACTTTGCCAAAATTGGAGGATACAGAAGAATCTTTCGCCATTTTTTGAGTTTGCATCATACCATTGATGGAACGATCACATACAAATTATTAAGGCCGATTGAAAAGATTTGTTTATTCTATACAGATGAATTTGCTGAACAAATTGCACCAATGGGGATCAAATTGTTGGATCGTTTATTATTTATGAAATATGATAACTTAAAAACAATAAATCAGAAAGAGATTGAAGATCTTATTGACATCGCTTCTAAATTTATTTATAGACTCAAGAAACAAGATTCCAAAGTGGAAATTGAAAAATTTAAATTAAAATTAACTCAAAAATATTTATATTCTCCATTCCTTGAATTAAGGGTTAATGGGATGAATTATCTTAATTTTGTTATTAATCATTTATTAAAATTAGAATTTACGAAAAAGTTTAATAATTTATTAAAAAACCCATTAATTCCATTTTCTTACATGACCAATGAGTTTGAAATTTTAAAATTTTGTTTTTTTTTTTTTTTTTTTTTTTTTTTTTTTTTTTTTCTATTTTTGTTTTTTGATCTGTCTCAAACCCTTCAATTTTTTGATCCAAAATATTTTTATAATTTTTTTTCTTTGAACAATCTTTTTTTAAATTATAATTATTTCTAATTCCAATAGAATAATAATTGACTGGATTGAAGATTTTGATATAATTAATTATGCTTTTGTAGACTTTATGCATGAACAAATAACACAAAGAATGGTCCCAATATTAAAATTTTTAGCAAAATTTGATAAATTATCAATCAATCAAATTGAAATAATTTTTAATAGTGCTAGAGGTAATTTTTTTTTTTTTTTTTTTTTTTGGATTTTTTACATAAAGTAGTTCAAAAAATACTGGACATCAAAAAAATCCCTGACAAGATTTTTATTTGTTAATATTAGGAAAATTGATATGTAATTTCTTTTATTTAAAATCAAATCCCATTTTTTTAAGAATCAAACATTTCAAATTATAACTCATCCACTTATTAGAATGACGATTGATGAAATTACACTTGTTCAAAACGCGATTCAATCAATCAAAAAACCCGAATAAAAATTATCATTTTCCAAACTCTAATAGCAAACCTCTATAAAACTCTATTGTTTTTTAAAAAAAGTTGATCTACTTAGGCTATCAACCAATTACTTGAGTATTCTCTAGAAAAATCCTACTTTGATGAACTTTAGGTAGGTTTATTACAAGACTTATAAAAAATTTGGTTATTTATAAAAAAAGGATTTGATTGAAACTAAAAGAAATTACACAACAATTTTCCTAATATTAACAATTAAAAATTGTGTCTGGGATTATTTTCATTTCAGATATTTTTTTCCCTACTATATACAAAATAATACCAGTAAAATAAACATTAAACAAATATTCAATGGAATAGATTAATAGTAAAAAAATCAGAGATAAGTTTTTTTTTGACAAAAAAAAATGAGCGTTCAAAGGGAAATGTAACATCCTTAAGTTTTACTCATTATTTTCTATATTATTAAGAATTATGCCACCATTTTATTTTCAAAATTCAATAATTTAATAAAAAAAAAAAATAATATTGAATTGTAGTTTTCTAATTTAAAAATATTTTCTTAAAAATGCTGATGGATCTAAAAATTTGAAAATTTCAACACCAAGATTTTTATAACATTAAAAAAAAAAAAAAGTGGTAGCGGAGGGTTTTGGGTGATAACATATTGCATCAGTAATTTTTACCGAATGATATTTTTAAATTTTGCTTCCTGAAATTATAAACAAATTTTTGATGATTCAAAATAAAATCAATTCCACGATTGTCAATGAAGTCAAAATTCAAGAATCAAACAAAAATCAAAATTAAAAAAAAAAAATAAAAATCATAAAAAAATAAAACAAAAATTAGCTTTTTTGGCAAATTTTTAATACAGGATAAAGTTGAATCTGTGAATATTTCAGGATTCTATTTCACCTCTTATATGTGCAATCATAAAGTTAATTTTATTTTTTTTTTAAAAAAAAGTATTATTTAAATACTCTAAATACGCAATTAGTCTCTAATACACACAAATACAAGTATTTATTGAATTTAAACTTTGTTTCAGTAAAAGCTGCCAAATTTTTTTTTTTCAAATATCAATTATTTTATATAATTGACATTCGAAGAACAAATAAGGAATAAGTAGAATAAAACACATCAAAGAAACATTGATAAATCAGTATAAAGTAAATCTAATCGCATTATATAGATTTTCTTTAAAATTGAAAAACCAAAATTCTTAGGGAATTGATTTTTAGAAAAACAACAATGTTTATTTTGATCTTCAATTAAAGATCCAAATAAAATTCCAATAGAAATCAATATGATTTTTCTAAAATCATTTTCACTTTTTCAATAACCTAAGAATAACATATTTTTTGCCCCGCGACTAGAGATCTTGTAATATAAAAAAAAAATTTGGAAAAACAGTTACCAGTCAAAAAAAAATCGAAAAAAAGGAAAAAAGCAAAAATTTGCTCAAATGATTTGAATTTTCAAATTTCCAAAATAAATTTTTTCTTCTAATATCCATCCAAACCATTTAAGCACATATAATTCACCAATTATAGCTGGGCCACTTTTAATGGAAAATAGTTTATAAAGCAAAAAAAAATAATAAAAAAAAAAAATTGAAATCATGGTAATGGTATCATTTTTATAAAAAACGAAAATAATTGCCTTTTACAGACCACTTTTTAACATGTCTTTAATTTGAAATTATTTTAATGGAATCCTGTAGAAAAAAGATGATATTTTTTTTTTTTTTTTATTGTTGAGCAGAGGTGATTCAACAAAATTACCTCCTATTTGCCTGAAACTCTAAAATTGTATTTAGGGTTTTTTTATCCTAACTGTAATGTAAGCAGGATTACAGCTCAAAGGATATCTTTTCTTTAAAAAATGAAAAGAATAAATTATTTCGGAAAAAAGACAAGAAAAAGAGAAAGAAAAGCAAGAAATGAAAGAGAGTCAAAAAATAATAGAAAAAAAGAAAAAACTTTCAGTGAAAAGTTTTTTTTTTGTGCCCCAAGTGTTGAATGGGCTGGTGGTTGTTTCCTTTTATGTCGTTTTTTTTTGGATCGCCACCATAGGTTGTTTTAATAAAGAGTTCTAAATATTTGAACAACTATAGATCAAATGAAAAAAGGCTGTTTATTAAATTTTGATTTAGAACTTTATAGATGGGTTGAATCTAAAAAGCTCTGGTTTTTTAAGAATAAGATTTGGTTTGCGAAATTTTCTTTTCAGTTGCTTTACTTTTTTTTTTTTTTTTTTTTTTTTTTTTGTAAGTTTCCCAAATCTTGTTTTCACAAAATCCCAGTACAAGACACCGACTCGACAGCAAAAACCCAGTCCAAGTAACGACTCGACAGATAGTACGGAAAGTTCAATTCGGTTCACTTTGGTTGGTTTCAGATCGCATTCGTTGGATTCAGTTCAGTTGCATAAGTCCTCGTCGAAGATTTGATCATGAACAAGTTTGGTTGGGTTAGTCATGATCAGGTCAACCAATTCTTATAATGATTTTTTATACTTTTTACCTTTCCCAAACACCTAAAAAAACAAAAAGAGAAGGAACATAGAGCCCAAGCAACTTAAGAAGGGAAATTTGGAAAAGGTAAAAAGTATAAAAAATAAAAAAGATGATATTTGATGATATTAGCATGAAAAATTGTTGATATTAAATGAATTACAACAATTTACTCTACCAATTCTTTAAGAATAAACATTAAAAATAAAATATAAACAAATTTTTAAATTTTTATATCAAGAGAGAAAATAGAATTTTGCTAATTTTTTATTAAAAAAAAAAAAAAAAAAAACTAATCAAAATTAATTTTTCTTTTAATACAATATTAAAAAAAATACAAATTAAAATTACACTATTTAATTAAAGTAATTTTCACAAATAATTATAGATTTCACTTAAAACAAAACAAAAAAAAAAAAAACATAACATCGATAGGAACATCTATTTTCAATAATATTTATTAATTTGTTTCCTCATTTTGGTTTTGATAAAATTTGTTATTTATCATCAATTTTTTTAACTAATATATAAGAACAAAGTAAAAAAGAATATTAATGGAGAAAAATTTTGTGATCTTTTATAATTATATATATATATTTATTTCTTTTTATGATAACAAAATATTTTGTTTTTTGAACATTAATAATAATTTAATAGGGTTACAAAAATCTTATCTTGAAACAATTCGAGAAATAATTAGTTCAATTTCGATATATTTAAACTTTGATATTTTAGAATATATTTTTGAAACAAAAATCAAAACCATAACACAATGGGATAATTCAAAATTAAAATTTCTTCAAGAATTCACACAATACACAATAAATAGATACAGTGAATCATATAACTATATGCTTTTTTTATTGCGAAATAATGAATTATCATTTGAAATTCGTAATAATGTTCGAGAAAGTTTTGAAACATTATTCTTATCGAATTATGTCCAACCAATTATTAAAAAGTCAAGTTTGGAATCCTTTATTCAAAATTTAATAGATAATACAAATAATGGATTTTTTTTATTACCATTAATTGAAAGTATAATCAAATCCTATCCAATCAGCACAATTAATTTTCAGCCACCAATTAATCAAAAAGAAATCACTGATTTGGTATTAAATAAATATAAGCTAATCAACTTGATTATTAAAGATATTAAACAATATAAAAATTTTTGTATTGAATATTGTCAAAATAATACCAACTGTGCTTCTACCACCACCACCACAGAAAACAATAACAACAACAATAACAATGACAAAACAAGCAACAACATCAACAAATTAAATATTGAAAATCAAACAATTAATAATATTAAAATCAAAGAATATATTTTTAAGGATAATTATCCATATCTCGAAAGATTAAAAATGTCATTGAATTATATAAAAACATTTATGAATTTTTCTGATATGTATTATTTGGACGAATTAAATGTTAATGAATTATGGGAATTATTTGTAGAAAATTGTTTAATATTAGAAGAAAGAGATTTTTTTTTATTGTGGATTATGTCAATCAAAATTCATAAAAAAATAAATTTTCTATTATTTAATAATATCCAAAAAATTGAAGAAAATTCATTTACAAACATTTTAATAACATTTTTAAAGCATTTTGGATTTACTACAAATTTATTACAGAATAATATTTATGGTACAATGCAGAATATTTTCGTAAAGGTTAATGATTATTCAAAAATATATGGGTACGAAACAATTTGGAAAATCTGTATAAACATTCAAAATGAAAAGGTTTTTAAAATTGCAATTAATTATTTATTACAATTTCAAAATTTTGATCCAAAAGTTTTAAAAGAAAATGGATCAAAATTAAGAATGGAATTTATTAAGAAATGTTTTAGTGAAATCTCAAAATCAAATAATAAAAATAATAAGATTATAAGAATATTAAAAATATTATTTAAATTTATTAAATTTTGTGAAAAAGATTATGAACCCGAACAATTAAATTTTGAAAGACATTCATCAAATTCGCAGCAATTGCCAATCTCAATTATTTGTTGGGATTATAGCAATGATCTAACTTCAATTAAACATTTTAAAATTGAAATAAATGCAAACGAAAAAGTAATAAACTTAAAAAAAAAAATTTCCAAACAATTAAATAAACCAATCAACAAATTCAGGATTACTACTATTAATGACTTATTACTAAATAAAAAAAATAATTCAATACTAAATAAAATTGGCATTATTGATAAAACTAGAATAAATATTTTAAAACCAAAAACAGAATACAATTGGAAAAAATCAAATAATGTAGTACAAAATAACGATAATAATAATAATAATAATGATAATATGAAAGAAGAAGTAATTATTAAAATGGAAAATAATTTAGTCCCAAGTTATTTATTACAAAATTATTTTGAAGAATTATTTGAATTATTGAAATCAGGTTCAAATGAGATAATTAATTATGTTTGGAAGTTTTTAATGATGATACCTTCTAATTCAAAGATTTTAAACACTTTATTAAATATTTTTAATCAAGATAAAATAATTAATTGGGATGATATATTTAATTCTCAAAATTTATTTCAATTAGTTTATAAAATTCAATTAATTTATAATTTTGTTAAAAAATCAAAACAAAACAACAACAATAATAATGAAGAGAACGATAATAACAATAATAACAATGATAATTTTATTGAATGGGTTAATAATTTTATAAAATATCATGGTGTTGAATATTTGATAAAAATCTTATTTAAAGTTTCAAATAATACACAAAATATTATCATTATTAATCAATTATTACCATTATTATTAAATTTAATAAATTTAATTTCAATAAAAAAAGAAGAAAAAGAAAATAAGTTGATAAATAATTTACTATTAACTTTTAATAATATAAAAGATAACGAAAAAGTACATAAGAAAAATAATGTAATATTTTTATTTCATTATAAATTTGATTTAAAAATAAAATTAGAATCAACAATAGTTGAAGAAAAAAATATATTTTTAAATTTATTAGAATTAATTTTAAAATTTAGTAAAGAAAATAAGATCGAAAATATTCAAGAGAATTTGAATATAATAAACAATTCAATAATTTTAATGTTATCACTTTGTTATAATGAATATATAAACAAAACTCGGAATTCGATTATGGATATTTTAAATTATAAAAATTTAAATAACTGGATATATCAAATTGTAATAAAATCAAATATTTCTAAAAATATAATTTATGGTTTATTTCAAATATGTGAATATGACCAATATAATAACAAAAATTCTTTAGGTTTCAATTTATTAAAAATATTATTAAAAATCTTTAACGAAATAAAAGATGATTTTAATAAAATGAGAAATGAAACAAAAATTGCAATAGAAATTGAACCTGATTATATTAAAACAACGAGAAACAACACCGATAACAACACCAACAGTAGCAGCAACAACAATAATAACAATAACAGCAGCAACAAAAGTAATAATAATAATAATAATAATAATAATAATAATAATAATAATACTCGAAAT
Source organism: Anaeramoeba flamelloides (assembly GCA_027625915.1). Classification (NCBI taxonomy): domain Eukaryota; family Anaeramoebidae; genus Anaeramoeba; species Anaeramoeba flamelloides. Next base: position 3,984,389 of record JANTQA010000026.1, read on the forward strand.
TTTGATAATTATAGTAATTTCCTAAATCTGATTTCTTTTTTGATTGATTTAAATTATAAAATGAATTTATCAAATCAATTTAATTTTAACGAATTATTTTATAACATCATTAATTTAATTAAAAATAGACCAATTTTAGAATCGGACAAGGAAGAATGTAATAAAAAATCCGATGAAACATTAATTAGTTTGTTTCATATTCTGTTTTCATTATGCTATAATGATCATAAATTTAAATTATTAATCAATGAAGCAAAATTTATTAATTATTTATTTTTTGAGTGTTTATTTAATTTACCTTCAAAAAATGATCAAGGTAATTTACTTAATATTAATAATAAATCTTCAAAATGTAAAACGAAGAAATCAATATTGAGCGTTTATCAATTACTAAATGAATTAATTAGAAACTGTAAAGAAAATCATCTAATTTTAACAAATTTGTTATTTAATTTTCAAAAAAATATTGAGCCACCTCGACAATGGAATAAAATAAACCCCATTATTTATGGAGTTAAAACTGTCAATAATTATTTGGGATTATCTAATTTAGGTGCTACATGTTATTTAAATTCCTTTTTACAGCAGCTATTCAATATACCAGAATTTAGAAAAAGTTTACTAAGCTTTGAAGAAATAATGAAGAAAGAGGAAAGGGATACTAATCAAGAAGAAAAGCCTATTAACCAAGAAGAAAAGGAAAATAAAAGCTTTTTATATTATCTTCAATTAATTTTTGGTGAATTATGGAAAAGTAATAGATGGGCTGTTAGCACAAGGAATTTTTGCAATAATTTTTTAGATTGGGAAGGCAACCCAATTAACCCTAGAATTCAAATGGATGTTTATGAATTATTAAATAGATTATTTGATAAAATTGAGGAACAAACCAAATTAAATAGCCAACCTAATTTTATACAAAAAGTTTTTGTAGGAAAATTTGCTTCTCAAATTATTGGAATTACAGAACCACATTTCTCAGAGAGACTACAAAACTTTTATTCAATTTCTTTAGATATTATTAAAAAAAATAATATCTATGAATCATTAGATCAATACATCGAAGGTGATATGTTAACTGGGGATAATAAATATTATTCTGAAACCTTAGGTAAAAAGGTGGACGCCTTAAAAAGAAATTGCATTCACACTTTACCACCATATTTGATATTACATTTAAAAAGATTCGAATTTGATATGAACACTATGCAAAGATATAAAGTAAATGACCGTTTTGAATTTCCAATGGAGTTAAATATGTATAATTACACTAAAGAGGGTATTGATCAAAAAGAAAAAGAAAAAAATAGTAACAACAACTCCAATAATAATGTTAATTATAAATCCCCGAACAAATGCTATGAATATAATTTAGTAGGAATACTAGTACATTTAGGCACATCACAATTTGGGCATTATTATTCTTTTATTAAAGAAAGAGAAACTAGAAATAATAAAATGTTCGTGAATAATGAAGGCAATTGGTATAAATTTGATGATTCGTTAATAACCGAATTTGATATAAAAAATATACCAAAAGAATGTTTTGGAGGTAGTTCGAAAAATAGATCAGCTGGGAATTCCTCATCAATAAACTATCAAAATAAATTCAATAACAGTGGAGAAAAAAATTATTCAGCTTATATGCTATTTTATCAAAGAAAAGATTTTTTAAATAAAAATATTCATAACCATGAAAATAAAGAAAATAAATTCATTCCATCTAGAACTGGTCAAAAAATATTTGAAGAAAAAATTATTGAAAATATAAATTATCTTATTCAAAAAAAAGTGTTTAATGCAAATTATTTTAATTTTAATTTAAATTATTTATTAAATAGCGAAAATATTTATAATAATCAACTTGTCGATATAAATAATAGCCAATCGATGAATTATATTGAAATGTACAATCAATTTCTATTTAAAATTTTATCACCATTCCAAAATTTAAAAGAATTAGATAAATATATTAATTATTTCGATAAAATATTCAAAAATAATAGCCAAAATTTGATTTATTATCTGAATAAATTCTTAGAAAAGGATAATTTATTTTTTGAAAATTTTTTCTTTAATTTTAAATTTAAAAAATTGCAATCAAGTTTACTGAAAATTTTTTCAAAAAATTTAATATATTTAATAAATGAGGATCTGGAATTAATTGAATCAGATTTAAATAAATTAACTGAAATATTAAAGCCAGGCGAAACAATTGCAATCAATAAAAAATCAATTTTTCAAAAATATGAGCAATGGTTTGTGATAATTTACAATAATAAAATAAATAATAATAGCAATAATAATAATAATAATAATAATAATAACGACAAAAAAAACAACAACAACAATAGTTCTAATTTTAATTCTTTAATAATAAAATTTCTTTTGAAATTGATTTCTTATTTGCCAAATATATTACATTTTTGGAACAATCATTATCAATATTTTGAATTTCTTCAAGAATTAATTTTAATACATCCAATTATCACTCATTTTTTCATTAAATGCCATCTAATAACTTTTTTAATTGATTACAATTTACATGATGACTCACCAATAACTAAATTTAATAAATCAACTAAAATTGATAAAAAATTAAATAAAGAATTAATAAATGAATTTTGTATTACAAATAAAATAATTTCATTATTAATTTTACAAATTGAAAAAAATAATTTCCGTTTACATGAATTTGATAAATACATGATTATAAATACTCAATATTTAAATAAAAATTTAGTTAGATCCAAAAGAGAACAAGACACTTCATTAATAATTAATTCCTTATTAAGCACTTATCCAAATTTATTAAGAGATTTTATTTTATTATTAATAAATTTAATTGATGAGGCTGAATTTTGGGGTATTCCCTTTGTAATAAATAATTTTAATAATATTTTTAAATTTATGGGTATTAATACATACAAGTCTATAGAACAGGAAAATGTAACCAATGAGAAAGAAAAGAATAGTTATGATAAATATAGCTACAATGACGAAGAAAAATATAAGGAAATAACTATCGATAATAATGAATATGATGAATTAATAAATAATCATATTTGTAAAGGGCTCATTGAAATGATTATAAAAAATTCAAAATATAAAAAGGCAACAAAGGCAAGTTTAGTTTCACTTGAAAAATTAATTTTTCAAAATCCTTGGCTATCAAAATATTTTGTTAATTATAAAGAAAAATTAATAAATAATTTTTTATTTTATAATTCTATTTTTGAAGTACGTTTATCAATAAAAAACATTTTTCAAATATTTTTTAATTATTTTAATTATAATTTTTTCAATAATAATAATGATGATGATAATAATAATAATAATAATAAAATTAATAATAATAATAATAATAATAATAATAATAATAATAATAATAATAATAATAATAATAATAATAATAATAATAATCAGATTTTAATTAATATCTTCCAATATCTTATTTCTTTACTCCCAATACTTAATGAACAAATTTATAAATCTTTACCAATAAATAATAATTTAGAGAATTATTCCTCAGATAATGAAGACAACGAGCCAATAATTGATGAAAAAACTCTACAAACAAAAGAATTTTTTGTTTTAATTAATTATTTCCAGATTTTAGCCTTATTTTTTAATGAAAATGTCAACAATATAGATTTAAATAAAAATTTAATAAAAATTATTGAATCAAATTTCCTATCATTTATATCTTTATATCAAAAAATTCAACAATATAAAATACCAAATGATTTAAATAAACAATATTTATTGTTGTTTTGGAATAAATGGTATCATTATCCTTTAAATATCAATAGTTTTCAAAATGTAATGAACGAAAATAAAGAAAAGTTGCTTTTCATATTAAAAAATTTTTATTTTAATTTAAATACTCAATCAAATCAAATAATCAATTATAATATTAAAACAATGCCAATTTATTTAAATATTATTAAATATTATATCCAAAATTCTAATGAAATATTATTATTATTTCAAAATTCTCATCGAATAAAAAAATTAATTATTAATACTCTATTAAATTCAAAAGGCTATATTGAATTACATAACGAAATATTTGATTTATTTAATTTATTAAATAATGATAATTTGAAAAAAAGCGATAATGATAATAATAATAATAATTTTAAACTCAATTTTTTAAATGTTTTATTATATAAATATAAAAATTCAATAATTAATTTTTTCAATATTTCCCCCAATAATTTAATCAAATTATTTAATTATTTAATTACTAACCCTCTTGAATTACAATTGTTTTGTCAATACAGTGGACATAATTATCTTTCTTGGTTCATTTCAAATACAATCACACAAATTCATATAAAATCAAAAACATTAGATAATTATAATATTTTAGACAATGATTTCAATAATTTAAATATTAGTATTCGGTTATTAGAAAAAACAACTTTATGGTTTGGTAATAGTTATGATCAAAACTCGAAAGAGTATTCAATGATACAATTTTGTTTAAATAATTGGTCACAAAAGCCACGATTATTCCCATTATTATCAAATTTAATTGATATTTTACAATTCATTAAAAAAAATGATAATGATAATGAGAATGAGAATGAGAATGAGAATGATCAAAATAATAATGAAAATAATGAAAAGGAAAATGTAATTAATTTAATAAAAAGAATTTTTTCATATTTAACCTTTTTATTAAATTTTATTCCCAATTTATCAATACATATTCTAGAAATACAATCACAAAAGTATTTTAATAATTATCTTTTATTGGATAATAAGAATAAGAATGGCATTCATGATAATGTCATGAAAAATAATGAAAATATTAATTTAAATACCCAAATTAATTATTATAAATTTAAAGAATATTCATTTTTTATAAAAAAATTATCAGATTATTGTACAAAAAATAATGATCAACAAAATGACGACAAATTATTAGACAATTTAGGTAAAATATTGTCTTCAAATCTGTTAATTTTCTTAAAATTACAATTAAATGCTGATGATCACTATTTTAATTATTTAAAAATTATTATCCAAAATTCGTCAGTATTTATTTCCAATATAATAAATGAAGAAAATCACCCCCTTATGATTTATCTATTGTTAATCCTCGAAGGCGAGGATTTAATTAATGATCAGTTTTATTTAATCATTCAACAAATTATTAATAAAATCAAAAATAATGAAAAAAGTCTTTTTATCAAAAAAATGTTTTCTCATTTTTTCAACTTAATAAATATTGATCAAATAAAGAATTTATCAAATAATTTAATTTTTTCTTCATTGCAATTATTAAATTATATTCTCAAAATCAATCAGTCTTGGAAAATAGATTTTTTAAAAGAAATCCCACAATTGTTAAAATATTTAAAATATTTTAATCAAAATTACCAAGAAAATATTAAAAATATATCTACTTCTTTATTAATTCAACTACAACAAACTGAAATTCAAAATTTACAATTAATAGAAAATAATTCAATGGAATTAATTGAAGAAGAAAAACAAGACGAAAATGAAAATTAATAACATAAATTATTTACAGTATAAATAAAAACTCTTTCTAATAGAAATTTAAACATTTTTATGTTATATGATTATTAATGAAAAGTTAATAATCGTATCTTTCTTCAAACTTTTGAATTGTTTTTTTGAAGAAAAAAGTTACTATATTAAAAATAAAAAAGATTTATCCATAAAAAAATTCTTTTTTTTTCTTTTGTTTAGAAATAACTAATTTTTTTTTTTTTATTAAATTTTTGGTTTTATTGCTTAACTTGTGTTTTAAAATAAAAATCTTACATCTTTTTTCAGAAGAACTTTCGTATTAAATGATGAAAGAAACCAACAATAAATAATAGAAAAAATGATATCGATACATTAAAAATTTTTTTGTAAAAAATTTGAAAAGGAAATAATTGTTTTTGTTCAAAATCGGAATATTGAAAAACTAAACTCTGTTTCAGTCAAAGTGGCCCAACGTTTTTTTCAAATATCAATTATTTTATATAATTGACCTTTGAAGAACAAATAAGAAATAAACAGAATAATACACATCAAAGAATTGTTGATATATGTCTGAAATAAAACTAATTAATCAATAGATTTTCTTAAAAATTGAAAAACTCAAATTCTTAGGGCCCTATTGAGAAAAACAACGATGTCCGTTTTGAACTTCTAGCGGTATTTGAATAATAAATAGGAAACATTTTTCACTTCATTTTCCATACTTTTCTTTTAGAAATCAAGTCCCCAAACACAGTTTGTTGGTACTTAGTGGTCACTATTTGAAAAAGGAAATGAAAATGAAGTAAAAATTTTTCACATTTATTAAACTAATATCAAGATCAAAGATCGAATAGAATTGTAATAGAAATCAATATGTTTTATCAACAATCTTTACATGGTTTCAATGACCTTACAATAACACGCTTTTACCAAGTTACTATTGATCTTGCAATAAAAAAATTTTTTGCAACTGAATGAGGTTTTAAAAGAAAATCGAAAAAAAAAAATAAAAATATGTAAAAATGTGAAAAAATGATTTCTATTTTGAAAATTTCCAAAATATAATTTTTCTTCTAATAACTCAGCAAACCCTTTAAACACATGTATTATACCATTACAACTGGCCCCTTTGACTGAAAAATAGTTTATTTCATAATTGTTAAAATTTATTTTTTTTTCATATTTTCATTGGTTTAATAATTTTAAAAAGGTTTTTAATATTTGTACATTGGAAAAAAAAAAAAGATTATTTTGTATCAATAGTATTTTATCTCCTAAATTGTAGGAAATACAATATGTTAAAATGATCAATACAAAATATTTTTAAAATTTTCGTCTAAACCAATTTGAACACAAATAGTTAAGTGGAAAATTTTATACCCCATAAAACAAGTGAAACAAGTTTAATTCCCATCTTAATTATTTTTTTTTAACAATCCTGTCAAAAACACCAAAAATTATCCATAAATATCATCCAAATCACCTAAAACCGACACTAAAACACTCTAAAGCACCAAAAAAATGATATCTAATATATCAAATACAATTATCTTTCAATAGAATTGACTATTTTGTAAAAATTGAGAATTTAACCAATTTTTCTTATTTGACAAATTTCGAAAAGTAATAATTTTCCCTTAAAAAGGGAAAGATAAAATGTGTAAAATTTTCTCAAAGTCTAGTATATTTATTATTAAAAAAAGTAAAAAATTTGATAAGACAATTAAAAAAATTACAGAAAAATTTACACAATCTCCAATCCTAATATAAAATTTTTACTTAAAAATATCTGAGAATTTACTTTAAAAATTGAATTCACCTTAGGTATACTGCTTGGAATGTAATTAGATTTTACATTCGAACAAGAAGTGGGGAAAAACCTCAGTTTAATTTTGAAAAATTGTTTTTTTTGCTAAATATTGAAAAATTAATAAAATAAACCCTAATTCAAAATTTTTAACACTCCAAAATTCGATTTGTGAAAAAAAAAACTTATTTAATCAATTCAAGAAGATTTACCAAATTAGAACCATTCACTAATTGAAATGTTAACACTTCTTTATAAATTACAATACTCACAAAACAATAAATAAATAATTATCAATACAAATAAATCATTGGTCTGATAAAAATTTTGGAGATAGCAAAACAAAAAAATACATTGGTAAATTTGTTGAAATTCTATTAGGATTATTGATCGATCAAAGGTTAGGTACTACCAACTAATTTTATTTGAGTTCTTCTATTTGGAACAACTCTACTTTAACATAATATCAATGGTTCAAAAAATTTTTGATCCAACTAAACAAGTTAGGTAATTCAAACAATGAAATGAAAAGAAAAACTAAAAGATGAAAAAATGATTTTCATATTTTACAAAAATCAAAATTATCTCCAATTTCAATGAAATTGTATTGTTGTGATTGTTTGGAACGTTTTAGTTGTGTGGAAAATTTTGAATTTTAGTTTACAATCAAAGAATCAACAATAAAATCAATTAGATTTATAAAAACCTTATAGATTCTTAAAAAAGATTTTTATAATTACAATTATAATGAATTGCTAATTTCTAGCAGTTGGAAGTATCTTCAGATTTTTTAAAAATTTAAAAGAATAGATTAAAATAACATATTTTAATCAATAATTTTGAATTTTGGAAAACTCTCGTTAGATTTTTTCAAATATAGAAATAAAAAAAATATTTCTTTAATTTTCTTTTTTTTTCTTGGTTTTAAAAAAAGTACCGTCAGGTTTTCTTGAGTTTTCTGTTTGTTTTTTTTAAAATATATAGATTTATTTGTGAAGTGTTCTAGGTTTTTTTTAAGGTTTTCTATTTTATTTGTGAAGTGTTCTAGGTTTTTTTTGAGGTTTTCTATGTATTAGGAAAATACATTGATTTTCGTTAGTTTTTTTTTGAGTTTTCTATTTATTTGGAAAATCAATAGATTTTAGTTAGATTTTTTTTACTTTTTGAAATAAATGGAAAATTTATTAAAATTTTCTGTTTATTTCCAAAAGTAAAAAAAAACCTAGAACACTTCACAAATAAATCTATATATTTTTAAAAAAAACAAACAGAAAACCTCAAGAAAATCTATGCACTCTAAGGCACTCTACGAGACTTCACAAAAATATTTTTAAATAATAAAAAACCAAAATTCTTTAGTTGTAACTCAAAAAAATTAAGTTAATCTTCAAACTCAACACTCCTAAAAATCAGAACGTTTAATAACGGCTTAAATAGATATTACTATGTAATCAATAAAAACTCAAACAAATTTTATTTTTTATTATCAAAATCTAAACAGAAAGAAATAATCCAAAATATTGATCATTTTTTATCAGTCTGCCATTGATATGAAAAAGAATAGTTCATATTTTAAAACAAACTCAAATAATAAAACTTGAATGAAATAATTTTAAATGGTGAAAGTTCAAGACTATTTTCGTTAATTAACTCGAGTGAAATATATGATTTTACAATTAAATCACTTCATGGGAAATTTAAGTATAAGGGCAACTAGAGTGTAATTTAAACTCCTTCAACCATAATAATAATAAAAAGTTTTTTTTTTCAAAAAAATGTTAGAATAAAAAAATAAAGAAAATGTGATAAAACCAAAAAAAAAAGATTATCAATTATAAAGTATTATTTTAGTTAAGTAAAATTTTCTTTTTAAAGTAAAAATAATAGGAATTTAATCATAAATAAATAAAAATATAAGATTATAAAAAAAGAAAAGATATTAAAAAAATATTTCAAAAAGAAGAAAATAAAATAATTTTAAAAGTTATTTCTTACACATGAAAGATAGTGTTGATAATCTTTTAAAAGGAATCAATTTAATTTTATCAAATTGGTCTTGAATTTCTTGAATTGGTTCAAAATTATAAGGGGTGTATTGGAATTTTTTGACTAATTCTAATAATTCGAATTGTCTTCGATAATTGTCAAAATGTATTATTTTCCCAATTTTAGTTTTATTTTTTAAATCAAGATCAATGAGATCGTCTAAGAAATTTTCGAGGTGGGGTATACAGGGCGGTGGTGTTTGCAAAAAGAAGGCTTTATACTGTGATTGTAAAAGCAGTTCTACAACTTCCTTTTTCAAATCATTTAATGTTTTTGAATATTTACCAATCTTATTCCAAGTGTCGATAAGCCGAGCTAGTGGTGTATGAGTAAATGCTTCGAGGATTTGGATCAATGTAGAAAAGTTTTGTAATTCTCGTAAATGCTTTGCAATCTCTATTAATCTTATTAGTCTTTTTATTCTTTTTGATTTTTTTTTTTCCTTTACCACTTGATAGATGATCCAATGTATAAAGCAATGTGAATGTTGATCGTAGTTATAAAAATTGGGAAATTGCTTTTTATTTTCCTTCTTTTGGCTAACTAAGGTCCAATTTTTAAATTCAATAATGCCTATTTTCGAATAGTATTTAAACTCAATCAAGGATATTTGCCTAGCAAGTTCCAATGGATTAATTTCCATTAAAAAATCTACATTTTTCTTTTTTTTTGCAATTTTTTTCCTCATGCTATTTGTAATTAAACTTTTTGGTCTTGGCTCTAGTGTTTCTTTAGAATGCAATTGTCTAGAATCTGTCAAGTTTCCAAACGTTACATAAGATTTGGACAATTTTGAGTTTTTGTTTTGTTTGGTTTTGATAATTTTTTTTGGTTTTGATCTTATGATTTTTTTATTATTTCCTTTTGATTTTGGTTTTTGATAATATTTGTTCTCTTCTAAATTTTCATTATCATCAATAACTTGATCATCATCACCATCATTTTCACTGTTTTTGACTTCATCATCATCATCTTCATCATCATTATTATTATCATTATCTTTTTCTTCTTCTTTGTTCGATTTTTTTGGAGATATCGTGTTCATCATTGATTTTTCGAGAAATAAATTACTATTATCAAAATTGCCTAAAGATTTTGAGACATCTTTTTTAAAAGGGATATTTGATAATTTAAAATTATCTAAAATAGGTTTTATCATTTTTTCATAATTTTTCAAATTACTATTTAAAAAAGGAATTAACAATTTGTTGATTGTTTCTTTATCTTGAATGAAATCAGGATGAATTTTTTCAACCCAGAGCTGGAAAATTTTTATAATTCTTGATCGGACAAACTTAATTTTATTGTTTATTTGAAAAAAAAATAAACAATTTTCAATAAATTCCTTTGCGTTAAGGAATAAATTAATAAGGAGTTGAATTAAATTTTCTGTATCGCAAAAATATCTATGCATCAATAAAAAATAATAGCAAAATTTGGAATCAAATTCTTGATTAATTAAAAACCTTTCAATGGTTCGATCAGTTGTACCACATATCACTCTGGGTGTTTTGTCACCTGGTAATAAATTTACATAAATTTCTTCTGCTTGATGCAGATATTTATTACATTTTGTTAAACTTAATTTGTTGGCTAATTGCTTTGCAGTCAATCCGGCTTTATTCTTATTAAATTGTTCAACACCCCTTTCTAAACAAAATTTGATTATTTGGATATTGTTCGTCATCACTGCTTTATGGAGACAAGTATCGCCTGTAAACAAATCTAAAGTATTGATATTCCCTAAACAAGCAATCAGTTTTTCTGTAATTTGGGTATTTTGCCCAAAAATTGAAGACACAATCGAATTTGAAAATCTATTATTTAAAAAACTAAAATCGTTTATTTTTTCTGTCCACTTTTCATTATAATCATCCATATTGAGACTAGTTTCATTATTGTGATTATTGACGTTGCTGCTATTTAAGTTGGGTTCATTTAAATTTTGATCAGAAAATGCTAAGGGGCTAGATTTTTTCACATGTGAAGACAAATTCCCTTTATTTTTGTTCTGCATTTGCGTATTTTTTGTTGACAACATGGATTGCTGTTGCTTTTTGATATATGAACAAAAATTGGATCCATTAGGATCCGCTCCCATGTTTAATAGTTTTTCGACTATATCTTTAAAATTGAAAAATGCAGCATTAATTAAACATACATCAAATGCAATCAAAAGTAAATCATTATGCCCCTTTTTTAATAAATAATTATAAGGACCATTTCCAGAATTATCTGGTTCAAATAAATTTGCTTCTCGATCAACAAGTAATATAAATAAATTAGTATCGCCATTGTTTGCTGCCAAATGAAGTGGCTATTGTTTTATTGAATGAATTATATATTTTTTATTTTTGTGGATTTTAATATTTTATGGATTTTGATTTATTTTTTTTTTCATTTTATTAGTATTTTTTTTTTCTTCATTTTATTAGTATTTTTTTTTGAATTAAAAACGAGTTTGTTAGTGTATTGACCAGCACTAAAATTTTTGTTTCATTTGTTCTAAAGTATATTCGGGGTTGTTTCTTTAAAAAAAAAAAAAGGGATGGGGAAATACTGGGATATAGTTTTTTTGTCATGATTCTAACAAGTTAAAATTGGTGATTTTTTTTTGGGTATAGATAAGGTATTTCCAAAAAAGATTGGGGAATTTTTTTTTTACATTTTAGAAAAATTATCTTTGTTAGTGGTGGTATTCGTTGATTTGACAATGTCAAATTAAGTTTAATATTAATAGCAATTGAATCAATAACTAAGGTATTTATTTCAAAATATTTTTATTGGAATATTTGAAAGAAAAAAAACAAAAAATAGCACTTTTTTTGGTGAAAACAATGTACGACCTATTTCAATAAAAAACTGGAAATATGGAAAAGGGTACAAATGATTTTTTAAACAATAAAATGCAGTTATATTTTTTCAATTCTATTTGTAAATTTGTTGAGATTAAACAAGTTATGAAAACAGTTTTTTCAATCAAAAAGAAAATAATAATGACAAATTTTCACGCCTTAAAAAATATCAGATAAAATCAAGATCAGAAAATTTAATATCCTATATTAGTGTAATGCAATATTAAAAAACAAATTGAATTATTATCAAGAATCAATAAATGGTAGTTAATGATTTTGGATGTTTAAATGCTTTTTTGAAGATTTAGTTTAAAAGATATATTTAAAAATAATTTAGCCCCACTTTCTTGGAAATAGCTTAGTTAATTTTTTGATAAGAATTAGAAAGAAATATATTTTTTTTAAGATAGTGGTAAAATTAATTTTTGAAGTGTCTTGTTAAAAACAAAGAAATGTTGTATCAAAGTAAAAAGATTAATGTGAATTTTGGTCAATTTTAAAAAAAAAAATTAGCGAATTTTACCCTTTAATTTTCTTTAATAAGAAAGTCTGGATTTAATAAAAGGTTTAAAATTGTATCGAATTATTCTTATTGTAATTATTTCAGCTAGTCCATAATAAAAATATTATTGTTATAACATGTGTTTTGTATGTTATATAGGTTTTATATTTTTTGTAAGTGTTATAAAAGTGTATAGAAACTTGTTAAAATATTCATTATACCCTTAATAACATGTTTTTTTGAAAAAATGAATAAATTTATAACATTTTTTTTTAGTTAGAAAAGGCGATTAACAAAGATCTGTAATAAACAATATTTATGTTATCAAAGATAAAACATGTTATATAATGTGTTATTAATTTTGGATATTGTAAAAGAAACAATAAAAAAAAATACATGATACTATGTCTTGTTAAAATTGTTTAACCTTTGAAAGTCATGGCAATAAAACTGTTTTAAATTGTAAAGCTGACATTTTAAAAAATTTTTTTCAATGTGGATTGAAATTATACAATTTTATTTGTTTTTTTTTAAAAATTTTTAACAAATTAATTAAAAACAAAAAATTTATTTAATAATCTGAAATATTGTTAAAAATTCTAAAAACGTTATTATAATTTTTTTATTAAAAAATCATACAATAAAATAGATTTTTGTTATAAAGATATTATGTGATTGTTATAAAATGCTTTTTTTTTTTTTATTAGCAATTGAGTAGAAACATGTTTTTTGGGAATGTAAATAAGTATTTTCCTTTTTTAAATTGGAAAAAGATAGTCCAGTTGCTAAATTTAGTAGTATTTTCCTTTTTCTTAAAAGTTTTCCACAAAAATAAAAAACACACTAACTTTTTATCAATAAAATGATTTAAAAAGTAAGAAAATCCCAAAATGATTATGATTAGATAATTTTTTACATATTTGATACAATAAATATAATTTTAATGTGGTAAAAAACTTATTAGTTGGTATTAAACAAATGTGGTATTGGAAATTGGTAACTTTCTGGTGAAAATAATAATTGGAAATCTAAATTTATGATATTAAATCGGAATACGTCAATTTTGTACCTTCCAGATGAATTCTTCAGAAAAAATACAAATGTAATCCTTTTGTATTGATTTAGATTCTTAAGATCTTTTTTCTAGAGATTGAAATTAATTATTTTTCAAAAAAAAAGGTGTTGATTAGAGTTTTTTTTTTTTTTTTTTTTTGTTCTACTCTAAAACCACACTAACAAAGTTCTGAAAAATACACCTAAGAAGACATTTATCCAATTAGTTTTTCATTTAAGAAGGTAAGTAAATTTTTTAAATTTTGAGTGCCACCATTTATTTGAAACTGAATTATTCAAATCATTTCTTTGACCAAATACATTAAAATTTTAATAAATATGAGAGTGTATATATCTTAGTATAAAATATTTTCATACTCCACTGAAAAATTGAAATCAAAAAAATTAAAAAATGGAGTTTGAAAAAATAAATAAAAATCATTTATTTCGTGATCTTATCTCTAAAATTTGATACAATTACTTCTTAATTTGGTTTTAATTTTTAATTCTTCATTGGGAATTTTTTTTTGTTTGTACAATTTTTGATAAACAAATTACTTCTTATTTCGAAAGAATTTCCAAAATGAATTTTAAAATTCCTATTGTCATTTAATTTGTCTAATTCTAATTTGGACCAAAAGAAAATAGGATTTTTTTTGGTTCTTCTTGAGAATAAAGATTTATTGGATCTATTTGTTTGGTTTGATAATTATTTATTTTGTATTAAATCGAAAAATTCAAAAAAATTCTGAATCTGATTTAAAATTTTTTTCTTGAATTTTTCAATTATCTTTGGGTTGAATCTTTTGTAATTTTTTTCTTTGATTACGATAATCCAATCCCATTTACTTTAATTTTTGAAATATTATGCTTTATTTTGGTTTTGTTTATGTAATAAATATTTGAAAAAAGAATTTTGAAAAGCAAATTTGTAAAAAAATGTTTTTAAAAAAATAAATAAATAAATAGCAATGAAGTGAGAAATCCAAGTTAAAAACTTGTTTGGATTCATAAAAGCTAAGAAGAAAAAGAAAAAAAATCTTCTAAAATAGGCTTTTATCGATTTTTTTTTTTCATTCTTGATTTTAACATATTTATTTGGAAAGGTGATCTTTCTTGTTTGGTATTCAAAAAGAAAATATTTGTTTCAAATACACACTTTCTTGATGTCTATTTTTTTGGTTTACTGTTTGGATTAATTTCATTCATTAGTATAAATATATTTCTAGATTGAATACATAATTTAATAAAACCAAAAATTTAATCAAAAAAAATATTCCAAAAAATTGAAAATTTAAGGATCCAACTCTGAACTACTTTGGGTTCGTTTTCTTTTTCACAAATAGATCAGTGAATGGTGTTTGGGTTTGAAATTTTCAATATCCAATGGCATTCAAAAAATCATTTTTTTCAGTAAGGTTTTCAATTAAAATTTTTTAAAATGGTAAAATGTATCTACTTCCTTAAGCTAATTATAAGTATTTTTGTACTAATAACCCAGTAAAATTCAATAATTTTCCCATAAATCAATAATACTCCTCATTAGTTCTCTTTTTTAGTTTGTGGGAATTAACAATCAAACTAAAAGAACAAAAATTAAAAAAATCAAAATAAATTTCCCCAATTTGAAAAAGCAATATTTATTTTGAGAGGTAGCTAAAAAATCATAAACGCTTTAAGGGAGTAGCTACACCATAAGACATGATAGAAATTTCAGAGAGACGAGATAAGAACATTTTATTTTAGTGGCGTGTGATCGTAGATTCTCTAAAAATTTTTTTAAAAAAATTATTTGATATTTTAATTTTTAGTAATGTTAAACAATTAAAAAAAAGAGATATTATTGATAAAATAGTTTTTTTTTTTTATTATTTTTTTATTAAAATAAACTTAATTCCATTAATTTGGACACAGTTTAAACAGTTGGAAAAATAACAATAACATGATTTACATCCAATTGGAAATTAATTTTAATTCAACAAACTATTTTCATTTTTTTGCTTTTTTTGTTTTTGTTTCCTTTTCTTTTTTTCAGTTACTTAATCGGTTTAGTTAGACCTGAAAATTTTTGATAGATGGTTGATAGATGGTTACAGTTGAGTATCTTAAATTGGAAAATCCACATACAACCGGTGCATGGTATCTTATCATTTGATCGATCAACCATTGTTGGTGTAATTTTAACAAATCTACCAATATATTTTTTGTTCAAACTCTTTCATTTCAGCTCGTTTCATTTTTTTTTGGACACACTTGTTTTGATTTGAGTTTATATTGTTTTCTTATATTTGGATGAAAATGATTACTTAAAAAACCATTAATACTATGTTACTTAAATATGGTTTTATATTAAGTTTGGAAAAATATAATAAATTGAGTTTTTGTTTCCCTATTTTTGATTTTAGATGAGTCCAAATTTTTGAAATGGGGTTTAAGTTTTTTTTTTTTGGGAGAAGATAATTTCAGATTCTTAGAATAAAACTTATAACTATTTTGTGATTTAAACTTTGATAACATATAATCAGATTCACTTCTCATATTCCACTAAACCCAACGATTTAAAATCCTAACAAGTAATAATTTGACTTAATTATTCTTTTTTTTTGGAATCCTTCTAGCTAATTAAGTCCCATTTATGTTTCCTTTTATGATTCTCTCGATTGTAATATTGCTGTTCTTTTTAAACAAAATCCATTAATCCTAAATGCCACTGATAAAAAAATATTTCTAATTGCTTTATGTTGCCAGGATTAAAAAAATCTCAAAAATGATGAAAAAATAAAAAATGAAAAAATTAAATGCCACAATAAAATGTTAAGAGAAGAATAAAAGATAAGTCATTCAACATTCAAAACACTATTTTAAGCAATTCAACTCAACACTCTCTTGTGGCAATTTCTTTGAGACTTTGAAAAAAAAATTTAAAAAATCTAATGAATGAAGTACTTTAAATAATAAAAATCAACGAGGTATAACCAGAGTAAAAAAAGTTATTTTCTGATCCTCTTGAGAAATTGCAAAAAAGTGAAAAATTTTTCTTTACCGTGGCTACTCCCTTAACCAATATAAAAGAGTTGTGTTTGTAATTTGTCTGAGAATTCATTTGGAACTTATCCCCTTAACAGTTTGTAATTTTTCGATCAAAAGAAATAAGAATTAAGAATTAAGAATTAACAAGAAAAATTGAAAAGGAAAAAGAAAAGGAAAAAGAAAAGAGAAAACTTCAGGTTACTTACAGTTTGTCCTTTAAAATTTTTTAAATGAGGAATTGCTCGCGAGTCTAATAAAATTTGTGATAATTTTAAGTTAGAATTGCGAACAGAAATGTGTAGTGGTGTTTCCAAATTCCTATCTCTTGAATTGGGATCTGAGTTATATTGAATGAGCAGTCTAAAGATCAAAAAAAAGAAAGAAATTTAAGTTGGTTTAATATTTTGAAAAACGAGAAAGATTAATGTTTATACTTGGAAACTTACTTTACAGTTGCGAGGTGGTGTTGTTTTGTTGCTATGTGTAAAGGAGTGTGGTTTCGTACATTTAAAGAACCAACATTCGCACCATTCTCAATAAGCAATTTACAGCATTTGTTATGCCCATTTTCGGCAGCAATATGTAATGCTGTTGTGCCATCAAAGGATTGGAAATTAACACTACACCCACTGTTAATTAAGAGCACAATTAGTCTTGAAAACCCGTATTTAGCTGCTAGCATTAAAAGAGACATTTTGTCGTATTGGGTCTTTTTTTTTTTTTTTTTTTATTTTTGTTTCAAGAGAAAATCAATTCAGAAAGAAGCGAACATTTTTTCGGTGTGTTAAAAAAAAATTTTGAAGAAACAAAAAAACATACAGTCAATTTTGATTTTTTTTTTATCAGTAACTCAACACATTCTATATGGCCACCCATTGTTGCGTAATGAATTGGACGATACCCTTTTAAACAATTTTGAAAATTGATTATTCAAAAAAAATAGAGTGTTGAAAAAAATTTTTTCTTGCCTCTTTTTATTTTTTTTGTCGAAAAAGAAAAAAATTTACCTTGCTTAGTGACAAGATCAGGATCTGATCCGTTTTCTAGTAATTCTGAAACACAATTTGTAAAGCCTTTAGCACAGGCGATGTGAAGAGGGGAGAAATCCATTTTATTTTTGGTGTTTGGATTTGATCGATTCGACAACATTAAATCCAAACATTTAAAATTTGGTTTCACTCCCGAAACACAATAGTGAAGTCCCGTATCACCAGTTGGCGATTTTGAATGTAACAAATTCTCTTTTTTGGCGTTGATTGACCCAAGTAAAAGAGATAACCTTTTATGATCACCAACAGTGCACAAATACCAAAGCAATGGATTTAAATGTTGTTTTAGATTTTTCTTTTGTTTTCTTTTGCTCATTAATCAAAAGAATTTAAACAAAAAAGGGTTTTATTGGGAAAAATGGGAAAAAAAAAAAATCTAATTTGTTGGATTTATTAACCTTTCGTAAAACAATTTTTCCAAAAAATTTAATTTTTGCCTCAATGAAAAAGATTTTAGAGGTTAATTTTTTCATTGTAGCTTGATTTATTTCAAGATTTTTATTGATTTGTTGATCTCGAGGTGTGTGTTATGGACTATTATTTGTTTGTATCCACACAAAAAAACTGACTTTATTCCTAACAAACAGAATGACTTTTTTCGAACCAAAAAGAAAATGCTGTGAAAATGTAAGGTAAAATATTTAATTTATTCGATTTTACTGTAAAGGATCAAAGCTTTTAAAAGGCATTATATCCAAAAAGCGAGAATTTTGAAGTAAACTTGAGACTTCTAATTCAAAGAATAACTAAAGACTATCATTGGAACCATTTTGAACTTCAATAGGACTACTAAAGAAATTTTTAATTCAATTTCCCTGTTTAAGTTCTAAAAGAGGAAAATAGGAAAAAAGATTCTCTTTTTGTATTGGAATTATCAATTTGTCTCTTTATTTTCAAAACCACAAGGTGTCAAAAGTGACAAAAAAATATTTTAATAAAAAAAAAATGCTTGGAAATCTTTAAAAATTAATAAACGACTGATTTTACGATCAAAATTTATTATTTTTTATTTTAGCCGATCAACTCACCAAAAAAAAATTTTCTTTTTGTTTTTACACACAAGAAGAAAAAGAATTTTTCAAAGAACTCTTGATAATATTTAAAAGAACCAACGAAAATGTGACTAAGGACAAAAAGCCTTTTTCCCAATCCAAAATAAAATCAAAAAAGAATAAATAATCTAAAAATAGTTTTTTTTTTCATTATTTTGATATCTTAAAAAAATTGAAAAAATGTTTTCAACCATCTAAATTAGGTTTCTGAAAAGAAAATTATCACTCCAAGAGTTGGAAGTTCTTCTTTGGTTGTATTTTGTTAAAACTTGATCGAAAGTTTAAAATCTGGATCTCTTTTGTTGTGTTTTTTTTTTCGTCCATTAGTTATATTTGTGTTTTATATTACAATTTTGACTTTTATTTTAAAATCTTCAAATCTGATTCGTTTTTTCTTTGAAGTGCAATACATTGGCCCTGTTGATTAATATTATTATTATGATAATTATTCTTCTTCTTTTTTATGGTCTGAAAACCTGATAAATACATACATAAATTTTTCTTTTTCCTTTTATAGTTGATTGAGTTTTTGTTTGATTTAATTTCATGAAAGGATTATGAATCTTCTTTTTTTGATTACCATTTGTTTATTTGTTGATCAGGTTTTAGATTTTAATTCTTCTATTTGTTGTGTTCGAGTTCAATTTACATTTTATTTTTTGAAAGAAACAATAAGAGAAACAATCAAAAAAATCTTCTTTTTATAAGTCGTTGTGTCTAGGGTTTTTTTAATTTAGAAAATGAAAAGAAAATTTATTTAATTTTCTTTTTACCATGTTCAAAATAATGCGGGCACTTAGACTATAATCTGTGTTTCAAAATATTATCCGTGCTTTTTTTTCTTCTTGAACCAAGGCAACATCCAATCTACTACCAAATAGTATACCTAAGTTCAAATCATTTTTGAAAGTAAAGGTCTGGTTATTTTCAGTAAAATTCAAATTATTCATGCAAATAGTTGAAAATTTTTCATAATATTCACAATTTTTTTGTTCTTCATTGTTTTTTTGATTGATCAAATTTTTTTAAAAATTTACTCTATTTTTTGAGATAAATTTTACAATTTGATCCTTTATTTTTAGAATTTATTTTTGAATAATAGAACTTTAAGAAACCAATTCCATATTTTTTTAGGGTTTATTATCAGTTTCTTTGATTGGTTGATGTATAGGTCTTCTCTAACAAAAAACACGCTTTTTATTTTGAAATACACAATAAATTTTTCTCGTACGCTTTATTTTGACTACAGTATTTCTCAAATTAAAAAGAACCTAATGACAAAAGACATTTCAAATTAAAGGGTACAGCTTCAATTTTATTACTTTGAAATTTTATAAATTATTTAATTAGGTATTCTTTTGTTATTAATAAAAATAAATCAAAATATTGTGGATTCTGTAAAAAAATAAAACAATTTCTACAAATCATTGGAGATTTCGACTATTTTCTATGGAATTGCCCAGCCAATGAAAATAATCGTAAAACCTGGATATCTGAATTAAAAAAAATTAAATATCTTAAACATCAAAAAAAAAAATATTTCTAAAATTATAATAAAAAAAGATTCAACATGTTTATTAGCCTTATTGAATAATAAACTTATCTTATTGGGTAATAAAATTCAAAAATAAATATTTTAAAAACTGAACAAACAAGAGAGGTTAATAAAACACCCCTTAAATAATAATAATAAAAAAATATTGTTTTTTTGAAGTGTGGATCCAAATTGAATTGTGTATAATATAATTGTAACTGATTGTAAAAATAGTTGTTTTTCAAAAAAAAATATAATGTGATATTACTCGCCTGTTATTGGAACAGGATTTATGTACCAATCTTTATCTTGTGAAAAAAATATAATATAGTCAGTTATACTTGTAGGATACAAACTTTTAACAAAATTTAAGGCACAAAGAAAAAATCTCAAAAAAAAGCAATTTTTCAAATTTCTTTTAACCACAAATTATTTTACTTGAATTTGAATTTTTTTCCTTAATTTGGAATTATTTTTTATGCTTTAAATTTCGTCAAAGTTTATGTATGAAAAGTGGAACTGACTATATTATATTTTTTTCCCCAAGATAAATATAGTACATATACTTTATCGACTAGTTGTAACTTGTTCAAAAGAACTATTAAGTGTACTGATAAATAAAAATTAATTTAATATAAATTTATCCTTCAATTTCCATTTTATGGATTTCATTACAAAAACTTCGTATTAAAATAATTAATTGATTTGAATATTAAGAAACTCTGAAAAATTGGTTTGATATTAAAAAAAACATAAAAATCATATAATAAAAAAGTAAAATTGAAAATTCATTTCAAAAAAAATTCCAAAATCAAAAAACAATTGAACTCTCGATCTATTAAGTAAGGTGATTTTTAAGATATCATTAAAGAAGCCGAATAAGTTAATGGATACTAGGTTTAATTTTTTTTTTGTATTAAGTTTTCCGGTCATGAATTGAAGATATTTTTTATTATTTAAAAAAAAATTCAGTCAATATTTATTACACCTTTAAAATTTAATTAATTGTAAAAAAAAAAAAAACAACTTTATTATTGTAGAAGTGTTAATGGAATTATTCTTATTCGCTAACAACCAAAGAAACTGAAAACATATAATACCATGAGGGTTCTTTCCCCTATCATCTAATATCCGAAACTGGCCTTTTTAAAAATTTTTAAGAAAGTAAAATAAAATCGATCCTAAATAAAAATCCGAACATTTATTTAGCTATTTATAATAAAGAGAGGTTATTCAACAAAAAAAACATCTTTATGATAAACTCTAAACTCTTTTACTGATTTTTTTATCTTAATTGTAATGTATTTGAGATGAAAGTTTGGAGAATCGTAATTATTTAATAAAATACAAAGAATACTTTATTTTTAAAACAAAGACAAAAAAAAAATAAAAGCAAAAGAATAAAATCAAAGATATTAAAAAACAGAAAAAAAAGTATAAATTTAATCAAAATGTTTTTTTTATACCCCCAGTGTTGAATTTTTGTAAGTTATCAATTTTGAAATCCTATTAGCAACAACTCATCTATTATTAAATATCAATTGAACATAAACTATTTTTATTGATAAATAGATTTATAAACTAAAAGAAGAAAAATTATTGGTTATAAAGGATAAAAAAATATATATATAAGTTACATAAATATCAACAACTAAATAAAATAATACAAACTTACTCACTACCTAATATGTTTTCTTTCATTACATGGTCTGTAATCAGTAAGGGATCTTCATATTTTATACTCCAAAGATCGACATAAATTATTATTTAAAACTGTCGAATAACTTTATAAGTTTATAGGAAGTGTTTTTTAGGTTTTGTCACATTTTCTTATTAAAATTATTTTTCAATTTTATGATCAGAATCTTTTTTTTATAATTTCATCAAATTTTTGTTTTTCTTTTACAAAATTCTGTTTTTGTTTTTCTTTTTCTTTTCTTTTTTTTTTTTTTTTTGTAAAAGATTGTGTGGAAAAAAAGTTCTTCAAAAAGACAAACAATCACAATGAAAATTGAGACTATGTAATGTCTTTTAAAATTGAATTTAATTATTAATCAAAAATCGTCTTGTTCGACTATTTTCAGAGAAATTATAGTAATAAAAATTCGTAATACATTTTTCTGAAATTGTTGCTCATTTTTTTTTCTCTTTTTTTGTTTTATTTTTTTTTAATTTTCAAAATATCAGGATTTTTATATATTTATAATGATTTAATAGTTAATTACAAATCATGATTTAATTATTTGTTGTTCTTGAATACAAATGGATATCTATATTTTTTTTCAATTTATTATTTCAGGTGAATCACAATTTTTAAAGTGGTGTTTACTGTTAATATAAAAGTAATGTAAATATATCATATATTATAATATTGGAAATAAAATGACCATCTAGACTCGGAAAATACATATAAAAAATTAAAAATCATTTTTTTTTCTCTAAAAATGATTCATCTAATGATCATAGAAATAGACAACATATAAGAAGTAAATTTACTAATAGGGTTTGAAAGTTTGAGTATAAAAAAGTAAAATTCTAAAAATGAACAATCACATCTAAATATTTTAGAGTAATTTTTGGCAAATAAAAAGAATAAATTATGAAGAAAAAAAATAATAAACTCAATACCTTAATAAAAATCTAATTGGAATATAACTAAAATAACCTTCAAAATTAATTTGAAAATAAACTCTTTTTCAAAAATTGTGACTCACCTGAAATGATAAATTGAAAAAAAAAAAAATTACCCTTTTTAGTATTCAAGAACAATTAATAACTAAATATGATTTGTAATTCTCTTTTAAGTCATTCTAAATATATTAAAGCCTGATATATTAAAAATTAAAAAAAATAAAACCAAAAACTAAAAAAAAGTGAGTCACAATTTATGAAATGAGCATTACGGATTTTTTATTACTGAACTTTCAATGAAAAAAAGTTGAACAACAAGATTTTTTATGAATAATTAAATCCATTTTCAAAGACATTATATAGTCGAAATTTTATTAGTGATTATTTGTCTTTTCGAAGATCTTTTTTTTTTTTTTCAACATGATTTTTAAAAAAAAAAAAAAAAGAAAAACAAAAATTTGCTAAATTAGAAAAAATGATTCTGATCCAAAAATTTGAGAATATTTTTTGTAAATAATACTGGAATAAACCCTCAAAACAGCTTCCATTAACATTATAAAGTGAGTCAAAATTTATGAAAAATAGTTTAAGTATTCAATTGAAGATGTAAATGAAGGTTTTTTTTGTACAACAAAAATAAAAAAAATCAAGAATTTTAATTAGATAAATGTAGTTTTATGTTTAGGATCGTATATTTTTTCGAGACTGTATTAAACATTTAAGGGCCATATTTTAAGATTAAAACGGAAAAAATAATACAAAAATATGTTTATGAAAGAGTTTTAAATCAGAGATAAATTTACCAACAGGGAATTTCTTTTCAAAAAAATGATAAATGTTTACAATCACAGCAATTCTCAAAATATTACTTTTCAGATCCTTCCAAAATATGATTTTTAATATGTTAATATTTCTAATTCAAAACTATAAACACTATAACAATTTCGAAAAATTTAATGATTTTTTTTCCATTTACTTTTAAAAATTAGTAATTTATTAAAAATTATTTTTGTACTTGAAAATCCTTTAAAGTCATTGTTTAAAAAAACTTTTATTTAAGGATCTGGCGATTACGGTAAAATTTTTTTTTCTGAAACGGAGAAAAAAAAAATTGATATTTTTATTTGTACCCAAAAAATCAAAAACTATTAAAAATGTAAAGTACCATCGATCTCCATATATTTTCAATCAAAAACGAGGACTTTTTAATAAAAAAAATAACACAAATCCTATACACCCAATTTCCAATATGAATGGTTGTTAATTATAATTTTGAAACCGAATATCTTAGTTTCAAAGTTTCACTCTTTATCGCCTTTCTAGGTATCCAAAATTTTTCTTTTTCCTTTTTTTTTCTATTTCTCAAATAAAGTTCTTTTTATCTCTAGAATGCTACAAAATCCTTACTTTGTCAAATTTAGATGGTTAGCCAATAATCAAAAATCGGACTAAATCAAATTAAATTGATCGTATACTTTAGGAAAATAATATCTTTTAAATTAAGGAAATTTAATTTCGGAAATATAAAATAAGATCCAGTAATTTGTTTTGCAAATTTGATTTTTTTGAATTGAGAATTATGTTAAAACTTTTTGTTTGATTGGATTTTTTTGTAGAAATATCTAGATATTTTGAAATTTTCCACTTCTTTTTATTAAATCTATTTGATTTTTTTTTTTTTTAGTATTCAAATTTTGTCAACCAAAAGAAGTGCCATTTCCAAAACCCTCTTTTAGTTTCAAAATACCCCATTGAATATGAAGCAAATCCTGGGTAAATAACTAGAGCCTTAAAAATCTATTTTTATCTTTATTTTTGATAATTTTATCACAAAGATCTCAAAAAGTTTTTTCTTTTGGTTATTTTTATTAACTTTAAAATCAATAATTTTTTTCTGCTATTTCTCGAGAATGAAAATTCAGTTTGAGAATTGAACATAAAATGGCATTCGAAAAAAACATCCTCCAGTGTGGAAACGTCTCCTGAAATCAAAAAATTGAAAACGAGTCAATTTTTTAATGAATATATTTGAAAAAAACACTCTCTCATCTTCAATGGAAAGAAGATCAAAGAAAACCAATTTAAGAATTCTACAACTTTTGAACATTGAAAAATAACAACATTTTGCATGAATAATTACACTTCCATAAAAGTAGAAAATACAATAAAAAAATTTTGGTTTAAACCTGATTAGAAATAAAAAGAAAAACAATCCATTGTCAAATTTGAAACACTTTTTTGTCAACAATTAACATCATGTAAAAAAATCAATTTTTTCATTTTTTTCAACAAGAAATGAATATTTTTTTTCTTATTTTCTCTCTTTGTTTCCTTGTATTTTGCAGTATTAAATGCGGAACAGTGTTTGAAATTTCAACAAGAACACTAGATGGTCCTGTACCCTTTTCAAAAACAAGCAATTATTTTTCACATGATCAGCTAATTGAAGGAAACCATTTACCATCAACAATTGAGGGGACACGTATTAGAGAAGATCGAGCTTTTGTTGGATCTAATGCCAAGACAATCGATTATTATGTCGACTCGTCTCCGATTGGTGGGAGAGTTTTGTCGAACAACGCGCTTCAGATTGAAAATATGAATCTTGTTCATCACTACCAACAGTATTCCAATTTGCATAGTTACCGGTTTGAAACTAAAACTAAAACTCAATTTGAATTTGAAACTGTGAAAAATGAAAGAAAAATGCAAATAAAAAAAACAAAAACACTAAATTCCAAGACAGAACAAAACAGATCAAGTCCTCAGATTCGTGATCATTTTATTATCGATCCTCTCAAATATTCGTCCTTTTTCGCTGGGAATGGAAGGGATCAAGCAACAAATTTCTATATTTCCCGAAATTCTAAAGATTTTGGATTTGTCATTGTTGGTACAACAACTTCCCTCAATTTCCCAACAGAAGGCGATCTAAATAGTGTTGAATTTTTAAGCAAAGGGGACAATTCTGTTGCATTTATTACAAATCTTGATATGTCTGGTGAAGTTATGTTTTCGAGTTATTTTGGTGGCTTGTTAGAAAATACTTATAACCAAGAAACTAAGGTTGTTGTTCCGAGGGTTGTTCTTAGAGCAGAAGATTCAACTTTTTGGATCGCTGGTCATGTAAATCATCGTCTTTTCTTTTTATATTTTGTTGTTTCTTTTCTCTTCTTTTTATTGATTTTTTTTCTTTTTTTTCTTTTATTGTTTCATTTCCTTCTCACAACAAGGAAATATATTTTCTATTCTTTTCTGTATTTTTCAGGTCCCTTTTGTTGTTTTTGAAAATGATTACGCTTTATGATTTCTGAACACTTAATCAGCATTTCTACATAACTTTGCTTAATTATAATCTCTCGTAAATCGATAGATACCATAGCTTTTTAATTGAATTTACAGTGAATATAATTGTTATTTCCAATAAAAAGAAAAAAATTTGAACAACGTCTTATTTTTCTTCTTCTTTCGACAAAAATAGAGTTTTCAAAGGTAGTGATTATAATTTCTACTTTCTATTTATTTGTATAGTACTTTTTTATTTAAGAATAATGGGTTTGAACAAAGAGTACTAAATGAAAGTAAGATTTAAGAATTGAAAAATACAAATTGATTGAATTTTTATCCCATTTAAATTTCAAAGAAAAGTATTTCTTTGATGAATAAATTTTAAAAGCAATAGATTGAATTTGTGATCTCTATTTATTTGATTAGTCCCTTTTTTTTCTATATCTATTTTGGTATATTTTCGGTGAACCAATATTGCAAATGAAAGATTTTTGAATAATTGAAATGATGATAATAAGAGACGGAATTTATCTCCGATTTAAATTCCAAATACTAGTACTTGTAAAAGATTATGAAGCAATGATATTTGATAAACGAGAATGAAATGAAGTGTGAAATTATGTAGAATTTATCAATATATTCATCAAGTTAGTAAGTACTCATGTAACGTTCAGGAAAAAAATAAAAATATCAATTACTTTTAAATTGTCAATAATTTTGAAATAAGAACTTTGGGGAATATCCAAGTGTCTGAAAAAAAAAAATAAATAAATATTAGTTTAAGTAATTTGATTTTCTTGAAAAATTATAGGAAAAAATATAATTTATATTTCTCAGATCAGTACTGAAAAGTTCAAAAAAATCTTTTTAAATAAGAGGTTTTGATGATAACTGATATTTTCACGATATTAGCAATAAAATCCCGATAATATGAAAAAAATCGCTATTATTCCTACTTTATTAAGAAAATTCATAAAATTGCGATAAATTACATATTCGCGATAAAAAGTGAAAAATCGCAATCAAGAAAATTATTTTTTGAAATCGCTTGAAAAAAATCCCATGAATTTTACAAAACAAAACACTTTTCCACCTTTAACAATGTTAAAAAGTGTTTGCAAATGGCCGTGTGTTGTTTTCGAGAGTTTTCAAGTTTTTGAAAGGCAAATAAACTTTTATAAACAGAATGAGATTGTTTGTAGTTGAAAAAAAATTATTTTCTTTTCATTTTTTTTTTAACAAAATATATAAAATCTCAAACAAATTTTATGATCACACTAACAATAATCCATTTCAACAATATTCTTGAATATATAATAGATGTGTTTTTTTAAAATGGGGTTATTATCTTCACAAATTAAATAACCAAAAAGAAGAAAGAGTAATTTTCCTTCTTATTGGTGATCGATTCCAATTAAAAAAACCTTTAAAGTTTAAGTTGTGATTCCCGTGTAATACCGAGATATGAGAAGAAGAAGAATAGCAAAAAGAAAACAAATGTTCAAACAATTTTAATAATTGGTGATAATGTGGCTAGGTTGCTGTGAAAAGCTTTTAAAAAGTTATCCAACCCCTTTCAGCTTTCCTAGAATAAAGAAAATGTTTTAACTGAACAAAAAATTCTTTTAAGAACGTGTGAAGTGTTGGTTTTTTTGAAAGTCTTTTTATTCAAGGCAATCTATAAAACCACAATTAATTGAAAAATTATTTATTTGCCTTTTAAATTATTGTTGTTGATCTAAAAGGATCGATCGATATGTCAACCAAATTAAAATAAAAAATAATGAAAAATCTTTGATCTGATCCTTGATTAAATCAAATATCTTTTTTGTTGTTTTTAAGAAGATAAAGTTTTTTTTCTAGGATAATTTTTTTGATAAAAAAAAATTTCTTTTTAAAAATATTGTTTAATTTGCCGAAAGCCATCAAATATTATATCACAATTTAATTTTTAGCATGATATTTTGAAAATTATCACGATTTTTTAAGAATTATCGTGATTTTATAGATTTACCATGATTTGTTATATTATTGCTATAATATTGAATATCACAATTTTCTATATATCGGGATTTGATAGGGATAATCGCGATTTTTGAATCTTTATCGTGAATTAAGCAAGATATCGTCAAATCCTCTATTATTTTTTATTGTAAATTAAGGATGTACCTTCTAAATGAATTCTTCAGATACACTACAAATCCAATCCTTTTATCTTTCTAAATGCATTTATGATCCTTTACCAACAGATCAAAATAAATTATTTTTTTCGAAAAAAAGTGTTTTTTGAAGTTTTTTTGGTTTTTATTTTTTTTTTTCTACTCTAAAACCTCACTAAAAAATTCTTAGAAATACGCCTAAGAAGACATTTATCAAATTAGTTTTTCATTTAGGTAATTCATGAGTACAAAAGTACTAACAACTCAGTAAAATTGTATAATGTCCCATAAACCAATACTACTCTTCATTACTACTTTGGTAAGCGGCTATTCACAATCGAACAAATAATAAAAAGGAAAAAAAAACGATCTTTTTTTTGTAAAAATAATTTATATTAATCTTTGGATAAAGGATCGTAAGTGCATTAACCAAAACAAAAGAACAATATTTGCAGTGTATCTGAAAAATTCATTTAGAACACCGATCCTTAAGGGTGGAGTTTCTAATTCCTCTTCTTTTCCAAAATTCCTAAACTTATAAAATTTTTTTCAAAATTATTGTTAAAAATTCCTGTTAATTCATGATTATATTTTACATTTTTGAAATGAATTTAAATTTATAAAATATTTTTTGTAAAATTAACTGTTTTGAAATCCATTAAACTATATACTTATAAATAAAAGAGTAAACATTGTATATTTCAAATACACCCCCCCTCTCTCTCTCTCTCTCTATATATATATATATATATAAGGTATTTCCAAAAAAGTGTGGCATTTTTTACATTTCATTAAAAATTCTCTTTGTTACTGGGTTATTTACTTCGCAAATTGGAAATAACAAATAAAGTTAAACATTAATACTGATTGAATCAATGAATATTGTATTTATTTCACAATATTTTCATTAAAATATTTCAAAAAAAAAAAAAATGTACATTTTTTGGAGAAAACAATACACAAACAATTTTCAATAAAAAAACTGGAAATAAGAAAAAAAAAACATTTTTTAAACAATAAACTTCATTTATATGTTTTCTATTCTATTTAAAAATTAAACAAATTATTAAAAGAAAAAAAAATGATTTCTTAATCAAAATAAAAAAAAAGAATAAATAATAATAATAATAATAATAATAATAATAATAACACTAATAACACTAATAGACTAATAGAAATGATCTTCCGTTGACTCAACACGCATTCCAGTCATTAGTAACCACTGGTTATCACGGTTTTATTACTCAAATCAGCGCTGATTGCGATGAAATACTTTATTCCACTTATTTTGGGGGAGTCAATGATTCTTCCATTACTGAAATTTCACAATTATATTATGATTATTTAGAGAGCAACCTCTACATTGGAGGACAAACATCGTCTTCAGATCCAACATTATTTAAAAACGAAATACAGGATTCAAATAGCATTTCTACTGGGGACATGAGTCTATATTTGGGATTATTTAACATTGGACTAGATGAAACAACCTTATTATTTGGAACTAAATTTGGAGGCCAATCTTTGGACAGTGTTTCTGAATTATATATCTTAAAAAATGAAGATCAAAGTGCCAGTATATGGGTAACGGGATCAACATTTTCCGATGATTTTTTTGATCATTATGATCATGATCTCAGCCCAGATGTAACTTTTATTTCCAAAGTGAAATATGACAATAAAGTATCTTCTGGATATTTTTTAAAATTGTCGATGGATTCGGATCAAGAAAACGTTCAATTGGAAAGTGCATCATTTTTAGGTGCCAAATATGGTGAAGCAAGTTTATCTTTAAAACCTGATTATTTACAATCATCTTCAAGGGTGTTTCCAATTATTGATTCGGGTATTACGATTTGTGGTGTTACTGGCAACTATAATAATTATACCTTCCAAGACAAATTAATAAAACCAGACTGGATGAAAAATGATACTGATGAGTCTGCGAGCCAAGTAGGCTTTGTAATGAGGATCAACCAAACTACCAGTGAACTTTTATATGGATTTTTCTTTGGCTGTCAAGGTGGCAACACAACAATATTCTATTTGTCTTCAAATGCTTCAGATACCTTGGTCATGACTGGGATATCGAATTGCAAAATAGATGAATTGCAAATGACTCATGATGTTTGGGATTATATGCCAACACGTGATGAAACCATTAATCATTTTGAGTACAAATACTTTATCTTAAAAATCAATGGAGAAAAATTATTAAATCATACGAATTATAGTTATGATGAATTCATTCAATTCTCTTCTTGGGTTGATGGATCATCTGAAATCAACGCAGAGAATTTATATTATCAAGCTATTAAAATAGACAATTCGGGCAACATTTTCTCAGTGCGTAATTTATTATCTGAGGATTATTATAATGACGAAATTATTTTATCGAGTAATAATTATCAAAACCAGGGCGATGGATCATCATCATTAATGATCAGGATCTTGACTGGGGTAAATTGTCATCCGGGTGCATTCAATTCAAGTCAAATTGAAGCTCCACATTTAACCGGGGTATGTTTTCCCTCGATGGCAGGATATTATACAAACACCTTTGATAACTTTAATTGCTTGCCATGTCTGCCAGGCACCTATCAAAGCATTGATGGTAGCACTTATTGCTTACCGTGTCCAGACGACACCCATTCCCTATTGGGGCAATCTGAATGTGTTGTAGAGGATTCACCAAATCCACCAAAGGCTACAATATCTAGTGTGCTTCCAAATGGATTTACCATCGATTGGGTTCCCTACCGACATGCGCCTGGAAGTGAATTTTATTTTGAAATCCAGTTTTATTCACCAAATTCCCTAAAATCCCTATTCTTTGTAAATAATACTGCCTTGGCAGATGTTGGGTCATTTGACGCCAGGGGGCTAACACCTTCAACAATGTATTATGTCAAAATGAGGGGATATTATCGTGACAATAATTTGAATTCATGTTGGTCGAGAGAGGTAACAATATTGACAGACCCCAAGCCAGGAATTATTGATGCAAATAATATTCAAGAATCGCCTGGTTACAATTTTTATGAATTGTCTTGGGACGAGCCCTATCACCAATCAAATATTACAGAATATCTCATTAGCTATTACCAAGAAGATGATAGCGATACTATATTCAATAGGGTGTCGTTAACAAATAAGATAGTTATTTATGACTTGCAAGTAAGCACAAAATATTATGTTACAATTTGCGCTAGAAATAGTGCCGGCTACGGCCCCTCAATTGAATACATATCAATTAAAACTCAACCTGATTCTCCCAATGATTTTTCTGTTTCAATTTTGGATACATCTTCAAAATCAGTCACTTTACAATGGTCAACTCCTAATTGTAGAGGATCTGAGATCACCCATTACCAATATACCATCACAAGCCCAATTCAAAAAACAGCAAAATTCGGTACTAGTAAGTCGACTAATTATGTAATTCCAGATTTACAATCTTCAACCTCTTATCAAATTGTGATTGATGCCTGCAATGCAATTGGTTGCACAAATAATGAGTCAGACACCTATGTAACTAGTATCAATGAATTAATAATTTTCGTTCCAGTGATTTCCTTTTTGTTAATTATTCTGTTAATATTAATTGTGGCATTAAGAAGTCAATTCTATAGGAAAAAAAGAAAATCGGATATTAAAAAATTGATTCTAAAAAAAAAAAAGGAATTCGAAAATAAAATAATCCCAAATTTATCACCCAGTGGTGATACCTTAATCTGTAATACAATAAACGAAAGAGCCATCCATCAATTGGTTTTAGATATTGATAATGGGAAATATATTCAATTGGGGAAGGATAATTATATTGTTTTTCATGATAAAGCCAAAAACGAATTAGTGTTTTGTAAAGAAACAAATTTATTTGAGGCGAATATTTATAGATTCCTATGGAGACAATTTTTATTAAAGCCACAGCAAATTCCTTTAATCCAATTTATCGGCTTTTCAGAAACTTCTTATCAAGATACACATAAATCGAAAAAAGGTACAATTAAAAATAAACAACTACATCGTAATTCCAACACCAATTCCAATTCTAGCATCCGATCTGGATCTGGATCTGGATCTGGATCTGGATCTAGTTCTGATTCAAATACTAATTCTGATTCCTTTTCCATGATTAATTCAGAAATTTTAAAAGAAAATCAAAAATTAAAGGATTTGAACATTCAAGAGAAAAACAAGGTAATATTTAGTATTAACAATGATGAGAAAAATGACGACGATGATGGTAATGATGATGAATTGAATGATATTTTGAATGATGATTTGAATGATGATGATTTACATTTAATAGAAAAAAACAAATTAAGTGAAGAAAAATATTTTTTTAGTAAACCTAGAAAAATTGAAGACGAAAGAAGACAAATTAGAATAATTGCTTTAGAATTTTTGCCGTATTCTTTAGAAGATTTTATTCTGAAAAGAAAGGAATTAAATCTGCCATTAACAATTAAAGAAAAGGTATTTTTCACATATAATTTATTCATCTCTATAAAATTTTTACACACTAATTGGATCATTCATCGAGATTTAAAACCCAAAAACATTTTAATTGGATTTGATGGGTTTTTAAGAATTGTTGATTTTGATTCTTCAATCAAATTATCAGAAGGCCAGAATATATATAGAGACGGCTTTGTTGGCACTCATGAATATTTTGATCCCTTTTGCCAATATTCCTTTGATGATTCAAAGGGGATTGCCAATTATGTATATACTTTTGCTCATGATATTTATTCTATTGGAAAAATTTTAGAAAAAATTGATAAATTAGAAATTGATTCCCAGGGGAAAGATAAAAAAAATAAGAAAAAGAAAAAACACATCAAAAAGAAAGAGAAGGTGAAAAGCGAAAATGTTGGGTTAATTTATAACGAAATGAACTCTGAAAATTCTGAAAATGAATCTTTAACAAATCCATTACCATTGCTAATTAAACAATGCTATTTAGATCATAAATCTAGACCTTCAATTCACGAGCTTATCAATAACCTTAAAGAAATCCATGAAATTTAATGGTTTATTTGTTTATTCTTTTTTCATATTTTTATTTTTTTGAGTGGTTATTTTCATATATTTGATAGTGTCTATTGTTTTGATAAGTAAAAAAAATTATTTATAAATTATAACCAAGAAAAATTGTGAATATTTTGGTTTATGTATTAAATGATGATAAAATCAATAATTAGAAAATTTAAAACTATTAAATTGATCTTTTGTTTTTAATTGAAAATAATTAATAAATAAAGATTTTCATCTCGAATTTTTTTTTTTTTTTTTTTTTTTTTTTTTTTTGTGGGGTAGTATAACATAACCATTTTTATGAGAAGAGAGCAAATTTGAAATTTATCAATTCTCACATAAATGGATATTTATAACACACCTTAATATAATAACTATTTAAACTTTGTTTCAGTCAAAGGGGATTGAAAAATTTTAGTCACTAATTATTTTTAATAAAATACATTAAAAGTAATAAAGAAGAAATAATTAGAATAATACACCTCAAAGAATTGTTGATATATAGTTAATACTGGTAAAACTTATTAATCAATAGATTTTTTTAAAAATTGAAAAGTTAAAATTATTATTATCCACATTGAGAAAAACAACAATAATTATTTTGAACTTCTACTAATATTTGAATAATAAATAGGAAACAATTTTGACGTCCTTTTCCATAATTTTCCTATAGAAGCCACGTCCCTAAACGAAGTGTGTTGGGATTTGTGGTCTCCTTTTGAAAGAGAAAAACAAGATAAAGTGGAAAATTTTTCCTATTTATTAAACAAATATCATTTTAATCTTAAAATTAAAAATCAAGGACAATTCCAATAGAAACCAATATATTTTTTTTAAAATAATTCCTACAGTATCAATAAAATTAAAATAACCGTTTTTACCTTAGTGACTAGAGGTCTAGTAATAAAAAAAAAATTGAGAAACAATTGCATCTCAAAAAAAAAAAAATTGAGAAAAAGAAAAAAGGAAATATTTGAAAAAATGTTCAAAAATTTTGAAAATTTCTAAAATAAAGTTTTTTTTTGAATATCTATTCAAATCTTATAAATGTTTATAATTTATGGGAAAATTATTAAATTTGAATTTTGGTCAAATTCTAATTTTTTCAATATAGTCAATTCGATTGAAATATATCTACTGTAGTCATTTAAAACACCCTTTACTGGTAGGTTAAGACATGTTAGGGTAGGTTAGAGTATGTCTGGGCGGTTTGGATGATATACTGGGGAATTTTGACAAGGATTTTGAGAAAAAAAATAATTAAGAGACCAATTAGACTTTAGCAAATTTGTTTTCAGGGGAAAAAATTTCCACATAACTAATTCTGTTCAAATTGATTTCCGAACAAATTTTTTGAAAATACTTAGTATTGATGATTTCGAGATTTTGAATATTCTACAATTTAAGTAATAAAATACTACCAACCACAAAATAATCTTTTTGATTTTTCCGTCCACAATTATAAAAAACCATTAAAAATCATCAAACCAATAATAATAAAACAAGAAACTCTTCAAAAATATGAAAAAAAAATACAATTTGACCAAATTTGATATTTAATAATATACCCTAAACACCCATTGTAATTGAATCATTTGACTGGAAAATATTTTTGTTCAGAAAGACTATTTAATCTCTTAATAAATTCATTTTTTATTGATTTTATTTTTAATTCGAAATAATAACAAGTGAAAAAAATTAGTCCAAGAAAAACTTTTATATTACTGTTGAACAAGATGGTTCACTTTCGATTTTTTTTAAGAAATTAAAATAAAGAGATAAATCAACAACTCAATAATTGTATTTTGATTAGTGAAATAATAACGAAATAGATACAAGTTATTAAAAATAGACAAAAAGTGTTTAAGAATCAAATAATACAATATTTCTTTTAATTTTAAATGTTTATAAATTACATTTAAATAAAATTATTGTGAAAATTATTGAGGCTCTACCCACCCAATAAGTTTTCTTTCTTCTTTTTAATTTCTCTAAAAATTAACCAAAATCAAAAAAGACAAAGTTTATACTGTCCCCTTTTCTCTGGATTATACTTTTTGTGAATGAAATCAATTCTTCAATAATTGATTGGGTGTTGATTATATTGTCAAATATCATCATTTCCTATACAAATAAAATGAAAATTAAACCAAAATTGCATGAATTAATAATTGGATTTCAGGGGGGTATTTGTTACGAGTTAATTTGGCATCCAAACTTTTGTGGCTCAAACATTTCTTATTTATGTGATAATCCTTTTAGTAATAATTCATTAAAAATTACAAATTAAAACAAAAAAAATATTTGATAGCTATTTTTTTAAAATCTATCTTCTCGATTAGTTCACTTTACTTCTACTAATGATCTCGGTTTAACTTATAGTATATAAAATAAACAATATAAAACACTCCCCCATGACAAATTGAATAAAATCTTCTCTTCTTGAATCATGATTATTAGCCTACCAAAAAGTTTCTTTTCTCTGAGGCTGTTTCCTTGACACTTTTAGTCTCTCAAATAAATTTACAAGAAAAAGTGAAAAAAAAAATTCTTTTTTCTTTTACGCTCTAGAAATTATTTATTCTATTTTATTTTAAATTTTGTTCTATATATTTTTTTTGATTAAAATCCAACAATTCTATTTCAAACTTTATATAAATCGCCAATTTGGTTTAACTCTGGGTTGGGTTTCAGTTTATAATCTTCTCTCAAAAATTGGAAATTTGTTTCTTATTAATACCGTTTAACAAATAATATAGAAAAAAAAATTATTTTTCAATTTCTCAAATCTTGTTCATTCAGAATGGGTATAATGAAAAATCAAAAAAAAAACCTTACAAGCCAATAAAAAATTGAAAATAATCAAGGTTAATTTATCATTTTGGAAAAAAAGTAAAAGATGGAAAAAAAAGTGAAACACAGTTTTTCATTGGGAACCTTACTGAAAATGAAAAGTAAAGTAAATAAAAAGAAGAAACCAATTAACTTCAAATAATAATCCATAATATTATTTTCAATCAACCCTACAAATCCAATTTAAATCTAGTTTCTTTATCGAAATTCTTCATGTGGTTTTTGAGATCCCAAAAATAGTCAATTTTTTTGAACACATTTTTAATAATTGATCAATCAAAGAAAAGCCCATACAAAAAGATAGTATTCTGTAAAACTGTTATTGTGCAGAAGTCCTTCATTTTGTCTTTATTTATTTATTTATTCTTTTTTAATTGATCTTACTTTGAATTTTCAGGTTCTATTAATGTTCCCAATTTAAAACTGTGTTTCAATTTTTTTTCCTGTTTCACTTTTTTTACACAATGGTTACCTTTTTCCTATCAAACTTTTATGGAAAAATAATTTTTTTTTCCAATTGAAAAAGAAATGAGTGAAACCAAAAGACCTTACTTCATTTCTTCAAATTCAATAAAATCTAACAAATTTTCTCGAATATTTTGTATTAAGCTACTTCCAATAAAGCGTGGCAAATTTATTTTAAAATATATCTTTTAAAATCAATCCACACAAAATTATTTAAATATCCCAAATAATTAACAACCAGAATTTATAAATTCTTGATAGTAATTCAATTTGTTTCTTAGTAGTGTATTACATAAATAAAAGATATTAAATTTTCTGATTTCGATTTTATATGATATTTTTTAGGTATGAAAATTGGTGTTTATTATTTCCTTTTTGATTGAAAAAACCGTTTTCTTAACTTGTTTAATCTCAACAAATTTTCAAATAGAATTGAAAACATATAACTGCATTTTATTGTTTAAAAAAATATTTAAACCTTTGCCATATTTCCTGTTTTTTATTGAAATTGGACGTACATTGTTTTCTCTAAAAAAAGTCGATTTTTTTTTTCATTTTTTGGAAATATTTCTACAAACATATTTTGAAAGAAATACCTTAGTACTAGATTCAATTGTTATTAATAATAAACTTAATTTGGTAATGTCAATTAATGAATAATTTCAATAATAAAGATGATTTTTTATGAAATGTAAAAAAAAATGCCCCACTTTTTTGAAAATACCTTATATTTTGAAAAATCAATTATTTTTGAATAAATTTTGAAACTCAGGGAAAGCTAAAGACAATTTTTTTAAATTATTATTTTTGATAAAAAATCTTAATTTTTTTTTCTGATCAAAATAAACTAAATTCCCAAAATTTGGATACAGTTTAAACTGTTGAAAGAATAGAAATACCCCACTTTAAATTCAATTTGGGAATGATTTTGATTTTACAAACTATTTCATTTTTTGTCTTTTTTGTTTTTGTTTTCATTTCCTTTTTTCAAGTTACATAATTTGTTTCCTTTAGATCAGGAATTTTTTTTCAATGGTTGATAGAAGGTTAGTGTTGAGTTTGTTAAATAGGAAAATCACAGATAATTAATTGATCGATGTTATCTTATCATTTGTTCGATCAACAATTTTTTGGTGAAATTTCAACAAATTTACCAATACATTTTTTTTTCAGCTCGTTTCATTATTTTGGACACACCAATTTTTTTTTTTCGTTTTATATTTTTTTCTTTTATTTGGATTAAAATGATTACTAATAAAAACATTAATACTGGGTAACTTAAATATGGGTTTTATCTTAGGTTTGGAAAAATATAATAAATTGGGTTTTATTTTACCTATTTTTGATTTTGGGAGTTTCCAAATTTTTGGAATGAGGTTTTAAGAATGAAAAAAAATATAACAAAGATTTTCTAGATTTTAGAAATCTTTAATTATTATCATTTTATGATTTTTAAAAAAATTAAGATTTGATTATAACCAATTTCTTATTAATATCAAAGCAATTTTATATATCACGAACACAAACGCAAACCCACACACACACGTACACACACGCGTGCATATATATATATATATATATATATATATACAAAACTCAGTAATACTGAATATTCGGAAATATTTATAAAAATATTACACAAAAAAGTTTTTTTTTTTTGTTTGTTGTGAAACGAATGAAACTTTAATCAGATTATATCAATGTTTTTTATTTTAAATTAAATTTTTTTTTTATTTTTTTCAAATAAAAAGGAAAATTACAATGCTTATGTAGCTGATAATAGTCCTGTGCATCAAAGAGGTCTTTGTAAATTAATTGTGGGTCGTCATCTGATGTTAATTCGAGATGATTAAAATAAAGATATTTGAAAAAATGATTGAGTGCTTGTAATGATTTACCTGAATAATCCTGTATTTTATTGTTTTTTGTTTGATTTTTTTCTTGCACAAATTCGAAAAAGGCACGAAACAATCCACATTTGGCTAACAAAATGAATTTGTGGACTTTGATTTCTGTTGTTTGTGGGTGTTTTTCCCTTTTTCCATTTTTGACTTTGTTCGCTGTATGCTTCACTATTATGGAAACCTCTTTGGAATTATCATCAGAATAAGCTTTGATTAAATCGGATTGCAAAGTTTTGGTTTTATAATTTGGAATTTCCAATTTGAGAAAGATTTTTTCGATTTCCTTCAAGGAATAAAAATATATTTTTTTACCATAAACCCATTCTAAAAACTTGAAAGTTTCCTCTTTTGTGAAATTATTTTCTAAAATTTTTTTGGCTTCTGCCGGCTCCATTGAACACCGCAGTTTTATAAGGAATTTGTGGACTGGGAAGCCAAAGATTTTCAAATCGCAAAATTTCTGGTTTTTGAATATTTTGAGAAAATTGTTGGAGGAATGTGAAACGATTTCCAATTCGTTGCCGATGTTGATAAGAGCCAGGCTTGATACATTTGCAGCATAAATATATTTTTTGTTTAAATCAAAGCAGCAGGAGCAATTGTCCTTTAGGCTCACAAAGTATAGTAACTGTGTTGTTTCAAGATCCCATATTTTCAGTTTCCCGTCATAGCCGCCCGAAAAAAGATAGCCCCATTTGATCCTTAGAAACTTTGTTCCGTTTTCGTGTCCCTTAAAATTTTGAAGGTTTTGGTAGCTGTGGGCGTCCCAGCTTTTGATTGACCCTTCTTCCTTTTCGCCAAAGCCCGAGCTTGCTGTGTAGACAACGCCATCGCGGCTCACGATATCATTGATAAGTGAAGAGTAGTCGTCGGCCTGAAATGTTTTGACGACTTCGTTGCATTCGGGATCAAGGACAGTAACCTTCCCGCTGTTTGTCCCCGCAAAGATTTTCCCCGAACGCTCTTCGAGCGTGACACAAAGATGCTGGTTGTCCTGTGTCTGGATTCTTTTGACTAATTGTGTTGTTTCAAAATCCCAACAGAGAATTTCTTGCGTTTGCCCAAAGGAGTAAATCCTATTTTTGTAATCGATCGTCCCATAGACACGCTTTGTGTTTCCAAAAAATTCTTTCGCTACCTCCTGCGTTTTCGGATCGGTTACAATGATTTTTGTATCCGAGGAACACACAACTATTAGGTTGTCCTTTTTTCTTTTTCGGATTTGACATACCCAATCGGTGTGCAGAGAATCATTTTTAGAATCTTTTTTTTTAAGATCCTTTTTGTTTGTTTTTTTGATTGGTTTTTTTGATTGGTTTTTTTTATTTTGAAGCAAGAAATTGAAAGCGAATTGAAAAAGAAAGAAAGTTTAGGATCATGTTTTTTTGATTCAAAAAAATAAAAGAAACGGTGCAAGAAAATTAATTTGGATTACGTCAAGAGAATTAAGCGGTGTTTGGCTAAATTTTCCAAAATAACTTCCAAGATATAAATTTTCTTTGTCAACACAAATCGATAAAATATTGTATTTCTCAAATTTGAGGAACATTTTGGTTTCTTCAATTGGTAATTCTTTTGGTTTTGTTGGTTTTTTGTTGCTCATTTGAAGGTTTTTTTCTCTTTTTTAAAAAAAAAAATGGAAATTTGATTTTGCAAAAAAAAATAAATAGGAAAATCGAAAAAATCTCATTACAAATTAAAACTCCTGGCTTTTTCAAACCTTTCAAACATTTTAAAAGGCTGAAAAGCTTTCTAAAAGTGTGGTTTTTTGTCTTGTTAATCAACTATAACAAGAACTTTTATGAATAACTAATAATTTGTAATAGATAAGACTTGGTTAAATGTTCAAACATAGGAAAATTAGAACCAGACACTAATTTGAGACAATTAATGAAGCGAAAAAGTTGCAAATTGAATCCCATACAAGAAACGGGCCCAATTCGACAATGTTTTCTGATTTTCAAATGATCTTCTTGGTAAGGGATTTGGAACTTTTAGACAAATGTTTTTTCCAAAGCTAAGAGAGTACTGAATTTGAAAAAGGTAATGATTAAACTTGATAAACAAACACCTTTATCAACTTAGGGAAATGAATTTTCATTTTTTGTCTTTTTATTTTCATAATAAAATTTTCAATCAAAAAGATCTGAATCTTTTTTGTTTGTATTTTTGGATAAAACCGAAAAAGAAAAATATGAAAAAAATTTTTATTTTGATATAACCTCAGTTTTTATAATTTCTGAGAGTTTGAATTCACAAATAACGTTTCAAATTTAATCTTATTATTTTTATTTTTATTGAGAAAGTGTAAATTACACAATAGATGTTATTTTTACTGAAATTTCCTTAAAAAGAAATTTAAGCTGAAAATCACAGATATTTATGGTTACCAAAGGAAGGGAAAGAAATGCCCAAACGATCTTTATGATTAAAAAAGCAACATCAAAAAAGCAACAACAAAAAAGAAAAGAAAAAAGGAATAAAGAATAATCAAAAAAAAAAAAGGGTTTACAAGAAGCAGTTGGTAAATAATCAAAAAATAAAAAATCAATTCTATCTTTAATTTAGAACACCTAAAAATACAACCATAATACTTTTGATTAATCTAATTTCATTTGAGAATTGATCCTTGGAATGTTCACTTGGGGAGGGAGGTTGTTGTTTAATTGTTGTTCTTTTCTTTTTCTTTAAGATCTGATTTACTTTAAACCTTTTATGTTTTTTTCCTTGGTATTTTTTTGTTTTTGTTTTAAAGTTACTTATAACTTTGTATTTGAGTGGCACAGTATTAGCAAGTAACAACTTGATCTTTTTTCATTTGTAACTCTTCTTCTCAATAAAAAGAAAATTTAGCAATGATTGAAATGGTAAAACGAAACAAATAATTTTATTTTTAAAACACAGCAAAAAGTAACCAAATATTAATTAATTGGAGATGAGAAAAAATTGATCTTTTATTTTATTAGTAATTAATTTAATTAATTTTTAAAAAAATATAAAAGAGTTCTTAAATTTTTTTTTATAAATCTAGGAGGAATATACTATAATTGCGATTATTTGCGATGCGATGATTTGCGAGAAAAATAATAATTTTTTGATTTGTAGCTGGAATGGGGTCTAAACTTACAAAACGTTGACGTGTGTGTTGATTCTTTGTTGTGTGTATCAAAAAAAAATTTTGGTTCAATAGAATAAAAAATATGAATTGGTCAAAAACTACAATTTTTATTCAAAAATGCAAATTTTGAAATTTTCAAAATTTGCTAATATTTGCGATTTATTTAAGATCTTTTATTTAACATTTTCATTTTTATTTAACATTTTATTTAACATTTTATTTAATATTTTATTGAACATTTTATTTAACATTTTATACGGGTAGGTATGGTATGGTAGGCAGGGTAGGTAGGGTGCGTTAGAGAGTGTTAGAATTGCGTATGGGGGGTATATTCGGTTAGTTAGGTTTCGTAGGGTGTGTTGAGTAAGTTAGGAAAGAGTGTGGTGGGGTATGTCACTCAACTAAAATATACTAATCCTACCTAACACACCCCTATAAAATGTTAAATAAAATGTTAAATAAATCGCAAATATTAGCAAATTTTGAAAATTTCAAAATTTGCATTTTTGGGTAAAAATTGTAGTTTTTGACCAATTCATATTTTTTATTCTATTGAGAGAAAAAAATTTTTTTGATAAAAATAACAAACTATCAACACACATGTCAACATTTTGTACGTTTAGAAATCAAACAAGACACAAAATAAAAAATTATTATTTTTCTCGCAATTAATCGCATAGCAAATAATCGCATTTTCAGAAATTTACCTATATAGATAGAGCAGTGAAAAAAATACCTGACATGAAAAAAATCCCGGACAAGATTTTGAATTGTGAATATTAGTCAAATTATTGTGTAATTTCATTTATTTACAATCAAATTCCTTTTTTTAAGAATCGAACTTTTACAATTATAACCCCCCATTTATTAGAATGATGATTGATGAAATCACACTTGTTCAAAACACCATTCAATCAATCAAAAAACAAGAAGAAAAATTATCATTTTCTAAACTCTAGTAAACCTCAATAAAACTCGATTGTTTTTCAAAAAAAGTTGATCAACATATGGCTATCAAACAATTACTCAAGTATTCTAGAGACACCTTACTTTGATGAACTTTAGGTAGGTTTAATACTAATCTCATAAAAGAATTGGTTATTTATAATAAGGATTTCATTGAAATTAGACAAAAATTTTACTAATATTCCCAATTAATAATCTTGTCCGGGATTTTTTTCATGCATGGTATTTTTTCCCCTACTATATAACTAATAGAATTGATCTTTTTATAATCGGTCATTTGAATAAATAATAATTTTATTGTTTTAAATGTTTTATTAAGGACTACGTTCCCACCCTTAAGGGGGTTGAGTAATTATATTATTTCACTTTCACTTCTCACAAAAAGTTTTTATACGAAAGAAATTAGACAAAAAAAAAACATTTTTTGTCTTCTTTACCTTTTCACAAAGACTTTTTTTCTTTGTTTTTCAATGAAAAGGAAAATTGAAAATAACAAAAAAAAATAATTGCAAAAAATTGCTTTTGAGGATTTTGAAGTGCATTTCAAATTTGAGAACACTTAAAACTTGCAAAAGCAAATTTAAAAAATATGTTAGAACAGCCCAAGAAATGGTATTTTTAGTTCATAAAGTTGAAATAGAAATTCTAAAATATTAAAATGAAAATTTTGTATGATCTATCAAGGGAAAAATTGTAAACATTTCACATTTTTTCTCAAAGAAATTCTCCTGGGACAAATATTACGTAGATTAAATAACTCTTTCAAGGGTGGTTTTATTAATTATTCCCACTGTTTTCACATAAAAGCATAGTCCTTAATTGGAATTAAATTGAACTGTTGGAAAATATATAATAATTTGAGAAATAACATTAATCTCTTGATATTTTTAAATCTTGTTGAAACTAATAAACTACTGAAAAAATAAAGGTTGTGTTATTAACCATTCTTTAAAGGTAATCAACCTAAAAAGCATATATTTATTTATGTTATCATTGACAATGAAGAGATATGATTCAATAAAACTTGCTATTTTAACTGGAAAATGTTAATTTATTTCGAGTTTTAAATTCTATCTAATATAGGCAAGATTATACATCTTAAAAAGTAATTATTTTTTTTTAAAGTAGAATTTTAAGTGTTTTCAAAAAGAAGGCTTTGTTGCTGTCAAAGGTAACTAAAATAAATTTGCCACCCTTTATTGGAAATAGCTTAGAGAGTCCACAAATTAAAGTAGGAAAAAAATATACCCGTCAT
Source organism: Anaeramoeba flamelloides (assembly GCA_027625915.1). Lineage (NCBI taxonomy): Eukaryota > Anaeramoebidae > Anaeramoeba > Anaeramoeba flamelloides. Next base: position 4,028,507 of record JANTQA010000026.1, read on the forward strand.
GAAAAAAATTTGATACAAGATTTTTAATTGTGAATATTCGCAAAATTAATATGTAATTGCTCTTATTTAAAATCAAATAACTTTTTTTTTTTAAGGGTCTAGTCATTTACCTTGAATATGCTCCATCCTCAAGGGGTGAACTGAGACCAAAAAGGGTATTCTGAAATACCCTTTCTTTTGGTTGACAACATTCAAATAACAAAAAAAAATTTTCATTGGATCTCTTTAACAAAAAATTCAACCAAGAAAAATAAGTTTAAATGAGTTCTCAATTTCAAAAAATCAAAATTTAAAAAAAAAAATTAATCTTTTCTTTATTATTTTTTTTAATCTCCAAAGGATTAAATTTCTTCAATTTTAGAACAAATTACTTTCTTGAAGTTCGCAATCAATTTGGTTCGATTTAATCTGATTTGTGGTTATTTTGTAACCCTCTAAATTTGACCAAGTGATGATATTGTGATATTCTTTCGATAAAAATAACTCATTTGAAAAATGAAAAAAAAGAAAAAAAAAATCATCAAGATCTCAAAAAGTGCCAAAGATCAAGACTTCAAAACTGACATAGTTTTTTTCAAAATTGTAATTGACGACCATTCTAATTGAAATTTGAGTTTCAATCTTTGGCGCTTTTTTCTAAAAATGTCCTTATCTTTAGTTGTTGATTTTTAGAGATCGATTGTACGTAATCGGTTGGTTGGTTTTTGATTGTTGTTAGTACTCATAAAAAATACTAAAAAGTTTTTTTCCATTTCAGAAAAAAAAATTTCACCGTAATGACTCGACCCTTAAGAATCAAATTTTTAATCTTGATACTTATCTACTAATTAGAATGATGATTAATAGGATTCCACTTGTTGAATACTCGATTCAATCAATCAAAAAACAATAAGAAAAATTACCATTTTCCAAACTCTAATAAACCTCTATTAAACCCTATTGTTTTTCAAAAAACGATGATCTATTTTTATTATCAAACAATTATTTGAGTATTCTATAGACACCCGACTTTCATGAACTTTAGGTAGGTTTCTTACTGTATTTAGTGAATAATTTGATTAGTTATAAAAAGGATTTGATTTTAAATATAAATCATTTGCTAATATTAACAATTAAGAATCTTGTAGGTGATTTTTTTCAGGTACTGGTATTTTTTTCCCTCCTCTACCATACTATTAGTTGCAAAACAAATGAAATAAAATTTTCATTCAGCTTTCCGAAAATGAATTTCTAATATCATGTAAGATTTCAATTTTTAATACTTAAAACCAGTATTAAAATATTCCTTTTCCTTTTTATAGAATTGGGTTCTTTGATTATTTATTTTAATTCTTGGAATTGTGTTTTTTATGGGAGAGCTGAATGAAAATTTTGATCATATTATTTTTCAATTAAAAGTAAATTTCTGTGAAAACTCAATTTAATATTGCAAAATTTTCACTTAGTTTTCAAATGATAGAAAATTTACAATTCATATACCAGTACAACTAAAAAAACAACTCTACTTTTTCCTTCACATAATAAATTCTATTCCTTAGGAAAAGAATAAAACAAACCAAATACAACATCATAAAATTCATTTTTTGAAACATTTCTGAAAAACTCGACATGAACGAAGAAAGTGATAAATACAATTCTTTTGGTATCTTTTCCTCAACAGATTTTGGGTTGATCAAAGGCAACATAAAGAATAAAATTGTTCCAATAATAAAATATAAAAATGTCAAGCAAATGTGTGGTGGGAATTCTTCTGTGTTAGTGTTAACACAAAGCAACGAAATACATTATTTGCAATCATCAAAAGATTACAAAGTTGAAAGGGGACTTAAAGAAGAAAATTCTACTTTTATAAAAATCGCTCATAGTTATTATAACGGCTTAGCTCTTACACAGTCAGGGTTAGTTTATTCTATTGGAAACAATAATTCTTATAATCAACTGCCTTTGAAAACTTTTGTTAACCTTTCGAATAGTAAAATGTACTTGAGTGAATGGTTTGTTGAAAAGAATATCAAAGTTCGAGACATTATTTGTACTTCTGTTAATAATTATTTTCTATCTTACGATAATGTTTTGTATGGAAATGGCTTAAATACCGAATGTAATGATTAAATATTTTCTTTTCACATTTTATTTTCTTTGTTCCGAAAAAAAAAAAACAAAAAAAAAAAAAAAGAGAAAAAAATCTTACCTTTTTGTCGTGTAAACAAAAAAAAATAAACGAAAAGTTCAATTAGGAAATAATCAAAAAGGAAACATCCAAGAACCTGTCAAAGTTGCAGAAAATGTTGAAAAGTGCTTTGGTTCTCCTTATGCCAACCACAACTTTTATACAAATTATGATGATCAATTAGTGGCCTTAGGTAGGAACACTTCGGGCTTTTTGGGAATTGGTCACAATCGACCAATTACCAAGCAGGAAGTCATTCAAGAGATTAAAGGATCGTCTGTAAAAAGAGTGAGTTTACCAACTGGTTCATCTTTCGTTTTGTTGAAAACTGGAAAGGTCTTGGTTTGTCCTGCAGGCAATTTGGCGATGGGATCGAAAAAGATGAATTTCCAACCATTACATGGATTTGAAAATAAAGATATTAATTTCATTGACATCGCTTCTGGGAGTTCGGGTACTGTATTATTAACAGATCAAAATGAATTCTATGCACACAATTTTGGCTCGAACTCAATGGTAAAACTCGACAGCCAAATTGTACCAAAGCATTTAGACTACCAATTGTCAAGTAGTAATACTGCTGTGTTTATTTTCCCAAATAAGCATATCAACAACGATTCTGATTTTGCAGTTTTACTCAAGGAAAAGAAATTTAGTGATTATGAATTAAAAAATTTTAATATCAAGATCCATAAATCGTTTGTTGAGTGCAGATTAAACAAAATGCCAATTGAGGAAATCGAACAAGTTTTAAATCTTTTTAACGACAAAAAGAAAATAAATACTTTTTTGGAGTGGGTGTATTCTGGGATCATTGGGAGCTATGTTGTCGTCAAGGAAGTTTGTGAGAAATTAGGAATCACCAACTTTGCGAATAAATCTTTCAGTGACGACTTGCTTTTATTGTACAACGACGAAGATTCCAAAAATTTTAATTTGTTGGTCAAAATGGATGAAGACGAAATTGATTCTGATGATCTTGACGAAGAAAACATAGAGGATTCCTTTTTAGAAATACCCGTACACAAATATATATTGTATGCCAGAAGTGGGTTATTTCGAGAAATGTTTGACCAAATTCAAGAAAAAGCTAACTCCGTAACAGACTATTCTGGTAAAACAATTGAAAGTCTCGAGCTTTTAGTCAAATATTTTTATACATCCAATATTGAAATGACAGCGGACTACGACCCTGTATTAATTGCTGACGAATTAAGCGACGCAGTAGACTATTATCAATTAAATGAGTATTGCAATCTGCCTTATTTGTTAAAGAAATTAAAAAAATAAGTATCTTTGGTCATTTAACAAATTCCCTTTTAGAATATTTCTTTTATACTTCTTTTACATTACACACTTAACTCTAATTTTAAGTATTTCTTTTTTTTTTTTTCACTTTTTTCAAAAAAAATAATACTCAAATTTCAATTTAATTTTGTTTTCATTTCCCTAGGCCTTTTTCTTTTGTTTTTTTTAATACACCAGTTAATTTTACATTGTTGCTTTATAAAAATAAAATTTTATTCCATTGATTACTTTGGATTAATTCCTAAATGATCCACAATTAAGAATGGATTGTTAAATTTATAAGTTAATAAAAGATAATTATAGTTGTTATTTTTAAAAATGTTATCCTTAGGAAAAATACTCAACAATTCTTTAATCAGGGTAATCTAAATTACAAAATTTATTGTTCTTGGTGAGAATTTTTCATCAAAGCTCATATGTTTCGATAACTTGAGGTAATAAAGAAAAAAATGAAAATAAAAAATTGAAAATAAAAAATTCCTATAATAGTTAAAAAATATATAAATTTGGGTACATAGTGCCCCACTTTTCAGAGGTAGTGTCTAGGTTTTTTTTTTTTTTTTTCAAAACAAAAGAATTGGCTAAATCAAAGATTTTACTCCATTCTTTTAAATTAAAAAAAACCTAACGACAGTAGTATCCCAATTTATTAATCACAGTTTATGGAATCTTATTTACTACTGATAATCTTTCTATGGGGTTTTACCCCTCTTGCTTCACGAGAAGTGTAGTAAAGTGCCATAGAGTGACTATCTTTTCCAAAATTCAAAATAATAGAGAAAAATCTAAGATTTTACTCAATTCTTTTAAATAATGGAAAAGCTAAAGGCGTTTTTTCTTTTTAGAATTAAAAAAAACCCAATGGTGGTTTTCTTGAGGTTTTCTATTTTATTTATTCAGTGTTATAGATTTTTTAAGGTTTTATATTTTATATGTGAAGTGTTCTAGGTTTATTTTACTTTTTGAAATAAAACAAAAAATTTTAATAAATTTCCGGTTGATTTCAAAAAGTTAAAAAAACCGAACAAAAATCAATTTATTTTCCAGACAAATAGAAAAATCAAAAAAATCTAACGAAAATCTATCGATTTCCAAATAAATACAAAAGTAAAAAAAACCTAGTGAAAATCTATTGATTTTCAAAATAAATAGAAAACTCAAGATAACCTAACGGAGCTGTTTTTTAATTTGAAAAATTAAAAGAAAATTTTTAAAATTTTCTTGTTATTTCTCAAATCAAAAATCATTTTTTTTATCAATATATATATATATATATATATCACATGTAGTATAATTTTTCGGTTTTAAAATCATAAAAGACTTATAAAATTCGCTTTTTTTCGATTTTTTCATATGTTTTTTCGTTTCATTCGTTGTTTTATTATTTTTATTTTTTGAAAATATTCTTGAATTCTTTTGAAATCAGACTTTCCATTTTTGGGATGTGAAGAAATGGAAATAAAAAAACTTAAAAAAAAAAAAACAATTATATACAGGTCGGTGGCAATTGCCTTAAAAGTCTAGGAAAACAATTGGAGTTCCAAATTTCCCGTTAAAGTGGGTTTTTTTGCATTTAAAAAAATAAAAATGGTTTGATTTTCTATTTTTATAAACACTCAAACAATACAAGTATACTTTCCATTTAAAACCATTGAAAATTGGAAACTCTTTAAACACTTTGATTAAGGATTAATTTTTTTTTCAAAAATTACTAGTTGGGTAAGAAAAGTGGTCAAAATTTAACTTTTTTATAATTTCCAAATTGATCAGCCCAACTAATGTTTTTATATGCAGATTCTATATATATTTATATCAAAAATATTTGATGTGTCACTCGTATGTAATACTTATTTTATGAAATCAAAAAATGGCCATACCTATGATATTTATGCACTAGAAAATTTCCTGAAAAAAGAATAAAAAAAAAACTTCAATATTTTGATAATTTTTTGAAATATAAAATACCTTTTAAAAAGAAATTTAGCCCATTTCAAACCCCAATAAATCGATTTTTAAAACGTTTTATTTTTTCCAGTTTTACAACCTTAAATAATTATTTTTTTTTGAATAGTATTTTTTAAAGTGAACTAGACAGATAATAGTTAGCAATGTTTTGAATTGTTTATTACAATTGTTTTAATATTCGAAAAAATGATTTAATTTTTGTATTTATTATTTTTAATCAGTTGAATTTCCAAATTATAAAAAATAATTGATGAAGTTGAAGATTTTTTGTTTTGATTAAATTTGAAAAGACAAAATAAATGTAACATAATATGTTTGATGAAAATTCCTTGCGAATATTCTAAGCTAATTTTTTTTATTATAAAAATGGTTTAAATCATTATGAATAGTTTCAAACTAAATAAATATTTTAATTTCATAGGTTAAAAAAAAAGATAAAACCATGAATAAAATAAAAAATAATTACATATTAATAAAAGTATAATAAATTGCGACTTTAAGTTGGGGAAAAGAAAATTGGATATGAATAGAAATGTTGTCTAAACAAATCTAAATATATTGATTACACTTATAAAGGAACAATTCTCAAAAAATAACCTTAAACTAAATTCTTAGTGGAAATATTTTAATAAATATTATGGTTTTAATAAAAAGATTTATTTTCGCTTTTTTGATTCCAAAAACTATTGTTAGGGTTATATAGTTGGTATTAATGAATTAAAAATATTTTAAACAACGAAAATTGTTTAGTAAAAAATCTATATTGTTAGCTTTAATTAAGAAATATTTAAATCAAACTATTACTAATTCAAATTATAAATTAAAAAAAGTTCAATTATATTGTTAAAATTTACTAAATGAAAACCTAAAAAGATTAATGTTCATACTTTAATATATTTAATAATATAGTAAGTTCCAATTTTAAGAGATAAACTTCCTAAAAAATAAGGAACAAAAAAATCTCAAATTAGGTGCACATTTTTTAGAATTTTTTTTTTTTACAAATTATTTTACTAGAATTTAAATTTTGTGCAAAGAGTTGGTATTTTTTTTTGATTAGTATTTTTCGTTGAAAGTGATACGGACTATAAAATATTCCATTATTTTGTTAATAAAAAAATCAATAAATTTCTTGGTAATATAATAATTAATCTTCGAAAAATATTTTATATAATGATTATTTTTATTTTTTAAAAGCCATCTTTCTCGATATATTCTATCTTTTATTTATTATTATTATTAAAATTAAAAGTTAAAGATTTTTTTAAGATAAAAATATTTTTTTAGGAGAAAATTTGTCATTTTTTATGTAAATTTTCTTTTTTTCCGATTAGAAAAATTAATTTGTGTGGTTCTTGGTATGGCTTTTTACCTTTTTTTTAATAAAAAGGAAATTTTAGTCACAAAACTGAATAAAAAAATTTGGAAATATTTTGGTTTGAATAATTAGATCAAAAATTATATGTTTCTTTATGGTTTATAATTTATTCAAAAAATCTATATTTGTTAAAAAATATTTAAAGGTCATTATATGTTAAAAGGGCGATGTTTAAATATTTTGAGTTTTTTCACTAAATTTGTGATTTTTTCCAAAAACTATAAAACATTTCCTATGCACATTGATGAAGAAGGTTTCTTTTCACAAACTAGAGGTTTCTCATTGCAAAAAATAAAACAATTTAACGAAAGAATTAAAAATTTTGGAACTGATTTTTTTTTTTTTTGATTTCTCAAAATTATTTTCGATTTTAGAATTTCTGGTTCTTCCCAAAACATTTTTATTCTATTCTTAAATCAAATTTTTTACTCTTGAAACCCCCAAGTCCGCTGACAAAATACATCTCCCGCCCGGGCTTATAGGAAAAGTTTTATAGTTTTTGGAAAAATTACAAATTTACTGAGAAAACACAAAATTTTAAGACATCACTTTTTTAACAGTAATCTCACTTTCTTGAACAAAATTTTATTTAGATGAATTTGGAATTGAAAATTTGAATGAAAATAATGATCTCAGAAACTTTATTATGAATATCAACAAATTGTTCTTTCAAAAATTCAAATACAAGTTTTTTTATTTAGAATTTAACTGTAAAATAAGTAAAGAAGAAGTAATTAACTTTAAATATTTCATTTATTATCAATATATAAATAATTTGGTTAAAAATTTTCTAGATACTTTTTTCTCTTGTTTGATTTTTTAAATTTTTAATGATTCTTTTATAAATAGATTGGACTATGATAAATGTGCGTCTCCTCATTAATTATACATAAACTTATCTAGTATCAAAAAATGATTATTATTGTTCAATTTTGAATAAAATATACCTACACTTAAAAGTTACAAATACACCTCCCCCCTTAAAATAAATTTAAAATTTTCTTAGGTTTTCTTTTTTTGATGAAAATTTGATATTATTATATTTTTTCCCTCAAATTAAAAAATTTTAAAAGATCTACCTCATAAAACATTCTTCGTTCGAATTCAATTTTAACTTATTAATCAATTTTCTTAGCTCATTTCTAATTTATTAACAGAAGAAAATAATATCTGTATTCAAATCTGAAAAAAATCACAAAACAATACTCAACTTTAAGATTTTGGGTTTATTTTAGTAAAAATACCAACACTTCTTTTTAAGACTTTTAAATGAAAAAAACTACAAACAAAGCAATAAAACAGATTAAATATCATAATTGATTTTTAAAACTCTGTTTTGTAAAAGCAAATATTTTGATTTAAAAAATCATTTTTTTTTTAAAAGTATTCATTTTCCATAATTACCTTTTTTATTTCTATATTATCAGGACTTACTTTCTTGATGAGTGAGAATGAAAAAGATAACTCTAATGTAAACGAAGTCAATTCTTCACCAATCTTAGATTCTGAACTAGGATCTTTTTATTTACAAGATTTAGAATCAAATTACGAGAATGAAAATTCGTTTGGCTTTGATTTTGGCACTTTTCCGATTTCGTCAAGTTTAAATAACCGTGGGAATATTGCCAAACGAACTGGATCACTCCACCATACTACTTCGTTTGATAAACAGTTTAATAATTATAATACTTCCACTTTTGGAGAAATCTTATTGGGCGAAGATAATTTGGAAGATTCGAGTCTACCTTTTTTAACTTTCCAAGATCCTCTTACCATTTCACAATTACAAGACCAAAAATCCTTAACTATTATTCAACAAAATAACGAAATTCAAGAAGATTTTGAAAATGAAAATAAAAGTGATTACCTGGAAAAAGAAAAAGAAAAAGAAAATGACAATGAAAATGAAAGTGAAGAAGAATTACAATTAAAAATATTCCCAATCAGGGAAAATAATCCAATGGATAAAGAAAACCAAGAAAGTTTTACAATCTTAAATAGTCTTGAGGGAAACGATTTGGGAAAAAAAAATGAAAATTTAGTTTTAGATAAGCCTTATCAAAAGAAAAAGATGATCGAAAACAAAAACCAAGAAGAAGAAAATGAATTAGACTTCAATAGTGTTCTCCGTCAAGTAGGATCAAGAGGTTTATTAAAAGAAGGAATTGGGAACCAAGAACAGCAACAAAAAAAAAGAACCCAAAAAGAAGAAATTTCAATGAATAATTTGGATAAATATAACCAAGCAAAAGTTCTCAATAATCAAAAAAAAAGAAAACTCAAAAAAAAAACACAAAAGAAATCAACCTTTAAAGAAGACTTTGATCCACTGATGCTTCAAAATCTCAGTTTAAAGGATCACAAGCAGCGTAAACGTGATTTAAAACCACAAAACAATCGTGTAGGATCACTACATAGACTTGACTCCACAGTAATTGAATCAGGAAAGGAAGTTTTCAAACTGCTTGTTGGCCAATTATGGGTCATTTCAGGAGGAGCCTCTCAAAAATTTCTGTCGCCATTCACGATTGAGATGACAAAAAAAATCGGAGAAATTTTTGATGCATCTGAAAATGAAACAAAAAAATTCCAATCACAACTCAAATATTTGTTATCAAATTCAAGAAGAACATTTACAGAGTTTATTCTCGAAATTTTAGTCTCTTTACTTTCATTAAACTATTCAAAATCTGAAATACCTGAAATATCAAAACAATTCTGGAATATTTTGGAAGAAATCAATGAATTTAATAATGAAAACCAAACCAAAGTCAATAACAATAACGTGAATACTAATAAGAACAATGAAAATAATAATAATAATAATAATGGAAATAATGGTAATAATAATAATGATAATAATGGAGGCAACAGTAATGGTATTAAGGAGGAAAATATTAATATAAATCATAATGAAAAGGAAAATGAAAAGAATAAGAAAAATAAAGATAAACAAGAGCAGGGGCTGGAAACGGAAAAGAAAAAGGAAACGGAAAAGGAAACAGAAAGGGGAAAGGAAAGGGAAAAGGAAAAGGGAAATAAACTTCGCGACGAACCAGATGGATCGGAAAAACTTAAATTAAAATTAGAGAAAATCTATCAACAGTGTTTTACTCAAAAAGTATTAATGTATTGGTTTAATAAAAGATTTGTTGATCGGCTTAATGCCTTTTTTAAGATCCAAGAACAACAAAAATTTTTTGAAAAGCATTTATTTTTTTTAGGAAAATCCAAATTTCTTTTATCTTGTCTATTATTGGCCAGGGAATTGGTTAAAAGGGAAGATAATATTGTTTATAAATACTACCAATTGATCAATACAAATTTTAATAATAATAACATTTTAAATTTATATTTTAATAACCGAGGCAAAAAGGTTAAACTTATTAATCAAATTATTTCTGTGTATGGTTTAAACGGGGGCAATTATTGGTCAATAATTTCAAAAGATTATTGTCAAAAAATTCAATTCCAACCAAAAAATATTTTTCATCATTTCCCCTTCATTTCAATTATTAATAACCCAAAGCTTGTTAATTTGTGTTCAAAAAATATTTCTGAAGCTCCTCTTAAAATGAGGAATCTTGTAAATAATGAAAATAAATTACATACACAAACCAAGATTAATGAAAATTGGTTGGCAAAAAAAAAAATATTCTAATTATTATTGGTATTTTTGTTTTATTTTTAACTTTATCTTTTTTTTAATTTGTATTTATTCTTTCAATATCATAATTAATAATATAAATAATAATAAATTATAAATTCCCAATAAATACTCACATTTGATATTTGAATCATCATTTTTTTTTTAATATTTTTTTTTTTTTGTGAAGCAGACTTTTTTTTAATATCATTTTTGGAGTGTTAATAATTATTTTTATCAACTAAGAGAATTAATCAAGATAAAATAAATCAAGTAGACTAATTTTTGTTTTTATTTTTTCAAAATTTCAAAAAACAATTAATATTTTTTTAGGAATAAAAATTAAATATAAATCAAATTCTTACAACTCTTATATTTACCAATTTTTTACAACTTGACTTTTTGTTAAATATTTTCATTCATCATTAGAGTTTTTGATCTAAATATAAAAAATTCTCTGATTCAGTTACTTATTCGTAAAATACTTTTTTTTTTTACTATTACTAAATTCTTTTACGAGTGAAAAGCAAAGTTTACTCTGGATAAATTAACTTTGTTTCAGTCAAAGGCAATCCTAACTTTTTTTTTATCAAATATCAATTATTTTTTATAAATGACCTCCTGAAGAACAAATAAGAAATAACCAGAAGAAATACACATTAGAGAATAATTGATATCAATCTGAAGTAAATCTAATCAAATCCTATTATTTTCTAAAAAAAGTGAAAAACAACTGAATTCTTAAGTTCATATTGAGAAAAACAACAAATGCCCATTTTGATATCAATTAAAGATCAAAGTAAATTTCAATAGAAATCAAAAAGATTTTTCGACAATCATTTTAACTGTTTTGATAACATTGTAATAACATTTTTTTAAATGTTGACTCTAGATCTTGCTCTGAAAATAATATTGAAAATTGAATTATGTAAATTCAAAAAAAAAATCAAAAAAGAAAAAGTAAATTAATCATTTAAGATTTGAAAAAGAATAAATTGTTGACAAATTCCGGTGAATAAATAAAACAAACAAATAAATTATTTTTTTTCATTTGTAAAAATTTTTTTAGAAAAAATATTTGTAAAAGTATTTGTAAAAACAAAAAAAATTATTTTAGAATTCTGACCATTTTGAATTTTGAATTTGATTTTTTAAGCTGTTATTCGGAATTAATTTTATTGAAATTAATTCCTTGCCTGTCATTGGACTAATTTTATTTTTTTCAAACCAACTTTCTATTGCTTCCCTTTCGTATGTGTATCCATCAATTGCTAAAACTGGGTCGATCATTATTTCGAATGTAATGGGGCAAATAAAGCATTCTGGGGGTTCGTCATCAGAATCCTCTGAGTCGGTCGTTTCTTCAGAATCTTTAGAGTTTTGATTTTTGCCTTTTTTTTTTTTTGATTTCTCAATTATATTTTGATTATTGTATTCAAGTTCATCATCTGAAGATGAACTTTGATCAGAGTATGATTCGTCATCTAAAGATAGATCTATAAACGTTAATTTTGTTTTTGAAATTCTATATACATTTTCAATTTTTTGCTTTTCTGCAATTTGTTGATTTTCATAAAGCGCACTATCTGGTCTTCGTGCGTCTGTTGGGATCTTGAGTGGATCATGAATTGCGTTACTTGATAATACAAACGAAAATTCATTCCCACATACAACTTGCCTTATCATTGTCTGTTCCAATTTTGGGATTGGTTTGGGTACTCTTGGCTGTTTTTTTCTGGTGCGGCCAAGTTGCCCATTTCCTATAAAATTAAAAGTTTTGATAAAGATTTTAGGATATAAAGTTATTCAATTTAAAGTATAAATAGATATGATATATATTATAATTTTGAAAATTTGTGTGCAAATTATTATTTCAATCAAGATTAAATTCCCTATTACTTCGATATAGGGTAATCTCGTTAAATTTCAAATTTTTATTTTTCTGATTCTTTTTCTTTTGTTAGATCCAGAAAGTGAGTTTTTATCAGAAACACTATATATTTTCAAAACAAGAATAAAATTTTTCAAAACAAGAAAAGATTTTTTTGATATATCTCAAGCATGCATCCCATTTCCAATTTAAAATAATATTTAATAAAGAAGATGGGGAAATAAATGAGTAAAATTAAAAGAAAAAAAAAAAACAAAATACTAAATTTAAAAATTAGAAAAATCGTTACCATCAGAACCAAAACTAAAAACATATCCATCCTTTGTTAATACTAAGGTGTGAGAAAAGCCACAGCTAACCGACACACAATGAAAAGTACTCAATGATGTTACTTGAAGTGGCTTATTCACTGAAGTTGGTTCGGTATGCCCCAATTGACCGCAATCTATTAAATATATTATTTATAAATAATATTTTTTTTATAAGCACAATTGAATGAGAATAATAAAATTTGATTTCGAAAAATAATGATTACCGTTTAGTCCAAATGTAAATAATCTTCCATCAATTGTAACAACCGCAGTATGATGTTGGCCACATGATATTTGATAGACATTTTCATCTCTCAATTTTTCGATTACTTGTGGATATTTTACAAATTTTGTATCCCCATGTCCCAATTGACCATCAGAACTTTAATAAGAAAAATATGTTTAATTTTGAATTAAAAAAGTTGTATTTTTGTTTTTAAAAGGTAAAATCATTTTATAAACTCTGTTTCAGTCAAAGGGTCCCAACGTTTTTTTCAAATATCAATTATTTTATACAATTGACCTTTGAAGAACAAATAAGAAATAAACATAATAATACACATCAAAGAATTGTTGATAGGTGTCTGAAAGAAAAGTAATTAATCAATAGATTTTCTTAAAAATTGAAAAACTCAAAACTTTAGGGCCCCATTGAGAAAAACAACAATGTTCGTTTTGAACTTCTACTGGTATTTGAATAATAAATATGAAACATTTTTCACTTCATTTTCTATACTTTTCTTTTAGAAATTAAGCCCCAAAACGAAGTTTGTTGGTATTTGTGGTCTCTATTTGAAAAAGCAAATGAAAATGAAGTGAAAATTTTTCACATTTATTAAACAAATATCAAGATCAAAGATCAAATTGAATTGCAATAGAAATCAATAGATTTCTCAACAATATTTACATGGTTTCAATAACCTTAGAATAACACGTTTTTACCAAGTGACTATTGATCTTGCAATAAAAAAATTTTGTGCAACTGAATGACGTTTTTAAAAAAAATCGAAGAAAAATGAGCAAAAATGTGAAAAAATGTGAAAAAATGATTTCAATTTTGAAAATTTCCAAAATAAAATTTTTCTTCTAATATCTATGCAAACCCTTTAAACACGTGTATTTTTTTATTACAACTGGGCCCCTTTGACTGAAAAATAGTTTATATGTGGAAAAAATTAGTTGAGAAAAAAAAAAAAAAATTATTCAATAATTATTTTTCAAAATAAATTATTAAATGATATTTCTATTTTATTTTTGTTATTGTGTCATAAAAAAATATAAACTCTTTTTCCAACCAAATTACATACCTTTCAAATCATCAATACCATCGAATTTGATGGTTAATAAGAGAATTACTTATTGGTGATTTTCATTTTAATTATTCATTTTTTCATTTTTTGTTTTTTTTATTTTTGGATATTGAACAGTTGGAAAATGAAAAAATAGGATAAGAAGAAAACAATTTGGAAATAATCTGACAGTGTATCAATGGAAACAGTTTAAGTTTGATTTCGAATGAGATAGATATAGGAATTAAGAAAGAGCATTATTGGATTGATGCATGGAACAAAGAAAAAAGAATCTCTGGAAAAAACAATTCCAACAAATGAATCAGATGAATTGCGACTTTATATTGAAAATGAGAATTTAAAGAACAAAAGTTCGACGTGTAAAGAGTTATCAATAACTTGTAAAGAACTTTTTCCCTATTCAACGTATTCAAAGGTTTTTATTGATTTGATAATTTTTTTTCTTTACAATTTACGAAACGAGATTTCTCATTTCAAATAAAATGGCAGACCAATTTTTAAAATATTGAATTTTCATTTTTTCTTGTTTTGTTTTAATGAGTTTTAAATATTCAGTTGAGTGTTTTTTTTATGTTTTAAAATGTTTTTTATTTTTTAGAATGATATGACAATTAATTTGATTCAATTATGAATAATTCTTGAAAATTTCTGTGCCCTTTTATTTGAAAAAGAGTTTATTTCTTTTTTTTTAGTACCGAAGAAGTGCAAATTACATTCGATATTTCAATGGTTTTTTTTTAATTTCGTAAATTAAAAAAAACCTAGGCATTATACAATACTCTAGGACACTTCTATTATACTTGATTATCTCTAAAAGGAAATCTAAGGTTAAAATCATTCGTTTCACGATTATTCAGAAAAAGCCACTCCCAAATTAGTTTTATGGTTGAAAAAGCAAAAACAAAAAATTGAAAATCTAAAACAAGAAAAAATAAATTTAAAAAGGAAAGTATATAATAAGCAATTGATAAAAAAATAAATAAAAACAATTTTATTGATATCGTTAATTAAGAACACCCAATATCACAGCCACAGTACTTTTATTTAAATTTATTTTAATTTTTTAAGTTGATCATGAATATTTATTTCGGGAGTCTAGTTGTTTAAAAGTTGTAATTTCTTTTTTTTCATTTTGATCTCATTCTAATTTAACTCTTGATATTTTTTGTTTTTACTTTTACTTTTTTATTATCAAGTTACACTATATGTAATGTATTTTCTTATCTCAATATTAATAAGTAACCACTTGTGCCCCTTTTCCTTTGGAACTCTTCCTAATACAAAAAAAAATTCAACCAGGGAAAAAATGTGAAAAAAAAATAATATATTTATTTTTATTACCGTCATTATTTTGAAAAGGTTATAAAAACTTTTAGTTAATCATTGTTTTATGTTATTAACAGTTTGTGAAAAAAATTGTAATTGTATCAAATTCTATAAAAAATTTTTTTTCGTGGAATTTTACATAATATAAGAAACTTGTTAAATTATTAATATGAAAATTCTTGTTTTGATTTTTTTTTCAAAATTATTTAATATGTTCTAATTCAAAAAACTTTTTATTAATATTTTAATAGTAATTGTTGAATGTTTAAAGTACGAACAAGGTGATTTCCACTCCTTTTTAATGATCAAATAAAGGTATAACAATAAAATTTCCAATTTTTTCTTGATATTTGTTATTGATAAAATCTAAAAAATAATAATAATAATTATAATGTTTTTGAAGGTAAATCATATTAGTGTACCTTTATTCAAATGTCTAGTAAATTTTGATTAATAAAATAGTACAAATAGCTGATCTTATCAATTAAAAAATATTCCTTGTATTAGTAAAAAACTGATTAATTTCAGAAAAATAATATAAATTTCCTGACAAATTTAAAGATTGAATAATCAATATGAAGACCTTCAAAGTTGAAAAAAATCTTTCTTAAATTTATCTTGAAATGGTAAATTAGTTGCTAAAAAATTTGAATTTTTTAAAAAAATGAAAATATTTAACGATGAGATTATTTTGATCAATTGTTTTCAAATATTTGAAACATATATTGAAAATACAACTTGCCTTATAATAAGGAAATTACAATAATCATTCTTTAGGTTTTTATGTTGACAATTATTGAGAAAATCTTTGAAATTAAAAAAATGAAAATATTAATACTAAATTTAAATGATTTGGTTTTATTAAAATCAGAATACTATTATTTTGGTTTTCGATTATTAGATTTGAAAAAGGAATTAAAAAAAAATAAAGTAAATTTAAACAATGGAAATTAATAAATACATACCATTGCCCCCAGCTATAAACTTGGCCATTTGAACATAATAAAACACTGTTTAGAATATAGATTATAAAAAGTAATTGATGAAAAAAATAAGATTTAATTTAAATAGATTTATTATTTTAAATAATGTTAAAAAATTTTTAAAAATATTGACGAATAGTTTTGTAATAATATAATCATTATTATAAAAGAGCATAATTAATATTAAAAAATTCCGTAAAAAGATATATATCCCTTAGCACCCCGGATTTGCCTAAATTTCATCAAGTTTTTTAAATTAGATTTAAAATGATATTGATCTACTAATATATTAATTTTCCTATTTGTCTTTAATCCAGATTTGAATTATAATAAAAAGTCAAAATAGTTCAAAGATAAAGTAGTTAAGTTATTGATTTTTTTTTTTTGAAATTGAAAAAAAAAATAATAATTATTCATTTTTACATTTTTTTTAAAGATTTTTATTTTTATTTTATTTTTTTAAATCAGAAATTTTATTACATTAATAGTAATTCAAAACTCAACACATTGATTTATTAATAATAACAACCAAAAAAATTTTGCTAATTTTATGATAAAAAAAATAAATAAAAAAATAAATTCGTTTGAAATTTAATTTTTTTTTTTAGAAAAAATTTCAATAAATATCTAATTAAGAGAAAAATGAAATTTATTTCTTTAGGCCAAAATTAAATTTTTAATATGATTAATTTTCTAAAATTTTTATTTAAGCAATAGATAATAATTGAAAATCAAAAAAAAAAAAAAAATTGTAAAATAATTTCTATTTATTAAATTGGAATAAAACAAATATAAATTACTTTTTAATCGATAAAATATTTATACCTAAATTTAAAATAAAATAAAAAAATATAACTTTTAAATAATATTCCAATATAATAAAATAATCTCCGAAACCAAATTTTTTTTATTGAATTTTGTTATTGGTAAAAATTTGAATAATATATTTTTGATATTTGGATTTTTCCTTAATAAATTAATCCAGATCTTGTTAAATAAGTTCTGATATATGGTCTCTAATTAAACAATATTGTTTATTTTATGTCTAGATTTTAAAAAGTCAAAAATTAAAAAATTGTAAAAAATAAAAAAAAAAATCAATTATTAATCTGACTCGAACTATTGGCCAAATAATTTAAAATTGAAAAAAAATTTTGTTGAAAAAATTGTAAAATTTTGCAATGAAAAAAAATATGATTTTTTTTTCTAATTTAATTTATATTTTTTTTTATTTTTAAATTATTTAGAATCTAATATAGATATTGATATTGAATTGTAATCAATAGATAAAACAAATTTTCAAGGTGATGTCATAATAACTTTTATAATGAATAAATTATTTAATCAAGCATTTTAGGCAATTTTGGGGTGCAAAGGGCCCCAAAAAAATTTCCAGTAAAGTATGGTGTGTTTTAAATGTTAAAACTAAGAGGTTTTTGATGTCTAGACAAACTTTTCAAAAAAAAAAAAAAATTTATTTTGACAAAATTTGGAAAAATAATAAAATCACAATAACCAAAAAAAAATTCCCAATGTAAAAAAAATTTTTTTCAAGTTATTTTTTTATTTTAAGTAACTATACAATTTTTAATTATAAAATTTTCTTTCTAAGATAATTGTTTATTAATTCTATATCTTATTATCCTTTGATAACATTTCAAATTCAAATTTTTGTTTGAAATGTTTTTAGGTTATTTGTGGTGCTAAGGGATATATAGGATCATTTCAAATGGTGATTGTATTATAAAAATAAAATTTAAGTTTGAAAAATTATTACGTATGTTGGCTTCCACACTCAATAGCAATTGCACCTTTATTATTAAATTTAGGAATCATATGGGGTATGGGTCTTTTTTTGTGTTGTTTATGACCTAAAAAATTTGAAAGTCCACCTCCCCAGGTATAGACTTCGCCAGAATAAGCGATGGCTGCAGAATGAGATTCACCGGCAGCAATTTTTATTATACCAGTATTACTTAATGCTTCGATTTTTCTTGGGGTTAGTGACTGAACAAGGTTTCCATGACCTAATTGACCATCTTGTCCTATTTTTTTTTTTTTTTTTTTTTTTTTCGTTATTATTGTAATTTATTCAAGACAAAGTGATCTAATAAGTAAAATTTTGATGAATAAGAAATCATAAAAAATTGATTTTGTGAATGGTATTAAACACAAAATTTTAAAACCCTTTTTTAAAAATTTTAGTGCACCGTAATTTTTTAATTTTTGTAAATTTCATAAGTTACATAACGATTTATTTGGAACTTTTTGTTAAATATAAAAGAGTATTTTTGAAATTGAATTTTACTTTTTTTTTTCTCAAAATTTAAATAAATATGCCAGTCCTAACAATATGGTTTTTGAATAACTAACAATAACCAGATAATTATCAATATAATTGATCCATTAAAAAAAACTTTATTAAAAAATAATTTAGAATCATTAAATTTTGTCTGCTTTTTTAAAAGTTGAAAATTTTAATTTAAATACTTGATAATTGTACTGTAATCTACAAAATAACAAAAAATGGAACAATTTATTTTTATAAAATGATTCATTTTTAAACTTTTTGACTTCTTTCTGTCCAATACTTGGGGAAAATAATATATATAATGAAAGGTTTAATTTAATTTTTTTTTACAGTTATCATTTAATTTTTTTTTTAAAGATCAAAGAATTTAATGTCTGAATTTAAATTAAATCTTCTTAATATTCCCAAAAAAAAATGGAATAAATTTTCTTTGTAGCAATAAATAAGTATTTTTCGTTAAAAATGTATTTTATCAAGTGTGAAAAACTGATATTTTACCACCTATTAAAACTCTTGATAGAAAATCAATTTAATTCCAAACTCAAACTTAAAATCTTGTAGGTTTAGATGATTTCAAAGTTTATCATTTTCATGCACCTTGTAGAACTGATTTAGAATTAGTTAAATCCCAAAACAACTAAATTGGTTTAATTTGCCCATGAGAAATAAAAATTAAAATGTTATCAAAATTTAATATTCAATGTTTGTATTTTTCAAAAAGTAATGAAAATATTCTAAATTCTTTTAAACTTTTACAATTAACATCGTACGAGATCTTTTGGTTTTTGTTTTTTTTTTAAAGTTTATTTTGTCAATTAAATCAACTTGTTAAAAGCAATTCCAAAAAATTATTTTTTTTATTATTTTTCCAGATACTTTTTTCTAGGTTTCCTTTTTTTTCGCTCAAAAAAGAATTATTTGTTTTTTTTTAATAAAAAAATAGAGAAGAAAAAAAATAATCAACAATGTTATGGTTATAATTTGGCGGACAAAGTATTGAAGAAGAGAAATGGTGGTAATTTAACTTCTTCTTACATGTGTAATTGCCTTATACTTGGATTAACTTCTGCTGAGTAAGGTAATAATGTCTTGTACTGGGATCAATTTCAGTCAAGTATGCCATTACTTAAACAATGGTATTATGATGGTGATTTTGAATATTTTCGACATAATTAAAAGAATATAAAAGGAAACAACCACAAACCCATTCAACACTTGTGACACAAAAAAAAAAACTTTTTAAAAAAATGAATTTTTTAACTTTTTTTACTGTTTTTTTATTCTCTTTTCATCTCTTTTTATCTTGGTTTGTTCAAAAATAAAATATTTTCTTTTCTGTTTTTAAAGAAAAGCTATCCTAGGGGTTATAATCTTGCCTAAATTATCGCAAGGATAAAAAAATCGAAATAAATTTAGTGTTGTAAGAAGTGCCGTAGAGTGCATAAGTTTTCCAGAATTAAAAAGAATAGAGTAAAATCAATAGATTTTACAGATAAAACAGAAATCCTTGAGAAAAGCGCTGTTAGGTTTTTTTTACTTTTTGTAATAAAAAGAAAATTTAATAAATTTTCTTTTCATTTCAGAAATTAGAAAAAACCTAGGCACTTCAATTAGATTTTTTTGAAATTATTTCAAAAATTAAAAAAAACCTAGGCACTTGAAGGCACTTGAAGGCACTTGAAGGCACAACTACGTATTGATCATGTTGTTATTAAGCCCAATAATTTTAAAATAAATTAAGACTTTTTTTAAATTCCATTGGAAAATACAACAGATCAAAGACTGACAAGTTATTTTGTAACACTGTTGTTTTCCAATTAAGAAATGAAAATTTTTATTATAAGTTCCCAAAATATTTTTCTAATAGTTTAGAAATGATATTTTTAGACAATAAATGAAAATTCCTGAATTAGCTATAAGATAAAATTTTTACTCTGCTAATTTGAATGTAAAAATAATATTTAATATCCATCTGGGAATAGTAAATATTATTTTACAACTTATTTATTTGATGTAAAAACCGGAACACCTTCACAAACCTAAGAAGAAATGATACTTTTAGACACTTGTCCAAGCTTTCTTTTATAACTTTTGAGATAAAATTTTGATGGATACTGATAAATTCAAATAAATGTCTGAAAATTTTACACTTCATTGTCCATTTTTCGAATTTTTTTTGACTCAAGCTTTGAAGAAAGCATTTTATTCTTTTAAATGTTAAAAAACTTTGTAAAATTGGTTGTGCTTCAAAACACTCTTTCTCTTGGGTTGTTTTAAAAGTTGAGATATGAGATTTCAAAATGGGAAAATGAACTAAAAATTTTATTAAATATATTTGAATTTATCAGTATAATTCGCTTATATTGGTATTGCTATTTAAATGGCAAATATGTAGCTAAAACAAAGTTTTAAATTCAATTTTCTCTTAAATAAACGGAAGAAACATTTGTTCCTCGATAAGGTTTTTGGGTGGTTCGGATAATAATTCAAAAACTCTTTCTTCTAAAAAACGAATTTCTGATGAAAAGGGATGATCGTGTATTTTTAAAAAAAAGAAAAACTAAGAAAATTTTGATAAAATGTTTACCTCTTCCCCACGAATAAACTTCTCCTTCAATGGTCAGTGCTAAACTACAATTGCAAAGAAAAAGAAAAAGAAAAAGAAAAAGAAAAAGAATAATAA
Organism: Anaeramoeba flamelloides; assembly: GCA_027625915.1. NCBI lineage: Eukaryota > Anaeramoebidae > Anaeramoeba > Anaeramoeba flamelloides. The sequence goes on from JANTQA010000026.1 coordinate 4,049,789, forward strand.
AAGAAAAATTGGTTTTTGAGGAAAAGAAAATTCAACTCATTTGAATCCTTGAAGGTTGATTAATCTTTACGTATGATATGCACCGCATGCAATTTGACGAATTTTTTTATTCATTAACGCATCAACTCTTTTTGGTGTTGGAGAAGATTCTAATAATCCGTGTCCAAGTTGGCCAGAATAGCCTATATTTGGTGGTTTTTTATTTGTTTGTTTTTTTTTTTTATTTTTTCAGTAAATCATTCGGTTTTATTCTTTTTCAAGAAAACAATCGTTTTTTGTTGTCTTCTGAAAATTTAAATCTGAACTAAAAGAAATTCATACCATTTCCACATGTGTAAACTTGAAAAGTTGAATTTGGCATCTCTATCCAAAAAATGAAAAATTGACGATCATTTGGTTATTTTCAAAGAGAAAAGATTGGTGGCTGTTAATATACTTTACTAAAGAAACACAAACTACTTGTTTGTGGGTATTCGAAAAATAAAAAGAAAAAATAATCTTTACCCGCTAAAATAGCTGTATGATGACCACCTGCACTAATTTGCCGAACGATCACATCCTTAGGTTCTTGAAGTAGAATTGGTGATTTTTCAAAGCGTTCTTTTGAAGTGTGTCCTAATTGGTTATCTTCATTATTCCCAAAGACAAAAACTCGATTAGGTTCGATGTTCCCCATAGAGAGGATCTTGTTGAAATATTAAAAATAAAGGTAGTTTCGAAAAAATGAAATATTAAACTATTTTCAATTTTGTTCTTGATATTTCTTGAGCAGAACCTACTAATTCTATAAAGGGTTAGTAGTTTTGTGTTTGCTTGTAATAATTTATACTATTATCAGAAGTGTTTGGAATAAATTTGAAAACGTTTAAATAAAGATCTTGTAAAAAATTGTTTGAATTAATGTAAATATTTTATCTTTTTTAAGGGTTTGGAGTTTGTTCAGATTTTAATTTTTGACTTTATTCATAAGAAGGTATATACATAATGAATTTTTTTGAAGATTCTCTCAATTGAAACTGAAACATGCATATTTAATGTCATAGCTTATTGAAAAACATGTCAGAAAAGTAACTTGAAAAAAATAATGAGAAAGAAGAACATTATCATTAATTGATAATCATGATCGTAGTTTAATGTTAAATGTGAAGCTATGGTTATGGGATGTTGTGGTTTTTTTGATCAAAGGGCCATCATTTTATAATACAAAATACAAGACTGGAACTTTTTATCAAAATTGGTTTTTGTGAAAGTATTCATTTAATTACTTGCTTTCAATCATTAACTGGGGCTAATTTAGATGTAATTAATATTTATATTTTCTCTACATCATTTTATTTTTACTGTTTTTTTTTTAGATTTTTGGTAAAAATAAGAAAATTTTCTTTTTATACATGAAATTTAATGATGTAAACTAATGAATTCTTAAATTAAAAAACCTTACTTATTCTTCAAAACAAATTGCAGTACCATAATTTAATAGATTTTCTAGACATTTATACAGTGAATAATTATTTTCCTTATCATTTAATAAAGGTCAATTCAATAATGAGTATTAATTTATATTAATATCTAAATTATTATTGTTATTTTTTTTTGGTAATTTTAATTAATTAATTGTTTGATCCAAATTTTATTATTTTTAATAAAATGGACTGTTCCATCTAAAGTGTTCTCGATCTTCATTAATTTCCGAATTAAAATTATTTATACAAAAATTGCATGCTTTGTTTTTATTTTATTTTTTAGCATAAAATTATAAATATCTGTTTAAATAATTTGTGAAGTATCCTTTTTTTTTAGTATGGAAGTTTGAACTTATATTAAATATTGTTTTTGCTTATTTATGTTGTTATTGTGTCTAAGAATTTTTAAATATTCTTGCTTTTCCATCTAGAAGTATTTATTATTAAATTTTCTCTAAATTGATTAATAATTACTTCAAATAATATAATATTTTCTATTTCATAATTAAAATTTTCTTCTATATCTTTTTTTGGGAACTTTTATTGTTTTAATTCATGTCCAAAACTAAGAATTTGTAATTTCTTTTTGAGTGCAAAAATTCTTGTATAGATTGAAAATCTGATTTTTTCTATGTTTTACCTTCATTTTTATCAATTATTCTAAGGTATTTTGATTAATTTTTAAAAAGTATAATATTTTTTTATTTATCCTAACATTTATTACGTCAAAATATTTCAGGGTTCAAGTTAAAAATGACTATTTTCTAAATAATTGGATAATTTATTTTGATTTATATATTTTTAATTTTATTTGATTGTCTTATTTTTAGTATTCAAAATCATTTTGTGTTTTGAAATTATATTTTCTTTTTTCATTTTTTTTTTGGTAAATATTTCTCTTTTTCAAGATTAATGCATAAAAATTATGTTTTGTAAAAATTTTTTTGAGTTTAAAGTTTTGACATTATTTGGAATTCTTCCAAATATTTGGATATTTTTCGAATTTTTTATAACGTTTTGTCGATTTTTGGGAATAGTGACTTCCATTCTTAAAATTAAGTCATCTGCAAACATTTCAATATATCATGAACAAAATATTTTATTTTTTGAAAAAAAAAAAAAGTTGTTTATACATATTAAAACAATAAAAGTAAACAGGTTTCTCATTATAAAATATAAATCATTCCTTTTTTAGAATAATTATGTAATCAAAATTTGATTTTTTTTATTTTTAATATATTTTTTGATAGTATATTCAACTATTATATGACTAATTGTGTCAAATTGTTTTTTGGAATCAATTTTAACAATATTTTTTTTATTATAAACTCTTTTTCACTCAAAGGTGACCAGTTTTATTGGAGAAATAGAGTATATTTTATGGGTTTAATTCATTATTCTTCTCAAAATAAATTTTCTATTTTTAGATCTCATAATTTTTTCTCCATTGTAAATCATTTTGCTTATTTTTCCTAAATTTTTGATTTTTTTTCTTTTCTTTCTTTTTGAATTTTTATTTAATAAGTCATTTTAAAAAAAAAATGTTTGAAACTCTAGATTAACATTAATAAAATTGATGCTTAGAGTTTTCTTTTAAAATAAATACATCTATAATTTAAAAAATCTTATTGCAACAATTTTAATTTCCAAAAGAAATTGATAATTTTTCAACCAGACATCCAAATGAAAGGGCCCAAAAAATGTTTTAACATTTTTTTTTTTCAATAGGTATGCTTTATCTAGATATTTCTTTAATGAAACTCAACTATAATCCGAAGTTTATTATTTCGTGTATTTCTAAACAATCTAAGTTTGGTTTATTCTTAAAAATAAAGTGAATTTTTCATTTTTAGCTGATTCCCTTTAAGTAAAATAGAGTTTATCTTTTTCAATAAATTAAATAATTATATAACTTTCTTTAACAAAATCCAGGGATATTTGTTTTTAAAAAATGCAACATAACTATATCAAATATATTTACAAACTGTTGAAAAAAAAATGAAAATCAAAAGAACATAAAAATTTATTCAAAAAAAAGAATTTTTAATAATAAAATAAACATTATTTGTAAACTGGTTTTATATTGAATATTATATATAAATTCTTATATATTGCTCATTTATATTTTACATTTCTGAGAAAAAATGATATTTAAAAAAATATTATAGAAACAAATCATATGTTGTTTCGTATATAATTTTCAATAATGTCCATTGATTTCCGATTTATAAAAAAAGAAAGAGATATTTTTGAAATTTCTCTTCAGAAAAAAAATTTATCGGATTTATAAGTTTGATTTGTAAATTATTTATTTTCTTTCAATTTTTTGTACCAAAAATAATAAATGTTACTTTGAATTTTTGATTATTTGTTCTTATTCTTTGGATTGAATTTTTTTCAATTTATTTTTGAAATTCATATTATTTGCTTTATTCTTTGAAGTAATATTCTTAATTTTTATTTATTTTGATAAAATTATTTGAAAAAAAAATTGAAAACAAATCTCAAATATATTATTTAAGTTAAATTATAAAAAAATAAAATTAAAAAATCAATGTAATCTCTTATCAATTCTATTCCATATTAAATTAATAAAATAACATAAAATAATCTTAAATAGACTTTTATTGGACTTTATTTTCTTTTTCTTTCCTTATTTTAACAAGTTTAATTGAAAATATGATCTATTTTATAGGATTAATAAAAAATGAAAATTTATTTGGAGTGTATACCTTTAGGTTCGATGTTATTTCTTTTATTCTTGGTTTTAATTTCCAAGATTCTTAACACGTTTCAAAAGTATAATTTAACATAAGAAAAAATAGATAAAAAGGTACTGAAAAATATCCATAAACATTAAAAGGGATGTTGTTAGTTTTTATTTTCAAATTAATACATTATACAAAAATAAATTAAAAATAAATTAAATTGTTTACTTGAGATTAAGTATATTATAACAATAGAGATATATAAAAAAATATTTTTATAAATATTTATTAAAAAATAACTATTCAAAAAGAAATCTGGTTTAAACCAGAAAAAAAGGGGGGTAATAAAATGAAGGGTAATAAAAAGAGAAGAAGAATAAATGTTAAAATATTGAAATATTGATTGAGTGGATATGTTAATTATATTATACATCTGATAATATATAGATGTAAAGATTATATTCAATAAAATATTAGAAATAATTTTTTATATTATTAATAATAGATTTTTAACTGTTTTTCATTTTTTTTATTTTATTATTATCTTTATTATGATTATTATTATTCTTTTATTCATCAGAAGAAATTCATTTATCTAAATTTAATATTTTTCCATTTTTTCTAGAAACTGATAAACATTTTCACACTTTTCAAATTGCTGCAAAATTTTCAAAATTCTTTTTAATTCATTATTTAGCATGTATTGAGATTGGAGATCTTTTGTTTCTTGATTTATGTTGCCAAGAAACTCTTGGATTGGAATTGCATTTTCTGGTTGTAAATGATAGGAATAAGGCTGGTCATCAATAATTATACATTTCTCAAGTTTGCGTCCAAGTAGGCTTAAATCTTTTACAAAATATGAACCTTCTAATTTTTTACATGAATCACGGTACAACCTATGACTAATGAAGGAATTTTCTGGATCTATTTGATCAAGCACTTGATCAGCATATTCTTTGATACCGGCAGTGAAAATTACAACTTCAAATAACTTTGCGCATTCCTCTAAAAATTGTTCCAAATTAGGTCGCTTTTGGACATAAATTATTTGCTCTGTGGCTTCCTCGTTTTGAATTATTTGGTCTAAATTGAGTGTTTTTTGTTTGAAAATACATTTAAAATCATACTGATCAGGTTTTTTTGTGCTGCTGTAAACCAAAGTTTGATCCAAATCCAAAACTAAAGTGAGTTTTCCTCTGTTCTTTATGCTTTGGTTTGGTAATAGTGAAGACACTAAAAGACAATCTAGATCCTATTTATTTTTATAGTGTTGACAGGATATTAATTAGATTATTAAAGAAATATAAAAAAATTGTTTTTTAATTTTGAATCAAGAATTTTTGAAAAAAAGTTTTTGAAAAAAAAAAAAATTCAAAGTACTCTTGAGGAGAGAAAAAGAAATAAAAAGATGTCGGAAGGAACCACTTCTGTAAAAAAAATTGTTCATTTCCGATTTTGTTATTTTTTTCTTTTTTATTTTTAATTTTTTGATTTTATTATTTCATGAATGCAAAAACTGATGTCAGAATTTCCAAAGTTTTTTTAGTACATCTGCGAAGCTTTTTTGCATTTAATGAATTATTGAATTCTAATAGTTAGAAATTCGTTAGGTTTTACAAAATATAAAATAATGGAGTTAACTTTTTGATTATAGTCTATTCTTTTAAAATTTTCAAAAAAGAAAGGCACTCAGCTACAGAATTTACAAAAATATTTCATAATAATAAAAAACAGCAAAACTCATTCACAGTACAAAGATATTTAAGTTATCTTTCAAGTCATATAATTCTAAAATTGGTGCCTTTAATAATTACTTTAGTGGACTAATCTCTATTAAATTTTTTTACCTAAATTTAATAGAGATTGAGAAAATTTTTTGTCAATTAATTAGATTTGAAAATCCCTGTTTATTTTCAATATTAAACTGGTTTCTAGATAAGGTTCCTTATTTAGAAATTGGTCAAATAATAATAATAATAATAGAGATTAGTTCCTAAATAGATCTTGCGATGTCTTAAAAAAAAAATTCAAATAACTTTTTTCTTTTATATTTAAAATATTAACATAAAGATATTAATCGAAAATATTGACCACTTTTTTTTAGAGTTCCCTTTCAATAAAAAGATGCATTAATATTTCTAAACAACCATAAAAAAATTAAACTTTTAGGAATTAATTTTAAACTAGGATTGTTTTTAATTATTTTTATTAATAAATACCATAAATTCAAAAACATTTAACAAATTCTTTGTTGAATTTCCATTTTTTTGAAATCCGATAATTCTACTTTCTAAACAGGTTCTTTACAAAGAAGGTTTCCAAGACAGACTTATTTTTTCACGGTTCCTTTGTATTTAAACATTTAAAAGAATTATTTAAAGTTGGTTGTAAAAAAAAAAAAAAAATGACAGAGGAAGAAAAAAATAAACTAAAATTCAAAATTTTAACACAACTAAAAAAAGTCCAAAGAATCACAATAATACAATTTCATTCAAATTGGAAATAATTTTTATTTTTGTTAAATTAACTATTTTTCAGTCAAAGGGACCCAGTTGTAATGAGTACATTACATGTGTTTAAAGGATTTTCATAGATATTAAAAGAAAAAATTTATTTTGGAAATTTTCAAAATTGAAATCATTTTTTCACATTTTTGTTTTATTTTTTTCGATTTTCTTTTTAAAAACGTCATTCAGTTGCAAAAATTTTTTTTATTGCAAGATCAATAGTCACTTGATAAAAATATGTTATTTTAAGGTTATTGAAATCACGGAAATGATTGTTGAGAAATCATATTGATTTCTATTGGAATTCTATTCGATCTTTGATCTTGATATTTGTTTAATAAATGTGAAAAATTTTCACTTCATTTTCATTTACTTTTTCAAATAGAGACCACAAATGCCAACACACTTCGTTTGGGGGCTTGATTTCTAAAAGAAACGTATGGAAAATGAAGTGAAAAGTGTTTCCTATTTATTATTCAAATACCAGTAGAAGTTCAAAACGAACATCGTTGTTTTTCTCAATTCGTTCTAAGAATTTGAGTTTTTCAATTTTTAAGAATTTTTATTGATTAATTAGTTTTCAATAAGACATATATCAACAATTCTTTGAGGTGTATTATTCTATTTATTTCTTATTTGTTCTTCAAAGGTCAATTATATAAAATAATTGATATTTGAAAAAAACGTTGGTCGACTTTGACTGAAACAGAGTTTATAAAAATCATTTTTTCATCTTTTCAGTTTTTGTTTTCATTTTATTTTTTGGTTTACGTTACCTTGTTTCGTTTGATCAAAATATTTTTCAAAGATCGATATTATGTTAAAGTCAAGTTGTTCAGAATAGAAGAAGAACTCAAATAAAATTAGTTGTTGGTTTCTAACCTTTTGATTGATCAATAACTGTTAAGGACTATTCGAATTTTATGCTCTGTGAGGGTTGAAATAAAATACTATAAACAGAAAAAAAGCTTTAAAATAGAACGGATTGAGGAAAACTCAAAAGAAAGCAATTTTTGGAATTTTTGTGATTTTTTAGATTTTGCTTGAAAATCATTTATTGATCGAAAAACTTATTGAATTTCCCGAACAAAACAAGACAAAATTAAAAAGCTATTTTTTTTGATATTAAGAAAATTCCACTCAACTTTTTTTTCAAGTATATTTATACTCTCTCGCTACACTCTAACATACTTGAAAAGAAAGTGGAGTGACATTTTCCTTATGAAATTTTTTTCTTCAAAATTTGTTGAGAATAATTTGGGTTTGATGAAGGAAAATTGTTTTTTGCCCAACTCAAAATTTTCAAAAAAAAACGTAAATTTTTCAAGTTAGCAAGATCCCTTTGATCAAGTTTCTTTTAAGTCTATAAATATGTTACTAGGTGGAAAAATAGTATTCACTGACCATAAAATTCGACTAATCCTTAATAGAATTTATTACAAATTTACCAATTCATTTTTTGGTTCTACTCTAATCCTAAAATTTTAACAGACCCAGGATTTATTTGTATTAATAATTATTTATTTTTTGTTTTTTGTATTGTTATTTATAAACAATTGTTAACTTTTCGAATTAGTTAATGGTTCTAAATTTAGTATTTCTCCAAGAATTGATTAAATTAGATTTTTTTCAAAAATTGAATTTCGGTCTGTTTAAAATTTTGAATTGGGGTTTATAATAGACTTATTTGAATTTATCAATACTGTGGTTTAAAATACTCTTATTAACTTGGTAAATCTCGTTATTTCGGGTCTAAAAGCCGTGTTTCTTTTTTATCTGAAAGAATACATATTAAATGATCAAATAAACGGGCAGCAAACAATAAGTAAATATAATATTGGTTTCTTAAATGTTTTATTATTAAAAAAGAAATTCTAAAAATTGTGGATCAAAGGCAAAAATTTTTCTCAAAAAATAAATACAATTTTTTTCAGAGAATTTTATGAAAATTTTCAAAATTGTTCAAATTACGAAAAATTTTGTAACAATTCAATTCTAAATTCTAAATTGTCTTCAAAAAATAGAGCTAATTTTTTAGAGTTAAATTTGAGCAGAGAGAAAAACAAAAAATTTTTTTCAAACTTGGAACAATAAGGAAAAATTTTTAACTAATTCGATTTATAATTTAAAAATTTCCTCAGAATATTAAGGTGTTTACCTTCAAACGGATCTGTCTTTAACAATATCAATACTGTTGGATATTAATTTAGATGTTGTATTTGAAAAAGAATAATACTTGTATTTAAATCATCAATGGTAATTAATTTTCATTTCTTTTATTTTTTTTTCTTTTATAAATAGAGTTTTCAAAGAAATAGATTTGAATTATTGATATCTAATTATTGACTTCATCTTTTGATCTTTTTTTTTTTTTACATATAGTTATATATTGGGTGGATTGCGAATCACAAATTAAAGTCATCCTTCAGAATTAAAAAAAAGATAATGATCAGAACTTTTATCCAATTTTTAATTTCAAATACCAGTAATAAAAAAAGCTTTGTTTAATTTGAAACGCTGGATTCATGTTCTGAGCATCGACATTTTTGACCACTCTAACCGCAAAATCGATGGTTGTACGATTAAATTTCAAAAGGAGAACCTAGAGTATAATTTACACTTTTTGGATCATACTGGAATTTGCCGAATATAACGGAAAAAAATTTCTCTTCATTTTTGATATTTTGCTTTTCGAAAAAGAGTTCTCAAAGAAGTAGGTTGTAATTGGTGGTTCTATTTGAAAAAGGAAAATTATTACTCCTTTTTTAGGCAAAAACTCCTCAATAAAAAATAAAAAAAAAATAGATTCTTTAAAATTTAATTCAACTTTTCCTGCTTCTCCCATTAGTTGCATGGTTATAATGGTTTTGTTTTGAAAAGGTCTTTTTTTTGAGATCAAAAGCCACAAAAAAGAATAGAAATTTGGAAAAAAGTAAAATAAAACAAATTACTAAAAAAAGGGACAGTATAATTTCAACAACTTACATCTTCTTCAAAAAGGCCAACTTTGCCAACTTTCTCTTCATAGTCAAGCTCACTAATGAAGCAATATCCACAATCATTCATAATATCATCATGTACTATTGTTAATTTTTTTTTTTCATTTCCATTTCCATTTCCATTTTGCTTGACATTTGGAAAATTTGTTTCAAAAAGACTATTGTTATATTGGCTGTTGTTGTTGGTTGCAGTGTCTCCACAAAAACCTTTATTCTCTTTGAGATTACTCCATTTTTGTTCGATAAAATCAAAGCAAAAAGAATCATCCAGTACTTCAGTTGAAGGTAAATTTTCAATGGTTTGGATCAAATGTTTTTTGATTTTCTCTTCATCCTCACCATCAATTTTGGTGTTTTGGTCGGCTCTTTTGCTCTTGGTTTGGGTTAAACTAAGTAAATTTAAATCCAAACCAAAATCAATGTAATTTTCTTTTTTATCAAGCAAAAAGGGTTTTTTGTTTTTGTTTGGCTTTTCGTGAAGGCTAATTGGATCTCTTGGGTAACATCTTTTTTTCAAAAGATCCATTTCAAAACGAAGAATATTTCGTAAATTAAAAAAAATGATTTTGCATTTTTGTTTACTTTCTTATTGAAGTTTTTTGAGTTTTGCTGAATGACTATAATTTGTATCTTTCTCAAAAAACCAATAAACATTCAAAAACTTCCTTCAGGAGAATTATTCCATAATCAGTTTTTGTCATTTTTTTTAAAGGAGATTATTTGCGAAATAAGTTTAAGAAAAAAATAGTGTGAAAAAGAAATTTGTTCTTGAATTTGTATTGGACTGGAAACAAAACAACAAAATCCTCATTTGTATAATCAAAGATTATTGATTTTTTAAATTGCGAAAGGAAATAAAATTGATCATTTTTTAGTTTGATTTCGTAAATCTTTTTTAACTATTGATCAATTTTTTTTGTTCTTTACGCTTCTGAATTTTGATATTTAATTGCCCAAAAGGTTTTTTCACTATTCTCATATTATTATTATTAAAGGGAAATAAGATTTCATCAAAAGAGAAAAAAAAAATATTTTGAAGGTTTATGAGAAAATATCCTATAAAAGAGATGAAATTTTTAGTGTTATTTCAATATTATGAATTTCTTGAGTGTATATGACTAAGATTTTTTTTTATATATTTCTTGATCAAAAATATAATTAGACAGACAGATCATACAAAAAAATTATTTCAAAAAAAAATTGAACATATGCTAATTTTTCACTTTTTGATAACTTTATTTAGAATGTACACTATTGGTTAGTAAAAGATCTTGGATCAAAAATTATTTTTCTACATATTTTACGATTTAAGACGGAAAATCCAATTTTCCAGTAAGATTTTTTTCAGATTTAATAGTTAGAATTTTTATATTTTTATTTTCACTATTAAGATGTTTTATTATTAGATTTTAAAAGTATTTTAAATCTGAAAAATATCTTTTAAATAGGGAAATCAATTATTTGGAAAATTAAAGAATTGTTTGCTCTTTTGAATTTTGGAAAACCTAGGACACTTTCATTAGGTTTTTTTTAATTTTTCTAATAAACAAAAAATTTAAGAAATTTTCTGTTTATTTCTTATTTGAAAAAAAACTGCAGTTAGGTTTTCCAGAATTTAGAGGAATTGAGTAAAATCAAATATTTCTCTATTCTTTTAAATTTTGGAAAGTCTAGGCACTCTAAAGCACTCTAGGACACTTCAATATTTATCATCGGTTACTTTTTTTCCATAATGGATTTTTTTTAGATGGCGGGAGTGTTTTCAAAACTATTAGTTATTATCTATTCAAAAAAAATATCCGAAAGTTGAATTTAAGGAAAATTCATTTTCACATCTATTAAAAATTTTTTACATGAATAAATCCTTTTTTTCTTTTTATTTTTGAAGAAGTGTAAATTACACTCTAGTTGCCCTTAGACTTAAATTCCCTTATAGAAATTTAAGTGGAAAATCATAGATTTCGCCATTATTAAATAATGAAAATAATTACAAACTATCTTAGTTTAAAATTATTTCATTAAGATTTATTTCTTTTAATTGATTTTGAAATATTAATCTATTTTTTTCATAGGAAGGGCATACCCATAAAAAATGATTAATAGTTAACTATGATTTCCTTTTGTTCATGTTTTAAACATCGATCACAAAATTGATTGACTTTTTATCTATTATATGTAAGTATCTATTTGGGCGATTAGTAAATGCCCTGAATTTTAGAAATGTTGAACTTGGTGGATAACTTTAATTATTTGGGTTCTAAATAAATAGTTTTAATATTTTATTACTGTAAAATATTTTGCACTTTCCAGCTCTTGGATTTCAATAATTTATTATATGTATATTTATAAATTTCTTGAAAATAGTCCTTTTTTCTTCACTTATATTCTTTGAAAATACATAGTATTACTAACAAGAAATAAATACAATAGTGTCAATATTTTTATGTACTGGAATGTTGATTATATTGTGAATAAACTTAATTAACAGTTAACAAATGGTAATTAAAGTATTAGTTTTTTCTAACTTGATATCACTTAATATGTTTTATTGACGTATTTAAGAAAGATATTTTTCAACTTTGAAGTCTTGGTATTATATTTTTTGTCTTTAAATCTATCTTGAAACAATTTTTTTTTTCACATTCTTTATTTTTTTTTTTTGAATAATTCAAGGGGTTGGGTTTAATTGAGGTGATCAATTTTTAAATAATCTTCAAGGAATCAATTTTTTATATACATTTATACCCTCTAATATTTATGTAATTTAAATGAAATAAACAACACATTCTATTTTTATTTATCACTAATAAATACTAGTCCCTTAAAAGTTAAAAACTTGAAAGCAACAAGTTGGTGTGATTTTATGAAAAATAAAAACAAAAATGTGGAAAAGTAAAATTTAAATAGATGATTTAGTTTATTAAATTGACATTTTTTTGTTCATTTTATATAAAACTTGGAATTGAAGATTCTCAAAATCCGAGCAAAAATTCCAATATATTTTTGTTAAGAATATTCTCTTCAATATATGTTTTCATAGTAACTTTTATTCTGTTTTTTTTTTTTTTTTTTTGTTATTCACATGGTACCCGAGAGCGAAATTTGATATATAAGTGATATGTAAACTAAAAAAATCTTTGAGTAAATTTATTAGATAATTTAAAAATAATTATCTATATCTTGAAATTGAAAAAATCATAAAAATATTATTACTATAAGACCAAATAGCTTTAAAAACAATGTATTAAAATTGTATTATTGTTCCGAGTTTATGATTCATTTTTCTCAGATTCAATAAAAGTTCAAAATTCTAAAATATTTAAAGATTATTTCAAAAAAAAAATATTTTTTAAAAAAAGAAAAATATCTTATTGAATGTGGATGAATGGATAAAAAAATACATTTAAAAATAAAAAGACCAAGTTTTGGAATAATTCAGTATAAAAAATTACAATAGTTTTTGTAAACTTTGAAAAAAATATCATTTTAGTTATTGGAGGACAAGTTCAAATCAATTTTTAATTTTTATTGAAGAAAAAAATATGAGAAAAATAACCAACCAATAAATTAAAAACATTCCCAAAATACTTTTGTTTCAAACCTGAAAAATTCAACTATATATCCCAAAAAAATAGTTTTTATTTTGATTATTTGTTTTAAATCAATAATTAACAACCAAATCATAATTCTACGGGTTAATTAGTAATAATGCAAAGAAGAAATCTATTTTACTATTATTTCTCAATTATTTATTTTTCCAAATAATAAATATTTCAAACCAAATGAAATTAATCAAAAAATTACTAAATATTCTTAAAAACCGTTTATAAATAATAACTTTTAATTTTTTATACTCACAATATTTGAAGAAAAATAGTATTTGGTCTTGTAGATTTCAAGAAATTTGATAAATTTTTCTGAATAAAATAGATGATCAATTTTTTTAGATCTTCAAGGATTCAATATTTGATTTATTTTTGTTATATTTTTAAAATAATATGAAAGTTCCAAGTTCATTTATACAAACTTAAAAATATTATAAAAAGTGAGATTTCATTACAATTGGTATATATACAGCCAGTTCCACTTTTAAGGCACAAACTTTCAACGAAATTTAAGGCACAATAAAAATCTCAAATTAAGGCACAAAATTTGTAATTTTTTTTTTACCATTTATTTCACTAGAATCTGAATTTTGTGCCTTAATTTGAGATTTTTTTGTGTGTTAAATTACATTGCAGTTTGTGCCTTAAAAGTGAAATTGGCTGTAGTAAAATTTTCGTTTTATTTTTAAAATTGAAAAAATCCAAAAATAAAAGGACAAAATCTTTTTACTGAAAAAATAAATTGAAAAAAATGAAAAAAAATTTTCAAATATTAATAAAAGGGTTGATTTTCAAAGTTTAATGTTAAAAATTGAATGAATAAATGATATATTATTTTGTGATAAAATAAATAAATAAGAGTTTATAATCTCTAAAAAGAAAAATAAATCTGAAAACCCAACAAAACAGTAAAATTGAATCTTCAGAAATTTCTTCAAATAGTGTTGGAGTGGAGAGATTTTTGATTTATTTATCATTTTTTTTTTTTTTTAATAATAAAATTTAAAGTGGTTTCTTTTTATATTTGAGATTTCAAAACTTTTTTTCAAAATTTTCCTCTGATATTTACAAAATAAAATGCTACGAAAACTTTAATCCGTGTTTTATAATAATGATCTTGTTTCTTTTTTTCTACATAATCCTTTATTTTATTCGATCAAAAAAATTTACAATGGATAGTAATTAAAGGTTGTACTGATTGCTTAAAATTCTATTATATATAAAAAATAACTCGGTTTGGGGAATCTAATTTGAATATTTTTCTCTGGAAAGAGTTTAATTTTATTTAAAATTTTGATGATCAAAAAAAGAAAAAAAAATTCATTAAATTGAGAATATGCAAGATTATTAAACAAATTTCATTTCATAATTTAAAATTTTCCCAAAATATCAAGGAGTTTAGTTTCAAATTTGGTTTGAACTTAGGTATATAATTGGATTGTGAATTGGATGTTGCTTTGTAAAAAGAATAAAAAAAATATGGCTTTTTATTTTTCAAAAGGGTTGTTGGATTTGTTTTAGCATTTTCCAGTTCATTATTTTGTAATATCACCAATTTCACCAATTTTTTTTATCAATTGGAAAAAACCCGAGAAACAAGTACAGTCAGTTTCACTTTTAAGGTACAAACTTTCAACAAAATTTAAGGCACAAAAAAAAATCTCAAATTAAAGTACAAAATTCAAATTCTAGTAAAATAAATTGTAAAAAAAAAATTCCAAATTTTGTGCCTTAATTTGAGATTTTTATTGTGCCTGAAATTTCGTTGAAATTCTGTGCCTTAAAAGTGGAACTGACTGTATATACGTCAAGTGCACCTCTTATTTGGTAAACTTGTTGAAAATAAAAAATAAAATCATTTAATAATAGAAAAAAATTCATTAAGGGTAGAGTTATTACTGTGAATAATAATTTTCTGATATAAAAAATTTTTCAATTTTTATGGGTGTTTGAAATATTCCTGAAAATACCCGAAAATTTTTTAACCAGAAAAAAAAAAACAACACTTTATGAACAACTTTGAAGAAGCTCTGGTGCCAATATACTCAATTTAACCGTTTTAACAATCTTACTTTCAGATAAAATATATTTTTTGAATTTTCTACTTTCAATCCCTCTAAAGAGTTTTTTGGTACCTTTTGAGTATATTTGAGTAATTATTGGTACTTATTAGGGTTAAGTATAAATGTAAGTCTGCGTATTGGTATAGGTTTTGTTAGGTTTGGTATAGTGTGGGTTTGTCCGTTTTGGTTAAACCAGCCTTTTATGGAATGGTGGGTTAGAATAAAGTTTGACTTGGGTAACCTTATGTGGGGTATGGGTATAATTATTGTACTATTAGATATTACTCGGTTATTTTTGGATTGTATTTAAGATTACAAAAAGAATGGGTAATCATACACAATTAGAAATTTTCTTTACAAGTGTCTTTTCTCTCATTTGTTAATAAAATTCCAAAATGATCAGAAATGTTAGGTTCATCTAAGATATCAACCCCATTCACACAAAATAGGTTGAATACTATTCCCAAGAATTTAAATTTTTTTTGAATTTTGATATTTTCGGACCACAAAAAAAAAAATTGTTCTACATTATAAAATTCCAAATATACCTTTAGTCCGAATATATTGTCACTCAGGTTTCTTATAAGTGGTTCATAAAGTGTTTTTACGTGGTTAAAAAATTTTCGGGTATTTTCAATTTTCGGGTATTATCAGGAATATTTGATAGATTCATTTTTATGAGTGTCTAATAACTTATAAAAAACCAACCAACCTGTGAAGTGCAATCGATCTCCAAAAATCAACAATCAAAAAAGAGGACATTTTTCAAAAAAAAAAAAAAAAAAAAAACAAATAGAGATAGCGAATTACCAATTTGAATGGTAATATTTTATCTTTTTAAAACCAACTGTGTTAATTTCAAAGTGTAACACTTTGACTCTTTTTTAGATCTTAAAGATTTTTTTTTTTTTTTATTTTTTTTTTATTTTTCATAATAGTTATTTTTATCCCAACGATCTTAAAAAAACCTAACTCTGTCAAATTTTGAGATTTGCAAAATAACCAAAAATAAGATTAAATCGAATAAAATTTTCAAAGGGTTAAATTTCTTCAATTTAAAACAAATTGTTTTCCACAAGTATATAATCCGTTTGATCAAAAAATAAAGTAGTTCAAAAAATACTGGGCATGAAAATAATCCCTGGCAGGGTTTTTAATAGTGAATATTAGGAAAATTGTTGTTTAATTGTAAATATTAAAATCAAATATTGTTTTTAAGAAGCAAACTTTTTAAATTATAACTCATCCAATTTTTAGAATGATTATTAATAAAATTATATTTGTTCAAAACATTATTCAACCAATCAAACAACCCGAATAAAAAATATCATTTTCGAAACTCATAGCAAACCTCTATAAAACTCAATTTTTTTTCAAAAAAAGATGCTCTACATATACTATCTGACAATTGATGAGTATTATATAGAACCCCCACTTTAATACACTTTAGTTTGGTTTATTACTAGCCAATAAAAAAATTGTTTATTTATAAAAAGTATTTGATTTTAAATAAAATAAATTTTCCTAATATTCACAATTAAAAATCTTGTCAGATATTATTTTCATGCCAGGTATTTTTTTCACTGCTTTAAATCAAATCAAATTGTTTATACACTTTAAGAAAACATTTTTTTTAAATTGAAGAAATTTAACACTTTGAACATTTAAAATTAGAAAACATTAGATTTTTTTTTTTAAATTTGATTTGTTGGAAACTAAGAGATAATTTTATCTTATTTTTTTTAATTAACTTTCTTGAAATATACTATTAGATTAATTTTTATTTTTTTTTATTTGAATTTTGTCAAATAGAATCTTTTAAACTTTTATTTTACTATGTTTTTTTTTTTCAATTAGGTAATATGAAACTTTTTTTTATTATTTGAATTTTTTGTCGATGAGTATATTATTAATTTTTTGTCGTTTTTTTACTTGTTTTGATTTTGGGACACTATGGAAGATTTTTTTTTTTGTGGTTTGAATTTATTGCCAATGAGTCAATCTATTTGAAAGTTTTTTTTTTTTATTTGAATTTAGTCAATCAAAAGAAGAGTAATTTTATAATACTGTTTTTTTTTTGTTTCAAGTCATTTCTTGTGTATGAATCAAACTCATGGATAATGACTACAGAGTAAATGGAATATGGTTTTACTGGTACTGTTATAAAAATATACCTGCAGAAGACTTTAATCCGTATTTCAAAATAAAAAGTGTGTTTTTTTTTTGTTATAGAAGACCTATACACCAACCAATCAAAGAAACCAACAAAAATAAACGTAATTAAATATCGTAATGTTTTCTTAAAAATTCTATTATTTAAAAATAAATTCAAAAAATAAAGGATTAAATAGAAAAATTTATCTCAAAAAATTGATTTAATTTTTGGAAAATTTTAATCATAAAAAAAACAAAAAATTTTCAAAAGTGTTACTCAAACATTTTGGTTAGCTCTTTTTTAAAACTTTGATAACTCACTTTTTTAGGGTCTATCTTATTTGGTGTTCTTTGAGAATTAAAATAATATTAATTTTCTTATATACTGATAAATTCAAATCTATTTTATAAAATTTTTAGTTCAATTTCCCATTTTGTAAATCTTATATCACGAACCTTTAAAAGAACTCTTGGGAAAGGGTGTTTTAAACAACAAACTATTTCGATAGTTTGTTAACATTTAAATGAATAAAATGCTTCATTCAAAATTAGGTAAAAAAATAACAAAAAGTAAAAATTTCCAATCATTTATTTAAATCCTAAGGGATGATACA
This sequence comes from Anaeramoeba flamelloides, assembly GCA_027625915.1. Lineage (NCBI taxonomy): Eukaryota > Anaeramoebidae > Anaeramoeba > Anaeramoeba flamelloides. Next base: position 4,067,905 of record JANTQA010000026.1, read on the forward strand.
AAAGTATTTATAGTTGCCTTTATGTTCTGGTTCATTTCAGAAAACACTCATATTTCTCAATTACCAATTATTTAAATAAAAATTATTTATTTGTTAAATGACAACTTAATTATATTTTCTTTAATTCTAAAATAAATGAATACATTTTGAAGTAGGAAAAACCATTCGTTTCAAAACTGTTTACCAAATAAAGTTATACTGTTGATCCCAAAATAAGAAAAATCTTAAAAAATTTATCTGTCACAAATCGCCAACATACCATTAATGAGAAAATAATTTGCAATAAGATAATCATTTTGCTCTTAAAAATAAAAATGTTGAAAAGATAAAGAGAAATTATAGATCTTGAAGAGTGTTTTAGTCTGTTTGTATTTTTATTTTGGCCTTTTTCAAATTGAGTATTGTTAGATATCTCGTATTTTTCTTTGAATTTTTTTAAAAAGCTGAAAGGCATTATGTTCAAATAATGTGGAAATTCTAACTGTTTTAACATACACCAATATTTCCAAATGGATATAATTACCGGATTGAAAAATCAGATTTTGTAGGTTTAGAAAATTACCAAAAAATTTTTACTAAATTCTAAATTCAGAAAAGAGTGTAGGTGCTGTTTTGTTCAAAAAGAGTCTTATTTTTATTCTTTTAAGAAAGATATTGTTTGAAAAATAAGTAAAGTGAAAGGTTTTTTATTTGATGGGCAAGAAAGTTTTATAAAATGAAATAAAAATTCAATAACAAAACTCGAATTCAACGTTGTTAAAGGTAGTGTTTGTTGATTTTGGAAATGATTCCAATTTTAGGTATTTGACATTTTTAACTCTTTTTATTAATAGCAAGATCAAAATAATGCTGAAAAGTCTGTAATTGAAATACTATTTGTTGCAAAATAAATTGAACAAAATTTTCATTCATCTTTCCTAAAAAAGATTTATCAGTCATTGTAAAATTTCACTTTTTTAATTCCTAAAGCCAGTAATAAATTTTTAATTTCCCTTTTAGAATTGGGAATTTTGATGATTTATTTTAATTATGTGCTGTAATTTTTTGGAAAGCTGAATGAAAATTTTGATTATTTTATTTTGCAATTAACAGTAGTGTTTAATACCCACCAATCCAAAAGCAGTTTCAGATGGAAGTATTGGGAATTTGTAATAACTTTTTTAAAATAATTTATCTTAAATTTTCTGATTGGGAAATGTGAATAACTTTGCAAACCATAAAACACTTCTAATTGGTCAAAAGTCAATTAGAAAGAAAAATTCAAATTAAAAAAATTTTCTATTTTTTTCCATTCTAAAAAATTGTCAGTATACAAAAGGATTTGAACAAGAAGTGATAAACAAAAAAAATCTAATTTTCCACATTAACAAAGCTACATATTTGAATGGAAAATAAAAATCACTATTGACAAAAATATCTTTCAAAAAGAAAAAAAAGATTTCAAAAAAATTTTATTTTTTTTTCTCAGAAAAAAATGTTACTTGCTACCAAATTTTTACTGTTATTCTTTTGTTTCATTTGTTTAGGTTAGTTTTGTTATTTTCATTGACTCTTTGGATTGTTCCTGAATAAAAAAAATAATTAACCAATAAAAAAAAACAAAAAACAACAAATAAAAAACATAACAAACCCAAATTATAGTCCAATCCATTTGCGAGTTACCCTCGCAAACTGGAAGGGAGTATAACAAGGAAATACTCTCTGAATCTCAACCGAGGATTGTTGAATTAGGCAGTGACTTAATTGTGCAAGTTGGCACAACGACTGATGGGAGCATTGAGGGTATCTTTTTTGATCACAATGGTAATTATTTGGAACGGCACGTTACCTTGTTTGACTATGCCAGTTCTAAAAACAAGAATCTTTATGGCGCATTTAGCATTCCGACCGAGGAAACATATTCTAACTTCTTGGTGCTCTTTCTCTCGGAACAAAGCGTAAATTCAATTTTTGGTGCCGTGTTCAACTTTTTTGGGGAAATGATACAGCAAACCATCGAATATACAACCAAGACTGGGCTTCAAAGCTTTGACAGTTGTCTTCTAAACAGTACCAGTTTTTTTCTCTCCTATGACACACAGGAAACGAATGGCGAAATCAATTATGGGGTGTACTCCATTGACGGTTCAAGTGTTGGAAATGAGGCCATAATTGCAGAGGATTCGGGGTACCAACTCACGGACTCACACGTTGCAGTTTTAAATTGTGCAGATGATGGCAGCGGCGATGAAACGTATTTAGGGATCGTTTATACGGACATTACGGGGGCAGAATCAGCAGTTTATCTCACTTACCATAACTTGACTCTTAACGCTGCAACTGATCACATTCCCATTTCAACACTGCAAACTAATACCAACCACCAAGACCCAAGAATCTTAAATTTGGATCTAATCTCAGAATTTGCAATTGCCTATATCAGTGAGAATATCGACACAAAACATTTAATTTTAGGGTACTACCAACCAAAAACCCAAGTGTATTGTGACGAAACGACTGTCGTGTCTTCGAGTGATCAAATCCTCTCTCCAAATTTGGTCAAATTGAAGGACGTTGATTATTTTGTTTTAATATGGTCAGACTACGTGCCGAGTAACTATCCGCTTCAAGGAGCAATTATAAATTACCAAACCAGAGAGATTACGGATTATTTGGAAATTAGCAACAGTGAAAATTGGAAAAAGAAGTATCCACACGCGATCAGCCATAATTCAAATAAGCTTTTTGTCACTTACTATTATGAAGACGGGGACAGCTTAAGTTTTCATAGTATTCTCAGTCTTGATTTGGATTTCCCTATTTATTATAATAGCAATTATCCAAAAACAGAAAATAAAGAAATAACTGTTTACTTAACAAGCAACACCTACATTGATTATTCCATCTCAAAACAAAACATAATCAATTACTCAGGCCTTAGCGAGGACTTAACCTCCGAATTGGAGCCTGTTGATCCACCTACCTTACCTGATTGGATCTACTACAACGATCAAGATTTTAAAATCATTGGGGAAACTGAAAACGATTTTGGATCGATCACATTTAATTTGAAGATTACTAATGACTGTGAGAAGGAAATTAGAATCCCATTTCAATTTCTTTATCTGCCAAAAACATGCGAAAAAAATATACAGCAAAGAAGTAACCCAGGAGATTTTGAAATTGTTCCTTTAAAATATTTTAAATTTTACTTTGATAAAAATATCTTTGTTTCAGTCTCCGATGACGGCACTCGTCAAAGTTTAGAATATACCCTCGTTGACGAGCGTGGTGAATTGAATTCCTGGATTAGATTTAATATCGATGAATTTTCAATGGAAGGTACAGCACCAGCAGATTTCCAGACAGAGTACGAATTATTTTTACAGGCCAGCGATGGATGCGATAGTATAACTTCTGATAGCTTTTTGTTGATACCTTCTGTGTATTGTTCAGATTCACAGCCACCCCAAACAAGCCCAATATCTGATATTATATTGCCAATTAATGTTAATTTTGAATATATGCTACCAATTGACACCTTTTATTATGACGATCCTAATATGGCCATTGAAGTATCGGCAGAATACGAGGGATCACCAGCACTGCCTTCTTGGCTAAATTTTAATCAAGAGGGCAAATACTTTTATGGAACGACACCCGTTAATACTGGTGATTACCTCATAGATTTAATCGGCAAAAATAAATGTGACAAAAGTAGTAACGTACAGCTTAGCATTTTGATTAAGGGCTCTTCTTCTTGCAAACCTTTGTATGTCTCCATTGAAAAAAATATTTCGGCTCCATCCTCGTTTAATATCCAACCAGTAAATATTGCAATACCGGAATCAAAATATATGATTGCTTATCAATCTTCTGAAACAGGTACACCATCGGAAACAATAATAAAATATCAAATTCTTGATGCTGATGGAAACATAATTGAAAATGAACAAGACTTTGACCAAATGTTAACCGTTGATGAGTACTCGGAAAATCCACAGGGGGTATCTATGAATCAAGAAACAATAATCTTTCTAACCTACCAACATAGCACACCAGGGGGTAAAGATTTAATTATAAAAAAATATGATTACGATATCAAAACAGTAGAGGAGAATATTGTACTAAGCGGCACGGGGGTTACAGGTGAATACAAAGCCCCGGTTACTTTGGATTGGTATGAAACACAACTCATAGTAGTCTTTGTAGACGGTACCAATTCTGTGGATAATCCCGGTTTTATAAAAGCAGTATGTTATGACACTGATTTAAAAAACCCCTCTGACTCTTTTTCAATTGCAGGAGATGGCGAAAGCTTTAATATAAACCCACAAATTGTCCAATTTACAGATGAAGAATGGTTGGTTGTGTGGGAAAGAAGAGACAAAAGTAATGATTTTTCCGAAATTTGGATGAGGACCATAAATTATGATTGCTCTAATTTAGGAGAGCCAATTAATGCCACTGCTGATAGCACACAAACGAAGCCCCTAAACAACACTGCACCAAAAATTGCCATTAGCCATAAAAATAAAAGACTTTATCTAGTGTGGAACTCGGACATCGGCGATGGGAATTATGAGTTTGTTTTACAATACTATGATACCTCATTGGGCCTACTTAATTATGTAAATAAAAACCTTGCCCAACAAGACAGCTCAAATCACGAAATTGCCTTCATCCCAACAGACAAACTGGTCCTGAGTTATTACAAGCAAAATAACAAATTGTTTCATCAGCTTTTTGATCATGAATTAAATATAATTGAAGAGCAACAGATTAATGGAATATTCAGTCCCGACAAAATGTCCCTGTCAGCACTGGAGGGCTGGTTTATGATTACTCACATCAGTGACGCAAAAGAAATTACAGTCAACATTCAGAAATTCACCCCGCCCGAAGTTGACAATAATGCCGAGTCAACCTATGAGATCCGAAATAATGGGCTCTTTCAAATTGACATTGGGAACGACATATTTACTAGCACTAAAAATATGGAGTTGCTGTATTACGTTATTGAAGAAACATCAGATCCCGATAAAGAATACCAAGACCTCTCATGGATCAAGAGTGGCATAACAGACAATCAAATCAGGGGATTCCCACCACAACAAGAAACCACTTTTAAGACCCTATATGCTGCGATCGATGAATGTAGAATTATAAACGAGAAAGAAATAACAATCAATTTAATAAACGGCGAACTAATTACCAACGTGGACACATCATGGATGCTAAATTTAGTTTCAGGGACAACAAGCCTTTTATCAACTGATCACAATAACCAGGCAGATGATAATATATATATTATCAATTCAGATGACTCTAAAATTGTCAATAAAAAGAATATTAAAATATTACCCTCTTATGAATACTCAATTGTCAATACCATTGTTTTTAAAACCGAAGGAAATGACAATGGTGAAATCTTAATCCAAAATTCTGGGAACGTTGAATTCTTAAGTTACACTAATAACAATATTGCAACATTTAGCTATGTTTTTGATTTTATCACCTTAAAAATTACACAAAATTCTCGTGTATATTTCAGAGCAAATGTAATATTTGAAAATTTCGATTCATTAAATGATATTATTTTACTTAAAGAAAATTCTTATATTCAATTTTCCTATTTACAATTCAGACAGTTTGCCCCTATAGAACAAACTTTCAATTTAGTCTACTCAGAAGAATCGGGTCTTTTTATTTGGAACTATGAAATCGATCTTAATGTTGAACAATTGTCATACAGTTTAATGGATATAAAATATGAAAAAAATTCGAAAAACAGGAAAAATATCATCATTCTTAATCAAGAAGCCACTACATTGCCGGATATAAAGATCACGTCAACTGAAAATAACGATTATGATTATCTGACAGTTTGGTTCAAAGAAGCAACAATATATGAAAATTTGGAATTAACCAATTGTAAAGCTTTCTATTTTTTTGATCCAAACGAATCGACAGTATTCCAAGTTGAGGGATTTAAATTGGATGGGGAATTGGTGGCTTATAAGGTTAATGATGAAACCATTAATAATGACCCAAACGATTTACCCACTTTCGCCATCAATGATAAATTTGAATGGCCGAAAGGCTTGGTTCAAGGAATCCAACTTGTATTAAATGCAGCCGATAAAGCATCGTTAGGCGAAGCGGATGAAATTTATTTAACCAATAGCAAATTAGAAATTGCAAATGCAGATACAACACTGTTTTCCCTGCTAAACATTCTTAATTCACAAATAATTGCCCAGCCTGACTCATTTTTCCAAATTATGATCAGTAAGAATGCAATTACCCAACTCGATTCCTCGGCTAACAATTTTTTCATTAATAATGGAACCACTTTAATTGGTTCCCCCACCTCATTGTCGATATCTTTAAAAAATGAAAACCGATTACTCATTAACGAAGATTTACAATTAGATAAAACCTTCAAAAACACAGCAAGCGGAACAATAGTCTTAGGGGTTGTGGGTGAAAACAGCCCCTCATTAACAATCATCGCAACAGAGTCTCAATTAGATGGAACATTGGAATTTGATTTTTATAATTTTCAAATTCGGAGTTTCCCCTATCGGCATGTCGGGATTGGTGATCCAAATAATGAGGACGATACCTTTTTTGAAAAGTCGCAACTCGAGATTACTATCCAGGACGAACAAGATTGGGTGATCATAAGGGATACAAAGAAAATATATGCAGATAACCTCGGCTGTGGAATTGGGATGGAACCAAAAAGAGATCAGAACAATCCTGACCATAACAACGGGGAATGTGTTGATTGCATGGTGGGACATTCGAGCGAGATAGTTGATTTGGAATTTTGTGGGCTGTGCAATAATGGCACCTTTGCACAAATAACTGGATCAACAAAATGTACGGACTGTAAAAGGGGGTCATATTCGAACGAAGGTGCTGAGGAGTGTATACAATGCCCAGCGGGAGAATATGCGCCCGATCCCGGATTAGGTAGCTGCCTGCTATGTAGCAAGGGCAAATATTCAAATGCGGGCTCTGAATCCTGTGAGGAATGCCCAGTGGGGACTTTTAATTCGGATCTGGGACAAAGCAAATGCACGCCTTGTAAAATCGGGTTCTATAATGATGAGAGGGGGCAAAGCTCTTGCCAGCCATGCGCAATTGGCACATTTAACGACGAAGAGGGGGCAAGTGCTTGCAAACCGTGCCCCGTAAAGACATTCACTGATACCACAGCATCCCCCACATGCACGTATTGCGCCGCGGGCCACTATAATGACCAAGAGGGACAAACCTCCTGTCAAAAATGCCAAAGGGGGTTCTATAATGATTATGATGGCCAATCTGATTGCAAGGAATGCGCCACGGGGGAATACTCCGCCAAAGAGGGCGCCACTATATGTGACGTGTGCAAGACGGGAACTTATTCTTCAAAGACTGGATCCTCAATATGCACCAATTGCGAATCCGGTAAATATACGGATCAAGAGGGCGCGAAATTCTGCAACCAATGCCCAATTGGCGAGTACCAAGAAAATTCTGGATCGTCTGAATGCAATTATTGCGGTAACAACTTTCTTACTTTACAAACCGGCTCGATGTCAATCGAAAAGTGCGTCTGTAAAGCTGGGTTTTATAAAGAAAATGGCAATTGCAAAACCTGCCCCACGGGCGCCATATGCAATTCTGCAAACATTGAAACGCCAGATGCCGACGTCGGCTATTGGCGACAGGCCAACACCGAGGATTATATACAATGCAAGGTCAAGGAAGCATGCCCCGGCGGCAAAGCGGGCCAATGCAATACTGACAGCGGCTATACGGGGGCACTCTGCCAGGATTGCCTTGAAAAATATTACCACATGGGATACGAATGCAGGGAATGTGGCAATGAGAATAATGCTTGGAAATTTGTTCTTGCCGGGTTCGTCATTTTATTTCTTTGCTTCGTCATGTTTATTTTTGCAAAGAAGGCACGATCATATTTTGGATCTTTTACGATCGCATTTAGCTTTGTGCAAATCTTGGCTATAATGAACGAACTGGATTTAAAATGGCCCTCCAACATCAAGAGAACCTTTAGCATCTTTTCAGTTTTTAATTTCAACATCGACTTACTCGCCACAGAATGCTCCTTTACCATCACGTGGGAAGAAAAATGGTTAATAATCATCCTGTCACCAGCGATCTTTTTACTTGTTTTCGTCTTTATCTATGTAGTGATTTGGTTACACTCTTTTGCCATGTATAGATTTGAGGATACCTTTGCCCCGAAACGAGAAAGTTTAAAAAAACAAAAAAAAAAGCTCAACTCAACATCATCATCGGCTTCCTCTCTGAAGAAATTCCTTTTCAGAATTAAATTCAATATTTATAAATCTTTATTATTCCAAACAGACACCAAATTTCGAAACACATTGAAAAACAATTTAATTAATGCCTACTCGACCTTTTTAACGCTGATCTATTTGATCGTCTCTTTAAAGGTTGTAGAATATTTTGATTGCACCCATCAGGAAGATGGTACATGGTCGATGGATTCAAAGCCAGAGTGGAATTGCTTAGAGGGAGAATGGATGAGATTGTTCCCCGTAGCGCTAACGGGATTAATATTATATGTGATTAGTATACCGCTTGGACTTGCGCTTATCTTAAGGCACTATTCCACAAAATTGTCAGAGGAGGAATTCCTTCACAAATTTGGTTTGCTCTCGGCTCGATATTCAAAGAATTATTATTATTGGGAAATCATTGTCATGCTCAGAAAATTGGCAATCGTCATTTTGAGAACCACCCTTGGGACAAGGCCCTTAATTCAAGTTTTGGTATGCATCCTGACATATTACCTGGCCATTTTTCTGCAGCTGAAATGTAACCCCTATTTGGAACTTCGCCACAATCATCTGGAATTCTTATTGCTAACAGTGTCAGAATTGATTCTTTTTACAGGATGGATCTTTTTAACAGAGGAATTCCCCACAGACTCACAGAAGACGACAGTTTCTCAAGTGATCATTGCCGTCATCTGGCTATCGATGTCAGCCCTCATTATAATGATAGTTTTTGAAATTAGATTTAAATACAGAGTAATGATCGGCAAGGAATTAGACGAAATCAAATATAGCAAAGAAGTTAGATCGGGCAAGGCCATAGTCAAATTCTCAAAAAGAAAACCAAAATTTAAAAAAATGTTGAAATACTTTTTGTCCAGAAACAAACGCCAGACCAGGCATATTAATAATATATATCATTACACCAAGGGTGCCCTTAACAAATCATCAACTTTAAATAATGAAGAAAAAAATAATACGAAGATGGACAACTTTAAAGCAATTTTCCTTTTGAATTGGAATACAAATATTATACCACCCTTGATTTCCTTTTATAAAAATAAGGCAAACAAGGATCAAAAAATAAAAATAATTCTTTTAATTTTGCATACGAAAAGTTATTTCCAAAAATTAATCGAAGAACAAACAAATAATGAGAGTTCAAAGAATAAAAAAAGAAGAAGATCAATTTCTACTAGTCTAAGAAGTTTTGGTAAAAAAATTAATAAAATTACAAATGGTAAACATGAGAAAGGGGGCAGTGGTAGTAATGATGAGAACGAAGATGTTGACAAAATTTTTTATTCTAAATCGGAAGAATTGTTGAAAAGGGAATTAAGGAATGTTGAAAATGAAAAGAAAAAGAAAAAAATAAATAACACTAAAAATAAAAATAATAATAATAATAAAAAGAAGAAGAAGCAAATTACATCAACTAACCAAAAAGAAACAAACAAGAAAAAAAAAAAGAAAAAGAAAAAAACAGCACCAACCAATCAAACAGAAACAAATAAGAAGAAGAAGAAGAAGAAAAAGAAGAAGAAAGTTAATAAAGAACAATCAGAGATTGAATTAGATGAGAAGAAAAAAACATACACCGAGTCAAATTCCAATACAAATTCAATACTTGAACCAAATTTTATACCAGAACCAGAGTCTTTACCCGAACCAGAATCTAATTCTATTTCTGATTCTGATTCCGATTCTTATTCCGATTAAAATATATTAATACCTTCATCTATTTGTTATTATTCATTAACAATGTAATTTAATTCAATAATTAATGAAAAAGAAAATTCTTTCAAAAATAAACAAAACTCTTTTTAAAAATTTTTCATTTTTAAACTTAATTTCACAATTTCCAATAATCTTTAGAGACTTTTTTTTATTACAGAGGACCAAGGCATTTTTAACTTTTGGGTGTAGTATTGTACTTTGAATTCTAATATAAAAATCTTTTGGTTTATAATAATTATCACTCTTTCGAACTTTCCATAGACTTTTTTTTTTTTGTAATATATAAATTGACATTTCGACTTTAAATTAAATTTATTTTTCTTATTTAAAAAATTAATTTGGGTTAATTGTTTATTTGGAAACCTTAGATTGAAAATATCACAATAAAAAAATTTATCACATTTAAAACAATTTTTTAATTCCTATATTATTTAAAAAACAAATATTAATGATCAAATTAAGGATGATACTTTCCAAATAAATCCAACAAGCCTATACCCCAAAGCCCACCCTTTGAGACATGTTACAATTGAAAACAATCTTTTATCCAAAGTTTAAAAATAATTTTTTTTTTAAAAAAAATGTACATTTTTTGGATTTCACCGATTTTTTCTTTTTATTCTACTTTAAAAAGTTCCACTTACCAAGTCCTTAAAAATCATCTTAGAAAATATTTTTTCATTTAATATTTCATTTAAATTTGTGCTTATTAGCACTAAAGTTCGAAAAACTTTGAAAAATTCCATAATTATCCCAAATAACATAGTATTTTCAATTAATACTCTGTCGTTAATTGGCATATCTCTTTCACACTAAAATATTTTTTTTTAATAGTTATTAAAACTTTAAAAGAATAAAAAACCAAAAAACTATTCGAGAAAGTGACAGTTTTCTTTATTTAGTTTAAGCATAAAAATTGTGTTTTTAGAATAAAAAATTATTTATTATTATTTTTTTTTTTTAATATTCAACATCTATAGCCAATTCATAAAATTATCTCATGTTTACAGCAAATTCTAGAAATGTATTTAAATTTTTTTGCCTTTGATATCATGTATGTAAAATTATAACTAATCAGATATCTTTTCTTTTAACAAATGAAAAGTATAAATTTTCATTTTAAAGAAATCCGAGTAAAAGAGAAACAAAAGAAAGAAAAAGAAAAGCTAAAATAATCAAAAAAAAAAATAATAATAATAAATAAGAATCAAAATTATTTATTTAAAACACAAAAATATTTAAGTTATCCATCAAGTTCAACAATTCTAAAATTCAGATCTTTTACTAACTGCAATTATAAAATTTTACTACATTCAGTTCCACTTTTAAGACACAAACTTTGAACGAAATTTAAGGCACATAAAAACCCCAAATTAAAGTACATAGATTGGAATTTTTTTTACACAAATAAATTTACTAGAATTTGAAATTTGTGGCTTAATTTGGGATTTTTTATGTGCCTTAAATTTTGTTCAACGTTTGGGAATTAAAAGTGGAACTGACTATATGTATTCAATAAAAATTCTTATAAATCTTGTCCTCTATGTTTAAAATGTGAACGAAAGGAAATTTATTGAAAATATTGATCATTTTTTATGGCTAAAACCCACCTATGAAAAAGATAGATTAATATTTCAATACAAATTAAAAGAAATATATTTTATGAATTAATTTCAAATCAAGACAGTTTGAAACTATTTTCATTAATTAATAATCTTGAAATCTATGATTCTACGATTAAATTTCTGAAAGTGAATTTAAGTCTAAGGGAAACTAGAGTGTAATTTACACTTCTTAAACAATAAAAAAAAAAATAAAAGTTATTTTTTCTACCCAATTGTAGAATAGGTTTTGTGGTTTTTTCCATTTTATTTTGTATATTTTTTATTTTTTTATTTTTTTGAATAGCCACAATAATAGTATAAGTTATATTAATAATTTCTTTGATAGAAGTGAATCCCACTAAAGCATATAAGCACACTTTCAAAAGTAAGAAGATTCTATGTTTTTTAATTTTTATTTGGTATTCAAACCTACTCTCAATTCTTTTGGATATACATACCTTGAATTAATCAAATAGATTTATCTTTTTCAATTTTTTTTTTAAAAAAAAACTTTGTTTTTTAAAAGAAATATTCAAAACTTGACAATAAATAACAAAAAAACCCTTCACTTTCGGATATGTATTACTTGATTCTTCTTTTTTTTTTAATATGGAGTATTAATGTTTGATTTAACCCAATAGTACTAATAACTAATAAACTTAATTTCAATTAACGGGTTATTATGGGGAATCTAACCTCAAGAATTTATATAAGAAAAATTGTTTTTTATTTGCAATCTTCAAAAGGGGTATATTATTAAAATTTGAATTTGGTTAAATTTCAAAAATGGTTAAATTGAATTTTTTTGAATTTTTTGAAGAGCTTCTTGATTATTTTCATCGGTATGAAAGTTTTTAATAATTTTTCATGGGTGTGGGGGGTGGGGTGGGGGGGGGGGGGGGCAAAATGAAAATTTTTTTGATTAAAGATATTTTATTACTTAAATTTGAGAAAATTCAAAAAGTTGTTAGATCAATAATAAATATTTTTAAAAAATTGTTTATAACCCAATTTTAACATCCAAAGTTAAGTGGGAATTTTTACTTATTGTAATAAGTTACACAAGCGTAATTTGTCTAATTCCTATTTGAATTATTTTTTTCTTTCAATCCGTACCAAAATTCCCTCTGAAATCACCCAACTCTACAATAGCATAAAACCTATCCTAATATACCCTAAACAACGGAAAAGGGTTTCTAAATACATAAAAACAATATATGTCAATAGAATGATCTATTTTCAAAAAATTGGGAATGTGACCATTTTTGTATTTTTGCCAAATTGAAAAAGTAATATTTTTCCCTTTAAACTATATCATTTTTTGATCCCAAGAATTCCAAAAAATTCTTTATCAATGGGTAAATTATTTACCAAAAAATGAATTTTTATTTATGAGTTTACAGTATCTTACTCATTTTTTTACAGATTCAACATTAATTTGAATACAATTTTAAAAAAAAAACATCAAAACGACTTGGATTTATCTTGGATAATATTTAAAGATTAGAAACATTTAAAATTTATTTCAATGTTTTCTTTTTTTCCTCCTTGGAGAACACCTAAAATAAATTTGTGAAGATCTATCACTAGTTTCTTTTTCTAAGATAATTTCCAAGAGTAAAGAAATACGTCATCTTCTTTAGGAAAATCTTTGAAAATGGAAAGAATTTATGGATATGAAATCTATTAATTGGTTTTTTTTAATTTTCTAAGCAAAATGAAAGCACATAGTCCAATCCTAAATTTTTTATGTGTTTATAAATGTAAATTCCACTTAAGGGGGTTGGTATTTTTTTTCAATTTTGACTGTCATAGTTTATTTAAATCTGAATTATTTAAAATGCTTTCTTAATCAAATAAAATAGTATTTAAATAAAAAACAGAGCGGGATATATATAAGTGTATTATATTTAATATGATTTAAAAAAAAAGAAATCAAAATAAGAAAAAAATTGAATAAAAAAAATAATTGATTTTTTGATCCACTTTGTTTCACTTCTAATGCTCAAAATTTCAATATAATTTAAGTAACAATAAAAACTCAAATTGAGTAGAACTTTTTGGGAAATTTTTTTTACAAAAATTATTGTACTTGGATCTGAATTGTGTGCCTTTATTTGTATTTTTTTTTTATGTGATAATTTTTGTTCAGATTTTATACCTTAAAAAGGAAAATGGTTATATTATTTTTAATCTTTGGTTTAATAATTTCTTCTTTGCATATTTGATTATTTATTCCAAATCGAAAACTTGATCTAATGGGATTTTAAAATAGAAATTATGTACTATTTCTAAAAAAATAATAAAAAAAAGACTTGAAAGTTTTAATAATTAGGTAGATCTATTACTTCTCTCATAATAATTTGGTTGTTTATAAAAAGTCTTTGATTGAAAATAAAAGAAATTAAACAAATTTCTGGATATTCACAATTAAAAATCGTGTCAGGTATTATTTTCATGCCCGGTATTGTTTCCCCAACTATTATTATTTTATCCATATTATAATGATTAAATAATTAAAATTTATCTAACTGCACCACAGGCCAATTTCAAGGTCAATATTTGCCGAAATAACAATTTCTTTTTATTAAATCTAAATTCCATTTCAAAAATTGTGACTAACCTAATATAATAAATTGAAAAAAAAATGTATATCCTTTATTATTCAAGAACAACAATTGATAATTAAATATGATTAGTAATTCACTTTTGATTCATTCTAAATCATTAAAAAAACTCATATTGAAAAATAATAAAAATAAAACCAAAAACTAAAAAAAAGTGAGTCACAATTTTTGAAATGCACATTACGGATTTTTTATTACTGAACTTTCACTGAGAAAAAATTTAACAACAAGATTTTTTGCTATAAATTCATATTCACGGGCCTTTACATTATCTCAATTTTCTAAGTGATTATTTGTCTTTTCAAAGATCTGTTTTTTTTTCTAGATAATCTTTTACAAAAAAAAAAGGATCAAAAAAAAAAATTTTTCAAAAAAGAAAAAGAAAAAGAGTATCAAAAAGAAAAACAAAAATTTGAAAAAGTAAAACAAAAATTTGAAAAATTAGATAAAATGATTTTAATCTAAAAATTTAAAAAAAAATTTTGATAAGAATAAGGGGATAAACCAGTAAAACAACTCCTGTTAAAATTATAAAATGACTCAAAATTTTTGATAAATAGTTTATTTGATTTCGTGAACAAAAAAAAATGACTGATAAAAAGAAAAAAAAATTAAATTTTTTTGTTTTAGAATGATAAAAATAAAATCTAGAAATATCATAATTTTTAATGAAATGGATTATTGTTCATAATTGTTTCTAAAATAGATATAAATATGAATTAATAAGTTTTGAAATGATATAAACTACTTTCGAAAAATAAGGGCCCAGTTTTTCAAATTATACTCACTAAACTAATTATATGAGGAACCCTGTAAATAATCATCAATAAACTAGAAGTTGATGGATAATCATCAGAAGATTAAATACTAACAAGGTGTCGTCTTTAAAAATTTTTATACGTTGAAAAAAAATCTATTTCATTTTTTGTACAAAAAATTTGGCTAAAAAAAATCATCCAAAATTTTACAACATCTGGATATTATCGAATTTTTTTTCGGTTCTAAGAGTAATTTGATTGAGAATTAAATTGAAATTTTTCATCATGTAAAAATATTAAATGTAAATCAGTGAAGATATATTGACATCTGAAACTATTGGATTGAAGAAACTAACAAACAAAAAAAAATCAAATTGTCATCTGATTGTTTGAAAAATTTTTTTATTTTCTTCCAATTTTTCAGTCAAAAGTTTGGTTAATAAATTATGAAGTAGAAAATTTTATTTAAATTACATCATTAATCAACTGCCCAACATCATATTGAAATCCAATAATTCTAGAACGAGATCTCGAAATTTGGGCCCCTATTTTTTGAATTTAGTTTAAGAAGTTACCTTTCAACTTTTAAAGTAAAGCACTCATATTTGATTAGTTTTTCATATTGTTACTAGGTATATTAAGGGTTTGGAACGTTTTATTTTTTTATAATTTCATAATTACCCACTGCCCATATGTAGTATCTGGATAGGATCTATTATTATAGGTTTGTTGTACTTGAAGTTTTGAGTTTGCTTGAAATTGGAAAATATCTTGAATGTGAAAGGTATGGTTATAAATATTAGTTGAACTTGAATAACCATATTTGATTATAGATCCATTATGAAGGAGTGAAATATAATAATTAGTCGAAGACTGGCACATAGTGCTTATTAGAACTAAATAATTTCCTTTCTATTTGGAATTAAGATTTGGAAAAGACATTTAATAAAGTAAAAAAAAAATCAGAAAAGAGGATTAAGGAAAAATAACATTAAAAATAAAAAAAAGAAAAAAAAAGTAGATGGATTACTTCTTTGATGGTAATTGTATCATTATTGTAATTCTGTGTATTTAAAGTATAAGGGTGTATTTCGCTCGAATAGGATTTTGTCCATTGCCAATATTGTCCACTTCCTCCTATAGTTGATGGATAAAGTCTAATCCATTGGCTATTGTCAGCAATTTTCATAAGAACCCACTGTCCATATGTAGTACCTGGATAGGGGCTACTACTATAAGTTTGTTGTACTTGAAGTTTTGAGTTTGCTTGAAATTGGAAAATATCTTGAATGTGAAAGGTACGGGAATAATTACTAGCTGAATTTGCAAAACCATATTTGATTGTAGATCCATTATGAAGGAGTGAATTATAGTAATTAGTCGAAGACTGGCACATAGTGCTTATTAGAACTAAATAATTTCCTTTCTATTTGGAATTAAGATTTGGAAAAGACATTTAATAAAGTAAAAAAAAAATCAGAAAAGAGGATTAAGGAAAAATAACTCAAAAAATAAAAAAAAGAAAAAAAAAAAAGATGGATTACTTCTTTGATGGTAATTGTATCATTATTGTACTTTTGTGTATTTAAAGTATAAGGGTGTATTTCGCTCGAATAGGATTTTTTCCATTGCCAATATTGTCCACTTCCTCCTATAGTTGATGGATAAAGTCTAATCCATTGGCTATTGTCAGCAATTTTCATAAGAACCCACTGTCCATATGTAGTACCTGGATAGGGGCTACTACTATAAGTTTGTTGTACTTGAAGTTTTGAGTTTGCTTGAAATTGGAAAATATCTTGAATGTGAAAGGTACGGGAATAATTACCAGCTGAATTTGCATAACCATATTTGATTGTAGATCCATTATGAAGGAGTGAATTATTGTAATTAGCCGAAGAATTGCACCTAGAGCTTATTAGAACTAAATAATTTCCTTTCTATTTGGAATTAAGATTTGGAAACAAAATTCAAAATAAAGTAAAAAAAAAATCAGAAAAGAGGATTAAGGAAAAATAACTTTAAAAAATCAAAATAAAAAAAAAAATTTGATGGATTACTGCTTTGATGGTAATTGTATCATTATTATACTTTTGTGTATTTAAAGTGTAAAGGTGTATTTCGCTCGAATAAGATTGTGTCCATTGCCAATATTGTCCACTTCCTCCTATAGTTGAGGGGGCAAGTCTTAAAAAAATGACACTTCCAAGATCTTTTTGGGAAGAATACCACTCAACTCCCTTTATAGGTACAATATTTTTAAATTCGATAAGAAGATATCTCCAAAATTGATATTTTCCTGATCGGAACCATATCAATTCATTCCATTGGTTAGAGGTTGCTTCTAATATACCTAGAGTTTCCCATTCTTTTCCATCCTTGCTTCTTTGTACTTTCCAAATAGATCCTTTACCATTTAGCATTCTTGTTTTTCCCATTTGAATTTTCGTTTTAAAATTAAATTCAATAGCCCCTGTTGTTTTGTTATCCCATTTGAGTTCAGAATGGTTTAGATCTTGATATTTTAAGGATATTATTTTTTCATTTCTATTTTCCTTTTCCTTTTCCTTTTCTTTTTCTTTTTCTTTTTCTTTATTTTTCTCTTCTTTGCTTATTTCTTTTTCTATTTGGTTTTCTTTTTCTTTTTCTGTTTTGTTTTTATTTTCTATCAAGATTATAGTTGTATTGGTACACTTCACTTCGGCATTGTAATATTCTGGAACAAGATATAATTTGGTGGTTTTATATATGTCTGTAATTGTTTTTTTATAATTATTTTGTAGTTCTTGGATAACTTCTGGGTAATTAATGTTCTTTATCTTTTCTTCTAAATGGGTTTGAGTAAGATCAAAAAGATAAGTTGGGATTGGGTTTTTCAATAGCGATTCGTTGGCTTTCAATTCGAAAAGTTCAAGGAGTGATTGGAAATATTCTTGGTTTTCATGAAACATCTTTTGGTGTTTCATAATTTCATTACAACTTTGGATCCTCGTAATATTTTTTTCTTTAAGTAATCTTGTTTTGTTTAGTTTCAAAATTTTTGATTTGTTTTCAGATAGAATTTGCGAGAGAATTTGATGTTTTTTTTTGACAATATCATCAATTAGTTGATTGACGTTTTGGTTTAAAATTTCAACAAGCTTTAATTTATTCTTCTCAATGGTCTCAAAATATTTATTAATAAGCTCTAGGTTCTTTTGTTCTTCTTCTAATCGATCGGGCGCATATTGTAATAAGTTGTCCTGCTTTTCAAGGATTGTTTCAACTGCCATGACCAATTCTTGAACATTGCATTCCCTGTGCTTGACCATATGGCATTGATAGCATAGGAATATCTCACAGTCAAAGCACCAGAACTCTTTCGGCTTTCTGTGCAAGATGCACAATCGGTTGGGGTTCTCCTTTTGTTTGATCTTTTGGTTGTCTTTTTTGATTTCCAAGAAGTCAATGAACCATTCCAAATTCCACCTCTTTTTCAGGCAAGTATTCATCTTGGTGAAAAGCTTTTGATGCTTTTGGTATGAACCCAAATGTGACTTTGTTAGTTTTAGCTCTGCCTTCAAGTTTTTGTCATAAATGAGGTCGTTCTCAATGTCTAATTCCCTGGAAGCCCATTTCTTTGCCAATTTCTTGAAACGATTTTCTTCTTCTTCTTTTTTTGCAATAAGTCTTTTTCTTCTTTCGTTAATTACACCAAGCATCTTTTTTGTTTGGTCTATCTTATTCGTACAATTTTTGATTTTTCCTTGGTGTTCGTCGACAAGAAACTGATATTCATAAACAAACGGAATGAGAGTTTCCTTTAAAACGGTTGTTTTGTGACCTGTATGTTTCACAATTAAACAATCCACACAACATAATTCATTACAAGTATTACAAAAGTAATCTAAACGTTCACCGTAATGAAATTTACAAGTAAATTTGTCTATTAAATATATAATTAAAAAAAAGTAAAAAAATGAAGAGTGTGAATTTTTACTGCAAGATGATCAATCGAAAATTATTTTACCTAAATCTTCCATCCTAATTCTTTTGTGTCTTTTTGTGATTGGTCTACTGTGTTCCTTTTTATCACATTTCTCACAGAATCTCCATTCACATTTTTTACAATAAAAAACAGCTGGTGTTTCTTTATCTTCATGCAAACACGAATCACAAAAATTGTCCTCTTCACCAGATTCTACCTCACTAGAATTTTCCTTTTTGTTAAAATTATCAGATAAGGGAAAATTATTGTTCATCCTTTAAAAAAATTAATAAAATCAAAAAATATAAAAAAAATGAATTTTATTCGTACGACACTTGAAAAAAATTGCACAAAAATAGTGGACACTTTTTTTCCTTCAGAACACTTTTGTATTTTTTCAAATTGTTCCAAATTTTGAAAGGAATTAAAAGATCAAAATCCAACAACTTTCAATTTAAAAGTTTTAAAAAGTCAAACATTTAAAAATATGTAATTTAAACAACTTTCCACTTTTCAGGTTTTCATAAAAAGAGTTTCAGGTTATTGAAAGCCAACAAATCATTGTTTTTTTGATAACTTATAAAATTTCCATTAAATTCAAATTTTTATCTTTTGTTCATTATTATTTTTTCCCCTTTTTTAACTATAAAAGTTTGTATCAAGTTTTTGAAATTTGAAACAATATGAAAGTATATATAAACTGAAATCTTGCAGGCTGTTAGTCTGAAAGTTCTAGAAAAGTACTGAAAGTATTTGTATTGATTGTGATATTCTTGTTGTGTCTATAAAAAAAAAGAACACCAAAAAATAGAATTTTTCTTTTTTTGATAATCTCCCTTTAAAAAACTGAATTTTTAATTGTGCTAAGTGATTAATAACTCTTATTGATTATATTCCCCAAAGGTATTAGAGTATTCTTTTCACAAGGGTATAATTAAACCCGAATAAGAAACTCATTTATCAACTTTAGGGAGATGAGTTATCATTTTTAAAAAGAATTCCTTGTCCCAAAAAAATTAAATTTTCAGTCAAAAGATCCTAGATCCTTTTTTGTTGGGGTTTTTGGATCAAATTAGAAAAAAAAAAATTTATAAAAAAATCTAATCTTATAAAAATCTCACTTTTAGTAATTCACAAGAGTCTGTAGGAAAAAATAAAATTAAACCTTTAATCTTATTTTTAAAAATAAAAATAAAAATAAATCAAATATTGAATCATTGAAGATCTAAAAAAATTGAACATTTATTTTATTCACAAATATTTTTTAAATTTCTTTGAAAATTTTAAAATTGACAATATTCTTTTACAGATATACAGATTATAAGCAAAGAACTAATATTATTAAAATCATTTATTTGATAATTTGTGGTTTTTTTTTTTATTAGAATTATTTTTTTGAATTTGTTTGTATTGGTTTTAAAATATAAAAAAATTGAGAAAAAATAATTATAAAGTCTATTGATAAATTTCATCCTTGTGTTATTAATAACCGACTGAGAAAATTAAAATCGGGTTATTAATTATTGATTATAAACATCAAATTAAAAAATATTTTTTTAGATTATAAGTTGAATTTTCCAGATTTTCAAAAAGTATTGTTCTAGGAAATGTTGAATATAATTGTTTACTATGTTTTCAGGTTTTTTTTTTGTTTACAAAAAAAGAAAAACGTTATTTGAACTGTTCTTTGAATATAAAAATTCGATTTTTTCAAGTGTAAAATAATTATTGTAATTTTTTTAAAACTAAGTATGATTTATTAAACTGAATTAATTTAGAACTTGGTGTTTTAATTTTTAAAGTGTATTTTTTAGTATACTTCATTTATATACAATAAAATTTCAAAGTTTTTTCAAAAAAAAATATTTTTTTTTTATATATTTTTAGAAATATCTTTGAATTTTGAGCTTTTCAACAATGTGAAAAATGGTATCAAACTTTTAAAAACAATTCATTTCTGGAAAGAGCTTCAAAAATAAGTTTGGTTTTGTAGTAATTAGATTTTTACTTCAATTCTCAATTTCATGAAGTGGTGAATTTTTTTTGAATTTGCTCTGAAATTTACTTAAAGATATTATTTAGTTTTCTAGTCCCTAAATTTCAAGATTTTTCAATTTTCAAGTGGCAAGTTAAGTGAGAAGATGAAAATTTTGAATCGGAAATACAATCATAAAAATAATCAATTTAGAGGAAAGTTTGTAGACAGTTGTTGTATTTAAAGTAAAAAAATCTTTGACAAAAATCAAACAATAAATTTGAAACGAAACAACATGACGAAAATTGTAAAAATTGAGATTTTACTTTTTATTTAAAATTCTACAGAATATCAGAGACAAATTTAAAACAAAAAGATAAAAATAAAATTACAAAATAAAGATCAATACATTTACACAAAAAGCTAGTATAAATATGATAAAAAAATCTATTAATTTTGTCAAAAAAATGTTTTATAGTATATTAATATATATTGTCTGTGTATAGAGTAACTTGAATTTAGTATGTTTTTTTTTGATTTGTAAACTATTCAGAAGTTCAATATGGGGATATTATTAAATTTCAAATTTGGTCAAATTGAAATTTTTTGTATTTTTGATGAGTTTCTTGATTATTACAATTGGTATTAAAGTTTATAAAGGTTTTTTATAATTGTGAGAGGAAAAAAAAAAAATATTATCTTGCGATTGGTAGGATTTTATTTCTTAAATTGTCGAAAATCCAAAATCTTATAATCATCAATACTAAATATTTTTAAAATTTTGTTCAAAACCTAATTTTAACACAAAAGTTATGTGGAAAATTTTTTCCACAAAATACAAGTTGCAAAAGTCAAATTTGTCTCTTAATATATTTTTTTAATATCCTGGCCAAAATTATCTAACATACCATTCAAACGACCCAAACCCACTCTAGAATACTCTAACCTACCCTAAAATACATTAACCAATCTTTAAAGGGTTTTTAAATACCTACAGTCAATATATTTCAATGGAATTGACGAAATTGAAAAAAATGAGGATTTTACATATTTTGAAATTTAATAATTTCCCCTTCAAAATGTATCACTCTAGTTTCTTTTCTTAAAATCTATAGGAGAAATTCTCGAAAAGAAGAATTATGTAAATAGAGATCTTTTAATTATTTTTATTGGAATTGAATTTATTAAAATATAAAAAAGTGATAAATTCAATAATGTCTTTAAAAAGAGATAATTTTGAACTTATGAGATATAATGCAATTAGATTATATCGATTTTTATCTGAATAATGTTACTTGATCATTGTTCAACTTATTATGTAAATTTTTTTTTCTTCATTTATTTGAATTCAGGGTATCACTTATCAAATGAATTCTTCATTATGTTACTAATATAATTCTTTCCTTTTAGTTAAGTATTTTACCTCCCTTTATCCCCAGACCTCTAAAATTAATTTTTTTTTTTAAGAATAAGTTTATGAGTATTTTTTTAGTTTTTCTCTTTTGATTTAAAAAAATTATGAAAAAATTCCAAAAGTTCATTTTTTATTGTAGTCATACAGAAAAAATCTAATATTTCTTATACTATGATATTACAAATATATTTTGGTGACCTTTGAATCAACTAGTACATAATTCACACTAAATTCAATTACAATACACATAAATTTGAGTATTTCAATGGTTAATACCAACCTCTAGAGTAAAAGATACAGTGATTTTTACTTTAAAGATACAAACTTTTGGCTATTTACAAGAAATAGAAAAATCAAAATTTAGACTCATTTCTTGGGAATTTTGTATTTAATTTACTTTATTTTTCCAGAATACAAACTTTTATACTCTGATTTCGAATATTTTTGGTAATTTATTTTTTTTTTCGAATTTTGAACCACAAAAATATTTTTGCAGTGATAATTTTATATTAATTTAGTTTTTATTATAACCCTTCTTGTTTTTCTAAGTAAAAGGTGGGTTTTAGTTAGTTTGAAAAAAAAATATTTCAGAGGGGAATTTTATATAAAAATTAATTTTATTCTTTTAATATAATTTTTTAAATATTTTATTTCCGTTTTCATTTCTGGTTGATTACCAAAAATCTTTTTATCATCTTGCAAAAAAAAAATTGACATTGAAATGTTTTTTTTGTAAAGAGTCATTCAATTTTAGTTCAAACATATTATGACTATTATATCATTTTGTGTTTTTATATATATATATATATTAAAAAATATAAATTTGATTTTTCAAATTAATGAAAATCTTCAATGCACTTTGATTCAATTTTTTTTAATCAACAAAAAAGTCTTATTGAAAAACGTCAATTAGAGGCTAAATGATCTACTGAAAAATCTTATTCAAGATCCTTTTCCAGTCAGTGGAAATCCCCTTTACTTGATTAAATTGAACAAGTCCAATATATATTATTCAGAAAGAACTACATTAAGAAAATTTTGCAATTTTTAGATCTTGATCATTTTTTCTAATTTTTTTTTTTTTGTTTTTAATTTTTCCTTATTTAATCAATTTATCTTTTTTTTTTTTTTGATTTAGGAATTTTTTTTTTTTTAAAATCAACAATAAAAATCCGTTAAAAGGGCCAAATTAACATTAATAAATTTTTATACTATGTGATTTCTTACAAAAAACACTTCTAATATTAAAAAATCTTATTGTTAGTGCTTTGAATTTTCTAAAAAGGGTAAGAAAATTCACTTAATAAATCCAAATGCCTTGTGTGATCAAATATTTTACCTTTTTATTTTTTTTTTTTTTTTTTTTTTTTGAAATGTTAAATTTTTACAAGATATTTCTATTATAGTGGTTAACTTTAATCCGAATTTTATTATTTAGCTTTGTCCTCATTAATCTTATTTTATTTAATTCTTAAAAAAATAATTTTCATTTTTGGCTCCAGGTTTTATAGAAATAACATTAAAATTATTTTTTATTAATAAATAATAATGAATCTAAGAAAATTTAATTATAAAAAACTATTTTTCTTGGTTTTAGGTTCATAATTAGACTAATATTTTATTTTTAAAGGTAGATTAATTAAAGTAAATAAAAATATTTCAAAATATCTAAAATAAAATTTTATAATTATAGTTGGTATCTATTTCAATTTTCCACGAATGGGTGGATGTGTGAGATTTATAAAAACTAATAAAAACAATTGATGGTAGTGTGAAGAAAAAATAATATTGGCAGTAAAACCTAATTTGAGTCATTTTAAATTTTTCATTTGAGATCATATACCAATTTTAATATGTTAATCATTTTGAACTTTTGGAGATCTACAAGATTTTTATTACTTTTTTTTTTAAAAATTATTTTTTCATGAAATAATGATTTAAAATCCTTACTTAATAAATTTTGTGTGTACCAAAAAGTCACAAATTCGTTTAATAGAATTGAATTGATTTAGTACAAAAAACAAATTTGTTTCAGAATGAAGAAATTTTAGTTTGTTTTAAAATGAAAAAAAGCAAAAAGAATGAGTTTTTTTCTAATTTTGATTATTTGAAATAAAGAACTCTTTTAAACTTATTTCACGTCCTTGAAATTATACTCAAAGAGAATCATTGACTTTTATTTTTGGTTATTTGAATTTGTTACCATTGTGATTAGAAGATTTTGTATTATTTTTTCAGGTTTTTGGTATTGGTTTTCATAAAATATTTTATTTTTTATCCTTTGGATACTTTGATTTTATTGTAGTTTTTTGAATTAAGGGCGATGTTTTGGATTTTTCAAAGTGTGTTAACAACATTTTTATAATATTATTCAAAATGTAAAATAATCTTCTGCAAAATATTCTACTATTTACGATCAAAATGGGTATTTTAAATTTTTTTTTTTTAAAAAAATGAACAAAAAAATTTGAGACAACTAAACCCAAAAGCCCATATTTAGAAACATAAAAATGAAAAAGAAAAATAACTTATACATTCTAACCTTAAAAAATGATTATCATTTCAAATATTTTCAATTACAACTCTAAATTTAAGAGAAGACCTCGCCTAAGATTTTTGATCGTTGAATAACTTGAATTGTTCTGTTGTATCTCAATTAAATCATAATTATTTCGAATAAAGAGTTGTGTTTTTCTCTTTATATTTTTGATTTTAATTCTTTTTGTTTTTCCAAAAAATGAAGTTCACATCAACACTTTTGAGATATATCATTTATTCTGTTTTGTATTTTTGAACAGAAAATTTCCTTTCATACATACAAACATCTTTTTTATTATAGTATAATATTTTTTTTTTTTTGTCTATATAGTTTCTTTCAAAACCTATTTTTGTTAGTAATAAGACAAATTGTTCCCGGGGTTGTGTTTGAAAGGACTTGAAGAAATTCTATATATTATAAATTCAAAGAAATATCTGAAAATTTTTACTTCCTTTTCATTTTTGAAATTTTTTATTACAATTTGAAGAAAGTACTCTATTGGTTTAAATGTTAAGTGACTTTATAAAATTAGTTGATCCTTCAAAAGATTCTTTTTGTTGTCGTGTTCGAAAAATGGTGCTCCAAGATTACAAAAATGTGAAATTGAAAAAAAAATTTTATTTCATAAATCTGAATTTATCAGAAAAAAAATCT
Source organism: Anaeramoeba flamelloides (assembly GCA_027625915.1). Lineage (NCBI taxonomy): Eukaryota > Anaeramoebidae > Anaeramoeba > Anaeramoeba flamelloides. Next base: position 4,093,480 of record JANTQA010000026.1, read on the forward strand.
TTGGTATATTTTTTTGCAAAAATTAGAGAGTTTTTGTAAATTTTAAAAAAAATTAATATTTAAGTTGAGAAAAAAAAATGAACTTTTTGGGAAATGCGAATTTTTCTGGATTCAATACAATATCAAACACATTACTATATTTGACCAAATTTATCTTTGTAGGTATAATAACAAAGGAAAATCCATACTGTATTTTCAATTTCTTGCATTTTGGTCTTTCAGAACAAATTTAATAACCCTCAAAATTTACATTAATAGACTAAAAAAAACATAAAAATATCTATATATGTTTCAGGGTTTGAAATATTGGTTTAGAGTATAATTTTCTCCAAAAAAATCGTTAAATCTGATGCTTCTATTTCTTTTTGTACTAAGATGACATATAATTTTTAGGAAAAATATTTGATTACATACTTTATTAATTTAACGAGACAAATATTTATGAGATTAACCAATTCATAAATACTGATTTTAAAAAACAAGATATCTGTTTTCAATTTGAAATTTAGTTTTTATGTTACTTGTAAATTTTTAAGAAAACTTTAATATTTATTTTGACAAATTGTGAATTTTTTTTTAACTTATTAATTTTCTCATAATTAAAAATCTTTTTTCAAAGAAATTACAGCAACTTTTAAGCATGTACTCTCAATTTAAGAAGGCAATTAGGATGTTTATCATTAATTTCTTCCAATTTTGTTTTTGTGAATGTTAATTAACAAAAAACAACACTATAAAAAAAATAATTAGATAAAAATTTACAAGCATTTACTATTTGTTGCAACGTAAATGAAACAAATTTTTTATTTAACTTTTCAAAAAAATACTCCCCAAAATACTGTAAAATTTCAACAGTAAGTTCTTAGGCTTAAATTATTAATACCCATTTTAGAATTGTAGAATTAGTTCTTTCATGAACAATTTTAGTTCTTGGGATGTTGATTGTTTTACAAAGCTGAACAAATATTTTGATCTTTTTATTTTACAATTCACAGCAAAATTAAGTTCCACAATTGGTAACTTTGAAGAAGATTCAAATAGATTTCTGAAAACAAATTAAAAAATTTGTGAAATTATTAAGGTCTCTTATTTCTACTACAATCCAAATTTTTCCCAAAAAAAAATGTGATAAAAAGAAATTTGATTTTATACATCGAACAGATCACTGGTTCACTTCTTTCAAAAAGAGAAAAAAAAATTTTTGTTTGTATATTTCGTATACGTCATCCACAAAATTAAAAATCAAAAAAATTGTTGAACAGAAAAAAATCAATTGCTTTTTAAAACCAATTTCATTAATATTTTAGAGTTTTTTACAAAAATTAGAAAATTTTTAAGAAACAATAAAATGTTTCTATTGCAAAAATTTCAAAAAAGAATAAAAATGTTTGGGGTTGAATCAGAATTTGAAAAATCAAAAATAATTTTCAAAAACCACAAAACAATCATAAACATAACCATTTATATACTTGTTTATTAAATAGAATTTTTGAACATTAAAAACCTTGATGTTTTTGATAAGTAACCAAAACCTAACACGAACCAGAAAAGTTTTATACTTTTGGAAATAATGACAACTTTATCATTAAAAAACTTTAAATACCCAGCAGTCAGTTTTAAAATGTGATTGATTTTTTTCTTCTCAACAATTTTTTTTATTTTTTCATTTTTGGGTTGGATTGACACAAAGAAACTTTTCTCGACAAAAATCATCTCTTTTTTTACTTTAATTATTCTGAGATTTAATTGAATGAATGAAATTTGACAGAAAGTGGTGGACACATGCTACACATGGGGTTTTATCCAACTTCATTTTCCAAAAGAGTAGAAAACAAAAAAAGAAATTATTATTCCCAACAATTCAAAAGAACTATTTTTAATAAAAATAAAAGTAAAAGTAACCTTTTGAGAAAAAAAATGCACTTTTGCCAAACAACTCGTATAACTAATTCAGTCTTTGACCGGTGAAAGAAGGCATTTTTTATTCTTTCAAAAATAGAAAAAAGAACAGTTTTGCAAAAACCTTTTTCCACCTTTTTTCCAGTTCCAATTGTGAGTGAATTTAAAACGATGGTATATGACATTTATGGGATATGCGGTTCAAACTCTAAACCAATTCTCTTCAATTCCAGGTCTAATGAAATAAATTATGAACAAAAAGTATTTTCCAAAGATAATATCACTAAAAATAACATTCAATTTTTTAATATGTTTCCCCTTCCTTATTGTTTAACCTTCATTAACCTCACCTATTCAAAAATCTTTCGTGTTAAAATTTTTTTTTATATTTTGCTTTTAATTCGGAAATGCTTTTGTCATTACTGACCTAATAAATGGGTTCAAATTTCAGTTGGTTTATCTATTTATTATTTGATTAAATCAAGAATAGTAATCTTTCACAACAGAGGACACAAAAAAGAGACCAAGGTATAAATAGGGTTTATAGAAATTACAATCTATTTGTATTATATATTGATTATCTAAAATACAAATTAAAAAATACGCAAAATGAAGGGAAAATTGTTTCCGATTTTTTATTTGTGGTATAGTAACTAAAAATTCTAAATTTTTATCTTTACTTTTTTACAATTTTTTGTTTCTTCTAACTTTCCTGAACTGGGTTTATGTTTTGAACAGTCCAGTTTTTTGTCATTGTTGAATTTTGTTTGTTTGGAAAAAAACGGAAAAAGTCATATTTTAAAAAAAGAAGGAATTTGCAGTTCAAAAACAAAACCAAATAACTTTAAATCGGGGAATTGGGTAGTTTGGTATTTCACTTGAGGAAAATTTTGATTATTTACTTTTTCTAAATAACGAGAACAAATAATTTAATTAACTCCAAATTTTTGTTCTAACATTAGAAAACCTTTGCTGAAAAGTTGTCTACCCTATTACAAAAAATGAAAGGGAGTAAAAAAAAGTTGAGAAATCTAAATGTTTTAATTTTTGATCAAAAAATGCAAAAAAACATAACAAAAATCTTTACAGCACTCAAAAAAAAAGAACAAATAATTGTCCAAAATAAAAGCAATCAAAAAAAAAAAAGGTTTATTTTTTTTATTATTCTCAATTCTGAGATGATTTCAAAAAAAAACTTTTTCTTTGCTTTAGTCTTGCTAATTTGTTTCGATGCAACTCTAGTGAGTTGTTATAAGCAAAGGAGCTGTGAGTACCAAGACACTGATACCATTGTACTCAGCGAGTTCAATAATGCCGATTATTGGACGTTCAAGTATAATAAGGGCTCTACGAATTACGAGCATGGGGAGAAGATCACTACTTCGCCCGGCTGTGAGGGGGGCGACCACACCTGTGTTGCTATCAAATCGTCAAAATATTTCTCTAATAACTTCTATCCTGAAAACTACTTAATTATCCCAAGCGGGAGCGACAAAATAAGCCTTGACTTTGACATTGTCTCTCGCCATAAGAAGATGGTCAAACCACAGATTGTCGTCAAGGATTTAGAAAGCGACGATGAAACGAAACTGGAGATAACGAGTTCCGAGTGTCCCGACGATTACTTTCTCTGTGACGAAGATCATTATCTGCTGAGTGCATCAATCAGCTCCTCGAATACCTACCGCGTCAAAAGCATCGAGCTGCGAGGCCATGGGCCTGAAGACGACGATCCTAACAAAGACTCGCCACTAATTTTGCGATTGAATTCCTTGACCGTGCACAGGCCGAGCTCTTCGAACCAGTACAACCTCAGGATCCCAAACTTCATTCAAGGCGATTCCAAATACATGAATCTCCTTACTTACACACCACAGTCAAGCACGTATACCTTAAAATATGCCGTGTATCCTTACCTCAAGGAGGCGACAACAAACTCGATCGCACACGCAGATATGGATCATTTGCAAAAGGAATATGAAACAAACGACTTGTCCTTTGGATCGCTGAACACAGAAACACGATTTTCGTTATCCGATCTGCACCCTGGGAATTACATTGTCAGCGTCGTGATCACAGACAACAAGGATGGCGATTCCGAGGTTTTTGCTGACACCGAGGAATTTGTGGTCTTGGGAAGCGACGACTTTGAGCGCGATTCCTTTTTTGGGATGAACATTGAATTCTTTGAGCCCATGGAGCCAATGTACAAGGCCGGCGTCAATAACGTCCGGATCTTTTTGAATTGGAATATGCTCGTTGAAGATGATGGGACACAAGATCTGCACAAGTGGCCATGGTACCTGAATGTGATCCGAAACGCGCGAAACACCGGGATGAAGGTTGACGTTGTCTTTAACCAAATCCCACCTTACTACTCGTCGTACCAAGATGGGGAAAGGCTGGATGCCACCAAATACCCCACAAAGGATCTGACCAAGGACAGCAATGGCGACAACGTCGTCGATTACACAGACACGTCCTTTTACAAGTTTGTGGTTGACTTTGTTACAGACTACCAGGACGTCATCGACACAGTTGAAATTGCAAACGAATATGATCTCAACCATTGCGAAACATGGTCCAGCTTTTCAGGATCGGTCGGTGGCAAGATCTTTGACTGCGACGAAAATAGTAGCACTTACAAGGAATCGTACCAATTAGATTTTACAAGCAACTCGCTAGAGAACAGGCAAGACGAATACCTTGAAATGCTCAGGGCAGGATACCTTGCCACCAAAAGTGTTGACGAGAGCATACCCGTCGCCATGATGGGCCTTGCAGGCCTTAACCTCGAAATCTTAAAGCTGTTCAGCGACTACACATACTCTGACGGCAAGAGGGTCAAAGAATTCTTTGATGTCGTGAACCTCCATACCTACTTTGGCATCTCGCCACCCGAGTTCACCACGATCAATTCCAACACCGGCGGCGGCGAAAATGGCGGAGATCCCCTTGAGCAGATACTACAAGACGTGATGGACTACGTGAAAGATAACTTTGATAACAAGCCCGTGTGGCTATCCGAGTTCGGATACGACGACACCTTCGGCACCTGGGTCGACGGCACATTTATTCGCGCCTCAACACGCAGGGAGCAGGCAGTCCACACGCCCAGAGCCATGATCATGTTCAAAAAATTTGGTGTTGAGCAGATCTTCCCATTCATCGCATCGGATAACCCAATGCACGCAAATTTCTTTGCCAGCATGGGGCTCGTAGATAGATACTACAAGGGGAAGGAATATATGGTCTCGTTCCAGAAAACAACAAGCAATTTTGGACACACCACATACGAGAAAACGATCGACATTGACGATTTTAGAATCGAAATTTTTAAAAAGACTGACAGCAAGAAAAAAGTTGCCATCGCCTTTAAAAAGGTACCTGGAAATGATACAATTTCGATCGTCTTTAAAAGCAAAACCGAATTTAACTATGAACCCTTCTTCCACAACCCCATCAGAAAAGACGAATCACGTCGCCTTGATTGGTTCCTGGAATGGGAAAACCCAATCATCATTAATTGGGAGGACACAGAATTGACCCAATTTGATCTCAAAGTAAATGTCCCAGAATTGCCACCAGACGAAATTGTTTCTCCTGCATCCTCATTCCATTCAATTTTATTATTATTATTGATTTTCCTCATTAAAATGATATATTAACATAAACAATAGATTATTTGCATCCAACATATTTTGTAATGAAAAAATCTCATTTATTGCATGTTAAGTTGAATTACTTGACAGGTTTTTTTTTTTTTTATTTTATTTCATACACCTTTGGATATAACAATTTAATCTAAATTGTCTCAGAAAATTTAATAAAATAAAAACAAATATATTTTTTACAGATCAGATGTTTTTTTTATTTCAGTAAAATTAATACATTGAAAATTTCAATTGAAGTCATTTTAAAAAAGCGTGATAACAAAAATTCATAAAGAATAATGGTTGATTTACAGCAATTTCAAACCTGGTGCGCACGATTTAACTTAACTTAAAATTTAAATTTTCATTCAACTTTCATTGAACTTCAAGATCTGTTAAAACTAAATCAAGGTTTTAACACCAAAACTCAAGAATACCTGAATGACAAGCTTGGTAAACAACTTTTCACTTTTTCTTTTAAACTTTTTTGAAATTATTTTAAAATATTTCCATTTTGTACGAGATCTTGGATATTAAGGACAATACAAGAAGATTTGAGTCCAAAACAACTCTCGCCCTTTTCAATTTAAAGGAGTTTTTAGAAAGTTTAATGAAAATTGAAATTTTAAGTTAAGTTAAATCGTGCGCACCAGGTTTGAAATTGCTGTAATTTTTACATTTTTGAAAAGTTCAAAATCCAAATTGATATCTGAATTAAACTCTGTTTCAGTCAAAGGGTCCCAACGTTTTTTTCAAATATCAATTATTTTATATAATTGACCTTTGAAGAACAAATAAGAAATAAAGAGAATAATACACCTCAAAGAAATGTTGATATATGTCTGAAAGAAAACTAATTAATCAATAGATTTTCTTAAAAATTGAAAAACTCAAATTCTTAGGGCCCTATTGAGAAAAACAACGATGTTCGTTTTGAACTTCTACTGGTATTTGAATAATAAATAGGAAACATTTTTCACATCATTTTCCATACTTTTCTTTTAGAAATTAAGCCCCCAAACGAAGTTTGTTAGTATTTGTGGTCTCTATTTGAAAAAGGAAATGAAAATGAAGTGAAAATTTTTCAAATTTATTAAACAAATATCAAGATCAAAGATCGAATTGAGTTGCAATAGAAATCAATACATTTCTCAACAATCTTTACATGGTTTCAATGACATTAGAATAACACATTTTTATCAAGTGACTATTGATCTTGCAATAAAAAAATTTTTTGCAAATGAATGACATTTAAAAAAAAAAATCGAAAAAAAAAAACAAAAATGTGTAGAAATGTGAAAAAATGATTTCAATTTTGAAAATTTCCAAAATAAAGTTTTTCTTCTAATATCTATGTAAATCCTTTAAACACATGTATTATACCATTACAACTGGGCCCCTTTGACTGAAAAATAGTATATTTAAAAAAAAAAAAATTTTCTTTGAAAGAAGAATGAAATCTTATTGCCTGTAAAGGAAGTGTACAAAAATACACTTTAAAATAAAAACACTAAGTTCTATAATAACATAGTTTAAAAAATCTACTTAATTTCAAAAAAAAATACAATAATTATTTTAAACTTTTAAAAAAAATAATTTTTTAATTCAAAGAACAGTTCAAATCAATTTTTTCTCTAAGTTGAATAAAATAAGCTGAGAAAAAGAACCAAACAATCGAATTAAAAGGTCCCCCAAAATACTTTTTTAAAACCTGGAAAATTCAACTTATAATCTAGAGAAATACTTTTTAATTTGATTATTTATAATCAATAATTAATAATTCAATCTTAATTATTTCAGTAAGTCATTAACAATACAATGATCAAATTTATCAATAGAGTTTGTGATTATTTCTCAATTTTTTTATATTTTCAAAAAAATTAAATTAATTTAAATAAATAATTCTAATAAATATATATATATATATTCAAATAAATGATTTTCATCTTAACAGTTCGTTTTTATAGGTTGGTATTTGATAAGGAATATTCCCCAATTTTATAAATTTCAAGAAATTTCATAAATATTTGTGAATAAAATAAATGTTCAATTTTTTTAGATCTTCAATGTTTCAATATTTGATTTATTTTTCATTTTATTTTTAAAAACAATATTCAAGTTTCTATGACTTTTTATTCATACAGAACCCCAAAATTACTAAAGGTGAGATTTTATAAAAATAAGAAATGTTTTGTAAATTTTTCTGTTTATTTTTAGGATCCAAAAATTCCAAAAAAAAAGATCAGAATCTTTTTTGACGAAAAATTTAATTGTTAAAAAAAGGAATTCTTTTTAAAATGATAATTTATTTATCTAAAGTTGATAAATAAAGTTTGTTTATCGGGTTTCTTTTCATCTTTTTAAATAATTACTTTATCATCCCAAGGAAAACAAAATTAAATCAGAATTATTCCTTCTTTAAAGTCAAAATAGTCTCTAAAATTGGCACTATTTTTCGAGTAATCTTTTACAATTCAATTTTACATTATTAAAAATACTTGTTTAAAAAATAGAACTTCTCTATACAGTCCTGTGCCATTTTAAGGCACAGGAAAAATCAACATATAAGGCACAAAATTTTGTTCACTTTAAGGCACAAATTTTTGATTTAAGGCACTTTCCCAATTTCAATATCTAATTTCACCGAATAATTACCGAGTTAGTTTGAGTGTTTTCTTCAATATATATATATAGAATATTACATATGAGTAATCTTGGAAATTACACAGAAAAATTGTGCCTTATTTTGACCACTTTGATTTTGTGCCTTAATGGGATTTTTTTGTGCCTTATTTCTTGATTTTTTCTGTGTCTTAAAATGGCACAGGACTGTAATCATATTTGTTTAGACTTAATTGTCAATAACTTTGATTGTTAAATCTAAAAACTTTTTAGAAAAAAGAAGCATGTCTTTTAATTTACAATACATCTTTTTTTATTCTGTAGGTGTGAATTTAGCAACATACGATTGTAATTTTGGATAGCATTATTAAAAAATCAAGTGGGATAAAATTTTAACTGATATTTATTTTTCAATTTAAAATTCATGGATTTATTAAAGATTCTAATTTTACCCAAAATAGATCAATACACACTATGTGTACAATAAAAAAGGGACAAATAAATAAACATCTCTGGATGACATTCAATTTCCATAAAAGTTTCTTGTTTAAAAATAAATAAATAAATAAGTGTAAAATCTTTACTATCCTAAATTTAAATACCTTTTATGTTACCAAATTGAAATACTCTTATTTTTTGATTAATAAATCAAAATTTTTAGTTCATATTCTAGAAATATTTTTCTAATTTACTGATAAATTCTAATAAATTTTAAAAAATTTTTAGTTCAATATTCATTTTGATCAATCTTTGAACTGTTACTTATCAAACAGTCCAGTACAAATAAAATTTTGAAGAACAACTGGTTTTACAGAGTTTCTTAACCCTTGACTTCATAAAATGCTTTATTCAAAGCTTGATAAGAATAATTTCAAAAATGGAAAATCAAGTAAAAATTTCCAAACATAAATCGCAATTTATCAGTATAAGTTGATGAAAATCTAAAGATCTTTACGACCTTTTAGAAATGTTATTTTTAGAAAATAAATTTCACTTCCTTAGTTAACCCTAAGACAAAATTTTTAGACTTCTAATTTGATTGTTGCAGTAATAATTAATATTCATTTTGGTATTTGATTTAAAAAGTTTCATTTATTATTTGGAAAATAACAGTATTTTATAAAGATATTAGAAATTGGTGTTCCTTTATTCTCTAAAACCCAAACCATTAGACCCTTTTTCAACAAATCAACATTCGAAAATAACCATAAATTTATTTTGAGATTTTATTTTTTTGATTTTTCTACAGATTTTTTCTTTTTACTAATTTTTTTATTTTTACTTTTCTTTTCTTTTCTTATTGCAAACTTACAAGATCAAAAAGATCTTGTGTACAAGATTTGGTGAATTGATTAAAAAGGCCAAATTCTACTTCTAAATAATCTGAAAGATCGGACAGACTGAGGATCCAAATACAATGATGAAAATAGATACTAATGAAAAGATTTTTTCATTTTTTTTTTTCTTTACGCCTCTTGTTTGCTTTCCTTTTAAAAAAAATTGCTTTTATTTAGTAACATAAGAGTTTTATTAACTAAAATATTAAATATTTTTGAATAATAATTTCTGAATGTTACTACAGGAGAGTTTTTTGTTTTTAAAGGAAAGCAAATGAATGAGGTTTGAATGAAGAAAAAAATTAAAAAGTACACATGAATTTAACTTTTTGCTGAGTGTTTAAGAACTTCATTCTTTGTCCGATCGATTAAGATTCTTTTAAAAATTTTTTTTTGATTTTTTTTGATATTGCTTTACTTGGGATCAAACCTTTAAAAACACTGACGAACAATCAAATGACAATTTCAAAGAACATAAATTTAATTCTTTTGTTAAGTCCATAACGTGTGTGTAAAACTGTCCTTTTCCTTTTAAAAAATGAAAATTTTTCTTGTTAATTACAGACTCTTTTGCTAATTATTTTTCAAAAACAAAAAAAATTAAGATCTTCCCAAAATCAATTGAAAAGATACAATTTTAGATATTTAATCAAATTCTTCCTTCTTTAGCTCTGAGACGGTATATTAATTTTTTTTTAAATTGAATTTAACAGCTCAGACCTAAATGAACATTTGCTTTTTGAAATTACCAATTTCCAAGATTTGTAAGAAAAACAAGAAAATAGTGTGAAATGGTTAATAATTTTTTTATTGTGAAGTACCTTTCAGCAGAAAAGGAGAAAGTTTGAGGTGAGAAATTAGAAAGGCACTTGAAAAGTCTTTTGGTGCTTTGGAATAATTGCATCCAGAAAAAGAAATTTTTGAATGATAGATTACAAAGGGATTGGCTTAAAAAAAATCAAAATGTATATTAAAGGTTTTTTAAATTGAGCTGTGATGTTGAGTAACTAGATTAACGGAGACCAGAAAGGGAATTCCAAATAAAAAATGAGTTGTAACATATTATTCAAGTTGTCCCATTCAAAATCCAAATCTTTGTCTGAAAAAATACATAGTGTTTTTAAGAAGAATTGAACCAATCATGGATTGGTGAAAATGAAAGAATATGTTCCAAAATAAAAACAATAAAAATTACTGGGATATATTGAATTTCTAAATTATTTCTAGTTTTTCTCCAAGTTATAGTACAAGTACAGCACTTTGTCGTATAGGTGTTTGATTTTATTATTTTCAACCATATTAAACAAAATTAGTCTTGTTTAAATACAGTCAGTACCACTTTTAAGACACAAACTTTCAAGGAAATTTTTGGTACAAAAAAATCTCAAATTAAAGCACATTTTTTGGATTTTTTTTTTTGCATTATTCTTTTACTAGAATTTGAATTTTGTGCTTTAATTTGAGTTTTTTTTTTATACTTTAAATTTGGTTCAAACGTTTGTGTATTAAAAGTGGAACTAACTGTATAGTTTACCAATTGTAAATATAAAATATTTTCGAGATATTGTCCAGCAACAAAAAATAAGAATAGAAGAGTTTATGATGTATTTTTCAATCGAAGATAAAGTTTAAAAAATTAAGATTAGTATTAAAAATTCATTCTGTTAAATAGAATTTCTATAATCAATAATATGAGATTAGATACGAAAGTTGGTATTCTATAAAATCTTGAGAATTGTCTAACAACGTAATAAACACCAAAATATTGGGATAAAAAAATAATAATCAATAATTGTTGATGGATTTTACCTTAATTAAATATTTTTTTGACAGAAAAATTTTGATCAAAAAAAAAAATTAATTTTTTTTTAATTATTACTATTGAAGAGAGGTGATTCAACAAAATTACCATCCTTTTTGCCTGTAACTCTACATTTTTATGAGTTTTTTTATATTATTTATAATGTAATCAATATTATAACTCATAGGATATCCTTTCTTTTAAAAAATAATAAAAAAAAAATTATTTTTAAACAAAAACAAGAAAAAGATAAAGAAAAGCAAAAAATGAAAGAGAAAAATAAAATAATAAAAAAAAAAGTAAAAAATTCATTGAAAATTCATAGAATATATATATTTTTTGCACCCGAAAGTGTTGAATGGGTAAAATAATAAGTATATATAAATAAGAAATATATAGTTTTTAAAAACTTTTTCAGTCGTATGTTATCAAATTATTTTTCAATTATCAATTATTTTTTTTTCTAATATGGTGTTGGAGAGCAAATAAAAAATAATTTGAGTAATACACATCAAATATTAGTTGGATATATAAGAAATATATCTAAAAAAACTATATATAATCTTGAAAATGGATATGCCAATATTCTAAGGTCAACGTTTTTAGAAAAGCAATAGGTTCTTCATGATCTTCAATAAAAAATCTTCAGAAAATTATAATAAAAATCTATTTGATTTCAATAAAATCATTTCCACGGTTTCAATATCATTAAAATATAAAGTTTTTAATTGGTGACTAGAGATATTGTAATAATTTTTTTTTTTTATAACTGAATTACTTATTAAAATAAAAAATCAAAAATGTGAAAAAAATGGTTTCAATTTTTAAATTTTCATACACAAACACATATATACAAACACACACACATATATAAAGTAAATTCCAAAAATTTTGGCACAGTTTAAAACTTTGAAAGAATAAAAATACTTGACTGAAGATTCAATTTGAATATAATTTTGATGTTACAAACTATTTCAATTTTAGTCTTTTTTGTTTTGTTTTTATTAACTTTTTAGTAGTTGGGTAATATATTTTGTTAGATCTGAATTTTTTTTCTTTGATGTTTGATAGAAGATTATTGTTGATTTTTTGGTAGAAAAATCACATACAGTTAGCTGAGGTTTTCTAATCATTTGATCAATTAATAATTTTTGGTGATATTTCAACAAATTTACCAATAAATTTTGTTTCCACTTGTTTCATCATTTTAAACACAAATATTTTGTATTTTTTTGTTTTATATTTTCATTTTCCTTTTTTGTAGTTACGTAATCTGTTTCGTGAGATCTGAAAATTTTTTTTCAATGGTTGATAGAAGGTTATTGTCGAAGATGTTAAATTAAAAAATAACATAAAATTTGTAGATGGTATCTTATCATTTGATCGATCAACAATTGTTAGTGAAATTTTAACAACTTGACAAATGTATTTTTTTTCTGCTTGTTTAATTATTTTGGACTCACCAATTTTTATTTTTGAGTTTTATATTTTTTTCTTTTATTTGTATGAAAATCGTTACTTATTAAAACATCAATTTTGTGTTACTTTAAATGTTTTTTTGTATTATGTTTGAAAAAATTCAATAAATTGGACTTTTTTTGACTATTTTTAATTTTGGGTGTGTCCAAATTTTTGGAATGGGGTTTAATAATATGAATTATTATTAAAATTTAATTTTTTTCTTATTTTAATTGATTTTACCATTCTTTTTCAGTTTCTATTACGATTAGCAATGAAAAACAGCATTTCACTTTTTTACTGTTTAACTTTTTTTTCCAGATAGGTAAAGTCTATAAAATGATTATTGAGGAAAAATTGTTTAATGATTATTGGTTTGTGAACTTTCAATTAATAATTTACACTCTCAATTTTACTTTTATTATTGGTTATTATTTCATAAACATTCCCTTTTATCTTTCTCAAATTGAAAATTATATTTAGATTTTTATTTTTCTAATATCGGGGAAAAATTTTCACTTCATTTCTATTTTCCTTTTTCAAGGAGAGTGACAATTACAACCTAACCCACCACTTTGAAAACTCAGTTACTAAAAAAAAAATACATGAAAAGAAAGTTAAAATTTTTAAACATATATTATTGGTATTTGAAATTTTAATGGGATAATATTTATCATGAAATTATTTTTTTTTTCAATTCTGAAATGTTGGTTTTATTTACAACTGTTTGTTAATCTCGGGGTATAACAATATATCATAAAAACGTCACACAAAAATGTACCAAACAAATAAAATGAGATCAACAATTACAATGTATTTCTAGTTATGAATTCCCTCAAAAGGTAAAATAAACAGAAGTGAAAATTTTTCCCCAATATTTATCAAATAACACTCTATAACGATCAGTTGAGAACAGAAAAGATTTACTTTCACTACAACACATTTTTTTTCCAGAAACTGATTTCTGTTGACACTAACCCTTAAATTAAAAATAATCATTTTTTCAATTTTTGCATCTTGCAAATTAAAACCTTTTCATCAACAACTTTCTTTTTTGGACGTTTAAAAAGTTAAAAATGAGCACAAAATTGGAACCTGTTCAATTTCGATTTACTTTTAATGAAGATCTCTATTTATTAAACATAAAACCCGATGTAGGTTTTAGTTGGTTTCGTGAAGTTTTTTGTCATCACCTAAAAATTAAACCTGGTAATTTTAGGATAAAGGGTGTTGATCCAGAGGATCCTACTGTGAGTTTCTTTTTTATGTTTTTTTTTTTTTTCGTTGTACATATTTTCTGATTTTTTTTTTTTAAATTTTTTTGTTTGTTCTATTTCTTTTAAAAACACTCTTTCTTAAAACGGTTTTTTTTTTAAAGTTACCAATCTACGTTTTTTTTGAAGATCAAAATAAGGATTTTGAGATAATTGATCTTGCAAAAGAACTTCCCCAAAACACTCGATTTAATATTGAAAAAAAACAAATGAACGAAAATGAAAATGAAAAAGAAAATCCAAATGAGAATGAAAACCGAAAATATAGGGACATAACTTTAAACATAACAGAAAATGTCAGCGAAAGTGAAAACGAAAAAGAAATTGAAAAAGAAGAAGAAAAAGAACAAGAAAAAAATAATAAGAACAAAGTCAATTCCAAAGATGAATTAGATTTTACAAGGCCTTTCAATAATTATGTTAATCCCGAAAATTTATTATTTGGAAACATAAATGAAAAAACAAATGAAAAGCGAGAAAGCCATCAAGTAAGAAGAGAAAACCGCAAACTCAAAATTGAAAATCGACAACTAAAAAGAAACAACAATCAATTAAGAAAAGAAATCGAAAGAATAAAAAAGAAATATAAAAAACTAAAATCAAAACATAAAAAACATAAAAAAAAGTATTCTAAATCAGAAGACGAAGACATATTTGTTTCTATTGAAACAGATTCCGAGAATTAATTCAAAACAAGAATAAATTTATTTGAAATATTTTTATTAAAAAAATGATTTTTATTCAATTTCCATTTTTTCTTTGTGGGTTACACACAAAATCTAATTTATTCGAAATTTACATTGAATTTTAAACTAGTTTCGATTTTTTTTTTGCTTCTTTTTCTTTTATCTTATCTAAAAGAAAATGATGGTAATTCAATATATAAATTATTCATCAAAAACAAACTAAACCCATTTTAAAAAAAATGAAAATGAACCTATAATATTCGAACGGGCTTTTAACGAAACACATTATTTTCATTTTTTTTTTTTTTTTGTGTAGAAATTTGCTCCTTTTAAATTTCCCAAAAAAATCTTCAACTTCGCCGATTGTTTTAGATCATTTGCAAATTGAATTTTTAACGATAAATTACTATTAAAAATTATCAACATTAATTTTCAACATTAATTTTCAAATATAAATATATAAGCTATTTCCAAAAAAGTGGGGAAAATTTATTACAAAATATCTTGATTAAATTCAATCATCATAAAACTATTTAAATATACAAAATAATTAACAATCATTTATTGGTTCTTTTTAATAATTCAATTTGTTTTTTAGTACGTTATTACAGAAATAAAATATATTTAAATTTTTGATCTCGATTTTATCTGATATTTTTAAGGAGTTAAAATTGCTATGTATTTTTATTATTTTCTTTTTGATCAAAAAAATCCTTTTCATAACTTGTTTAATTTCAACAAAATTTTCAATAGAATGAAAAACTTATCAATATTTTTAATTGTTGAAAAAATCATTTGTGAAGTTGATATATTACCCCTATTTTATCGAAAATTGGTTTTCACATTGTTTTCTCCACATATAAGTGTGATTTTTTATTTTCATTTTTTGGAAATATTTCAACGAGCATAACCTAGATTTCAAAAAATTTGTGTCATTTTATAATGTTAAAAAAATTTGTTTTGAGGGTTTATCCCTGCATTCTTAAAAAAAATATTTTCAAATTTTTGGATCAGAATCATTTTTTAATAATTTTGTGAATTTTAGTTTTACTTTTTCAAATTTTTGTTTTTCATTTTTTATTTTTTTCTTTTTTTTTTTTTTTATATTTGGGTAGGTTTTTCTTTTACTTTTTCATTTTTTTCTTTTTTTTTTTATAAAAGATCAAGTTAAAAAATAAAAAGATCTTCGAAAAGACAAATAATCACTAAGAAAATTAAGACTATGTCTAATGTCTTTTAAAATGAATTTAATTATTCATAAAAAATTTGTTGTAAACTTTTTTCAGTTGAAGTTCAATAATCTAAAAAATCCACAATGTTCTTTTCAAAAATTGTAACTCACTTTTTTTCGTTTTTGGTTTTATTTCTTTTTTAAAAAAATACCAGGTTTTTATATATTTAGAATGATTTAAAAGTGAATTACAAATCAGATTTAATTATTTTTTATTCTCTAATACTCAAGTCTATATAATTTTCTTCCAATTTATTATTTCAGGTGAATCACAAATTTTGAAAGGGTGTTTATTTTTAAAGAAAGACAAAGATTTATTGAACCAATCAGTATTAATATTTTTCTGAATTTGGTATTTTCAATTAACGCATAGCTCCACTAAAAAATATAAATTTTTCTGATATGCAAAAAAATGCCCCACTTTTTAAAAATACATTAGTATTGAAAAACAATACCTGACCTTAAAATAATCCCTGATACGATTTTTATTGTTGATAATAAGAAAATTGATATTTAATTGCAAATATTTGTAATAAAATCTTTTTACAAATAACCGATTTTTTTATGAACTCAGTAATAAACCGACCTAAACTTCACTAAAGTGGGATATCATATAATATCCAATAAATTGTTTGATAGCCTAAGTAGATCTACATTTTTTGTGAAAAAAAATCCTTTTTTAGCGGTTTGCTAGAGTTTTTGCAAAATCATCTTTTTATTCTTGTTTTTTAATTGTTTGAATATTGTTTTGAAAAAGTGTAATTTCAATTAATCATCGTTTTAATAAGTGGGTGAGTCATTATTACTAAAGGGGTGAACCTTAAATAAAAGGTATTATTCAAAAATTATACAACTAAACTAAAATTCAAAATTTTCCACACAGCTAAAATGTTACTAAGAATCACAATAATACAATTTCATTCAAATTGGAGATAATTTTGATTTTTGTAAAATATGAAAATAATTTTTTTCATCTTTTCGTTTTTGTTTTCATTTCATTTTTTGAATTACGTAACTCGTTTGGTTCCATCAGATTTTTTTTTCAACAATTGATATTATGTTAAAGTTGAGTTGTTCGAAATAGAATAATCCAAATAAAATTAATTGGTAGTATATGACCATTTGATTGATCAATAATTCAAAATAGAATTTAAACAAATTTACTAATGTATTTTTTTGTTTTGCTCTCTCCAAAATTTTTAACAAACCATTGATAATTTAGTTGCATTGGTAATTATTTATTTATTGTTTTGTGAGTATTGTAATTTATAAACAAGTGTTAACATTTCAATTAGCGAAAGGGTTCTAATTTGGTATTTCTTTGTGAATTGATTTGATCAGAAGTTTTTTTTTCACAAATCGAATTTTGGTGGGTTAAAAATTTTGTATTGGGGTTTATTTTTCTATTATTAATAATTAAAAATAACTCTGTTTTCATTTTCTTGTATTTTTTTTCCAATACTATAAAGAATAGTCAAAAAGTTAAAAACAACGATGTTAAAACGTTATTTTACTCGAGAAAAGATCGGTATTAAATTGGAATTTTCTAAAATAAAATCTATTAATTGTACTCTTTGGTTTCTTTTGATAATTTTTTTTTTTTTGCAAAGGAATTTTTTGTTTATTTGGTTTATATAATTTCAAGATTATATATGTCCTTCCTGACATGACAGATGTGTTTTGCAAAATATAACTTTCCTCCAATTTCCAAAAAAATTCACAAAATATCAGCATTATAACTCCTAATAAACATGTTAGCAAATCAGAAGAATAAATAAAAGTTCAAATAAAAAAAAAAAATAAAAAAAAAATAAAAAAAAAAATTTTTTTTATAAAGTTAACTTTGTTTTTTAAATCATAGGGTTTTCAGAAAATGAATATGATCAAAATAATTTGTGATAATGTGAATCATATTTATCATATAATATAGGATGTTTGTAAATTCCTTTTAAACACCCCCAATAATAATAAAAAGGTTATTTTGGATAATTAAGGATGAAGAATTATTTACTCATAAAAAGATTTAAGTTTAAACAAACTTGATTATTTCACCAATTCAAACAAAAAATCATCATTGGCAATTTTTTCTGAATAATTGATTGTAAAATAACTTGGTGTAAGAAATTAAAATTTCAAGCCGAAGAATTAAAACAACAAAAATTATTTGTAAGAAAAATACGTAGGTTTAAAATGGCAAGAATTTACACATTACCCAGCCTTACCAATAAACGCCATTGTTGTAGTTGTAGAATCAAAAGCTTTCAATTGTTCTATTTTTTTTTTTTAAAAAAATATTTTGAATCTTTCTTTATCTTTTTCAGTTTGGAATATTTTCAATTCATAATTTTTATATTGAGTTTTGTTTAATTAATTTATATAGAAAAGGGTTAAATTGGAAAAATAACTTTCTTAAAAATTATGTCAAAAAAATGTAATTTATTACATTTTTTATACAACCGTTTTGAAAACCCTCTTTAAATTCCAGATCAATGAAACAAATTTTCAAACAAATTACACAAATATTTTTTCAATTACTTTAAAACTAATAATCTGAAAAACTAAATTGATATTTTCTTGATGAATTAAAAAAAAAAAAAAAAAAGTAAAAAAAATAAAAATTTTTATAAAGATTATTAATTCAAATTTGTTTTTCAAACTCAAAATTTATAAAATAAACTATTTTTCAAACAAAAGGGCACACCTCCCAAATAGTCAATACCATTGAATTTGATTGTTAATAAGATAATTACTTATTGGTGAAATTTCTTTTAATCATTCATTTTTTCATTTTTTGCTTTTTTTATTTTTGGATATTGAACAGTTGGCAAATGAAAAAACAAAATAAGAAGAAACCAATTTGGAAATAATCTACCTGTGTATAAACGGAAACAGTTTATGTTTGATTTTGAATGAGCTAGAAATAGGAAATAAGAAAGACCCTTATTGGATTGATGGATGGAACAAAGAAAAGAGAAATAAAGAAAAAACATTCCAACAAAATACTCAGATGAATTGGGGCTTGATCTTGAAAATGAGACTTTAAAGAACAAAAGTTTGATGTGTAAAGAATTATCAATAAAAATTTGAGAACTTTTTCTCAATTCACCTTGTTCAAAGGTTTTTATTGGGTTTATAATTTTTTTCATTACAATTTACAAAACGGGATTTCTCATTTCATATAAAAGGGCACACCAATTTTTAAAATATTGAATTTTAATTTTTATTGTTTTGTTTTAATGAGTTGTAAAGAATCAGTTGAGTGTTTTTTTTATGTTTTAAAGTGTTTCTTAGATTTTAGAATGATACTACAATTAATTTGATTCATTTATGAATAATTCTTGAAATTTTTTGTGCCCTTTAATTTGAAAAAGAGTTTAGTTCAAAGGTGTGTAAATTGTTCAGAAAATAAATTTATTAAAGAAAAAGCACTACACTTTTTGAAAAAATAAATTTATTTGTTACTTATTTTCAATAACATAAAAAGGTCATTAGATTAATAATTTTCAATTCAAAATTCATGATGCTATTTAACATATTGTCATATTTCTCAAATATTTTTTTAAAATTATGAAATAGAATTCTGCCATTTTGAACAAAATTTTGAAAATTTTTATCACCAATGAAATCACAGAAATCACAGAAACCTAATTATGAATGATCAAAAAATTCAAACACTATTAACCATACTAGATACAAATATAACTCTTGATGAATTAATTTAATTTTAAAATTGAAGCTAAATCTTGAAAAATAATTCCCCAACGAAAAGTACATCAATTTTCTTAAATAATATAAGCTATAACCAAAAAAGTGATACATTTTTTACATTTCATAAAAAATC
This sequence comes from Anaeramoeba flamelloides, assembly GCA_027625915.1. Lineage (NCBI taxonomy): Eukaryota > Anaeramoebidae > Anaeramoeba > Anaeramoeba flamelloides. Next base: position 4,113,282 of record JANTQA010000026.1, read on the forward strand.
AATCTTTGTTAGCGGGGGTATTCGTTTATGACTATATCAAAATAAATCTAATATTAATACCAATTGAATCAATAATTAAGGAATTTATTTCAAAATATGTTAGTTGAAATATTTCAACCAAAAAATAAAAAAAAAATATAACTTTTTTTGATGAAAACAATGAACGGACCAATTTCAATAAAAAACTGGAAATAAGAAAGGGTACAAATGATTGTTTAAACAACCAAATGCAATTATATTTTTTCAATTTCATTCGAAAATTTGTTGAGATTAAATAAGTTATAAAAATGAAATTTTAGATCCAAAAAGAAAATAATAAAGACCAATTCTCGTCCCTTAAAAAATATCAGATAAAATTGAGATCAGAAAATTTAATATTTTTTATTTATGTAATACAATACTAATAAAAAAATTGATTTATTATCAAGAATCAATAAATGGTAGTCAATTATTTTGTCTATTCTAATACTTTTTTGAAGGTTGAGTTTAATAAATATATTTTAAAATAAATTTGCCCCACTTTCTTGGAAATAGCTTTAAAGAATCTTTTAAATATAGATTTTCTTGTTTTGATAAAAATTTACGAATAAAAAAAAAAATTAATTTCAGGAGTTGGACACAAAATGAATTCTGAATATAGACATCAAATGTTCTCTTAATCCTTTCAATAAAATCTTTATTTAAAATGTTCTTTATATTTAATCTTAAAAAATGGAAAATCAAGTAAAAAGTTAAAAAAATTATTCCTATTTAGTATTCTTTCTGTTAAATTCAAAGAAATTTTTTAAAATCATTTTGCTGTTTTTTTATCCTACCCAAATTCAATTAATAAATTGAAATTGACGATCTTGATGTATTCGTTTCTTTTTTTTGTTTCTATATTGGACGAGATGATTTCAAACGAAAGGAATATAAATATACACATAATTTAGAAAGAAAAACCAGATGAATAATTTCGTTCTATTTATATTCAAAAGGTCAGTTAATAATAATATGTTTGACTTGTTTTTTAGATAGTAATTGTTAATATTAAAAATAAGTGACTGTTTAACAACGAACACACTATGTGATATAATTTGTTTTTTATAATAAAGTATCAAAAAGATTTAACAAAGATCTTGAATCTTTTTTGGGAAAGAAGAAAAAAAAAAGAAAGATGAAAAGAACTTTTAATGGCTGTATGACAGCATGTTTTTTTGTTTTCAATATATTTTTTTTTTGAATTTGCTGAGAAAATAAATGAAAAAAACAAGATCGTAAAGAATAGTATAACAACTAAAGATAGGTTATAAAAATTTTTTTTGTTTTTCTCTTGTTTTTTTATGTGAATGATAAAAAAAATAAAAAAAATGAAAAGAAAAAGAAAAAAAGAAAACCTTCTTTTTTTTTAATTTTCTTCTTCAATTTCATTTTTTTTTTCAGAGTTTATCATTACTTTTTCAACGACAGAGACACCGTCTGAATTAATCATTTTAATTACGAAGCATCTTGTACCGATAATTAATCTTTTTTCAACTTCCCTCAAACATTTTTTCATAAGCTCAAGGCCTTCTTCAAAGTCAAGGTCTTCTTTCCAAAAGCGATCAAGTATCGAGCCAACAAACAAAGCAGCATATCCGTGTGCTCCATAATTAATTTTTTTACTCGAACCCAAATAATCGAGATAATATAATGATCCCATTTGATCCTTTTTATCATAGCCACCTAAAAGGAGGTTAACAGAATAAGGGTTTTTTCTGATTGCGGTTGCTAATTGTCTACGTGTGTAATGTGCGACAGATTTTGTTGTTAATTCTGTTTCGTTATTTATTCGATAAAGAGACACATTCCTGATAATCAGATTGCAAAATTGGTTACCATCTCCGATTTCCCCTGATTTGGCAAGTATTTTATGGCTGTCAACTTGGACCAATTTATCAAAATCATCTTTGAGTCTCATGATCGATCTTCCTGCATTAGTGTCTCCAGCCATTAAAACGTAATTTTTTCCGACAAAGCCGACAAGACTATCCATTTGGTTTAAGAAATATTAAAAAAGAAAAAATTGATTTGCTTTTCTAAAAAAAATGAAATATTTTTTTTATTTTATTGGAATTGTTCCTGTAAAAATTTCCTTTGAATTTGGATTATTGAGAAAATAGAATAAGATTAAATTACTTTTGGTGTTCTTGTCTTGATATTATTTATCTATCTTGAAATCGGTAAAGAATTTAGATAATTAGTATCCCAATTATTTTATTTGAAAAAAATGTTTGATTTTTGTTGCAAAATTTGGTTATTCTTACAGTATAAATCTTGTTGTCAAATAACTGTTTTTTGAAAAGTGTTAATTACAATTAGAGGTTGTTTTTTCTGTTGTCTCAAATATAACTTACAAGTTATAAGTAATATTTATGGGTTTACTAACTAATGTGTATTCTTGTACCAAAAAAAAGTTCAGAGAGTATTTATTTTGCCAAGGATATAATTAAACCTGATTAACAAAAACCTCTTTTATCAACTTTAGATAAGAAGTGGTTTTCATTTTTAAAAGAGTTGATTTTTTTTATATTAATTTTCAGTAATTGTTGGGGAAAAATAACCAAAACAGGGAAAAAAAATGAAACACCGTTTTTCATTGGGAACCTTACAAAAAACTTCCCATAATCTCAATTAAAAGAAGAACCAAATTAACTTCTAAAGAATAACTCATTCTATTATTTTCAATCAACAAACAAATACATTTTAAATCTGCTTTATTATCAAAATCTCAAAAGTAGTTATTTTGGAGATCGCTAAAATAATTAATTTTTTGAACAAATTTTGAATGATTGATAATTAAAGAAAAACTCTTTACAATAGATAGTATTATTTTTTGCAAAACAAATGGAACAAAATTGTCTTTCAGTTTCCCAAAAAAAGGTTTTTAAATCCTATAAAATTTCAATTTTTTTATTCTAAATCGGTTTAAATTATTAATTTCCTTTATAGAATTAGGTTCTTTTGAAGATTTATTTTAATTCTTGGAATCTGATTATTGTGGAATGGAATGAATGAAAATTTAGATCTTTTTATTTTATAATTATTAGTATTAAAAAAAAACTTTTAATGTATGGTATCCTCCCTTTTGTCTTTAACCGTTTATTTTTTCTTTCATTAATTGATCTTACTCTTCATTTTTCAGTATGGTTCTCAATTAAAAACCGTGTTGAACATTATTTCCGGTTTTGACTATTTTTCCTAAATAATTAAACAATTTTATATTTTTTTGATTTTTTTGATTTAAAAAAGAAAACGAAAAATCAAGAAAGGATAATTAACTAATAGTAAAGTATCCAACGAAAAATTCCAATACTAGTATTCGATTATCCAAAATATAGAGCCTGATTATATATTTTTTTTATCCCTAAAATTAATATTATGCCATAATTATCAATAAATTCATTAATTGATCTAAAGTACTAATGACTCAAAAGAAAAATTAAGAAATATTATTAATAATTAAATTATTGTATTTTCTACTAAAGTTTAAAATTAAAAATTAAAATTTGGAAATTATTTTTTTTTTAATGATTTTTCTACGTCTAAAAGATAGAAACCAAAAATAAAAGTATTCTGGTTTTTAACTAATATATAAAACCCCCTATATAATTATTTTTTAAAATTTTCAGTTTCAAAATCTACTTAATAATTCTTTTTGCCTAATAATAATGATTGATTATAGTAGTTTCTCTTTGATAGAGCTGGTGAAAAAAATAAAAAGTTTTCATGTGGTTTTTGTGGTTCAAACAATTAAAATAATACAATTTTATTCAAATTGGAAATAATTTTGATTATTAAAAAAAATGAAAATCATTTTTTCATATTTTAGTTTATTTTTCATTTCATTTTTTGAATTACGTAATGTTGTCTCGTTCAATCAAAATATTTTTATCCAGGGACTGATATTATCTTTGAGTTGAGTTCTTCACAATAAAAGAACCCATATAAAATAAGTTAATGTGTATAAACTTTGTTTGATTAATATTTGTTAATAAAATTTCAACAAATTCACCAGTTGCAGTAATTTTTCTATGTCCTCCTTAAAATTTTTAACATACACTCAATTTATTAGTATTAATAATTATTTTTTTTTTTTTTTTTCGTGGGTATTGTAATTAATAAAGATTTTTAATATATCATATAGTAAAAGATCCAACTTTGGTATTTCTTCCAGAATTGTTTAAATAAGATTTTTTTTTTTCACAAACGGGATATTGGTAAGTTAAAAATTTTGAATTGAAGTTTAGTTATTTTTTAAATTTAAATTTACGATATCTATAAATCACCTATAAAAATAATCTATTGTGTTTATTTGTTAATTAATACTAAAATTGAATTTTTTAATTGATAATATTTGTTTTTTTTAATATAAATAAAAGAAAGATATTTTTAAACTTTGAAATATGAATATTGATATTTCAAGTTTCAAATTTGTATTGAAATAAGAAGTTTTTATTTAAATTCAAAAGTTTTTTTACTCATACAAATATATCTTTTAATCGGCGAGGCCAACCTTTTGTAGGAGTTTATTAATTGATTTTTAGAGAAATTTGAACCAATGCACACTTATGTGATTTACATTTATTTAGGACTTACTTTAATTTTAGATTTTCCAGTGGTAGACACTGATCCCTTAAAAACATTTTTTTTTTTTCAAGTATTATTTGGAATGTTTTCTTATCAGAAATAAGAGGATTCCTTTTTTCTTCAAAATAAATAAATTTTTTTGAATAATTTAAAAATATGTTAAATTTTAACAATCTCAAAAATGTTAAAAATAAATCAAACTATTAAAACTGATAATTTCATTTCTGAAAATGATATTTAAAGTAAGTTTGATATTTTTATTTTTTTATCTTTGATTTTCAAGATGTGTTCTTAATTTTCGTTGTAAATTATGATTAAATTTTTATGAATATATTTTAAAGTTTGTTGGTTCGTTTGTCAAAACAATTGATAAGATCTCTTTTTGCTCATAAATTGGTAACTCAACTTAGATTCTTTGACTAAAAAATAAATCCAAAAATACACTAAAATATTGTGTTTCAAAATATTCATGGAAAAATATTTCAAGTGCTTATTTTTTTTCAATTACTCAAGTTTTCTTCCAAGAAAATAACAAGACAAGGAAAATTTTTTCAAAATAAAATCTCTAAATTTTGTATTTTTGAAATACACTCATATAATAAACATTATTATACATAACAATTTTCAAAAAGGTTTACAACTTTAATAGGTATTAATAGGAATTGAAAAAAAAATGAAATTTTTCTTTAATATTTTTTTCATTTTTAATTGTACAATTTTTGAATTTTTTAATTGACTTAGTAGAGAGATAATTTTCAAGTATTTTTTAATAGTATTAAAAGAAACATTTTTTTCAATTTTAAAATAGCACAAAATATTTCAATCAGAAGATATCGCTAAATTAAATTGAAAATCTGATTTTTTTATCTGTTTTTGGAAATATTTTTTATCATTTTATTTTTTTTCTTTCATTTTTGAGTTTTTAGATACATTCCCGATTGTTTTCTGCGAATTATTTTAACATTTATTCTTTTTTAAATCTTAATTTTCAATCAAAAATTAATTCATTTCAACTTTTTTCATTAAAAAAAAATACTCCATAAATAGGTGTTTTTTTTTTAAAGTCGGTATTTTTGAAAAGGGGGTATTCGGATTTTCATGAGTTTAATTGCTATCCTTTTTTTAATTACATAAAATTATGATAACTTTGAAAAAATAATTTACAAAAGAAGTATAACTGAAATCCAATATAATGTTTTGGTGAACTTTAATTGTTGGTGTTTAAATTTTCCTTATAGTATACTGTTAATTGTAAAATAAAAAGATCAAAATTTTCAATCAACTTTTCAAAAAAAAACTTCAAGAGTTAAAAAAAATTGTCAAAAAAACACAATTCTCTAAAGGAAAATTGAATATTTTAAGCATCTTTTAAGAATTAAAAAATTGAAATTTTACCTGATTTTATCAATCTTTTTCTTGGATTATGAATTAAAATTTTGTTTCATTTATTTGACAACAAAGAGTAATTAACAACCTTAACGTTTTTCACATTTCTAATTGTTGATGAAAGTTTTTATAAGCAAAAACGGGTAAAAAAAATATGATCTTCTCAATTAAACATTTGGAATTGTTTGAAATATTTGAAAGTTATCCAAAAGAAAAATATTTGTTCCCTTTTAAATACCTAAAACTGTTTTTCAGTTAAAACCTAAAAACTAAATTCGTTTTAAAAAGTTTGAATGATAAAAACTTTAAAATTAAAAGTTATTGAATTTTGATCTTTTCAAAATAGTAATCAATTTCAAAAAAACAAAGTGTTGTTAAGTAAAAAAAGTGACTACAATATTTGTGTTATCTTTATTGTGAACAACCAAAAAACTATCATTTTTTGTACTTTTTTTCTTCAAATTAAAAAAAATTTCCAAATCTTTTACCTCAACCACATACAACTCAAAGAAAAATTTTACCTTTTGCAGAATTATCACTTTTTTTCTACTTGAAAAAAAAAGTCAACGCTTTCAACTCTTTACATTTGGCATTTTCAATCAAAAATTAAAAATTCAGGCACACCAATCCCTTAAACACTTCAACTAACATGTCTTATTTCCAAAAAAAACGAAAAAAAAACAAGAGTGTGCAACTCAACATGTCTTCAAGCGAATACTCAACTTCTGAAGAATCCTCAGATCCAGATTCTGATAGATCTGAAGAAAAACGGTCTTCTCAAAGCCAAGAAATCCAACCTTCTGAAAAGACGCTGATTACATCACAGGAAGTTAAGCTGTATATTGAAAATTATTACGATGATTTGTTCAAAGGAACGAAAGAAAGAATTAATCGGTAATTATACCTTTCGAAACATTCTTTTTTTGATTTTCAAAAAAAAAGAAAACAAAACAAAACAGAAAAAGAAAAGAAAAAAACTTTTATTTATCGTTTATATTTTTCTAAATGTTCTGTGATCCTTTTTGTCTTTTATTCAAGACATACCTAACAATTAATTGTTTTTTTTCACTATATTTTTTTTAACTTTTTCAATGTTTGTAAAATAATTTACTCAGGCGAATAGAATTTGAACGAGCAATCAATGAAAAAATTTTGAATAAAAAAGAAATTAAAATTCTACGAGAGAATTTTTTCAAAATGGAAAACTATGTTTTCTCTTTAAAGCTTTTAAGATTAAAAGTTACTGATTTTCAAGTCATTAAAATTATTGGAAAAGGTGCTTTTGGTTTGGTATGATCTTTTCTTTTTGTTATTTGCATCGAAAAAAAAAACAAACAACAAACAACAAAAAGCAAAGAGTAAAACAACAAACAACAAATAAAAAGTCACAAATTAAAAATAAAACCCCACTTTTACATAAATTTGAAAGACTTTGAATTATTTTCTTTTCATTCACCCACTCAAATAATGCCCGCTTGTTTTTTTGATTTCCTTATATTCTTTTTTTTTATTACTTTTTTTTATTTGAAACTTCCTTTTGATAGATCCAACTTGTAAGAGATAAATCAAATAACAAAATATATGCAATGAAAATATTAAAAAAAACAAAAATGATTGCTCATGGACAAGTTGATCACGTCAAAACAGAACGAAATTTAATGGTTTTAATCAACAGCATTTGGGTTGTGAATTTGCGTTATAGTTTTCAAGACGAAAATTGTCTGTACCTAATAATGGAGTATGTCCCAGGTAATTATTTCCATTAATAATTTCTTTTTCTTATTCTCTTATTATTTTTTGCTTAATTTTTTTTTTTTTTTTCTGGGTTGAAATTTGCTACACCTTTCTAAAATTGTTCTTTTGGTTGGCTAAAGCTGAAAAAAATGCTTTTAAAATTTCTCAAAAAAAGTGAAAAAAAGTTAATTAAATTAAAAAAGTTTGTGATCGACTAGAAATTTTTTTTTCACTTAACAAATGTTCTTTAGATCTCAAAAAAAGTTTTCAACCCTCCCAAAACAATGTAAAAATACAACACACTATTATTTGCAACAAAAAATTAATAAAAATGAATAAAAAATTAAATTTCTCAAAAACATTGTGCTGTTCAACCTTTTTAGCGAATCTAAATTCAAAAAAATCGAAATAGATTTTGAGCTAAAAATTTCCATTTTTCCCTTTTGTTGATTATATTTTTTAAAAAAGGTCATTTCAGAGAATATTTCCAAAGATCAAATAATTTTACAAAATTTAAGGACTACGTTTTCAGTTGAAAACAGTGAAATTGTGTATCAAAACGCTCTTGAAAGAGTTATGTAATCCAAGTAATATTTATCCATCGAGAATTTCTTTTAGAAAAAATGTGAAATTTTCACCATTTTTGCCTTTGATAGATCATGCTAAATTTTGATTTTAATATTTTAGAATTTCCATTTCAACTTTCTGAACTCATATCAATTCCTCTGGCTGTTCTGCGTATTTTTTGCATTTGCTTTTACAAGTTTGGCATGTTCTCAATTTTGAAATTCACTTGAAAATCCCGAAAAGACATTTTTTGCAATTATTTTTTTTGTTATTTTCAATTATCTTTTCATTAAAAAAGATTGAAAAAAAGTATTCGTGAAAAGGTAAAGATGACAAAAAAAAGCTTATGTTTTTTATTTTTTGTCCAATTTCTTCAGAATGAAAATTCTTTTTGAGAGAAGTGAAAGTGAAATAGCACAATAACTCAACACTCTCAAGGGGGGGAAGGTAGTCCTTAAATAATGAGAATCTAATCAAAAATATTTATTTCGAAAACTAAATTAAGTCTAAAATGCCTCTAATGACTGTGATAATTCACTCTTTGTATTAAAAGTTATAGGCTTAGTCAATTCAAAATTTTCTCTTTTAACAGATAAAGTGTTTTTTATTATTTGATCCTGAACAATAAATCAAATGAACCAAAAATATTTTTACCTTTTTTGGAAATTAAAAAATTGAAAAAAATCTTTTTTTTTGGATGAATAGGCTAACTCACAAAAAAAAAAAAAAAAAAAAAGTAAATACATCTTCAACCTTTAAAAAAACCAAAATGTTTTAAAAAGTATCCATAAAATAGATTGAAGAACTAAAATACAACATTTTAGTGATTAAACATTACAAACTATTTATTTGAAATTTTTAAAAATGACTTTGAAGAGAAAAATAATTGGATCCTTTTGTTAGGATTGTGGAATGCAATTTTGAAAAACAACCCAATATTTCTCCCAATATAAGATGATATATGGAGTGTCGTTATAAATCAAATATCTGGATTAAGCGCGTGTTTAATATTAGAACAAATAGGAAAACTAGATAAAATTATAAGCGAAAAGATTCCATTTTCCCTCAAAGCACAGGAATTACAGTAATCATAGAAATCTCAAAAAATAAATAAAATGATTTTAAAAGTATTACAAAATAATATTAAAATCTCATTTTTGTACGATTTTTAGAAATTTTTTAATTTCAATTTTAATGTTTTGTTCAACAACTATTCAATGATTTAAGATATTTCCAAAAAAAATTGGCATTTTTTTTTTTAGATTGACCATTGTCACTTATAGGTTACCGATTGTAAACTGGTTATATCATCACAAAAATGTTCATCGATAGCATACTCCATAATCCAATAGTATTTTATCCCATAGGGACATAAATTATCTCTTTTGAAAAGCTTTTTTTTTAACATGTCAATTTTTTTTAATTTAAAAATGATCAATTCCGAAAAAAAACAAATAAAAGAACTCAAATTATTTAAATTGTTGTTGTTGTTGGAAATTTCAACCAAAGATTACAAGAAACTAAACTAAAGATATACGTCTTCAACTTCATGAAGACCTTACAATTTAAAAAAAAATGTAACAAATACTATTTACTCGATTTACCAAAGATAAATGTACAAAATAATACATTTTTTGTTTCAATGTTAAATGTTTTTTTATCATATTTAAACCAACTTTATGTGAAATTTTTGTGGCCTGATTCGCAGAGTTTTGTTTTTTTTTCTTTTTGTTTTAATTATATCTGAAATATTCCTAAAGCTGTTAAAATAAAAAAATAAAATTTCTATTTTTATAATTATAAAATTGATTTCGTTTGGTGTTATTCATGACTTTTGTCTATAATTTATTCTTTACTTTTGCAAATTTTTTTTTTCTGATTTAAATACAACAATTCGTGTTAAAACATACATTGAATGATTATTTTTACGAAAATATGACCGACTCAAAATTGGCACCCTTTAAGCGAAAATGATCATTTCAAATAAGATTCTATTTGCAGTGGTTCTATTCGTAAAATTGGTAAAATAAAAAGGCGGGGGGTAATACTGATCGAATCAGCACATAAGGGATGTATTTAAAAATAAGTTCAAAAAATATTTCAAAAAAATGAAAAAAAAATTCAACTTTTTATTAAAATTTACTCGTCACTCGTTTTCTATAAAAAAAAATGGAAAATACGGTAAAGATCCAAACCATTTTTTAAACAACAAAATATAGTTATAAATTTTCCCTTCTCTTAGACATTTATCAAGATTAAACTCTCATAAGAAAAAAATAACTTTAGGATCAAAAAGAAAAAAATAATCTCCAATTTCCTCAACTTGAAAAATATCATATAAAATTTAGATCAGGAACTTTAATATCTTTTCTAATGTAATGCCATCTTAACAAACAATTAGGATCAATAAATTGTGAATAAAAAAATTTGATATTTAAATTGTTTTATTTGGAATTGAGTTTAATAGGGATATTGTAAAAAGAATATGCACTGCCCTTTTTTCGGAAAAAGCTTATAAGGTATTTCCGAAAAATTGGGGCATTTTTTTTTTTTTCATTTCATAAAAAATTATCATTGTTAGTGGAAGCTGTTCGTTAATTGACAATAACAAATTAAGTTAAATATTAATAATGATTGATTCAATGAAAATGGTATTTATTTCAAAATATGTTCGTTGAAATATTTCCAAAAAATGAAAAAAAAAACAACACTGTTTTTGGACAAAACAATACACGGTCATTTTCAATAAAAAAACTGTAAATATGATAAGTTCACAAATGATTTTTTAAACAATGAAACACAGTTGATAAGATTTCCATTCTATTGAAAATTTTGTTGAGATTAAAAAAGTTATGAAAAGGATTTTTTTGATCAAAAGGAAGAAAATAATCAATAGTAATTTCCACCCCTTAAAAATATCAGATAAAATCGAGATCAAAAATTTTAATATATTTTATTTATGTAATATCATGCTAACAAACAAATTGAATTATTATAAATAATTAATAAATGGTTCTTAATGATTTTGTATATTTAAATAATTTTATTACCATTCAGTTTAATAAAGATATTTTAAAATAAATTAGCCCAACTTTTTTGGGAAATAGCTTATATGATAACATTTTATAATCTTTTCTCAATTCCTAAATTTTATTTTTATATTATCCAAAATATTAGGTGGTGACATGATGACTCATTTAATTCGAAATCAAGTTTTAACTGAAGAACAAACAAAATTTTATATTGCAGAAACAATTATTGCCGTAAGTACTATACATGATATGGGGTTTATTCACCGAGATCTTAAACCAGATAACTTATTATTAGACCGTAAAGGGCATATTAAATTATCTGATTTTGGATTAAGTACTGTATATGAATCTATAAAAGAGGAATTGAAAAATGAAAAAGATATCAAAAAATCAACATCAAAACGACGCAAAAAAATAAATACATTCAAATCAAGAAAAATCAGAGAAACAACTTGGAAACAGCGAAGAAAATTGGCTTATTCTACAGTTGGTACACCAGACTATATTGCAATTGAAGTTTTAACAACACCATATTATTCAAAAACTTGTGATTGGTGGTCTTTAGGTAAGATTTTGAATACCAATACACAAATTATTTTTTAATTATTCATTCCCAAAAACAAAAAAAAAATTAATTATTTTTGATTGATTTAAATGTTGAAATCAAAAAAAACCCGAATTATTAAAGGGAGATTTGTGGATGAAATAATAAATTAAATTATTTTAATAATCAAACACTGTTAATTTTTTCAATCTTAAAATCCAATAAAGTACGAAATTTTAAGAAATCAATTTAAAGATATTTTTGAAAAAAAAAAAAAAAAAAAAAATCAATAGAAATTAATGTTTTTTATTGAAATTTTTGGGGAAAATATTTAAATATTTAAATTTAATTAAATTTTTTATTATTGGAATTATATAATAATAATAAAATAAATAATAATAATAATAAATCTTATTTTATCTTTAAAGGTGTGATAATGTTTGAAATGTTATATGGATTTACCCCCTTTGTTAGCAAAACTAGAAAGGGTACATTTCAGTCGATTATGAATTGGAAAGAGAATTTAATTTATCCAGAGGATATCCCAGTAAGCTCTGAAGCGATCGATCTAATGACAAAATTAATTTGCGAACCAGATGACCGCTTAGGAAAAAATAATGTTGAAGAAATTCAAAACCACCCATTTTTCAACGATATTGATTGGACTAAAATAGAAAAAAGGGAATTAACGCCACTAATTGTTCCCATGATTGAAAACGAGATCGATACTCAAAATTTTGATGAATTCTCTGATGAATTGTCTGATGAAGAAGAGCAATATTTACAGAATGAAAATACATTTCAGCAAGAAAACGAAAATAAAAACGAAAATGAAAACGAAAAGCAACAACAAAAAATTTTTTTAGGATATACATATAAAAGAGTAAAACTGCAAACACCTGACACTTTTATTGGTCAACAATTAAAAGAATTACAAGCAAAGTCAAATAAAAAAATTGGAAAGAAATTTAATTAATTTTTAAATTTAAATTTTAAAAAATTAAAAAAGAAAACAAATAAATTCAAAAATTTAATAATATCAATAAAATAAATAAATAAATAAAAAATAAAGTGCTTTACGAATATATATATATATATATTATAATTAATTTTCTTTTGTTTTATTTCAAATTTAATTTAAATAAAGTTTTTTGAAAAAAGTATTTCTAAAAAAAAAAAATTTTTCTATTAAAAAAAAATTGTACTGTTTTCAGATCAAACTAAAAGAGGAATATTTTTTTTTTTATTTTAGATAAATAAGAATCCAAAATTTAAAAAAAAAAAAATAATGACTGTTTTGAAAAAGTGTTAAGTATAATTTTTAAAATGTGAACCAAATTGTCTAGTTCTCGTGTTTTAACTAGTTTGGATTATTAGCCCCATCTCAAAAATTGTAACTAACCTGAAATAATATATTCGTAAAAATATTCTTTTTTTTTCTTGAATAACTAATAATTAAATCTGATTTGTAATTCCCTTTTAAATCATTCAAAATAAACTCTTTTTCAGTCAAAGTGGCCCAGTTTTATTGAAGAAACGGAAGATATTCTATGAGTTTAATTCATTATTCTTATCAAACTAAAATTTTCAATTTTTAGATCCAAATCATTTTTTCGTATTTTGAAAAATTTTTTTTTTTTTTTTCTTCTTTTCTTTTTTATTTTTTTTTTAAAAATTAACTTTGAAAAAAAAAATGTTTGAAAAACCAAATAAACATTAAGAAAAGTTCAGCTTTGTATCTTCTATAAAAATTCATACACTTACAAGTAAAAAATCTTATTATTAATAATTTTTAATTTCCTAAAGAAATTTAGAGAATTTTGCACGAGACGTTCCAATGAATTGTGCCTCTAAAATTTTTTTAACATATTTTTTTTTTGAAATTTATGGTTTGTTCAGGGTTTTCTTTTATGATTATCGACTCTTATATGTAAGGTTATTATTTCTCGTATTATTAAACAATCTAAGTTTGGTTGATACTTAAAAATAAAGATACTATTTCATTTTTGGCTGGGCCCCTTTGAGTGAAATGGAGTTTGTAAAAAAACTTTATATTATAAAAATAAAAAAAAAAGCTAAAAACTCAAGAAAAATTGAGTCACAATTTTTGAAATGAGCACTAGCGATTTATTTATTACTAAACTTTCACTCAAAAAAGTTAACAAGAAGATTTTATACTAATAATTAAAATCATTTAAAAAGACATTTATCATCTCAATTTTCTAAATGATTATTTACCATTTTGTAGATCTTTTATTTTTCCACTTGATCTTTCGTAAAAAATAATAAAAACAAATATTTGAAAAAGATAAAACAAAAATAATATTGAAGTAATTAGAAAAAAATAAAATTGATTTGAAAATTATAACAAAATTAAATGACAAATACAGTTTTGTCTTCTTTTGTCAGTTTAATTTACAGTCAGTTCCACTTTTTAGGCACAAACTTTCAACTAAATTTAAGGCTCTCAAAAAAACCTCAAATTAAAGCCTAAAATTCAGATTTTTGTAAAATAATTTGTAAAAAAAAAAAATACAAATTTTGTGTATTAATTTTAGAATTTTTTTGTGCCTTAATTTACCTTGAAAGTTCGTGCCTTAAATTTGAAATTGAACTTATGCACAAATTTTTAGAATTTATTTCTTTACTATTTATCATCGATATATTCTCTATTAAACCTATTACTGAATTAGAACAATGTTAAAATACATCACAAAACTTACAATTTTATTTTTTTTATTCTAGTTTAGTTAATAATTTTACACTTTTGTATTGGCTCATTTCAAAAGTGGTTAACACGATATTAATTTAATAAGAATATCAATAATTTATAAAAGAAGTCATTCTAAAACAAAAAATATGATTTTTTTCATTTTATTAAAAAAATATTTTTTAAACATGTTACATACGATATTATATTATTAGAAATTTTTTTTTTTTTTTGAAAATTGAATTTTTTGAAGTAAAATGATACATACCCTGATTGAATTTTGATATAAATTCGTAGAATTTTTCATTCTCATTTGAAATTTATGTTGAAAAATATAAGATTATTTTCAAGAAAGAAAAATGGGTCAAATTGGAAATCATTCTTTTATTCCCCTTTTTCAAGTTTTATGGAAGTGTAATTATTGAAAGGCGTTTTATTTTTTTTGAGTAATATTTGTAAATTAGAGGGATTGGTATATTTGTTACCAAGTATTAATTGTAGGGTAACAGAATTATAATAAAGCTGATTTAATATATATATATTTATTAATTATTTTAGAGTTGGTTTCTAACAAAATAAAAATAAAAAACACCAATTTTTTTTTTTTAAACCACAAAATTGAAAAAAATCATTAATCCTTTAATTTTACCAATATTCAGTATTTCAGCATTGAATTAATAAAAAAAAAAATGAATTTTTGAGAAATAAACTCTCATCCAAATTTATCCACATAGTTAAAACGTTCCAAAAAATCACAAGAATACAATTTCATTCAAATTGGAAATAAATTTGATTTTTGAAAAAATATTAAAATCATTTTTTTCATCTATTAGTTTTTTGATAAAATTTCATTTTTTGAATTACCTAACTTATATTGGTTTGATTAGGTTTTTTCAAAAGATTGATATTAGGTGAAAGTCGAGTTTTTCCAAATAGAAGAAGAACTCAAATAAAATTAGTTGATAGTATCTAACCTTTTGATTGATCAATATTCTTAATAGAATTTAAACAAATTTACCAATGTATTTTTTGTTTTGCTCTCTACAAAATTTTTAACGCAATATTGATTTATGTGTATTGATAATTATTTTTTTTTTTTATTTTGTGAGTATTGTAATTTATAAACAAGTGTTAACATTTCAATTAGCGAATGGTTCTAAGTTGGTGTTTCTTCTGTAAATTGATTTGATCAGATTTTTTTTATCAAAAATTGAATTTTGGTGGGTTAAAAATTTTGAATTGGGGACATGTTGATGTGACAAATAAATTTGAAAAGATCCATTAGAAAAAATCATTTTTACTTTATTTCTTTCTCATTTACGATCATTTTACTCATTTTTTCAATAATTATTTTTTTTACGAGAAAAATCAATTGTAATCACAAAAACTGCTTTCGAGAGCATATTATTATACTATAATTAGGTTCTAGTGTAATATATGGAAAATACACGAGCCTTAATAAACGTAATTTAAATTTAGCTAGTCTATTAAATTAAAATGTTATGTGGATTTAAATATAATGATCAAAAATAACACCAAGCAACAAAATGAAACAAAAGTATAAACAAATAAAATAAAATTCTGAATTTAAAAAGTAAATAAATTTTATAAAATTCAGTTCAAATTTCTTTCTAATTTTTTGAAACGTTTTGGTAACCAAAAGAAATTCAATTAACAACCCAAAAAAGACAAATATAAATTAAATGTTGATTTAAACTTTTAAATATTTTTGTTGATTTAAATGTTCAAATAAATTATTAAATTAATGTTGAATTTTTTGATTTCTTATTTGATTTAAATGATCATTCGAAATTTGAAGATTTTTGAATACACGCAATATTTTTCAGAAATATAGGGAAAGTTATTTTTGGATTTTAACAAATCTTGAAAAGTGTTTAATTGTTTAATTGTTTAATTTTTCGAGTTGTTGCTAAATCTAGAAAATTTATTGTTTTGTTGCCCTCTGCCTCTGCCTCTTCCTCCTTGTTGACCTCTTCCTCTACCTCTTCCTCTTTGTTGACCTCTGCCTCTACCTCTGCCTCTGCCTCTGCCTCTGCCTCTGCCTCTTTGTTGACCTCTGCCTCTTCCACCTCTTCCTCTTCCTCTTCCTCTTCCTCTTCTTCTTGGAGGATCTCTTTTACGTCGATCGGTTCTACTTCTAACACGGACTAATTTTCTATGAATAGCACAACTAACACAAAGGTTTGATTTCATGTATGTTTTTGGGAGTTCGTATTCTATTTGTTGTTTAGTTTTTGGGTTTTATTCGTTTTATTGAGTTGATTAGATTTTTTAGGTTAGTTTCAATTATTAATCAAAAGAATTTTTTTTTGTTGTTTTTTTTGTTGAAAAAAAAATAATAAAAAACAAAAAAAAAAAGAAATAAAGTAAAATGCAAAAAAAGAAAAAGAGTTATTTTTACTTACCAACATAAACACTTGAGTTAGAGATGTCTCTAATGGAGGTATTGTCAACAATATTTTGCACATTGAATCTTTTGATTGCTTTATCTTTTGGAACTGCTCGGTAACAATTGTCACATCTTACAAACTTGGTGTGACCACGTCCTTTTTTACCACGGCCATTATTTCTTCTTTTTTTTGTCATTTTTAATAGAGTTTTTTTTTTATTACTTTTTATCGTGAAGGAAAAAAAAAAAATGAAAAGTCTTTTTGTGAAAAGGATTCTATTAATTATTAAGACCTGTCAACTCATGAACAAACAAGTTTATTCAAAAAGATCATACCTTTAAATTTTGTGAGTGGAATATGATTATTCAACAAACCAAATACAGATAAATTCTAATAGATTTACAGAAATTTTTAGTTCAATTTCCCTTTTTGTAATCCTGAGAAATGTTTCTTATCAAACAGTCCAGGACAAAGAATATTTTGAAGAACAACTAATTTTACAGAGTTTCTTAACACTTGACTTTATAAAATGCTTTATTCAAAGCTTGAGCATAAAAATTTTAAAAAATATAATCAAGTAAAAAGAACCAAACATTTATTTCAATTTATTAGTAATCACAATAAGATAGCAAAATAATTTTAAAAAAGAATTGTTCTGAAAAACCCAATCTGCAACTTTCTTTGTTTTGTGTTTTGAATAGTACACTCAAGATTTGATCAAGGTATCAATTAAATTTAAAGTTATGAACACACCCAAGATCTATTTATAATTAAGGTAGGTTGTTATTGAGTTGTTAATTGTTTTCTTATTCTATGGTTGATATGTCTAAAAAATCTTTTTGAAGTATTATTGTAAAACTAAATTATTAGATTTTTTAATAAGGATAACAATTAAAAAATTATCAAATTTGGATATTTTTTTTTTAATTGAAACCTTTTCCACTTTCATAATAGTAAAACAAATGTAATTGTTGTGTTATTTAATAATTTGGACTTAGAACTTCCAAAAGTAAGTATTTTGGCAATTTTATTTTTAGTGTTAAAGATTTACTATATAATTATTAACATAAAAACACCAACACCAATTAGGCTTACTTTATGTTTTTAAACAACGATCGGTATTTTCAATATATTACAAAAAATTTTTAACAAATACCCGAAGAAATAGTAAACTATTTATTTCTTTAAAAAAAAACGATAATAGAACAACTAATTGACAATACGAGAAAATGTTATGTTTGATAATTCTAAATATAGAAATCTGAATTTTAATTTTTATAAATTTAAAAATCTATCAAATTTTTTTAATGAAAATTCAATATTTTGAACTGTTTTTAATGAACTTTTTGATAGGATGAAATTTATCAAAGAAGAGTGTTTGATTTAAAGGGGAAAATATTTAAATAATATAATTTCATATATTGATAAGGCTTGATTGTTTATTTCACTAAATGTTATATTTTCTAGATTGATCTTTTCATTAAGACCCAGGTTCGAAATTATCTAGCAATTATTTACTTCTTTTAAGTGATGAAAATTATTTTTTTAAGTTGTTATTTATACAACTTTGAAACTCACTGTTTAAAATTCTTGATCTCTTGATAAATTAAACTATTTTTGTAACAAAACACAAATATTGAAATATATATTGACAACAAAAATAGTATCACCATATAAGAATTAAAATTATTTCTATTTTAAAATAGTTCAGTATAATTCATAAATTCTTCATTAATTACTTTAATAAAAAGATATTTTTTTTTTCTCCAAAATTATAAAAATATAATTTATTCAAACTTGATTCTTATGTAATAATTCGATCATCTTATTAATTCCATTTTTTTAGACAAAGAAGGATTCTTAGCCATATAAATATGTGGTAAAAAAAATGATTAAAAGTTTGAAAAATAAAATACAAGTTAATTTTTAGTATTACAAAGTTTTATTTTTAATAGTTAAATAAATAAAACATTAAAGAAGCGTCTTAACTTGAGATGAAAAAATCTCGGTAGTGTTTTGATTTTTTGAAAAGGACTGAAAGAAAAAATTTGATCTTTGAAAAAAATTGTTTTTTTTTTGGGTGATTATTTCAAAAAATTTGATAAGATTAAATAAACAAATAAAAAAAAAACAGAAAAAAGGAAATTCAAATAAACAAAAATATAAATTAAGGATGTTTTCAAATCTAAATGTTCAGATAGTTGTTAAAATAAAACAAAGATATTTCAAACACTAGAAACATCAAAACCATTAAAAGTAATAAGCTTGTTCAATTGTCCCAATTAGAATCAATAAAATATTTTTTCCTCTTTTTTTTTTTTTTTTTTTGAATCTAATTTTTCACATTTTGAGTTATTAAGCGCTTCTCGTAATCAAAGAAAATTATTTTCAAACAAAAAAAGAAAGAAAAGTGAAGCCAAAATAATTTTAAAATTGGAAATTAAACAGCACTTCATCTTCTTCAACAATCTTATTATTGTTATTGTAATTACTGTTATTCAAATTTTCATTTTGGTTCCATGAGTTCTCCATTTGGAACCATTTGTTTTGTTCTTCAAACTCTTGTTCGTTGATCATTTCGCTATTAAAGCTGATGCACTGTGTTGTAAAATATATTACACGCTTAAGCCTTGTGTTGATAAAAAAGTAGTTCATCGACCACACCACGCCTAATTGGGAAAAGGGATCTTCTTCTGACAGCCCAGGTATGTAGCTGTACACTTGGCAGTCCTCAAGGTTGATAACATCATCAATTTCAGACCATACAACTTCTGCCATGTCTGGATAGTAATCGTCCACGCAGGAATTTAGAGTGATGTTGATCGCGTTTTGCACCTTGCTCAAGTTGTTTTCCTTGTTGAAGTGGTGGTCCCTAACAGTGCTAAAGTTGTATTCTGGGAAGGAATGGTTCATTGTGGAAATCAGCTTTATCAAGGTCTTCCTATTGTTGGGCTCGTAAAGCGATCCAAATGATCCAGATCCTTTCCTCGTAATCAGGCCCTTCGTTATTTCTTGTGTGTATTTTTTCTCCAGAGACTTGGCAAGTTTTCGATCAGATTTTATTGGCTTTTCGCTATATGCTTCAACTTTCCCATTAACAACTCCCGTTCCAGTGATTAAACCACTTAAGAGTTCAGTTACCCTCTCTAGCCCTGGACAATTTAGAAATTTCATTATGGTGCAATTAGAAACTGTATTTATGGAGTGTTTTTTTTTTTTATTTATGTTGTGCAAAGTATTTTTGTTGTAGGGTTTTGTTTTTTTTTGTTTTTTTTATGTTCAGTTTTTTTGTTTTTGTTTTTCGATTGTTGTTGTTTTTTGTTGGAAAACAGAAATAAAGAAAAGTTCGTTAGGTGGGTTTTCCGTTTTTTACAATTATTTTTTCACAGAAATTTGTTTTTATTTTTTCTAATTATTCAATTTTGTGGTACTGTTCCAATTCTTTGTGAAATAGAATACACCAAAAAGAAAGAGAAAAAATTCTGTAAAATTGTTTGTTACCTTTTTAAAAGAAGAACAAAGTCAGTAAATTTATTTTTCGAAAAATTACAAAAAATGAATCAAAATGGAAATTCTTTTAAAATTTTGATGTGATTTAAATGGGAAAAAAAAAAAAAATATTGTTTATGAAGTTAGTTTGCATTATTTTGGGTTATATAAGATTTAGTCTGAAATATAATTCATGTTTTGCTGTTATTTAAAATATAAAGAGATATAATTTCAGATGATAAACATTTTTTCGTTCTGAAAATTTCCTTTCATTTTGGATTTTTAGTACAACCAAGAAATACCAATGTACAACTAAAATAAATTGAGATCTTTTTCTTGGATTTATTAAAATTTATTCGTAAAAGTAAAAAATAGGGAAATATGAAAATAAGCTGAGAATTTTTTTCCAATTTATTATTCGTAAACCAATATAATTTACTTGAAAATTCATTTTTAAAAATAGTACTCACATTAATAAAATTTGTGAATGAAAATTCCATGTATTGATATAGTAATAACAAAAAATAAGGAATAAAAGATTTATTGTTTTCAAATATATTTTTTATTTACAAATTTTAAAATTAAAGTTGAAATCTTCATTTAAAAATTCAAAAAATCAAAAAAAAAAAAAAATAAATAATTTAAAGCAATGAAAAAAACTATCAGAAATATATATTTATATAATTAATTCAAATTTTATTACATTTCTGTGCTTAAGGGATTTATTTTATTTAAAAAGATTAAATTTAAGTTTTTTTGAGTCAAAACAAATAATCTCCAAAAACTAAAAAAATCTTGAAAATTTTATAAATTTTCTAGATTGTAAAATTTTTATTTATTATTGATAATCTTTTTCTCAGGTTCTTCGCCCTCCTTTGGATTCTGATGATATGTCATCAATTTCTGTGGAATACTATTGAGTTCCCGAGACTGCATATTTTTTTTTTAATTTAAGAACAAAACAAAACCTAAATACAGTTTTCTTGGGGTTATTTATTTTATCTAGTAAATATCTAGATTTTAGGAATAAACATACAACTCAAGAAAATCTAGCAATAGTAAATGGTTTTTAATTTGGTCATAGTAATGATAATATTATTATATTTTATATTAATATATTAATTCTTTTTATTCTCTTTTTTTTATTTTGATAAATTTTCTTATACACATCATCATCATATAAAAATATTTTCTAAAAAAAACAAATAACTATTAATTTTTACCATTTTTAATAACTTCAAGTAGAATAAAAAATATTGGATAATACAATATCTTGGATCAAAAAATATTTTTATAGATATTTTACAATTTAAGTTGTTAATTCAATTTTCAAAATTCTATTAAGATTTTTTTTGATTTAAATAGTAAAAAATTTGACTTTTTTTTCTTCACAAATCAGAAATCATTTTATTATATTTTAACAATATTTTAAATCTGACAAAGACCTTTCAAAGAGGTAACCAATTATTTTGACCATTAAAGAATTATTTTTTGATATAAATTGGAAAAAATATTTTTTCTTTGATTTTCCGTTAGGTTTTTTTTAATTTTTGAAATTTACTGAACATTTAAAGAAATTTTCGGTTTATTTCTTAAAGCAAAAAAAAAACCGAGGATACTTAGAATATTTATCATCGATTTTTTTTTTCATATTTGAATTTTTAAGATGGGTAGAGTGTTTTCAAAACTAGTAGTTATTATCTCTTCAAAAAAATATACAACGTTGAGTTTAAAAATAATTGATTTCCCCATCAATTTAAAAATTTTTACCCAACAATTGACTTTTTTTTCTAGACTAGAAACTTTTTAAAATATTAGTACTATTAACAACAATAAATTAAATAGCCTCAAAAATTATCAGAACTGGAACATTGATTATATTGTGAATAAACTCGATTAATAACGATTAAATGATAAATGAAGTTGTAATTTTGTCTAACTTTATTTTTTTTTCAATTCCAGTGATGTGTAAAAATGATTTCTGTATTTTTACCCATGTTTATTACTCCTTTCTCTCAATAAATTAGTAAATAAAGATATAAACACAATTTGAAAAATAAAATAAACAGTTCAATACATTTATAAAAAAAAGATACAAAGAAAAAACCCACATTTCAATATTGATATATTCAAAATTATATAATCCACTATACCTAAATATTATGAAAATTTAGGTCTTTCAAAATTCTGATTGAAAATAATTTGGATTTCCAATTCAAGAAAAGTAATGAAACGAAATAAAAAAAAAGTAAATACTGGAAACATTGTTCTTCAAATTTTAGGGGAAATAATACAGATTTCAAATAGTAGATAAAATAGAGAGTTCCAATAAAAACAAATAAAAAAAAATCGCCAAATTATCATTTTGCTTTTTTGATCTTAATTTGTTGAAACTTGTTAATTTTTAAATGTTTTTTTCTTCATTGAAATAGTACATTGACACGCATTAATAAATCAAGAAAATGAAAAAAGAAAAAAAAAAAAGATTAAAAAAGAAAAAGATTAAAATATATCAAAAATAGGTATTATTTTCTGAATTTATTTTTTTTCTGGTAATTAATATCGTTTCTATGTTTCTTAATTTATATTAATTCAATTTGGTTGCTCTATATTTTATGATTAAAGTAATGTTTATTCTTTCTTTATTTTTGAATAATTAAAAAAAAAAAAAGAAAATGATTTCAGAAATAATTATAAAAAACAATTTTTTAAAATAAAGATATGAAAGGAAAGTAAAGGTAATGGCAAAGAAAAGAAAAGAAAAGAGAAGAAAAGAAAAGAAAAGAAAAAAAAAAAAAAAAAAAAGAAAGAATAAGGATTTTAAAAAAAGTAAAATTAAATATTTTAATCCACATCTCTGCTAACTTGAGGTGGAGGTGCGATACCAGATTGAGCACGTTTTGACATTATAATTTGATCTACTCTTAAAATTGTAATAGCAACGTTCAAAGCTAATCTCATACTCCAATAACGGGTTTGGTATAAGTCAAAAACATTTTTTTTAACCATATCACAAATTCCTTCATTGGTAACATCAACACCAGAGTTTTTGTTACCTTCTTCGTGAGAGGAATATAAGTTAGAAATTAATTCTGTTGCTCTCATTCCAGCATTCAAGGCTAAGTTTCTTGGAACTACTTCTAACCCTTCAGCAAATTTTTTGATTGCATACTGATCCATTCCTGGTGATTTTTCTCCGAATTTTTGAATGTGTCTTGACATTTCAATTTCAAAGGCACCACCTCCTGCTAATAATCTTCCATCTTTACAGAGTGCTCTATATGAATTTACACCGTCGTCTATGGCTCTTTCAATGTCGTCAGCAACATTTTTCGTAGCTGCTCTAACAATTATTGTTGCAAGTTTTGATTTATTTTTTTTTGATTGTTCAAAAATTGTGATTTTTGTTCCTCCAATTAATTCAACTCGAACAGATCCACATGTTCCGATTTCTTTTTCAGATGGAATTACCTATTAATTATAAAAAAAAAAAATTTATAAAGTGATCAGAATAATAATGAGAAATAATTTTTTTAATTTTTAATTTTATTTCAAAAAAAAACAATATTATGAAATCAAAGAGGAGAAAAAAATAAAAATAAAAATAAAAGCCAAATCAAAGCATAAATTAATTAATTGAAAAAAATAATATTTTGATTTAATTATTTTTTTAAAAAAAAAAAAAATGTTTCAAAAATAGAACTATTTTAATGAAATATATTTAAAAAAAAATTATTTCATACTCGATTATAATCATTTTATAACAAAAAATACTATAAAAAATTATTTTTTTTTTTAGAATCTTTTGGTATTGTAAATATTATGATTAAATTCTGTTTGATTAATTTTAAAGTATTTTTAAAAAATCATCAAAATTAAATTAATCATTATTAAGATGGATAATTTATCTTATATAAGTGAGTTGATGTTTTGAAGCATAAATTGTAAAAAAAAAAACATAAAAAAGAAAAAAAGTTCAAAATGAAATCATAAATATTGGTATTATTACAGCTACAACCAAAACTTTGGGATTAAAAATTTCTTTTCAATTTCAATTTTGACACAAATTTTGGTCGTTAGGCATGTTTTATTCGAAAGAATATTCTAAAAAAAATTTTTTTATTATACCTGTAGATATTAAAAATTGATATACTTGTTAATTTTTATTAACTTTTTTACAATTTTAAAAATTATATGTTTTTTTTTAATTTCTGGTTTATTGTTAAAGATTTGGTTTTAAAAATACTTTATCTGTTAAATAAAGAATTGTAAAGGGACTAAATCGGTGTCTTCTTATTCAAAGAGTGAATAAACACACTCATTAGATGCATTTTAAACTTGAGTTAGTTTTCTAAAATTAGTTTTTTTTTTAGTATTCAACATCTTTTGATTAATACTAAAAATCAAAAGTTGTTGCTTTCTGAATAAAAAATTTTCTTTGAAATAATATTTATTCGTAATATAAGCAATGTTTATTAAAAAATAAAATATCTGTAAAATTAAATTTTGACAAAATAAATTTGGTAAAAAATAATGGTAATTCATTTAAAATTAATAGTAAAGTTAATTGTATCATAAAAGTAATTTTTCAAAAAGAAACACTTTAAAATTTTATTCAAATTTGAGAATTGTCCTGATTTGGACTTTTTAAGTATTCCTCTACTATTATTGATGATTTCGGTAACTATAATTTTTTCTCAATTTTAAAAATTTTCGGTTGATTATTTTTTTAAGATGTTAAAATATTTGTCAAATATAAAATTATATTTTAAATTTTCAATTTCTTGAATTTAGAACATTAGATAAGTGGATATTTTAAACTTAAAAACATTAATGTGATATCTGTGTGGAATTTTAATCTCTAAATATGTTGAATTAATTTTGTATAAAAAAAAAAAAAAATCAAATTTTTTCTTTTTTTCTAGTTTCTGTGTATGACCAATAATTAATAATTCAAAAATATTTGTATTTATTAATTTATGTTTTTTGATGATTCCCTCTATAAATTAAATTCTTCTATATTGAATATTATTGAAAACAAAAAAAATTTTTTGTAAATAGTTTTTTTTTTTTTTTTATCGGATTTAAAAGAACTTATAAAAAAATGTGATAAATAAGTTTTCAAAAAGTAAATAAAACGGTTGATAAATCGCAATAGAACTAAACTAAAATTCAATTTTTTTGTTACAGTTAAAAGAATTCAAAGAACAAAAATTCGACTCTCTTAAAATTTGGAAACAATTTTGATTTTTAATAAATACACAACACAAAATCTCACTTTTACAAAGTTTTTCACACTTTTAAAGTGTTGGAAGAGTTTAGAAAGTGTTTGAAATTTGTCTGAAAGCTTTGAAAAGGCACAAATCTTTGTAAAAGTCATTTGATTTTTTGTTGTGTATTTTTAAATTATTTAATCATTTTTTTTGTTTTTTATTGTTTCATTTTGTCTTTCCAATTACGTAATTATTTCCATTCAATTAGATAATTGTTTCAAATGATTGATATAAGGTTAGGGTTGAGTTCTTTTAAATCGAAAAAACACATAATAGTAGTTGATGTGATCTAACCATTTGATCGATCAATAATTTATTAAAAGAAATTTCAACAAATTTGCAAATACATTTTTTTTTGTTTTTCTCAATCCAAAATTTTTAACACACCCTTGATTGATTAGTATTGAAAATTATTTATGTTTTGTTTTGTATTGTAATTTATAAACAAATGTTAATATTCCAATTAGTGAATGGTTCTAATTTGGAATTTCTTCTAGAATCGATCATATAAGATTTTTTTTTGAAAAATGAAATTTTGGGGTGTCAACTTATATTGAATTGGAGTTTATTAAAGAACTAATTTTAAAAAAGTTTTTTGTTATAAGACCTTCTAATAGGCACATTGCAACGAATTGTCTGTTTACTCGAGATTTGTGAAAAAAGTTTTTCAACCACTTTTTTAAAAAGTTTCACAAGAAAAATCAAAAGTTAAAACCGATACAAAAATATCATTTCAAGGGAGTACTCTATCTGTTAAAATTATAAAGGAAAATAAAAAGAAAACGAAATGAAAGTCGATTTCCTATTTAAAATTTTGATCCCCAAACAAGGATAAAATTTAATTTCAAAAAAAAAATAAATATAAAAATATATGATAATTTAATAGTTAAAAAAAAAAAAAAACTTACAAATGTGGATAAAGGCAATGCTCTAACTGTACGACAAACTCTTAACATTTCAAATTTTGAAGGGAGTTTAAGTGCAAGAATGCCATACTTTTCAAGGAAATGGGCAGCAATTTCAGAAATGTTATGGCCACTCACGACAACATTAATTCCCATTTCGGCAAGTTTTTTAATTTTCTTTTCCATCAAATTTTCTTCACCTTTTGTGTAATTTTTCAGTTCTTTGGCACTTTCAATTAATACGTTTGATCCAGTTTCAGTGTTACTTGCTTCAACACCACCTGTATAGCACACAACTTTAGCGTTTTCGATTTTTCTAATAGATCCTTTAGGTATTCTATTGGTAACGAACCCTTTAATGATTTTACTATCATAAACACTTCCTCCAATAATTTTTACAACTCTGATATTATCAACAATAAAATTTTTTTCATTATTTGGACAAATCTATTATTATTAATAGAAGATGGGCATTAATTTTGAAATTTGAACAAATTTTGGAAAGAACATTGAATGATTAAATCCAATTTTTTTAGTCGAGAAAAGGGTATTAGAAAGAAGAAGGAGAAAAAACAAAAAAAACAAAAAAAAAAAAGTGCAAGGGAAAAAAAATTTAGAAATCTTGTGAAAAGAAGAAAAAATAAATAAAAAATATATTGACTTACAGCTATACAAGCCTTTGCAACAAGGGTTGAAAGAAAATCTTCATAACCAAATTGTTTTGAAGCAATTGAAGCAGAAATGGCGAAGGCAACGTCTTCTTCATTTCGAACATCCTCAACTGTTTTGACAACAAGTTCGTCCATATACTTAAGTGCCTCCTTTCCAGCTTTGTTATATCCGTCGATGATCTCAACAGGGTGGATGCCACTTAAAATCAAGGATTGTGCTTGTTTTAAGATCTCTCCTGCAAAGACAATAACAAAATTTGTTCCATCACCAATTTCTTTTTCTTGCATTTGTGCTGCTTCAAGAATCATAGTTGCTGCTGGGTGAACAACTTCTAATTCTTTAAGAATTGTTGAAGAGTCATTTGTTATAATTAATTTGCTTAAACGATTGATAATCATTTTATTCATTCCTGGAGAATTGAAGAAAATTCAGAGGATATATGTAAACATAATATATTAGTTTTGAGAGAAATTAAGAAGAAAGAATAATAGAGATAATAAGAATTTTTAAGAAAAAAAGGATTGCCCGAGAATGTTTGATTTTGTGTATTTTTTTTTTTTTTTTCAATGAACAAAAAAAAAATAAAAAAAATAAAAAAAGAGATTTTTTTCGATCGAATTAATTTTTAGAGATAAAAAGTTTAAAAAACAAGTATCTAAACAATTCCACAAAAAATTGTAATCAAAAAAAAAAGCAAGATAAAAGATTTTTTTTTTAAAAAAAAAGACTTTTTCATTAAAATTTTTCAAAAAGGATTAAATTTGAATTGTTTAACACTTGTTAAAAAACAATAACCTTGCTTATTTAATACTTTAAAAGAGAAAGGTTTTGTAATAAACTTTTCTGTTTTTAGAGAAAATTATTAGATTGTAAAATTAAAAACCTTTTGATTAAGGTAAAACAAAAAGGCTTTTTGTATTTTTGTTTCTTAGTTTATTTTGCCAAAGTCTTTTTGTATGATCGTGATTCTGTTTAAGTTTGTATTTTTTTTTATTAATTCGAAAAAACAAAAGGAAAACAGAACAAAAAGAAAAAAAAATTCAAAAAAAGTAAAAATTAAAACAAACCGTTTGGTCCTAAAGAAGTAGTAAGTAATTCAGCAAGATCAATACAAGCATCGATGTTTTGAATTATGGTTTCTTCAAGAGAAGACAAGTATTTAGTTCCTGATTTTAATAAGTTTTCAATATTTCCAGAACGGGCAAGTGATCTTTGTCTATTCATTTTATTTTACTTTGAATTAAAAAGGTCAAAAAGAAATTATTTGATAAAAAAATGTAACACTGAACTTAAAAATTGATTACTTTGGTTAATTTTTTGAGATAAATATGATTACCACCATGATATTTTTGAAGTGTTTGGACTGTTATATTTCTTTGTTTCTTAAATTTTTAAGATTTATTTTAATTTCTCTTTGGATAATCTTAGTTTTGAAAGAGCATTGCCCACATAAAATTTTAGTAAAAAAGATCCTAAATATTATAGTAGTCGATTTTTATTTCATTTTTTTACAAGATTTTGTGGGCATTTTGAATAATCATTTTTTTATTGAGTGACATATTGTATATTATTTCAAACCCTCAAAACTATTGAAATTAGTGATTAGTGTGTTGTTTTTTGAATATAAATATTATACTCAATTTTTTAAGACATTCTATTTCATCAAGCTTTACTTTTTTCTTTTTAATTTAACAAATTTTGAGCTTTAAATTAGATGTAGCAATAAATACCAAAAAGTTAGAATTTAATTCTCATCTAGTTTATGAGAACTACCATTTTGTCAAAAAAATGAAAAAGATTTTTACCAAACTTGCATTATTAAATAAAAAACAAGAAAGGACGAACAGATTTTGTGGGAACTGAAATCGAATCAACTTGGTTGAAAAAATGGTGTAATAGAAACTTAGTTTAAGGGAAAGTTACTTTAATATATATTTTATTGTGATCGGTTATAGATTACTCATTTCGACAATTGGTTCAATTGTACTTGGCTACGTTATCCCCTGTTTTTAATTTTAGAGAAAAAGGTTATCATTTTTAAAAAGAATTTCTGTTTTTCCCAAAATATTTATCAATCAAAAGATCTGTTACTTTTGTGTTTGAATTTAACTGATCCTAAAAACAAAAATTTCCAAAAAAATTTATTATGAGATCTCACTATTAATAATGCTTTAGACTTTGTGTGAACAAACAAGATTGAACTCTAAATCTTATTTTAAAAATACAATCATAATAAAATCAAATATTGTATTATTTAAGATCTGAAAAAATGGATCATTTCTTTTATTCACAAATATTTATGAAATTTCTTGAAAATTCAAAATATTATGAAAGATTTTTTTACGAATATTCAGAATATAAACAAAGAACTGTTAATAATGACAATTAGTTATTTGATAATTCATATTATTAGTATTTATTATTATTAGAATTATTAATTTGAAAAAAGGGAAAAATTATTTAATGATAAATAGTACTGTCAATTCTATTGATATTTTTAAATTTTGGGTTATTTACAGAACATTGGAGTGAATAAGATCGAGTTATTAAATATTTTTTTTTTAATGAATAATAAAATTAAAAATACTTTTATTTATGTGTTAAGTTGAATTTTCCTACCCTATAAGGGTATTAAAGCAATATTTTCAGATATATGATTTGGTTGTTTTTGTCAGTTTTTTTTTTTTGTAAAAAAAAGACAAAAGGTTACGAAATCCATACTCTAAAGAGTAATTATACAGCCTTTCCAAGTCTACCATAAAATTTTAAATAAAACAGATTTGAGTTTTCTATTCTTATTTTCTATTTTCAAAAAATTCGGAAATAATAGCTATTATTATAAAAAAAAATTTCAATAAATGAGCTATTATTCAAATTTTGAAACATCAAAAAAAAAATTTTCTGAAGATTCATGAAGCACCTAAAAATATTGTTCATAAAAAGGTAAATTTTTAAAGATCAGTCAATATTGATATTTTTTTGGGCTCTTTTGGACCAATAATTTTTAAGTTTTAAGTGATCTTGAATTTTTTTTTTGATGTTTCAAAATTTGAATAATAGCTCATTTATTGAAATTTTTTTTTATAATAATAGCTATTATTTCCGAATTTTTTGAAAATAGAAAATAAGAATAGAAAACTCAAATCTGTTTTATTTAAAATTTTATAGTAGCCTTGGAACGGCTGTATATTTTAGTTTTTTCAAGTTTTATACTTCTTGTATTTTTTTTTTTTGAAATTAAGTAGATTTTTTATACTCTGCATTTTTAAAACTTAGTGGTTGCATTTTTTTAAAGAGTTATATTATGTATTTTCTTAATAGAGAAGATCTCTCCTTTTGCATTACCTAATAATTTTTTTTTTTGAAATAATTCCGAAATATATTGAATTTTGATCTATTTGAAAATACAAAAAAGATCAAATTTTTTAAAAAAAGAATTTATTTCTGAAAATAACGTTTATTGGTATTAAGGTATTTAAGAAATCAGATTTTTGAAAAAGAACATCTTGAATTTTTAAAAAGAATTCAACAAAATTATTATTACTGGATTGATAATCCAACAGAAGAAATAATAAATTTCGTTAAAGAAAGAAATATTTTATTTATACACAAAACCAGAGATGAAGGAATTCCATTACAGTCAGTTTCACTTTTAAGGCACAAACTTTCAACGAAATTTAAAGCACAAAAAAATCTCAAATTAAGGCACAAAATTTGGAATTTTTTTTTACAATTTATTTTTACCAGAATTTGAATTTTGTGCTTTAATTTGAGATTTTTATTATGCTTTAAATTTCGTTGAAAGTTTGTACCTTAAAAGTGAAACTGACTGTAAATTATAGACCAATATCAATTAATAACACATTAGCAAGATTTTTTCTTAAACTTATTTATAAATGAATCGAAGAGTCTTGGAATCTAGTATCAGATTCTCAATTCGGATTTAAAAAAAAAATAGATACGAGAATTGCTGTATTAAATTTAGTTTTTGAATTAGAGAAACTTAAAAATGATCACAAAAATAAAGAATTCTTTGTGGTTACAATTGATATCAAAAAATGTTTTGATACTATTAGTCATATATTAGTACATTATACTCTTGATAAATATATTCGAAATGAAAAAATCAAAATATGGCTAAAAAAGTATTATAAAAAGGATGGATTGGGTGTTTATCAAGGAGATCCTCTTTCTCCGTTATTATTTGGATTTATTAGCCACTTTTTTAATTGAAAAAATTAAACACCTTGCAAAACATGTTTAAATGTTTGCAGATGCTTTGATTTTAATAATGGAAGGACCAATTTCAAAAATTGACAAAAAATTAATTATAATCTTTAAAATTATTCAAGAATTTGGAAAAGAATCCAAATATTGATAAAACACTAAAGTCAAAAACTTTACAGTCAGTTTCACTTTTAATGTACAAACTTTCAACGAAATTTAAGGCACAAAAAAAATCTCAAATTAAAGCCCAAAATTCAAATTCTAGTAAAAATAAATTGTAAAAAAAAAAATTCCAAATTTTGTACCTTAATTTGAGATTTTTTTGTGCCTTAAATTTCGTTGAAAGTTTGTGCCTTAAAAGTGAAACTGACTGTATCGGAAATAAAATATTTAGTCATTTGGCTTGAAAAAAAAAAAAATTTACAAAAAAACTTCCAAAAAGTAAAAGATAGTTTTAAAAAAATTAAAAAAATTTTTAGCCAACAAAAACCCGTCAATGGAGTAAAATTACAAATGTTTAAATCAATATGTATTAGCCAATTATTTTATGGACTTGTACTTTTTAATTTAAATCAAAAAGATTTTGACTCAATTGATGTTTGGATAAATAAAAAAGTAACAAAATTTTTAAAAATAAATCCACACTCTCCAAGAATAATTTATAAAACTGAAGCTAAACTTTACCAAGTCAGAATATCAATCTACAAAAGAAGATATAAACTCAAAAAAAAAATTAGAAATACTTGGGTTTGATCACATTTCACAAAAATTAATAATTTTCAAGAAAAAAGATGAAAATATTAATTGGAAAATTGGAAATTTAAAATTATTGAATGTAGACCTAAATAATTTTCGACAAAAGTTAATTATAAATTGCTCCGGGTGGAAAGTTCAAGAATATTTAAAAATTATTAATTACAATAACAATATCAACAAACAACAAAAATATTTAAAATGGATATGCTCAACTTCCATTTTAAAATTAAGAAATTTCACAAATTATCTAAACAGATATTCTTCTGTTTATGATAAAAATAAATTAAAAACAAAATTCTGCAACTTATGTAAAAATCATTCTAATCAGGAAATAATAGAAGATATCGATCATTTTTTATGGGACTGCCCATTATATAAAGAAAATCGAAAAATTTGGATTAAGAATTAATTCAAATAAATAAAAATAATAAACATTTAAAGAATAATATTCTTGTTATTATCTTCGTTTAAAAAAATTTGAAAAAAGGAATAAAATGTTGCAATATTTTTTGGATCAGCATTACGGGATATTAAGGATAACTTTTGGAAAGATTGTTTTTTATGGTTAGTACTAGCCATTTTGAACATTTAATTCTTGAGTGAAAATTTATCATTAATTTTATTGTTTGAATTTAGATCTTTAAATTTTCTATAAAATTTCAATAATTCAAAGACTTTAGAGTGACAAAACTTGAAATACAATATTTTGGAATTTCTTCCAAGTTGAAAATATCAAGTTATTTTTTTTACTTAAAATTTTTTTTAAAATAACCTTTCAAATAGAGTTCGGTGGATAGTATGAGTTAATTGAAATAGAGTTTTTTTTTGAAGTTTTAAATTAGAGACATTTTATCAAAATTTTATTTTTTTTGTTTGTTAAGAGTGTAAATAGAAACATAGTAAATAATTCTATTTACCACTTTTCGAAAATATCTTCAAATTTTTCTGTCAAGTTTTTTTTTTTAATAAAAATATCAATTTTCTCCGTTTTCCATTTTTTTTGAAATTTACAAATGGAACGAAAAGATCTTCTATGAATTTGATCATTTTAAGGAAGGAAATGAAGACTAGATGAAGAAGTAGTCTCAGACGAAACACTGGTACAAGGTTTTGATCCACAAGAAAAATAAAACTTTAACAAAAATTCAAAAAAAAACAGAAAAAGAAAGAAATTAGAAAATGTAATAAAAGAAAAAAAAGAAGAAAAAGAAAGAACAGAAAGAAAAGAAAAAGAAGGAAATGATAAAGAAAGAAGAGAAAGAAGAGAAAAAGAAAGTAAACAAAAATAAAGAAAAGAAAAAGGAAGAAAAATAAAAAGAAAAGGGATTGAAAGGGAAACAAAAATAAATCTCAAAGAGAACATTTTATTTTTTTTATTTTGTTTTTTTTAAATTTTCAAATAATAAAAATAGCCATTTGGTTTTTTGTTTGGATCAAAATATCTTCAATCTTTTTTCTTCATATGATTAAAATCATATTCAAAAAAAATATTACAAATATTTTGATCACAAAAAACCAAATAACTGCTGATATTTTTTTTTTGAAAAAATCAATAACTGCTGATATTATTCGAAATAAAGACTCATTATTTATTTTATCATTAGTTAATGATAAAGAAAATTATGACTCTTTATTAAAATTTCTAAACAAAAATTTAGAAATTAGGGCTGTAAGAGGAAACTAGTTTCCTCCCTTCAAAATAAAAAAAAAAGAAATCAGATTTTTAATTCATTTTTCAATTCCAAGCTGTTTTTTATTTTTTTTTTTTGAATATTATTGATACTTTTTAACTTTAAATAAAAAATCCTTTGATCTAGTAATGTACATATCTTGGGGTGAAAAAATTAGGTACCCCCCAAAAAAAAAAAAAAAAAAAAAAAAAAAATAATAATAACAAGTTGTTTATCAAAACCCTTTAAACCATTCAAATTTATTTAGAAAAGCCGAAATTGTGATAATAATTAAAAATGCACCAAAATTATCTTTCGGGTATATTATTGTTTAAAACAAATCTAAAAATATAAATCTATTTTAGATATATTTGCAAAATATTTTGAAGATCAAAATTAGTTCAAAACAGTATTCTTCTCTCATTATAGTTTTGATAACTACCTTTAAACTTATACTATTTTTTAAATGAAAATCTTTACTGTATTTTACCTATTCTGAGAAATTTTGGAAATTTGATAAATTAATGCTAAACTAACCAACTAGTAAAACTATAAATATTAATGAACACATCCCTATTTCTGATTAATCATATTTCTTTTTGTTTTAATTTAAATACCTTGGAAATAAACTATTTTTCAAAAATTTTGAATCACTTTATAATGTTTATGGAAGCTGTTTGGAGGGTTTAATCCATTAATCTTAACAAAAAAATATTTTCAAATTCTTGGATCATAATCATTTTTTCTAATTTTGCAAATTTTTGTTTTACTTTTTCAAATTTTTGTTTTTTTTTTCTTTTTAATCAATTTTTTTTCTTTTTCTTTTTTTTTTTGTAAAAGATCATTTTGGAAAAAAAAAAAAGATCTTCTAAAAGACTAATGATCACTATGAAAATTGTGACTTTGCAATGTCTTTGAAAATGAATTTAATTATTCATAAAAAATCTTGTTGGTCAACTTTTTTTCAGTGAAAGTTCATAAATAAAAAATCCGTAATGCTCATTTCAAAAATTGTGAATCATTTTTTTTTGAGTTTTTGGTTTTTATTATTTTTTATTTTTAATATATCAGGCTTTAATATATTTAGAATGACTTAAAAGCGAATTACTAATCAGATTTAATTATTAATTGTTCTTGAATACGAAAGTATTTTTTTTTTTTCAATTTATTATTTCAGATGAGTCACAATATTTGAAAAAGAGTTTAGTTTAATAAAATAAAGTAGATCAAAGGTACCAAATGATATATGTTGAAAATTCAGAGACACACCATTAAATACAAAAACCAAGTACAATTTATTTATTATTTATAAATTAAATAAATATTATGAGTTTATTTATTTTAATACAAAAAATAATATATATAATTATAATATATATATATATATATAATGTGGGTATCTTTAAAATAATACACATGTGAATATTTTTTGAAAAAAGAGTAAGAAAACTTAGTTTACAATTGAAATTTTCAAAAATTAGAGAAAATTTTCTCTATTTTTTTTTAAAAATAAATTTAATTTGTAATAATCGTCTAATTATATCTATTGAGATCAAAGTAATCAATAAAGAAATCCAAAACCTCCATTTTTTTATTGTAAAGGTATTTTTTGAAAATTTCAGATTTTGAATTTTATTCTTGATATAAAAAGGGGACACGACTGGTGGCACTTCTTTAATTAAACGATTAATATTATTATGGCATTGCAATTTCATGGGGAAATTATTTAATTTTAATTGGGTATCTATTTGGTAACATATTTGCTTTATTTGGCTGAGGGAAAGGTTTCTTCTTAAATATATTTCTGGTAAGGAAACTTGTGTTGCTTTAAGATCTGTAACAATATGCTGGTGGAAATTCTTTAATAATACATCTGCGATTTCTTTTCTGATTCTGGGGTTAAAATATTCGTTGCCTGTAAATAAGAATTGGAAAAAAAATCTGTTATCATAAATCCTCATCATTCTGTTTGTAATTTGAGGGAGAAGTTTAAAAAACAATAATAAAGAGTTTTTAAACATTTCGGAATCTGGATCCATCTCTTCAAGAGAAACAAAAGTGAACATCCATAAGTCTGTGGTTGCGGATTGCATTCTAAAGGATTTATCAAGATCGGTTATATCATAATATAAACGAAGCTCGTCAAAAAATAAACACTGTTGGGGATCATTTAAATCATAAGTAGCAGAAATACCCTTGCCAATTATTTGAACAACTCTCTTACTTGAAGAGTAACCTTTATTTTTCTGGAGAGCGTCTTCATTTGGGGAATTTTTAATAGTAATTTTGTGTCCAGATTTTCTTAAATCGCCAAAGAGATCAGAATTAATGAAATTTTCCATTGGTGTGCCCT
Source organism: Anaeramoeba flamelloides (assembly GCA_027625915.1). Lineage (NCBI taxonomy): Eukaryota > Anaeramoebidae > Anaeramoeba > Anaeramoeba flamelloides. Next base: position 4,149,619 of record JANTQA010000026.1, read on the forward strand.
CTTTGTTTGTAACACCATTGAACTTGCCAGTCTTTCTATCGAGATAAGCCACATAATTTCGTTTTTTTTCAATTAACGCTCGTACTTCTGGATGGCCACCTCCTAAATAGGCATAGCCCTCTAGAGAAGATCCAGAAATTATAAAGGAATCATATCCATAAAATTGCAGTACCCAATCAACAAATGTTGCGTATTTGGTTCCATCTCCAACTTCTAACCACATTTTATTCCTGATGTTATGCCTTCCTTGCTTCACTCCAGTCATCAGGGAGGTTACAAAACTTGCCGAATCACTGTAATATGGCAATTCTTCATCTGTTTGAATCTTGGCAAGCGAACTAAATTGAAAGATTTGCTTTGTTAGTTTCTCCGGTACAATCCTGTTGACCATCTCCCATGAAACACCCGTGATCGTCAGTAACAGATTCCCATCAATTGAAACAGGAAAGTTTGGGATTGGAAACCCCTTGGTTTGTAACGGGCGATCAGATAAAGGTGGCAAGCTAAAAGATAAACTTAATTGATCTGTTATGTCACCCAAAGTTACATTCTCAACCTCATATTGGTAATTGGAGTGGGAGTATATTAAAAATGAATCCCTTTGGTGGTGAGTTGGCTGAATTGTAAGATCACCAGTCCGTGGAACTGATCCACAAATTGCTGCTGTTAGAAAGAGCCAATTAAGGAAAATAAAGAGAAAGAATTGACTATCCTTATTGACCATTAATTCAAAAGAAACAGTATTTAAAAAAAATGATTTATATTTCTTCGATCTTTTATTTAGAAATGTTTTTCAATCAAGGGAATATACAGCAAACCCTTTTATTTTATCTTGAAGACCATAAGGTTTTAAGGGATGAGTAACTAGAAAAAAATAATCTTGTAAATATTTATCAAATTGATACCTTTTGTTACCCGATCTTGAAATAGTAAAACAAAGTAAAAGTATGATTAATACAAGAAACCCAGGTGACTTAAAATACTATTTCTGAATTGAATTATTGTATGTTAAAGTTCGATCGATTTTTCTCTTTTTAAAATAAATTCCAAAATTTCTAAATATTTCTAAATTATTTGAAAAAAATTTTGTTGTTTAAGGAAGAAAGAAATCTTATTACCAGTGAAGGAAGTTTGTATAAAATAGATTTTAAAAATGAAACCATCAAGTTCTAGAATAAATTTGTTAAAAATAATCTACTTAATTTCAAAAATATTACCATAATTATTTTAAAATGGAAAAAAATATAATTTTTTTATTAAACTCAAATTTTTAAATCAATTTTTTCTTTTTTATTGATTATTAAAAAAATCTGAGAAAAAAATATCAAACCATAAAATTAAAAATACTACCCAAAATACTGTTTTGAAACTCATAAAATTTTATCAGAAAAAATAAACAAATACTATTAAATTTGATTATTACTAAATAATAATTAATATCATAATATGAAATTTATTAGTCGATTTCATAAAATCACATACTTATAAAATATTAATATGTTTTTACTATTATTTTTTGCATTTTTAAAGATTTTCTAATATCTCAAATTAATTCAAATCCTCATTATAATAAATAATAAAAATCATAAAAATTATAAAAACTTTTTTTAAAGAAATGTTTTTTATTTAGACACTGAATATTAGAAAAAAAATATTACTTCATATTTTAACATTCAGAAAATTAGATAACTATTAAAAAATAAAATAAATAAATAATTGTTTTCAGAGTCTTTAGAGATTAAATATTGATTTATTTTTCAAAGAATTTTTAAATAAGGATTAACTTTTAAAGTTTATTTATATGTAATAACTCTCAGAAATTATCAAAAGTATGAGTTTTACTTGAAAGACAAAATTTTCCCCAATTTATTTGTTTTATTTTTTTTTCAAACAATCCAAACTAAAAAGGAAAATAAATCAACTTATAACTAATTTTAAAACTCTTCCATTTAAAAGTGAATCCAGTTAATCTAAATACCAGTTCAGGGAATTATTGATCAATATTAACGATATCTTGGTTAAAAATAAAAATCTAGACTACACTTGAGAAAAAAATTAATCAGAGTTTTATATTTCTTAACTCATAAATTAATAACCACTTTAGATTTTAAAAATAGATTAATATATTATTTAATGATGGGTAGGAATAATTTATTTACCCCACACAATGAAAACATTTAAAATTTGTTTTGTTATAAACGATTAACATCTTATTTTGGCATATTTAAATATTTGATCTTTTTGAACAGAAGGAAAAATTTTTACGTTTAATTTAATTTTTTTTCTACCACAAAACTCATTAAATAAAAAAACTTTTAAAAATATTACGAATAACTAATTTCTGACATTAGTTTTGAATTTTTAGAAATAATTGAGAAATATTTATTAATTATTTATTAAAATTCCATAATTTTGCCATGCATGCCATAGGTACTACTTGTAAAATATAAACTGTAAACCATAATTTAGATAGAAAAATTCAAAATTAAAACAAAAAATTCAGGTTTTTGAAACTTAAATTGTCTATAAAAAATCCAAAAAATTTGTTTTAATTGGATGTTTTTAGTTTTGTAATTTTATCTTTTTTTCTACCTTAATTTTGAGTTTAAAGTTTTTGGATTTAAAGTTGCGTCAAATGTAGATACTACTCTTTATATATAGTTTATGGTTGCCTAATTCGTTAAGGCAATATACAAAATGAAAAAACTAAAAAATATATAATATTTGCAAATACAAAAAAAAAACAATTTTTTTAAATCTCTCTTTAATCAAAATAATAATAACTTAAAACAAAAAAAGTATTAGGATTTACATAGTACATTACAGCTCCCCACCCCCAAAACACCCATAAACAAAATTCATTCTATTTTTCCATCAATACCTGACTTAAAATCAAATATTATGGAAATACATCTGGGGACTAGGATATATTTTTAAAAAAATACAGAAAATTAACCTATAGCGTGAGGCAGTTTACAATTAAAATTTGTAAATTGAAAAATCACGAAGCAAAATAATTCTTTTTAAGTTTTTTTTTATTTAAATACAGGAAAGTATACAAGTTTATTAGATTATTATATTAATTACAATTCTAACTAAACCCAGTGCCTATCAAAGATCCCTAAAAATTTGTTTTTTAAAAATCAATTATTTAGTACAATTGAACTTTAAAGAACAAATAAAAAATAAGGTGAATAATACACTTCATATAATAATTGATAGTCAGATGATCAAATTTTTTCCAATCAATATATTTTATTAAAAATTGAAAAATAAAAATTATTTAGTAGAACTACTGGGAAAAAAGATAACAATACTGATTTTGATCTTTTTATTTTGAAATTAAGATAAACACTTTATCTTTGAACTATTTGAACTTTTTATTATAATTCAAATTTGGATTAAATACAAATAAAAAAAATAAATATATTAGCGTATCAATATCATTTTAAATCTTTTATTTGAAACTGGATGAAATTTCGGTCAACCTGAGGATACTAAGGGATATAAATTGATTTTTAAAATGGATATTTCTTTTGATCCAATTTTTTCTTTTTAATTTTTTGGCCATGAGATTTTGAAATTTTTTTTTTGGATTTGCTTTTTTCACAAAAGGATCTTTTATAATTTTTTATTGATTATATTTTTTATTTATAGTTTCTTTAGAATTTTACTTTTTTCATAATTTTAATATTATCAACCAAAAGAAGTGTAATTTCATAATATCTTTTTTGTCGTCAACTAGTTCTTCAGTATGGAACAAATTTCTGGAAAATAACTAGTCCCAAAAAACCATATGTTTTTTTCCAAAAGGTGAAAACAAAGTTCGAAACCCTTTCAAAACTTGAAATTTTATACTCCTTGGAAAATAGTTGAATACGAATAATTACTTTTCTGTGTTTATAGAATCTAATAATCAAAATTGGAAGTTTATTTTTTTAATTTTTCCTTTTATCAATTGGTTAATTGTAAAAACAAACATAATCAAATGTCCCAAAAATCAGAAAAACAAAAAGAAAAGAAATCAACATACAAAAAGAAAACATCTGAAAAAAAGAAAACATCCGAAAAAAAGAAAAAAACTGATAAAAAGAAATCAACTAAAAAAAACAAAACCACAGAAAAGAAGAAGCCATCCAAAAAAAATAATAAATCTGAGGAATCTCAAGAAATTAATACAGACTTAATAGATGACGAACCAATTCATTCTTCAAGAGTTTCTGGGAAAATAATGATAAGAATTCTTAGGGCGTCACATTTACCAGGAGTTGATAAGAATGGAACGTCAGGTAAGCCACAGTCTATTTTTAAAATACATTTATTTTTCCAGTTTGGTTTAAAAAATCATTTTATTCAATTTTTTTGATATCAAAAAAGAAAACAAAAAAAAAGTTTTTTTTGATCTTCTTTTCAAATTTTTGTCAGTCTTGAATTTTTTACTTTTCTTTCGAAATACAACCAAAAAGTATAACAAAACAAAAAACAAAAAACAAAAAACAAAAAAACTAAAACTTTTATTGTTCTTTTTTTTTCCTTTTTAATAATCATTTAATAAAAAAAATAAAAAAGATCCTTATGTGGTCATTCGACTTACAAAGCAGTGTAAAACGCAATTTGAATCTGAAACCATTTATAAGGCCACAACGCCGATAATTAAAAACCAAATAAATCCAGAATGGGAGCCCGAGTATTATACATTTGATTTAAAGAGACCAATGGGTGACATTGTTTTAACAATCTACGATTATAACAGAGTGAAAAAGCATGTCGTCATTGGAGAAGCAAAATTGTCTTTAGAGGATCACCCAAAATTTTATGAAGAATGCAAGCTTTTAAAAACTCTCGATCTTGAGAATTTAGCCAAGCCAAATATTTCCTTTCTAACCAAATTAAAAAAGAAAGACAAAACCCAGAACGGAGGAGAAAAAAAGCCTACAATTACTTTCAAACTAAAATTTATTCCTTCGGTAGAGCAATCATCAAAAATTGGAAACGACATTGAATTATTACAATCTGGTATTTTACATTATCAATTATTCAAAGGAGAATTCCTTGAACAACTTTATGAAACAATGAAAAGATGGCTAACCCAGACAGCGGAGCATGGCGTGCGTGTAGTTAAAATTATGGACGGGAAAAATAGTGATGGTTTAAATTATTTAGCAGTGTGGTTTGTCAAAATACATTCGCAAAACGTCAATTCTGAGAGGGCATATGAAAAATTATTTCTCTAATTTATATTTATAAATATTAAAGTATATATAATGATATTACGAGAAATCTAATAAAAGAGAATATTAATTTTAATTTGTGATCAAACCTTTTTATTTCTAAACGAATTCTATTCGGCATATTTTCTTTTTTTTTATTTACAACTCATTTTGTTTTTTTATTTGATAAACAGAGTTCACATTTTGATTCTTTTTCAATCAAAACCTCAAATAATTATTTTTTTTTGGTTCCATTGAATCAAAAACGATACTTTTTTTTGTTACAATGATTGGTCTTTGCTTATTTCCAATTTACATTGGGGTTTTAATAGAATCCATCAATTTTCAAAATTTTAAAATTTAGAAATTTGTTTTGAACAAATATTAGAATCCATATTAATCTAAAGATCGATCAGCTAAGAACCAAAATAATATGGCCTTAGACCTAACACAAGATAATTTTTTTTTCCAATTTCGGGATTGTAAACCTTGATAGATAATAAAACAAAAAAATAAATATTTGAGGTTTGGCTTTTTGATATTTTGGTTTTAAGCAGCTTTTTAACAATCCTATTACTTTTGGGTTGTTTCCTTTTTCAATAAGCTATTTTATCCCTAAATGGAATCAAACAATACTTTTTGTAATTATTTTTATTCTGAAAAAGTATTAATGACACTCTGGATGTATATATACATAGATTTCAAATATGAAATTTAAGCCTTTTATAATATTTTTCACTTTTGATCAAGTAAACAAGAACACGCCCAAATTATTTTCATGGTTAATAATAAAAAAGAAAAATCCTACAAGAAATAAAGAAAAAAATGAATGAATTGTGTTGAAAGTGGTTATAATTAGCAATTGGTTATACATACACACACACATATATCGAATTCTTTTTCAGACAAAGGGGCACCGTTTTATTGAAGAAATAAAACACATTCTATGAGTCTAATGCATTATTCTTCTCAAAATAAATTTTTGATTTTTAAATTTGATCATTTTTTCCCATTTTGTAAATTTTTCTTTTTTATATTTATCTTTTTGCTTATTTTTTTTTTTTTTTTTTCTTTTTTATTTTTACAAATAAAGTAAATTTTAAAAAAAAATGTTTGAAAATCTAAAATTAACAACAAGAAAAGTGATTTTATGTATGTTCTTTTAAAATTCATATATTTACAAGTTAAACACCCAAGTTTCAACAATTTTAATTTCCCAAAAGAAATTGAGAATTTTTACAAGAGACGTTCCAATGAAAAGTCCCAAAAAATTTTTTAAATATTTTTTTTTTGAAATTTATGGTTTGTTCGGGCTTTTCTTTTTATGATTATCGACTCTAATACGAAGTTTATTATTTATTATTTCTAAACAATCTATAGTTTATTTGATTCTTTAAAATAAAGTTACTTTTTCATTTTTAGCTGGCCACCTTTTAGTGAAATGGAGTTTATATTAATGTTGATCTTCAATATCCAAATATTTCAAAAAAGTGCAATTTTAAACGATTTCAAGTAAATGAACTGAAAATAAACTATCTTTCATAATAATTGGCCCATTAAAAATCAAATTTTCAAGAAAAATATTTTTAATAATTGAAGTTATCTATTATAATATAAAAATTTAGATTTTAATATTCAATATCATACTCAAGAGATATTTATTTTTTGTCTAATAATAATTGAAAAAAAAATAAAAAAAACTGTTAAAAAAAATTGGGAAATTTATTTTGAAGAAAGCATTACATAAAAATAGAAAATTTAAAAAAGTAAAAAAACCCATTTATTGATTTTCCTTCCATTTGAATAACTAAATCTAATCTCTTTTTCATATTTGAAACAAAAATTTTCATTAATTCATCTGTTACTTCTTTCCAATTTATCATTTTCATTTTCCATTTTAACAAAACACTGTTGAAAAAATAAAAAAGAGAAAAAATGATTTATTTGCAAACTTTTCATTGTGAGAGGAAAAACTTCAAAACGATACAAAATCAATTCATTATTCAAATGTAAGATGGGCCATTTATTATGAAATTTAGTTTACTTTCAAGTTTCTGTGATTTCTTTTCATTTGAAATTCAATTGTTATCATTGTTGATTGCAAAAAAAACCAAATTTCTCTCTTGTGATGTGAAGTAAACGAAATTGGAATTTTTTCCAATAATGAAATGATAGAAATTGAATTTTCTATTTCATAAAAGAGAATTTTATAATAGACTACCAATTTATATGTCTTATAAAAATTAATGTCGGGGGTTGGAACAGCTGTATTTATTATTTTTGAAATATAGAAAAAATCAAAATTAAAAAAATGAAAATTTTATCTAAAAGTTCAAAAGTTAATATCCAAATAAATTAAAGATTGTTAAATACAAAATAAAAGGAACAAAATTTTCTTTGGACTTTTCAAAAAAAAATACCTTCCAAGAATTCAAAATCATCAAAAGACACAATTCTCAAAGGAAAATAATATAACCTCAATTGGTTTACAGAATTAAACAATGTAAATTTGATTTAATCCCTAAAACAATTTTTGGAAAGCTGAATGAACATTTTGTTCCTTTTATTTTGCAACAAACAATATCTCAAATTTTCATTTTCAATTGATTTTGTGAAGATCTTTGGGTTTTTTTTTAACTTGTAATAAATCAGTTAAATATTTGAAAGGTTGAAATAAACCTTTTTAATTTATATTCTCAGAAAATGAGAGTACCATATTATTTTTAGTCAAAGTAAAATAAATTTAATAACATCGTACATTGTTTGTGTAAATTAAAAATTATATAGTGGGATTCTTTTTCTCATTACTGTTTGTTCTTTTTCATTTATTTTGAGAAAAAATAATTCTCAATTATTTGATTTTAGGCTCCTTCAATATTTCTTGTTGTTTCTTTGTTGATTTTTATAAGATACAAATTGTCAGTTATTATTTACATTGTGCTTGTTCAAAGAAATTTTTAAAAGCAAATTAGATTTTTGGTTGTTGAGGATCTTGTTTTTGTTGAGGAAAAAAGAAGAAAGATAAAAAACAAAAAAATTTAAAAGGAAAAAGAAATAGAGACAGAACAGAAATTAGAAAAAGAAAAAGAAAAAGGAAATTGTTTGTTTTTTACTTTTTGAAACGATCATAAAAAAATGAACAAAAAAGTAAATTTTTATTTCAAAAGTTTTTTGTTTTTAATAAAATTAAGTGAATTTTCTCAAGTAAAGGTACCTTTCAAGAGAAAAGCAAAAAAAATAGTTTTACGAAATTCTTTAAAACCACCCTTTCTTAAAGATAAAACAAGTGTGTTTGTTAAATAATCATTTTTTGTTAATAAAACAAAATCTAACCTAGTGGTAATTTAAAATTATGCTTTGTTTTAACTAAAAAGAATGAGTGAAAAAGAGATACTAAACAGAATTGATCAGCCTACGGGAACACCTTCGACCAAAGGAAGAGGAATAGTGAACCAAACCCGCAAAAAACGCTTGCAAAAACAGCCAAAGTTAATTGCAATTTTAAAGTACGTGTTGCTTTGCTACCGACAAAGGAAATTGAAACAAGGAGTATAGATGTCATGATCCCAAGTGTCATAAAAATTAAAGCAAAGAAAGGGTGAAGTGAGGGTGGGACAAAGGCTGAAAAGGGAACAAATTGCGTTGAGGACATTTCAATTCAATTTGACTGAGAAGTTTGAAAGGAGATAAAAAGATAAAAAATATATTAAAAATTGTCTTCAAAGATTGGGTTTTTGGAGAACAAAAATGATAAATAATAAACACCGATTTTCAAAAATATTAATTGAGAAAACAATACAGAATACAAATAAGTTGAGTTTACTTTCAGTTGTAATTTCTTTCAAATCATTCTGAAAAAAAGTTTTAACTATATTTAATTGGGATATTAAGAGAACCTGATAACGAAAAGTAAAATCAATAAATAAAAGGAACCAATTAACTTCAAATAATAATCCATTATATAATTTTCAATCAAACCAACAAAAACAATTTAAACCTCCTTTATTCTTAAAAACCCTTCTAAAGGGTATTTTGGAGATCTTAAAAATATTTAAATTTTTTGTATAACTTTTGTATGATCGATCAATGAAATTAAAACCCTTATTAAATGATAGTCTGAGAAAAAATGTTATTAGGTATAAACTCATCATATTGAATGTAATCCTTTATTTTTTCTTTTATTAATTGATCTTACCTTATGTTTTCAATCAGGTTTGAAATTAAAAAAGCTTTTTGAACTTTTTTTCTCTTATCAAAATCAAAGAAAATAATTTTTTTGAAATTAACTTTTTTCCATTTTTTGACCATGTTCAAGGGGATCTTTATTTGTATTCTCTTTATGAAAAAATTTTTTGTGACTTAGATTCAAACATAATCATGATGAAAAAAAATCGAAAAAAGATTTTTAATCTTTATCTCCAAGATAGATTTTTTTCTTGTGTTAGTGATATATAATAAAAAAAAAATTATTTTCAAAAAATTTTAACGCATTAAATACTGTTATTGGTGTTAGTTTTGTTATTTTTATTTCATATCCTTATCAAACTTAAATTTCAATTTTTTAATCAGAAATTTTTTTTATTTTTCTTACTGTTTCTTTTTACTTTTTTTGAATATTTTGTATTTTTCTTTATTTTTCAAATTATTTTATTTTCTTTCTTTATTTTCTTTTCTTTTTTCAGAAAGTTAAGTTGAAAACAAAAAAGATCTTAAAAACACCCAATTAACCTATATAAATTTAAAACTATATGTGATATTTCTAAAATTCATATAATTATCAGCAACGATTATACTTCTTAATTTTTTTTTTCAGTGAAAATTCAATAATAAAAAATCTCTAATGTTCATTCCAGAAACTGTTTTTCTCTATCTTTTTTTTTTTTTTTAGTTTTTAGTTTTTAATTGTTTTAAAAATATAAAATTAGGATATTCTAAAATTTTTAAATTATTGATAAGATTTAATAATTAATTGTTCTCAGACACTAAAATAATATATTTGTTACAATTTATTATTAAAGGTGATTCATAATCCAATAAATGGGATATATATATAAAAATCGATATTAGTACTTGAATCCAAAGTAACATCCAAAAAATACAATATCAAATTTTTAAATTAAAAACATATATTTTTATTTTTTTTAGACTATTTGAGGTTATTGCAATACATAAACAATAATTTTTTCGAAGATCAAAATTTGGACACATTTTAAACAGTTGAACCGAATAAAAATACAATACTTTACAGCCAATTTGGTAATAATTTTGATTTTCCAAAATTATTTAATTGTTTGTCTTTTTTATTTTGTTTTCGTTTCCTTTTTTCCAGTTACATAATCTGTTTCATTAGATCTGTAATTTTTTTTTCAATGGTTGATACAATTTTTTCTTGAGTTTGTAAGTAGAAAAATCTCATAAAATTAGTTGATGGTATCTTATCATTTGATCGATCACCAAAAATTTTTGGTGAAATTTAACAAATTTACCAATACATTTTTTTATCATATGTTTCATTATTTTGGAAAGACCTGTTTTGATTTTTGAGTTATACCAATTTTTTTTTTTATTTGGATGAAAAAGATTACTTATAAAAACATCAATACCATGCAACTTAATGGCGTTTTTATCTTATTTTTGGAAAAATACAATAAATTGAGGATTTTTTTGCTATTTTGTATTGTGGATGTGTCAAAATTTTTCGAATGGGTTATATATATATATAGAAAATTTGAAACCTTTTAAAAAAGTTAAACTTGGCAATGATATCAATCAAATACAAAAAGTTTTCAAGTTAAGAGTTTGAATTTTCAGATTTTCATCATGTTTTGTATAAAGTATTTTATTAGTATTAATGCAAAGAAACACTGGAAAAAAGTTAAATTTTGAGATATTATTTATTTATTTATAGAAAGGAGTAATTAAAGAAAAATCATCAAATAAAAAAAAGAGAATAGTAAAAATAATTAATATATATATATATATATATATATATAAATAAATTTATCATTTTCATGACCAAATAGAAACTATCTACTGTCGTTGGGTTTTCCAGGATTTGAAATAATTAAGTAAAATCTATGATTTTACTTAATTCTTTCTAATTCCGAAAAAACGCCGTTAGTTTTTTTTGAATTGAGAAATTAAAAGAAAATTTTTGAATTTTTCTTTTAATTTCTAAAATTAAAAAAAAGTTAGTTACTTGACGGCACGTCCCAGGAATACACAGGGGGGGGGGGGGGGGGCAAAAACCGGATAGAAAGATTATCAATTATAGATAAAAATTATACATTCTGTGATTAATAATCGGTATTCCACAACTCTCAGAGTGGGGCACTGGGTGCCCGAATTTATATATTTTTTACTATTTTAAGGATTTTTTGTTTTCACTTTATTTTTATTATTTTTTCTTTATTACCTTAAGTTTTCTAACCATAAGAGCTTTGATAAAAAATTCCCGACAAGTAAAATAAATTTGATAATTTTGATTAGTCATATTGAAGAGTTTCTGTGTATTTTTTCTAAGAATAACTTTTTTGTATGGTTTCTTATCTAGAATTTTTGACAATTTTTTTTTCCTCTTGATTCTGATAAATTTATACCTTTCACAGTATAAAATGAGTGGTTTATATTTTTATAATAATATTTACAATAATCACATTATTTACATTTTTCTTTTTTTGTATATGTGAAATTTTGAGATATTCTTGAATATACAATATCATGAGGATAACATATGTGAATTGTGAAATCATAGAAATTGCATTAGTTATTTATTTATTTTTTTTCGGAATTAAAATGAGTACCAATAAAAACATTAATATTTGACAACTTAAACATGATTTAAGATGGAATTTTGTAAAATAGAACAAATTACGGTTTTTTTTCCTATTTTTGATTTTGGTTGGATCCAAATTTTTGGAAACAGTTTATTCATAATGTATAAATATAAAAATATTTCAACTGGTAAAGAGAAAATTTTCAAGTTACTAAATTTGAGACTTTTGATTTAAATAGTGTATAGAATCTACATAGTTATTAGAAGTATTTAAAACTTATTATTAGCTTTTAAAAATAAAAAAGATGATTTTTTTTATTGGGAAATGAGTTTATATTTTTACTATTATTTTTGAATTAAAAAAATACATATTTTATTTTATTTACCATGTTTTTATGGCCGAATTTTCTTTATTTTAGGAAGAAGAGTTACAAAGTAAAAAGATCAAGTGGTTACTTGCTAATACTGTGACACTCAAACACCAAAGTATGAATTACTTGAAATTAATAATGAAAAAATAAATGTAAAAAATATTTAAGTTTTAAAGCAAAGGATTTCAAAAAAAAAAAAAAAAGAAATTACAACAGCAATAAAACAACTACCTTCCAAATGATCATTGATGATCATTGATGATCAACTATCAAATTATAGCAAATTAACCAAAACTATTGTGGCTTAATTTAGGGTGTTTTTTTAATTAAAGATAGCATTGTTTTTTATTATTTATTTGCTTTTTTACCAATTATTTCCCAATAAACCCTTTTTAAATATCTTTTTCCTTTTTTCGGTTTCTTTTTAACTTTTTTCTTTTCATTTTTTTGCTTTTATTTTTTAGCCAAAAAGAAAATTTTTTTCTGTCTTTCACTCGAATAATTGTGAAATTTATGAATTTACTCTTAAATTACCTTTAAGAAAATTTAAGTAAAAGTACAGTTAGAGTGTAATTTACACTTCTTCAATAATAAAAAATAAAAATAATATTTTCTCATCTTTCTCATCATTCCTTTATTAATTAAATGAAAGAATAAATAAAGAATAATTAAAACAATTGACGATTTTTTTTACATAAATTTCTATCGTCTTTACAAAAAACAATTCTTGTAAATAACGTCCCTTAAAAAATAAAATATATATACAAAAAAAAAACATTGTAAAAATAAAAATAAAAAAAAAAATTAAAATTTATTAATAAATTATTAGTCAAAACCAAACATTTTTTTAATATTCGCAACACCCTTTTTTTGAAATGATGGTGTTTTATACTCATTTTGCAATGAATTAGGTTTTTGGATTTTTGGATTTGTATGGTTTTGAAAAAGGGGACTTGGCTGTCTATTTGGTATTTGTTGTAGATTTGAATTTAAATAATTTTTTGGTATATTATTAGAAGAATTTAATAACATTGAACTATGGAACAGTAGCGGGGGCGAGGATAAAAATAAATAAGGCGAATTGCTTCCCTGAATTCGTGGAATCATTGGAGAAACAGACGATTGGGGTGGTGGTTGTGATTGAGTCTGTGGCTGTGTTTGAAACTGGGACTGTGGTTGTGGCTGTGGAGGTGGCGTGCTTGAACTGTTAAACATAAAGGGGCTAATTGTCGGGATTATTGGTGGAGAGATCATTTGATCATGCATAAAATTTTGGTATTGTGAAGAGTTTTTTTGTAAAAATAAAGATAGACTAGGGCTTATTGACGCTGATAAAGTTTCATTTTTTTCGGATTTTGGTTCTATTTAAAATTGAATTATTAAATTTAACAAGAAAAAAAAACAAATTTAGTGAATTTTGACAAAATAAAAAGAAAAGAAAAAACAAAACAAAACAAAATCTGGAAAACAAAATAATAAAGTTTGTCATTTGTCCATTAAAATTTATAAAACAAAAAAAAGGTGAAATTAAAATTAAAAAAGAAATCAAAAAAAAATTAATTCACATTACTTTGATTATTTTTATCCTTAAGTTTTGTTTGTTGCGGTATTCTAGTTGTTAAATATGCGAATTCTTCCAGGGGACTTTTCAAATTTCGAACTCTCATCTTTTCAATGGACGAATGCTTAAATACCCTTTTTGCAGGCATTGGCAATTGAAATGATTTGTTTTTCTGCAAGGACTGGGTATTGATTTGCTGTTGCTTTTCATTCAAATGACTATAATTTCCTTGTATTTTTGGCTGTAATTGATTTTTAAAATTTTTATTTTCAGAAGAAGAATTTAAGTGTAAATCTTTTTCCAAACTATCATTTTGTTCATTCACTTCAATTTTAATTTCCAAATTTTCCGTTTCCTGATCTCCACTTTGTTCCATTTCTTCCTCTTATTTTATTTTATTTTTTTTAATACATTTTTGTTTTGTATATGAAATATTTTTCCTACTTTCTTGATTTCTGGTATTCATTTGAGTATTCTCATTTTTTCTTTTTTTAAATTTTTTCTTTGGAAAAATTAATCTTATTTTTTTGTTTTTATAATTTTTTATTTTTTTGAGTTTTAAATCTGGCAACTTTTTTAATTGTATTTTGGTTTTATTTTTATTTTCATTGATTTCCATTTTTTTCCTTTTCCTTTCATTTTCATTTTCTTTTCCCTTCACCTTTTTTTCCCCCTTCCTCTCCCTTTCCCCCCTTTCCCCCTCCCCTTCCTGTCTATCACTTTCTTTGGATTTATCCTTTGTTTCTCTTTCTCTTTTTTTTCTTTCTCTTTTATTTTTTAACCTTGTTTTTGTAGTTGGTATTAAATTTTTTTTAATTGTTTTTGGTTTATTTGTTTGATAATTTGATTTAAATTGTTGATTGATTAAGTGGAGTTTTGGTTGAATTATCGATTCTCCATTATGTTCCGATATTTTTTTCAATAAGATTTTAATTCTTTGGATTTTTTTCAAATATTTTGGTTTAATTTTTTTCACATTCTCTTTTCCAAGAGAACCAATTTTTTCTTCAAGTTGTTTTAAATATATAAGTGTATAGTGTACCATTTTTTCCTTTTCATTTTTTAATTTAAAAAAATTTTCACAAGTATTTGGTAATTGTGCTAATATTCGATCTTGATTATTATTTAAAGAAATTTGTCTTGATCTTTTCTTGCCACTTTCATTTATAATCCCCATCGCTTTAAAAATAGATAAAACAGTACAAATTCGTTGTCTCGCAAAGCCTGTGTTTACAGCAATTATATCCCTGGATGTAGTCCCTTTATTTTATTTTTTTTTTTCATTTTAGATATATTTTGATATTATTTTTTTTTTTTCAAATTATTGATTAAAAGGTGGTTTTCAAAAAAAAATAATGAAATTTAAATTATCATTTTTTTTTTAATTTTTTAAAATTATTTTTCTATTTATTTATGAAGAAAGGAAATTACTTTTCTCCGTGTGTCTTTAGGTTTTCCATAATTCAAAAGAATTGAACAAAATACTCAATTTTACTCAATTCTTTAGAAATAAAAAAAAAACCACGATTAGGGTTTCTTGAGTTTTCTATTTATTTGGAAAATCAATAGATTTTCGTTAGGATGTTTTTACTTTAGAAATAAACCTAGAACACTTCACAAATAAAATGAAAAGCCCCAGAAAAACCTAGAAGATTTTACAGATAAAATAGAAAATCTCAAGAAAATTGTCTTTAGATTTTTTTTTTAAGATTTAGAAATAAAAAGAAAATTTCTTAATTTTTTTTTTAATTTTTTAAATTTAAAAAAAACCGCCGTTAGCTTTTCCAGAATTTAAAAGAATTGAGCAAAATCTTTGATTTTTCTCCATTCTTTTAAATTCTAGAAAAGCCAGGCACTCTACGGCACTCTACGGCACTTGACCACACGATCCCACAAAAAATGATCCAAATCTTTAATGATATCAATATTTAACTTTTCTTTCTACAAATCACAGTTTTTATTTTTGTTGATGCTTGCTATATAAGAGTACCAATTTAAGGGATCAGTCTTCCACGGCAACAGGGCAAAATTTTAAAATTACCTTTGAAAATTATAAAAGATAGTGACTTTGGTTTTTCTTGAATGTAAAATTTGTTCATAAAATTTTACATTGATCAAAAATCATTTTGCCAATATTTCCTATTTAAAAAACAAAATTAAAATTTTAACTTACCCAATTTTTTTTTAATGACCCAAATTTTTTTCACAATGGTTATTTTTTCTTTTTTACGGTATTCCAAGAAGGAATCTGAAAAAATTTTAACTTCATTTTTTTCTCTTTTTTTTTTAACCAAAAAAATAAAGAAATAGTTGTAATTTGTGAGATCTCAGTTTATTTGTTTGGTTCTTTTTTATTCTATTCATTGGTATGTTATTGGTTAACTAAGATTCCTAAGGGAAAGTTAGATATTAAAGAATTGAAAAATAAATAATCAGTTGAAATTTTATCCCATTTGCATATCAAATACAAGTAATAGATCTTTATTTCCAGGTTTCTGTGATTTTTGTGATTCTCACTGATTTTTGTGATTCGGTTAATATTTCTAATTTATAATTCTGTTTCACTTTTTTTCATAAGAAGAACAGAAATGCAAAAAAAAGATTAATAAATAAAAAAATAAATTTTTTTCTTTACGTTCTGAAAAATAGTATTAAGGATCTAGTAATTACGGTGAAAAAAAATTTTCTGAAATGGAAAAAAAAAATTTGTAATTTTTAATGAGTGTCTTCAACCAATCAAAAACTAACCAACATGTGATGTAAGATGGATCTCCAAAAATCAACAATCAAAAACGAGGTCAATTTTTAAAAAAAACACGCCCATTGGGAGACACTCAATTTCCAATTAGAATGGTTATGAATTGTACTTTTGAAAACGGTTTTGTTAGTTTGAAAGTGTTGTTATTTGGTGGTTTTTGAGATCTTTTAAGATTTTTTTTTCTTTTTTTTCATTTTCCAAATGAGTTATTTTTATCGATTGAATGATCCAAAATCCTTACTTTGTCAAATTTATCGTGGGTTATAAAATAACCATAAATTAGATAAAATCGAATTAAATTGATTGTGACCTTTTAGAAAACAATTTGTTTTAAATTGTAGAAATTTAATCCTTTGGAGATTAAAAAAAATAATCAATTAATTTTTTTTTTTTAAATTTTGATTTTTTGGAATCGAGAGAATTTTTTTAATTTTTTTTTTAGATTGAATTTTTTGTCAATTTGATCCGAAGTGAATTTTTTTTGGTTATTTTGATTTTTGAAATTAGATTCTGTCAGATTATTTTTGGTTATTTGATTTTTTTTATCTGGATCTCTCACTTTATTATTTTATTCAAATTTTTTGCAATTAGATATCCCATTGAATTTTTTTTTATTTGTTAAGTGAATTTTGTTAATCAAAAAAAGCTCAATTTCACAATAACCCTTTTTAGTTTCAAGTCGTACCTTGCGTATGGCAAATATAAGGTAAACGACTACAGCCTTAAAGGGAAATTTGAATTAACATTTCTGTAATTGGTGTTGATCCTTATTCAAATTGTAAACCTTTTTGAAAGTTTTTTTCTTTTGTTTTTGTTAAAGTTGTTAAAAAAGTGTGATAAAAAAAAAGATCTTGAATTC
This sequence comes from Anaeramoeba flamelloides, assembly GCA_027625915.1. Classification (NCBI taxonomy): domain Eukaryota; family Anaeramoebidae; genus Anaeramoeba; species Anaeramoeba flamelloides. The sequence continues at coordinate 4,167,153 of JANTQA010000026.1, forward strand.
AAGAAGTTCTTGAAATAAGAAGTCCAAAAGTCTTCCAACAGTTTTGGTTTACTTTCGAAAACTTTTTTGGTAGGTGTAATATTTAATAAATAAACTAGAAAAAAAATAATTATTAACCCCTTTTCATTTTCGATATTTGCATTCATAATATTTTCTTCAAAAATAAAGATCATTTGTCCTGTTGGTGTACCTTTCTGAATTAAACCAACAAGTTTTGGAAGAACAAAAAAGGTGAATTAAAAAAGAGTTTACTTGGTGAAAATTTGCTTAATTTGTAAAATAAAAAAATTAAAAAGATTAAAAAGAGATTATTACCATTTCTTAGTTCGTTTAAAACCAAAAAAGATAAAATTGAGATTGTTCTGCTCTGTCTTGAAGAAGGAATTTGTTTTCTTTTTTGGTATTCATTTTGGCTGTTTTCTTTTCGCATTCGATTTGCTTCTGTGACGGAATCTGTAATGTTGTCAATAACGGGACGCCAACTTTCCGAAAGTTGGTATTTGTGTGACAGGTGCCCATTGAGCTTGTTATTCGTAAAGACTCCTATTTGTTTATATATTTGTGGTAACACTGAGAGTTCGCTATTAACTTTCCTTTGGATTGACAAAGGCAAGGTTTTCTTGAATTTCTCTAATTCCTCTTCAGGGTTAAGAAGATCGTGTGAGCTATACACTCGATATAAATAATTTAAAAAACCAAAACAAAACCCAAAAAAGTCTGGAAGATCGGTTTCGCAGGGATCTTTTTGGAGAAAAACCATCTTATCGAAGAAGAACTTTTTTTTATTTCGAATTTTGGCAATATTTTGTGATTTTTTTTGTTTTGTTGTGGACGACAATTTTGTCTGTTGTTGTGAGGTAAAGTTTCTGTTTGGTTCTGGTTATTTCAAAAAGATAAAAAAAAAGGAGAATTATTGAAAAATGATTCAAAAAAATAAATCACTTCTAATAAAACAAGTTTTTTTCTATTAACTATTCGGTCAGCTGTGTGTATTTTTATTGAAGTTTTGAGGAAACACATAATTGATTTGGTAAATTTTTTTCACAAAACGTTTTTTTTTAATTGTTTTTTTTTGAGAATTTGGGTTCAAATTAACAATTACCTACAAAAATTACTAATGTTGATAAAAATATTATGAAAAATATGGATCTTTGTTTTTGAATATTCAAATAAGAAGGCTTTGTGATGTTTGAAATTATGAGAGACAACTTTAAAAAATTTCTTCAATCACGCTTTTTACATCGACACAATATTATTTACTTGAATTTATTAAGTCTCGAAAGATCTATACTTTTTAATTTAAGCTATGGGTAATCCTATTTATTGTTTCCCCCCCAATGGTAATAGAACACTTGTTTATATAAATGTATTCTTTTACACATAAATCCAACTTATTTATCAACTTTAGAAAAATAAATTATCATTTTTAGGAAAGTTAAATCTTTCTTAATTAAATTTCTAGAAAAAAGATCTCTAATTCTTTTGATTAACATTTTTAGGATCAAAAAAATTGTAAAAAAAAATCCAAAAATGGTTATTTTTAAGAAATCTCACTTTTAATAATTTCTGAGTGTCTATATGACCAAATAACCTTGAAAATTTATACTTATTTTTAAATAACTTTCTAAAAAAGAAAAAAAATTATTTGAGAATCTCATTGAAATTTATCATTTTATTTGTTTATTCAATATTTATTAAATTTCTTGAAATTTAAAAGACTTTTCAAGATATTTTTTCAAATATCAAGAGTATAAACATGGAACAATTTGTATTAAAATCAGTAATTTTTTCGAATTTTTAATATTTTTTTTTATTAGAATTATTAATTTAAATAAAGTTTGCTTCTGTTTGAAAATCTTTCAAAAATTGAGAAATAATAATAAAGTTAATTTATCCATTTGATCTTTAGGCTGTTAATGACTTAGTAAAATTATTAAGATTATGTTATTAATTATTGATTCGAAATAATCAAATTAAAAAGTATTTTTTAGAACAAAGTTAAAATCCAAGTTTTAAAAAAGTATTTTAGTATATCGTTACTTTATTAATTGGTTTTTTTTCTCTTTTTTTTGTTAAATTCTTCAATTGAAAAAACTTATATATTAATAATTTATAGAAAAAAAGTTCATTATCTATCAAATTATTTCATGAAAAGATTTTAATTCAAAATTTGATTTAATTAAACAAATTCTGATTTAGTGAAAGACAATATTATATTTTTTCGATATTCTTTCAGAAATATTGATTCAATTGAAAATCAAATAATTATCAAACAAAATAAAAGCCATCCAATACATTTTAAAAACTCAAAATGATTCTAAATATTTGATGAAAATTTTTAAATTTTTCTTTCTATTTGAATTGAAAATTTTGTTGTTGTATTTTGATTTCTAGAAACAAATCTTTTTTCTTTAATTTTGGATACATAATTATTTCTTCTGGTTTTTTTTTATCAAAATATTTGAGAAAATGAATTTTGATAGACACATTCAAAAAATTATTTTATTAATTATTAATAAATAGAAATGGAACCAGAAAATCAAGACAAACTATTTAAGTATTCCCCAATTAAATTAAGAAGAACAAGTTGAAATATCTTCAAAATATATACTTTAACTTATTTTTCGTTTTGTTAAATAATTAAAATCAGAGAAAAAAGCCCTAACAATGAAATGAAAAAAATCTTCCCAAAATATTTTTTTAAAAATTCGAAAGAGTAAACTTATAACCTAAAGAAATATTTTTTTAATTTGATTATTTATAATCTGTAATTTATAACAGTATCTGATTTCTTTCAGTCATTTGGTAATAACAAAAAATTTAAATGTATCTATAGAATTTCTTATCGATTCTCAAATTGTTTAAATATTACGAAATAAAATAAAAGCAATTCAAATTAAAAATTCTAATAAAAAAAATAGATATTCTCTAATAACCGATTTTAAACCTAATAAAAATGGGTTTGTTATACTCTCAATAATTGAAAATGTATATTTTCAAATCTTTTAAATAACTATAAATTTAATAAAGTTGTGAATCAAAATAGAGAATAAAATCTTTTTCAGTATCTTCAAGTGTCGAATATTTGATTTATTGTTTAATGTATTTTTAAAACAAGATTAAATCTCAAATTTTATTGATTCACAAAAACTCTCAGAATTTATTAAGTATGAAATTTCCTTGAAAATAAATATTTTTGGTAAATTTTTCTTTTTCTATTTTAATAATTTGATCAAAAATACAAATCAAAAGGATTTCGATCTTTTGATTGATATAGCAGTTCCAAGACTACGAAAAAATTTTAGATTAAACATAATTGAAATTTATATTCCTATTTTACATTTTCAAAAAATTTGGAAATAAGAGTTATTATTCAAGATTTTTGGAACAAAAAAAAAAAAAAAATTGAAGATTCATGAAGCACTTAAAAATAATGTTCAAAAATTGTAAATTTTTAAAGATCAGTAAATATTGATATTTTTTTGAACTTCTGTAGACCAATAATTTAGAAGTTTCTTGGGATCTTGAAATTTTTTTTTGATGTACCCAAAAATTTGAATAATAGCTCATTTATTGAAAAAATTTTTGGAATAATAACTCGTATTTCCGGAATTTTTTGAAAATAGAAAATAAGAATAGAAAACTCAATTGTGTTTTATTTTAAATTTTTATGGTAGACTTGGAAAGACTAATTTAATTATTTAAAATAAATTCTTTTAAAAATGAAAACTATTTTCTCAAAAGTTATATAAATGAGTTTGATTATCGGGTTTAATTGCATCTTTGTGTAAAATAATCACTCTATTACCTTTGCGAAAAAAAAATTTCAAGAGTTACTCGCCCCTTAAAAAATCTCATATCAAGTAATGATCTCAAAAATTAAAAGTTTTAAAAATGGTAAAATGTATTCGCTTCCTTAGCAGAGACAAAACTATCAATTTTCATGACTGTCACATTTTATAGTAGGGTTGGAATATCAGTATGATATGGAAGAAATTTGAATTTCCTATTTCATAAAAGACAATTTTAAAATAGACAAATAATCTAGATCTCTTATTAATTTTATGGTCGGGTTGTAACTAATAATTTTAAAAAGGAACTGTTAAGTGAACGGAATTCAAATAATTTGTGTAATTGAATGGTACACAGGTTGGAAATCTGAAATTTATTGAGACAACAAAAAAATACAAGATAAAAAAAGGAAAAAAGAGAAACAAAAAAAATTTCTTTTCAAATCAAAGCAAAAAGCGAATTTTATTCCAAGTTGATCACAATTGCTTGTGTTGCTATCTTTTAAAGCAATTTCAAATGTCCAGTAATTTGATTGATAATTGGTATAAAAGCAGGCCCTATGGCAAGGGCAGTCATCGAACCTGATGCTATCTGTGTTCTTCCTGCGTCCTTAATCGAGGAACAGGGTATGTTTAGTTTCTTTGCCCATGACTTGAGCAATTTTAAGTGTTTTTTATCCCGACCACAGAGCGCAATTTTTGCTTGTTGAGATTGGTTTTCCCAGAACTGGAGAGCAAGTGGTTGGGTTTTTAGGGCTAATTTATATGCGCCAAGTGTTGCATGTGAGCATTGTGCGCCTATTTTGCCTGTCTTCATACCTAAGGAGGTGTTCACAACAATCACCATTTTGAATAAATGTGCATTTTTTTCTAAAGGAGGATAAGGATTAACAGTTAATGTCGTAAGATCGAGGTGAGTTTCAAAATCTATTTGTTTTTTTAAAGCCAATTGCTTCCTTTTGTTTTGCTCCTCTTTTTGTTTCCTTTCTTTGTTTTTGGAGTTCATATTTTTGATCCTTAGCTCTTTTTGTTTTTTTTTATTTTTTTCGATCATTGATTCTTTATGTGCAAGCCACCCTTCAGCAAACGAAATCGTACAACAAGGGGACCTTTTTTTTTGATTTGTTATCTTTTTTTCAGTTACTTTTTCTTTTTCTTGTTCTTGTTCTTGTTCTTGTTTTTGTTCTTGTTCTTTGTTTTGGCTCATGAAAGTTTGTTTTATGAAACTTTTATTTGAAAAGATTAAAAAAATGTGATTAATATTTTGAGAATGATGTTTAATTACTATTTTTCTTTTACGAAATCTAATTTCATATTTAAGAATGTTTGGTTGGTTTTATTCTTGAATATTTTTGTGATTTAATCATTTAAGGTACGTCATTAATAAAATTAAAAATTTTCTTTTTGTCCATCTTTACCTGATCTTCCATTTATATTCCTTTTTCGAAAAACAACATATTTATTGACTTGAAATAAAGCAAAACAGGGTATCATGTTAATCACCTCCTAAGTGTATAAAAAGAACTGAAGCTCTTCTGATTAAAAAATATTTTTTGTCAAAGAAATAATTTCCAAATTTATTTAATAATTTTCCAAATTCAATTTAAAAGGGTCAAGAAAAAAAAAACTATGTGATAATTAAAATGATGATTATGGTCATTTTATTGAATTTTTTGTTTAAAAAAGTTGAAAAAAGTTTGATCAAACAGAAAATAATTTGAAAATAAAAATTAAGAAAAAAAATAAATCCAAGAAGAATTTTGTTAATTTTTAATTTTTTTTTTTTTTTTATTTTTCAATATAATTATGTATTGCTGAATAGAAACTTTCATATTTTTCCTTTTCTTGAAATATTTATTGTTATTTTTTTCTTCATTTAGCTTTGTTATGTTCTAATTTTTCGTTTTTCTTGTTAAATGTAATACAAACGTTTTAAAATTACATGTAAAAAATCAACCAACTTTACATCCCTAGAATACACATGTAAATTTTCACACACCAAAAACCACACATAAAATCCATCTTTTAAATAAATTATTTTTGTTCAATAGTATTGAAATATTTCTTTTCAACTTGAATCACTAAAAAAAAAAAAAAAAAATTGATATTACATGGACATAAAAGGATTTAAGTGATGAACGATTCAGGTATAAATTAATTTTTTCTTATGGAAAAAAAAAAAAAATTAGTAATAATTATAAGTCCCAAAATACCAATCAAAACCAATTAATTTGGCGTATGGTGTAACCTCCATCTTTAAAAAATCAATAATTAAAAACCATGAAATATTTAGAAAAAATATTAACAACTGAAACTCAATTTCCAATTCGAATGGTTATGAATTAATCATTTTTAAAATAAATTTTGTTTTAAATAATCAATATTTGATATTTTTTAAGATTACGAAGATTGTGATTTAGTTTTTTTTATTCATTTCTCAAATGAGTTATTTTTATTTCAAGAATAATAATATAACCTTTATTCTTTCAAATATTGAGGGTTGTAAAATAATCATAAATTGGATTAAGTTGATTGTTTATTCAAATAAAATAAAATCTGAAAAATTGAAGAAAAATGACTCTTTGGAATATAAAAAAATAAGTGAGTAATTTTTTTTTTTTGAAAAATTTAATTTTTTAGAATTGAAAACTCTTCAAAACTTATTTTTATTTGTTAATTTTTTTTTTTTTTAGTTGATATTTGATTGAATCTTTTTTTTTTATTATTATTTTTATTTTGAAAATAAAAAGAATTACAATGTAAAAATATCCTTTTTAGTTATAAATCACTTTTTGTGTATTGATCTAATCTATGGTAACTGACCAAAGTCTTGATGGATCAATTTTTATTTTATACTATGTGTGAAGTTTTAAAGTATCTAATATTTTTATAGTCAATGAAAATTACTTTTAAAAACTATAATCATATTTTTTTAACTAAAAATTTTGTTGAATAAAGATGGTACTTTAAAATTTAAATTTTCGTTTTTTTTTATTTTTATTATTTAAATTTCTTTTATTTCTCTCTCTTTTTTTCATTCTCTTTTTCATATCAAGTATCCAAAAAATATTTAATTTTTAATTTCATTTTTAGGAAGAATTATATCAAATGGGTTATAAAATGTTTTTAAGTTTTGAAAAAAAATTTCTTCAGCCAAAGGAGCTCAACATTTTTTGATAACATCAAATATTTTTTATAAATATACCTGTGAAGATTAAATAAGAAATAAATAGAATATAAAAATCAAAGAATAGTTGATATCTGTCCAAAATAAAACTAATTAAAATATTATTTTCTCTTTTTTAAGAGAAAAACCGAAATTCTTTGGGTATTATTGAGATAAACAATAATTATTTTTTCAATCTCCTATTGAAGATCAAATAAAATTCCAATCGTTATAAATATGATTACTCTACAATCATTATTATTTAATAAATAACATTAGAATAACAAGCTTCTACCAAGTGACTAGCAGATCTTGTAATAAAAAAAAAATTTGTCACTGATTTAGGTGTAAAAAAATTTTTAGAAAGAAAAAAAAGTAAAAAATGTGAAAAAATTATTTCAATTTTAGAATTTCCAATAATAAATTTTTTTTTGATATCGAATTCAAACCCTTTACATACATACAATTCACTCTTCACAAATGTGCCCCTTTGACTGTAGAAAATTTTTTTCAAAACTTAAAAACATTTTATAACCCATTTGATATAATTCTTCCTAAAATATGAAATTAAAAATTAAATATTTTTTGGATACTTGATAAGAAAAAGAGAATGAAAAAAAGAGAGAGAAATAAAAGAAATTTAAAGAATAAAAATAAAAAAAAAAGAAAATCAATTTTTTTGTAATTTAAAGTTTAGTTGTTGGGTCAGAATGGTTGTTTTTCTTTATTATATTGAAGATGATTAAGATTTTTGAATCTTTGGTAATGGAAATACAAACATTTTAACCAACGTGATACTAAGTGATGTGACTGCCTCAGATCCCGAAAGAGATGTAAATGAATTTCTAAAGATCAATCTTGAAATAGTTGTAATAGAGATTTGAGTTTTTCTTGAGAGACATTTAATTAATTTAGATTGGAAATTTTCTTTTTGAATTTTTAACCAGTGTACTTTGGAAAAGTGATCAACTAAACAACTTTTTCAAGAAGCATTAAGTTAACCTTTTAAGATTTTTTTAATCTGGTTGATAATCCTTAAAACAAATTGGCCTTACAACCAAAAAAAAAAAAAAAAAAAAAAAAAAAAAAAAAAAATAATAATAGATAATCGTATTTATTCTAATGTTTTGAAATGTGTATTCTACGAGCGAATTTAGATTTTATGAAATCTCGACAAGTCTTCACAATTATTTAATAGATGATTTAAATTCAATTTTTATTTTTTTGTTTATAAATTAAACTTTAGCAACAACAGGAAAAGATTGCTTTTCAATTTGTTGAATTTAATCAAAAAGACCACCACCAAACATATCATCGTCGGATTCAGATTCGGACTCTGGTTCTGGTTCTGGTTCTGGTTCTTCTTCTTTTTCTTCTTCTTTTTTTTCGCTGCTTCCACCAGATCCGCCCATTCCTCCCATTGGAAGAGATCCCATTTGGAGTTTTCCTGCATTGATAACATCAAAGATGTTTTTTCCTTTCATTAAACCAACAAATTTTTCAATTTTTCCGTCTTTGTCAGAGTCATCAATTCCGGCTGCCTTGAAAACGTTTTTGATGTCTTCAACACCTGGTGTTTCGTTTCCTCCCATGACACAAAGTAAGTAAGCTGTAATTACACGCATAATAAAGTATTGATCTGTTTTGTTTTGTTTTGTTTTGTTTTGTTTTGTTATGAAAAAAAATTAAAAAAAAAAGCAAACAAAAAAAATATAAAAAACAAAAAAAGTAAAAATTATCAAAGAAAAAAAAAGAATTTTTCAAGAAAGAAAAAAAAAATTTACGATAAGAATTTAAAAAAAATGAAAGTCTGTACAATTAATTCTCCAAAAAATCCCATAACAAACAAAATGGTTTGGATTTTCTAAATTTTCAACCTGTATTAAAGTAAGTTATTGTGAAGTAAAAAAAGGTATTACTTTTTAAAAAGTCCATTTTTGTGTGATCTTTCTTGTTTGTTCATCATGACTACCTTAATAATGTAAAAAGCATCAAAAAGAGTTAAGGAACTAGTAACTCTTATTTATTTTTTTTCCCAAAGGAAATAGAGTAATTATTTACATAAGTATACAATTAAACCAAATAAGAAACTTCGTTTGTCAACTTTAGAGAAATGAATAATCATTTTTAAAAGACTTCATTTTTCCAATGGAATTTTCAGTCAAAAGATCTGATCCTTTTTTGTTGATCAAAGGATCAATTTAGAAAAATAAAAATTTCCAAAAAAATTTATTTTTGAAGAAATATCACTTTTAGTAATTTCTGAGAGTCTTTATGAACAAGTAACGTTGTGTATTTAATATTATTTTAAAAATATATCAAAAATAAATCAAATATTGTATCCATTGAAGATCTAAAAAATTTGAATATTTATTTTATTCTCAAATATTTATTCAATTTCTTGAAATTTAAAAGACTTGTCAATATACTTTTTCAAATATCAAGAGTATAAACAAGGAACTGTAGTATTAAAATCAGGTATTTGATAATATCTATTATTTTTATTATTATTAGATATATGCATTTGAATTGTTTTATTTGTTGCAAAATCTTGAAAAAATTGAGAAATAAATTAAAAACCTATTTGATACATTTAATCATTGAGTTGTTAATGACTTACTGAAATAATTAAGATTGGGTTTATAATTATTGATTATAAATAATCAAATTAAAAAGTATTTCTTTAGATAATAAGTTGAATTTTCCAGGTTTTAAAAAAGTATTGAAGGAGAATTTTTAATTCGATTCTTTGGTTCTTTTTCTCATATTTTTTCATTCAATACCTAGAAAAAATAGATTTGGTCTGTTCTTTGAATCAAAAAATTATATTTTTTACAAGTTTAAAATAATTATTGTATTTTTTTTAAGATTAAGTAGATTTTTAAAACTTAGTTATTTTAGAACTTAGTGGTTTCATTTCTAAAGTGTATTTTTGTACACTTCCTTTACAGGCAATAAGATTTCAATCTTCTTTCAAAGAAAATAATTTTTTTTAAATAATTTGGAAATATGTTGAATTTTGAACTTTTCAAAAATGAGAAAAATGGATCAAACTTTTAAAAACAATAATTCATTTCTGAAAATAGTATTAAAAGTAAGTCATGTCTTGTAGTTATCAGATTTTAACTTTATTATTCAATTTCAAGATACGGTAAAAATTTTTTTAATTTGTTAGTAAATTTACTTGTGGATTTTTTTTAGTTTACTAGTCCCTTAAGGGAAGTATCAACGAAACAAAATCTTATCAGTAGCTTTACTATCAAATTCTCAATAATTTTAACATAACACCTTGAAATTGAAAAGCCAAGAACAAATCTGATAAGCCTAAAAACAAAACTTACTTTTTAAATACTATTTCCAGAACTGAATTATTGTATTTATTAAAGTTTGATCAATTTTTCTAATTTTAGTAAAGTTCAAAATCCAGTCTATATCCAAATTATTTCAAAAAAAATAATTTTATTTGAAGAAAGAAATCTTATTATCTATATAGGGAAGTATCCAAAAATACACTGGAAATGAAACCATAAAGTTCGGGAATAACTTTATCAAGAATAAGTTAATTCCAAAAAATTTAGAATAATTTATTTTAAACTTTTATAGATCATTTTACTAATCCAATGAAGAGTTCAAATATTTTTTTTCTTTTTTTTGAACAAAAAAATCTAAGAAAAAATACCAAAAGAATCACATTAAAAATTCCCCTTCAATACTTTTTTGAAAACCTGGAAAATTCAACTTATTACCTAAATAAATATTCTTAAATTTTTAGATTTTTGATCAATAATTAATAACCAGATCTTACTATTTTTAAAGAGTTTTTAATAACTCAAAGATTAAATTTGTCAATAGGTTTTATTATGATTTTCTGAAATTTTTAGAAGATTTTCAACCAATAAAACGTATCCAATTAATAATTCTAATAATAAAAAATTAATAAATATTATCAAAGAAGGAACGTTATATCGATGACCCAGAGAAAAAAAAAGTAATATATTTTTCTCGATAGAATGATATTTATAATATCCAGACAAATATATTTCTCATTTCTGGAATAATATACCAAATGGCAGAGTTAATTTTCATTGAATTAATGATGACCTACAAGAAAACAATAATATTGATAAAAATAGAAAAAAAAAATTTAAAAAATTTATTAAAGTTTCTCTTTTTCACTTTGGATCATAAAGTTTGACAAATTTTAGAATTTTTAATAAAAGTTTAAAAATAATTAACTCAACTAAAAAAAAAAATATTTTTTTCTAGAATACTATATTTTTTGAAAAGTTATTTTCTAATACCCTTTGGAATCTTAAAAAACGGTACATGTAAGTTATAATGTATTTAAAATACAATTTTGAATTCTATTTTTTTGAATTAAAAATTCATAATAACTGATTAAATTAGATCTCGAAAAAAATCAGATTTATTTTTTTTTTTATTATTTAAGGGAGGAGTTATTGACCCCTCTTATTTGCCCGAATTCCTAAATTTTTATTTAGGAATTTAATTAAAGACTCAAAAATAAGTTTATTACCCACTAAGGCTAATAAAGAGTTTGAATCCTTTTTTATAATAATATTAGAAATATTATTATTATTTAATATATTCGATATATTAATTTTTTTTAATTCAGATATCTAGATTTTGCGATTATTTTCATAGGCTGAGCAGTTCCATAGAAAATGGTCCAAATCTTCAATAATATCTAAATTGTTTATTTTTTTACATAATTCACATAGTTTTGATTTGTTTTTATTCATAACATAAGAGTACCTGTTAAGGTAATTTGTAAAATTTCTGAGTTTTAAAATTGAAGTTGAGCCCTTCCATTTTAAATATCTTTGCTGCTTATTTATAGTGTTATTTATTTAGATAATTTTTAGATATTCTTGAACTTTCCAACTTGGACTATTTTCTAAGTTTTTAATTCTAAAATTTTCTAGTTCATTTTCCAATTGTTTTAAAATTTTGTAGTACCAATTTATATTTTCTGATTCTTTTTTTCTAAAAGGAAGATAATTAATTAATTCATCATAATGGAGGATTTTTAATTTTTGAATTAACTTAAATCTTCTTTTATATATCGTTATCCTTACGGAATCAATTTTTGCTTCAGTTTTATAAATAAGCCTTGGTGAGTGTGGGTTGATTAATAAAAATTTTGTAATTTTTTTATTAATCCAAGTATCAATATCTTTAAAATCTGTTTTTGTTAAATCAAATATTTCTAAACCATATAATAATTGGCTATGTAATACAGCTTTAAAAAATTGAATTTTTAATCCATTAGAAAAATTTTTTTGTTGTAAGATATTGATTAACTTTTTAAAATTGGCCTTAACTTTATCAAGGTTAAATTTTCAATGAGTTTTTTTTATCTAGCCAAATACCAAGATATAAAATTTCTTTTGGAATTAAAGTTTTTTTTAGTTTTATCATCATTAGGATTCATTCCAAAATCTTTTTATTATTTTAAAGATTTTTTGTAATTGAAAATTTATTTCTATTAATGATCCTTTCATCAGTAAAATCAGATCATCTGCAAACATTTGAATATGTAACGCTAGTGATTTAATTTTTTCTAAGAGAAAATGGGTAATAAATCCAAATAATAAAGGGGATAATGGATCTCCTTGGTAAACACCAATTCCTTCTTTTGAGTAATAAGCAATAGATATTCTACAATAATTTCATTTTTTATAAATTTTTTAATTGAATAATAAATAAGTGAATGATGAATAGAGTCAAAACATTTTTGTATATCTATTGTAACAATATAAATATTTTCTTTTTTAAATTTATTTTTTATTTTTTTGATATTCATTCAATAAGTTTAAAACTGCAATTCTAGTATCTAATTTTTTTTTAAATCCAAATTGGTTTTTTGAAACTAAGTCCCAAGAATTATGAATTCCGGCATATAACAATTTAAGAAAAAATCTTGGGAGAGTTTGATTAATTGAAATTGGTCTATAATTAAGTGGAATACCTTCATCGCCAGATTTATGAATGAAAAAAATCAGATTTATTTTATTACTCTACCTCAACTTTTTTGTTAATATTTAGAAAACTTTTCAAACAACTCAAACCATTTAAAGGAAAAAAAAACATTTGTAAAATACAATAATACTAATATTATAATCAGTTGAGTATTATTTCATCAAGATCTTTTATATTCAATTGGATCATATTTTAATAATTTTATTTACTATTATTTATAACCAATTTTAATTCTAGGTACATCTGGGATAATTCTAATATATTCGAAAATTCGATATAATAAACCATTTATCAAATTTTTCATTGTGAGAATCTTACTGAAAATGGATTATTTTTTGATTCCCACTAGATATTAAACCTTTGAAACCAAAATACATTTAATTATTTTATTTGTGAATCGAAGAAAAGTAAATCAGAGTTGAATCTTTATTTTTTCAATTTTGAACATTTTTTTGACTAAAATTTTTGGTTCTTTTGAAATTAGGTTTTGGATCTATAAATGTGTTTTAGCGGATGTTTGAAATTAATCATAGAGTAAATCAAAGAAATTGATACGACTTAGATGTGTAAATAAAACAAATATTTCCAATGAGAAGACCGAACCATGAAGATCATCTACCCAGATAAATATGTCAAAATCAAGAATGAAAAAAAAATTCTCCCAAAAGATAAATATACAAGATTTTTTTTCTTGATTTTCCAATCTTTGAATAAACACAAACACCTGATTACAAAGGATACCAAACCCCATTTCCTATTATTATTATTTTAAAAAACATTTTTTTTGCAAATTTATTATCAAAATCATTTTTTACACCTATTTTTTTATCAAAAAAAAAAAAAACAAAATAAAGGATACTATTTCAAAATTAAATTAAAGGGGACGAATTCTCGGAATTAAAAAACCACTTACAATAGATTCTACTCAAAATAATTGAAAAATTCAGTAAAATTTTCAATCAGAATTTAGAATTATTTTGAATATTTCAATTAAATAAGAAATAAATAATTATAAAATCAAATGAATTCTTCCAATAAATCTTTATTTCTAAAGAGGAATTTAAAAAACATCCTATTTTCTGAAATAAAAGTAGAAATTAGATGAATCAAATGACAATGGGATTTCTAAATTAATTTTGGAAATGCTTTAGAAATTGGATGTAATTTGTTTCTCAAAAATTTTCCAATAAAAAATGTTTTTTCCATTCAGAATGAAAAATAATAAAAGGAAAGAAGAAGTAATTGTGTTAAATTTTAGAGATACTCTTAGTTTCATAATAAATTGTCTACGATTTTCATTCAGTTTTTTCAAATAAAGATTTATAAATCAAGAAACTTTTGAATTTTTTAATAATCTTAAAACAAGTTTAAATTATGAATTCAACTTTTTAGAATTGAGAAATGTTGATCATTAATTTAATTTTTGATATTTATTCTTTCAGGAAAACATAATGAAAATTTTTATCTTTTTATTTTGATATTAATTATAAGATCACGAAATAAATGTTTTTTTTTTATTATTTCTTGATCAATTTTTTTATCTTTATGACTTTCATTTGTTAAAAGGTATGCAAGTATTTTCGACTAGGGTATCTGACTTTCCTATATTTATGTAAAAAATGAATGTATTTAGTTAAAGAAATGATTTGAATAATTCAGTTTCTCATAGAGAGTGGAAATTTGAATTTGGAAAATCTAATTCCCCCTTAATCAATATTTGTAAATATAATAAATAATCAATTTTTTCTGTTCTTCAGAGGAATTGTCATATTTAATTTTATTTTTGTTATATTCTGAAAATAAGAATAAAATTTCAATGTTATTTGTTCATACAGACTCTCAGAAATTACTAAAAGTGAGATTACTTCAAAATAAAAATGTTTTGCAAATTATACTTTCTTCTATTTTTGATCCAAATTCCAACAAAAAAGGATCTAGATTATTATACTGAAAATTGAATTGTTTTAAAATAGAATTCTTTTGAAAATGACAACTCATATCCATAAAGTTGATAAATAAGTTTGAGTATTGGGTATAATTGTATCCTTTGTGTAATTAATTACTCTATTACGCTTGTGAAAAAAAATAAATAAGATTTACTGGTCACTTAAATGAGAAAAGTGTGATATACTATTTTTGTTTAAAGCAAAAATATTCATGAAAAAGAAAAAAAAACTTAAAAAAAAAAAAGAAGAAAAAAAGACATTAATTGGTGATTATTCGAAAAACAAAGTTATTTTTTTTTTTTGAAATCAAAGACTACCGTTCGGAAGTTTATTGAATGGAACTAAAATCAAAAAAAAAAAGAGAGAGGATTAAAGATCTTGACGAATTTTTTGAGCGCAAGGTTCTGTCTTTAAAGTAGTTTTACCGCCCATTGGCTCTGGTCCTTTTCTTTGTGTTTGTGTACCAGATTTTGGAACAATATCGTGAGAAAAGTCACTGAGGATGCTGGTAATAGATTGTACTTCTACGTCTTCGTAATAGTTCCCATCAATGACCACAACTGGGGCTGTAGCACATGCGCCTTGGCATTCAACTTCTAATAAGGTAAATTTTTTGTCCTTGGTAGTTTCGCCAAGTTTGATTCCCAATTTGTCTTGTATTGCCTTTAAAACTTGATCAGCGCCTCGAAGCTGACAAGAAAGGTTTGTGCATACCTCTACAACGTGATCGCCAACGGGCTTTGGGCGGAACATTGAATAAAATGTAAATGTTTCAAAGACCTTTGAGACGGGGCAAGACACAATAGATGCAATTTTAACCATTGCAGATTCTGGGACATATCCTTCTTGATCTTGGGCTAAATGAAGTAATGGAATGATTGCACTTTTTTTGTGTTCCGATGGGTATTTGGAAAGGATGTTGTCAACTTTTTCATAATTGTCCTGTGTGTAATCAAATGGCGTTTTTTCCATTTCAAACTGATTTATTTGTTTCAATTTATTGATTTGTTGTTTTGGGGCAATTGTGGATGTTTTGAGAATTGAAAAGAAGAACGAATTATTAAACGATTCCGTATTGTGGTGACTGTTGTTTTGAAGAACCCTGATCCAAAAAAAGAAAAAAGGTTTTTTTTTGATTTGTTCGATTTTGGAGAAACCAAAGAATGTTTTCTGAAAAAGGAACCTTTGTTTTATTCAGAACAAAAAAGGTAAGGAAGTAAAAGACTTACAAGTGATGTGAAAAAACGTTTGTTAAGAACGGGTGTAATAATGATTTTCGAAATTGTTTTTTGGCAAAGAGAAAGCATGGGAAATTGGAGAAAAAAAAAAAATGATAAATTTTTACTTTTATTTTATCTCTTTAAGGTTATCTCGAAGTCTATAAAAATTTGACAAAATACTTGGTAAAGTTTACTTCTATTGAAACAAAGAGAGATATCATTAATTGTTTTCCTAATAAACAAATTTTCTAAACATTTTCATTCTTTTCCTTGATCAAATTTTAGTTGTACATTATAACGAAGTTCTTGGAATACGATAAGAAGCAATCAACAAAAAATTTTTAATTATTATTATTGAAGAAGTGTAAATTACACTCTAAATGTCCTTATTCTTTAATTCCCATCACTGGTAATTTAAGTTGTAAAATTAAAGATTTTATGATTATTCAAGGAGAAGATATACTGAAATTGTCTTGATGGTTTAAAAAAAAAATGAAAACGAGAAAAAAGTAAAAAAAGAAAAAGAAAATAATTTAAAAATAGAGTACAAGAAACTAAAGGTAAAAAATAGAAAAAAAAAAAAAAAACATTGATATCTTTAATTTAGAACCCCCAAAGTTGCAGTAAAAGTACTTTTGTCTGATTTAATAATTTGATAATTGATCTTGAAGCTTTGTTTGGAGGGTAGTTGTTTTAATTTTTGAAATTTCTTTTTTTTTAATTTTTGATCTGATTTACTTTAAAATTAGATATAATATCTTTTTCTTTATTTCGTTTTATTTTTAATTTTTGATGGAAAAACTTTTGTTTGAAAAATTTTATTTTAAAAAATTACTTTTTATTTCGAAAGATTTTCTAAAATGAATTTAAATATCACATTTTTTATTTAATTTACTTAATTCTACTTTGGTTCATAAAAAATCTGATATTTTTCAATTTTTATTCAGATAAAAAGATTTATTGGATGTTATTTTGGATTTGATAATTATTTATTTTCAATTCAAATTTTAAAAGAATCTATCAAATATTCCCGAAAATACCCGAAAATCGAAAATATCCCATAATTTTTTAACTTTGAAAAAACACTTTTTGAATAACTTCTAAGAAACCTGGGTTCCAATATATTCGGACTAAAGGTATATTTGGAATTTTATTGTAGAATATTTTTTTTGTGGTCTGAAAATATCATTATTCAAAAAATTTAAATTTTTGGGAATGGTATTCAACCCATTTTGTGTGAATAGGTTTGGTATCCTAGATAAACGTAACATTTCTGATCATTTCGGAATGGTATTGACTACATGAGAGAAAATGTAGTTGCAAAGAAAATTTCTAATTGTGTATTATTACCCTTAATTTTGTAATCTTGAATACAATCCAAAAATAACCGATTAATATCTAATAGTACAATACAGACACATACCTTACACATGGTGAACCAAGCCAAACTTTATTTAACTCCCCATTCCATAAAAGGCTGGTTTAACCAAAACATACAAACCCACAAGATACCAAACCTAACACAACCCATGCCAATACTCTGATATACATATGCTATTACCCTAATAAATATCAACAATTACTCAAATTTTCTCAAAAAGTAACAAAAACTCTTTCGAGGGGCGTAAAGTAAAAAATTCAAAAAATATATATTGCCTTAAAGTAAAATTGTTATTTTACCTTTAAACGGAGTATATTGACACTAGAGTTTCTTCGGAGTTGTCCATAAAGTGTTTTTTTATCGTTAAAAAATTTTCCTATATTTTCGATTTTCGGGTATTTTCCGGATTATTTCAAACACCCATTTTAAAAACTCAAAATAATTCTAAATCTGATTGAAAATTTTCAAAATTTTTCTTTTCTTTGGGTCAAATCATATTTAGTTGTTTTTAAATTTCGGGAATCCAACCCTTTATTTAAATTTTTGAAATAATATCCTTTGTTTTGTTTTTTTTTTTTTGATAAAAATATTTGAAAAAAGAATTTTGAAAATAAATTTGTAAAAAAAAATTATAAAAATATTAAAAATAATAATGGAGACAGAAATATTAGGTAATGAAATATTTGTTTTAGTATAAATTCAGATTAAAAAGAAAAATATCTAGAAAATATAAACTATTTTTCAAAATCATTTGCACAATAAAAAATCAAATTTTGAAAAAAAATAATTTTATAAATTAAAGTTATCTATTATAATAAAAAAATTACTATTTTAATATTCAGTTCTATACACTAGAAATATTTATTTTTCATCTAAAAATCAAATACAAAAAAGTAAAAAAAATAAATTGGGCCATATATTATGAAATTTAGTTTACTTTGTTGAATGTTTTTTTCAAACTTGATTTCAACAAGTTTCTGTAGAAAGGTGATCTTTCTGGGTAGGTCTCTAAAAGAAAAGATTTATTTAAAATACACACCT
Source organism: Anaeramoeba flamelloides (assembly GCA_027625915.1). NCBI lineage: Eukaryota > Anaeramoebidae > Anaeramoeba > Anaeramoeba flamelloides. The sequence goes on from JANTQA010000026.1 coordinate 4,185,701, forward strand.
ACTAATGTCTTTTTTTTTTTTTTTTGGTAGAGTCCAAAGATTAATTTCAAAAATTTGCTAAAACTTATTTCGAGATCTAAAAACCTAGGTAATAAAACCAAGAATTTAATCAAAAAAAATGTTCAAAAAATTGAAAAATTAAAATATCCAAGTCTGATTTACTGTGGATTTTAGTTCTTTTCACAAATAGTAGTGTGTATGGTATTTTGGTTTCAAAGTTTCAATTTCGGATGACACTCAAAAAATATTTCTAATTAATGTATACACAATTAAAATTTATCAAAACGATAAAATTGACCTACTCATAAAAAATCAAAACTGATTTCTCCAAAGTTGTACAAAGTGAATGTATACCAAGTTTAAATTTATTCTAGGATAAATAAGTACGTTAATACTTTTGGGAAAACGAATCAATAAAGAATTTACATTTCTGAAATATATCTTTTGATTCACTATCAAAATTGTCTAAATCCACTTTTCATTTTTGTTTATTTTTTTCCATATTTTTAATGTCCAACAATCCAAAAAAATCTCAAAAATCTGAACGGTTCAACAAAGAACCAACCACAAAGAAAAGCTCAAAAACTCAAAAAGGCAATTTGATCCCAACCAACAAAGGTAAAAGTAACTTTCTCTTTTTTAGAATCTTTTCGATCTTTTCTTGTGTATTGATTTTTTCGAATTCTTCCCAAAAGCATAAACAAAAAAGAACAAACAGTTTTTTCTATTTCAAAATAACCGAATTAATATACATGTTGTGTTTCAATTTTTGAAAAACACTTCTCGATCTCTCCAAAAAAAAAATAAGCTTTGAAAATAATACCACTAGAAAATACTACACTTTTCAACAACAGAAAAAACAAAAACTAAAAGGAATATTTTCTGAATCTTTTTTTTATTCTGTTCAAACAAAAGCTTTTCAAATACCATACCTAAAAAAAAAATTACAGTATCACAACACACATACACAGATATGTACGTACTTAAAAAAACAACCCATTGTAACTTTCTTCTTTTTCGTTTTTTGTTCAAAAATTAAAAATTTTTTGTTACTCACCTTTGAAATTTGAAAAGGAACAAAATTTCGGCTGATTCGCTTTTTTTTAATTCTGAAATCTTCCTTCTTTTAGGATTCTAAGTCTCACAAATTATATGCTCTGTAGGAAAAAGGCACAATACAAAAAATTAAGCTAGATCATAAATTACGATCTCTTTCTATGAAAACTCTCTTTATAAAAAGAAAAAGTGGAGAAGTGAAAATTTTTTCCCATTTGTGATTCGAATACCAGTAATTCTTATTTTGGAATTACTATTTTGGAAAAGCTGAAAGAAAATGTTGTTCTTTTTATTTTTTCAATTACAAGCAAATAGATTAACATTTGAAAAAGAAACAATGATCATTTTCATGAGAAGGCATTGGTTTTAAAAGCAGTCATATTCTTGCATAAATGATCACCAATAATCTACACTACATAATATAATAACAATATATATCCTAGAAACAAAATTATCTCTAACTAAAATCATTTTTTTCGCTTTAATTTTATTTTCAATTGAAAAAAACAAATGAAAGATCTCAATTTAAATTTATATTGTTACTGAGTACGAAGACTTCTTTCCAATGGTTGAAGAAATCAAACTAAAGAGTTAAATCTACAACTTAATGATGCTTTTTTCCAATTTCTTAAAAAACAGTGCAACGTACGAAGCATTTAAGGACTATTCGAATTTTATGCTCTGCGAGAGTTAGAATACCATACAGTAGATGGTAAAAATGGTTAAAAGGTTATAGGTTTTGCTGAAAGTCAAAATATTGCAATTTTTGGAATATTTAACGATTTTATTGAAAATTAAAAAAACATTTACAGATGCAAAAACTGTTCAAAATTCCCGAAACCAAACATTGCAAATTTTAATTACAATTTTTTTACCAATTACTCTTGTGACTTTCCACTTCGTATATTTGTATTTCAAGATTTTAGTGGAGTGGTATCAATATACTTTAATATAAAGTAGAAAGTCACAGGAGTAATGGGTAAAAAATTTGTAATTAAAATTTGCAATGTTTTTTTTCGGGAATTCAGTTAAATTTTGGATCTCAAAATGTTTTTTTAATTTTCAAGAAAGCACTAAATATTCCAAAAATTGCAATATTTTGACTTTCAGCAAAACCTATAACCTTTTAACCATTTTTACAATCTACTGTATGGTATTCCAACTCTCGCAGAGCATAAAATTCGAATAGTCCTTAAGGAATACAAAAAGTATGAGAAAACAATAAATATTTTTTTTTTCCATTTTAAATGATTATTAATGACACTATTAAGCCAACTATTAATCAAAATTAGATAGTTCTTTATTTCTCAAATGATTTTTTTTATTATTTTATTTTTAATTTATCTGAAAAAGTGTAAAAAACAAAAGAGACAAAGTTTATTATTTTTTCCCTTTTCTCTGCAATACTATTAAAAAAGATTCGAAAACAGCCAATGGTAGCCAAACCGATATTGGTTAGATTTTCAAAATAGTACTCGTGCACTCCTAATTAAAGACCAAAGCAGAACAAAAATCAATGATTAAAAAATGAAATATTAATTCTCGTAAATATTTTTGTTGTTGAGTTAGTCTGACATCCAACTCACTTTGGAACAAGTACCTCTTATTTCTGAAACGGTACTTTCAATAATAATTGCAAAAACAAAATAAAATAATCAAAAAAATAACAATATCGTAATTGGCTTTTGTTTTGTTTTGGAACCACCTTTTTGTTTTGTTCACTTTACTTTTGCAAATGATCTTGGTTTTTACTCTTTCGAAAAAATAAAGTAAAAAAAAACAATACTGATGTTTGAAATCAATGAGAAAATAATTATCATTTCACTTTCCGTCTTCTTCATATAATAAATTTCAAAGAAATAGAATGTAATTTGTTTGTGTTGTTAATTTATTTGTTCAGTTCTTTTTTTGTTGTACACATTGAGTAAACTCAGAATCCTCAATGAAAGTCAGATTTCAAGAATTGAAAAAACGAGAATTTGCTGAAATTCAGGTTTTACAAAAAAACAAAAAATAACACAAAATTCATCTTTCTAAATAGACTTTTATGGTCATGTCTTCTCTTTTTGAATGATGATTATTGAAAAATCAACCCCTTCTATTTGGCAAAAATTTTAGAGTTGGTAGTTAAGTTATCTATGAAAGATTAAAATCTCAAAAAAGGTGCTAAAAAAACATTTAGTTTTTGATTTTTTCCTTGAGAAATTCATTTGGTAATTTTAATTTTGAATTTTCTCCTCAAGATTTTGTTCCTTAAAACTCATAGTTATTGTTCAATTCTGGATTAAATAACCATTTCTGGTGTAATATGAACAGTTTCCAATCTGCTATTTTCTGGTAAAAATCGTCAATTCTTTACTTAAAAACTAAGTCAATATAGTATTTAGAATAGGCAATTTTGCTGTCATCAAGATTTTTTTTTCGATTCCATTTATGTGAGTTATTTTTTAAAAAAATTTGTATAATTATAGCCAGTTCTACTTTTCAGACACAAATTTTCAACAGAATTTTAAGACACTAAAAAATCTCGAAATAAAGCACAAAATTCAAATTCTTAAATTAAGGCACAACATTCACATTATAGTAAAATAATTTGTGAAAAAAAAAATAAAAAAGGATACTCAAAAATTTGTGATTTTTTTATTGCCTTAAATTTCATTGAAAGTTTGTGCCTTAAAAGTGGAATTTATTATAATCCTTAAAAGTGTTTGAATCATATTTTAACTTTTTAAAAAAAAATATTAAATAAAAAAAGAGAGAAAAAAGAAAGAAACCAAACAATATAATAAAACAACCAAATTTTAAAGATTTTTTTTTTTTTTTTTTTTGATACCTAATTACAACCTGAGTCATACTAATTAGGAAAAAAATAATTTATTTTTTTTTTTATATTGTTTAAGGGAGAAGTTTTTAATTCGTCTTGTTTGCCGTTAGGTTTTTTTTAATTTTTGTTTTGATTAGAAAATCTATTGATTTTCGAAACAAAAACAAAAAGTGAAAAAAACCGCCGTTAGCTTTTCCAGAATTTAAAAGAATTGAGTAAAATCTTTGATTTTTCTCTATTCTTTTGAATTCTGGAAAAGCTAGGCACTCTACGACACTTCACGTTAGTTTTTTTTTAATTTGAGAAATAAAACGAAAATTTAAATAAATTTTCGGTTTATTTCTCAAATCAAAAAAAAAAAACGTGTTAGCTTTTCCAGGATTTAAAAGAATTGTGTAAAATCAAAGAGTTTACTCAATTCTTTTGAATTCTGCAAAACTGCTGTTAGATAATCTTGGGTTTTCTGTTTTATTTGGAAAATTAATAGATTTTCGTTAGGTTTTTTTTACTTTAGAAATAAACAGAAAATTTTAATAAATTTTCGGTTTATTTCTAAAGTAAAAAAAACCTAGAACACTTCACAAATAAAACAGAAAACCTCAAGAAAGCCTAGTTACTCTACGGCACTTTCCTACAGCACTTGACAGCACAACCCTAATTCCTAAATGTTTATTCAGGAAAAAATAATTTCTTTTTCAAATTTTATCAAAAAACATTCCATATTAATTCAACAAAATTCTTCTATTTTTTTATATCTTATTCTTCTATTTTGTATTAAAAAAAGATCACAATGGTTCTTTTGAAAAAAAGAGTTCAAAATTAGGAGAGGGGACAAGAGCAAATATAATAATAAGTTCCAAAAAAAAAACAAATGATAGATCAAATAAGCATCATCATAATCAACGATCCAAAAAATATTATAAAAAATTGAGAAAAATACGAGAGCATTGTAAATATCCATTTATTTTGATTGAGGACACCTCCTTGTTATTTAAATCATCAAGCAAGATATTTAAAAAAATTAGGATACCAAGTTCAAGAAGCTTTTTCAAAAAAAGATCAAGGCCATTAAATCCAAATTATTCATTAAAAATGCTAAATGAAAAAAAAAAACAAAAAAAACCTAAAAAAAGGAAAGCAGTAAAAGGAAGTGGTAATTGTAGAATTTGTGGGAAAAAATATACAGATTTAGATAAGCATATCCAAACTAAGCTCCATCGAAATTTTGCTCAAGATAACGAGAATTATTATGAAATAGATTTATTATTTAAGAAAATCGGAAATAAAAACGTAAAAAATAATTTAAGCGAAGATTCTGGATCATACTCAAGCTCAAGATCAAGTGCGTACTCAAACTCAAGCTCAAGATCAAGATCAAGTTCAGAGTCTTCTTCAACAGGTTATGGGCCTAAATCTGGAACGGAGTCGGATTAAGATGTAATTTTATTAAAGCAATTTAATGTTAATATCTATTATATTCTTTAAAAACTAATTTTAATGGAATTAGCAAAAAAGAAGAAGAATGATAATCGAATAATAAACAAACAAAAAATTAAAAATTATTAAATTCTAAATTTTTTATTTTAATGTTTCGGATATGGGTTTGATGAAAGAGTATATTTATTCATTGGCACAATATTTTTTTTTTTTATTTTTTTATCTTTTTCTTTTCTCTTATTGGAAAGAAAAAGATGGTAATTCAAAATATAAATTATTTATCAAAAACAAGTTAAATCCATTTTACAAAAAAAAAAAAATGAACAATATAATATTTGAACGGAACTTTTCACCAATCAAATTATTTATCAAAAAAATTAGTTCATTTCAAAAGATATTTTAATGTCACATCGAAAATTTGTTTTGTAGATTGAATATCATTTCAATATTAATTTATATTTGATGATTAAAAATCTATGTTACAAAAATAAGAATTTATTAATTGAGAAAAAAATTAGACTTGAAAAGAAAATTTTTTCATAATCCAGCCATTATTATTATTAGGCAATTATTATCTAGCTTCCCAGAAAAGCCTTTGAAAAAATCAAACCTTATTGGAAAGGATTGATTCTTGGTTTTCAGACAAAATTTATAATTAAGGATCTGATTCGGTAATATTTTAAAATTCCCAACAATAGGAAATTAAATAAGCTATTTCCAAGAAAGTGGGGCAAATTTATTTTAAAATATATTTATATAACCCATTCTTCAAAAAAGTATTTAAATATATAAAATCATTAACCACCATTTATAGATTCTTGATAATAATTCAATTTGTTTTCTTAGTGTTGTATTGCATAAAAAAAATATATTAAAATTTCTGATCTCGATTTTATCTGATATTTTTTTATGTGCGAAAATTGGTGTTTATTATCTTCTTTTTGATCGAAAAAATCATTTTCATAACTTGTTTAATCTCAACAAAATTTACCATATAATGGAAAAACTTCTAAATGCATTTTATTGTTTAAAAAATCATTTGTACCCTTTCCATATTTCCGATTTTTTATTGAAATTAGTCGTACCTTGCTTTAACCAAAAAAAGTACTATTTTTTTTTTCATTTTTTGGGAATATTTCAACTAACATTTTTTGAGTTAAATACTTAAGTAGTTGATTCAATTGGTATTAATATTAAACTTAATTTGGTATTGTTGATTAATGATTACCATCAATAACAAAGATTTTTTTTTATGAAACGTAAAAAAAATGCCCAATTTTTTTGGAAATACCTTAGTTCTTCTGGATCAAAAGAGATAAAGAACAAAGAATCACAATGTTCTAACCCGTATATCCACCATAGTGGATTTGTTATTTCGAACTTAAAAAGAAAAAAAAAACACCAGTTCAACTTATTTAAGGAATATTATTCAATTCATATATTTAGCAACAAAATATAGAAAGTGATTGTTTAAAAACGGAAAAAAAAAAAATTATTTTTAGAAGATAAAATATAAACTTATGATTTCAAGTCTATTGTAACAATTGAAGAGCCTTTTGGAAAATAAAATTACAACAGAAAGTAAATAAGGAATATCCATATTTTATACTCCATGAGGGTTCTAATAAGCTATTTATAAAAAAGTCAGGCAAATATATTTTAAAATTTCTTTATTATGTAGAATTTGTATATTACCTTTTAAATAACCAAAATTGTATTATTTGTCAGTAATTGTTTTTTTTTATAATAATTCAATTTATTTATTAACAAGCCATTATTTTAATAAAATAAATTTCACTTTCCTAATCTCAATTTAAAAATGAGTATTTTTTGGTTTCTTACAATTGATGGATATTTTTTTTTTTTTTTTGATTTGTCAAATTGTTTTCAGAAGTGGTTTTATCTTGTTCTACATTTAAAAAAAACCTTAAAAGATTCGAAAAGCTTTTTAATGTTTTAAAAAATCATTTTTATCCTTATCTAAATTATTGTCTATTTTTTATTGAAATGTAACAGGTCTTGTTTTGTACTAAAAAAGTGTTTATATTTTATTTTTTGGAAATATTTTGATGGGGATAGTTCGAAATACAAATTATATTTAATATATATTCGCCCAGTTAGTCTTGATATTCTTCTTTTTATTATATTACCAATTTAGGAATAGAAAAACTTGAAAAGAAATATTTTTTGAAAAAAACAAATGCCATAACAAGACAACGAAAAGTTTTTCAAAAAAAAATCTCTAAATTTTGTATTTTTGAAATACACTCATATAAACAACATTATTATACATTACAATTTTCAAAAAGGTTTACCGCTTTAATAGGTATTAATAGGAATTGAAAAAAAAATGAAATTTTTCAGTAATATTTTTTTCATTTTTAATTGTAAAATTTTTGAATTTTTTATTTGACTTAGTGATGAGATAATTTTCAAGTATTTTTTTAATAATCTAAAAAGAATCATATTTTTTCAATTTTAAAATAAAATCAAAATATTTCAATCAAAAGATATCGCTAAATTAAATTGAAAATCTGATTTTTTTATCTCTTTTTGGAATATTTTTTATCATTTTATTTTTTTTTTTTCATTTTTGAGTTTTTATATACATTCCCGATTGTTTTCTGCAAATTTTTTTAACATTTATTCTTTTTTCAATCTTAATTTTCAATCAAAAATTAATTCATTTCAACTTTTATCTTTAAAAAAATACCCCAAAAATAGGTTTTTTTGTCAAAAGTCGATATTTTGAAAAGGGGGGTATTTGGATTTTCATGAGTTTAAAAGTTATCCTTTTTTTAATTACATAAATTTATGATAACTTTGAAAAAATAATTTAGAAAAGAAGTATATCTGAAATCTAATATATTGTTTTGGCTAACTTTAATTTTTGGTGTTTAAATTTTCCTTGTAGTGACTTTTTTTAGAACTACCTTAAAATATTAAAAGAAAAGAAAAAATTCAAATAATTACATATTGAAGGAAAATTATAAACTTCAATTTGTGTTTTTTTTTTTGGATTTAGTGAAACTATTTATTGATCGAAAAAGTTAAATAAATGTAGAAAATTTTTCGGCATATTTAGATATCACATATTATTATCATTCTATTTAACTATCAAGATAATTTTGTAGTATATTTGTATTCTCATCTTATCCTTGAGAATACTTGAAAACAAAGTAGAATGATTAACCAGTTGGAACTTTTATATTTTTGAAAATTTTTCAGGGCAAATTTCGAATTGTGTTTTATTTGGTGAAAAATATAGCATTTTCCAAACTAAAACAAATGTTTGCAAAAAATACCAAAATTTGAAATTTTTCAAGTTCTTTAAACTTATCATTATTTAAAGACTCTCATTCATATTGTAGATAAAAGTAATTGTAACAAAACAAAAAATAAAGATAAGCCTTCAACATGGGGAAAAAAAGTGAAACAAGAAAAAAAAAGTTGTAAAACGATTTTAATTGGGAACCTTACTGAAAACAAAAAGTAAATTCAATAAATAGAACAGACAAATGAAATTAAAAGAATAATAACCCATCAGATGTAATTTCAATCAAGCCCAGCAAACAAAATTTAAATCTATTTTTCTTACAAAAATCACAAGTGTTAGTGTGGCTTTGAAGATCCACAAAAATAGTCAAATTTTTTAATGGTTGAATAGTCAACTAAAAACCCCATTACAAAAGATAGATTCTGAAAAACTGTTATTGTATTGAATACTTCATTTTGTCTATATTTATTTATTTATTCTTTTTTTCATTGATCAGGGTTTTTTGTTTTCAGTAATTTCCCCAATTAAAAATTGTGTTTCACTTTTTTTTTCTTGTTTCAATTTTATTCCAAATTGTAATATTTAAAATGAGAAGAAAAAAAGTGTTTATTATAACATATCCTGTACGAAATTTGGAGAACTATTATTTTGGAAAGTGGCTTTAACTTTTATTCTTTTTAAAACTCTTTCATTTCTTTTGTTTTTGAAATCTTTACAATAATTATTGATCGTTTATGATCATAACTTGTTCTTGAATTATTTTTTTAAACTTGTTTTTCTTCTTTCAAGTTTTTTATCAAAATAAAACAACATCAAACTATAAAAAAAAAAGAAATCGTTTTTTCAAAAAAATGGTTGTGATTGAAAAAGGAAATATTTTACTTGTTAGGTTTGAAACTCTTCAACTACCTATTATAGAATTCCTTTTTCAAACATCTTAAATCACCTTATTAAAAAGGACTATTAAACTTTGAATTATCAAAGACACCCCACTTTTTTGACCTACACCTTAGGGAAAAGAATTTGGTTTTTTTAGAAAGAACTGTTGAAAAAAAAGAACAAAAGCCTATAATTTCAAATTCTCATTTTTTCGAGATCAGGCAAACAAATTAGTTGATTGAAGATAATAAATTTGACTTTCGCAACACAAAAAAAAAAATCACATGACTTTAGCAAATCTTATCACCCTTATAAAGGATTAGGGATTGTCTGAAAACTTTAAAAGGTCACAAATCTTTTTCCAAATCTCAACATTTTCTCAACGGTGAGTGATTATTTATAGTGAATAATCAAAAGGATTTCATTTTTTTAACAATGATAAACTTACATTTACCAAAAGGATATAAACTTACAAACCAAGTTGAAGCGAAAATAACTGAAAACGGAACCGTTTATTGTATTCCTGTCTCGTCTAGAAACAACAATGCTAAATCAAAAAAGAAATCTGTGCTAGTTGTTCATAATCTTTCTTATTCTGGTTGGGAAAACTTTCAAAAAACACAAAAAGAAATAAAAAACAAAGAACAATCGAAGAAAAAAATGGCAAAAAAGGGGAACAATGGTAAAAAAAAAGACAAAACAAAACAAAAAAATCTAATCTTGGTAAGTGACAGCGGTGAAAAAAAAAAAGAAAAAACTAGTGAATCAAAAGAATCGATCAAAAAACGATCAGCCAAGCTGTTTAATAATGGCAACTATCTTGGATCTTTTGATCTTTTAGTAGAATCTGGGATGATTAAGGCAAATTATCGTCAAATTGCTGAATTTGTTTATCATACAAAAAATTTAGATCTCGTCCACAAAGGAAGTTTTTTAAGCTCAGAGTAAGTTATTTGTTTTTCAAATACCTTTTTTTTTTTTTTTATGAAGAAGAATCAATTTAAAAAAAATTCAAGGAATTGCCCATGCATAAAGTACTATTAATATTTTATGGTTTGTTCAGATTACATTACTTTTATAACTAACAACGTATTTATTGACTTTAAAGAATGTCAAGTTTATAGATCTTGTTAAAAATTTAAAATTTAGGTTTTTTTTTCAAACAGTTGCTGTAGTTTGGATAAAAGCTATATTTCTCACCATAAAAACCAAATTCAAAATTTGCCTTGAAAAGTTTCGAAAATCAAAATTTACTTTAGTGCTCGTTCTATCCAAATTATTTTCAATCACCATATACTGTTAATTGTAAAATAAATGGATCAAAATTTTCATTCAGTTTTCCAAAATAATCACATTCCAAGAATTAAAACAAATCACAAAAGTCCCCAATTCTATGAACTGAAATCAATTATTTAAATTGATTTATGGAATTAAAAATTCGAAATGTTACATAGATTAAAATCTTTTTTTGGAAAGCTGAATGAAAATTTTGATCCATTTATTTTGCAACAAATAGTAGTTTACTTTGGGTTTACCAATACTGATAAATTCAAATAAATTGAATAAAATTTTTAGTTCCTTTTTCCATTTTTCTAATCTTTTTGCTCAACTTTTAAAACAACTCAAGAGGAAGAATCTTTTGCAAGATCAGCCAATTTTAAAAAGTTTCTAAACATTTGAATGAATAAAATTTTTTATTCAAAGCTTGTATAAACAAATTTGTAAAATGGAAAATAAAGTAAAAATTTTTAGATATTTAAATGAATTTTATCAGTATAATGGAAAATAATTTGTACAGTTAAACAGAATGATAAAAAAATCGATAAAAAATTTACCTTAATTTTGTTCGAACATTCATTAAATTTAGAAGATCAATAAATGTTTTCATTTAAATCCTGAAAAACCATTTAAATTTGTAATCTTCTCAGGTCCCTAAATTGGCATTCTTTTAAATCATTTTTGTTGGTTAAGGTATTGTATTTCGATCCCGACAGGGCATAAAATATGAATTGTACTTAATGTTTGTGAAAATCAAACAATTCCAAACCAATCCCTTTTTTTTTCTTCCCCATTGACCAAATATATTGGGTTTATTTAAAGATAATTTATATGAGGGACATAGAATTTTTTTGGTTATTAAATTGAATTACTGTTAAAATTCAGAAAAATATTAAAAAAATTACAAGTTCTGTTTCTTTTTTTGTAAATTTCAAAACTTTATTTTCAAAACATTTCATATCAAAGTAAATTTCAAAAAGCCAAAACTCAAAAAGTTTTATTTATTGATGGAAGAAGTGTAAATTACACTCTAGATGTCCTTTTACTTAAATTTCCTCAAAGGTAATTTAAAGTGTAAAATCATTGATTTCACGATTGTTCAAGGAAAAGACACACCCAATTTTTTTTATGTTTAAAAAGCAAAAGAAAAAAATTGAAAAGGAAAAAGGAAAAAAGAAAAAGAAATTTAAAAAGGGTTTATAAGAAGCAATTGATAAAAAATCCAAAAAAAAAAAACCAATGCTATCTTTAATTAAGGACCCCCAAAATCACAGCCACGATACTTTTGGTTGATTTAATAATTTGATAATTGATCATGAATGTTCACTTTTTATTCGTTGTTTAAGTTGTTGTAATTTCTTTTTTTTTTTTTGATCTTATTTGCTTTAAACCTTTGGTCATTTTTAGGCCTTTGCTTTTTTGTTTTTATTTTCAAGTTACATATACTTTCATGTTTCAGTTTCACATTATTAGCTAGTAACCACTTGATCTTTTTCCTTTGTAACTCTTATTCCCAATATAAAGAAGATTCAGCCAGCGAAAAAATGGAAAAAATGGAAAAAAATAAAAACTCAAAAAGTTTTTTAATACTGTTTGCATTTAAACTAATAAAATTCTTTAATCAAAACAAGTTAAAAAAATTCGAAAAAAGTAAAATTGAACAAAAAATTTGAAAAAAATTTTTTGAATTTATCAGTATTGTCAATTTTGGTCTGAAAACAATCTAAATTTATTTTTCACAGTTTTACAAGAAATTCTGTGAATTTTGAAAATGGTAAAAGTTTATTGTTTTGATTTAATGAAGTGCCGAGAATTCTATTTTAGTACTAATGACTAATCAATATTTAAGGTGAATATCTTTTCCTCGTATAATTTTAAAATGGTATCACAAAATATTTTCAAAAAAATATTAATAGTAATTTGTGAAAATCACAAACTCAGAAAGTTTACAAAAAAACTTTACAACGTAAACAGATCAATTTTATGAGGATTTATTAAAGCACCAAGTTTCACTTTTTGAAAATGACTTTAAGCAATATCCCAATTTAAATCAATAAATAATACATTACAATGTCTAAGTCTCTGAAAAGCGGCTTTCATATAGTGGCAATAAGCTTTGATGCAATTGCAGCCACTTAAAATAAATTAGTAAATTGTATTTTGGCGTTTAATTTCATATTTATTGGACTTTATAGAATATCAAGTTGATAGAAATTGTTAAAATTTAAATTTTGGTTTTTTTTTTAAATTTTTACATCCCAAATGATCATACAAAATTTTTCAAAAAAAAAATAAAACATTTAATAGTTTTTCTCTTTTAGATAACTTCAATTATAATAAACAATATTGGTTTCAATGAGATCTTTAATCAAAAATTATTTTAAAGGTATGTTATAATTTAAGTTGAAAAATCAAAATTTTCCAGGTTCTAGAAAGATTTTTTTTAAATTTAATAATAGAAAATTGTAAATTTTTTCTTTACAGATAAGATGTTATTTTATTATATTTCAAAAGCATTTTAAATTTAATAAATATCTTTCAAATATGGATTCAATTATTTTTTGACTATTAAAGAATTATTTATTGATTAAAATTGAAAAAAATATTTTTATTTTGAATATTTTTCGTTAGGTTTTTTTTAATTTTTGAAATAAACCGAAAATTTATTTCAATTTTCTGTTTATTCAAAAAGTAAAAAAAACTGTCTTTGGCTTTTCCAGAATTTAAAAGAATTGAGTAAAATCAAAGATTTTTCTCTATTCTTTTGAATTCTGGAAAAGCTAGGCACTCTTCGGACACTTTTCGTTAGGTATTCCAGAATTTAATGGAATCGAGTAAAATCTTTGATTTCATTCTATTCTTTTGAATTCTGGAAAAGCCCTGTTAGTTTTTCTTGAGTTTTCTGTTTATTTGTGAAGTGTTCTAGGTCTTTTTGGGGTTTTCTATTTTATTTCGAAAATCTATGGATTTTCCAAATAAACAGAAAACCCAAGAAAAGCTAACGAAAATCTATAGATTTAACAAATAAAACACAAAACCTCAAGAAAAACTAGGCACTCTACGGCACTTGACGGGCACTTTCATTAGATTTTCCAGAATTTAAAAGAATAGAGAAAAATCGAAGATTTTTCTCAATTCTTTTGAATTCCGTAAAACGACCATTAACTTTTCTTGAGTATTCTGTTTATTTGGAAAATCTATAGATTTTCGTTAGCTTTTCTTGGGTTTTCTGTTTATTTGAAAAATCAATAGATTTTCGTTAGGTTTTTTTGAGTTTTCTATTTTATTTATGAATCTATAGATTTTCGTTAGGTTTTTTTGAGTTTTCTGTTTTATATGTTAATTTTTCTATTTTATATGTGAAGAGTTCTAGGTTTTTTTGAAGTTTTCTATTTTATTTGGAAAATCTATTGATTTTCGTTAGGTTTTTTTGAGTTTTTTGTTTTATATGTTAAGTGTTCTCGTTTTTTTGTGAAGTGTTCTAGGTTCTTTTGAGGTTTTCTATTTTATTTGGAAAATCTATTGATTTTCGTTAGGTTCTTTTGAGTTTTCTATTTATTTCAAAAAGTAAAAAAAAACCTAGAACACTTCACATATAAAATAGAAAAATTAAAAAAAACCTAGGCACTTGACGGCACCCTACGTTAGGTTTTCCAGAATTTAAAAGAATCAAGTAAAATCTATGATTTCATTCTATTCTTTTGAATCGTGGAAAGCCGAGAACACTTTCATATCTTTTCCTGGATTTAAAGGAATAGAGTAAAATCTATATGATTTTTCGCGATTCTTTTGAATACTTGAAGAACTAGGAGGGGAAATATTTGTCAGGGGAATTTTTTTTCCGTATTTCAGTTTTATTAGACAAGTATAGCATTTTAAAAACTACCCTAATAAAAATAATTCTTAATCGTCGTGTTATAGATATTGGATACAACCTTATCACACAAAAAAGGTGTACCACCTCAGATAAAAAAAAATAGGCTATCATGGCGTTATATCTATGGGGTATGATACTTTGTACATTTTTTTATTATTAATATGTATCACACATAAATATTTTTTATCAGGTGTGCCAGGAAGTGTGATATATATGTGATAGCCTTGCACCTGTGTTATAATTTTATCACACTAAAATTTTTATTAGGGTATTATAAATTATTTATTAAAAGAAATATCTTAATTTGAATTCAACTAAAATTCTTTCACCAAGTGGTTTAAATTTTGATATACTAAAAAGAGGACTTTTTTCTCGCTTAGAGAATTTTTAAAAACCGTAGTACTGATAACAGAAATAAATATATGATTCTCAAGAATTTGAAGTTCTAGTATGTTGGTTATATTTAGAATAAACTTTATTTCTCATGATAAAATGCTAATTAAAGTATTAATTTTATCTTACTCAAAATTTTCTATTTTATTTTTTCATATTAATGTAGTGCAAACCTTTTGACTTTCCAAATTTAAAATTACCTTGAAAGGGTACAAAAATGAAAATACCTTTTTAAAGCTTTCTCCCGATTTTATTTTAAACAAATCATTGTAAACTATATTACAAAAATTTGGACACAGTTTAAACAGTCAAAAGAATAACAATACTCCACTTTAAATTCAATTTAGAAAGAATTTTGATTTTACAAACTATTTTCATTTTTTGTCTTTTTTGTTAGTTTTCAATTCTTTTTTTCCAGCTACGTAAATCTTTTTCGTTAGATCTCGAAATTTTTTTTCAATGGTTGATAGAAGGTTAGTGTTGAGTTTGTTGAATTGGAAAATCACATACAATTGTTAGATGGTAAATTAACATTTGATCAATCAACAATTGTTGGTGAAATTTCAACAAATTTACCAATATATTTTTTGTTCCGCTCGTTTCATTATTTTGGACACACCAGTTTTGATTTTTGAGTTTTATATTTTTTTCTTTTATTTGGATGAAAATCATTACTTATTAAAACATTAATACTCTGGGGGACTTAAATGTGATTTTGTATTAGGTTTGGAAAAATACAATAAATCGAGTTTTATTTTGCCTATTTTTGATTTTGGGTGTGTACAAATTTTTGGAATGGGGTTTATTTAGAAAGTTTAGGGTAATTACCAAGATCAAAAATATACAAAAAAAATCTCAATTTTTTTGTATTTTTCCAAACTTAAGAGTAAATCACATTTAAGTTACCCAGTAGTTCTGTTTTTATGTGTAATCATTTTTATCCAAATAAAAGAAAAAAATATAAAACGAAAAAAAAAAATAATTTTAATGAACTAAAGCAGAGAATTGTGGTTCAAAAAAAATGCTTTTGTTTATGATCTTGATTTGTTCGAAATTTCCAAAAAGGATCTATCAAATATTCTCGAAAATAGCCGAAAATCGAAAATACTCTAAAATTTTTATAACCACTAAAAAACACCTTTTGAACAAACTGGTAAGAAACTCTAGTACTCATGCACTCGGCTTAACAGTAAAATTGTAATTTTATTGTAGAATTTTTTTTTTTGGCTGAAAATATAACATTCGAAAAATTAAAAAATTTTATGAATAGTATTCAATCCATTTTTTATGAAAGGAATTGATATCTTAGATACTTACAACATTTCTGATCATTGCTAAATCGTATTAACTAAGGAGAGAAGATGTCTTTGTAATGAAAATTTCTAATTATGTATCATTACTCATAATTTTGGAATCTTAAATGTTTTTCAAAAATAACCGAGTAATATCTAATTGCTCACAGATATATATATACCCTACCCAAGGTGGCCCAAGTCATGCCTGATTTAATTTTCCATTCCAGAAGAGAAATTGGTTTAATCTAACACAACACCCTACCTATCGCAAACATACTCTTACGCTGGCATACATGTACACTTACCCTAACAAGTACTAGCATATTCACAAAACATATTTAAAAGGTGCCAAAAACTCTTCAGAGGGTTTAAAGAAGAAAATTCCAAAAAAAAAATATTTTCTCTTAAAGTAAAATTGTTATTTTACTATAAACATTTGTCTCTGGACACTCGGTTTCTTAAAAGTTCTTCAGAAAGGTGTTTTTAAACGGTTTTAAAATTTTCGGGTATTTTCGATTTTTGGATATTTTCGGGAATATTTCAAACACCCTTCCAAAAATGTTTTGATGGTCTTTAGAAAATTGTTTGTTTGAAATATAAAAGTAAATCAATATTTGATTATTAAAAAAAAAAAAAAAAAAAAAGTTTTAATTACCAATACATTTAAATAAACTGAATTTCAAAATTTGGGGCAGATTTTTTTCGAGAAAAAATATCATCGAATCATAATTTTTTGAAAAATAAAATTCATTTTATTAAACTGTTTTATAGAAGAGAAGAAACAAATAGAAATATAAACGTATGTATTAAAATCATTTTATTATTTGAAAGAATAAAGAAAAAAAATTTAAAATTCGCAAAAAAAAATTTGCCCTTCTTTTTTGAAATGGAAAATTTTTAAAAATGTCCATTTATCGATTCTCCATTGTGTTCTACAACTAATCTTAACCTTTTCTCCATTGAACTAACCAAATTCTCAATAACCCCCCATTCGATATTCTTCCAAACTCTTTTAACAATCGCTTCAAGTTTTTTTTCAGTTTTGGGTGCTTCTAAACTAATTCTTTTTCCCATGATTCCCCAAAGATTCTCAATTGGATTGAGATCCGGCGAATTGGGAGGCCAATTTTCCAAAACTGAACATTTCTTTGATAAGTATTCTTTTGTGGACCTCGATGTATGTGCAGGAGCACCATCCTGCATCAATATCCAATTCCATTTTCCAAATTCTTAATCCATATCTGTGAACACTCGACAACGCGAAATTACCTTTTTTTGATAGCTTTCGGAATTAACAATTTTTGGACATTTAATTAAAGTCGATATCCAACTATAGTTAATTCCACCAAAAAACATAATTTTTTTGCCATACTTTTCCTTTTCGCGAAAAACAGAATCTTTAAAAAAAGAAAAAAGAAAAAAACAAAAAAGCAAAAAAAAATTAAGAAAAAAAAAAAAAAAAAAATACAATTATGGTACTAAGATTGAGAAGTTTGGATCTTTGTTTTACAAGTTGTCATCAAAAAAGTCATTTTTAGACAATTTTAATTTTTCGTGATCACGTAGTTAAAATGATGTGATCCACAACCTATGAATCTTACTAAAGAATCCAATAAAAAAAAAAAAAAAAAAAAAGATAACCTTCATTTTCCCCCCATTGTCTCCAAATAAACCCATTGAGACTTTCTAAATAAAACCACGTTTCATCTGTAAAAAACAACCTTTTTTCCAATCTGTATTATTTTCTATGTGATATTGTGCGAAATTTAATCTTTTCTGTTTTGTTTGTTCTGTTAATTTTGGTTTAACTTTTGGAGCTTTATATTTAAAATTTAAAGATTTCCCAATCCTCCAAACTGATGTTGCACTGATTTCAATTTCTCGTGTTTCTTTTTAAAAATGTTGCTAATTTTTCACAACTCAATTTTCTATTTTTTTTTGTTTCATTCTCGACAATATCAGTAATTTCATCAGATTTTATTCTTTTTCTACCTGTTGATTTTGTAAAGTCTAGTGTTCTAAAAAAATTTAAAAACAAAATTAAAATAAAATCAAAACAATTGAATTAAAAAAGGATTAAATACCCTTTCATTTCAAATTTTTGTTCCCAATATCGAACTTTCTTTATTGTTATTCCCAAGTTTTGTGCAATTTTACTTCTTGAAATGCCTCTATTTCGAAGTTGAACAATTTTGAGTTTGTTGATACTTTCATTTATTTCTTTCTGAATTTGTTTCATTTTAAAAAGGGGGGAAAAAAAATAAAAAATGAAAACGAAAAAAATTTAAATTTTTGAAAAATAGAAGACTAATTTTGAAAATTAAGATAAAATATGTTTGATAATCCTAATACCAATATGATACAATCATTAATTAATTTCTCAAGTTTAATTTCATAAAAAAAAAATTATGCCCCACATTTTGAAATTCAGTTTAATTAAAATTCTTCTTTTTTCAATATTATGTTCTCGGGGGGGGGTTGAAGGGATTTTACTTAAATTTAATTCCTATTATTTTTCAAAAAAAATATAACAAAATAAAAATAATAACTAAATAAAAATAATAATAAATTAATTGATTTTAATTCTAAATTCTGATTTTTATTGATAATTTACTGATTTCAATTTTTTATTTTCTTCTTTTATAATATTTTTTAGAGACAAGATTTCTATTAGAGTTTTAAAATATTATTTAAGATGTTTTGATTTTAGACAAAAAAAGGTTGAAATGGCTTTGGGTGAATTTTTTAGAACCTTTGCTTGTCCAAATGAATCACAAATGATCGATAGGCTTTCTCAAGAATTTGTAAAGCATTTTTATAGACACAATAGGGAATTATTTCCTTCATCTGGTTTGTTTTTTTTTTTTTTTTTTTTTTTTTTTAGACCTTTGTCCTCATTTTTTTCTTGTTTTACTTTTTCTTTATATTAATATTATCCTATTTGTTTATTTATAATTACATTAAAATTTTATTTTTATATATTTCCCATATAATATTTCTTTTAGATTCGATATATGTCCTTGTTATGAGTATTATCTTATTAAACACATATTTTAGAAATACTGCCATTGATTTTTCACTTTCAAAAAAACAATTCATTAAAAATGTATATAGAACTGAGGATGGTAAATTATTATCAAAAAAAATATTAAAGCAAGTTTACAAAAGTATTAAAAAAGACAATATATTTGATTAAGATAATAAGGTTAAAATTATTTGGAAAATCAAAAGAGAATTACTCAAAATAAATTTACAATTAATTTTTTATTTTATTTTATTTTTTCTTTTAATTTATAGAGTATTAGCTATTTTAAAAGTTCTTAAGGGAGTAGCTACACCATAAGACATGATAAAAATTTGAGTGAGATGAGATAAGAACATTTTATTCTAGTGGCGTGTGATCGTAGATTTTCTAAAAATTTTTTTAAAAAAATTATTTGATATTTTTTTTTTAGTAATGTTCAACAATAAAAAAATTGAGATTATATTGATAAAATAGTTTTTTTTATTATTATTTTATTATTAAAATAAACTTAATTCCATTAATTTGGACACATTTTAAACAGTTGGAAAAATAACAATAACATGGTTTACATCCAATTGGAAATTAATTTTAATTCAACAAACTATTTCATTTTTTGTCTTTTTTGTTTTTTTTTTCATTTTCTTTTTCTGAAGTTACTTAATCTGTTTAGTTAGATCTGAAAATTTTTTATAGATGGTTGATAAAATGTTAGTGTTGAGTTTCAAAAATTGAAAAATACACATACAACCGGTGCATGGTATCTTATCATTTGATCGATCAACCATTGTTGGTGTAATTTTAACAAATCTACCAATATATTTTTTGTTAAAACTCTTTCATTTCAGCTCGTTTCCTTTTTTTGGATAGACTTGTTTTGATTTTTTATATTATATTGTTTTCTTATATTTGGATGAAAATGATTACTTAAAAACACATTAATACTATGTTATTTAAATATGGTTTTATATTACGTTTGGAAAAATATCATAAATTGAGTTTTTGTTTTCCTATTTTTGATTTTCTGATGTGTCCAAATTTTTGGAATGGGGTTAATTTTTTTTTTTTGGGGAGAAGATAATTCCAGATTCTTTGAATAAAACTTATGGCTCTTTTGTGGTTTAAACTTTGATAACATATAATCAGATTCACTTCTCCAATTCCACTAAACCCCACGATTTAAAATCCTAATAAGTAATAATTTGACTTAATTATACTAATTTTAGAATCCTTCTAGCTATTTAAGTCCCATTTATGTTTCCTTTTATGATTCTTTCAATTGTAATGTTGTTGTTCTTTTTTAACAAAATCCATTAATCCCAAATGTCACTAATAAAAAAATATTTCTAATTGCTTTATCTTGTCAGGATTAAAAAAATCTCAAAAATGATGAAAAAATAAAAAATGAAAAAATTAAATGCCACAATAGAATGTTGAGAGAAGGATAAAAGATAAGTTATTCAACATTCAAAACACTATTTTTGCAATTCAACTCAACATTCTATTGTGGCAATTTCTTTGAGACTTTGAAAAAAAAAATTTAAAAAATCTAATGAATGAAGTACTTTAAATAATAAAAATCAATGAGGTACAACCAGAGTAAAAAATGTTATTTTCTGATCCTCTTCAGAATTGCAAAAAAGTCAAAAATTTTCCTTTAGGTGGCTACTCCTTTAATAATATCTTGTTTTAGACAATTGAGGTGCTTTTTTTTGAAAGTTATTTTTCGGTATTTATCTTCAAATTGAAAATTAAATTAATTTATCTGGGGTTATACCCTTATTGAATATAAATTTTCATTTGAAATTTCTTATCAGGAAAAATTTGTTCTAAAAATTACTGAATCAAAAAGAAAAAAGTAAAAAATATATTTTATAATTTTAATAAAAATTGAGAAACTTAACAATATTTTAAAAGATTAGAATAGGTAAGGAATAGTTTTTTTCAATTTAATGACCATTTAATTGTTTTTAAAAATAACGAACAAATGAATCTAATTTTTTAAAAAGTCAGTGTTTTTTCCACAAAAGTTACATTCAGGGAATTTGAGAAACATTTTCAAAATTTTCTCTATTTTGAGTTTTAACTGTAGTATTTTCTAAAAATGAAATGAAATCTTGTAAATTTCTTGAATTTTTTTTTTTTTTGAACTTTGTGTTTTAACTTATGAAATGAATTAAGTCAACCTCATTTAAGCAATTTATTGAGTTTTGTTGTCTTTTTTTTTAATTCCAAAAATCAAATATTTCCAATATAAACCCAAAAAATGTAAATCTATTAATTTTTTTAACAATTAAGTTAGTTCTTGTAAATGGTTTAACATATTTTTTTTATGCTGGAAATATGTTGGAAAATCATGATATTAAAATTGTTTTTCTTTTGTCATTATTTTTAATTATTAATATTTTCAAACAAAATCTCGGTAAATAAAATTAATTGGGGTTTAAGTGATTTAATAACTCAGAATTTTAAAAATACTTTTCAATGAAATTTAGATCAATTAAGCAAAAAAATTTTATTCTATAGATTTTTAAAAAATTTGTTTTCTGGTTTTCAAAAAAATGAAAAAGATTGTAAAAAATTTTTTTAACACATTGTTTGGTTTTATTTAAAAGAATCATTATAATTATTTAAATCATTTTTGTTACAGTCAGTTTCACTTTTAAGGCACAAAGTTATTACGAAATTTAAGGCACAAAAAAAATCTCAAATTAAAGTACAAAATTCAAATTCTAGTAAAAATAAATTGTAAAAAAAAAAATTCCAAATTTTGTGCCTTAATTTGAGATTTTTTTGTGCCTTAAATTTCGTTGAAAGTTTGTGCCTTAAAAGTGAAACTGACTGTAGTAAAAAAATTGATTTTGAATTATTTAGGACAAAAATACAAATTCACAAATATCTTCAAGAAAATTTTATATTCATAAATCCAAATTTCATTTAATAAAAAAAACACAATTTCTAAGTAAATTTTGGAAATGATTTTAAAACTTTAACTATTATAACTACCCTTCTTAAAACAATACCAGTTAATATTCAAATTGGTTGAATAAATCATTTTTTTTTTTGGTTAACCAAATGAATTTTCCCAAAAAGAAAGTACCAATTAAAAGCAAAATTTGGAAAGAAAACAATAAAAAAATTAAAAAAGGGTAAAATTATTTTTTAATTTAAGAAAAAAAAGGAATTTAATTATTTTCTTTTCATTAAAAAAATGGAAAAAATAAATTGATCCTCCAAGAAAAATTTTTGTTTTTTGTGTGTTTGGGTTGATTTGAATTTATAAACTTCACACCTACAAAATTTGGGAGATATAGAAATCACTAATCACTATTTTAAGAATTTATTAAATGTTGTCGTAAAAGACTGATCACATAAAATAGATAACAATTGGAATTTGTTTATAATTTTTCAAATAGTTTCCAGATTAAAACTATATGATTTAACTTTCTTAATTTGTAAATGTTTTTATTGAAACAAAAAGCAAAAAGGTGTTAAGAATAGCAAGTTTTTTCAAGTTTTAGATTGAAAAGTTTTAAAAAGGAAAGTTATTGGATTTTACAGTTTGTTCAATAATTGGTGTTGACTTCAATAAATATTTTTTTTCAAGTTTTTATTGTTGTTTTGGAATTTTTTGGTTTTTAATTGTTGTTTCGAAAATTGTTGATTGGCGTTTTATGTTATTAATTGTTGTTTCAATGGAAAGTTTTCAAGAGTGTCTTGCTTTTTAACAGTGAAGTATGTATTGACAATAGTATTGTACTTTCATCAAGATATAATCAAAAAATTTTTTCAAAGAATAATACAAAATAATTTTTTTTTGAATAGAATAAAAAACTCAAAGATCTTTTTCTAATCAATGAGAATTGATATATTGAGAGACATAATTCACTCTCATTATAAAACGTTATTTTGTAAATTTTTAGCCAAAGCTCATGTTGAATTTTATTGGTATAAAATTTCAGCTGATTAACTTTTTTTTCTATTCTGGAAAATTGTTTCATCTAGGATTCTTGGTTAGCCGATAATAAACCTCACAAAAAAGAACCAGTTAAATAAATAAAAGTTCACCAATTACAAGAGATGAATTTAAGGCTATTGGCTAAAGGTAAAAATTGAAATTAAAGTGAAAATTTTGGGATCATTTCTTTTTCAAAAAACTTGAAAAATTTTGAAATCATTTTACACATTTCGATAGATACAAAACAGTTTTTCAGAAAAATCTTTATGTTTTTTTCTTTGTTTTTTTTTTCCGCTCAAATTGAAAGATTTAGTAGTTTTAAATTTTAGTAACAAGTTTATATAAATTTGATTGGGTTAGTTCAAAAATAGATGAGTGATGTTGGAATATCATCGAACAATGATTTGGTAAAAAGTACTATTGTAAATACTGTTTAATTTGGAAAAGAAAGTTTTACTTAACTGTATTTTTAATAAACAATACATTCAGTTTCACTTTTAAGGCACAAACTTTCAACGAAATTTAAGGCACAAAAAAATCTCAAATTAAGGCACAAAATTGGGAATTTTTTTTTTTACAATTTATTTTACTAGAATATGAATTTTGTGCCTTAATTTGAGATTTTTTTTGTGCCTTAAATTTCGTTGAAAGTTTGTGCCTTAAAAGTGAAACTGACTGTAGAATAAATTTCAAAAACAACAATTAAAAACAAAAAAACACTCTTAAAAAAAAAAAAACAACAATTATTTACAAAAACAATTCAAACATTTTTCAAAAACACAAATTAAAAACCAAACACGGATTATTTAACATACTATAATCTATTTAATTTACTTTTCTCAATTTGAAATAACTTGAAAATCAAAAGTGTTGTCAATTAAAAAAAGTGAACAAAATGTTTGTTCTCTTATTATAAGGAAAGAAACTTCAAATAATCATTTTTTTAATATTTTCCATCTTCATATTTTTGGTTGATTTGGAATTTTTAACATATACTCAAAATTGTAAAAGTGCTCCAAAGAATTTATTCTAAATCCTAAAACCATAGTATTAAAACAACAATAAATTTAGCCATTTTTTCTCGTTCGATTTTTTTTCCTGAGAACATAAATCTTGATGAACCGAAACATCGATTTAATTTCAGAAAAAGATCACTTCAATCCTTTACTTGATCCTTTGAAACCAAAAATTACAATTGAGGAATTTGACGACGAAGGTACAAACTTTCCTTCAATTGGACGTTTTTTATTTTGTTGAATTTCTAACGAATACTTTTAAATTTTTTTTTTTTTTTTTTTTTTTCAATCAATGTCCTTCTTCTTTATCAAAGTCCAGTCAAGATGTAAAATGATTAGGTTGCATTCAGAGAACCTGAAAAACGTTGTAAAGGATGCAATACATTCAGAACTTAACAAGCTATCATTATCTGTAAAAATGATGAAGGTTGGTGAGTTGTTGGATAAATATCAAGGAAAGCTTTATTTACCAGAGCTTGAAAACAAATCCGGTTTGAAAAACAGTTCTTCTCAATTGGTTGAAGGTATTGGCGAAAAATCAAATAGAGTGGATAGAGAAAATGAAGTAGAAATAGAACTGATCGATGAAAATAAAAAAAAAAATGAAAAACAAAATAAAAAGAAAAAAATCAAAAAATATCAAAGGAAAAAAAAAATTTCTTCCAAAGAAAATTCAATTTTAAATCTTGACAACAATTCCAATTTACACAAAAACGAACAACAACAGCAACGAGTCATTGCTAAACTTTTGGCTTGCAACAAATCAAAAAATTTCAAAACGTATAATTCACGAAGAGTTCCCTTTTTCAAAAAGAATCAAAAACAAAACAATCACTTTACAAGAAAAAAAACAAAAAAGAAAAACAAAAACAAAACGAAAATGAAGAAGGAACAAGATAAAATATTACAAAAACACAATTCTATAAAAAATCAAAATGAATTTTCAATAAAAAGGCCTTATGATCATGACTTAAAAATTTCTGATCTAATCAAGTCACGTGTAGATCATTTTCGGAGCCAATTAACAAAGCAAAATGAAAAAAAAAAAATCAAAAAAAACTGATAAAAAAAAATTAACAATTTGAAATTTTTATTTTTTAGGTTTTTTTATTTTTTTTTAGAGTCCAATTTCAAAAACAATGCCTTAATTTTCAAAATTTTCTGATTTATTGTTAAAGCCCTAATCACAATCTAAAAGCAAAAAATGTCCATTTTTTTTTGTAATTGTTTTTCAAAAACTCCCAGAACAAAATGTTGCCTGAAATGTAAAAATGATTACCATTCAAACCTAGCCAAATACTTGGTTCAAAACTATTACTTGTATATATTCCAAAAAAGTTAATTTTAAAAAAATAAAAAAAAAAACAATAGACATTTTTTGCTTTTATCCTTTGATTAGGGCTTTAAGGATTAAATAATATAAAAAATACATTTAATCTGGAAAAGACCAGATTTTGAAGTCATTAAAAATGTGTAATGCAATTCAATGAGTGAATTCTAAACTAGACACAATCATTAGAAGTGTTTGAAACTTTTTTTAGTTTTCTCAAAAGAAAAAGGATATAAAAATATAAAATGTTTAGAAAAAAAAATGTAGAAAAAAAAAAAAAATAGATGTTGAAAAAATGAAGATATTAAAAATAAGCCATATAGAAAACTTGGGATTATTTGATCCAGGTAAATTTATATTTAAGAGTTTAGAAATTATTTAGTTATGAGCAAATAAATGTGATTTGGAGAAAAAAATGTCTCAAAAAACTCGAATAAAATTCATTATTTATTTTTCATTTTTTGTTTATTATTACAAATTACAATATTTTCTATCTAGTTTTTCCTTTTGTATTTTTTTCCTTTGAAATATACAAAATTCCATTAGTACATTGTACTAAATTCTAAATTTTATTTCTTTGGTTCATAGATATTTACAAAGTATGTATATTTTTATTTTATATTTCATCAAAAAAATACTTAGTGTGTGAAGATATAGTAGTAAATTGGTAATATTAAATGAAGAGAAATATTAATAATTATTTATACAAACAATTATTATTTATATTTCGAAATAAATTCATTAAAATATATTGAAAAAATGAAAAAAATATACTTTTTTTGGAGAAAATAAAATGGAACTAATTTAAATAAAAAAATGGGAAATAAAAGAAATACATAAATGATTTTTAAAACAATAAAGTTTATTTATTTTAAGGTTTTCCCTTATATTTGTAAACTTTTATCAAGATTCATCCTCTTTGGGAAACAATTTTTATGAACAAAAAGAAAAAATAATTCCCAATTTTTAGCTCATTCAAATATTATATAAAATCGGATCAGAAATAAGAAATATAATTTATTTGAAGTAATTTATTAAGAAAAAACAAATATTAATATTATTATAAAAAATTTATAAATGTTAAATATCGATAGGAAGTGGGTTCATGATAGTTATATTACGAATAAGTATAATAAAAAGATTTTAACTAATCTGTAAAAAAGGTGGAACAGGGATAAAAGTTAAAGATGTGTAATCAATTGGAAACAGAAGTGAAAATGAATATTAAGATCAATTAATAAAAGAATAAATAAAGATAATATGAACAATTCAACACCAATAACAGTTTTTTTTAATTCTATCCTTTGGTAGGGTTTTTTCGTTAATTGATCAATTATTAAAAATTTGTTCAAAAAATTAGTAATTTTTACGATATACAAAAACACACTAACAATTTCGATACGAAGTTAGATTTAATATATATTTGTTGGTTTTATTAAAAATAATAGTAGGTATCATTATTAAAGTTAATTGATTTCTTCTATTTATTAATTTTACTTTTCAGTATCAATAATTTTACCATTGAAAACTTGTATTGAACTTTTTTTAAACAACAAACTAAATTTATCATTCCTGTATAAAGATGAGTTATATTATATCAATATTGTTATTATTTGGTTTTTGAGAAATAGTATTTATTAGATGATAGAGTCTAGTAACTTAGTATGGTGATTATACAAACATGACTTTACTTTTTTTTTTTAACATAAAAAATTTTTGGTTCATTTTAAAAAATGTTAACCAAAGTTGTTAATCTTGCCTTTTTAGTACCATTTTATTTTTTTTTAGAAAATTAATAAAACAATTTTTTTTCAGTAAGATCCCAAAAAGAATCATTTAGAACTTATAGTATATTTTTAGATAATTTTGAAAACTATTTGTAATGATTTTTTTAAAAAAAAAAATGTTAAAGCCATATTCTTACTAATTCCATAAACGTATTAAAGGAATAATAACCACTCTTTCTTTTTTTCGAAACCTAATAAACCCTCCTTTCTGGAAAATTCAATTAAAAATGATAAATAAATCAGAGATTCAACTTTTGGAAAAAGAATATATATTAAAAAAGCTTGATGTGTGGTTATTTCATATTTTTTTTAGTAAAAACTTGATATTTTCTTTATTTTTTCAAGTTTAAAATTAAAGAAATTTTAATAAAGCAAGTTATTTTTTCAAATATCTTTCTTTTCGGAAATTTATTTCTTTTTTTTTTTTTGGATAAAATTATTGTAATATTAATCTTCTTTCAAACATTAATAATAATTAACTAAATAATTGGGTATTTGAGTTGTATAAAATTTTTCTTCTACTTTTTTCATCAGTATTTGGTAATAATTCTTAAATTTTAATATATCAAGTAAGAATACTTTTCGGGATATCGGGTATGTATTTACAATGTAAATTTTTTATATAAACTGTATTTAGTGTTGTATATCAAAAAATACCAGATTTAAGTACAAAAATATGGAAATTGAAATAATAATTAAAGTTATTGTTTTCAAAGAAATATCGCAAATAATGATTTTTTTTTGTGTCTTGTATACCCTTCAATGTGTATAAGTTGGTATTGTTACTGGGATATTAGGATATATAGTTTTAATTAAGATAATTATTAATTTGTTTTAATTGATATTTATTTCATATAATTCATATGATGCAAATTATGTTGATTGATTTAAAAATATATAAAAAGCTGATAAATAATAATAAATTATATTAATATTATTTTTTTATTTAAATAGTCCAGTTTTATTGAATAACAGGAAAATGGTCCATTGGTGTAATTTTAGCCTTTTTTCTAAAATAAATTTTTAAATTTTTAGATCAGATCATTTTTTCTAATTTTTTCAAGTGCTTTTTTTTTTTTTTTTTTTGATTATTTGAAATTTTTTTCTTTTTTTTTATTCTTTCTATTCTTTTTTTTATTTTTTCAAAAAGTTCAATTCAAAATAAAAATGTTTAAGACTCCAAATTAACTGTAAAAAATAAATCTTTTATCTTTTTTTTTAAAATAAATATATTTACACTTTGAAAATAATATAGTTTACAATTTTAATTACTTTTAGATATTGAATAATTTTGCTTAAGATTTCTAATCAAAGTGACCCATTTAATTTTTTAAACATTTTACTTTTTTTCTAAATTTATTTTTTGATGGGTATTTATTTTATGAATATCAACTCTGTGATGAAGTAAATAATATAGTCATTTCAAAACAATCATATATTGGCTGATTCTAAAAAAAAAAAAAAAAAGAATTAATTTTTCATTTTGGGGTGGATACTCCTTTAGTGAAATGGAGTTTGTATTTTGATATTTGACTTGTTACAATATACTAAAGTAATAAGTTCTTCTTTGAGTTATAATTTATAAAATAATCAAATTAAATTTTTTTATTTTTGCTGAAAAAAAAATAAAATAACAGAAAATTATCAAACCAAACAATTAAATAAAAAATTTATTCCTTTATAACTTTTTAAAAATCTATTAAATTCAAAATTTTAGAAAAAAGGAAAAGAATTATTACAACCATTATTTGAGGGTTTGAACTAGGATTTCATTATTTTTTTTCAGGTTGAAATCTCTGAACAAATATAAAAGCAAAAAATGTATATTATTTTTTTTCAATTAACGTATTTGATAACCCAATGAAAAAGGGTTGCATGGGGTGTAATAACGATTACTATTCAAATCTAGCCAAATCCTTGGTTCAAGACTATTACTTAAATAAATTCCAAAAAAGTTAATTGAAAAAAAATGACAAAAAACAAGAGACATTTTTTGCTTGTATATTGGTACTAATACTTTAGAATAATAAAGGAAATTTTTTTTTAATCTTGTATATTTTGTGTGTTGTGTTATTTCAAAATATAGTGATTAGTTTTTAAAATAAATTTTTCTTGATTTTATTGATTGATAATAAAATTTCTTTCTTCTTCGAAAAAATTAATTTTTTTAGAAATAATAAGAAAATATTTTGAATTTTGTACTTTTCAAAAATATTTGAAAATGGATCAAACTTTTAAAATTAATAATTTGTTTTGAAAAGGGGTATTTAGGGTATATCTAGTTAAAGTAATCCTCTTTTACCTTATTTTTCATTTTCAAGATTTGATAAATAAAAAAATTATCTATTTTGTTATTGAATTTATTTGGAGAATATTTTTTTTATCTTTACTAACCATATCATTAATCTTTTAATGACAAAAATTGATCTTCTTTTATGTTGTAGAATATAAAAAAAATAAATTATCCTCATTACCTTAAATTTCTTCTTGTGAAAATTCATTTTTTCTTTTTCTCCCAAAATCAAATTTTTTTATTTATTTCAAATGGTTCTCATTTTATTAATTGGTGACATTCATATCCCACAAAGATCCTTTGGAATCCCAGAACAATTTAAAAAATTACTTGTTCCTGGTAAAATTAAGCATGTTTTGTGTACTGGAAACCTTACATCAAAAGAATCTTTGGAATATCTGAAAACACTTGCAAGTGAAGTGCATGTCGTAAAGGGTAATTTTGATGATGAAGTAAGTCATTTTCGATCCAAAATTTTCTATTCTTTCTTCGTTGGGGATTTTAGTAAAGGATCAATTCACATCCACTTTACAAAATAATTTTCTTTTCTTCTTCTTTTTGTTTTTTTTTTTTTTTTTTTTTTTTTTTTTTTTTTTTTTTTTTTTTTTTTCCATCACAAACGCAACCCAAACAATGCCAATTGAATGTTAATATTTGTGCACTAAATAATAGAACTTAAATTTTCCAGAAACCAAAACTATCCAATTAGAAAATTTCAAATTTGGTTTATGCCATGGTCATCAAATAGTACCATGGGGAGATCAAAAGTCACTTCAGGTCTTACAACGAAAAATGGATGTTGACATCCTTGTTACAGGCCACACACACGAATTCACTGCCTTTCAATTGGAAAACAAGTTATTTATCAATCCAGGTACAGTGACAGGTGCATATTCTGGTTTTAATGACGAAATTGAACCTTCTTTTGTTCTTATGGATGTTAAAGGAAGCAAGATTATTACCTATGTTTATCAATTAAAAGATGGTGATGTTTCTGTTGAAAAAATTACTTATACCAAACCATCAGAAAATGATTAAAAATAAAATTTTCCTTGACTAAAATTTCAAACTATTAAAATAAGAAAATCGAACAAATAAAAAATAACGTTTTACTTCTTCAACTTTATTTTTTTTTAAATGTCTTTCGACTTAATTTTTTTTTATCAAAATTAATTAAAAAATCAATCAAATCATAAAATTTCTAAAATCAAGATTTGTTATATTTTATTTAATCACAGGTAATTTCATTTCTGAATTTTCTCTTTTCTAATTTTATAAAATCTCATTTCAAAAAGTCAAAGACTTTTATACAAAATTATTCATGTTTTAAAATTTTTTTGGAATTTATTTCCTTTTGTTCAGATATAATTTGGTTAATTACAATTTAAACTCTTTTTAATTTTGGTGTTACAGCCGTTTAAAAATGTGAAGACTTTTTGAAAAACTTTTATCAAGTTTTCTATTCTATCAAAGTGAAAACTATTTCAGAATTAAAACTTTTTGAAAGTTCCCTATTTTAATAAAGTGGAGTGTCAGCCTTTAAATACGGTTTAGAGTAGGGGGTCTAAAAAAAAAGTAATTTATAAAAAAAAAAAAGTTCCAACTTTATTAAAATAGAAAACTTTAAAAAAGTTTTAATTCTTACAAAATCATAAAAAAAAAAAGTACTTACTTTTTTAAAATGACTGTATCCAAGAAACCATTTTAATTAAGGCAATATCAATTTTTTTCTATTGTAAAATGTTTCAAGTCTCGATCAAATGTTTAATGAAAAAAATGAGAAAATTTTTGATATATTTATTCAAATAGTTATTTGTGTTTTTGAAGAAAAAATTCTTATCAAATGATCCGTAAATTTAAATACAAAAAAATGGTTAATGAAGAAAAAATAATATTATTAAAAGGTTTGGAATAGTTGGTTTAGACGTGTTCAAATGATTGTTTAGTTATATATAAAATAAACTCTATTTCAGTCAAAGTTGCCCAACATTTTTTTCAAATAGCAATTATTTTATATAAATGATATTGGAAGAAAAAATAAGAAATAAGTAGAACGATATATATATCAAAGAATTGTTGATATATGTCCTTAATAAAATTAAGGACTATTTTTTTATGATTAATATTTTTCGAAATCTAAGTTTTATACTTAATTCAATTAACCACTGGGATAAATTTTTTTAGAATAAAAACACTCAACTTTTGAATATCAAAATTATTTTTTGAAATTACTATGCACTTTTTTATTTTTTTTTTGAAAAATTGGGGTTGAGAAAAGTTTGAAATTAAAGAATAAGTTAATATATTAAATTAGAATGCTTTTTCCAGAGATTTTATCCTTTTAGTTTAACTTTTTTTTAATTTTACCATTTAAAACTAAAAAAAACATTTGAGGACCAAATTAGTGCCTTTTGTGTAAAGAAAATTCCCATAATTTAGAATTTGTTTTAGTAAATGAGTTAAAACAAGATACTGAATCTAAAAATATACATAATTTCAAGTGTGAATTCAATGATTTTGGCAAAAAATGTTTTCAAGAAAAAGTTAAATTGAAACTTTATTTATTTTTATTTTTTCATTTAGTTTTTTTAATTGTATTAATGGAAAGTATTTGATCAGTTTTCCATTTTTAGTGTTTTTTGGTTCTTAGGGACATATATCTGTAGAAAATTATTTAATCAATAAATTTTCTTAAAAATTGAAAAACTCAAATTCTTAGGGAAGTTGAGAAAAACAACACTCTTCGTTTTGAACTTCTACTGGTATGTGAATAATAAATAGTGAACAATTTTCACTTCATTTTCCATACTTTTCCTTTATTTATCAAGTCCCTAAACCAAGTGTGTTGGTAATTGTGGTCTCTATTTGAATAGGGGATTGAAAATGAAGTGAAAAATTTTGACATTCATTAATCAAATATCAAGTTCAAAGATCGAATGGAATTCCAATAGAAATCCATATGATTTCTCAATAATCATTTCCACAGTTTCAATAACCTTTAAATAACACATTTTTATCAAGTAACTATTGATCTTGCAATATAAAAAAAATTTTCCAACAGAATTACCTGTCAAAAAGAATCGAAAAAAAAAAAAAAATGTACAAAAAATGATTTCAATGATTTCAAAATTTCCAAAATAAATTGTTGTTTCGAATATCTATACAAGCAGTTTAAATACCTGTATTCCATCAATTACAACTGGGCCCATTTGACTGAAAAATAGTTTATATAACAATATATCTTACGTATTTAATTAACAAAAAATTGAATTTTTCAGTTATTAATACACATTTTAAGAAAAATTTCAGAAAGGTGTATATTTTATGGCTTTGAACTATGTGTATTGATGATTCGTTCTTTTAATTGGTAGTGTAGGGCATATTTTTACTAATAAAATTCTTTGTTTTTTTTTTTTTTTTACGAATTCGAGGATCATTATTAATTGATGGGGTGAATTTTTCATTCAATTTTTCGAATCAAATTTTTTTATATATTTTAACGACCTAACCAAAATATGTATTTTATGACAATACAATCTAATTTTAAACTTATCTGTAGTAAATACTAAAATTAAAAAATAAAAAAAAATCCTAATATATGGTTTGTTATTGGAATTAATATAAAATCAAAAAAAAAAAAAACAATAGATTATATTTATTACTCAATAAAGGGATAAAAATTTTCATCTAGTCTCCAAATTATAATTTATAAATGATGAGATATTTCAAATTGGTAATTATAGAGAGAATATTAAACTTTTCATTACTATTTTTAGAATTAGAGGTTGTGTGGATTTTTAATTTTTAAGGGGGGTGTTTTTTTTAGAAAGATAAATAAAATTTTTAATCTTTTTACTTTGCAATTAACAGTGGTATTGAAAACCAATGTCTGGCTTGGTAATAATCCTTGGTGTGATTTTTATTTGTTTATATACGAGGAATTGTAATGTAATTTTTTTTTTTTTTTTCAATCAAATCATTTTTATAATTAACCAAATTTTTTTTGAACTTGATAATAAACCTACCTATTTTTTTCTTAAGTAGTGATATATATAGAAAATTCATTCACTTGTATAAAATACCTTATTTTGAATTACTTATTTTGGGAAAAAAATGGGGATTTATAAAGGTATGTTAGGAATTTGGAAAATAATCATTTTATTCTTGTTTTTTGATTGATTGGATATTGTTCTGAAGAAGTGTTATGAAATTAATCAGCATTCAAACAAATGCATGAGTTATCTTTTTAAAACTTTGAATTTTGTATAAAAGTATTTATTAGTAATTTCACAGCAATTTTACTAATATTCATTACTACATTTTCAGGTGATAACAACAAAATGATGCATAAAAATACCCTTGAAAGGGTTTTGTGATCTAAGTAAAATTTACACACTGAAAATTTGTTTTAGAAAAAATGCTTAAATTTCCATTTTTCTAAACTTTATTCGCCTTAAAAGATCCAACCCAAAATTTAATTTTCATATTTTAGAATTCCAATTTCAAATATATAAACCCATAACAATTCCTTGGGCCTTTCTAAATTTTTTACATTTGCTTTTAAATGTTTGAAATGTACTCAAATTTGATCTTGCTCCTGAAAATCTCGAAAAACCATTTTTTACAATTATTGTTTTGTTATTTTCAATTTCCTTTTAATCGAAAAAGATTGAAAAAAAATATGAGTAAAAAGTTTACAATGACAAAAAAAAGCTTTTGTTTTATTTTTTTATCCTATTTCTTCAGAATGAGCATTCTTTGAGAGAAGTGAATGTAAAATAGCGCCATAACACAGTACTCATCAAAAGTAGGTTCTTATTCCTGAACAATTTATAATCTTTTCCTGAATAATTTTCTGTCTGGTATTTTTCACAATACAATAAAGTAAAACTGTTATATGTTAAACTTCAGTCTTCCAGATTTGTCCATATAACTTTATAACAGTTCTGGAAAATAATTGTCAAATTAAAGACATTGTAAAATTGCTTTTAATTGAAAAATGTGAATAAAAAGGTTAAGTTTTTTTTTTTTCCATTAAAGAGTGGGTACTAAAAGTCCACCTATTTGCCCGAATCCCTAATTTGAATTAGAGATATTGTTGAACCAAGTGAGAGCTGGTCATTTCTCCCAAAAATCGGATCCGCTCCATAAATTGAGAGGGATTTTGTTCCAATTCCGTTCAGTTTTATAATAGTCAAAAAGATTCAATTCGGTCAAACGATTTCCTCAAAGAATTAGTGGTTCTAAGAAGCATAAGCCCGATTTTTAATTAAAATTACACCGTGGTGGCTATTTGAGAAAATGGTAAACAGTAACAAATAATGGTTAAGGGAATATAACCCCGGCCTTCAGATTGTACACTGGGTTGTGTTTCCACTGGCCCATACCGATTCTCTCTTTTTTATTTTTTTTTTTTTTTTCCATTAGGAAAAAGGTTAAGTTTTTAAAATAATTTTTTACTTCTTTCTTACAGATCAATAAAGATATACGAAAATATACTTCCTTAAAATCAATTAATACCTTTGAAAAACTCTTAAAGTCAATTTCAGATGAATAGGGAAATCAGTAAAAAATTCCAAAAAACCACGTTTACTGAATATTTGCACTTAAATTCACAAATTTGTAAAATTGGACTTTCTTAAATGTGGGTTTTCAAAATTCTAAAATTAAATTTTAATCGTAAGAACCAATCTAATTTTAGTTTAGGTATTTGATTTGAAAAGTAACAAAAAAATATGTCAAAAAATATTTCAAAATGAGAACTTTTACACCTGTTTTACACTTCCAATTGGATTTGATTTTTTATACCTATTAAAATTTTTTTTTAGTTTTCGTAAAAATCAACTGTTTTTCTGATTATTTTTTTTTTGTTGAAATTTTGGTTTAGTTGAAATTTACTATTGTAGTTCAACCAATACCATTCTTTTAACATGCGTCATCAGACTTTCAACTTTCTGATATCAATCTGAAAACCATAAGAAGTAAAATAGTTGGAAAAATGAAACTGTTTTCTGCTTTTTTTTTATAAAAAAAGTGAAGTATTGTTTGTTAATCTCTGGAAAGAACCATTAAACAGATCTAAAGGCAATGAAAGTGTTATCTTGATTTAATGAGTTCTTTTGAGAAAAACACTGGTTTAATCTCTAATTGATGTGAGGTTTGACAAAAATAGTTTTTTGGTCAAAATGTTTAAAAACAAAGACAATTATTTGATTGTGTTGTTGAAAGAAGATTTACCAAAGAAAAAAATTGCCAAATGGTGTTTGAATAATAAATGGTAAAAAATTTTCACTTCCTT
Source organism: Anaeramoeba flamelloides (assembly GCA_027625915.1). Taxonomy (NCBI): domain Eukaryota; family Anaeramoebidae; genus Anaeramoeba; species Anaeramoeba flamelloides. The sequence continues at coordinate 4,221,721 of JANTQA010000026.1, forward strand.
TTATAATTTTCTTTTTCAAAAATAAGATTTCTTCATGAATAGATTGGATTATTTGTGTTCACTGTTTATTTATTTTAATCTTTATTATTGTGTTCACATTAGAAAATTATGAGAATTAGGAATCTTGATGAAAACTATTTTGTAATTCGAAAAGAAATTGATTGGAATTTGTCTTCTCTGTTTTATTTTGATCGGTTCTTTTTTATGAGACAAACATATGTAATATTTGTGGAATATATTGTGTTAAAGATGATACCTTAACCGAAGATTTGTGAAAGAAAAAATGAAAATGTAAATGAAGTGAAATTTTATCTTATTTAAAAATAATACATCAGTATTTGACAGTGTTGAAATTTTGAGAGATTGAAGGTCTAATTGTTTTTAATAACAATGAAAATACATCGAAAATTAACCACAAAAGTATACGTTCAACAGAGAAATTGTGTTTTTAATTTTTAAAAGTTTTTGAACAGAAAAATACTAAAAAGGGGTTTTGAGTGTTTGAATCAAATCTTCTAATTTCGAAAAAAAAACGATTAAAATTAAAGTGATACACGTTCTTCTTCAAAAAGTACACAACACTTAAGGGTTTTGGAAATTGAATCAATTTGAAAAATAATTTGTAATTTATGATGTTTTCAAACTACAGTTTCCAAAGATCTTGATAGAAAAACAAGTAAACCAATACTAATCTTCCAGTGACTATAACATTCTGTTCAGGTTTTCGTAAAACAATAAATAAAGATTCTCTAAAACAATTACGAATAAAGAAAAAATCAATGACATCTTTTTAAAAACACTAAATTTTTAAATTCGATTTAAACCAAAACAAAAGATATCAATAATTTGGATAACTGACAGGAAACCAGTTTTGTAAAAAAACTTTGAAGAAAAAACAAAAAAGAATTTCATTTTTTTTAATTTCTTGTATATAAAGAATTTTCCCTTTTCAAAAACGCAATGTCCAACATTAAAATCAAGTGTGGTTATCTTGTTAAACAAGGGGGAAGAATTAAGTCATGGAAAAAAAGGTAATTAATTCAAAGTCATTTTTCGAATAACTTTTCCAACAGTCTTAAACATTTTTAATTTTGTTCTTTGTATTAATAGATGGTTTGTAGTTAAAGACAAAATTGTGTATTATTACAAAACAGAAAAGGTAAGTTTTTTGCATCAAAAAAAAGAAAAATAATCCTTCTGTGTTTCTTACAACCAAATATTCATCTTCCAAAATGAATTTTGCCTTTTATTTCTCAATAGAGCCAATTGCCAAGAGGGATGTTTGCTCTTACTAATACGATAACACTCGGCCTTACGAAAAAAAGAAGAAAGAAATTTGTTTTTACAGTCAATATCCCAAACCAAAGAACCTATTATATATCGACAAAAACAGAAAAGGAAAGAGCTGAGTGGGTGGATTTTTTGAAAAAGGAGATTAATTCCCTAAATATCGACAAAGTTTCAATTGACGATTTTAATTTATTGGCAGTTATTGGAAGAGGCACTTACGGGAAGGTACTTTATTTTTTTTTTTTTTTTCTTTTCTTCCTTTTTGCTCTTTTGTACACACACCCGTAGAATTCTTAGAATTTTGGTATTTCAGAAGCAAACATTTCTTTTTTAATGAATTTCAAGGAAACAAAAACCAATTCTTATGACTAAAACAACTCATTCTAATCCAAAATACAACTAAAAATCAAACTTTTACTGATTTTTGAAGTTTAAAAGCGAAAAAATTTTTAACTGCCATTTTCGTGAGAGATTCAAAAAATCCCTTTTTTACAAAAAAAATAAACACTTGACTAAAAAAAGAACAGCAACTCGGAGTTTTAATGGGAAAATAAACTTTGGGTAGACAAAATTCAAAAATTAAAATTAGAAAAACAAATTCCCAAATCGAAAAATTAAAAAATCAAAAACTAAATGTTTTTTTAGCACCTTTTTTGAGATTTAATCTCTCAAAGAGACCTAAAGTGCCAACTTTAAAAGCACCCCGAATAGAATGAGTTCCGCTATTTTATAATCATCACTCAAACAGAGAAGATCCAATCATAAAAGTAATTAAGAAAGATGCATTTTTTTTACTATTATTTGAAATTTGCATGCATTAAAATTTTAGCAAATTCTCGTTTTTTCAATTCTTCAAATCTGACTTTCATTTAGGATTCTGAGTTTACTCAATGTGTACAACAAAAAAAGAACTAAGCAAATAAATTAGCAACACAAACAAATTACATTCTATTTCTTTGAAATTTATTATATGAAGAAGATGGAAAGTGAAATGATAATTTTTTTCTCATTTATTTCAAACATCAGTATTGTTTTTTTTTTACTTTATTTTTCGAAAGAGTAAAAAAAAAAATCATTTCTCAAAAAGTAAAGTGAATTAAAAAAGAATGTGGTCCCAAAACAAAACAAAGTCAATTATAATATTTTTTTTTTTTTTTTTTGAATTGTTAGTTTCTTTTTTGATTTTTTGAATTGTTATTGAAAAGATCGTTTTCGGAAATAAGAACTGCTCGAGTCACCAAGAGTTGTATGCCAGATTAACATAAAATAAAAATTTCGATCACGATTATTCAATTTTTAATCATTGTATTTTGGCTTTGTAATTCATTCATAATTCGTAGACTATCAGTACTCTTTTGAAAATTCAACCAATATCCAATTTGATTATTTTTCATTGTTTTCAAATATTAAACAATATTGCAGAGAAAAGGGAAAAAATAATAAACTTTGTCTCTATTGCTTTTGGCTTGTTTTTCAAATAAATTAATATTAAAATAAAAAAATATCATTTGGTAAATAGAAGTCATCAATTTCCATTATTAGTTGGCTTAAATGTGATAATAATCATCTAAAAGAAAAATATATATATATATAATTTGGTCAATAATTATTAAATTTATTAAAACTCATTTCATAAATGAAAAAAAATAATTAATGAATGATCTTTGACCGAACTCCGGATAATTTAATTTTTCAACGAAAAAAATTATATTGATGAATTCCACTTGGTTACTATTTCTAATAAATTTCCTAATTGTAATTGTGTAGTAATAGTTTTGTTAAAAAAACAAATAATATTTTTTTAAGAATAAAAATACTGTAGATTTGTAATCTAAAAAATATGAATATTTTGTTTTTGGGTTGAGAAAGTTTTAATTTTCAAATTCAGGGTGTGCACATTATTTATCTTTTCAACCTTAATTTATATCTTGTAAAAACCAAATTAAATTGTCTATAAAAATAAAAACAAAAACAAAAACAAAAATTCAAAAGGTTATGCTGGTTAAAAAAAAAGATACCAGTGAAATGTTTGCAATGAAGATATTACAAAAAGGTATGTTGGCCAATAATCAGCAGATTTCCCAAACAATGTCTGAAAGGAACGTTTTAATGAGATTACAACACCCATTTTTAATTGGCTTGCGATATTCCTTCCAAACACAAGAAAAATTATACATGGTACTTGATTATGCACCAGGTGGAGAATTGTTTTATCATTTACAAAACAATGGCAAGTTTACAGAAGATCGTACTCGGCTATATGCAGCAGAGATGGTTTTGGGATTAGAGCATTTGCATAAGATGGACATTATATATCGAGATTTAAAACCTGAGAACTTATTAATTGATGAAGGCGGCCACATTAAGATTACCGATTTTGGGTTAGTGAAAACTGATTTAAGCAAGAAATCGGGCGGTAAAACGAATACTTTCTGCGGCACACCTGAATATTTAGCCCCAGAAATTATTTTAGACAACGGGTATAATAAATCAGTTGATTGGTGGTCTCTTGGTAAATATTTTTGCCTTCCTTTTTACTTTTCTTCTTTCTTCGTTTTTTTCTTTTTGAATTCTTTCTTGTTTTATTTATCAAATCTTCTCATTTCCCAAATTTATTCATTTTAATAATTCTAAAATTAATCTTTGAATATAATAATTTTTTAGGTATTTTAATGTATGAAATGATCGTTGGCGAGCCACTTTTTTTTACGGAAGAATTAGACGATCTTTATATGATGATCCTCAGATCCCAAATCAAGGTACCATATTCTGTCAAGGACGAAGCACGGGATTTAATCCTGAAATTATTAGACAGAAATCCAACCACAAGATTAGGATCAAATGGATCGAGCGATATTAAAAAACACCCCTTTTTCTCCGGGTTAGATTGGGAAAAGGTTTATCGCAAAGAATACACACCAGAGTTTATCCCTCAAATTTCAAATGAAATGGATGTGACAAATTTTGATGAAGAATTTACAGAAGAACGCGTTCTTGATTCATTGGTGAAAATTAGTGCCATTGGCAAAGTTAGTGAAACAGATTTCAATGGATTTACCTTCCTTGGCAATATTGAAGGTATTGGGTTGGTCCAAAATTAATTTTGGATCAATTCCCTGCTTGTCCACAATACAAATTTTAAAAAATATTTACCAATATATATATACATATATATATATATATATATATATGCATGTATGTACGCACATATATATTAAACAATATTTTTTTAATGTTTGATGAATATAATTGTTTTTTTGAGATTCAATTTTCGAAATATTTTTTCTTTTTATTTAATCTTTTGTAAGAAAATTAAGTATTTTCTGTTAATTTCGAAAAATAATAACAAATAAATAAAATTTTAAATTAATTATTTTCATTTTGTTACATACTTTGTGAAATTTTAGAATTCAAAATTTTGATCAAAAAAAGTCATTTATTCAAAAAATATTTATTACACTATTAATGAAAAATGGAAAAAATAAACTTTTTATACCTTTTACTGAAACAAAATCTCGACTTGAGACTTTTTTCAATAAATAATAGTAATGAGTTTTAGGAGATTTAATTCTAGAAGTTACAAAAAATAGGTTTTGAAATTTTTAATCTTGCCAATTTGAAAAATTTTATAATTTTCTTGATGCTTTGGCTTTCGATGTTTTTTGTTTGATTTTTTGAAAATAAATTTTGATAATTGTTTTTGCAATACATTCACTTCATATTTTAAGGCACAGATGTTAAAGGAAAATTAAGTACCCATGAAAAATTCCAAATTAAAAACACAAAAAAAAACAGATTCTAGTCAAAAAATTCTTGAAATATTGCTCCTAAATTTGTAATTTTTTTGTACCAAAATTTGGTCGAAAATCTGTGACTTAAATGTGGAATAACAAGTATTCATCAAATTTAATTTACTCTTTAAAAGAACTTGTTTTTTTTTTTTTTTTACAATTGACACTTCCACAAGGTCTTATCAGATATGTGATATTATTGTTGGAACAATTATTAATTTATTAAAAAACACTTAAATATTGAAATTACAATTTTTTGATATGTGTATTATATTGGAAGTCTCATTATTTAACTGGAAAAACTGAATCGAATAAATTTATAGTATTAGTGAATGGCTGTGAAATATTTAAAAAATAAAATAAAATATATTTTGTACAATTATTACAATTTTAATTTAGAAATATTTTAAATAATCAAAATTTAGGAAATTATCAAATATCAAAAAAATAAACTAGTCAAAAAATTTAATAAAATAAAACAATATAAATCAATAAAAAATTAAATTAATGAATTTTATATAAATTATGAAAAAAATTTAAAAACAACCTTTATAAATATTTTTTAATTGAAATAATGATACAACACATAAAAATATTAAATTTATTAAAAAAAGAAATTTATTATTCATTCATAAATCTGGCTATGAATAGTTACTAATTAATTACCAACCAATTTCAATTAGTCAAATGATAACCATTTTTAAAGAGTAAGAAATATTTTCAAAATGTTATAATCATCATCCTCTTCTTCCCTTTTTTTGTTTTTTTCACAATATTCTTTTTTTTTTCAAACAATCCCATCAAAGATAGCTTATTGAAATTATCAATCCACCCAAATAAACCAGAATCCGTAAAATCTTCACCCAGTTAAAATAGTTCTAAGAATCAGAATAATAAAATTTTCATCAAATTGAAAATAATTTTGATTTTTGCTAAATCTCGAAAAACATTTTTTCATCTTTTGATTTTTATTTTAGTTTCCATTTTGTTAAATTAAATAATTTGTTTTAATCCAATCAAATTCTATTTGAAAGATTGGATTAAAGATTAATGTCAAGTTCTCGAAAAAAAAAAGAACCCAAATAAAATTAATTGCTGTATCTACCCTTTGATCGATCAATATTCCTAATAGAATTTCAACAAATTTACTAATGTATTTTTTTGTTTTGCTCTCTCCAAAATTTTTAACACACCCTTGATCTATTTGTATTGATAATTATTTATTTTTTGTTTTGTGAGTATTGTAATTTATCAATAATTGTTAACAAAATAAATACAAATTTACCAATTACATTTTTTTTATTATGCCCTGCCACAAATATTAAACTTAGTTTCTATTTAGGTGTATTGGATATTTTTATGTTTTTTTTGTGAGAATTATTGTTTAGAAACAATAATAAAAACATTATAATTTGGGAATGGTTCTATTTAAGTATTTGTTTAAGAATTGATTAACAAAGATTTATATTCAAAGATTGAATTTTAATATTTAAGTATTTTTGAATATGAGTTTCCATACTTGAAATTCTATTGAAAGTGTGATTGTGTCAAAATTCTCATTCATTTCACCCCATTTGGTTTCAAATCACTCCAAAATAGAAATATTTTCAATACCAAATAATATATATATTGTTTTATTTAAAGAAAAGTAAAATTTCAAGTTTTCCTCTTAGAATAAATAAATAATAAATATTTTTAAATTTAAAAGAAGAAAGAAATAAGAGAATTAAAAAAAAAAAAACAAAGACTCTTCAAATAAATTTTAAAAAAATACAATATTTAGGGAAGCCTCTTCGGAGTCCTGCAAGGCAAATCTTTATATTTGTTTGAAGTTATTGATATTGTCTTCAAAAAAAAAAAAAAAAAAGTACAGAGATTTAATAAGTTTTATCTGATTTTATAAGCTAAAAGTCTTGATTTTTTTATAATAGTTTTAGTGATCCAAAAATTATTTTAGTAAAAAAAAGGAAAATAATATCAGAAAACTCTAAAAAAATAAAAATTTCTACAAAATTAAAAAAATGGTGAATTGTAAAAAATTCAATAATTTGTAAATTATAATCAAAGAATATATATATATATATATATATATATAGAAATTTTTTTGTTTGTTTGAGAATTTTTGAAATATTTATTTCTCTAAAAACATTAATGAATTTTCTTTTCACAAAACAGGATAAATTTAAAAAAACATTTTTTATGATATTGTGTTTCTGCCTAAACAAATCATTTTAATGTATAACGATGTATTTAATGAGAACAATAGAAATTAAATATCATTTGATTAGAACTTGCTGCACCTAAAATTTGATTTTCAAACTTTTTCAAGTTAAATTTTAAATTTGGATTAAAGATAAATTTATTAGACTTTAAAAACTTAAATTCTAATTTGAAAAAAATATCTTAACTCTAGATTCTTTGAAGTTAATAAATATGTTGTTAGTCAATAAAACCTATATCTAAAGAGACCAGAAAAAAAAGAAAAGTATAGTAGGGAAAAAAATACCTGACCTGATAAAAATCTCTCATAAGATTTTAAATTGTGAATATTTAGAAAATTGATGTTTAATCTCTTTTTTTTTCAATCAAATCCTTTTTATAAATAACCAAATTTATTATGTAGAGAGTAATAAACCCACCCAAAGTTCATTAAAGTGGGACTGTCTCTAGAATACTCAAGTAATTGTTTGATAGCATAAGTAGATCATCTTTTTTTGAGAAACAAAAAATAGAGTTTTATACCGGTTTACTAGAGTTTGGAAAAGGATAATTTTTCTTCTTGTTTTTTGATTGATGAATTGAATGGTGTTTTGAACAGGTGTAATTTGATTAATCATCATTCTAATAAGTGTACGAGTTATATTTTATAAAGTTTGATTCTTAAAAAAAAAAAAGATTTGATTTTAAATAAAAGAAATTAAACATCAATTTTCTTAATATTCACTATTAAAAAGAGTTATCTGGTATTTTTTCCATGTAGGTATTTTTTTCACTTCTTTACTTCAAACAATTCCTATCAGGTTTTGATAAATATAAAATATGTTTTTCCAATTGATCTTCTTTTTCTCATTAAAGAATTTCTCACCCCTTTTATCCTTAAATTTATTGGTTAAAATTAAAAGAAACTTTGTAATAATTATCAGCTATTTGTGAATTTCTGTATAATAAACTGGTTTGTAAGATGATTGTCTTTGTAAGTAAATCTTCAAAAAGATTTAGTTAATGGAAGAAAAATAATTGGAAATTGATCATAAAATCTTCAAATGTTTTTTCAAAGTTAAACGTACTGATAAATTCTAATAAATTTCATAAAATTTTTCGTTCAATTTCCCTTTTTATAAATCTTCGAACTGTTCCTTATCAAACAGTCTAGGTCAAAGAATATTTTGATGAACAGCTAATTTTACAGAGTTTATGAACATTTGAGTTCATAAAATGCTTTAGTCAAAGCTTGAGCTTAATAATTTCAAAAAGGAAATTCAAGTAAAAAATTCCAAACACAAATTGCAATTTATCAGTATTATGAAAAAAGAAAAAAATTTTGAAATTGGAATTGTCAGTTTGACAACGAAACACACTGGATCTGTAAAGAAACAATTCCTTGTGGAATTAAAAAAAAACCAAAATTGACTCAAAAATATTTTTTTCCTGCTTACTTTTCTAAATGAAAAACGCGATCTTGAACAAAAATTACAAAAAAGTAGAGCACATTCTGACAACAAACCCAAAAACAAAAGACGATTTAATTGATGGGATAAATAAACTGCAAATTGCAATTGATAACAAAGATCTAGCAATGTTAAAACTTTTGGTTGAATTTGATGTTAGCCCCTTGGTGGTAGGATGGGTAAATATTTTGTTTTGATTGCTCTTTCTAAATTTTTACATTTCAAAACAAGTCTAATAATCACAAATTCTCAAAAGGTGTTTAAAAAAGGTTTTCAAAAAACAAAAGTCAAAAAAAGTTCTAAGCAGAAAATTAAACTATTTTCAGAACTACCCGAAAAACCCTTTTTTACACTTTTTGCAACGAGTCCTCACATTGAAATTTCAAAAATGAAAAGATCAAGTAATTAACGACAAACGGATCTTTGAGTAGAATGAAAAGAAGAAGAATTTTTCTTTGTTTCTGGTTTTGGGTTGTTAAACCATAAAAAATTTTTTATTGCTTTTTGTTTATTTGACCTCCAAGTTTAAAAGTCAGTGCTAAAAATTGTATTGTCCAAGATACTTTTTGTGGGACTTTTTCTTCTTTGTGTTTGTCAGTTAAATTTTGGTTGATCTCACGATTCGAAATGAAGACAAGAATAAAGAATTGAAAAGAGAAAACGATCCGAAAATTTTATCTCATTTAAAATTGAAAATGCTCGGAAAAACTCTTACAATTTTAATGAAAAGATGGTCGAATTATTTTACAATCAAATAAGGAAAAAATCCTATGATAAAATTTCAGGGAGTATACATTTATTGAATTTATCTCTTAGGAGAGAGTTGGTCATTGTTTTGAATTGTAAATAAATCTACTATTTTTTTTTTTTAAACTCAAACTTTTTCTTTGTGAAATTTGTAAGTAAATAATTTTTGATAACAACCGATAAGAAAGAGATTAGAACTCTTAAAAGTTTAAGATAGTATTGCAGTTGCTGTGAAAAGATTCCTAGAATTCACTTAGATTATTCGGCAAAGTTTGAATATTTTCTTATCTTCTATTTTTCCAATTATAATTTACCATTGTGGAAAAAAAGTGAAACACGGTTTTTTATTGGGAACACTAATAGAAAATTCAAAGTAAGATCAATGAAAAAAAGAATAAATAAATAAATAAAGACCAAATGAAGCATTCGTCACAATAACAGTTTTTTTAATACTATCTTTTGGTATGGGTTTTTCATTGATTGATCAATTATTCAAAATTTGTTGAAAAAAATAACTATTTTTGAGATCCCCAAAACCACACCAACAATTTCCATAAATCAGTAGATTTAAATTGTATTTGTTGGATTGATTATAAATAATATAATGGATTATTATTTGAAGTTAATTGGTTTCTTCTTTTAATTGATTTTACTTTTCATTTTCAGTAAGGCCCCCAATTAAAAAACTATGTTGAACTTTTTTTCCAAAATGGTTAGATCAAAATAAGAAGTATTTTACTATGAAAATTTCACTTTAAAAATGTTATTTAAAATTATTTTAGAGTACTTTAAAGAATTTATTTGACAACGTTGTTGGTTAATAGGTAACACTGAGATTTGACAATGTCGCAATTTAAAACCAATTGAATGCATATTTGTTCCAATAAACTAAAATTATTTGTTCTTTAAAAGCTAAAAAAAAATTGCTTCATAATTTGGGGAATGTTTGGAAAAGGATAAATTCCATTTCTTTATTGAAAACAATGCCTAAAACCAGATATTGATTTTTTTCTCATTCCAAAAAAAAAACTAAGATCTCATTTTACCAAAAAAAAAAAATTTGTTTGTTCTCCTTTTTCTTCAGAAAAAAGAAACCATTTATAAAAGATACCAAAAAGGAGAAAAAAAAAAATTATCATTTTTGAAAAAAAAAAAAAAAATACATTTTTTTTTTACTATGCAAAGTCAAGAAATTTTGGAGGAATAGTTCAAAATCATTCTTTGTTAAGAACACATAATAGATGCAGGTTTTTAAGTTTGATCGTTTTCTGGAATTGGCTGAAAAATGTGGAATAAAAGGGGAAATAGATCTCATGAAAGGACTGACAATCTAGTTTGTCTCTGTAAAATTTAAACCAGGTTTTGTCTCCAATGACGAAAATCTAAAATTTAACTTTAATTTTTTTGTTAACTCCATTGGGAGAAAAAGATCCTTTGAAGAAAAATATCTTCAAAGTACCATTAAAAAATAACAAATTAGATGTTTTTCTTATTTTTTATTTGTTTGATTTTTTTTTTGTTTCGACGAGTTAGATTCTGAGTTCCAAAAATAAATAGCACCTCAGATTGTTTCATTTGTTAAACAGATTAGTTTTAATTCCTCGTTTGGGATCCCCTTCCAGACTCAAAATATGATATTGTTACAGTGCAAAGAGGATATTAATCGCCGTTCTTCAAACTCCACACTATCATCTTATTTAACTTCGAACAATATCATATTTTGAGTTCTCCCAGACCAAACTCGGATTATAACAAGGAGATTGATTGTTTCCAAATCAAAACAATAAAGACAGAAATTAATTTTTGATTTGTTTCATTTCTATGATTAATTTTAATGATTCGTCTGAACAAATTTCTTGATTCAAAAAGCACAAATTAATAAAACCACAATTTAATATCAAATAAAATCTTGAAAAAAATAACCATTCTGAAAAAAAAATGTTAAATTGAAGAGATTGTCAAATCGATTTTAATTGAAAAACGATAGTTAGCAAATAGGAAAAATTTTCAATTATTTTTTTACTTATTTTTCACTCTACAACGAAGATATATGAAACTGATATTCCTCAAAATGTATTTGTACCTCTTGAAAAATCTTAAAGTCAATTTCAAATGAATAGGGAAATCATGTAGAGAATCAAAAAATCCAAAAAAAAATCACTTTTAATTGTTTAAAATTAAATCTTAATTTTAGATTATTGAACATTCTTAAATTTTGGTTTAATGTGATACTTTGAAATTTGATGTTTTGGATTATATTTTAATACAAATAATCAATCTAATTTTTGGATTTGGTTTTTGTTTTCAAACGAACAAAAAAATACATTTATCAATATTAGAAAAGGAGAACTTTTACTAATATTTTACAATTACAATCGATTTGACAATTTTTTTTCCTGAACGATAAGTAAAAATAAAATAACAACCTGCCTCTATGATAACATTAATTATTTTTTTCACAATAATAAAAAATCAAAATTCTTTATTTACAACTCAAAAATATTTGAGTTAGTAGTCATGCTCAACAATTATAAAACCCAGAACATCCACCAATTGCTTAAATAAACATTACAATCTTAGCAATAACAATTCAATTACTTTTTGTCCTTTATGTTTAAAATATGAACAAAAGGAAATAATAGAAAAAATTTATTGATCAATTTTTATGGGTATTATCATCCTATGAAAATGATAGATTGATATTTCTAAGCAAATCCAAAGAAATAAATCTTAATGAAATAATTTTAATCTAAGAAGGTTTGAAATTATTTTAATTGATTAATAATCGCGAAATACATGATTTTACACTTAAATTTCTGATAGGGGATCCAAGTATAAGGGGATCTAGATTGTAATTTATACTTATTTAATATTACAAAAAAAGATTGATTATTTTTCTGGAGATCAGTTTGAAAAAAGTGAGGACTATTTTTTAAAACTTGTTTCATGTTTTCTCTTTTAAAAAAGTGAAAACTTTTCAGAATTAAAACTATTTGAAAGTTTTCTATTTTAATAAAGTGATGGAACCAACCCTTAAATAGGTGGAGAGGTTGTATTCTGATGGAAATTCATTTTTTTTTTAAAGTTCCCACTTTATTAAAATAGAAAACTTTCAAATAGTTTTAATTCTGAGAGTCTAAAAAAAAAAGTTGTCACTTTCATAAAATAGTTGTAACTTTTTCAAAACATTAATTTTTTTTGCTCAAGTAGGGAATTTTTTTCATGTTTAATACAAAAAAAAAGAATGTTTTATTAAAACTTCACAATAATGAAATTTAACAAAGTTTAATATGCCTTAGAGCCTCAGGTTCAATGTATTTTTTAAGGGGATGTGGTTACATTTTACCAACTTTTGAATAACCTAGTTTATTCGGAATTGAATTATTAAAATTATTCGAAAAACTAAATTGATTAAAGCTTTTAATAAACAGGAGAACAGAATATATCCTAGTATAATAGATCTTTAAACCAATTAAAAAAATGGAATCAAAAAATTAAAAAAATTGATCAAGAAAAAATAAAAAAAAAATCCATTTATTTATTGATCTTATCTATAACATTTAATACAATTACTTCTTCTTTACCTGGTTTTATATTTTAATGATCCCCTAAAAAACATCTCCAAATTATTGAGAAACAGCTTAATTTCTATTTTTAAAGAATTTTCAAAATAAATTTTAAATTCCCATTTCCATTTTATTTAATTAAATCTAATTCTGATTAGTTCAAAAAAAATATGATATTTTTTTCAATTCATTTTCACAAATAAAGATTTATTGGTTTAATTTGTTGGATTTGATAAACACTTTATTTTCTATCTAATTTGTAAAAAACAAAATTATTATGAATGCCACTTCTAACATTTTTTAACCGTATTTTCTTTTTCTTTGGGTCGGACTTTTTGGGAAGCTTTTTGATTTCAATAATTCAAGCTTCCCCCATTTTAATCTTTAAAACAATATCCTTGATTTTTACTTTGATAAATAATAATAACCAGAAAAAGAATTTTGAAACAAAATTTTGAAAAAAATGTTTTTTAAAATAATAATAAATAGTACAGGGACCAGAAATTCAAGGTAATAATTTTTTTGGATGAATCCGAATTAAGAAGATAAAGAAGAAACAAATCTTCAAAATATACTTTGAATTTTTTTTTTTTTTTTCATTCTTGATTTAAACAAGTTTATTTGGAAATATGATCTTTCTTATTTGATGTTAAAAAAAAAAACATTTGTTTAAAATACAAACCTTCTTAGGTCTATTTTTTGGTTTTTTTCTATTATTAATTTCAAGGATTCATCTGAACAAATTTCTTGATTCAAAAAACACAAGTTAATAAAACCTCAATTTAATATCAAAAAAATGTTGAAAATATTTATAATATTTAAAGATTTCAACTCTTATTTACTTTGTGTTTGGATCTCTTTTCACAAATAAAGTAATTAATTATATTTTTATTTCAAAGTTTCCATATCTGGTGGCACTCAACAAAAAATCCTTTTTCAGTAAGGTTCTCACAGTTAAAATTTTCAAAAATGGGAAAATATCAATACTTTCTTAAATTACTTTCAAAATTCAGAAAAAATCAGAAAAAAGCATATTTTGTATAATAAAAATAAATATGAATGATTTAATCTGTTAATGTTATGGAAAATAGCGAGATTTTTTTTTTTTTTTCAAACTATTTCCTCTATTAGAAAAATTTTGAAAAATAATAATTTTAAAAATAGTAAATTAACTAATAACCATAAAAAAAACATTCTAGTAAATTTAATATAATAATCCATAAAATTTTTACTACAAATAATGAAACTTAAAAAAAAGGTAAAAAAATCTGATTACTCTAATACCAAACTTACTTTTAAAGCTATTGTTCAGAAATGGATGATTGTTTTTAAAAGCTTTGATCCATTTTATACTTTTTTTGAAAAGTTCAAAATTCAACATATTTTCTAATTATTCGAAAAAAAAAAATATTTTCTTTGAAAGAATAATCAAGTCTTGTTGTGTGCGAAGAAAGTGTAAAAGTGTATCATTTAAAAATAAAATCACTCTGCTTTGAAATAACTGATAATAAAAAATATTTTTTAATTTTCCAAAATTTTCAATAATTATTCTAAACTTGAAAAAATATAATTACTTTATGAAAGACCAGACCAAATCTATTTTTTATTTTTGCAAATTAAAAAAATATGTGAAAAATCAACCAAATCATTAAATTAAAAATATTCCCAAAATATTTTTTTTAAAGTCTGGAAAATTAAACTTAGAACCCCAAGAAATAATTTTTAATTTGATTATTTCTAACCACCCAAATAAAAATTTTAGTGTGATAAAATTATATCACAAGTACTAAGCTATCACATCTATATCACACTTCTGAGCACATGTGATAAAAATTTCTCACTTGTAATACATATTGATAATAAATAAATAAAATTTCATATCCCATAGATACCACTGTGCGATTTCCTATTCATTTTTTATCTGAGGTTAGTACACCTTTGTTGTGGGATAAGGCTGTATCACATGTATATTCCACTATAACAGAAAATTATTTTTAGTCTTGGAATAATTAATAACCCAATCTTGATTTCTATCAGTAATTTTAGTAATAATCCAAAGACTAAAAGTATCAATTAGATTTTACTCTTATTTCTCAAAATTTTAAATATTTTCAAACCAATAAAAAATATAACAATTAATAATTGATAAAAAAAAGAATAGATATTATCAAATAACTTATGCAAATAATAACAGTTCGTTGTTTATACTCTTAATATTCAAATACAAATTAATTTAAATTTTCAGAAATTTAATAAATTATTTGTGAACACAATTAAAGATCAATTTTTTCTGGATCTTTCAAGGGTCCAATATTTGATTTATTTTTCTTGTAGTTTTAACATGTGATTCAAGTTTCAATGTTATTTGCTCACACAAACTTATCAGGAATTACTAAAAATGAGATTTCATAAAAACAAAAATATTTTTATCAATTTTTATTTTTTAATTTCACAATTTGATCCCAAAAATTCTAATCAAAAGGACGAGATGCTTTAACTGGAGAAAATGAACCCCTTTTAAAAATGATAATTCAATTCTTTAAAGTTGATATAATATGTTTATTTATCAAGTTTAATCGTACCATTATGAAAATAAGTAACAGTATTACCCCCGTGGAAAAAAAAAAAAATTAATAATATTTACTAGCACCTGAAATTTCTTTTTGTAAAAACAAGTAAAAAGGAAATTTAGTGCGTAATGTAAACTTCTTCAATAATAATATTAATAAAAATAACTTTTATTTCCCACTTTTTTAAAACCCCTTTTATGAAATAATGTTACATTAAACAATTCATTTTTTATTTCTTTATGAATAAATAGTCTGGGGAGAATGTATTTGAATATACAATCAAAAAGAAAAAACCAAGAAAATATATCGAAACAATTTTGAATGTTTCAAAAAATTATTTTACATTTATTTTTCAAGAACCAATGATTTCACAAAAGCTAGGCGTTTTCCTAAAATCCAAAAAATGGAAAGTCAGCATCAAGTTAAATTTTCAATTTCTAAGGAAATGTCTAGATAGCAACGTTGTCAAATTCGCAAGATTTAAAAAAATTTGGACAAGTATAATCAGTTTGTCAAAAGAAGCCTCGATCAACGAAAAACAAAAATATCAAGATCTTCAAGATCGTATTTTTTATTATTCTGTCCTGCAAAATAATGAAAAAATTGCAACCTATATTTTATCAAATGGAGCAGGTGTCAACTATTGGGAACCAAAAACAGAAACAAATTCATTATTTTGGGCAATTTATTACCATTTCTCGATAGATTTTATTGAATCATTATTTGCAAATAAAATTAACTATTCAGTATTAGAGAAAGTGCCCGATCTACACCCGGTAACTGGGAAACTGATTAATCTTAAATACATTGAACAGCCCTTTTTCGCTAATCAAGTTTGTGTTTTAAATATAGCTGTAATGTTTAGAGTAAGCATAGATATTTTTAAATTATTAGTCAATTATACCGATCAGTATCGTTTTGTTGATTCAAACGATATGTCACTTCTTGATTGGTGTCTTTGCAAAAAAAATAGATCCCAATATTCAAAAGTAATCTTGAATCACATGCTAGAAGATAAAAATAGGATCAAAAATCAAAAGCAACTCATCCCGATTAGTAATAAGCCGTACAATAATTCGTTAGTCCTTTCAATCAAGAACTCAACTGTAGAAATCACCAAAATATTACTCGACAATGCAGTAGATTGCAATTCCAGAGATCACGATGGAATAGATGCCATTATATGGTCTCTATATTATCACCAACCAGCTGAGATTATCCAATGGTATATCAAGAAAGGATATGATGTTAAAAAAACATTCCCGGCTTTCTCTTTTAAGGTTTATGATCATCAAAACAAAAAAATAAAGAAAAGCATTTCATATCCTTATTTAAAAAAAAAAAATCGAAAGTTAACCCTAATGCACTATGCAGTAATTTTCGAAAGCCCAATTGATACCTTTGATGCTTTGTTAAATGCTGGATGCGATTTTTTATCACAAGACAAGGTGGGCAA
Organism: Anaeramoeba flamelloides; assembly: GCA_027625915.1. NCBI lineage: Eukaryota > Anaeramoebidae > Anaeramoeba > Anaeramoeba flamelloides. The sequence continues at coordinate 4,238,809 of JANTQA010000026.1, forward strand.
TACAGCCCTTCATTTAAGTTTGTCAACAAAAGAAAAAACAAAATACTTTGATCATTTTTGTCTTTCTTATAATGAGAACCTCCCAAAACGATTATCTCTCAATAAAATGCTATTCAACTTATTAATTTTTAATTTTCCAACCTCCACAATAAGATGTCTTATGGAAAAAGATGTTAAACTTACAAACATTAGTAAATATAAATCCATTACAGAATTATTTATGTTGAAATCTATCGATGATGGAACCTACCGATATCTTTCAAAAAGGAAAAACCTTGAAATACCATTTTATATTGTAAGTTTTTATTTTTAATTATTATTATTTTAAATGTATTCTTCTCTCCAACCCTTCTTATTTGTTGCCCTTTACCTCCTGCTTTCGTTTAATTTACCCTTTTCAACATAAATTTTATTTCAAAAACAAAAAAGAAAAGATAATTTTAATTTAATAAGGATCATCCTAAAAATATACATTTTTATTCCTAAATTTTAATCTATAAAATAATATTCATAGAAAGGAGATCTTCACTATTTATTACAATGTGAAAAAATAGAACATTTAGAAACCTTATTATTAAAAGGTGCAGAAGTGAATGAAGTTTACCAGGTATTTTTTTTTTTTTTATTTTATTTTATTATTATTGTCTTTTTCTTTTCTTCAAAAATATTTTTAATTCAAAAGAAAAAGAAAAATGAAATTAGAATTTTAAATTAATTCTTTAAAAAAAAAACTTTATTAATTTCAGATTTTCTTTTTTGGAATCATTCGTTTGAACACAAATATATTATACTTAGTTTTATTATGAGAAACAATAAAACAAAAAAGAACGACCCCTTGAAATTTAGAGTTAAGAGAAGTAAATCAACTTTAAAAATAGAAAATTTTCAAATTTTTGTATAATCTTTTTTCAATTTTTTGAACATTTTTTTCAAAAGATATATTTCTATTAAGGAGCTATTCACTCGAAAAAAATTGTTTATCCAAAGGTGGTAGACACACTATTTGGTCAAATATTAAACTTTTATTCGTCATTAAACTGGCTTTAAAAGTTAATAAAATTGAATCCTGATTGTTTAAGGTTGATAATTTTTTTGCTGTAAAAATTAAAGAAAAAAATTGGATCTTTTACATAGGAGACATTGGTATTAAAAAAAAAATATTTTATTATTGCTGGACAGAAGTATAAATTACTATCTAAATGCCCTTTTACTTCTATTTCTTCAAAGATATATTTAAGCATAAAATCATCGATTTCATGATCGTTCAAGGGAAAGACACATCCAATTTTTTTTTATGTTGAAAAGCAAAAATAAAAAATTGAAAAGGAAAAAAGGAAAAAGAAAAAGAAAAAGAAAAAAAAATTGAAATTTAAAAAGGGTTTATAAGAAGAAATTTGTAAAAAAATCAAAAAAAAAAATTAAAACAACAATGCTATTTTTAATTCAGGACTCTCAAAATCATATACACAATACTTTTGATTAAGTGAATTTGATAATTGATCATAAATGTTTTTTTCGGGATATTCTAGTTTACTTCTTTTAGTTTCTTTTTCTTTTTGATCTTGTATTTTTTAAACTCTTATTGTTTTTTTACTTTTCTTTTTTATTTTTCAAGTTAACCATACTTTTGTGTAACATTTTGGTATTAACATGTATCCACTTGATCTTTTCCCTTTGTAACTCTTCTTCTCAATATAAAGAAAATTCAATACAGGGAAAAATGGAAAAAAATCAAGAATGAATTATTTTTTTTTTGTTTTTTTTATGAAAAAATGAAAAAGAAAATTATTAAATCTATATTTTGATTCAATATAATAAGTTTTTAACTGTTTTTTTTTTACCATTTTCATCATTCAACTACAATAAATAGTGTTTATTGTAACAAATATTTTAATAAAGGATTTTTTTTTTTCCTTTTGATTGATACTTCTTTTGGATAAATAAAAAATCATTTTATTGGAATATTATAAAATATTGGTATTATTATTTAAAGAAGGATAATTTTAATTAATAATTTTATCAAACAACTAAAAAATATTTACAAATAAACTGTGTTTTTATTTTATGATGAAATTTGATTTTTTCAAATAAAATTTTCTTAAAGATATTTGGGAATAGAACTAATTTAACCCACAAAATTCAAAATCAAAATTTTTTCATTCCAAAAATGATTTAAATTATTAAAATATTTTTGTGGAATACAATCAAACAGTTTGTTAAAAAAAGTTTTTTACTTTTGAAATATTCTTTTGCAATTTTTTTTTATTTTTTAGAAAACCAGAAAACAACCTTTTTTAAAAACTTTTAAAAATAAATTTTTTTTACTGAAATATATCATAATTTCATCGATAAAATTTTGTTAAACTTCCATCAAATATTCGTTTATTAAATCACCTATACTTCAATAAGTTTTATTGGATGATATTTGTATTGAAAGATTAATAATTAAAAATAATAACAAAAAGAAATAATTTTGCTTTCAAAATCAAGACTTTCCAAAATAAAACTAAAAATATTGTTACATAATTTTCAAGAATTAACTAAATTTTTAAATAAAAATAATAGGTTACTTCTTTTAGTTTTTAGATTGGGAAATGTGAAATTTTGATTCCAAAAAAATAAATGTCAAAAATTAACTTGTTTACACGATCTAAAAAAAAAATGAATACAATGTAGAATAAATCCTTAATGGGGTATTTTCTAAATTAATTCAGGACAAACACAACGAATATCATGCTTTCTTTTTGATTCAGAAGTTAACGATTTTTTATTCATCTATTAAAAGAATTTTATTTTGCAAAAAAATGGGTTTTATTGGAGTTTTTATTTATTTTTCTACTTTAAAAAATCACTTATCAAGTACTTAAAAATCAACCTAAGAAAGTATTAACCAATTATTTTTTTTTCTATTAATTTAATTATTGTATTTTTGTAAATTAAATCAAGAAAAAATGACAAAATAATCATTTTTTCAGACATAATTATATTGATTATTTCTTGATCAAAGATCTTTGTTAGTCTATACCCGAATAATTTAGAGTAATAGTGGAATTTTTAATTTTTTTTTATATTGATAATTATTTTAATTGCTTGAAAAAGCCTCTAATTTTCAAAAATTAACTGAAAAAAAGGAATTTACGAAAATGGGGGTTTCCTCTTGATTTTTAATAAATGGTAAGAACTTTTTTTCAAAATTGGAATTCTAAAGATGCTTTTTATTAATGTAACTCAACTGTTTTGGATGGCGAGATGAGATTAAAAAATAACATTGAAAATGTATTTTAATCTTGAAACTTTTAATTTTTTTTGGTTGACTTAGCGGATTTCAAAACTATTCTTTCAAAATTTGAAATCCATCTTGCTAATAAAGATTAAAAATAAAAATAAAAATATAAAGAATTTTAATTTTTAATTATCAATTTTTTTTTTTTTTTTTATTAACTGTTGTAACTTAATTCCAAGCCTACAATAATTTGTGCTATCTGATTCGGAATTCAAAATTATTCGATATATTTCCCTTTCTGTGTAAAATTAAAATATTACCCATCAAGAAAGATATATAGGATAATTTTTTCATCCACCTTCAAATAACAACAGTTATTCGTAAAAAAGTAGTAATAACCCAGTAACATTTAATATTTTCACCATAAATCAATATTACTCTTTATTTATACTTTGTGATAAGTAGGGTATTTATATTGGAGCAAAAAATAAAAATATCATTTTTTCCAAAAATAAAATTCTTTTAATAGATGAATAAAAAATCGTTAACACCTTAACCAAAATGAAAACACGGAATTTGTGGTGTTTATCCTGAATTAATTTAAACAATAACACCTTAAGGATTTTGTTCTACATTGTATTCAATTTTTTTTTATTGATCATCTAAACAATTTAATTTTTGACATTTATTTTTTTGTAGTTCTTCAAATAAGAAATGAAAAATTGATAAAAAATAACACACAAATCTCTTATTTTCTTTTCTTTTTTTTTTTTCCTTTTTGTTTTTTTTTGAAATAATACAAGAATTGATACTTAAAGATATATTATTAAAATAATATTTTCCCTTTTAACAAAATAATTCTCGGACTTGATGATTTTTAAGATTTTTAATCAAATATGAACAATCACAATAAGTGAAAAAAATATAAATAAAAAATTTTGAATATCTAAAAAAAAAAATTAAATTAATAAAATAAAATTAAACAAATCACCTTTTAACTCCATGTTAAAATTAAAATGATATGTAACCTATTTCATAAATAACAATTTATCTACTAATTTTCAGTGGATTTATTATTATTATTTTTTTAGTGAATAATCTCATAGCAATAATTATTTTTTTTTGTTTCTTAATTTGTAAATATTTGAAAATTCATTACATTCAATATTAATTTTTCTACTTTAATATATACAAACATTAATAAATTTATCATAAATCTAGGAAGAAACTCCATTATATATTGCATGTAGCAAAGGTGATGAAAAGCCGATTGCCTTGTTACTGAGGTTTGGGGCTGATATTGAACAAATTGTACCGAGAACAGGCCGGACTGCAATTAGTATTATTTATCGTACTGAGTTAATTGAGCGTTTTACAATTTACCAAGACTTTGTTAAAAGTTATGAAAAAATATATTTGAAAAGATCGAATTGTGAGATTCAAATTAAGTCAACAGATAACCACGATATTCTGTTACATAAGACAATTTTTGATGCAAGGCTTGGTGAATTTATCGACTTGAAACAATTTTTAAAAATCATCTCAAATTATACATTAGTACAAATTGAAGTTATTATTAAGTGGATGTATACTGGGAATTTTGATCAAGTCCACAAAGAATTTATTCATTTTTTTTGCTCTGCAATAAATATCCCTGAAAAGATCTTTAAAGAAAAATGCTTTAAAAAGGGATTAAAAGCTGATTTTGAAAATATTTTTTTGGATGAAAAAACAGCAGACTTCCATTTAATTATTAAAAATAATGAAGAGGAAATTTCATTGCCCATTCACAAATTAATATTAATTGCAAGATCTCAATTATTTAAAGAAATGCTAGTCAACATTGATAGTGAATGTAAGAGCGTGCACGATTATACTGGTAGGAGCCTACAGGCAATTAAATGCTTTCTTAGATTCCTCTACACCGATCAAATTGATGAAACAATCTCAGAGGAAACTTTGGACGAACTATATTTTGCTGAAGATTTTTATAGGCTTTCAGAGTACAATAGTTTATTTCCAAGATTATCGATCATTAGAAGGAAAAGAAGAAGAGAAAGAAAAGAAAAGAAAATGAAGTAGTGTATTGAAAAATGGTAGAAAATTTATTATATGTAAAGGTTCTTCTTTTTATTTTCAAATTTTCATATGGGTTTAACTTCTTAAACAATTATTTTGTTATTGGTCGTAAACTAAAATATTCTTTTAAAATAAAATTCTAATTAATAATTTGCCAATCTAGAAACTTTTTTTTTTTTAATCAAAATAAATGTTCACACTTTTCAATTTTTTTATATTTTTTCAACGATTAATTTCATAAATAAAGCAAACCTCTATTCAAAAATTTTTGAAAAAAAAAAAATTAAGGGTAGCGTCAAATAAGATGAAAAATAATTTTTTGAAATGGAAAATAAATTATTTGAAAATTTTTAACAATGTAACTAATAACAATGAAAAAAACAATCAATATGTGAATCAGGATAGATTTATAAAAATCAACAATGAAAAAATGAGATCATTTTTAAGAAAAAAGCATGAAAAATAGACACTCAATTTACAAGTTATATTGTTGTGTATGATAATTTGAAAACATCTGTGTTGGCTTTGAAGTATCACTCTTTTTCCATTTTTGAGATCTTTTAAGATTTTTTTTTCTTTTTTTTCATTTCGAAATGAATTAATTTAATCAAAAGAATTTGACAAATACCTTACTTTGACAAATCTAGAGGGTTACCAAATAACCACAAATTAGATTAAATTGAATTAAAGCGATCATGTACTGAAAGAAAATACTTTATTTTAAATTGAAGAAATTTAACTATTTGGTAAAATAAAATAAGATAAAATTATATTTGTTTTCTAAATTTTAAATTTTTCTGTAAATGGGACATACTTTTACAACTTTTTTTTCTATGATTTGAATTTTTTTTCATTGGGATCTTTTCATATTTTTTTATATAAAATCGAATTTTAGGAAACAATTAAACTTTTTTTTGTTATTTAAATTTTTTAAATTTAGACCCTTGGAAAATTCTTTTTTGATTATTAAAATTTTGTTATTCAGATTCTATAAATCTTTTTTTTTTCTCCCTTGAGATTTGGATTTATTTTTTTTTTGTTATTTTAAATTTTGAAATTGATTCTCTTTGTGAAATTGATTTTTTTTGTTTGTTTTTTAGAAATATGAATTTGTGAAACTTTTTTTTTGTTTACATTTTTTTTTTAATAATTACTTTTTGCTCTTTTTGTTTTTTTTTATTTTTTAGGGAGTAGTATTTTATCAAAAATAAAATGAAAATTTGAGAAATTCTACAAATATTTTTTTTTTTTGTAATTTGTGTTTCAAATTCTGAAATGAAGGAATTAACCTGAGTTAAATAATTTATTAATTTGATTCTATTTTTTAAATCACAAAATTCACATACATTTTCCAACTTAAAACTAATTAAAAGTAACAAATTATTTTTCTTCACAAATCAGTTAATTCTTGAAAATGGTAAAAAGTTGTTTTTGTTTTAAGTTACAAAGTATTGATTTTGAAAAAAAGAAAATTTTTTATTTTGTTATTATTTTGCATTATTAATATTTCAATTCAAATCTCAGCCAATAAAACAAATTAGAGTAGAGGTGATTTAAAAAATGAAAATTTATAAAAGTTGAAGTAATGCAAATCACCAAAATAAGGATCTATTAAGCAGATTTTTTTTTATTCTTTAAGGTATTGGTGTCACTAAAATTAATTTATAATGAAATTATGTTGTTATTGAGTGTAAATTATATTAGTATTGGATGATTCAAATAGTTTGAAAAATCTATTATTATTAGTATTTCACAATAAATTCTTGCATTTTTTTAATAATATTCACCATTAATATTATTCATTTTTTGAAAATTTTTTTAATCCCTTTACTAAATCTAATAATTAAAACTCCTAATTAAATAGTATTCCAGTATTTAATAATTCATATTTAGTATTCCAAAAGTAACTATTTTTATATTTTTTTATTATCATAGAATGACTCAATAGTTATCAAGTTAAAACCCCAAAAAATGAGTTTTGTGTCCATTTTATAAAGTTAATTGTAAAATAAATATATTTCCAATATTTCAGAAAAAGATTGTAAAACAATTCTCTGAGTTGATTATTTACTTTTTCAAAAGTAATATTTTATTTATTGTCCAAGCTGAAGTTGAAGGACTTTCGTTTAATTATAGATCAATATCCATTAAGAACACATCTTGCAAGATTCTTTATCAGACTAATATATAAATGAATCGAAGACTCTTGGATGCTCGTATCAAATTCTAAATTCAGCTATTTTAAAAAAATAGATACAAAAATTGATGTTTTAAATTTAATAGCTCAATTAGAAAAGCTTAAAAATGAATCTAAAAATAAATATTTCTTTGTAGTTATAACCGATATTAATTTTTTTTTTGATATGATTAATCACATTTTGGTACACTATGCTCTTGATAAATACATTAGAAATGAAAAAAAAAAAAAAAACAAAGTATGGTTCAAAAGTTATTATAAAAAAATGGATTAAGCGTTTCTCAAGGAGACCCTCTTTCACCTTTATTATTTACTTTTATTGATTATTTTTTAATTGAAAAAATAACAAACTTCACCAAAAATGTCCAATTTTTTAAAGGTTACTTGATTTTGATAATGGAAGGACCAATATCAAAAAATGATAAATAATTAAGAAATATTAATAAAAATTAATATAAGAAATTGGATCCAATCCTAATACCAAAAAAACCTTAAAATCAAATCAAGTATCGGAAATAAAATATTTAGGAATTTTTCTAGAAAAACGAAAAATTTACAAATATACTCCAAAAAATCTAAAAGACAACTTAAAAAAAATAAAACTTATTTCCAACCAAAAAGAAAAACTAGTCAATGGAGTAGAATTTCAAATGTTCAAATATGTATAGACACTAACCAATTATCATCTCTGTTCGTTATTTTTAATTTAACTCAAAAAATTTTCACACAATAGATGTTTGGATAAACAAAAAAGTAACAAAATTTCTGAAAATCGATTCACATTTTCTAGAATCATTTATAAAACTGAAGAAAACTTAGATCAATCGAGAATCTCAATCTAAAAAAGAAGATTCAAACTCAAAAAAAAATTAGAACTTAAGAGTTTTGGAAAACCTTCACAATTTAAAATTTTCAAAAAAAAAAGATCAAAATATTAACTGCGATATAGAAAAAGTACAATTATTCAATATAAATCTAAATTAATCTAGATAAAACTTAATATTAAATATTTCTAGGTGGAATCTTCAAGAATGTTTAAAAATTATTCTATAATAATAATATCAATAAAGAGTCATGTATTTGATATCCACACAGGGTTGTAAGGTTCTCCCAAGTGCACACTTTTTCCAGAATATAATAGAATAGAATAAAAATCTTGATTGTACTCAATTCTTTTACATTCCGAAAAAAGAAAGGATTCTTTTTTTAATAGAAGAAATCAACAAAAGAATTTAGTAAATTTTCTACTTATTTCTTTTAAATTAAAAAAAAAACCTTGGTAATTATCGAAAATGGGCAGGCTCAAGTTCAATATTAAAATTAAAAAATTTCACAAATTATCTAAATAGATATTACTATGTCTATCATAAGAATAAATTAAAAATAAAATTTTGTAGCTTATGTAAAAAGAATTCTAATTTAGAAATCATCGAAGATATCGATCATTTTCTTTGGGACTGTCCAATCTATGAAAAAAATCTGAAAATTTGGATTTAGGAATTAATCCAAATAAACAAAAATAATAAACAATTAAAGAATAGAATCTTCAATTTTAGAGAAATAAATATTTGTTATTTATTTTATCATTGGTTAATAAGAAAGAGAATTATGACTATTTATTGAAAGTTCTAAACAAAAATTACGAAATTAGGGAAGTGCCGTCAAGTGCCGTCAAGTTGCGCCAACACTACAAGGAAATTTTTTTCAAAAAAAAATCTCTAAATTTTTTATTTTTGAAATACACTCATATAATAAATATTTTTATACATAACAATTTTCAATGAGGTTTACAACTTTAATAGATATTAATAGGAATTGAAAAAAAAATGAAATTTTTCAGTAATATTTTTTCATTTTTTAATTGTAAAATTTTTGAATTTTTTAATTGACTTAGTAGAGAGATAATTTTCAAGTATTTTTTTAATAGTCTAAAAGGAAACATATTTTTCAATTTCAAAATAGCACAAAATATTCCAATCAAAAGATATCGCTAAATTAAATTGAAAATCTGATTTTTTATCTGTTTTTGGAATATTTTTTATCATTTTATTTTTTTCCATGTTTGAGTTTTTATATACGTTCCCGATTGTTTTCTGCAAATTGCTTTAACATATATTCTTTTTTCAATCTTAATCTTCAATCAAAAATTAATTCATTTCAACTTTTTCTAATATAAAAATACCCTGAAAATAGCTGTGTTTTTTTTCAAAAGTCGGTATTTTTGAAAAGGGGGGTATTCAGATTTTCAAGAGTTTAAAAGCTATCCTTTTTTTAATACATAAAATTATCATAAATTTGAATAAATAATTTATAAAAGAAGTATAACTTAAATCCAAATGTATAGTTTTGGCTAACTTTAATTTTAGGTATTTAAATTTTCCTTGTAGTGAAGTGCCTAGGTTTTTTTTTAATTTTTGTATTAAACCATAAATTTCTTAAATTTTCTGTTTATTTATGGAATAAAAAAATGTAACAACATTTTTCTAAGGTGTTCTTGTTTTAGTTATTAAATCTAACGATTTTCTTTAGGTTTTTTTTTACTTTCGAAATAAACAGAAAATTTTAATAAATTTTCGGTTTATTTCAAAAGTAAAATAACCTAGAACATATCTTAAATAAAATAGAAAACCTGAAAAAAACCTAGAACACTTCACAAATAAATATAAAAATCAAAAAAAACCTAAAGAAAATCAATAGATTTTAATAGAGAAACAGTAAACCCAAGAAAATTTAACGGCACTTTTCAAGAATTCAAAAGAATAGAGTAAAATCTTTCGATTTTCTCATTTTTTTTATTAATTTTGGAAAAGTTACCAGTGTTTTTTTTTTTAAATTTACTTGATAAGTAGAAAATTTGAGAAATTTTCTTTATATTTCGAAAATTGTAAAAAACTTAATGTCTGTAAGAGGAAACCTATTACTCCATTCAAAATAAAAAAAAAAATTATTTGTTTTATAAAAAAATCAATTTTTTAACAACTAGTTTACATTTAGAGACAAATTTCATAGAGAAATAATTTTGTAACATTGGGACTGAATATTGATAACCTAAACTATTAATTTGTGGCTAAATGCAGATTTTTTTTGGACATTTTTGGGTTTTTTACTAATATAAGATCATTTTTAATTGATGAGATCAACAAATAATACTACTTTACTAATGGAGAATTTTAGGGACATTTGGGTTATGAAAAACTAATGTAATTTATACCTAATAACAACATAATTTATTTATAGACTTCTCTGTGGTAGGAGCTAATCCATTGATTGAGAAAAATTTTTTAACTTTGATCATTCACTTTAGGAATTTCTTTTTTAATAATAACAATATAAGAAACCACCATTATTTTTAATGATTGTTTTTTGTTGGTTTCTTTTATCATTTAATATATAGGTTTTCTTATAAAGAAAAACACTGCTTTTATTTTAGAATACCAGTTATAAAAGTTGTTTTGTGTTTTTTATCTAGAGTAACAATGAAAAAGTTAATTTAACTTAAGAGCGAATCGTGAACAAGTCTATCAATACGAAAAATGATTTTTTATATCTTTTACTTTTTTCTCCAAACACTGAACAAAAAAGTGTACCAAACCTAAAAAACAACTTAAACACGAATGTGGAGAAACTAAAAAGTTTAAAAATCAAATAAAAACTTGATTTCTTTTTTTTCACCTTCAATTATTATTTATAAGAAAAGTTTAAAAAAATTTGAATTATAAATGAATAATTTCTTTTCCGAAAAAATTAACTTTGTTTGAAACTATAAATATTTATTTCTAATATTTGATCAAAGAAAATATCAATCATTTTTATAAAAAAATATTTTTTCGTTTTTTTGATCGTTTCTTTGAAAATCTTTCCCAAATTAACATTCATTAGGTAGAAACAAACTACATTTTGTTGACTTTGAAAGAAGAACTTTTCCTTCAAATTAAGAACATTATAAAATTTCTATCTTTTACAAATGAAATTCACTTTTCGAAAGTGAACATATCTGATCAAAATAATTAATAAAAAAAGTAATTTTTGAAAGTTTGTGTTAAATAAGCCCACTTGGGATTTGAGTCAAGTTTCAAATATTAAAGTAGTTTTTTTTTTTGTTCTCGAATTTTGTGCCAAAAATTTTTTAACTTTGGGGATTGAACAAAATAAAGTGCTGTTAAGATCAGACTTTTTAATTAAATACCATGGTCTCAAAAATATGGAACAAAATTCTGAAAGAACATTTCATTTTTTAATATTTTTGTTGTTTATTTTTCCTTTTCTTTTTAATTTTTAAAAACTTTTTCTTTTTGATTCTGACTTTGCATCCCCAACCATGACTGAAAAAGAACTTGAACATTACAAAAAAAAGATTGAACAAACTAAAGAACGACTCAATACAGACATTGAAAGTACTGCCGAAAAAGCATCCCAATCGTAAAATTTTCCTTCTTCTCAAACCCTCTCTGGAATCCTTATCATTAATTTTATGTCTCTTTTGGTTATTTTTTTTTTTTTTCTTGATCTCATAAAACCTTATTCTAATTGATCACAAAACAGAATTATTGATTACACCAACAGCGTTCAAGATCCATTATCACCAAACTTTGATCAAGACAAAAACCCATGGACAAAACAACCAAAAAAAAAAAAAGGAATTTGCAATTTATTATAATTAGTTACTTCCATGACACCCTAATATGTTTTTCTGTTGATTTCGTCTTAGCGTTTTTTGTCCATTTGGTCGTTTTCTTTACTCAATCTTTTTTTTTATTGTCGTTTTTTTGAGGAATAAAAAAAACCCTCTTTTTTTTTATAAAATACTCTTCTTTTCGATTTAAATTCAAATTTTTTCTATTCCAAGGGCCAAGAATTAAAGTAACAACAATCAACTGAAACGAATTATTTTTTAATCTTTGATTCCTTTTGTTGTTTTTATTCTTTCTGGAATCAATTGGAAATTTTCAAAATTAAATTTGTAATTTGGTTCACAAGTAATGGTATTGTGTGCCTCACAGAAATTTTTGTTGAAAATATTATTTCTGACAAACTACTTCCCTTTTAATTAATAAAAATTTCTACTTTTTTTCTTTTTGGAATTGTTTTGTTTTTTTTGCAATTGGTTTTTCCAAAGTTTAATTGGAAATAATTTCCTTCATTTATCTCTCTAAATTGCAAATCAAATTTTTTATAATTAAAAACTGGAGATAGTAATTCTTTGGATTCTGTCTTTCATGATAAGCTTAGTGTGGGGGTACTTTTGCCTTATTTTTCATTGTTCCACATTTTTTAAATTCAAAATTTTATATGAATTTCAAAACTGGTATTTGAAATTTAAATGAATAAAATTGCAGTTAATTATCTGTTTTTCAATTAGCAATGAAGACTTTCATTTTGGTTTCTTGGCCACACAATATGTAAAATCATAGACCTCTATATGTCACAAACAAACAAATAAATAGAGAAATCATAAATTACTAAATACTTTTTTGAAACTCTCTTGGAAAAAAAGAAATAAGAGAAAATGAAGTGAAAATTTTTTCGGATTTTATGACAAAAACCAGTAATAAACCAAATTCATTTACATTCTCTTAATCTAAACAATTTTCAGTTCAAAAGAACTCATAACCAGAAAAAGAATATTTACATCTTTACTAATGACCCACTACTCTATAAGTGAGTTTGCACATTTTTTTCAGTGTGTTTTTTTTTTTTACAAATTTACTTTTTGTGAAAATTTTATTTTTATTCCCCCCATTTAGAAACCCTTATAAAATTTTATTGTGCTGTTGTGGTACATTTTGTACTAACAATGTCTAGAGAAATATAGAAAATATTTTTTTTTTTGAAATTTTTGATCTTTAAAATATTTGCGAATGAAAGAAGTGAATTTTTTGTTTAAAAACGGAATACTCCCAGAATCTCTCAAAATTCACACTCTATTGGAATAATTTTTTTAAAAAAATATTGGCGAGTGTTAAATCAGAACTAGTTCTTTTTTCAGAATTAAACTTGAAAATCTATCAAAAAACTTCAAAAAAAATCAATTCTTAATAACTTTGGGAACTTATTCTCGAAATAGTAAAAAAATAATCTATTTAATTAAGAGTTTAATTACTTGACACGATTTTTTTCAATACTATTGAAGTGGTCAGTCAATAAAAATGAATATTGTGAAAGTTCACTTCTTTTGGTTGAAAAAATTCAAATATCTAAAAAAAAAAAAAATCACCCAAAAAAACTACCAATTTCAAAAAAGTCAAAAAAAATTCCAGGATCTCAAAGTCATAAACGAATTAAAAAAAAACCGATATATAGTTTGCCAAAAAATACCAGATATGAAAATAATCCCAGTCCAGATTTTTAATTGTGTATACAAGAAAAATAATTGATAATTACTTTTATTTTCAATCAAATCCTTTTTATAAATATCCAATTTTTTTATTAGCCGCATAATAAACCTACCTAAAGTTAATTAAAGTAGGGTTTCTAGAGAAGACTAAATTAATTGTTTGATAGTATAAAGTAGATCAACTTTTTTTGAAAAACAAAATTGTTTAATTTAGAGGTTTACATGAGTTTGGAAAATAATAATTTTTATTCTTGTTTTTTGATTGGTTGAATTATATTTTGAGCAAGTACAATTCCATTAATCATCCTTTAAATAAGTGGGTGAGTTATAATTTAAAAAGTTTGATTCCTTAAAAAAATGATTATAATTTTATTTAAGAAATTACACAACAATTTCCCTAATATTCACAATTAAAAATTGTTTCTGGTATTTTTTTTCACTACTTGAATAGAATTTCAATACAAAGAAGTTTTCAAAAAAAGGATCTCACTGATAAATATGCAAATAACCAAAAAAAAAAAAATAAATAATAGGATATATATGATAAAAAAATGCAATTCTCCTGAAAAAAAAAATTAATCTTTTCTTCGAATAAATCTCTAAATACTTAGTTTCACAATATACGAAACTAGAAAAAAGATTGTTTTCTATCTAGTCTGACAACTCGTTAATTTGGTTCATAACTGAATGACCTTGCACTTGGTAGGGATTTTAATAGTGATACAAAAAAAAAAATTTTTAGCAATTTATTATATTTTTTTTCGAAATCCAAATTGAAGAGTGTTAGACTAATACACTGAGAGGTATATCAAAATGGATTTTGATTTTTGGGCGGTGAATTGAAAATTTTGCTATCCTTTTACTCAACCCATGGTTACACCAAATCGCAAATTTATATTTATTTATTTTTTTTTTTTTATTTTGAAGGGAGGAAATTAATTTCCTCTTACAGCCGTTAGGTTTTCCAGAATTTAAAAGAATTGAGTAAAATCAAAGATTTTTCTCTATTCTTTTGAATTCTGGAAAACTGCCGTTAGTTTTTTTTTATTTGAGAAATATAAAGAAAATTTCAACAAATTTTCTGTTTATTTCTTAAATTAAAAAAAAGCTAGGTGTTTACTGCACTTTCCCTAATTTCTAAATTTTTGGTTAGAAATTTTAATAGAGAATCATAATTTTCTTTATCATTAACCAATGATAAGATGAATAATGAATCTTTATTTTGAATACAATCTTTGATATTATTCTTTTATTCTTATTATTGTTTTTTATTTGGATTAATTCTTTAATCCAGATTTTTCGATTTTTTTCATAGAACGAACAATTCGATAAATAATGATCGATATCTTCATCTATTTCTGTGTTATGGTATTTTTTACACAAGTTACATGATTTTGTTTTTATTTTATTCTTATCATAAACATAAGAATATCTGTTTAATTAATATGTGAAGTTTGATAGTTTTAAAATTGAAGTTGATCCTTTCCATTTTAAATATTTTTGCTGTTTATTTATTTTATTGTTATATCTAATAATTTTTAAATATTCTTGACCTTTCCATCCAGAACAATTTATTATCAATTTTTCTCTAAATTGGTTTAGATTTAATTCTAATCATTTTAAGGTGTCTATTTCCCAATTAATATTTTCATTCTCCTTTTTTGAAAACTTTAAAATTTTGGATATAGGTCCAAAACCAAGAATTTCTATTTTTTTTTTGAGTTTCAATCTTCTTTTATATATCGAAATTCTGACTTGGTAAATTTTTTCTTCAGTTTTATAGATTATCCTTGGGAAATGTGGATTAATTTTTAAGAATTTTATTATCTTTTTATTTATCCAAAAACCAATTGAGTCGAAATCCTTTTGAGTTAGATTAAATATAACTAATCCATAAAATAATTGGCTAATACATTATGATTTAAACATTTGTAATTTTACTAAATTTGCTAAATTTTGTTGGTTGAAAATCATCTTTATTTTTTTGAAGTTACTTTTAACTTTTTCGAAGTTTTTTTTAAAAATGTTTCTTTTTTTCAATCCAAATACCTCAATATTTTATTTTGGATAATTTATTTGATTTAAAGGTTTTTTTAGTATTTCGATTCATTCCAAATTCTTGGATAATTTTAAAGATTATAATTAATTTTTTGTCAATTTCTGAAATTGGTCCTTCCATTATTAAAATCAAGTCATCTGCAAACATTTGAACATGATGAACTAAATATTTAATTTCTTCAATTAAAAAGTGGCTAATAAATCCAAACATTAAAGAAGAAAGATGATCTCCTTGATATACCCCAATTCCTTCGAAATTTATATTTATTTGTTAAGCAAAATTCCAAATACACAATGTACTAAATTTCATTTTTTCTATAATTGTATATTTTCGCAATAAATAATCTATAAATAATTTACATTCTGCAAGTATTAGATTTATAAGATATTGGTGCGAGTCTATTATTTCCTCCCTCACATATCACATAATGAAGAAATATAATTTGTTTTAAAAAATCCTTATAATATCAGATTCAATTAAAATTTTATATTGAAAAAAAAAAATCACCTTTTTTTTTTTTTTTGACCCGTTTATTCTCTTTGTATTATACTTTTAAATTCGGATTTTGGAAAAAAAAATAATTATATTTTTTATCCACTAGAAAAAATTTGAAATTTAAATGGATTAAAAGTGCAGTTGATATTATATTTTTCAATTTTAAAAATCTAACTTTCATTTAGGGTTTCTTAGTTCAACAATGAATACAATAAGAACCCAAAATTAAACTACAAAATTCAAAAAATAGATATAACAAATTACAATCCCTAATTTGAAAACTGTATTTGTCAAAAAAAAAGAAATTTAAGTGATTATTTTTTCCCATTTATCATTTAAATACCATTAATTAATATTTATACAAATCGAAAACCAATCAGCTAAGAACCGTAATAGCGTTAACTCATAACAACAAACACAAGATAATCTATATTTCAAATTCTAGGGATTATTTACCTTTATTCAATGTGTTAAAGTATCAGAAAAATATTTAAAGAATCTCTAAAATAAGTCAACGATGAGGGGGGTGTGGCTCAAAATATTTTTGAAATATGGTCTTGTCTCTTGAGATCTCTTAGAACTTTTAAATTTTAAAATTTTTAGGAATTTGAAATTTTGCACAAACTATTCCTTGGGATCCATTAGAACTATATAATTTTAAATTTTTTACAAAATTGAAATATTGGATCGATCAGAAATCAAAATTATTAATTCTTAATTGGAAATGAAAACCCAAACCCCAACATTTTTGTTCTAAGACAACTATATCCGATTTTCGAATAAAAACCTTTTGAAAAATCAAGTATTATCAATAATTTTTTGGTTGTAGTTTTTATTATCAACTTTTAATGAATAATCTGATAAGCTAATATATCAATTATCTATTAAATTTCAAATTTAATAATTCTTCTCTATCTTCAGAGAAAAGGCCATATTTCACCATATTTTGAGCCACACTTCACTTCATGTTGCGATATATAAGATAATCCGTAAAATTGTCTTCAGAAAATTAACTTTGGAAATTTTCTTACAAATAAAAAAAAACAAGCAATTTTATCTTTTAATTGGCTTACTTCTGGGGTACCTCAGCACAAACATTAGGAAATGGATTTTTTAAAAACAAAAAGAATGAAAAAAAAAAAAAAACAAACACATAAAGATAAGCAGGAAATCGAAAAGTCAAAAAGATTTATTATTTGTCAAACACCAATCATTTTTTAGTTTTTTATTAAATTTGTTTTGATAGATGGGGAATCAACCTAAAAAAAAATCACTCAAACAAAACGATTTACTAACAACACGAATTGAAAAGACAAGATTGGAAAATGTTCTTCATTTAAAAATTGAAAGGCAAGGAAAAACCTTATTACCTGAAGAAATTATTGAAGATCTTATCAGTGGCATCCCAACAATCACCCTTAGCTTAAATTATAATCACTATCGTAGTTTTAATTTAAAAAAACAAGTGTCCTTTGAGTCTCTAAAAAGGATGTCTCTTCGAAGAAACAGAATACACGAATTGCCTTCTAAATTTTCTTTGGTAAATTATTCATTCCTTTCTTTTTTTTATCTTTTTTTTTTTGAGCTTAGAGCTTTGGACTGATGGATGTGAAATTAAAGTTTAAACCAATTGGAACAAGTACTCAAAAAAGAACCACAATTATAATTCTCTCTTTTTTTCTTCAATATTTAAAGCCAAATTGTTTCATAAACCTGCTTTTCAAAAAAGTGTTGCAAAACCTTGTTTTCAAAATGGGTAATAAAAAGAGATCTTATTGAAAATTGTAAACCATTTTGAGAGACCCCTTTGGAAAACTTTTTGTCACTTGTGTTCGAAAATGACTCAAAATTTTTCAAAAATGAATTTTTTTTTTTTTTTTTTTTTTGTACAAACCTATCAAACAATCAAAAAAACAAATAAAAAAATGCAAATAACATTCGAATTTTATTAACCACAAGTCAACAGACTCGTTCTTTTCATAAAATTATTCTTTGTATTCTTACAAACAATTATCTTGATCTAAATAGCAATGAGAAAAAAAATTATAAAATTTTCCTAGAATAAAATCACGTCGTAATTAAAAAATTAAAAACCGAATTGTTTTTATTGCACAATTTAATGGACGCCAGCCAAATCCACTTTGGAAATGAACTTAATTTTTTTTCTGAGAATTCTTTTGGAAAAAATGTGACAAAAAAGTTTCCTCAAGTTTTTGCTGTTGTTTGTATTTTTCAAAAATTACAGATAAATTCAAAAAAATCACAAACAATTTTTAATTCAATTTCCATTTTTGAAAAATCTTGTAAACTCTACTTTGAAAGTATTCCATATAAAACAGTTCTTGAAAAAGAATTTTTGAAGGTCCAACTAATTTACAATGTTTCTTAACATTTAAAACAATGAAATGCTTTAAACCAAAGCTAAAGTAAAAAATTTTACAAAATGAAAATGAAAAATGAACTAAAAATTTTCAAACATCTATTTGAATGTATCAGTAATGATTATATTATGTCTTCTTTTGAACTTTTTAGAATCAAGATTTTTAAAGATCATGGCTGTTTTTTTTCTTTTAAAGTTTGGTTTGTTAAGATAAGTGAAATCATTAAAAGAATGAGATAAATATTTTTGTTTTAAAAAATTTTCACTTCCTCTTCTTTCTTTATTTTTTTTTTCTGCTACTGGTCTTTGAATAATAAATGGGAAATAATTTTCACTTTATTTTCAATTTCCTTTTTCAATACGAGATCAAAACCACAAATTACAACCTACATCTTTGAAAACTCTTATTTGGAAAAGAACAATATGGAAAGGAAAAGAAGTGAAATTTTTTTCCCATTTAGAATTCAAATACCAGTATTTCATTCCAAGTACTAAATTGTAAATTGGTTCGCTTAATTTACTTTTTCTGAAGAGCATCCCCTTTTATTGTTTATCTGAGTACCCTCTGGTTTAGGATAGAATTCTAAATGTAAGAAATATTGATCTTTAAGGATTGAAAAATAAAGTTATGATATGAAAATTTTTTCCCAATTTAAATTTCAATTGCCTGTTTAAAACAGCATACAAACTTGAAAAGACCTATTTTTTTTGACTATTTGGATTACTTTTTTTTATTACACTTTCTAAAAGAGCTTTACAGATGTTTTAAATCACATAGCAAAAAAATTGTAAAATGACCCCAATTTAAAACTATTTTGAAAATATTCATTTTGAAAAAAGTGATTAAATTTTTAATTTTTAAGGATTATGTTATTAAAACTACTTTCCTTATATACACAGATTATCAACACAAATTCCAATTTTCACAAACAAGTAATTCCCAAATGGATCTTCCTTTTCCTCTTACTATAACAAAATATCAATCTCAACCAAATCATATTTCTTAAAACACACTATATTTGACCTGCCAGTTTATCAACTATTCTAAATCAAGCTGTTTAGTATCCACTATTTGATAATTTCTTATTATTTCGAATAGATTACTAACACACACAAAAAAAAATATTTTGTTTGGGGAATGTTCAAATAGATTTAATATAATATAATTACAATTTTTTTTGTACAAATTTTGAAAATTCAACATTTTGTTTGATTATGAGATTGATTATGAAAAGAAAAGTTCCATCACAGCCAAAAAAGAATTCAGAAAATTACCTTAAGGTAAATGTATTTGTGCTATCTTGATTTTAATTTTGCAAAGAATCATTTTCAAAATCGATGTTATTTTTAAATTTTTGGGAAAACTTTTATTTCAATAGTTAAGTTTAAATTGAATCTTAATGACTAATTCTTTCAAGAGGTTCTATCTTTAGAGTTTGCTCTATAAAATAAAAGAAAATAAATTTGTAGGTAAATATCCAAAAAGCTCTTTTGGGAATAAGATGAGAAAACTCAAAGTAGAATTTTCATTTTTTTGAACATAAAACTGGCAAATGCGAAAAAACTTTAGAATTCCTTTTTTTGTGATCTCATCTCAAATTATCTGAGTTTTTTATATTTGAAATCAAAGGGAAGTTGTATCAGAACTTTGAATTCATTTTTCAGAGAAAAAAATTTAACAAGATTCCTTCATAAATTAAACTTGAATAAAGAACTCTGGATTTGAAAGAGCATCAAGATTCTACAAAACTTGGTCCTTTAAAAAGTTTGAAGAAGCCTAAAAAAAAGAAGAAGAAGAAGAAAAATTTTAAAGAAAAAATATTATTGCAATTCTTTTAATTATTTCACTTATCTGAACAAACCAAACTTTAAAAGAAAAAATAAATCCATGATCTTTAAAGATCTTGATTCTAA
Organism: Anaeramoeba flamelloides; assembly: GCA_027625915.1. NCBI lineage: Eukaryota > Anaeramoebidae > Anaeramoeba > Anaeramoeba flamelloides. The sequence goes on from JANTQA010000026.1 coordinate 4,259,490, forward strand.
AAAGTTAAAAAGAAGTCAGAATATTTTCATTACTTTTTGAAAAAGAAAATAACAGAAATCACAGAAATCACAGAAACTTTAATCTCAAATTTTGATAACTTTTTGATTTTTATCTTTCAATGAGTCAATTCAACTGACTTTGGTGTTTTACGTATCCTAAATCAGTGATACGAGGTGTATTCAAAAAAGTTATATTTTTGAAATTATCGTAAACTAGAAGATTTAGATTTGAAAATTAATTTTAATTTTCCAGTAAGGGTTTTAATAGGTGTAAAATATTGCTTTTTCAGACTTGATAAAATACAAATTTATTAACTAAAAATACTTTATTTATTGCTAAAAAAAAGAAAATTAATTCTATTTTTTTTTTTTGAGAGATTCAGGAATTTTTGATTTAAGTGAATAGATAAAAGTCTTGAATTTTGGAAAAAAATCAATTTACTCAAAAAAAAATGATATTTAAAATTAAGCCTTTTAATACACATATATTTCCCAAATATTGAACAAAAAGAATTCAAAAAGTTTAAAAATGAAATCATTTAATAAAAAAATTGAAATAATTTTTATTTTTAATTTTGAAGATTACAAAAGTATTAACTATTAAAATCAAAAATTTAAACTTTGAAAAAAACAGAAAAAATTTTCTGATCTAAATTATTTTTTATTATGTTTTTTTACTAATTAAATTATTCTCATCAGGTTATTATTATTAAATTTTTTCAAACTATATTATTGAAGCGAACATTTTTATTAAATTTGAGAAAAAAAAATTCAAATTTAATTTCCAAATTCCTGGTGATAATTAAACAAAAAAAATGCAAAATAAATTGCAATGAATTCATTATTTTATTTCTGGTTAAATTTCTTTATTTTTTTTTTTTTGGTAATAATTGACGAATATCTATTTTTTTGCTAATGGAAACGAGAATGTTGAAATCAAATATGTACTCACAACAATTTTTTGTTTTTTAATCATGTATATCTATCTAATATATATTACCTTATGCAATAAGTAATTTTTTTAGTTTGGATTCAATTTCAAAGGTTTTGTTTATTCTTTAAATTTTCAAGGGTTTCTTTATTTTGGAAAAATCTTTAAAAAATTTTCAAAAAATCTAAATATGATGTAAATTTTGAAAATAAACTTTATTTTTTTTTCGAAAAAGTTATTAAATATGTTAGTTTCAATAATATAATTATCAGCAATTAATTTGTTTCAAAAATTTTATGAAAAAAAAAATAAACCCTAATTAAAAAATTTTTTAAAACACCAAAATTCAATTTTAAAGAAAAAAAAATCTTATTTAATCAATTCTCGAAAAAATACTAAAATTAGAGCCATTCGCTAATTGAAATGATAACAATCATTTATCAATTACAACACCACAAAACAAAAAATAAATAATTATCAATACAAATAAATTATTTGTTTTTTAAAAATTTTGGAGATGGCTAACAAAAAAATGCATTGCAATATTTGTTTAAATTCTATTAGGAATATTGATCGATCAAGAGTCTGAGACCATCAACTAATTTTTTTTGACTCTTTTTCTATTTCAAAAAAACTCGAATTTTAACCTTTGATTGATTGTTGAAAAAAATTTGATCATGGGACAAAAACTGTTTACGTAATTCAAAAAACGAAATGAAAACAAAAAACTAAAAGATGAAAAAATGATTTTCATATTTTTTCAAAAATCAAAATTATTTCAATTTGAATGAAATTGTATTATTGTGATTATTTAAACAGTTTTAACTGTGTTAAGAATTTTGAATTTTGATTTAGTTGTTTGGTTTGTATTCAGGAAAAAACTTTTAAAAATGACAATTAGATTGGAAATTGGTTTTATTTTTGTATAATATATAGATGAAGAAAAACACATATTCATTTTAAAAAGGTTAATCCAAACAGTTTTCAACAGTATATCAAAAACTGTTTTAAACAAGATTGAGAGCAATTAACTGACCACTTTTAAAACTTTTTATATTAACTTTTTTAAAATACTATAATCAAAGTGCTTGAAATATTCATTACTTTTCAAGATTTTATTAATTTTTTCTCCATTGAATTAACAGCTTTTTTCCCTTCGACTGTGCAAATAAATATCGTCTACTAGTTTATAAAAGAAAAACTGATATTGCTTTAAAAAAAAAAAAAAAAAACATTAATATGCTATTTTACTTATAATACAATAATTTGTTTGGTTTAATGATATTTAACAAATCATTGAAATAAAATTATTTTCAAGAAAAACTTGGAAAATCAAATCAAAATTTTAAGATTATTTTTTTTAAAATAAACGCAAATTTTTAAATTAATAAATTGTAAAAAAACCATCACACAAAAAAAAAAAAAAAATGAATAATTCCTTTCGTAAATAAATTAATATTAAACGATTAATTTGTTTAAAACAAACAAAAAAAAAAAAAATAAAATTAACAAAAAAAAAATAAAACCAAAAACTTTATTGATCATTTAGTTTGTACCACAACTTGAAGAATTAGATGTATCTTATAATAGACTTTATAAATTGGGTGGATGTTTAAATCCACCATTAAAAAAAATATCCTTTATCTATGCGAACCATAACAATATTGGCAAGATAACAAGTGATTTGTGTAAGAATAAAAATTTATCATATTTAGATATTCATGTTAATCCAATAAGAGAGGTACCAAAATCAATTGCTATGTTATCTCTATTAAAATCATTAAATATTTCCAGTTGTAAAATAACAAAAATTTCAAAAAAAGTTGGGATGCTGTATCGATTGGGGACTTTACGATTAAATAATAATCGGCTAAAAAAATTCAATGTGGATTTATCTCAAATGACTGAATTAAGTCATTTAGATTTATCTTCGAATCGGTTTGAAGAATTCCCTACGGAAATATTTACTGGCACTCGGTTAGAATTTTTAGATTTATCAAGGAATAACATTTCAACTATCCCTGATCAGATCGAGTCACTAAAGAATTTACATTCTTTGAATCTAAATAGTACCTTAATTAATAATTTACCAAACGAAATTGTTGAATTAAAAACATTATTGCGTATAAGTGCAAGGTTTACAAAAATAGGGCCCGAGCCACCAAAGATTTTATTCAAAATCCGTTCATTGCAGGTATTGGATTTAACTGGGTGTGAATTGACAAAATTAACAAAGAAATTTAATGGGAAAACTTTCCCAAGTTTGGAAGAATTATTTTTAGCTTATAATAAATTAACAGTTATTCCGAAAGAAATTAAAACGTTAAGAAAGCCATTATCCAAACTTTGGTTAATTGGTAATCCTTTGAAAAATGATGAAGAAAAAAAGATTGCTGATTTAAGTCAGCAAGCTTTAATTTGTAAAATCTTTGATGTCAAAGCCAAAAAGAAAAAAAGCATTTTTGAACATCAATTACTAAATAATAAAAGGAATACAAATGAAAACGAAAGCTCTGATAACAATAACAATGATGAAAATATCAACGAAAACAAGGAAATTAATGAAATGATGGAAGTAGATTTATTAAGTGATAGTGAAGAAGATAATGTCAATAACAATAGCAATATTAGCAATAGCAATAACAACAAGAAAAAAAATAATGTTATCCAAGAACAAATAATACAAATTTCAAATGAAAAATCGGTAATAAAAATCCCGCGGGGCGTTAGCATGCTTTCTACCTTAGCACTGAAAGACAAAATTAAAGGAACAATAATTGGCTGCTGTATTGGTGATGCATTTGCCCTTGCAACTTATGGAATGACCAAGCGCGAAGCAGCAGAAAAATACCAATTTGGTGCATTCTACTATGAAAACATCATTACTGACAATTTAAGATCTAGGTGGGAAAACGGTGATTGGACAGATGACGCAGATCAAATGATTTTAATTATATTAAGTATTTTAGATAATCAGGGGCTAATTAAACCACGCAATTTTGCTTCGAAATTATTTAATTGGTCGAAAAACGGATTTTCAGAATTAAATGACCCAGATAATTACAATGTGCCGTTAGGCGCAACTCTTTCAAAAACTTTAAGAAACCCTGATTTTTTAAAAAATCCTCATAAAATAAGTAAAAAGGTTTATGAAGAACTTAAGCCGAAATCTGCCGGCAACGGTGCAATAATGAGAACCGCAATCTTAGGTAATTGATGATTTTTTATTATATTTTTTTTTTATTTATCATTGTTTACAATTAATTTTATTATTGGGGGTTTTGGTGTTAGAATAGACTTTTCGAAATAATCTGAATTCTTTTGTTATTTTGAAGAGAAAAATAATTTTTTATTTTCATAGAATAAACTTTGTTTCTGTTGAAGGTTTGCCAAAAAATTTTGTATCAAGTATCAATTATTTTTTATATTAATGAAGAGTTAACAAATCAATAAGAAATGAAGAAGAATAATATATATCAAAGAATAGTTGATATTTGTCTGAAGCAAATCTAATCAATCAATAGATTTTTTTAAAAAATAGATAAACTCAAATTATTAGAATATAGTGAAAAAAGCAAACAATATTCCATTTTGATCTTCAATTGAAAATCAAAGAAAATTACAATAGAAATCAATATTATTTTTCTACAATCATTTCCACACTTTCAGTAACATTAGTATAACACATTTTTTGACTCTGGTGACTATCAATCTTAAAATAAAAAAAAAATTTAAAAAAAAAAAAAATTCCCACTCTACGGAGTAATGTCTAGGTTTTTTTTAATTCAAAAGAATTTAGCAAAATCTTTGATTTTACTGCATTCTTTTAAATTAAAAAAAACCTAACGACAGTTTAATGACAATTTATTAATCGCGGTTTGTGGAATCTTTATTTATTACTGATAATCTTGCTATCGGGTTTTTACTCCTCCTGTTTCAGGGGACGTGTCGTCAAGTGTCGTCGAGTGCCTAGGTTTTTTTGAGGTTTTCTATTTCATTTGTAAAGTTTTCTTGGTTTTTTTGAGGTTTTCTATTTTATTTGTAAAGTGTTCTAGGTTTTTTTTACTTTAAGAAATAAACCGAAAATTTAACAAAATTTTCTGTTAATTTCAAAAAGTAAAAAAAACCTAGAACACTTTACAAATAAAATAGAAAACCCAAGAAAAGCTAACGGCGGTTTTTTTTAATTTAAGAAATTTTCTTTTTATTTCTCAGATTAAAAAAAAGCTAACGGCAGTTTTCCAGAATTAGAAAGAATTTAGTAAAATCAAGGATTTTACTCAATTCTTTCAAATCCTGAAAAACCTAACGACAGTAGATAATTTTTAATTTGGTCATGTAAATGATATAATATTTTTGTACTTTAATATTTTAATTATTTTTCTTCTTCTCTTTTTTATTTAGTAAATTTTCTTTGATTACTCCTTTCTCGCAATAAATAAATAAATAAACTAAAAAAAAAATTTCATTTACTTTTGAAAAAAATGATAAAAAGGAAAAAGCAAAAATGTGAAAAAATGATTTCAAAATGATTTCAATTTTGAAAATTTTCAAATTAAATTTCTTCTTCTAATAAACATTCAAACCCTTTAAATGGATGTAATTATGACATAATAAAACTGGGCTCATTTGACTGGAAAATAGTTTAGAATGATCAGAATAATGATAATAAAGAAAAATAATAATTTAATTGCAATAATTTGAAAAATGTGGGTATTAAAAGTTTTTAAATATGTTGCTCAAATTACCTAAAAGAGTGAATCTAACATTTTGGGAAATGCTTTATAAATATATTAATTCAAAATTTGTTTAAAATAACTATAGTAAATTAATATTCTTTCTAACTTTTTTTTTTTTATTATTTATTTTTTTTTAAAAAAAAATAAAATAAATCACTCAAAATCAAGCATCTTCCTTATATGTTCAAGATATACAATAGGCAATTTTAAAAAAGTGGAAACTAAAAGTTCTAATAATTCACCACAAAACTGTTCTTTTTGAGTTCTGAAAAACTTTTCCTATCAAGTTTTTTAAATTTTTGGGTTTCAATTTTTCAAAATAACTTCATTGTTAAATTCATTATTACACATTAAAAATTCATGATTAAAATTTCAAATATAATTGCAAATAATAAAAAATTTTATTTTATTATTAATGCTCTTCTCATAAACGAAAATGAAAAAAAAGTTTTTTTTAATTTTTTACATCCTTTAATTTCAATAAAAAAAATTAATAAATCAGAATAAAGTATTTCCAAAAAAGTGAGGAATTTTTTTTTTTTACATTTCATAAAAAATCCTCTTTTTTTAGTGATCTATTTGTAAATCAACAACACCAAATGAAGTTAAATATTAATATTAATTTGATCAATGACTACGGTATTCATTTCAAAATATATTTGTTGAAATATTTCCAAAAAATGAAAAAAAAAAAAATTATAAAAACCAATCAAAATTAAGCAGAAAGAAAACCAATAATCAAGTTCAGTTCAATAATTTTAATTATTATCATTCTTTATTTCTGCAGTTTCCGTCTTTAAATAAAAACCAATAAATATTCTTTCTTTTCTAATTTTTTCTTTTTTCTTTTCGGTGTAATTATTATATAATCATAATTTATCTTTTTTAGGTATTCCACATTTTTATGATCTAGACAAGGTTAGAGAACAAACCATTGATATCTGCAGAGTCACACATTACGATCCACGGTGTTCGATGAGTTGTTTAGTAATCACGTACATTATTGCATACCTATGCCAAGGTGAATCGAATATCAATAAAATTATTCAGCATTCAATCGAAAAGGCGACCTTTGGGATAACGAAAGAAAAATATATCCAGGAACTGAAAAAATATTGTAACGCGACAACATGGTCAGATCTCGAATTAGATGATTCCATAACATCCCGATATACCTTTAAGGCAATGGGCTCAGGAATATTGTCTTTAAAAAAACTACAGCAAAATGAAGAATGGGACCAAATTCTAACCGAAGTGATCTTTCAAGGTGGTGATACAAACGCTAATGGTGCAATTTCTGGCGCATTAATTGGTTGTGCGATCGGGTTTTCTGGGTTTAGAGAATCCCATTTGCTGAATATGCCTCATTTGAAGTGGCTTGAATTGCTTGTTGAGCGTTTATTTCAATTAATGTTTTAATGAATTTCAGGATGGTTTTTCTTGAAAATTTTAAATCCAAGAATTTTTTCTTTTTCTTTTTCTATTTTTCTTTTTTAAAAATTCATACAATTATTTAAATCATATTTTTTCTTTTTTGTTAATTTTTCTTTTTGGTTAATTTTTCATCAAAATGATTTAATTTTTTAAAAACATTATTTTTAACAGAAAGTACATTTTTGAAATAATTTTTGATTAATCTATTTTTTTCAGTAATCCTTTTTCTTTTTTTTTTTTTTTTTACTTTGCCCAAATAACTTTAAAAAAATTATTTATTGACATACTTCAGTTAATTAGAGAGATTAAAGTATAAGTTTCAATTGAGATATTTAGAATTTATAAATTATAAAAACATTTCGTAACAAGTAGTGCTATTTTATATAAAATATCTTAAGAGACCAAATTCTACTTACATTATTTATATCTCCAAAATTTTGATACACCCATTTATTAATTCACATAATAATTTAATTTGTTAATCTCTACAGAAAATATAAGATTTTTAGGTTTTTGGTATCGATTCTTATTGTTTTGAATTGCAAAAAAACTCTTTGTAATGTTACAAGTTCATGATGGAAGAACGAGAAATATGATATTGTTGGTAGTGACATAGATGATATTGTGTAGTTTGAAGAACAATTATTAATATAATCTTAGCACTGGAACAATATCATTTTTTTTGAGTCAGGAAGATAATTCAAAACGGGGTATTAAAACTAATATGGTTTATGAACAAATGAAACAATAAGGGATTATTTTTTGTAGTGTTCAATAGAAATGGGTAACGTATTTGAGTTTGATTCTATTTTTCAAAATTTCTTATAAACCTCAAGAAAGTGTTAGACAGGTACCATAAATGCCATGGAGTGCCAATCTTTTCCAAAATTCAAAAAAAATAGTACAATCAAAGATTTTACTCAATTTTTTTCAATTCTGGGAAAGCTAACCGAATTATCATTAAATCATTGTTTTTCCTTTTAACAATTTAAAATAATAAATAATTCTTTAAAAGTCAAAATATTTGGTTATCAGTTTGAAAGATAATCATTATATTTAAAATTTTTTCAAAATGTAAAAAAATTAACTCTTAGCTGAAAATAAAAAAATTTTAATTTTTTTATAATTAAATTTAAAAAAATCATCATTTGAACTTGGGTTATTTGGCTTGAATTGTAAAATATCTTTAAAAATATTTTTTGATTGAACATCTCTTTATCCTTTAGTGTTTATTATAAGTGAAGATATTAAAAAGAAAAATTTTCACAATTGTTTAATTTTTTTTAAAAAAGTGTTTTTATTGGAAGGAATGTATATTTTTAAAATCTCTAAGGCGGTTTAAGAATTAGAATATAAAACTAAAACTTTAAAAAAAAACCAATTTAAAACCTATTTCCAAAAAAAAAAAAATAATAATCTATTAGAAAATGGTTTTAATAACATTAATCAATAAAAATTTTGAGTTTTTTTTTATGTATTTTTTAGATTTTATAATGAACTAGCCTTATTAAGGGTGTAATTATTGGAATTGAGTTTTTCAGTTCTAAAAAAATAAAAAAAAACATTAATAATAAAAATAATACATTTTTTATAAAAATCTAATAAATTTTTAAATGAATCAAATTTTTGTGTTGATACAGATTTTTATAAAGTTGAATCTCAGTCCAAGAAATTTTATCTGGTTAAAAAATTTTTTTGAGAATAGTTAAAAAGGAAATTAAATTTTATGATCAGTTCAAAAAAAATACATTTTCTTTAAGAGTGAATTTCATGTAATTTCTGAGAGAATTTTCCATGTTTAAGGGGCTAGAATCCCCATTGATTAATCTATAATCAAAGACTTTTGTAATTAGGGGTGAATGATATTAGTACTAAATGATTCAAATAGCTCTAAAAAATCTATTATAAATCAACTCTTTTTTAGTCAAACGGGGTGCAGTTTTATTGAAGAAAGAGAACATATTCTATGAGTTTAATTCATTGTTCTTCTCAAACTAAAATTTAAATTTTTAGATCAAAATCATTTTTTCAAGTTTACAACTTGTTTTTTTTTTGTATTTTGCTTTTTACTTTTTTTTTTTTTTTGATTTTTTTTTCTTTTCTTCTGTCTTTTTGTTTTTTTGAAAAATTAAATTTGAAAAAAAAATGTTTGAAACTCAAAATTAACATTAAGAAAAGTTAGTCTTTGTATGTTCTCTAATAATTCATACATTTACAAGTAAAAAATATTATTGTCAAAAATTTTAATTTCCTAAAGAAATTGAGAATTTTGCACCAGATGTTCCAATGAAAAGAGCCCAAAAAATATTTAAACATTTTTTTTTTTTTTGAAATTTATGGTTTGTTCAGGATTTTCTTTTATGAGTATCGATTCTAAAACGAAGTTTATTATTTCTCATATTTATCAACAATCTTAGTTTGAAGGTTTCCTAAAAAAGGGTGACTTTTTCATTTTTGGCTGACCACCTTTGAGTGAAATGGAGTTTATTATTGGACAATAAATTATTGTCTATTTTACCGATGATTACAATTAAAATTTTTATTTTGAAATTTTTTTGATTCATTTTCCAAATTTAAATATCGAAACTTCAAATAATAATATTCCAGTATATAATAATTCATATGAAGTACTTCCAAATGTAAAGCAATTTAAATTTTTTTAATTACCAAGATTAACTCAATAAAAATCAACATAAAACCTATAAAAATATAACTTTTGTTTCCTTTTTATCGAGTTAATTGTAACATCAATATATTTCCAAGATTTCAGAAATAATTTATCAAAAATAATCTCTTGGTTAATTATTTATTGTTTTAACAGAATAAATTTTTTAGTAACTAATCTTAATTTTGAAATAAATTTGAAGAAAACTATTTTCAACTGGGAAATCAATGGAGTCTGGAAATTGATTGTTCATCCTTTAAATTTGTGATAAAATGTAGATTTTTTTCTGAAATTTTTGGGTTTTTGTTGCTAATACAGGAATCATTGTTTATTGATGATTTCAACAAATAGTACTATTTTACGAATCGAGATTTTTAGGGATATTTCAACCATATACACATTTATTATTACACTGGATAAAAACATACTTTAATCCTAGGCTTCTCCTTGGTAGACCCTAATCCCTTAAATTAAATAATACCATTGAATTTTTTCTGATGTTAAGGGAGTAGCCACGGTAAAGAAAAATTTTTCACTTTTTTGCAATTTCTCAAGAGGATCAGAAAATAACTTTTTTTACTCTGGTTATACCTCGTTGATTTTTATTATTTAAAGTACTTCATTCATTAGATTTTTTAAATTTTTCTTTCAAAGTCTCAAAAAAATTGCCACAATAGAATGTTGAGTTGAATTGCAAAAAATAGTGTTTTGAATGTTGAATGACTTATCTTTTATCCTTCTCTTAACATTCTATTGTGGCATTTAATTTTTTCATTTTTTATTTTTTTATTATTATTGAATTGTTTTTTTTTTTGACAACACAAAGTAAAAACAAAGATTTTTTCATCAGTGACATTTAGGATTAATGGATTTTGTTTAAATGAAAAACAACATTACAATGGAGAGAAACATAAAAAGGAAACATAAATGGGACTTAAACAGATAGAAGAATTCCAAAATTAGAATAATTTTGTCAAATTATTACTTGTTAGGATTTTAAATTGTTGGATTTAGTGGAATTGGAGAAGTTAATATGATTATATTTTATCAAAGTTTAAATCACAAAATAGTTATAAGTTTTATTCTAAGAATCTAAAATTATCTTCTCCCAAAAAAAAAAACTTAAACCCCATTCCAAAAATTTGGACACATCTAAAATCAAAAATAGGGAAACAAAAACTCAATTTATGATATTTTTACAAACCTAATATAAAACCATATTTAAGTAACATAGTATTAATGGTTTTTTAAGTAATCATTTTCATCCAAATATAAGAAAACAATATAAACTCAAATCAAAACAAGTGTATCCAAAAAAAATGAAACGAGCTGAAATGAAAGAGTTTGAACAAAAAATATATTGGTAGATTTGTTAAAATTACACCAACAATGGTTGATCGATCAAATGATAAGATACCATGCACCGGTTGTATGTGTATTTTTCAATTTAAGATACTCAACTGTAACCATCTATCAACCATCTATAAAAAATTTTCAGATCTAACTAAACCGATGAAGAAACTGAAAAAAAGAAAAGGAAACAAAAACAAAAAAGACAAAAAATGAAAATACTTTGTTGAATTAAATTATTTTCCAATTGGATGTAAATCATGTTATTTTTATTTTTCCAACTGTTTAAAATGTGTCCAAATTAATGGAATTAAGTTTATTTTAATAAAAAAATAATAATAAAAAAAATCTATTTTATCAATAATATCTCTTTTTTTTAATTGTTTAACATTACTAAAAATTAAAATATCAAATAATTTTTTTAAAAAAATTTTTCGAGAATCTAAGATCACACGCCACTAAAATAAAATGTTCTTATCTCATCTCTCTGAAATTTCTATCATGTCTTATGGTGTAGCTACTCCCTTAAAAACTATTAATTTCATATCCCTAATAAACTCGAAACATGAAAATTTTTGATGAGAAACAAGGAAATATGAATTCTCGAAATGAAAAAAAAAAATTTGATATTTTTCACTACAAGGTTCTTTTTCATATGAGCCCAGATATGAATTATATTTTCACAAAAAGAATTCTTTACCAATATTCAACTTTTTAAAAATCTAGATAATAAGAATATCAATACTTTGAAAAATACAAACATCGATGCCAATTCCAATATAAATACACAATCAAGTTACATACCTTCTTCCATATCTAATAATAATCAAAATAGAATTTGTAATTATAATATATTAAACACAAATAATTGTAATCATTAGCAAAATGCAGAACATAAAAATTTGATTTTTGGAAACTTTCCTGGGATATTTGTTTAGATTTATTTTTGAGATCAATAAAGTTGTTTTCAAAAACCCAAAACTTACCAAAGGTTTCAAATTTTTAATAATAGCTCTCGAATAAAAACTCTTGCTTTTCTCTAAGGTGAAAAAACTTTAAGTGTTTTTAGCACCTGGTTTTTTCTTGAATTGTCTATTTTTTTATTGTAATAAAAGATCTTATTTTTCATTTTCTATTTTGTTTCCTTTTGACTTTATCAATTAAAAATTGTCTTTAAGGACTACCTTCCCACCCTTGAGGGGTTTGAGTAATTGTGTTATTTCACTTTCACTCCGCAAAAAAAATTTTCACACGTAAGAAATTGGACAAAAAAAAAAAAAAAAACATTTTTTGTCATCTTTACTTTTTCACAAAGACTATTTTTCTTTGTTTTTCAATGAAAAGGAAAATTGAAAATAACAAAAAAAAATAATTGCAAAAAATGGATTTTGGGGATTTTCAAGTGCATTTCAACTTTTGGAACATTTCAAACTTGTAAAAGCAAATTTAAAAAAGATGTAGAACAGCTCTAGAAAATAGTGTGAGTTCCGAATGTTGATATGGAAATTCTAAAATATTAAAATCAAAATTTAGCATGATCTAACAAGGTAAAAATTCTCAAAATTGTTGAAATTTTTTCGAAAAGAAATTCTACTTGGATAAATATTACTTGTATTACATAACTTATTCAAGGGCGATTTTATACTTTATTTCACCGTTTTCTCCTTAAAACGTAGTCCTTAAACTTTTTTTCTTGTTTTCTTTTTTTTTTCCAAAAGATTAATTTATTTTCACTCAATAAATACCTATGTTTGTCAAGAAGAGAACAATCCACAAAATAATTTCAAAACTTTTTTGTCCCATTTTGCCTGATAAATCAGATCTAAATTGAACATTTTCAAAAATTAAAAAAACCCGAAAGTTTTTAACAACCTAAAATAGTAAAAAAAAATTTGATTTAAAAACAGAAAACCCTCGAAATTGTTTATTAATTTTTTACTGGTTATCCAAATTAAAAAACTATCTGAACTATAAAACACCTGTATCTGTTTTTCTGAAAATATAAAATCTCAAAAGTGTTCAGATTGTAAGTTTTTAAAGGTATTAATTGTAAAAACTTTTAAATTCATCCTTTTTAAATTTTGATCTAAAGAATTGTTTCAAAATTTGAAGCAATTTAAAAAACCCAAAGTAGTGTGATTAAAAAAACGTGTCTATAGTTTTTGTTAATCCCATTTAGTGTGGAATTCTGAATTCGATTTCATTTTTTATTATTTGTTTTCTAACCGCAATAAAAATTCATGAGTAGAAAAAGAAAAAAGCCTGTCACGAAAAAAAAAACACAAAAAAATTCTGAACAAAACTTTGACTTTTCAGACGAAGAAGAAGAAAAATCCCAAGAACAGCAGGAACAAGAAGAAGAAATTAATCAGAATTTAAAAAAAAAACCCAAACAAATAAATTATCGGACCAAACTCAAATCAAGAGTTTCTGAGCTTGAAAAGCAACTGTCCAAACTTGAACAGGAAAACGAACAGTTTAAGGTCAAAGAAGCCATCCTTCAAACGAAGGCCAAAATATATAAAGAGCAGCTGGACTATTTCCAAAACTTTATGAATAATGCAATGAATTTCGCAACGCGAAATAACCCTATCTTTTCATTGCCTGGAATGGGACTTTCTTCTGGCGGAAATAACAACCCCTTTTCAAATGAAAAATTTAACTAATTTCTTTTTAATTTTCTTATTCTTTTTCTTTTCTTTTTTTTTTTTTTTTTTTTTTTTTTTTCTTTAACTTTTTCTTTTTCACAAAAACCCAACAATTCTTAGATTTGTTGGTTCTTTATGTAAATTAAAATTTAAGTTTTTAATTTATTGGTTTGAATAGTATCCCTTACATCCAAGACCATAACGGTGATTGTTTATAAAAATCCAAATTTTCTTTTTATTTTTTGATTTACCTTTTTTTTTTCTTTATTCTCGATCTCTTTTGAAATTTTCGAAATGATTTCCAAAATATGTTCCTTACATTAGTCACCAAACAAAAAATTAATTTTGATAATCAAAAAATTATTTTGCAAATTTTTACAAAATTTTACAACCTTTGTTCAAATTTTGAAAAAATTAGATCCAATTTTCACTCAATTTTTTTTGAACGATAACTCTTTCTATCAAAAGTATTTCTTTCTCTGAATCGATTTCATACTCTTTTTCAACTTTTCCTTCTTCAAAAGTAAAATTTCGTTCTCTAATTTTTTAAGGACTATCCGAATTTTAGAAACTGAAGGGATTGAAATACGATTTACGTGGATTTAAAAATGGTTCAAAAGTTCGTGAATCAAAGAAAAGAACAAAAAATTACAATTTTTGGTTTTAGGGTTTTGAATTAAAAACAATTATTGGATCTAAAAATTTTTCTGAATTAAAACCTCCATTCAAAATTTTTAGTACACCAAAATTCAATTTTTGAAAAAAAAATCTTATTTAAGGGACTAATCTCTATTAAATTTTTTTACCTAAATTTAATAGAGATTGAGAAAATTTTTTGTCAATAAGTTAGATTTGAAAACCCTGTTTATTTTCAATATTAAACATTTTTCTAGATAAGAGAATCCCTCTTTCAAAATTGGACAATAAAAAATAATAGAGACTAGTCTCTTAATCAATTTTAGAAGAAATATCAAATTAAAACCATTCACTAATTGAAATATGAACACTCGTTTATAAAGTAAAATACCCACAAAACAAAAAATAAATAATTATCAATACTAATAAATTATTTGTGTGTTAAAAATCTTGGAGAGAGCAAAAACGAAAAAATATATTGTTAAATGTGTTTAAATTCTATTAGGAATATTGATTGATCAAATCGTTAGATACCTTCAACTAATTTTATTTGAGTTCTTCTATTTTGAACGCCCCAACTTTAACCTTTGATTGATTGTTGAAAAAAATTTGATCATGGGACAAAATATGTTAAGTAATTCGAAAAATGAAATTCAAACAAAAAACCTAAAAGATGAAAAATATGATTTTTATAATTTAGAAAAATCAAATTTTTTTACAATTTGAATGCAATTGTATTATTGTGATTCTTTAAAGTCTTTTATACGTGTGGAAAATTTTGAATTTGAGTTTATTTTGTTTTTTTTTTTATTTTTTTTTCAAACGAAATTGTTACTCAAAATATACTTTGATACCCAGCATCAATCTTTAAGGTAATAATAACCAAAATCCAATAATTTCACTTTTTCGAGTACTAAAAATAATAAAAAAAAAACAACAAAAGAATGAAAATAAAAACAGTTCTTTTTGATCGAATTTGCGATTAATAACAAAATGAAATTATATTTTGTTCCATTTCCCCCCTGGATGAATCATCTTTATATTGGGAAGAAGAGTTATAAATGAATAGGATCAAGTAGTTACTTGCTAATACTTTTATACTGAAACACCAAAATGTAAGTAACTTGAAAATAAAAACCAAAAATCAAAGGCTAAAAATGACCAAAGGTTTAAATCAAATAAGTTCAAAAAAGAAAAAAGAAATCACAACACTTAAACAAATATTCCCAAGTGAACATTCATGATCAATTATCAAATTATTAAATCAACCAAAAGTCTCGCCTGTTATTTTGGGAGTATCCAATTAAAGATATTATTAGTTTTTTTTTTTTTTTTTTTGATGATTTTTTATCAATTGCATCTTATAAACACGTTTTAAATTTCTTATTATTTTTTTTTTCTTTTTCTTTTTTCAATTTTTTCTTTTACTTTTTAAACATAATAAAAATTGTGTGTGTCTTTCCCTTGAACAATGATGAATCTATGATTTTACACTTTAACTTATTTTTGTGGAAATTTAAGTAAAAGGACATCTATGGCGTAATTTACACTTCTTCAATCAATAAACAAAATGAAATTATTAATCTTTTTTTAATTTTGAAAAGAGAAAAATAATTTCTCTTAAATCTTTACCAGTTTAAAACAAAAAATGGACATTTTTTGTAGTTTTTTTAAATTAACTTTTTCGGAATATCTTCAAGTTAGAGTTTTGAACCGATTATTTGGCTAGGTTTAGTTGGTAATCATTTTTACATTTCTTTAATTTTTTTTTAATGGAATTTTCGAAAAAGGAGAATGAAAAAAAAAAAAAAGAACTTTTTTTTTGTTTTATACTGGAATAGGGATTTAAGACGGTCATAATTTCAATAATTTAAAAGAGAAGAGCAAAAAAATTTAATTTTCCCATATTTTTTTTGGAATTATGGTAATGTGTTGATAGGTCTTTAGAGTTTTCTGTTTTTTTTTTTGTGAAATCTTGCTTTCGGAAATAAACAAAAAATCAAAAAAAAACTTTGAACTTGACTAATTTATAATAATTAAATGAAAATTTATAAACATTTCTTTTTATTTCTTACATTAAAAACCCCATAATTATGTTTTCTATGGATTCTGTGTTAATTAGAAACTCCATAGATACTGGAAAAAAATTAAGAAATAAAAATAATAAAAATCTAGGCTTTTTCCAGAATTCAAAAGAATTGAGTAAAATCCCTATATTTTTCTCTATTTTTTTGATTTCTGGAAAACCTTGGCACTCCACAGCATTCTACTACATAATGGAGACTCTACAATAATCTAAGAAACTAATCTAATTTATAATTTTGTTTAGAAAATTTAATAACTATCATACATTTATATATATATATATATATATATATATATATGTATGTATGTATGTATGTATGTATGTATGTATGTATATATAATTGTTATTTTTTAAGCGATACATACCCTCTTAACCCAAGAGAAGTAATGGATAAGTAGAGTTGATTGATGTGAAAATTATTCAATGGTAATTATTTTTTTCCTACCAAAATTTGCATAAACGGTCTCAATGTATTATTAAATAGATAAAAGTCTTCTTAAGTGCATTTCTAAGGAATTAATCAGTGGTACTTTCATGTAGAAAAAAAAAATAAAAACCCAAATAATTCCAAAAAAAAAAATAAACTACTTTTTTGTAAAAAATAATTTATTTTAATTTCCGAATAAAAGATCATGAGGACTTAACCAACATCGAAGGGATAACATATGTTATATTTCTTAAGAATTAATTTGAAAATTTTGTTATAGTCATATTTAAAAAACAAATCAGAATAAGATGTCTGTTATAAGTATTATTTTTTGAGTGAAATATGTAATTATTTATTAGCATTCAGTTTGGAAGAGTTCAATAATTTCAAGTTAAAATTAACAAATGTGAATTTCTTTTATTGTTGTTAAAATAATATGTGAAAAAAAGTTTAATCGGCGTTTCAAAATAAAAAGTGTGTTTTTTTTTTTTTTAGTAAGTCCTATACGTTGAATGATCAAAGAAACCAACAATAAACCCTAATTCATATTGGTATTGGTTACTTAAAGTTCTATTGTTAAAAATAAAAATTCTAAAAATGAAGGATCAAATTGGAAATTTTAACTCAAAAAAAATAGAGTATATTTTTCAGAAAATTTTTACCTCAAAAAAAACTAAAAATTTCAATAAAATTTAGAATATTACAAAAAAATTAGAACAAATTGTATTCATAATTTAAATTTTACTGAAAATATCCACCGTTACTTTAAAAATTGATTTGATCTTGATAAACTACGGAGAAACAAATGTGATGTTGCATTGAAACAAGAAAAAAAAAATCACGGATTATATTTTAAAACATGGATTTTAATCACCATACGAGCATGATATTGATCACTGTACAATAAAATGTAAAAGGTTTACAATTCCCAACAATTTTTATATTTTATCCTTCTAAGCAGATCATCAGACAATTTAATTTTAGTATTTCATATCTTCATTTTCAAATCTATAAACACAAAAAATTTCTATAACGTTATAAATATTTTTGCTGTTATTTTTACAAGTTGAAAATTTGTTAAAATTTGAAATTGTATTTATAAATCGCTTAAAGTCATTTATTTTTTGAAAAATTTTATTAAAAAATCTATTTTAAATTGTTTATTAGTTCTCACGTTTTTGGTTTTAACTTTTAAAATTAGTAACTATTTATGGTATTTCTTCAGTATGTAAATTCTTTTTGATATGCCAACGTCAAATAAAACAATAAATCGATACTCTCCTACCATGAAAAGTAGACCTTAAGGGATTAGCGTCTACCAAGGAGAAGCCTAGGATCAAAGTATGTTGCTATTGTGACGAACCACATTAGTGCTACATGGTTTGAATGTCTCTAAAAAATCGATTAGTCAAGTAGTAATATTTGTTGATCTTATCAATGAAAAATGATCCTTATATTTGTAAAAAAATCAACAATTTCAGAATAAAATCTGCATTTCACCATAAATTTAAAGGTTGAATTATCAATATTCAGACTACAAAGTCACAAAATATCTTTCTTAAATTTGTGGCGAAATGTAGATTAGTTACTAAAAAATTCTTTTTTTTTTTAAAAATTAAATAATTAACGAATAAATTTTTTTGTAAAATTATTTCTCAAATCATGCAAATATATTGATGCTACAAGTATCTTTCTCAAAAGCAAATAAAACTAATCAGTCTTTGTGCTTTTATGTTAATGATTATTGAGTTAATGTTTGAAATTCAAAAATTAAAAAAATAGTTACTTTTCAAAGTTCTAAATCGGAATTATTAAATACTAGAATACAAGTATTTTGGGTTTCTATTTTTAGGTTTGGAAAAGGAATTAAAAAAATTTTTTTCAAAACGAAACTTTTTTAATAGTGATCATTTGTAAAAAATAATAATTTAGTGTGCAATAAGATTTATAATAGATTTTTTAGAGTTTATCAAGCCATGGTGCACTAATATCATTTATACCCAATTACAACATACTTTGATTATAGATAAGTCTATGGTGACACTAATCCCTTAAAAAGTTCTTAGTCAAAATTCTCAATTAACTTATTTTAAGAAGTTTTAATAGATGTTTATCCAACTATTGTCTAAACTTTTTTTAAACACACACACTTTCTGATTACTTCTTTCACTTATTTAAGTTTTTTTCTAATAAGACGCTTTCAATAACCGACAGTAAAAATAGAAATTACGATTTGAGAATGAACTGTTCCTTTAAGACACTTGTATTTGGAACAAACTTTATTCTTCTCAAAGTCTATTTGAATAAAATTGTTGATCTTTTAAAATCTGGAATGTTCTTTCGCACAAAAAAGAAAATTTTGAGCATTTCGAAATAAAAACAAAATAAAATGCATTTAACTCAAACAAAATTCTCAAATTCCAAAACCTTATGAGGTAAAACTGATCTACTTTTACATTGGACAATAAAACAAACCAAATTGTTTCTTGATAAATCAAAAAATTCTATACTGGTATTTGAATTCTAAATGGGAAAGAATTTTCACTTCCTTTTCCATATTTTTTTTTTATAAATAAAGTTCTCAAAGAGATTAGGTTACAATTTAAGGTTCTCGATCTATGTTCTCTTAAAAAAGAGAAATTAAAAATGAAGTGAAAAAAAATCCCATTTATTATTCAAATACCAGTAATTCTTTTTCTCAAACAAACAAAAAAACTCTTCATTTTTCTTCAATTCGAACACAGAGATTCATTTATTTTCAAATTATTTTTGTTACAAATGAACAAGCCAAAAGATTCTACATTTAAACAACAACGTCTCAAGGGCGGTAACCCAATTTTGACTCCAAAATTAACAATTCCTGTTTGCATTGTTATAGGAATTATTCTTTTGGCTGTTGGTATTATTCTTCTGGTTACTGTAGGTAGTGTAAAGGAAATTCAAGGTAGATACGACGACAAGTGCAAAGGTGAAGAGATTTGTTATTTAGATTTTGGTAAAAAATTCTTTTTCCTCTTTTTTTTTACTTTTTTTCAAGCAAAGATCTTTTTTTCTTTCTAAATTTCAAAACATTTTTGAGCAGCAAAGATCTTTTAGTTTTTTGTCGCCTTTTTTTGTTTTTAGGAATCAAAACATTTCTTCACAGACTTATTTCTTTTTATCTTTCTTTCTTTTCTTCTTTTATTTTTTTTTTTTTTCCTTTTTGTCCTTTAATTTGATCTACTTCTTTTGCTATCCTTAGTTCCAGAAGAGGATATGGAGGCACC
Organism: Anaeramoeba flamelloides; assembly: GCA_027625915.1. Lineage (NCBI taxonomy): Eukaryota > Anaeramoebidae > Anaeramoeba > Anaeramoeba flamelloides. The sequence continues at coordinate 4,279,672 of JANTQA010000026.1, forward strand.
TGTTTATTTTTTGTATGAACTTTCGAATTATCACCAAAACCATCGAAGGTATATCAAATCTGTTAGTTCTGAACAACTCAGTGGTGAAACAATTACATATGATGACTCAAGCGTTTGTGAACCAATTAGAAGCTATAAGGATAAAGAAAAAAACGATATGGTTTACGAGCCATGTGGGTTAGTTGCTTGGTCTGTGTTCAATGGTAAAATTAGCCTTTTTTTGATTTCTTTTAATTTCCTTTTTTTCCGTTATCTTGAAGGAACACTTTGACGAGTTTGGATCTTTTTAAGACTTTTTCTTAGGAAATAATCTCAAGACATTTGCTTATTTTTTTTTGAAATTCAAGACACGATGAAAATTGGAAAAATCTTTTTTCTTTTCTTAATTGAGTTTTATTCTGTTAATTTTTTAATCACAACCGGAAAAAGAAGAGACAATTTTTTTAGGGACCGTGTAACGGTCTTTGTAATAATATGAATTTTAGAACTATTGATCCTGAAACCTTGATAAAAAGAACTATTTGAGTCATCCGTAGATTAATATTTATCAGAGTCTTTTAAGAAAATAATTTTCAACCACATTTTGAAACAGTAGAGAGCCTACAAAAAGTGCAAACTCAAAGTTTTATACAGTGTTACTCAGACTACTTCAAACTAGTGAATTATACAGTTTTTAGTTGCACTTTTTAAAACATTAAGTTCGCACTTTTTTAATATAGATGTATAATTTCGGTATTACTTTTAAATTTGGAAACTCAAGAGAAAATATTAAAATTTTACTTTTTAAAAACAGAATTTTGGAATGAAATTGTTCACTTTTTTTCATTTTGATGAATCATAATATTTTTTGGATTTGTTTTTTGAAAAAACAAAATTCAAATTTTTTTTACTCTGTTTCTTCTAAAAATAAAAAAAAAAAAAACTGTAATTCACTTTCAAATCTAAAACCTCAGAAATTTCAAAAACCATAAAGTTCCAATTTTTTAGATTAATTGAAAATATTCGTAAAAAGTCAAAAATTTATTCCCATTTTATAGATAAATATATAACTTATCGAGCAACTAATGACACTTCTAATTGGTATATTGATTAAATATTCTAAATATATCAATTTTAACCGATTGTATTAAATGCAGAAACCAAAAAAAATCTCAAATCTAAAAAAATAATTGATACTCGAAAATTTATCTCACTGTTGAGAGAAAAATGATGGACACAGAAAAATGGTTGGACACCATTTTTAATTGGGAACATTAGTAAAATTGAAAATCAAATCCTATTGATAACTAGGTGAATTTTATATAAATCCAGGTTTAAAGGTGTTACAAGTTCATTAATCTGTGGTTTGTGTAGAATAATCATTTTAATGGTTGATAACTAAAGTAGATCATGCTATTTTAACAAAAATCCAAGTTGTAGTAAAGTTTACTATTAATTCTGAAAATGGTAATTTTTAAACTTGCTTTAGATTATAATAGCTAAGCTTTTGAAAAAGTAGAATTGCATTAATCGTTATTCTAATAAGTAGATTATTGTTATTTTCTTTAGTTATTTCACAAACGATTGAAATTAAAAATCATTTTCAGTAAGGTTCCCAATTGAAAATGCTGTCCAACCATTTTTCTGTGTCCAACATTTTTCTCTCAACAGTCAACTAAATTTCATAATAAATGGGACAATTTTTTTTTTTTTTTATTTTAGTTTTTTTTAGATGAAAAACAAATATTTCTAGTGTATAGAACTGAATATTAAAATAATTTTTTTTTTTATAATAGATAACTTTAATTTATTAAAATATTTATTTTCAAAATTTGATTTTTAATGTGCCAATGATTTTGAAATGGAGTTTATTTATCTTTAAACTTGGAATAATTTTCTGATTTTTTACTAATATTTTCAATTGATCTAAAAAATTGGAACTGACTGGTTTTTGACATTTCACAGGTTTTAGTTTTGAAATTCATATAAAAAAACTCAAAGAAGACAAGAAAAAAAAAACACTATCAAAAATACATTTTGCATCTATGTGAATATGTGTTTTGAAAATACTCCTATTCACCATGGAAATTTCCAGAAATAAGAAATTAATAACCCCATTCAAAAAGAAATGATAAAATTATCCAATTCTAAAGCACAAGCTTTTTTCAGACTTTTTTTTAATGAATCAATCATATTTTACCTTCCCAGAAGAGTAAAAATATATATAACTCGATATTATTATTTTTCCATGGTATTTTAAATATAGAAGGATGAAGAAATTGATCTAAAGAGATACATCTTCAACTTCATGAAAACCTTACAATTCAAAAACAATTCGAAACTTAAAGTAATTTATTATCATTTAAACAAAGATAGGTAACAAAATAATAGATTTTTTGTTTCCATCCTAAAAAAAATTTTTTTATCTCGTTTAATCTCCCTTTTTTAATGAAAATTGTTGGCTGTTATTTACACAATTTTTTTTATTGTAATGATTTTTTTGACAAAAATAATCATTTAAATTCTATTCACTCATTCAAAGATATTCTAAACTCTTTTTCAAACTTATTGCAACATCAATTTTTTCATTCATTAAATCTCTTTGTTAATATTTCAATATGATGTGCATTAAAATTAAAAATACACTAAACATTCCTAACTATTATGAAATTAATATCTTTTGTTTCTCAAAAAAACTTGATATTTAAAATAAAAATTCTTGTGAATAAAAAAAAAAGATGTTCTTAATTTTGAAATTCAAAATCTCATTTCCATTAACATTTTCATTTTCATTTACATTTACATTTACATTTTCATTTACATTTTCATTTTCCTTTTCATTTACATTTTCATTTTCATATTCATATTTATTTACATTTATATTTTCATTTTCATTTTCATTTTCATTTTTCTTTGTGTTACAAACAAAATTTAAAAAATTGTTATTTTTTGAATTACTATGTACTTTTCATTACAATTTTTTTTTGTACAAATATTGAAAATTTAATATTTTGTCCGATTATGAGATTGATAATAAAAGAAAAGTCCGATCACAACCAAAAAAGAATTCAGAAAATTACCTTAAGGTAAATATATTCAAAGCTACCTTGATTTTAATTTTGTTAAGGATCAATTTTAAAATTGATTTTATTTTTCCATTTGAGAACCCGGTTTTTATTTCAATAGTTAAGTTTAAATAGAATCCAAATAACAGATTCTTTCAATATATTCTATCTTTGGAGTTTACTATATTCAACAAAAAGAAAATAAATTGGTCGGTGAATTTTCCAAAAAGCCTCTTTTAAAATTAGAAGAGAAAACTCAAAGTAGAATTTTCATTTATTTAAAAATAAAATTAGCAAATGTGAAAAAGGTTTAGATAATTAGAGATGAGATCAAAAAAAAGGGATTCTGAGTTTTTTATATTTGAAATCAAAGGAAATTGTATCATAACTTTGAATTCATTTTTCAGATAAAATTATTCAGGAAGATCCCTTCATAAATTAATCTGAATTCAGAACCCAGGATTTGAAAGAGCATCAATATTCTACAAAACTTGGTCCTTTAAAAAGTTTGAAGGAGCCTAAAAAGAAGAAGAAGAAGAAGAAAAATTTTAAAGAAAAAAAATTATCTTATTCTTTTAACAAGTTGTTTGGAAAACTAAAATTTAAAACAAAAAATAAAGTCATGATCTTTGAAGATCTTGATTCTAAAAAGTTAAAAAGAAAGACAGAATATTTTCATTACTTTTTGAAAAAGAAAATCACAGAAATTGCAGAAATCACAGAAACCCAAATATCTAATTTTGATAACTTTTTGATTTTTATCTCTCAATGAGTCAAATTCAGCCACTTTGGTGTTTTATTTATTCTAAATCAGTTATATAAGGTGTATTCAAAAATGATAAAATTTGAAATTACGGTAAACTAGAATACTTTTGTTTTGAAAATTAATTTTAATTTTCCCGTAAGGGTTTTAATAGGTGTAAAATATTGCTTTTTCATACTTGATAAAATACAAATTTGTAAACTAAAAATACTTGTTTGTTGCTACAAATAAAGAAAATTAATTCTATTTTTTTTTTTTGAGATTCAGGAATATTTGATTTAAGTGAATAGATAAAAATCTTGAATTTATGGAAAAAAACAATTTACTCAAAAAAATTAAATTTAAAATTAAACCTATTAGTACATACATATATAAATATACAAATATTAAACAGAAAGAATCTAACAAGTAAAAAAATGAATCATTTTGAATAAAAAAAAAATTGAAATTTTTTTACATTTAATTTTGAAGATTACAAAAGTATTAACTATTAAAATCAAAAATTTAAACTTTGAAAAAAACAGAAAAAATTTAATGATCATAAATTATTTTTTTATTCCGTTTTTTATGACAAATAATTACATATATTGATTGAATAAAAATAATTAAATTTTATTTTCGATCGAAAATATTTTTAAATATCTAAAATGAAAAAAAAAAAAAAAAAAAGTTTAACAAAAGAAAAAACTGTAATAATAGAAATAAAATTTATTGTATTTCTCTAAACTTCTTCTAATTTAAAATTAAATTGTTTTATAATCATATCTTAACATTGCACCAAGTTAAAATATAATGAAATTTACTTTTCAAAAATAAATTAGAATTGTTGCAAGTTTTCCTGTATTGGAAATAAAAATATCACAAATTATTATACAAATATACAAACAAAAAAATAAGCAATATAAAAAAACAAAAAAATAAACAATAAAAAAAAACAAAATTTAATATTTACATTCCTTTTAAAAAAGTGTGAAAAAAACATTTTAATGTATTTCTGACAATATCTCTATTGGAGTTAGTAGACTATTTTAGAGATACATTGTAAAAACTTTTTTAATTTTCACTTTTTCAAAATTACTACCGCAACACTTTCTTATTTCCAAAATGCTAATTTCAAAATTTTTTTTTATTTCGAAAAATTAATATTCTATTTTAATATTTTACATTTCACAGATACCTTTAAATTTACAGATTCAGATAGTAATGATCTTGGTGTTAGTGAAAAAGAGATTACTTGGAAATCTGATCGAGAAGAAATCTTTCAAAATCCAAGTACTCCTATTGATCCTCTCGCAAATACAACAATCGTATCAGATCTTGAAAATGAACATTTTATTGTCTGGATGAGAATCGCAGCATTACCAACATTTAGAAAATTATATGCAATTTTGGAGAAAGGTAAATTAGAAAAATCGAAAACATATACCATTGAAATCGGCAATAATTACCCAGTAGAGAGTTTTGAAGGAACCAAATCCTTAATTATCACTACAACAACCTTTACAGGTGGTAAAAACTCCTTTTTAGGCTATGTATATATTATCACCGGCGCAATATTATTTTTGGTGGGTATATTATTTTTATCTAAACATTTGATTAAACCTAGAGATTTAGGTGACGAAACATATTTGACATGGCACCATTAAATTTGGAATTACAAAATACATCATTCGTATTTTTATTTTTTTATTATTTTTGTTTTACTTTTTATTTTTAGAATAATTCTTTATTAGAATATTAAAACGAAGTTATGAAAAATTAAATTTATATTTATTTTTTCTTTAAATTTCTTATTTATTAAGATCAAATTTGAAAAAGTACTTTAAAAAAAATTATTTTTTGCTTAAAAATAAGAATCAACTCAAAAAAGTTTATTTTTTTTTTTTGATTTTATAATTTTTTTTTTTTTAATAATATATGAGGATTTGATGATATCTTTTCAAATTCACGATAAAATTTACAAAAATCGCGATAAGTTACAAAAATCGCGATAAGTTACAAAAAGAACGATTAATATAACAAAATTTTGATAGTTGATAAAATTGCAATTTTATCGATAATATCACAATATTGATACAAATCCTGATAAAAAAATTAATCACTATATAATAGCTGATTGGTTTTTGTGCTAATTCAACAATAATTTTAAAAATTAAAAAATTTTTTTTGATCAAAAAAATAGATTCAGTGAAAAAAAGTTATTCTTTGAAAAACATAAAAAAAGATACTTGATTCAATCAAGTATCAGATCGAGGAGTTTTCATTGTATTTTATTTTGATTTGGTTGACAGATCGATCGATCCTTTTAGATCAACAACAAAAATAAAAAAGGAAAATAAATAGTTTCTCAAATAACCGTCTTCTTATAAATTAGGTTCAATAAAAAAAGCTTATCAAGTAACCAACACTTCACCCCGTCTTTAAAGAATGTGTTCTTGGGTTTAAACATTTTCTTTTTTCTATGAGTGTTTAAGGGGGTTGGACAACTTTATGAAGGCTTTCCCAACAACATAACCAGATTATCACCAATTATTAAGATTGTTTGGGCATTTCTTTTCTTTTTTTTATTCTTCTTCTTCTCCTTACATTGTATTTTACAGAAAATCACACATAGATTTAATAGGTTTTTTTTTAAATTAATTACAAATAAGAAGGAAAATTACCCTTTCTTCTTTTTGATTATTTAATTTGTGAAGGTAATCCGCCTATTGAAAACAAACATAAAATTATTTTCTAGAGAATCATTTTCTCAATATAATAGTTTTTTTTTTTTGATCATAAAACCCACAGTGGAATTTTATGTGTTGTAAAAATTAAAAATTGACAAGAAAAAAAAAAATTGTAAAGAAAAAATCAATGTATTTTAAAAAGTTTTCTGCCTTTCAAAAAATTCAAAAACTTTTTAACACTTTATACAATCTTATAAAATTTTCTAATATTTTTAAAGTGAAAAAATTTGTGGAAGCTAAAATCTTTGAAAAATTAATTGAATTTTTTTGAGGGTGTGATTTCTAAATATTAATTTTCTTTTTATCATGATTTTGTAACTTTCTGTTGATTTTAAGTATTCTCCTGTTTTTATTATTTCTGGAAATAAAGTTGGATTAATCGAGAAATTTTAAAATATTTTCAGGTTTTTCTTAATTATAGTGCAATGATCCATGTTATCATCAATATTTATATTATTAAATCTTATTAATAAACTCCTTTTTAATTATTATAAACATATAAACATAATCCTGATATTTTAAAAATCAAAAAAAAAAAATACCACCAAAAAATTAAAAAACAATTAATCAAATTTTTTGAAATAAGCATGACATATTTTTTATTACTGAAATTTCAACTTAAAAAGGTTAACAATACGACTTTCTAATAATAAAAATTTATACATTTTAGAAGAGGGTTTATATAATCTAACATTTCCTTCCTTTATTTACAATTTCTAAAACTTTTTTGTTCCTCTTTTTTTTAAAATATAATTAAAATAAAAAAAAATTAAAAATTTTATATAAAAAAAAAGAAAAAAGAAAATAGCAGATAAAAAATCAAAGAAAAATGAAACTCATGAAAAAACCAAAAAAAAAAAAAGTAAAAGGAAAAGTAAAAAATAAGTCAAAATTTGAAAAAAAATATGGAATGAGAAAAAATACTATTTGTTTTAAAACAAATGGAACAAAATTTTTATTCAGCTTTCTAAGATTGTTGTAAAATCCTGTAAAATTTCATTTTTTTAAATCTTAAACCAGCTTAAATTATTTATTTGCCTTAAAGAACTGGGAACTTTGATGATTTGTTATTATAACTCGGAATGCGATTATTATACAAGTTGAATGAAAATTTTCATCTTTTTCTTTTACAATTAACAAAATGAAAAAACAAAATAAAAAATTTGAGTAAATTAGAAAAAAATCATTTTGATCTAAAAATTAGAAATTTTAAAATATATATTGGAAAAAACTTAACAAAACCAGTTCGAATAATAATCACAACTAAGTAAACATTTTTGAAAAAATATATTACATTTGACATATAATAATATATTTCATCATCATTCTAATCCTAACTATTGTGAAAAAAAAAAAAAAAAATGGTAACAAGTCAAAAAAGTGGGAAAAATTTTTTATCAAAATTTAAAAAATAAATTAGCAAGATTAGTTAATCTGATTAGTATAACTTGAATTTTTTAAGATAATAATAAACAAAATGAGTGTTTAAAACTATTTAAAAAGAAACATGTTCTAACTTAAATTTTCTTCATTTGAATTTCATAAAGACCCTTCAAGTAAAAAGTCTTTAAAATCAAATTCTTAGATTTGAATCTAAAGAGTGGTCAAAATGAGTAAAAAGTACATTAACAAGACAATTCTTATCTGGTAAATTATGACTTTATTCGATAATGATTAATAATTAATCAAAATTATTTTGTGAACACTTGAGAAAAACTCTTTTCATATTAAGATAAAGCAATTGTGAAAATGCCCAATTTCTGATTTTTGGATTTTTCATTGTAAATAGAATCGAATACTTTATCTTTTTAAATATCATATTGAATACAAAGAATTAAAGAACCGAACAAATCGATATAAAATTCAAAATACTAAACCAAGAAAGTTTTATTTGTAAAATAACATTTCAAATAACAAAGATAAAAAATAGTAATAAATCTTCATTCCCAGTTCTATTAAGATTTATATTTACATAAAAAATTTGATTTTAACACAATCTTTTTGAAGGATCTTGATGAAATTGGAATCATGAGAATCTAAGTTAAATACTATATATATTAAAAGGCTTTAATCTTAATTTTGGTTTTTTATTATCTTTAAAAAAATTCTGGTTATTTTGATCATATTTACTAGATTTCAATTGAATATAAAATTTTTAACCAAAAAAAAGTTCCCAACTTTTTTTATCTGTCACGTGTTTTTTTTTCAAATCAGTTATATAATTTTTTGCAAATTGAAAAAAAAAAAAAATATTTAATTTATTTTTTACGAATAAGAGGCACTAATTCATTCAGTATTAAAACAGTCTTTATTTTATATTGTTATTTACTAACAGAAATACAACCAATATATATATATATATATTATTTAAAATATATAACAAAATTAGCCTTCATTTTTTTTTGGATATACCCTAAACTCATGGTATTTATTATTCCATTATGTAAAAAAAAAATATAATTAAGTGTTTCTTAAATAATTTCTAAAAAAAAATAAATTCTCAAATTAATAAATAATAAAAGTAAGAAAAGTTAAATTAAAAATATTTTTTATTAATAAAATTTATAAGAACTTTAAACAATAAATTCTGAATATTATTTGTAAATGCTTTCATTATTCTTCATAAAATGAATTTTGACAATTAAAACTACGTATTTGAGTCAAAAATTTGAAATAATAAATTTAATATTAACATTAAATGAAAAACAAAACAAAAACAAAAGTAAACAGAAAAAATTAATATACATCTACATATATACATATATAATCATTATGAACCATAACCAGCGAATTTCGAAACCAAGCCAATGCAGCCACCAAAAACACAACCCCAGACAATCAACCAACTTAAATGTTCACGTATAACATCTTCCATTAATTTTTTCACGATAGGTGGTGTTAACTCTTTTAACTTTTCAGTCATTAATTTGTCTAATTCCTTTCTAATTTTTCTAATTTTTATAAATTTTTTTGGATCGAAAGCGCTTAATAGTAAAGGCACAAAATCTTTAGCAGCGTTTATAATAAAGGGCAAAATCAACGGCTTTAATTTTGAAGGTTCAATACCCATCATAACTAAAACTAAACCTTCAGGCTTGTTTTTCAAATCTTCTAATTTTTGATCGATAATTTTTTCAACTTGAGGTGATTCTAAAATATTTTTTAATTTCCCTTCAATATTTAGATCACTATTAGACATTATTCTATTAAATTTTTTTGAAATGTATTTATTTAGATAATTTTGGTCAAAAAAGGTTTTCATAATTGTATTTTTTATTGTTTCTCGAATTGCCTTAAATCGATGTGGAATAATTGCAGATCCTGGTAAATAATATTTACCATGTCCAATTTTATCAAATAACATTTTTACTGCAAGCCAATTTGTGATACCCCCGGCAAAACCAAATAAACCAAAGGCTAAGAAATATTCACCAGTGGTTTGTTGCCCTATATAAATGAAAAATATAATAATAAATGTTCGTAAATTAATATTTTTTTTCTTTTATAAAATATAAATCTATTTTTTATCGCTATTCCACAAAATATATTATTTTTATAGCGTCTGTTAATTTGGTGTAATTTTAAACCTTTATAACCAATTGATTATTTCTATTTTTTTATTTTTATTTATTTGATAACTGAGATAATATTTTTCAGTTTTTCACTCAAGAAAATCAGGGTAATGGTAGTTTAAAAAGTTTTAAATATTTTTTTTTTTTTATTAATTTTTAACTAGAAACTTGATTTTGAATATATCTCAATAATTCATTATTTATATATACAATTCAGTATTACTATTTCGAAAAAAAAATTTAAAAAGAAATCAATATTTGAGAATTATTTTTTTATATTTTATATAGCATAGTCTTTAAATGACGAAAAGTTTAGTATCCCAACGTGAAGTTACACAAGAAGTAAGAAATCTCAAAAAACAAAAATTACAACTAGGTGAGAATTTTGGAAATTCTTAAGGGACTAGTCTCTATTTTTTTTTTTTTTTTTTTTGACCAATTTCTAAATAAGGATTCCTTATCTAGAAATAAGTTTAATATGAAAATAAACAGAGGTCCTTTCAAATCTAAGTAATTGACAAAAAAAAAATTTTAATTTCTATTAAATTTAGAGTAAAAAATTTTTCTAGAGATTAGTCCCTTAAAGAAAATTCAAAATCCATAATGTTAAAAGTGGAATTTTCCGAATATACGAAAGTTCAACACATGCATTTTATGAGATGATTGGGGAAAAGAAAATATAATCAAATTATAATTAAAAAAGGGGGGTAGGGGGGCATGATAACTGATGAAAATTATTCACAAATAATTGGCAAAAGCAATAAAAGATCAAATAAATAAGGAAACACAAAACAACAACAAACCATAATTATTCTATCAATCGTTCCAAATGAAACTCCAAATTTGTAGAGAATATTAATTGATAAATCCTGAAGTAATAATTTAAGCTTTACAGTTGAAGCTAAAACCTCTGAAATTTTCAAAAACCCGGTAATTCCATTTTTCTGATCAATTGAAAATATTAGTAAAAATTCAAAAATCTACTCTCATTTTACAGACAAATTTATCCAATTACCGAGAAACTTATAACCGCTTGAATTGAAGTATTGGTTAAATATTCCAAAGTCATCAATTTTAACCCTTTGATGAATTTAGAAATTAAAAAAATCCAAAATTTGTAAAATTAATTGAGAACATGACTGAAAATTGAAAATCAAATTTATTGTGATCCCCCCCTTTAGATAAATTATAAATTTATTAGAAAGTATCTATATATGAATTGTTTTGTTGTTGAATTTATGAAATAAGAGTTTTATGTACTTTATATCTTTCTTTTAATAATTTTTTCAAAATTTTGAATTTCTATTGGTAAAAATTGGAGGATTTATTGTTTTCCAAAATGGTTTTCAAAATTTCTTGCAAATTCACAATAATCAAACACTTCTATCAAATTAAAATGCTTTCAAATATTTTAAAATGATGAAAATGATTTTTATTTTCTAATTTAAAATCAAAAGTAGATTATTGTTTTTATTCATGTTTTAAATTAATTTTACAAATTTTGGATTTTTTTGATTTCTAAATTCATCAATGGGTTAAAATTGATAGATTTGGAATATTTAACCAATACTTCAATTCAAGCGGTTATAAGTTTCTCGGTAATTGGATAAATTTGTCTGTAAAATGAGAGTAGATTTTTGAATTTTTACTAATATTTTCAATTGATCAGAAAAATGGAATTACCGGGTTTTTGAAAATTTACGAGGTTTTAGATTTGACAGTTATAAAAAATTCAAAATGATGTACATATTGTTTTGTTTTTATTTTTTTGTTATATTTTAAGTGTCAACTAAGCACAAAGTAGTAATTATGAGTTATTTTTAATTTCTTCAGGAAATTATAAAATTTCACAATCCAGTAATTGTAAAATATTAATTACCCAATGAAATGATAAACCAATTGGATAAATATCCCCGTCTTTTTAGGAGTTTTTTTATGGGACTTAATAAGCAAGGTTTAAAAGCTAGAACAATAAATAAAAGTCAAAAACTAAATTTTAAAAAAGCAAATAAACTCAATTTTTTTAAAAAAAAATGCTATTTTAATCTCTGATAGAAGATCGGAAAAAGCTTAAAAAAACTTACAATAGTTGAAGACTGTTTTGTAGAATAGGAATTCATTTGGATCATCCACCCTTAAAGTGAAGGAAAGTATTTGAATGGTTTGGAAAGTGTTGGGAAATGTATGAAATCCTCCAAACATTTTTCAACACTTTGAAAGGGCAGGTCAAGTTTTTATATGGAAAAGCTTTGTAAAAGTAATTATATTTTTTGTCTCGAGCAATACAAAAAATCTACTGGCATTAATAAAGTTATTAGTTTTTTCAAAACTTTCAGACAATTTTCAACCCCTTCAAACATTTTCCAACACTTTTAAAGGGAAGGTGTACTTATAAAGTGGAAAAGATTGGTAAAAATCGTGAGATTTTTTGTATTGAATAAGTGGTTTATATGCCAATTTTTTATGTTTTATTTACGGACTTTTTTGATGTGATCTCTGAATAATTAGAATTTGAAACAATCAAGTTTTCTGCTTTCTCGGAAGGCTTCCTTTGAAACAAATCAAATTGGTTCCAAAAGGAGTAGGTAAGGAAATAAAACATTTAAAAAAGGTCAAATTTTTTGAAAACCAATGGATTAATATTGTTGTGATCTTTGAAACTTTTGAAAAACAATTTCAAAAACCTTACTGTAGAATTTTTCTTTACACACCAGCCAATATACAAACAAAACAACCCACCCATAACAAACTCTAAAATTTTTCAATAAAAAAAAAGAAATTAGTTTACCTTTGTTCTCAGTATTTGTTACTTTTAAAATCAACCCAATGAGCATAATAAAAAAAGATATACTATTACTGATTGTTCCTTTTGTCAGATGTTTCTTAGCCCATGTTTTTTCTGGTTTATTTTTTTGTAGGTCTTCTTTTTTGTTAATCTCAAGATCATCAAAGTAATTTGACTCGTTCTTAGTATTCGAAGCCAAGCCCACACTTATCTTTTGAGAGTATTCGCTTGATATTTCACTCTCGTTTTGATTTACACGAATTGAGATTTCACTTTCGTTATCACTCTCACGGGCTGTGTCCTTTGTTTTAGTTTTACTTTGTTCACTCATTTATTTTGTCAAGTTATTTTGTTGGTGAAAAAGAAGTGAAGTTTTTTGAAAAGAAAAAATTCAAAAAAATAAAATATAAAATGACAAATTAATTCACAAACTCTTATATTTGAACTTTATATGCGTTATTTTAGTCATAGGTATTTTGGGTGAAGCATAATATTTAAATATATCGTTATTAAATTTATGATAGTCTCAAAGTTATTTTTAAGTATTTATTTTTCCCTTATAAATTATTAACGAGCTTTTAGATTTGAAAACAAACAATATATTTCTTGTAAAAACAATTTACTAATCACCTTTTTGAGCGTTTTCGGAATTTAAAATTTGGTTAATTTGATTTTTTCTTGAATGTGAAAAGGATTCAAAAACTTTCATAAATCCCTTAGTCTTTGATCAGGCTGGAATAAAATCATAGTGGTCTTTTAACTTCAAGAAGAACTTTATAAAATTTTATTGATCACAAAAAAACTAAAAATCGAAAATCAAAATTAAAGCTATTTTTTTTTAATTTTTATATAAATCCTTTTAGTCTTTTTGGAAGAAAAATATTTTTTTGTGAATTTAAAGTGTGACAAAAATTTTACTTTACAGTTGTTTTAAAAAAATGAGCAATAAAATTTGTAAAAAGTGTTACTGAAACTGATGAATCATATGAATTGAATAGTTTTGGTACTCCTATCAAAATTTTAAACAGACTTTTTCAAAATCTAGGTATTATTTATTTCTGAAATATTTGATTTGAGAAGAAGAATTTTCATTCCAAAACCCATAATAACAAATCTCAAGATTCCAAATTAAAAAAATTCATCCTTCCACAAATTAGCTTAAATAATGAAGAAATAATTGTCAGTGAAAATATAAAACTATCTTGAATAGAACTTATATGTTCTTTAATATTGACTGGAAAAAATTAACTGAATATTTTTATCATTTAAAAACAATAAATTACCACCTGTATGCCTTTTTTACTAAAATACATCCTTTCACATGTTTAAACACAATACCATAGATTTCTAGTTTTAACATTTTCAAAGGAAGGGTACAGTCAAAAGATAAGAATTTGTAATTCTGATCATTATGGTTTAAATAAAACGATAAAATTAAATCCAAAAATATTTTAAAGGTCTTTTATTTTTCATTTTAAGAAGTTAGTGTCTCAATAGATCGGTATAAAATAATAGTACTTTATAATTGGTGGTGAGTGGGATTAATGATACAAAGTTCAAATGGCTCTAAAAAATATTATTCGAATTTTTAATGAACAAAAAATTATTCCAATTTTTTCAAAGGATCACAATTTAAAATTATTTTTTATGAAATTTTTTTTTGTATTCCATACCCAAGTCTAAAAATTGAATCAAAATATTAGTATTTCATTCATGAAAAAGTAATAGTTAAAGTTTCCAAAATTAATTTTTTTTTTAATTTCAATTTTTACTCAAAAATTAATTATTATAAAAACTTTTAAAATAAATGAATTTTTGTTTTCTTTTAGTCAAGAGTTTTTTTTTTCAATAAATTCCCAATATAAGAAAATAATTTTACAAAATAAAATAATGATCAAATTATTTATTATTTAAAACAATTTAGGAATACACACACACACACACACACACACACACACACACACACACACACACACACATATATATATATATATATACCGCCATTCCAACTCTACCATGAAATCTATGATAAACAGAAAATTCGTTTTCTATCTCACACTTTCATTTCTATGACACCATTTTATGGTCGTGTGAATGCCTATTACAAACCGTGAAATATTATAAGAGAGTAAAAATTTCTCATAGAGAAAAAATATTAGAATTTGAATTTTCACTTCAAACCTTATCTATGATCAACAATTTCAAAAAATTTTTCAATTTTTTTCACATCTTCAATTTCTAAACACCTAATAATCAAAAGACAGGACCATTTTAAGGAAATTACGAAATTGGATCTCCATTCTTGGGAATCTTTGTTTTGGATTTTTGAATTTGTTTCATAAAAAACAAGATTTTTTTCTCAGTCTTTCACTAAGAATATTTTCAAAAAAACTATGTCAAACTATAAAATCTGTAATAGCGTAGAATAGAAGATTTTTTTTTTGTGTTTAACAGAGCAAAAAAAGTCAATTTCTATGTCTGTAAAATTTCACAGTAGGGTTGGTAACGGATGTATATATATATATACCGCCGTTCCACCCCCACTGGAAAAAGTTTTGATAAACAGAAAATTCATGTTATATCCCTACTTTTCTTTTTATGACACCATTTTATCGTTGTGTGATAGCCAATTACAGCCCGTGAAATTTTATAATAGAATGAAATTTCTACGAGAGAAAATATTAAACATTCGAATTTTTTATTTCAAAACCTTCGAAATGATCATTACTTTATAAAAATTTTCATGTTTTTGGTGGATCCTTAATTTCTAAATACTTTAAAAAAAAAAATTAAAAATATTTCAAAGTGATTATTAAATTCTATCTTCAATCTTTTATAATTTTCTTTTGAATTTTTGAATTTATTATATAAACAACCAAGATTTTTTTCTCAGTCTTTCAAATAAATTTTTTTTAAAAAAAACCAATGTTAAACCATAAAATAATATAATAATGTATAACCTAAGATTTTTATTTGTATTTCACAGAGATAAAAAGTGAATTTAAAAGTCTGTAAAATTCCATGGTTGTTTTGAAACAACTATATATATATAAACTCTGTTTTTGTGAAAGTTCCGAGGCATTTTTTTCAAATATCAATTATTTTATATAATTGACCTTTGAAGAAAAAATAAGAAATAAACATAATAATACACATTAAAGAATTGTTGATATATGTCTGAAAGAAAACTAATTAATCAATAAATTTTCTTGAAAATTGAAAAAATCAAATTCTTGGGGTAATTGAGAAAAATAACAATGTTCGTTTTGAACTTCTACTGATATTTGAATAATAAATAAGCAACAATTTTCACTTCTTTTTCGATACATTTCTTTTATAAATCAAGTATCCAAAAGAAGTTTGTTGGTATTTGTAGTCTCTATTTGAAATTGGAAATGAAAATAAAGTGAAAATTTTTCACTTTTATTAATCAAATATCAAGTTCAAAGATCAAACTTGAATTCCAACAGAAATCAATATGATTTCTCAAAAATCATTTGCATGGTTTCAATAACCTTAGAATAACATATTTTCCCCAAGTGACTACTGATCTTGCAATAAAAAAAATTTTTACAAGTGAATGACGTTTTAAAAAAAAAATAGAAAAAAAAAAAAACAAAAATGTGAAAAAATTATTTCAATTTTTAAAATTTCCAAAATAAATTTATTTATCGAATATCCATGCAAAATCTGTAAAAACATGTATTTCACCCATTACAACATGACTCCTTTAACTGAAAAATAGTTTATTTTGTATAGACGTATATATAGAATTTATTGTCATGATGTTTTAATTCCTTTTACAAGCAATTAAGTTTGTTTTTTTCGTTTAAAAAGAATGATTATCAAAGGTAGCAGCATTTTTTAACGGGTAAAGATTGTCATTTTTTTTTTTTATTTTGAATGTTGATAATATACCACTTTAAATTCTTTTTTTTTCCCTCAATTCAAAAAAAAAACAATGACAGACATTTTTAGGTCTAGATTTAAAATCTTTATATGATCTTTAAAAAAATTTTGCAAAAAAAATAAAAAACTCAACCCCTTAACAAAATGGTTTTGAATGGTGCAAAATATTTTTGTTGGAAAAATGTAAAGATTCTAAATTATCAACCTTTGGTAGTACCAAGGTAGTGGGTGATGAGTTGTGATGATAATGATGGCCTCCTAGAATTACTCAAAAATATAGGAGAAAATATTTATTTTTTTCTTTTTATTTCTTAAATGAAAAAAAACCTAGGCCACTTTTCGTTAGGTTTTCCAGGATTTAAAAGAATTCAGTAAAATATATAGATTTAACTCTATTCTTTAGAATCCTGAAAACCGAGGTACTCTACGGCACTTATCGTTAATTTTTTTTTTTTTTTAATTTAAGAAATAAACAGAAAATTAAATAAATTTTCGGTTTATTTCGAAAGTAAAAAAAACCTAAAACACTTCACAAATAAATAAAAAACTCAAAAAAACCTAGAAAACTTCATAAATAAACAGAAAACTCAAAAAAATCTAGAACACTTAACAAATAAAACAGAAAACCTCAAGTTAAGCACCGTTAGGTTTTTTTATTAATTTCGGAAAATAAAAGAAACAGAAAATTAAATAAAATTTCTTTTTGATTTCAGAAAATTGAAAAAAAAACCAAGGCACTCTACGGCCCTCAATGACACTTTCCTAGTTTCTTAATTTTTGTTTCAAAACTTTGTTAAAGAATCATAATTTTCTTTATCATTTACCAATTACAAGACAAATAATGAGTCTTTATTCCGAATAAACTCAATGATATTATTCTTATTGTTTTTGTTAATGTGAATTAATTCTTTAATCCAAATTGTTCGATTTTTTTCATAGAATGGCCAGTTCCATAAAAAATAAAAAGTGTTATATAGAGCAGTGAAAAAAATACGGTACATGAAAAAAATCCCGGACAAGATTTTTAATTGTGAATATTAGTAAAATTATTGTGTAATTTCATTTATTGACAATCAAATTATATTTTTTAAGAATCGAAATTTTTCAATTATAACTCCCCCACTTATTAGAAAGATGATTGATGAAATCACACTTGTTCAAAACACCATTCAATCAATCAAAAAACAAGAAGAAAAATTATCATTTTCCAAACTCTAGTAAACCTCTATAAAACTGGATTGTTTTTCAAAAAAAGTTGATCAACATTAGGCTATCAAACAATTACTCGAGTATTCTTTAGACACCTTACTTTGATGGACTTTAGGTAGGTTTATTACTAATCTCATAAAAAAAATTGGTTATTTATAATAAGGATATAATTGAAATTAGACAAAAATTTTACTAATACTCACAATTAAAAATCTTGTCCGGGATTTTTTTCATGTCCGGTATTTTTTTCCCTACTCTATGTGTTTCTTTTTTTGTGTTTTTAACTTGTAATTTTTCATTTTTTGATAAAATTTCTTCAAAATGAAAATTCGTTTTGAGAAGTCAATGTAAAATAACATAATAACTCAACATTCCTAGATGTTGAAATGTGGCCCTTATTTTTTTTTTTTATGAGACAAGTGGGTTTAAATGATTTAAATATGTTGTTTGATAAGATTTTATTTTAAAAGATATTTTTGTAAGAATAATGGTTATTTCTTAAATTTAATATTTTTTTCAAATAGTAACTTTAAAAAAAAGATAAAAAAAAAAATGAATATATTTTTATTAGCTTTGTGTAGGTTTCGTCGTGAAAGGAAATCTAAAATGGTAGATTTAAATGTTGAGGTTTAAGTATATTTTGGTTCGATGGCTAATAAGTATATGTGGTTAGAATATAACAAGAATCAATTCAATATTTAACGACACAAAACGTGAAATCGTGATTTAATCGAAAGCGATTTGGAAAAAAATATTTCAAAAATGGAGTTATTTTTGTTTTGTTCAATCCAGCAATTCTTGAAAAATGAGAATAGAAAAGAAAAAAGAAATTTTCTTTTTTTTATATCGAAGAAGTTTTGATATTTTGATCTTCTTGATTTGTTTTTGAGAAATTATTTCTGTTGAAGTAAATACTTTTAGTTTTTTATTGACTAAATATTCTATTTGAAAATACAACTTGGAAGAATTGGTTGTGTAACTAGAAAATCTATTGGCTGAATATCCTTTTCTTACAATTTAATTTTTTTTCTAATTTAATCCCCAAAAGATTCAAACTTACCAAATAGGGAGTAAAGTCAGATGCTTTAAAAAATGTTGAAGCTGAGTTGTGTAATTGATCACAGAAAAAATCAGGTTGGTGCTGATAAATTGATGGAAAACTGTTTGAAACCACTGGCCGTCCTAGAAAATTTAAACAAAACAAATCGGTTTTTCAAAAACAGATCCTTATTGTTTTAAATAATCTCAAGCACAGTTCCTCTGGAATATTTTTTCAAAAAACAAAAGAAAAAAAAGTACAAAATTTTTAAAAAAAAATGAAAAAAAGCAAAACAACAAAAAGAAAAAAAAAATTATCTAATTTGATTATCATTTTTTTTTTAAAAGAATTGTATTTGTAGGGAAGTAAATAAGGATAATATTTTTGGAAACATTTTCATCTAAATTTCTAAGTTCAAGTTAAAAATAAGATTTTTTAATATTTTTTTTTCATAATTTGAATGAAAAAAAAAATAAAAAAGAAATAAAGTATAAAGAGAAAAAGCTTATTTAATTTTTAGCAACTCTTTTCTTTCTTCTTTTTTTTTTTTTTTTTTGTTCTTCTTGTTGAGATTTTACGAGAGCCATATGGCATTTACCGCAATAGTATCTGTTTTCGTGTTTGGCCATGAAGACACCAGCACCACAGTTTGGGCATTCGACACCGGTTCTTTTGATTTTACCTTCAACGACTTCATAGAAACGGAGCTTGGACATTTTGATTTTTCTAAGCTTTCTTTTTTCTTTTTTTGGCTTGTCGTAGCTTTTTTTTTTATGTTTTTTTCCACCTCCTCTTAATCGAAGAACTAAATGAAGGGTTGATTCTTTTTGGATATTGTAATCAGAGAGAGTTCTTCCATCTTCAAGTTGCTTTCCAGCAAAGATGAGTCTTTGTTGGTCAGGTGGGATACCTTCTTTGTCTTGGATTTTGGCCTTGACATTTTCAATGGTATCACTTGGATCAACTTCTAATGTGATGGTTTTTCCTGTTAAGGTTTTGACAAAAATTTGCATCTGAGATAAAAATTAAAAAAAATGATTCTAAATTTTGTAAATTTTCGGAATTTGAGATTTGAGACCTAATAAAGATTGTTAATTTGATTTTAATTTTAAATTCAACAATTTTACTCAATAATAAATCCTTCTGGATGGAAAGGTCATGAATATTTAAAAATTATTAGTTATAATAACAATAAAATAAACAAACAACAAAAAATTTCAAAAATGGGAAGGGCTCTACTTCCATCTTAAAACTAAGAGTTTTCACAAATTATCTCAATAGATATTCGTAATGTTAAGGATAAGAATAAGAATAAAATAAAAACCGAACCCTGCAATCTAAGTAAAAAATATTTAAACCTAGAAATCACTGAAGATATCGATCATTTTTTATGGGACTGCCCATTCTATGAAAAAAATCGAACAATTTGGATTATTGAATTAATTCAAAAAAAAAAAACATCAAGAGTAATATCTTTGATATTATTGGAATAAAGACTCATTATTTATCTTATCATTGGTTAATGATGGGGAAAATGTTGACTCTTTATTGAAATTTCTAAATTTTGAAATTTAGAAATTCCAGAAATGCCTTCAAGTGCCTAGCTTTTCCAGAATTCAAAAGAATTGAGTAAAATCTTTGATTTTTCTCCACTCTTTGAAATTCTGGAAAATCTAAAGGCGGTTTTTTTTAATTTACTGATAAATTCGAAGAAATATTAGAAAATTTTATATTCATTTTCCATTTTACAAATATGTTTATACAAGCTTTGATTAATTCGTTATATAAGGTTAAATGTGAAGAAACTTTGTAAAATTGATTTTGCTTTCAAATGATTCTTTCTCTTGAGTTGTTTTATTTGTTGAGTTAATTGATTTCAATGATGGAAATTGAACGAAAAATTTAATAAAATAAATTTTAAATTATCAGTAAGTAATAAACCAAAAATTAATTAAATTTTGGGTTTATTTCTTGAATTAAAAAAAGCCTAAAGGCCATAAGAGGAAAATAATTTCCTCCCTTCAAAAATAAAAAAAAATATATTCAACTATTTTAAAAGTTATTCTGTTGTTAGTGAATTACAGAGTTATTTCTTGTGTATACACCACACTCTCGTACATAAACAGTTAGTTCTTAAGGGATGAGTGTCAACCTGAGATTCGTCTACAGTAAGTTTCACTTTTAAGGCACAAACTTTCAACGAAATTTAAGGCACAATAAAAATCTCAAATTAAAGCACAAAATTCAAATTCTAGTAAAAATAAATTGTAAAAAAAAAAATTCCAAATTTTGTGCCTTAATTTGAGATTTTTTTTGTGCCTTAAATTTCGTTGAAAGTTTGTGCCTTAAAAGTGAAACTGACTGTATAATTAAATTATGTTACAATTGGATACAAATGATATTAGTTCAAAATGATTCAAGTATCTTTAAAAAAATATTATAAATATTTATAAACAATAAATTTGGTGTTGTTTTACTTTTGATCTCAATTAAAAAAAGAAAAAATAAACAATATTATATGAAATGGAGGATTCGATATGGAAACAGTATTTCTAATTCTATCCTTAAAGTAAAATATTACTCTTGAATTGATCTATCATTTAAAATTTGTTGGATAATTTGACTTTTATTTAAGATCTCAAAAACAACAGAGTATATTTGAATATATAAAGAAATATCAATTGTTTTTGTTGTTTTGATTGATAACAGAGACTTATTTATTCGTTTAAGTTCATTTATTAGTTCTCAGAGTTTTTTTTTTTTTTTTTTTTTTTAATTTTCATCAAGCTTAGATTTAAAATTCTTCGTAAATTTTTATTAGTTTTAAACTTTTTTGCCTAATAGCATGTGAAAAAATTATTTAAGAATTTTTCATGTTGTTTTTTTATTATTATTGAAGAAGTGTAAATTGGCATCTAGAAACCCTTAGACTTAAATCTCGTTTTGTTAATTTAAGAATGAAATAATGGATTTCATGATTATTAATTAATGAAAATAATTTCAAAATATCAAAGTTTACATTTATTTCATTAATATTTATTTCTTTAAATTTATTTTGTAAAATTATTCTATCTTTTTCATAAGACGGACATACTCATAAAAAATGATAAATATTTTGTATAATTTCCTTCTTTTTATACTTTGAACATAAAGGGTAAAATTTATTTGAATTTTTATTCATAAAATATTAATATCTATTTAAGAAATTAGTAAATTTCCTGACTTTTATAAATTGTTGAGATTGAAGGATAACTTTAATATTTTTGAGTTTCAATAAATAATTTTGATATTTTATTATTGTGAAATATTTTTGGGGGTGTCATCAAGTGCTGCTAAGTGCCTATTTTTGTTTTAATTTTCAAAATAATAAGAAAATTTTTGAAAATTTTCTCATTATTACATAAATTAAATTAAAGGTAACTACTGGTTCCCAAAATTCTAAGAATTAAGTTAAATAAAAGATTATACTCCATTCTTTTAATTCTTGGAAAATCTAACGAAAATTGTTTATGTAAATTATCAATATTTATCATCAGTTTTTTTTTCCGTATTTGAGTTTTTTAGATGATAAGTCGAGTGTTTTCAAAACTAACTTTATTTTTCTAGATGTTTTTTGTTTGATTATGTTTTTTTTTTGATACAGCCAGTTGCACTTTAGAGGTACAAACTTTCAAGGAATTTTAAGGCACAATAAAATTCTCCAAATTAAGGCAAAAAATTCACATTCTAGTAAAATAAATTGTAAAAAAAAAAAAATTCAAATTTTGTGCCTTAATTTGAGATTTTTTTTATACCTTAAATTGTGTTGATCGTTTGTACCTTAAAAGTGGAACTGACTGTATTTTAAGAAATTTTTGGCTTATTTCTTAAATTAAAAAAAAACTAACGACTTTACAACTTGTAGAATTCAGCAATTCTTTCATTATGTATTTATATATTTCTTTTTTAGTTCGATAATATCTTTTGAATTCCAATTGCTTTTATTATTTATTTTTTTAAATTTGATAATTTTTTTATTTTTACTGAAATAAATTTCATAATTTATTTTTGAATTTAAATTTCTTTTTAAATATTGGAATTAAAATATTTTGAATTTTCAATTCTTTTTTATAAATAAGAATTGGTTTATTTCTGTTAATTTTACATATTCCAGTCATACTTGAATTAACCCTAGAATTTATATTATTAATTTTTTTTATTTCATAATTATATATTTCTAACCCATATATCAATTGGCTTATTATAAAAGATTTAAATAATCGAATTTTTAAATCATTATTTTGAGCGAGAATAGTTATGAAATAGTTGTTTACAGTTGTGATATGTTTCTTTAGATTTTTAATTTTTTCATGTTTTTTTTTTTTTCAAATAGTGATTTTTCATTAGCTATGATACCTTTATGGTATCCCCTCAGTGCCAGGAAACTTGAAAATATATTTGATGCTATGAAAGATAACAAATCCCATTTAATAAACTATTGGGTGTATTTGAATTTGTAAAAACTATTTTCAATTTTTCTCTTGACTTTTCATTCCCAAATCGCTTCCTTTCTTTTTTAAATACAATAGAATGTTACTAAAGACATCAAATATCTGATAAGTTCCTGACCCTTGAAAGCATGCTACATAAGTATCACATTTATTGAAAAATCACAATATTCACAAGAAAACATTAAAAAATCAGAAATAATTTTTACACTTGTGATTGGGGGGTTATCCTTTACGATCAAAAAAAAAAATCTTCTTTTGTTCATTCTTCGAAAAAAAGTCAAAATAGAAAAATAAAAAAGTTTAAAAGATTTATTTACGGTTGAGAGAAAAATGTTGTACAGAGAAAAATAGTTGGACACCAATTTTAATTTTGAACATTTCTAAAAATGATTTTTAATTTCAATCGTTTGTGAAATAACTAAAGAAAATAACAATAATCTACTTATTTAAATAAGGTTTAAAGTAATTCTACTTTTTCAAAACCTAATCTCTTTTAATCTAAAGCAACTTTAAAAATTACCATTTTCAGAATTAATAGTAAACTTTACTAAAACCTTGATTTTTGTTAAAATAGTATGATCTACTTTAGTTATCAACCATTCAAATGAGTATTCTACACACAACACAGATTAATGGACTTTTAACACATTTAAATCTGGATTTATATAAAATCCACCTAGTTATCAATAGGATTTGATTTTCAATTTTACTAATGTTTGCAATAAAAAAGGTTGTAACCATTTTTCTGTGTCCAACGTTTTTCTCTCAACAGTTAATTAATAGTATTTCAAAACCATAAATTTTAAAAAAAAAATCATACACACCTTATTGGTTGATATTCTCAAATGTCATTAATTATTATGATTTGAGTAAATTGTTTTCTTTTAGTATAAAACCAATTTAATTCTGGTCCACATGTGTGAAAAGTGATATCTTAATATAATTGTTTCAAAAATTTCGGCTAATTATCATATTATCTTTTTTTCTGTTTAGTTTTTCAAATCGGACTTTCTTAGTTCAACAAACATATACCCAATTAACAAGTATAACCAAGACCAAAAAAGATCCAAACAAATAAACAGGGACCAAAAATTACAACCTACTTCTTTGAAAAAACTCTATTTGATAAAAAAATCTGGAAAATAAAGTGAAAATTTTTTCCCATTTATAATTCAAACACCAGTATAATTTAGTCTAATTGGTGGTTATTTTGTAACCATTTGTATTTGACAAAGTATAGATTTTGTAATAATTCTTTAGATCAAAATAACTCTTTCAAAAAAGAAAAAAATTTTAGAAAAAAAAGCTTTTGAAATCTCAAAAATCTTCAAAGATCGATACTTCGAAAGTAACACAATTGTTTTCCAAATTACAATTCTCAACGATTTCAATTTGGAATAGAATGTCGCCACTTTGGCGCTTTATTCCAAAATATTTTCATTGTGTCTTTTTTGAAATCTAGCACCCGTCACATCATGGTTGGGTGTAAAAAAAAACCACAAAAATAATAAACTTTTTATTTAATTAACAAGAATTAATGTGATTGAAACACAGCGTATGTCTCATAAAGTTTTTTTGAATTCTCTCAAGGGTTTCTTGATCGAAAAAGAGATCCCAACTACCTCCATTTATGCCCACTAAAAGAGCTGTGACCACAAATTTTCGCTTGGCAAATACCCATTGTAAAGACAATAAGGGAAGATAAAGAAATAACAAAGCCAAACACAGATAGCAATGCACGGCCTACAACGTCTTCACCAAAATCGTATGACCAAGCGCTAACAAACAGAATGAGCCCAAGGATAAGGAACATGCTTGACCAAAAGATACAAGTATAACCCTCATTTGCGTTACTAATCGTTCGATCAACTGCATTGTAAAGCTCAACGTTACTCCCTTCTTCAATTCCACACTCCTTAATTGTACCAGTTTTAAACAATAAATTTTTATGCAACACAAAGAAATCTCGAGTTAAAATTTCTGGGTGAAGCTTTAAAAATTCTTCTTCAATCCTTGTGATATCATCGGTGTCTTGAATCTTTTTTTGTTTGGGAATGTTGGGAAAGAAAAAATTTAAAATGTAGAATATTTTTTTATTATTTTTTATGTTTCGTTTGTTTGGTCGGTTTGTTAGTAAGAAAAAGAGAAGAAACAAATTTTTTTTCATGTATAAAAAAAGAACAAAAGAAGAAAAGGGACTCTATTTTACCCTAATGTTGCCTTTAATTTCAATTGTTTTTTGCTTCTTTTTTGGATTAATCGTGACACACCTTACGTGTAGCGTAAAAGTGTTAGCCTGGATTATTATTCCTGATCGTTGTTTTTTTTCAGCTTTTAATGGGTTTTGTTGGAGTTTTGGTTTTTTAATTTCATCAAGCTCAATCAGATCTTCGTCGCTGGACATTTGATTATTTTCAAAGATAAAAATGAATTAGATAAGAAAAACTAACAAATCGGAAAAATGAAATTCAAGACATTGATATTTTTTCTCTTCAAAAAAGAAAGTAAAAGTTTATCAATTGTATGAGAATAAAATGCAGAAATAATGTCTGTTTATACTTTGATTGAATTTCCAATCTAAATGAAATGAGGATAGGGATTTTCAATTGAATTTCTAATTAATAGTACTTTTGTTATTACTGGTATTTGAATTCTAAATGGGAAAGAATTTTCACTTCCTTTTCCATATTTTTTTTTATAAATATAGTTCTTAAAGAAAGAGGTTCTCGATCTATGTTCTCTTAAAAAAAAGAAATTAAAAATGAAGTGAAAAAAAATCCCATTTATTATTCAAATACCAGTAGGTAAAAGATTTCTTTGAAAGGGCTACGTTTTCACCCTGGAGTATGTTTAGTTTTTGTCTTATTTTACACTCACTTCGCAAAAAGAATTTTGATTCATTAGAAATTGGATCAAAAAAATATCAATTTCAAAGTTAAAAACAAGACCCCAAATGTGAAAAAAAAAATCTAAAAAAAGATTTTTTACAATTTTTTTTTATTTATATTCCTGTAGAAAATTAGAAATACTGTTATTTTCCAATTAGTAAATGAAAATTTTTGTTTCAATTTCCAAAATAACTATTATTTATTACTACTACAACCAAATTAACAGAGTAAAAATTTTGTCTTAGAGTCAACTCAGGAAGTTTAATTTATTGTTGAAAAATATCATTTCTCAATGATGTTGTAAAGATCTTTGGGTTTTCTTCAACTTATAAACTAGAAAAATATTTTGGAGAATTTGAACTAAAAATTTTCATTTTTTAATTGGAAAATAATAGTATATTTTTTGATGTTGTTTGTTTGACATTTTGATTAAATTACCAGTATTAACTAGCCCATTACAAATAACAACTCTTGCAATTTTGTTTATTTCTCAAAAACTTACTGATTATATTTCTCTCTAGCTGATATTAAAACTATCATCGGTTGAGAATTATAATCAGCATATTTTTTTTGAATTCACTAAAATAAAGCCAGTTATTTTTTTTTTTTGAAACCAAAACAAAAAATAGAAAAAAAAATGATAAAAGAATACCATTTTTTATAGGAATATTTATATTGGTTATTTCAAGATAAAAGAACGTTATTCGATAATACTCTAATGATTATGTGAATTATTGTTTTTTTTTCTTTTTTTGTTTTTTTGAGTAATAATTTGCTGTTTTTTTGGTTAAAGTCTCTATATATAAAAAATAGAAGTAATTAATGGATGGAAGAAATGTGAATTTTCTCTTGATCTAAATTAACCAGTTTAATTTTTTATTAAAAAAACTGAGAATTCAAAAGGTGTTGTTATTGGTGAGTGTTATTTATTTTGAGGGCTTAAAGATGGTGAATAAAATAACAATCTTTTCAAAAAATGTTGTAATTTAGTAAAAGTCACTTTTTTTGTTGAGAGTAATTACTCTTAATACTTTTATTAGAATTTAAAAATTCCTCTAACCGTAAAGATCTAAAAAATATGACTAAAAAAACTTTTTAGAATTGATTCTATTTTTTTTTTATTTTTTTTTTTTATTTACTTTTTTTTCATTAAAGATCCTCACATTTCAACAAATAATAAATTACACAATTTAACTCAGTGTTTCGACAATAAGCAAAATATTTATCTTTCTGGAAGTTATAAACATCACTCTCTCATGAAAAATATATTACATATTTTCTGAATTTTGCACAAATAAAGACAGACATGTAAAAACTAGAACATAAGAATAAAAATAACTCAAAAAAATAACATCCAGAAAATCAAGGATTTTGATTTTAAAATTGTTTTTAATCACGATACATATGAATTATGATGGAAAATGAACAGAAAAGAAAATTAATAAATCATGAGAGCATATTTCGCAACCAATTTGATAATTCATGCTTTGAGGGAAAAAAATCCCAAATCGTAAAAATCTGGATCAAGTAATTCCACAAATTCAGCCTAATTACAATAATTTTTACCTTTTTAATAAAGAAATTATTTCAAAATTCTTTATTTAGTTATTTATTCTTCTTATTCTTAAACGGATCTTTAATGATTATCTACTATAAAGAAACTATATTATGTATATAGTTCAAAATTTGTTGTTTGAGACCCTTTATATCTTGAGATCTAGAATAAATTCTGATTTCAATTTTTGAAAATTCAGACATAACCACTAATTAAATTCAAAATTTTAAGTTGATGCCGAAAAGAACCACAAAATCCAAATCTTTTTTCTAAAGACTTGATTTTTTCAAATGTTTTTTTTTTTTGGAAACTAGACAATATTTTACTTTTCCCAAAAATGGTTGGTTCTGATTTGAACGACCATGTTAATGATTTTCACTGTACCTCAACACCTTTTTATCCAATACCATTTAAAATGAGAACTCAGGGTCTACAAAATATTCTCCAATTAGGATCAAAATTACATTTTTTTATTGTTTTAATGGAAAATAAACAAAAAATTTTGAGAAATGTAAACTCAAATACCTGCTAAGAAACACAAAAATAAAAAAGAAAAATAACGAGATTTTTCAGTATGAAATAAAGACGTTCATAACAAACATTTTCAATAAACAAGTCTAACTTTAAAAGATTATATTGTTTATGATTTTTGATTCTTGAGTTATAATTATTGTTCTATTGCATCTAGGAATCAGATTAATTCCAACTAAAGAGATGTGGTTTTCTATTAATTTTTTTGGTTTTGATTCTTTTTGTTTTTTTTTTAAATTGAAGTTCACAACAATTCTTTTGAGATATAGTATTTACATGGTTTTATTTTGAATATAAACGATCCTCACAAAAAAAAAACATCTTTTTTATTTAGATATTTTTTTTTGTTTGTCTTGTTTCTCTCAAAACATATTTACCAATATCAATACAAGTTGTGTAGGAGGCTTTGTGGGAAAGTTTTTTAGGAATTTTGCATGTAATAATCGAATGGAAATTGAAATTTTACAAAAAGAGTTAGTTTTTGTACAAACAAAAAAAAAAATTGCCTTAGTTTATTGAAAAAAAAAATGTTCTTTTTGGGAAACGGGAATTTTGGTATAATACCAAACCCACTCCGGTACCTTATTATCAAAATATATCTTTGTAGGAAATAACAAAGGATTCTTCATTAACAAATAATAAATTTATCACATTTTGACACTTTAGAACAACTTTTAAAACTCTCTTAATTTACTCCCTTAGTCTATAAAAAAACTGAGAAAAATCTAAAAAAGGTGCCAGAGTTTTAAAAATTGTTCTTAAGGTAAATTTTCTCAAAAATCTGATTTTATCAGATCTTCTTGTATATTTTTTGATACAATGATGATCAATTTTCTGAAAAATATTTCATTTTTTTACTTTTTAGATCTAACTGGACAAAAATTTGTGTGATTTACCAATCCCAATAATACTGATTAGTTACACAGAACACTGATTTTCAATTTGAAACATAATTCTAATTAGAAAATTATTATTTTGAATATATTCAGTGATTCACTCTGAATTGTTAAAATAATTGAAATTAGAAGTTATTCTAGATCTCAAGAGATAAACCATCTTAAAATACATTTTTTTGAACCACATACTTAAAATTATCTTAATACTATATAGTCCTTAATTGAACCCAAAATCAGAAAATTAAATCAAGTTTAAAAGACTTCTATTAAATTATTTTATCTATCTGCTTACCTGATTTTTAAATAAGAAGAAACAAATTTACTCAATCCAATATTCTATTTTTAACAGACAACGTGCTTTTTACCACTATATCCTGAACAAACAATTAATAAAAAAAACAAAAATTTTAAGAAAGTTTTCGGAAAGTTCTAAAAAGTGAAAAAAAGTAAAAGGAAATAAAGTAACAAAGAGATCCTCTTAAAATTCAAATAACAATATGTAATTGCCATAAAACAATGAACCTTATTCCAATTTATAAAATCGTTTCAATAATTCAAAAGGAATAATTTCATTTTTTTGTTTTTTAGAGTACTAAAGACAAAGCAAAATTACAGAATATCAGATGACTTCCAAAGAAATCTCACATGAGATTGTGTCAAACTATTTTAGTCATATCTTTTATGTGACTGAAGTCAGAGAGTACACATCTACTCTCATCCCTATTCTTTTCAACAAAACAATTGATCAAATTGTGGCGAACTCACTTTATTTTGGTGCAAATTTGACGAGCTTATTAAAGCGAACAAACAACCAAATACCAAGAATTATCCAAGACTGCTACACCTTTATAAAGTCAAGAAACTTTCTTGATAGCGAGGGGATCTTTCGAATAAATGGATCACACGCCAAAATTTGCAAAGTGGTTGATTTGTACAATGAAAAAGGAGAAAAATTTGAAATCTTAAAACATGAAGGCCTCTGGGAGTATGAAGTTGCCAGTATCTTAAAAAAGTGGTTTCGTGATTTGCCTGGCTCGATTTGGACAACTGAGCTGAAAGAGAAATTTTTGCAATATGGAGAAACAAGCGAGCAAGAAATGGTAATTGGGATCAAGACTTTATTCCTTCAACTACCGCCTATAAATCAAGAAATTATCAAACAACTGATGGTCTTTTTGCACATTGTCTCAAAGCATACAGTCAATAAAATGACTGCTTATAATCTTTCTTTAATATTTGCTCCTACTCTTTTTGATCTATGGTTGTCTGGCTTTAAGCAAGCTTCAAATATTTTAAAATCAATGATCGAAAACCCTCGTTTATATTGGGATGTCAACATTGTTTATGAAGAAAATTCAAAAGAAAAAGAAAAAGAAAAAAAAAAAAAAAAAAAAAGAAAAAGAAAAAGAAAAAGAAAAAGAAGAAGAAAAAGAAGAAGAAAAAGAAAAGGGACAAGAAAACGAAAAAGTAAAACTTGAGATTAAGTTTGATCCTAAAGTTAAAATTGAACTGAGCATTTTTGATCAGAATTCAGAAGAAAAAGAAAAAGAAAAAGAAAAAGAAAAAGAAAACCAACAAGAAAAAGAAAAAGTAAAACTTGAGATTAAACTTGATCCTAAAGTTAAAATTGAACTGAATATACTTGATCAGAATTCAGAAGAAAAAGAAAAAGAAAAAGAAAAAGAAAAAGAAAAGGGACAAGAAAACGAAAAAGTAAAACTTGAGATTAAGTTTGATCCTAAAGTTAAAATTGAACTGAGCATTTTTGATCAGAATTCAGAAGAACAATCAAATAATGAAATTCAAAAAAATAATTAATGTTACGGGGATCAGTCTTTCCACGAACGACTGGTCAAAATTATTAAAATATTTTATTGGTGATATTCTCTACTTATTTATTTTGTAAATATGAAGTTGCTAAAAAAATATGATCTAACAATAAACTTCATAAAAGAAAATTTTTTCGGTGAGATATAATTTTTGTTCCATTTTTATCATTAAAAAGAAAACAATTAAATTGATTTTGTTTCTGTCTCGATAATTTTTTTTTACTGTTTATTATCATTTCCATGACTACTATAGCTAGAAATGGTCTTTATTGGAATAAATATTAATTTAAAGATTTTTTTTTTTTTTTTTGAGATAATTCTTTTGGTTAAACAAAAAAAAATTCTTTGTATTGGACATATTGAAAAATAAAAATATTATTTGAAAAAGAATAATTTTAATCATTGAGTTTTGCACATAACATGAAATTTTACTGACATAAACTGTGATTTGATTTTACCTTTCTGGAAAAAATCAAAGGTCGAAAAAAAAATTTATACTAGATTTTTAATTGAGAACATTAATAGAACCCGAAAATGAAAAGTAAAATCAATTAGAGAAGAATCAAATTAAATTCTAATGATTTATTCATGACATTACTATCAAATAAAACAACAAAACCAATTTAAATCCACTTTTTTTTCAACATCAGAAGAGTTCTTTGTGAAATCTGGAAAATAGTTAAATTATTAAACAAATTTTTAATGTTTTATTAATCAAGAAAAAACCCATACCAAAAGATAGTCTTAAAAAAACTGTTATTGCATTTAATACTTTGGTTTGTATTTAATCATTTATTATTTTCTTTTATTAATAAATGATCTGACTTGTTATTTTTAGGTTCTATTAATGTTCCCAATTAAAAATCTAGTTAAACTTTTTTTTTTAAATGGTTTTTAAAAAATTTGATTTTTATAACTAAAATTTTCACAAAGATATTTGGGAATTAGGTAATTTAATCCTAAAAATTTAGAAACATTTTTTTTCTGACAAAAATGGTTTTAAAAGACTGTTAAAATATTGACTTTTAAGTTGATATTATTTTAAAATTATACAATAAGTAAAAAAAATTTATATAAAATGCAAAAATTTCATATTTTAGAAATTTAAAAATATGATATCCAAATTGTTGGGTTTTTACGAGTTCACAATTTAAAGATTGAGAAATATTTTTTTGAAAAATTTACAATTTTATAAAAATAATAGTGAAAAAAAAATTATATAATAAGTATTAATAAAAAAAAAAAAACTTGAATTTTCAATATAATTACTCTCTAATAAAATAAATTTAATTTTCTAATGTTTTTTTTTTAAAATTTAAAACAGTTAATTCACCAGAATGTTTACCAATAAACAAATATTGTTCATTCATGGATAAAAATAAGGAACAAATACTTTGATTATAAGAAACATTGTAAAGTAATTTAAAATCCCATATTGAAAAAATTTCAACAATTCCTTCCACGGAACCCAATATCAAATATTTTTGTTCTGAAGATATATTAAAACAAGAAATATTTTTAGTAAATTTTTTTGAGAATAATAATTTGCCATTGATAGTGAATATTTTGAGATAAGATTGATAAAAGATCAATAAAAATTGTGTTTGAATAATTTTTATAAAGGAAAATGAATTTTTGATCTTTTTTATTTCCAGATGATCTTTTCTTATCATATAATTTTTATTTTCATGATCATCATCATCACCTTCGTCATCTTCATCACCTTCATCGTCGTCACTTTCACCATTCTCATCGTTATTCGTATTATTCTCAAAAAAATAAATTTTTTGTAAAATTGAACTTGTTTTTAAAGAGTGTACATATATCAATCCAATTAAATCTATTGAAACAATTAAATCACTATTGATCGAGACATCAACCGAATTGATTTGATGTTCATGTGTCACTATGATATGGATAGGATCTGGGTTTATTTTATGAGATTCTGCTTTCCAAACAATTAATGTTGTGTCACTTGATCCAGTAATTAAATATGTATTTTTAATTGACAAACAAGTGACTACGTCTGTATGCTGTTTAACACTTTGGATTAATTGAGAATTTAAAACATTATGTATTTTGAATGAATTATCCCAATAGCCACAACTAATAAAATATTCACCGAAATTCATTAATGCGAAACAATTTTGTAAATTTAAATTAAATTTTTTGTTTTCATTATTGCTCTTATTATTTTGATTATAATTTTGATAATTGATTAATTTTGAATCAAAGGAATAACCAATATTTTGATTTATTTTTGTTGTGGGATCTGATGTTGATAAGGTTATTTGTTCATTTGATTTTGTTGTGTGTGAAATTAAATTATGTGTATCTAACTGTCTTTTTAAATCTAAAGTGATTAATGTTTGTAAATTATCTGTTTTATAAATAGATTCATTAACAAAAGACGAATGAAGGTAAATTATCGGATGGCTACAAATTGAAAAACTTTTGGTTTTAATAATAAATTGATTAAAAATGGATGATCCAATATTTCGAAAATTTAATGTTGCAAGATGAATAGCTGATGACAATGAGGATGAGGATGAGGACGAAATTAATTCATTTGGGTGCTTTCTCGTGATTAGATCGCTCATTTTGATTTTTCTTTTTGGGTGGTTTCTAATAAATAATTGGAAGGGTATTGTTCCAAAATTCGAGATTTGCTTTTTATCAAATTTTAAATTTTTTAAGGGTATTTGATTGTTTTCATAACTTAAATAATGGAATAGATTCAATGATTTTTTTGCTTCTTTTTCTTTTTGCTTATATCCAAAAATTAAATCAATCCATTCATTTAAATGTAGGCTCACATGATCTGATTCTAAAGCCCTTCTATTAATTCTAATAAATTCTTCTGCAGAGCCATTTGCCCATGGTGGTAATTCTATATCATCACTTATGATCTCATTATTGGAAAACTCTTTTTTTTGTTGACTTTGAATTTGATCAATATTATTATGATTTTGCAAAAATTCTGGTAAATAATAAAACTCTGGTATTAATTCTCGTATATTGGTATTTGAATTTAAACAAGAATTCCACATCTTAGGTATTGAAGTAAAGATTGATTTATGATTATTCGTTAAAAATAATGTAGTGAAAGGCTCTAATCTAAATAAATAATTTAACACAATGCTCGATGAACTATAATGTGAATTATAATGCCTTGAATATTTTTTTTCCATTTTGTTATCTGTTACAGTGCTAATGTACTTTTTATTTTTCCTTTGGCTTCCCTTTCTATTCTCTCCCTTCTCTTTACCATTTTGCTTCCCATCTCCTTCTTTCTTTCCCTTTCCCTTTCCATCTTTCTCTTCCTCTTCCCCTTCCTTTTCCTTTTCCGTTTCCTTTTCCGTTTCCGTTTCCGTTTCCTTTTCCTTTTCCTTTTCCTTTTCCGTTTCCTTTTCCTTTTCCGTTTCCGTTTCCGTTTCCTTTTCCTTTTCCTTTTCCTTTTCCTCTTTTTTCTCATTATCCTCTTTACCCTCCTCCCCTCCCTTCTCATTTTCTTCACCTCCCGTATTCATCTTTCCTTGTCTTCCCATTTTTAATTTTTTATAATTGTCTAAAAAATGTATTAACCGTTTTTCATTTAACGCGCCAATTGGTTTTGATAAATCTCTGTAAACATCGGGATCATTTAAATCAATAGTCTTACTTGTATAATCTTTTAATACCCAAGGGAAAATTGGATATTGGCTTAAATCATTATATGATCTGCCCGATAAAGTATTTAATTTCATCAAATATCCAAAATTGGAAATTTTTCTATTGATCCATAATTGCTGTACTATAGCAATTTTTTCAGAAGTAGTTGTGTTTATTGGCCAATATTTTTTAGGATTTATTGAATGTGCCATTTCTTTAATTTTTAATACAATAGAATTACGAATATTTTGAGAATCAAAATTTAAAAAATATATTTTTTTATTCTTGAGAAAAATTTCGATCGCAGAAGAAATACATTTATATCTTCTTTTTTGAAGATCTCTAATTTCGAGATAATTCCAAAAATATTTCCGTGTTATATTTTCTATTCTTTTCTTTTTTATTAATTGAATTCCCCGATTTAAAATTTGAAAAACTCCTTTTTTTTGTTTCAAATGCTTAATAATTTTACAATTATATGTTTCAAAAACTTTCTTTTTTGAAGCCTTTAATCTAAGATTAAAACCTAAACCATTCTCATTCTTAGGATTGTACTTTTTATTAAATAATTTCATGTCTTCTTCATCCTCTTCATCCTCTTCGTCCTCTTCATCCTCTTCGTCCTCTTCATAGAAATAATCATCATCATCTTCATCTTCATCTTCATCTTCATCATATTTCTCTTTTTCATCTTTCATATTATTTTGAATTTCATTTTCATCAGGAATACTATTCAAAAGTGTTTTTTTCTTTTGAATATCTTTTTTATAATTCTTTTTGAAGATTAAATTAGAATCAGAAATATTATGAATATATCGATTCACAATTCTAATTCTTTTTCTCTGATTATCTTCAAAATTATCAATTGCTTTTTTAATAATTAACTTTTTATCTTTTCCGAAATTCCTAATATTATTAAAATTATTTAAAATTTTTTCCCATTTTTTAGAATTATTTATTTTTTTTTCATTTAAATCAGAAATATATTGTTGTATTCTTTTTCTTTGTATAAATAAATTAATTTTTGATCCCTTGAGTAATGATTTCTCATTAGATTTTTTATCTTTAAAAATATCTTCATCTTGTTTCTGTCTGTTTATTATTTGTATTTTTTTTTTATTTAAATTTTCTATTTTTTTCAAATAATTTTTTAAAATTTTATTAAACTTTGTTTGGATAATTTTGTTTCTAATAAATTCCCAATCATCATTTTGTAATAATTTGATTAATTTAGAAATTTTCATACCATTAATTGGGTTAATTTTTTTATAATATTTTAAAATTTTTACTTTATTTTTTGTTTTAAATAAATTAATTAAAATATTTTCTGTTTCTAAAATCAAATTTTGGATGTTTGATATTAAAAGATTTTGGGAATAAGAAATATCTTCTGAATTTAATTTTTGATTATTATTGTTGTTGTTGATGTTATCAGTAGTAGTTTTCAAAATAATTTTACTTTCTCTTACTTTTCCAGTTAAAATATTGTTTTGTGAATATTGATTGTTTTTTTGATTTCTTTTTGAAGAATTAGAAATTGTATCAAAAAATGAAAATAATATTGAACATATCAAAATTTGTTGTTGCAATTTTGAAAAAATATTTTTCTTGGAGATTATTGAAGCACCCAGAAAATATAGTCGATTAACAACTGTACTAAATAAGAAAGAATTGTTATCCATTGTATATTTTAAAGAGAAATGCAAAATTAAAATCAAATTTTGAATAAATTCAAAGGTTTTTGGTAAATTATTTAAATAATTTTTTCTATTTTGAAATAGATCTAAATCATCAATTAATAATATGAAAGGATAAATTAAATCCAAATCAACCCATTTATTGCTATCATTCAATTTTATTCCTTGATGAAAAATAAATGAATTTTCAATCTCATTTTTTTTTAAATTCTTTTTGAGTTCGTCTTTATCATAATTATTCTTTTTGGTATTATTATTATTATTATTTTTATTATTATTTTTATTATTATTATTATTATTATTATTATTTGAATATTTAGATATATTAAAGATTGGGAAATTTATATTATTATCTTTTTTGAGAGAATTTAAATTAATTAATGTTTTTTTTGAAATTGGATATAAAAGGAAATATAAAGTTAAAAATTTGACAAATAAATAAATGTTTTCCAAAAATATTTTATTAGTAATTTTTTTTGGGTTTATTTTTATTAAATTTTGAAGAGCATTAATTAAATGATGAATTAAATTATGAAGAATTAATGTTTTATTTTTTTTTAAATTTGAATTATAAAATTTGATGATAAATCTTTCCAAAATATTGAAATCAATTACTTTTGTAAAAATATTTCTGAAAAATAAATCTTCAAACAATAAAATAATATTAAGATTTAATTCCAAAGAAATCATTTCATGTAAATTTTCATTTTCATTTTTGTCTTGTTCTTTTTTTGCTTGATTTTTATTGATATTTTTTTTATTATTATTTATTTTCAAGACTTTCCCCCTTTTTTTTCCTCGCTCCTTTTCATCACCATTATCATTTACTTTCCCCCTTCCCTTTTTCTTTCTTCCATTCTTCTTCTTTCTTTCCTTTTCTTCATCTTTTATTTTTATTGTTTCATCTTGCTCATTTTTTTTGGTATTTCTATTTTCAAATTGTGTATTTTTTGGTAATTTTATTTTTTCCAAATAATTTATATTAACAATTGATAATAATAACATTTCAAAATTTGGTATATGATTCAATAAAATAAATCTATTCTTTTCTGTAGATTTTATTATTACAGTTATATCTTTTAAAATTTTTAAAGAAAATAAATCCTTTTTGTTTTTAATATATTTTAATAGGGTTAACAGAATCCAATTATTTTCTAAAATGATATTAGATTTTATCGTTAAAATATTTCTCATTATAGTATAAACCTTTTTCGTCAAATTATATCGTATTAAAATTTTATATATTTGATAATGATTCAATTTAAATGATTTATTATTATTTTTGAAAGAATTATACTTTTTTAATAAATGTATAATTTTTAAACATATTATTCTAATTTTTTCATTATTTGAATCTAACAAATAAAGAAAGGGATTAAAATAACCACATTTGATAATTTGAGGTAATATATTTTTAGGATGATTTTCTAAGCATTTATAGATTAATTTAATTAAAGGATATATGTTTTTTTTTTCTTTACAAGTTATTGATACACTTAATATTATTTTTAAATATTCAATTAATATTTTGTGGGTGAAAAAAAAAGTCTGTAAAAAATTTAATTGAAATTTTCTTAAATTTTTAATTTCATATAAACTTGGCCTTTTAAAGATAACTTTAGTTTGATTTATATTATTATTATTATTATTATTATTATTATTATTATTATTATTATTATTATTATTGTTAGTTGACCTTCCCCGAGAATATTTTTCTGGTTCAATCCAATAATATATAAAGAAAATATAAATTAAATCTTGAAAACTAAAAGTAATTTTAAATAGATAATTTTTTTCGTTTTTTGAATAAATTAATTGATGAATCCAATGAATTATTTTTTTTTGTATGTTAACCTTACAATAAATCCATAAATCAAAATTTTTAAAAAAATTTCTAATAAATGATTTTACTAAAATATCATTATTTAATTTTGAATTTAAATAATTCAAAGAATTTATAAAATAACTTGAAAAATGATTAGGGTTTAAAGTTGTGAATAAATAATATAAAATTCCAAATCCTTTATTATTTATAAAATCATTTTCAAAGCTTTTACTTTTATTAAAAAAATTAGAAAAAACGATCATTAATTTAGTTGGGAAATCTAATGTTTCTTCTTCTTTTTTTAAAAAATATTTTTTTTGTTTTGAAAATTGGAAAATTAATTTTAAGTCAAAATTTAAATCATCATACATTCCATTATTTTGATTTTCATTATTATCAATCTCAATTTTATGTTCATTTACTTTTTTTTCTTGATCAGAATCATTTTCATAATTTTTTATTAAATTCTTTTTTAATTCCTCTTCCTCTCTTCCCTCTTCTTCTTCTTCTTCTTCTTTTTCTTCTTCTTCATTGTTTTTATTTTTATTTTTATTCTTATTCTTATTCTTATTCTTATTCTTATTCTTATTCTTATTCTTATTCTTATTCTTATTCATATTCATATTCTTATTCTTATTCTTATTTTTATTGAATATTAAATCTAATTGAGAAAATAAGAAAAAAAAAGTATAGATCCCACCAAAACAATAAATAATGTTTTCAATATTGCTAGGTAAATTTCTAAAAATATTAACCATTTTTATTAGATGATTAAATTCCTTTTTACTTTGTAAATTTTGATTAATACAATATTGCTTACTACATCCATATGGATTAATATTTAAATTTAATTTCCGATTTAAAGATTGTAAAATTAACAATTGATTTAATTCCTTTTTTTTTTCTAATTCTTCATTTTCCTTTTCATATATAGTTTCGTGTGTTTGTAAAGTTCTTTTTTTCTTCCCTTCTTCAGTTTTGTGTGACTTTTTTAAATCTGGATAATCCATATCGTCATAATTGTTATTCATCATCATCATCATCATTTTATTGTTATTATTACTATTGAAATTGATATTGTTGTGTGTGCTATGTTTTTTTTTCAAGGAAAATCCATCTGGTCCAATGAATGCGATGGGTGTATTTACCTTATTTAAAATTTCAATTTGCGAAAAATTATAATAATATTTAGGACCCAATTTAAAAATTTCAGAAATTTCCTCTTTATTTAAAATATTTTTAAATAAATAAATGCTCGACATTTTGCCATTAAACGAATAACATTTTCTTGAGTTTATTTTTACATTATTTTTGGGTATATATCTTGAGCCAATCCTATTTTTATTTAAATTGATGTTATATGGTAAAGGTTTTATTGAGCCCTTTTTCACTAATTGGCCATTTAAATATAAGCTAATGCTTTTTCTACCGGATTTTGCCTTTGTTGAATGATTAATAGTTAAATAATACCAATTTTTTAAATTTAGAGAAATTTCAATTTTGGTTTTTTCAATTCTTGGTTTATTAAAAGATTGTTTACCACTGTCATAAATATTATTTATCAAAAAATAATCATCATTATTTTTGCTATTATTGCCATTACTGTAACTGTATGCATTGCTATTACTGTCGCTGCCACTGGCATTATTATTAGCATGATCATTCCCCGTATTGCTACTTCTTGCTTTATTAAAGATTGTTTTTATGATTAACGATTTACCATTATTTTTAAAATAGATTTCCATTCCGTCACCATTTTTATTTAAAAAACTGATCAATCGAGGGTTATATTTGTTAGTGATCGTAAAAATTGATTTTTGATCAAAATTTTTCTTTTTCTTTTTATTCAAATATTTATTCAATTTATTCTGATTTTTATTTAAGAACAAAACATTTTTATTTTTTTTCTTGATATGGTTTAATTCATTCAATTTGTTCATTTCTTCAGTAGTAATCCCATGATCTGGATCTTCAAATGAATTTATATAAATCCAAGTAGAAAAACAAAACCCGTTTTGGAACCAATTCTTCATTTTGGGCAATTTGATATATGAATCCCTACCAACAAAATTAAAATTCGAAATTTCAGAATCGCATATAATTTTTTTGTTTGTTGAACGAAAATTGATCATATTATTTAAGCAAATTAATAAATTGGAATGCATCAATAAATTATTTAAATTGGGCAAGGAAAAAAATAAATTGAAAAAACTTTTTAATTCAATTATTGACAAGGAATTTTTACATATGATTTGAATTAAAAGTAAACAATTATTAAATAAATTTTGATCAAGATAAAAGTTTGGTTTTTGAATTAATTTGCAAAGAAATGTAACTAAATGATTATTAACACAACATATTGAATTGTGCACTGACTTTTTACAAATTATTTGGAAAATCTTTAATAATTTTAAACTTAATCCATTTTGTTGCTTTTTTAAATATAATTTAAAAATTATTAGTATTAATTTTGGGAATTTAATTTCAAAATTATTTTCATGATTAAATTTCTTGTCGTTCACTAAGAGACCCAATATTGGTTCAAATAGAGCGTTTGGATGGCAATTCTTTAATAATTTTGGAAAATTTAAAAAAGTCTTTGATTTTGTAAAATACCTAATATTTTCCAAATTTTTCCATAAGATCCATTTTAAAAAATCTAATATGGATCTAATGATTTGTTTATTTAAATATTCATTTGATATCAAGAAATATATTAGGGAAAATTTTGTTCTTTTGCCAAAATAGTTTTGTATTGGCAATGGATTTATTTGGATCATTTGAATTAACAAATTAATTAAATCAGTAATAATATTTAAATTTGAATTTAATTCAATAATTTTGAAAAATTTTTTCTTTAAGATTTCTA
This sequence comes from Anaeramoeba flamelloides, assembly GCA_027625915.1. NCBI lineage: Eukaryota > Anaeramoebidae > Anaeramoeba > Anaeramoeba flamelloides. The sequence continues at coordinate 4,320,953 of JANTQA010000026.1, forward strand.
TTTTTTTTACTTTTTTTATTGTATTATCTTTTTTATTTTCTTCTTCATCTTTATCTTTTTTTTCCTCTGCTTGTTTTTCTAATTTTTGTTTTTTTTTAATAATATTTGTTTCTTTTGTAATAATAATTTGTATTATTTTTTCAATCAGGGTATAAATAACCATCCAATTTGTACTATTTAAAATAATATTATTGTTACTTATACTATTAATGTTATCGATGGTTGTGGTGCTGGTGGCCGTGGTGATTTTACTGTTGTTGTTGTTGTTGTTGTTGTTAATATTTTGGTTATCTTTATCGTCGTCGTCGTCGTCGTCGTCATCATCATCATCTTTGTTGTTGTTATATTTAATATGTTTATTAATTTTAATATTAATACTTCTATTAATTATTAATAAAATTTGTTTTACCCAATTTTTGGATTTCTTTTCAAAATAAAATATTAATAATTGAATCATTAATTCTTCATCTAAAACAATTTTTTGACAAATTTCTATTGATGAAATAATTAAAGAATTAAAAATTCGAAATAACGAATATCTAATTCTTAAAAAGTCCTTTAAAGTAATTTGTAATTGTTCAAATTCAATTTTGTTAAAGATCAATTTTTGTTGGAGAAAGTATAACCAATTCATTATCTTTAATAAAATATTTGCCCCATTATATTTATAAATAGAGTTGACCGTTAAATTATTATTCTTCTTCATTAATATTGACAAATGTTCAATGCAGACAATCATTAATGAAAGATTATTATTATTATATTTAACATGTTTATTATCTTCTTCTTTTTTATTATTCAACAAATTATTTTTATTTTTTTCCATATTCTTGTTCTTGTTCTTGCTCTTGCTCTTATCCTTATTCTTATTATTTTCATAAATTAAATTCATAAATTGTAATATTATTTTAATTTCCTCAATTCTTTCATCATAATTTTCAATTAATTCATATTGGTTTAAAATGATTTTTTGAAGAAATTCAAAAACAAATAACGTTATTAATTTAAATAATTCATTACTTGAAGAAGATTTTTTGAAATTAAATGTTTTTTTAATAAAAAAATTGGATAACAAATATTTCCAAATTTTTTTGTTTCTTAGAAATTCTAAATCTTCATCATCAATAACTTGATTAAATAAAATTAAACAATACAATTGTGTGATAGGGCTAATGCTTTTCATATGCTCTCTAGATAATTTATTAAAATAATTATTTTTAAAATTGCAATCAAATAATTTTAAACAAGACAGCAAAATATGTCTTTTAAAAATGATTGATCCATTTGTTTTTGCAGATAAACAGATTTCTGTAAATAATGTAAATAAGTGATTTAAATTTGGAACATTATATAAATATTTTTTTTTATTTTCTGGGATTTGGTTAATTGATAAAGGAAAGGGCGGAGACAATAAAACATAATCAACAAATTTTGGTAAATCATAATTTTTAATTTGCTTTTCTTTTGTATTCTCCTTCTCCTTTTCTATTTCTTTTTCTTTTTCCTTTTCTTTTCCCTTTTCCTTTTCCTTTTCCTTTTCCTTTTCCTTTTCCTTTTCCTTTCCTTTTTCCTTTTCTTTTTCTTTTTCCTTTCCAATGTTTTTTTTATCCTTTGAAAGTGGTAGGATAAATGAGTCTTCACTCATTTTTTTTCTTTTTTTTTCAATTTTTTGTTTTTTATAATTTGTTATTTCTAATCTAAAAGTATAAGATACCCATAAAATAAAATCAGTTAATTTTAAAAAAATTTTTAAATTAATTTTTTCAAGAAAATTCTTATAATTTTTTGGATCTGATAATAATTGGTTTATTAGTTCCACAATAAAAATTTTAAAATTAAAATATTGTTGATTAAATGATTTAGCAAATAATTTATTTCTTAAATCTAATTTTAATTGTTTTATGTTATAATATTTTCCTTTTTTAAAATCTTCATTGCTTTCCGTTTCATTTTCCTTTTCCTTTTTCTTTCCTTTTTCATATTCTTTTTCTTTTTCGTCCTCGTTGTACTTCTCCTTTTCTATTTCTATTTCTATTTCTTTTTCATATTGTTCAGAAAATTTCTTCTTTTTCTTCTTCTTCTTATTAATTTTAATATTATTAATCTTTGGTTGAGCAAATAAACAACTTAATTCTTCAATTAATGTTATTTTAATTGTTGATGTAATTGTTTGATTTTTTAAAATCAATTTTATTAATTTCTCAAGATCATATAATATAATTTGCAAAAAAGTAGACTTTTGGAGAGTTGAAAAATATAAATTGATTGTTCTTAAAATTGAATTGAAGCATTTAACCAAGGTTCCCTTATAATACCCATTATCTAATTCTAATTTATATTTGTCTTCATCCAAATAATTAATCAAAATTATCATGCAATGATGTATGAAATATTCACATAGAAAGAGATCTTTTTCGATTTTAGGTTTGCTATTTAAATAATATTCTTCAGTTTCTGGCAGATAACTAAAATGTGAAATATACTATAGATATTTTTGAAGAGAAAATAAAGTTAAAGAAGATTTCAAAGAGATTCAATTTTAGAAAAAGTTTGATTTTTAAAAATTAAAAACGTATATATTTTTTTAAAAGCTATTTCCAAAAAAGCGGGGCAATTTTATTTTCAAATATTTCTTTAAAACTTAATTCTTATATTTCTATTTAAATATCTAAAATTGTTATTCATAATTTATTGATTATTACATAAGTGTAAATATGGAATGTTGTCAAAAATAGATTTTTTACAATTTTAAAGAAAAATAAAGAGTTTCATGCATTTATCCAAATTTTGGTAATAGTAAACAAAACACAAGTTTTTATTTTTAAGCTTGAATGGATTTTCAATATAAAATCGTTTGGTAAATACCAATACTTTGTTTGAAAAATGATCATTTTTTCAAAAAATTGAAAGATTGTTGTTTACCAAACGATTTTTTGATTAAAATTATTATTAGTCTATTAAGATAATCAGGTATTATATTTGCGATAACTAAAATTTGGGAGTAATTGCATGGAACTCTTTATTTATCTTTAAAATTGTAAAGACTCTATTTTTGACAACATTCATATTTACACTAGTATAATAATAATTCAATTTGTTTATTTGTATGTTATTACATAAATAAATCATGAAAATTTATGATCTCAATTTTATCTGATATTTTATAGAGGTGAAAATTTGTGTTTATTATTTTCTTTTTGATTGAAAAAATCGTTATCATAACTTGTTTAATCTCAACAAATTTACAAATCGAATGAAAAAACTTATAACTGTATTTTATTGTTTAAAAAAATGTTATAGATCCAGAAAATATTGTAAATTTTTTATTAAATTGGTCAATGCCATGTTTTCTTCAGACAAAGTGTTGATTTTTTTTTCTTGATTTTTTGGAAATATTTTTATGAATATATTTTGAAATAAATATACTCAATATATACTGATTCAATCAGTATTAATATTTTTCTTAATTTTATATTACTAATTTGTAAATTGGACTAAGAATAAAGAGAATTTTCTGTGAAAAGTAAAAGAAAATGCACCACTTCTTTGGAAATACCCAATTATTCTTCTTTATCCCTGAGGTATCTATGAGCCTTCCTCCCATTCACCATTTGAAAGAGATCAAAATGGTTTAATAAATAGGGTGCGAGAAGAGCACAAAGAATATCTTGCATTTAAAAATATATTTCATTTTGTTGTTAATCAATTGAAAAGAAAAATGACTTGGGAATCTATTTATACTATTAAATACAATTCATGAGTTTTGTTTTGATATAAACCATTTCCCAGTCAAAGGGACCCAGTTGTTATTAGTGAATTGTACATGTGTTTGAATGGTTTGGAGATGTATATTAGAAGAGAAAATTTATTTTGAAAATTTCAAAATTAAAATCATTTTTTTCATTTTCTTTTTTTTCTTTATTTTTTTTCGATTTTTTATTTGCAAATTTTTTTTTAATTTGCAAGATCGATAGTAACTTGGTAAAAACGTGTTATTCTAATGTTATTATAACAATCAAAAATATTTTTTAGAAAAACCATATTGATTTCAATTGGAATTTTATTTGGATCTTCAATTGAAAGTCAAATTGGACATTATTTTTTTTTCTTTAATATACCTAATAATTTTAGTTTTTAAATTTTTAAGAATCCTATTGATTTTTATTGGAATTGTATTTGAACCTTAATTGAAGATCATAATGAACTATTGTTATTTTTTCTCAATTTTTCCCTTTGAAATTTATATTTTTCAATTTTTAAGAAAATCTATTTATTTATTGGATTTGCTTCAAACAGATATCAAATATTCTTTGGTGTGTATTATTCTACTTATTTTGAGTTTGTTCTTCAAAGGAAAATTATAAAAAATAATTGATATTTGAAAAAAAAATTGGGTTCCTTTGACAGAAACAAAGTTTATTTAAATTTGAATTGTGGTATTTCAGACTCTTGTTATTGTTTATCGTGTATTTAAAAATCTTTCTTTTTGTATTATAATTATAAATAGATCTATTCTAATGCTGTTGTTCCAAAGCGATCATGAATTTTTTTCCATCTCAAATTTTGATGCTGATATAGATTTTTAAAAAGTTGAAAATGAAAATAAGAAAGCTCATATTGATAAATAGATTTTAAGGTTGAAAAAAACATTGAAACATTCTTTAGAGTCATTTTTTTTAGTTACTGATAAATCCAAAAAAGTGTTTAGTGAAATTTCCATCTTTTTAATGGTTTTATTCAATTTTGAATAAAGAATTTTGTTGGCTTAATTGCAAAGGTACATTACTAAAAAAGTTGATTTTCAAAATATTCGTTGATATGAAATTTTTTGGAAAAAGAGTAATAGCCGTTTTAAAAAAGTGTTATGATAAAAAATATTTTTAATAGTGTCCTGAAAATGGGTCTATTGAAGTTTGTAGGCTGTATGAAGGATTATCAAAAATAAAGCCATTCTGAGGGAGTGTGTGTCAAAAAATTCTTGAATTATGTTTATTATCTATTGAGATCTCTTAGAACTTTTAAATTTTCAAATTTTTAGGAATTTGAAATTTTGCACACACTATCCCTTGGGATCCAGAAGAACTATATAATTTTAAATTTTTTAGAATTTTGAAATTTTATCTTGATCGAGATCAAAATCTATATTGTAAGTTTGTAGTAGTTTCCAAACCCTAACCCTTTTTTTTTAGTAGATAAATATTATCAAGTTTACAACAAAAACCTTTGAAAAAATCAAGTATTGTCAATAATGGTTGGGGTTGTAGTTTTTAGTACCAACTTACGATTCAGGATTTCGATCAGGTAAAAAAATCAATTTTCTAAAAAATTTAAAATTATATAGTTCTTCTGGATCCCAAGGAATAGTGTATGCAAAATTTCAAATTCCAAAAAATTTGAAATTTAATAGTTCGCCAAGATCTCAAGAGATAAAGAACATCAATCAATAATGTTTTGACATATAAGTCCCTCCAAATGGCTTTATTTTAGATAGATAGCCTTTAAGGGTTGTTCTAAAAACTTTCTTGTATTACTTTTTTTAAAATGACTACTAAATTTTGTAAAAGGAAATAGAACCAAAAATTTTTTTGACTTTTTTGGAATAATAAATAGAAAATTTTTTCACTTCATTTTTTCTTTTTTTACTTGAAATTTTCGAGCCACTAATTGAAAATGTTTTTTTTCTTTTTATTGGGTGGCTTTTTATTTTTTGTATTATTGATATATTTTGGGTGATCTGGCATATTCTAAAAGGAAAGGAATTCTTCAGTATTGAAAAAAAGATAAAGAGACCAAATTTTATCTCATTTAGATTGTAAATCCCAGTATTGAATAAAATAGATTTATTCCAATTCACTTGGGGGAATGAAATATATTTTAATCAAAAAAAAAACACCAAAATATTATTTAAAGTCATGATTCTTAAATACTGGTGTTTGAATAATAAATGTGAAAAAATTTTCACTTCCTTTTCCTATTTTTTGATTATACATATAGTCAGAGTTTCCAAAGTAATAGGTCATAATTTGTGATATATATTTATTTTTTTGGTATGTTTTTTTTTTTTGGTATATTTTGGATGCTCTAAGATCTCGAAATGAAACAAAGATTTCTGAAAGGAAAAGAATTTCAGAATTGAAAACAAAGATAACCAGCTGCAATTTTGTCCCCATGTAAAGTTCAAATACCAGTAGTTACAATATTTTGAATTAGTTGTTCCAAAACAAAAAGGAGTGTTTCCAAGTTTTTTGTTGGTGATAATTTAATTGAACATTTTTTGATCATTGATCTGAAAAATCGTTCTTTGAAGGAAAAGAGATTGATAAAAAAGTGTTTCAAAAAAAAAAAAAAAAAAAAAAAAAAAAAAGATAAAAACCTTTTCAAGTACTGTTCTAAAATATTCAAGTGATTTTGTAACCAATGTGGTAAAAAAATAAAAAAAATAAAATCTTTCAAAATTTAATCTATTGAGAAATGATCTGGAAAGCGTTGAAATGGTTTCTACTAATAAACAGATGTCCTCAAAAGTCACATTATATTCGTTTTCTATTATCTTTTCTTTTTGTGTAATGTAAGTATCCCTTGAGAACCCTTTAAAAAAGATCTTCTCGAGAGTATAGATCATTTGGATTGTGTCTGCAATTACAATTGTTGAAAGTGCTTTACCTCCTGAAATCATTTCCTCGACATACTCCCAAAATTCTGGACTTGAATAGGATGTGAAATTAAAGGTGATATTTTTGTCTTGTGGATCCCATTCCTTTAAATTTTCTGTTAGCGTTTTTGAAAAATTGAAATACCATTCGACAAACTTGCCCTTTGTTATTGGTGTTGTGATTGTTAGTGTTATTCGAGATTCAATTTAAAAAAAATTTGAGAGTTTACATAAAGGGGAAATGTTTGTTTGAAGACGACAAGAATATAAATAAAGTTCACTTGGTTGGTTCGTGTAATTTTGTAAGTTTTTTGGTGAAAGAGAAAAAAAAAAAAGAAAAAAAATTAATTTTCATACCAAATCCTTGACTGAACATCTTTGAGAAAATAGTAAGTCAAGTGTTTTCCATTCTTTACAATTGACTTTAAATTTATTTTTTTGAATTGGGAAATTTGAGTTTAAAAGGATTGTTTTGATATTGGTAACAGTAATTTGAGGGGAGTCGTTCTCGTTTTTTCTTTTGAAGTGTTTAAACAAGGACATTTAAACAAATACAGAGAAAAAAAAAAAAAACAAAGAACAAAAAATGAATCCTTTAATGTTGCTTCAATATTGAATTTGGTGTTTTTTAAGGACTGAATTTTCAAGTGAAAACAGGTGATATTGTGGATAAAAACACTCTTGAAAGTGTTTTATAATCTCAGTATCATTTACACACTGAGAATTTCACTTTTAAAAAATGTAAATTTTGAAAATTTTCGCATAAATTTTCCCAATTTTATCCCTTCTTAGATCCGACCAAAATTTGATTTTATGAATACATATTTTCCATTTCAAATTGATAAATTCATATATAATTTCCCAAGCTGTTCTAAAGATTTTTTACAATCACATTTACAAGTTTGGAATGTTATCAATTTTGAAATTTGAATAGAAAATCCCTTAAGGGACTAGTCTCTATTAATTTTTTTTTTGAACAATAACTAAATAAGGAATCCATATCTAGAAACCTGTTTAAAATTGATAAAAAAACAGGTTTTTTCAATGTTAGAACTTTTATTTCTTGTTTTTTTTTCAAAAATTTTACAATTAGTCAAAAAAAGTGAATTTTAAAAATTTTTTTTTAAAAAAAATATCTTTATAGATGAGAATTTTTTGATTAATTTTGGATTTAATTATTGTTTAAAATTAATATTTATTCTCATTTTGAAAAACAAAAAAATAATTCAAAATTAGTGAATATTATCTCTTTCACTTCTGTTCATCCAGCTTGACTCTAGAAAGAACTCAATTGTTTTATCAATAATTACTTGTAAAAAAAATAGTTCTTATTTTTTTCTTTTATTTTTTTTGACTCTGACAAAAAATTTTGGAATGATAATTTGGGAATACTTAAAAAAACTTCAAATTCAACAAAAACAAAAGAGTGTAAACTCAAAAAGTATATTCATGTAAAAAAAGAATGGTATAGGAAAAGAATAAAAATCTAGTATTTTAAGTACACTATATATTGCTTATTTCGTTCGAATAAAACTTTTGTTTTATGCAAATCTAAAAAAAGCTTTCCAGTTTTATTTTTCAAATTATTTTTTGTACCTATTGGACAAAAACAACAATTTTTTGCTTTATTGTTCATATATTTTTTTATTTTTTGTATTTTTGTGACAAGTTGAAAAAAAGCAACTTTCAAGAAAGTGAAATAATGAAAACGTTTTTATTTCGAAAAAAAAACAATAACTAAATTTAATTGAGATTGAGAAAATTTTTGGCCAATTACTTCTATTTGAAAACACTGTTTATTTTCAATATTAAACATATTTCGAGAGAAGAAATCCTTCTTTAGAAATTGGTCAAAAAAAAAAAATAGAAACTAGTCCCTTAAAGTCATTTTTTTCAGATTTTTAACAATCAAAAATCTCTAATAAAAATTTTTTGTTAATTTGTTTGTGTGAGATGGATTTAAAATTTGAACAAGAAATCTTTTAATCCAGTTTCTACAATATGAAAATTCTTTTTAGTTAGTAAATGTAAAATAACATAATAAATAAACACCATATGGAGAGGGGTTGTCATTAAGAAGTCTTTTTTTTATGTTTCTAAAATAAAAAATAATAAATTCAAATAATTTTTGTATCAAATTTCCGTTTTGAAATTTTTTTTTAGACTAAATTAAGTTTCAATTACTCCTGATGAATGAGTCTATCTTAGATACTCTTCGAATTATAAATTTTGAATATATCACTGCATAATTCTCTCAAGAGTAGACTAGTTGAGTTTTAATCTAATATTTCACTAGATAAACCAATACAAATTTTTAGATACGAATATAAGAAAGATTTTTATTAACTTGGAGTCTGGATATTGATCATTCGTTCTTTAAAATTGTACCAAAATTCAGTTTTTTGTTACAAAAATTTCTGAATTTTTACTAATTAAAAGGATTTTTTAAACCGAAAATATCAAATTTTTTGTACTAATTTACTAATCAAAATTTTTAGAGGTAATTGAACAATGGAACACAAATTTATTTTGCCTTCAATATTAACATGCTTTAATTTTTGAATTCTCCTTGGTAAATGATAACCTATTAAGTAACAAAGTAAATTATTTCTGAAAAGTTCAGAGATTTAAAGTTGTTTCACAAACATTTAAAAAAAAATGCTATTTGATTAATATAAACTAAAATTCAAAATTTTTAACACCGATTAAACAGTTCAAAGAATCATAATATTATAATTTTGTTTAAATTTGAAATAATTTTGATTTTTATTAAAATATGAAAATAATTTTTTTGTTGTTTTGTTTTCTTTTTCTTTTCCTTTTTTGAGTTATCGTAACTTGTTTCGTTAGATCACTATTTTTTTTTCAAAGATTGATATTTGATTAAAGTTGGGTTCTTCAAAATAGAAGAACTCAAATAAAATTAGTTGATGGTGTCTAATCATTTGAATGATCAATTATTGTTAATATAATTTAAACATATTTATCAATGCATTTTTTTTGTTTTTCTCTCACAAAATTCCAATACATCTATAATTTATTATTATTGATTATTATTTATTTTTTTTATTATGTGCGTATTGTAATTTATAAACGAATTGTTAATATTGCAATTAACTAATGATTCTAATTTCGTATTTCTAGAATTGATTAAATAAGATTTTTTTTATCGAAAAATGGAATTTCCTTTTGTTAAAAATTTTGAATTGGAGTTTAGTATTAAATAACCTAGGGTAACACCAAAAATACTTTTTTTTTTCACATATTTTGATATAAACCCCATTCCAAAAATTTGGACACATCCAAAATCAAAAATAGGCAAAAAAAAAAACTCAATTTATTGTATTTTTCCAAACCTAAAATAAAACAACATTTAAGTAACCCAGTATTAATGTTTTAATAAGTAATATTTTTAATCCAAATAAAAGAAAAAAATATAAAACTCAAAAATAAAAACAGGTGTGTCCAAAATAATGAAACGAGTGGAACAAAAAGTATTGGCAAATTTGTTGAAATTTCATCAACAATTGTTGATCGATCAAATGATAAAATAAACATTGACTAATTGTATGTTATTTTCCAATTTAACAAACTCAACACTAACCTTCTATCAACCATTGAAAAAAATTTTCAGATCTAACCAAACAGATTACAATACTGGAAAAAAGGAAATAAAAACAAAACAAATAGAAAAAAAATAAAATAGTTTGTAAAATCAAAATTCTTTATAAATTGCATTTAAAGTGCAGTAATGATGTTCTTTCAACTTTTTAAACTGTATTCAAATTTTTGGAATCTAGTTTATAAATGTTGATTTTTAGATTCTAATTTGTGGCATGTGGAATAAATATTCTTTTTAAAATAAAGTTTAGTTTCCAAACTATGTTTCAAAATATTGGTTTATTTAATCAAGATGAGGTAGTGTAACATTTAAACTGATATTTAAATTTCCAAGGTTAAATTTATTTTTTTTTTTTTCATTTTTTGGTCATATTTCAAAGAATATATTTTGAAATAAACCCAACAACCACGGATTCAATCAGTATTAATATTCCTCTTAATTTTATATTCTTAATTTACAAATAAAACTACTTAAAAAGAAAATATTATTTGGTATTTAAAAAAAAATTATCCACTTTTTTGAAAATATCTTATTTAATAAAAATAAGGAATTTTTTTATCTCTTATTGATCTTAAAGTCTACCTCAGTAAAAAGCAAATTTTCCACAAAAAATACAGTTTACATCTTTTTCGACAGTACAACATTTGTGCTAAATTATTATTTAATTGCTTTTCGATCATTTTTTCTTTCCAACAAAAATTATAACACATTTGTGAAATTAATTTGAAAAAAAAAATACCAGATTAGGTTCAAAACACTTTATTTTCAAAATGAAAAAATATTGTGAATTAAAAAAGGGTATTTCAATCAAAAAATGAGAATTTTAATGATCACGATCACTAAATAAACAATCTAAAAATAGATTAGTGGTCTTTTGCAAATATTAAATTGTTCTTGATTAAAAATCTTTCTCATTGTTTTTATCTGATTTCAATTTTAAATATTTTTCTGAGCGTCTATAGAAACTTTCTTTAGTCTCTTCGTTTTCACCATATTGCATTGTAAAGTCCACTTGCAATAAGGTGTCTGCAATTGACTCTTCGTCTGAAATATCCCAAGGAACAAATGCCACCAAGGAAAATTCATCAACAATTTGTGCGAGGACTTGGTTTAATTTGAGAAACCGTTTGTGCATCCCTCGCTGCATTTCTATCAACAAGTCTCCAGCGTACGGGTTCAAGTAGCGCAACACCTTTTTCCGCTGCTCCTTTTCTAAAAGATCTAATTTTGTTATCAGGTTCAAATGTGGTGTTTCTAATTTCACCATTGCACTTAGGCAAGCAAGCATTCCGGAAACAAACTTTGTAGGCTCGGTCAAAAACAAAGAGTCAATTAAATAGAGTGTGCATATGTTATAATCCCAGCTTTTAAATGCGTCAACTACCCTTTTAAAGAGATCAAAATGAAGGTAAAGCTCGATTTGTCCGGGGCAATCAATGATCAAGTAGTCGTCCTCGAAGCCCTGGATCTTATCACGTAACCAATCCATGTTTTCCAAAAGATACTCAAAGCAAAAAATAAGCCCTCCGTTGGGACCCAAGACTAATTCCTCTTGCACTTCGTCAACAGAAATTAGGTCTCGAATGTCGACACTTACAGGGTAATCTAAATCCTCAGCCGCTGGATCCAAGTTTATACAATGAACACTTCTTGATCCATTTTCACAAAATTGTCGAATAAGGTTGGTGTATGTTGTCTTTTATTGCAAGAAATTCAAAACAAATAATTTGTTTGCCAAATTTGCAAGTCAAGAAAATTAAATTGGTTGTTTGTTGAAGGGTTTATTAAAACAAAAAAAAAAAAAAAAAAAAAAAAAAAAAAAAAACATGTTTGTTAAGAATTAAAAGAGTTTAATTAAAGCAAATTTTCTTGAAGGTGGTTAGTCTTAGTATGAATTGATTAATCTTACTTTACCACTTCCAGCAGGTCCAATTACAAATTGTGCATATCTTCCCATTTTTTTTTTATTTTGTTCTGTAAAATTATGTAATAAAAAGGAAAAAATGTTTTAGTTTATTTTTAGAATTAAGGGTTTTTTGTTTAATAGTTTTGTAATTCTAAGATAATGTTGAAAAGATAACTGAAAGTTGACCTCTTTATTAGTTTAATCAATTTAACTTCATACCTCTTTTTGATTGATTTATTTATTGATTATAAGGCCATAATAATTTTGCCTCTTCTGAAATTTTTATTTAGTAAAATTAAGAGTAAATAAATTGATTTTTTCAAATTTTCATTATATTTTAGGAGTATTGTAATATATCATTCACTTAAAAGAGAAACCATTGCTTTACTAATTAGAATTCAATTTTTGAATACATATAATTTTGAGGTACCCTAGATTATTCCGAAGATATAATAAGTTTTATAAATTTGTTAATTTTTTTCTTGATACTTGAAATATTATCTTGAAGAATTTTCAACTACCATTATGTATTCAAATACTCAGTCTTTTATTTGTGGTTTGATATATTCCGGTTCTCAAAAAAATATTTAAAATTCATATAATTTAATGATGAAAATAAAAAAAACAAAAAAGATTTAAAAAATTAGTTTTTTTAAATTAGTTTACTTTTAATAATATCAAATTATTGGTTAATTAAAATAAATAAAAATTATAAAGTATTTTAGTTTTTCAAGTAAATCTAGTTTATTTTCTATTTAAATAATATATTCTATGATTACATAATATTTTATTATTGATTTTTTTTTTTGAAATTTAATCAAATATGTACCTACGACCCAAAAAAAAACTAAAAATTGTAAACTGATCAAATACCTTCCTAAAAACAATTAAAAAAACAAAATGAAAAAATAAAAATAAATAAAGTTTCTGTTTAATTTTTTCTTGAAAACATTTTTTGCCAAAATGATTGAATTCAAAGTTGAAATTATATATATTTTTATATACAATATCTTATTTTAACTCATTTACTAAAACAAATTTAAAATTATCTGAATTTTCTTTTCACAAAAGGGACTAATTTGGTCTTCAATTTTTTTTTTTATTTTTAAATGGTAAAATTAAAAAAAAGTTATTAAAAAAGATAAACTCTCTGGAAAAAGTATTCTAATTTAATATATTAACTTATTCTTTGATTTCAAAATTTTCTCAACCCGAATTTCTCAAAAAAAAAATAAAAAAGTGCACAGTAATTTCAAAAAATATTTTTGATATTAAAAAGTTGAGAGTGTTTTTATTCTAAAATAAATTATCACAGTGGTTAATTGAATTAATTTATCAGGCTAGATTTTGAAAAATATTAATCAGAAAAAAATAGTACTTATTTTTATTAAGGACATATTAATAAATTTATTATAAAATCATGTTTAGTGGAATAAGATATAAATATAAACCAGAAAATACTGATAATAAAAAGAAGAAGAATAAAAATTATTTGAAAGGTAATTATTTGATTGATTTATCAGTTTTTAAAAGGATGGGGAAATCATTATGAAAAATTAATTAAAAAAAAAAAATTCTGGTTTATGATAATTTCAAAAGTTTTTCGTTTTTGAATATATCTATGTAAAAAATTTTACATTAATAAAGAATCAAAATGTCTAAATTGATTCATTAAGAATAAAAAATCAAAAAATTTCAAAATTTGATATTCGGGTTTCTGTGGTTTCTGTGATTTTATTTTACAAATAAGAAATGAAAATATTATGTCATCTTTTTAACTTTTTAGAATCAAGATCTTCAAAGATCATGGCTATTTTAATTTTTGTCAAGTTTGGTTTATAAATGTTCAGGGATTGGCGTCACCAGAGATTTATCTAGAATCAAAGTATCTTGTAATTGGGTGTAAATCACATTAATGTCATGGTTCGAATGTCTCTAAATAATCTATGATAAATATTATTGAACAATAAATTATTACATTTTTTACTAATGATCACTATTAAAAATGCTCTTTTTGAAAAAAAAAATTTTAAATACTTTCCCAAATCTAAAAATAGAAAAACCTAAAATAAAATATTCTGGTATGTAATAATTTAGATTTAGAACTTCCAAAAGTAAATATTTATATAATTTTTTAATTTCAAAGTTTCACTTAATAATCATACGCATAAAAAACATAAGACTGGTTGATTAGTCTTTGTTTGCTTTTTGATAAAGCGAATTGTAATACCAATATGATTCCGTATTTCAAAAATAATTTGTCATTAAAATCTCTAAGTTAATTATTTAATTGTTTAAAAAAATTGAATTTTTTAGCCACAAATCTACCTTTCGTCACAAATTTAAGAAATATATTTTGCAAATTTGGAGTCGTTAGATTGATAATATTTCCTTTAAATTTATGGCCAAATTCATATTTTTCGAAATTCTTGTGTTTTTTACGAATAAAAAGATCATTTTTAATTGCTGAGATTCAACAAATATTAATAAATTACAAATAGATTCATTAGAGACATTTGAACCATAACATTAATGTGATTTACATCCAATAACAATAAATTCCTTTTAAACTTCTCCTTAGTAGACTTTAACCTCTTAAGTAAAAAATTTTCAAGTAGGATAATAATAATTATCTTTTTTAAAAAAAAATTTTTTGTATTACTTTACTCGAGTTTTTCAAACTTTTCAAACTACAATTTTTGTAGAATTTTAATATTTTTTCAAATTCTATATTTCTGATAATATTAATTTATAAAGGAATATTATTGAATTTTCTCGGAAAAATGAATTAAAATTTTACTTGAATTTAGCTTTTGGATTGGAATATGAATAATGATATAACTTGAGACCAGAACAAAAAAAAGGATTCTTTACCTTTTTTGATTAGTTATTTTTATGTTCAAAGAAATGAAAATTCTATATAATTCTTTTTTATCTTATTTTCACTAAAAGTCTTTTTAAAAAATTAAAATAGATTGAGTTATTTTTTGTTGAATTTATATAATTTACTTCAAAAATCAAATTTATTAAAAGAATTTTTTATTTGGATTCTATTTAAACTCTAATATTCAAATAAAAAGAATTTCTAAAATGCAAAAGTAACTTCAATTTTAAAATTGCCCTTTATCAAAATTAAAATCAAGACAGCTTATATATATTTACCTTAAGGTTATTTACTAAATTCTTTTTGGTTGTGATGGGATTTTTTTTTAATATCAATCTCCAAATCGGATAAAATTGAATTTTCAAAATTTGTACAAAAAAATTGTAATGAAATTTAAAAAAAAAAACAGTTAAAAATTAAAATATATTTTTATTAATTATTTTCTTGTAGATTTTTTTTATTTGTCAAAATAAATTAAAAAATAACGAAGAGAAATTAATTTATAATAGGCTTATAATTTACTCTCTTTATTTATTTTTAAATAAAAATATTTAATAATAATAATAATAATAATAATAATATTTTTGAATTATAAAATTTCACGTAAACAAGTAGGGCATTTGTTATTATCTTTCAACCAGATATCAACACAACTAATTAATTAGAATATAAAAGAAAGAAAATAAAAAAAGAAAAAATTTTAAAAGATAAATATATTTTGAAGTGTTTTATTATTCATTTATTCAACATAAAAAGTTATTTTTTTTTTAAAAAATAAAGAAAAAATTCTAATCATTATCATTTTTAATAGAATTCATCGAAAAAAAATTACATTTTTATTTAATTTCAAAGAAAAGAAGTAAAGCGATATATTTTTCGCTTTTTACAAAGGTTATTTTTAATGTTAAAAATTTTGTACGAAAGTGATTTAGTTTGTATTGTAAAAAAATATTTCGTTTTTTGATCACAACAAAATTAATTATTAAAATAGTTGTTTTACTGTAATATTTAACATAAAAAAATCAAATTTTTTAAAAGCAAATCCTTTAATATTATATACGTTAGCAATTTCCAAAATGTATAGGTTAAAATATCTACAAAGATGAGTGTAAAAGAGTTTCATGTACTATAAAGTACTTATATTAGCAACATAAACTCCAATTCAAAATTTTTAACACTTCTAAATTCAATTTTTTGAAATTAAAAAAATCTTATTCAATCAATTCTCGAAAGAAATACCAAATATGAATCATTTATTAATTGAAATGTTAACAATTGTTTATAAATTATAATACTCACAAAATAAATAATAAATAATTATCAAGACTAATAAATTATCGATCTGTTGAAAATTTTGGAGAGGGGCAAAAGAATGCATTGGACTTATTGGTAAGGGTTAGATGAAATCTCATCTAATCTTTTAAAGAGAGAATTTTGAAGTGACTAAATTTGAGGCTTCTAATTCAAAGAGTATCTAATAGATACAGTCATCAGAAGTATTTGAATATTAATTTAGTTTTCTAAAAAAAAATGCATTGGTAAATTTGTTTAAATTCTATTAGGAATTATTGATCTATCAAAGGTTTAGATACTACCAACTAATTTTTTTTGAGTTCTTCTATTTTGAACAACTCAACTTTATCCTTATATCAATCGTTGAGAAAAAAAATTTGATCGAACGAAACTAGTTACCCTTTTCAAAAAATCAAATGTTAAACTAAAAACTAAAAGATGAAAAAACTGATTTTCATATTTTACAAAAATCAAAATTATCTTCAATTTGAATGCAATTGTATTATTGTGATTGTTTGGACAGTTTTAACTGTGTGGAAAATTTTGAATTTTAGTTTATTTTAAAATTTTTGTTATAAACTCTATTTCACTCAAAGTGGTTGTCAGCAAAAAATGAAAAATTCACCAATTTTTTTAGAATCAACCAGACTTAGATTGTTTCGAAATAAGATAAATATAAACTTCATTTAGAGTTGGTATTCATAAAAGAAATACCTGAAAAAACTCATAAATTTCAAAAAAATTAAAAAAAATGTGAAAAAAAATTTTTTGGTACCCTTTCATTGAACTTCCTTTAACAAATTAATCAATCTCTTTAGGAAATTAAAAATTTGGACAATAAGATTTTTTTTAATTTTAAGTTGATTCATTTCAAAAAGAAAATACAAATACTCAATTTTCTTAATGATAATTTGGATTTTCAAATTTTTTTTTTTTAATTTCAAATTTATATTAGAAAAAATGACAAGAAAAAATGACTTTCAAAAAAAAAAGAAAAAAAAAAAAAAAAAAAAAAAAAATATTGAATAATTTAGAAATAATAATCCATATCTAAAAAGTGAAAAATTAGTTTGAGAAGAATAATGAATTAAACTCATAGGATATGTTCTATTTCTTCAATAAAACTATCCCCTTTGACTGAAAAAGAGTTTACAAATAAGCTCTCTAAACAAAGTCTGTTAGTCAAAGTTAAATTTGATTGTTTTTTAGTGTGTAAACAACAACAACAACAACAACAACAACAACAACAACAACAACAACAACAACAACAACAACAACAACAACAACAACAACAACAACAATAACAACAACAACAACAACAACAACAACAACAACAACAAATCTGATGAATATAAAGATATAAGAAAAAGAATAAAAGTCTAAAAACATACGCTTTATGAAATTTGTGGAAACAAGTTAAAATTCGAATTTCTTCACCTACTTGAAACTCTTCATAGCAAATCACACAATTAATTTTTTCTCCTCCAAAGGAATTCTTTTCATATGTAATAACAGGGCATCCATCCAAAGCATGCTTTGTCGCGCCTATTTTCACTTTCCCAATATCTTCCCCGAGTTGTAAAAGTTGCTCATAATCCATATTATCGAGATCAAAATCTTCTGTTTGGTATTGTTCAAAGCCTGTGACATCCTGCTGTCGTCGGTTATAGGTTCTCCTGCGGGCATGGTGCAGATCCCGATCCCGATGTCTATGTTCTTTCTTTACTTTTTCTTTTTCCTTTTCGTTTTGTTCGTTTCTTTGAACATGTGAGTTTAGATAGTTGTTATTAATTTTATTTATTATGTCAGTTGCCTTCTCAAATTTTTCTTCAATGTTTTCATTTTGGTTTTTTTGATTTTTTTTTTGAATTTGCTTTAATGCGTATTCTTGCTCTTTTATTAAATCCTGTTCTATTAATCCAAATTCTTCATTAAGCAATCCCCTATTTCTTAACATTTCATTCTCTAAAAATAATAAATTTGTTGCTTGCTTATACTCTTTTTCTAGATCTGTAAAATTTAATGTATAAATATTGTTTGGTGTTTTTTTACTAATTGGTTTGTTGGTGGTGGTAATTTTCTTGGGGTTATTGTGCTCAGGAAAATTATTATTATTTTCATTTTTTTCTTCTTCATGGAATTCGTATTCGTATTCATATTCATTTTCTTTTTCTTTTTCTTTTTCTTTTTCTTTTTCTTTTTCATTTTTCCATTTGTTTTCATCTTCGCTTTTATCATTATTATCAATTTTCCATATGTTTTCATCTTCATTGTAATTTTCTTTTTCTTTTTCTTTTTCATTTTTGTGTTTGTTATTACTTGGATTGTTTTTTTCATTTTTATCATTGTTATCAAATTTCCATATGTTTTCATCTTCATTGTAATTTTCAAGTTTAAATTCATTTTCATTTTCTTCTTTTTCATTTTCGTTGTAATTCTCATTTTCATTTTCATTTTCTAGTTGGAATTTATTTTCATTTTCTTCTTTTTCATTTTCATTCTTAAAAATAAACATTGATTCTATTTTTGAATGTTTTGTATTGTTCAATTGTTTTTCATATTTTTCATCTTCTTTTTCCATTTCCATTCCCATTTCCATTTCCATTTCCATTCTTATATTAAGATCAATATGCTTTTTTTTTTCTTTTGTTTTTTCTGCTGGTTTTTCTTTTTCGTTTTCGTTAAGAATGTCTCTTCTATTTCTAAATTGGTAGTTGTGTTCATTTTCATTCACAAAGGTTGGTTGTTTTATATTTCTTTGAAAATCATAATTATAATCAAAATTTGTATTATCCTTTTTATTAGTATCAATAATTTTGAATACTTTATTATTGTCATATTTATTTTCGTTTTGATTTGTATTATTTTTTTTGCTTTCGATTTCATTTTCAAATTTCCATTTGTTTTCATTTTCATTGTAATTTTCTTTTTCTTTTTCATTTTTGTGTTTGTTATTCCTTGTATTATTTTCGTTTTCATTTTCAAATTTCCATTTGCTTTCATTTCCATTGTAATTTTCAAGTTTAAATTCATTTTCATTTTCTTCTTTTTCATTTTCGTTGTAATTCTCATTTTCATTTTCATTTTCTAGTTGGAATTCATTGTCATTTTCTTCTTTTTCATTTCCATTCTTAAAAATAAACACTGATTCTATTTTTGAATGTTTTTTATTGTTCAATTGTTTTTCATATTTTTCATCTTCTTTTTCCTTTTCGTTTTCAATTATCATTTCTTCCTGCACTTCATCATTTTCTTCATGTTTTTTTTTATTATTATTGTCTTCAGGAATTAAAGTTGGTGTCTGAATTTCTTTATTAGAATTCACATCAATTTGTTGGCTGCTTTCAAAAATGGTATTTTTTTCTTTTGTGTTTGGAATGGTATTTTTTGTATCAAAATTAAATTCCAATTCGGATAAATCAAAATTTGAGAAATCATAATTATCGTATAGCTCGGTATTATTTTCAGTTAAATCTGTATTATTTTTTTGTACCAAAGAGTAAAATTCTTCTAATTCATTAATCATTTTTTGAGAATTTTCCAATCTTTTGTTCAGGCACTTAAAAGAGTCATCAGTTGATTCAACACCTCCCTAATAAGATGGGTGATCGTAAAGATAATTAGGTTAGAATTGTGTTGAAAAAATCGAATTTTTTATTAATTTTAAGAGTTTTTTTCCTTTTTAAATCAAAAAATAAATAATAAATGCGTTTGATCATTATCAAAAAATCCAAAAAATTTAAAAAAAAGGTTTCGTTTTTCAAATTCCAATTATTTGTGAAATGTGTTTCATAGTTGTGATCTTCATTTTGAATTTTTCAAGTATTTTTCTGTTTTGTTATTTTTTTTTTTAATATTTTTTTTTTTAACATTGAAAAAATGAAAATCATTTGTATATTTTGAATTTTAAGAATACATTTCATTTTAAAAAAATCATTTTTCTTTTGTTTTATATTCTTATTTTTGATTTATTAATTTAATATATCTAAAAAATTAAAGTCAAAAGTAGAAAATTTTTTTAATTGAACAATTTTCTATTCAAAACAAAACAATTTTAATTTTTTCAATCGATTATCAAAAAAAAAAAAAAAAAATTCATGATCAGATCAAAAGATGATCACTGTTGAGAGATAAATGTTGGACACAGAAAAATGGTTTCCAACCATTTTTAATTGCAAACATTAGTAAAATTGAAAAACAAATCCTATTGATAACTAGGTGAATTTTTTATAAATCCAGGTTTAAATGTGTTACAAGTTCATTAATTTGTGGTGTGTGTAGAATACCGGTTTGAGTGGTTGATAACTAAAGTAGATCATGCTATTTTAACAAAAATCCAGGTTGTAGTAAAGTTTACTATTAATTCTGAAAATGGTAATTTTTAAACTTGCTTTAGATTATAAGAGATAAGGTTTTGAAAAGGTAGAATTACATTAATTCTTATTCTAATAAGCAGATTATTGTTATTTTCTTTAGTTATTTCACAAACGATTGAAATTAAAAATCATCTTCAGTAATGTTCCCAATTAAAATTGCTGTTCAACTATTTTTCTCTGTACAACATTTTTCTCTCAACAATTATCTTTATTTTGATTTTCAACATGATATATTTTCTATAATCAGTAAAATTAATTTTCAAAAATGAATATTCAAAATATCAACAATTTTTAAATTTTGAAATATTGTAGGGTTCTATTACAATAATAAAAACTTTGAGACTTTTGCAATGTAAAGTAATTTTTTAGAAAAGCGGGAAACTAAAAGTTTTAAATTTCCATAATCAAACCATTCC
The DNA here is from genome assembly GCA_027625915.1 of Anaeramoeba flamelloides. Classification (NCBI taxonomy): domain Eukaryota; family Anaeramoebidae; genus Anaeramoeba; species Anaeramoeba flamelloides. Next base: position 4,342,102 of record JANTQA010000026.1, read on the forward strand.
ATTTGTGTTCGGTTAGTTTTTTTAAAAAGGATGCAATAGTGTGTAAAAGTTTTAGAATCCAATGGCTCAAAATTTCGTTGGACATTTTTTCTAAGATTCAATAGGCTGAAATTTGGGAATCTTTTGTTTTTATAATGTTCTCCAAATACAAAGTTATGGCAATTTGAAGTTTTTTTGAACAATTTCAATTTTAAAATGTTCATCGTTATTTATCAAATGAAATGATATACTAAAGGAAAAAAAGAAAGAATAGCTAAAAAAAAGTTGAGAAATTGGATTTTTGAATATTAATTTTGGGTAATTGCAGACAAATGAGAGAAATCCTTTTTACTGATCTAATATTGCTGAAAATTGAAAAATTGAAAAGAATAGAGGGATTTTCATTTCAAATAAGTTATCAATTCGGAAATGTTTTAATTTTTTATTTCTAAAACTGTAAGAGTAGATAATTTGATCAAAAAAATCTTTTTATTATTATCATTATTGAAGAAGTGTAAATTACACTCAAGTTGCTAAGTTGCTTAAATTTCCTTAAATAATATTTAAGCGTAAAATCATAGATTCCACGATTATTCGTAGGGGGGGTATCCAAATTATCTTTATGGTTGAAAAAGTAAAAAAAAGAATTTGAAAAAGAAAAAAAAAATTAGATTTATCAGGTATATATAAAAGGCAATTGGTAAAAAATCAAATAAAAATAATACAATCGTATCTTTAATTTAGAACACACAAAATCACAGCCATGATACTTTTGGTTAATTTAATTTGGTTTGATTATTGATCATGAAACTTCATTTGGGGATTGTTATTTAATTATTTTAATTTTTTTTTTCTTTTTGATCTGATTTGCTTTTAATCTTTGGTAATTTTTAGCCTTTTCTTTTTCGTTTTTATTTTCAAGTTCCCCATACTTTCGTGTTTTGGTATCTCAGTATTGGTAAGTACTGACTTGATCTTTTTTCTTTCCAACTCTTCTTCCCAATAAAAGGAAAATTCAGACCAGGTAAAAAATGGGAAAAAAATAAAAAAATCTTTTTTTTTTTTGAGGTTCATTTCTCACCTCACATACAATTGAATTGAATTCTCAAACTTTTACCCATTACAGTATTTTTTAGAACTTTTTGTTGTTCATTTTTTGAAAATCGATATAGATCTTTATATTTTTGGGTTTTTCTTTTTTTTTTTTTTTTTTTGATTCAATATTATTGGAGAAAATCAACATTAATTTTATTCGATTCATTTTTTTAATATTGTCTTTGTTATTTTTCGAAATTACAAAGAAAGGGCAAGTAGAGTCGTTTTCTGTTTTTTTTTAAAAAAAAAAAAATTGAGTTGGATCTAGACAACTGTTTTAAAAAGGCGAGGATTCAAGATTTTAAAAAGTGTTTCTCAAACTATTTTATTCTCTCTTTTAAGAGTCTAGTCATTACTGTGAAAAAGATTTTTTAGCAATTTTTGTGAATTACTAATAAAAATTAAAAACAAACCGGGATATGTGATAAATGGTAGGTTTCTAAAAGTCAACAACGAAAAACGATGACATTTTTTTTGAAAAAAAGCCATAGTAATGAGCTATGCACAATTGCAAATTTAAAATGATGTGAATGATCATTAGGAATACAAGAATGGTATTTTTAAAGTGTCACTCTTTTGGATACTTTTGAGAGATCTCGAAAAGTATTTTTTTTCATTTATTCGATATTCGAAATAGTCATTTCTGCGTTAAGAAAAAGAATCCAATATAATCACCTTCTTTGCAAAAATAGCCTGATTATAGAACAGCCACAAAGTGGACTAAATTGAATTAAATTAATTGTGCACTGAAAGACAATCATTTACTCTAAAATGAAGAAATTTAAGGTGTGGAAATATAACACAAGAAAAGATTAAATTTTTTTTTTTTATATTTGAATTTTTTCGTCATTGAGATACTTTAAAATCTAAAGTTTATCAATTGAATTTTTTGCCAATTAGATCCTTTGAAGATTTTTTTTTTTTTTTTTTGACAAAATTCGAATTTTTGGTGTTGAAAATCCTTTGGATCTTTACCATAATTTCTTTGTAATTTTTTCAACCAAAAGAAGTGCGCTTTCACATTATCATTTTTGGAGAGTAAGCCTCTCCCCTGATATGGAGTGAATACAAGGTGATAATTAGTGCGCCTAAGGAAGTAATAGCATTTTCCAAATTTTGAGTGAACACAGTTTATACAAAACTGAATTATTCAAATCATTTCTTTAACCAAATATATTAAAATTTGAATAAATATGAGAGTTGTCAGATATCCGAGTCGAAAATATTTACATACCAATTAATAAATGGAAATCAAAAAAAGAAAAAAATTGAGCAAGGAAAAATAACAAACAATCATTTATTTATTGTTCTTATCTGTAACATTTGATACAATTGCTTCTTCCTTATTTGGTTTTATTTTTCATTCTGAATCGAAAGACTTTTTGTTTGGTAAATTTTTGTATTACAAATTACTTCCTATTTCTAAAGAATTTCCAAAATGAATTTAAAAATCCTATTTTCAATTAATTCATCTTACTCTAGTTTTGGTTCAGAAAATAGGATATTTTTTCAATTTTTCTTCATAAAATAAAGATTTATTGGATATATTTGTTTGATTTAATAATTATTTATTTTCGATTAAATTGAAAACTCAAAATAATTCTGAATCATGATTGAATTTTTTTTTCAATTTTTCTTTTTATTTTGGGTTAAATCTTTTTGTTAGTTATTTTTGAATCTAGAATTCAATCTCTTTATTTTAATCTTTGAAACAGTATTCTTTGTTTTGGCTTGTTTTGATAAAAATATTTGAAATGATAATTTTGAAAACAAATTTATAAAAAAAATGCTTTGTAAAATATTAATAAATAGTAATGGGGAGAGAAATTCAAGGTAATGACTTTTTTGGGGAAAATTATTATTTTTCAATTTTGGTCAAATTTCTTATTTTTTTCAAAATAGTCAATTCAATTGAAATATATTGGCTGAAGATATTCAAAAACACCTTTTTCGGGCAGGTTAAGATATTTTCGCGATAGGTTAGAGTATGTTAGGATAAGTTTGTATTGTATTTTAGAGAATTTTGGTAAGGATTTTTAAAAAAAAAATAATTAAGAAGACCAATTCGACTTTTATAACTTGTTTCAAGGGGATAAAAAATTTTCCATTTAACTTTGGTGGTTAAAATTGGGTTTCGAACAGATTTTTAAAAAAAATTTAGTATTGTATAATTTCAAAATTTTGGATTTTAAACAATTTAAGTAATAAAATACTACCGATCACTTGAAAAAAATCTTTTTGATTTTTACTCCCAATACCCTTAAAAATAATTAAAAACTTTTATACCCGTAATGATAATAATCAAGAAACTCTTCAAAAATACGAAAAATTCAATTTGACCAATTTTGAATTTTAATAATATACCCCTTTTTTGGATTCATCCAAATTAAGAAGATAAAAAAAAAAGTATCTTGGAAAATAGGCTTTTATCAAATTTTTTTTTTTTTTTTTTTCATTCTTGATTTCAACAAGTTTATCTTGAAAGGTGATCTTTCTTGTTTGTTCTACAAAAAGAAAAGATTTGTTTAAAATTACACACCCTTTCGGGTCTGTTTTTTTTTTTGGTTTTTTTATCTGATTAATTTCAAGAATTCCCATAAACACATTTCTAGATCCAAAACATAATTTAATAAAACTAAAAATTTAATAAAAAAAATATTCAAAAAATTGAAAAATTAAAGATTCAAATCTGGTTTAATTTGGGTTTGTATTGCTTTTGACAAATAGAACAGCGAATGGTATTTTGGTTTCAAATTTTCAATATCCCATGGCACTCAAAAAATATCTTTTTTCAGTAAGGTTTTTGAAATTAAAATTTTTAAAAATGGTAAAATGTACCTACTTCCTTAAGTAATTTGAGTGGCATATTTGAAACCATTTGTTTCTCACTTTTTTAAAACAGAGGCACCATGATTTTTATTTCAAAAAAAAAAAAAAACGAGAACAATCAAAGTCGATTTACTTCTCTTCTTTTTAATACAAAAAAAGATGGTAAATAAGAGAGGCATTTGAAAAAAGTGTGAAAAAAGTTTTTAAATTGCCACCTGGGAGAGGTACATTCGAAACGAATTCATTAGATACATTGCAAATGTAGTCCTTTTGTTTTGGTTAAGGTGTTTTCTGTCTTTTATCCAAAGATTAAAATAAGGTATTTTTATGCAAAAAATAGGAGTTTTTTTTTTGTTATTATTTTTTGTTCTATCGTAAATGCACTTACCACAAAGTAGTAATTCAGAGTGGTATTGATGTATGGGGAAATTGTTGAATATTACTCAATTGTTTGCGCAAAGGTGCAAATAACTGACTTGAATCAAACCAATTGAATAAATATCTTCCTGGGTGTGCTTTGAAGGAATTTATGATAGAACAAAAAATAATAACAAAAAAAAAACTCCTATTTTTTGCATAAAAATACCTTATTTTAATCTTTGGATAAAAGACAGAAAAAACCTTAACCAAAACGAAAGGGTGACATTTGTAATGTACCTGATGAATTTTTTTGGATTGTTCATCCCGAAAATAGGCCAATTGAAATTTTCCAAACTGTTTTTGCGATACATTTTGAAAACTGTTTTGTTACACTTTTTTTAAAGAACTTGAAAAAAAATAACTCTTTTCATTCCATTTACAGAACAAAGGTTCCATAAAATAAAACAAAAAATTCCAACATTTACATACAATTTTTTGGAGTTTTAATGAAACCAGAAAGTTTCAACCTTTTTTGAAACAGGCACTTCAAAGAAAAATATGGTTTCATGATTTCAAAATTGTTTGTATATTTTTTTTAAAAATTTTATCTTCTTGAGAAAATTATTTATGGGTTTTTTTTTATTTATAAGTTATTCTTAAACAAGGGTTAATTTGGTTTGTTTAAAAAGTTTTTGAAAAAATTAAAATTGAGATCTCGAGAAGATCTACAATTACTGGTATTTGAATTCAAAATGGGACAAAATTTTCACTTCGTTTTCCATATTTGTCTTTAATAAAAGGTGTTTTTTCAGAAGTGTGTTGTAATTTGGGATCTATTTGAAAAGGGAAATTGAAAATTCAGTGAAAATTTTTTCCCATTTAAAATTCAAATGCCAGTATGATTGAAATTGAAATTGATTTTCTTTTTAATTTTTTCATTTTTATTGAATTTGCAATTACAGCATCATTTTCTTTGCTTTTCAAAAAGAAAATTTCATCAAATCTGAGATCCTCTTGAGTCTGCAAGACAATTACCTTTAGTTGAATAAAAAGGTTTTAATCGATCAGAAGGAAATATTTTGTTAAATGATCAAGCGAATTTTTGTCTTGAATAAACCTTATTTGTTTTAAAAAGGGAGATCATTTGTTTCGTATTTTTTAGTCTTGGTGAAAAATGATTCGGGTCAATTGGTGAATAAAAAAAAGTTCATAAAGGTAATTTTTAAAAAGAGGGTTTTATATTGAGAGATCCATTTCAGATCACTAAAAAATCCCACCTATACAAATATTTTCACCCTTTGAAAGTGTTTGGGGGTTGGGGGTTGTATGAAAGTGTTTGAAAGGCACAAATTTTTGTAAAAGTTTTGAGATTTTTTGTAGTGAATTAATGTTTTTTTTTAAAAGAATGAAAGGAAAAGAAAAAGATTTAGAAAAAGAAAAAGGTTCCAACCAAAAGAATAGAAGAAGAAAAAAGAGAGTGGTGTGGTATTTTTTTCAAAGATACGAAACCTAATGTTATGATTGTTTTGAAAAAAAACAGTTTGTTTGTTATTTGAATAAATTCTTTTTGTTCATGCTTTTTGGAACGAATAAAAAAAGGAAATTTGTGAAAATGAAAAAATTAGAACACATACCTCTTGTTTGTCCATATGCACAAAATCAAAAAACCAAGGAGCTAAAAATAAAAATATTAAAAAAATGAAAATAATTTTTTGAATAAGGTTCATTATGGTTTCAATGTCTAACATTGCGTGAGGTTTGTTTTTTTCATTAAATACCATTGAAATTTTTTAGGACTAAAAAAAAAACACTTGTTCTGAGGTTTGGTTTTATTTCAAACAAAATTATCTTTTTGAGAACAACAAGAGGTCTAGAATAAGTAAATATTCACAAAATTGTTTATATACAAATAGTGGGGGTACACAGAAATTTTAAAGAACTCTTTTCCTGTTTAGTTCTATTTACAGACATTTAAAAGTTATTTTTCATACCATTCTTTTTGTTCTTATTAATAGAAAAAAAATCAGAACGACTAAAATCAAAAAAAGTGATCGTTTATCTTTTCTTTGATAAATAAACTAGAATTTCAAAAATTCAATTATTTGACTCACTAACGTTTAATGATTCGTAAAATAAATGGGAAAAAATTGCTAAATGTTTTCCTTTTTTTCTTTTTTGGAAACCAGTTTTCAAGTTAGTAAGGTTCAATTTGTGATCTCTTTATACGTTTTACTTTTTTTTATGAAATATATAAGGTAAACTGAGAATCCAAATTGATAATAGAATTTCATAATTGCAAAAGATAACCAATTGGAATTATCTACCATTAAAGGTCTTCGAATAACAATATAGCTTTGACGAAAAATAATTGATTAATTTCATCAATAACTTGCAATAACAAACAACAAGAACCCAAATCTTTTAATCCAATAACTGGAAGATTATTTCAAGACATTTTATAATAGTATTAGATATTTATAGTTCTCCAATCAATCAGTTTTTAATCTCCAAGATAATAAAACTTTTTTATTTGCTACCAAACAAACCAACATTTGGTTGAAAACTACTGAACTTATAACACGACACGAATAGCACAATCCATAAAATTCTTTCAAAACTTTTTGGAAATTTCATTCAGACAGTCTGCTAGATTTCAGTCTCTGATTTTCTTTCATATTTTTTCAAATTTCAAATACCTGATACAAACTTTTCAAAACCAAAAAGAGGATAAATAAATAATAATTAACAAAAGATAACCTTATGAAATTTAATTGGAATTTTTCAATGTTATCCAAATGAAAAATATTTATTAACTTTCAAAAACCTGAAACTATTTTATGAAAACCAAAAAGAGGAAAATTATTTAAATTACATGTTTAAAAGTTTGAGTTGTAAAAACTTTTAAATTGAAAGTTATTGAATTTTGATCTTTTAATTTCTTTCAAAAGTTGAAACAATTTCAAAAATAATAAAAAGTTTTGTCAAGCAAAAAAAGTGACTAAAAGGTTTGTGCTATTTTTGTTGTGAAAAACTCCTTTATAAATCATTTTTTTTCCATTCTTTAAATTCTAATATTTTTCAAATGGTCAAGCCTTTAGTTAGACGCACAAAAGTCAAAAAACATCCAAAGAAATTCAGAAAATGGAACTACAACAGATACAAAAGAATGTCTGTATGTACTAAATTTTTTTTTCAAATTAAAAAAACAAAAAAAGACAAAAAAAAAAATTTTCTTTTTCTTTTTCTTTTCTTAACTTTTTACTTTTTTTTTCTTTTTCTTTTAATTATTCAAACCAAATAATGTTGTTTGTGCTTTGAAATAACAGGAATCATGGAGAAAGCCAATTGGTATTGACAGTAGAGTAAGACGCAAATATAAAGGTCTTCAAAAAATGGTTTCAGCTGGTTACGGAACTGAAAGGATCATGAGACACAGAATGAGAAACGGATTCTTCAAGATCACAATCCACAATTTAAAAGATCTTGAAATGTTGCTTATGCAAAACAAAAAATTTGAAGCTCAAATCGGCAAAACTGTTTCTTCAAGAAAAAGAAAATTAATTGTTAAAAGAGCCAAGCAACTCGACATTAAAATCATGAACCCAACAGCCAGATTGGAAACAGAAGACAACAACTAAATATTTCAAACATTTAATCTTTCAAAAGAAAAAAAAAAAAGAAAAGGTTAATAAAAAAAAAAATCTATACAAAAACATACAATAGATATTAGTAATTGTGTCTTGTTTGATCAATCAAATAAACAAGTACTTTATCAAAATTAATTTTTTTTTTTTTTTTTTTTATTTTTATTTTTCTTTTCTCAACAAAAAAAAAAAACTAAAAAAATAATATGTTTTCTTCAAACTCTCTTTCAACAAATTCTCTTCGCTAATGCTTGATCATACAATTCTTTTTCTTTTTCTTTTTTTTAAAAAAAAAAAAGAAATTGCTTTTAGAATTTTTTTGATTTTAAAATAATTCTTTCTTATTTGCCAAAATTTCTTTTCAAATCATTTCCAAAACAAAAAATTCTAACACAAAGCTAATTAATTTGCTTTAGATCTGAATGATCTCATTTTGGTTGTTTTGTTTTCATCAAATGATAAAATTTTTACTTTGATGATTCACAAATATAAGGAAGCAGGGATTTCTGGACAGGGGTGTTTTTTGGAAAAATCAAATTAACCCGAATTCAAATTTTATCTCAAAAATTCCAATAAGAAGGCTTAATAAAATTTCTAAAAATACCATTTCTTATTGGGTCTGTAAAGAGTTTTGATTTTTTCAATCACATAATTAGTCAAATATTTCGGTAACTTGAAATAAACTTTTACATTTATTAATTGGAAAATAACAGTACTAGGAAGAGATCATTAAACATCACCTGATAGAATTAAAGCCACAAGAATATTTTTACTGTCAAAACCGTAAGGAATGACTTTTGTCCACCCCAAAATTTTGCATTATGTCGTTAAGTATAATCGACAAAAGTTATTTTTTTTTCTTAAGAACTACACTCTAAGATGAAAATTCCTGAAATATAAAAAGAAAGTATATGATTAGTATTTTTTAAAAGTCTCATAAAATTTTCTTCAGTGAGATCAGTTAGGAAAAAAATCACAATTTTTGCTTTTTCCAAATTCAGATTTGTTATTGGATCGACCTCAATTTTTTTAGAAATTCTTTAATAATAAACCAATTTTGATAAAATTTTATATTTGATTTTGTTTTCCCAAATACTAGAATTATAAGAATAAAAATGCCAGGACTATCAGTTCAAAATATTTATTAAAGGGGGTTTATTGTAAAAATCACCCCATTCGCCAAACTCAAAAAATATCCAAAAATTTACATTCTTAGATATCTTGAAATAATTCTTTTATATATACTAAGTCAAATTCATCTCGGTAGAAATCATTTTGAGTATTTTATTTAGCTTTAATTCAATTTTTAAATTTATTTGTCAAATTAAAAACTTTTTGACTATCAAAGTAATTTTTTACAAATAAAAAAATCAAAAGAAACGAAAATTTTCAAAGAGGGATAATAAAAATAATCTCCAAAACTCACACCCTACAACAACCATAACAATACACCTCTTTAAATATTGTTTTAGTTTTGAGACATTTCCAAGATAAGAGAAATTATTACCTAATGAAGAAACACTGTAAATTGAAAATTGCAGAACAACATTTTTAGGTTAAAAAAAACTTTCCATACTTTAATGATCAGAACTTTAAGATAAAGAAACTCACCTAAACACTCTTCTCTTTATAAAAATAACAAATTAATTCCAAATAGAGGAAAAATAAACCATAAATTTTTAATCGAGGCCGTTTCATTATGATTTTATGGGGTTTCGAAAAATTCGTTTTGATTTCAATAAATTTCGTAAAATATATTTGAAGAAGGATAATCACTGTAAAAACCTTCTTATAATTTTTTTTTGTTTCTTGAAAGAATATAAATAATTTTTCAATTGAGTAGCTGAAATTTATTGGAAGAAAGATTATAATTTGACAAACACAGTGTAACTGGAAAAAAGTTCAAAATTTTTTTAATTGGGAAAACAGAAACAAAAAATTCATGTTAAGATCTATTAGTAAAGGAAAAAATAAATGATTAAAGACAAAATAGAGGATTAAACATAATTACTGTTTTGAGAATACTTTCATTTAGTAAGGGTATTGATTTGGTTGATATATCCTTTAAGAATTTGTGAAAATAATATCAATATTTTTGAGATCTCCAAAACTTAAATTCATCAGATTTCGCAAAAAAATTAGATTCAAATTGTTAATGATATTTCGTAAGATAAAAAAGTAAAGAACTATTCTTTGGGGTTAATTTATTTTTTTAGTTAATTGATTTTTCCTTTTACTTTTGAAATTTTCTATGTTTCTCATTAAAAACCATGTTGAACGTTTTTCTGTTGTTTCACTTTTTTTCCCAAGTGGTATTTACTTTTTCACAATTTATATTCATTTACAAGCCAATATAAGCTACCGAGAGTTTAAACAAAAGAGTCAATAAAGAAAGGCAAAAACAAAATGATGAATTATATTATAAAAAAAATGTGCAAAAATTTTATTGTGGAAGATTTTTTTAGATAATTTTACTCTCCTCTATTGATCTAAATTTGAATGTAAATTTTAATGAAAGAATATTAACCATTACCTAAAATACAAACATACCGTTTAAAAATTTTTTAAACATTGGGAAAGAAATTCAAAATTAACTATATTTATCAAGAGACAGATTTATGTTAATATTATTTAAAGATTGATTTTTTGTTTTTTAAATGTGTAATTAATTCCGAATGTGATGAATTTTGAAGAAGGATATCCAAGTTGAAATTGTAAAAATATAGAAAATACTGAAAATGAAAAATATTTGAATTTTTCCAAAAAGTATAAAATCATTGAAAAACATTAATCTTAATGGTATTTATTGTTTTTTTATTCTTTATCATTAATAATGATCAATATATTTCGTAAAATTCACATTTATTTTTAAGAAAAATGAAAAAAAAAATAATAACAATTTTTCAAACTAATAAAACAAATATATCCAAACTTATAATGATTTCCTATTTTTTAGTACAAAATAATAAAAAAATGTAGAAAGTCAAATTTGAAAATATACTTTATAAATTAAAAAATAAAAATCACATATGAATCATAACTTTCTAATCTAACAATTTAATTATGAGGAAAAGAAATTCAAAAAATTCTTGAAAGTTTTTTTTTTTTGGTGATATTTTTTGGAGAAATGATAATATTATTCATTTGAAAACTTTTCATTCATAAGAAAAAAAAATAGATCAAGAAGGGTTAAATATTCGAAATGATTTTTTTGTTCAATTTTTTAAAAATTAATGAATCTGAAAAGCAATTTACTTTTAATAAACAATTATCAAGTGTTTTAGAGATAAGAAAATATTTTAAAGATTTTAGAAATATGGGGAAGTACCCAACTACTGTGATAAAAGTAAATTAAAAAATGAATAAATATACTCTTTAAAAATAGTGTTTATTATTTAGGGACTGTTTGAAAAAATCAAATATTTACCATTTTCAAAAATATAAGAAGTTTTTTCAGGGGTTCAAAGATAATAGTTACCTATTCTTCAAAACAAGAGAAAAATCAAAATCCTAAATATATGAAAAGATACAACAACAATTGAAAAAAATGTTGTCATAAGTTAATCCATATTTTTTTGAAAATAATTATCAAATTAATATTTTTCAAGTTGGGAATTTTAATTGGGTTTAGTTTTTAATGAAAAAAAAAAGTGGAATGTTAACTTCTCAAAAAGTAACTAACAGAAAAAAAAGTAAATAATAAATTTATACTTATAATAAATTGAATTTAATTTTGGATTTAAAATAGAAATAGGATTTTGGAATATATATATATATATATATATGAATCAATAAAGTAAACCGAATTATTTTGATATTGTAAAAATGAAAAAAAAAAAAAAAAAAAATAATTTCTATTCAATACCGAAAATTGAGTTGAATAGTAGTCACAATTATTGGGCTTAAAATTTTTATACTATTTGTATAATGGGATTAAAAGATATTATAAATGAAAATTGAAATAAAAAACGTTCAAATAGATTAAATTTAATATACTAAAGCTATCCCAATTGTCAATTTTATTAGATATAAAAACAAAATATGTAATTTTTCCATTTTAGCAATCAATATAACAGTAAAATCCAAATTAAATACAATTGGTAGACTAATTCAATTAATTATCGATTTATAATCACCGGAAAAAAGAATAATAAGAATAATAATAAAAAAAAAACAGACAACCCCTCCAAAAGCCTCTCTGAAAAAGACAAACAAAATTCACATTTAACATATTACAGGGTTTTCAAACATAAAAAGACAAAGATGAAAGAACTAAATTATTCCTCAAAAATGTCGAGTACACTAGATAATCTTATTAAAAATGTGTTTTAAACTGTTTATAGTGTATTGTAATTTAAAAAAAAAATTATTTTTTATATCCATATCTTATTTACTAATTTAGTCAATTTTTATTCTACCTTAATTTTTCGATTTTTTTTTCTTTTTAAGATATTCTCAAATGAAATATTTTTAATCTCAAGAATGTTTCAAAATCCTTACTCTGTAGAATTTAGAGTGTTATAAAATAAACACAAATCGGAGTAAATCAAATTAAATTGCTTGTTTCCTTAAAGAAAACATTTGCTTAAAATTAAAGAAATTTAACCCTTTGTAAATGTAAAAAAAGAAAGTAATTTTTTTTTCAGAATTGATTTTGAGGAAATTGAGAATTCCTTTTGAATTTTTTATGTTAATTGAATTTTTTTTAGCAATTAGATCCAATGAATTTTTTTTTTTGTTAGTTGAATTTTGTCAATCAAAACAAGGACTAATTTCACAATACCCTTAATCAATTTCATGTCAACCCTGGGGTATGAAACAAATCCATGGTAAATGACTACACCCTTAAGGAAAAAACTTTAACTAGTATTTGTAGATCTAATGGGAAAAAATTTACACATCTTTTTTCATCATTTTTCTTTGAAAAATAGAGTTCTCAAAAAAGTAGGTTGGTATTTATGCTCTCTTTGCAAAAGGAAATTGAAAAAGAAATGAAAATTTTTTCACATTTTGTATGAAAATATCATCCGAGAAAACAAGTTTTTCATTTCTTCATAAATTTTGGAAAAGAGAATTGATCCTCTTTTGGGCCAAACAAAAACAACGAATAACAATTTTTTTTTTTTGTTAAAAATCTTTAAACTTTTAATTATTGTGAATTAAAAATAAGTTTGGGGATTTACTAATTAAACATTAATAAGTTTTGATTTTCATCAAATAAAACCACAATTAAATCTGTAGAAAGAAAAAGGTCACACAACCAATGGAATACTTTGGAAATAAAAGAGCAAATATTGGAAAAAAAATCGAAAACATTTTTTTTGATTTTAAGCTTTTATTGCAAAAGGCAATTTATTCTAATTTCCTTTTAAAGTATTCAATGTCAAATAGAAATAATAATACCAAACCGCAACCTAGTTTCAAGATTAGTAATAAATCAAAATCAAGAAAGCTTTTTCAATCCCTAAGATTTCACAGAAAATCAAATGAGAACTTTGATAATTTCGAAAGCTTCAAGAATAATTATTCAACCAAAAAAAAAGAGAGTGAAACAAAAGTAAGAGACAGAGACAAAGTCAGAGAAAGAGAAAGAGAAAGGGAAAGAGAAAGAGAAAAGGAAGGTGACGGTGAGACTGTTGATTGGCTTTCTGGAATGGTTGGCTATGGTAGCTATTCAATCTCCGGATCATCTGAGTCTTCTTCTGGAAACGAAGGTGAAGGTGCTTATTCGACGGATCCAACAGCCACCAGCTCTTCAGAAGATGAGGAATTAAAAAAGGAAATTAATGAAAAGAAAAAGAAAACAACAACAGTCAACATACCAACAAATAAGGGAAGGAATAACAACAAAGAAAAGACCAGCCCAAAGAAAAACAAAAAACCACAAGACAAAAAGGCGTTCCGAATATTTGGTACGAGGTCGAATTCTTCCAACGATCAAAACAACAACAAAAAGGAACACCAGTCTTCAAAACTACAAGACAGCCTGATAGGATCCCTTATCCAAAATAACCAATTGTTACTAAATAACGAGCAAGACAATGTAAAGTCTAGCCTCAGCAACGTCTCCAGCCAACAATTAACCCAAGACTCTTCAATTCAAAAACACCATTGGCTGGCACACTTAATGAAAAGGCATCCTGAAATTCTGGAAGTCCGAGAAAGATCAATCCCAATCACAAAATCTGTTTCTTTTGCAAAATTGAAAAAAAAAGGGAGAACAGAAATACAACAACAGGTTGGCGAAAAGATGATTTTGAGGCTAATCCTTGATTTTTTGTCTTCGAACAATTTTCAAAAATCTTTACAGGCACTTGAAAACGAGAGTCAAATTAAAAGTAATCAGATTTTGTTCTCTTTTTCTTCTCTTCCTAAGAATTTTTTTGTTTTTTTTTTTTTGTAATGTTTAAAATCTTTGTATCTTTTTGCAATTTTTGTGAATGTTCTTCAATCATCATTTTTTTTTTTTTCGATTTGAAAACTTTAAAGAAATTTAAAATTTGCACTCAATTTTGTCAAGCTTGTTAATTCTAATTGTTCAAAAAGAAACCAAAACAAAAACAAATACAAAATTCTTTGTCAAAACAAAATTGGAAAAAAAAATAAAACATCAGAGACATTCATCATAAAGACAGAAACTAAACTCAAATTTAAGAGTTTAAAAAGTATTCTTTATAAAGAAAAAAAATGAAAATAAATCAATATCACAAATTTCTCCTGTCTGTGTTCGTAAAGTAGAAAAATGATCCCATTTGAAAACAATTAATCGGTGTAGTAATTTCAAAAAAGAAAAATTTTTAATAGTTACATCCATTTTTCAAAAAGTGAGGAACAAAAGTTCGAAAAAGTTTTGGAACCAAACAACACAAAAGAGTGAGACAAACAGTTTGGGTAACACTTTTTCAAACTCGGGTCTAGCAACTTTTTTAAAATTGGCGTATTATTGTCCTGCAATATAATTTTTTTTCTTTTTAAAATACATTTCGATCTTTCCTTTAAATTCTTGTTTTAAAAGCAAAATCACCAGTAAATACATATAATGAAAAACACAATGAAAGATTATTTGCCGATTATGATTATTCAAAAAAAAAAAATCTCTCAAATTCCTCGACATTTTTGTATTAATGCTCGTTATATGATTGAAAATCAAAAAATTTCGATTAAAGAATTAATTCAAATTAACAAAAACAATTCGAATAGTATCTTTGATATTATTCCAAATAAAGACTCATTATTTATCTTGTTATTAGCAAATGATTAAGAAAATTATAATTCTTTTTTGAAATTTCGAAACAAAAATTTAGAAATTAGGGAAACAACCTAGGGTTCCATCAAGTGTTGTCAAGGACCACCGAGCGTCGTAGAGTACCTAGCTTTTCCAGAATTCAAAAGAATAGAGTATAATCTATATGATTTTACTCAATTCTTGTAAATCCTGGAAAACCGCCGTTAGTTTTTTTTTTTACTTTTTGGAATAAAAAGAAAATTTCTTTAATTTTCTCTTCATTACAAAAAACTTAAGAAAACCTAGGCACCCGATGGAACTATTCGTTAGGCTTTTCCAAAATTTTAGAAATTAAAGGAAAAATTTTTGAAATTTTCCATTCTATTTCTTAAATTAAAAAAAAAAACACCGTTGGTTTTTCCAAAATTTAAAAGAATAGAGGTAAAAATCCAAGATTATACTCTATTCTTTTGAATTCTGGAAAATTTAATAAAAGTGACCGTCAAGTGCCCTCGAGTGTCATTAAGTGCCTAGCTTTTCCAGGATTTAAAAGAATTTCACAAAATCAAAAATTTTACTCAATTCTTTTGAATTCTGGAAAAGCTAATGGCGATTTTCTTGCGATTTTCTGTTTTATCTGTGAAGTGTTCTAGGTTTTTTTGAGGTTTTCTATTTAATTTCGAAAATCTATTGCTTTTCGTTAGGTTTTTTTTACTTTAGAAATAAACAGAAAATTTATTAAAATTTTCTGTTTATTTCTAAAGTAAAAAAAACCTAGAACTTTTCACAAATAAACAGAAAACTCAAAAAAACCTAACGAAAATCTATCGATTTTCCAAATAAACAGAAAACTCAACAAAACCAAACGTAAAGTGTCTCAGTTTTTTTTAATTTGAGAAATAAACTGAAAATTAAATAAATTTTCTTGTTATTTTTCTGAAATTAAAAAAAACCTAATGGCTGTAAGAAAAAATTAATTCCCTCCCTTCAAAATAATAATAAAAAAAAAACTTTCTATATTTTTACTACTTTTTAAGAGTATTTTGGAGTAAATTTACAATTGAGATAAAAACCCACTTTTTTTTTTCGAACTAAAGGAATCGAACTAATGCATTTTTTTTTTTGTTGTGACAAAAATAAATTATTTGCATTCAACACATTTTGATAGAAATTTAGTCTATGATATTATCTAATCTATTTATTTAGATTATTCAATAATTGATAGCTCTATTAATTAATAATTATTTAGAAGATTTTATTTGATATTTTTAATTTTTAATTTTTAATTTTTCTTCAATATTTTAAAAAAACATAAAAATTAATAATTAGAAGCTTATTTTGAAGAAACAAAAATGTGTAAATTGATACCTTTCTTTAGCTTATACTTCAATTTAAAGAAAACTAAATGGTTGTAAGTTCAACAGAAGTGGTTTTGAAATGTTTATTTTTCAAAAAGCGACTTTCTACCAGAGTACCTTTCTTTGGGAAAAAAACATGGTTTACAGAATCGGCTTACAATGAAAATTGTAAATTTCAAAAAACAAAAAAAAGAAAAACGATGTTTTAATTCCCCAAAAAAAAAAAAAAAAAAAAAAAAATCCCTTTTGTTGGTTTAACAGACTAAAAAAACAGTTTTTTGAATTATTACAAACTTTTAATGATTTAAACAATTAGATCAAATTTGCATTTAATTTTTTTTTACTTTTTCTTTCTAAATTTATGGTTTGAAAATGATAGTTTCAAATCGAAACAAATTTCTTGTTCAGCCAATTAATTACATATCTCCCTGTAAAATAATTTCTAAATCTTCTTTGAGAAATATTATTTGTTTTCTTTTACTTTTTTTTTCGAATTTCTTTTTTTTTAACTTCCTATCCCCCAAAAAAAAACAATGAAAAATCATTTTAAAGCTAGTGACTAATCAATTCCAAATTTAGTTAGAAAAAAATTAAAACTTGTAAAAAAAAACTTGTTTTTATTATTATTGAAGAAGAGTAAATTACACTCTAGATATTTTTTTACTTAAAATTATGAAAAGGAAATTTAATCGTAAAATTATAGATTTCATATTTATTGGTAGGGAAGGACACACCCGAGTTATCTTTATGGTTGAAAAAGCAAAAACAAAACTTTGAAATCGAAAAATAAGGAAAAAAATAAAAAGAAAAAAAATGAAAGAAAAAGAAAACAATTTATTAAGCGATTTATAAGAATAAACAATTGGTAAAAAATCAAAATAAAAAAACAATGCGATCTTTTAATTAAGAACACCCAAAATCACGAGCCAAGATACTTTTGGTTGATTTAATAATTTGATAATTATTCATGAATGTTCACTTGAGTTGTTGTTGTAGAATTATTTTAATTTTTTTTCTTTTTGATCTAAACTCTTTTTCAAATAAAAGGACACAGAAAATTTCAAAAATTATTCATAATTGAACCAAATTAATTTTCCAATTTCGTAAATCCTTGAGCGTGGCAATCTTATGGGATTTATGAGATTAACAACGTCACAAAAAAATTATTAAACTCTTCTAAAATAACTTTAAAATAACATTTTTAAAGTCCAATTTATGAGTAAAATACTTCTTATTTTACCCAAATTGAATTTAAAATTAGAAGATCAGAAAATTTTCAAACTTTGCCTAATAACCTAAGTATTTCCCAAAATCTTTCCACAAAAACTACAATACCATCTTAAACTTTTCAGTGTTCTAATCTCTTACTTATCGGACGTTGTCAGGAATTATATACTTACAAATTTTTACAAATAAAATGTTTATGTTTATATTTTTTTATTGTTTAAGGGAGGTTTTTTTTATTCCTCTTGTTTGAAAAAGTCTGAGTTTTAAAAAAAAAATACATCTCTTTCTTCATATTTTTTTTTTAATAAATTAATTATTATTTTTAATATTCTAAAACTTTATCAAAAATTTTTCTGATTTTGTATTTTGTAATTAAAAGATTAATATTATCAAAAATAATTTTTCTAAAAAAAATCTTTGCTTTCTTATACTTATCAATCTATTTATTTTTTTTTATAAATCTAAACATTTCTATTATTTTGGTTATATATTTAAATTCCTATTTTATATAAACAACTTGGAATTCATTCTTCATAATATATCACAAATAAATTGAATAGCTGTTTCCCATTATGAAGAAAACGATAAGCTCAGAACAATACTTGGGATGGTTGTTACAGATGTTAATAACATTTGGGATGAAAATTCATCAAATTTAGATCCTCTAAGAAATGAAAAACATTCTGATTTAGTACAAATTCACGAAAATAAAAATATTTTAATGTAAGTTTTTTTTATTCAATATTTATATTTTTAGAGTATTTAATATTAATAATGGAAGGGTTCAATACCAAAAATCGACAAAAAATCAGAAATACTATATAGAAAATTATACAAAAACTTTGGATGAATATAAATACTGACAGAACATTAAAACCAAACCAATTTATCAGAAATAAAATATTTTGAAATTTTGGTTAGAAAAATAAAAACATTTACAAAATAAAACTTCTAAAAAGTTTAAAGATCATATTCAAAAAATATAAAAAACAATTATCCAATGAAAAAACTAGATAATGGATTACAATCTCAAATGCTTAAATCAATATGTATTATCCCAATTATTTTATGTACTTGAAATTTTTTATTTAACCCAAAAAGATTTCAACAGATTAGATCTTTCAATAAATATAAAATTAACAAAATTTTTAAAAAATAATACCGATTCACAAAGAATAATTTATAAAATTGAAGCAAAAACTCGATCAAGCCAGAATTTGAATTTACAAAAGAAGATATAAACTCAAAAAGAAATTAGAAATTCTGGGTTTTAGACCTATATCCAAAATTTTAAAGTTTTCAAAAAAAAAGATGAAAATATCAATTGGGAAAGTAGAAAATTTAAAATTGATAAATGCGAATCTTAACCAATTTAGAGAAAACTTAATAATAAATAGTACTGGGTGGAAAGGTAAGGAATATTTAAAAATTATTAGATATAATAACAATATAAACAAACAGCTGTGTCGTCAAGTGCCTAGTTTTTCCATAATTTAAAAGAATAGAGAAAAATCAAAAATTTTCCTCTATTTTTATAAATTCTGGAAAAGCTAACGAAGGTTTTTTTTAATTTAAGAAATAAACAGAAAATTCAATAAATTTTCTTTTTTTTTCTTAAATTAAAAAAAAACCTAACGACAAAAAATATGTAAAATGGAAAGGATCAACTTCAATTTTAAAACTAAGAAATTTCACAAATTATCTAAATAGATATTCTTATGTTTATTTATAAGAATAAGAGTAAATCAAAATTTTGGAACCTATCAAAAAACATTTAAACCTAGAAATCATTGAAGATATCGATCATTTTTAAGGAACTGTCCATTCTATGAATAAAAATCGAACAATTTGGATTATTGAATTAATTCATATAAAAAAAAAAATCAGAATAATAACTTTGATATTATTCAAAATAAAGACTCATTATTTATTTTATCATTAGTTAACGATAAACAAAATTATGATGATTTATTTTACTTTTAAAACAAAAAATTAAAACTTTATACTAAAAGGGGACATTAACAATCACTCTTTAAATATATATATATATATATATATATATATATATGTGTGTGTGTTGTTAATTGTTGATAAAACGATATGATTTAAATTTTATTTTATAATACATTATTAAATACATACTTTTTTTGATTTTTTCTTTTTTAATTTTTTTATACATAAACTAAATAAACTTAAAATGAATTCAACAACGATAGTGCAGAGGAAGATGACGAATTAAAATTAATCCCAGTTTGGGATGAAATTCCAACAAAAAATAATGTAATATATTTCAAAAATGAAAATGATAATGATAATGAAAATGAAAAGGAAAGCGAAAACAAAAATAAAGAAGAAAATTCAACTCATGAAGGGAAAGGAAATGGGAAGGAGAATGAAAATCAAATTGAAGAAGAAAAAGAAAAAGAAAACGAAAATGAAAACGAAAACGAAAACGAAAACGAAAACGAAAAAGTAAAAGTAAAAGTAAAAGGAAAAGGAAAAGGAAAAGAAAAAGAAAAAGAAAAAGAAAAAGAAAAAGAAAAAGAAAAAGAAAAAGGGAAAGAAAAAGAAAGCGATAACGAAAATGAAAATTACATCCAAAAGTCAACTTTAAATCAATTGATTAGATATTTGATTGAAAACCAAAAAAAAGATCCAAGATTTGTCAAAATATTTTTAATGACTTACCAATCATTTACTTCACCAGGTAAATTATTATATAAATTGTTCGAAGCATTCCATATCCCGGATAAATTGAAAGGTGAAAATGAAACAAAGAAAGAATTCGAAGAGCGGAAGTTTCAATTGGAAACTAATATTTTGAATATTTTAAGGTATTGGTTATTAGTTCATTTCAATGATTTCTCAGAAGCGCTAGTGGATGAAATTCAAAAATTCATTTCTGAAAATTTAATCAAGCAATCGAGATTTGAATTCACATCATCGCTTCGAAGCATAATATCTCTTCAGCAAAAGGGCGGGATTGTTAACAAATCTACCGAAGAAACAGCACCGCCTGAGCCAAAGGTGCCCAAAAATCTATTTAGCAAGCAATTAAATTTGTTTGATTTCCATGCGATCGAATTAGCGCGGCAGATCTCGATCTCTGATTTTGAAATTTTTTCCAAAATCCATCAATCTGAATTGTTTAATTGTGCTTGGTCCAAGGAGCATCTGAAGCATCGAGCTAAAAACGTTTTAATTTTCATTAACAGGTTTAATTTGCTCTCTTCATGGGTGTCAAGTCTAATCGTTGAAACGGAGGGATTAAAAAACCGCGCACACGTCTTAAGGAAATTTATTAAAATCGCTTATAATTTATACAAGCTAAACAATTTTAACTCCTGTTATTCCATCCTCGCCGGCATCGAATCATCAGCTGTGCACAGGCTGAAATTTACCTTTGAAGAAGTCTCCGCAAAGTATTTGGAATACCTGAGCAATTTAAAAAATATAATGTCCAGCACAGGCAGTTACAAAAACTATCGAAATTTAATTGAAACGATTACACCGCCTTGTATTCCTTATCTGGGCATCTTTTTAACAGACCTCACCTTTATCGAAGACGGCAACCCTGATTATATTAACGGTTTGATTAATTTTACAAAAAGAAAACTAAATTACAGAGTAATTGAAAAGATTAAAAAATTCCAAAAAACTCCCTATAATCTTCACCCTGTTCATCAAATCACTACCTTTCTGAATAAATTCCCCCATCAAGAAAAATCTGAATTATATAAATTGTCTTTGAAAATTGAACCACGTGGAGCTAAAAAAAGTGATTTGAAATTATAAAGATTAAAATAATTAAATAATTAATTTATTAATCTTATTTTATACTATTTATTGTTTTATTTTTATTTTATTGTATTGTATTTTTTTTTTTTTAGAATTTTTTTGATTTGCCTTGATTTTTTTGCTTGTTTAATCAGTTCAAATAATATCACATTGATTGAATATAACTCTGCTTCATTCAAAGCCCATTAAATTTTGTTGACATTTCTTTTTTATTTGGAAAATTGATAGAACACCAAATCAAATAAAAATAATTATTAAAGAAAAACCCTAGTTAGGTTTTCCCGAATTTAAAACGATAGAGTTAAATCAAATGATTATATCCAACCCCTTTGAACAATAGATACTATCGTAAGCATTTGTTTCTCTGTAACTTAAACTATAATTCAAAATTTTCCACACAGTTAAAATGATTCAAAACAATCGCAATAATACAATTTCATTCAAATTGGAGATAATTTTGATTTTTGAAAATTTTGAAAAGCATTTTTTCATCTTTTAGTTTTTTGTTTTCATTTCATTTTTTTGAATTAACGTAATCTTGTCTCGTTTGATCAAAAATTTTTTCTCAACGATTGATATAAGATTCAAGTTGAGTTATTCAAAATAGAAGAACTCAAATAAAATTAGTTGATGGTATCTTAGAATTTGATCGATCAATAATTCCTAATAGAATCTAAATAAATTTACCAATGTATTTTTTTGTTTTCATCTCTCCAAAATTTTTAACAAACCGATAATTTATTAGTATTGATAATTATTTATTTTTTGTTTTGTGAGTGTTGTGATTTATAAAAAACTGTTAAAATTACAATTATTGAATGTTTCTAAATTTGGAATTTCTTCTGGAAATTAATTAAATAAGATTTTTTTTTTGAAAAAATTGAATTTTGGTGTGTTAAAAAGTTTGAATTTGGGTTTAGATAAATATAAAAATAAAAAATTGAAATAATAATTCTGTTTTATTTTTGACTATCACATAATAAAAAAGTGATAAGTAGAATAATATAATTCATTTCCGAGTTAATATTTACTCAAACCATCTCTTATTATTCTAATTATTTTCTAAAAACTTAAAAAATAAATTTTATAAAGTTATATGGTATATAATAGGCAGAGCCGAATTTTAAACTCTATTACACTCAAAAGATCCCAGCCAAAAATGAAAAAATCACTTTTCTAATAATAAACCAACATAAGATTGTTAAGAAAGATGATAAACTGAGGATTAGAATTGATATTCATAAAATAAAAGCCTCAAATAACCCTAAATTTTTGAAAAAAAATAAATGTTAAAAAATAATTATCAACTTTTTATTGGATTATTTGGTAAAAAATATCTCAATTTACTTTGGAAAATTTAAATTATTGGTGATAAGATCAGTATAGAATTAATAGATTCATTTTAATATAAATCACAAAGCTTCAATTTTCAAAATTATAATATGGTATTTCAAACATTTATTATTTTTTTTGTTCAAATTGACTTTAAAAAAAAAAAATAGTAAAAATTCAAAAAAAAAAAATCAATTTTTAATCTCACTTGAATTATTGGAAAAATTCTTTTAAATTTGAAAAAATATCCTGTTGAAAAAATTTCAAACTTTTACAATGAAAAAAATTCCAAATTTTACAATGAAAAAAAATATTTTCAAATTTAATTTATATTTTTTTTTATTTCTAAATCTAAAAGAATCAAATATATATATTAAATTACTATTAATGGAAATCAATAGATAAAACCAATTTTCTATGTGATGTCAAAATAACTTTTTAAATGAATATATTATTTATAAAAGCATTTGAGGCAATATTGGTGTGTAAAGTGCACAAAAAGAATTTCAGTAAAGTATGGTATGTTTTAAGTCATTAAAACTAAGAAGTTTTTGATGTACAGACAAACTTTTCAAAAAAAAAAAAAAAAAAAAATTTTTTTTTGGGCAAAATTTCGATTGAAAAATAATAAAATCACAATAACGTAGAAAAACATTTCCAATTATGAAAATTTTTTTTCAAGTTATTTTTTTATTGTAAGTAACCACACAATTTTTAATTATAAATTTTTTTTTCAAAGATAATTTTTTATACATTCTCAATCTTAAAATCCTTTAATCACAATACAAAGTAAAATTTTCATTTCAAAGGCAATTAGTATATTTGGGGTTCTTAAGGGGTTAAATTATATGGATATCAAGTATCAAAAATTTCTGATTGGCAAAGAAACTCAGAAAAGAAAATTAGTTTGGTGAGATCAGTTTTTTTTTCCATTTTTATAAAAAAATAAATTAAATTAAATACATTTAATTTCTTATTTGTATAAAAAACTTTACCTTGTTTATTAGAATTTTATCATTATTATACTATAAAAGTTTTTTTTACCATGAATGAATAAAAGAATTTTTTTTTTTTTTGAATATTATTCTTTTGGCTAACAAAAAAAAATTGAAACAATTATACAGATTAAAAAATATTGGTATTTTTTTAAGAAGAGCAGTTATAACAATTAATTTATTAAAATCACTTTCATTTTTAATTGAAATTTTGTTTTTTTTTTAAGATAAAATTCGATTTTTCCATATAAAAATAACTTGAAGATATTTAGGGATTTCAAACTTTATCCTCAAAATTAAAAAAAAAAAAATTTCTTACAATTATGATTTAAATTGTTATACTGTTTCTTGTGAATAAGGTCAACAATTTGTTAATAAAAATTTTCAAAATTTAAAAATTTTTTTTTATTATTTTTTATTTTTGAAAATCACTTTTCTCAAACTTTAAAGAATAAAAAATAGTAACCATAATAGATCCCAATTTCAGAATAAACTTTTTATAAAATTTTATCATATTTTCATTTATTTAATCCTTGGTACTCCAATTAGTTTTATTGGCTGAGATTTGAAGGAGAAATTATTAAATTTCAAATTTGGTCAAATTTGAAATTTAATAAAGTACCCTTTTTTTCAAGTCCGGTATTTTTTTCACAATCATACATTATTTTTTTAGAAAAATTTTCTGAATGTAATCCATAACTTTTTGGCCTTTACTTACATAAAATAGAACTTTAAGAAACCAATGTCATATTAACTTTTTGTTTATTGTCAATTTCTTTGATGGGTTGGTGAACAAGTATTCGAAAACAAAAAAAAACATGCTTTTTTATTTGGAAAGATTGATTAAACTTTTCTACACACATCATTTGGGCAAGAGGAGTTAAATTATTAAAGGACTTCAACAAAATAATCTAATGTAGAACTCTTCTTTCTGAAGGTTTTTACAATTTTAGATTTTCGAAAAGAAAGAAATTAACTTCGTTTCTATCAAAATATTCACTTTTTGAAAAAATATCAAGGATTATTCGAATTTTATTCCCAGTGGCTATTACTTTTATACCCACAACACGAATTATGAACTCAAAAGAATGTTGAGTTAATAGATTTTGTTAAAATGTAAAATTTAGGTTTTTTTGAGGAAGGCAAAAAAAAATTACTTCCCAAATCCAAATTATTCACGCAAAATTTTTGACTTCCAAAATGATATTGGGAAAATGTCACTCCACTTTATATTGAAGTATGTTAGAGTTGGTGGCGAGTGTAGCCACCCATTTGAAAAGAAAATGGAGTGACATTTTCCCAATATCAGAAAAAATAGCTTTTTATTTTTGCCTTGCTTTGTAGGGATTTTTCGAAAAGTTTTCAGATCAATAAATGATTTTAGTCAAAATCTTAAATTGCAAAAAATTGGCAATATTTTGACTTTCCCTCAATTCAATATAACTTAAAGGTCTTAATCTATTTACTGCTTTGTATTTCAATGCTCACAGAGAATAAAATTCAGATAGTCCTTAAATCAGTTGGAAATTATTCCAAAAAATTCACTTTTTTTTAAAAGATCTGTTGTCATTTTTTGACTTTTTTTACTTTCAAATTTTATCTACATCCACTCCAAGATAATGAATTTTTTAATTAGGTGTTCTCACTCTTCTCTCTTTCTTGTTCCCAAATCCACAGAAAATGAAAATGGGAACGAAATTGTTCAAGATTTCTCAGCGAACGAGGGAAATAATATCTTTATGTTGAAATCTGTCAAAGAGAACGTCTTTCAAATTGTTCATTGCGCATCGGAACTTGTGCTTGGTCCAAAAGAAGGATCTCTTGAAAATTCAACACACATTGAACTCCAAGAGCCTACAAACGATGATTTTCAAAAATGGAACATTGTTCATTTCCAGAATAATCAATATGTGATCAAAAACTATGCTAATCCAAAAGTAAATTTCAAAAAAAAAACAGAAAAACAATTTTTTCTCCTTTTGTTTCTTCACTCAAATCAAAAAGTAATATATATTTTTTTCTCTTCTTAAAAAAATCTTCATTTCATAGAAAGGACTCGATCTTTACGGTGGACGAAAACAACCCAAGACGCAGTGTATTCTATATGATCTTCATTACGGTTCCAATCAACTATTTAGATTTGAGCTTCCAATAGTCGTTCAAGCGACTGCGGACGAAGAAGAAAATTTCAGCATTAAGAATGAAGATTTTTATATCTTTAACACGAAATCAAATAAAGTTCTCGAAAATGTTTCTGGTAAATTGAAACAGTTTAGCCTCAAGGAAACTGATTCGCAACTTTGGAATTTGGTCAAGGTTAAAGATTGCTATGCTTTCCAGAGCAAATCGACCGAGAACTTTATCTCGTTCCAACAAAAAAAGCATGTAACTTGCTGTGTAAAAGCAACAGAAATTGAAAAAGCAGAAAAGTTTGTAATATCAAAGTTGTCGATGGACTTTTTCACAATTAAAAGCAGAGAATCTACCAAAGTAATCACATTATTTTTTCAAGTTCTCACTTTAGAGGTTCGAAACATGCTAAAATCTCTTTCTTTTCCCTTATTTTTTGTTAATTCTATTTTTCAAACCAATAGATTTTTGACATTTGTGGTGGATCTGTAAACGATAACGCTGATGTGATAATGTTCCCACCACACTATAGCTCAAACCAATTGTTTTATTTCCGTACCAAAAAGCAATTAGAAAAATCAAAGGAACTGGAAGATGAAAAGAATGAAAAAAAATAATTCAGTTTTGGGCCTTACTGATCGGTGTTTTGATTTTAAATCTGGTTTTTACTTATTTTTCAATCTCATGAATTGGAACAATTTTTCTGTTTTTTTTCTGAAATTTTACGAGTATTTTTGAGCGATTGTTCTTTTTAAGTTACTATAATTTTTTAAGCATTAAATGAAATCCTTTCAAGATCTACAAATTTTTTTTTTTTTTTTGTAATTTGTGTTTTAGTCTTTTGAATTGAATGAGTTAACCAGATTGAAGCAATTTATTAATTTGAGTTTATTAGAATATATCTATATGTATATATACAAAATATAGGTAACCTATTAATTTTTATTAAAAATTAATCTAATTCTTAACAATTGTCTATCACATTTTTAGTTTTTCCGTTCTGGAAAAAAAGTTCGACTTGGGATTAAATGTTCATCAACGTTTTTAATTCGGAACTATAATAGAAATGAAAAGTAAAATCAATTAATAGAAGAAAAAAATTAACTTTAATGAATCATCCATTCTATTTTTTAAATCAACCAAATCAGGAAAAACTTTTTAAATCCCCTTGATTCTCTAAATCTATAGATTTTTTTTTTAGAGATCGCAAAAATAGTCAATTTTTTAACAAATATTTAATGATTGATCAAACCAAATAAAAACAAAAACCAAAGGGTGATATTAAAAAAAAATATTGTTGTGTTGAATCCCACTTTTTGTCTTTACTTCATTATTTTTTCTATTATTTATTGGTCTGAAATTTTATTTTTAGGTTGTATCAAGGTTTGTGAAAAATTAAAAATCATATTAATCCAATTTTTTTCCCTGTTTCACTTTTTTGCCCCATTTTTATGTTGCAACGTATTATTTTTAAAACAAGATTTTCATTTTGTAAGTATTTTTAATTATTAAAGGAGTTAATATTTTGATTCTTTTTCAAAAAAAAAAAAAATTAATTCTGATTTTTTTTGGTAAACGAAATAGATTCATTCTTTTTATTTAAATGATAAGACTAAACTTCTTTTTTGTTTAAATTTTGTTTTTAATAGAAGGGCTTTCATTCTCAAATTTTAATAATTTATAAAAAGTTTTTTAAAAATTATTAGAAAAAATCAAATATATATATATATATATATATATATATATATATATAAACTATCTTTCATAATAATTTTCCCATTAAAAATCAAATTTCAAATAAAAATATTTAATAATTGAATTTATCTATTATAATATAAAAATTTAGATTTTAATATTCAATACTATACTCAAGAGATATTTATTTTTTGTCTAAAAATAAAAGAAAGAAAAATAAAAAAAACTGTTAAAAAAAATTGGTCCATTTATTTTGAATGAAGCATTACATTAAAAATAGACAATTTAAATAAGTAAAAAAAACCCTTTATCGATTCTCCTTCCATTTGAATAACTAAATCTAATCTCTTTTACATATTTGAAACCAAATTTTGCATTAGTTAATCTGTTACTTCTTTCAAATTTTTCATTTTCATTTTCCATTTTAACAAAACACTTTTGAAAAAATAAAAAAGAGAAAAAATGATTTGTTTGCAAACTTTTCATTGTGAGAGGAAAAACTTCAAAATGATACAAAAGCAACACATTATTCAAATGTAAGGTGGACCATCTATTATGAAATTTAGTTTATATAAACTATTTTTCAAAAATATTAACTCACTTGATAATGTTAAGGGAAGTTGATTTGAGGGTTTATCACATATTTTTATCAAAAAAATATTTTCAAATTTTGGGATAAGAATCATTTTTTCTAATTTTTTCATTTTTTGTTTTGTTTTTCTTTTGTTTTTCTTTTTCTTTTTCTTTTTCTAAATTTTTTTTTTCTTTTTCTTTTTCTTTTTTTTTTCTTTTTCTTTTTCTTTTTTCTTTTTCTTTTTTTTTTAAAGATCATCTGGAAATATATATATATATATATATATATATATATATATATATATCTTGGAAAAGATAAATAATTACTATGAAAATTTTGGCTATACAATATTGTTTAGAATTAATTTAATTATTAGTTAAAAATCTGATTGGTAACTTTTTTTCAATGAAAGTTCACTAATTAAAAATCGATAATACTTATTTCATAAATTGTGTCTTGCTTTTTTTTATTTTTATTTTTTTTTTTTTTTTATTTATTTATAAAATACCAGGCCTTTATAGATTTAGAACGATTTAAAAGTGAATTTAAAATCAGATTTAATTATTAATGGTTCTTGGATACTAAATGATACATGTTTATTTTTTTTTTTTTCAATTTATTATTTCAGGCGAGTCACAATTTTTGAAATGGTATTATATATATATATATATATATATATATATGATTTTTTTTTTATCTTGGGATATTATTTTTAATCATAAAGTTGGCCAATATTGATTTTTTGTGTTTATTTCATATAAAAAAATTATTATTCTTTAAAAGCTAAATTAAGGAATCTTTTTTTTTTAATAGATCTTTGGTTAAATAAAAAAAATAATTGTTTTATAGAAATTCATAATCAAAATAATTTTTTAAGTTTTATTTCAAAGGGGATTTAACATACAGAAAATGAGATTAGAAATAGATTAGCTTAGAATCTCAATATTAAAATTATTCTATAAATATGAATTTGTGTGATTCTCAAAATTCAAAAAAAAAAAAAATGGAATTATTATGTTATCTCTATATATTTTCTATATTAATAAATTATAAACTAAAATTCAAAATAAATGGCTCACCTTATATTTCAATTTTAAATTGCTTTTGTATCGTTTTGAAGTTTTTCCTCTCACAATGAAAAGTTTGCAAACAAATCATTTTTTCTCTTTTTTATTTTTTCAAAAGTGTTTTATTAAAATGGAAAATGAAAATGAAAAATTTGAAAGAAGTAACAGATGAATTAATGGAAAAATTGGTTTCAAATATGACAAAGAGATTAGATTTAGTTATTTAAATGGAAGGAGAATCGATAAATGGGTTTTATTAATTTTTAAAAAAATTTTTTTTCATGTAATGCTTCATTCAAAATAAATGTCCCAATTTTTTCAAACTTTTTTTTTAACTTTTTTTATTTTATTTTTTGAAGAAAAACAAATACCCCTGGAGTAGTGAACCAAATAGTAAAATAAAAATTTTGATATTATAATAGATAACTACAAGTATTAAAAATATTTTTCTTTAAATTTTGATTTTTGATGTCCCAATGATTTTGAATGATAGTTTACTTTTTGTTTTTCAGGTTTTTTCACAATTAAAAGCATGTTGATCAACTTTATTTCCATTTTTCACTTTTTTCCCTAAATGTTTATATTGGAAAGTATTATTTTCAAAATTAAATGTTTATTTTGCAAGTATTTATAATTGTCAATATTTCAAGTCTAATCTCAATATTAAAAATTAATAGAAGTATTTTGATTAATTAAATCTTAATTTGATAGAATTTTAATCATCATTTTAAAAGAAAATCCGATCTCATCCGTGATTTTTTTTTTATTCTTTGAGGCTGTGAAAAAATCAATTTCCTTTTTTTTAAATAAATAAAAAAAAAATTGCAAAAGAAAATTTCAATTTTAAAATAAGTTTTTTAACAAATCGTTTGTCTTTTTCCACAAGAATCTTGATTATCATCAAAATCATTTTTAATAATAAAAAAATTGGTTTAAAATTTTGAGAATAAAATTACAAAATTCCAGAATATATCTCCAAGAAAATATTAAAAAAAAATTATTAGTAATAAAAGCAATACTTTTAAGTTGATATACCTAGTCTCAAAAGTTATAATTCAAGCTTAATAAAATTGGGTAAATTATTAAATTTCAAATTGTGTCACATTCTCATTTTTTTTTTAAAAAATAGTCAATTCCATTTAAATATCTTGAATGTGGATATTTAAACTCCCCTTTACGTGTAGGTTAAGGTATTTTAGGATAGGATTAGAGTATGTTAGAGTATATTCGGGGGGTTTGTATGGTATGTTCGGGAATTTTGATTAGGATTTTGAAACAAAAAATAATGAAGAGACCAATTAGACTCTTGTAACTTGTTTTAAAGGGAAAAAAATCCCACTTAACTTTTTATGTTTAAAATTGGCTTTCATATAAATTTTTAATAATTTACTATTGAAGATTTCAAGATTTTGAATTTTCTACAATTTCTGTATAATAAAATACTACCAATCGCAAAATAATATCTTTGATTTTTCCTCCTACAATCACAATTATAAAAAACCATTAAAAACTTTCATACCAATAATAATTATCAAGAAACTCATCCAAAACATGAAAAATTTCAATTTGACCAATTTTGAAATTTAATAATATACCCTGATTTGAATAGTATTTAATCAACAATAATGACAAATTTAGAATTTTATTTCAAAATTAATTATTTGAGATCTAGAACTATAAATAAATGTTTTCCAATTGTTAAGAATGAACTTAATTGTTGTAAAATTATGTAACTTTTTTTCGTTTTTTTATTGGAAACATGCAAATTTTGGAATGAAAAAAATTAGAAATAAATTAATAAATTGTAAAAATAATAGTGAACTCATGCAATTCCAGCAACCAAAGCAAAAATTACAAAGTAAATTATAAAAGATCTTTTAAGATTTTATTCTTTCTTTTTAAAAAATATAACTCCATTAAGGACTACGTTTTTCGGTGAAACCAGTAAAATAATGGATAAAATCACCCTTGAATAAGTTATGTAATCCAAGTAATATTTGTCCAAGGGGAATTTCCTTTAGAAAAAATGTGAATTTTTCACCATTTTAATAATTTTCACAATTTTTACCTTGTTAGATCATTCCAAATTTTGATTTTAATATTTTAGAATTTCCATTTCAACTTTCGGAACTCACACTATTTTCTAGAGCTGTTCTACATATTTTTTAAAATTACTTTTACAAGTTTGAAATGTTCCAAAATTTGAAATGTACTTGAAAATCCCCAAAAGCAATTTTTTGCAATTATTTTTTTTTGTTATTTTCAATTTTCCTTTTCATTGAAAAAGAGAGAAAAATAGTCTTTGTGAAAAAGTAAAGAGGACAAAAAATGTTTTTTTTTTTTTTTTTTCCAATTTCTTCGGTGAAAATTTTTTTTGAGAAGCGAAAGTGAAATAATACAATTACTCAACCCCCTCAAGGGTGGTATCGTAGTCGTTAAAACATTTTTTACCCCTAGTTTTTGAGATAATTGTACATTTTAACATAATTTTTCCATTCAAAAGAACACAAAAAATTCAGGATTACTTAACAAAAAGAATGAATCAAAAAGATGAAATTTATAAGTAGTTTTGGAGTGTGGAAATAATAACGAATTTCCAATTACATTAGATTTGGCCGATAGTTTGTTTGGTAATGTCGAAAAATGGTTGAAAACAAGAAAACCAAAAAATCAACAAAATGAAGAAGAAAACTTCAATAATTTAAAGAAAAAATTAAAATATAGTCCTCAGAATTTACTCGAAATAAATTTAATCAAAGAATAAGCTTCAATATTCTTTTATATTTTTTTCTTATTCAATAATTTAGTTTGATCCCACTTTCATCAAATTTTTAAAACTTACAATTCAATAAAATTCACAGTCCCATCATTTTAATGACACAAAACATTTAAATTTCTTCTCTCTTTTATAATTTAAATAAGGAAAAATTGTTTGAGGTATTGGAAAATAATTAATTTAACAGAAAATGTTATTAAGAGAAGATTAGCAAAAACTTTTTTACCTTTTATCATGTAAAAGTTTGAAATGAAAAAAGATTAATTTTTAACTTTCGTACCCTATTTGAATACTTTATCAAAAATTCAAAAAAACATGACTTCAATAAGTTTTCATTTTACAAAAAATGATTATTCATGTTCTCAATATAGTTATTTTTATTTTTTCGTTTGTTTTTTTTTTTAAAAAAATATTTGTTGTTCAAAATAATGGAAGATCAAACAGATAGTACACAAACAAAAAAACTAAATGACACAATATTTCGAAATAATTGTTTACAAAAGAAAAAGTTACATAGCAATTATATTCAAATTACAGAGTATATCCAAAATAAAATAAAACTGATCAAAGACCAACAAGACATAAAATTATCTGTTTTCTTACACTTGGTACTCAAAGAGTGTATCCAAAATGAAGCAGAGGTGGTTGAATTGTTATTGAATACATATGACAATGAAAATAGCTTGAAAAATTCTAAAGACAATTTGGATACTGCTGTTTTATCAGCTGAGGAATATTTTGTTTTCAAAAAAAGAAAAGAAAATTTACAAAAAAGAATTGAGAGTACAAGGGAGTATTTATTAAACCAAAGGACATGGAATTTTGAAAAAGAAAAAAATGATCTTGTGGTCTGGGAACAAATTCAACAAATTAAGAATGATCTTTTTTCAGATAATTGCAATTGTAAACAATCAGACCAAAAGGAAAGAAATGAAAAGTTAGCAAATGTTAACCTTCTTTTGTATCCTTCATATTATTTAAATTCTTACTGGATGGAGGATACTGAATTGTCGATATTCCATCCTATTGAGGACAACTTTTGTTCAATGCTCAAGTTTTTGAATAACACTGATCAAACTGTTGAATTTCTAAATGCTAGGCTTGGGAAATATCCACTCTGGAAAACTAACAAATATATTGCTTTCCCATTGATGTTGGCAAATGATCCAGATACACACTATGTTGCTAAATTTGTATTAAATAACAGAAATAAGAAGAAGACTGATTTATCAAAAATTCAGAATATTCAGTGCAAAAATATGGTTTATTTTATGAACAAAGCTTTTCTTACGATTTATTTAAATAGACTCAGTGTTAAATTCTCTCAAAAATATTTCAAACAAGAAAACAAAATCAATTTGGTGACTTCAAAATGGGGTTATTTCTTGAAATACAAAAAACAACCGATGATAGTTGAACATTATTATCCCTATATTGAAGAAATACCACAAGGGCTTGTCTATCATATTAAAGAAGAGAAACGGAAAAACCAACAAAAATGGACAAAATTCCTTGAAAGGGTATATTTGTTCGAATATTTTTTTAATTACATTTTTTCACATGATCTATTTATTACTTTTTTTTCACATATAAACCAAAGGTCATTGAAAAAATTCCAATTATATGAAACAAAAAATAGAATAAATCCTTTAAATCGGGAATTCAATAGAAGAATCAATAGCGAGAATAAAATTTGGAAACTTATCCATCAGGATTGTAAAAATAATTATTGGAACAAAATTAAATTTAATATATTAAATAAATAATATTAAAGTCATTTTAAAATATTATGAGCAAAAAAGTTTTCAAAGGTGCCTTAAATAGAGTCTAAAAAGTCCATTCGGCCTATTTTCAGCACTTTACTATATTTTTTTTCTACAATCTTTTTTAAAATAGCTATACCTTTAAAATTTTTAATTCATGATTTCTAAATTTTTATGGTTTAAATAAAAAAAAAAAGTTGTTAATTATTATTGCAAGTGTTGTTATTGTTTTTATTCCGTGAGTTTGCAGTCTTTTTAATACTCGTATTTTTTTTTTTTTTATTTATTACTTATTTTTCATAATTGTTACTTTGTTAGAAGTATCCAGTCTTTAAAAGAATATTTGAAAATTTACAAAATATTTATTAACAATACTCAGTAAATTTAAATTTTGTAAATATGAAGTGTACAAAAATTCTGATCGACAAAGAACCCTGACAAGAAAATTTTATTTATTGGGATCCATTTTTTCTTCTTATATTGCTTTTATAAAAAGAAAATTATTCAATTTGTTTGATTCCTCACATTATAAAAAGTTTTTACCATTTTTATTACAATCACCATTATTATTTAATAATAAATAGTCTTTATTACCTTAGATATTAATATAAATATATTCTTTTCTTTTATGATATCATGCAAGTTATATCATAAGCTTGTGATGTTGGCTAGGAAATAAAACTCGAAATAAATTTTGAGTTTCAGAAAGTGCCTTAGAGTGCCTAGATTTTTCAGAATTCAAAAAAAAAAAAATAAAATAAATAATAAACTAAATTTCTGTGATTTTATAATATTGTCTTAACAATACAATTAATTGTTTCAACGCATATTAAGCCAGATTTTTTATATATATAAAAAGAAAAAAAATTAAAACTTCTTTAAAACGTTTAATTTTTTATAATATATAAAGCAAAAATCAAAAAATCTTATCCTATATAGTTGGAAAAGTTCTCAAATTCGAATAAAATTCAAATTGATAATGAATAGGAAATGTTGAAAATAATATAAACTCTTTTTCAAATAAAAGTGCACAAAAAATTTCAAGAATTATTCATAATTGAATTAAATTAATTGTAGTATCTTTCTAAATCTAAGAAAAGCTTTAAAAGATAAAAAAAAAAACATTCAATTGAATCTTTAAAACTCAATAAAAAAAAACAAAAAAAATTAAACTTAAATATTTTAAAAATTGATATTGCCTTTTTATTTGAAATGAGAAATCTCCTTTTGGAAATTGTAAAGAAAAAAAATTATAAGATCAATAAAAAAATGTTGAAATGGGTGAATTATGTAAAAGTTCTCGACATTTCATTGATAATTCTTGACATGTCAAACTTTTGTTCTTTAAAGTCTCATTTTTCAATAAAGCCTCAATTTGTCTGGTATTCTATTGGAATGTTTTTTCTTTATTTCTCTTTTTTTCATTCCATGCATCGATGTAATAATGGTCTTTCTAAATTCCTATATCTAGTTCATTCGAAATCAAACTTAAAATGTTTCCATTTAGACACTTGTAGACATTTTCCAAATTGATTTCTTCTTATCTTGCTTTTTCATTTTGCAACTGTTCAATATCCATAAATTAAAAAGCAAAAAAAATTAAAAAATGAATAATTAAAATCACAAATAAGTAATTATCTTATTAATAATCAAATTTAATGGTATTAATGATTTGAGAGAGATACCCTTTTATTTGAAAAAGATTTTACTACTTATTTTTTACTGATTCATAAATATATATGAAATTGAAATAATCAAAACTAAAATAATATATATATATTATTAAATTCCTAAAGATACTCCCACATGAATAGAAACAATCATAAAAACAAAAAGAAAATGAAAAAGTCAATTTTATGAATATTACCACAATAAAAATTCAAATTTCAAAGAATGGAATAATCTTAAATATTTATAAATTTTTTTTTTTTAAATTTTATTTTAATTTCAATACACAATCAGATTTTTCGTATGTTTTTTATTATATAATCAACATCAAAATACATTAAAATAATATTTAAGAATATGAATTTTTGTTGCCCTTTTACAATTAAAACGGATTTGAACATTTTTTTTTGGAATGTTTGGTAAAATAAGAAAAATAATTAATTGAACAAATAAGATCAAAAATAAATAATTGTTGAACTTTTTTCATTACCAAAAGAAAAATGTAATACTATTATTTTTTTCTAAATTTTTCGAATAAAGAAATGAAAGTTTTCATTTTAATTCCCTAAATAATAACCTGAATTAGAGAAAAAAACCAAAAGATCTTGATTAAAACAATTAGAAGTGTTTTTTTCATGTATTATATTAATCTACCTTATTGAGCTTTGAGATAAACTTTTGAAAGTATTTAAATATTTTGATCAAAATAATGTGTGCGAAATGACGATAATATGTCTTTCAAAATTTATCATCCGTGCTTTTTTTTTTCTTGTTCCAATGTAACATCCGATTAAATAAGGTATTGGTTTCTTAAAGTTCAAGTCAATTTTGAAATGAAACCCCTTGATATTTTGAGTAAAATTTCAATTAGGAATGGAATTTGTTCATATTTTTTCGTAATTTTATAAATTTTTTTTTTTTGTTTTTTTTTAGGATTAAAATTTTCATAAAAAACAAATCTATTTTTGAGAAAAAAAATAAATAATTTGATCCTTCATTTTTTTAATTTCGATGTTAAATAATTGAACTTTAAGAAACCAATACCATATTTAATTAGGGTTTATTTTTGGTTTTTTTTGATTGGTTGATGTCTAGGTCTTCTATAACAAAAAAACACACTTTTTCTTTTAGAACACTGATTAACTTTTCAACTTGCATTATTTTAATAATTGATTATGTTGATTTAATTGATCTACAAAATAAATGGTATTAAAAATGTTTTTTATAGTTTTGAAAAACTAGAGGGGTGTGGTACAATAAACTAAATCAATATTTTATAATTAAAAAAATCACATTTCTTCAAAATTAAATATATTAAATTAAAACAAAAAATTAAGCCCTTTCACAAGAACAAACTTCAAAAAAATAACCGTTCTTAAAGAAAAGAGATGTACATCAATCAAACGGGTTTTTGTAAAAATGAATTTCGAATTATTTGGAAAAGGATAAAAAATTTTCAAAATGAATCTTGAGAGATTTCATGAACAAGTTCCACAAAGTTTGAACCAAATTTGTTGATCCTAACTTTTCAGAAGTGAAAAGTAAAAACAAATAAATAAATCTTTGTATTTCCAAAATAGAAAAAGTTTCAAAGAAAACACCAAATAAGTGTTTAAAAACAATTTTTACAAGGTAATTCTGTTTTATTGGTTGAAAATCACACAAATTTATGATAGAGTTACCTGATTGGATTCCACAATAACATTTGTATTCAATTGATTCAACCAGATTAACAATTTGAGACTTTTTTCTTCAAGTAAAGAATCATTTTTTTTTTATTATTTCTAAAAAAGTTTAATTGTTTAAACAAAAATGTCACGAAAAGCAATAGATATAAACAAAACCTGGCCAAAAGTTGAAAACGCAATCAACTCAATTATGAACAGTCTGAATACAGGTCTTTCTGGTGAGGCTTGGATGAAAACTTACACGTATCTATTTTCTATCTTTTCATTCCAAATTTTCCAAAACAAGTTTTTTACGATCACTTTGGTTGTTCTCAAAACTTCTTTTATTTTCTTCGCACCACAACAGACTTGACCTAACTTTTTAAAAATATTACTATTCTCTTTTCTCACCAAACCAACCATTTCTTGCTAATTAGAATGGTTTATGATCTCTGTATGAGAGGATCAAATAAGCCACAAAGATCATCCAGAAGAAGAAATAGAGGTGCCGAAGTTTCTGGAAAGCCCGTGTATGAAAAATTACAAGACTTTCTCCAAAGAAGGGTCAAATCTCTTTTTAAGGTTTGATATTTCTACTTTTTTTTTTTTTATTTAGTTTTTGTAAGTGCTTTTTTTTTTTTCTTCTTTTTTTCTTTTTACCTTTCCTTTCTCTTTTTTTTTCTTCCTTTTACACTTCCTTTCTAAAAGAATTTCCACAAGAGTTAAGGTGAATTAAATAATGCTTTTATTACTTTCCAATTTTTATTATTTTTTTTTTTGTTATTGAGAAAAATTTTCACGATCCTTCTAGTAAGGCTTTGTACAGTTTTGTGAATTTGAGAAAAAAAATAAAAAAAAAAAAAAAAAACCCACCGATTAGTCTCCAATTGTTTAATATTTTTGAACTCGTTTTACCAAATAAAATAAACCTCTTTTTTGCTTCATTGGTATAATAGGCTATTTTTCTGAAAATCTTGATATCTTGGGATTTTCCCAACTTTAAAGATAAATAACTAAATTAGTCGAATTAGTTTGAATAAATGCTGTTCAAAAAAGGTTAATTTATTTTTTAAGACTTATCAGCACTTCCAAATCTTTTGTTTATGTTAAAATGAATTAATCGTATTAATTGTTTTTACACCTTTCTTTTTTTTTTTTTTTTCTCTAATTTTCCGAACAAAACATAAATAAAAATAGAAATGTGCTGACAAAA
Organism: Anaeramoeba flamelloides; assembly: GCA_027625915.1. Lineage (NCBI taxonomy): Eukaryota > Anaeramoebidae > Anaeramoeba > Anaeramoeba flamelloides. The sequence continues at coordinate 4,380,497 of JANTQA010000026.1, forward strand.
TTGATGAACCATTACTTCAATCGTTTACCAACGAATGGAATAACTATGTAACCGCAGCAAGATTCATTAAATTTTTATTTTCTTATCTAGATCGACATTTCATTCCAAGAATGATTAGCTCTCAACAAGGAAAATATTATGATGTTTATACAGTAAGTATTTTGTTTCTTTTTTTTTTTCTCCAAGATTTTTTTATTTCAATTTCTATACTCAGATCAAATGAATAAAAATTTTCACTTCATATTTTTTTATCTTGACTATTATTACAGCCAATTTAAATACTCGTTAGAACTCTTAAAAAAGAAAACAGATGAAGAATTAGTCTTTAATAAACACTTTATAAGGAGTTTTGAAATTAAAATGAACTATCTAAATTTAAATTGATCTCTTTAAATTAAGATAATCAGTAAATGAAAAAAAAAAACAATACAGAAGAGAAAATTTTTTCTCCTTTAAATCTTATATTGATATTCAAATGTGAAAAAAATTTTCATTCCAACTTCTTTTTTTTTTTTTTCTTTTATAAATTACCAGAAATATATTGAAATTTTGGTTCTGTATTTTCTATCAGAAAAACCTTTAATTGTTAAAAGTATTTTGTCTTTTTTTTTTAAATGGAGAGTATGGAAGAGTATGTAAACTACATTTCAAAATTTGTTAATCACCTGAAATAATAAATTGAAAAAATCAAATATTATTTTGTATTCAAGTACAACAAATTATTAAATCTGATTAATAATTCACTTTTAAAATTATTCTAAATATATAAAAACAAATGTGCAAAAATGATTTCTGAAATTTTCAAAATTAAAAAAAATAAAACCAAAAATTAAAAAAAAGTGAGTCACATTTTTTTAAATGAACATTACTGATTTATTTATTCCTGAAATTTCACTCAAAAAAGTTGAACAAGAAGATTTTTTGCTAATAATTATCTGAACTTTAAAAGAATTCAATATCCCCTAATTTTCTTAATATTTATTGGTATTTATAAAGATCTTTTTTTTTTTTTTTTCCACACAATCTTTTGCTAAAAAAAAGTAAAAGAAAAGAAAAAATGCAACAAAAAAAAGTAAAAGTAAAACAAAAAAATAAAAAAAGAAAAATCAAAAATAAAAAAAATCAAAAAAAAAAGAGGAAATAAAAATTTGAAAAATTAGAACAAAAATTTGAAGAAATTAGAAAAAATTATTCTGATCCCAAAATTTGAAAATAGTTTATTTGATAGAATATTAGATAAAACCACTCCCAATAACATTATAAAGTGAGTCAACATTTTTGAAAAATAGTTTATATACAAAAGAAAGAACAATGTGAGTTGAAAAAAATTTTCCAAATAAATTTTAAATAACAAAAATTAAATAACTGTAATTTTTTATTTTACAAAAGAAGTAAATTACTTTTGTTTAAAGTTTATTTTGAAAAAAACAAAAAAAACACAAGCAAAGTAAAGCAATTAATTAGAAAATTTGGAAACTTTGAGTTTATAAAATCCCTTAAAATATTTTGATTTTAAGATAAAATCCTCTTCTTTAATTCTTTCAAAGACAATTTTCTCTTGTTAAAAACAACTATCAATAGAAACTTTTAGATTTATTGGCAATTGACAAAAAAGTTTTTTTTTCTGAAGAATACTTTGAAAGAATAATTTACAAAAATATTTTCAATATAAATTCAAATTATTGTCCCACTAAGGTTTTTTTAAAAAGTTTTACAGAAAAATTTTTCTTAATATACCACTTAAAATAGGTCTATTGGTATTTATTTTTTGTTTTAGAGTTAATTTTGAAAACTTTTTTCATCATTGTTATTAGAATGACTTGAAAAATATTAAACTATCAAAAAAAATTTATATTAATATGAATTTCAATTTTCAAAAAAAATTCCTTTTTTATTTTTTTATTTTTTTATTGGGGAGGAAGTGTAGATTACACTCTAAGTGCCCTTTTACTTAAATTCCCTTTCAGAAATTTAAGCGTAAAATCATAGATTTCACGATTATTAATTAACGAAAATAATTTTAAGCTATCACAATTTAAAATTATTTCATTAAAATTTAATTCTTTTAACTTTTTCAGAAAAATTAATCTATCTTTTTTTATAGGAAGGACATACCCATAAAAAAGTGATCAATATTTTCTATTTTTTCCTTATGTTCATATTTTTAAACATAAAGGACAAAATTTATTTGAATTTTTATTTATTACATAATAATATCTATTTACGCAGTTGGTAAATGTTCTGAATTTTAGAATTGTTGAACTTGATGGATAACTTAAATATCTTTGATTAATAAATAAATTTTTTTTGGTTTTTTAATTATTGCGAAATATTTTTGTACCTTCCAACTGGTAGAATTCAACAACTCATTATAATTATAATTATAAATTTCCTTTTTTAAGAAGGTTTAAAATCTCCAACTTCCAGTTAATTTTATTGTTTATTCTATGATTAAATTTTATTAATTTTTCCAGATAGGGTAGAGATAATTCTTTTTAATTTATTTTTTGAATTTGAATTTCTTTTTTATTGATTGATATTACCAAATTTTCGAATTTAAATTCTGTTTTATAAATAAGAACTGGTGTGTTTCTGTTTATTTTGCAGATTTCAGTAATACATGTATTAATCCAGGAGTTTAAATAGTTTAGGGTTGCTATTTTATAATTATATATTTCTAATCCATATGTTAATTGAATTAATATAAAAGATTTAAATAATCTTATTTTTTAAATTATTTGTTAATAAATTATTATTGAATAATTGTTTAGAACTATTATAAGTTTCTTTTCGCCTTTTTTAGATTATAGACTAAATGTGAAATTTTTTTCCAAATAAATTCCCAAATATTTAATTTTTGATAAATCTTGAGTAATTTCTGTTTTGTCTTCATTAGGTTTTTAATCCAAATTGGACAATTACTTGATATATAGCATTTAATTTTTTCATTTATCTGATTCATATTCCCTTTTATGATTGAAATTAAATCATCTGCAAACATTTGACAATGATTTGTTAATGGTATTATTTTTAATAATAGAAAATGTGAAATAAGAGCAAATATAATCGGTGACAAGGGATCCCCTTGGAATATACCGAGTCCTTCACCTTGATAATATTTTACTAAAAATTTTTGAATAATTTTATTTAAAATAAATTTTTTTATTGTTTTCCTAATTATTTTAAAACTTATTGAGTCAAAGCATTTTGCTATATCAATCATTATAATATAAGTTTTATCATTTTTATTTTCATTATTTGTTTTTATCTGATTGTAAATATTTAAAAAGTTTAATACCGCAACACGAGTATCAAATTTTTTTCGAAAGCCAAACTGCGCTTTATGAATAAATTCTCAACATGGCTCAATAAGTTTATATAGCATTTTAAGAAATAATCTTGGTAGACTTTGATTAATAGAAATAGGTCTATAGTTTAAAGCGATTCCTTCATTTCCTTTTTTATGAATAAACAAAATTGATCTTTTTTTGATATATTCAATAGTTTTATCATTAGGGTTCAATAACCAATTATTAAATATATTTTGTATTGTAATTAGAAATTTTTTATAATTTTTGTTCTCAATTGGTTCAATATCTAGAAAATTTTCTCCATCGATGTTAAATTTTAAATTCTCGATTTTTTGAAATCCTTTCACTAATTTGTTTTTTTAAATTTTTAATAGTATTTTTAATTTTTTCCATTGGAAAATAAATATAAATTTTTGACTCTTTTAAATTATTTATTTTAAGATTTTTTATATAATCTAAAATTTTTTGATTTGTTTCAATTGAATTTTTTTTTAATATGACCAAAATACTCTTCAATCATATTTTTATTGTTTAAAATCATTTTCATTTTTTTAGACCTTATTAAATTTATTTTTTTCCAAAAGTTCTTTTTTTGATTAAAAACTAAATTTATTTCATTAATAAATTTATTCCAAGCTATTTTATTTATTTTTTTGATTCTATTAATTAAGCTTGGATTAGATAAGAGATTTTTTATTAATGGAGCGATTTCATAATCTGTTTTTTTTTCTTTATAAATTATATCTTTGAACTGAAAAAAATTATTTTTGAAATTTTTTTATTGTAGTGATATCTAAAAGAAAATTTTTTTCTGAAAAGTAATTAGTAAATAATTTTTGATAAGTATTCTGATTTGAAATTCTATATATTTTTTTTAATATTCCAATCTGTTTTTAAAACAAGATTATTAATTAACATTTTATGGTCTGATAAACTATTTTGTATTGTTTTTGAATTTTTTAAAATAAAATTATTTTTAAAATTGATTAAGATATGGTCAATATTATTTGTTCTGCTATTTGATGTATTTGGAATTATTTTGAAATTTTTTAATTTGAAATTTTTCATTATTTCCATTTCTGTAAGATTAAAATCTCCCAGAATAACTGTTTTGAAATTATGATATTGAACTATTAATTTCTGAATAATTTTACCAAACTCATTTTTTCTGTCTTCTCTGAAGTATAAATTAATAAAGATAATATCTGTGAAACTAATTATCTGGATATCTTGATCTGGATATTGGATTTCAGAAATAAATTTTTCATAAATTTTTTTAAATAATATTTGTAAACCACCTTTGGCCTTTTTTTCGCCATAACTATTCTTAATTACTGAGGAATAAAAAGTCAAATTTGGCTTATTTTTTGTTTTTGTTTCTTGTAGAAAATAAATATCTATATCATTATTAATGAGAAAGGATTCTAAAAGTTTTTTTTTGTCAAATTTATTTAATCCCCTGATATTAAATGAGGAAAAAATCAATTTAAAATTTAAAATTTTATTATTTATTCCCTTTTTTAATCTCTTTTTACCATTAAATTTCTGAATGATATATTTTTTTATTATTGATGATATGAATTTTCATATCTTTTGGTATTATTTGCAGATTGTTTTTTTATTGTTTTAATCATTTTTTAAAATATTCTCATATTTATCCCATAAAACAATCATGTTTTTCCCTTTTTTTACAAGTCTTAAAATCGGATATTTATTAATTAATTTAAAAACTTGTAAAATTTTTATAATTTTTTGTTCAAAAATTAATTGGTTTAATAATCCAACTTTTTGTAATTTTTTACAATTTTTGCAATTATTTTTATGTGGATATAAATTATTAATTTTTCCATTATTTGTAATTGTTAAATAATTGAATTTTTTAAAATAAATAAGAAAAAAATTTTCCAAAAAAAATATTTTTTTAAAAATTCCTTTTTTAAAAATTTTCTTGCTTTTGGCTAAATTAAATCAATTTTTTTTTTCAATTTGATATATTCCTAATTAATATTTTTATCTAATCAAATTTCAATTTTCCCAAAAAAAAAACAAAAATTTAATAGCTTCATTTGGTAATTTTCCATAAAATAATGTACCTTCCATTAAAAAATAAAATTATCAATGCTGTTTTGAGATTTATTTCAAATGAAAGAAATGGAGAGCATGTAGATCGATCACTTTTAAAAAAAACAACTGAAATTTTTGGTAAGCGATAATTCAATAGTTGTCTTTTTCTCGAAAAAAAAAACAAAATAAAAATAAAAAAAAATAAATTCATTGTATTCTTTTAAAAAATATATCCTAATTTTTAACTCATCATATTTCTTAAAAAAAAATGATTCTCTTTTCAAAATATTAAAATACATCAAAATAAAAAAAAATTAAATTTAAAAGTTTCACTTGGACATACCAAACAACCAAACGAAGGAAGTTTAGAGATTTACCAAAAAGATTTTGAGAGGCAATTTTATAAGGAAACAGACATTTTTTATGAACGAGAATCAAATAAATTCTTATCAGAAATTAATGTATCTGAATATATGATCAAAGCAGAAGCACGAATTGACGAAGAATTAGCAAGAGTGAATCATTACCTTCATCATTCAACCGAAAAGAATTTACTTAAAAAATGTGTTGAAGTTCTTGTTACAAGAAGACTTCAATTATTGTGGAGAGAATTTGAGCAATTAGTTAAAGATGACAAAACAGAAGATCTCCAAAGAATGTATAAATTATTAAATAGAATTGAAAATGGTTTACAGCCATTAGTTGAAACTCTCGAAAAGCATATCCTTGCAAAGGGTTTGGAAAAGTTAACAGAAGTTAAAACCACAGCGAGCAAAGTAATTTATCAATCTTTTAATTCATTTTTTTCTTTATTTTGTCTTCACATTCATTCTTTACGATTATAACATCTTTTTAATAACGTATATATATAATATTTGCCACATATATTTATAATCAAATAATACCATGAAATAAACTACCTTTTGCTTTATAGAACCCAAGAGTTTATGTTGAAACCATATTAGGTGTTTATCAAAAATATTATGACGTTGTCCAAAATTCATTTCGTAAACATCCAGATTTTGTTAAAGCTTTGGATAAAGCATGTCGTAGATTTATAAATAAAAATGCAGTCACAGAATTATCCAAAACATCTTCAACATCACCCGAATTAGTCGCCCGATTTTGTGATGTTTTATTAAAGAAATCTTCAAAAAATCCAGAAGAAACTGAACTTGTAAACACATTAGATAAAATTGTAAATATTTTAATTTTATTTTCTTTTTTCTTTCTATTTTATTATTTGAAATGTTATTTAATTCTTTTATTTTTTACTTTTTTACTTTTTTTTAATTTTTTTTCTTTTACATTTTTTACTTTTTTTACATTTTTTACATCTTTTACTTCTTTTATTTCTTTTAATTATAAAAATATAAATTCAATTAAATCGATTAAACTAATATTTATAATCTTAAAATCATAATAATCGTAATAATAATAGATGGTTGTATTTAAATATCTTGAAGATAAAGATGTCTTTCAAAAATTTTATTCCAAAATGTTGGCTAAGCGTTTAATATACAAAACTTCTGTTTCGGAAGATGCAGAAGGTACAATGATTGGTAAACTAAAGGCTGCGTGTGGATATGAATGGTCATCTAAATTACAAAGAATGTTTACAGATATTACTGTTTCTCGTGAAATGAATGAAACCTTTAAAAATTATATTATTCAAAAAACAATCAAACTTGAAATCGATTTTGAAGTAATGGTATTAGCTATTGGGTTTTGGCCATTGTCTGTGCCAAATACTAAATTTGTTCTTCCCTCTCTACTTGAAAATTGTGTTTTAAGATTTAGAAAATTTTATAATGAGCATCACAACGGTAGAAAATTAAGTTGGCTTAATCAACTTTCACGTGGTGAATTAAATTCCAAATTTAAAAGTAAATATTTTTTCTTTTTTCATTTTTCTTCCTAATTTTTTCTACTTTCACTTTTTTCTTTTGAATGGTAATACTTAACCATTATTTTTTCATTTTTCTTTTTACGTTTAAACATTCATATAACTAATACTAATATTTAAACCATTATTGATTAATTAATTAATTAATTTTTTTTAAAAAAAATATCATCTTGTAAATAATAACAGACAAAAGATACATTTTCTTAGTGTCCACTTATCAAATGGGTGTTTTATTAATGTTCAATGAACAGGCCGAAATCAAATTTGAAGAAATGCAACAACACCTTCAACTTTCTCAAGAATTTTTAGAAGGTGTTTTAGCTACTTTAATTAAAACTAAAGTGCTTAGAGCTAAAGGTAAAGTTCACAAGCCTGGTAATACTTATAAAATTAATAGCAGATATAGTAGTGAAAGAGCTAGAGTGCAATTAAATATTTCAATGGCAATTCAAAAAAAACAAGAATCAAATGTAACCCATCGCCAAATTGAAGAAGAAAGAAAAATGCTTATTCAAGCTGCCATTGTCAGGTAATATTTTATTGAAATTTTATTTTTATTCTTTACTTTTCTTTTCTTTTCTTTTCTTTTCTTTTCTTTTTTTTACCTTTTCTTTTCTTTTTTTTTTATATAATTTTTGATTTTACTTAAAATAAAATACTGAAAATTATTCACTTAAAAATTACTTCTTTTTTTTAATTATCAATCAATAGAATTATGAAAGCACGTAAAACTTCAGATCATAAAACATTAATGACAGAAGTTATTTCTCAATTGACCAGTAGATTTAGACCTAATATTAAAACCATTAAAAAATGCATCGATCTTTTAATTGATAAAGAATACTTAGAAAGAGCTGATGGAAAAAATAATGTTTACAATTACCTTGCCTAAACGAATTTCTTTTTTTTTTTTTTTATTTCAAAAAAAAAAAAATCAAGTAACTCTATTTGTTCTTTCAATTTGATTTTTTATTTTTTTTTTATCTCTTTTTATTTTTTATCTTTTTTCTTTTTATATTTTTATTTTTTTAAAAATCAATTTAAAAAATAAAAAATTGGATTTACAACTTTTACATCTTAAGGGAGTAGTATTTTTTAAAAATAATATGGAAACCTTTTCAAGATCTTAGAAAAAAAAAATTTTTTGTAATTTGTGTTTTAACTTATGAAATGGAAGAGTTAAACCCCTTTAAACAATTCATTAATTTGAGTCTCTTTTTTGAAATCCAAAATTCACATAGGTTTCCAATATAAAATGAAAAAAAGTAACCTAAACTAAAATTCAAGATTTTCCACACAGCTGAAATTGTCCAAATAATCACAATAATTTAACTTCATTCAAATTGGATTTTAATTTTGATTTTTGAAAAAATATGAAAATCATTTTTTCATCTTTTTAAATTTTTGTTTTTATTTCATTTTTTGAATTTCGTAACTTGTTTTGTTCGATCAAATTTTTTTTCAACAATTGATATTAGGTTAAGGTTGAGTTGTTCAAAATAGAAGAACTCAAATAAAATTAGTTGCCAGTATCGATTCTTTTGATTGATCAATAATCCTAATAGAATTTCAACAAATTTATCAAGTTATTTTTTGGTTTTGCTCATCTCTCCAAAATATTCAACACACCCTTGATTGATTTGTATTGATAGTTATTTATTTTTTTGTTTTGTTGGTATTGTAATTTATAAACAGTTGTTAATATTTCATTTAGTGTATGGTTATAATTTGGTTTTTCTTCGAGAATTGATTAAATAAGATTTTTTTTTTTCAACAATTTTATTTTGGTGTGTTAAAATTTTTGAATGGGCGTTTCTTATTTTTATTAGCAATTAAGTTAATTCTTGAAAATGGTACAACAATATTTTGAGTTTTATGTTGGAAAATATTGATTTTGAAAGAAAATTTTTTATTTTGTTATTATTTTTAACCTAACCTATAATTCAATATAAATATCAGTCTATAAAAATTATTGAAGTAAAGATTATTAAATTAATGAATATTTGAAAAAAGTTAAACAAAATTTTTTTAATGAAATTTAGATCTATTATGCAGTAAAAAATTTTTATTCTTTAAGGTTTAAAAAAAGTGATTTTCTGGTTTTCAAAAAAAGGAAGAAAATTGAAAAGTATTTTCAATTTTTTTAAAAAAATATTTGGTCGTTATTCACAATTATCCTTATAATTATTTATATCATTTTTGTCAATAAAAAAATGATTTTGGATTTTTTCGGAGAAAATTACTTCATTCCCAAATATCTTCAGGTGAATTTTATTTTGAAAAATCAAATTTTATCATAGAATAAAAACGATTTTTTAAAGTAAAAATTGTAAATCGCTTTAAAAATTTAATGATTATAACTATTTTTCGTTTATAATATAATAATCATTCAATTTGTTGAATGAAAAAAATTTTAGGTTAACCAAAAGAATTATCTCAAAATTGAAAAAAAATCTTTTATTTTATTTTTTTTTTATTATTATTTAATGGAGGTGATGTTAATCCCTCTTATTTGACTTTAGGTTTTTTTTTGATTTTCCAGATATAAAAAAAATTAAGAAATTTTCGGTTTATTTCTTGAATTAAAAAAAAGGGTCGTTAGGTTTTCCAGAATTTAAAAGAATTGAGTCAAATCTTTGATTTTACTCTATTCTTTCGAATCCTGTAAAATGATCTTTAGATTTTCTTGAGTTTTCTGTTTATTGTAAAATCTATTGGTTTTACAAATAAAAAAGAAAACCACAATAAAACTTCGGCACTTTATGGTACTCCCAAAATTAAAAAATTTTCAATTTAGAAATATTAAAAAAGACTTAAAAATAAGTTTATTACCCAATAATGAAATTTGGCTATTTTGAGTCTTTTTTATAATAATATTAAAAATATTATTATTTTTTAATATATTAGATACATTAATTATATTAATTCAGATATTCAAAATTTATGATTATTTTCATAGGATGGACGGTTCCAAAGAAAATGATCCAAAAATTCAATGAAATCCAAATTTTTTGATTTTTTGCAAAATTTGTAAAATTTTGATTTGTCCTTGTTCATAACATACAAATATCTGTTTAGATAATTTGTAAATTTTTTGAGTCTTAAAATTGAATTAACGCACTTCCATTTTAAATATCTTTTGTCATTGGCTTTTCGAGGATTCAAAAGGATGGGTAAAATCATATATTTAATTCGGTTATATTGGATTCTGGAAAAGTCTCGTTAAGTTTTCTTTTTAATTTGAGAAATAAAAATTAAATTTCAAAGATTTTCTTTTAATTTCAAAAATTAAAAAAAAACATCTGTTAGATTTTCTTGGTTTTTCAGTTTATTTGTAAAATTAATCAAAAATTCGAGATAAAACAGAAGATCTCAAGAAAACCTAGGTATTTTGCAGCACATGGCGACACGACTGTTTGTTAATATTATTTTAAATAGAAGTTCTTTTTAAATATTTTTGAACTTTACGACTATTACTATAAACTAATTGTTCGATTCAATATTTATCAAGTTCAATTACTAGTTCTTTTAAGGAGTTTGGTTACCAGTTAATATTTTCAAAACAAAGATCTATTAATTTTTCAAAATAATTTCTCAAAACTCTTTACTCGTCTTATCGTGTTATTGGAAATGATATTTGAAAAGTTTTTATCAATATTATTTGCAAAAGAGATTTTCAATTTTTTGATCAGAATTATTATTCCAAATTTTATAAAATTTTTGTTTTGCTTTTCCCTATTTTTCTCTTTATTTTCTTTCTTTTTTTTTTTTCTGTTTTTTTAAAAAAAGTTAATTTGGTAATAGGGAAAAGACAAAAAAATTTTAAAAAAAAAAAAATGAATCTATATAAAATTGTTACAATAAAGTAAATTTTCGCAAACTTGTATATTTGTAACTTTTTTTATCCATGAAAGTTTATGGACAAATAAATCTTAAAGTATCTCTGTTAGTTTATCTTTTATTAATAGAAGAATATAGTAATCAATTTCCTCGAATTGGTACATGAAATAAGTTTTTCTTTTTTTTTTACTGGGTTCTTTAGGAAAGATAAACAAATGGGTTACGAAGTTTGAGATGGAAATATGAGAGAATAAGTTTGTAAATTATAATACATATATGTTTAAATATAAATTGCTAAAGATATTTTATTTATTTTTTTTTTGCAAAAGAGAATACCTTACAGTTGTACAACAAATTATTTTTAAAGTTTTTAGGTATTTATTGATAAATTAGAGTTATTCTATTAATTGTGATATTTTCGAAGTGGGTACATATGGGTTATTGTTACAGTATTAGATAATATATTAACAGTTCGAAATCTATAGTGAAATTTATCTTTCCCTAGAAATTGGCTTTTTTTCTCTCCACCACATTAGAAAATTAATCTTAGGTGAGACACTATTATATAATTTTATATTTTGTTATACTTTTTTGAATTTTTTTTTTTTTTCATGACCCATGATAACAATCTTGTTGTTTATGAAATAAATTCAAAAATTAAATAAAAATATTCCAAAGATAGAATATAGAATTTAATATATATTTACTCTGAAATAATCTATGTGGTTGATCGAAAGTCGTTTCAGAATTTAAGATCCACAAAAAACCTGAAATTATTTTGCAAATTTTTGATCATTTATCAAAGATTTAAAGTGAAAAAATCAAATAATAATTTATTCAAATATAAATTGTTAGCCTATTATAAAATTCCATGGTTTGTAAAAGGTAATCACATGACAATAAAATCATGTTATAAAGTGGGAAGTCGGAACCAAAAAAGAATTGTCTGTTTATTAAATATTCCAAGATGCGTTTGGAACAACTCGAAGTAACTGACTGTTATTTTTAAAATAAAAAGGAAAATGGTTTGGATAAGAAACAATAATGGGAAAATCAAAAATATTTTTTCCAAAATCAAAAAAAAAAACAAATAATCCCAAACATCTACAATGGTTTATTAAATGGAATTAATTAATAATTAAAACATCAAATATTCTGACAAAATTTCTCTTCCCTTGGGGGTGTACCATTCGTAAGATTTTCACCGTTAATAAAAAATTGTCTAATTTATCAAAAAAACTTGAAAATTACAAAAAAAAAATCAATTTACAAGCGTGCCACAATCTGTTTAAAAAAAAAAAAAAAAGACAATTAAAAGAAATATTTTTATTTTTTTATTTATTAAACAATATTTAAGGTTTTTAAAAATTAATTGTTTTGTTGGCAAAACTAAACAAATTTAAAATTAATATATAAAAAAAATTAAAACAAATAACATCAAAATTATACAAAAATAACATTTAAAAAAAATTAAAGAAAAATGGGCATAGTAATTCTTTCTGGGATGATTCGTTCTTCGTTGGGTACTTCTTTAAAAATTTTTAATTCTTCTTTTTTGTTTTCATCTATTAGACAGATTGAGGCAAGATTGCCGACTTTATAGTTATAATTAGGTGCGCTCCAAACAGTTAAAATTTTTTCCTCGCCAAAAGAATAGCAGTACCCCTTTTCAACGGTTTGGTGGGCTCTAGTTATTAATGATAATTTATTGATTTTCATAAATTCGTTTGTTATTCTTTTTCCAAAATAATAGCCACACCCCCTCTGGGATGGCATCCAGTCGTCTATGTATTCGTCTGGATCAGACCATAACAAATCTGCAAAAGCGCCTTCCATGGGTACTTCGTCTAATCTATTAATACTTCTAATTTGTTCAACACAGCAAATTTCGGGTGACAGACCCCCATGAACACAAAAGATCTTTTGATCAATGATTGCAGAAAGGATAAAATAGTCAAAAACTTGTGTAAGATTCCTCCAAGGGTTTGTGTTGCCATATTTTTTGAAACACTCGTCATAAAAACCATAGACCTGAGATATTGAACGGCTTTCATGATTGCCTCGCAGAAGGTATATTTGTGTGGGGTATTTCACCTTTAAAGCCAACAGCAATGTGATTGTTTCAAGAGAAAAATATCCTCGATCAACATAGTCACCTAAAAAGATGTATTTTGTATTCTTGATATCTCCGCCAATACGGAAAAGTTCGAGCAAATCAAAAAATTGGCCATGAATGTCTCCACATACAGTAACAGGAGAATCAATTGGATGAAGGTTATTCTCCTCGACTAAGATCTCTTTAGCCTTATTACACAATTGTATCAGTTGGTTCTCTGGTAAGTATTTACACTGGTAAACAGTTTCAAGGATTTGATTGAGATCCATATTTGTTCAGCGATTAAAATTTGTTTTGGAAAAAAGTAAAAATCAATTAAGAATTATTTTGAAAGAAAATGAAAGAAATTCTGGAAACATTTCTTTTCTCTAATTTTATTGAGAGAATTTTTCAATCCCTATTTGTTTATTTTAATTGAATTTGATCATTTTCTTTGATTGATAACCTAAATAATCAATTGTTTTTAAAAAACAATTATTTTGAATTTATTTTTGTAATTTTTTGTTTTGTTATTGGTTTAATCATCAAAAGAGAGTTGAGTGCAGAAATAAAATCTTTAATTTCAAAAATTTATTTGTCTTTTAGTTCTTGTCTTGAACTAATATTTTTGGAAATAATTCTTGAAGTTTTATTTCTTATTTTAATTTACAAAAAAGCCCATCAACAGTGCTTTTAATTCGGATTATTTGTATTTTTTATTCTTACAAAAGTATATCTATTTCCGATTCCATTTTATTGGAATATTCTAAAAAATATTTACTTTTAACATTTCATAAAAAAATATTTTTCACTTAGAAAAGAGGAAAAGTTAATTTGAGTTATCTACACTTTATAGCATGGAGAAATAATCAAATCAAAAGAATGGGTTTTGTTTACATTTCGAAATTAAGAGATAAACAAATGTTATTCCAAGTTTTCAAAATTGTTTCTCGATCAGAATTATAAGACGAAAAATTACTAGTAATTCACTCAGTTAATTGGTGTCAAATTTGTTCAAAAGTACTTTTGACTTTTTAATTAAACTTTGGTATCATGTTTAATTTGGAATCCTATAGTTTTTCTAAAGAGAAGAACCAAAAGGAATTTAATCATACCAATTGAACTTGTTTCTTCAATTTTGCTCTTTGAAAATTCACTTTAATCAGAAAATTGAGTTAAATGAGAATAATTTATCACTTTTTTCAATAATAAGTGATGTTACTATTCGGAGTTTCTCGAGGAAGAGGAATCGACACGATTTTTTTGATCGTTCTTCAAAGGGATAAGTAACATTGTTTTTTAAAGTTTTCAAATAGTCGGTTAATTAATTAAAGTAAAAAAACGCAAAGATCTTCATAAGTCAAATGAGAAATTACATTTTTGGTTCAATTACTGCGATTTAATGCTCGCCATTTCTTGAAAAAAAAAAACGATTAACTTCACAAAACTAATTCTAAATGATATTTTTATGAATTTTATGGAGTCTTGCTAATTGTGCTTTGAGATAAAATACTGGTGTGTTTAATATGATTTTAACAGTAACACACAACAATTATAAGACCAATAAAGTGAATTCTCTTCATCAACTAATCTCTATTCTATTTTACATCTTTTGGAATGCTAATTTACAATTAAACAAACGTACAAACTCCTTTTAACAAAAAAATGGTATATTTCCTGTGAAATAATTAGGGATTATACAACCCCAAAAGCAATCATTTTTTCCTATTTTTAATTCTTTTAATTTTTGAAATACACACAAATGAGCGATCGAAAGAGGGCACTCGAAGAAATTAACAAAAACATACAGACAACAAACCAAAAAAATGAAGAGAATGAAACAACTAAGAACGAAGAAACAAATGAAGAAACAAAAACAGAAACACAACCTAACGAACAAATACCCATTTCACAAACTTTAAAAAAAAAAAAAACAGATCAAACAAAAAAAGAAGAAATTATTGAGCGACAAAATAGCCAATTAGAAATTGTTGAGAAAATCCATTTACAAGGCCTTCCAAGTGGAAAAATCTATACAAAGTCATACATGCATACCGATCTTGTTACCCATATCCAACTTGGTTCCTCGGGATATCTTTTTACTGCATCTATTAATGGACAAATCAAGGTTTGGAAAAAGATCTATGGGCAAATTGAGCCTGTGAAAAGTTTTAATGTACATGAAAAAATGCTTGTAGATCTTCAAATGTCTTTTGACAAATCATTAATATGTTCGATCTCCAAAGATCAAACAGCAAAAGTATGAATATTTCCTTTTTTTTATTCTTTTATATTTCAATTTTATTTTTTTTTTTTTATTTTTTTTTTTGTTGTCTTTTTTTTATGGGTTTGTTGATCCTTCAAAAATTGAATTTTGCTTTATTTTGAAACTAAATGCTAGATTTTAAATTTGTTTTTTCGAGTATCTCATTTTATGAGTCCACTTGAATTCTTTCAAAAGGAATTTGTTTGAAAAATCAAATCGCAGATCTTGTAGGTTTACAATTCTCTTTATTAACAAATGTTTTTCTCACAAATAAAAAAAAATCAATCAAAAAACTTTTTGTATGGTGAACAAAATTCTATTTGAGAACAAAACCAACAAGTATTTTTCAAAGTAATCCTTAGACCAAAAATAACAACAGTCGAGTCTTTTTTCGGGGGTTTCAAACTCAAAAAAATATCTTAACAGAAAGTTGGTTACCTTTCAAATTTTGAAAGAAAAATAAGTTGAAATGTTTTTGTGTTTAAATAAAAAACCAACAGAGTTCCCAAAAGGATTCCATTTTTGGAATTTTTACGAATATCAAAAATTTACAATTTGGAATCATAAGATTAAAATGACTCCAATTGAATCAGTTTTTACCAACCATTTTCGACTTGTTAAAGTCCCTTTTAAGAATAATTTTTTAAAAACATTAAAAATTATTTTATTCTTATTTCAATGGAATTCAAAAATAGAATTTTTTATTTGGTACCAAAACTTCATTAAATAAAAAAAAAGATTCTTTTGATTCCATTTCAAAGTAAAATAATTTTCAAATCAATGAATAAACATAAAAACATCAGGATTGACGAAAAGATGATGAAAACTAAAATCCCAAGAAGAAAAAAACCTCAAATATTTATTTTTTGAGAAATATAAAATTCTTTTTGGAAATAAAAAAAAAAAAATTATTAATTATTAAATTTTGAGAATGATGGAATTCGATGAAAAAACCAAATGTAAACAAGAAATAAGTTGAGTATTATCATTGGAAGAAAAAATATTTATTTGATTCCATGTAATCAAAATTATAATTATTTGAGGTTATTTTTGAAAAAGAATCAAAATGTGAACTATAAAAACCAATCGTGGAAAAATCTCAGTTTCTTAACCCAAAAAGTAAAATTGATTAGATTATATTTTAAAAAGTATAACTGATAGAAATTTAAAAGTTGTTGTTTGGTTTCTGTACTTTTTTTTTTGATTTAATAAACCAAAAATTCTGTATTAATTAGTTTTTTAGATTAAATAAAATAAAATTTTTGTCCGATTTCTTTTGGATTCAAGAACTATTCATATATAATGATCTGCAGAAATTGAAATACAATACCTTAACCCCTAAAAATGATTTAAAAGTTTGTTAATTAAAGGAAAGTCAAAATATTGTGATTTTTGAGAATTTTATGGATTAGAATGGAAAAATTAAAAGGAACATCTATTGGTTCAAAAATTTTAACAAAACAAGGCAAATTTAAAATCCCATCATTTTTTTTTTTTTGATATTCGCTCCTTGTACTTCACAGTCTATCCAAATTATTTTCAAGTATATTAGTAAACCCAAAGTAAACTATATGGTGATTGTAAATAATTTAGATACAACTAGGTAAGCGAAATTTTGATTTTCAAACATTTTCAAGGTAAATTTCGAATTTGGTTAGTAAAAATGGTTTTACCCAAATGGCAAATCTTCGAGAAAAAAAACCTTAATTTTAAATTTTGACAAGATCTCTTTACCCAGCAATGTGTTAAGCCAATAAATAAGTTTTTACACATAAAAAGAATATAATTTAATCATGAAATATGAATAATCCTTAAGGAATTAAAATAATTTTCCCCATCACACTTATCTTTAAAACTCAAGAAAACCAAACGAAAAGTGCCATCAAATACCGTAGAGTTCCGTCAAGTGCCTAGGTTTTTTTTAATTCAAAAGAATACCGTCAGTTCCACTTTTAAGGCACAAACTTTCAACGAAAATTAAGGCACAATAAAAATCTCAAATTAAGGCACAAAATTTTGGATTCTAGTAAATTAATTTGTAAAAAAAAAAAAATTCCAAATTTTGTACCACAATTTGAGAGTTTTTTGTTCCTTAATTTTCGTTGAAAGTTTGTGCCTTAAAAGTGAAACTGACTGTAGAGAAAAATCTTTGATTTTACTCAATTATTTTGAATTCTGGAAAGCCTAAGCCATTTTTTTTAAATTTTTTTTTAATTTTTGAAATAACCCAAAAATCAAATAAATTTTCCATTTATTTCAACAATTAAAAAAAACCTATAACAAGGAATATTTATCATCAGTTATTTTTTTTCCGTATTTGAGTTTTTTTAGATGAGTAGAGTGTTTTCAAAACTATTAGTTATTATCTGTTCAAAAAAAATATCCTAAAGTTGAATTTAAGGAAAATTCATTGTCACATCCATTTAAAAATTTAATTTAAACCAAAATAGAACCTTTTTTTTAAACAAGAGACTTTTAAAAATCGTAGTACCATTAAAAACAATAACTACAACATCCCCAATATTGTTAAGAACTGGATGTTGATTATATTGTGAATAAAGTCTATTAACAAGGATGGAATGATAATTGAAGAGTAGTTTTGTCTAACTTTTTTTTTTCAATTTTATATTTTCATACTAGTGTTAAGATGCATCAATTTTGTGAAAATATTATTATTTTCATCAATTAAACAAAATAAACATCACAATTTTTCTCATAAGCAATTAAATTACTTTTTATATGGAAATACCTTTCCCAGGTTCAATTTTTCTTTTTATTTTGCTTATTTTTGAAATATTTTTTTTTTTTAATTAAATATTATTTGAAATAAACGAAAAAACAAAAATTTAAATAAATAAATTACAATAAATTATTATTTTTGAAATCAAAATAAAAAACAAAAACAAAAAAATAAAAAAAATCATAGATTTATGATGTTGAATCATTTGATATAATTTCTGTCATTTCCTTAGAATTTGAACCAAAATCTTGCTGTTTTGTATATGATCAAGCTATTGAGCCACTGATAGCGATTTCAAAAGTTGATTCGCCCGAAATATATGTTTACACTATTAATGGAGAAAATGAAAAACCCAAAAAAATAGTCAAAATCCACTATAATCCAATTACAGTTATTGCATACAATTCGTTTTATAATTGTGTTATTTCTGTCGACACAAAGGGGATGATTAATTATTGGAAAATAAAAAATCTCAAGCCACCTAAGGAAGTGTTATTTAATTATAAATCCGAAACGGATTTATTTTTTTTTGCAAAAAATCAAACTTATCCTTTTTGTTTAACAATTTCACCCGATGGCAAAACATTTGCATGCATATCAAAAAAACGAAGAGTATATCTATTTGATTTTTTAAAAGGGAAAATTTTGAAGGAATATAACGAATCTTTGGAATATGCACAAAAAGTCCAAACAAATCGGGAATCTGAGTTCCATTTGGATTCACTCGATTTTGGGAAAAGAATTGCCACAGAAAACCAGATCAACAAAGAAGGCTATTTACAGCATTCAAATATAATTTTCGATCAAACTGGCTCTTTCCTGATCTATGGATCGATGTTTGGTATAAAAGTTGTCAATATTAGGACTGATAAAATTGATTTAATTATTGGAAAGGATGAAATTTCCGAAAGATTTTTAAAACTGTGTCTATTCCAAGGCAAAGTGAAACCTAAGATAATTGGCTCCGGTGAAATTGTTCCAAACAAACCCGACCCTACACTCTTTTGCACTTCCTTTAAAAAGAATAAATTTTATTATTTTACAAAAAGCGATGTGCAAGATGATGAGCGTGATGTGTTCAATGAAAAACCCACAATTGAAGAAAGAGCCACATCCTCAAAAACTTCAACAAAAAAGACTTTAGGTACTCAGGCAATAATACATACTTCATACGGCGACATTAAAATAAAATTATACCCAAACGAAGCACCCAAAACAGTAGAAAATTTTTGCACGCTTTCCAAAAGTGGCTATTACAATAATTTAATTTGGCATCGAATTGTTCGTGGATTTATTATACAGACAGGGGATCCAAACGGTGATGGTTCGGGTGGGCAGAGTTGTTGGGGTGGCTATTTTGAAGATGAGTTTTCCAAAATATTAAAGCATGACACACCAGGAACAGTATCAATGGTTTGTATTACTTAAAAAATAATTTTTTCTTTTTTTCTTTTTTTCTTTTTTCCTTTTTTCTTTTCGTTTTTTAGAATTATTATTATTTGTTTATTGTTATTTGGTATCTCTTAACTTTCCCAACTCCGAACGACCATATTTTTTAGCCATTATTTTCAATCATTCATTGAATATTAAAAAATGTTACATTCAAAAAAGTTTTGATCAAATAAAAAGAATTTAAAGAAATAATAAATTTACAAAAATAACACCAATTTAAAACTGTAAATATTGTAAAATGGTCTTGCATTTGTGGATTTCCAACATTTTTTAATCATCTACAGTTTTATGGAGAATTTCTTTTTGAGAAAAGCGATATTTTTTCTTTATTATTACTAATTTTGAATCTAAACTCCATTTCACTCAAAGGCAACTAGCCAAAAATGAAAAAATCAATTTTTTTTTTAGAGTTAACAAACATATATAAGATTATTTAAAAATAAGAGAAATAATAAACTTCAGACTAGAATTAATAACCATAAAAGAAATACCCTAATAGACAAATAAATTTCAAAAAATAAAAAATGTTAAAAAAAATTTTGCTCCCATATCAATAAAACACCACATGCAAAAGTTCTCGAGTTCTACCGGGAAAACAAAAGTTAACAATAAGATTTTTTAATCCGAAATATATCTGAATTTTAAAAGACATTACATAGCCTCAATTTTCTTAATGTTAATTTGAGTTTTTAAACATTTTTTTTCAAATTGAACTTTCTTAAAATCACAAAAAAAGTAAAAAAAAAAAAAAAATGAATAAAATAAAAAAAATGAAAGAGAAAAAGCAAAAAACAAAAAACAAAATTAGAAACAATTTGATTAAATAAGAAAAGATGATTCTCATCTAAAAATTTTAAAATTTTATTTTGAAAAGAATATCAAGAATTAAACTTATAGAATCTGTTCTATTTCTTCAATTAAACTGGGCACCTTTGACTGAAAAAGAGTTTACATTTTAACCTACCGGATATTTTTGAAACAAATATATTAATTTTTTTTATTAAATTTTACAAAAAAAAATATCCAAGGATGGAATCGGGCTTCTTATATGTGTTCCACAAAACCCAAAACACTTTCTGGAAAAAACCTATCAAAGACCAAATTTTACAAAGGACAAAAATCTATCAATTTCTTCAAAAATTACTATTATCCACTAAAACAATGGAAAATTCTAATTGCTTTTATTCAAAACCTTATATACCAAGTAGATGAAATTAAATTTAATAAACCCTTTTTCATCTAAATGTGCTACCAAAAAAAAAAAAAAAAAAAAAAAATTATATCAAATGATTTTTATAACTAATTGCAATATAAATGTGTATAAATATAGAACTTTTCTTAACACATTTGAAATTTTTTATTATTTTATAGATACCATTTTATGAATTTTAAAAATTTTTAAAAAGATAAAAATAAAAACAAAAAATGTTGTTTTTTGCATACAGATCCAAAAATTTTCAAAATTTTGTAAAAATAATAATAGTTTTAAAAATTTTCATTTCTAAATAGATAAATTGTTGTAAAGAGAATAATATTGTTTTTTAGTATAAAATTGAGTGATATTTATTTTATTGATATTTTTTCACATTATTACAAAATATGGAAAAGGAGGGGCGGTGTTAAAAATCTGGAAAGGAAATAATAATAATAATAAAATAAATAAATAATATATCAAAAATACACATTAAACTTTCTTTTAATAATATTGATTTTTTTTTTTCTTTTCTAAAATATTTTTTTTATTTCTTTCCGATTCTCCATAATTTATAATTATTTTTTTCTTTATTTACAAATTAATTTAGGCTAATGCAGGAAAGGGAACAAATGGTAGTCAATTTTTTATTACCACCGCACCAGCTTCTCATTTAGATTCAGTTCATTCTATATTTGGAAAGGTTTATGAAGGCATGGCTGTAGTTCGTAGAATTGAAAAGGTCGCTTGTTATAAAAACGGCAAACCAAAAAATGAAATAAAAATCATTTCAGTTTCTATAAAATAAAATAGAAAATTTTAATTTATTTTTATTAAATTCTTTTTTCATAATTTAATTGATCATCATTCGAAAACATAAAGAAATTTTTATCTTTTATTTTGAATTTTTGATTTTTTATTTTTAATTTTTTTTTTAGAAAAATTTGGGATGTCGATTGGAAATAATAAAACAATATTACTGAAACTAACTTTTTATTATTATTTTCTATTTTATAATTTAACAAAAATGTCAAGAAAGGAAAATAATATTTTAAAATATTTTATTTCAAATTTCTAAAAGATCATTTCCAATGTTTTTAATCTAATAAATTTCATTGTTATGACCTAGTAAAAAATCGTATTTAATTTTATATTCTTTGACCAACACCCAAAGAAGTTAAATATTGAAATGTATATTTATTTTTGATCTTTATATTTTTTCATAAATTTGAAAATCATTAAATAAATCGAATTATATTACTTAAAGGATTAGCTACATGATAAATTCTTTTAATAATAAATATTATTGGAATTTGGGCTAAAAATAAAGTATATTAGCGCTTAATGTTTCAAATGTCCTGGAAAAATTTGATTAGTAAAGTAGTACTATTTGATGATGATATCAATTAACAAACCTGACTCTTATATTAGGACAATCAGACAATTTGATAAAAAAAAATCTACATTTTGAGATAATTTTACTAGATGAATCATCAATCTAAAGATCCCCCAGTTGAAAATATTCTTTCCTAAATTTGTGGCGAAATCTACATCAGTCGCTAAAAAATTTGATTTTGTTTTTATTGTAATTTAATGGAGGAGTTTTTTACTTTTCTCTTTTTTACCATTAGGTTTTCTTTAATTTTCTGTTTTATTTGTAAAATCAATATATTTTGGTTAGGCTTTTTTGAGTTTTCTATTTTATTTGTGAAGTGTTCTCGTTTTTTTTTTTTGAGCTTTTTTATTTTATTTGGAAAATCAATTGATTTTCGTTAGGCTTTTTTTACTTTAGAAATAAACCGAGAATTTTAATAAATTTTCGGTTTATTTCTAAAGTAATACAAACCTAGAAAAAATAACAGTTAAAATAGAAAACCTCAGAAAAATCACCGTTAGATTTTTTGAATTCAAGAAATAAATGGAATATTTATTAAATTTACTTATAATTTCTGAAATTAAAAAAAAAAACTGATACTTTTTAAAGAATTTAAAAGAATTGAGTAAAATATTGAATTTTTCTCAATTCTTTTGAATCATGGAAAAGCTAGGTACTCTATGACACTTTCCCAACTTTCTAAATTTTTGTTTAGAATTTTTTTTAACAAATTGAAATATATTTTTATTATCTACAATTGACACTCAGGATATTCAATTTTGTCTAATAATACTATTTTTAATATTATTATTTTATAAAAACTCCGAAATATTAATTATTATTTAATTCCTATATAAAGATTTTATGATTATTTCCATAGACTAGGTAATTCTTTGAAAAAAATAATCTTTTGTTTAATTAATTACAAAGTTAACCCAATGAGTATCTTGAAATATTCTTTGTAAAGATTTAAAATATTTCGAAAATTCAACCATTTTCATAGAAAAGGAAAATAAAATAATGAATATTTAGGTTTTTATGAAATAATTATTGGATTTAATCTTTGAAATTAATAAATTAAAAAAATTTTTACATTTGGATGCTCGAAATAAAATTTTTTAAATACTGTAATAGATTTTTGTTTTGGGAATAAATTTCTTGTTTTCTATTCTATTCTTTGGTTTTTGGAAAAGTAATAAAAAAAAATTACAATATGTCACTTTTTTAACTGTGATCCTTTATAAAAATCGAAATATTCCTTATTAAATAATATTTATAATCGATTTTTTCGCGTCCTTTGAACTAGAGAACACTAATGAGATTTACCATTTAATTACCACATACTTGAATTATCAACGATTCGATCTCAATGAAATCCCCTTGATTTAAGATAAAAGTGATTAATTATTAAATATATTTTTGAACTTCAAAAAATTTGTTTGAAAGTATTTTTTGTTTTGCCCTTTTAATAATTAAGGGTCTAGTCATTTATCATGGATTTGTTCCAGGCTCAAAGAGTGACTTTAAACTCAAAAGTGGTGTTGTTAAATTGTCTTTCTTTTGATTGACAAAATTAAAATAACAAAAAAAAAAAAAATTATTGGTTATCTTTGACAAATATTTCAAAAAAAAAGAATAAATAAAAGTCAAAAAGCATTTCCAATTCCTCAAAATCAAAATTTTAAAAAAAAAATTACCTAGGGTTCTCATGGCTAAAAATTAAAATAAAAAAAACAAAATTTTTAAAAAACATTACCAATTCCAAAAAATCAAATTTTAAAAAAAAAATGCTTGCTTTCTTTTCTTATAATTTTAAAATAATTAAATTTATTCAATTTAAAACCAATTATTTTCGTTAAGTACGTAATCAATTTAATTCGATTTAAAGTAATATGTGGTTATATCGAACCCCACTATATTTGACAAAGTAAGGATTTAATAATATTCTTTAGAGAAAAAAATAACTCATTTGAAAAAGGAAAAAATGAATAAAAAAAAAAAATCTTCGAGATCTCAAAAAGCGCCAAAGAGTGAAACATCAAAACCAACACAGTTTTTTTTAAAAATGAAAATTCATATTGGAAATTGATTGTAGCTCTTTGGTTCTTTTTTCTAAAAATATATACATTTTTGATTGTTGATTTTTGGAGATCAATCACACTTCACATGTTGGTTAGTATTTGATTGGTACTCATAAAAATATCAAATTTTTTTTTTCCATTTCAGAAAATTTTTTTTCATTGAAATTACTCGACCCTTAAAACTGATAAAATTTCTTAATAATTGGAAAAAGGTCAAAATATTATCAACAAACCCAATTCATAATTAAAATTTTCATAAAAGATAAATGAATTAAACTTCAAAATTAAATAAACTTATGGTTCCTATTAAATACTAAATTAGTTGTTATTTGGAAGAAGAAAATGAAAAAAACTCCTTTTTAATATTAGCAAGACTATCTTTTGGTAGTATTTTTGTATGATTCCTTTGTTTTTTCTGCTTTTCAAAACTAAATGAAACTTATATAAGAGATTTAATTCAATTATTCTTCTTTTTGGAGTATATTTTTTAATATCAATTTCTCAAAGAAATTACTTCAAAAAATGCAAATTAAATGCCCAAAAAATAAGACTTTTTTATTTAATTGATGTTACTAAGTTACCTAAACAAATAATCCAAACAATTGTTAATGAAAAACTCTCCCTTAAAACATTTTTTTTTTATTTATTTTTATTTACTTTTATCGAATGTTTACCGAAACACCAATTGAACAAGATAATAATAGCGAAGAAAACGAAAAGGATGTTTTAGAAACTACAAAAGAAAAGGAAACAACAAAAAACGAAGAAGAGAGTGGTATCAAAAAGAAAAAGAAAAAGAAAAAGAAAAAATCAAAAAAAAAAAAAAAAAACCAAAAAATTCAAATTACCAAAAAAACAACGAAAACGTGGAGTAATTTATATGTCAACAGTTCCACCTCGAATGAAACCAATCAAAATTAGACAACTGTTAGGTCAATATGGAGATATTGGAAGAATATATTTTGAACCACGAGACCCCAATAAGAGCTATAAAAAAACAAGTTATAAAGAAGGGTGGATTGAGTTTATGGATAAAAAAATTGCAAAAATGGTTGCTTTAACATTGAACAGTACTCAAATAGGTAAGTGTTTTTCCATTATTTCTTCGAATGATCTTGATTTGTTTTTTTTTTGTTTTGTATATTTTTTTTTGATCCACCAAATAATTTTTTTTTTAATATTATTTCGAAATAATTGAATCAAATTCTTTTCTTTACATCAAATTGATCTCATTGTTTCCCAATAAACTGAAAGTGATTTGAATGATACGTTTCTTGTAAATTGAGATCAAGTAAAGTTTTGATGATAAAATAATTGTTCACAAAAAGTTTTCTACTGAGGGATCGATTTTTTGTTTTTTATTAAATTACGCAATCATTTTTTATTTTTCAAAATTTCTTTCTTTTTTTAATTTTTGACTTTATTTTGAATGTAAACAACTAATAATCTGTTTAATTGAATAAATTATTAATGTTCTATTGGCTAATAACCATAGGTGGTCCAAGAAGGGCATATTACCGAGAAGATATTTGGAATTTAAAATATCTGAGCGGGTTCAAATGGGAAGATTTAAATAATCAGTTTACCTTTGAAAAACTCAACAAAAGAAAAAGGCTACATGATCAAATCAGAAAGGACACAAGAAAAAATAAGCAATTTTTAGATAATCTAAGCAAAACAAAAAGAAACCAAAGAAAAACAACACCAAAAGATCAAGAAAAAAACAATAATTCAAAAAGAAATGGGAATGGAAATGAAAAAGAAAATGAAAAAGAAAAAAGAAATGAAAAAGGAAATGAAAAAAGAAATGAAAAAGAAAACCATCAAGAAAAAGAAAAAAAAATTGAGAAGGAAGGCGAGACAAAAATTAACAAAGAAAGTCAAAAAGCAAAAGAAAAAGAAAACAACAAGAAAACAACAAACGAACAACAGAATTTTGTTAGCAATGAAAAAAAATCAAATGAATTCAAAAAGAATTCAAGAAACGAGCCACTTTATCCAACATTTAAAAAAATGAGAAATAATAAATTCAGACCTAAATTAACAAAAGAAGGGATTGAAAACCAAAAAAAGAAAAAAACAAAGTTTTTAAAAAAGTTAATAGGCTTGAATTAATAACGATTATGTATTATAAAACATTTTTTTAAACAATTATAGATTTTAAAAATACAATTTAATTGATTTTTCATAATAAAAAATATGATCTAATTTTGTATTTTTACTTTATTTTATTTAAACAGTTTTTTTAACCATCGGGTTTGAGTGCAAACTTAATGTCTACTTCAGCTATTTATAAACTATTTATTTTTTTTTCAATTTCTATTTTAAAAAACCTAATCACAGAATTTTAACTTGTTCAAAAATGAGATCTTTCGAAAACGCAACCCAAAAGAAAAAAAAAAAAAAAAAAAAGATGTGTAATTACTCTTGTGAAATAAGATAATCATTCACATTTGTTTCTGGGTTTATATTAAAAATTAACAAATGTATTTGTTTTTCAAATTCAATATTTGTAAGAACTACAAGTTTTCTTTTATTGTTTTATTGTATGATTTGTTTGAAATATTTTTTACAAAGCTAATTAATTTTTCACTTTTTTTTTTTTTTTTTGTGGTTATTTTTTTAGAATTATTCAAATTTTTAATTTATTTTATACTGTTAAAACTGCCAATTATTTTTTTTTGATTTGGTATAAATAATTTTTTTTAAAATTAGAAAAATTATTTTTCAATTTTTTTTACGTTCAATATGGATTTTCTTTTCTTTCTTTGTTTTTTTTTTTTTTTTTGTGTGTAATTAGATTATGTTTACTTGAGTAATTAAATTGTTAAAAAGGGGAAAATATCTGACTTTAAATGTTATAATATAATCATTTTTTCTTTTTTCTTTTTTATAAAAACGACTACAAAACAAAAAAATATATTTTTTAATTATTTTTCAATATACTTTTTTTGAGTCCGCTTTTTTATTTTTCCGACATTTTTTTTTTTTAAAAAAAAAAAAGTAGAGAAGAAGAAAAATAATCAAAGAAATGATTCCTATTTAGTTAGGCTAATATTGAAGAAGAAAAAGGATAGTGAAAATTAAGTTTCTTCTTATACAGGTTGTATTTTACTGGGATCAACGACGGGGGAGAATGACTATAATTTCTAATATTTGGATAAATATATATATATCAAGAATGATATTACATAAAGCAGA
This sequence comes from Anaeramoeba flamelloides, assembly GCA_027625915.1. NCBI lineage: Eukaryota > Anaeramoebidae > Anaeramoeba > Anaeramoeba flamelloides. Next base: position 4,408,020 of record JANTQA010000026.1, read on the forward strand.
TGATAATGGTAGTAATGATTTCGGAAATTTCAAAATAATTAACATAAAAAGAAACATCCAACTCATCACTTTGTTACAAAATAGAACTTATAAATTCAGAATCGAACTTTTTTTTTTATTATTGTAATAAATTTCATTTATTTCTTGTCTTTTCTTCTCTCTTTCTTATCATTGTTGAAAATATTTCATTTTATTTATAAAATTTAATATATACTAAAAGATGTAAAATCGACTAAATTCTAGCTATTAAAAAATTCTAATGAAATTTAGAGTTTCAGGAACTGTTCTCCAAGTGCCGTAGAGTGCCTTCAAGTGATGTAGAGTGCCGTCAATTGCCTAGCTTTTTCAAAATTCAAAAGAATAGAGAAAAATCTTTCATTTTGCTCAATTCCTTTAAATTCTGAAAAAGCTAAAGGAAATTGTATTAATTTAAGATATAAAAAGAAAATTCAATAAATTTTCTTTTAATGTAAAAATTAAAAAAAAAAACCAACTGTGGTTTTCTTGTGGTTTTCTTGTGGTTTTCTGTTTTATTTATACAATCTATTGATTTTCGTTAGGTTTTTTTGAGTTTTTTATTTATTTCTAAAATAAATAGATTTCCTTTAGGTTTTTTTTACTACTTGAAATAAACCGAAAATTTATTAAAATTTTTTGTTTATTTCAAAAAGTAAAAAAAAACCTAGAACACTTCAGAAATATAAAAGAAAACTCATAAAAAAATTAGGAGTTTTTCTAGAATTTTGCAAATAAACAGAAAACTCAAGAAAAACTAATGGAAATCTTTAAAAATTTGAGCAATCAAAAGAAAAGTTATAAAATTATACTTCAGTTTCTAAAAGTAAAAAAAAAAAAAACCCAACGGGAAATAGTATGCTATGTTATTGAATTATATCTCATCCATTAGCAATAAAAAAAAATAATTATACTTAGTTCCATTTTTTTCTGGAACAAAAGTTCAACATCATTTGAGAGATAAAAAAACCTCAAATTAAAGAACATTTTTTTGAAATTTTTTTATTAATATTTAAATTCTGTAACTTAATTTTGTACTTTAATTTGAGATTTTCTTTTCCTTAAATTTATTTGGAAGTTTGTGTATAAAAATGGAACTGGTTATATATATATATATATATATATATATTAACTTTTCTCTCTTTTGAAATCTTATAACATTCTTTTCTATTTATTAAAATAAATTCCCCTTTACATAGAGTTAAAATAAAAAAAGTGTCTAAATAAAAAAAAAAAAAAAAAAAAAAAAAAAAAACGAAAAAGAAAAGACATTAAATAGACAGTTACCAACTCATTTTAAGAAATTAAAATCTAAATGGTGAATGAAGATTTCATAAATAACCTTTGAAAACTGATGTCAAAAAAAATTGGAAGTCTGAAATATTTTTTGTGGCTTTTTTCATAAAAAGTCAAAGATAAAAGAAAGAAAGAAAGAAAGTAAAGAAAGAAAAGATTATATGTGAAGATTGCATATTTATACTTGGTAATTACACTTAGTATTTTAAAAGTCTTGTTTCAAAGTTTTTTTTTTTTTTTTTCAAGAATGTTTCTGGATCAAATTGCCAAAACAACTAACAATAAATATTTAATAAATATGACGGTGGTTTCTTAATTAAGTACTTTACAAATAAATTTTTCAGTAAAAATAAAAAATATTGATTCTATATTGACCCTTTTTCAGTCAAATAGGCCCAGTTTTATTTGATAAATAGAATACATTCAATTATTTTAATTCATTATTCTTCTCAGACTAAAATCAAAAATTTTTTGATCTGAACATTTTTTCTCATTTTGTAATTTTTTTTTTTTATTTTTTACTTTTCTTTTTTTTTCGTTTTTATTTTTTGTTTTAAAAATTAAATTAGAAAAAAAAATCGTTTAAAGCTACAAATTAATATTAAGAAAATTGATACTTTGTGATTCCTTTAATAATTCATCTATTTAATTAAAAAATTTTATTGTCAAAAATTGTAATTTTCCAAATAAATGAAGAAATTTTGTACGGGGATTTTCCAATGAAAGGGTTACAAAAAATCTAATTACATAATTTTTTTTGAAATTTATGGTTTTACTCGGGCTTTTTCTTTTATGATTATCATTTTTAATCTGAAGTTTATTATTTCTTGTATTTATAAACAATTTTGGTTTGGTTGATTCTCAAAAAGCGTGAATTTCTCATTTTGTACTGGGGATCTTTGAGTGAAATGTAGTTTATCTTAGGATTGATACCAGATTCTATCCACAGATTTAGATATTTATTTATTTTTTTTTCATAAAAAGGTTTTTATTTGAGAAGTTTTCTTGTTGTTTATTTTCTTTTCTACTTTCAAGTTCGCTTAACAATTTTTACAATTGAATCTAACAAGATACTTGCCTAGTTACGTGCATATATATATTAATAATTATTTTTTTCATACAAGTCTGTTATTAATATTTTTGTATAAATACCCATAAATTCTTTATTTACTCAATAATCCAAAATAACTTTTTATTACTACTTTTTGGTCGTATTTACAATAGTTAAAAAAATTAAAAATAAAAAAACAGGTTTTTTAATTTAACCTTATTATAAAAAATTCAAACAAGTCTAAAATATCCCCAAAAAACTTTACATCAATATACTAATAGCTATTAACTTTTTAAATTAGAAAATAAATATATATTCATTTTCAAAATACAAATTTTAATAGTTCAAGTGTTTTCAACCTTTAATCCTTAACTAGAAACTAAAAAAAAAAGAAATTGAAATGAAAAATGGTGTTTTTTGTATTTTTTTAGTTGATAAATAGAAAAGTTTTAAAACAATTGGAAAATGAACTAGAAAATTTTAGAATTAAAAACTTAGAAAATAGTCCAAGTTGGAAAGTTCAAGAATATCTAAAAATAGTACAAATCAATAATACTATAAATAAGCAGCAAAGATATTTAAAATGGAAGGGCTCAACTTCAATTTTAAAACTCAGAAATTTTACAAATTACCTTAACAGGTACTCTTATGTTATGAATAAAAAACAAATCAAAACTATGTGAATTATGTAAAAAAAATAAACAATTTAGATATTATTGAAGATTTAGACCATTTTCTATGGAACTGCTCAGCCTATGAAAATAATCACAAAATCTGGATATCTGAATTAAAAAAAATTAATATATCGAATATATTAAATAATAATAATATTTCTAATATTATTATAAAAAAGGATTCAAACTCTTTATTAGCCTTAGTGGGTAATAAACTTATTTTTGAGTTCTTTAATTAAATTCCTAAATAAAAATTTAGGAATTCGGGCAAATAAGAGGGGTCAATAACTCCTCCCTTAAATAATAAAAAAAAAAAAAAAATAGAAAAGTTTTTTCGCCTTAAAAAATTTAAAAGAATTACCTTTGTAATTTATCTGGATAATTCTATTGTAATGTAATTTCTTCAAGTATTTCCCTTATAAAAAAATTTTTAAATACAAGATCAAATGAACTTCAAAAAATTATGAAGAAAACATGATTATGCTTTTGATTTCTCTAAAGTTCTTTTTTTAAAAAAGAAAATTCTAAAAATGAAAGATCAAATTATTAAATTTATCAAAAAAAAAAAAGAATTAATTTTCGATAATAAATTTCATTCAAAAATAATGAGGTATTTATGAAAAATTGGTCAAAATTTTGAAAACGAATTCGATTCCTAATTTATAATTCACTCAAAAAAATCAAGGGTTTCCTTACAAAATTGATTTGAATACTGGTATCATATGAAGTGGTAAATTATATCTTATATTAGAACAATAAGAAGAAAAATGAACATTTGTTTTGAGTTTGGACACAAATATTTTCTAAAATTATAATCTTTTTTTAAAATCACGTTAAACAATTTCCTGTGTCAGCATTCACATTATCCAGTTTAGTGAATTTCTTTTTTTCTATTTATAAAAAAGAAAATTTTTCTAAAATGATGTTAGTTTATTCAAATTCCAAGTTTTCAAAAGGGAAGTAACTCATTTAAAAATATTGTGTTTGCTGGTTATTAGTATCGCCATTGATTCTCCGATAAAAACAGTGTGTTGTGATTGGAAAGTAAACCATATTAGTACTCTACAATCTGAAAAAATATTCTTTTGTAAATCTAGAAGAAATATTACCTTACAAAATATAGTCTTAGATTATTTGTTAAGGATCACAATCTAAAAACTGTCATTTTGGAATTTTTTTTTTTTAAAAAGTATTTAAAAAATCTAAAAAAAGAACCAAACTAATAGTATTACAATCTGCAATAATTTATATTTTAAACTAAAAAAGTAACTATTTTTTCAATATTTTTATATTCATTCATTTATTAAATAATTAGTATCATACAAGCCCAAATATTGATTATTATTATTACCTTTTCTCAATTATGTTGTAATTTCATTCTATTTCTAATATATAAAAATAATTTGTAAAAATAATCAAAGAGTTAATTATTTATTTTATTAAAAAAAATGAGATTTTTAGAAACTAATCCGCATTTTCCTACGAATTTGAGAAAAATCTTTTTCAACTTTGAAAACTTTATAATTGATAATTCAACCTTTAAATTTGTCTCAAAAGTTCATATTTTTTTCTCAAATTGTTGGATTTTTTTAAAAAGAAAAAGATGATTTTTAAATTAGTTAGATCAACTTTATACAACTTTACTAATTAATTTTTAGAGTTATTTGAAATGTGGAGCAATCGCATACATTGTAACCAATAACAACATAGTTTCCTTTGAGACTTCCCATTGTGGTACTATAATCTCTTAATAGAGAAAATTATCAAAAATTGTTATCTCCAATTAAATATTTATTTTATTGTCTTTCAAAACTGTTTTAAATTTGATAAGATTAACCTTTAAAAATTGTGGTTCAATTATTTTAACTCTTTCCGAATTTAATATTGGTTTAAATTGAAAAAGAAGTTATTTATTTTGATTTTTATGTGGAATTTTCAAGAATTAAAAAAATAGGGTAAAATCTATTGATTTTACTCTATTCTTTTTAACCCTGGAAAACAGAGGGTCTCTTTCATTTGGTTGTACAGAATTTAAAAGAAACAGAGTGAAATCTATTCTTTTACTGTTTTCTTTTGAACAGGGGAAAATCTAGGACACCCAATATTTATCGTCAGTTATTTTTTTTGCGATATTTGAGTTTTGTTAGATGAGTAGAGCATTTTCAAAACGATAGTTATTATCTATTCAAAAAAAAATTATTTATAATCTATTCAAAGAAAGATCTTAAAGATATATTTAAATTACAATTCATTTGTACCATTTATTTGGAATTTATAAAATCCAAAACTAATGTTTTTTTCTCAACTAGAGAGTTTTAAAAACACAAAATACTATTGGCAGTAATAAACACCAATAACCTCATATATTCAAGTTCTGATAATGTTGATTATATTTTAAATAAACTTAATTATTGACTAAGAAATGTTAATTATCGTTTTAGTTTTATTCAAACTTGAAAAAATAAATATTTTTTTTTAATTTTAGGATTAACATTCACACGACAATTGTTCAATTCCTTTTTCATTGAAATCAAGCAGTAAATATTTTGGTTCAAATAACTCAATAAAATAGAATAATTTTTCCATAAATCAAGACTGCAATTAAATACTAATTTTTAATAAGTGAATTTTTGCAATAGAACAAAAAATAAAAAACGTAAGGATTTTTTTTGCAAAAAAATATTTTCATTTGTGGATGGTATATCGTTTTCTCCTTAACTAAGAAAAAAGGAAGGAGTCTATAATGTCTTTTTTGAATTCCTTTCTATCACCACCATTAGGATCTGTGATTTAAAAAATGAGAAAATAATTTATTGTATTTGATCTATAAATCGTATTAAGATCAGAAAAATAAAAATAATTTTAAAACGGAGGTAAAGTATTTCCAAAATATTTCGTTTTTGATTATTCTTGAAAAAAAATAAAAAATTTTTCTTTATTTACAAATAAAATTTAATTTCCATTTTATAAGCGATAATACCTTAAAAACCCAAGACTAAATAAACATTTAGAACATTGGATTCATATTAATGAATATACAGAAGGTATTGACTCATAGTAGAATATTTTTCAGCTTCTCTTGAAAACGATTTCGTAAAGAATAAATACTTGAGAAAGAAATGAACTATTTGATTTTTGTTCTTGTTCGGATGAACTATCAATCAAAAAACGAACATTTGATAAAACATCACTAAGAATTTTTACTTCTCAAATTTTGTCATTAAACCAAAATATTCAGAAAAACATGAAATTCTTTCTTCTTTTCAAATTGAAAGAGATAAATATTCAACAGACTTACCATTTTTTAGATTTTCCAAAATCCTATCATTCTGATTCTTAGCTCAATAGGTATATTGTACAAAAAAGAGGAATACATAAATAAAAAGAAAACAGAAACTACAATCTATTTCTTTGTTAATTCAATTTGTCGAAAAATTCGGGAAAAGGAAAATGAAGTGAAATTTTTTTCTATTGCATTCTTCAAAAATCAATCTTTAAAAAAGAGGCTTTGGAAAATCGATCTTATTTTTTTGATCTAACAGACAACTTTGCGTCATAAATCAAGTCCTAATTGAGAAATCAACAAGTATATATCGATTGTTTGTACGGGTATTTTTTTATTATTGGGCAATATCGATTAATATTATCAAAAAATGTACCTTACCACATATTTTAATTTATAAACTCATCAATTGGTATGTTAGTTTCATCAAAAACAAATTCTATTATTGTAAATTCGATTTATAGAATTTGATGAGGGATAAAATAAAAAAAAAAAAGTTTGGGATGAAATGTGTTGATCATTTTCCAAAAAAAATTGGATAATTTTATTTGATAGAAGATCGCAATTATGAAAAACTTAAACAACAAAAAGAGCTTCTATGTGCACCTTTTTTATTTTTGAAATTTGCTCTTGAAAACTATTTACTGGATTGTTGAAAGTTTAAAAAACAAGTCAGAAATAATAGACTACTTTTTGTCTCCATAACACTGACTTATTTAATTACCTAACTCTGAATTACTTTAGAATAACGAATTATTTTGATCTCTAAAGAAAAAAGTGAGAAATACCAAATCATAATTTTTACTTTCCCTTAATTTTTTGTTATTAGCTTTTTTTTTTTTTTAAGGTTCCATAAAAATAATGTCTTGTAAAATAATGGAACAAACAAATAATGAAATAGTATTTGTCCCAGATCCTCTCAAATTGCTAGAATTACAATCATTGGAAATACCATTAAATTTCCAGCTTTATCCCAACAAAAGCACAAACACAAACACCAACACCAACAAACAAAAAGAAAATAGTAATATCAGTTGCAACCAAAAGAAACGCATTGCTTCGTCTTTGAATAGTAAAGACAAGTCCACCACCTTCTCGGAGAGAAAAAACAAATTCCACAAAGTCTATGCAGATTTATATACAATGATCCACAAGCACAAAAAAAGAGAAAAGCAGATCTTTGGAGAATTTATGCAAAATATTGATGTAAACACCAAAGCCAAAAACCTCATAAAAAGAAGAAAAGAATACCTTCAAAAAGTTTATGGGGAGGACAGAAAGCTTGAGAACTTGTATAGTCCCCAACAAATCAAGAGAATACTCTTAAGAAGAAAATTGTCAAAAAAAACAATCCTCTAACAACCAAAACCTACTTTTTTGTAAATTGACCTCTACTGTTGAACCTTTTTGAGCTCAACGGATTTATTTTGGAGTTTTTCATAAATTGTTTTTCAAGAATTTATATGTAAATTGTAAAATAAAAATTTCCTTTCGAATTTTATGCTTTTCTTTTTGGTTTTTTTTAATTTACTTTTTTTGTGATATTTTTGCAATTTTGAGTACCACTGACAATATTAGTTGTTTCATAAACATTCCAACTAAACTTCTTTGTTTTAAAAATCACAAATTAATTTTTTTGTAAAATAAAAAAAATTCAAAAGACTGCTACACGCTCCTTTCACACATAAACAATTCCGTTTGGCAATAACCATTTCCTTTTAAACACTCCTTTTTTGATATTTGATTAAGGACTTGTTTTTCAAAAATTCTCTTTTTTACAAATTTTTTCGCTTTTAGGCAATTTGGAATTACACAAAATGCCAAACTTTTTGATAATTGACAAAAATTGAGAAACAACCAATTGAGTTTCTGTTATTGTTTGAGATGGGTGTTCAATCGATCTTGACAACCTTTTTTACTCTCATATTCCGAAAGCATATCATTAATGTTTCTTAATTTTTTCCAACAAATCAAACCAAAAAAGTTTTTACTTGGAATTTTTGGTGTGCATTTTTTTGATTAGTTGTTGTTTTCTCTTTCCTCTTTATTTATTATTGAACATCTGAGTATTTTTAACCATCAATTTTTTATGTAAAAAAATTACTGGAAAAAAGATAAAAAAACTTTTTTGAAAAGCCAATAAATGCTTAAAAGTTCTATAAAAAAATTGTGTCTTCCATCTACTCCCGATTTCCTTCTTCATAAATTAATTAAAATTACAAATTTTCTGTTTTCTAATAAAATGAAATTGAATATTCTAGTTGATGACAACTTGACAAAAAAGTCTCAAATTTATAGTTTATTTCTCAGAACGTCAACTTTTTTTAATCCAGTGATTGATCTTCTTCGGATTTTATTTTTCTAAAAAGTTCATTGAAAACACGAACTAAACAGAAGTTCTTTTGAAAAAAGAATTGCCACTATTGGTTAAAGGAATTGAAACCAACAATTTGTCTGAGTTAAAACCAATTGTTTTTTTTTAGATCATTTATTAAAACAAGTTTAATATTTATGATGTGTATTTCTGAATATTTTTCCCTCGTTTTAAATCAAAATGTGAATGGTCACCTAGAAGCATTTATTAACAAGATTAAAAATCCCTTCACTGTTTAACACTTCAGAAATGAAAGATGATCTTTTTTGAAAAACTGATTAATAGTTAGTTATATTTGTTTAATCAAAAGTTGAAATTATATTAACTCTTAAATGGTTTACGAGAAGCAAGAACACAACAAAAGTATCTTTTTTGGGATTTGAGAGTTGAATTTATTATTTTTTATCCTTTAATTATTTGAACAGCTTTAATCGAATTATTTTTTTTCAAATAAAAATTTTTTTCATTTTTCCCAAAAAAAATAATTTTTATTCAAAAAATTTCTTTTTTTAGGTAACAAAAATGCGAAAAATTGAAAAAAACCGTTGTTTGTTTTCAATCAAATCATGAATTCAATATAACTTTTAAAAAATACCCCTCATGTGTTTTGAATATTTTTACTAACTATTAAAATTTTTAATCAAGTATTTGACAAAATTTATGTAATAAAATCGATTCACCCCATTAAGTAGTTGGTGAAATTTTTTTTTTCTTTATGTTAATTTTTCACAATATCCTTCTACTTTCTATTTTTGAAAAACAATAAATAATCTATCAAGTTATAATTTTATAAAGAATTTATACTCTTCGGTAATATTTCAAAGAATGATAAGATTTTATAAAAGAATCTGTTTTAATTCGACTATCACTCATTTAAAACTGCACTACAAGGAAAATTTTTTCAAAAAAAAATCTCTAAATTTTGTATTTTTGAAATACACTCATATAATAAACATTATTATATTTCCTTATAGCCAAATCCTGTTTGGAATTTTTAGAAAATATTTTTATGAGTTATCTATTATTTTCCTTTTGAAAGTCAAATAAGTACAAGTTTCACACAGTACAATTATTTTTGGAGTAAAAAAGAGTTTAAATTTTGACCCTCAAAAAATATTGTTATTTTTACTTTCGAGACCGATTCCTGTTTACTCCTAATGAAAATTATTTTATTATTTTTTATTTTTTATCACTTATAATGAAATATTTGTCATGTACACTTTACCTTCTCTATCAAATCCACTTTATTTTTTTTAATAAAAAACATTTAAAATTTCTAACCATTTTTTTTAAAAAATTAGCTAATTCAAGTAAGTCTTATTTCCTTGTCTGTATACATTTAACATCACCCTTTTAATTATTTTTGATTTTTACGATTATTTCAATAGGAACTCAACTAAGGATTTAACGTATTTTCATACTTGTAATTTTTTTCCTTTTTTTTTTTTTATTACATTTTTTTTTCGAAATGATTTGAGCGTTCAACATTATAAATTGAAATAACAATTCCAATTAATCTTTAGCAGTGGTTTTTCAAAATGATAAATTATAATTTTCAAAATCTAATGGGTAAAAAACTTATTGAAAACACAATTTTAATCAAAAATAATACAGTCCGATTTTAAAAAAAAGTAAGAAAACACTTCCTCTGAGTTGAATATACGTTTTAAATGAAAATCCCACATACGTTCAATTTTTATTTTTATTATTCACACTTTGATTTTTTTTCGTTGTTAAAACACACAAATTTTTTTTTTCTGATTCAAGAACTTCTCTAACAAAAACAACCTCAACTTTTTTCTATTTTTTACAAATTAATTAAAAGATTTATATTCTAGGATTACAACTTTAGAGAATTTTTTTGAGAAACCCTTTTTTACTATTTGGTCATCAAGAGACAATTGAATTGATTCAAAATTTATTCTTTGTTTTTTACCGGTTTTAATCAAAAAAATTTTTTAAAAAACTTCCTAAATGAATTGTTCGAGTACAGTCAGTTTCATTTTTAAGGCACAAACTTTCAACGAAATTTAAGGCACAAAAAAAATCTCAAATTAAAGCACAAAATTCAAATTCTAGTAAAAATAAATTGTAAAAAAAAAAATTGCAAATTTTGTGCCTTAATTTGAGATTTTTTTGTGCCTTAAATTTCGTTGAAAGTTTGTGCCTTAAAAGTGAAACTGACTGTAATGTATTTTATAGAAAGGATTGATAAATAATCATTTTAAAGATTTATAAGATTTGATGAAGGAGTTTATTTTTTCGTTTCTATAACTTTTAATTAAGGGTGCATTACTGAAAAAAAAATACTTTTTGAGTTTCTTATGATATTCTACTTTTGAACCCATCATACCCCTTATTACTTTTTTAGTTGAAAGAATTAAAGCAAATCAGAGTTGAATCTTGAGAATTTTGCTTTGTTTTTTTTTTTAAGAAATTTAAGGTTGGTCATTGAGTAGATTAAGTTAACCAGGTTTAGAAGAGTTTCTTTAAGAAGAGCTAACTGCTAAATTAAAATTTATTTTAATTCTCGAATAATTTTGATAATTTGATCCCAAAAGACCACTTTTTGCCACAAAAAAATACAAGTTAATCAGAGCTGAATCATTAATTTTTCAATTTTTTGAAATTTTTTTTATTGAAAAAAATTGGTTTTGAATCAAGAGTTGAGTTTGGTCAAAATGAATAAAATTAATCAAACAGAAAACCTGGAAATAGACCCCTAAAGTATATTTTTGAGACGATTATTATCCTTTTGAAAGTAAAAAAAGATCATACATTGAAATAAATTTGTTTAAATCAAAGAAATAATAAAAAAATTAAAAAAACTATATTTTTTGAAGATAATTTCTTTATCTTATTAATTTGAGATGAGTCTAGAAAAATGATAATCCTGAATTTTTTGAAAAAATAATATTAATATTTTTAATTTTTTTTTCAAAACCTATTGTGACAAATTTGGTTTCAAAATACCCCTTTTTTAAATATTTTTATCAAATTCAGCCCAAATAAAATATACTTTTTCAAAAATTAACATAAGGGGGGAATTCGAGAAAAAAAAACAGACTAAGTTATTCAAAAAAAAAAAAGAAAAAGAAAACTAAAATGATTTTAAAAAATCCCCGAGTTCTTAATTATTTTGAGTTTTTCAATTTTAATCGAAAATCAAAAATTATAAAATCAAAGTAAATAAATAAATACAATTAATTCTATGTAATAAAGAAAAATTGAAAAAATATCTGGTTTTCTACAGTCAGTTTCACTTTTAAAGAACAAACTTTCAACGAAATTTAAGGCACAAAAAAATTTCAAATTAAGGCACAAGATTTCGAATTTTATTTTTATATATACAGTCAGTTTCACTTTTAAGGCACAAACTTTCAACGAAATTTAAGGCACAAAAAAAATCTCAAATTAAAGCACAAAATTCAAATTCTAGTAAAAATAAATTGTAAAAAATGAAATTGCAAATTTTGTGCCTTAATTTGAGATTTTTTTGTGCCTTAAATTTCGTTGAAAGTTTGTGCCTTAAAAGTGAAACTGACTGTATTATTTTACTAAAATTCTAAATTTTGTACTTGAATTTAGAGATTTTTTTTTCAGTTCCTTAAATTTCATTCAAAGTTTGGGTCTCTTAAAAGTGGAACTGACTGTATCAAAAATTAAATCAATTTCTGAGAAAACAATTAGTTTAATTCGGACCCCCCCCCCCCCCCCCCCCCCCCCCCCCCCCCCAACAGAAAAAAAATACGAAAAAGAACAAAATTATTTTGATTTTTTTTATTAGGACACATGTTTTTCAAATATTTTTTTAAAATTTTTTAAAGCGATTAATTCAGTTTTTTTATTAAACTTGTATATTTTAAATATATTTTTATTCTTATTCATAGATACATATATTAAATAGTTAAATGAAAAAAATAAGAAAAAGAAAAAAGAAGCCTTAAGAATTAAGAATTTTTTTAAAAAGAGAAAATTGGATTTTACTTGATAATCGATTTCCCGATAATCAATCAGAAGAAATTAAATCAGAAACAATTGAAAATATAGAAATTATTCCGGAATTTAAAGGCTGCCCAACCAAAAATTTAATCGAAAAAAACAAAAATTTTAGATATTTTTGAAAGTTTTTTCGATCAAGAATTGATTACAATTTTACTAAATGTACTGAATGAAGAGAGGGTAAGAAGGCTGAATGATGTTCAATTGAAATCAAAAGGTTTACCAATCGACAAAAAGTTTTTAAAAAAAGATTTGTTTAATTATCTAAGTTGTTTTTATTGCTATGGGAATACATCCCAATACTGATATCTCGGATCATTGGAAAAAAAATTCAATTTTAGAGACAAAATGGATTAAAGATACTATGTCTAGGGGAAGATTTCAAGCAATACATAGATGTTGGAGGTTCAATAATAAAACAAGTTTTGATCAAGTAAGAAAGATTATTAAAAAAAAATGCATGGAAAATTGGGAATTAAGCAACCAAGTTGTAATTGATGAAACATTGATCAAAACAAAATGTCGATGTAAAATGATTGTCAGAATGCCGAGAAAACCACAAAAACAAGGCTTGAAAATTTGGGTTTTAGCGGATTCTGATAATTATTATTATTGTTGGGATCTTTATTCGGGACAATACGAAACTACCCACGAAACATTATTAAAATTGACAAAACATCTCCCTCTTGAAAAATACCCCCAAATTTTATTTTTAAAGTTATTGCAGATGCTTATTTTGGATCAACTAAATCTGTTAAAGAACTTTTTAGATCTTGGTGTTAATTTCACTCTTATGTGTAGGAAAGATAGAACCTCTAAGATATTTAAAAATAGTTTAGGGAAATTGGTTGAAAATGGAAAATGGAGGACTTGTTATCGTGATTTTGAATTAGGAATTACTGAAGAAAATTCTATTTTAGAAGATCTTGGGAATCAAATTAATTTTAATCGAAATAAAACTACAACTTTTAATTTCGGCAATTCAGTTACTACATCAATTTTCCACAAAAATTTGTTATTATGTAAAGAGATTCAGAAAAATAATTTAGATAATAAAATAGTTTCACCATTAGAAAAGAAAGAAACAAAAAGAGTTGTTGCGACTTTTTTTTAAAGATAAAAAAAGAAGAAAAAATGGGTCAAATGATGTTTGTTTAGTTTCAAATTGTTATGACGATAGCCCTGTTGAGTGTAAAAGAGAAAAAAATCACCAACAAAAATAAAACCAAAATTATGTGATCAATATTCAAAAGAAATGGATTACGTAGACAAAGCTAATCAAAATATACATACTTGTTTATTTAATCATCGTAATAAAAGTTGGAAAAGGGTCCTACTTTTTTATTTTTTAAAATTATCATGCACAACACCCAAGTAATCTACAGAAAAAACAATACTGAAGAACATTTGAAAAAAAACTAATACTAAAGAAACAAAATATTTTTTAGTAAAATTGGCCGAAGAATTGGTTGGGAAAAACTCAAAAATATCTGATAGAATTCATATTTTAAAAAAGAGTGAATCACAGGACAGATTGCTTTTATTGTAGAAAACAACTGAAAAAAAGTTCATCAACACCATTTCATTGTTTTGAATGTAAAATGCATCTACATTTAAAGTGTTTTGAAACCTTACATTGGTCCTTAAAACATCAGATTAGCATTAAAAAATACAACAAAATTTAAATAATTATAATTTATATTATTTTTATTATAATAACACACACACACACACACACACATATATATATATATATATATATATATATATATATATATATATATATATATATAAATTTAACTAAAATAAAAAAATTTAATAGGTTCTTTGTATTTTTATCTTTTTTGGTGAATATGTAATCAAAATTTAAGGTTTTTTCTTCTCGTTTGAGTTTAAACTCAATTTATAGTAAAATCGCGAAAAAAAAAAAATTTTTTTTTTTTTTGATTGAAACAGGAATCGGGCACTAAAGGCATATAAAACAATTTTCAATGAGGTTTACAACTTTAATAGATATTAATAGGAATTGAAAAAAAAATGAAATTTTTCAGTAATATTTTTTTCATTTTTAATTGTAAAATTTTTGAATTTTTTAATTGTCTTAGTAGAGAGATAATTTTCAAGTATTTTTTTAATAGTATAAAAGGAAACATATTTTTCAATTTGAAAATAGTACAAAATATTTCAATCAAAAGATATTGCTCAATTAAATTGAAAATCTGATTTTTTATCTGTTTTTGGAATATTTTTTATCATTTTATTTTTTTCCATGTTTGAGTTTTTATATACGTTCCCGGTTTTTTTTCTGCAAATTGCTTTAACATATATTCTTTTTTCAATCTTAATGTTCAATCAAAAATTAATTCATTTCAACTTTTCCCAATAAAAAAATACCCTGAAAATAGGTGTTTTTTTCAAAAGTCGGTATTTTTGAAAAGGGGGGGTATTCAGATTTTCAAGAGTTTAAAAGCTATCCTTTTTTTATTACATAAAATTATGATAACTTTGAAAAAATAATTTATAAAAGAAGTATAACTTAAATCCAATGTATAGTTTTGGCTAACTTTAATTTTATGTATTTAAATTTTCCTTGTAGTGTGGTGTATTAAAAAAATCTAAAAACTTTAAATTCATCTTATAATAAGAAAGCAACAAGAACTGAAATCACAAAACTGTACTGTTACAAACATAATATTACCCAAGATTTCAAAGACTTCAAACCATAATCAAAAAAAAAATAATCAATAAAAATATGTTTAACTTTATGTTTTAACCTTTGAAATACAATTGTGACGATCGTTTGAGCAAATATTTGATCTAAATTCTCTTTAAGAAAATATAATTAAATTAAATTAAAAAAGAAGAACAATATAAAGTTTTAATGGAACCTAAAATGCCGGATCACAAATGAAAATTATAATATCTCCTATTGGTTACCTTTTATGGCATTGTAATTACCTTCTAAATTTTTCTTGAAAGATTAATTATTTATTCAAAAATTAAATTGTTTGTAAAAAACACATAAAAATTACTATAGTTGATATTTTGACAAATAATTTTCAAAAATCTTGTATATAGATTGATAATACAACTAGTTTCAAGAAAAAAACTGCACACCACCCGAAATTTATAAGTTGAATCAACATCTCTCAGAGTCCAAACTAGCAAAATATCTTTCTTAAATTTATCTTGAAATGGAGAGGAATTGCCTAAAAAGACAATTTTCTCAAAAAATTTGAATAATTACCAAATCAATTAGTTTGACCAATTATTTGAAAACAATGGATATTTATTGATGTTTCAATAACCTTTAGAAAACAAAAACAAAAAAAATCATTCTTTTGGTTTTTTATGTTGATGGTTATTGAGTTAATCTTTGACATTAAAAAAAGAAAAAAAAAAAAACAATTTAGGAAGTTCTAAAGATTAATTATCAAATGACAGAATTACTATTCTTTTGGTTTCTATTTTTAAATTTGGAAAAGAATTAAAAAAAAAATTTCCAAATTTTGAATTTTGATCTTGATAAAAAGATCTAATAAATTAATTTGTTCAATTAATATTTAAAATAGATTTTTTAGAGTCACAGAAACCACATGAATCCAGCAACACTCCTCTGATTAACCTTTAACCACAATACACTTTAATAAGTGAGTAATATATGAAGTAGGCATCCTAGATTGAAAACGTTTGATAATTTTTATTATTTTTTGGATAATATACGAACTGTTATCTATTTTTAAAATTTGAATAATGACAAAATTACTAAAATAATACTATTTAAGGGTCATAAGATATTGAAATGTTGAAAACATAATTATTTTTATGTCATAGTTCAAAAAAAAATCGAAAACTTTTAAGGGCTGTGTTTGCAATTTACCAAGTTGTTTTAACATGTTATGATCAAATCTGATTTAAATTGTGAAGTTATGTACTTCAAAATATTATCCAATTTGGATCAAAAAAATTAAATATAGGTTTTTTTTGAAGAAAAGGGGAAGAAGATATTTTTTAATCTGAAAACCAAAATACCCATTTTATAAGACAACAGATATTAAAAGAACAATATTCACAATTTTCTGACATTAAAAATTACTATCCATTTCAAACATTACTAATAAACGACTATTACTTCCAAAGTCTAAATTTTTATTAGTTTTTCAACATTTTGTTTTGTTGAATTGTTTCACTGTCTTGATAAATCATAAAAAGGTTAATTCTGACGAACAAATTATGATTTTCCCTTAGTTTTTTTGGGTTTTGTTCACTTTTTTTTTTTTTTTTTTTATTGAATAAGATTTCTCAACAATTCATTCAAATATTATAATTACTCTTATCTTTATTTGCGAAATAGGATTTAAATTGCAAAATACTCAAAAGATAAGGTTTATTTTATTTTTGTTTATAATTTTTTTTTTAATACAATAATTTGCATTAAAATCCAATTCTTACTTTTCTTTACAAATTGGATTGATTTTTTTTCGAAAAGGTTATTGATGAATTTTGGATTGCTGCTAAAATGACAAATTTAGTAAAAAAAAACTTAAAAATTTTAAGAAAAGGAATATCCATATCCATATTTATTTAATTAATTATTTTTTTTTTTAATATTTGTATATAAAAATTATTATTATTATTATTATTATTATTTTTATTCTTATCTAAGTGACGAGTTATAAATTTCCTATTACCATTGTGGAAAAAAAAAGTGAAAGACGGTTTTTAATTGGGAACATTACTGAAAATGAAAGTTGAGATCAATTAAAAAAAGAATAAATAAAAAAATAAAGACAAAATAAAGTAGTCAGCACAATAACAGTTTTTTTAATACTATCTTGTAGTAGGGGTTTTTCTTTGATTGATCAATTATTAAAAATTTGTTCAAAAAATTGACTATTTTAGCGATCTCCAAAACCACACCTTGAATTTCGATAAGAAAGTTGATTTAAAGTGTGTTTGTTATTTTGAGTAAAAATAATATAATGGATCATTATTTGAATTTAATTGATTTCTTCTTTCAATTGATTTTACTTTTGGTTTTCTGTAATGTCCCCAATTAAAAACCGTGTTTCACTTTTTTTCCTGTTTCACTTTTTTTCCACAAAGGATATTTTCCTTTAAGCTTTTTTAATTTTAAAAAATTAACTGAAATTTAAATAAATTATCTTTATACTTACAAATTAAAAAAAATAATAACCATGTTTTTTAGGTTTTCCAGAATTTAAAAGAATTGAGTAAAATGAACGATTTTACTACAGTTAGTTACACTTTTAAGACACAAACTTTCAACCAAATTTAAGGCACAACAAATATATCAAATTAAGTCATGAAATTTAAATAAAAGTAAAATAATTTGTAAACGAAAAAATTTCAAAAAATATCCTTTAATTCGCTTTTTTTTTTGCTTATTCAATTTGGTAAAAGTTTATGTTTTAAAAGTGTAACTAACTATATATTCTTTTGAATTCTGGAAATCTGCCATCAGTATTTTTGAGTTTTCTGCTTATTTTGAAACATAGGCACTCTACGTTACTTTACATTACTCTACGAATTCCTAAATTTTTATTTAGAAATTTCATTAAAAACCTAAAAATAAGTTATTTATCTAAACAAAAATTCAGAAATTAGGACTGGAAGATGAAATTAGTTTCTTTATACATGATAAAAAAAAAATATTTTTTTTTTTTTAAATACAACATCTAAATGGGTTTTCAATAGTATACCTAAAGTTGGCTCAATTATGAAGGTATATTCATTGGAATTTTGTGAAAAATTTAAATTCGAAATCGAATTTAATGACAAGTTTTGTTTATTGACCAATTTACTGAGAGCTTCATTTTCTTGATTATTTATGAAAATTTTATCAAAATAATTAATCTATTTTTCAAGAAAAATTTCATATTTGAACTTTTCTTTAAATAAAATTTTTTAATCAAAAAAAACAAAAAATTCCAAAAAAAAATTAGATAATTTATGAAAAATTTTACAACAAATTTCAATTCATAATTTAAAATAGACTTAAAATCCCAATGAACCTACCTTCATAATTATGCCAACTTTAGGTATAATATTGAATAGTAAATTAGATAATGTCTTGGAATAAGAATAAAAAAAAATAGGGAGATTATCCTTGGAACACAAGTATTTTGGATCTGGGAAATATATTTTTTTTCGAGTTTCTTGTACATTAATTTTTTGAAATAAAAACAAGCACCACCCTTTTCTCATTTTATCAAAAATTCTTCAAATATACAAAAAAAATTCAAACTAAAATCTTAAAAACCTATTTATAAAACAATTTTGAACTTTTTTATTCAGATAAATTTTACTTTTTTGTTATTACTATTCACTTTATAAACTTAGAATATAATTTTTTTTTTCAAATTTTTACTAAAATATTGACGTCACAAGTTAAATAATGGAAATTCTCAAAAACTACTTGTCTTGTATTTGAGATCTAACAAATAGATCAAGTTGTTTTTGACATTTTGGAGTTTTTCGAGATGCAAGTTTTTATTTTTTTTTAATTGTTACGAAATCAATTTCTACCTATGAAAATTGAATATTTTTATAAATTTTGTTATGTTTGTGTTCATTTTATATTCACTATAATGAGCATAATCAAAAAGGAAACAACAAACTTTCGTAACTTTATTTTTTCTTTCTTTATCAAATACAAGAACTTTACGACTGTTTCTCATTATGTGGCAGGCTTTCAAAAAAAACCAAAACACCTTGCTTTTCTTTTTGATGGGGACAAAATTGAAAACAAAACAAAAACCATTTCCAAATTAGTTGATCTCTTGATTTGGTCATACTCTGCACAAATTCCTTATATTACTTTATTTGATCGTGAAGGGAAAATCAAAAATTATAAAGCACAACTCGAAAAAGAATTTAACACCAAACTCAATAACATTAAAAAAAAAGAACACCAAGACAATAAATCAAAACGAACAATCCCTTTCAATTCAAATTCAAAATTTAGAGTCTTGTCGAATACAACAATGAAAGATTTCAAAAAAGATCAAGATAAATATCTCAATATCTTAATCCAATCAAAGGACGAGAAATTACAATTCAAAGAAGTCATAAAAGTTACAGAAAATTCCACTTCTACAAAAAAAGTCAATATTAAAAACAACCGAGTTGAACATGAAGAACAATTCAATTCTGGAAAAAAAAAAAAAAAAGAAGAAAAGGAAAATGAAAAAGAAAAAGAAGAAAATGAAGAAGTAGAAATTGAAAACGGAATTGAAATTATGGATGAAGTAAAAGAAAAAGAAAAAGAAAAAGAAAAAGAAAAAGAAAAGGAAAAGGAAAAAAAGAAGGAACAGGAAATCTTTGAAATTAATTTAGCCTCAGAAGAGCAAGGAAAAGAACAAATTGTTGAAATTACAAAATGGATTGATTCATTAATCCAAGAAAACGAAATAACAAAAACCTTTATTCACGAAAACTCAATTAATAATATTTACCAAGAAATTATTCAAACACCAGATCCAGAATTGCTCATCAAATTTGGGGCAGAGAGTAAATTGACTGAATTTATGCCTTGGCAAATACGCTTGACTGAATTATTTTTTGCAGGCAAATTCAATTCCTTTTCATATTATTGTTTTATTGAGTCACTCAAAAAATTTGCAACGATCCAAAAACGTTTTGGTAAATAAGACAAAATTGAAAAAATTTTCAATTATTTTTATCAATTTATCAGTAAAAATAATTTTTTATAAATTATGAACTATATTAATATTAATTCTAAAAATAGTGTTGATATAAATTAATTTATTAATGTATATTCATTCATTTATATCGGCAAATAGACATGCATTTCGTGAATAATTATAAATAATAATAACTAATTTATTAGATTAAGAAATTATTTTATACCACCCAGTATTATTTTATTTATTTCTCTTTTATTATTGTTTTTTTTTTTTTTTTGTCTGTTTTTTCATTTAATTCCTTTTAATTTTTTATTAAGGTACTTGCAAAAAAAGTGGGTAATTTTGTTTTAGATTTCAAATAATATTTCTCTTTTTGGAGTATTTCTATTTGTAAATTGATAATTTAAAATAAAGATGAATATTACTACTAAATGAATTAGTATCTATTGGGTATTTTTATTATAAAATATATTTATCAAAATATTTCCAAAAAAATGTGAGAAATAAAAAACCACACTTTTTTTGGAGAAAAAGATAAAGCCATTTTTGATAAAAAAAGGCGACAATCTAGTAAGGAAACAAACGATTTTTTAAATAATACAATACAGTTATAAGTTTTACCTTCTATTGAACATTTAATCGAGATTAAACATCTTAGGAAAAAAAAAAAAAATAAATAAAAAAAAAAAAAATCACCCTATTTTTTCTCTTTTAAAAAGTATCACATATAATTGAGATCAAAATCGAGAATATCTTTTATTAAGACAATGATTTGGAAATAAACAATTTTTAATTATTAGATTTTAATAATTAAATAATAAATCACATTTTTTGATATTTAATGGATTAGTACTACAATCATTTTGATTTTTAAGACACAAGCTTTCAACGAAATTTTTGGAACAAAAAATTCCCAATTAAAGGAACAAAATTTAAATTCTAGTAAAAAAATTTGTGTTCAAAAAAATTCCAAAAAATGTGCCAACATTTGAGATTGTTTTGTGCCTTAAATTCTGTTGAAAGTTTGTGTCTTTAAAAACTGACCTGACTGTATCATGAATTCATCTATGTTTGAAGTGTATTACTATCGGACGCAAATCTTATTTGTTTTCAATAGTTCTATATGACTCGAAAAAATCTATTATAAATATAATGAAAAAAAAAATATACGATTCCTGAATAAGTGTTACAATTAAAAATTGCAAATTTATAAATTATAATAATAATTACTTTACCAAAATTTAAAAAAGAAATATAACAAATAATATTCAAGTCTTTAATTATTTCCATTTCGAACTCCTAAAAAAATTACAGCTGTTCCAAGGCTACCGTGTATTTTTATATGAATCAAATTTTGATGCTGATATAGATTTTTAAATCTAAGGATATGAGGATAAGAAAGCTCATATTGAAAAAAAATTTTCACAAATGAACTTATTTGAAAGATTTTTTTGTGATAAGATCAAAAATATTTTCGGTATTTCAAGAGAAACTTTTAAGTGGCATCTCAACAGATTTTCCAGGTTTGAAGCAATTTAGGGATCTGAAAATTAATTTTTCTTGTATCAGAAAAAATTCTTGAATCTCAGCTCATTTAAGAATTTTTTTTTTTCAATCTGAGCTTTATTATTCTCATATCCAACTTTTGAAAAATCTATATCAGCATCAAAATTTGATTCATATAAAAATTCACGGTAGCCTTGGAAAGACTGTTTTTGTTTAATTTTTTTAAATTTTATATTTATTAAATAATGAATATATAGTAACACTATGATAAATTATTATTGTTTCTCTTCTTTGTAATGAGTTTTTTTTTTTTTTTTTTTTTTTTTTTTTTTGATACTTTCAATAAGTGAAAATAAATTGTTAATAATTATCTGAGTTTTATTTATTCAATTTTTAATAAAAAATAATTTTTTTTAAAACTAATCTATTTTCTGAGATGAATTTTAGAAAGATATTTTTTTTCTTTTAAAACAGATTATTGATAATTCAAACGTTAAATTTGTAGCAAAATTAGTTTTTTTTCTAAAATTCTTCAAATTTTTATTAAATACTAGAGATCTAATTTAAATTAGGAAATGAACTTTTAGTATTATTTTATGAATCAAATTATTAGATTTTTGTTTTTAGATATCCCAACTAAATTAATTAACATTAATAGCAACATATTATCTTTTTTAGAACTATCCCTCGTAGATACAAAAATCTTACATGACTAACTTATAATCGGATTTAAGAAATCGGTGTTTCATTACAAAAGATAAAAAAAAAACAACGTATGTTATTGATGATATTTTCTAATAGTCACTTTTGTTGATACCAAGTTTCAAAAAATTAGTATTAGTTCATAAACCCCGAAAAGAAAATTATTTCTGTCTGAACAAATATTTATTCCAATTTTTTCAAAAAAAAAAAAAATAATTGATTCTCTTTTTTTTCTAACATAAAAAAATTCTTTTATCAGATTAGAGATATTTTGGTCATTAATCAACATTACCAATTCCTTTTTACCAGGAATAGTAAGATAAAGATTTTTATTTCTATTAGTAAGATTCTTTCACACCAAAAAAGGAATTTATTTATTCAAAATATTTAAATATTCTTATTAGTTTTTTAAAAAAATAATAATAAACTTTAAACAATTAAATTCATCAATAAATTTTACTTATTAATTGTGTTTTTGTTCTAGAAGATAAGAAATTCAATTTTTCAAAATAAATTTTTCTTTGAGATAATTGGGAATTAAATAATTTTATCCTCGAAATTCAAAATCAATTTTTTTCTGACAAAAAAGATAAAAATTGTTATTATGATTCCTACGAATAATCCAAACAATTTGTTAAAAAAAAAAATACAAAAATTTGAAAATACTTTACAATTTTTTCATTATTTGAAAAAGAGAAAATGACCTTTTTCAAACTTTAAAAAATAAAAACAATTAACTTAACAAATTCAAATTTAATTGATAAAACTTTTGTTATAAATCTATCAAAAAAAATTATAAAATTACATCTACCTCAATCAGTTTTATTTACTGATGTTTGAATTGGAATATTAATAATCTAAAATAAAAACAAATAAAAAATTTTCTTTCAAGTTCAATACTTTCCACCCTAAAACAAAAAATATGTTTTCCCATTAGCAAGCAATAACTTAATTGATATAAAAAATAATTCATTACTTTTAATAATTTATATTGGAAAGATTATATTTTAGGATTTCAAAAAATAGATATAAATTAATATATTGTATAAATGAGGTTACTCATCCATTTCATAAGCAAAAACACAACTTATGAAAAAAAAATTTTCCAAGATCTTTACAAGATCATATTATTTTTTAAAGAATAATACTCTGTTAGAGTGTTATTAATAAATAATTCTTCTTGTTTTTTTTTTTTATTCTACTAAAAATCTAATTGCAATTTTTCACATTTCTTTATTTGTAATTTAGTAATAGGTTCATTTAAATAATGTTTCTTTAAAGAAAAAAAAAAAAAAATTCTTTTATATAATTCATTACATATAAAATCTTTAAAAAATTGACTCATAAAACTGTAATCATTAGACACAAATTTGTAGAAGAAAAACAATGATTTTATATTAAATCTTTCTGATTAAGATTTAATATTTATTACAATATTTTAACAAAAATTTTTGTTACCTTTTATTTTTTGATATTTTTTCTTTTAGAGTATTGAAAAAAATAAAAGATATCATAATAATCGATGACAAACTTTTCATTTATTATTAAAATTGTTATATATTTTGTAAATATTTTTGATCAAATCCTATCTATAAATAGCCAAATTTTTTTATAAACCTTGTAATAAACCTACCAAAAGTTCATTAAAATAGGGTGTCTATAGAATACTCAAATAATTGTTTGATAAACAAAAGTAGATCAACTTATTTTGTAAAACAATAGGGTTATATATTGAGGTTTACTAGTAACTGTTGAGAGAAAAATGTTGGACACAGAAAAATAGTTGGACAGCATTTTTAATTGGGAACATTACTGAAAATGATTTTTAATTTCAATCGTTTGTGAAATAACTAAAGAAAATAACAATAATCTACTTATTAGAATAACCATTAATGTAATTCTACTTTTTCAAAACCTTATCTCTGATACCCGAAAGCAAGTTTAAAAAATACCATTTTCAGAATTAATAGTAAACTTTACTAGAACTTGGATTTTTGTTAAAATAGCATGATCTACTTTAGTTATCAACCATTTAAATGAGTATTCTACACAAACCACAGATAAATGAACTTGTAACACCTTTAAACCTGAATTTATATAAAATTCACCTAGTTATCAATAGGATTTGATTTTCAATTTTACTAATGTTCCCAATTAAAAAAGGTGTCCAACCATTTTTCTGTGTCCAACATTTTTCTCTCAACAGTAATTAGGGAAATGATAATTTTGATTATTGTTTTTATCTAGATCGAATAGTGTTTTGAAAAAGTGAAAATTTAATTAATCATCATTCTAATAAATGTTAGTTATAATTTTCGAAAGTTTGATTCTTAAATAAACGAAATTATGATCTTTAAGCAACTACAAAACAATTTTCCTAATATTCACAATTAAAAATCTTTTATAGGATTTTTTTCATTTCTGGTATTTTTTTAAATATTTTTAATTAGAACAAGTATATTGACACTTTTAGACAATTTCCCAACCTCTCAAAGACTTTCAGTTCTTTTAACAGGTAAACACATTGTAAAAGGGAAAACTCTGTCAAAGACATGAGATTTTTTATGTTATGAATTCAATAAGAATCATTCATTTTTTTACTTTTCTATCTCAATCAACAAAACTTTTCTCCAAA
This sequence comes from Anaeramoeba flamelloides, assembly GCA_027625915.1. Lineage (NCBI taxonomy): Eukaryota > Anaeramoebidae > Anaeramoeba > Anaeramoeba flamelloides. The sequence goes on from JANTQA010000026.1 coordinate 4,433,228, forward strand.
TTCACATGACAAATTTGTTTGTAGATGGGCAAAAGGAAAAAACAAAGAAGGTGTTCTTCCCAGAACAAAAATTTCATTATGTACGAGATCCAAATTCACCAAACGATCCAACCGAACCTTTTGTTTATTATACACAACATATTTATGATGATATCTCAAAACAAAATCCTAATTTAACAGTGACAGAATTAAGTTCACTTATTTCTCAAAAATGGAACCAACTTGGTGTTGGTCAATTAGTAAAAACTTTCATAATTTTACTGTTGTTCATCAAAAAACAAAAAAAATATTTTTTTTTTGATTAAACCTTTGTTTTTGTTTTTGTTTATTTCTTTTTTCCCCATTAGAACTATTTTGAAATGAGCCAAAAAGATCACAAGCGTTATGAAAAAGAAAAAATAGAATATGAAAAATCAGGTGGAGAATGGTTTACTAGCTTGGACAATTTACTCATCGAACACAAACCAAAACAACAGTATTTTAATCATGAATTGTCTCCACCCAACAAACCACAAAACGCATTTTTGTTGTATCACCAAAAGATCAGAAGAAAAATTCTTCACAAATTACCAGTCGAACACTTTTCTCAGCTTGCAGTCCTCAGTTCAAAAAAATGGAAAAAATTAAGCCTGAATCAAAAAAAGGTAACAAACAAAAATCTTTTTTGCTTTTCTCTTTCTGATCCCAATTTGAAAAACAAAGACCCCAATAGCTTTTATTAAAATTTTCAAAAGCAAATTCAAATCAAAATTACAATTGTTTGGAATTGACTCCAACCTAAATCTGATGTTTTACTTAATTTTATGTTTAAGATAAACTTAAATTTTTCACTTATTGATCCAAATATTGTTATTTTGAATGAATTCGATTCAATACTTGGCCTCTGCTTATTATCATGTCCCAAATTTTTTATCTTTTTATCTTCGATGTAAGATTGGGGTTAGTTTATTATTCTTTAAATTACACCAACCAAACAATGTTGTTCACGAAAATATTTTAGCACTATCATATTTGTAGTGATCAAATTTAAAGAAACTCAAATGAACCAAAACCATTTAAGGGTCTAACCACTACGGTGAATTTCCTTCATCCCAAAAGAGTGAGTTATTCTCTAAAAATGACAATGTTTCATTGCATTTCTTTTGGTTGAATAACATCAAAGAACAAAAAAGTATACTTTATGGGATCTAAATTTGAAAAAATTGCAATTGAGTAACAAAAAAAAATTCAAAGTATCCCAATTCCAAAAAAAAAAAAAAATGCAAATACTGATAAATTCAAAAAAATCACAAACAATTTTTAGTTCAATTTCCATTTTTGTTTAAATCTTGTAAACTCTACTTTTAAAGCATTCCATTATAAAACAGTTCTTGAAAAAGAATTTTTTGAAAGACCAACTAATTTACAATGTTTCGTAACATTTAAATGAATGAAATGCTTTAAATCAAAGCCAAAGTAAAAAATTTTACAAAATGAAAATGAAAATGAAAAATTTTCAAACATCTATTTGAATTTATCAGTAAACAAAATAAAAAAATCTAAAAGGCTTTGTAATTACAAAAAAACAGAGAAAAACAATAAAAAGTTTAAAAGAATCTTCTTTTTTGAAAGAAACATTTTCAAGAGAAAAAAAATTCAAATAAACAAAAAAAAAAAATTTCAAAGTTTCTCAAAAAAAAAAATGCAAATAAACAAAACAAAAAAATCTAAATGGTTTTGTAATTACAAAAATTCAAACAACAATAAAGAAAATTCAAATAATCTCAATTTTAAAAGAAATATTTTCAATAGAAAAAATCAAAAATTCAATTCACAAAAAACAGTTTCCTGATCTAAAAATAAACAAATAATAAAAAAAATTCAATGATCCCAATTTCTAATAAAATGCAATTTTTGAAAAAAAAACAATTCCAAATTCACAAGATTTCTATGACAAAAAATTCAAATCATAGAAAAAAAAGTTTAAAAAGTATGTCCCATTTACAGAAAAATTCAAAATTTGTAAAAAAAAATAATCTTGTTACTTGTTTTATAATTCCAAATTTTTAAATATCTTCAATTTGAAACAAATTGTTTTCTCTCAAAGTAAACACAAAATTGATTTAATTTAATCTAATTTGTGGTTATTTTGTAACACTCTATATTTGACAAAGTAAGGATTTTGAAACATTCTAAAGATATAAATAACTCTTTTGAAAAATGAAAAAAACAAAAAACCTAGATCTCAGAAAGTTTCCAAAGATCGACACTTCGAAACAAACATATTTGGAAAGTACAATTCATAACCATTCTAATTGGAAATTGACTATAGCTAATATGTCTTTTTTTCTAAAAATATGTCCTGTCTTTTCATTGTTAATTTTTAAAAATTTATAATTGACCACCTTATGCTTTGCTTTTAATCAGAATTAGGCTCTTCAGAAAAATGACAAATTTTTTTTTCTATTTTAAATTAAAAATTTCCACCTTAATAATTGTACCCTTAAAGTTATTTTAATTTTATAAAACTCAAAATATTAACAATACAAAATTCAATTGAATGTATTATATGGATTAATTATATACATTGAAATTAATCTATATATTTCCTTATCTTTTTTTTAAAAAAAACACTTTTAATATTAGTTCTGTGCCAGGAACCATTTCATTTCTTGAAATAAGTTGTTAATTTTTATCAACAACTAAATTTATGTGAATAATGCTTATTTTTCAACAATTCTGTGATTTCTTTTTTATAGTCCCTATCTTGGATTTTAAGATAATTCTTTAATTAGATTCATCATAAAGTATTAAGGATCATCTGAATTTTAGATTTAGCGAATCTTAAATTTCTGTTTAACTTCATATTTATTGACTTCAAAGAATTTTTAGCCAATCTAAATAATAAATATTTGAAATTTTATATTGGGTATAACAATATTTTTAACTTTCCAAATCCAAAATTTAACTTTAAAGGATCGAGAACCAAAATATGTAAATTATTCTATTCTACCCAGATTATTTCCAATTATTAGATATTCTAAGATACGGGTATAAATATACTTTAAAATAATATGAATAGCTATTGGTATTTAGTGTCAAAAAAATTGGTTAAACTCTTCTAAAATAACTTTAAAATTTTTAAAGTCTAATTTATATCCGTAAAGTACTACTTATTTTACCCAAATTGAATTAAAAATTCGAAGATCAGAAAATTTTCAAACTTACCTAATAACCTAAGGATTTCCCAAAATCTTTCCACAAAAACAACAATATTATCTTAAACTTTTCAGTGTTCTAATCTCTTTCTTATCGGACTTTGTCTAGGATTATATACTTGTAATTTTTACAAATAAAAAGTTTAAGTTTTAAAAAAAATACATAGCTACTTTATCTTTGAACTATTTTGACTTTTTATTAAAATTAAAATCTTGGATTAAAGATAAATCACAAAATAAATTTATTAACCAATCAATATCATTTTAAATCTTTTATTGTAAACTTGAGAAATTTAGGTTAATATGGATGTGCAAAGGGGTATATATATATATATATATTATTTTTTGAGTTCTATTTGATCAATTGATTTTATTTTAAGAGAAGTAAACTTCCTATTTTTTCTCAAAGAAAAAAGAAATAAAAACTATTTTTAAACTTAAAAAAATCTTTGAAAACTTAAAAGTGTGGCGAAAAGAATGTTTCATTCAATTAAAAATAAAAGTTTTCAAGTCATTAATTCATGATTTTTTTAGTTATAAGAAAGAAAAGAAATGAATCTTAAAAGAAGGATAAATTTTTTACTCATATTCCAAAAAAATAAACTTTTTTTTTTATTTTTTTTTTTATTGTTGAGCAGAGGTGATTCAACAAAATTACCTCCTGTTTGTCTTTAGGTTTTTTTTAATTTGAGAAATAAACAGAAAATTATTTAAATTTTCGGTTTATTTCTCAAATTAAAAAAAACCGCCGTTAGCTTTTCCAGAATTCAAAAGAATTGAGTAAAATCTTTGATTTTTCTCTATTTTTTTGAATTCTGGAAAACATAAGCACTCTATGGTGCTTGACGACACTCTAAAATTGTATTTAGGGTTTTTTATCCTAACCGTAATGTAGGCAAAAAATATAAACTTTTTGCAAAAAAAATCACTATCTTAAATATAAAAATTAATCTTTTTTTTTTTTCAATATTTTATTAATACTATTATAATAATAGAAATTTGTTAATTTATCAATCCTTGATAAACAAAGATATAAAAGAGAATTACAAAATTATATGACGAAATCTAATCAAACGCCAACATCAAAAACTGAAAACTCAAATAATGATAACATTCAAACGATTCTTCATAATCCTGAATTTTCTCAACAAAACAATAGTCAAAAAACAAATGAAAATTTGCAAAATCAAAACCTGAAACATAAGCCAATCGCTACAAAATATAGAATATATTTTGGAAAAAAACCAATTAATTGGCCAAAATTACCACACACACCTTATATTTACTTTTGTCAAGATTTTTTTAAATTAAATCCAGATTTGTCAAATTCAAAAAAACCCAATATTAACGTAAATTCTGTACGTGCAAAGCGGTGGAGAGAACTGACATTTGAACAAAAACGGGTTTGAATAATTTCTTTTGATTTAATTTGTTTAATAATGATAATTTTTTTTCACGACATTATATTTTTGAACAAAATTCATTTAAAAAACAATTTTTTTTTTTCTATTTTAAAGTTGAGAAATTATACAAATTATTTGATTAGATACACTTATTTTGCGAATGTGAAGATATAAAAATTTTATAAATTGTGAAAAATATATAAAAATTTAGATATCATTGAAGATTTACATCATTTTCTATGAAATTACCCAGCCTATGAAAATAATTGGAAAATCTGGATTTCTAAATTAAAAAATATTAATATTTTTAATTATTAATAAAAATAATAATATTTTTAATATTATTAATAAACAAGATTCATCATATTTATTATCCCCAATGGATAATAATAAAAATATTTTTGAATCTTTTAAAAAATTTATAAATGTAAGTTTAGGAATTAGGGAAAATGCCGTAAAGTACCGTAGAGTGCCATCAAGTACCTAAGTTTTCTTGAGGTTTTCTTTTTTATTTTTTAAGTGTTCTAGGTTTTTTTGAGGTTTTCTATTTTATTTGTGAAGTGTTCTAGGTTTTTTTTACTTTTTGAAATAAACAGAAAACTCAAGAAAACCAAACGGCAGTTTTCCAGAATTCAAAAGAATAGAGAAAAATCCAAGATTTTACTCAATTCTTTTAAATTTTGGAAAACCTAACCACATTTTTTTTTTAATTTCAGAAATTAAAAGAAAATTTATTTAATTTTCAGTTTATTTCTTAAATTAAAAAAACACCTAACGGAAAATTAAAGGACTTTAAAAATTCCTCCCTTAAATTACAATAAAAAAAAATAAATAATTTTATTATTATTTTTGAAGAAGTATAAATTACTCTCTAGGTACCCTTTTAATAAATTTATAAAAGAAATATTCAACATAAAATCATAGCTTTCACGTTTATTCATGGAAAGTACATACCAAAATTATTTTTATGTTTAAAATGCAAAAATAAAAATTTACAAAAAATAAAGAAAAATTAAAAAAAGAAAAAAGAAAAAAAATTGAAAAACAAAAAAAAAGTTTAAAATAAGTAATTGGTTTATAAAAAATAAATAAATAAACAAATGATATGTGTTTTATTAAGAACACCCAAAATCACAGCTACAAACTTTTGGTTGAATTTAATAGTTTGATAGTTGATCATGAATGTTCATTTGGAAATAATAGGTTAATTGTTGTAAATTTCTGTTTTTTTTTTTTTTTTTGATCTGATTTGCTTTAAACCTTGATATTTTTGTCTTTTCTTTTTCTTTTTCATTTTCAAGTTACTCATACTTTTTTTTTTCTCTGTATCTCAATATTAGCAATAAAAAACTTGTTCTTTTTCCTTTGTAACTCTTCTTCCAAATATAAAGAAGATTCAGCCAGGGAAAAATGGAAAAAAAATAAAAAAATTTTTTTATTCATGTATTTTTTTTTTTTTCATTAAAATTTTCAAGAATAAAATAAATGAAAATAAATGGAACAATATCATATACATTTTGAATATTTTTAAAAACTTGAAAAACTAAACTTTCTTAACCCTAATTTTATTTTTATTTATTTTTCTTTATTATTCTTTAAATTTCAGAAATACTATAATGAAGCTGATAATGATAGAAGAAGATATGATGAAGAAGTCGAAGAATTCCTTAAAGATAAAGATGAAGATTTTAAAAAAAAACATTTAAGTCAAGAATCAAAAAAAAAATCAAAGATATATTCGCAAAAAAAAAAAAAAAAAAAGTTAAACACTTCAAATAATATAAATAAAAATCCAATACAAAAAAATAATAACGACAAAGATCAAATAAATATACCAATTCCAATACGCCCAAAAAATTCTTATTTCCTTTTTTGTGATGATTACCGTAATTTATTGAGAAAGGAAAATAATAATATTGGACTTGTAGAATTCTCAAGGCTGTCTTCAAAAGCTTGGCAAAATCTTTCAATAAAAAAGAAAAAAGTAAAAACAAATCTTTTTTTATTATTAATTTTTTTTTTTTTTTTCAATTATTTTTTTTTACTCTAAAACCAATTTTTTTTCTTTTCTTTTTATTTTTTACTATCAATACCTTAAAAACTATCAATTAGAAATATTTTAATTTAGAAAAACAAGAAAGCATTCGGTACCGTAACGAAATGATACAATATGAAAAAGACATGAGAATTTTAAATGAGAATATAAATAAGAATAAGACTGAGGATATGAAACCAGAAACTACAAATAATAAGGAAATATAAGAATTATATTTTCTTTTTTTATAAAAATGAAATAATGAATAAGAAAAAAAAATAAGAAACAAGAATTATTGTTAATTAAGAATTGGATGGTGTTAATGGAACTTTGATATATATATATATATATATATATATATATTTATAATAATTATTTTCTTTATTAAGGACAGATTCTTAAATTTATGAATTTTTTAGTAATTAAATTTGTATTCTTAAACAAAATTAATAACCTTTTTAAAAAATCTAATTAAATTTGATTCTACAATTCTTCATAAATCATTAAAAAAAAAAGGGAAAATAATTTAGATTTCGGAAACAAAAATATCGATAGATAAATTTAAATATAATTAAAATTGGGAAAAAAAAATATTAATTTATGAAATTATCCTTTGATTTAGTCAAAAATAAAAAAAAAAAATTATTAAAAATCATTTCAAAAGAAATTTATTTATATTTAAATTTTCATATAGATCGAAAACAAATCTTGAAAATGTTTTTTAATTTTTTTAAATGATTACAAAATATTATCATTTATTATATCAAAATTGAAAGAAAATTTTGGTTTGAAAAATTACCATTTTTTTCGGAAATATTCATAAATAAAGCAATGTGATAGTCAAAAACTTTTCATAAAGAAATAAAAAAAAATTAACTGTTTATCAATCTTTTTTTTTTTTTTGACTTTTTGTTCTTAATATCTTGCAGAAGGTAAATTGTTTAAGAAGCAAAAGTTGATCAAATTAGATTTTGTAATTGGTCAAAGAAAATAGTCGAATGAATATTCGACTTGATTATTTTTTTTTTTATCTAGATTATTTATTAAAATTCTGATCTAACTTAACTTTGTTTCAGTAAAAGTGGCCCAAAAATTTTTCCAAATATCAATTAATTTTAAGAATTGAACTTTTAAAAACTAATTAGAATAACATACGTTAGAGAATAGTTGATACCTGGATGAAGTAAATCTTATTAATCTATATATTTTACCAAAAAATGACAAACCCAAATTCTTATGTACAATTGGAAAAAAATAACATTCATAATTTTGATCTCAAACTGAAGCTCCCAATAAAAATACAATAGAAATCAATATTATTTTTTTATCATCTTACTTATTTTTTCAATTAAATTAGAATAATACTCTAGTATCTTGTGAATAATAGATCTTGTAATAAAAAAAAATGCAAATGAATTAGGCTTAAAAAAAAATCCAAAAAAAAAATATATTGAAAAAGATAAAAAAGAAAAATGATTTCAATTTTGAATATTTCCTAAATAAAATTTTTTTTCAAATCCCCATTCAAACACTTTAATAACATTATATTCGCCTATTATAACCGAGTCACTTTGACTGGGAAATAACTTATACTAATGATGAAAATGATAGATGAAGATATATTGAAGAAATAAGAGAATTCCTAAATGATAAAGGCAAGGATTTTTTAAAAAATCTATCGAAAAACCAATATTAGAAAAACAAAAAAAAACAAAAATAATGTTTGCTTTGATTTTATATATTTCTTAATCCATTTAATTCGTATTTGAAGAAAAATTTACAAGACTTCCGAATACATAATCTTATATGTTTTATTGTAAAAATTATATGTTTATATTAAAGTTTTAATACCAACTAGAATATCTTTAAAATATTCACCATATTGTGATTCTAAACCATTTTTAAGTTATATTGAATCAGTTGTGATCAGTAAATTATATGTTTTAAGCGTTTGAATGGGGATTTGAAGAAAAAATAATTTTTAAAAATTTCAAAATTGAAATTATTATTTTACATTTTTACACATTTCTTTTTTTTCTTTTTTTTGGATACATAATTTTTATTGCAATTAGTTTTTTTTATTACAAGATAGATAGTAACTAAGAAAAAAATGTGTTGTTCTAATGTCATTGAAAGGATGGAAATGATAGTATAGAAATTTTATTAATTTTTATTGGAATTTTATTTAATCGTCTTTTTGAAGATCAAAAAGACTGTTGAGTTTTTTATATTTTGAACAAAGAATTTGAGTTTTTCAATTTTGCAAGAAAAATAAACTCTATTTCAAAATTATTGGCCCTTTAAAAATCAAATTTTGAAAATAAAAATTTTTATAAATTGAAGATGTTATTAATTATAATAAAAAAATTATAATTTTACTATTCAGTTCTGTACACTCGAAATATTTGGTTTTCATCTGAAAATAAAATAAAATAAAAGTAAAAAAAAATAAATAAAAATTGAGCCATTTATTATGAAATTTAGTTTATATAGGTTGTTTTTTTTTTTCATACAGATATCATCTTTCCTCTGATTTGCATTATATTCGATTTATCCCCTTTTTATTTTTTAAATGTAAATTATTACAAATGATGGATATTTCGAAAAAAATTTTGAACATTTTACCATTAATAAGTTCATTGTCTTGCTTGTACTTTATTACGACTTTTATGAGATGAAACAAGGAGCCTAAGAAACAAATTTTTGATTAAAATGTTAAAAAAAATGAAAAATTACAATGGAGAATAAAAAAGATACCTCTTTTCGTTTTTATTAAAGATTTTTGAGTTTTTTTAGAAGTTTTCAAGTAATTAATTATCAAATATTCTAAAGTAAGAATAGAAAATTGAAGATAAGTCATCCTTAATAATTTTTAAGAATTTGGATCTCGAATAAAAACATTGAGAAATCCCTATTTTTGAAAAATGGAAATTAAACTATTTTTTTCTCTCTTTTATTTTGAATTTGACAGTATTACTCCTATTTCATATATCAAAAAGTTCTTCATTTTTTTTCGATACATACAATGTTATATATATATAAATGATTTAACCCAATAGCAAAAAAGAAAAAAAATCTTTTTGTTAATTTTATAACAAATTCAAAAAAAAAAAAACAATAAAAATAACCCGATTTTGAAATGAAATAATCATGTAATGCTATTATTACTATAATAATATTTTTATTTTTATATACTCTTTTTATAAATAAATTCAAGTTTTTAAAAGTTACATCCCTTTTTCTCGTTATGACCAGTTCCAAATTTAAACATAACTTTTCAATTATTTCAAAAAAAATATTTTCAAGTAGAAAGAAATCTTATTTTTTGTAAAGGAATTGTACGAAAATACACTTTAAAAGTTAAAACCTCAAATTTTCCAAATAGTTTAGTATAAAAAATCTACTTAATTTCAAAAAAAAATAGAAATAATGATTTTAAACTTGAAAAAAATACAATTTCTTTATTCAAAGAATAGTTCTTTTAATTTTTTTTTATTTTATCAAAAAAAAAAAGTTATGAAAAAAAAATCAAATGACAAACTCAAATAATTTCCCAAAATACTTTTATAAAACTTGGAAAAATCGACTAAAACCAAAAAATACTTTTTTATTTGATTATTTTTGATCAATAATTAATAACCCAATCTTAATTATTTCAGTGAGTCATTAACAACATAAAGATTTAATGTACAAATAGACTTTACAATTATTTCTCAATTTTTGAAAGATTTACCAAAGATATAAAACTAATTTAAAATAAATAAATCTAACAATGAAAAAAATAATGAATATTTTAAAATAATTGATTTTAATAGTAACAGTTCCTTGTTTATACTCTGATTATTTGAAAAGATATATTGCCTAATCTTTTAAATTTAAGAAATTTAATAAATTACTGGAAAAAAATAGAAGATCGATGTTTTAATTTTTAAAGGATTAAATATTTGATTTATTGTTCTTATATTTTTACAAAAATGATTAAAAGCACTAGGTTATTTGTTTTTACAAACAAAAGATTAGATATTACTAAAAGTGGGATTTCATAAAAGTAAAAATGTTTTTATAATTTTCCTTTTTTAATAAAAATATTCATATCAAAAAGAATCAGAATATTTTACTGAAAATATAATTGAGAAAAAATGACTCTTTTAAAAAATGATAATTCATTTCTCTAAAGTTGATAATTGAAGTTTTTTTATCGGTTTAATTGAACCATTATTTTAATATGTGTTATATTGGCTTTGGTAGAAAAAAAAATAAGATTTACCCAATCCCTTAAGGTTTACAATCCCTGAAAATTGTAAAAAAAATTATCTAGTGTAGGGTGGAGTTACGATTGAATTTGATTACTGGTAGATTGATCTTGTTTTTGGTATGCATTTAAAGAATTGTTGAAAATGTCAATTTGGGACAATTTATTTTTTTTTTTTGAAATCAAAATTGAAGTATCGAAGACTAATATATTGTAAGATTTTTAAGTTATATAAAAAAGTGAGTTTGTGGGTGTTTAATAGAAATTTTAATTAGGTTAGATTTTATTTTAAGCTTTTAAAAGTTGGGATTTTTTCATTTAGTTAATTGACTAAAAAGTAAATCAAAAATTTCCAATAATAACAAACTCAAAAGTTAGATTTTTTATTAAACACCTTCCAATTGTATTAAACTTAAACTAATAAATTTGGATTAGGGAAATAAAAATTGTAATTTTTGAACAGAAATTGTCCTTGTAGAACCACTATTAAAATTCAGAACAAGTAAAATATTGATCAACAAAGAAGCAAAAAAAAACAAAATTTCGCACATTAGTCAAGATAATATTTTTTTTTTTCTATAAGGGATTGTAAACCTTAAGGACTACATTTCCATGTAAAATAGTAAAATAATGTATAAAAAATCTCCCTAGTGAGAGTTTTGAAATCTCAGTATTATTTACACACTGAGAATATCTTTGAGAAAAAAATGTGAAATTTTAACAATTTTTTGCCTGAAAAGATCATACCAAATTTTGATTTTAATATTTTAGAATATCCCTTTCAACTTTCTAAACTCAAAGTTATTCCTCTGCACTTCTACATATTTTTTTACTTTATCTTTTACAAGTTAGAAATGTTCTCAAATTTGTACTTGCACTTGAAAATCCCTAAAAGCGATTTTTTTCCTATCAAAGTTTTTGATATTATCAATTTTCCTTTTCATTGAAAAACAAAGAAAAATATTCTTCGTGAAAATGTTTAAAGTTGACAAAAAGTGTTTTTTTTTTCATACAATTTCTTTAGAATGAAAATACTTTTTGTGAGGTGAAAGTGAAATCACACAATAACTCAACATTATAAAGGATGGAAACCTAGTCCTTAAAACAGTATAATCATATAAAATTTTATAAAGTTAATTTAATTAAAGAGTGTAAAACTTTTAAAAAAACTTCAATCATTTTTTTCAGAAAATTGAAAAGTCAATAGGTTTTTTGAACTGTTAGTTTTTAAAATTTTCGTTTCGAAAAAGTTTTAAATTGAAAGTTTTTAGATTTTGATCTCTCGATTATAGTTCTAAAATAAGATAAAGTTCAAAAACAAAAGTTTTTTGAATTAAAAAAAAGTCACGAAAATATTTGTGCAAAATACTCTCATGAAAAATATAAAACAAAATCATTTTTTATCTTTTTCAAAATTTTGGATTTTTATGACACAAAATAAAAATCTGAAACAACTTGTTTTAAGTGCAACCTCTCAACAATTAAAATCTCCAAAATGGGAATTAAATTTCGAAATCATAAATATTCTATTAGGACAACCAGATAAGTATGTTAACCTAAATCAATCTTTCTTTTTGGTTTATTCTTTTTTTAAATTCTGATTTTTGTTTTTTTATCTCATAGGTTTGACAACTACAAAAAACTTTTAGTCAAACAGCTCAAAACAAAAAAAATAGAAACACAATACCTTACGCTTCAGGTAAATATTTTAGCACCTTTTTTAATTTTTATTCTCGTCTCTTTTTTAATTTCAGAATCTTTCGTTCCTAAAAAAATTATTCAACAAAAAAAAAAATGATATTAAGAGAAGAAAAAGTTTTTTTTTTTTTATGTTGGGTGCTATCGATGGACTCTTAAAAATCGTCTGTAATTTTTAATTATTTAGTACACTGCTGTTTTTTTCTTTAATATTTATTTTATCCTTTTTACTGTTGAATAAGAAAAGGGAACAAAAAAATTTGGTTTCTTCTTCAAAAAATATTTTCTTGTAATAATGAGTTCTCTAAATTCAAAAGATCTCTTTTGGTACTCGTTCTATCGATAAGGTGTGAATTAAAAATTTGCAAAACAAACGTATTTCGTTTGATCTTTCGTTGGTCAACCTTTTATACCTCTTTATTAAAATTGCTAAACAAAAATTTTGAGATTCGCTTGTGCATTGTTTTTCTTAGGTTTCATTATTTGTTCAAAAATCCTAAGTGTTTATTAATCACAAGAGAAAACTCGAGAAAAACTAATCACGATAAGAAGATCTTTGATCTCTTCCTTCATACTACTATAAAATTTGCATTTTTTTTTTTTTATATTAAATTGATCGACCAATCATTGACTTCATTGTAATCCTACACTCTTATTTTTTCAATCGAATTACTTTTTATTTTATTCAATTGCTTTTTCATAAATTCAATGGAAAAAAACTGAAAAGTTATCGTTAATTTACCAGTTACTTTGTAATCATTTAAATTTATATTTTCAAAGGATCTCTTTCTTGGTTAAGGTTTACAATCCCTGAAATTTGAAAAAAGATTATCTTGTAGTAGGAAGTGGCCACTTATTAATTTGGTTCTTATCTGATCGATCTTGTTCTTGGTATGGGTTTTAAGAGTTGTTCAAAAAGGCAATTTTTGACAATTTATTTTTAATTTTTCCGAAATCCGAATTGAAGAGTGTAGGGTTAATAGTATTGGTAAGTGTTTAATAATGAATTTAAATTTTTGGGTTGTAGAAGAAAATTTTGATTTACTTTTTTGTCAATTAACTTAATGAAAAAAAATTGTTTTTTAAAAGCACCAAATAAAACCAAACCTAATTAAAAATTTCAATCAAGAACCCACAAACAACATTTTTTTATAACTTACCTTCCAACAAATTAATCTTACACTCTTCAATTCGGATTTCGGAAAAATTAAAAATAAATTGTCAAAAATTGCCTTTTTGAACAACTCTTAAAACCCATACCAAGAACAAAATCGATCAGCTTTGATTCAAATTAACAAGTCACATAAACTACACAAGATAATATTTTTTCAAACTTCAGGGGATTGTAAACCTTAATAACAAAGAAAATATGTTCAAAAAAAAATCTGAATCAAAAATATAGTTAATACTTCCCTTTTATCAGATGAAGTTTATTTAACAAAAACTGACATTATTTTATGAAAAAAGTAAGTACATTTTACAATTTTGAAAAATTATACTCCTGAGAAGATTACTGAAAAAAGATTTTTTGAGTGCCACCATAGGATATTGAAACTTTGAAACCAAAATACCACTCATACCTATTTGTGAAAAGAAATACAGTAAATCAGCTTTGGATCTTTCATTTTTCAATTTTTTGAACCTTTTTTTTGATTAAAACTTTGGTTTTATTAAATTATGGTTTTGAGATCTAAAAATATGTTTATATAACAATGCTGAAATTAATCAAACAGTAAACTAAAAAAATATACCCGAAAGGGTGTGTATTTGAAACAAATCTTTTCTTTTTGAAGACCAAACATGAAAGATCACCTTTCCAAATAAATTTGTTGAAATAAAGAAAGTAAAAAAAAATAATCGATAAAAATCTATTGTCGAAGATTTGTTTCTTCTTTAAATTCTTAAATTGGTGGAGAATAAACCAGAGATTACCCTGGGTTTCTCACTCCATCCCTATTTGTCATTATTTAACAAAACATTTTTTTTACAAATTTGTTTTTAAAATTCTTTTTTCAAATATTTTTATCAAATAAACCAAAATAAAGAATAATATTTCAAAAATTAAAATAAAGGGGTCAAATTCTCTGAATCAAAAAACAGTTACAAAAGATTCAACCCAAATAAAAGAAAAATTTATGAAAAATTTCAATCAGATTCAGAATTATTTTGGGTTCTCAATTTAATGTAAAATAAAGAATTAAAATCCAAAAAATACAACCAATAAACCTTATTTTCCTGAAAAAGAATTAAAAAAATATCCTATTTTTTCTTGATCCAAAACTAGAATTAGATGAATTAAATGAAAATAGGAATTGAAAATTCATTTTTGGCAATTCGTTAGAAATAAAAAGTTATTTGTTTATCAAAAATTTTCTCCATTTTTTCTTATTTTTGAAGAATTTTTTTTTCAATTTTTTCTAAAAAATTATACATTTCGATTGAACTTCTAGATGTTTGGTTGGGTTGTAAATAAATACAAAAGTATGAAAATGAAAATATTTTTCAATTTTTTAAAACAAAATAATTTAATAAAATATCAATGTATTTGGTTAAAGAAATGATTTGATTAATTTAGTTACCCCCTTAAGGTTTACAATCCCTGAAATTTGAAATTTTAGATTATCTTCTGTAAGGTATACTGTCTTGTTATTCTGATACTGAACTGATCTCTCTTGGGATTTGTATCGGTTTTAATATTTTATTAGTTAGACAAAAATATATATGATTATTTTTAATTTTTGCGAAAGAATAAATTGAGGAAAAATAAATCATTTTATTTGCCAAAAAATTTATGAAACTAAATTAAAAATAAATTTAACTCTCCAAAGAAACAAAAATAAAAATTCACTAGAAAGGGTTTTTAGATGAGTTTTTCATTTATAAATTTTTTTAAGATTTATATTTTATAAAACTAAAACGAATTTTTGGTAACCCCACACTATCAAATTAACAGACTAAATTTTTAAAAATCAAAAAATTATCATTTTTTTTTCAAAACTAATCTTACTGAATTATAATTTTGTGAGACTTCCAAACAATATCAAGACATACTGTCTTTTTATAATTCAGGATTTTCATCTCGAACGTTTTTTTTAATACTTTTACCTTAAAATTATTTTGGTAAAAGTTTTGAAAATTAAATATTTTGTCCTATTTGGTGATTGATATTAAAAGAAAAGCCGCATCACAGCCAAGAAGAATTCAGGGAATCACCTTAAGGGAAATATAATTAAGCTAACTTGGTTTTCATTTTGCTCAGAATAAATTCAAAATCCGTTATCTTTTCCATTTTGGAAACTGTTTTTTTCAATAGTAAAGTTTAAATGGAATCATCAATAACAAATTCCTTCAAATATATTCTGTATTTGTAGTTTCCTATATAAACCCAATGATAACAAATGTGGGTGTATTTTAAAGAAAGGGGCTCAGTTAAATAAAGATGAGAAAACTCAAAGTATAATTTCCATTTCTTCAATAATAAAATGACAAATAAATGGTAAATAAAGGTTTAGAATCCTTTTTTTTGGTCTCTTCCCAAATTTGTCTGACTATTCATGTCCAAAAGGTCTAGTAAATTGTAATGCCTAATTTTAATTCGTCTTTCAGAGAAAAAAATTTAACAAAATCCCTTCATAAATTAAGTTGAATTCTAGAAACAGTAAATTTGGAAAATATTTAACATCCTACCAAAATTAGGATCTTTAAAAAGTTTCCAAAGTCAAAAAAGAAAAAAAAGTGAAAAAGAAATTTATATCAATTCGAAAACCAAGTTGGTTTATCTTGAAAAACTAAACTTTTAAACAAAAAAAAAAAAAACACTCAAAGATCTTGAAAGACACTTCATTCTAAAAGTCAAAAAGAAGACAGAATATTTTTCATTATTTTTTGAAAAAACAAATCACAGAAATCACAGAAAACTGAATCTAAAATTTTGACAACTTTTTGATTTTTAGGTTTCATGAGCCAATTCAATAACTTTGGTGTTTTGACTATTTCAAAATCAGTTTTACAAAGTAGATGAAAATAATGATAAAATTTGAAATTATCTCAAACTAGAAGATTTTAGGTTTGAGATTGAAAATTAATTTAATTTGCCAGTAAGAGTTTTAATTGAGGATAAATATTGCGTTTTCACATTTTAAAACAGATAATTTTTGATAATTCTTAAAAATACTTGTTTATTACTACAAATAAAGAAAAGTAATGACAATTTTTTTTGGAAAGATTAAGCTGATTTGATTTAAGTGGAGAGATAAAACTCTTGGATCTTTGAAAAAAAAAATGATATACAAAAAAATTAAATTTAAAATTAAAACCTTTCAGTATAGATATTTTTTGAAAAGTGTTGAGTAGGAAGGTTATGGTAAATAGTTTAAAAATGTAACGACTTTAAAAAAAAATATTATATATATATATATATATAAGCTAAATTCCAAAAATAGGGGCCCAAATTTCGAGATCTCGTTCTAGAATCATTGGATTTCAATATGATGTTGGGCAGTTGATTAATGATGTAATTTAAATAAAATTTTCTACTTCATAATTTACTAACCAAACTTTTGACTAAAAAATTGGAAGAAAATAAAAAAAAATTTTCAAACAATCAGATGACAATTTGATTTTTTTTTGTTTGTTAGTTTCTTCAATCGATTAGTTTCAGATGCCAATTTTTCTTCACTGATTTACATTTAATATTTTTACATGATGAAAAATTTCAATTTAATTCTCAATCAAATTACTCTTACAACCGAAAAAAAAATTCGATAATATCCAGATGTTGTAAAATTTTGGATGATTTTTTTAGCCAAATTTTTGTACAAAAAATGAAATAGATTTTGTTCAACGTATAAAAATTTTTAAAGAAGACACCTTGTTAGTATTTAATCTTCTGATGATTATACATCAACTTCTAGTTTATTGATGATTATTTACAGGGTTCCTCATATAATTAATTTTCCTGAGTATCATTTGAAAAACTGGGCCCTTATTTTTCGAAAGTAGTTTATATATATATATTGAATGAGAGAGGAGTAATATCAAAAATAGAACACCCTGTTTGTCAGAACCACTAAACTTTATTTAGTAATATGTATTATTTATTATAACTTTGACAGTATTATAAATCAAAGAATAGTTTGTCTTTAAATAATTTAAAAAGATAAATAGAGAATACGAAAAGAAAAGTAAAAAATTATTTTTATAGTGAAAAAACTTAAAAAAAAAAGGTGATAAACAAAAAAAAAATCGATCAAAAAATAGGTTTAGAGTGTTTTATACGAAGCAATTGGTATAAAATCATCAAAAAAAAAAAAAAAACAATACTAACATTTAATTAAGAACACCCAAAATTACAGCCACTATACTTTTGGTTAATTTAATTTAGTTTGAAAATATATCATGAATTTTCATTTGGGAGACAGTTGTTTAATTATTTTCATTTCTTTTTTCTTTTTGATCTAATTTGCTTTAACCTTTTGGTATTTGTTTGTATTTGTTTTTCTTTCTATATTTTCAAGTTACCCATACTTTCTATGATTCAGTATCCATAAGTATTAGAAAGTAACCACTTGATCATTTTCATGATAAATCTTCTTCCCAATATAAAGCAGATTCAGCCAGGGAACAAAATGGAAAAAAATCAAAATATTCAATATTTGTAAAATTATTACATTTGAAATGCAATAAAAAAACATCAAATAACTGAAAAAATCTAAATATAACTTTCGTATAATTCTTTCTACTTGGTGAAAAAAATAAAATAAATTTTATTTTCTTAATTTCTGCCTTATATTTTTTCAAAATTAAAATTGTAAATTTTAAATCAAACAAAAACTGATTAAAAATTATTCTTTTTGGGTATTTGGAATTTCTGAAGATTTATATCTTCTCTTCATATTAAACTTTATTATATTATATAATTCACTTTCTTTCTTTTTTTTCTTATTTCTTACTAACTCTATCAATCTTTAAAAGCTAATTCGTGTAACAGTCCAAGAAAGCAAAAAATTTCTTGATGGGATAGATAATGAAAGATTTTTTAAACATATTCGAAAGATAATTACATCAAAAAAAGAATGCCAAGCCAGGGCCTATTCTCGTTATTTGCTGAAAAAGTGGGCAAAAAAATCAAAAAATAATTATTTAAAAAATGAGTTTAAAAAAATGCTATCTCTGAGTAAATTTTTTTTTTTTTTTTTTTCTTTCATATTTTTGCAAATACAACATACATAACAACATAATTATTGATTTTACTATTTATTTAGAATATGAAATTCCAAATGATTACGAAATTCCTGAAGCTCCAAGAATGCTAACAAATTTAAAAAATGCTCGAAAGATCCTGATATTAAATGGAAAAAAATTCGTAAAATTTATATTTTTTTTTTTTACATCTTATTTTTCATATTATAGAGCAAAAAATAATTTAAAGAGTCAAGTCATTATGGTGAAAAATAATTTTTTGAAATGGAAGAAAAACTTTCTAGTTATTTTTATCAGGAACTAACACAAATTAAAAGTTAATCAACGTGAGATGTACGATCGATCTCTAAAGATCAAGAATGAAAAACTTGGGCATTTTTGAAAAAAAGCTCCAAAGAACAACACTCAATTTTCAATTTGAATGATTGTGAATTATAATTTTGAATACCGCTTGTGTTAGTTACGAAGTATCTCTATTTGGTGCTTTTTGAGCTCTCTAAGATTTTTTTTTTTGTCATTTTTTTCCTTTCTCAAATGATTTTTTTTTATTCTATAGAATGTTAAAAAATCCTTACTTTGATCAAATATAAATGGATACAAAACATTCACAAGAATTAGATTTAATCGAATTAAATTGATTTGGTACCTTAAGAAAACAAATTTGTTTTAAAATTGAAAAAAAATATGAACTTTGGAAATTTAAAATAAGAAAAGATTAATTTTTTATTTTGATTTTTGAATTGTTTTTAATTGAGAATGATTTTTGAACTTTTTGAAATTGAATTTTTTGGAGTTGATTTCTTTAAAAATATTTTTTTTTTTTGGAAGTTTGAATTTTGTCAACCAAAAGAAGTATAATTTTCAATATTCTTTTTCGTTTCAAATCACTCCTCGGGCATGGGGCAAATGTACAGTAAGTAACTATACTTTAAATAAGATTCTATCAGCCTACCACTACAAGGAAAAAATAAATTCTGAAAATTAAAGTTAGACAAAACTACATATTGGATTTCAGTTATACATCTTTTATAAATTATTTTTTCAAAGTTATGATAATTTTATGTCATTAAGAAAAGATTGCTATTAAACTAATTAATATTCGAATACCCCCCTTTTTCAAAATTACCTACTTTTGAAAAAAAAACCTATTTTTTGGGTATTCTTTTTTTTGAAATTAGTTACAATGAAATAACTTTGTACTGAACATTAATAAATAAAAAATGAATAAATGTTTAAACAATTCGCCGAAAAAAACAGGTAAAATACATTTAAACTGAAGCATGAAAAAAAATATAAAATGATAAAAAATATTCCAAAAACAGAAAAAAATCATTTTTTCAATTTAATTTAGCGATATCTTATCTTGTGAAAGAAATATTTGATTTTATTTTAAAATTGGAAAATATGATTGATTTTATTTTAAAATTGAATAATATGATTCTTTTTAGACTATTAAAAAAATAGATGAAAATAATCTCTCCAATATGTCAAATAAAAATTTCAAAAATTTTACAATTAAAAATGAAAAAAATATTAAAAATTTTCATTTTTTTTTCAATTCCCATTAATAACTAATAAAATTGTAAACCTTTTTGAAAATTGTTATGTCTAATAATGTTTATTATCTGAGTGTATTTCAAAAATACAAAATTTAGAGATTTTTTTTTTGAAAAAATTTTCAGAGTTATGTTATGTTATATTGTAATTTGAAAAGTTAAAGATAAAGGCGGGGTGGGGGGGGTAAAAACAATTACGTATCATATATCAAAACAAAGAAAAAAAGCAAAAATTAAACAATGTGAAAAAATGATTTCAATTTTCAAATTTCCAAAATTAATTTTTTTTTTTTTAATATTTCCATTCAAACCCTTTAAATACATGTAATTCATCCATTACAACTGGGTCACTTTGACTGAAAAATAGTTAATTTTTACAAGTTATTTGGAAAAGTAAGCACTTATTAACACACACAAAAAAAAAATAAAACATTAATTTTGGAAAGAAATCGTCTCCTCATAACATTGTAACCTTTAGTATATATACCGTTCGTTCTTTCAATCTCAATTAGGAACTTGTCCAATTCCAAATAAAAGAAGTTTAATTAATAAAAAATCATAACATTATTTATGTATGTGATATTTATTGCAAATATTTTTTACATTTTTTTCTCTTTATTTTATAAATAGAATTTCAATGTATTTCTGAAAGAATTAAAAGTTATGAAGAAAACTGCAATTAATTTACAAGATATTCTCGTCAATTCAAATACCAAAATTGATTTTGCAAATAGCCATTTATTAACAATTTTATATAATAATTGCATATATTATCAAAACCAAATCAGAATATATATTCGAAACGAAGTGCCCAATCCAACATTGATGATTGAACTTCTTGAAATTAGTGATGAAATCATTTCTTCAATAAAATTTTATGATGAAATTCGCTTGAAGGGTACAGTAAGTTTTAGATTAAAGAATTTGTTTTACGAAAAGCATCCCGAGAAATTACCTAAAATTAGTAATAATGATCAATTCAAAGAAAAACCGAGGAAGCAGGGGGGAGGGAAATCACAAGAAAAAGAAGAAATTGTTCTGATTGATATTAATGATAAAAATGTGAATGATTTGATGGTCTCACTTGGATTTACCTACCATTTGCAAGAACTATCATTTCAAAATGAAGATCAAGAAACATTAATTAATTCCAAATACGAAAAAATTAAATCTCATGAAAAAAAAAAAAATTTTTCCAAATCAAAAAAGTTAAATAAATAATATCTGTATTTATTGATTCAAGTGGAGTAGCATATCCTGATTCTGGTATATTGCCGGTTTTCCAAAGCTTGTAAAAAAATGATATACTATGAGATCCATGGCTTTATGAGGAAAGGTCTTCCGAAACAAATAGCTTAAATCTTGTGCGCTGTATCATTTTTAAAAGCTTAAGGTTTTCCTAAAAGAGGGGAATTAATCATATGAATTACTAAACAAAAGCAATCTCTACAGAATTTTATATGCAAATTGTAATAACAACAACAACAAAAAACACAAAATAAAAGCATTATTTTCAATTTTATTATTTTTTTTTTTTTGTTTTTACATTTTTGGACAATGTCTCAAAATTCCATTTACAGAAAGGATTAAAATAAATAATTTTTACTAAATATAAAAGCAGCACTACTCTTGTTTAAAAGAAATTTTGGTTTAATCCAACGATGAATTGTTGGCTTTATCTAATCTTTGATAATTATAGAAAAGTAGAGAACTTATAATCGGATAGTAACAAAGTGTCCATTTTCCAAATTACAATCTAAAAGTTGAAAGATTGAGAATCCCCGAAAGCACATTATTTTTGATTGTTTTATCCTTTTCTCAAAATTTTACAAAAATTTCAAAAACCTCAAGATGTAATTTAAATTAAAAAACTGGTTTATGCTTCATAAACTTTTTTCCAATCAAAGGAGACCAGTTATAATGGGTGAATTATATGTGTTTAAAGGGTTTGAATGGATATTTTAAGAAAAGATTTTTATTTTGGAAATTTTCAAAATTGAAATCATTTTTATCACATTTTTACACAATTTGCTCTTTTTTTGTATTTTTTTTTGAAAAGGTGATTCAGTTATCAAAATTTGTTTTTATTGCAAGTCCAATAGTCATTTGATAAAAAAGGGCTATTCTAAGGTTCATTGAAACCGTAAAAAGATTGTTGAAAAATCATATTGATTTCTCTTACAATTCTATTCGATCTTTGATCCTGATATTTGTTTAATAAATGCGAAAAATTTTCACTTCATTTTCATTTCTTTTTTTAAATAGAGCTCACAAATACCAACACACTTCGTTTCGAGGACTTGATTTCTGAAAGAAAAGTATGTAAAATGAAGTGAAAAAGGTTTCATATTTATTATTCAAATACCAGTAGAAGTTTAAAACGAAAATTGTTGTTTTTCTCAATAGGCAATAAGAATTTGAGTTTTTCAATTTTTAAGAAAATCAATTGATTAATTAGTTTTCTTTCATACATATATCAACAATTCTTTGATGTGTATTATTCTGTTTATTTCTTATTTGTTCTTCAAAGGTCAATTATAAAAAATAATTGATATTTGAAAAAATATTTTGACCCTTTGACTGATACAGAGTTTTTATATATATATATCCCTTAGCACCCCGAATTTGCCTAAATTTCATCAAGTTTTTTAAATTAGATTTAAAATGATATTGATCCACTAATATATTAATTTTCTTATTTGTCTTTAATCCAGATTTGAATTATAATAAAAAGTCAAAATAGTTCAAAGATAAAGTAGTTAAGTTATTGATTTTTTTTTGAAATTGAAAAAAAAATAATAATTATTCATTTTTACATTTTTTTTTAAGATTTTTATTTTTATTGTATTTTTTTAAATCAGAAATTTTATTACTTTAATAGTAATTCAAACCCCATCAAATTAATTTAAAAATAATAACCACCAAACAATTTTGTTAATTTTATGATAAAAAAAATAAATAAAAAAATAAATTACTTTGAAATTTAATTTTTTTTTTTAGAAAAAAATTCATTAAATATCCAATCAAGAGAAAAATGAAATTTATTTCTTTAGGCCAAAATTAAATTTTTAATATGATTAATTTTCTAAAACTTTTATTTAAGCAATAGTTAATAATTGAAAATCTAAAAAAAAAAAAAAAATTGTAAAATAATTTCAATTTATTAAATTGGAATAAAACAAATATAAATTACTTTTTAATCAATAAAATATTTATACCTAAATTTAAAATAAAATTAAAAATAATTCTTAAATATTATTCCAATATAATAAAATAATCTCTGAAACCAAATTTTTTTTATTGCATTTTGTTATTTGTAAAAATTTGAATAAAAATATATTTGCAATATTAGGATTTTTCCTTAATAAATTAATCCAGATCTTGTTAAATAAGTTCTGATATATGGTATCTAATTCAACAATATTGTTTATTTTATGTCTAGATTTTAAAAAGTCAAAAATTAAAAAATTGTAAAAAATAAAAAAAAAATCAATTATTAATCTGACTCGAACTATTGGCCAAATCATATAAAATTAAAAAAAAATCTTGTTGAAAAAATTGTAAAATTTTGCAATGAAAAAAAATTTGATTTTTTTTTCTAATTTAATTTATATTTTTTTTTATTTTTAAATTATTTAGAATCTAATATAGAAATTGATATTGAATAGTAATCAGTAGATAAAACAATTTTTCTATGTGATGTTATAATAACTTATATAATGAATAAATTATTTAATCTAGCATTTTAGGCAATTTTGGAGTGCAAAGGGTCCCAGAAAAATTTCCAGTAAAGTATGATGTGATTTAAATGTTAAAACTAAGAGGTTTTTGATGTCTAGACAAACTTTTCAAAAAAAAAAAAAAATTATTTTGTCAAAATTTGGAAAAATAATAAAATCACAATAACCAAAAAAAAATTACCAATGTTGAAAATTTTTTTTCAAGTTATTTTTTTATTTTAAGTAACTATACAATTTTTAATTTTAAAATTTTCTTTCTAAGATAATTGTTTATCAATTCTATATCTTATTATCCTTTGATAACATTTCAATTTAAAATTTTTGTTTGAAATGTTTTTAGGTTATTTGGGGTGCTAATGGATATATATATATATATATATATATAAGCCGATCATTGAATCTATATTGTAAAAAATAATTTTCTTAAGGGGATTATTTTTTTAAGGCTTAGGGCAAAATTATAAATTACATTATTGGTTATATTCTCTAATTAAAAATTTTGTAATAACAAATTGTCAAAAATTCTTACCAACTAAGAAAACCACCAAAAGAAAAATTTTTTTAATAAGGTCATTTTTTTTACTTTTTTTTATGAAAAAGAAATGAAAATTAATGTTATTTCTTATATTATTAAAAATTCTTCTTTTATTTATTGTTATTTTAATCATTAATAGGGTTGAAAATTCTTTGTTGCCAGGAATATTAATAAATATTAAATTATTTTTTCTTTTTTGAGATAATTCTTTATATCAATAAAAAAAATGGTTTATTTAACCTATTGAATAATATTTGTTTTCCTGAATAAATACTGAACGATAAACTAAAATTCGAAATTTTCTACACAACTAAAAAGTTACAAACAATCACAATAATACAATTTCATTCAAATTGGAAATAATTTTGATTTTTGTAAAATATGAGTTTCATTTATCCATCATTTATTTTTTGTTTTATTTTGGTTTTTTGAATTAGAAAACTTGTTTCGTTTGATCAAAATGTTTTTTTGAACAAGGTGTATTAGGTTTAAGTTGAGTTTTTCAAAATTTAGAGAACTCAAATAAAATGAGCTGATGGTATCTAACCTTTGAATCAATAAATATCCCCAATTGTATTTATACAAATTTAACAATGTATTTTTGGTTTTCACTCTCTTCAAAATTGTTAACAAACTCGATAATTTATTAGGGTTAATAATTATTTTTTGTTTTGTATGTATTGTAATTTATAAGCAATCGTTAAAAATTTCTATTAATGAATTATTATAAACTCTTTTTCAGTCAAAGGGGCCCAAAAAATTTTTTAACATTTTTTTTTTTTGAAATTTATGGTTTTTTCATGGGGTTTCTTTTATAATTATGGACTCTTATAAGAAGTTTATTATTTCTCGTATTTCTAAACAATCTAAGTTTGGTTGATTCTGAAAAATAAAGTGACTTTTTCATTTTTGGCTGGGTCCCTTTGAGTGAAATGGAGTTTAATTATATATTTCTTCTTGAATTGTTTAGATAAGATTTTTTTTTTTTCACAAATCGACTTTTGGTTTGTTAAGAATTTTTAATTGGGGTTTCGTTATAGCCATTAAATTTTTAAAATTATTTAAAGATTCTACTACCTTATTATGGTTTTATTATAAGATAAGAAAGTTATTTTTTTTCAAAATAAAATTTACTTGTAGAAATTTGGGAATCAAGTAATTGTATCCTCAGAAGTCAAAATCAATTTTTTCATGACAAAAATGATTAAAATTGTTTTAATAATTCTTGTGTATAAGACCAAACAATTTTTTAAAAAGATTTCCAAAAATTAAAAATTCTTTAGCATTTATTTTTGCCTTTTTGAAAAACCAGATAACAACTTTTTAAAAACTTTTCATAAATAAAAAAAATTTTGCTTAATAGATCTCATTTTCATTGATCAACTGTAGTTAAACTTCTATCAAATTTTCATTTTTTTAATCACCTATACCTCAATTAGTTTTCTTGGACGAAATTTGAATTGAAAGATTAATATTTAAAAACAATAACAAAAAGTAATAATTGTCTTTCAAAATTAAAACTTTGGAAAAAAAAAACTAAAAATATGTTTGACCATTTTCAAGATTAACTTGAGTTATTAATAAAAATAATCACTTACTTTTTTTGGTTTTATATTGAAAACATGTGAATTTTGGATTTTAAATAATAGACTCAAATTAATAGATTGTTTAAACTAGGTTAATTCATCCACTCCATAAGTCTAAAAACAAAAGACAAATTATATAAAAAAATTTGAGGATCTGTAATATGATTTCCTTTTATAAAGAAAAATTCCGATCCCTGATATATCTTTTTGAGTAAAAATCTGTCAAAAATGGGTTTCAAGAATTTTCATTTAAAGTTTCAAAATTGAAAACACACCAAACTTGAAGTAGTAATAATAAAAATATTTTCAAATAATCATAGGAATTTTTTTGTGTTTGTTGATTTGAAATTGAAAAGATGAAAAATTATAATGAAATTGTGAAAGGATCTAAGAAGAGTAAAATTTGTTAGAATTGTGAAAATTTACCCATTTTTATAAGAAGAAATTCGTGGATAACAAATTTAACTGAGATTAGGTAACTCACTTATGGTTGTTTTTATTCACAATTTCACTGATTTTAAAAGAAAACTAATCCTTCAACCCAAAGTTAGTTAAAAATAATGCGATCTAATGAAAAGGAGTAAAAAATTCAACTTTTTGAACAATATCACTTTTGAAAATCCGAATTTAACCAGAAAGAATTGAACTCTTTTTGAGTTTACAAACTAACGATATTTTAGAATTGGTTGAATTTTTCAAAGTCATCATATAATATTTACGTATTTTGAAGGAATTCCACTTTAAATTAAAAAATTTAACTACGTGTCTCTTTTGGAAAAAAAATTAGGAGAAAATCAACAGTTTTTAGATTAAACTCACAATTTGAACAATGGTAAATATACCTTTTAATCGATTATGGTCATACTAATTCTAAAAAAAAAGTTTAGATTACTTTTAATTGTTTCATTTTTTTTTTTTTTTTTTCATAATCTCCTTTTTGTTTTACTTTATTTTTATTAATGAACAAGATCATAACTTCAATTGTAAAAGAAAAAAGAAAATTTTCCCGTTTACTCCGATCTTTAAAGTTTAACCACTGTAAATGTAAAAGGCTCTCTGAAAGGGTTTCTCTTCTGATCTCTTTCCTTCAAAATTGTCGTAAAATTTTCTTTGTTTTTTTTTTTTTTTTGTTTTGGGATCAATAGCAATAAGCAAAAAGCAATGAACTGTCAATAATTTTTTTCAACTCTTCAACCTTTATTTCTTTTTATATTTTTTTAAAAAAAAAAATAATACTTTTTACAAATAATTCAAAATACCAAAAAGAATTCCATGAAAATATAGAACAAGTCAAATCAAAAGAAAATATTTTAAAAGAACTTTACAAATCAATACAAGCCTCATTAAAATTAATTGAAAAACATCAAAAGCAACAAAGTTGGTTTCATCGTTTATTAAAAAAAGGATCTTCACCAAACATTTTTCAAGGTATTTATGCACGGTTATATAATTGTGGTGTTGGGATAGGCTATCAATTTGAATTCAAATGGGGTTTCTCAAATGAAGATGAAGAAGATGAAAGTAATTTCTTTTTTTTTTTTTTTTTTTTGTCTTTCACATATCCTCTTTTTTGTTTGAAGAGCACACCTTAAAGAACTTAAAATTGTTCGGAAAACTGTCAAACATCTAGTAATTAATTTTTTAATTTTTGGCTCTCTTCTCATATTACATTTCATAAAACCATGGAAACAATTCAAATTTCCGATCAGATCCATATATTGAGATAATAAGGAACAAAAAAAAAAAGGGATCTCGTAAAAACAAAAATGATAATTCCTTCAAACAAAAACCTTCCAAAATTTTTCCAGTGGTCTCCAAAAAGTGATTCTCAAAAGTTTTAAAAAGGTGTTACTCAAACTGTTTGGTTCACTCTTTTAAGTATTTTATTGTCCAAAACTTTTTCAAACTTGCGAGTGTCACTTTTGTAAAGCCACTGTGCGCTTTGAAGTACTTATAAAAAACATGAACAAACAATTCCAAATGATCTTTTTTTTGTTATTTTTTTTTTATTTATTTTTCTATTCTTTCAAAATACTTAGATCAAGACTTGAATAATCTAAAATCCTTTTTGTCGGATTTAAAACAGAACCCTGAACTCATTGGCGATATTTTAGATGAACAAAAAAAAGTATTTCAAAAAAATAATTTAAAATATGATTTTAAAACAGCTCAAAACAAAGTTTTGCAATTATTTGATCGAATCAAAATGCAAATCAATGTCAAACAAGGTGAAGAAATAAAGAACCAAAATAGAAATAACCAAAGCGAATCCAAAAATGAAGAACAATGGCTTAAAATAGATTTTAAAGAATTAACTTTAAAAAAAAGATTAGCTTTTGGGGGGTTTGGCGAAGTGTTCATAGCAGACTGGCTAGGGACTCAAGTTGCCGTAAAAAAATTAATAACAGAAAAAATTAATGAAGAAATTATGAAAGATTATTTTAATGAAGTAAATACTATGAGGTAAATTGTCTTTTGTCTTTAGTCTTTTGTCTTTTGTCTTTTGTCTTTTTTCTTTTGCCTTTTGCCTTTTGTCTTTTGTCTTTTGTGTTTTTGGGGATTGATAAAAGATGAAAATCTCTTTTTGTATCAATCCTAAATTTTTTTTTTCTTTTTTCAGATTATTATCTTTTTTACTTTTTCAACTATAAAAATTAATTTGAATGTTTCCTTTCCCATGTTTAACCATTAAATCTATGATTTTAGGCTTAAATCTCTTTTTTGAAAAACAAGTCAAAAGGAAATTTAGAGTGAAGTTTTTACTTCTTCAATGATAATAAGAAGAACAAATAATTTTTAAACAAAATAAAATAAAAACATTTTAATTTTAAATAATGAATTTATATATATATATATATATATATTTATATAATTTTTCCCATAAAATAACAATAATAGTTCAATATCACATCCAAATGTTGTTCAATTAATTGGTGCAACAATAAAATATCCATTTTGTCTAGTAATGAAATATTATAAATATGGAAGTTTATATGATATAATTCATAATAAAGAAATTAATCTACAACAAATCGAAATGTTAGATATTGGAAGAAAGGTAGCAAATGGAATGAATTATTTACATTCGAGAAAAATCATTCATAGAGATTTAAAATCAGCAAATATTTTATTAACCGAAGAAGACGGTGAAATTGTTCCAAAAATTATTGATTTTGGGAGTTCAAAAAAAAAAAAAGAAGAAATATCAATTCGATCATTACATGGTACAGCTCAATGGATGGCACCTGAAGTATATTTATAATTTTTGATTTTTCTTTGTTTTTATCATCATTAACTTTTCCCATTTTATTTATTTTTTTCATCTTCATTATTTTCTTGTGTAAAATAATTCCTTTCAAATTCTTTTTGAGAAGTTATTTCAATCATTTTTTTTTTTTACTTACTTCGCCATCACCTGTATTTTATAGATATTAAATTTTAAAAAAATTATTGAAATAAGAAAAAAATATTTTCTTTTTTAAATTTACATACTCTATCAAAAATTGTCTCAAAGTCGATCTAATCTGAACAAATTCATGTTTTTTCATTCATAATTTTTTTTTAATTATTTCTTAAATAGAAAAATAAAAAATCTAATTTTGGTGTAGATCAAATAAAATTTTCAAAAAAATATAAATTCAAATGGTTGACATCTACTTTTAATAATTTTATACAATAAATCACTTATAATTATATATAAATGCATTACAATTTATTTTGCATTTTTTGTTTCATTCTAAAGAGGAATTTTAAATTAAATTGTTTTTTTTTTTCTCAACATTGAATAAATATATTAGTTTCAATAATATCATTTTGAATAAACAATAATAATCATGATAATTATCAATAGTTGATTCGTAACAATAATAGAATTTCAAAATAATTTAGATCATTTAAATTTTTATCTGTTTTTTTCAAAAGTTTAAATTTATAATTTTAATAGTTAAAACTTTTGTAATCTACAAAATAACCAAAATATCAGATTTTTTTATAATTCAAGGATTTCATTTTTAAATCATTTGGATTCTTTTTTTCTAATATTTGGGAAGAATATATTAAATGCACTGAAAGTCTCAATTTTAAATTTAATTTTTTTTTCAGTTATCAATTTTTTTTCCAAAGATCCAAGAATTTTATCTCTAATTAGATCAAATCTTTTTTCCTATTAAAAAAGTTAAAAACTCTAGCTGTTCATATTCAAATGTATGCAGATGATCTTATTCTCATTATGAAGGGAGGTCTTTTATCTCTCTAAAAATTAATTTTAGAAAGGATTTTTGAAATAATAAAAAGATTCGGGATGAATCCACATAATAAAAAAACTAAATATCAAAAAGAATTAAAAGATATTTTTTATCTTGGAATTTGGTTAGAAAAAAATACAACACATCTTGAATATAATTTCAAAAAGGTAGAAAGTAAAGACCTTGGAAACACTTAATCGATTGTTTCAACAAAATAAACTCAATAATGGAATCAAAATAACTTCTTTCAAAGATCTTATATTAAGTCAACTTTAGTATGGTCTCGAAATATTTGACTTGACACAAAGTGATTTTGAAAGAATTGATAGATTTATCAATAAATCAGTCACAAATTTCTTACAAATTAATATCCATTCACTACGATTAATTTATAAAACTGAAGTATACAAAAATTGATCTCGCTAGATTAAAAGTATACCGAAGAAAATATAAATTTATTGAAAAATTAGATTTCTTAAATTTAAAAAAATTAAAAACGGTACTAAATTTTCGAACACTGGAAAATGAAAATATTAATTGGTATACTGAGGAATTAAAATTTTTAGATTTTGAATTAAAAGTTTTTCGATTAATCAAATTGGAAAATTCAACTAGTTGGAAAGTTCAACAATATCTAAAAATTATAAAACAACAAAATTGCAATTTCAAAAAACAAAAATATTTAAACTGGAAAACTTCAAAAACAATTCTAAAATTTCGAAATTTTACTAATTGTTTAAATAGGTACTCTTATGTAACAAGCAAAAATAAAAATAAAAATTGTGATTTATGTATAGAAAAGTGTAATATTGATATCATTTTAGACTTTGATCATTTGTTATGGGATCGTGTCGTCAAGTGCCTAGCTTTTCCATAATTTAAAAGAATGATATAAAATCAAAAATTTTACTCAATTCTTTTGAATTCTGGAAAAGCTAACGGCGGTTTTTTTTAATTTTTGAAATAAACAGAAAATTAAATAATTTTTCGTTTTCTTTCTTAAATTAAAAAAAAACCTAACGACGTTCCGTCCTTGAAAAAAATCGAAAAATCTGGATATATGAATTTTATAAAAAAAATAAAAAAATTAATAATATCTCTGGTAATATTAATAAAAAGAATTCATCATGTATATTATCATTAGTAAGTGATAACAAAATTTGTGATTCTTTAATATAATTTCTAAATAAAAGTTTAGAAATTAGGAGAAGTTCCGGAGAGTGCCGTAGAGTGTCGTAGAGTGTCGTAGAGTGCCTAGCTTTTCCAGAATTTAAAAGAATGACAAAAAATAATTTTGTTTTTAAAAATTATGTTTTTTTTTCTTTTTTTGGAACTTCAGAAAACTTTTTGAAAGACTGAGTTTTGTAGATCTTTATGTTTTTTCAAATTTAGTATTCTTGAATTTCGATTAATTTAAGAACGAATTTTGTTTAATTTTCTCTAAAAAATGAATTAAAATTTCTAATACAATTATCATTGTCTTTTGATCAAGATGAGTCTGCTTAATTTGAGAAGAGATTAAAAAAAGTGATTATAGTCCTTTCACATTTGCTATTTTATGTTTTATTCCTAATGACATGAAAATTGTTACTTTGAGTTTACTCGTCCTTTTTTCATTGAACCCTTTTGATAACATTAATCGAGATTTAGTATCTTTTGTTTTATCTAAACTCCAATTCAAAATTTTTAACACACCAAAATTCAATTTTTGAAAAAAAAATCTTAATTAATCAATTCTCGAAAAAATACCAAATTATATCCATTCACTAATTGAAATTTTAACAATTGCTTATAAATTACAATACCTCACAAAACAAAAAATAGATAATTATTAATACTAATAAATTATCGGTTTGTTAAAAATTTTGGAGAGATGAAAACAAAAAAATACATTGTTAAATGTGTTTAAATTCTATTAGGAATATTGATCGATCAAATGATTAGACACCATCAACTAATTTTATTTGAGATATTCTATTTTGAACAACTCAACTTTAACTTAATATCAACTGTTCGAAAAAAATATTTTGATCGAACAAAACAAGTTACGTAATTCAAAAAATCAAATGAAACCAAAAAATCAAAAGATGAAAAAAATGAAATTCATATTTTACAAAAATCAAAATTATTTCCAATTTCAATGAAATTGTATTATTGTAATTGTTTGGACAGTTTTAACTGTGTGAAAAAATTTGAATTTTAGTTTAGTAAACTCCAAAAAGAGAATCTATTAAAGGGGCTTGTTAGTGGTGTTCAATTTAAACTTTACCCTTGAAAATAACAATTTCTAATAAGCAAAAGTAACAAATTTTAAATTTATTCTTAGCAAAATTAAAATCAAGAAAGCTCAATTCTATTTACCTTAAGATTATTCCCTAAATTATTTTTGGTTTTGGTGGAATTTTTCTTTTAATATCAATATCCAAATCGGAAAAAATATTTATTTTTCAAAATTTGTAAAAAATAAATTATAAGGTATATATAAGCACAAAGTAAAATTTGAATAAATAAAGGGAATAATATCTTCAATTTGTAAACTAAAATCATTCATTAAAAAAAAAAAAATCATTTCTGACAAATAATTCAAAATTTTTAAAAAACAAAAAAATTATTATAAAACACAAGAATAAATTTTTCTGATTTTTGTGATATTTCCAAAAATTACAAATTGTAAATTACATCTTTTTTATCCCATTTTAAATTTTATTAAAGTTATTTCATATTATAATTCTATCAATTTATTCTGAAATAATCCATTTAAAGTTGTTCTAAATAGTTTAAAAATAGAAACAACCAAAATTTTGACACATTCAATTTTTTAGACAATTATGGAAAAATTTTCATTTTAAATGGAGGTTGATTGTTTTCATATTATGACTTTAACTCAATATTTTCTGAAAGATATAAAAGAATATTGTTTTCACATTAAAAAATTTTTAATTAATCTATATTAAAATAATTTTTTTTAATAATAAAATAAATAAATAAATAAATAAAGGTTGTTCGAGGAGAACAATATAGTTATCCAGCTGATGTATATTCTTACGCAATTATTTTATGGGAATTACTAACGAGAAAAAAACCATTCACTGGTTTGATGCAATCGCAGATATTAAGTTTACATTTTTATGACCGTGAAAGGATATCTCTACAATCCATGGTTCAAAGAAGACCCGTAATCCCAAAAAATCTTGATTCGGATTTAATTAATTTAATTAGAAAATGCTGGAGTGAAAATCCAGACGAAAGACCAAGTTTTGAAAATATTTTTACAACCTTAAATCAAATTATTGAAAAAATGATCAAAAATGGAAATGAAAATGGAAATGAAAATGAAAATGAAAATGAAAATAAAAATTTAATACAAAGTAATCTTTCAAAATATTTTACTAAAAATTCAAAATTTAAAAATAATGAAGAATTTCTTCAAATATTTAATAAGCAAATGAACAACAGAATTTTATATATAGATGAAGAAAAAATTGGAATGGAGATCGAAAATGAAAATGAAAATGAAAATGAAAATGAAAATGAAAATGAAAATGAAAATGAAAATGAAAATGAAAATGAAAATGAAAATGAAAAGGAAAGGGAAAAGAAAAAGGCAAAGGCAAAAGAAAAAGATAAAAAGAACAATTATTTTTCATCAATAAACGAAGCATTAAAAAATGCACAAAGTGGAGACATTATTGAACTAAACTCTGGCATTTATTCTATTGAAGGATTTGATATCACCATTCCTGGAATTAGAATAAGAGGAAAAAATGGTGTAGCAGCAGATTCAATTATACTTGAGTGCACCAACGAAAGGTCTACATTTTCTTTTAAAGCGATGAATTGCGGATTATTTGGAATCACTATTAAATCGAATTGTAAAAAGCAATCAAATTATGGACTAATCGAAGTTTTGGAAGGTAATACTATAATCTCTGGATGCTTTATCAAAGGCAATGAGCAAGATTATGGAACTTCATGCATTTTAGTCCGCGGTCCAAAATCAAACCCAATTATCAAGAATAATGTTTTAACGGGGTGTACTTATGGTTTAGCTATTTATGACGAATGTAAATGCTTTATTGAGGGGAATGATATTATTGATAATAAAAATTGTGGAATTTTCTTTTCGAATTCCAAAACTTGTTTAATCAAGCAAAATTTAATTACTAAAAATGAAGAAGAAGGAATTTTCATTACTACATCTGATTTAATCAACATCCATGAAAATAATGTTAGTAATAATAGGAAAAATGGAATTAAAATGATCGCATCCAAAGTTTCCATAAAATCAAATAGTATTAGCGAGAATTTGGAAAATGGTATACTTTTATTAAACGAAACAAATGGCATAATCTCTGGCAATTTAATTTCTAAAAATAATGATAAGGGTGTAATAATTGCATCTAGATCAAATCCGAAAGTAATTAAGAACCGAATTATTTCAAATAAAATCGGTATTGAGATCAGAGAAAACGTTAATGGGCTAATTAAACTCAATAAAATATTCAATAATTTAGAAACATCCATTTTACAGCACCACAAAACAACAAAAATTATAATCACTGAAAATAATATTAAAAAAATTGAATCACAAAATGGGTTTGGGTATGGTATTGGCGATGGCGAATATTATGACGATGACGACGACGACGACGAAAAGGAAAAAATCCCAATGAAGGGCATCTCTGTTAGAAGAGATGGGAAAAGGGAAATTATAGTAAATCATAAAGGGAAAGATACAGCCTTCTTAACGATTTCCTCTGCAATTGAAAAAAGTAAAAGCGGTGACATCATCAAAATTAAGCCAGGCGTTTACAAAGAAAGGATCATAATTACAAAAAACGATCTAGAATTATTTGGCTCCATTAAAAAAAAAAATAATAATCGGGTGATTATTCAAAATAATACAGAAAAAAATACTTTATCCTTCCAAGCACGTTCAGGAATTATTTCGAATATCAATTTCCAAAAATCCAGCCGGAAATCTAAAACTATAGAGATAATATCTGGCGAATTATTATTACAAAACTGTGACATTAGTGGTATCGGCTCTTCCTGCATCGAAATTAAAAACAGCGCCAACCCAAAGATCCGAGATTGTAAAATTCATAATGGTAATATTGGGATTAACATTTCTCAGAACTCTAAAGCTACTATTCAAAGATGTGCAATTTTTGAAAATGAAAATCAAGGTATCCAAATAGATGATAATTGCCAAATCAACATTTTGAATTGTAAACTTTTTAAAAATGGGAAAGGTGGCATATCAATACACGACCGCTCCACGGGCCTAATCAAAAAGTGTGATATTGCCTTTAATAACTCAAATGGGATATTGATTAATAATAAGGCCAACCCCGTCGTTGAATCTAACAAAATCCATCATAATCATCAGGACGGATGCCATATTTTAGAAAGCAGCTTTGGGAAGTTAATTAAAAATGAAATTTATAATAATGGTAACTCTGGAATAACCTGTAAAAATTTTTCTAATCCCAAAATAATTAAAAACGTCATCTATTCAAATTCACAGATGGGGATTTTTCTTTTAAACAATAGCCAAGGATACTTTAAAAAAAATGAAATTTATAGCAATTCGCTATCAGGAATACAAACCAGAGTAGACACTAATTCCATCTTTGAGGAAAATAAAATTCATCACAATTATAATTGTGGTTTAACAGTCAGCCAAAAATCCCATGACACCTTTAAAAGAAATGAATTTTTTTTAAACCAATCAAGAGGAATCGATATAGACACAGGCGCTAATCCCTTAATTGAATCAAATAATATTTATGAAAATAAAAAGGGAGGAGTGTTTATTAATAGAAATGGCACAGGCGTTTTGAAATCAAACATAATACATAAAAATAGTCGAGTGCAGGTTTTAATTAAAAAGGGTTGTTTACCAAAATTATTAAGCAATGTGATACCTTCTGGTGGATTAATAGATCAAAATGATTAATGATGATATATATATATATATATATTTGTGTGTGTGTGTGTGTGTGGATGTGTATATTTTTTTAGTATATATGTATGTGTTTGTAGAGATGTTTGTTAGTGTGGGTGTGGGTGTGTGTGTTGATGTGTATATATTTTTAATATATATATATATATGTATGTATTTATATGTATGTATATATATGAGTGGATTTATTTCACCATGTATGTATGTATATTCCCGAAATTGTATTTATTTTATTTTTTATTTTAGGAAGCTATATTTGATTGTGTTTATTAATACATTTAGATAATTATGTTAAAAAAACATGATTTAATTACTGATAAATTTATTATAAACAAATTTTGAATTTTGATTAATTAGTTATATTACATTAATTTTAATCTTAAATAAAATAGATTTAATCAAAACCCAATTTATTTTTTTATGGAGAACAAAAAAATTATCATTAATTATTTTTATTTTCCTACAACAGTTTCAAGTTTAAAATGAATTATTCCTTACAATTTTTTTTGTACAAATTTTGTCCTATTTGGAGATTGATATCAAAAGAAAAGTCTCATCAAAACCAAGAAATAATTTAGGAGATCAACTTGGGGTAAATAAACTATAAGCTTTCTTTATTTTAAATTTTGTTATTAATAAATTTACGATATGAAGCCTTTCCGTATTTAGAAACTGTTTTTTTTTCAATAGTAAAGTTTAAATTTAATCATTATGAACAAATTCCTTTCATCAGTTCTTCTCTTTTTGGAGTTATTATTATAAAAAAATTGATAAAAAATCACAGTTAATGTTAATATTCCAAAAGAGTTAAAGGGAGTATTCACCAAAAAGTCAAATTTTTCACTTTTTAAATATTTGAAAGAAGATTAGAAAACATCATTTTTTACTTTGGCTGTGGGAATAGTTGCTTTTTAGTATTTACAGTAATTGGTGGAAGAACAATATATTATTTTTTTTTACACATATAAAACCCAAAGCCACAATAGAATGTTAAGTTGATTTGTTTAATCTACTTTGAGAAATGTTAAATGGTTTAAATTTTATTCTTATCTCAACATTTGATTGTGGAATTTTTATTTTATTGCTCAAAAAAAAAAATAAATAAATTGTTTTTCAAGGTAGGTACTTTGAATAATCAAAATCAAACAAAACTACAAATAAATAAACAAGAAAGATTTAAGATCCAATTAAAAATTTTGTATAAAAAAGTTAAAGTTTTGACTTCTGTTATAAGATTCTTATTTTAATTGGGCTTACTCTAAAATTTAAAAGGAACAATGTGTAGTTAGATCATTAAAAAAAATAAAAAAAAAGATCTTAAACAATCTTTAGATCGATCATTTTTTGTTAAACCTTTTTGTGAAATATTTTACATTTGGGCTGCTCTTTTTAAGAAATGATTTGGGCTCATAAATGGTTTTAAATAAAAGAGAATTATAAATAGAGAATGGGTTTAAGTATATCTATTATATAAGGTATTTCTATTAGTATTAAATCTAATATAATTATAAGTTGAGATTCAAGGATTATTCTTTAATTGATTGTTATTGTCGATGTAAACGTTCAGCCAACCAACCAACTGGGTCTAAAACTAAAAGAAAATTATCTTTTGATTTGATCAAAAGTTTAATTTCTTTTTTTTGGTTTATTTTTCAAAATTAATTGCTTTTTTTTTCAAGATCTTTGTATTTTATCCATAAATTATTTTTCTAATTAAACTCTTTTTCAAGTATTGTGACTCACCTGAAATAATCCAATGAAAAAAAATTATCTTTTAGTTTTCAAGAACAATTAATAACTAAATCTGATTTGTAATTCACTTTTAAATCATTCGAAATATATACAAACATGATATATTAAAAATTAAAGAAAAAATAAAACCAAAAACTAAAATAAAGTGAGTCACAATTTTTGAAATGAGCATTACTAATTTTTATTCACTGGACTTTAACTGAGAAAAAAGTTGAACAACAAGATTTTTTGTGAATAATTAAATTCATTTTTAAATGATATTATAGAGTTAAAATTTTCATAGTGATTATTGGTATTTGTGAAGATCTTTTTTTTTTCAACATGATCTTTTTTAAAAAAAAAACGAAAAAAAATAAAAAAAAAAGAAATCAAAAAAAAAGAAAAAGAAAAAATTTTCAAAAAAAATAAGAAAAGAAAAGCAAACACAAAAGAAAAATAAAAATATGAAAAAGTAAAACAAAAATTTGCAAAATTAGAAAAAATGATTATGATCCAATCATTTGAAAATATTTTTTTGATAAGAATACTGGATTAAACCCTCAAAACATCTTCAATAAACATTATGAAGTGAGTTAAAATTTTTGAAAAATATTTTAGTTGAAATTTATGTGAAGGATAGAATTTGAATTATTTTTTAATCTGGTATTGAGACAAACATTGTAATTTGGAATTTTATTTCCTCTTTATTGAATTTTACAATTCCAAATAATTAGTTACATTTTATTAAAATTAGGTATTGAAATAAAAATGATAAATTAGTATTACACTGTGAAAATAATAACAATTATGAATTCAAAGGGGTTTTTAAAATTTATAAAATATTGAATTAAAAAGATGGAACAAGTAATAGAACAAATTTTTTTTTTATTTTATTTTTCTGGTATCTTTTTTTTAATATTTTTGAGTTAAAGTTGAGTAAATATTTTCAAAAAGTTGTAAATAACTTTAATAATAGTAAAAAAGTTATCAATAATGATAGATTTATATTTATTAAAATTCAAAAGAATTTTCTTCTAAATATTTGATGATACATTTATCAGATAAGAATAAAGAGTAGTTTTATTTTATTAATAATTGATAAGATACTAAAAAAGTTAAATAAGAAGAAAAAAGAATTAAATTCATTAACAAAAAAATTGTTAAATAATATTAAAAATTATATTACAAAACATAATGAATTACCTTTTAATAGAAGATATGACACGATTAAATAAAAATTACTATAAGAAAGACCAATAAACACAAAAATTCTCTTTTCTAAAATAGAATTTTGAAAAACAATAATTTTTATTATAATTATTTTTTTGAGATCATTAGACTGCTTGGATTTTTGAAATATTTACCACATAAATCATAAATATTTAATTACTAAATATTATATAAATAAAATCTGTAAATATAAAGTAAATTTATTTCGCCTCAGATCTCAAAAAAATAATATCCAAAAAAAAATAAATTAATTTCTAAAAATTTGATTTTTTTTTATCTTAATTCTCTGAAATTAAAATTGTAGATATTAATAAAATTGAAGTTATTTTATTTTTTTAAAAAAAAATTTTTTTGGGGGATTTAGATCTTAATAGGACTAATATAATCTTTAATAAACTCCAATTTTTGTGTATTATAGTGGTTTTTATTGTATTAATAATCTATTATATGTAAATAACAAGTTAAATTCAAAATAGTAGTTCAAATTTCTTTAATAAGACAATTTAAAATGGAAAAAGTGAAATTGCTAGAATCCTTTTTTGATATCCACTTAAAATATAATACTGAATTTTCTTGTTAAAAACCAAATTAGTAGGTATTAGTTATTTTAATTCACTTTTCAGAAAAAAATCCTTTAATTAAAAAGAATGAATCCATAAACACTAAATTTCAAAAAAAACAAAAAAAAAATCTTTTACAACATTTCTTTCTGAAAAAAGTTTTCATGATTCGATAAAAATAAAAAACATAATTTTTTTTTATAAATTAAAATTTTTATACAGTCAGTTCCACTTTAAGGCACTAACTTTCAAATAAAATTTAAGATACAAAATAAATCACAAATTAAAGTTTATTTTTTGAAATTTTTTTACAAATTATTTAACTAGAATTTGAAAAATGTGCCTTAATTTGAGATTTTTTTGAATCTTAAATCTACTTCCAAATTTGTGTCTCAAGGATTGAACTGAATTTATTATTTAGTTTTATTTCTCATTTTCTTTTGGGAAAAAATAAATCATTTGCTTTATTTGTATTAATGTTTTCTGATAAATTGAATTTAATAACAAAAATTCCAACAATCGAAATAGATTCTCAATTCAATAATATATAAAATAATAAATAATTTGAGTATAAATTCAAATAATAAAAATAAAACCTAAAAAAGTTTAAATACTTTATTTTTTTTGTATCTTCATATCTGGTTGGATAAATAAAGCCTCTTATAATTTAATTATGAAAAAGATGATAATATTTTTAATTAAATTATTTCACATTTTTAAGAAAAAGGGGATTTTTAAAATGATTTGTAAATTCAATTATTTAAACCTTTTTATAGATTAAACTATTATATCTGTTGAAAATCTTTTTCTTAAGAGGAAATGGCATTGATATCTCGAAAATAAAAATAAAAATAAAAATAAAAATAAAAATAAAGAACTGGTGTTGATCAAAATATATTAAACAAGAATTTTTTGTTAAAAACTATGTAATAAATTAATTCAGTAAGGATCAAGAATTTACAAAAAAAAATTGAAATTGATTCGAAAATTTAAATTTTAAATTTATAGATTAAATAATCTTCTTATTTTTAGGCAAAAATAATTTGAAAATATAAATATTACCATTAAAAACGATTCAACTTCTTTATTAGATCCAGTGTATAATAAAAAAAAATTGAATCTTTGAAAAAAATTTGGAAAGTGGCTAGGTTTTCAAGAATTTAAAAGAATTGATTAAATTAAAAGATTAAACCCAATTCTTTTAATTGTTTAATTTAAAAAAAAGCTAACTAAGGTTTTTTTGACTTTTTGTTCTTGTTACGAAAATCTATTGATTTTCTAGTCAAACACAATCTCAAGAAAAACTCACAGCTATTTTTTATATTACAAGAAATAAACTAAAAATTATAAAAATTTTCGTTTTATTCTATGATTAATAAAAGACATACCAAAATTTTCCATAATTTAAAAGAATGGGGATAAATCTCTGATTTTACTCTATTCTTTTGAAATCTGGAAAAGCTTGAGAAATAAGAGCAACTAAAAACTCCTCCCTTAAATTACAAGAAAATAAATAAATTAATCACTTTTTATGAGCTAAAAATTCACATCAAAAACAATCCTTTTGATCAAAAATTTTTTGTGTTAAGTACCCAAAATTGCTCACTTGAAGGAAGTAATCTATTTTAACAAAACTTTAATATCTAAATCTAAGTAACATAATTTTCATAAAGATTTTTGGAAAATAAAAAAATCCCTCTTTCAAAATTGGAAATAAGTCACCAATCCTAAAACGTAAAAAGTCCAACAAAAATTAATCGAACTGAATTCCAAAATAACATTGTTTAGCTGTAACTTTACTCTTTCAGCTACTCATTTTCAAAAAGTTGAAAGTAAATTTTGTTCTATTCCGAATTCAAGCAAAAGGACTTTCTTCAAAACTTTTTTATATGGTTCAATTATCATAACTTTCATAGTCCTTGAAAAAGAATTCGATCATGAAATAAAAACAATTCAAATTCTTTTCGTTAAAAACAAAAGAGGGTATTTTTGAAATGATCGATAAAAAAAATTAAATTGTTCGAAAAATATGAAATAATTTAAACCCCAAAGTTGTTACCAAAAAGAATGAGAAATAAAATAATCAAAACCGTCATTGATTTCCATCCCAAATCAGGTTCGAAAAAAAAGAATTTCTTTCATTTTTTATACTTGTTTTGTAGTTTTTTTTCTTTTCATTAGAAACTTTTTTTTTTTTTTTTTTTTTTTTTTTTAATTTTCTTTTCTCCAAACAAAATGACTTTATTAGTCGATCTTTTTCAAAACAACCAAAAACTTCAATCACTAAAACAAGACGTTCAGTCTATTCTTGAAAGTGACGAAGATTTTGATTTTTCAAATAACTCATCTTCCGATCTTGACTCTTCGACTTTAGATTTACAAAAAAGGGCGATGTTGAAAATTAAGCAATTCCAAGAAACCAGCAAATCACAAAACAGTTTGCCAAGAAAAAAAATGGCTTTTGATCAATTCCAAGACAAGGTGAAACGGAAAGGGTTTATTTCTCACAACGATTTTGTCAACAGCAAAAACACAAAACAATTTAAAAATAAGATTAAAAATCTAAATACGGTATTTGGTAGCCAATCAAATTCCGACTATGAAGATGAATTTGATTTCAGTGGCTCTGGCAGTGGAAGTGGAAGCGAAAGTGATAGTGGAAACGATGAAAAAGTAGAAAAAAAAAATAAAATTACTCAAAACTTGGACAATTTTAAAGAGTCTGACGAAGACAGTGACAATTCCTTTTGGGACTCAAATTCTTCTTCTTCAGAATCAGGATCTGGTTCTGATTTTCAAGGAAAATTAAGCCAAAAACAAAATAAAAAATCAAAACAAAACAAAAATATTTCAGATTCTAAAGACAGCGAAGACGACGAATTTTCAGATTTTTAAGAAAATTCACAACAACAAAGTGGTAGTTCTTTCCAATTTCATCCATGTAATTTTTTAAAAAGTATTTTTTTTTTACTTTTTACATTTTTCTTTGTGTTTCTTTTTTTTTTTTATTTCTTTCTTTTTGGTTCAACCCAATAATTAAATATGAACCTAAAGTCAAATAAAAAAAGAAAAAAAACAAGAATTCATATTCTTTTTCTCTTAGTTGAGTAAGAATCAATTTTATCATTGTTATACAATTTTTATTATTCTTTTTTATTTGTTATTCTTTTTTTTCTTTTATGGAAATCAGAAAAGTGATACAAAAAAATACCAATCACAAAAACAAATATTTTCTAAATGTTTGTTGACTAATCAATTGAACAAAATTTTCAGTCAACTTTACTTAAAAAAATAAAAGAAAAGGAATTCAGGAAAACTCCTTAACGACGACTTTTGCAATTCAAATTCAAAGATTTATGTGTTTTTATCCTGGTTTGGTTGTTGGTAAATCTCTCAAAGTTTTTTCCGAGAGATCTAAGAAGTAAAAAATGACAAATTTTTACAAAAAATGTCTGAATTTTTTTTTGTCGTATCTCAAAATGACAAAGAAGGTTGGCAAAAATCGAATTTTTGAGAAAATAAGTTTTTATGTCATTTTTTAAAACCCTTACTAATTAGTGTGGGCTTTCTATGACTTTTTTTTGATTTGTGAGTTAAGATGAGAAGGTTTTAAAAAATGACATAGAGGTCAAGAATTAGAAAAGAGAAAAATTTTGGATGAAAAAGTTAGTTGTTTCACAATTATGACATTTTTTGACTAATGTCTTGGATAATTGTATTGGTATTGGATCAAATCCACCAAAATCCACATTTCAAAAAATTGAAAGATCATTTTTTCTCAACTGACTCAATATTTTTTTTTTAATAAAAAAAACTGACTTATTTGGCAAATATTATTTTTCGAAAAGATCCTTGAATGCAAAAATCTTCAAAACCTTTCCCACACAACCTCAACCGAATTTATATTGACACAACAAATTGGGTTTTGAGAGAAAGGATCCAAATAAAAAAAATTCTATCAAAAAAGCACCAAAAAAATGTGAAGTGCGTTTGGCATGGATCATATTGTTCTACAACCAATTCTGGGGGATACTCTCCTCTTAGTCATGGTGGGGAGATTTATTCAAGGAAAAACAACAAGAACCAAACAAAAAACAAGAGAAACCCTCAGTCTCTTTGTCGTGAATTAATCTGATTTACGAATTACTAGAACAATTCAAGGAACCCAACATTCAAAAATCCTAACAATGTAATCTTCAAAAGTTAGAGTTGTTTATTGAGAAGTGTTTTTTCAAGATCTTCAATTTTTCGTGCAAGAAACTAGTGGTGATTTTTCTTTTTCATTTTCACGTTCCTTAACAAGGTGTTCGAGTTCACGTATCTCAAAATTTCTTTTTGATTTTTC
Source organism: Anaeramoeba flamelloides (assembly GCA_027625915.1). Classification (NCBI taxonomy): domain Eukaryota; family Anaeramoebidae; genus Anaeramoeba; species Anaeramoeba flamelloides. The sequence goes on from JANTQA010000026.1 coordinate 4,477,509, forward strand.
ATTAAAAAAATGACTTAAAATGATTTTTTGAACCAAATTGGAGAATATTTTAAAGATCATGCTTTCATAATGTAAAAGAGATTGGAGTATATTGGTTTGAGACAAATTGTTGAATTGCAAACGTAGTCGTTAAAGTCCAAATCTCAAAAGCGAAACAAAAAAAGTAGCAAGATCACTTACAAGAAGAGTACGATCCCTATCAAAATACTTTCAAGACTTTTTGGAACTTTCAGAATACTGACAGCCGTTATCTTTTCAGTTTCTGATGGTATTCTTTGAAAAATCTTCAAATTTCAAATACTTGATACAAATTTTTATAAGCCAAAAAAAAGGGTAAAAAAATTTTAATTAACAAAAGATAAAATTTTAGATTTTCATTCAAAATCTTTTAAAGTCATCGGAATTAAATATATTTTTTCGATTTCAAAAACATGAAACTATTTTTATAAAAACCAAAAAGCCAAAAGATGTTAAAATTGCAAGTTTTAAAAAGTTTCAATTGTAAAAACTTTTTAAGTCATTAGTAACTCTTATTTATTTTAAATCCCAAAGGTAATTGAGTAATTATTTACATAAGGGGGGAGTAAAACCCGGTTATGTGATTTCATTTATCAACTTTAGAGAAATGAGTTATCATTTTTAAAAGAGTTCATTTTCAGAATATAAATTTCCAGTCAACTTGATCTGGATCCTTTTTTTTTGGATTTTTGGGATCAAATTAGAAAAAGAAAAATTTGTATAAAATTTTTATTTTAAAGAAATCTCACCTTTAGTAATTCCCGAGAGTCTATATGAACAAATAAACTTTGGACCTTTTAATCTTATTTTCAAAATACAATAAAAATAAATTAAATATTGAATCCTTAAAGATCTAAAAAAATTGATCTTTTATTTTATTCACAAATATTTTTTACTTTTCTTTAAATTTGAACAATTATGTAATATTCTTTTTCAAGTATATAGAGTATAAACAAGGAACTATTAGTATTAAAATCAGTTATTTGATAATATCTTATATATCTTTTTTTTTATAATTATTAATTTGAATACCTTTTATTTGTTTGAAAATCTTTACAACATCAAGAAATAATTGTAAATTCTATTTATAAACCCCATTTCACTTAAAGGAGCCCAACCAAAAATAAAAAATTCACATTATTTTTAAGAATCAACCAAACTTAGATTGTTTAGAAATATGAGAAATAATAAACTTTGTATTAGAGTCGATAATCATAAAAGAAAAGCCCGAACAAAACATAAATTTCAAAAAATAAAAAAGGTTTGAAAAATTTTTTGGATCCTTTTCATTGGAACATCTCGTGCAAATTTCTCAATTTCTTTGGGAAATTAAAATTGTTGACAATAATATTTTTCACTTTTAAGTGTATGAATTTTAAAAGAGCATACAAAGCCTAACTTTTCTTGATGTTAATTTTGAATTTCAAACATTTTTTTTTTCGAATTTAATTCTTAAAAAAAAAAGAAAAAGGAAAAAAAAAAATTACAAAATTAGAAAAAATAATTTTCATTTAAAAATAGGAAATTTATTTTGCAAAGAATAATGATTTTTAAAAATAGAATGTGTTCTATTTCTTCAATAAAACTGCCCCCCTTTACTGAAAAAAAGATTATATTTAATCTTTGTGTGTCCAATAACCCACTGAAAGGATTAAGATTGGGTAATTAATTATTGATTAAAAATGATCAATTAAAAAGCATTTATTTTGATTATAAATTGGAATTTCCAGGTTCTAAAATAGTCTTATGGGGGAATTTTTATTTTCTTTGTTTATTTTTTTATCTCGTATATTTTAATTTAATATAAAAAAAATTGATTTTGTCTGTTCTTTGAATAAATAAATTAGATTTATACCACATTTAGAATAATTATTATAATTTTTTCGGTATTAAGTATATGTTTTATTCTGAGTTAATTTGGAGCTTAGTGGTTTACTTTTACAAGTGTATTTTAGTACATTTCCTTTTTATAAAATATGATTTCTTCTAGCTTTCAAAGAAAAGATTTTGTTTTTAAATAATTTGGAAATATATGGGACTTTGAACTTTTCAAAAATGTAAAAAAATGGATCAAACTTTTAATAAAAATAATTGATTTCTGAAAATAGCTTTGAAAGCAAGTTTGATTTTGTAGTAATCATATTTTCACTTCATTTTTCAATTTCAAGATGCTGTAATTTTTTCACAAATTTGCATCAAATTAACCTCAAGATTTACAAAAAAGTTAATTGAACAAAAATTTTTTTTATATTTTTTTGAGTTTATCAAAACCTTTAAATTAAAGGACTGATAAAGTAAAAAAAGTCTTCAAATCTCAACTTTAAAACCAATTTTTGATAAATATTTCCCCAAGATCAACCAATTTTATAAAGTTTCTAAACATTGAAAACAATAAAATCCTTTCTTCAAATCCAAGGTAAAAAAATTTGTAAAATGGAAAAAGAAAGTAGAATTATTTCTAAAATTGATTAGAATTTATCAGTATTGGAAATAATTCTGAGATAAAACCGAATCATTTTTAACTACTTCATTTTGAAAGTTATTAAATGATAGAGAGAAGATTTTTAATTAAGGTTTGAATTCTATTTGACCTTTTTGTAGCCTTTTAAAAATTGTCTTACTTGTCTTTTTTTCTTTGAAAAAATGTCCCTTATTTTTTTTTATAAATGAGATTGGCTCATTTTTAAATAGTAAAAAGAAAAAAAAATTGGATTTAAACATAGTTTTCTGGTATAGAAATGAAATTTAATCAATTTTCAAACTTTGAACTCAAATGAAAATCTTATTTTTTTATTGCCTCAGGAATTTCAATATTTTGATTCAATGGAAAAAGTCCTTTATTAAAATTCATAACAATTTTATTATATACTCTTCTTGAAGTTAACAATAACCCCCCCTAAAAAACATATTTCAATTCTACTAAAATAACTTTAAATATATTTTTTAAAATAAAATTCATCCATAAAAAACTTTTTATTTTGATCAAATAGAGTTGAAAATAAAAAGATTCAATAGATTAAGATAAACTCTTTTTCATTTAAGTTGCCCCTTGTTGTTGAAAAGATAGAAAATATACAATGAGTTTAATCCAATAGTTCTCACATAATAACTTTTCATTTTTATAGATCAGAATCATTTTTTCTTTTTTATTTTCATTTTTTCTAATTTAGTCAGTTTTTTTTTTTATTTATTTTCTTTTTTTTTTTTTCTTAACTTTTTTTCGAAAATCAATTGAGAAAAAATAAAATTTTTAAATTTAAAATTAACTTTAAGAAAATTAAGTCTTTTTAATTTCTTATAAAAGGAATTTATTTATTATTTATTAAAATCTTACCCTCGAAAATTGTAATTTTCAAAAAAAATAAGAAATTCTTGACAATATTTTCCAAGCAAAATGCCAAAAACTTTTAATAACCTTTTATTTTTATCCAATATATCAATTTTTTTCAGGTATTTCTTTTATGAATATCAACTCTAGACCAAAGTTAATTATTTATATTATTTCTAAATAATCTTAAATGTTGGTTGATTCTTAAAAAAAAATGAATTTTTCTTTTTTGGTTGGGTATATAAGTGAAATAGAGTTTATTTCCTAAAAGTGTGGAATTTATTTTAACATTAAAAAAAAGCATTTTTGTTTTATTTATTATTGAAGAAGTGTAAATTACACTCTAAATGTCCTTTTACTTTTATTTCCTCAAAGGTAAATTGGGTGTAAAATCATACATTTCATGATTTTTCAAGGGAAAGACATACCCGAATTATATTTAGGATTGAAAAGTAAAAATTAAAAAAAATCTATAAAAAAAACAGAAAAAAAGAAATTAAAGAAACCCAAAAAAAAAAAAAAAAAGAGTTTTAAAAAGAGTTTATAAGAAGTAATTAGTAAAAAGTCAAAAAAAAAAAAAAAAAAACAATGCAATCTTTAATTAAGAACATCTAAAATCACAGCCACGATACTTTTGGTTGAATTATTTAATTTGATAATTGATCATGAATGCTCATTTCTGGATCTTTTTTTAATTGTTGTAGTTTCTTTTTTCTTTGTGATCTGATTTACTTTAAGCCAATGGAAATTTTCTGCCGTTACTTTTTAGTTTTTATTTTCAAATTGCCAATACTTTGATGTTTCAGTCTCCAGTATTAACACGTTATCACTTACTCTTTTCATTTTGTTGTGTTTCTTCCCAATTTAATGAAGATTCAACGAGGTAAAAAAAATAACAATAATTTTTTATTTATTTTTTATTACTTAATCCCAGTGAAAAATTTTTGATATAGTAGTGATAAAAATACCTAACATTAAAATAATCCCTGACAAGCTTTCTGATTGTGAATATTAAAGAAATAGATGTGTAATTGCTGAATAAATTCTTTTTATTTTATGAATCAAACTTTTTAGAATTATAACTCTCGACTTTTTAGAATGATGATAAATTAAATTTCCCTAGTTCCAAACACTATTCAATCTATCAAAAAACAAGAATAAAAATTATCATTTTGTAAACTCCTGTAAACCTCTATAAAACTCTATTTTTTTCAAAATAAACTAGATCTACTTTAGTTATCAAATAATTAAATGGCAATTCGATAGACGTCACACTTTAATGAACTTTAGGTAATGTTTATTACGAGATTCATAAAAAATTTGATTATTTATAAAAAGAATTTTATGTTAAGGGACTAATCTAAACTCTTTTTCAAAAATTGTGACTCACCTGAAATAATAAATTGAAAAAAAAAATTTATCCTTTAGTATTCAAGAACAATTAATAACTAAATATGATTTGTAATTCACTTTTAAGTCATTCTAAATCTATAAAAGCCTGATATATTAAAAATTAAAAAAAATAAAACCAAATACTAAAAAAAAAGTGAGTCACAATTTTTGAAATGAGCATTACCCATTTTTTTATTACTGAACTTTCACTGAAAAAAAGTTGAACAACAATATTTTTTATGAATAATTTAATCCATTTTCAAAGACATTACATTCTCAATTTTCTTAGTGATTATTTGTCTTTTCGAAGATCTCTTTTTTTTTTCCACATGATCTTTTGAAAAAAAAAAAAAAAAGAAAAAGAAAAAAAAAAAAGAAAAATTTTTCAAAAACAAAGAAAAAGAAAAACAAAAAGGAAAAACAAAAGAAAAAAAAATTTGAAAAAGCAAAACTAAAATTTGAAAAATTAGAAAAAATGATTCTGATCCAAAAATTTGAAAATATTTTTTGTTAAGAATACTGGAATAAACCCTCAAAACAACTCCTATTAGCATTATAAAGTGAGTCAAAATTTATGAAAAATAGTTTATATTAAATTTTTTTACCTAAATTTAAGAGAGATTGAGAAATTTTTTTACCAATTACTTAGATTTGAAAAACCCTTTTTATTATTAATATTAAACTTATTTCTAGATAAGGAATCCTTATTTAGAAATTGAACAAAAAAAAAAAAAAAAAATAGAGACTAGTCCCTTAAATAAAAAAAATTACACACCAATTTTATTAACATTAACAATTAAAAATCTTTTCAGGAATTATTTTCAAGTCCGGTATTTTTTTCAAGACTTTACTTAAAATTCCACAGATAAAAAGTTTGGGATTAAAAAAAAAATAAATAGCGATATAATTTGTCAATAAAGTTTATTTTGATGGATTTGAAATGAAAATACATATGCTATTAACAAAATGATGAAGATACATATTAAAATTAGTAAATGCATTGTGGAATTTGTTTTTTTAATTGGGTTGCTTGTTATTTCTGAAATTAATGATTCTAAATGATCTAGCTGTTTAGATTGTATCACATTCACTTTATAATGCAATTCATTTTCTGACTTGTTTCTCTTTTCGATTTCTTTTTCTTCTATTTCAAGATCTTCCTTTCTTTCGCTTCTGTCAACCGTTATTTGTGATATTTTTATTGTTTCGAATTCTTGGAATTGTTCTTCTTGTTGTTCATTTCCTTTTTCTTTTTCTTTTTCTTTTTTTGTTTCATTTTCATTTTTATTTTTTTCATTTATTTCTTCTTTTTCTTCATCATCATCATCTTCTTCTTCTTCCTTTCTTTCGCTTCTATCAACCGTTATTTGTGATATTTTTATTGTTTCTAATTCTTGGAATAGTTCTTCTTGTTTTTCATTTCCTTTTTCTTTTTCTTTTTCTTTTTCTTTTTCTTTTTTTGTTTCAATCTCTTTTTTATTTTCTGTTTCATTTTTTTCAACTTTTTCTTCTTCTTCGTCTTCTTCTTCTTCTTCTTCCTTTTTTTCGCTTCTATCAATCGTTATTTGTGATGTTTTTATTGTTTCTAATTCTTGGAATTGTTCTTCTTTTTCTTTTTCTTTTTCTTTTTCTTTTTCTTTTTCTTTTTCTTTTTCTTTTTCTTTTTCTTTTTCTTTTTCTTTTTCTTTTTCTTTTTTTTTTCTTTTTCTTTTTTTGTTTCAATCCTGTCTTCATTTTCTTTTTTTTCATTTATTTCAACTTTTTCTTCTTCTTCTTCTTTTTCTTCCTTCCTTTCGCTTCTATCAACCGTTATTTGTGATGTTTCCTTTTTTTCCTTTATTTCTTCAATTTCTCTTTTTGTTTTGATTTCATTTTCTTTTTCATTTTCTTTCTCATTTTTTTTTTGATTATTTTTGAAATATATTAATTCTTTTTTATTATTACTGTCATTTTCCTTTTCTTTTTCCTTTTCCTTTTCCTTGTCATTTTCATTTTCATTTTCATTTATTGATTTTTCTTTAATCTTATTTAATAATTTTCTATTTAATTCTTTTTCTTTTTGTAAATTTCTCTCGACTTCCAAAAATTTGTCTTTGAATTGTAAAATTAATTTTATTTGATCCTTTTTCTCTTGCCTTTGTTTTTCATTTAATTTCCTTAATTTCAATTTTAAGATTTGTTTTTGTTGTAATTCTTTGGCTAGTTGCTCTTTAAATTGGGTTTTTAATTTGGTTAAAAGACTTTTGTTCTTTTCTTTTTCATTTACAGTTTGAAGAAATTTTATTTTTTGATCTTGTAAGAAATCAAGTAATTTCGAGATTTTTTGGTTTTGTTGTTGTAACGATAGACCCTCAAATACAGATCGTTTTTGGTTTATCTTGAGATTTTGATTTGAAGAAGCATTTTCAATATTATTTTTATGGGATTCATCAATCATTTTATCAGTCGTTTTGTTTATTGGCACTAATCCATTTTCGGGTTTTGGTTGTATTAACTGATTCTGCAATTCGTTTGTAGTATTCTTGTTGTTCTTATTTGGAAGTTCTTTTTCTAAACCCAAAGATTTATTTTGGTCGTTAGTTCTTTGATCCTTGGTTCCTTGGCTTTCTTTTAATTGTTGATACAATGATCGAGATTTTTTTAATTCGTGATTTTCAGAGACTAACGTTTCCATTTGGGAACTCTTTGTTCTGTTTTTCATTTCCAAATGATCCAATTCTTCCAGGTTATATTCTCTCTTATTTTTTCCTTTTTCAGAACCTTTCACATTCCCATTCTTGAGTTTTCTTTTTTCTTTTGAAACTTCATTCGCTCCATTGTTTGTTTTTAATCCTGTTTCTTCAGGGAAGTTTGAAGACTCTTGGCTTTCTTTCTGTTTTTCATCTTTGTCAAATTGTTTGTAACTAAAAGATTTTTCCTTTGTTTTTAGATTTGTTGTTCTCTTTGAATTACCAACATTATTTAAAACGGGGTGTTTGGGGTTTTGTTGCTCGGTTGCTCGGTTCGTTAGTTGCTTGTTCTCTTCACTGTTTTTTGTCAATTCCGATGTGCAAAATGTGCCACAATTTACATTCCCGGTTGTTGTTGTCATATTGCCTTTCTTTGTTCTCCCAATTGAGTTTTTGTTTTGGCTTATTGTTTTGTTGGAAGAGTGAAGAATTTGAAGAAAGCCAGATAAAAAATCAAAGAATGGAAAAAAATAATAAAAAAATTTCAGATAAAGTATTGGTCTTATTATTCTGTTCAGAGAGTGACCTGAATCCTTTCTTTTCTGTAGAGTTATACCTTTCTATTATTTTAATTGTGAACAAATATTCATACCATAATTGGTTGATTCATGATTAGAAAATTTTACATTTAAAAAAGTAATTGTGAAAAATGAAAAGAAAATGCGTCAAGATTTTAATTTTGGAAATATTCTCAGTTAAGTAATTCAGTTTTTAAAAAAAAATTGATTGTGAATTAATTTTTTTAATTTTTGATCTAAATTTTAATTGTAAAAAAATCACAAAAGTTTGAAGTTTAAGTGGGAAAAATTAAAAAAAAGTATTAAAAAAAGAAATTTCTCATCAACCTGATTCGAACAGGTGACCTATTGATTTCAATGATTCCACTACAGTCAACCGCTCTACCAACTGAGCTATGATGAGAAGATGTCAAAGTGGTCTTTTTAAATTATTGTATTAAAATTTTTACCTTTTTCCTTTTCAAAAGTACTTTAAAAACAAAAAAAAATTATTTAAGGTTCGAGTTCCTGAAAAGATAAATCACAAATAAAAATTACCTCTAATTCACTTCAAATAACTTTTAAGGGAAATATCGAAATTATATTAAAAAATCTCTAAATAAAGTCACGACAAAAATTTGATCTTATCTATTATTAATAAAACTACATAGAATAAAAAAATCATGAATTGTAGCAAAAAAGTAATTACAAATGACAAATCTAAAGGATTATACATAAAAACCTAAACTTCAAAACTGAAAAATGTCTCTCTTAATCTTGTCTCTATTTTTATATTGTTAATAAAAAAATCTATTTTTTAGAAAATTAAAAAATTAAATGATTTATATATTAATTTCACAAATTATTTCGCTTATTTATTATATTCAAAAAAAAAACAGGTAGCTAAATAAAAAAGTAAACTACAATAATCAGTCTTTTGGGGTTTTATGTTGATTATTATTGAGTAAATATGAAAATTAACAAAATAAAAAAATTGTTACTTTTGGATTTTCAACATAAGAATTCTTAAACACTGCTATGTTATTATTTTGTGTTTCTATTGCAATACTCCAAAAGGAATTAGAAAAAAGTTCAAAAAAGACAATTTTTTGGTTTTTTCTTTGTAAAAAAAAAACGAATAATTCATTACTCAGCCATTTTTATATAGGAAACACCATTTCAAAAATTGTGACTCACCTGAAATCATAAATGAATATATATATATAAGTATTCAATCACAACAAATAATTAAAACTGGTCATTAATTCACTTTTAAATCATTCTAAATATCTAAAAACCTGATATTTTGAAAATTAAAAAAAAAAATAAAACCTTAAACTAAAAAAAAGTGAGTAAATATTTTTGATATTAGCAAAACAGATTTTTTATTACTGATCTTTCACTGAAAAAAAGTTAACAATAATATTTTTTGCTTCCAATTAAATTCGTTTTAAAAGACATTACATCGTCTCAAATTTCTTAGTGATTATTGGTTTTTTTGAAAACTTTTTTTTTTTTCCACATGATCTTTAGTAAAAAAAAGTATAAAAAAAAAAGGAAATCTAAAAAAAAAACAAAAAGAAAGAAAAAAAAAAAAGAAAATAGAAGAAAATGAAAAGAAAAAATGATATAAATTTGAAAAAATAATTTTGATCTTAAAAATTGAAATAATATTAAGATAAGAATATGAGAAAAAAATAATTAAGAAAAAAAAAAAAAAAAAAATTTACCAAAGTAGAAAAAAATAATTCTGATTCTAAAATTTAAATACAGTCAGTTTCAAATTTTTGGCACAAACTACCAAAAAAATTTCAGGTACAATAAAAACCTTATTTTAAGGTACAAAATTCAAATTCGAGCAAAATAATTTGTGTGAAAAAAAATTCCAAATTTTTTACCTTAATTTGATATTTTATTGTGCCTTAAATTGTTTGGATAGTTTGTGTCTTAAAAGTGGAACTGGCTGTATATCATTTGACTAATAAATCTAGGCTCCAAAGAGAAAATGGAAATCAAACAAAGAAAAATAATAATGGTGGAATAAAAAAAGAATCATTTATTTATTGATCTTTTCTCTTAAGTATGATACAATTATTTTATCTTTATTGGGTTTGATTTTTAATTCTTCAATTAAAAAACTTTTATTGGATAATTTTAGATTTAAAAATTGCTTTATATTACGATAGAATTGCCAAAATGAATTCAAAAATTCTAATTTTCTATTGATTCATCTAATTCTAATTTAGGTCCCGGAAATGGTTTATTTTTTGAATTATTCTTGTTCGGAAATCTAGAATTATTGATCTTTTTCTGTATTTCATAATTATTTATGTTCTGTTAAAATGAAAACTCTAAATAATTCTTTTATAATTCAATTTTTTTCAATTTTCTCTTTTAATTTTGAGTTGAATCCTTTGTATTTGTTTTTTAATTTCATAGAATCATACATATTTACTTTATTTTTTGAAATAGCATTTCATGTTTTGACATTGTTTGAAACAAATAATTTTTAAAATCAAATTTGTGAAATAAATTTGGAAAACAAATGTTTTGTTAAATAATAATAAATACTAATCAGTGGTGGGGAAATCGATGTTTTAAATTCTTTGGATTCATATAAATTTAGAAGATTCAGATATAAACAAATCTTCAGAAATAGTCTTTTGTCGAAATTTTTTCTTTGTTTTTGATTTCAAAAAATTTATCCCGAAAGGTGATCTTTATGGTTTGTTTTCTAATAGAAAATATTTGTTTCAAATACATCCATTCTTATCTTGATTTTTTCGTTTAGTCTTTGATAAATTTTAAACATTCATATTCTTATACTTCTAGATCCAAAACCCAATTTAATTAAAACCAAAAATTTAATCCAAAAAAAAAAGCAACAAAAAATTGAAAAATTAAAGATTCAACTCTTTTTTAATTTTATTCTTTATACAAATAGATTAGCAAATGATTTTTAAAATTCAAAGTTTCAATATCCCATTGGCATCCAAAAAAATCATTTTTCAGTTAGGTAGTTGCAATAAAAATTTTTCAAATTTGGTAAAGGCTCCCTACAACCTGAATAAATAAAATTAATTTAAAACTTTTCTTTTTCCAAAAAAAGAAAAAAAAAATTGATTTCACTATAAAAAATGTTCTTTTCTAGATTTCTGAGTTGATCAGAATTTTTTAATACTTTTCATCTACAAAATAAACATAATATTACCATTAAAATATTTCAAAAATTATTCCTTGTTATGTAGATTACTAATCCCTTAACTCAATAAAAAAACTATTTTGAGAAAAAATACGCTAAATTATTATGCAACTGATAAAATACTACAACTGAGAAAACAAAAAAAAAATAAAAGTATATAAAATTAAATTAATTTATTTTATTTCTTCATATTTGTAAAAACAATTGTGAATTCTTATTAGTAAATCTTATTTTTTTAAATAAACAAACCAGATTAATGTATAAGCATCCCTTTGAATGACGGATTTAGAAAAAAAGAATAAAAAAATAAATCTAAGAATAAAAATACAAATAAGACTAAAATTATAAATATAAATAGAAAAAGAAAAAAAAAAAACAAAAAAAGAAATAATCAAAAAATGGAGACAAAATTATGATGAAATAGGGAAGCCATAAACCCTAAAACGATATAAGCAAGTCCAGTTTTGGTTACCATAATTATCCAAAATTTCAAGTTTAATAACTCGTGTTATAATTTCTTTTTTTCCTTGATAATAGATTTTTTTCGAAAAGCCAGAATCAAAATCAAATTCGTTATTTAAAATCAATTTGGGTGATTGTAAATATTTATCGTGGAGATCATAATAAAAAATTCTAAAGTTCTTTGGTGCAGAAGAATTTTTTTCGTATTTGGTTTCAAGGGAATGATCAATGGCAAAGGAATCAATTGAAATTGTATTTGCCAATTCGACTGTCAAATTGCCGTTTGATCCAGGTAAGGGCCAACAGTCGCCAAGACGAAGGCTAGAATCCAATGCTGTTTCGTGCTTTGGATAAGTTGACAATTTCGAATTGATCCATTGCAAAGGCTTTGTTATGGGCTGTGCTTCTTTGTATGTGGCGGAAGAGTGTTCTTTGATGACCTTCGCGCCTAAATTAATTGAGGCGTAATCGACAAGAGTTTCGTCAGTGTCCTGTATGATTTGTGCTGTTCTTTTTTTGAGTTGATCAAGAAGATCTGAGGAAAGGAATTCGTCCTCCGCAGATTGGCCATAAACAAGATATGGGACAAGGTGTTCTGTTATTTCATTAGAAATGGTATCCAAAAAGCTAAATGAAAAGCCTTGTAATTGGCAGAGGGAATTTTGGAAATCTTCGGCAGACAAAAAGTCTGCAATAATGGGCTGTAATAAATCTCGTATATTATCATTTTTTCGATTGCTTTGCTTTCTTAATAATTCGACTTTATTCTGAATCTCTGGTCGGTTCATTATTTGTGAAATTAGATTAGGGATTTTATACTTTGGAAGGAAAGTAGATAGTTCTGGAATATCACTATACATATTCTCTCTTTCTCTTTCCTTTTCTCTTTCTTTTTCTTTTTCTTTTTGTTTTTCTCTTTCTCTTTCCATTTTCGTTTCCTTTTCCTTTTCCTTTTCCTTTTCCTTTTCTAATTGTTGGTTTTTTTCTTTTTCTTTCTTCAACTCTAGTTCTTCTAATTGCTTTTTTAAGAGGACTGAAATTTCGTTTTTAACAGTTGATTTAAGATTACCAATTTCATTTTGATAAGTTTTTCTAAAAATTTCAGTTTCATCAAGGCTCACTTTTCGAGAATTAACAATTTGTTTTTTTTTATATTTTAAACCAGGTAGTAGGTTGTTTAGGTTTGGGTTTGTTTTTTTATTTGGTTGATTGTTTTTTCGATCAAAATAAAGAAGGTATTGAAAAAAAATGGAAAAAAGAAAGAAAGAAAAAAAAAAATACGTTAATTTTTGTTAAAATAGAAAGACATTTAATTTGAAAAAAAGAAGAAATAAAAGTTTGATCCTTACTCCAGTTTTTTAAATCTGAATTATATAGAAGAATTTTTTCATGGTTTTTGACCATAACAAACCCAATTGGTATCAATAAGATAAACAGAAATAAAGATTTTTTGATCTTTTTTTTACCAACATTGCTTGGATCAAATAAAAGAATGGAAATCAAATTCCTGACTTTCGCAAGCACATAAAGATCCAAGAAAAATATCATTTCAATGAACGCAAAAATCCCCAAAAAAATTGACCATATAGAAGATAAGATTAACACAACAATAAAAATCGTTTCGCGGCATAGAAAATAAAACACCTTTTGGATTAATTGCCAAGTTTTGTTCAGAAAATGATCTTCTGTTTCATTAAAGCCAGCTTCTGTTTTTTGTTTCATTATTTTTTTCTTGTTTAATTGGAATGTTTGAATTGAGAAGAATAATAGAAAAAAAAAAAAGTGTGTTGAGAAAAAGGCTGGTTCTTTAAATTGCTTGTTATGGTTTATTTTATTATTTTTGAGTCTTGTTAGGATTTACAATGTTAGGTTTTCTTGATTGATTTTTTTTTTTAAATGCAGTTTTTGAGTGGAATTACAAAAAAACTTAAATTATTAAAAAAGAAAAAATAAAAAATGATTTTTTGGAACAGAAGGAGAAAATTCGATTTCCAATTGGTTAAATTTTTGAAAACAAAGTGAAAATATTATAAAAATTGATTTTAGTTCCGTTGACTTTTTTCAAAATAATTCACAACACTCATTAAATTTATTATTAAAACTTTAGGGAAAAACATGAAATAGGAAAAAAAAGTGAAAAGTGGTTTTAAATTGGGAACAATTACTTTAAAGGAAAAAAACAGTTCTATTAATAAAATAAAAAAAAATAAATAAATAAAGACAAAATGAAGGACTCAACACAAAAACAGTTTTTTTCGTCCATCGTTTTGATATGCTTTTTCTTTGATTGATCAATTATTAAAAGTTTGTTCAAAAAATTGACTATTTTTGAGATCTATCAAAACCTCTAATAAAGATTTTGATAAAGGAGGAGATTTAAATTTTGTTTATTGGTTTGATTGAAAATAATATAATGGGTTATTATTTGAAGTTAATTTATTTCTTCTTTTACTGGTATTAGAATTATAAATGGGACAAAATTTTCACTACCTTTTCCTTTTTTTTCTTGATAGAAAGAGCCCCGAAACTTTCAACCTACTTCTTTGAAAACTCTATTCTATGAAGTAAAAATCCTGGAAAATGGAGTGAAAAATTTTTCCATTTAGAATTCAAATACCAGTAATTGATTTTATTTTTTTTGTAGTCCACTTTAGGTTGCAAACTAAAAACTGTTTTGAACTTCTTTTCCCTGTTTCATTTTTTATCAAGATGGTAAAGGATAATTTATCTTCCTTTTGAAAACTTTTCTGAGACCCCAGTTATAACTAGAGGATATAATAAATCTTCCAAGTATCACCAAAATTAAAAATGGTTTTAGTTGTGATAGTAACCATTACGGAAGACTTTGATAGGTTACAAAAAATTTGACCGAAGGGTGTTTTTTTTCAAGCTTTTTTATTTGGAGGTACTAATTAGTGTGTAGATGTTTTCAGATAAAAACTGAATTTTGAGTTAGATCTTGAATTAATGAAAAAGATTGAAAAATATTTTTTGCTTTTTTATCAAATATTTTGCAATAATTTTCAAACTTTTCAAATAAAAAGATTTTTTATTATAAGTAAAGAAAATTTAATAATGAAATTTATAATGATAAAATAATATTGTATTGATTGATTTAGTCTAATATCTTGATTCAATTAATTTTAAATAATTAGAAAAACTATTAAAATAACAATCATTAAAAAATTATTATTCAAAAATTATCAAGGAGTAGGAATTAGTATATTATAATTTGATACGTTGTTGCCTTAACTATTCACTCTAATTTCAAATTTTCTTTTATTAAAAATAATAAAATCAACAATCCATGGTCAAACCTATGCAGATGTTTTCCTCCTAATTAAAAAAGGAAATAATTATCCATGAAATCAAAAATTTTATTCAATATAAGAACGGTTATTTTAATTTGGATTAAAACCTAAAAAAGACAAAACAATTAAAAACAAACGATGTAAAAAAAAAAATTAAAGATTTTGGAATTCATTTGGCAATAATTTCACATATAGTATATAATTTTTAAAAAAATCCAAAGAAACATACAACTACTGTAAACAATTATTAAATATTAATTCTTAAATATTAACTTGGAAAATAACATTAATATTAAAAATTTCTAACCCATATATTAATAGACAGAATATAAAAGATTTAAATAAACTCAAAAAAAAAAATTCAAATTATTTAAATTCTTAAATTAATTAATGTATTACAAAAATATACAGTAATACGGTAGTTTTTATAAAATGTAAATTTAAAATTGAAATATTTTTTTTAAAAAATAGTAATTTCAAAAAATAACAAAAAATTCAAATTCAAAAATAAATTAAAGAATTTATCTCTTCTGTATTTTGAAAAAAATATAAAATTCAATCAACAAACAAACAATAAAATCAAAAGAAATTCAAAATATTTACTCAAACCAATAAAAGAGATTTTAAGTACACATTTAATGATTTATTGAATTAAAAAAGCTGAAAATATAGTTAGGGTTCTTTGAGTTTTCTGTTTATTTGTGAAGTGTTCTATGTTTTTTTTTTTGAGGTATTCTATTTTATTTGTAAAATATCTTGATTTTCGGTAGGTTTTTTTCGGTTTTCTTTACTTTTTCATGAAGCGTACTGGGTTTTTTTGAGGCTTTCTGTTTTATCTGTGAAGTGTTTTAGGCTTTTTTTTACTTTAGAAATAAACAAAAAATTTTAATAAAATTTAGGTTTATTTCTAAAGTAAAAAAACCTTAGAAAATCTACATATTTTCGATATAAACAGAAAACTCAAGACATAAAAGGTGGTTTTTTTCATGTTAAGAAAAAAAAAAAGAATATTTTTAAATTTACTATTTGTTTCTCACATTGACAAAATAGAAATAATAAAAACGAGTTTAAAATAGAAGGGCTCTACCCCCATATTAAAAATAATAACTTTCATAAATTATCTAAATATATATTTTTATGTTTAAGATAGAAATTCAAAAAAAAATAATAAAATCTTACAATTTACACAAAAAATATTAAAACTTAGATAAGAGATGAAGATATTGATTTTTTTTTTATGACACTTTCCATTCCCAAAAAGAAAATCAAATGATTTTGATTAAAGAACTTATACAAATTAACAACACTAAATAATAAATAATAGTATCTTTGATAGCATTGGAAATGAAACACCATTGTTTAACTTTTCATTGTTAAATAATAAGGAATTATGATTGGTTATTGAGAATTCGAAACAAAAATTGGGAAATTAGGAATGTATGTGTACATTAATTGGACCTCTACAAAACGAAAAATACAAATTAATTTTAATTATTTTTCAGATTTACTAAAAAATACAGATATATTTTTTTCCGAGATTTTTATTTTTGGAATAAGTTGGTGAAGAATAATAATTTTACAACAACAAAAACAACATTTTTAATATATTTAATAGCTTAAAAAACTGATAAGTTCAAAAATTAACTAAATTTTCAAAAATTATATTATTAATCAGAACTATTTTTTTTTTCATTTTTCAAGTATTACATAGATTGAATTGGAATTTAAATAATAAAAACTAACGAACCCTTTCCAATTAAGAACAAAGTCTTTCAAAGTTTAGTAATCAATTTAATTCTTCAGAAGTATGGAGTCTCGAGACTCAAATAACCCTATCACAGTTCATACAACCAAAATTTAAAAAGTCAAAGATTCTATTCAAAAATAGTTCTAATTTTTTTTTTATCTTGAACTTTAAATAAATCTTTAAAGGTTTTTTTTTTCAAAGTGTTTTTATAAAAATATTTGGAAATTTTGAAATACCTTTTAATTTGAACACTATTTCTCATCAATAGAAAGAATTCCTATTCTGAGAAGAAGTAGCGAAGAAAAAATTGTTGATTTTTATTTTTTGACAGGATTACTAAAAGGTTAAAAAAGGAGAATTATTTTTTATAAAAAAATTTCTTTAAACTTATTTTTATAAGAACAAATAAACCATCACAAGTTTCACGTATTTTATAATTTAAAGATTGAGAATTTTGATTTTCTCAAAAAATGTAGTCTCTTTTTCCGAAAAATGGAAAAAAAATTCATAAATAAAGAAAAAATAACAGAATTTTACAGAATTCATTCTCTCTTTATTGAGTTATAAGAATCACAAAACTTCCATTCTCGCCCATAAGTTAAATTTATCAAAAAACAAAAAAAGAAAGTTTGATCATCAAATATGAAAAATAAAATATAAGTAAATTTTTAATCCAAATATTTTTCAAGTATTAAAGTTCAAATTCTAAATTTAATCAAAATAAACTAACCTTATTTATATTAACATTTTAAAATATGATTACCCAAATCACCAATCAATTTTATTTTATTCTAAAAAAAAATTTTTTAACTTCTCATTATTAATAATTTTCTTGAAAATGAAAGGGTTAGAAATTTTTTTTTTTTCATCATTTTATACACAATTAAAAATAATAGTCGAAATACAAAAGAGTACCAAACACGGTTTGTTCTTAAAATTTGAATATATCGAAGAACCACAATAAAAAATTTCTGATCATAAATTTTCTTCCAAAATCAAAATTTTTTTTCAAAAAGAGTAAAAATACAAATATTAGTGATCAAACTTTTTTTCCATTTTTGATAAAATTATCTTACTCGAATAATCTCCCAATCTCTTTTTTTTTTCCAAAAATATCCTCCATGATAAATGATCTTAATGATCTCTGAAAAAACTATTGATTCCCTAAATAATGTGTTCAAGATATAAATTTTTAGATGAGAGGATAATTGATCCAAAAACAGAAAAATTCCCTTTATCATCAATTCATTGTTTTCTAATCTAACCTTCCAGAAACACTCTTATTGAATGAAATTTAATAATTAACACATGCTTGGTGTTTATTTCGTCATTATTTTCTAAATTTTGGATTTACTGATCTTTTCTTTAATTGTTGTTGGAAAATTGAATTTTTTTGATGCATTTAAGTTGGGAAAAAAAATTTCATAAAGTTTTTATATTTGAAATTTGGAACAAAAGGTTAAAAAAAAAACTAACACCAAAATCGAAAAAAACATTAAAACATTCATAAACTTATCATAAATCATTTAACTAAAATTATTTACAAAAAATTATTGTCTAAAATTTTTATCAACTTATATGAGTTAATGGCTATCTATTTTCGCAAATCAAACTTGACATATCTTTTAATGAAGACAATTTTTGATCTCGTTTCAAACCCTTTTCAAATCAAAGTGATGAATTAATTTTAATTTTTTTTCTCAATTCCTTTTGCCATAAAAAGGCTAAATAAGAAAATTTCAGAAGAAACCAAAATCTAATTTATTGTGATTTTAAGGATATTTTTCACTATTTTTGTTTTTTTCAAAGAAAAGGAATTCGATTAAAAATTTTAAAAAGTGTTGAATTCCCCTTCTTTAAATAAACGCAAAAAATCTTTAACCAATTTTCTCATTGAAAAAAGATCTTGATTTAAAAAAGTTAATGGAATGGAAAATAATGGAGTGATGAGAAACACAATTTGAATAATGTTTTAATCAGATCTGGTCCTGAGTATAGAATTCTTGAAAACTCTGAAAAATGATTTCTAATAAATATTTGTTAAAATTTAATAACTTTTTTTAAAAAATAATTATTTCGAAAATATGAAAAAATTTGGTCTTGAAATGAGAGTTCGTAGAACTTTTTGTTCTTAAAAGGAGAAATTTGAAATTATTACGAATTTTTGAAAAAAAAGAAAATGGATTTTCTAAAAAGTATTTGATCATTTTTCTGATCAAACCAACAAAAATTTTGTTGTTGAAAATCTCTTCTTGGGAAATGATTTTTGGTACGAGGATAACAATCAGCTTTTTTATTTTTGAGAATTTGTTTTAATTTTTAGAACTCTAGTTCCAAATAAAAATTTAAAAAGAAACCACTCTACCAAAAAACTGTACCAATATTGAGACACTCATACTTTTATGTGAACAAGAAGAAAATAGTTCACTAAAATAAAAAAAAAAAAAAAATTTTAAACTTTTTTTGGAAACCAAATAACACCCTAAAGAATGAAAATCGAAAAAAGATCTTCAAACTGTTTTTTCTCCAATTGTTTTAATTTTTACTTAATTATTATTTTTATGGATTTTTTTTTTTTGAAAAAGATCATAAAAAGAATAATTTTTAATGCTCAAGAGCTTTATAATCTTTTTTTGTCAATGGTTTAACAATTCTGGAAATTAACTTTCCGTTTTTCCAAAAACCCTTTCTAATTTTTTGTTTAGTTTCAGAGATCATTTTTTTTTCTTTAATCTTTTGTTTCTTATAATTTTTTTTTTTTTTTTTTTCTCCTTCCTCTTTATAATTAATTTATTTTTTTTTGTGTTGTTTAAAAATCTGATCAATTCCAACAAATGAGCATCAAACTATTTCAAGACTATAATTTCTATACTCAAAAAGAAGGTGAACATATCTTTGACAAATTTCGATTTGAATCATTTGAAGAGGAATATTTTGAAGAAGATTTAGCACTGCAAAATGAGATGCACTCAAAGTACTTTAATGTTTCCTTGTATAACAAGCACTGTTTGGATCTCAAGCTTGATCAATTATTCCAGAAGAAGATTTTCAAAAAAAGCAATATTATTAATGAAATAATATATGATGATTTCAATTATCAAATCTTTAATAACGACATCGAGAGCGATTGTACAAATTCCTTTGAAGACATTTTAATCAAGCCCATTTTCAGCGACTTTTTAGAACAGCAATTTATATCTGATCAACAAATGGTGAATTATGGTTTGGGGAAAATAGACAATAAAAAGCAATTGAACAATAATTTTTTTGAATTCTCAACAAAGGAGTTGTACTATTACTCATCATCGTCGTCCTCATATTCAAATCCTCTTACTTTTAATTTAAACGACAATTCTTCAAATTCAGAAGGAGTTTTTCAAGACAAGCTTGGGTCGAGAAAGAACCTTCAGACAAAGAAAACAGCTGCTAAATTGGAGATCTCAAAAAGAAAGAATTCTAATGGTAACAACAAGAAGAATAACTCGACCAAGTTGAAGAGTAACATTACCAGTACTGAACTTTTCAACAAGAAAAACCAAAACCAAAACGAATGCGAAACCATTTCTGAAAAACAAGAGGAAACAAGGGACGAAAAGAGATTTAAGAAACAGATTGAAGACTTATTCTTAAAAGTAACAAGCAAAAAAGAGATTGATTTTCTAACATTTTTTCAAAGATCTTATCTTGAAGAAAAGAAAAAAATCTATTTGGATGAACAAAAATGGATCCAAATTTATCAAAATAAAGTAGTTCAAGATCAGTTCAGAAATAAGGGAGTTAGTAATGTCGATCTGTTGAAAATAAAAAAATATTTCAAATCACTTTCACAAGCACTTGACAAAACATTTTTGTCTCAATTAAACCAAATGACAATAAGAAGTTATTCACCAAAAAAGAGAAAAAGAATGTATAACCAAGTTGAAAATGATAATCAAGATATGAGTAATTTTATGATTAAGAAAATTAAAAAATTGGCAAAACCAAGTAAAAAGCAAAGAGATCATAATTCGGGATGTACAAATAAAGCTTTATTTTTTTCTCAAAAAAAAAATGAATTAAAAGACAATATCTTAAATTATAACCAAAAAAAACAGAAAGTACCTGAGACCGGGAAGGTAACAATAAAGGGACAAACATCGAGCCAAATAAAAAGAAAGAGGATAATTAGCAGAAAAAAAAAAGGAAATGGTAAAAAAACAAATGTAACAATGAAAAACCAGAAGAAGGCATGCTTCAAACAAATCCATAATAATAACTTTCGAATTATTAGTTCAAATGACAATGATCTTCTATCTAAAAAAGAGCTAACGGGTTCGAAACACATTTCATATATAAAAAGAAAAAGACTCAACCCAATTGGCAAGGAAATGCTGAACAACTGGATTGAAGAACGTATTTTATCAAATTCGGGCCCATATGCTACTTTGGAAGAAAAGATCAAATTGTCCAAAGAAACAAAAATATCCTGTAAGCAAATTACTTCATATTTGGGAAACGCTCGGAATAAAATTAAAAGGCTTGTAAAAAAGGGGGAAATTATTAAACCAGTATGGTTGGATATTCAAGATCTTATTTAAATATTGGATCCTGCTTAAATCATATTTAGTGTTGCTTCAATTAAATTTTAATTGATTCTAATTGAAAATTTTTGTATTTTAATTTTTTTATTTATAAGCACCTGTATTACTCTCCCCAATGCCTTTTTTTTAATCTACTTGCTGTATTAAACAATCTTTTGTTTTTTTTTGATATTCTATGAAACATTTATTTTTTTTTGGAAATAAATTCAAAATGTTCAATTATTCTTTTTTTCATTTTTATTTTTTTAATGTTTAGTTATTGCAAGTCAATTATATATAGGAGTGAAAATAATACCGGGCAATATTTTTAATTGATAATATTAGTAAAATTGAGGAGTAATTTGCTAATATATAAGATTAATTTCTTTTTTTTTAAAAATCTAAATTTTTAAAATTATAACTCACCCACTTATTAGAATAATGATTAATGAAATTAGACTTTTTCAAAATACTATGCAACCTATCATAAAATAAGAATAAAAATTATCATTTTTTAAACTCATAGTAAAGACATCAGAAAAACTCTATTGTTTTTCTAAAAAAGTTTATTTCATCAGTGTTATCAAACAATTAAAAGAGTATTCTTTTAATATCCCAATTTAATGAACTTTATGTTGGTTTATTACTTGATTCTTAAAAAAAAAATTGGTTATTTATAAATAGGATTTGAATTAAAAAAAAAGATAATTAGATAAATTTTCCTAATATTAACAATTATTAATCTTTTCCCGGATTATTTTCATATCAGTTATTATTTTAACTTCTAAAATTAATTATTAAGAAAATATTAAATTTTGTTATTGGATTTTGTTTTGAAAATGGAGTCACAATATTATTCATGCAAAAAATAAATTGAACTGATATGAAAAGACATGTTAAATATATCTAATAACTTTCTAATACTATTAGAAATTGTTTTGTGTGTATTTATCCCTTATTCTTACAAAATATTTATCATTTTTTAAGATAAGAATCATTTTTTTTCTAGTATTTAAGTTTCCAACAATTATTTGGAATAAAATTTTCTTAATATTGATTTCAAACAGAATTCACATTATCAAATACTCTTAAAATTTGATTTATTTTAATGTTTGAATTTTTTTTTTGATTTCCTTGATTCTTGGAAAACCCAAATATTAGTTTTAAAAGAAATTAGGGCTGAATTGAGAGGGATATTTTGAGGAAATGGTTATTCGACGATTTAATGAAACATTAAATTTGCAAAAATTATTCATTTTTTATTTTTTTTTATCAAAATGTTTAAAATATCATTCGATAAGAAATGATCTTTCTTTTGAGAAATGAGAATATTGGTGAAATTTCATCAATCACCAACATATATTAGTTCGATTTTATATAATTTGTATTTGTTTGGAAATAAAAAAGGAACTAGCATCCTGGAATTTGGATCCTCACCATTTTACACCTTATATGCCAAAATTTCAAATCCCTTCAAGTTTATCTCCATAACTTAAAAAAAAAAAAACACATAATAAATATTCTGTAAAGTTATCACCTTTTGAACTTTAACAAATGGAGTAAAATTTCACATAATTTGTTTTTTCCTATTCTATATTTTATAATTTTTTTGATGCAAGAAAAGATAAATTTTCAAAAAAATATTTGATTTTTTCTTCTTCATTAATAACATAATAAATATTGGGAAATTTTTCAACATTAAAATTATACTTAATAAATAATAAAAAACGGATTTCAATTGTAAAAATTTTCATTCAGATTGATATTCGCATTGAATTCTTCGAATACAATACAAATACTAATCTTTCGTTTTGTTGGAGGTTCGAGTATCTTTTTATCAAAAGAGAGTAAAATAAATTACTTTTTACATAAAAACATGTTATTTTTTGGATTTATTTATGGTTCTAAACAGTCAATTCCAAATTTAAGGCACAAACTTTCAACGAAATTTAAGGCACAAAAAAATCTCAAATTAAGGTACATTTTTTGGAATTATTTTTTTTTACAATTTATTTTTACTAGAATTTGAATTTTGTGACTTAATTTGAGATTTTTTGTTGTGCCCTAATTTTCGTTGAAGTTATTTTCTTAAAAGTGTAACTGACTTTATTATACACCACACAAAGTACAAAGTAGTAATGAAGAGTAATTGTGATTGTTTTGTAATTGTTGTATATTATTGGGTTATTAGTTCCCAGTTACCAATAACTATCTTGATTTGTGCAAAATTGAGAAAATATACAATAGTTGTTTCTTGATAGGGTAATATTTATCTCACCCTATACAGAAAGAAAATTATTTTTCATTTTGTCAAAAAAATGTGTCAAATTACTTGAGTTCTTATTTGTTGAAATGTGAAGATCTTCAAGGAATTAAAATTATTTTGAAAAAAAAATAAAAAAAATTCTTATAATGAGTATATTATTCATTATTTTTAGATCTTTAAAGCTAGACGAAAATTTAAATTCTAATAAAAGTATAAACAAATTACCCTTTGCTAAAAAAATAATTTTCCCAAAATTATAATATTTTAAAAAGTTATTTTCTTCACCCTTTTTTAGACTCTCAAAATCAATGACATTTTAGCAAATGAAAACACCTCTTAAATTCTATTTTGTTTAATAAAAAACATAACTCATTAATTAAGATCTAGGGAAAATTCACATTTATTCTATCCACATGTCTCTTCTATTTTTTATGTTTCGAGACTTTAACCAAAAACTCAACCATTTATTTCACAAAAAAAAAAAAAAAGAGAGAGAAAAAACCAATAAAACTCATAATCTTAAGAGTATTATCGAAAATAGATTTTTTTTCTAGAAATTACTAATCTAAATATTCCTAAAAAATCGCCCTTTAGTATATTTTTTTTGGGCTATACTTTTAAAAAAATAAATTAAAATAAAAAAAATAAAATGAGAAATATCATATTAGGTAAATTTTTAAGTACGGGTTAAGAAAGGTTTTAGTGTACAACAAAAAATAAAAACGAAAAAAATATATATTGAAAACCTAATTTATTTAAATCTCTTTAGATAAAAGATCCATTAACCCTTTAATATTAAAGAGTAGTATTTGTTTTCTATCCGAAGAAGCTATTTGGTACATACACTCTTACAAGACTCAATATTATTTTAAATAAAGAACAAAATCTTCCAACCCTGGAGTCAATTGAATTAACTTATCCCTAAAATAGTGTATTTTTTTCTAATTTTTCAAAGAATCTTTATGACAATTTAGTTCTATTTAAATTTCAAACCAACTTGGTAAATAATTATCTTTGAAATCATTGTTTTAGTCAAAGCCATTACCAAACAAACTTGTTGAAAGAAATTCTACTCGGAGATAAAAGAACAATTTTGAAGAACCAAGAGTGATAACTTTCCAAAATATTTTTGTTTTTTTCCTTTTAAAAAATTATTCCTATCAAATAATATTTAAAAGTTATATTAATATTACATATTTCTAAAATCAACAAATTTGTTTGTAAGTTACTATTCATGGGATATCATTAAAAATTGAAGTCGAATTATTTGAGTTTCACTGTGTATTTTCTTAAGGATCAAATTCTGAAGGCTAAAATCAGATACAATAAAAGTGTTGTGTTTTGTTACTATTTTTTATAAAATAATTTTTTTTACTTTATTTTTTTTCATTTTTTTATTTTTTTGTCTTTGTTATTGAATTCTTTTCTTTTGTTGTGTCTCATTGAAAAACGAAAAAAAACAAAAATAACTCTAGCTTTCATTACAATCTCCCCAAAGAACAAAATTGAATTTTCTTTATCATTAACGATTGAAAACCATTAAAAGAAAATGATCAACCAAAAGAACCAAAAAAAAGAAAAAGAAAAAGAAAAAGAACAAAAACAAAAACCAAACAAACAAGAAGCGCTCCAATTTCCAATCCAAGACAAAAAAGAACAAGCAAAAGAATTCTTCCTAAATTTCGGTGATGACAACAAAAAGGGAGAAGAAGGATTAGAAAAGAATTCCAAAAGCTTGGATGAATTTATGAAACAAAAAAACAAAAAAAAAGAATTAAAAATTAATGGTTTTGATTTAAAAAAACAAAAGCTATTTAAAGTCCCAAGCTTTTTGTTCCAATACTACAAAAACATTGTCTTGCTGGACGTTTCGTTTAATTATTTGGAAACTTTACCCGAAGATCTTTTTGATATCCAAAATAATTTAAAAACCTTGATTGCCTCTGACAATCAGTTAATAAGTTTACCGTCAAGCATTGGCTTTTTAACTCGTCTGGAAAAGCTTGACTTGCACTCAAATTTAATCGTGCATTTGCCCTATGAAATCTCCCATTTATTTGCGCTTCAGGAAATTAACTTGACGTCGAATCCAATTGCAAATAATTTGCCAAACGAGTTGTTGCTGTCTGCACGTAACTTGACACAGTTTTATTTACATTCTGCTATACCAAAATTCTCAAAATTGATGAGGCCATGGATCAATGGCTCAAGGGAAATCCTTTCGATGATACCACAAAGAGAATTGTTGGGGAAAGAGTCAATTGTTGTGATGTCTTTTAACATCTTAAGTAACACATACGCAAATAAGGATTTGTATAGCTACACACCAAATTTTGCAATTGAGTGGATGTATCGAAGGAAAAAAATTATTCAGGAAATCTTCAGGTTGGAAGACGAACAGCAACAGCAAAACCAACAACAACAACAACAACAACAAAAGCAAGAACAAAATCATTTTTTTAAAAACTTATTTGGTAACAAAAATTCCAAAATAAACAAACAATTTTATATTAACGAGCAAGAAGAAAAAAAAATCCCAGACATCATCTGTTTGCAGGAAGTGGAATGGGGCCAATTTAAGGAATTTTTTGAACCAAAATTCGACGAGTGGGGGTATTCCGGCATATTTAAAATTAAAGCCAGATATTGGAATATGCCAAAAAGCGAGGCGGATCGCGTGGACGGAGTGGCAATCTTTTTCAGTAAAACCAAATTCGACTATATCAAGCACACTTCAATCGACTTCCCAGACGTTGCGCAAAGGAAAATTGGAATGGAGGACCTCCCAAAGGTTGCCCTCGATCGATTGGGAACAAGAGATCAAGTTGCCCAAATCCTGGTTCTCAAATGTAAGGCGACTGGCAAGCTATTAATGGTAGCAAATGTGCACACGTACTGGAGCCCCATGTACCCAGACGTAAAGGCCTTGCAGGTGCAATTTTTGCTTGAAGAAATCGAACATCTGAAGCAAACCGAATTCCCAGGAACACCCGTATTCATATGTGGCGATTTTAATTCAATGTATAACAGTGCTGCGATCGACTTATTATCGCAGAGCAGTGTAGACCCGAAACATCCTGATTTTGTGAAGAATAACCATAGCAACGGCAACCATTATTCTTCTTCGTATTTTAAAACATTGAATTCTAATAGCTCGCAGGGAAAGAGTAATAGTAATAAGAGCACCAGCAATGAAAAGAATGATAAAAAAATTAAAAGTGAAAAGGAAAAAGACAAATATCAATACTATGATTATGGCTCCTATTCCAAATTTGGTTTAAACCACTCAATAAGCAAATTAACTTCCCTATATCAGCATTTCCTTGAATTTGATTCAAATCCGAATTCCTTTACAAACCTGACATTGGACTTTGAAGGGGTCATAGATTATATTTGGTACGATGCAGATAGTTTGATCCCAATTGGATTGCTCTGCCCTTTGGATAAAAAGCAATCGAAAAAAAAATATTTGGGCTTTCCTAATTGCCATTTCCCCTCAGATCATATCCCTTTAATGGGTGAATTCCTGATTTAATATATTTTTTTTTATCATTTAATTTATTCATATACCCAGACATTTCTCTTATTAATATTGATATATTTTTATTGATAGACTATATATTAAATCTATGAAAAAAAAATTTATTGACATTAATACATCTCTTTTTAATTTTTTTATTCTAAAATAAAAATTTAATCTTATTCAATTGGCAATTATTTATTTTCAAAATTTATAAAAACCGTTTAGAATTTAAAAAATCAAATAGATTATATATAAATCTATGTAGCCACTCTTCAAAAAGATTATTCGTGTATTGATATTCTTAACTTTATATGATTTGATAAATATAGTATATCCCTTATAACCCCCAAATAACCTAATTGTCTTCTAAATAACATTTGTAATTTGAATTGTTATGAAAAGATTACCAGATATAGAATTTATAAATAAATTATCTTTGAAAGAAAATTTTATAATTAAAAATTATATAGCTCTAGAATATGACAAAAATAGCAATGATAAAATATTTTTCAACATTTGAAAAATTTTTCTTGGTTATTGTGATTTTATTATTTTTCCATCAAAATTTTATCAAAAACAATTTTTTTTTTAAAAAATTTTGTCTTCAATATCATAAAATTTTGAAGTTTTAATGATTAAAACACATCATTCTTAACTGGAATTTTTTTTTTTTGGACAACTTTTTAAACCAAAATTACCTAAAATATTTATTTCTAAACACTTTATTCATTTGATAACATATTTTACAGAAAATTTGTTTTATCTATTTATTATCATACAATAGCAATCATTATATATTTGATTCCACATTGATACTATGTAAAAAAATAATAATTAAATTTTAAAATAAAAAAGATATTTTTCTTCATTGTAAAATTTGTGAAAGAATTTTCAACACAAACGAATTTTTAAAATTTACTTGATTTGACCATTGTATCCTATCAGATTAATATTTATTTTTTTTTAAAAAAAAATACAATATCTTATTTTTTTGACTTTTTAACATCTAGATATTTCATAAATATTACAATATTATTTAATAAGAGAACTTTGATCAAAAAATATTTTCTAAGAACTGGATTATTTTGAGATTGAAAAAATCAATTTTCAAACAGATGTTTTTCAACTTTTTACAAACAAAAAAAATCAAAAAAAAAAAATTTGATTTCGGGATTATTTTATTATCTTTGTCTATAAATCAAAACATTCAGTTCCACTTTTAAGGCACAAATTGCAACTAAATTTAAGGCACAATATAAAAATCTCAAATTATGGCCCAAAATTCAGATTCTAGTAAAATAAATTGTAAAAAATAATTACAAATTTTGTAAAATAATTATTTTTCTTTTATCTGTTATTCTTTTTATTAAGCTGGATTAATAAAGATACAACCAAGAATTTTAAATATTATAGTTTTGGTTTTATTTTACAAGAAAATATATAGATATATTTTAATTGAAGATCTGAGACGCAAAGATCTTGAAATTGATTCAATATTTTTCAAACAAACTCTATTATTAGATGTGTTTTATTTGTGAAAAAAAAAAAAAAACACCTTTCGAAGAGAAAAAAAAAAAAAAAACAGAATAAACAAGAGGGTTTGTTGAAAAATATTTATTTGCTAAAGACGTTTGTTTATCCGAAAAATGAGTATATTGTGAATTTGTTACATTTAAGTGAAAAAATATTTTGATTTAATTTTTTATTTCACTTTAGATTCCAACAAGTTTATATCGAAAGGTGATCTTTCAAGTTTGATTCAACATAAAATATTTATCATTCTAAATGTTCCTTCCCGAGTCTTTTTTTTTTTTTGGCTTATTATTGGCTTAATTCCCACCATTTGCATAAATAGATTTCTAGATTCAAAACAGTACTCAGTAAAACTAAAAATTGTTTCAAAAAAATTGTTCGAGAAATGTATAAAAATTGAAAATTTTTTTAGAATTACCTCTGAATTACTTAAAGTACAAATTCTTTTCTCAGATAGAATAGTGAATCATATTTTGATTTAAAAGTTTCAATATCTTATGGCAACCAAAAAAACTTTTTTCAGTAATTTTCTCAAAATTAAAAATTTCCAAAATAGGAGAATGTATCTACTCGTTAAAAAAAACCAAACAAAAACAAGGTAATAAAAAAAAAAAAAAAAGTGATAAAAAGCTTTTTTATAGTCTAGTGTCATTAAAATAATAACAAGAATTTTTATATTAGCTAAAAGAAAAATCTAATAATATTTAAAATTTTTATTTATTTTCTATTTATTCTCTTCAAAAGTAAAATTTTTATCAATTAAAAAAATCAGAGAAATTAATAAATAAAAAATTATTGGTTGATAGATTAAGAAATTCAATAATCTGATCTTAAAACAAATAAAGTAGTTTTAAAGTGTGACGAAAAAAAGTTTTTTCAGATAGTACTGGAAAATAGTATTCTATTTAATTTTAAGAACTGTGTTCGAGATACCTATGAAAGAACTTTTTTGTCACGCTTTTTTAAAATGGATTTAAAACCATTTATTATTGTAATATTCCTAATTTTGCTCATAATTGATGATTTATATTCAATTTCTTTTTTATTATTTCTTTGTATGTGTACGTGTTGTTTTTGTTTTTATAATCTTCTTATAATACGGAAAGAATAAAAAATAAAATAATGCCAACAAATAGGAGCAAAGTATTTGCAAATTTATTTTGTGGTTGTTGGTTCTCCTGATCAATTTGTTCCTCTCCAGAATCTAAATCAACTTCGTTGGCGCGGTTTCTGATCCTTTGGTTTGTTGAGACTGAAAAATTTAAACCTGGGAAGACGCCCATTTGCATACCAAAAATGCCTGTCGATATTTGGAAGTTTGGTCGCATAAATTGTTGATTCTGGGGATTGTTTTGTTGTTGCCTTTTCCTATGTCTCCGCGAGGGGCGGTTTCTTCTTGCTTTTGGTCTTTGCGGGATGCTTTTTATTTCGGTAATTTCCCCTGTTGCGTTCTGATCATGATTGTTCTTGTGTTGGCTATTATTTTTTGTTGTTACATTGGGGACCGTAGAATTGCCATAAACGGGGATAATGTCTTTGTCTTCTTGGAGATCATTTCCACAGGTAGGGCATTTTGAATTCTCTCCATCAAAATGGTTTTTTAAACAAGACCAACAAAACAAATGCCCACAAACTGTTAGCACAGGTTCTGTTGCAAAATTATAACAAATCCCACATTGGCCAATGTCCTTCTTTTGTTTTTGTTTTTCTTTTTGTTTTTGTTTTTGTTTTTCTTTTTCTTTTTCTTTTTCTTGTTCCTTTTGTTTTTCGTTTTCTTTTTGTTGATTCTTTGTTTCTTCTTGTTCTTCTTCTTCGTTAAGCTCAATTATGTCAATTGAGTTCTCATTTATATTTTGGGTTTCTGTTATTTCTTTTTGTTCTTGTTGTTTTTTGGTTTGGAGATTTTGAAAAAATTGTTGGAATAATTCATAGTTCCTTTGGGCAGCATTTGAACAAACTACTTTTAATTTGTTTTCTTTTTTTTCTTCTTGTTCTTTTTTGACTTTTTCTGTGATTTTTGAATTTTCAGGTTCTGGTTTAAAAGGCAAAGAAAGTGGGATATTATTTCCGAAATAATAAAACCCATTTTTTAATTGTAAAGTTTTCCATGAGTCGTGTGCAAGTAACTCATATTTTCCACAAATTGAACACCACTTTAATTCAAGAGAGAGGTCTTGAATAATTGACATTTTAAAAGAAAAAACTTTAAAGAATTCAAAAAAGTATTTAAAATCACAAAAATGATTTTTTTTTTTTACAAAAAGTCTTTACTGGTATTGTTCAAAAAGGAAACAAGTATTTGTTTTGATTTCGTTTCAAATTAGTTGGTAGGTCCACATAAGAATAATCGGTGTACAAACTCTAAAATTATTAAAGTCCTATATTAAATGCTTGGTTGTAGATCTTGTTGAAAAATAATTACTGAAAATTCAAAAAATAATCATTTTTCTTTAAAAAGAAACAAATAAAAGCTGAAACTCATTAAAGAGTTTTGGAAATCTTCTTGAGTAAATTTGTTTCATGAGTAAAGATCTATGATCTTATTATCAAAAAAAGAGATATCAGAATGAATTTAAAGTAACATTTGTCTGAAATATTTGTGACTCATAGAATCATTCATAAAGGATGAGTGTTGGTAGTGTAGAGAATTCTAAAATAAAAATGTGTTGTTATTGAATGTAAATATCATGTATGATCTTAGGTTCAAATACCTTCACAAATTTAACTGGTAAAATACTTTTATTTGTTAATTTGATCCATTATTGAAGATAAAATAGCATGTGTAGACTTGTTTAATTGGTGTTTTGAAATAAAATGCCGTTTTTCTTTGTTTAGAGAAGACCAACACATGAGCCAATTCAAGAAACCAACAATAACTAAATATGGTATTGATATCTTAAAGTTCTACATTAAAAAAAAACTCTAAAAGAACAAATTGGAAAATTTTGCTCAAATATTAGAGTAAAGGGTTGATAAAATTTTGATCTATTCAAAAAATCAAAAAGTTAATATGAAACTGAGAAAATTATGAAAATTTTTGAACTATTTGCATTCCAAATTCTAAATTTACTTGGAATATCAAGGATTTTATTCTTTAGAATTTGTTTTTTTTTAGGATATTATTTGTTAGTGGAATTAGAAACTTTAATTGGAGTAGGAACAAAAAAAAAACAATGGTTTTATTTTGAAACACGTACTTCATACTCTGGGGTTAGTTTAATCACTGTGAAAAAATAATACTTGTATTGGTAAACAATTGTATTTCGAGATATATTTAAAAGTTATTTTATCAATATTCTTACACCAAAGTATAAACATTTATTTCTTTAATTAGCCTCGAAATCTAATTTTTTTTAAAAAAAATGGATAATCTAAAAATCGATTATTTTGACAAATTATTTTTACAGTATTGAAAAAGAGTGATAATCTAACTAACTTTTCAGAAAGTGAAACAAAAATTATCAATCTTTTGGTTTATTATTTCAAGATTTACTCAATTATTATTACTATAATTTTCCAATTAAAAAATGAAAATTTTTAGTTCAAATTTCTAAATATTTTTCTACTTTATAAGTGAAAGAAAAACCAAAGATCTTTTACAACATCATTTAGAAATGATATTTTTAGACAATAAATTAAACTTCCTGAGTTAACTCTAAAACAAAATTTTTACTCTTGTAATTTGATTGTAACAGTAATAATTAAATAACATTTTGGAAATTGAAATAAAAATTTTCATTTATTAATAGGTTAATAACAGTATACATTTTGGAACTTGAAATAAATATTTTCATTTATTAATTGGAAAATAACTTTAGTTTCGACACCAAAAGACGAATTCTTTTTTTTGCCTTTCTTAGGAGTAGTTTTACAAAAATTTTTAAATTATATCTATTATTTCAAAAAAATATAATAAAAAAAATCGGCTCTGAAAATGTCAAATTGTGAATTTTTTAAAAAGTAATCTCCTTTTCAAGAGCAAATAAAAGATAAATTCTTTTTCTATCGCAAATTATACATATTGTCAATTCATAACTTGTTTTTTTCTTGTAGTGGCTATTATTTTTTAAAATTCTATGATTATTTCCAAAAGTATTATTAATTTTTCGCTTTAAATGAATTACTTTTTTACTTATTTACAAATGAACTTATTAAAAAGAACTTCGAGTCATAAAATATAATTTAAATTTACTTCCAATAATGTCATATCGAAACTTTTGGTACAATAAGAGTTATCAAAAATTCCTTGAATTAACAAAAATTTTTATAGTGAAATTTTGAAAAAAAAAAAAGTACTCAAATCCTATTATTTGTGTAATAAATGACTCAAATTTCTTTTTATAATTGATTTTTTCAATAAATTGGTTATTTTTTTTGTTTTGTTTTAACTTTTACAAAAAATCTTGGATTATACGGTTATTTTCTAATTAAAAAATATAAATTTTATCTCAAAGTTTCAAAAAGAAATAGATTCAAATTCAAATAAAACTCCAGATTATCATGATCGGATAATTTTGTAAAGATCTTGGTTTTTTTTTGAGGATGAAAATCAGCATTGGAGAAATATTTGAGAATCTGAAATAAAAATATTTAATTTCTTAATAGGAAAATGTCAGTATATATATACCAGTAACTATTCTTTTGTTTTAATGGATAACTAAACTAAAATTCAACAATTTCCAGACATTTAAAATGGTCCAAACAATGACAATAATACAATTTCATTCAAATTAGAAATTATTTTGATTTTTAAAAAATATGAAAATCATTTTTTCATCATTTAGTTTTTTGTTTTCATTTCATTTTTTGAATTACGTAACTTGTTTTGTTCGATCGGAATATTTTTTCCAAAGATTGATATTAAGCTAAGGTTGAGTTGTTACAAATAGAATTTCTCATATAAAATTATTTGGTGGGATCTAATCATTTGATCGATCAATATTCCTAATAGAATTTAAGAAAAAAATCTCAATTCATTTTTTTATAAACAAAACATTAAAAATTCATTTGAGTACCCCTTCGGATATTCTTAAATGGGAACCCAGACTAGAACCCACTCAATATATGATCCAAAAATGGAAAAACTAATTTTATAAAGAAGCTTAAACAGTAAAATCTGGATCCCCTAGCTAAAGACCTAAAATTGGACGAAATATATGGTATTGATTGGGAAAATATGGGTAAAATTGAAATAAAGAAAAAACTCCATCAAGCACACATAAAATCAATCTAAGACATAGTCAATTCATCCAAAGGGGATGAGAAGTGGAAACGAAAGAAATACCTAAAGATTAGCCAGTTTTCAGAAAACTTCAAAGACAAACGGCCCCACTTAAACTGGGAATCATCAACTACATTATTCAAACTCAAATCTTTTTGTAGTGGATTGAATAGATACATATACAGATGGGAAAAGGGAATAAATTCTAAATTATATCCATGCTGTAACAAAAAAATTGATAACATAGAATCGTTTATTTGGAACTGTCAAAAATATGAGAGAACCAGATAACCCTGGGAAAAACAAAACAAAAAAATCAAAAATTTTGACTATAAATATAATACTGAAAAAAGACAAAGATGAATTATTGAGGAAAATCAACATAAACGAAATCTATAACATCACCATAGAATATCTTCTGACCAACATGACTCGACATGCAATTAATAAAAAGGATCTCAAGACAAAATAAAACTTATCAACAAATTCACCTAAACCAGAAAATTTCAGGTCTCACACAACAATTATTTTAAACCTCTTTATTTTTTCCACTCTTCATTCGTTATTTTCGATCATTTTTCACCACTTCTTCATTTTTTATTTTTTATCCATTTTTTTTAGATAACTAAATTGAGTTTAAAATTCTTCGAAATAACTGTGTCTATTTTAGATACTCTTTGAATTAGAAGACTTAGATTTAGTCACTTCAAAATTCTCTCTCCAAAATTTTGAAAACATCCTTGACTTATTAACATTGAATAATTATTTATTTATTGTTTTGTGAGTATTGTAATTTATAAACAATTTTTAAACATTCCAATTAGTGGATGGTTCTAATTTGGTATTTCTTTCTAGAATTGATTAAATTAGATTTTTTTTTTTTTCAAAAAAATGGAATTTTGGTATATTAAAAATTTTGAATTGGAGTTAATATACATTTGAAACAAAATTTAATCAAATAATAATATAAACTTATAAAAGATGAAACCCTCATAAAAAAGTTGTAATATTTTTGTTTTATTTAACATTATTAATTTTTTCAAGAAAAGTTTGATAATGACCAGAAAATTTATCTGAGGGCATCGGTGTAAATAGCTTTGGTATTTTATTTAACAGTCCAAATGCCTTTTTTGATTTGTTTGGGTGGTTTAAACAATATTTGCAATTTGTTGATTTACACTTTTGGAAAGTTAATAAATATGGCTGTTTGGTTATATGTTTTTGAAAAAATTGATATTCTGATTTCATATTAATAAAATTTTCATCAATCTTTTGTAATTTCTTATTATTGAATTGTTGATAAAACGATTGGACTTGTTCATAATCGTTCCAAGGGAAAGTCTTTTGTTTGCATTTTAAAGGCACTGAATGGATTGCCAGGTTATTTAGATTAAGGTTTGATAAGAAATTCGAGAAATTTTGAATTTCTCTATTTATTCCATTAATTGTGCACACATTGCCATCCTCATTCTGCCCCCCGTTTGCGAACTCATTGCCCGTTCCCATCTTGATCTCCTTCTTATTATTCTTTTTCTCTGTATTATTTTCACGGTCCATTTCCTTCCTATGCTCCTTTTGGATTAATTGCATAATATTTGTGATTGAATTAAAATAATTCTGGTTTGGTGTATAACAAACTATATTCAACATATCCAAATTCAGTTCGCGCCATAATCGTCCAAAATAAACGATTGCAAAAAAGGAATTTGGATTTAATTCCAAATCGTTATAATCAACCAAAATGGTTATAATTTTTTTTTGAGAACCAAAAATAATACGATACAAATCATTAATGTGCGATTCCGAGGTCGGATAGTTATGAATAGCTGATCGTAAAAAAAATGTCAATTGCTTTGGCTGGGGTGTCTTATAATGTTCTCGATTTAAAAAATCTTTAAAATATTTGTTCTTTTGTCGTAATTTTAAATTGCTATAAACACAGGGCACAATTAGCAATTTTGGATCATAAATCGCATTTGCATTATGTGTATTATCCTTCTGATTTGTGTTTTTGAACTGCGAATCTAAATGGATCATTTGTTTGAGGTCTGTATATTCCGAAACAAAATTTTTGCCTATTTGGAAATAACAGAGTTTTGATCCCGCAATAAATGAGCATTCCTTATGATATTTTGTTGAAAACTCCAAAAGGTATTGGATCTGTGTATGCGAATAACAAAATAATGGATGGTTCAATTTTATTTTATTCGAAAGAGATTGATACATTTCCTTATGCAAGTGGTTCGGAATTTTCTTTTTCTTTTTCTCTTTCTCTTTCTCAAACCCTTTGTTAGATTTTGTCTGAGAGTCTGTGTTTTTCATTGTTATGTTATTATGAAAATTCGACTTGATTAATTGGCTTTTTTTTAGATTTTCCAATTTTAAGGATTCCTCTCGAATTAAGTTTATTATAACTTGAAAAACTTTTGGTGTGTCTTCTAAAAAATTATTACGTTTAGGGAAACCTATTTCCCAATCTGAGCAATCAAAAATTAAATTTTTGCTAATTTGCTTATTATTTTTTCGGTTCTTCAGTGGAAGACTAACTGTTACTTTGCTTTCACCTTTATTAATTCCAGCCCCCGCTTTGATATTAAGGTTTGCAATGTCTTGTTGTTTTTTTTCGACTTTGTTTTCCTTGCGTTTTATGTCATCAAATTTGATTCTTCTTTGTTGATGGTTTTTGATATTAAAATTTAATTTGGAATTTTTTGATTTTACGTGATCAGCTTTATTATTTAACAATAAACGATCTTTTGAATTATCGTGATTGCTATCATTATTGTGATTGTGGTTGCTATTGTTATTATCATTATTTTCATTGTTATTATGAGTGTTTTCATTGGTATTTGGGTTTTTAAAAACTGAACCAAAGAATAACTTTGGATTAAGAAACGTTGAGGAAGTAGTATCTAATAGAATAAAACTTTTTAAAGCTTTTTGATTTGAAAATTTATGAATATTCACTAGAATTGAATTATTTTCCTGTTGGATTAAAATAATAGGGAATAAAAATAAGAGTTGTCTCTCTATTTTGTTTTTCTGTGATTTTTCCAAGGACAACCTCTCTATTAAATTATTCATATTTATTACTCCAATAAAATATAATTCAGAGTATATTAAAGACAACTGTTTATAAGTTAAGTGTGAAAAATCAACATTATTCAGTTTTTCTTTTTCGAAGAAATAATCAACACTTTCGTCCCAAAAGGATAAATTTAACAAAACTAAATAAAATTCATGATCATTTTGATTTTCTTTGTCAACGACAGAATCTTTTTCCTTTTCCTTTTCTTTTTCTTTTTCTTTTTCTTTTTCTTTTTGATTTTCTTTTTCTTCTTTTTTTTCTCCAAATTCAATCAATTTGATGAATTCAGCACCATCTACAACATCTCTTTTTGTGGATTTTTGAATCAAAATTGAACTTTCCATTTTGATTTGGTTTGTATTTTTAAGCATTCCTCGTTTTGTTTTCTCACCTTTAACATTTTCTAATTTAATTTTAATCGAGGTTTCTTCAGTAAGTTCTTCTTCTTCTTCTTCTTCTTCTTCCTCCTTTTCCTCTGTCTTTATTGCCCCTTTTTTTATATCTATTTTAGATATTTCTTGTCTTTTTTGGATTTCCATTTTGTTGTTTTTCCTTTTGGTGTCATTATAATTTACATAATAATTTGGATTTATATATCTATTATTGTGGAGCAATGCTTTTGGGACCATGTTAATATTTTGGTTATTTAAATTTTGTGAAAATTTATTATTGTATTCCTGCGGATAAGAAAAAAGAGGAGGTTGTGGCGATACGACAAAGTGCTTTTTTTGTTGGTTGAGAATATAAATGTTATTGTAGGTATTCCCATAATTTGGGTTATAATTATAGTTATAATGCACATTTTGATATTTGTACATGAAATCATTTGGTGACAGCGATAAAGGAGAAGGGGTTCCATAATAATTATTATTGGAGGGTTCATTATATCTTGTTTTTTTTGAATAATTCCCCACATAGGAGATTTCTTCGCTGACAGAGGGCTGATTAATTGGGGATTTCAAATTTCGTAAGACCTTGACAGTTTCCATTTCTTGGCTGTAGTTTCTTTTTCTTCGGAATTCTTGTTGGCTTGCTTTTTGAATTTTTTGGTTATTGTCCAGAATTTGAGACTTATTTTCCTGATGTTTTTCTTTTTGGATCTGTTTTTCTTCTTTTGTAACATTTTTCTGATCTTCTTCTTTTTCGAGCGCAAGTTGATCATTACAACTTTCAAGCTGGATTTGAGGAGAATTTGATATCGCAATTTCAAATAATTGTTCAAGTGGGTTACTACTCCTAAGTGTTGGTTGTTCGGTGTTGTTTCCATCTATTTTCGAATTATTTATTAGAGAATTTTGATATTTCTTTTGAAGATCTTTTTCTTGTGGATTTAGAGTTGTAGGTGGCTTTAAATTTGAATTTGGATTTGTGTGTGTATTTGGGTTTGTGTTTCTGTTTCTATTTGGGTTTGGGTTTGGGTTTGGATTTTGGTTTAGGATTTGCTTTGGGTTTGAGTGAGTCTGTATGTTTATCTTAGAAGTTGGACTTTTTTTACGTTTGGTGTTTTGAGTACGTTTTTGTTGGTTTTTGATTCGAATTATTTTCCTTTTTTTTCCTTTTGTTTTGAGTTTTTTGTGGACACCGTTTTCCTTCTCGTTATTATGGATCAAGTTTTCTTGTTTTAAATTTACAAAGTTCTTTCTTTGGTTGCCAGATCCGTTTGTTTTGAGACAGTTATTTTTTTTTTTTTCTTTTTCTTTGGCTCTTTGGCGATATATCCTCTTTCTTAGTCGTAATTTGATGTCTTTCGCTGGTTCCAAAAATGCTTCAAAATGGTTTACACACTCTCCAAGTTTCTTCTCACTAAATTTTGTGACTAAATTGTGGATGTAAATTTGTGTTTGCTCCAAATATTCCTTAACTTGACGTATTTTTTGGGAAATTAGTGAATTCGCCTGCGGGTTCCTTTTTAAACCCTTTGAATACAAAATGTGTAATTCAGCTATTTCTCCCCAATGGTGTGAAAATGTCTTGAGCGAATTTAGAAAAATGTTTGATTTTATTTGTTGTGATAAGGACTCAAAAGTTACTGGAAAAAATTTTGTTACAAAAAGTTTTTCAAAATGTTCCTCCCTTTCTTTTTTTTTTTTCCTTGATAACAGCCGATTGTCAAAGTGAATAGTATCTGAAGAACCTATCTCAAACAAGTTCACAGGCCCTTCTTTATTACTAATCTTTTGTTTCTTCTTTCTTTCATCATTTCTTTTTGTCGTGGTGATAGTGTTCCCTTTGAGCTTTTGTTTTTTGTTTAACACTTCTTCAAGAACAGTTTTTGATCCAAGAATCTGTATTATGAATTCCTTGATATCGTCAATCGATTTTTTGTTGGTTTTCCAGCTTTTGTGTGCCAACGAGAGTACATGATCACGTGCACCGATTGATGAATTTTTTGTACAATAGCAATTGATATACAATTCGTAGATGTTGCGTGGTGTTTGGTAAATCCAATTTCCTTTATTGTTTGACATCAACCATAAAGATTATAAGCTTGAAGATCAAAAGAGTGATAAAATCGAAAATTTTATTTTTGAAAAAGAATCCAAAAAAATAATTAATGTGAATTATCCCTTTTTGTTTATCGAATTATTTTTTTTTTTCAATTTTTTTTGATCTCTTTTTCAAGTCTGTGATTTGATTGTTACTCAAAAAGTATTTCTTTTTTTACTTTTTTCAAATAGACTGAAGCAAAATTTATTATTTTATTTGTAGTCTTTCTTGTGAAATTTGATAGACCTATACCCAGTAACAAAATCGACAGTAGGGCATTGGTAGAGAAAATTTATAGGAAAGGAGAAGAGTTATAAGTGTGGGTTTTTTGGAAAAGATTGATCTGGAAAACTGGTATGGAAGTTTTTTTAAAAATCTTAAAACTCTTGGAAAAAGTGTGTTTTACAGATTCGAGAATTCATTAAATTTAAGCTGTTTGAAAAAACTGTTGACTGTTTTTTAAACCCTTTAGTTAAATAACTTTAACTTTTTTTTAACCTTTATTTTGTTTGAGTCAATTTTCCTATTTATTTATTTTTGAATTATCTTGCTAATGAACAAAACACAGGTTCGTGTTCAAGGAGTTAACTTACTTTTTTTGTTTTTCTTCCCTTTCTCATTACACTTTTTTTGAGAAACTTTTATCTTGAGAATTATTTCAAACAAAAATTTGCCTCAAAGAGTCGACTAAAAAAAAATCTTCAGTAAAAGATAATTACAAATATAAAAAGTACTTTTGCCGCATATTGAAATTGAAAAATTAAGTTAAAAACATGATTACTATAATACCAAACTTGCTTTTAATGATATTTTCTTAAAAAGATTTCTTGTTTGTTAAAGTTTTAACTTTTTTCTTTTATTTTTGGAAAGTACTAAAATCCAAGATAATTGAATTATCTCTATAAAAAATTATTTTTCTTTGAAAGAAGAAAAAAATCTTTTTGTCTCTGAAGTAATTGTACCAAAACACACTTTAAAAAAAAAACACAAAGTTTTGGAATAATTCAATTAACAAAAATAAACAAAATATTAAAAAAATTTCAATAATTATTTTAAATATATATATATATATATATTTATTTGATTCAAATAACAGTTTGAATCAATTTTTTCATTTTGCTAATATAAAAAAATATGAGAAAAAATCAATCAAACCATTCATTTAAAAATTCTCCCAAAACACTTTTTTCAAAAACCTGGAAAATACAACTAATAACCAAAATAATATTTTTTAATTTAATTATTTTTAATCAATAATTATAAACCTAATCTTAATTATTTCAGTGGATTAATAACAGTCTGGGAATTAAAAGTATCAATAGTTTTTATTTTTATTTGAAAATATTTTCAAGATTTTCAAACAAATAAAACAAATTTAAATTAATAATTCTAATAAAAAAAAAAAAATTGATATTCTTAAATAACTTATTTAATAATACAAATCGTTTGTTTATACCCTTAATATTTGAAAAAGAATAATACATGGTCTTTTCTATTTTTCAAAATTTAATACATAGTTGTGAATAAAATAAATGATCCATTTTTTTGATCTTCAAGGATTCAATATTTGATTGATTTTGATTATATTTTTTAAATAAGATACAAATTTAAAAGAGTATTTTACTTCATATATATTCTCAAAAATCAATAAAAGCTAGACTTCTTCAAAAATAAAACAGTTTTGTTATTTTTCTTTTTCTTTTTTTGATCAAATAATCCAAAACAAAAGGATCAAGATCTTATTGACTGAAAATTTTATTAGGAAAAATGAACTTTAGTAAAAATTAATTCATCTCTCAAAAAGTTGATAAATGAAGTTGCATATCTCAGGTTTAAATATACCGTTGTATGGATAAACACTCTTTTACCTTTGGAAATCACAATAATAAGAGTTAATAGACCTGAAGGCTCTAGCTATTTATATTAGATTTTCTCCATACCCAAGGAGTGAGTTGAAACAAAAGGTGTATTCTGTAATTAAACTGGTCGAAAATTCAAATAACAAAAAAAAAAATTTTATTGGATCTCATTGAAAAAAAATTCAATTTTAAAAAAATAATAAAAAAAAAATATTCTCAATTCCAAAAAAACAAAATTTAAAAAAAAAATTTGGTTTTTTTTTTTAAATTTCCAATGGTTAAATTTCTCCAATTTAAAACAAATTGTTTTATTTAAGAAACGAAATCGATTTAATTCGATTTAATCTGATTTGTGGTTATATTGTAGACCACTTTTTATTTGACAAAGTAAGTATTTTGTAACATTATTGCGAAAATGATAACTTGCTTGAGTATAGTAAAAAAATAAAAAAACAAAATCATAGAGATCTCAAAAATCGCCAAAGACGACACTCAAAAATCAACATTTCAGTTTTCCAAATGATAAATCACAACCATTCATATTAGAAATTGAGTGTCTATCCTGCTTATTTCTAAAATTAACTCATTTTTAATTGTTGATTTTTGGAGATCGATGAAGCTTCACATGTTGATTAGTTTTTGATTATTATTAGGCTTCATTAAAATTACAAATTTTTATTTTTCCATTTCATCAAATTATTTTTTACTAAAATGGCTCAATCCTTGAAGAAAAATATTTTTTTGTTATGGGAATAATCTCTATTAAATTTTTTTATCGAAATTTATATAGATTTTGAAAATTTTTTGCCAATTACTTAGATTTGAAAACCCCTGTTTATTTTCAATATTAAACATATTTATAGAGAAGGAATCTTTATTTAGAAATTGGTCAAAAAAAAAAAAAAAAATAGTGACTAGTCCCTTAAAATTTTTTTGAAAAGTGTGAAAGAAAATGTTTCTTAAGTGTTGTACATATTATTTCAAAGTTAAATTAAACAGTTTTAAGACATATTTATAAAACTTAGATTACAATCTCTTTTAAAACATCTTATATTGAGATAAAGGATATTTTGAGAACTGATCAATTTGATTAAAAATCTTTAAAGTGTGTTCAAGTTAATTATACTAATCAAAAAATCACTAGACAAAATTTTACAAACCTCTATTTTCGAAGAAAACTTGTTTTTTTATATATTTTTCTACTTTTCAGTGTAAAAAATTCACTTTCCAATTATATACCTAAGTTCAAATCAATTTTGTAAGTAAACTCATTGAATTATTTGTAATAATTTAAATAATAAATAAAATTTGTTTAACAATTTTTCTTATATTTCAACCAATTTTTTGTAATTTTTTTTATTAAAAGTTTAAATCAAAAATTAACTTGATTTTTTATCAATAAATTTCAAATTTGATTCTTCATTTTAAGAATTTCCTTTTAAATGGTAATATTTAAAAAACCAATACTATATATACTTTTTGTTTATTCTCATTTCCACTGGTACTTTGATGTCCAGGTTTTCTAGAAAATAAGAAACTCGGCTTCAATTTGTAAAAAAAAAGTTAATCAGTATTACAGCATCTAAATTATAGTGAATTATATCTTTGAGAAGGACCTTCCTTATCCCAATTAATTTAAAGAAGAAACATAAAAAGATATTACAGATTACCAAAACTTTATTTTGTATAATTTATTAAATTTCTTGAAATTTAAAAGATTATGTTCTTTTACCTTTAATTCGAATATAAATAACTCTTTTTTTCTTTTTTATAGGTTTGATTTTGTTGTTTCATATAAATACACATTTTTTTTTTTTTTAATAGGTTCTTTCCTTTCTATTTTTTAGACCCATTTAGCTTTATTTCATAATTGGTTAAGAGTATATAAATATTTGCTTGTTTTTTTTTTTTATATATATTTTTCAGAGAACTCCATTTTGATGTAGTTTATGAAGTTAATAAACATACTTTTAGGTATGTGTTTTAATTTATTATTTTTTTCTTATCTCCAAAATAACTTGTTAATGAAAAGATTATCTTGAAAAAAATTATCGCCCTGATTTACTTTCATTTGATCTTCCGCATTATAATAATGTTTTATAATCCAATATTGATTGGGAGGTCTTTGATATTTGATAATAATTTTCTAACTATCAGTTTATCTTGAATTCAATCAAAATATTTGTGCAATATCTATTGTAAATATAGTGGTATTGTGGTAGATTTTTTTTGGTTTATTCAACTTATCCTTAAGTTCTTTATTAAAAATTTTTATATCATTTTTTTATTCTGAACTATGATTAAAATTGGGTCAAGGCGTCACAAAGATCCCAGTTTTTTGTCTAAATAAGTTTCAGGAAAATTACTTTTTTTCGTATTGTTAATTGAGATTTACATATAATTCAGTATTATCCACCCATCACTATAATTTATGTATATTAAATAAATATCTTTCTAACTAGATTTAAATTAATAAATGGGTATAAAAATTGATTTTATCTCCTTGTTTTTCAATATCAACTGATAACCAAATGAAAATTTCAAAAAAAATTTTTATTCTTTTTGATTTCAATTAATCCTTTGTACCCTAGTGATTGGATATAATAGGTATATTTAAGGTGAAAAAATAATTCAGAATAAGAGGAATTTTGAATAATTGAAAAATGATTA
Source organism: Anaeramoeba flamelloides (assembly GCA_027625915.1). Lineage (NCBI taxonomy): Eukaryota > Anaeramoebidae > Anaeramoeba > Anaeramoeba flamelloides. The sequence goes on from JANTQA010000026.1 coordinate 4,521,401, forward strand.
TAATTAGTTAAAATTTTATTCCATTTAAGCCCAAAATACATTTAATGTATTTTACATTATTTACTTTATATTTTTTGATCTATTTTTATAAGGGTCTTGGTAATTTATCTCTGAATTTTGCATTTTTTTTCTTGATTTTTTCAATTTTCTTTTTTATATAGAGACTTTATTATCTAGATAAATTTTGTCATTTTTTTTAGTAGATTTAACTTATTATCAATTTTATTTGTCTTCAATTTTTTCTATTCCAAATAGTTTTCTTAGAGAATTTGTTCTTTTTCAAAAAAAAATTAAACCCCAATTCAAAATTTTTAACATACCAAAATTCGATTTGTGAAAAAAAAAAACTTATTTAATCAATTCAAGAAGATTTACCAAATTAGAAACATTCATTAATTGAAATGTTAACACTTTTTTATAAATTAAAATACTCACAAAACAATAAATAAATAATTATCAATACTAATAAATCATGGGTGTGTTTAAAATTTTGGAGAGAGTGAAAACAAAAAAATACATTAGTAAATTTTTTGAAATTCTATTAGGAATATTGATCGATCAATGGTTAGATACTACCAACTAATTTTATTTGAGTTCTTCTATTTGGAACAACTCAACTTTAATCCTAAAATCAATTGTTGAAAAAAAATTTTTGATCCAACGAAACAAATTATGTAATTCAAACAATGAAATGATAAACTAAAAACTAAAAGATGAAAAAATGATTTTCATATTTTACAAAAATCAAAATTATCATCAATTTGAATGAAATTGTATTATTGTGATTGTTTGAAATGTTTTAGCTGTTGGAAAATTTTGAATTGTAGTTTATATATTTTTAATTTAAAAATTTTTTTATATATAATTTCCCAAAATTGATTTTGAAAGAGTTCGAGTTTTATTGGACACATGAGTTTAATTTTTGATCATTTTGGAGTTATTAACAAATAATAATAAGATTTTTTCTTTGTTAATAGTAATGAATCTAAATTCTGAAAGAATTTTTTCTAAAACTATTTTCCTTTTTTTTTTTTTTTTTTTTAACTTCAAATTATTTTTTTTGTGAAAGGATCTGATATAAATTTTTGAGTTAAAAAATTTATTTTAGTTCATTTCCCTCAACAATTCATCTGAACCAATATTTTCAATAAATTTTTAAAAAAAAATATTTGATTTTTTTTGAACTTTTTTCAATTGTTAACATGCTTTTTTTTTTTTGTTTACCTTGCGATATGATCTGTCCAAAATTTTTCTTTTATTCAATTTACCGTTTCTTAATCAAAAAACTTTTCAGCCCATCCTATATTTTCAAAAATAAACTTTTTTTCAAAGTTTCTGTAGAAATACTCAAATAAAATTCTCTATCCAAAGTGTCTTAAAAAAAGTTAAAAAATGAAAACTGAAAGTGTACAATTGACAAGATTTTCAATTAAAATTTATGTATTGTTAACTTGATAATATTATTATATCAATGCCATATTACTTTTACTGATTTTATTATACTTTTAAAAATAAATAATAAATTTATATATATTTATTTAATTTGAAAATTCTTAATCAATTTATATTACTATTACTTCAAAAAAATATTAATTACCACAAACTAAAACCATTTCCAAATTTCTTACCTCTACTTATTATCATTCACTTCTTCCTAAAAACTTTATTTTCAATGGTTTTTGAAACAAAAATTAATTCTTCCAATTCGATATTTTGAAATCCAATAATGAACTCAACCAAGATTAGTTTTTGCATAAAAATTTCCCTTAAATTTAACATTTAAAAAAAAAATAATAATTATAATTTGTTTTATTTTTAATAAAAAATTATTTTTTTCAAGAATAAAGAATAAAACACATCGATATTAATACAGCTCCTTTTATTTTGAATAAAAAAGGCTTTATCAATAATAATATGTATAAAAAACTTATAAAGTTCAAAAAAATGGTTGATGAAAATTGATTAATCATCAATTCATTTTCTATGATAAGTATTTTTTATTTTTGATAAATTTTGATTTTATTTATAGTTTTTTGCTCTGCATTTTTCAGTTTTTATTGAGGCCTAATATTTTTTCCTTTTCTAAATCAACAAAAAGTTTATCTTCTTTTTCATGGTTATGTTTTATGTGGGAATATAATTTCGAAATTATTTGTTTTAATTTTCTGTTTTCATTTATTATTTTCATTTTATCTTCATTTTTTTTTTCATAATTGGTATATTTTTTTTGGTAAAGTTTCTCTAAATCTGAAATTTTTTTTTTATTTTTTGAATTTTGGTTTCTTAATTTAGAAGTGAGTTTCCCAATATGCTCATCACGAATCAACTTTATATTTTCAATAACTTTCACAAGCGAATTGAGATCGTTAATTAAATCCATTTCATATTTGATTTGATCTAATCCCCTTGACTTATTTTTCATAGATTCAATGATTTGATCTATTTTGTTTTGTTCTTCAAAATCATCTAATAGATTTATATAATAAAAGATTATTAAGAGTGAAATACAAGAATTACAATAAATTAAAAAAAAATTTCGTGTATTCAGGAAAATTTAGATTTGAAATTAATTAAATATTTTTTTAATTGATTAAGAAAAAATAAAAATAAAAAATTGTTTTGGAGTGTGTTTCACTTACCGACAATTAATGTTTGTGAATATTCACTTTCTGTGTTTTCTTTGGTTTCTGTTCTTGAAATGGTTGGTCTTCCTCTTCCGCTAAGTGATTTCGATTTTTTATCTTTCTTTGGTTTTTTATCTTTTTTTAGTTTTTTGTCTTTTTTTGACTTTTTATTTTTATTTACTTTATCTCTTTTTGGCTTTTTATCTTTTTTTGGTTGTTTTTCTTGTTTAATTTCAAGTGTCCCCTCAGAAAGATTAGATACATTATGTGAAGTTACTGATGCGTCATCACTAATTTTTACTTTTAAAATACTAGAATCGATTTCTACTGGTTCTTCAAGTTCGCTATTTTCCATCACTGTTCTTTTTTTCCAAATTGTTTGTATATGGGGCTTGTCTCCAACAGAGATCAATGTACAATAAATCCATAATGGGATTGGAGTTCCAAATTGGTCAACTCCATTCCATGGACGTGTTAACAATCCATCTGATGATTTCATTACTTCACCAACGCCCATTTTAATTGCTGTTTGGGTATCACATTTATAATGGTTTTGTATTTCTTTTGAATTTTATTATTTTTATTGTTTATACAATAAAGAGTAAATATATTTGGCGGGGATGAGTAAGGAATAAGTTATTTGTTACTATAAATTTATTTATTTCTGAAAAAAAATATCCTGATTTGAATATTTTTGATTATTTAAAAGTTATATTTCCCTTTTTATTTTTATTTTTCTTTCAAAGAGTATATTTGATATGTGAGATTTAAATAGAATAAAATTTCATCCTTTTATCTTCTATCAAATTATTCGTTCTTGTTTCTGTGGAATTAGAATTTCAAAACAAAATAACTTAATACAGTAGAAAAAGGTGAACTGGTTAAATAACGGGGTTTAAACATTAACTAATTTCTTTGAATATAATTAGTAAAAAAAAAAAGATTAAAAAATCAAGTTAAAAAGTTTGAATATCACCAATTCAAAAAAATTAGGAAATTTCGTGTTTATTAGAAGATAGTCCTAATATAATTATTCCTAATTGTTTTTTTTTAAAAATCAAATCCCTTTTTAAAACTTGGAAGAATTGAAAAAAAAAAAAACATTTCAGATGAATTCCTGACTTTACTGATAAATTCAAAAAAATACAAATTTTTTTTTTTAGTTCAAGTTATATTTCATAATTATTTTTACTCTTTTTATATGAGGGGGGGAGAAGAAGTTTTATTAATTTACATTCAAAGAAACCTTAAAAAAATTTTAGTTCATTACTCCTTTTGAAATTGTTTGACAACTTGACTAATTGAGAAGAAAGACTTTTTTGGTTTGAATTCAAAGAAACGATAAAAAAATTTGATTTTCAAAATCGTCTTTTAAATAAAATGTATTAAAAGTGCAGTTTTCAAAATAAAAAATAAAGGGAAATTTTTGTTACTTTTTTTTACATTGATGATTCTTCAATGTTTCCCAAAAAAAAGTAAGAAATGAAAAAACAGTAGAAATTTTTTTTTCAAAATTTAAATCCAGAACATTAATCAATCTATATTATATATATATTAACAGTAAATAAGGATTTAAATGGATAGTAAAATGTTTTAATAAGTATGTTATATAATTTCAATTATGTCTCGGTGATTCAATAAGATTATCATAAAACTAAATACTTGATTTTAATTCTAATTCTTGATAGAAACTGGAAATGTAGAATTATCATTATTTATTATATTAGACCTTTTAAAGGTTATTTTTCAAAAATATTTTTTTTTTTTTTTTTAGTAATTTGAATTTTGTATATATAACTTTGGGTGTTTAATCCTTAATCTTGAAATTCTAATTCTATTTAAAAAAAAAAAAAAATCAGGTTTTATAAAGATTCACAATTAAAAATTGACTGTATAAAATTCAAAAAATTATTTTTTAAATTTTTAAAAAAGAAAATGGGGAAAATACGAGTATTTAAATTATAACTGGTAAAAAAGTTATCACCCCTAAATTCCATATTTTTCTTTTCAAATTTGAGTTTTCAAGAAAGTAGGTTGTAATTGTTGATCAATATTTGTTATAAGGAAAATGAAGTGAAAATTTTTCATGTTTATAATTCAAATACCTGTATAAAAAGAAATCTAGCCAAGCACATTGTTTTACTACTAAAAACGTAAACAAAAACTCATAAAATTGATTTTGGTAGAAAACAAAAAAAAGAAATGAATAGATGGTGATGGACTTTTTATTGATGTAATATGTGAGATCTAAGATATTTTTATTCATATATGTTTTTTGAGAAAAACAAAAAATTTAAAACGAAAAAAAAAAAAAAAAAAAAAGTTAATACACTCTTGTTGCATTTGTTTTGGTCAAAAATTTAAAAACAATTCAAAGAAGAAGACTTATTGAAAAAACTCGAAACTGAAAAATGTTTTGTAAAAAAGTATGACTGTTTAAAAAAAGTTAGAACTTTTAATAATATATATTGATTCTCAAAATTAAAGCTTTTTGAAAGTTTTCTATTTTAATAAGGTGTGTGGACTTTTCTTACAACAAGTGCTTTTCTTCCCACTTCAACATCTTTATCACCTTTAATCCTTTATTCCTTACTTTATTCAAATAGAAAAATTTTAATTTTTGCAATTAACTGTTATTCGAATTATAAATGGAAAAAAATTTTTCAATTCCATTTCTTTATTCTTATTTTACAAATAGAGTTTTTAAAGTAGTAGATTATAATGTGTGATAAATAATAAAAAAAAAAAGAGTACTATAAGGAAAATGAAGAGAAAATTTTTTCCTTTTCATTTTCAATTATTAAAAAAAAAAGCAAAAAAAAAAAGGTTTACATTAGTAAAATAACTGAGTGGGAAGATAATTTTGGTTTTTAAAATTTAAAAAATATGAGTCGGTATTTGTATGATTATTTTCAAAAATATTACAAAAAATTTAGGATCTCGTTTTCAGAAATCCGAAAAGTTAATGATTGAAAAGGATGAGTTAGTCGGGAAAACTTTTTCAATATACCTTTTGTTTACTTTAAAAAAATAAACTGATTTAAAGGGTGTTCTGTTCACAAACAAAACTCAAATTGATAAAGATTAGAAAATTATTTCAACTTAAAAAACAATTTTTAAAAGAAAAAAATAAATCGAAAAAAAAAATGATCAAGTAAAGAAAACCAATAAGAACTTACTTGCTGAGATGCGACCAGGTTTGTGATTTCTAAACAAATGGTCTTTACCAACCCAACCTACTTCCTTCATAAATGTTGATGTAAAATCAACAATTTTGCCTTCTCCATTTAAAACTGCTACAGGAAGCTTTGAGTCTTCTAGTCTTTTTATATATTTTTTATAGTGCCTTTTTTTAATGTTATGACTATTTGCAGAATTTCCCATCGTAAAAAAAAAATTATTAGAAATAGAATAAAATAGTAAGTAAAAAGAAAAATTTCTTTGAAAAAAAAATGAAAAAATTTTTGATTGAGAATTTCAAGTGAGAGACTATTGTTTTAGAAACTTTTCAAATCAAGTTTCGCGTGTTTAGCAAAAATACTGTTTTCATAGTGTGTGATCATCTGAAAATTTTTATAATAATTACAAATTAAATAACTCTTTAAGAGACAAATATATAAACTCCAGAGCACTCACTAACCTTTATATTTGAAGTTATTTTGGGGATTTAAAGTCTTTCACTTGTAACCTTCTGTAAATCGATAAATAAATAGGTTCCATATCCCAAAAAGTAAAAAGCAAAAAGTAAAAAGTAAATGACTGAAAATTGAAAATTTTATTAATGGTAATTATTCAGTTGTTAAATAATAATTTGATGAGAAAATATCAATTATGAAAACTATTTTGTTTTTACATGAATAAAATAAAAGTTTTAAGGTCTTTTCTTGTAATCTTTTGTTGAAATAATTTTTTGCAAAATTTTGCTTTTGTTCTGAAGAGATTGAAAGTAAATTTTTTACACAAAAAAGTTTACCTTTATTTACAACAAATTCTCAATAATAAAACTTTTTTCACCAAATCTAAATTCATGAGAAGAGAGTTGGTATTTCGAATAAGTGTTCGATTTTTCTCTTTGGTAATACTGGTATTTGAATTCTAAATGGGAAAGAATTTTCACTTCCTTTTCCATATTTTTTTTTTCAAAATATAGTTCTTAAAGAAAGAGGTTCTCTATCTATGTTCTCTTAAAAAAGAGAAATTAAAAATGAAGTGAAAAAAAATCCCATTTATTATTCAAATACCAGTAAGAGACTCACGAGGACTCAAAAAGTTCAAACAGTTGAACACGACTAGAACACCTAAAAAGCAGGCTCGGACAATGCTTACTTTATTATTTGGAATCATACTTGCAAAACTGACGTAATAAAAGTTTTTATTTAAATTAAGATCCAGTTTACTTTTTTGGTAATTTGTTGAAAAAAGGTTAAGAAGTTCACCTTTTTTTTTTTTGAGGGTGTTAGAATTGTTGACTATTCAAAGATCAAGAGTTCAAAGTATTTGTGTAAAAAAAAATTTATTCATTCTTTGATTGAAATAATAACGAATTTTGGAAAAAACAATTTTTGATGAAATGTTCAGGCACAACACCACAATTTTCAAATATTTAACCAGTGGTAAATTCAGTAAGTGATCAAAACAGTTGGTATAAAGCTGAAATATAAAGTGTAAATCAAAAATAATTTAAAGGTTTCTATTTTTTCGAAATAAAATTGGTTTTTAAAAAATAAACGAGACACCATAAATATTTGAGACAATGATAAATATACTGATCACATAATCTATGAAGCACCCACACATGCTTTTTAAACATCATCAACAATAATAAGAAAGTTAACATTCTCTATTATCGATCAAGACTTGTTTGCCCTAATAATATTTTCAGTTAACAGTACTTTTGTCTTAAACCCAATTCAAACAAGAAACAATCTTTCCAATTTTTTTCTAAGCATTTAAAAATCATTTTGGGTAAGGTATTAACATTTCTCGAATTAAAAAAAAAAATACAAATCACTGTAGAAAAATGGCAGTATGTCCAAAAAGCGAGAATTTACACATTTGTTTGCAGTGCAAAGAAATACCATTTTTGGTAAATACATAACATTTTTACATTGTTTAATTTCCCTGTTAAGATTTCAAATCTTTGTTAATCTTTTCTGGTTTGGTTTGTTTACCATTAATAATTTTATTTGGAATTATAGTTTCAATTTTGTATTTGAGAAAAAAGTCAGAATTTGAAAAAAATAATTTCATCCAAAATAATTAAAAAATATACTTTGGTATTTTTTTTTTAAAAATTGTTTACCTGAATCTTTGAATTTCAGATCAAAGAGTTCTATTTTTTAAAGACTTTAAAAGATATTTCTCACTTTTCTTGAAAAATTTTATTAGGAAAAAGTTAATTGAAATTTGCTTGATGAATATACAAAAGTATCTGGTAAACAAAAAAAAATAGAAATATTGATAAACACTCTTTTGTTCTTTCAAATTGATTGTTAAAAATGAAAATATTGAAAAAGTGTGTCAATTGTTCTGAATGTCGTTTTTGAGAGAAAAAAATAACTTTTTAAATAATTTTTTTAATCCTGACTTATTTTCATAACAATTAAAAGGTTATTAGATTATACCCCAATTTAAATCCTATTTTGTCGTCGAAAAATATTCCAAGTGTTCTTATTTTTTTAAAAAATTTTAAGATTACCGTCACTTGGGTTAAGACACAAACTTTCAACAAAATTAAAGGTACAAAAAAATCTCAAATTAATGCAGATTTTTTGGAATTTTTTTTTACTCAAATAATTTTCCTCGAATCTGAATTTTTCAGCCTTATCTTTGTGATTTTTTTGATGCTTTAAACTTCATTGTGAGTTTGTGACTTAAAAGTGGAACTGAATGTATTGAAAAAAATATCTAACATGAAACTATTTCAAGATAAGACTTTTCATTATTATATTAGCAAAATTCCTCTTTTATTTCAAATATTTAGAATTAAATCTCTTTTTTTAATATCTAAATTTTTTATACTCAAGTAATAAACCAACCAAAAGTTCACTAAAGTGTGATTTCTATAGAATACTGATTTAATTGTTAGTAACATAAATAGATCTACTTTATTTTGAAAAACAATAGCTTTAATCGAAGTTTTCGAGAAGTTCGGAAAATGATAATTTTTATTATGGTTTTTTGATTGAACGAATGGTGTTTTGAACAAGTATAATTTGATTAATAATCATTTTAATAAGTGATAAGTTATAATTTCAAAAGTTTGATTCTTATAAAAAAGGAATTGATATTATATATTTGCAAATTAAAAAAAGTTTTCCTAAAATTCACAATTAAAAATCTTTTCCTGGGTTATTTTTATTTCAATTATTTTTTTCAATAATGTATTAACAGGATGCCCATGAAAAGTTTAACCCCTGTTTCTTAATCAAACATATGTTTTTTGTTATCAAGACCTAAATATTAAAAGATTCAAAGAAACTGTAAATAAACCACAAGTTAATATGGTATTGATTTCTTCGAGTTCTTTTCTTTAAAAAGAAATCCTAAAAATAAAGGATCAAATTAGAAAATTTGACTCAAAAAATATTAGTAAATTTTTGAGAGTAAATTTTAATCTTTCGAAAATCAAAAAAAATTAAAACAGTCAGTTTCCGATTTAAGACACAAACTTTTAACAAAATTTAAGGTGCAACAAATAATCCCAAATTAAGGATCAAAAATCCGCTTCTAGTAAAATTATTTGAGTAAAAAAAAAATTCCAAAAAATCTGCATTAATTTGAGATTTTTTTGTACCTTTAATTTTGTTGAAAGTTTGTGTCTTAAAAGTGAAACTGACTGTAAAATAAATTGTAAAAAAAAAAATCCTAAAAATCTACATTAATTTGAGTTTTTTTTGTTCATAAAATGTCGTTGAAAGTTTGTGTCTTAAAAGCGAAACTGACTGTGAAAAATAGCAAAAAATTAAATTTATAAACAATATTCTATTATTTCATATGACAAAGTTTCTCAAAAAAAAAAAAAAGAGTTTTCCTTCACAATTGAATTAAACTTGAGTTTGCCACTTAGATGATTTATTGAATGTTCCATTGGAACTAGAAGAAAAAAATATACGGATTATATTTTGAGACAGGGATTATCTAATCATTATACATAAATTATTTTGATAAATTTTGGCTACTTTTTAATTTTAACAAATAGATCTTTCTTTTTGTTTTAATAAGCAATATATATGTTGATTCTGATAATTTAATGATTTAATTAAATTTATCAATTTTTTTTTAAAATTAGAAAATAGTATTTTACCTCATTCTATGAAATTTTGATATTGTGATAACCAATTTTGAACGATCCAAATTTTTAAACAACGAACCAGACCCAATAAGAGTTTAACTCTTGGTAAACCAATTTAATTTTGAAATTAAAATTACTTGTAACTGAATTATACATGTGATTAATTTTCACTCCTTGTTTAATTTCCTTTTTTAAAATAGAGTTTTTAAATTACAGGCAACTTCTTTGAGAACTATAATTATTACAGAGCTTCCAACCCTACCACGAAATCTATGATAAACAGAAAATTCATTTTCTGTATCATACTTGCCTTTTTATGACAGAATTTTATGGTTATGTGATAGCCTATTACAAACCGTGGAATTTTATAATAAAACATAAATTTCACAAAGAGAAAATAGAATAAAATTTGAATTTTTGAATATAAACCTTTTTAAATGATCAATAATTGTTAAAAAAATTTTCAGGTTTTTGGTGGATCCTTAATTTCTAAATACCTTAAAATCAAAAGGCAAGACAATTTCAAAGAAATTATCAAATTTGATCTCCGATCTTTGGCAACTTTTTTTTTTAGATTTTCAAATTTTGTTTTCAAAAAACAAGATTTTTTTTCTGGATCTTTCAAATAGGAAATTTTTTTAAAAAACCTAAGTCAAACCATAAAATGTATATGATATCATATAACCGAAGATTATTTTTTTTTTTTGTAAACTAAATTTCATAATAAATGGCCCTTGTTACATTTGAATTTTGAGTTGTTTTTATATCATTTGGCAGTTTTTCCCCTCACATTGAAAAGTTTGAAAATCAATCATTTTTTCTCTTTTTTATTTTTTCCACAGTGTTTTGTTAAAATGGAAAATTAAAATGAAAAATTGGAAAGAAGTAACAGATGAATTAATGTAAAAAATTTGTTTAAAATATGAAAAAGAGATTAGATTTATTTATTTAAATGAAAGGAGAATCGATTAATGGGTTTTATTAATTTTTTAAATTTTCTATTTTTTATGTAATGCTTCTTTCAAAATAAATGGCCCATTTTTTTATAACTGTTTTTTTTATTTTTTTTTTCTTTTATTTTTAGACAAAAAATTAATATCTCTTGAGTATAGTATTGAATATTAAAACCGAAATTTTTATATTATAATAGATAACTTCAATTATTAAAAATATTTTTATTTGAAATTTGATTTTTAATGCGCTAATTATTTTGAAAGGGAGTTTATTTAACTGAGATAAAAAGTCAATTTCTATGTCTGTCAAATTTCACACTAGGTTTGGAACAGCTGTGTCTAGTATTTGTTTCTCAAAAAATTGAACCAAATTTTCATTCAGCTCTCAAAAAAATTTTTTATTAATCATGTAATTTTTTAACAGTTTATTACTGTAAACAAGTTTGTTTTGTTTACTTCCCTTTAAGAATTGGGAACTTGATGACTATGTAATGAAATCCTTGTGATGAAATTTTTTTAAAAGCTAAATTGAAAATTTAGATCTTTTTATTATAAAATTAACAGTATTCTTAAACCCAGATTATAGTCTTTGTGGAATGAATTATTTTGATGATTCTAAATAAAATTCTCAATATATAAAAATTAAAATTACACCCTTTATTCAATATCTATAAATATATTCAAAATTTTAATTTAGTGAGAAATTCTGATTGCAGAAAGCTATTTAAAAAAGTTCATTTTTTTAAGCAACCAATAAAATATATACAAATTTGCAGATAGATCAAAAAAGAACAAAATTACAAAGTTTTACACCTCTAAACAAGAAAATCTTTTTTTCACATGTCAAGAGTTTTAAACCTTAATAAAATACAAATCAAAAAAATTTCAAAATACATTTTTTCTTGAAAGAAAATACAATTAAGATTTGGGGAGTTTTAAGTAATCAAGCATTAACATTAAAAACAGTAGAGAGAGAAAATTAGGAAACAACCCTTTGTTTTGTTTTATTACAAGACGGAACAAACAATAAAGAAAATCCTTGTTTTGTTTAAAGAATTGCTAGTTAAAATTCCAGACAATAGCGATTCGTTATTGAATTTGTTTGAAAGTAGCTGGAGAATTAAAAAACTGATTTGTGAGGTCAATTTTATGCAATTCATAAAAAACGATCATTCCTTTGCGAGAAAAAAAACATCGAAAAATTAAAAAAAAAAATTAACGTACAAAAACACAAAAAAAGAAAAAAGAAAAAAGAATTTTTTCATTTAATGAAAGAACAAATAAACAAACAAAAGAAAAAAAAATTTTGTTTGAAGGAAAAAAAAAAAAGGAACTTTTCAAAAAAAAAGTTTGGTTATTTTTTTCTTGAATCCAAAAAATCATGTCTAAAATTAGTTGTCAAGGTTGGAAATGATCTGATACGTATCTTTTTTTTTGAGATCAAAAGTATTCATTTTTGTACTAAAGCGGATGTCTGGGAGCGAATCACCTCGTACACCTCTTTTGTTTAAATATTCAACAACCTCTTCGAGATTACTAAAAGAAAGGTAATCGTTTTGCAAAAGCTGTGAAGTTTCCTCTGGCTTGATTGTGGTTTGAATTCGATCGGTATGGTTTGTTTGGGGATCGAAAACAGAAAATTTTACTTCTGGTAAATTATCAAGTTTTGTGAATTTGACCACTGGCTCGTCATTCTTTTCAGGAATTTCTTTGTTTGGGTAGATCTTTTTGGTGCTTTCGTTAATAGATCCATATTTGAGAACTAAATTTCGAAATTCTTTCTTTTGGCTTTGATTTGGTTTTTGTGGAGTTTCCATTTCGAGTGTAAAAAAAAAAAAAGTTAATAAACAAGTATAAAAAATGGAATGTTCGAACATTACAAATTGGAAATTAATTACATTACAACCTGAAATTCTTGAAATATCCTGAAAAGAATTGTTTCTAGGGTTGAAAATTTAGATTCGAGACATTGATTATAAAGTAGACTATTTTTATGTTTTTTTCATTTGAATTGCAAAATATTTGAGAGAATATTCTTCACACTCACAGAGTAACTTACACTTTCAAAATCAGTAATGAAAGTAATCAACTTTTTGTTTATAAAAATAAAAAAGATTTAAGGTGGTGATTTTATTCAGTTAAAATATAAAAATTCAAAATCTGAAAAAATCCACAAAACTAAATGAAAAGATATAAAAACTCTGTTATTTTTTGTTTTCTCTTTCTACTTATTGAATGATGATGTTTTGTTTTTAAATTTAATTTTTAGTATATTTCAGAAAGTTTTTTGATGCTAATAATTAAAACAAAATTTTGTTCAATAAGATCTAAGATGCAAAAAATAAATTTTAATATAAGAATTTGTGGTTCTCTCTGATAATTAAAAATTAAAAAGAATAAGATAAAAAACGGTGTTTTTGGAGATAATTCCCCTTTTACATAGAATATTTTGAACCATTATATATTGTAGAGATTTTTCACAGATCTAATATGATTTGTGGGTTAAAAACTACTGTTGTGTAAATAATGTGCGAAAAAAGTTTAATCTGTGTTTCAGAATAAAAGGATGTGTTTCTTGTTTTATTGTTAAAGATTACCTAAGCATTAACCAATCAAAGAAATCAACAATAAACCCATAAGTAAATCAGGTACTGGTTTCTTTAAGTTCTCTTATTTAAAAAAGAAATTCTAAAAATATCAGATCATGTTGGAAAATTTATCTCAAAAAAATGAAGTAAATTTTTGAGAGAATATTTTTATCATCAAAAAAAACAAAAAATTTCAATAAAAAACTAGGAAAAATATGAAAAATTTTGCTCTAATTGCATTCCTATTTAAAATTTACTTGAAACATCAAGTAGTTTACTTCTATAAACTGATTTGAACCTTAGGTATACTATGGGAAAGTGAAATGGATACCTCCTTTGAACACGAAGAAAATAACACACGTATTATATTTTGAAACACAGATTTTAGTCATTTGGAACACATTATTTTGATCAGTATAAGCTAAATTTCAAAAATAGGGGTAGATTTTTCATCAGAAAAAAATTTGTTTAATTGTTTTATTTTTTTGAATAATAATGTATTTTGCTAAAGTGCTTTGAGATAATAGCTAATATAGATAGATAAATAAAAATAGAGTGTAATAATTTTATTTTTTGAAAGAAAAATTTGAAAAATATAAATAATAATAATAAAGTTTGCCCCTAATTTTGAAATTTGGCTTATATGTTTTCCAAGGTTAATAAAGATTAGTTTTATAACTATTAATTTTTTTATTGATTTAAAAGAAAATTTAATTAAGAAATCTTGACTTTATCTTTAAATTTTTTTTTTTTTTTTTTTCAAAATCTCAGAGTTGGGTAAAACAAATTGATTAGCACAATCAAAATTGGAAATTTACCTTTAAAGGGTTCGAAAATCAAAATCCTTAGGTTATTCTTATTTTCCACTCTACATTAACATATTCTAGAGTTTAGGAAAATGCATAGGAACAGCTTGGAAATAAAGTAAAAAGTTAAGTACTCAGTATTGAAAAAATTAGTTTTTAAATTTAACATGTTTTGTTCCAAAAATTTGTGAATTTTTTGCTTCAATTAATGTTTTTTTTTTTTTTTTTTCATTAAAAATCTCCTCTTTGTAATATTTTTATTGTTTTTTTATAGATATTCTTTTAAAAAATTTTCTCTATTTAGACTCTCCAATTTCATTTCCCAAAGAAAGGGGGTTTAATTATGGTTCTTATGATTAGTGAGTAATGGGTGTATTTACTAAAAATACCGCTCAAATGAATTCTTCAGATACATAATAAACACAGTCCTTTAATATTGGTTAAGGTGTTTAAGAGAGAATGTTCAAAATGAATTATTCTTTGACACAAAAAAAATTATCCTTTAATTTTAGTGAAGACTCTTGAGATATTTTATCCAAATGAAAAGAAATATTTTCCCAAAAAAATATTTTTTTATAATTTTTATTTTTTCTTCTCTAGAGTAAATGATCATTAATTACAAAGTAACCATGAAGAGTGGTATTTATTTATCTTGGAATAATTGAATTATACCTATTTTTTGTATTAAAGATACATAAAAAGCTTAAAAAAAAATAAAAAATTATTGTAAAAAAATTGTTTTTATGTGTGTTTTAATGCTTTTTAAATAATGTATCAAAATTAGAATAAATTGATAAAAACCAAAAATAATACATTTTTTTTCAAAAAAAAGTGATTTAAAACTTTATATAAAAGATTTTATTCACGTTAATAGAATATTAAAGGTAATAATTGTATTATATATTCACAATTTATTTATAAAGTATGATCTGAAATAGATCAAATATAAAAAATGCTATTTATTTTTTACATGGTTTTTTTTTTTTTTTGGATAGGTTATTGTTGCTTGATTCAATTTGATACATTATAATATATTCACAAAAAATATGAAACTTGTTAGTAATTTAATGTTATCTATAAATTTATTTTAGATTTAAAAAATGATAAAAGTATTTTCGAGAAAAAAATAAATTGGAAAATAAAAATATTTTATGTAACACCCAACAAAAAAAAATTATAAAAATAAAAATAAAAATAAATATCTCTATTTATTTATTAAATGGGATTTATTGGTATTTAAAAGATCAATTAGATTAAGAAATTTACTCTATTTTATTTATATACTTGAAAATATCCCTTTTGATAATTAAAACGAAAATTTATTTAAAAAAATTTTTTTTATATTAAAAACTAAATTTTTTCCACCTGTTGAATTGAAGAAAAAAGTGTGACTGTTTTATTAGAAATTTAGTGGAAGTGATTAATTTTTGTTAAAAAACAATATTAATTCATAAATTTCATTGTAATAAATATTCTACTGAAGAGGATTAGTTACCTTATTGTGATAAAAAAAGAAATCTTTTTGGTATCTGATTTTTTTTTTCAATCCAGTTTTGGTTTAAAAATGGATCAGTTAACATCTTCTCAACGACTGTTTAATTAGTATTTTTTTTTCTAAAATCAAAATATTCCAAATATAAAACTCAAAAAAGAAAAACATATTATTAAAATAATAAATTTAGTAAATTCTTGAAAATGATGAATAACATATATACTTTTTTTATTGGAAAGTAAATTTTGTGAAATTTAAAAATTAAAATAATGTTATTATTTGCCCATTATTTATATTCCAATTCAAATTTTAACTAATAAAATTAATATAGGTATAGGTCATTTAATAAATTAAATTTTGAACAAAGTTTATAAATGAAATTCGATTTTAATAAGTAAAAAAAAATCATAATTATTAAAAAAATTGAAAAAAGTAGTTTTTCCTTTTCAAAATATGAAAAAAAGATTTTAGAGGAATTTTGAATTTTTAACATTTTTTATAAGACTATTTCGTCTTATTTACATGAATCCTTATCACTATTTAAATCTTTTTTCTGATTAAAAGAAAAACTTTTTTTGAATTTTGAATTTAAAATTACAAAATTCACAAATATCTTCAAGAAAATACCATATTAAAACAAAAAAAAACCTTTCTGACGAAAAAATATAAACATTTTACAGATTTGTTGATTAAAAACATCTTTAACAAAATATTTTGTTATTTTTCATTATCTGTTAAATATTTATATATATATATATATATATATATTATAAGAATTTTCTCAAAAAAGATATATATTAATTTTGATAAATATTTTTATGATGAAACACTGACGGTCAATTACAATAAAAAGAATAAAAAACACATATTCGGTGTAAGAGATAAAATCATTTTTTTAAAATCTCTTTTTATAAAAAATGTAAAAAAAGTATAATCTTGTAAAAAATTTTTTTCTATTTTGGGTTTATTCTTAAAATTTGGATTTTTGAGCAGTTTTAGTTACAAAGATAAGAAATTATCGAAGTCCATCAAGAATATAATATTTTAAGATTCTTTCTGTTATCTCAAGAAACTACCCTCTTAAAAAATAAAAGCTTGTCAAACTTTTAAAGAAAAGAAATATAATTAGAAGATAAATAAAAATATTTTATTTCAAAGTTTAGGAAATACAGAATTTCCGAATAAAAAATAAGTAAATTTAATAATCACAAAATATTCCATTGGATGTTGTGTTGTTGTTTTTGTTCTTGAATTTGAAGTTTTTTTGTTCTTTTTATTTTGTGTGATAAAGGAAGGAACAAATCCTAAGTTTTTTTTTTCAGTAAAAATTTAACCGATAGTTTTTTGGAAATTCGCTTTTATTTAATCGGTAACAATTTATTTTTGGTTAAAATTTGATCTTTTTTTCCTTTTCGAAATAATTAACTTGTTATTTTTGATACTGACATTATTTTTCACACTTTTCTTTCTTCTTCTTTTACTGGAAAAGAAATTATTGAATAACTTGATACCCAGAATTCAAGTTACTTGAAAATTTATTTATATTTTTCAAAATATAAAACGACCAACAAAACAGGTGACAAAAAATATACTCTTATTTTCCAATCAAGAAATAAAAATTTTTAGTTCACTTTCCAAAATATTTTTCAAGTTTAATAGCTAGAAAAACCAAAGATCTTTTAAAAGATCTTTTAGAAATGATATTTTTCGACAAAAATTAAACTTCCAAAGTTAAATGAAGCCAAATTTTTACTCTACTGATTTGATTGTAGCAGCAATAATTAATATTCATTTTGGAAATTGAAATAAAAATTTTCATTTATTGTTTGGAAAATAATAGTATATTTTTTGTCATCAAGAGCAATTCTAGTTGTTTGTGCTTTTTTGTTTTTATCTGCTATTTTATTTTTTTGTGTATTCATTGGAAAATGTCTGAGTTTGGGGTGTTCACAGTATTGAAAATTTTCTCTGTGAATTGTTTGGTGTTTTGTATTTGTTGGTTATTGGAACATGAAAAAAAGACAATCTAAATTTTGTCTCTTTGGTTTTCGAAAACATTATTTATTTACGAATTATTTTTCGAATTGTAAAATTTAGTTATACCTTTAACGGATATGTTCCCCATTACACACGCATAGCTCTTCAATTTTAAACCTTATTAGTTTCACCAATTTATTCTTTGTAAAATAAAAAATATAAAGAAAGATCCATTTTTTACAAACTTTTATTTTTGCTTTCCTATTTTTTTTATAAATGCATAATTTGACTAAAATCCTCCCAAGACCATTGGTACTCAATGGCCCATCTGGCTGTGGTAGGTATTTTCTGAAATAATATTCTTTTTTTCAAGATTTATGTTCGAAGGCTATCCATTTCTTAGCTTTTTAAAATTTTTGTTTCTTCTTTTTAATTTTTTTACATTTAACAAAACAAAAACGAAAACAAAAAAAACAAAAACAAACAAAAAACAAACAAAAAACAAACAAAAAACAAACAAAAAAAAAACATTCCAAGGGAAATCGACTCTTGTTAAAATCCTAATGAAGGAAAACCCAAACCGGTTTTCATTTTCTGTTTCACACACAACAAGAAAACCAAGAAAAGGGGAAAAAGATGGAATCCATTACCATTATATCAGCAAAGAAGAATTTGAACAAGATCTGCTCGATCAAAAATTTATTGAGACCGCAGAGGTCCATGGCAATTATTATGGCACGTCCATCAAATCAATTCAGGAGGTACAAGAAAAGATGTTAATACCAATCCTTGATCTCAATATTGATGGCGCTGTCTCAATAAAACAAATTGATTATTTAAACCCTCATCTTGTTTTTATAACAACACCAAGCTTGAAAGAGCTAGAAAGAAGGCTTAGAGGAAGAGGAACAGAAACCGAAGAGCAAATTCAAACCAGACTAAAGACTACACGAGACGAGTTAGATTGGGTGAAAACACATCCAAATTTTTATCACCACATAATCGTGAACGATGACCTCAAAGTTGCCTCCAAACAGCTATTCGATGTTGTCAAAAAAGAATTGGCCAATTTAAAATAATAATTCAAATCCTTTAGTCGAAATCGATTCAAGATCTGAGACTTGTTGTAATACAAGGTGGCGGTTTTTTAATCCGGAACTTATCATTAAATGTAAAAAAGAATTGGAGAACAATTTTTTTTTGTCAAATACTTTTCTCAATAAATATAGTTTTTAAAAATGTGTGATAAAAAAATTTTTTTTAAACAAACCTTTAAGGACTACGTTTGCAGTTCAACAATTTGCCTCTCAACCCAATATGTTCCAATCTCATTTACATCTTGATTGAATGATCTTAAAAATATTCTCCAATTTGGATCAAAAAATCATTTTATGTCATTTTTTCAATGAAAAATGAACAAAAAAAATTTTGAGATACGTGAACTCGAAAACCTTGTTAAGGAACGTGACAATGAAATTGAAAAATAACAACGAGTTTCTTAACACAAAGAAATGAAGATCTTTAAACAACATTAAAGCTAAATGATCATATTGTCAATGATTTTTGACCATTGAGTTACTTTGAATTGTTACATTGTCTCCACAAACCATACAACCGTTCCAACCCATCAAGAAATATTATAAGACATACAAATTGGTTGTCTATTATAAAATTGTTTTTTTTTGGAATAGAGAATCCAAATTCGATCATAATATAAAAATTTCAACTTCTCTTACTTCCTTAGAGTTATTTTTTTGTAAAAACCAAGATAAAAAAATTAAATTTTCTCAAGAATTGAAACCACATAAATCACAGAAACTTGATTGTATTTTTCGATCTTTGCTTTTAAATTGTAAAAATCCCGAGGTTTTAATAATTGTGGAAATTGAAGATCCACATTAATGTAATTATTTTAATGAATTTGTTTGTCAATTCCCAAAACAAAAAAATGGATTACTTATTTTTAAATTTGTATTTTAAATTTTACAGTTTATGATGAGCTTGAATAACCCTTTGAAGTTTGTTATAATGAATAAAATTTCAGAATAGAAAATCAATTTCAGAGTCTTATAAATTTTCATGGTAGTGCTGGAACCATTGTATTAATTAACAAAGATGGGGTTGTGATTTTGGCTTATTTTATTTTTTGATTCTTTGGCTTTAGTTCTTTTTATTTTTCCTTAAATTTAATCTCCCACACATTACTAAGAGGAGAGAGTGTGTCCTATGATTGTTTGTGGAACAACATGATCCATGCCAAAGGTACTTTAAATTTTTTTCATGCTTTTTTGATTAAATTTTTTTTGTTTGGATCATTGATCTCAAAACAAAATTGGTTGTATCAAGAGAAATTGGGGTTTAGGTTGTATGGGGAAAAGGTTTTGAAGAATTTTTAATGTTAGGATCTTTTGGAAAATAATGATTGCAAAAATAAACCAGTTTTTTTAATTTAAAAAAATCAATATTGTGTTGATTCGAGAAAAATTGACAATTCAATTTTGGGAAATGGGTATTTTAGTGGATTTAATCCAATTTCAAACACTTTATAGTAGACTACTATTCAAAATATGTCTTGATTGTAAAACAATAGACTTTTTCATCAAAAATTTTTCACTTTTCTCCTTATTGACACTCAATGTCATTTTTTAAAACCTTCTCAGCTTGTCTCAGAAATCGGAAAAAAAACTATTTAAATGGCCAGCAATGTGTAAGGGTTTTAAAAAATGACATAGAAAATCATTTTTTCAAAAAGTCGATTTTTACCAACATTCTTTGTCATTTTGAGATACGAAACAAAAAAAATTCAGACCTTTTTTTGTAAAAATTTGACATTTTTTTTTTTGTTTGATCTCACTGAATAAAAATTTGTGAGATTTACCAACCACCAAACCCTCTTTAAAATACACTGATACTTAAAATTTCAATTCAAAAAGTAGTCGTTAAATCTTTGATTTTACTCTATTCATTTGAATACTGGAAAACCTAGGCACTTAACGGCACTCTAAAGAAACCTCCTTTAAGATTTCCAGAATTTTCAAGAATCGAGTCATATCAATGGGATTTTACTCGACTCTTCCGAATTTTGGTAAATAGCT
Organism: Anaeramoeba flamelloides; assembly: GCA_027625915.1. Lineage (NCBI taxonomy): Eukaryota > Anaeramoebidae > Anaeramoeba > Anaeramoeba flamelloides. The sequence goes on from JANTQA010000026.1 coordinate 4,542,230, forward strand.
GTTAAATTTTCTTGATTTTTTTATTTATTTGTAAAATCAATAGATTTTCGTTAGGTTTTTTTTAATTTTCTGTTTATTTGGAAAATCAATAGATTTTCTTTAGTCCAATTTTTCCATGTTTTTTATTCTTTGGAAAACTTTGGGTAGCTTTTTTTTTTATTTCTCAAAAGAATTGGTAAAATCTATCATTTTTCAGTAGCTTTTTTTGAGTTTTCTATTTATTTATGAAGTGTTCAAGGTTTTTTTTAATTTTTGAAATAAACAGAAAATTTTGATAAATTTTCGGGTTATTTCGAAAAGTAAAAAAAACCTAGAACACTTCACAAAAAACAGAAGACCTCAAGAAAAGCTAGTCACTCTACGGACTCGGAATATTTATCATCAGTTATTTTTTTTTTCAATGGTTGAGTTTTCTTAAATGAATTGGGGGTTTTCAAAAACATTTGTTATCATCCATTCAAAAAAATATCAAAGAGTTGAATTTAACAAAAATTCATTGCCAGATTGATTTTAATTTCTTTTTACCCCAAAAAAGACCCTTTTTTAAACTAGAGACTTTGAAAAATCGTAGTACTATTAACAACAAAATATACACTAATTTCAAATTTTTTAAAGAACTGGATTGTTGATTATATTGTCAATAAACTCATTTATAAATAAGGACAAAATGATAATTGAATTCATAAATTTGTCTAACTTGAAATTTTCAATTTCATTTTTTCATACTAATGAGTGCTGTCTCAATGAAAAACCATTCTTTTTTGTTTTTTTAATTTTTAGATTTCGATTTATGGATCTTCTTTTCGGATTTTGGGTTTTTCTTTTTTCTTTTCATTTCCCTTTTCTTGAATTAAAAATTGCTTTCATAAATTGGTTTTTTTTTCTAAAGTTCTTTTTGGATTTTTTATACCTATTGTAGAATTTTAACAATTAATAATCTGTTAAAAAATGAGAATAGGGAATGTTGTTTCATTATTTGTTTGGATCTAGCATTTTCTTAAAGGAAATACATTTCATAACAAGACAATATATATATATATATATATAATATGTTATTAGTTAGATAATTTAGACTTCTCAATTTGTTGATGTAAAGTGGCTAAAAAAATTCTGATCAAACAAGAAACCCAGAAATTAAAGTTTTTCAATGAGATCAAATTATTTTCCCCATTATATCTCAAATTGGAAACTTTTAAGGGACTAGCCACATGGTTAAAAATAATTTTCTGAAATGCTCGATAAAAAATTTGTGATTTTTCTGAGAATCTGATAACCCAATTAAAAATTAACAAACCCGTGAAACGTGATCGATCTCTAAAAATCAACAATCAAAAAAAGAGGATATTTTTAGAAAAAAGCAACTAAAGAGCGACACTCAATTTCCAATTCTAATGGTTGTAGATTATATTTCTGAAAACAACTGTGTTAGTTTTAAAGTGTCAATATTTGGCAGTATTTGAGATCTCAAAGATTTTTTTCCCATTTTTTACTATTCTCAAATTAGTTATTATTTTCTCAAAAATGTTACAAAATCCTTACTTTGTAAAATATCGAGAGTTACAATATGAACAAACAATAGATTAAAATGAATTAAATTGATTGTATACTTAAAGAAAAAAATTTGTTTTAAATTGTAGATATTAAACCCTTTCGAAATTTTCAATCAAGAAGCATGTAATTTTATTATTTTATTTGATTTTTTGGAATTGCAAATACTTTTTAACTTTATTTTTTTGAATTGGATGTTTTACTAATACACTCTACTCGACTTTTAATACTCAAACTTTAATCAAAATTTAATCCACAACAAAAATCACAAATTAAAGCACAACATTTGAATTCTTGTAAAATAATTTGTGAAAAAAAAATATGCCAAAAAATGTACTTTTATTTGAGTTTTTTTTTGTACATTAACTTTTGTTCAAATTTTGTGTCTTAAAAGTATAATTGATTGTATTAAATATATATATATATATATATATATATATATATATATATCACAGGTAGGATGTGTTTTCGTTTGAAAAGAGCGAAAGATTTATAAAATCGCGTTTTTTCACTTTTTTTATATGTTTTTTCGTTTCATTCGTTGTTTTCGTTTTTTGGTTTTTTAAAAAGTCCTCGAATTCTTTTGAAATCATACTTTTCGTTTCTGGGATGTGAAAAAATGCAAACGAAAAAACTTAAAAACAACGAAAACTATATGTATATATATGATGGGTGTAATTTATTTAAAAAGTTGGAAAACAATAATAATTCACAATTTACCATTTAAGTCGGATGTTTTGTGTTGAAAACTCATGAAAAGTCGTTTGATTTTCTATTTTAAAAACTTCAAAGCAATTAAATTGGGCTTTTCGTTTAAACTCTTGAAATTTGTAAACGATTTAAACCCTAAGAAAAAGAATTATTTTTTTTTTAAAAAAATTGACTAGTTAGTGAAGAAAAGTGGTTAGCATTTGAATTTTTTACCAATCCAAATTAGATCAGATCACACAATTTTTTGGTATTGCGATTACACCCCCCTTGATAGAATCAAATATCCCTAGTTGAAATTTAAATTAATTTTTTTTCATTAACAAGGTCATATTTCACAGTTCAAAGCTGAAGAGAGAAGATTAAAGAAATAATACGAATATCGAATACTTATTAGGTATTTGTAATAATAGTTAAGATGGAAGTTTATTAATAATTTTCTCCTATTAAAAAATTATAATGATAAAATTTTTGTTTTTGATGTTTTTTATACTTTGTTACAATGTTTCCCAATTCATTATTCATCAAGTTTAGTGGAGTTTTTAAACAATTGCCCTACCTAATAATATATTTTATGGATCACAAAAAAAAATATTTTGAATTATTAACTTAAAAAAAAATTTTTTTCACAATAATTAATTTGGAAAATGTGATCATAGTTTTTTTTCATCATATGGGTTCTATTTTCGCTTTTGAGTCAGAAAATCCTAATAGTTATTTATTTTTTTTTATGCTATAATAAAACCAGTTTTACACCTAATCTTTTTACATACTCATTCCCGCCTTTATCATTTCTTAACAAGTATTTCCTTAGGTTCCTTTATTATTTTACGTTAAAAATAATTTCATTTTTTATTATTCATTTTTCTACAAAATTGTTTTCAGATTACACTTTTATTGGGTTTTTTTCAACAAAAACTAGTTTCTACGTTTTTAAATTTATATTCTTCGTTTAACTAGTTGAAAAAAATTAAAAGTATGTATTAACTTTAGGAATAAGTCCTTTCAATATTTTAAATTAATTTTTGAGAATTATACGAATACTTGTTTATTAAATTCACATATTCTATTATTTTTTTATTTACTTACACATAATAAGTTGAAATTGATGAACTGACATATATTAAATAACAATATTCAACTCGTATGTACATTTAAAATTACATTATCTGACATATTTGGTTTTAATTCTTAGTATTTAATTGATGGTTTTTTATAATTTTATTTTTTTTTGTGATCTATCATAATTTTTTTTTTGAAAGGGTATTTAATTATAACAAAATAAATTATAATTCAATTTTTTGTTAATTTTTTTTTTGCTAACAAACCAAAATAAATAAATACAATGAATTATTGTTTCCATTATTTTCTTACTCTTTTTTACTTTTATTGATTTTTTTCATTTTAATAAAGAAGTATTTTTGAGATATATTAGTCGAAAAAAAAAAAATTTTGAATAAAGTCTAATTTTGGAAAAAAAAATTTTTTTATACATAGTATATACCTTTTTTAGTTATTATTATTTATATATATATATATATATATATATATATATATATATATCCGAGAAACGAATTTTACGCGTCGCTCACGCCTGCACCAACACGTTTTTTAAAATCAAAGAAATCGTCATAACTGTGATATATATATATATATATATATATATATATAATGTCTTTTATTTCTTTAATAACGCTAGTTACCTTTAATCGAAAAATATTTTTATCTGAGCCAACTCAAAAATATACTAACTTAATAGATGGTTGAATAAATAAAAAATTAATTTTTTTTATAATTGATCAACACTTTAAAAGAATAAGATAAAAAAACGAAACTAAAACTTGTTCCTGACTGGATTTAAATTTATAAAAGAAGTAATAAACCGAAATATATATATATATATATATATATATATATTATCTAGTTTTTGAAACATATTACAAGAAAAAATAAAACTTTTCAAAAATATATAATGAAAAGATGAATTGTAAAAAAGATAGCTGAAAATTTATTCTATGTAGAATAAACAACTGCTTCCACTTTTAAATCACAAACTTTCTTGGAGATTTAAGGTATGGGAAAAATCTCAAATTAAGGATAAAAATTCAAATTCTTTTAAAATAATTTGTGTTAATAAAAATTTTGAAAAAAATGTGCTTTAATTTGAGTTATTTTTGCACCTTAAATCTGTTTGAAATTTTGCAACTTAAAAATGAAACTTACTTTAAATCAATAAATACAAAACTTAATAATACATAGTTTTTGGTCGATATTTTAAGATTATTTTGAAATTATTATAAATGATAATAGTTTAAATCAAAAAAATACTGTCTTAGAATATTATATAATACCAAGTTGCTGTTGAGTAACGATGATTTTTTGGAAATTTTTGTAATAAAATGGAAATTTTTGAAATTTTCTTTTGATTTCTAAAGGTTAAAAAAATACAATTGTATATTTCCAGAATTCAAAAGAATTAAATAAAATCATCGACTTTACTCAATTCTTTTGAATTTATGGAAACCCCAGAGAGGTATCTTTTCTCCGGGTTTTGCAAACTTACTTTTACTCAAATATACTAATCCATAATTGAAAAACTCACTTTTTTCCAGAATCAACCAATTTCTGATTGATTAGAAATAAGAGAAATAAAAAACTTTGGATTAGAGTCGAGATTTATAAAAGAAATATCCGAACAAACCATAATCTTCCAAAAAAAAAAATAACTGTTATAAAAAATTTTAAGATCCTTTCATTGGGACTTCCTGTAACAAATTTATCAATCTCCTAAGGAAATTAAAATTGTTCGACCATAATATTTTTATAATTTAAAGTTAATTCATTTCAAAAGACAATAGAAAGACTCAATTTTCTTAATGATAATTTGGAGTTTCAAAATTTTTTTTTTTAATTTCAAATTTACTTCTGAAAAAGAAAAAATGACTTTCAAAAAAAAAAAAAAAAAAAAAAAAAAAAAAAAAAAAAAAAATTGAAAAAATCAAAAAAAAATATCAGATTTAGAAATTGAAAATTTATTTTGAGAAGAATAATGAATTAAATTAATAGAATGTTTTCTATTTCATGAATAAAACCCAGCCATCGACTGAAAATGAGTTTATTTCATTACAATCAGTTTCACTTTTAAGGCACAAACTTTCAACCAAATTTAAGGCATCAAAAAATCTCAAATTAAGGCACAAAATTCAAATTCTAGTACAATAATTTGTAAAAAAAAGTTCCCAAAAAATTTGCAATAATTTGAGATTTTTTGATGCCTTAAATTTGGTTGAAAGTTTGTGCCTTAAAAGTGAAACTGACTGTATTAAAATATATTGATTTTCGAAATAAACAGAAAAGCCCCAAAAATATAACAACTGTTTTTTTTTCATTTCGGAAATAAAAAGAAAATTGAAGAGATTTTCTTTCAATTTCAAAAATAGAAAAAACCTAATGGCTGTAAGAGGATATTAACCACATAAACCCCTGATTCCTATAATAAAAGAACGAAAATACAGTCAGTTCCACTTTTAAGAAATAAAATTTCAAAGAAATTTAAGGTACAAAAATAATTCAAATTAATGTGCAAAATTCAAATTGACATAAAATAATTTGTTAAAAAAAATTCTAAATTATATACTTGAATTTGATTTTTTTTTGTATACCTTAAATTATGTTGAAATTATATGTCTTATAAGTGGAACTAACAGTAAAAAACATTCTTATATTTTTTATTTATTCATTAATTTTTTAGAATTCATTTTTTGGGTAAACTACTTCTTTATTTCAACTGTATTTTAGTCAATTCAACTTTGTTTAAGAAACTAATGAATAAATTTCTCCTTCTTGAAATTATTCTTTAAATTTAATTAAGTCAAAATTCTCTCTTTAACATGTAAAGAGTTATTTAATACTCAATCCTTGACAACAAATCTGTAATTGGGAATTATATAAGATATAAATTTTGAAATATTCTATAGAAAAAAAAATCAAAATAGTAAAAAAACCTGTTAACGGGGTAGTATTTTTCAAAAATAATTAGACATTTTTTCAAGATCCATAAATTTTTGCATCTTTGTAATTTGAATATTGGATTCCAGAAAATAGATGAGTTAACCCCATTTAAACAATTTATAAATTTGATTCTATTATTTGAAATCCAAAATTCCAATATTTTCAAGATAAAACAAAAAAGGTAACCTATTACAGCCAGTTCAACTTTAAAGTAAAAACATTCAACGAAATTTATGGCACAATAAAAATCTTAAATTAAGGCACAATATTCAGATTCTAGTCAAATAAATTCTAAAAAAAAATATTACAAATTTTGTGCCTTAATTTGAGATTTTTTTGTGCCTTAAATTTTGTTGAAAGTTTGTAACTTAAAAGTGGAACTGACTGTATTTTGATAAATAATTAAGTTAATTTTGAAACTGGTGTTTCATATTTTAATTTTTTTGTTTTGAAATTATTGATTTTTATTCTGTTCCAAATTATATTTTGATAAACCTTATTATTTAATATTACAATTTAAATCTCAGCCAATTGAATTAATGGGATATATGCGATTAAACAAATAAAAATATGATTGAAGCTAAACAAAAGTTTATCAATGAAATTTAGATCTATTAAGCCAAGGATTTATATTATATCAAAAGTTTAAAAAAAGTTTTTTTTTCAGGTTTTAAAAAAACGAATAAAATTATAAAAAGAATTTACAATTTTGTGCTTTTTTTTTTTAAAAAATATTTATTCTGATTCAAAATTAGTATTTTATCAATTTAAATCATTTTTCAAGATGAAAATTGATTTTTTATATTGGAGGATCAAATTATTTAATTCCCAAATATCTTGAATAAAATTTTATTTAAAAAATCCAATTTCATCTTTTTTACAAAAACACAATTTCAAAGTAAACTTTGGTGTCATTTTTTAGGTACTTTAAAATTTCAATAATTATAACTACTCTTCATAAATCCATATAGTTATCTTTCAATTGGTTGTATCAAAAAATTGTTTTAGTTAGCCAAAAGAATTAACTTAGAAATTGAAAATGCTTTATAGATTAATATTCCTGTCAACAAAGACTTGATATTTTTTTGTAATGATGGAAATGATAATCAACTAGGTAAAAAATTATTATAATGCAAGAAATCATGTGAATTTAAATGTTTTCAAGTTCCGAAAAAATGGATTAAAAAATTTGATCTTTAAAGTTTTTTTTTTGTTGGGTTTCTTAGTCAATCAGAATTATTGGGTACTTGGCATTGACAAAATTTGGAGGTAGAGTATATTTTCAATAAAACTATTGAAATTTTGTCTTGTTGTTTTCGAGAGACTCATACCTTAATTAAATTTGTTTTTCATTTGATTCCAAAAAACTGTCAAAGAAATAAAAAATCGTTTGAAAAGAAGAAACAAAATAACTTTATTGAAAAATCTAATATTATCATCAATCAAATCAACCAAAACAATTTAAATCTTTTTTTGTTTTTGTGGATAATTTGTTTTCTTTGAAGATTCTCAAAACAAGTTAAATTTTTAATCAAATGTTTTGAATAAAAATCATCAATCAAAGTAAAACTCATTCCAAAAGATACTAATAAAAATCCCTGTTATTGTGTTGAATCCTCCATTTGGTCTTTAATCTTTTTATTTTCTCTTTTATTAGTTGATCTTAATTTTCATTTTCAGTTTTTTTTTCAGTTTCACAATTTTTGGATTTGTTGTGTACTTTTTTATCCTTTTGTAAGGTTTTTTCAGGATCCAAAAACCAAAACAAAATAAAATCATTTTTTTAAATTTTATTCTAATTTTCGAAATAATTAAACAACGAGAAAAAATAAACACCTTATTTAATGGACAATTCCAAAAAGAAAAGAAGCAAACATAAACAAAAAGCTTATAAGAAAAACAAAAACAAACAAAAGAACAAGAACAAGAACAAGAACAAGAACAAGAACAAGAAACATTCCAAAAAAGAAAAAAAAATCACCAAGCTTTCGCAAATTACCCAACCTGTTGAAAAACGAATTCCCAAATGTGAAAATTGCCATAAAAAACAATCTCAATTCTATTGCACCATGTGTCAAGCCTATTATTGTGCTAAATGCGAAGAACAAATACACAAATTTTCTGCCATAAAAAAACATAAAAAGCATCTGTTCAAAGCTCCTTACAATGAATTAGTCAAAAGTAAATTTTTTTTCAATTTTTATTTTTTTTTTATTTTTTCGTCGTTTTTTTTTTTCAAATTTTATTTCAATTTCTTTTTAAGCAACTGTTGTTTTTTTTTTGATCTTATTTTTGAATTAAACCTTCTTGTTTCGTTTTTTTTTCGTATTGTTTCAAAAATTACATCTTTGTTTTTGGTTATTAATTATTTTTTTTTTTTTTTTTTTTTTTATTTTTTTGTTGTTGTTTTTTGATTTTGAAATAAATAATCCCTTTCTCCGAAAAAAATGGTTACTTTGCATTCAAAAGTTTTTCAATTCAACAAGTAAAGGTAATTTGGGTTGAGGATCTTTTCAAGATCTAAAATTTTTAATTTTTAATTTCTTCAAAAAGAGAAAGAGAAAAGATAATTGAAAAAATTAAAAAAAAAAAAAAGAGAAATAGAAAATAGATAAACCATTGTAAAAAATACCTTTTGAAGAAATGAATAGACCTTTCAAGACCACACCTCCATGGTGGGTATTGGGGAATAACCTTAACTCACCAATGTCCTTTTGAGAATAGATCAATCAAAGAGAGAAAAATTGTTCAAAAAAATTACCAAAAAAAACATTTTTTTTTCATTTTTTTTTTTTTCAATTTTAAATTTCTTGAAATTTATAACTGTCTTTATTGTTTTGATTTGGAAACAATCTCCTTGTTATGTTACGAGTTTGGCCTGGAAGAACGAGAAATATGATTCTGTTCGAAGTGATATAAGATTATGTTGAGGAGTTCGAAGAACGACAATTAATATAATCTTAGCACTAGAACAATCTCATTATTTTGAGTCTGGAAGGGGAACCAAAACGAAGAATTATAAAAGGTGATTGTTGAACAAATGAAACAATATGAGATGCTATTTATTTTTTAACTCGGGATCTAAAACAATAAAAAAACAAACAAACGAAAACAAACAAACACAATTTGCCCAATACAACTAATTTGTAATTTTTTAATGGTACTTTAAAGAGCTTGTTTTTCAAAGGATCTTTTGATACCAATTGAGTCATTGTAAACATTGAAGTTAAAGATTACATTTTCTTTCATTAGGGTATAAAACTTGGTTTAAATTTTCTAGAGATAAACTAGATCGTACATCCATTCAATGAGATCTATCTATCCTTTTATTTTACTTTTTTCAGCCAATTCCCGAAAATGATCAAACTTTAAAACCTGCATGCATCTAATATGTGTTCTTAACAGTGACTAATTTTGAGCCTTCCTCTCCAAAATTTCTTGACTTGACATTGTAAAAAAAAATGTTTTTTTTTTTTTCTAATTTCAATTTTGGTAAATGTTTTTTTCACCTTTTGAAAATCTTTGATTAAATGGTTTTTTCTCTCCTTTTTTGGAAGAAAAAAGAGACCAAAACTTTTTTTATTTTTTTTAAAAATGAGATTGATTTCTTTTAGAGAAAAAACGAAAAACGTTGTTTGATTTTAGATATTTTTTTTTAAACAAAGAAAGGGAATTCATTCAATTTCCAACCTTTACGGGAAAGTTGATGGACTTTTTTCTTTGTCGTCTATTGATCAAATAATTGAGTGAATTGAACCAAATTAATTTTCCAATGTCGTAAATCCTTGAGCTCGGCAAACCTTACAGCCAATTTATTCAACTTGTGAATTTTTTCTTTCCTTTCGTAATATAACGTGAAACAAAAAAATTGTTTAAAACATTTTTTTCTTTCATCATGTTGTGACAAAAATTGTTTCGTTTCAACTTGTAAGGTTTCGTTCTGAAACATTACAAAAATTCTTGCTTTTAAATGCACCTAAACCTCCATTAGAGCCAATCTATTCAACTTGAGAATTTTTCTTTTGTTATGAAGTTTAACTTGAAAGAAAAAAATTGCTTTAAACAATTTTTGTCACAACATGATGAAAGAAAAAAATGTTTTAAACAATTTTTTTGTTTCACGTTATATTACGAAAGGAAAGAAAAAATTCACAAGTTGAATAAATTGGATGTATATATTTATAAGATTAAATATTGGAAAAATTTTTTTTTCAAACACTTTGAAAACAACTTTAAATAACATTTTTAAAGTAGAATTTATGAGTAAAATGCTTCTTATTTTACCCAAATAGAATTCCAAAAAAAGAAGATCAGAAAATTTCCAAACTTTGCCTAATTACTAAAGGATTTCCTAAAATCTTTCCACAGTGTCTACAATACTATCCTAAACTTTTGAGTGTTCTAATCTCTTTCTTATCAGTAGTTATGAGGAATTATATCGTTAAATTTTTCCAAAGAAAATGTTTGAGTTTTTAAAAAAATACATAGCACTTTAATTTTACTTCAAGACGAGTTTGGTTTGTATTGTAAATAAATATTATAATCTGAAAAGGAAAATATTTTCCTAATTTTAAATTTGAAAATAAAAAAGATTTTACTTAAAAATTTGCGAAAAAAATGAAGAAAACTCTTACCATCTCAACGAAAACCGCAAATTTATTTCATTGTATTTCAGCAATTTCAAAATATTGCAGAATCATGACTTTAAATGGTATTCCAGTGTTAATTTTATATTCCAATGAATTAAATATATTGAAATAAAGTTATTTAATACTATTATACAAAATCAAATTGATTTAAAATCTGGTTAAAATTTGAAAGGCAATGATTGAATTTTGTTTTCAGAACTTTCAATTTATTTTTGGATTTCAATATGTTTATTTCAATCTGAAATCAAATATCTCTTTCAATGTGCAATTTTACTTGTTAAAAATTTAGGAAATTAACATTATAAATATTTTGAACCTCTCCAAAGAATGAAAAAACCCAACTACTAAAAGGTTTTTACAGATGTTATTCATTTATAAATTTGTTTTCAAATATTTTTTCTAAAACTAAAATAAAAGTTTGGTTAAACTTCACACGATCATTTCCCAAGATCCTGAATTTTGAAAAAACCAAAAGATTTTCATTTTTTTTTTTTTTTTCAAAACTGATCTTACTGTTGAAATTTATGTGAGACTTGCAAACAACACCAGTTATGTACTCTCTTAATAATTCAGAAATTTTGATATCAAAAAGTGGTTCTTAAAAAAGAGTTTAACTCGAAGTTAAAACTAAATCTTAATTCTTTTTGAAATTGAGAAATTTTTGGACCAAATGAATTTAATAAAAAAATCAAAAAATAAGAATTTTGAAATATTTTTATTTCCATTTTCGCTCCGATCTCAAGAAATGATTTTCAAAAATAGAAATGATTTTCATCAATTGAAAATATTTCTCACAAATAAAGATATATTTACCAAATATCCTAAAAAATAAAGATACATTTCGTTCCAAGAATATGATTTGATGTCGATTAATGATCTTCATAATAAATGATTAAAATAAAATTAGTGATTATTTTTAATTTTTTTGTTAAATTATTTTTGTAATTCTATTATTTAAATTTTTGATGAAAAAATATTTTTAATCTCATTTTCAATATACTTTAATTTTCAATGAAATAAAATTTCAATTTTAGTTAAATTATTTTTCAATAAATAATGGTTTATTTTCTAATTATAATTAAAAAAAGAGACCAGTTTGAATTTTTGACAAAGAATTATTTGTGAGAAAACCTACACAGCATTTTCATATTTTTATTAACACTTTCATAAATCATTCACAAAAAAATTTGAAAAATGAAATTTTGCTGTTGAAAATGAAAAATCAATTTTTTGGAAAAACGATTATGGAGCAAGAGGTAAAGTACCCATCTTACAATATGGGGATAGGAGCTATATTCCCCTGAACCACATTATAATCCGATTGATTACCATTTTCTCAAATAACCAGCAATTGATATTTTAATTTAAAATGGGGCTTATGATTCATAGAATCACTAACTCTTTGAAGAAATCGTTTGGTTGATTTAAAATACTTTTTGACTATTATAAAAATAGGAATTGAATAAATAATTGGAACAAAATACTTGGGAATTTATAGAGCTGGATACAATTCTTGAGAGAATTTACCAGAATTGCACTCTCACTTGGTTTAACAATATCTCTAATTCAAATCGGGGGATTCTGGAAGTGATGTAGAGTGATGTAGAGTGCCGTAGAGTGCCTAGGTTTTTTTTTTAATTATTGAAATGAATTGAAAATTATATAAATTTTCAATACATTTCAAAAAGTAAAAAAAACCTAACGGCGATTTTCCAGAATTCAAAAGGATAGAGTAAAATCAAAGATTTAACCCAATTCTTAAAAATTCTAGAAAACCTAACAGTAATTTTTTAAAATTTTCAGAAATTATTAGAAAATTTTTGAAATTGTCTTTTTATTTCTGGAATTAACAAAACCTAATGGCTATTTATCCAGAATTCAAAATAATTTCAGAAAATCTAAGATTTTAACTCAATTCTTAAAATTTCCGAAAAAGATAACGGCAATTTTTGGGTTTTTATGTATTTATCTGTTAAGTTTTCTCGGTTTTTTTGAGGATTTCTATTTTATTTGTGAAGTGTTCTAGGTTTTTTTCCAAATAAATAGAAAACTCAAAAAAATCTAACGAAAATGTGTTGATTTTCCAAATAAATAGAAAACTCAAGAAAAGATAACGTCTGTTTTTGAACATTTTTGAAATTTTACAATAATTTCAAAAATTTTAAAAAACCTAACAACACTTTTTCAGAATTCAAAAGAATAGAGCTAAATCTTTGATTTTGTGAAATTCCTAAAAAATCTAGAAAATCTAACAACAAGAAGGAGAACTTTTAGTACTCACCCCATAATGGAAAAATTGAAAAACAAAAACCAATTTTTTTGTTATTTCAGTGATATAATGCCAGTACCTTGAAAATAAATCTTTATTTTTGATCGGATCAATAATATCATTTATTTTGAGATCTATATTTAAACAACAATTCACAAAAAACATGAACATTTTAAAAAATATGATTTCACAAAATAATTAATTTGTGAATTTTTGGAACCAAAATTTCAAGAACAATGTGATGATGTTAATATTTTATTTGAAACAATATAAAATTTTATTTTTTACAATCAATTTCACAAAATATTGACAAATAATTTCTGAATTACTTAACAAAATTTCACAAAATTGAACAACAACTGAAAGTAGATAAAATTTTATTGGTTTGTGGAAAGTAAAATTGTTTTTTTTTTAAACAATTTTTATTTTATTTTTTATTTGTGAATATTTTTTTGTGAAATTTAATTTAATTTCTTAGAACAATCAAAATGGAAATTCTGTGGTAATGTTCTTTCTTGTTTGATATAAACAATAAATGTTATTTTTGACAAAAATTGGAAATTATAAAATAAACATAGAATTTGATGAAAAAAAAAACCAAATTATATCCCAAAAACTTATACAAAAATTTATTATTTATATATATTTATTCTATATATATATATATATATATTAATTATTAAAATTAATTTATTATATTTTATTATTCAATATATTATTCGAAAAGAAACCAATTTTAATATATGTAGAAAACACAATAAAGAATTATCCTTATATTGCATAGATGAAAATAAATTAATTTGCTCTGAATGTTATTCAACTTGTAAGTTAAATAATCATGAAATATTAGGCTTAAAGGATTTCTCAAATAAAATTTATGAAAAGATAAAAATCATTTTAAATAAAATTCAAAATGAAGAAAATCAAAACAAGGAAACAATACAAAAATCACTTGAAAATCAAAACAAATTAAAAGAAAAAATTAAAAATATTTGTAAAAAAATTGAAAATTATTCAGATTTATTGATACAAAAAATCCAAGATTCGAAAATAAATCATCTAAATTTATTTAAAAAAATTGAAATAATAATCAATAACAAAATTGAGACAATTTTGGAAGACACAAAAAAAAAACAAAAAAAGATATTGAAAAAGAAAATAAAAATAAACACAGTCGAAAAATCTAAAAAAGATAAAAATCATATCGAATTAATACAGGGAGGCAAAGAAATAATAAAAACGGAAAGAAAAAATGAAAAGAAGGAAAAAAAGAGAAAAGGAAACAAAGGAGAACTAGATGAAAAAGAAAAAGAAAAAGAGAAAGAAAAAGAAAAAGAAAAAGAGAAAGAAAAAGAAAAAGAGCAAAAAAAAGAAGAAATTTTAGAAGAATGCTCTGGAGAGGATACTTCCGACGGTGATTCTGATGATTCGTGGGATTCTGATGACTCTGAAGACGGTGATTCTGATGATTCGTGGGATTCTGATGACTCTGAAGAGGAAAGAAAAAGAATGGAAGAAGAATTTGAAGAAGAATTTGATCCAAAAATGAATCACAGAAATCGAATAAAATTAAAAAATAAAAATAAAACTGCATGGAATCCATTTAATTATGATTATGGGTGGGGAATAATATGTGGAAAAAAAATATATTCTAGCGGAAAACACGAAATCAAAATAAAAATAGACCAATTCCCAAATCCCAAAAATGAATGGAACGATATCTGTTTAGGAATAATCAAAACCGAAAATAGGGAAAATTTTATCAAAAATTGGAGTCGGGAAGGAACATATTTTTTTGAAACAATTTGGAATTTCGAAAAAAAAAAACTCGAAAGCCGAAAACGCGGAAAATGGACAAAGGAAAACGGAAAATGGACCGAAAAAAAGTACCCAAAAAAAATAAATTTAAAAAAAAACGACATTTTCACAATTTTTCTTGATATGTACCAAAAAAAAATGTCTTTCAAAATCAATGAAAAAAATCTCAGAGGATGGGAAAATTTACCCCAAAAAGTAAATTTTTTTGCCTATTTACGGGGCCAAGATGGAAAAGAAAAAAACCAAATAACAATAATTTGAGGAGGGATTTTTTTTTATCCATTCATTTACGCACGCGACCCCCCCAGGTCTAAATTTTGATCAGGATCCTTGTAGTCCAAATACCTGGAGTTCCATTACTAGAATTAAGGACATCACAGACGAGAATTGTTCGTTTTTCCACCATTCTCTCCTCTCTATTTTTTATCCCCAAAGATAAAAAATATTAAACGATTCAAAATTACTCAAATGAAGATGAACCACTCAGCCCACATCAGATACATTACAGAAGATTCTCGAATCAAAATTTTAGAAATGAAGGAGGGACTATATTTCTTAGTCCAAAACAAAAAGAAAATAAAAAATCAGAATAAAAAATCCTAATTATTTATTTATTTTGTTTTTTAGATTTTTTATTTTTTTTAAAAAAAAAGAGTTTTACTTTTCTATTTTATTTATAAAAATTAAAATTTTAATAAAAATATATAATAGGGATATAATAATTATAAAAAAAGATAAAATAAAGAAATTTTACATTTCTTAATTAATTTTAAAAGAATACAATAGTTAGAAGAAAAAATCAAAAAATTTAGTAAAAAAAAGTAGTCAATATAATCAATTATTTAAATAAGTTGTTATTTCTCAAAAAAGAATACCAAAAAGGAGAAAAATTCCCAAAATAATAATAACATACACATTCACAAGCTCTATTCTAAATAAACTATACAAGTTACAAATAAAAATAAAAAAATAAAAATTTTAAAAGAGAATTAGTAAATTTTGAAAACCAAAAAAAAAATTCAATAAAAAAAATAACTTGATCCAAATCTTACCAGATATTGATAGATTTTTATTTAAAAAATTCGAAAGTAATTTTTGAAATTGAGAAATAAATCTGGTTTAGAATGATTATTGATTTCAAAAATTGTTCATTTTGGATATTTATAAATAGAAACAAAAAAAGAAGTCCAAAAATCCAGTCGAAAATTTGTGACAAATTTTAAGCAAAAAGATATTAAAATAAAGCCTACCTTTTTCGAAATTGCAAATATTTATTTGTTAGCTGATATTTGCTTTGAATGATCCAATTGAAAAGCATTTAATAGAGATTAAAAATAAGAATTCATTATTTTATGAAACCATTAAAATCCAAACAAGTCCCATTACTTACCAAGGTTAAATTCAAAAACAAGATCCCTATTATAAGTATTTCAATCTTTCAATCTTTTTTCGGTAATAATATTTACTGAAAAACAAAAAAGAAAGATTGAATTCAAACTCTAATTTAAAAAAAAAATGAAATAAATAATCCAAAATATTCTTTTCAAGTTTTTAATCAAAAGTTACGTTATTTTTTTGAAATTGAACAATCCTGAAAAATTCATGTTTGTTTAAAGTGTCTTGAAAACAGTCTTCCTCTTTGCTTATTTTTACCAACTTTTTTTTTTATGAAATTCTTCTTTTTATTTTCAAACAGAATATTTTAAAAATGAATTCATTCAAAAAGAAAAGAAGTAATTCAATTCAAAAATATTTTTAAACTGTCGACAGAAAAAGTCAATTTAATAGAAAAAAAAAATTTCAATGATTTTTCATAACAACATATCGTATTTGCCAATTAGTATTAAAAGCTTTTGGTTCAATTCCATTTGAATCTTGAAGTTGGGGATCTTAGAATATTCTTACCATTATGATCAAAAAATCATTTTATGTTATTTTATAAATGAAAAACGAACAAAAAATTTTTTGAGATATATGAACTCGAACACCTTATAAGGAACGCGAAAATGTAATTGAAAAATAACTACAAATTTTTAACATTAAAAACACTTCTCAACAAACAACTTTAAGGATTATCTAAAAAAAGACGAATATTGACTTCATACGGATTAAAACATGAGTGAAATGTGAACTTTATTTCTTATTAACCAGAATAAAGATCAAATTTCAAAAATTTAGGAATTGGTAATTTTGATAGATCAGTTTCTTATTAGCAAACTTATTACTGAAAACCACAACCCAACCATGATCGTTCTAACTTTTATTTTACAGAGCTAAAAATCGATTGCAAGGCAATACTTCAATTAGAACGATCATGGTTGGGTTGTGTACATTAAATTTATCAAAATGAAATTTTTTCTTTGTCATTTTAAAAATAATTTAAAATGAAAAGGGGAAAACTTAGAAGTGATTTGTTTTTTATTTGTCATTCATTACCACTATTTGTTTTTCTCGTTTGCGAAGAGGATTTTTTTTATTTTTTTATTTTTTCATCTTTTTATTTTTTTATTTTTTTCTTATTTTCTTATTTTTATTTTCGTTTTATTCCATAAAAGAAATATACAAGACGCTGAATTAAATCCCCAAACCAATAACCAACAAACAATTTCAAAGAACCACAGCAGAACGCTGTGTTAGAAAGTTTTCAAAACTGCAACCCAACATTCCAAAAAAATTACAAAACAAAAACAATCAAATGATTCACAACAAAAAAAAGTCCAGAAAAAACTCACAAGTCTCTACATTATATTCCACTCATTACTTGCACATACCGGCAAAAAACTGAATTTCCAATATTCTTAGAATGGAAGTGTAAATTTATTATTAAAATTACAAAAAATACTTGGTTTTCGCCCAAATATTATTCTCTAATATAGTTAAAAAATCTTAAAGGGGGTTCTTTTCCTTTTTTTTATAAATAAACTTTTCTTTTTTTTTTATAAATAAACTTTTCTTTTTTTTTTTTTTTAGAATTTTTTTTGATCTTAATTGTAAAAAAATTTTTTATGTGTTATTTTCTAAAAAAAAACACCTTTTTGTTGGAAACGATGATATTAAATACCGTCAATTTGGCTTTGAAAAGAAAAAACAATTTCTTTTTCATTTTTTTAGGGTTGCTAAAAATTAGATGCGCTGAAAAAATGACAAAAGAATTTGAAAATTCAAAAAATGTTTTTGCCTTTGAAAAATTGCAAAAAAATTCTGGAAAATTGTGAAAATTTTTGCATTTTAGGTTTCTGGTTAATTGAAAAAGATAAAGAGTCTAAAACTGTGATGTTTTAACCCACCTTACCCCCAAAATGGCCTTTTTTTAGATAGTCCTTAAAGCTAAATGATCATATTGTCAATGATTTTTGATCATTGAGTTGCCTTGAATTGTTACATTGTCTCCACAAACCATACAACCGTTCCAACCCTATCGAGAAATATTAAACTAAAATTCAAAATAAATAGCCCACCTTATATTTCAATTTTGAATTGCTTTTGTATCGTTTTGAAGTTTTTCCTCTCACAATGAAAAGTTTGCAAATAAATCATTTTTTCTCTTTTTTATTTTTTCAAAAGTGTTTTGCTAAAATGGAAAATGGAAAATGAAAAATTTGAAAGAAGTAACTGATGAATTCATGGAAAAATTGGTTTCAAATATGACAAAGAGATTAGATTTAGTTATTCAAAATGAAGGAGAATAGATAAATGGGTTTTATTAATTTTTTAAAAAATTTTTTTTCATGTAATGCTTCAAAAAATAAAATAAAAAAAGTTAAAAAAAAATTTTAAAAAAAATTGGTCCATTTATTTTGAATGAAGAAAAACAAATACCCCTGGAGTAGTGAACCAAATACTTAAATAAAAATTTTGATATTATAATAGATAACTACAAGTATTAAAAATATTTTTCTTTAAATTTTGATTTTTTATGGGCCAATGATTTTGAATGATAGTTTATAAGAAATAGAAATTGGTTGTCTATTATAAAATTATGTTTTTTGAAATTGAAAATTCAATTTCGATCAGAAGACAAAAATTTCAACTTCTCTTACTTCATTTGAGTTACTTTATTTTTTTTTTGTAAAAACCAAGATACAATAATTAAAATTTTCCAAGAATTGAAACCACGTAAATCACAGAAACCATGGAAACTTGATTGTATTTTTTGATCTTTGTTTTTGAATTGTAAAAGCCAGGGATTTTAAGGATTATCCGAATTTTATGCTCGGTGGATACTATTTTTAAGTGTAGAAACATATTTATTGGCTAAAAAGAAACATGATCTTATAGATCTTGCTAACTCTAAAATTTAGAGGGTTTTTTGGAAATTTTTGAGTTTAGCAAAGCCATTTTTAGGTTGAATTTAACATCTTTGTTATTTTCTCTTGACAAATCTGTATATTATTCTTGAAAAAATAAAGAATTCCTTGCTTTCTTCTCTGGTGTCTCTAAATTGGTTTTTTTGATACTGAAAAAAATTTTTTGGGTTAATTTTGTTTTGTTGGGTATTTAAAAGCTTAGTATATTGATTAGGTTTCTGGACTTTTTTTTTTTTTTTTTTCGATCTTTGGGATCTAGAAACCCGTTCTCTTTCCTTTCCTTTTTTTGAGAGTTTTGTTAGGGTTAGTGGAGTAATTCTCCCAAAAAAAGAAACAATACCTCGAAATCAACTGATTGGGTTGTTTAACATTAGGTGGTGGTTTGAGAAACTTAACAAGCATTCCTTTAGACAGGTGCCTTTAATATTTTTTACTTTTGTAATTCTATCTCAACCACAAACTTGATGAATTGGTAAAATAGAGAAATTTTAGTCTTTAATGGTAATTGCTTCGATCTTTTTGTGTTGGGAAATGGAATTTTAATTGTTTTTTCTATTGCCCTTTCTACACAACAAACCCAAAATATAAAATTCCACTTGATAGTTTGGTGTTACTTTGAAAAAATGTTTTGTGTTTTTACAAATTAAAAACAAATTTCAAAGTTAGAACAAAAAATAAACAAAAAAAAAACTCTTTTGTAAATTATTTAAACCACAAAACCAATTCAAGACTTCAAAATAGAATTGCCAAAATTTCTGATCCTTCAAGAAATTGAAAAAAAATTCCCTTCGTCAAATCCAAAAATTTTCTCTCACAATTTCTGAAGAAAAAAATTTCATTAGGAAAATGTCACTCCACTTTACAGTCAGTTTCACTTTTAAGACACAAACGTTCAACGAAAATTAAGGCACAAAAAAAACTCAAATTAAGGCACAAAATTTGTAGTTTTAATTTTTACAATTTATTTTTACTAGAATTTGAATTTTGTGCCTTAATTTGAGATTTTTTTTGTGCCTTAAATTTCGTTGAATGTTTGTACCTTAAAAGTGAAACTGACTGTATATGGAAGTATGTTAGAGATTGTGGTGAGTGTAGCCACCCATTTGAAAAGAAAGTGGAGTGACATTTTCCCAATATCAAAAAAAATAGCTTTTTATTTTTGCCTTGTTTTGTTGGGATTTTTCGAAAAGTTTTTGGATCAATAAATGATTTTAGTCAAAATCTTAAATTGCTAAAAATTGGCAATATTTTGAATTTCCCTCAATTCTTTGTATTTTAAAGGTCTTAATCTATTCACTGTATTGTATTTCAATTCCCACAGAGCATAAAATTCAGATACGGTGGTGGAAATAACCCGTTCAGACAACCTTTAACCCATTACTAAAATTTAACTCGTGTTTTTTTTTCAGACTTGGGTATAGGAAAACCAGCAATCACTAATAGATTCTTGTTTCAGAACCAAATTGACTTTAGAGGTTAGATCTTTGATTAATCAAAATGGCTCAATTATATTAAATGCTTTTGTTTCACAAATATAATCATATTTACAAAATTTGTGAGATTAAAAGATTTTTTTAGAAAAAGTCAAAAAATGAAATTTTGCTCATTTTTTTGTCAAAAAATCACATTTTAATCTTTCAATATCTTCATAATTCTTCTTTAATATTTATTTAAAGAACCCTATTTCTTGTTTATATACTGTTCCACCCCATTGATTTGTTTCTTTTATTTCTAGAGTCAGCCAATATTTTTTGCATGAGTTAAATTTTAGTAATGGGTTAAAATAAAAAACATGGGTTAGTTACACCACTGTAGTCCTTAATAATTTTAGAAATTGAAGATCCACATTTATGTAATTATTTTAATGTATTTATTTGTCAATTCCCAAAGGAACAATAAGATGGATAACTTATTTTTAATCTTGTATTATAAATTTTACAGTTTATGATGAGCTTTTATAACCCTTTTACCATTTTTTTAAATGAATAAAATTTCAGAATAGAAAATCAATTTCAGAGTCTTATAAAATTTCATTGGAGGGATGGAACGTCTGTATTAATTAACAAAGAGGGGGTTGTCAATTATTACAAATTATCTTGATTTTGGCTTATTATTTTTTTGATTCTTTTTGTTGTTCCTTAAATTTAATCTCCCAACCATTACTAAGAGGAGAGCGTGTATTTTTGGTTTGTTTGTGGAACAACATGATCCATGCCAAAGGTACTTTAAATTTTTTAGGGCTTTTTTGATTAAAATTTTTTTTTTTGTGGATCATTTCTCTCAAAACAAAATTGGTTGTATCAAGAGAAATTGGGTTGAGGTTGTGTGTGGGGTAAAGGTTTTGAAGAATTTTTAATGTTAGGATCTTTTGGGATTTTAAATTTGCAAAAATAAACCAGTTTTTTTTAATTTAAAAAAATCAATATTGTGTTGATTCGAGAAAAATTGACAATTCAATTTTGGGAAATGGGTATTTTAGTGGATTTAATCCAATTTCAAACACTTTATAGTAGACTACTATTCAAAATATGGCTTGGTTGTAAAACAACAGACTTTTTCATCAAAAATTTTTCACTTTTCTCCTTATTGACCCTCTATGTCATTTTTTAAAACCTTCTCAACTTATCTCAGAAATCGAAAAAAAAACTATTTAAATGGCCAACAATGTGTAAGGGTTTTAAAAAATGACTGAGAAAATCATTTTTTCAAAAAGTCGATTTTTGCCAACATTATTTGCCATTTTGAGATACAATACAAAAAAAATTCAGACCTTTTTTGTAAAAATTTGACATTTTTTCCTTGTTTGATCTCACTGTGAAAAATTTGTGAGAATTGCCAACCACCAAAACCTCTTTAAAATACACTGATACTAAAAATTTCAATTACAGACCTAGTCGTTAATATAGTACTCTTAAAAAATTCAAGACTATTTTTAGGGTTACTTATGGAAACTTTGGAATCACAACTCTTTTAAATAACCTGACCAAAAAAATTTTTATTAAATTTTGAAAAATAGTTCATATTTCATTAATTTAAGGAAACAAGGGTTTCATACATTTTAAAATCTTAACAGGATCTGTATAACTGATTTTTATCTATTTTTTTCTTATAAAATATTTGAAATAATGAGATAAAATATTATTACACATTCGAATTATGAAAAAATTAAACAAAAGCAGAATTCAATAGGTGAATTTCACATTTTGATGATTATTTAAATACAAGCGTATTAACTGATTTATAGTAGAATCAATAATAGGTATTTTATAAAATATTATTAATCTACTAATTAATCTTGGATTGAAGAAACTATTTATGAAATAATTATGTAAAGAGTAAAAAATTATTTTTATATCTTAAAGAAAAAGAATAGGAAAATAATAAAAAAAAAAAAATTTAAAATTACCGCTAACTTTCCATAATATGTACAAGGATCAATGAATTTTAGTTAATCCTTCTTTGTCAAATACTTGATTATATCTTTCCAATTTGTAAAAAAAAATCCCTAAAAAGTTTAGATAAGAGATTTTTCAATAACTTGTCTTAATTGAAGAGTTATCAAAAAAGAAAAAATAGTAAAAATTTTCACTTTCTCTCTTTTTTTTTTGATTATTTTGCAAAAAGAAAAAGAAAGAAAGAAATTGAATTATTAAAAATAGTTTTTGAACAAACAAAAAAAAACATATAAAAATCACAGAAATGAAAAAAAAATATCAATAAAATTAAATTAGTAATAAGAATCTTGTTTAATAATTTTTTTTGTGTATTTTTTTTTTTTCTTTTTAAAAATATCATTTTGAAAAAAAAATATTTATGAATTTAATTAACATTGAGAAAATTGCACTTTTAACATAAAAAAAAAAGAATTTTTTTTCCATAGTCAAAATAATTGATTCTATCTCTTAACGTGTATTTTTTTTATTAATACTATGATTTTAAGGATTTCTGTTCCGATTTGCTTAGTGGATATATTACTAAAAAGCTATTTTGATATTGGTTCAAGTGGGCAGATCTTTTATCATTATAACAATATTAATTACTTGAATAAAAATGATTTTTATGATATTTTTTTGGTATAAATTTTAGACTCGAAAACTCTACTTTCGGTGTTTATGTAATACACCAAAGAAGAGATAGTGTCCAATTTGTGAATATATTTAAGTCAATTATAAGTACTTACACACTACTAAATTGGTAAAATTTTAATAATTTTCCACAAATTAATACTATTTTTAATTATTCAATCTCTGTGTTTGTTGGTATAAGCTATTTCCAAGAAAGTGGGGGCAAATTTATTTTAAGCTATATTTATGTAGCCCATTCTTAAAAATAGGATTTAAATATCTAAAATCATTAAACTCCATTTATTGGTTCTTTATAATAATTCAATTTGTTAAGTAGTATTGTGTTACAGAAATAAAATATATTATAATTTTTGATCTCTATTTCATCTGATATTTTTTTATGGGTGAAAATTTGTGTTTATTATTTTCTTTTTGATCGAAAAAATCATTTTCATAACTTGTATAATCTCAACACAATTTTACAATATAATTAAAAACATATAACTACTTTTTAGTGTTTAAAAAATCATTTGTTCCCTTTACATATTTCCTATTTTTAGTGAAATTGTTCGTACATTGTTTTCACTAAAAAAAGTCATTATTTTTTTTTTTTCATTTATATGAAATAGTTCAACTAACATATTTTGAAAAAAATATCATATCCGTTGATTTAATCGGTATTAATATTAAGCTTAATTTGGTATTATCAATTAATGGATATCTCGACTAAAAAAGATATTTTATATGAAATGAAAAAAAAAATGCCCCACTTTATTGGAAATACCTTATTCAATAGAACAAAAAATAACCAACAAAATATATTCCATTTTACTGATAAATTCTAATAAATTTCAAAAAATGTGTAGTTCATTTTCCATTTTGATAAATCTTCGAACTGTTTCTTATCAAACGTCCACTACAAAGAATATTTTGAATAACAACTAATTTTACAGAGTTTCTTAACACTTGACTTCATAAAATGCTTTATTCAAAGCTTGAACATATAAATTGTAAAAAGGAAAACAAAGTAAAAATTTCCAAACATAAATTGCAATTTATCAGTATAAAAAAAATGTATTTCAATCTAAGGAAAAAAGATTGGACTATCCTTTACGAAAATAAAAGGATCAAATTCTGGGTGTTTATTAAGAATCTTTTCCAAAAAACCCTCCTTATTTAATAATTTGTTGAGATTCAGCCATCAAAAACTGAAAAAAATATTTTTTGATAATTTATGTAATTTTCTATTCATTTTTTCTTGGAACATTTTTCCAAAATTGAAGAAATTTTAAAGTTTATTAATATATTTCTTGACATATTGGTAGCCTTTAATTTTTGATTTCCAAAACTTTCCGAGATTTCCTTACATAATCATTCCAAATGTAAAAATATTATCTTTTCATTTTTTTACTTTTCTTTTTATCTTAAAATATTTCAAATTTTATGTTTGGTGTCTTTGGGTTAGTTGTTATTCCAAAAAAAAAACAAAAAACTGTTGTCGAATCAGTTTTACGAGTTTTGAATGTTGTTCTTGATCCTTCTGCCAAATCTGGTGAATACGTCTCTCTCTATTTAATTAAAGAAAAACAAGATTTCCTTATTTGTACTTTAAGACAAGGTGTTATGGAAAATTTCCATGCAGATCTTACTTTTTATAAAGGTAAATTTATCTTTTCTTTTTTGAGTTGGCTATTATGACAATTTTTTATTTGTTTTCTTTTCATTCAAACTTTTGCCTTTTTCAAATGCGAGATAATTTTCTTTTTTTTTAATGTTTGCCTTTGCTTTCTTTTTGAAGATCCCAAATCACAAGAAAAACAAAAAAAAGAAAAAGGACAAACACCAATTATTTTTTATTTTAAAACGATTACGTATTTTTCCTATTCCCAAACTCGCTTTTTTTTTTTTTTTTTTTTTTTTTTTTTTCTTTTCTTTCATAAAATAAAACTCTTCTCTCTTTTCACATCTTTTTCCAATAAACTGAATACACAACGACATTTTTAAAATATGAATTCTAAAGGAGAAGAAGTATGCTTTAGAATTAAAGGAAATGGATCTGCAAGTGCACATCTCACTATCTGTATTGATCCACCTTTGGAATCGAGTGAATCAGATTCTGATCTTAATTCAGAAGAATATATGTTATATCAACAATTAGCTAAGGAACAAGGACTTGGTTCTTCATCAAGTTCTGAAGAAAGCAAAGAAAAGGAGGAAGAAGAAAAATCTTCAGATCAACAAGAAGATGATGAAGAAATGGAGAAAAAAAAAACTGATATTGTTGAAAAGGTTATTGAAATGAAAAAAACAGAAGACAGTGACGAACCTGATGAATCTGACGACTCTGATGAAAAGGAAATTAAAATTAAAATTGAAAAAGAAAAAGTTGCTCCGAAAAATGAAAGAAAAAGAAATTACCAAGAAACCGAAAAAGGAGATAGAAGAAATAGCGGAGGAAAAGGAAAAGGAAGAGGAAGAGGTAAAAGTGGCGGAAGAGGAAGAGGAGACAGGAGAAATAGCGGCGGAAGAGGAAGAGGCAATAGAAGAAACAGCGGCGGAAGAGGAAGAGGAGACAGAAGAAATAGTGGCGGAAGAGGAAGAGGAGGCAATAGAAGAAACAGTGGTGGAAGAGGAGGAAGAAATAATAATTTTAAACAAAGAAGAAAAAATTAAATTGAGATTGAGAATAGGTTGTGCCAAATGAAAAAAACTTTTTAAAAATCAAATTTAACGTAAATTTTAAATTTTCATTATTTTTTTGTTTCAAGTCTTATTTAAAATTTAATCTCTCGATAAAAAATTCTCTTTTTTAATTTGATTAAATTTAAAAATCACACTATAGTAACTCCAAAAAATTAATTTTTTTTTGAAAAAATATCCGAAATAAAAATTTAAGGTTCTTAAAATTTGTTTGTTCTCATTTTTTATTTTTTCAATATTCATTTTATCATTTTTTATGTAAAATTGGTATATTATTTTATTATTGAAATAATTTATGTTCAAGTGTGTTGAAGGGATTAGTTTTTTCATAGAATTATATAGAATAAAAGTATGTTGTAATTGAAGTTAAATTATATTTTGTGATCACTAGTTCAAACGAAGCAAAAAATTACCTCATACTCATATTATTAAACGATAAATTAATCGATTTTTTGAAAAGAACACAATTAAAAATTATAATTTTTTTAATTACTTTTCGAAATCTAACAATAGAAAGCAAAATAATGGCCTTTGGGGAATTTAAAAATGAATATTTGGAACATCCAAATTAACTATTTTTTCAATTTTTTATTTTTAAGATTTGCTCAATAATGCAAAGTAGAAAAATTTAAAGACAAATACTAAAACAAAAGCCGAGTAATATGTGGAAAAGAAATATTTAAAAAAATCAAAAAGGTATTATTTATATAAAAGAAATCCCTTTATAAACAAATTAATTAAAAAAACAATATAAAAAGAAAATGCATTTGTTTTATAAAAGTGTATACCAAAAGTTTTTAAAGGGGTAAAACAAAATATCTAATTCATCCATTTGAAGAAGTTTGGGTAGCACTTTACAACTTTTAGTATTCACTTTTTTAAAACAGCACCAATTATTTTTTCGTTTTTTTTTTTTTTTACCCCCCTTTCTCTGAAATTTTTCAATATTTTTCAATTATTCCTAATAACATATCCTGAAATAATTTTTCAAAAAAAAATTACAACACTTACTAATTTTTCACTTTTCAATAACGTTATTTATAATAAGTATTCAACGGTTAATGTGGAAAATTTGCTGAAAAATAATTTTGAATGATATTTTTCAAATATAAGTTGAAAAATCCAATTTTCCACGTTCAATTAAGATTTTTTTTTCAATTTTAAAGTAAAAAATTAGAAAACTTGTTTTTTGCTTCTAGTTCAGTGATGATTTTATTGTCTTCATAAAGCAATTTAAATTTAATAAACTTTTTTCAAATAGAGAATCAATTATTTTAACCATTGGAGAATCATTTATCGATTTAAATTGAAAAAAAAAATATTTTTTTGTTTTCTCCGTTCGGTTTTCTTGAGTTTTTTGTTTATTTGGAAAATCAGTAGATTTTCGTTAGGTTTTTTTTACTTTAGAAATAAACCCAAAATTTATTAAATTTTCTTGTGATTTCAAAAAGTAAAAAAAAAACCTAGAACACTTCACAGAATAAAATAGAAAACCTCTAAAAAACCAAGAAAACTGCACAAATAAAATGAAAAACTCAAAAAAACCTAACGAAAATCTATTTATTCTACAAATAAACAACAAACTCAAGAAAAGATAACAACGGTTTTTTTTTTATTTTAGAAATTAAAAGAAAATTTCAAAAATATTCAATTTATTCCTGAAATTTTAAAAAACCGCCGTTAGATTTTCCAGAATTTCAAAGAATTAAGCAAAATCTTTGATTTTTCTCTATTCTTTTGAATTCTGGAAAAACTAGGCACTCTACGGCATTTGACAGCACTCGAATGTACGTCTGATTATTGATATTATTATTATATCTATAGTCAGTTCTACTTTTAAGGCACAAATATTTGCGAAGTTTAAGACACAATAAAAATCTCAAATTTTGTTGAATATTTGTGCTTTAAAAGTAGTGCTAACTGTAAAAATTTTTGGTTATTCTTGTCCTTCCCATCACACATTATTTATTATTAAGTTTTGTATAAAGTCAGTTCAGATTTTAAGTCGCAAACTTTCAACGAAATTTAAGGTACGAAAAAAATCTCAAATTAAGACACATGTTTTTTTCCGAAAAGATTTTTTTTTTTCACAAATGATTTTATCCAAATCCATATTTTTGTGCCTTAATTTGAGTTTTTTTAAATGCCTTAAAAGTATAAACGACTATGGTAAAATAATTTATCTAAAATTAAGAAAAGGTTTTGAAGAATAGGATGGAAAAGAACATTGTGAAGGATGTTTACAAAAAAAATGGTCAAGTTGTTTATGAAGGTTGTCATTTTTCTAATCCTGAGTTTAGGGGTTAAAACCTTAATTTAGTATTAAGGGATATTTCAGTTTTTAGAACTTTTAATCAAATTTTAAATTTTAGTAAAGTTAAATTGTGTGCACTAGATTTGGAATGGCGGTAGAATTGTAAAATATTTGTATTTCAACATATTTCTCAGGATAAAAAATCAAAAAGACTCCAAATATTTTCAAAGATCTCAACAAAATTAACCCAATATCTCAGGATCTAAGAAGATAACTTCTTTTAATAAACCTAGAGGGTACTTTTGTAAACCAGTTTTGAATTTAGTGTTTGGGTCCTATTAAATAATTCGCCTTTTAGTACTTGATACCTTAAAATATAAAAATGTACAATTTATTATAATTTTGATCTCTCTGATTTCATAATTTAATAAAATAATTTGTTTGGGTTTCTGTGATTTCTGTGATTTCTGTGATTTCTGTGATTTCTAAAATTTGACAAATTAAAAGGGTTTTCATGTTTTTACTTTCATGTGTGTAACAATTAACTTTTGGAACAGCTCTTCAATTTATTTTGAAAAACCATTCATCGAAGGATATAGTCTAGCTAAGGCTAAGTAATCAACAAACATCCTGAACACGAACATGAACATAAACCATAGTTTTTGATGAAAATGAAAGATTGTAAAATTGTGTAGTATAAAACACAATTCATGATTTGGGTTCAATTTTTCAGTTTGATCTAATCAAATCCTTTCTGGAAAAGTGTGGCTACCTTCATTATTTTCCCAATAACATAAAAGCTTAATTTTTTACATAATTTGTAAATCCTGAGAAAGGAATTCTCTTCTCATCTTTTAATAAGTTGACTGTAATTTGTAAAAGGTATTCAATCGTTTTATTTTTTTTTTTTCTGAAATGGTTTGTTTACAATTTGTTACAAATTTACTAAAAAACTAAAAATGTTAACTTTTAGAGTATCACTAAAAACTTCAACTTGTTTAATTTTTGATTTTAACTAAATGGTTCCTGTGGTCCCTGAGGTTCCTTTGGTTCCTTTGGTTTCTTTGGTTTCTTTGGTTTCTTTGGTTCCTTTGGTTACTTTTAACTTCCCCAAACACCTAAAAAAAAAAAAAAAGAGGAGGAACCAAAGGAACCAAAGGAACCAAAGGAACCAAAGGAACCAAAGGAACCGAAGGAATCAAAGTAACCAAAGGAACCAAACAACTTTAAATCGGAAATTTTGAAAAGGGAAAAAGTATAAAAAATATGATAAATGTTTGTCATTATTATTATTATTATTATTATTGAAAAAACTGAAAATTTTTCAAATCATCAAGATCCAAATCAATTATTAATTTTTATTTTCAATTTTTAAAATTCAATTCCAATTAATTTTGAATTGATTGATTGATTAATTTATTTATTCATTTATCCAACCAAATCATCAATTGAATTTAAAATATAAGCAATAAAAAAGGCAAGAATGGATAAGATCCAAAAATTCAAAAAAAAAGTTAAGATCAAATTGCTTTTTAATTTTATGTAATTCCTAAACAATATTACATTGATCATTTAATTGGTAATCTGAAACAGCACCGAACAATTCATCAACAATTAATTTTGGGTCTTCGTTAACTGTCAATTCAATTGAATTGGTATAAAAATATTTGATTAAAATTTCCAAGCTTTCAATTTTTTTATGAGAATAATCTTGAACTTTATTTGTATTATCTTTTTCATTAACATTATCAAACATTCTCATTCTCATTCTCATTTTCATAATTTACTTCTTCGTTCTAATTATCATTCTCATTCTCATTCCCATTCCCATTCTCTTCCTCTTCCTCTTCCTCTTCATCAATTTTGACCAAAATTTTAAAATACTTTGAATAACCATCCTTGTATAGTTGGGCAATATCCTTTTCAAGTGTATTATCCACAAACGATGGGGGTGAAGTTAATTGTAATGGATTAAAAGTTTGTTCAAGTATTTCAATATCTGAAATTTCTTCATAATAAACCCATTTCAGAAAACCCAAAGTTTGTTTTTTATGAATTGATTTTTTTTTTGTTCAAATAATTTTCTTTGGATTTGTTCAATTGTTAATTTGGTTCTGCATTCAATAAGGTTCTTATGAACTGGGATTTGGTTTCCCAATGTTCCAATTTCACAATCACAAAATTTTTTGGATTAGAATAAAAATTTGAGAGATTTTTTTTTTTTTTTTTTTTTTTTTTTTTTGGTAGTTTATGGCCATGATTAAATCGAAGACTATTGCCCTGCACTGAAAAATTTGAGATCTTGGTCAAGTGTGTTATTGAAATCAAGATAAAGAAAGCTAACCTCTGGGCCACTGGAAATTAGGATCATGTCTTTGGATTGCAAATAATTTGTAAAAAAACTGGAAGGTTGATTTTTGTTGAAAAGTTATGGTAGTTGTTGTTATAGAATTGATCTGTTGGCTACTGGTTATCTTTAAACCCCACCCATACAATTCGTTTTGTTCTGTCAAAACCAAATTCTGGTCTCTTCGTGTTTACAGTTGGACAGCTTTCTTCTCCTTGAGTTGTGGTATTAAAGTAAGAATGGTTTTGTAAAGACCATGCCAATTTGTTAACTTGGAGCCGCAGCTATAGGTTTGGTCCTCCTTGGTGATTAAAATGGTTATCACCTGGCTTTATGGTCAGGATCTCAGATCCTTTGAAGTTTTTAACAACAGTAGTGAATATCGAGAAGCCAGTAGATCCAATACCTAACTTTCCAAAATCATGGTTTCCAGAGGCATACAAAAGATCAGGCTTGCTTGTGGATAAAAAAGAAACCCGAAGCACAAACTCCTGAAAAGATTTTGGTAACCTTGTCTTGAAGATAAACAGGCATAGTTTCCTGGCCTCCACTATGGCCAATACCCAGCCTACCTTGAGAGTTCGATCCTGAGGCATACAATTTGTTTCCATTACAAAGATAATGCCCAGAGAAGTAGAGCCGATGGCAAGTGAATTCACAAACAATTTCAATTCTTCGAAAAATGTTACAGGCCTGATCTCTTCAAAAGTACTTTGGCCTGCGTCAAGAAGAGCTACTTCTTTATGACGATTCTTATTAGCTAAAGACCAGATCTTTCCAGATTCAGTTAAAATTTGATAGGTTTGGTAACTTGAAGAAATAAATATCTTTGATTGTTTTGTGTTTGGGCAATTGGTATTTTTCAATTCTCATTATCTTTTTGATAAACCTCTAATTTGTTTGGCTTTTTCCAAACCAGAAAGTTTGATCCACTTCCACAGACGATCTTTTTTTATTGTTTGGGTTTTTTTGGATTTTGGTTTCTGTCCATTTGGGTAAATTGTTTATCTTTTCTTGGGGAAGGAATTTGAAATTTTTTCTTCTTCTGCTCAAGTTAGATAAAGAGAGGAGGGCTTTTTCATTTTGGGTGAAATATAAAAAATGAGAAAAAAATATCTGTTGATCTTGTTGATTTGTCTTTTTTTGAATTTTCTCATCATCTTTTCTCTTTTAAAAATGTTGGAAAGTGTTTGAAAGGACTACCAATTGTCTGAAAGTTTGAAAAGTATTGATAAGCTTTATAAAAGTCATGAGATTTTTTGTAGTGTTTGGCTTTTTATTGCAAGGATTTTTTCATTCAAACAGAAATTACTTTTTTTTTTTAGTTTTTATTTTTATTCAAAAGTTGAGAAGAAAGATAAATAATCAACAGTTGTGGTTGGAATTTGGTGGGTAATTCTTGAAATTGAGAATTGGTTGGGTCAATTTAGCTTCTTCTTTTACTTTTGGTTTGCACTCAGATAAACTTCCAGCTAGTACAGAAACAATGCTTTGTAATGGGATCAACTTTTCTTAAGGGAGTAGCTACACCATAAGACATGATAAAAATTTGAGAGAGATGAGATAAGAACATTTTATTTTAGTGGCGTGTGATCGTAGATTTTCTAAAAATTTTTTTTAAAAAATTATTTGATATTTTTTTTTTAGTAATGTTCAACAATAAAAAAATTGAGATTATATTGATAGAATAGTTTTTTTTATTATTATTTTTTTATTAAAATAAACTTAATTCCATTAATTTGGACACATTTTAAACAGTTGAAAAAATAACAATAACATGATTTACATCCAATTGGAAATTAATTTTAATTCAACAAACTATTTCATTTTTTGTCTTTTT
Organism: Anaeramoeba flamelloides; assembly: GCA_027625915.1. Classification (NCBI taxonomy): domain Eukaryota; family Anaeramoebidae; genus Anaeramoeba; species Anaeramoeba flamelloides. The sequence continues at coordinate 4,574,745 of JANTQA010000026.1, forward strand.
TTTTTTTTTGTTTTCATTTCCAATTTTTCAGTTACTTAATTTGTATAGTTAGATCTGAAATTTTTTTATAGATGGTTGATAGAATGTTAGTGTTGAGTTTCATAAATTGAAAAATCCACATACAACCTGTGCATGGTATCTTATCATTTGATCGATCAACCATTGTTGGTGTAATTTTAACAAATCTACCAATATATTTTTTTGTTCAAACTCTTTCATTTCAGCTCGTTTCCTTATTTTGGGTACACTTGTTTTGATTTTTTATTTTATATTGTTTTCTTATATTTGGATGAAAATGATTACTTAAAAAACCATTAATACTATGTTATTTAAATATGGTTTTATATTACGTTTGGGAAAATATAATAAATTGAGTTTTTGTTTTCCTATTTTTGATTTTCTGATATGTCCAAATTTTTGGAATGGGTTCTAGTTTTTTTTTTTGGGAGAAGATAATTTCAGATTTTTTGAATAAAACTTATAGCTATTTTGTGTTTTAAACTTTGATAACATATAATCATATTCACTTCTCAAATTCCACTAAACCCAACGATTTAAAATCCTAATAAGTAATAATTTGACTTAATTATTCTAATTTTGGAATTCTTCTAGCTATTTAAGTCCTATTTATTTTTCCTTTTATGATTCTTTCAATTGTAATGTTGTTGTTCATTTTAAACAAAATCCATTAATCCCAAATGCCACTAATAAAAAAATATTTCTAATTGCTTTATCTTGTCAGGATTAAAAAAATCTCAAAAATGATGAAAAAATAAAAAATGAAAAAATTAAATGCCATAATAGAATGTTGAGAGAAGGATAAAAGAAAAGTTATTCAACTTTCAAAACACTATTTTAAGTAATTCAACTCAACACTCTATTGTGGCAATTTCTTTGAGACCTGAAAAAAAAATTTAAAAAATCTAATGAATGAACTACTTTAAATAATAAAAATCAATGAGGTACAACCAGAGTAAAAAATGTTATTTTCTGATCCTCTTCAGAATTGCAAAAAAGTGAAAAATTTTCCTTTACCGTGGATACTCCCTTAAGTAAGCTATAACCTAAACCAGAGTGAAAATGATGGTGGTGATATTGATCATGTCAAAATAATTAACATCAAAGGAAACAACCAACAACCATTCAACACTTGGACTTGAGTTGCAAAACAAAACTTATAAGGTTTAAAATCCCTGAAACTGGAAAAAAGATTATCTTGTATATAGTGTGGCGACTTGTTATTTTAGTTCTTTTGGTTCAAAGTTGATCGATCTTGGACTTGGTATGAGCTTTTAAAAGTGGTTCAAAAAGACCATTTTTGACAATTTTTTTTTTTTTTTCCGAAATCTGAATTTAAGGCTGTAAGACTTATTGATCAGTTTTTAGTTTAGGTATTAAATTAAAATGTTGTTTGTAGGTTGTTAATTGGAATTTTTAATTACCTTTGGTTTTATTTAGAACTTTTAAAACAATGTATTTTTTTTTTTAATTTATTGTAGAAGAAGTGTAAAATTACACTTTAAATGCCCTTATACTTAAATTCCCTTTCAGAAATTTAAGCGTACAAATCTATGATTTCACGATTATTAATCAATGAAAATAATTTGCAAATATCATAGTTTAAAATTATTTTATTAAGATTTAATTCAAAAAATTTGTTTAAAATATTAATCTATAATTATCATAGGAAGGACATACCCATAAAAAAATTATCAATATTTTTCTATTAATTCAATTTTTTTTTATATTTTAAATATAAATGATAAAATTTATTTGTATTTTTAATTTCTTAAATATTAATATCTATTTTTAGAATTAATAAATTTCCTAAATTTCAAAATTATTGAAATTGAAGGATAAATTGAATATTTTTGAGTTATAAATAAATAATTTTGGTTTTGTATAATTATAATATATTCTTGTGAGGTCTCTTCAAGTACCGTAGAGTGTCATAGAGTGTTGTAGAGTGCCTAGCTTTTCCAGAATTAAAAAGAATTGAGTAAAATCTTTGATTTTACTTAATTCTTTTAAATTCTGGAAAAGCTAACTGCGTTTTTTTTTTACTTTTTGAAATAAACCGAAAATTTTTGAAATTTTTAGTTTATTTCAAAAACCAAAAAAAAACTTAGGATACTTTATTGAGGTTTTCTTTTGGTTAATCTATTAATTTTCGTTAGGTTTTTTTTACTTTTAAAGCACAAAATTTGGAATTTTTTTTTTACAATTTATTTTTACTAGAATTTGAATTTTGTGCATTAATTTGAGATTTTTATTGTGCCTTAAATTTCGTTGAAAGTTTGTGCTTTAAAAGTGAAACTGACTGTAGGTTTTTTTTGGTTTTTGAAATAAACTAAAAATTTCAAAAATTTTCGGTTTATTTCTAAAAGTAAAAAAACCTAGAACACTTCACAAATAAAATCGAAACCTCAAAAAAAACCTAGAATACTTAACAGATAAAAATGAAACCCCCAAGAAAACCTAGACACTTGACGGCACTCTACGGTACCCTACAAATATTTCGGTAGGTTTCCGAGGATTTAATAGCTTGTTTTGAAGAACTTTCTTTAAAATCAAATCTTAAATGGACGTTAAGGTTTCCGTACTTATTCTCTTTAATCTGGTTTACTTTTAAGATTATTCTCTTCAATCACGAAAAGATAAAATTTAATTACTACCCAACAAACAAGTTATAAATGATTTTATTTCCCGAGGTGTATTATTAATTTTTAAAACCCCTCTTGGTAATAAATAATCTCAAAGAGTAAATCTCTTACACAAGTATAAATTGAAAAAAATTGAATTTTTAAATATTGGTTCTCTGGGTGAATTACTCATCGTTCCAAAATCAAAATAATCTGAAAAATTGATTTTTCAAGTTTATAACTCTTTATCTCTTCTATTTTAGAAGTTATTCTCAATTTTCGATTTTTTGTCAAAAAAAAATTTTTTTTTGAAATTTTGAATTTTGCATTTTTCAAAAAGGTGCATTTTAACACAAAAATAATTTTTTTTGGTATTTTTAAGATCATCTTACGAGGGTAATTTTTCATCAAAAATAGGATTTTGGTGAAAAAAATTGAAAAAATTAAGGTTTAAAAAAATTTTTTTTTTGAAATTTTTTTTACTACTCTTTTGATTTTCTCATTTTTGATTTACTCAAATATTATATTTATAATATATTTTAAACTACAATAGTTATAAAAATTTTAATTTTGAAATTTTTTTTTTTAGATTAAAAAAAATTTTTTTTTATTTTTTTTTCACTTTTATCTCCAAGGTAATTATAAAAATATATTAGTTATGGTGAATATTAGTTGATAAAAGGAAATATAAAAATACTTTTGACACAGACAAAAAATTTTTTATTTTGATTTTTTTTGTGAAGTTTTCAAATTTAAACTTTATGAGGATAAGTGGTTTCGAAAATATTTAGAATTTAAAATGGGTGTTTTTGACTTTTTTCAAAAATGAAAATTTTAAAAAATGTCTATAAAAAATTTTTTTCAAAAATTTTTTTAATGTACTAAAAATTGGTCACTTTGAAGTAAAAATATTTTTTTAAATATCTCAAAAAAATGTTTTTTATTTTTATTTTCACTGAAAAAACTTGTTTAAAAAAATAATTTTTTTTAATAGGAAAACTCTAGTAAAATTTCATTTTTTTCAAATTTATCATAAAAAATTCACATTACTAATATTTTGAAAAAAAAAATAATTAGACCTCATCTTATTTTATCTAAATATTCATTTTTTTCAAATTTTTGATAGTGTAATCACTCGAATAATATAAAAAAAAATACTAAAAAATTAAAAACAAATTTTTACTAGAGTTTCCTATTAAAATGAATTTTTTCAAAAAAAAATTCTGAAGTTTTTTTCAATTCAATTTTAAATTTCTTAATTTTTTTACAATGAAAAAAAAAAATTTTTTTTATCGTAAAAAACTTAGTTTTTTTTTTCAAAAAAAAAAATATATTAGAAAAATTACTCAATTAAAAATTCAATTTCATTATCTTCAGAATTTTATAATTTTAAAATATCCAATAATTACGCATTAGCTCAGCGGTAGAGAACCGAGTTCTCAAAATTTGAAAAGTGTTTAGCCTGAGTTTGATTCCCGGAAAGTTCAATAAAATTATTAGTTTTTTTTTTAAATTTATATATATATATATATATATAATTTGTTCAATTAAAGTATATATGTTTGCTACCTGAATTTACCTTTAAATCTTTTCAAATTTTTTTTTTCAAAAATACAAATCTTCTTTAGGTACCAAAATTCGGATAAATGCTGGTAACTAAGTTTTTTTTCTGTGTGGGGAGTAGAAGATTTTTTATTATTTATATATACTAAAACCTACAATTAAAAAAATTTTTTTTTTTTTTTCAAAAAAAAAACTTAAAAATTCATTTTAATTTATGTGTGTCACTATATAAAAAATATAAAAACAAGCTCAATTTTTCATTTTTTTGGAGCTCTTTTATTTTTTGATTTATTGCCCAAAATAGTTGTGAAAAATCACTATTAAAAAATTTGTATATAAAAATCGGTTTTGGACAATATCTCGAAAACTAGACGTCCTAGAGACTTCTAAACACCAAAAATCGAAATTTAAGAAAATTTGAATTTGTTGAGCAATAAAAAAATTTTTTGATCCTAGTTTTATATTTACTCTTGTGTAATTGGAAATGAATAACAAATCACAATGTCTATTAAAGATACAATTTTTTATTATAATTTCACTCAAAAAAAAAAAGCATTTGAATAATGTTTTCCATTCTTACTCTAAACTAAAGAACGTTTTATCCTTTAGAATTTGAAATTGTAAGAGTATTTTTCAAAAAAAAAAAACTAATTCCTTCTTATTGTTTCGAAACTTTTTAATTTTCAAAGGAATTTCCTTTTTCAACGCGAATCTACAGTTAGTTTCACTTTTAAGGCACAAACTTTCAACGAAATTTAAGGCACAAAAAAATTTCAAATTAAGGCACAAAATACAAATTCTAGTAAAAATAAATTGTAAAAAATAAAATTTCAAATTTTGTGCCTTAATTTGAGGTTTTTTTGTGCCTTAAATTTCGTTGAAAGTTTGTGCCTTAAAAGTGAAACTGACTGTGTACATTTTAGTAACATTATCCAACCATATACAAAGTCTAAATATGGAATGATATAAAAAATAAAGTTTTTAACAATTTAAAAGATAAATAAAGAGTTCCATGAATTTTTCTAATATTTTTTGTAAAACAGTCAGTTTCACTTTTAAGGCACAAACTTTCAACGAAATTTAAGGCACAAAAAAATCTAAAATTAAGGCACAAAATTTGGAATTGTTTTTTTTTACAATTTATTTTACTAGAATTTGTATTTTGTGCCTTAATTTGAAATTTTTTTGTGCCTTAAATTTCGTTGGAAGTTTGTGCCTTAAAAGTGAAACTGACTGTAACAGTTTTAAAGTAATTACATTCTTATGTATTTTAAATATTTTACTTACATGTTTTTAAGTTTTTTCGTTTGCGTTTTTTCACATCCTCGAAACGAAAAGTGTGATTTCAAAAGAATTCGAGGACTTTTTCAAAAAACAAAAAACGAAACAATGAATGAAACGAAAAATATTATTAAAAAAAGTGAAAAAACGCGTTTTTTTACATCTTTTGCGTTTTTGAAACGAAAAGTTGTATTACCTGTGATATATATATATATATATAGATATAGATATAGATATGAACAATTATTTATTTCAGGTGAGTTACAATTTTTGAAATGAGGTTTATTTTAAAAACCGTAAAAAATGCAAATAAAAATACATTTTAATTGTTTATACTTTTGAATTTTTTGAAATTTTCTTTCTAAGTTTTTTGGGTTATTACTGTTCAGATTTTATGAGGTACTTGAGGGAGTAAAACGAATAAAAAATTAAATTATAGGAATTGATAAACTTGATCATTACTAAGCTAACCATTTCTTGACAAATTATGAGAACCTTACATTTTATAAAGTAATTTTTCGTTTAAAAAAGGACCAAGACAAATAACCAAATGAGATCAAATAGATTCTTTAAGGTTAGTTAAACAATTTCCGTTTTAATTAGAACTATTGTGAGACAAATATATATGATAATTTTCTCTTCCAGAGAAAAACTCTTTTTCAACTACGAAAATTTTTAAAAATAAGATTCAAATGCCAAGTATCATTATTTTAAGAGGAAATAATCTTTTAAAAATTCAAAGGAAGTTGTGAAAATCCCCTTTATAATAAATTAGGGTACAGTAAACAACTGACAAATGTTTGAAAAAGAATTCAAAACATTCATTTTTTGTTTTTTATCCAAATAATAAAAAGGAACTGCTTTTAATTTTTATCCTTTAAATTATCTTATCAAATTAATGACATTTCTGAATTCGACTGACGTACAACACAAAATTGTTTTGCTTGGAGACTCTTCTGTAGGAAAGTCCTCTGTTCTTTTACGTTTTTCTAAAAACGAATTCATGGAAGAGCAAGAGCCAACAGTTGGTGCAGCATTTGTTAACCATAGTGTAAATATTGGTACAGAAATTAAGCAACTTCAGATCTGGGTTTGTTTTTTTTTTACCCAAACAAAAGGATTAAACCCCACAAACAAATTCAATTTTTAAAGCTGTCTTCTTGTTTACCACCTAAATTCTTTTTTTTAATAAAAAAACTCAAAAAAATCAAATTCTGATTAATCAACAATTTCAAAAAATAGGACACAGCTGGACAAGAAAGGTTTCAGTCTCTTGCACCAATGTAAAACTTTCTTTCACTTGTATTTTTTTTTTAATTTTTGTTTTCTTTTCTTTCATTTGAAGAAGTGAATTTCCCATCCTTAGTTATTTGTTCTTTCTTTTCTTAATTGTTCAAGTCCAGGTAACAAAAAAAACATTCTTTATGTTAAACATTTCTTTTTAGTATCAATAATTTTGGATGCTTTAAATTCACAGCACAGAACAAAAAAAAAAAATTAAAAACAACGAAAGTTTATCATTTTTCTTTCGCTTCTTTTATATTACCAGAACATCTTGAGTGTAATAATCTAGAATGAAAAAAAATGCTTTTTTGATGTTTTTGTTTTATGTTTTTTAGAAACAAAAATCTTCTTGAAGATTAAACTAGAACACAAAAGTGCTTGTCTGTTTTGTAAACAGAAAATATTTTCTGTATTGAAAAAGAATATTATTTTGAAATCATTTTTGCTGCTCAAAAATTTTGGTTTTTTTGTTAATTTTCCTAAAGCTCCTTCAAAAAAGAATTCAAAAAAGAAGAAAACAAAACCACACAACTTAAACTAAAAAAGGATCTAAACAAAAATTTCGATTGTTAGTAATTTTTTCAAACCCAAAAACAAAACCTTTAAAGCACCTGTATTGTTATCAAAGAAGATCTTGGTAAAATTTTTGATCACTTCTGATTCAATTTCCTTTTTTCTAAACCACAAGCCCGAAACGATCATTTAAATAAGCAATTTACTAATATATTAACACAACAAAATATTCGATTTTGAAAAGTATTTTTCAAAAAAAGTCTATTTAAAAACAATATAGAAAAATTGTTCTCAGGACTTGTTTTAGTATCTACACTTCAGAGCTTTTCTCATACTGTTATTTTCCAATTAATAAATGAAAATTTTTATTTCAATTTCCAAAATGTAAATTAATAATTACTGTTACCATCAAATTAACAGAGTAAAATTTTTTTCTTAGAGTACAATAGAAGGTAGTTTAATTAAATGTCTAAAAATATCATTTCTAAACGGTTTGTCAAATATTTTAGGGGGTTTCAACTAATTATTCATATAAAAATATTTTGGAATGTGAACCAAAAATTTTCATTTTTTAATTGGAAAATAATAGTATTAGTATCCAAGTTTCATTTTCTTAAAGTAAAAATTTTGAATACTGGTATTTGCCGATTTTTAAATCGAAAAAAATTTTCACTTCATTTTCTTTATTATTTTTCTTTTTATTAAACCAAGAAACTTTCAAAGAAATAGATTGTTATTTGACATCTCTGTTTAATTATTTGTCCCGTTTTTTTTTTGAATAATATATGTTATATCAAACTAAGAAATCTAAGGGAAAGTCGGGTTTCAGAATTGAAAAATCCAGATCAGCTGAAATTTTATCACTTTTGACTTTCAAATACCAGTAAGAGAATGAAAACGAAAACAGATTGAAAAAACAAAGTAAATATTCAATTTATAAAACTGTAGACACTTCGTATGCCCATTTTAAAAACGTTTGGTAAAAACGATTTTTAAAATAACTGGACTCAAAATAAACTCTTTTTCAAACAAAAGGGTAACACCTCTCTAATCATCAATACTATTGAATTTGATTATTAATAAGATAATTACTTATTGGTGGTTTTCATTTTAATTATTCATTTTTTCATTTTTTGTTTTTTTTATTTATGGATATTGAACAGTTGGAAAATGAAAAAAAAACAAAATAAGAAGAAGCCAATTTGGAAACAATCTGTAAATATAAAAATGGAAAAAGTTTAAGTTTGATTTCGAATGAGCTAGATATAAGCCATTTCCAATAAAGTGGGGCAAATTTATTTTAAAATACATTTATGAAACTCGTTCTTCAAAAAAGTATTTAAACATCCAAAATCATCAACTACCATTTATCGATTCTTGGTAATAATTCAATTTGTTTCTTAGTATTGTATTACATAAATAAAAGATATTAAATTTTCTGATCTCGATTTTATCTGGTATTTTTTAAGGGTGTTAAAATTGGTGTTTATTATTTTCTTTTTGATAGAAAAAACCGTTTTCATAACTTGTGTAATCACAAAAAATTTCAAATAGAATTGAAAACATATAACTGCGTTTTATTGTTTAAAAAATCATTTGTATCGTTTCCATATTTCCAGTTTTTTATTGAAATTGGTCGTACATTGTTTTCACCAAAAAAAGTGTTATTTTTTTTTTTCATTTTTTGGAATTATTTCATCCAACATATTTTGAAATAAATACCGTGGTCATTTATTTAATCGGTATTAATATTAAACTTAATTTGGTATCCTCAATTAATGAATTAATACACTAACAAAGATGATTTTTTATGAAATGTAAAGCAAAAATGCCCAGCTTTTTTGGAAATACCTTAGGAAATTTAGAAAGACCATTATTGGATTGATGTATGGAACAAAGAAAAAATAAAATAAAGAAAAAAAAAACAACAATTCCAACAAAATACCCAGATGAAATGTGGCTTTATATTGAAGATGAGACTTTAAAGAACAAAACTTTGGTTTGTAAAGAGTTATCAATAAAATTTAAAGAACTTTTTCCCAATTCACCTTGTTCAACGATTTTTATTGATTTTATACTTTTTAATCCCTACAATTTACAAAACGAGATTTCTCGTTTCAAATAAAAGGGCACATCAATTTTTAAATTTATTTAATTTTTATTATTTGGTTTTAATAGTTTTAAATATGCAGTTGAGTGTTTTTTTATGTTTTAAAGAGTTTCTTAAATTTTAGAATGATACTACAATTAATTTGATTCAATTATGAAAAATTCTTGAAATTTTCTATACCCTTTTATTTGAAAAAGAGTTTAGCTCTAATCAAGTATGTTGAATTTTTTCAAGATATTTTTGAAAATTTTTTAGTCTCACTTTTTGAAAATTACTTTTATTAAAAAAAATCTTAAAAAAGAATGAAAATTTTTAACAATTTGTTTTTTCAATTCTTTTGTATTACTTGAATTGACGTTTTATTTATTATTCATATTAAACTTTTAATTCTGATCTAAAAAAATGAATTTAATTTTTCTCTTAATTTGAAATTTATTAAAATTTTTTATAAAAAAAAAAAATGAAAATTTCTCACAAATTTCTTTTTTTAATTTATTCTATTTATCATAAAATTAACAAAATTATTTAATGGCTATTAATAAATCAATGTGTTGGGTTTTTGAATTATTCTAATAATAAAATTTCTAATTTAAAAAATTAAAAAAAAAAATCAAAATCAAAAAAAAAATGTAACAATGAATTTTTATTTTTTTTTTTTCCCAATATCAAAAAAAAAATACACTTGTATAACTTCTTGATCTTTGAACTATTTTAACTTTTTATTATCATTCGAATCAGGATTAATGAGAAACAACAAATCTAAAATTAATAACATATCAATATCATTTTAAATCTTTTATTTTAGACTTGAGAAAATTTAGGCAAACTTCGAGGTGACAAGGAGTATCTATCTACCTGGCAAGATTTTCGTAAAAAAGTGAAAAATGAAAAAAAACTAAAAAAAAATCACAAAGATATCTCAAAAAGAACCAAAGAGTGAGACTTCAACGTTAACATTCTGGATTCAAAATTATAATTAACATCCATTTAGATTTGGAAATTGAGAGTGCCTTTTTCTTTTTGGTGCTTTTTCCAAAAAGCCTCTTTTAAAATTAGAAGAAAAAAACCCAAAGAAGCAATTTTCATTTCTTTAAAAATAAAATTAGCAAATGTGAAAAAGGTTTAGAATCTCTTTTTTTTTGATCTATTTTCAAAATTATCAGATTCTTCATGTTGAAAAAGACAAGAAAATTGTATTAGAAAATTTTTATTCTCTTTTCAGAGAAAATTAAACATTATCTCTTCATAAATTAACTTGAATTCAGAACACTTAAATTGAAAATGCATCAAGATCTAAAAATTAGCCTTTAAAAAAAGATTAGAAAAGTAAAAAAAAAGTAAATTTTTGAAATTCTCATGCTTTTCAAGAAGTTAGCTTGCCTTGGCAAACCAAACTATATAAAAAAAAAAAACAAACCAAAGATCTTTCCGGATTGTTCATTCCAAATAGTTAAAAAGAAGACAGAATAGTTTTTATAAATTTTTGAAAAAGCAAATCACAGAAATCACAGAAATCACAGAAACTTTAACCTCAAATTTTGATAATTTTTTGATTTTTATTTCTCATGAATCAATTCAGCCGCCTTTAGTTTTTTACTAATTCAAAATTAGTGATACATGTTTTTTTAAAAATTGATAAACTTTGGAATTATCTTTAACAGGAAGATTTTAATGTTCGGTTAGAAATTAAATTGTTTTTCTACTAAGAGTCATAATAGAGGCAAATATCGCTTTTTGTTACTTGATTAATAATATAATTTCTGTAACAAAAATTATTATTTATTGTTAAAAAGAAAATGTATTCCAATTTTATTTTTTTGGAGATTAAGATGATTTAATTTAAGTGGATAGCAAAAATCTTAATCTTTGAAAAAAAAAATGAACTTTAAAAAAAAAATTAAATTAAAAATTATAACTTTCAGTACATATATATGTCATTTTTTTTTCAAATATTCGACAAAAAGAATTCAAAATGTAAAAAAATGAATCCTTTTAGAAAAAAAAGGAAATTTTGGTTATTTTGTAGATCACAAAAGTATTAACTATTAGATTTAAAATTTTCACTTTTTTAAAAGTAGAAAAAATTTCATGATCTAAATTATTTTGAAATTAGATAGTTTTTGTAACGAATCAACCATTGATAAGTCTCAGATTATTATTATTATTAATTATTCAAGCATATATGATTGAAACTAACATATTTTATTAAATTTTGAGAAAAAACTAAAATTCAATTTTAAAATTTCTCTTTTAAATTAAATAAAAAAATGTGAAAAAACAATTTAATGTTAAAAGGTATTATCGAGGTGCTAAGGGAGCAATTGTCTGCTATGATGTAACAAGAATTGACACCTTCCATAGGGCCAAAGATTGGGTGATTGAACTGAAAGAACAAGGACCACAAAATGTCAAAATTGTTCTTTGTGGAAACAAAGTAGATCTTAATCAACAAAATGTAAAAACCATTGAAGCAAAACAGTATGCAGAAGAGAACGGTTTACTATTTTATGAATCATCAGCAAAAACAGGGAAAGGAATTGTGGAAATGTTTGTTGGCTTATCAAAAAATCTTCCAGAAGATCTCGGGCAAACGGTTTTTAAAGACGATTTTTATGATGACGAACAACTTCCAACTATCATACTTGGTGATCAAAAACCAGAAAAAAAAAAATGTTGTTAACCTTTTTCTTATTCACAAATTAAAAATCAACACAAAAATATTTATTTTCAATTTTATTTGTTTTTTTTTTTTTTTTTACTTGATTTGTATTCGATATCATGCTTTGCTTTTTTTAAATATACAATTCAAATGAGAATCTTAAAGGATTAGTAAACTAAAAAAAAAAATATTAGTAAATTTAATAGCGAAATTTTTTAAACAAATTTAACCACATCTTGAAATTGAAAAATGAAGTAAAAATCTGATTACTATAAGACAAAACTTATTTTTTAGGTATTTTCTGAAATGAATTATTGTTTTTAAAAGTTGTGATCCCATTTTTTCCGATTTTGGAAAAAGTTCAAAATTCAACTTTTTTTCTGGATTACTGAAAAAAAATAATTTCCTTGAAGAAAGAAAGAAAGAAATCTTATCGTTTGCAAAGGAAAGGACGATCTATAAAAATATACTTTAATAATTAAACCATCAAGTTTCAAAATAGATTATTATAAAAATATACTTAATTTCAAAAAAATTACAATAATTATTTTAAACTCAAAAAAAATATAATTTCTTGAACTAAAGAACAGCCCGAATCATTTTTTTCTTTTTATTGAATAAAAAAAAACTAAAAAAAAAGAAACAAACCATTAAATTAAAATTTTTCCCGAAATACTTTTTTAAAACCTGAAAAATTCAACTTATAATCTAAAATAATTATTTTAAATTTGATTATTTTTAATCAATAATTAATTAATTAATCTTAATTCTTTCATTAGTTAGTTATTAATATCCAAAAGTTAAAAAAATCAATAGATTTTGCCTATTATTTCTCAATTTTTTAAAGATTTTCAAAGAAATAAAATCAATTCAAATTAATAATTCTAATAAAAAAAACAATAATAGATATTATCAAATAACTGATTTTAATACTAATAGTTGGTTGTTTATACTCTTAATATCTGTAAAAGAATATATTCTTTAATTCTTTCAATTTCAAGAATTATTTTCTATTATTGAAAATAAAATTAAAGACCAATTTTTTTTTGATCTCCAAGAATTCAATACTTGATTTTTTATTATATTAATAAAACAAGACGAAAATTTAAATATCAATTTTCTTTAAAAACACTCTTATCAGAAATTACAAAAAAAGGGATTTCATAAAAATAAAAAGGATTTACAAAATTTGCTTTTACTTTTTCAAATCCAAAAATCCAAACAAAAAAGGATCGAGATCTTTTTTGACTGAAAATTAAATAGGAATAAATGAGCTCTTTTCAAAATATTTGATTCCTTTCATTTAATTTAATAGATGTGTTTGATTATCAATTTTTATATAATCTTTATGAAAATAACTACCCCATTGACTTTAAAAACAATAAAAAGAGTAATACATAAATTAAAAAAAATAAAATATTAATTGAAACCATTTTTTTAGTAATGAAATATTTTCAAACTCAAAACAATCAATTTTCACATTTTGTCCTGCAGAATAATAACAAAAATCCCTTTTTTTTAGGAATTCGGGCAAAAAAGAGAGGCCAATAACCCCTCCCTTAAATAATAATAATAAAAAATAAATCCCTTTTTTTCCAAAAAGACATTTCTTAAAAGTATCAAGCTCATTTATATTAATAAATTGGAGAAGATTTGTTAATGTTAGTCTCTCTAAAGTAAGAAATTTTTAGAAGTATGTTAGAATATAACTTAATTTTTTGAGTATTTTTGATTCAATCAATCTTGAAGATTCCATTTTCCCCCGTTATATTGATTTTGCCTTCTTGTTTCTATGAGTTTTTTCTGAAAACCTGATTTTATGATTTAAAATTTTTATTTTCAGTTACTTTTTAGATTTTTTTACATAATAAGGAATAAAATATATGTGTGGGAGTAGTATTTTTTTAAAAAATAAACTTAAATATTGTCAAGATCTTATTATTCTTATTATTTTGTAATTTTAGTTTAGATTTTGAAATGGATGAGTTAAACTCATCAAAAACAATTTATTAATTTAAGTCTTTATTTTTAAATCAAAATCCATATATTTCAAATATAAACACAAAAAGTAGTCATTTATTTTTATTATCAATTAAGTATATTCTTGAAAATGGTGAAAAAAAAATTTTCGATTTTATGTTGGAAAGTGTTGATTTTGTAAAAAAACAATAATTTTTTAGTTATTATAATTCATTATTAATATTTATATTCAAATATCAACCAATAAATCTAATTGAGGTATAGGCGATTAAATAAATGAAAATTTGATAGAATTTTTACTCAATGCTTATTAATGAAATTTATATCTATTAAGAAAAACTTTTAGATATTTGTTTAAAGTTTGAAAAAATCTGTTTTTCTTGTTTTCAAAAAAAGATAAAAAAAAATTCCAAGATTTCAAAATTTTCAATTTTTTTAACAAATTCTTTGGTTTTATTCATAAAAATTATTATAGCAATGGAAAAAAAATTGTCAGAAATTAATTTATTTTAAATTTTGCACAGATAAAATTAACTAATTCCCAAATATCTTCAAGAAACTTTTTATTTTGAAACAATTAATTTTCAAATTCGAACAAAAACAAAATTTCAAAACAATTTTTTTGCCAAATGGATTTAAAACTATAATGGTTTTAACTATCCTTCTCGAAAGAATTTCAATATTTTTTATAAGTTGAATAAACTTTTTTTTTATTTAACCAAAAGAATTTTCTTAAAAAAGAATAAAAAAATCTGATTTTAATATTCCTGTCATTAAAGAATTTTTTTTATTAATAATGATAAAAATGGCAATAAACAAGGTAAAATTTTATTAGATATGTAAGAAATAGATTAAAATCAAAGATTATCTTTTTCATAAAAAATAGAAAAAAAAAAGGGATTGAACTAACAAATATTTTCTTTTCTTATCTGTTTTTTTTTGTTAATCAGAATTTTTTGGAATTTCGTATATCCAAAAATTCTCTTTATAAAGAAAATCACCAATAGCATATTTTAGAATTTTGTCATGTTGATGTAGAGGACTGATCCCTTAATCAATAATTTTTTTTGAATCAAAAATTGAATTTTGGTGAAGAAAAAATATTGAAATAACGTATATTAATAAGTTTTTAAACAAAACAAACTTTCTTCTTTAGACAATAATCCTCTTGAAAAAAAATTAAATCAAATAAAACCTATTCAAGTTTTATTGTTCTTTGTATATTTATAATAAAATTTATGGATCGAACAAATCCCTTAAATTCGAAAAAAATAACATAAAAAAAAAAAAAAAAAAAAAAAAAGTTATCAATTTATTACATTCTTATTACATAAAATAAAATAAAAATAGAATTAACGTGGTAGAGGAGTTTTTTTCTCCCTGGTAAAAATAATGACAATAGACATTAAAAAAAAGGGTATGAAAAGAGAAAACCTCAATTTAGTAAAAAAATCTTGGTGTGTATGTATTAAGAAAGAATCTTCAAATTTTAATAAATTTTTATTAAACATTTCAATTCGTAATAAAGAAGATTTTATTTGTTTTGGTGTATTTAAAATCACTGAATATGTACCTGTATTTTTATAAACATTTTGAAAAACTAATACTGAATCAATGAATATCTTGACGTTATATTCGTAATCGACTTCCAACTGGTTTTGGAAATCAATTATTTGGAATTGTACTTGGAATTTTCTTCCTGAAATTGAATTTTCTTTCCTTGTATTGGGGAGGAATATCACGCCTTGGCTTGCTTCTCTTTGTACAAAGCCATTTATTGATTGGACTTGGGAAGACCAAGAGCGTAAAGGGTTGTAAGGCGTGTTTGTATCAAAGGCGTAGCAATGCCCGCCCATTGTTGTTACGAGTAATTGTATTTTATTGTTTCCAACAAAGTCGTCGGCTAAGACCATTGAATAGGACATTTCGCCGATATCTGTTTTTGTTTCGCACCCCTTAATTGGATCTAAAATGTGAAGCATCCCATCCCAGGAAACAAAGACAAGATGGGAATGTTTGAAATTTTGTGGCAGAAGTTTAATTATCAAGATTGGCGCTGTAATTTTATTTGTTATACGGATTGGAAATCCATCCAAGATTTCGCCACCTCTATTGAAAACGTAAATATACCCACTTTCAGTTGTGATTACAATATCCAATTTGCCGTCGCCGTTAACATCTCCAATTGTCGGTGTCTGTGAACAAAAGCCAATTATTTCTTTTGACCATAATTCTTTACCTAAATTATCAAACACCCGGATATTGGAAATTACACTTGTTGCAATTATTTCCAAGTTCCCATCCCCTGTCAAATCAACACAGGCAATTTGCGCCTGTATTTCGCCCATTTCAATTGGGAATCCTGGTTTCAGGTCGCCGTCCATATCTAGAGCATAGATGTTGCCTAAAGATGTTCCAATGATGATATCTAATTTCCCATCTCCATCAAGATCAACAACGGTTGGGGATGGATACACAAAGGCTTGGTTTTCAGATTCTTGTGTCGATAAATCCAAATGTCGAATCCATTTGATTTGTTTAACGTTTAAATCGTAAACAATGATCCCACCTGCTACATAATTCGTTAATTCCAAGTCTCGATATTCTGGTTCATTCTGCTTATATGTATCAAAATAATATGAAACAGATAATACTAATTCATTTGATGGTGTAATAACGGGCGTTGACAAAATATGTGGATCAACAAATAGATAACTTTGAGTTAATTCTTCTTTAATTTTGCCCATCTGATCATTAATATATTGCTCCCTATTTTTGGAAAATGAGTTTTCGATTTTTGAAGAAAATTGAAATTCCAAATCACTATATTCGCCAAAATGGCCTAATATTTTCATAGCTTCTTTTGCTTCTTCGGTTATTCTTTCTTGCTGTCTTTGTCTTGGCTGTTCAAATGGAGAATCAAAATATTGTGGTTTTTCAAAATCATCTTTTTCATACAATTCTTGTTCTTGTCCTTGTGTTTTTTCATCCTTATTTTTATCATTATTCTTCTCGTGTGATCTGTCTTCATCAAATTCATAATCATTTTCCTCATCAGAATCATTGGAAATTGAGTCTAAAGTAAGATCTAAATAGTCGTCTGTGTCATCATCTGATATGGGTACCATTCGATAAAAATATGATGGTGTGATTTCACCCAATTCAGTTTCATTGTTAATATCTTTTTCATACCAATGCTTATGCAAAATTAATGGTGGTAATTGAATATAATAATCCTTTTTCCTTCTCCCATTCTTATCAAAAAATAAAATTTGACCATCATATGTTGAGCTAATAAATAATCTTGAGTGCGATGATGATTGATCAAATAAAATTGGACTTGAATGAAATAAATTTTCAGAAAAAATAAATGGCCATCCTATTTGAAAATTTTAATTTTCATTGTTATTTATTGTTATTATTGTTATATTATTATTATATGTTTGATTTTTAATGAAGAACAACAATTAGAATAATATTCAATATTAATGAAGAGATGAAAAGGTGTTTTCCAATTTTATTAAAGTCTATATTTGAAAAAATAATAGAGCATTTGCTGATTTATAAGACAATCTCGATATTATCAATACATCTTGATTTTCATTTAAAATCATATTTACTTTAATATCTCTGCGAAAAATCATAAAATCGTGATAATACACAATACCACAATAAGGGTAACTGTTATGATTTTTATTCATACGTGAAGAGTGTCTTACCCACTGCCGTTGATAATGTCCAAATCGACTACTTTTGGTTGAAAAAATTGAAAAAAAATAAAGTAAAGATTCAAAGTATAAAACGAAAATAAAAATTCTAATTTCTTTGTTTCTAGTCACTTACCATGGATTTTATTCATATCAGATGTGTGGCTTGTTTCTATAAAAATGTTAAAGTGTAATTCTTTTGATGGTTGAAAAAAAATAACAAAATAAAAAAAATGATAGGATCAACATTGGCAAAAAATGCAATTTAAAAAAAAAAGTTTAAAATAATTCTCAATTTCAAAAAATCAAATAAAAATAAAAAATAAATCTTTTCTTATTTTATATTTACACATTGATTAAAGTTCTTCTATTTGGAACAAAACGTTTTTTGGCAACAGTATAAAATCTGATTTAATTTAATTTAGTCTAATTTGTGGTTATTCTATAACCCTTTATGTTTTGCCAAGGTAATGCCTTTGTCTTATTCTTTTTCCAAAAAGAACTCATTTGAAAATAAAAAAAGGAAAAAAACAAAAAATTTGAGATCTTAAAAATTGCCATAGATATAAACTTCAAATCTAACATAGTTATTATTCAAAATTATAAGTCGACATTGATTTAAATTTGAATTTGGCTGTCACTTTTTGACTTTTTTTCGAAAAATGTCTTTTTATTTTTATTCTTGATTTTTAGAGATCTATTATACAACACACACATGTTGGTTGGTTTTTTTTATTTAAATTAGTCGCTCATAAATAAAGATGAAAAATTTTTTTCAGATGCCAAAAAGAAAAATTAGACCTCAATGATCATATATTGATGCTCAAAATGGGATAGAGGTATCTCTAAAAAGAGATTTTTTTTAATAAAAATTCATTTTTAGAGATATTTATATTCAGTCTTATGTGATTCTTTTTCGGAAAAAGTTTTTTTCATTTGATTGTGATTCAGTGATAAAAGAAAATAAATAAAGAGCTTTTATAGTTTCATTTTACTGGTAGTATAATTTTTGTGGTTAAAATATTTTTACTTTGTCTTGTTGATTTATTTCTGTAATTTTTCATCTAAGAATTATCAAATCTAAATCTCTTAAATTTTCAAAATTACAGAAAGATAAATTTTTTAGACCAATTGAAAATATTAGCAAAATTGGTTTTTTTATTTTAATTAAATAAACACTCTATTTTTAAATGTTTAATTAGATAATCTTTCCTTGGTTTTACAGGGGGGGTAAGTTAGGTTAGGGTAGGGTAGGGTAGGGGTAAATTCATATTACATAATATTTTTGATTAAATACATTAATACATGGTGAATTTTTGATTTCGCTTCAGGAATATGAATATTTTATGTTCTGTGAGAATTACTATTATTACCTACAAGAATATTTGTTGACTTTAAAGGAATGTTGAGCCAAGAATTCTTGTTCAAATTTTGGTTTTTTTTTTGAAAATTTGTTTTTTGGTGAAAACATTTTATCTTTTTAAATTCACCTTGAAAAGGTTTGAAAAACAGAATCCTCCTGGTTCACTAATCTTCCCATTTATTATAAAATATTCTAGAGTTTAGTGTAATGGTATCAATATACTTGATAATAAAGTGGAAAGTAAGAGAAGTAAGAGTTAAAAAAAAATTATTTTTAGATTTGCCTTCTTTTGTTCAAGAATTTGGAAAAATTTTTTGTACATCTGTTTTAAAAAAGTGTGGACTCGAAGTTTTATAGGTAGGGATTAAAACTGTATAATTCATATATTTTAATTAATTCAGTCAACATCTAATAAAACTTTTGATACACACTTTTCTAAAACAGCTGTATCAATAAATGTTTTTTTTATTTTTCATCAAAATCCCAAAAAAATCGACAGTTTGGTTTTATTTTGTCTTTCTTTGAATAGAGAATCTTTTAAACCAGTTTTTCATTTTATGACATTGAATTTCAGTTCTCACAAAACATAGAATAAAGACGGTACCTAAGCTTCAAATACCACACAGATGGGACAAATCCGAAATTTGTCATTTTTTAGGTGAGCACAACCTTTGATACACTAAAACTTGGATACTTGTTTTTTCTGTCTATTGAGGATTTTTAAAAAGCCCAGACTAAGATATCAAAAGGAGTAGAGTTTTTAAGAGATTGGTAGCAGTCAATTATTTTGACCCACTCGTGCAGTGTATCTTATTATTAAAAAGACAAAAGTTTGTTTTTTCGTTTTTAAATAATTTTTTCTTGTTTTATTGTTGAACAAACGGTAGTCTTTCAAGATCTTTGTTGTTGAATGTTTTTAGGATCCAAAAATATTCTTTTCTTTCCAAAGCTCTTCATAATTCTATTTTCTTAAAGCTATTTTAATCGGTGCAATCCAGAAGAAAAAAGTTTTTTTCTTTGACTTTTATTCTTCTAATACAGCAAGTAAAAATGAAGAGAATCTGAAAATAATGTTACCTGGAGACTTTTCTCCGTTTGTTGCCTCTAATACCTCAACAAACCTTGAGAGCGTATGAATAATGATTTCAGGTGTTCCATCGTTGTCTAAATCTGTAATCAAAGGTGTTGAATAAACGCCAGCACCAAGTTCCGTTGACCACAATAATTCAAGGTCAATCCCTAATGAGCACTCATCTACTTTGTTTATATTTTCTTCAAATAAGTCTTCAAGATCCTCATCTTTCCTATGTTTTGAAGGAATAAAAAAAAGAATATTGATAAAATGGAAAATCAAAAAAAAAATTCTTTTAACTTGAGATTATTAGAGTTTGAAAGGGAAGAAGGTTTAACAAATACTCTTGATCGCATTTTACAAAAAGAAAAAGAATCACAAAAAAAGAAAATATCAAGATCCTTTTATTCATCACCAGAAAAAGATGAAATAAAAAAGTATAATTATCGAAGTAAAAATTATAGAAAAATGTTTTTTTCATTTTTTGTTTTAAGGGTCTAAGGTTCGATGTCTATCTTTTGGTATTTTGAATACAACCTTGTTTCTATGTTTGACAAATAGGTTTGAGGTACATAATTCAAAATAAGAATCCAATATAATTTTGAAGTAAAACTTAAAAAATTTGTTTGATTTCAAAGATCGATATTCGTGGAAATCAAGAAAGAAACAAAACAGATATCAATTAAAAATGGGCATGTATGGTAGGTCTTTAATGTTTAATAATTACATCTTAATTAATTTTAAAAAAGAATATTTGATTTTAAGGTTTTATGCCTTTATAATCAAAAATGCTTTTTAGATTTTTTTCAAAGTAAATAGATATATATGATTTCCATTTTTCATATTCTTTTTTTTCAATGTATACAGCTATTTTAAAAAAGTGTGTATTTTTTTTTTTTAGGAGATTGTCAGAATTAAAACTTTTTTAAAATTTTTCTATTAAATAAAGTTAAAACTTTTTTGTATCTTTATTTAGAATTTTTTTTTTTTTTAATTTTTTTTTAATGAAAGATATCCTATAAATTACAATATTGTGAATACTAAGGATGGTTTAAAAAAACTATAAACAAATTTATAGTTTCTGGTGTAATGTCAAGTGTTGTAGAGTGCCTTTTTTTAATTTATTAAATAAAAATAAAATATCAGAATGTTTCTTGATAGTTCTTTAATTAAAAAAAAAAAACTAACTCTGCTTTCTTGGGGTTTTCTGTTTTATCTGTGAAGTTTTCTAGGTTTTTTTTTTACTTTTGAAATAAACAGAAAATTTATTATAATTTTCGGTTTATTTCTAAAGTAAAAAAAACCTAATGAAAATCTATTGGTTTTGTAAATATACAGAAAACTTGAGAAAAACTAACTAAAGTGCTTTCAAGTGCCTATATTTTCTAGGATTTAAAATAATTGGGTATAATCGTTGATTTACTATATTCTTTTGAATTTTGGAAAGGATAAGGAATAGTGATCTAATTTAAGAAATAAACTGAAAACGTATAATTTTTTCTTATTAATTTTCAAATTAAAAATAGGATAATGAGAAGTACCGAGGTTTTTTTTACTTTGAGAAATAAACCGAAATGTTTATAAATTTTTGGTATATTTCTAAAATTAAAAAAAAAATACCAGAAACCAGTGTGTAATTTTGTTACATCACCTCTCTGTAACCATGAAAAAAAATAAATAAATAAATAGATAGTTCAAAATATTTTTAGAAATGTAATTTTTCTTTTGAATTCAACATGTACCTACATGTAGATTTTTTTTCTTCATTTTAAAATGAAAAAATGTTATTTTTATTTAATTCTCAAAAGAATTTTCACTTTTTTAACAACAAAAAATTCAGAAAATATTTCAAAATAGGGGGGGGGGTACTTTTAAAACAGCTGTGATAATATATATATATATATTTCATATTTTTAAATTTTGAAAACAAAATACAAAGAAAACATTGGAATTTAATTGAATAAATTATTGATTATTTTTTATTAATAAATAATTATTTTTCTCTTATAAAAGAACTTTAGGATTTTAATTTTACAATATTGTTGTTTAAAATATAAAAAATAGTTTTCTTGCAAAAGTATTATAACATCCTAAAAATACTTTACTTTTTAAAAAATGTATATTATAGAAAATTTTACATATATAAATTGAATTTAGAAATTATAAATGGTTGGGTGTATTCTTAATAATACTTTTTTATTGGTATTAAATTTAAAAAGATAATCTTGCCTAAAATGGAATAAATCCTTGATATACGATTTGATTTTAAAATTTTAATCAATTGCAAAATCTGAATGGTTATATCTTTGTTGAATGTCTGTTTCATGAAAGTGCTTAATTTTTGTAATTTTTTTCTAAACACAGTATTTTTTACCGACAGTTCCATTTTTAAGGCACAAAATTTCAAAGAAATTTTAGGCTCGCAAAAAAATCTCAAATTAAGGCATATAATTTGTAATTTTTTCCTACATATATTATTTTCCTAGAATCTGAATTTTCTGCCTTAATTTGGGATTTTTATTGTATCTTAATTTTTGTTGAAGTGGTGCCTTAAAAGTGGAACTGACTGTTCAAAAAGTTATATTTTTAAAGATGTCAATGAGTATACGCATGTGTGTCATCCAATATTTTATAAGACATTTCCAAAAAAGTTGGTCATTTTCTTTTATATTTCGTTGAAAATAATCTTTGTTAATGAAGGTAAACATTAATTTACATTTAATGTTAAAGTTAAATATTAATATTGGTTAATTCCCAACTACTCATTTATTTATTTCAAAATATGCTGGAAAATCCTTTGCAAAAAAAAAAAAAAAAAAAAAAAAAAACATCCTATGACTTTTTCACATACGTTCTAAAATCATATATTATGATTAAAATATTTAAAAATAAGAACAGTAAAAAATAAATATGACGTAAAAAAAATAAATTTACATAATCGCTCGGAATATTTTATTTTTTTTCAATTACAACTTTTATCAAAAAATAAAAATAAATAAAAAAAAAATATCTAATTACAGCCATTGTGGCTTTATATATGTATTATTTTATATTTTATCTGATATGGTAGGTGTTGTGTTTTAATTCCATGCACTATAATATAATTTGATCATCAATAAACCTTTTCTCATTTGTGAAAATAAAATATTTTATTTATTTATCCATTTAGTATTTTTCATCTTTGGCAAGCACTAGACAGCAAGTGTAATAAAAAAAAATAAAAAGACAAATTAATCTTGACAATAAGAGTATTTTTTTATAAACTAAAATTCAAAATTTTCCACACACCTAAAATTTTCCAAAGAACCACAATAATACAATTTCCTTCAAATTAAAATAATTTTGATTTTTCGTAAAATATGAAAATCATTTTTTGATCTCTATGAGTTCTTTTATTTTTATTTCGTTTTTTGAATTAAGTAACTTGTTTTGTTCGATCATATTTTTTTTCAACAATTGATAGTAGGCTAAAGTTGGGTTGTTCCAAATAGAAGAACTCAAATATAATAAGTTGGTAGTATCTACACCTTCGATCTATCAATATTTGTATTAGAATTGAAACAAATCTTTCTTTGGATTTTTTTGTTTTGCTCTCTCCAAAATTTTTAACACATCCTTGGTTTGTTTTGATAATTATTTATTTTTTGTTTTGTGGGTATTGTAATTTATTAACAAGTGTTAACATTTGAATTAGTGAATGGTTCTAATTGGTATTTCTTCTTGGATTGATTAAAATACGTTTTTTTTTTTTTTCACAAATAGAATTATTATTTGTTAAAAATTTCGAATTGGTGTTTATTTTGCTTTTTTTTCCCTCTTTTGGACCCATTTTAAATATTTTATTATGTTTATAAAAGAGTATGAAAGGGTAGATTCGAAAAAGATTTGAATTTCCATTAGTAGCTATTTTTATATGGGGTATATTTTACCAAAGATTTATTTAAACCCCAAATGTGTTGTGATTGAATTTAAATCATATTAATGTTCGAAAGTGCAAATTAGTCTAAAAAAATGAATATAAATAGTATGAAATACAAAATTATTGGATTTTTTTTTTTAAAGGATAACATTTTAAAAATTATCAATTTATAGTTATATATATATATATATATATATATATATATATATATAATTATATATAATTATATTGAAGAGATGCGATTCAACAAGGTTACAAAGTGTTTGGTGTTATGTTTTTTTATTATTATTATTATTTGCGAAATAAACCTAAAATTTATTTATTTTCTGTTTTTATTTCTCAAATTAAAAAAAAAACAAGTTCGGTTTTCCAGAATTCAAAACAATAGATTAAAATTCATGATTTTTCTCTATTTTTTGAATTCTAGAAAATATGGTCACTCTACAGCGCTCAGTGGCACTTTCTGAAATTCTAAAATGTTATTTATTGTTTTTTATCACATCTATTATGTGGTAAAATTATCGAAAAAATATCATTTTTGAATTGTTTGTAATTACTTTGCCAAGCACAAAAATCAAAACTGAAATATTATTTTTCTAGTTTTGGATTAACAATGGTTGGAAACATCCAAAAGTAACTATTTTTTATTTTTTAATTTCAAAGATTTAATCAATAGTCATTGATATAAAAAACTGAAAGATTAATTATTTGGGTTTCCTTTTTTTTCAAGACCGTTGTATTTTTAACATTGCTACAAGATTTCAGAAATAATTTTTCAAAAAAATTTATTCGTTTATTTAAAATTTTTGAAACAATCCAATTTCTTGGCAACTAATCTTAATTGCAAACACTTTAAGAAAGATATTTTTCAACTTAAAAGTCTTAACACCAATGCTTTAATCTTTAAATTTGTCTCAGACTTGAAAATTATTCACCTTTTTACTAAAAAAAGGATCATATTTAATTGATGAGATAAAGAAATACTACTACTTTACTAATTGATTTTGTAGAATCATTTGAATTATCGAATATCAGTGTGGTTTTAACTTCCATAAAAACAGACTATACTTTGTTCTTAAGCTTACCCATGGTCTGGTTCTAATCCCTTATGCTTAAATTGTTGTATTCTTTTCATTTTTTACGAAGGGAAAGATCGTCACACAACCCTATACCAGACACAAAGAAGAGATAAAAAAGTTCCTTTTTGAAAAGTAAAAACAAATAACCAGAAGTAAAGAAGGAAACGATCCAAGGACAGAAATCTAAAAAAATCAGAATTATTACTTTTATAATAAAGTTCTAAATCGTTTAAACAATTAGGGTTATTAATAAAGGGGTTATGTTAATCAGAAACTAACTACCCGTTTCATTTCAAGATGTGAGATTTTAAAAATTTTCAAAACAAAAAATTTTCAAAAAATCTTGGAAAAATTGTTTCATTTATTTTATTGATCTTTTCAACGAAAAAACAATTGTACACAAATTAAAAGTCAGGAGTGAAAAAAAAAAATAAACTCTAGAACTTAGCAACAAAATAATAATCCCAAAAATCAAAAAAAAACACAAAATGAACAAAAAGGGAAAAAAATCAATACCAGCTTTATTCCATAAAAAGTTGTTTGTTCAACTTTTAAATCTACACACCTTTCATCAACTTTGAAAAAACAAAAAAAAAAAAAAAAGAGATTCTTTTGTGATACTGATCAAAATAAAATGAAAAAATTTTGAAGAGGATCTAATTGGTTCTAAGGTAATAATTTTTCTTTTTAAACTTCTAACTGATCATGTGGCAAAATGATCTGTTGATCATATATTTTATTCTTCTTTTGAAAAAAAAAATTTCTTAAAAAAGAAACAATCTTCTTTATTCTAGGTAAGGATGGAATTTTTTTCATTCTCTGAAAAAACCATAATGATCACACTTTCTCTCAACCGATATTTCTTTCGAAAACACATCATTTCTTTTGAAGAAACAAAATTCGATCACCAACAAAGAAAGGATAAAAAAAAACGATCTAATTTTTCACCTTATCAATTAACAGTACTTTGATGAAGTTTTCAAAACCAACAATTGCTAATTTCAAATCTTGTAATTGACTAAGGTTTTTTCTGCGATTGCTAATTACTTTTATATTCAAATTGAAGTGCCTACAATTTTACTCTCAAAGCCCAATAAAGAATCTTTAATTAAATCTCTTCAAAAAAAATTCATTTCTAATTATTTTGTAAAGATCTTTTGGACTTTTTTCAACCAATAATTTGTAAAATATTTAGGAACTTGAAGGACAAATTTCGAATTTAATTTGGTTGGGATCTTAGTTTTCTTCAACGGGTTTGTGGAAAAAATTCTTAGCAACTTGCAAGAAAAATTTTCGTTCATTACTGTTAATTGTAAATTAAAAAGATCAAAATTTTCCTTCAGCTTTCCAAAAAATTACGTAGCAAGAATTATAACAAATCACCAAAGAACTAAATTCTATCAAGGGGAATTCTTAATTTAAGGCTTGTTTTAAGAGAATTAAATATGTGAAATGGAACTTGCTTTAAAAAAATCTTTTTTTGGAAAGTTGAAAATTTTGTTCCATTTATTTTGTAACAAACAGTAATTGGAAAAGGAAAGTCTTAAAAAAATTGGTTTATTCAAAGAAACAAGCAGAAAAAAAGAAGCCAAATATTTTGGGATTAATAACCAAAAAAAAGTATTACTTTCTGAAAAAAACTGTTGGTAATTCACAATTTGAAGTCTGACAATACGATGTCATTTCAGTTTTTTCGATTCATTCAAGATTTTTGAGACAGTTTAATTTTACCCCTAAAAATTTTTCCAGAAATCGCAAACAAGCTTTTGATCTTCTGAAAAGTAAAAACTCAAATCAACCTTTTGAAATAGTATCCAAAAATAGTGTGTTTCTGTTCATATGCCAAAAACTTCTCTTGTGTTTTCGATTTTTTAGACATTAACCCAAAACGTTTTAATAAATGTTGAAATTTCACAAAATTAACAACAAAACGTTAGACACTCAAAAAACCATCTACTTGAGAGTGAATAATAGAACAACAAAGTTTCCTTTTTTAGTATTTTTGAATCAAAAAAAAAGCAAATAAAATAAATTACTAAAAGTGAAAAGGTTAAAAAACATTATTCTTGGAAAAACAAAAAACTTTTGAACACTTCAATTACAAATAAGAAGACAAGTGTTATATTTTTTGACTTGAACACAAACCAAGAGGTTTCCAAAAAGGGAACAATTTTTAAAATTTACGTCGAAATTAGGTTTGTGTTTTGATAAAAATATTTCCAAAAAAAGTATTGAGAAATAAAAAGTGTCTGACAAAAAACAGTTAGAATCAAATTTTATCTGAAATTTGTTACTGTACTATTTCGACTGTGTTTCTTCTGTTTGATCGACTTGTGTTTTTTATTTCGGCCTTCTTATGTAAAAAAAAAAAAAAATTATTCCACCTTTGTTCTTTTTGGTAATTTGCTTTTTAGATTTTTTTACTTTGTGTTAAAAAGAAGAAATATTCTTGATTAAATTGTTAGTTCGAAGAATTCAGTTGCCAACCACGAGTAGTTTGGAAATCTATTCAATATTGATGATAATATCTCAAAACAAAACTTTTCTTACTGGTTGAGAAATTTCGCTTCAAAACTACCCCAAACAAGATTTTCAAGAAGATTACAAAAGAATAAAAATTTTTCCAAAAATGCAACAATCGTCAACTCGGTAGAGGAAAAAAAATGGAATTTACAAACAACACACACAGTTCTAAAACCAACATTATTGTAATTTACCCAATTATGTCATCTTTAATAAAATATTTTCTAAAAACTTTTTTCACTCAAAAAGTCCCTCAAAAGAAGAGTTTGCTTTTTCAGAGAACAATATATTCTTATTCCTTCTATTATGTAATTTTTTTTTCCTGAAGGGTTTGGAATCGATCTACTAAAAAAACCATTTTTTTTTTCTTCTTGCTTTATTATTTCGAAATTTTTTATTCTTGTCTTTTTTTTTTTTTTTTTTTCAAAACAAAGATCAATAAAAACACGACTGAATTAAGATGGGTTTTGTCCATGAAAAAGTCGATACTATTTGGTTTCCATTAGTTGGTGTAGGATTTGGATTTTTGATGATCATCTATTTGGTCTGGAAGGTCTTAAAAGCACCAAAGGGGGATGAGGAAGTTGAAAGAATTGGAAGGCTCATTCGACAGGGAGCAACAGCCTTTATGTGGACTGAAACAAAGATCTTGTTGATTGTTGTGGCGGTCTTGGCTGTGATCATTGGTGTTGTCACGTGGCCACATGAAAAATCAGGCGAATTAGTCTCCTACTTGTTAGGTGTGATCTGTTCATCCACAAGTGGCTTTGTTGGAATGTACATTGGTACGAGAGCAAACACAAGAACATGCGAGGCTGCCAAGGTTGGCTTGTTACCGGCACTCAGAATTGCCTTAAACTCTGGTGCTGTCATGTCCTTTATGGTTGTGACCTTATCCCTCTTGGGGTTAGTTGTTTGCTGGATGGCCTACAATCACATTGCCCTATCTGCCTTTGGATTTGGTGCATCCACCATTGCACTCTTTTATAGGGTCGCCGGTGGTATTTTCACAAAGTCGTCTGACGTTGGTGCCGATTTGGTCGGGAAAAACGAAGAAGGGTTACCCGAAGACGATCCAAGAAACGCCGCCTCAATTGCCGACAACGTCGGTGATCAAGTTGGTGACATTGCAGGATTGGGATCTGATTTGTTCGAATCCTTTGTTGGATCCATGGTTGCAGGATGCGCATTAGGATTAAGCGACTTTAACGACGACATCGACAACCCACACGATTACAGGGGCGTTGCTTACACATTCTACATTGGGTTTGCAGGTATCATTGCCTCTATTATTGGATGCTTTTCTGTAAGAGTTTCCAAAAATGCTGAAGCCTCACAAGCAGTTTTATTAAAGGCCTTACGAATCGGTACAGCTGTTACATCCATTTTAATTACAATCTTAGCCTTGATTGGTGGCTATGTCATTTTTGATGACGATCCAACAGAAGCTTGGAAATTATTCGGCTGTGTCACAATTGGATTATTTGTTGGTGTCTTGATTGGGCTCTGGACAGAATATTACACAAGTTACGAATATAAGCCAACTTTGGAACTTGCCAAATCCGGAACATATGGTGATGCACTTGTTGTTATCAATGGTACTTCCCTAGGTTTGATGTCCACATTGTTCCCAATCATTGGAATCACCGTTGCCATCTTATCCACATACACACTCCATGGTGTCTTTGGTACAGCCATTGCCGCCATCGGTATGCTCTCCACTTTAGGTTTCACCTTAGCCACCGACGCCTATGGACCAATCTCCGATAATGCCGGTGGTATCGCTGAAATGTCACAACAACCACCCAAGGTCAGAGAATTAACCGAAGAATTAGACGCCTTGGGTAACACCAACGCTGCTCTTGGAAAGGCATTCTCCGTTGCCTCCGCTACAATTACCGCACTTTCCTTAATCGAAGCATACAAACAACACGCCCATGTTGAACAAATTAATGTTGTCAATGCCTCCACACTCGCTGGATTGTTAATTGGTGGCTTATTACCATGTATCTTTGCATCCCTTACAATGAGTGCAGTCTTTAAGGGCGCCGCTGAAGTTATCAACGAAGTTAGAAGACAATTTAAATACATTCCAGGATTACTCGAGGGTACTGCCGAATGTGACCCACAAACCTGTGTCCATCAATGTACAATCACCTCATTAAAGGAAATGATCGTACCAGGTATCCTCATGATCTTTTCTCCAATCACAGTTGGCTATTTACTCGGTAGCGAAGCATTGGGTGGTCTCTTAATGGGTACAACCTTGGTTGCCTCATTACTTGGTATCTACATGAATAACGCAGGCGGTGCCTGGGATAACGCTAAAAAGGCATGCGAAACTGGTGTGCTTGGCGAAGATATCGGCAAAGGATCCGACGAACATAAGGCACTCGTAACAGGTGATACAGTAGGTGACCCATTCAAAGATGTCTCAGGTCCAAGTCTCAATGTATTATCAAAGTTGATGGCTCATCTCTCTTTAATGTTTGGTGCACAATTCCAATACGGTTGGGCCAGATGGAGAATTGGTCTCATCTTGGCTGTTCTCTTCTTTGTGATCATCGTAGTTTACTATATTATATTAAGCAAAACAAGAAAGGAGATTGTTATTGTCAATAAGAAAAAGAAAAAGATCGATTCAGACGAGGACGAAGACCAACAATTAGAACCTTTAAACAAAGATGATTTGGAAAGTGATGAAGAGGAAAAATCCAGATCAGATAACACATCTGACAATTAATTTTTTTAATATTATTATATTTTCTTTTGACTTTTTTCTTTTTTTTTTTTTTTTTTTTTTTATACACATTAAAAAATATTTTTTTTAGATTTTTTAATATTATTTTTTACTACATTTGTATTAAAAATATTTAAAACTGATAAAAAAAAAAGAAGAAGAAGATGGTTGAATGATATTTTAATTAAGATTTAAAGATCTTTTACTTCAATAAAATTATTAGTTAAAATTTTTTTACATTATTTCTTTTACTTTTTTATTCGAGTTTCTTCGATTCTATTTTGGAATATTAAATTGTTTTTTTATTTTAATTATTTGAGGAATAGTGTAAAATCACAAAATAATATACAAGCCAAGATATTATTCATTATTTTTTATAGATCAAAAAATTCTTGTGAATTTTAAAACTGCCTTTACAAATTTTTAATGTAAATTCTTTCTTAAAATAATAATTACAGCCGTTCCAACCCTACCGTGAAATCTATGATAAACAGAAAATTCGTTTTCTATGTCACACTTTCATTTCTATGACAAGATTTTATGGTCGTGTGATAGCCTATTACAAACTGTGAAATTTTATAAGAGAGCAAAAATTTCTCATAGAGAAAAAATTTAAATAAGAATTTTTTACTTCAAACCTTCTGTATGATCAACAATTTACAAAAAAATTTTTCAATTTTTTTTCAGGATCTTCAATTTCTAAACACCTAAAAATCAAAAGGAAGGACCATTTTAAAGAAATTACTCAATTGGGTCTCCATTCTTGGGAATCTTTGTTTTGGATTTTTGAATTTGTTGAATAAACAACAAGATTTTTTTCTTAGTTTGAATCACATAAGAATTTTTTAAAAAAAACTATGTCAAACCATAAAATCTGTAATAGCGTATAACAGAAGATTTTTTTTTTGTGTTTAACAGAGACAAAAAAATCAATTTCTATGTCTGTCAAATTTCACGGTAGGGTTGGAACGGATGTAATAATTCGGTGATTATATTTGAAGAGAATTGAAGTCTCTTTTTTTCCATTCACAAAAGATATTTTGAATCGATTATTGAAGGACATTTTTATATAGAAATTAAATCATCTAAATTGATCGCAAAAGTTATTATCTGATTTTGATAAAAGTTTTTATGAGGTTTTTTATTCAAGTAACAATAGAAAATGTTATACTTCAATATGTTTTTTTCAGATGACAATGTTTTTTTTTTTCCTTTCATACTTTTTTTAAAACAACTTTATAATTATAGAATAATTTTTTTTTTTTTTTCAACTTTTAAGGAGTTTGATGTTTTTTTTTTTTAAATAAATTTTTATTCTAATAAAATTCAAATTGTTTTTAAAAAAAAATCAAATTAATTAACTGTATGATACAATACAATTTATTTTGTATTTTTTGTTTAATTTTAAAGAGAAATTTTGAAATTAAAATCTATTTTTTTTTTTAGATTAAAAAGAATCTCAGTTTTAAAAATACAGTTTTTAGATATATACTGGAAATTACCAATTGCTAAATTGTCTTAAAAATGTAAAAAATAATTAAGATTTTCAAATTTATTTTGATTTTTTTCAAGTTTAAATTTTATAAATAAAAACAGTTGGAAAAAGATAAAAATTATATGAGAAACTTGTATATTTTTTTTTAAGATAATGTAGTCATATTAGAAGTATAGAACGAATTTGTGAAAAAAGTAGTCAAAAACATAATATCCAAATGATTCATTATATCAAAAGAATCAAAATTTATAAAAATTCCTCCAATAGAATCTACTTTAGGGAAATTTCTGATAAAGATAATTTTAAAGAAATTATTAAATTCGAAACAAATATATATTAGTCAAAGAATTTGATAAAATATTTTATTATAAATTTAGAAAAAAACCACACATAGCAATATTTATAAAATTAGAATTCTTTTTTTCAAAAAAGGTAAAAATTTTTTTCTTAAATTTAATAACAAATGAAACTCAAAAAAGTATAAATTTTATCAAAAAAAAAGAAATTTAGAATTTATTCATAAGTAGAGTCATGAATGTAACCATTTAATTATTGATCAATCTAATTAAATCAAACCCTTCTAGGATTTTTTACAAAATTATATACTTTGGACTTCCACATTCTTGTGATTTTATCTTTATAAAAACATTTTGTATTTAAAAAATACCATTTAACATCAATTACTGTGGGAAATTTTTTAAGAAAATTCATTAAAAATAAAAATTAAAAATACAAATACCGAATATTTTAAATTTTGAAGTTGTTATAGATATACAATTTTTTTTTGATTCAACACAGCACTCATTAATATATCAATCTATTAAATAATTAGTAAAAAATGTAACAAACAAAAATTGGTACCTAAGATATTATAAAAAAGAATGAATTGGAGTTTATCAAGAGGATCCCTAATCGTCAAATCTCTTCAAATTTATATCTCATTTTCTACTCGAAAAATTTTAAACTTTAACTATTAGTTTTCAAATTTATACAGATGATCTTATTTACATAACCAAGTTATCTTTAACCACTCTAAAAATTACTTTAGAAAGAATTTTTGGAATAATAAAAATTTTTTGAGATCAATCCACACAATAAAAAATCCAAATATAAAAAGTAATTAAAAGCTATTTTTTAACATGGAATTTTGTTCAAAAAATACACAATTCTTGAATATAATTTGAAAAAAAGCAGTAAAAACGTTGAAAAAACTTAACTGGTTACTACAAAAAAATCCATCAAATGATACAAAATAACTTCTTTCAAAGATCTGATATTAAGCCAACTTCGATATAGTCCCAAAAAAAAATTTGACTTGATATAAAGTTATTTTGAAATAATTAATAGGTTTATCAATATAAAAGTTTCAAATTTATAATAAATTAATATTCATTCACCACAATTTATTAAAAAAACTCAAGAAATCATTGATCTTGGTAGATAAAAAAATATACGGAAGAAAATATAAATTGATTGAAAAATTAGATTTATTAAATTTTAAAAAAAATAATAACAGTCCTGAAATCATGAAACACTTGAAAATGAAATTATTAATTGGTATACCGAAGGAACCAAATGATTAAATTTCAAATTAAATGTAATTCGATTTACCAAATTGAAAAATTCACCTAGTTGGGAAGTTCAAAAATATCTAAAAATTATAAAACACCAATTTTCCAATTCCAAACAGTCGTGTAACCGAGTATCATATTTTTCGTGTGGGTTTCTATTTAATTCGGAAAATCATTTGGTTATCCAAATAAATGAAAATATCTAAGAAGAGGCATTTCTAGAATTCAAAAAAAGAGAGTAAATTAGAAATATTGAATTTAACTCTTTTAAAATTTGGAAAAGCTACCAATGCTGAGCGTATAAAAAAATTGAAAATCTGGATATCTGTATTATATAAAAAATAATAAAAAAATTCAATATATCTCTGATATTATTAATAAATAGAATTCATCGTTTTTTATATTATATAACAAGCGATCATAAAATTTGTGACCCTCTACAATTTTTTAAAAACAAGTTTAGAAATTAGGAAACAATTTCGGTAGAATACCGTAGAGTTGCTAGGTTTTCTTGAGGTTTTCTGTTTATTTTGTTAAGTGTTCTGGGATTTTTTGAGGTTTTCTATTTTATTTGTGAAGTTTTCTAGGTTTTTTTACTTTAGAAATAAACCAAAAATTTATTAAAATTTTCTGTTTATTTCTAAAGTAAAAAAAACCTAACGAAAATCTATTGATTTTCCAAATAAAATAGAAAACTCAAAAAAACCTAACGAAAAATGATTGATTTTACAAATAAACAGAAAACTCAAGAAAACCTAACTGCATTTTTCCAAAATTCAAACTAAAAAGTAAAATAAAAGATTTTTCTCACCTCTTTTAAATTCTGGAAATACAAACGGCATTTTTTTTTTAATTTTTGAAATAATTGAGAGAAATCATAGATTTTCGGTTTCTTTCTCAAATTAAAAAAAATCTTATGGCGCAAAGGAGAAAAGTAATTTTCTCTCTTCAAAAATAAATAAATAATTCTAGTTGAAATTTTAATTTTAATACTTGATAGTTCGTTAACCTTTATAATAAAAAATTAATTTTTTTAATTCAACGATGCTGTTTTAAATTTTTTGGATTTTTTCTATTTAAAATTTGGAAATTAAAAATTCATTTACTTAAAGAGATAATTTTAAATTTAATTTTTTTTTTTTCACCCTATTTTTTTAAATATCCAATATATTTATTTATACACTTATCTAAAATTTTATTACTCGATATAAAAAAATTGTTATTTTCTTTGTTAGAACAAACAACTATTTTTGGTAAAAAAACCTATTTGATGTAGAAAAAAAAACACAATATTTTACCAAATTAAGATTCTTACTTGATAATCAATTTAATTTCAAACCAAAAAATTTCGTTTACCATAATTACAAAGTTTATGATTTTGAATATAAAGATATAACTAATTTAGAACCAGAGAAACATACCAAAATTGATAGAAACAAATTAAAGCACACCAATAAAAAACATTAAAACAAAAATAAACAAAAAAGAAACTTCATTTATGTGAAAGATTGTTTTATTTTTATAAATTCATTACTAATCAAGAAATCAAAGAAAAAAATTTTAATAAATGCTCATTAAAACAATTTAAATCTTTTTTTAAAACCCAAAAAAACAAGATAATCACAAAAAAAGGTATAAAATAAAACCGAGGCAAGTTTTGATTTCAAAAACAGTCAATATCTATTAAAAAATAAATTTAAGGAATTTTTATAAACAAAAAAAAAATGAAAAGATTGTTCAATAGAAAAAGTATTCTTTATTCATTGCCTTTTTTTATCATACTATTAAGTTTCTTCAGATTTTTTTTTCAAGGACAAAAGTAGGATTTTTATTTTCATTATAAATTTTATCAATTCTTCAACCAATTATAAAGAAACGAACTTTTGAAAACTTTAAATAGAAACAAAAAAAAATATATCTCAAAATCAATTAAATTAAAATTTAAATGGATTTCAAAAACTTTTAAAATATTATAATAAAGTTTGCAATTATCCAAAATGAAACATAACTAGAAAAAAAAAAAAAAAAAGATTAATAATTAGATTTATATCATATAATTTATTTATTTTATATTAGGTATATTTATTTGTCAAGTTTGTATATAAAGCTAAATTATTTTTTAAAAAATAAGAATGTGAAAGAAAAAAACTAAAGGAAAAGGGTATTAATATTATCTAGGAAAGTATCTTATTTTAAAATAAATCTTCATGATTTTTTCAAGAAATTCAATTATGATTAATTTTTTTCCTCGTCTGGAAAAGCACGGAATACCTTGTTTGTGGGTAAATGAACAGCAGAAACAAATTTATTATATCCGCCAGTTGTATCTACTAAAATACGATTTGTTAAAAACTGTACTTCAGGATACGAAACATGGCCAGAAACGATCGTCTTTTTTGCATCTTTAGGTGCATCTTTTAAATTTCTTTCACACAGCCATACAGGGCGTATTAATGTCAGATCTTTCTTTTCCAATTGTTCAACATTTTCTTCATAAGTCATTTCTTTTGAAAAGCCACCATGGACAAAATTATATTTTGGGTGGTTTATTATCTTTTTAAAATTTTAGTGGTTTATTATTATTATTATTTTTTTTTTTTTAAATTAATGTGGTTAAATAATGAGAATTTGCATTTATAAATTTAAGAAATATTTGTATTCCGATCTTTGGAGATAGTATTTAAGTATTTTTTTTTTTATGTGTGTGCCTTATTTATTTCGCCAATGTACTTTAAAAAATATCAATAATGAAGAATGAAAAATTTTTTTAATTTCAACCAAGAGCAATATCTTCATCACTAAACTAAAAAATCTAAAGTTGTTTTTTTAACCTTTCAAATTAATAATATTTGATTACAAAGTTCAATTTGATAAAAATAAATCTATAAAAAAAATAAATTATGACAGTCCATTGTAAAAAAAAATAGTAATGTATAATTTATTTTGAAAATTGGAATGAATTAATAGATTCAAAGAATTTTTTTTTTTTTTTTATTATCTTTTTTTTTTTACACAACAATTACTCTTTTTTTTTTTTATTTACAAAATGAAAATTATATTCCATTAATTTAATAAAGATAAGTATTAACTGAAATAATATTCATATAGATTTAAATTTAAATAATTAGCATTATGGCTTCAAATCAATTACCGGATTAGAAAAAAAAAATGGAAATTAAATTGAAAATCCAAAGATTTTTTTGAATTCAAATTGATGTAAAAGAGAATTCGATTACATCTTGATACATTTAGAATTCAAATTATTGTATAATTAATTTTTTTTAAGTTCTATATGAAGAATAAATCATCAGAATTTTTAAATGATCTTGAATTATTGATAAATTCATTTTCAAAAAGTAAAAACTAAAATCTTTCATAACACATCATTTAAATTATCCTTAAAGTTGTTCAACGGTTTACTTGATACCTTTTAAAACTTGAATTTTCCACTTTTTGAAAATCGAAATAAAAACTTTTATTTTTTTAGAAAACTAAATTTGTAGCTTCTAATTTAATGAGTGGATAAACTAAGTAATTAGAAACTTAATTTAATTTTCTAAAATAAAATTGAAATCAAAATTTGAATTAGATTGGATTTATTGCTTAGGATTAAGTGTTAGAAATAAAAAAAGCACTTTATATAGAAAGAGAAAATTTTGTAATTTTGAATTGGAGTTTATATTGGATTTTTATTTTTTTGTTAATTGTTAAGAACTATCTGAATTTGATGTTTAGTTTGGGTTACTTTGATTTTTGACTTAATTTTAATCAAAAATATTGAATTTAAAGCCAATAGAAATTGTAAAAATATTAATTTTTGTTTTTTCAACGAAAATTTTCCCGTTTGAACAAACCATTTTTTCCTTTTCAAATCCAAAATTAATATGAAAGGCCTGAAAAACGTAATTTAGGAATGAAAATGGAAATTTAGCTTGTAAAGGTTCAAAAATCAACATTACATGATGCCGAGTTCTATCCAAATTATTTGTAAGTATGATAGAGTTTATGATAATTATATAAATACTCTTGAATATAATCTGAATAGATTGGATCATTATAGATTAAAAAAATTCGACTTTAGATGTGTGTTGATTTATTTGAGAATTTTCATCATTTTTATGATTAAAAAAAAAAGGTTTTTCATTCAAATCCCGTAATTTGTAAAAATTTGAATTTCCTCTAACAAATTGACATTCTTGTAAATCATTTTTATCTCTTAAGACATTGTGTTTCGATCAGCACAGTGCATAAAATATAAATAGCCAATTAAATGATTTCTTTCAAGCCTAGATTGACTTTCGATAGTATGTGGACCTTAAATTTAGATAGTCCTTGGAGTACAAGTAAAAAGGATTTCTCAATAAAAAAGATTAAAAGAAATGTTTTACCCAAGGCAAGCTACGATAAAATTGTTTCACATCTTCTGAAACTATTTCATTTAGCTCATTGTTGTTGCCAAACTTTGCGCCATATGATATAAATGTGTTCTGAGCTGAATAAGCGATTGGGTATCTTAGTCCTTGTAAAGGCATATTGTCTGTTTGTGGGATCTCCACTTTTTTTTCTCTTGTCTTCAAATGGCTTTTGTGTGGCTCGTAATCATAGTTCTTTGGTAATTCAAGTAACCCAAGAAACAGCGAAAATGCCAAATCGTGGTTCCCCATTAAAAAGGTAGTTTTTGGCCTGTTTTTCCACAAGTCAACTAAAAATTCCAAAGTCTATAATTAATTAAATTGGAAGGGGAGAAAAACGAAGTTAAATAGTGTGTTGTTTTAATGTTTAGTGTGTTGTTTTAATGTTTGGTTTGTTGGTTAGTCAAGCAATAATAATTATTTTTTGATTATATTAATATTTTGGATTATTTTCTTTTGCTTTGATCAAAAAGATTTAATAAAATTAGCAAATGAAATGGCCATTTTCACAAGAAGATGAAGAGTTGGAAATCCAGCCAGATTCTTGCAGCATTGGCGATCAATACAACACTCCATAATATATGAACAATCGTATTCCTAAGCTCAAAATTATCTTTTAATAAAATCATTTTTTTTTCCACCATAATTTTACTTTAAATTTAAAAGATGAGCTTTTGGAAAAACTTTCAAGAAAAAAAAATCTATATCATTTCTTGAGTTGGCACATTTCCTTCCAATGGTTTAAGGAACCAAACTAAAGAGATAAGTCTACAACTTTATGATGTTTTTTTCAATTCATAAAAAAACCTTGAAGCAATACAAGTTATTTCAAAACACAAAAAAAGTATGAGAAAAAAATAATATATTTTTTGTTGAAATGTTAAATCTTTGTCAATCATGTTAAAACCAACTTTTCGTTAAAGTTGCATCCTTCTTTTATTTACTGAATGATAATTTTTTTTATTTTATTGTTAATTTATCCCAAAATAAACGAAAAACAAAAGAGGCACAGTTTATTACGTTTGTTTAAAAAAGTGAGGACTTTTTTTAAAAGTTTTTTGAAGTTTTTTATTTTAAAAAGGTGAAGACTTTTTCAGAATTAAAACTTTTCGGAACTTTTAGGTTTTAATAAAATGTGAAAATTTTTATTGAATTCAAACTTTTTTCAAGTTTTCTGTATTTAAAAAGTGAGATAACAGCCATTAAACGAGTTTTACAAGTTGGGAGTTGTGAAGGAAAGTACTTTTTGAAAAAAGGCACTCACTTTATTAAAACATAAAACTTGAAAAAAGTTTTAATTCTGAAAATCTTTACTTTTTTGAAATTGCTTTATTTTTTTTTTTTCACTTAAAATCATTGTTTAATATTTTGAAAACATTCAATAATAATCAAATTAAATGATTGGTTAGGTTTTCAAAAAAAAGTACTGGTTCTCTACTGAATTAAAAAATTAGTCGGCAAAACCCAATAATTAAGAATTTAATTTATTGTCATTACAAATATTTTTTTGAGTTAATCTTAAATTTCAACCCTCTTTCGCTCAAACAGTTCTCCTTTATTAAACAATCGTTTCAATAACAATCAAAAAAATGACCTAATTAACTTTGTCTTGGAACTCATCTTCTTGTTTGTTTTGCTTTACTTTTGCGAATGCTCTTGGCTTTACTCACCAAAAAAGGAAGCAAAACCAAAAAACACAAAACAAATGCATCTTCTCAATTGCTTTTATGATCGGATCTTCTCTGTTTTCTTGACTGGTTGTTCTTATTTAACAGAAATCCTTTTATTTGACAAAACTTTTAAAGTTGGTACTTTTGGTCTTTATGACAGAATCAAATCACAAAAAAGGTTTTTAAAAAAATTAAGTTTTTTTGTTTTTCTAAGAAATTGCTTGAACAATTTATTTTTGGCTTTCTTTCAATTATTATTTTCCTTAAAAGTTCTTGAGTATTGTTCAATTTTGAGTTAAATAGTAATTTCTGGTGTGTCGTGAAGTTTTTTCAAAATTGTCAATCTTCTCGTGAAAATGGTCTATTTTGTTTTGTAAAAAAACAAATTAAAAAAACCATTTCCCTCAAAACGAATAAATAAAAATTTGGATATTTTTCTTTTGTAAAAACAAACTTCACTTTGTTTCAGAAAAAAGTAGGTTGGTTTTTTATTATGCTTGAAAAAAAAAAAAAGCAAAGGAAGATCATGGCAAACAAAAAAATTAAAGAAGAAGAAAAGGAATATTACTTCTTTTGAGTTTGGGCCACGATCAGAGTAGTCTCCAAGAAACACAACCCAAGTGTTTTCGAAATCTGGAATGTTTTCTTCGAATTGTCGAAAAAGATCTTTTACACTGTCCAAGTAACCATGAACATCTCCAATTACAATAACATCCCCCGAGATCTCTGTAGCCATTTCTGAATATTGTTTGGACATCAATTTAAAAAGAATTATAAAGACTAGGAGATATTTTAATTTATTAGAAAACAAAAACAAAATATTGTAAAAAAAAATAAAAATGATTTTCAAAATATTTGCTCTTTTTTTTTTTACAAATATTCATTCTTCAACTTTCACAAAAATACACTTGAAAATTGGCTAAAGCAACAGAAGTCAATTTTTAAACGAACTTTTTTTTTTAAAGTTAAAAACGCAAGATAATCTGTTAAACATAAAAAATTAAATTATTTCCAATCTCATCAAATGTTACTTTTTTGAACTGAAATAATAATGTTATTGATCAAATTTGAATCATCAGGCACCTGATTTTTTTCCTTCTCAGGTTCTCTATTATAATAATTTTGGATTTTATGATTAACTCTTTTTAATTTTTGATCTTGGATAAAGCTCAATAAGTTAAATATTTACATTTACTTTGAAAGAGTCAACAACCAAAAAACAACAAGTTGAAGAATATTGTTACAGTATATATTTTCATTCTTTTAGAAATCAATAATTTAGTGTAGATCGTGTGTGATTGTGAATTTTGAAAGAAAACTCCCTTATGATTTTTTGTTAATTCTCTCTGATAAAAAATAGTTTAATTACTTACAGTGATTTTTCTCACTCTAGATTTGTCTGTAATCAAAGTATGTTGTAATTGGGTGTAAATGATTTTAGTGAGTCAGGGCTCAAATAGCTGTAAAAAATCTATTATAAATTTTATTTCACAATAAATTATTAGGTATTTTTACTAATGATTACTATTAAAAATTGTAATACAGTCAGTTTCATTTTTAGTGCACAAACTTTCAACGAAATTTAAGGCACAAAAAAATCTCAAATTAAGGCACAAAATTTGGAATTTTTTTTTTTACAATTTATTTTTACTAGAATTTGAATTTTGTACCTTAATTTGAGATTTTTTATTGTGCCTTAAATTTCGTTGAAAGTTTGTAACTTAAAAGTGAAACTGACTGTATGATTATAAATGAGAAAACTGTTTTTTGGAAAATTTAAAAAAGGGGTTAATTTTTTTAAAAAAAATCATTTTTTCACACTATTTTTAATGAATCCAAAAATTTCAGACTAAGTGTCGTTATTAAATATTTGTAAGCATTATTCAATTTCGATTTATAATCAGCTAGAGTACATGTTAAGAAACAAAGCATTGTTTTTCACACCATTATTTTATACAATTAAACCAGACAATTGGAATTTTGCTTTCGATTTTTTTCCCGAAGACAACGAAGAAGTAATCCAATCAGATACAAAAGTCCTTTATATCCGAACAGTCAGTTCCACTTTTAAGGCACAAACATTCAACGAAATTTAAGGCACAAAAATAATTTCAAATTAAGGTACAATATTCAGATTCTAGTACAGTCAGTTTCACTTTTAAGGCACAAACTTTCAACGAAATTTAAGGTACAAAAAAAATCTCAAATTAAAGCACAAAATTCAAATTCTAGTAAAATAATTTGTAAAAAAATAAATTACAAATTTTGTGCCTTAATTTAAGATTTTTTTTGTGCCTTAAATTTCGTTCAAAGTTTGTGTCTTAAAAGTGGAACTGACTGTATTGAAATTTTTTTTTTTTTTTTTAGGTATTGTTTTCAAAATTTATTTTGAATTTTCAAGGAATAATATAGATCCCTTAGCACCCTGGATTTGCCTAAATTTCATCAAGTTTTTTAAATTAGATTTAAAATGATATTGATCTACTAATATATTAATTTTCTTATTTGTCTTTAATCCAGATTTGAATTATAATAAAAAGTCAAAATAGACAAAGATAAAGTAGTTAAGTTATTGATTTTTTTTTTGAAATTGAAAAAAAAAATAATAATTATTCATTTTTACATTTTTTTTAAAGATTTTTATTTTTATTTTATTTTTTTAAGTCAGAAATTTTATTCCATTAATAGTAATTCAACACTCAACACATTGATTTATTAATAATAACCACTAAACAATTTTGCTAATTTTATGATATAAAAAATAAATAAAAAAATAAATTACTTTGAAATTTAATTTTTTTTTTTAGAAAAAATTTCAATAAATATCCAATTGAAAGAAAAATATAATTTATTTCTTTAGGCCAAAATTAAATTTTTAATTTGATTAATTTTCTAAAACTTTTATTTAAGCAATAGATAATAATTGAAAATCAAAAAAAAAAAAAAAATTGTAAAATAATTTCAATTTATTAAATTGGAATAAAACAAATATAAATTACTTTTTAATCGATAAAATATTTAAACCTAAATTTAAAATAAAATAAAAAATAACTCTAAAATATAATTCCAATATTATAAAATAATCTCGGAAACTAAATTTTTTTTATTAAATTTTGATATTGGTAAAAATTTGAATAATATATTTGCGATATTTGGATTTTTCCTTAATAAATTAATCTAGATCTTGTTAAATAAGTTCTTATATATGGTCTCTAATTCAACAATATTGTTTCTTTTATGTCTAGATTTTAAAAAGTCAAAAATTAAAAAATTGTAAAAAATAATAAAAAAAAAAATCAATTATTAATCTGACTCGGACTATTGGACAAATCATTTAAAATTGAAAAAAAATCTTGTTGAAAAAATTGTAAAATTTTTCAATGAAAAAAAATTTGATTTTTTTTTCTAATTTAATTTATATTTTTTTTTATTTTTAAATTATTTAGAATCAAATCCTGAGATTGTGATATTGAATGGTAATCAGTAGATAAAACAAATTTTCAATGTGATGTCAAAATAACTTTTATAATGAATAAATTATTTAATCAAGCATTTTAGGCAATTTTGGGGTATAAAGGGCCCCAAAAAATTTCCAGTAACAGTGATGTGTTTTAAATGTTAAAACTAAGATGTTATGATGTCTAGACAAACTTTTCAAAAAAAAAAAAATTTTATTTTGATAAAATTTGGAAAAATAATAAAATCACAATAACCAAAAAAAAATTCCCAACGTTGAAAAATTTTTTTCTAGTTATTTTTTTATTAGAAGTATAATACCATTTTTAATTATAAAATTTTCTTTCTAAGATAATTTTTTATTAATTCTATATCTTATTATCCTTTGATAACATTTCAAATTAAAATTATTGTTTGAGATGTTTTTAGGTTATTTGGGGTGCTAAGGGATATATATATATATATATATATATAAATATATTCCAAAATCATTAATTTCCTATATCCAAAAGAGATTAAAATAAGCTATTGATCAAAATTTTCACCACTTTTATTATTTTACGAGAAGCAGTTCTATGGTTTTATCCTAGATTCTTATGAATATTTTTTTTCAATTCCTAGATCTATATCATTTTTTCTTATTTTGTTAAATCATCAT
Organism: Anaeramoeba flamelloides; assembly: GCA_027625915.1. Taxonomy (NCBI): domain Eukaryota; family Anaeramoebidae; genus Anaeramoeba; species Anaeramoeba flamelloides. The sequence continues at coordinate 4,618,442 of JANTQA010000026.1, forward strand.
TTTTTCTAATTTTATTCAATATTCTTCCTTTTTTCTAATTTCGATTTTTTATTTTTCTTTTTGATTTTTTTTTCACTGATTTTTTTTTTTTATTTTATTATCTGAGGTAGGGGTTGTTAATACATCTTGTTTGCTATTTTATTATCCATAATTTAAAATAATTGAGCAAAATCAAATATTTTACTCAATTTTTTTGAATCCTCGAAAATAGTCTTTCGGATTTCATGAATATTGTGTTTAATAGGAAAATCAATAGATTTTTGTTAGGTTTTCTTGATTTTTCTATTTATTTGGAAAATCAATAGATTTTCTTTAGTTTTTTTATACTTTTTGAAATCAACTGAAAATTTTAATAAATTTTCTGTTTATTTTAAAAACTAAAAAAAAACCTAGAATATTTCACAAATAAAATAGAAAACCTCAAAAAAAACCTAGAAAACTTCACAAATAAAAGATAAAACCTCAAAGAAACCGAGAACATTTAACTAATGAAATGGAAAAATCAAGAAAAATGTGCCAAGTTTTTTTTAATTGTGAAATTAATAGAAAATTTCAAAAATTTTCTTTTTATTTCTGAAATTAAAAAAAACCGTCGTTAGCTTTTCCAGAATTTAATAGAATTGAGTAAAAGCTTTAATTTTCCTCGATTCCTTTGAATCATGAAAAAGCTAGGTACTCTAAGACACTCTAAGACACTTAGCGACACTTCACTAATTCCAAAATTATTATGTAGGAGATTTATTATAGATACAAAAATAAATTTATTATCCAACTTTACCCATAAACATGATTATTTTTTTTTATTTTGTTATAATATTAATTATTTATTTTTAAATAGTTAAAATATTATTTTTGTTTTCATTCGGATAAACATTTCTTGACTATTTTTTCCAAATTTCTTTTTGGTTATATTTTGTGCATTATATATAATCTTTCAAAAAATCACTGCAGTTTTTTCTTTGGTTCAATGTGTAGAAACTTCTCATAGATAATTGATCAAAAATAAAATTAACTACAAAAATGTAAATAATTCTGTTAAAACAATTTTAGATCAATTTCAATTCACAATAACTGATCAGAAAGGCTATTACCCAATATTTGTAGGAAAATTATATGTTTGTATGGAAGTTATTCATCTGATATTTTGATTTAAAATCATTTCTTTTTAATTAATATTTTAATTTTTTTAATTACTAATAAAATTTTTTGGAAAATGAAATCAAAATTGGAAGAAAAAACCAAATTAATTTATAAATGCATGCTCACTACTATTTTAATTATGGATAACAAATAAAAAGAGGATCTATTAAGTCAACCAAAATATCTATGGAAAAGGAGAAAAAGGAAAAGAAAATGAATAAAAAAGTAATTGAATTGTAAAGATGGAAAAGTGTTTTTGGGACTAGGTTTTTAAGAAAATGAAAGGAAAAATAATTGAAAAAAAAAAAAAAACGATTCTTTAATCAAAAAAAAATAATTTTATTTGTGTTTTCGTTATTGCTTGTTGTTGAATTGTGTTTTTTTTTTTTTTTTTTTTTGAAAGTTAGTGATAAATCAACTGAATATTGCAAATTATATCTTCACGGTTGCTAGTGTAGTATCCATCATAATCCAAGCACTTACAATTGGTAATCTTAGTTATTTTGATAAGAATATCGTGCGTGTAATTGTAATCCTAATGTCTCGAGAATGCTCTCAACGTAGATTCCAATGGCCTTAAATATTCTTATTAAAATAACTAAGATCACCGATCGACTGATTCACAATTATTTTGGATACTCACAACCTATCGGGTGGTATAAGATCCGATATCCAGATTTTGTGATTATTTTCATATGGGTGGGCAATTCCATATAAAAAAGTTATTTTTTTAATTTAAAATTGATTGGTGTATTAAACTTCCAATTTGATAAAGGCTTAACAATTTGGATAAGCTGTGCTAATCTTTCTTGGTATTCAAGCTGGTCACTTTCTAAATATTTGGATACGATATTTAAATTACTTGTTATTGAATTTAAGTATAAATGCATTTGTTGGTCGTTCAATGACCATAGCATTAAGGCGACGAACTTATTTTTATCTTCTTTACCAATTTTATTTTTCAGGCCATTGACTGTTTTAATGTTAGTGCGAATGATACTTATTATTTCGTCTTTTGATTTTGATTTGGAAGATATTGTTTCGAAGAAAGCAAAAGGATGGTTTTGGCCAAAAGTTTTTTTAGTTTTAAAGCCAACTAAAAGCGCCTTTTCTAACTGCTTGAAGAATTGGTCCCTCATTAAATTGGATAATACCTTATCTTTTTTTTCATTACCCAAATTTTTCAAATTTTGTTTTTTTTCGGTTTGCTGTTGGAAATGTTGCACAATTTGATTAACAGTTTCCTGTAGCAATGTTAACGAATTTTTGATCATAGAAGTAGACGAGGCGGGATCTATTATCTTTAAAAAATCAGGTTTAATAATTTCATTAATTTCTAAATTTGTTCTGATCATGTAAGGGGTTAATTGATTTAATAATTTCACTAATCGATTTCGGAAGTCATTTTGAAAGAGATAACTCTTGTCTTGATTGTATATTGTTTGTAAAATTTCAACTTCATTAAACAGTTCGTTGAGTAGCCGTATTAAGATTCCTTGGTTTAGCCCGTAGATGATAAATAAATAAAAGGTGATTATTCTGGTGTTTTCCAAATAATTGTTCAAATTTATTTTCTGGATAAAATTTATTAAATTATTTGCCGACTTTGATGGTAATTTGTTAAAAATGTCATAAATTGTCATATTCTTTTGCTTTAATTGATGTTTAAGAATCCAAAATAAAAATTTTGAAATATTAATAATTTCCTGATTATTAATTTCGAGTCTGATAAACCAATTATTATTAAACATAATTCTTTGATTGTCTTGGTTATTATTTAAAATAATTTTGATATTTTTTTCGATTTCAGTTACCATTTCTTCTCCATTATAATTAATAGAATAATTTTCTAATTGCGTTTGCAATGGTATGTCTTCCATGAAAATTTCATCCTGAACACTTTCATTATTTTCATCCTTATTCTCGATCTCGTTTCCCCCCCCTTTTTTTTCGGATGCTTTTCTTTTATTATTGTCCTTCAATTGTTTCAATAGTTCTTTGTTTTCTTGAATTAAATCATTATTTTGATCTTTAAATTGCGACAATTGTGATTCCATTTCTTTAATTTTCCCCGATTGATCATTTTCTTCCACAACACTATTTTCATAATTTTGGATTTTTAATAATAAATTTTTATTCTCAATCGCCACATTTTGAAGTTTTTGCAATTCCTTGTCATAATTATCAATTTTTAATTTCTGTGATTTGTTTTCTAATTCCAATTCTCTCTTTTTTTCTCCCAAACTTAATAATTCCTTTTCAATATTTTTATTATCGTTACCATTATTCTGATCACTGTTTTGAGCATTTAATGATTTTGTTATCAAATTAAATTCTTGTTGGATTTCAATTTTTGATTTTTTCAATAATTCTATTTCCAAATCCTTTTCTTTAAGAGCATTGCTTAGCCTTTGATTATTGTTATCAAATTTTTCATTCAGTTCAAGAATTAAATTATCCTTTATTAGTAATTGGCCTTTGCTATTCTGCTCGATTTTAATTTTATTAGATTTTAAATCTTCAATTTCCTGAGAGTATTTTTTATTCAATTGTTCAATCGATTTTAATTTCTTGGAATTTTCTTTATTATTCTTTTTTTCAATTTTCTTCTTCTTTTTCTGTTTCAAATTTTTTTTTTTCAAATTTTCAATTTCTTTTTTTAAAGTTTCGCTTTCGACATTCATTGTTTGATAATCATTTTGCAATTTCTTATTTTCTTCGATTGTTTGGTTTGCAATTTTTAATTCATTTTGAAGTTTTATTATCTCATTATTTAAATTTTTGTTTAATTGTTCATTTTTTTGAATTTCTTCCAGATTGGTTTTAAAATCTTCTCTTTCCTTCGTTAATTGCAAGTCAAGTTCTTCCCTTAATTTCCTTTCCTTTGTCAATTCATCTTTCAATTTATTTTCAATCTCAAATATTTCCTTTTTACTTTTTAATAATTGTTCTTCAAGTTTGCTCATTTTCAAATTGATTGTTTTGTTTTTAAAAAAATCCTTTAATCTTGGATCACTGGTAATTAAATTTTGTTGCGTTCTTTCGTCATTATTCTTTATGGCTGTGTTGAGCCAATATTGTGTGATCTTTAATGGGATTTCAATGGCACTTTTCGACACATTTTGAAGAATCCTAATCCATAAGCCACTCGACTCGATTTTTTGAAAACTTGTAATATATAAATTACTGTTGCCTATTATAAAGATTTCATTTGTTAAAATTAATGAATAACCATTCTGTAACAATGTATCTAATAATTCATCAATCTTATTTTGCTCTTCATCTTGCAAAGTCAAGATAAATAAAAATAGCGATGATTTATCAATCCTTCGGATGGTTGAAAAATCCTTGCTATTCAGCTCTCCTTCATCGATCATTTTGGAAATGTGCTCAATTCGATCATTGGAATCTAAGATCTTTTCTATTTTTGGTATGCCTTGCCGAACAAGAGTACGTAAGCTGATCACATTATTTATTGCATCATTCCAGGTCTTGAGCGAAACTTCGTCATTGAAGTGAAAGTGATATACCCTTTTCGGTATATGCACACTGATTTTTTTTTTAGTGCTTTCCATCTCAACTTTTTGAATTTTGTTCATTTCAATTTTATTGATCATTTCACTTTCCTCATTTTTATAATATTCTAAATTATAATCAGTCAAATTAAACCATCGTGTCTTTTTTGTTTTGACCCTTCCTCCAGTTTTTGTAATATATCCAGAGTAACGATTTAAAAGACTTGTTCCTTCCCTTGGTTTCATGTGCCCGGAAAATGTCGGAGTCGCCGCTTTTGTTTGTAAAAGTTAAGAATTAATATTTTGATAAAATTGTTTTTAATTTGGAATTTATTATTTTTATTTCGTATTCACTACACATCACGATCATGAAAAAACTTTTTGAAAAAAAAAAATTAAATATTTGCTAATTTTTCACTTTTTAATTAACTTCAATTATACTAAACACTATTGGTTAATAAAACATCTTTGATCAAAAATTATTTTGCAAGATATTTTACAATTTAAGTTGGAAAATCCATTTTTTCAGGTTCTAGAAAGATTTTTTTTTCAATTTAATAGTAAAAAATTTGAATATTTTTTTGCTTCTAGTTAAGAGGTCATAAATCATATATTTTAAAAGTATTATTCAATCTGATGAATATATTTCAAATATGGAATCAATTATTTGGACTAGTAAAGAATAATTTACAAATTCAAAAAGTAAAAAAAATGCTGTTAGCTTTTCCTGAATTTAAAAGAATAGAGTAAAATCTAGACGATTTTTCCATGATTATTTTGATATTTCAAGAAAACTCCGTTTAGCTTTTATTAATTTAAAATAATAGAGCAAAATCTTGGGTTTTATTTTGGTCATTTTGAATTCTGGAAAATTTCCCTTAGGTTTTCATTGTTTTTCTGTTTATTCTCAAAATTGATAGGTGTTACAAACAAAACAATAAACATTAAGAAAATCGCCATTAGGTTTTTTTTAATTTTAGAAATTAAAAGAAAATTTCTGAAATTTTCTTTTTATTTCAAAAATTAAAAAAAACCGTAGTTAGCTTTTCCAGAATTTAAAAGAATTGAATAAAATCTTTGATTTTTCTATATTGTTTTGAATTTTGGAAAATTTATGTACTCTACGGCACTTGACGACTCTTGAAGGCACTTCACTAATTTCTAAATTTTTATTTTGAAATAAATTTTCCTTTTTTGTTAAAATTCTATTTATTTTTTGAAAAAGGGGAGAGGCAAAAAAAAGTTTACAATCATTCATGAAACAGAGTTGGAATTCAAAATTGAGAATGGATCAAATTTCAGGCCATTCTCTAGTTTTCAATTTTTTTTTGTTCCTTTCGCTTAGAATTGTTGTTCAACAAAATCGTACTATATCTAATATACATAAGAAAAAGAGATTTTCTTCACAAAAAAGTTAATACTCCAAAGCGGTTTTGTGTTTAGAGCTTGGAAACTGTTCGGCAAAATAAAGAAAGATCCAGTCAAAAATTTCTTCCAAGTTCAAAGTTTTGAAAATAATACAGCCGTTTTCAAAAAGTGCGAACAAAAAAGTTTTCGAAAGTGGCTCTTCAGTGTGCCTAATTCACCCGTTTTAAACAGTTTGGGAACACTTTAGAAAACTTTTTAGTTGACACTTTTTGAAAAAAACCATAAAACTAGTATTTTTTTTTTTTAACTTTTTCAAGCCGAACGAAGAAAGGGAAACCGAAGGATCTCGGAAAAAAAAAATTTTTCAAGTAACAGGAGTCTTGAATAAAAATGTTTTTTCTTTTCAAGCTAAGATCTACGATCCACCCTTACAAAAGTGTGAAAGAGGTATTGTGTTTCCACAAATTTAAAAGATTCTCAAAGTGTTGGTTGGTTTTTGTTTTTGTTTTTAGGTTTTTTGATTCGAAGTAAAAATTTACCTATTCTCCAATTTTTATACCAAAATTCTGAATGGGTAGGCACTTTGTCTTCTAAAAAGACAATAGCTGGACCATGGAAATCAAAATTTTCTTTTTTGTAGGAGTGGTGGTACCTATATAAGGTCTGGTTTGGGTCTGGGTGTTCAATTGTGCACGTTGTTTTATCTAAATTTGTAATGGAATCCATCTTTTTTTTGAGAAAAAATGAAAAATGATTCAATTCCTTTATTTTGTTTATCAAATATCTTCAATTTTTCTGTGTTGATTTCTTTGAGTAACACCAAAATTGTGACTAATTTGAGGTTTTTTCAACTCAAAAAGTATTATCTGAAAATGTACATGATTGATCAATTTTCAGTTTAGTTAATAAGAAAAAATTATCTACAGATCTGACAAGATTTCTTTTTTTATTTGATGAGTGCCTTTGTAAGAGAAAAATATGTGGTAACAACTAACACGATAGATTCCAAGGAATTTTAAATCTGTTCTTGTTCTAACAAAATGTCTTTTTTTATTGATTTATTGTGTCCACACAGATAATTACCGAAATAGTTAAATTTTTGGTTAAAAACGACAATTATTTTAACTAGTCATAATTTATTTCGAATTTAAAGCATCAAGTGTTCTAGATGGGTTCTGGATGTTGATAATTCTCCCAAATTTTTATTCTATAAGGTGTACAAAAATACATATTTTTCGAAATTTGTCTGTCATTTCTAACAAAAAAACGAAAAAAGAAGGCTGGAAAAAATAGAATATTTCGAACATTTCCATTGATAACAATTTTTAGAACACTTATACATTGTTAATAATTTTCTATGATTTGTTTTTGAGATGTGGGTTAAGTTGAGAGTATTTTAGTTTTTATTTTTAAAATATCCAAAAAGTGAAAAAGGGAACAAAAATTTACAAATTATTGTTTGAAATTTTCTGGTTTTATTAAAGATTAGAATATGATTAAAAATTGGAAAAGACTTGGGTTTATCAATGGTATTCAGAAAAAAAACATTTTATCGAAAATCAACATATTTTATCTACATACACAATATTAATTTTTTTTTTAAGGACTATGTTGACAATTCACAAATTTTTTTCAAAGGATTTTCATCCAATCCAATTAAAATTATGAATGGGAGTTAATGAAGATATTCTCTAATTTTAATCAAAATTTCTTTTTTCATCAATTTTTTTTTGTTTGATTTGTTACTCTAGAAAAAACAAATTGTGCTTTTCAATATAAATTGAGTTGGAGTAGCTATAGTAAAAGTTTTGTGGAATTTTATATTCATTGATTTATATGTCCCTACGAACCAAAAAACACTAAAAATGGAAAACTGATCAAATACTTTTCCATTAATACAATTAAAAAAACTAAATGAAAAAATAAAAATAAATAAAGTTTCAATTTTACTTTTTCTTGAAACATTTTTTGCCAAAATAATTGAATTCGCACTTGAAATTATGTATATTTTTAGATTCAGTATCTTGTTTTAACTCATTTGCAAAAACAAATTATAAATTATGGGAATTTTATTTTCACAAAAGGCACTAATTTGGTCCTCAAATGTTTTTTTTAGTTTTCAATGGCAAAATTAAAAAAAAGTTAAAATAAAAGGATAAAATCTCTGAAAAAGCATTCCAATTTAATATCTTAACTTATTCTTTGATTTCAAACTTTTCTCAACCCCAATTTTTCAAAAAAAAAATAAAAAAGTGCACAGTAATTTCAAAAAATAATTATGATATTCAAAAGTTGATAGTGTTTTTATTCTAAAAAAATTTATCCCAGTGTTTAATTGAATTAAGTATTAAACTTAGATTTCGAAAAATATTAATCAGAAAAAAATAGTACTTAATTTTATTAAGGACATATAAAAAAAAATTGCAAAAACTACTGTTGTCAAAAAATGTGAAGAACAGTTTAATCAGTATTTTAAAATAAAAAGCATGTTTTATTGTTATAGAAGACCAATGGATCAACCAATGAAAGAAACATATAATAAACCCTAATTAAATATGATATTGATTTCTTAAAGTTATATTATTTAAAAAGAAATAATAAAAATAAAGGATTAAATTGGAATATTTATCTCAAAAAATAGATGTAATTTTCCATGAAATTTTCATTATAAAGAAAAAAAAAATTCAAAAAGATAAGTAGAAAATTATGAAAAATTTTCAACTAATTGCATTCAAAATGTAAATTTTACTGAAAATATCAAGTATTTTACTTCAAAAATTGATTTGAACATATCTATAATTTTGGATTGTATAGTCGTTTACACTTTTAAGAAACAAAATTTGAACCAAATTTAAGGTACAAAAAAATTTAGAATTAAAGCACATTTTTTGGAATTTTTTTTTATTAATTATTTTACTCGAATCTGAATTATGTGCCTTAATTTGATATCTTTTTTCTGCCTTAAATTTAGTTCAAAGTTTGTGTCTTCTGATTGAAACCGACTGTAAAATCGGTGTTGTATTGGAAAAAGAAAAAAAAAATCATGTATTATATTTTAAAAAATGGGTTAAAGAAACAATTGGAGGCAGGTTATTTTGGTCACTGTAGCCAATTTTTTTTTGATTATAAAAAAAAAAATTATGAAAAAAATTTGAGAAAAAATGGTCATCTTATTTTTGGAATTGAGTATTTTAGTGTATTTGAGAAAATACCAAACTCATTATTGTGTCTTTTATAAAATGTGTCTTTGTTTTAAAACAACAAACAAGAATTCCTCAAAAAGTTTACAAATTTCTCCGATGACCTTTTAAGTGAAAAGGCTAACAATTTTAACTTAATTAAAACATAACATAATGTTCATAGGTAATTCTTAGCCATGAAAAATGATTTTCCATTTTTACTTAAATAGAAATTTTCTTAAAAAGTTGATTTTTCCAAACCTTCTTTGCCATTTTTTAATACAAGGCTTCTAAAAGTCTTACATTTTTAGTAAAAAATTCATTTTTTCCTTCTTAGATCTGACTGAATTAATATTTATGAGATTTTGGATCCTCTTAAAAACTCTTTAGAATACATTAGTACTTAAATTTTCAATTGAAAACGTAGTTGTTAAATGACAAAAAACTTTTGAATTGTTTTTTCAAATTTATTTTTCTTTTAGATAGTTCGGTGTAATATTCCTCAAAGAATTACCATCAAAAAACCTTAGCACAAAATTTCTTGTAATAAAGATTGAGTTTTGCAAGAAAAAGTCCCAAAGAAAAAGCAAAATCACACAAAAATAAGAACCAAATATTTTATGTATTTCGTAATCAAAATTATATTCCAAATATAAAATAAAGCAAATACAACCCTCAAAAGCATTCTTGAGAACTTCAATCGAGTAAAAAATAAAAAGAACCAACCAAAAAAATAAAGAGTAAATCTATTATTACTTGAAATAATTATTATGTTTTTGGGGATACAAAATGAAACAGTTGAACTTGGTCAATTATTAAAACAGAGAGAAAATTTTGTCTTTCCAAAGTTTCAGTTTTTTATTGAGAGAGTTTGAAATTATCTTCATTTATTCTAAAATAAAATTATGATATTTTTTTACTCGTTCTCATATTTTGTGAATAAGGATATTAGGGCTTCTATATATAAAAATTTCTTCTGAATTTTATATTGTTCCTTAAAAAATAACATAAAATGATTTTTTGATCCTAATGGGAAAATTTTTTTGATTGTTATTCTTGAAAATTGAAATCTTATTTCAGAAAAGATTTTTTAGAAAAATTGATAAATTGAAAAAGTTATCCAAAATAAAATGAGTTAAAATTATTTCGGATTAACTCTTGAGAAAAAAAAAAGTTAGTTACAGAAAAAAAAAGTGATGAATATATTGAGGGAAATGATAAAAATTTAATTACCAGCATTACTAAAACAGATCAGAATCACCAGAAATTTTAAAAGTAAATTAGAGCCTAAATGAATAAAAAACTTTTAAGAAGTATCGTATCTAACTTAGATTTTGAATAGTTACTCGAATATTTAGGAATGAAGTCGAAGAAAAAAAGTATTATCTGATTGAATTTGGAATTGGTAAAAAATGGAAATTGTTTCTTTTTTATACAGCACCCTTAAAAGTAATTTGTTTTAAAATAACAAAAAATATTATCTCACAATTTAAAATATTTACAATTCTGAAGAGTCTTAAAACGAATATTGTATTGGATTTTTAATTTTTTAAAAATTTAGAAGATCCAAAATTCAACTGTTTTAATAAAATTTTAAAAAGTGATTGTCTTTGGTAAACCGAAAATTTTGAATTTCCAAGAATTTTCCTGGCATTTAATCGAATTATTCAACTTTTTATGAATTTTCATTTTTTTTTATAATAATTTAATTGTTTCTTACATAAAAAAAATTGAAATAAATTTGAAATTATTTTATCAAGAATAAATATTGAAAGAAATCAATTAAATGATTATAAACACCCAATCGATGATTAATTACGATTTTGAATATTTATTCAGTCATATTGTTCTTAAGTTTTTAATCAATATTTTTTTAAAATAAATTTTCTTCTTTTCAGAAAATAATTTATATTAAAAAGAATTTAGAATTAATAATTAATTTGTAACAGGCAATTTTTTCTTTAAAATATATTTTGAGTGAAAAAAAAAAACATCTTTGATAACCTATTTAATGTATAACTTTTTATAACTGAAATTTAGATTGTTAAAATAATAATAATTATAATATTTCAAGCCAACTTATTTAAGTCTTAAATTATGATCAAAACATTAATTTATTGTGGTTTTTTATTTAAATTTATTTTGATTTATTGGTTATTCAAAATATAATGTTATTTTTTAAAAATGTCAAAAATATCAAGATGTGAAAGATCATTATAGTCTTTAGAATTATCAAATAAAAAAAAATTATTTTAAAATTATTTTTTGAAGAAATTCTTGTATATTTATTGATCCTTCATTACTAATTTCCAATTGTTGAAATATTTGCTCTATTTCCTTTTCGGTCATTTTTTCACCGGTATTTTTTAAAGCATATTTTAATTCAGAAGCGTATATTGTTCCATTATCATTTTCGTCTAAAAATTTTAAATATCCAGTGTAATTATCAATCAATTCATCTTTTTTTAAATGAGCGGCAATGGTGATCATATTTTGAAACGTTAAATAACTTTGGATAAAAGAAAAGAATATAAATCAATAAATAAAAAGAATATTATATGAATAAATAAAATGTTCAAGGTACTAGTTTTTTAAAGAAAAAAAAAAAAGAAATATTTTTTAGATCTTGTAATTTTTTTTTTTTTTATAAATTGTGCTTAGGTTTATGAAATGGATGAGTTAGCCTCATTTAAACAATTTACTAATTATGAATCCATTTTTTGACAATTATAATTTCACATTTTTCCAATTTAAAATTTAAGAACATATACTGCTATTTTAATTTTATACTCAAGACAATTCTTGAAAATTGTGTAATCTATATTTCGTTTTATGTTGGATAGAATTCATTTTGAAGATTTTTTTTTTATTTTTATTTTTAATATCTTGGAATTTTAATTCTAATTTCAACAAACCAAACGAATAATATGTTGTTCGGCGCAGAATATTGTACTTTTGAATTTTTTTTTGAATAAAATACTATTACAAATGGTATTGACAATATCATGAAAGTCCAGATGTCTATCTTAAACATATTTAAGTATAAATTACTGTACACAAATAAAAAATTACAAAATAAAAAAAAAAAAAAAAAATTTATTCTAAAAAGTAAATGGAAATTTTATTTATCAATTCTTAAATTATCAAGAAAGAAAAGAACAAAATTTTGAGAAATGCTGACTAAGTAATTCAAATATGATTTTAAAACTTAAAATTGAGGAGATATTAAAAAAGTGATTCAATTATCCATCCTGTAAATTTGAGATAAAAAGCACAAAACTTTTTAAAAATTAATTTTATTTATTAGTTATTTTTAAAAAAAATAAAAAATCATTTGATTAATGACTATGATGGACTTATTATAGTGGTTTATAATAGAGCAGTGAAAAAAATACCGGACATGAAAAAAATCCCGGACAAGATTTTTAATTGTGAATATTAGTATAATTATTGTGTAATTTCATTTATTTACAATCAAATTCCTTTTTTTAAGAATCAAACTTTTTCAATTATAACTCGCCCACTTATTAGAATGATGATTGATGAAATCACACTTGTTCAAAACACCATTCAATCAATCAAAAAACAAGAAGAAAAATTATCATTTTCCAAACTCTACAAACCTTTAATAAAACTCGATTGTTTTTCAAAAAAAGTTGATCAACATATGGCTATCAAACAATTACTCGAGTATTCAAGAGACACCTTACTTTGATGAACTTTAGGTAGGTTTATTACTAATCTCATAAAAAAATTGGTTATTTATAATAAGGATTTCATTGAAATTAGACAAAAATTTTACTAATACTCACAATTAAAAATCTTGTGCGGGATTTTTTTCATGTCCGGTATTTTTTTCCCTACTATATTTTTAATTTTCTCGATTTTTCTTTTTAAAGGATTTAAATAGGATTTTTTCTTTCTAAAAAATTTTGTAAATTTAATAACCAATAAAAAATAACAATTTTTAAAATCTTTAGATAATTATCAACAAAACTCTATCTCTTACTAAATTAAACTAATTTTTAAATTGGGATTTAATACTGAAAAATATTTTAATAAAGTTCATCAATTATAAAAAAAAAAACATATATAATTTTAGACTCCTGTCCTATTTTTTTTTTTAGTAAATTATATTTCAAGATTTAACTTCAATTTAGAAATTAAATTAATTTCTCAAGAGTTGGATCCTTATTGTGCCTGAATAAAAGTGTTTAAATATTATGATCATGCAAAAATTAGGGTTTCAAAATTCCTAAATTATAAAGAAAAAAGTAAAATCCTATTTTATAATTTTTATAAAAAAGATTGAAATTTAATAATATTTTTAAATATCGGAATGTGTTTAAAAAAATATTTTTCTAATCTAATGATCTTTTAATGTTTTTAAAAATAACTAATAAATAAATTTAATTTTTAAAAAGTGTCGTGCTTTTTTATCTCAAATTTTACCATATTGATAATCAACGTACTTTTTCAATATTTCCTCTTTTTTGGGTTTTAAAAATAAATTTGAATGACTTAGTCAAAGAGTCTTTATCAAGATTTTGTTTTTTAATTTCTTGATCCTTTAAAATTTCGTAAAGAAAATTTGAATATTCTTTTTCAGATTTAACAGATTATCCGAAACTCGAAAAATGTTTGAAAAATTGACTCTTTGATCTGGAAATTCAAAGAGGTGTTTTGAAAAACAGTATCACAAAAAAAGTTTAATTCTAGATTTTTGATGAAATTGTTTTTTTTTTCTTATAAAACCTTTTCTCAAATCAAAAAATTAAGTAAAAATCCCAAATTATTAATATAAAACAAACCAAATTAAAAAGATAAACAACGATTGAAAATTTTAATCAACAAAAATAAACACTTTAATACGGTTGTTAATTATACAAAAAATATGGGATTTGTTGATATGGTCAACCAAAGGTGTAAATTCTTATTTTTTTTTTTAAAAAACATAAGTATTTTTCTTGGAAGGTGGAAATGATGTGTTGTGTATTATTTCTTTAAAATGTTAATTTCCTAATACAAAGATGGTTTGTGGATTGAATCAATGATAAGTAAACAATTGATAATGTTGAGTTATTTGTTTGAATGATCAAAGGATTAAAGTTATATGAACGGAAATAATGTTAATAGTAAACATATCTTAACTCAAAATAATACAATTTATCCTTGTTTTTATTGTTGACAATATTTAAAAATTAATTCTGGTTCTACTTGGTTAAATGTTGTCAAATATGATAAATATTATCACAAAAACTGCTTTTTACCATGATCACAAATTGTTTCGATCTTAAAAAATTGAAAAAAAAAAAAAGAATCTTGTAAAAAATTAATTTTTTTTATTTTCATTTTTTATTTAAACTTTTTATCAAATTCCTTGTTTGATTTACCAACATGTTTAAAAGTGGGTTATATAAACTAAATTCCAAAATTTTGGACACAGTTTCAAACAGTTGAAAGAATAACAATACCACACTTTAAATTCAATTTGGAAATAATTTTGATTTTACAAACAATTTCATTTTTTGTCTTTTTTGTTTTGTTTTCATTTCCCTTTTTTCGAGTTACGAAATCTGTTTAGTTAGATCTCGAATTTTAATCGATGGTTGATAGAAGGTTAGTGTTGGGTTTTTTAAATAGAAAAATCACATACAATTGACTGATGGTATCTTATCATTTGATCGATCAACAATTGTTGGTGAAATTTCAACAAATTTACTAATATAATTTTTTGGTTTAGCTCGTTTCTTTATTTTGGACACACATATTGTTATTTTTTCCTTTTATTTCGATGAAAATTAATTACTTATAAAAACATTAATACTGTGTAACTTGAATGTTGTTTTATATTAGGTTTAGAAAAATATAATAAATTGGGTTTTTTTTTTTACCTATTGTTGATTTTGGGTGTGTCCAAATTTTTGGAATGGGGTTTAGTTAATGAGTGGTGAAATTTGTAAAATTGTGGGAAAAGTGATTTTTTTACAATATGTGTTGATCGTCTCAGGAATGGCATATAACAGATAAATATATAAATCAAAATTTGATAGAAGTTTTATTAAAATTTTCTCAATAAAATTTCAGATCTATTATGAAAGATTTTAACTATTTTTGTTTTGAAAAATTTATTTTCAAAACCATAAAATGTCAAAATGTTTTTTTAAAAATTTTTTTTGACATTTAAAAAACAAAAAAATGGTTGAATTGTTCACAAGAAGTAATAGAATCAATCAAATGATTTTTGAAAAAAAAACAATATAATTTGGATTTTTAAAAATATCTACAAAATAAATTTTTGTTTTCATAAAACCAATTTCATTATAAAATTAAATCAACATTTATTAGTAAATTCTTAAAGTGATTCAAAAAAATTTATTGATTAAGGGATCCAGTCTTCGACGACAACAGGGAAAATTTTTTAAATATGTTATTGGTGATATTCTCTGTTTACAAATTTTGTCGATGAAAAGTGTCAAAAAATTCTGATCAACTCAAAAACTCCATAAAAGAATATTTTTTTTCCATTTTTTATGAAAAATAAAACTATTAAGGGACTAGTCTTCTACGAAAACAAGCCAAAATTTTAAAATATGTTATTGGTGGTATTCTCTACTTTCGTATTTTGTAGATCCCATGTGTCAAAAAATTCTGATCGACTAAGAAAGCCATAAAAGAAAATTAGTTTATTGAGATCAATTTTTTTTTTCCATTTTTTCCGAAAAAGAAAACTATTAAATTCATTTTATTTCTCACAATTTAACAAGTTTTTACCCCGTTTATTGTCATTTTGATCATTATTATACTATAACATTTCTTTGTTACTAGTAATATTAATATAAAGATTTTTGTTCCTTTTTAAGATAAAACTTTTGGTTAACCAAAAAAATTGATATATTTAACGGATTAAAAAATAATTGTATTTTTTTAAGTATAGATAGTTATAATAATCAAAGTTTTGTGGTCACTTAAAAATTTTACTCAGAAATTTTGTTTTTGTTTTAAGATGAAATTAGATTTTTCAAAATAAAATTTTCTTGAAGATATTTGGGAATTTTGTATTTTTATCCTCAAAATTCAAAATCAATTTTTTTCTAACAAAAATGATTTAAATTGTTATAAGGGGTCTTATGAAAAAGACCAAATAATTTGTTAAAAAAATTTTTTCAAATTCGATAATCTATTATTGCATTTTTTTTTTCATTTTTTGAAAACAAGAAAATTACTTTTTTAAAAGTTTTGAACAAATAAAAAAATTTTACTTGTTAGATCCAAATTTCATTGTTAAACTTGTATCAAATTTTCATTTATTTAATCACCTATATCCCAATTAGTTTTATTGGTTGAGATTTGTATTGAAATATTAATAATTAATAATAATACAGTCAAATAAAAAATTTTCTTTCAAAATCAAGACTTCAACAAAAAACCAAAAATATGATCACCATTTTCAAGAATTAACTTGTTTGTTAATAAAAATAAACGGGTTCTTTTTTTAAGTTTTATATTGGAAACATGTGAATTTTGGATTTCAAAAGATATAATCAAATTAATAAATTGTTTTTGATGAGGTTAACTCATCCATTTCATTTCCCAGAGTAAAAATATATTTTTCAAAATCTAAAAATAATCTAAAAAAATTTTATTGGGAAAAACAAGCCAAAAATGTTTTTATAAGCTGTTTTGGGATTTAAAAACTTTGAATTTGAAAAATTAAAGAAATTATAATCGGGTTTTTTAAAAATATTAATTATTTTTTCTTCCAAAGGTATTTTTCAACAATTACTGTTCTCAAAAGGATTTGATTTAAAATTGAAATTCTGAAAACCAAAAAATACTGATACCATTGGATAAAGTTTTTAAGTTCAAGCTCTCTTTCTATTTTTGACCAAATAGTAAATTTTCAAACATTTACACAAATATATTTTCGTTTTCTTTCTAAAAACATTAAATCTAAATAAGCAAATTGAAAAATCTATTGAGGAATTCGAATAATATCTTTAAAAAAAACAAAATTTTGATAAACACTTTTTAATTCAATGAATAATTGTTACTAAAATCCAAATCATAAAAAAGGTTTGAAAAAGTGCATCAATTGTTCTTTCTTTCAATTTAACGGAACAAAAACATTAGCCTTTTTTAAAAATAAAATTTCTCTGTTTGTTATTTCCAAAAACCTAAAAGTCCAATTTAGTCGACTAATAAACTATTCCGAATTCATTCTTTGATAAAAATATTGTTAAGTTTTTCAATTTTGAGATTTTTATTACCAATTTTGAATGATCAGAAATTTCAAACTAAACTATTTTTCAAAAATTTTGACTCACTTTATAATATTTATGGAAACTGTTTGGAGGGTTTATTACAGTATTCTTAACAAAAAAATATTTTCAAATTTTTGGATCAGAATCATTTTTTCTAATTTTGCAAATTTTAGTTTTGCTCTTTGAAAAATTCTTCTTTTTCTTTTTTTTTGATTTCTTTTTTTTTTCTTTTTCTTTTTCTTTGATTTTCTTTTTCTTTTCTTTTTTTTTTTTTTTTTAAAAAAAGATCATGTGGAAAAAAAAAAGATCTTCGAAAGACCAATAATCACTATGAAAATTTTAACTATGTAATGTCTTTGAAAATGAATTTAATTATTCATAAAAAATCTTGTTGTTCAACTTTTTTTCAGTGAAAGTTCAGTAATAAAAAATCGGTAATACTCATTTCAAAAATTGCGACTCACTTTTTTTAGTTTTTGGTTTTATTATTTTTAATTTTTAATATATCGGGCTTTTATATATTTAGAATGGCTTAAAAGTGAATTATAAATCAGATTTAGTTATTAATTGTTCTTGAATACTAAAGGATAATTTTTTTTTTTCAATTTATTATTTCAGGTGAGTCACAATATTTGAAAAAGTTTATTAACCAAATGCAATAAGTGTTTAACTCTTGATAAATTTAATTAATTTGTAAATTGAAGTTTAATTGTGTAAAAAAATTTCCGAAATCAAAAAACTAAACAATTGGTCTAAAAGTAAACAGGGGTTCAAACTAATCTATATTAATAACTTTTATGTTTTTAGAAAATTTAACTCCTGTAAAATTTATTGATTAACTACCAAAATCAAAGATCCAAATCAAATTGGATGAAAAAGGCACAGAACTAAGAAATAGAGTTATTTGAAGAAAATTTACAATAAAATTATGTGAATTTTGAAAGATTAATGTGTAATTTTTTGACAAAAATACTAAGAAAAAGATCATTTGTAAAAATTTTTTAACAAAAAAAAAAGCATTTAATTTCACCAAAATTTGTAATTATGATGAAATTTTTGAAACAACAGTATTAAATATATTGTAACCATTTACATTAATTCTATATCTAACCTCAAAAGCCGATTGAAATTCAAAATTCGTTTGATTGTGTGTTTTACTGTTTTCTAATACCCAAATCAGAAAAAAATATGACTTAAATTGTTGTAATACGTTAAATTTTGTCATCATGAGTTATTTACAACACCCTACTCCGAACTTGAATTGGAAAACAAAAAGAACGGATTTTTACTTTCTAAAAAAATAAAAGAAACTCAGAAATAGAAAAATTAAAATAAACCTATAAAAAACACAATTCTAAAAGGGAAAGCATAATATAGTGAATTTACAGGACTAACTAATTTCAATTTGTCTTTTATCTTTTCAAATTTTTATGATAAAGATGAGTGAAGTTATAGTTCGTTTTATTTTTCAAGAATTATCATTAGTTACCATTTCTAATCAAATTTATCAGTCTACAGTTTCAAAATTTTAAAAAATTCTGCAAACTTTTGAGAGAATTCTTGACTTTTTTTAAATTAAATTTCTAAAATCTTCATTTTTTAAAAATCAAAGTTTTTAAATTCCAAAACAGCTTATAAAAACATTTGTGGCTTGTTTTTACCAATAAAATTTATTTGGATGATTTTTCGATTTTGAAGATTTTTGAAAAAAAAATCATGATCTCAATTAAAATTCAATTTTTTAATTTGTTTGTCAAATTAAAAACCTTTCTTTAAATCAAAAAGTAATTTTTGACCAATAAAAAAATCCAAAAAAGAAACTAAATTTTTCAAATACAGGCAATAAAAAGTATCTCCAAAGCACATAATCAACAACAACTATAACAGCACAACTCTTTATATATTGATTTAGTTTTGGACTATTTCAAAGATGAGAGGAATTATTACCAAATGAAGAAATACTGAAAATTTAAAATGAGAGAATAACTTTTGTTTGGCTTTAAAAAAACAATTGTTTCCTATTTTACTGATCAACTTATTAAAGAGAAGAAACTCACCCAAACAACTGTCTCTTAACAATAATAACAAAATGTTTTCAAACAGCGGAAAACTGAATCGAAAATTTTAATCGAGGACAATTCTTTCGAACAAAGTAAAAATTGAAAATAAAGTGAAATTAAAAAATCATCATAGCTTTTTCAAAAAAAACTTGAAAATTTTTGAAAACATTTTTGCACGTTTGGATAGCATATAAAACAGTTTTTCAAGAAAAGCTTGGTCTCTTTTTTGTTGTTGTTTTTTTTTCGATCAAACTGAAAGATTTGTGGTTGTGGATTTTGGGGTTGGTTTGTTTAAATTTGGCAGATTTAGATCAAAAATAGGGTGATTGAACTTTGAAGGCTGTAGAAAAATGATTTGACAAAATGATCTTTTGTTAATACTGTTTGTTTTGGAAAGTAGAAGGTTTTACTGAACTGTATTTTTCAAAAACAACAATTTAAAAACCGAAATCCACAGTTAAAGAAAAAAAAAAACCTGTTAAAAAAAAAAAAAACCAACAGTTAACAATAAAAAAAAAAAAAGCCTGTTACTGCTGAGAGAAAAATGTTGGACAGAGAAAAATAATGGGATAGCAATTTTAATTGGGAACATTAAAGAAAATGATTTTTAATTTCAATCGTTTGTGAAATAACTAAAGAAAATAACAATAATCTACTTATTAGAATAACGACTAATGTAATTCTAGTTTTTCAAAACCTGATCTCTTATAATCTAAAGCAAAACTAAAAATTACCATTTTCAGAATTAATAGTAAACTTTACTACAACTTGGATTTTTGTTAAAATAGCATGATCAACTTTAGTTATCAACCATTCAAATGAGTATTCTACAAATACCACAGATTAATGAACTTGTAACACCTTTAAACCTGGATTTATATAAAATTCACCTAGTTATCAATAGGATTTGATTTTCAATTTTACTAATGTTCCCAATTAAAAATGGTTTGCAACTATTTTTCTATTTCCAACATTTTTCTCTCAACAGTTACAATAAAAAAAACAACAGTTATTTACAAAAACAAGACAAAAAATTTTGAAAAGCACAAACAAAAACGTCAACATTGGTTATTGAAACAACTGTAGGTAGTGAATAGTTTCAAATTTTCAAAAGCAGGTTCTTATCGATTAGTCATTATTTTTAAAGACTAAATAAGTTTTTTTCTTGAGTTGAACATTTATTGGCTCTTTTAGAAAGATAATAAAGAGATACTTGGTTGTGTTTTAAAGGTAAAACTTCAAAGGCGAAACGTTCGTAATAAAAAGATTACATTCTAAAAATTATCATCCGTTTTAAATTTACTCTTTTGGAATTATTAAAGCTGTTTTTGAAAAATGTGGACTGTGGGCTTTATAAGACGTGATTATAAACTGTTTGGTTCGCCCTTTTGAACAGTTTGAAGAACACTTTTGAAAACTTTATGTTTTCTCTTTGTTAAAACAGCTGTACTTTGACAAGAGACGGCCAAGTTTTTAAAAAAGTGCTTTCAGATAATGACAATCGGCTTCGTTTCAATAGATGCCACAAAAAATAAATACTGTTATTTTCAAATAAAAAAAAAACTAAATTTTATCTCAAAGTTTCAAAAACAAAGAGAACCAAATTAAAAAAAAACTCACGATTATCATGATCAAATGATCTTGAGAAGATCTTTGTTTTATTCTACGATTTATAATCCAATTGTTGGGAAAATATTTGAGAACCTGAAATAAAAATTTTTCTTTCTTAATTGGAAAATGGCAGTAAACAAAACAACTGCACTTTTATATTTCTAACACTCGGAATATTAAAAGAAAATAATTTCCAAGCGGAAGGTGATCTCTAGGTTGGCACAAATACAGTCGAAAGCCCTTACGGAACGTGGTAATGAGTAACGAAAATGGTTATTGGAAAAGTACTTATTACTGGTATTTGCACTATAAATGGGAAAAAAGATTCACTCAATTTTCCTTCTCTTTTTGATTTTATAGAGAGAGTTTTGAAACAAGCAGGTTGTAATTCAATTTGTGAGACTCTATTTAGAAAAAGAAACTATAAGGAAAATGAAGTTAAAATTTTTTACGAGTTATTAGGCAAATACCGCAACATTTTGTATGTCTTTGGATAGGTAGTGATCAAAGTTTGTTAGTATGAGTGTTTCAGTCGTTTGTTTGAAAAATATAACCGTGACAAAAAGATGGAATTTTCGGTTTGTTAGTTGCTTCGAAAAAGGCATTTTTGAGAATTCTTGTTTATTTTTTTTTTGTTTTTTTGGAGCAATGGGAATTGGAAGAAAAAAGAAAGGACTTACGAAAGATCTTTTGAAGAAAATTGTTTTTGAAATCGTAATGTTTGTCTGTTACTAATTTGTTGATCAAAGAGTCTGAGTGTTGTTCCCAATTTTGATAATGGCACACCTTTTTCATCTTCGCTATGATATTTGAAAATTTGATAAAATCGTTTTATTTCTTCATCTGTAAAGTCGTCGTTTCCAATTTTTCCAATTACATTTAGAATTTCTTTTGTCTCCTTTTTTTCGGTTGTCATGTGATTAAAAACACAAAATAGGAAAATAGAGAAAAATGTTTTGCTTAACTGGATTTTATGAATTATGTTTTTTTATTAATTTCTCGATTATTTGTTCCTATTATTTTGATTTGACATTTTTGTTTATTTGTTTAATAATAAGGTTTGTCTGGTTTATATTTTGAATTTATAATATAAGAATTAAAATATGTTTGTTGTTTTTGATTGGAATTGATATTTGATTTTGGGATTTCGATTATTTTTGTTTTAAGTTAGTAATGATGGGAGGAGATTATTGTTGGGATTTTTGTGATATTTATGCGTTGTTTGATGTGTTTTAGGATGTTGGAAATGAAGTATATTATAAAGTTCTTGTTAAATTTTTTGATTATTGGCTATTTTAAAATTTCAATAACTCATAAATCAAGGTTATAATGTCTTCCGATTAGTATAGAGGTAGAATGCCTGACTGTCACTCAGGTGGCCGGGGTTCAATTCCCCGATCGGAAGTACTTCTTTTTTTTTTTTAACCTACTCTCCATAAACTTCAGATGATAAACTAAAAGAATCAGGTAAAAGAACGGATTTCTAACAGATAGAAAATTTTTTTAAGGTTGTTTTTACTTTGATTAAATTTTGAAAATGGAATAATTTTTTTTTAAAAAAAATTTTTTAAATTAAGATCAAAAGCAAAAGTTAACAATGAAAATATAATCAATGCCTCAGGGCCTGAAAGTTGTATACTTTAATTTGTTCAATAAGATGAAATATTAAAATATCCAAAACGATTTTAGTGAAGTTTATTGATAAATTTGCTTTAATTAATAAATGAATCTAGAAATAAAAAAGGGGAAAAGATGACCAAAAAAATCATTTAAGACTTATCATAAAAGGAAATAATTCAAACAATTCACAAAAATGGTCTATAAAGAAAAAACAGAAAAATGTTCAAAAAAAAAAAAAAAATTCAAAAAACATCAAGTATTCTCTTGGCAAATTTTCAGACAGAATTGGAGATTTCGGAAAACCAAATTGAAACTAGACATCAAAAATAGATGTTCTATCACCTCAAGATCTCGAAAGTTGTCCAGTTAAAGAAATTCAAAGCCTGCAATAACTTTATTAATTACTGTTGTTAAAATAATGTTTGTTGAAAAGTATAATGAGGGTTTTAAAATAAAAAGCTTGTTTTTTTGTTTCGGAGGCCTAAACATTAACCAATCAAAAAAACCAACAAAACAAAAATAATTAAGTCTGATAGTGGTTTCTTAAAGTTCTATTACAAAAATAAAAATAGTTTATACAGTGATCAGAATAAAGCGTTCCCAAAGACTATAATTCATTTTTTAAAATATTGTCTGTGCTTTTTGTTTCTTCTTGTATAAGGCAACATCTAATCTATTACCAAATAGTATACCTAAGTTCAAATAAATTTTGAAAGTAAAGGTCTGGTTATTTACAGTAAAATTTAAATTATTCATGCAAATAGTTGAAAATATTCCATAATATTCTCAATTTTTTTAAGATTTTTTTGGTGATAAAAATTTTTTAAAAATTAACTCTATTTTTTGAGATAAATTTTGCAATTTGATCCGATATTTTTAGGATTTCTTTTTAAATAATAGAACTTTGAAAACCAACACCCTATTTAATTAGGGATAATTATCATTTTCTTTGATGGGTTGATGTATTATTTTTCAATTACAAAAAAATATGCTCTTTTTTTTTTATTTTGAATGAAGAAAATTAATTTCCTCTTACACCCGTTAGGTTTTTTTGAATTTTAGAAGTTGGAAGAATGGAGTAAAATCATAAATATTGTTCAATTCTTTTGAATCCTCGAAAAGCTGAAGTTAATTTTTTTTTTAATTTTAGAAAGAAAAAGTACATTTCAAAAATTTTCTTGTAATTTCTCAAAGTAAAAAAAAACCTAGGCACTTTCCGTTAGGTTTGCCAGAAATTCAAAGAATGGAGTAAAATCATAGATTTTATTCAATTATTTTAAATTCTGGAAAGAAAATGCACTCTACAGCGCGTGATTTTCACTTCTGTTACCATTTCTTGGGTTTTCTGTTTATTTAGAAAATCTATAGATTTTCATTGGGGTTTTTTGGGTTTTCTATTTATTTGGAAAATCTATCGATTTTCGTTTGTTTTTTTTTGATTTTTCTGTTTATTTGGAAAATTGATAGATTTTACAAATAAAAAAAACCTCTTGAAAACCTAGATACTTGATGGTACTTGATGGTACTTGGTGGTACTCTACGGCACTTCCATCATTTCTAATTTTTTTTTTTTTCAAATTTCAATAAAGAACCTTAATTCTCTTTATCATTAACTAATAACAAAATAAATATTACTTCTATATTTTGAATAATTTCAAGAATATTATTCTGATTATTTTTGTATGGGGCAGTCAATTCTATACAGAAAATGGAATAATTTTTTTAAAGATATAATTCAAATTATTGTCAGTTTCAAATTTAAGACAGAAACTTTAAAAAAAAATAGGACATAAAAAAAAACCCAATTTAAAGCCCATACTTTGGATTTTTTTTGATATAAATTCTTTTACTAGAATTTAAATTATGTACCTTAATTTGGGATTTTTTTATTTCCTTAAATTTCTTTGAAGTTTCTGTCTTAAATTTGAAACTGGCGGTAATTTGAATTATATCTTTAAAATAAATTATTCGATTTTCTTTATGATATGTGCAGTCCTATAAAAAAAGATCTATATCTTCAATGATTCCTGGGTTGAAGTATTTTTTACATAAATTGCAATATTTTGTTTCTATTATAATCTAAACATAAACATAAGAATATCTATTTAGAAAAGTTGTGAAATTTCTTCGTTTCAAGAAGGGGGTTGAATCCTACTATTTTAAATATCATTCGTTATTAGGTTTCTTATAATTTCTAAAATTAAAAAAAATAGTTCGTTATCTTTTCCAGAATTCAAAAGAATTAGAGTAAAATCTTTGATTTTTCCCTAATATTTTTGAATTCTGGAAAAGTAATATTATTTTTTTTTGATGACTCTATGAAATGAATGTTTGTTGATATTAAATATATATATGTATATATATATATAACTAATAATTTTTAATTGGTATGGCATTTCTGCCATAACTTTTTATTATTAAATTCTCTCAAAATTAATTAGATTAAATTCTAATAATTTTTAAATTTTCTGTTTCCCATTAATAATTTCATTCTCTTTTTCGAAAATTTTAACTCTTTTGATATGTTTTCCAAACAAAGAATTTCTAATTTTCTTTTTTACGAGAAATTTATAAATATATCGAGATTCTTACTTTATATATTTTTGTTTTAGTTTTATAAATTATTCTTGGAGAATGTGGATTAATTATTGAAAAATTTTGTGACTTTTTTATTTATCCAAACATCTATCCTGTTGAAATATTTTTTGGGTTAGATTGAAAATAACTATTTCATAAAATAGTTGATTACTGTATAATGATTTAAATGTTTGTAATTTTAATCCATTATCTGTTTTTTTTTGATTAAAAATCATTTTGGTTTTTTTTGAAATTGATTATAACTTTTTTAAAGGTTATTTATAAATGTTTCTCTTAGCCAAGTCAAATATCTAAATACTCTATTACAGATAATTGATTTGATTTTAAAGTTTTATCAATATTTGGGTTCCTTTCAAATTATTGGATCATTTATTTATTATCATTAACTATTTATCAATTGGTATATTGGAGTTATATTCGTTTATTAAATTAAGTAATCTACAAACAATTGAACATGAAGAACTAACTCTTTTATTTTTTTCAGTTAAAAGGTGCCTGATATATCCAAACATTAAAGAGAAAAGATTTTTCCCTTGATAAACTCCTATTCCTTCTTTTTTGTAATATTTTTGCTGAAAATTTTTGATTTTTTCATTTTTAATAAAAACCACACTTTTTATTTTGAAACCTAGATTAAACTTTTCAACATGTATAATTATGACAACAGTAAATAAGAAAAAGATCAAAGATTAAAACATGGATCAAATTTTGAAAAAAATTCTGTCTATTGGAATAAGAACAATTATTTTTCAATTGGCCAAAAAAAACAAACTAATTCTTTTTTAGTCAAGATTTTAACTTTCAGATATTTTTCAATAAACAATTTAAATTTTATATTTCATATTAGAGTTCAAAAAACCAAAGGATATTCTCAAACCAATTTGGAAAGGAAACTTGTCCAAAATTTAATCCACATGCCTTCTTGAACTTTCGAATACAGCCTATCCAAAGCTACCGTGGATTTTTATCAATATCAAATTTTGGTGTTCATATAAATTGTTAAATCTATGAATATGAGAATAAGAAAGCTCATATTGAAAAAAAAAAAATTCCTAAATGAGTCAATTTTTAAGAATTTTTTTACATTTTCAAAAAAATAAATTTTCAGAACCCAAAATGACTCTAAACATCAAAAATTCCTGAAGAAACGAAATAAAATTTACTAAAAAAAATGAATTTATTTTTGATCAGATTGAAAAATATTTTTCATATCAACTCATTTATGAAAAAATATTTGCAATATAAGTTTTCTTCTTCTTAAATTCTTTGATTTAAAAATCTATATCATCACCAAAATTTGAGATTGATAAAATTCCACGGTAGGCTAGGTACAGCTGTGTATTTCAATAACACCAGAAGATTATTTTTCATTCATCCCATTTCTCAAAAAATATTTTGAATATAAGCTTTCTTATTCCAAACTCTTCTTTTTAATAATCTATATCAACATCTAAATTTGATATTGATAAAATTTCACCGTCGCTTTGGAATAGCTATAAAAGTTAAATTAAGTCAACTCGATTAACAGTTTCAAAAAAATGAATGAAATAAAGAACCAAACTGATAGATTCTCTCATAAGGATGGGGTTATTCAAATAAAGGTCTTTTTTAAATGAAGGTGACTGGAGTAATTACACAATGGATTTTAAACAAGATAATGTCCTATATTGAATTCTCAATCTATTTTACAATAAAAAAAAATTCTCTTAATTCAATCTCTAAAAAAGCATAATATTGAAGAAAAGGAAAATAAATTTGCTCAAAAACAATACCAAGATCCACCACATGTTATCAAAAAGAAATATGACTTTACAAAAACTGCCAAATATAAAAATTTGATTAATGTAAATTCTCTAATTTCTTAACTAGAGTATGTAACAAAACCATAAAATTAATACAAACACACCCTCCACACACCCTTTTGAACTGATTTCTTTTTAATTCAAATAATTTGGAATCATTTTTTCTTGAATTTTTCTATGAACTCTTTTCATGAAAACAACAAATTTCAAATTGACTTTTTTGAGTCTCTTTTGGTTTCAATAAAAAATGGTAAAAATTCCATCCTTTTTTTTTAATTCTTTTCAAAAAAAACAAAGAAACGAAAAACAAAAAATTTATTTTTCCTTTATCTTTCCTCCATCTTTCCAACTCAAATAATCTCCAGATCCTGATCCAACACTCTACTTATCAGAATACGAACAAGAGATCCAAAAAATGATCAAAGGGGAGATCTCAAAAGAATTTGAAACACATTTCATAAACAATATTTTTTATAGCATTATAATAAATCTCTGGGAACGGCAAGATTATGAAAAATCCATTGTCCCGTTAATTAATAAATTTTTTGAAATTAGTCTTGATTTTATTGTTAATAAAATCGATCAAGACCACCCAAAAGTTTTGGATTGCTTATCCAAAATTTTGATTCAACCAACAAAATTTGGATACTATTTAAAAAACCCATATGAGCAAGGAGCAAGAAGACTAAACACCAAGTCTTTCCAAATCATAAAAATACCTGTAAGTAGTCCAAATTTCTTTTTATAAAGCATCATGAGAACAAAAGAGAAAAAAACACCAAATAAAAAATTGACAAAACAGAAAAAGAAAAAGAAAAACAAAAAAAAATTATCCTTTTATTTTTTTTCCTGTCCCATTTATTTTCTCATTTCAAAACCAACCAATTTTGATGTTCTGATTTTAGTGGACCCAAAAATTATCCAACACAAATTAAAAATATTAAACAACAAACAAAAAACAAAAAACAAAAAACAAAAAACAAAAAACAAAAAACAAAAAACAACAAACAAAAAACAAAAAACAAAAAAAAAAAAAAAACAAAAAATCCAAAATGTAAAACAAAAACAGCCTTATACCAAGAGAAAATACTCTTATTATTTTTGTAAAAATGTTGAATATTTCCATTCACAAGGGGGATTTGATTTATTGATGAGCAGAATGCTATCGAGCGAACACAAAATCGATTCTGTTCTTACTGCGAAACTAATCTTGCCAATTGAAAAAATATCGAATTTATTCAATAGCCAAGTGTTGACAAGCATTGTGTCGCAAATAACGGGAGTTCTTGATCGAATCCTCAAGCTTGGGAACGAAGAACTAAAGAAATTTGAATATCCGGACATTATGAAAATCGCAAAATTAGTGAAGAGTGTCTTGCGTGATGACGATAACACAAATGCTAATAATGTCCAAAGGTGGTTTGAAAAGGAATTTGCTTACAGGTGCCTAACTTGCAACTTTTTACCGTTAAGGGCTAAGGGCGCAATCAATTTAAATAACATTTTCGGAAAGCAATTAAAGAAATCCAATTACCAACTAGCAAAAAAATTTGTTCTATGGTCAAAGGAAAAAGCTCTTTTACAATTAATTTTTGGAGAAACGAGGCACCCTGTCATCATTAAGGAATCACAATCAATTTTAAGATTTGTTGCCAAACACGAAGATATTACAAAAAAAGAAATCGATTTGATTTGGTCAGTTTCTGAGGTAAATGCTTTTTTTTTTATTTACATATGCACTTCTTTTGTTATTTATTTTGTTGGGAACAGCTCTTTTAAAAACGTGAAAATCAAAGGTGCTGAAAGGGGGGCATAATTTTGTTCGATTTCATATTTTAAACCTTTTTGCGCATTCATTATAGAACCTTCTCAGATGATATCACGATAAAAGCAAAATTTTGGAAATGTTTTCAACATTTGTTTTTTTTTTTTTTTTTTTTTTTTTTTTTTTTACAATTTGATTTTTTATAAACCCCATGTTAGAAGTGTATGTTGAAATACAAACGTGGTTATTATTATGTCCCAACATAACACACAATTAGAAAGAGTTTCCCAATGAGAACTTTCAAAAAATGTTAATTTACCACACAAGAGTAAATATGATAGACTTAACAAAGAGAGTTTTTTCATAAAAAATTGCTTTTTATATAAGGACAATAGGCTTCGATTCGATCGTGGCCACAATAAATAAATAAAGAAATAATAGTGTTTTTGAATTTATTGTTAAGGGTCCAAATGTTAATAAACAAAAATATTTAATCTCGTAAAGGAGAGAAATTTGAAGTTGACTAAATTAATGGCTTCTAATTCAAATCGCGTCTAGACACAGTCATTCGAAGTATTTGAAGTTAATCTAATTTTCTAAAAAATTAGATTTTTTGGATTTATGAGAGGTTTTGATGATAGCATGTATTATCACGATATTAACAATAAAATCGTGATAATATTAAAAAAATCGCGATAAAATATAAATCACAACAAAAAAAAAAAACGCGATATTCAACATTATTGCAATATTCACATTATCGCTAGATAAAGAAAATTATTTTTTGAATTCACCATACAAAAAAACTCATAAATTTTACAAACCTTGAGACTTTTACAAAAGTTTTCACCCTTTAAAAATGTTGGGAAGTGTTTGAAAGGGTTGTAAACTTGTCTACAGGCTCTGGAAAGTGTTTGAAAGAATCAAAGCTTTATTAAAGGCATGAGATTTTTGTAGTGGAAAAAAAATGTTTTTCTTTTCATTTTTTTTTTTAAAGATTATAAAATCTCAAACAAATTTTATGATCAAACTAATAGTCATTCATTTCAACAAAAAACTCGAATATAAAATAGATATGTTTTTTTTTAATTAAGGTTATTACCTTCACAAGTTAAAGAACTAAAAAGAAGAAAGTGGAATTTTCCTTCTTATTGGTGCTCGATCAAAAAAAAAACATCATTAAACTCTAGTTGTGTTTTCTGTAAATACAAAAATAGATGATAAGAAGAAGAATAACAATAAGAAAATTAAATTTCCAAAACAATTTTAATAATTGGTGATCATGTGGGTAGATTGTTGTTAAAGCTTTAGAAAAATTATCCGACTACTTTTAGCTTTCATAGAATAAAGAAAATGTTTTAAATGAAGAAAATATTTTTTGAAGAATGAGTGAAGGGCTGGTTGTTTTAGAAGTTCTTTTCAAGGCAATTTACAACACCGCAATTGACTGAGAAACTCTTTATTTATCTTTAGTTCTGATTGTTGTTGATCTAAAGGATGGATAGGTATGTCAACCAAATCAAAAGAAAATACAATAAAACTCTTTGATCTGATCCTTGATTGAGTCAATTATCTTTTTTGTTGTTTTTTAAAAGAATAACTTTTTTTTCATAAGGATCTGTTTTTGATCAAAAAAAATTTCTTTGTAAAAATATTTCTCAATTAGCCCAAAAACCCATCAACTATTATATTGCGATTACTTTTTAATTGCAATATTTTGACATTAATCGCGATCTTATCGATATTATCGCGCTAATGTTTGATATCGCGATTTTCTAAAATATCACAATTTTTTAAAAATAATCACGATTTTTGCTACTTTATCATGACTTAACAAAGATATCATCAAATCCACTGTTGTTAAGGGTTAAATGTTAAAACACTTAATCTGGTAAAAGTGAGAATTTCCAAGTCAGTAAATTCACGCCTTCTCATCAAAGAGTGAATAAACACACTTATGAGAAGTATTTTGAACTTACTTTTCTTTTTTAAAATAAAATTGAAATCAAGAGTATGTACGGAAAAAAAAATGTAAGAATAAAAAATGAAGAATAAATAAAAAATAAAAAAGTTTTTTTATTATTATTGAAGAGAAATGATTCAACAAAATTACCACTTGTTTGTTGTTAGGTTTTTTTTAATTTGAGAAATAAAAAGAAAATTTCTTTAATTTTGTTTTTATTTCAAAAATTAAAAAAAAACCTAGGCACTTTTCGTTAGGTTTTTTTGAGTTTTCTATTTATTTGGAAAATCAATAGATTTTCGTTAGGTTTTTTTTAATTTAAGAAATAAACCGATAATTTATTTAATTTTCGGTTAATTTTAAAATAAAAGAAAACGGCAGTAGCCTTTCCAGAATTTAAAAGAAGAGAGTAAAATCTTTTATTTTCCTTCATCTTATAAATTAAAAAAAAGCCTAGGCACTCTACGGAACTCTATGGCACTTGACGGCACTTCCTGAAACTCTGGGTTTATTGAGAGTTTTTTATTATCGGATATAATGCAGACAAGATTATAACTCATAGGATAGCTTTTCTTTAAAAATAAAAAAGAAAAAATATATAAGTTTAACCAAAAACAAGAAAAAGAGAAAGAAAAGCAAGAAATAAGAGAATAAAATAATAATAATAATCAAAAAGTAAAAACTTTATTTGAAAATTTTTTTTTGTAAATCGGGTTTTAAATGGGTTGATGACTGTTTCCTTTTAAAGTTGAAAATTTTTGGATCACCATCACATAATTTATTTTAATAAAGAGGTATAAATATTTGATCAACTAGAAAGCAAATGAAATATGCTACTTGATTGGGTCTTTAATTAGAACTTTGATGGATAAGATACATCAGTAAAGCACTGTTTTTTTTAAGAATAAGAATTTGTTTTCGAAATTTTCTTTTTGTTGTATTTTTTTTTTTTATTTTTTTGAAAGTTTCCCAAGCCTTGTTTTCGCAAAATCCCAATACTAGATACTAACTCGACAGCATTCACCCAGAACAAGTAACTGACTCAGCAGATCGTATGGAAAGGTCTATTCAATTTACTTGGGTTAGTTTCACTTCACTCCAGTTGGTTTCATTCGAATCACTTCATAAGGTATCGGCTCAATTCGGTTTAAGATCTACTAATGAACAAGTTAGTTTAAGATCTAATCATGAACAAGTTTACCAATTCTTATAATGATTTTTTATCCCATTTCCCCTCCACCGATTAAAAAAAAAACAAAAAGAGGGAGAAACCTAAGGAACCTAAGTAACCGAAGTAACCTAAGTAACCGAAGTAATCGAAGTAACCGAAGGAACCGAAGGAACCGAAACAACTTAAAAAAAGGAATTTGGAAAAAGTAGAAAGTTTAAAAAATACATTTATTGATTTTCCTATGCCATTTAATGTTTTTTTTCAATAGGTGATCAATATTTCAAGTCTTTTTTGAAAGGGCCCATTTTGTACCATTTTAAACTGATTTTTTTTTTTGTTTTCTTGCAATTCTTCCATTTCAGAATTATCAAAATTGACCCTCCCTATTAGAATTTGTTCATTTTTCCAGCTTTGTTATATTTCAGTTAGTTTTTCTTTGAAGATTTTTGGGTAATTTATTTCATTTGTTCGACTCTTCTGTCCTCCATAGCCGTTAAAAATTATTATATTGTTTAAATTGTTTCCCATAAAGTATCCGTGGCCTATTGGCTTCACATTGATAAATAATTTTAAAAAAGGGATTAAAAAATATGGAGTAACCCTTCTTTATTGTTTTTAGGTTCATATGATTTTTTTTGATCAAGCTTAGTATTTCCTTAAAAAAAAAAAACAGTTGTTTTATGTAGTCTCTGGTGTTAGTGCTATATCTATGTTATTTTGATATAAAAAAATTTCCATTGATTCTGTTTTTAGATCTCTTCCTACCTCCACCACTTTTACAATTAGAGTATAAAAACAGCTTTTTAAATATTTTTTTCTTCTATTATTTTTTTAGCTCTTCAAAATTTTCACAAAATATTAAATTTAAATTCATATTTCAAAAACAATAAAAACAATAAAAAAAAAAAAACTAATTAGGAACACCAATCAACAGCAAAAATTGTTTTTTCGTTTTTAAAAACAATATCCAAACACATGAATTTTCAAATTATTAATTATATTTATAAAAGCAAACTGGAAAATTTAAAGGAATGGGATTCAAATCTAATAGACTTTTTAACTTTTTTAACAAATTATATTCTTTCAAAGTTCAAAAAAGAAACAGATAATTTAAACGAAGAAGAGCAAATGTATAAAGAACTATTTTATTTAATGTATTATAAATTTTGGGAATTAATAATAGACAACACAATAAATTATAAAACAAGGGAATATTTGGTAGAAAATTTAGTAAAGTTATTAAAATCTAATTTTATTAGCAATGATATTAAAAGATCTTTACAAATGATTTTAATCAACCATTTAGAAAAACACATAGAGCCACTATTTATAATTAAATTATTAACTACTATCATTAATACTTATAAAACGAATGTCAGAAAGCACTCTAAAAAGAAAAATAGAAAAGGTATTATTAATGATCTCGAAAATAATAGTCAAATTAAATCATTAATTATTAATGATTTAATACATTATAAACAAACTGTATTACAATATATAACGAAAAATAAAATCAAGTTTATGAAATTAAACAACAACACCACGAATAATAACATCAACAATAATAATACTAATAATGATAATAATAATGATGATGATGAAAACAACAGCAACAACAACAATAACAATAACAATAGCAATAACAATAACAATAATAACAACAACAATAATAATAATAATAATAACAACAACACAACTACGACCAATAATAATACAGCTGTCACCGATCTTAATAACAAAAATTGGGAACAATTAATCGTTTTTGGAAAAGTACCATATTTTACTCAATTAAAAACTAGATTAAATTTTTTATTATACCTACAAACAAACAATAATCAACTAAAAATAACAATAAATCAAATGAAGCAATTATGGGATTCCTTTATTGAAACGCCATTAAATTCAATAAAACAATATGAAAAGACATTTTTTTTTAATTGGATTTGTTCCTTTAACCCCCATAAATCATTAATTAAATTTTTTTATGAACAGATTTCGAAAATTAATTTAAAAATCATTGATTTGTCTACTTTTAATTTGTTCAAGCATATATTTATTATTAATAA
Organism: Anaeramoeba flamelloides; assembly: GCA_027625915.1. Taxonomy (NCBI): domain Eukaryota; family Anaeramoebidae; genus Anaeramoeba; species Anaeramoeba flamelloides. The sequence continues at coordinate 4,652,564 of JANTQA010000026.1, forward strand.
TCAAAATTCAAGTTTCCTTCGATTGAACGCTGATAAATCTATTACGATAATGAAATTTACACAATCTAATAAAACCCGCAGCAGCAATAAAAACAAAAAACATCAAACACAAAGCAAAGATACTAATTCAAATAATAACGAGAATCAAATTATGGGAATAGATTTATTTTGGGATTTAGCTTTATTTTGTGAAAATGAAAACGTGGGACAATTGGCCATTGGGTTTTTAATTAAAACACAAAATTATGAACCAAATTTATATAAATTATATGGTATTGAAATTAATTGTTTATTCATTTCAAAATGCTTTTCTTATTTTAATGAAAAATCAAATTTAGAAAATGAAAGAGTATTGAATAGAATTTTAAAAATTTTAACTTTATTTATTGAATTTCGAGAACAAAATATTATTCCAGAATTTTTAGATTTCCAAAGGCATAGAACTAATTTAATTGAATCGCCAATTACCATCTCTGTTACGAATGCTACCAATTTAAAATTACCATATGATTTTGAATTAAAAATGGATAGTAATGATTCCATTTATTGCTTAAGAAAGGCAATTGCTGATTCAGTGAACGAAAAAATTGACGATCTTATAATTACTAAAGGGAAAGTTAATATAGATGAGAAAAACAATTTCAAAACCTTGTCTAGAATTGGAATTGTAGATGGAAACAATTTGTCTGTTGTTAAAGCAAAGTATCATTATTATTCAAGAAGAAATACCAAAATCAAACAAAATTTGAAAAAAATCAATAAAAATTTATTACCAAGTTATATTTTGTCTAATTATTTTAATGAATTGTTTGATTTATTAGAATTAAATAATAGCACAATTATCAAAGAAACCATCTGGAACATTTTAATGAAAATGCCAACAAATTCTACCATTTCCGAACAAATTTCACTATTAAACGAAAAAAACCTTTTTAAGACTTTTCAAAATGGAAATAAAAATAATAATCAAAGTAATAAAATAAATTGGGAATTAATATTAAATTCTAATTCTTTATTCAAATTAAATTATTCCTTACAAATCATTGAAAAATTAATTCAGCAAACAAATTATCAAAATTTTATTTCAAATCTTCAAAACAAAGGGGGGTTGAATTGGTTATTTTCATTATTAGAAAATATTTATAATTTAAAAATTACAAAAGAAAATAAATCATTGGAAAAAGTCAAAATTAATTCCATATATTTATTAATTAAAAACATTGCCCAATTAACTATTAATACAAATATAAATAAAATTTATAATAAAATTAAATTTAATAATCAAAAATATTGCGAATTATTTTTAAAGATCCTTTATAATTATTCATTCCAAAATAAAAAATTAAACCAACATATTTTTCCAATTTTTTTACAAATCACGGATTTTATAACCTTTGCATGCAATTCACCAAACCAACAACCCGATTTCCAATTAACTTTAATTAATTATAATAATCTAAAAGATACAATAAAGCAAAATTTATTGTTTAATAAGCGACCAACTTTTAGAAAATTATTTTTAAAAATGATACAAACAATTTGTTTAGATGAAGAAAAGAAAATACAAAATGAAATTTTGAAAAATAATGAAAAGGAAAAAGACAATAATAAAGAAAAAGATAATAATAAAGAAAAAAACACTACTAAAAAAAAAATAAAAAATAATAAGGGCAATATTGAAAAACAAATAAAAAATCAAAAAAAAATTGAAAATAAAAAACAAATTGAAAAAATAGAAAATCAAAAGCAAATCAAAGAAAATGGAAAAAAACAAAATATTAATTTAAAAAAATTTTTTTTAAAATTAAACTTAGAATTATTTACAATAATTAAAAAATATAATAATAATCAGAACACTAATAAAAATATTTATCCAAAAGAATATTTCGGTTTATTGAAATTTTTATTAGAATTAAATTTTCAAGATCCAACATTTAATTTAAATTTAAATCCTTTTTTTTTAGATATTAAAAATATTTTAACAAATTTAAATAATAATTCGAAGAAAATAAATGAAACTTTGATTGGATATTTCAATATTCTTCTTTTATTATTCAAATTTAATCCAGAATTTAAAATGAATTCTTCTGCTTTAATCAAATTGATTTTTAATTCGATATTTCAATTGCCAAATTTCAATGTAAATGATGATGATAATAATAATAATAATACTTTGGATGAAATAAAAGATATTCCTTTAAATATCCAAGGGTTGGGTTATAAATTATTTTTTGAATTAATAAAAAATTCAAAAGAAAATTTATTAGAATTAATTGATTTATTTAACAAGCAATTAAAAAACGTTAAAACACCCGAATTTTGGTATTTTGACCCAAGTTACGAACCAAAAAATTCATCTCAAGATAAATATTTTGGAATCAAAAATTTAGGTAACACTTGCTATATGAATTCTTTATTACAACAAATGTTTATGATTCCAGATTTTCGAAATACATTTTTAACTTTAAAAATACCACAAATTATAAATACGCTTGATAACAAACAAGAGGAAAGAGTGGAAGAAAAACAAGAAAAAAGGGAGGAAAAAAAACAAGAAGAAGAAGAAGAAGAAGAAGATCAAAAAGAAGCAGAAATTGAAAAAAATATAAAAAAGGAAATTGAAAGTGATCGTAATAAAGGAAAAGAGAATTTATTATATCAATTGCAATTACTTTTCACTTATCTATTAAAAAGTAAAAGATCTTTTGTAGATCCGATCAAATTTTCAAAACAGATCAAAGATTATACTGGCAGATCAATCAACCCCAAAATCCAAATGGATGTTGATGAATTTTTTGGAATGTTATTTGATCAGATACAATCTAAATTAATTGAATTAAATTTAATTGATCAATTTTCATTAAGGGATTTTTTTGGTGGGAAATTAGCAAACCAAATAATTGCAATAAATGAAACTTCTACAGAGGGGAAAGAAAAGAACCAAAATATACAAGTATCTGAAAGAATTGAGAAATTTTTTAATATAAGTTTAGATGTTAAACAAAAAAAAAATATTTATGAAAGTCTGGAGCAATATATTGAAGGTGAAAAATTAGTTGGCGAAAATCAATATTATTCTGATAAATTAGGTAAAAAAATTGATGCCTTAAAAAGGGTTTGTATCCATACTTTACCTAAAAATTTAATTTTCCATTTAAAACGATTTGAATATAATTTTGAAACAATGAGGAGATACAAAGTAAATGATTATTATGAATTTCCAATGGAATTAGATATGTATAAATTTACAAAGGATGGTATTGAAAAAAAAAAAATAGAAAAAGAAAATAGACAGAATAATAGCCAAACTAATAATAATAATGATGATGATGAAAATGAAAATAATGAAGAAACCGAAAATAAAAAAGAAATTGAAGTGGAAAGGGAAAATGAACGCATCATGAAAGAAAAACAAGATGAAGAAGATGATGATGAGGACGACGACGAAGAAGAAGAAGAAGAAGAAGAAAAGGGAAATGATAATGAAAACTCAAAAAAAATTGAGATTGAAATTGAAGAAAATGAGGATGAAAATTTACAAGGGAAAAAAGAGATCAAGGAGATTAACAACTGTTATAAATATATACTACGGGGTATACTGGTTCATAGGGGGATCACTGAAAGTGGGCATTATTATTCATTTATTCAAGAAAGAAATAATGCACAAAATGGTAAAAAATTACATTGGTATAAATTTGATGATCGGGTTGTTTCTCAATTTAACAAAGATTTCATCAAAAAAGAATGCTTTGGAGGCGAAGAAAAAATATGGATTGAAGGTAATTATGGCAAAAAGCAATCAATTTTAGAGGATAAAAATTATTCAGCTTATATGCTCTTTTATCAAAGAATTGATTCCATCGACAGAAAAAACGGAAAAGGTGAGGGAAAGGAAATTAAAAACGATAATCAAAATCTTCAATTGGATTTATTAAAAGACGTGTACGAGAATAATATTTCGTATTTGCAAAATCAAATTGTTTATAGTAAGCAATATATAACTTTTATAATGAAATTAATTGACATAGTTAATATCAATGAATTTAACGAACAAGAAAAAATTAATTTTTTAAAATTATTGATAATATTTTTATTAAAAATATTCGCACATTCTAAATATAAAGACAATCAAGAAAAAATAATTAATTTCTTGTCAAACATCTTTTTAACAAAATCGGAAATCAGTAAATGGTATTTAAATTACTTATCAAATGGATCGCAAATAAACTGGTTTAATGAAATTTTAATAAAATGTACTGTGATCAAATTTAGAGAAGATTTTTTAAATTTATTAATGTCTTCAATTACGGGATACTTGCCAGTTGAAAAGGATCTCATTCAAATTGAAATAAGGAAAAACAAAGAAAGGGAAGATATATCGGACGTCAATACCCTGGAAGATTGCGCCGGGAAAATTGAGATATTAAACAACCATTCAATTATCAGAAGTGGGGAATTAAATAAAGAATCCTTAATTTTGATCCAATTAGATAATTTGTTAAATTATTTACTAAACCCTGGATTAATTTGTAAAAATGTTTCTGATTATTTTTTAATTTTATACAAATTGGCATTAAATAATAAATTAATTATTAAATATTTCTGTTCAATAAATATAATTTCCAGGTTAATTCATTTGTATTTTGATGAATGCAGTCCTTTATCCAAAAATCAAAATAAGTTTTCTAATATTGATTATAAGAATAAAGAATTCTTAGAGCAAAGACAGATTTTGATGACAAATAAATTTCATTATCTATTATTATTGATTTCAATAATTGTTGAAAGCAATAAATCAAATTTATCACATTTAGATCGCTTTTTAATATTTAATTCTGATTTTTTAAATCAAAGTCTTTATGATAATATTAATAATAAAGCTAGTGGAATTATTTATAAAAATTTAAGTTTAATTGATAATGACTTTTTTAATAGTACAATGATTTTATTAGAAAATAATTTAAAAGTTTATCCTGATTATCAACTACAACAATATTTTATTATTTTGGAAGAACTATTATTAATTAAAAATAAAATACAACAATTAATGGATTTTGTATTAACATTAATTGAACATTATCGGGAAAAAAAGAAAAATAAACAAATAACATTAATTATTAAAATGATAATCAATAGTTTAAAAAAAAATAATTTTGAACTAAATAATTGGTTTTTAAATAATTTAGACAAATGGTTGAATGATTGGTTTTTAAATAATAATGTTAATAATAATAATAATAATAATAATAACCAAGAATTGATGATTAATTTCATTGAAATATTAATTCAAAATAATCAAAAAATTAATGAAGTAAGAAAAAATAATGAAAAAGAGAATGAAAATACAAAAAAAGAAATTGAAAAAGAAAACTTGGATAACAATATTGAAGTAGGAAGTAAGAAAAAAGAGGACGAAGAAAAAGACACCAAAGAAGAAAAGAAGCTTAACGAAGAAGAAAAGAAGCTTAACGAAGAAGAAAAGGTGGAAGGAAAGGAAGAAGAAGACGACAAAGGGAAAAATGTAAAAGAAAATAGAATTGTTACATTATTAAAGATTTTAATCTTGGAATTGCCAAAAATTAAAAATGAAATATATAACAATACAAATAAAACTCAAAATTATCGAAATAGAAATAGAAATAGGAAAAACAAAGGCAAAAACAAAGGCAAAAACAAAGGCAAAAAGAATACTTTTAAATATTTAAATTATTTTGATTTGTTAAAAATGTGTTGTATTAATAATGAGGCGTTGGAGATATTAGAACAGCATTTTAATAAGCTTTGGGATATTTATTTAAAAATCATTAAAGCTAATTTGTCATGTGATTTAAATTATCAACATTTATTAAAATTATTTGAATCACTTTTCCAAAAATCGAAAAATATTTGTTTAATGGTTACTCAAAATAAAAAAAAAAGTGAAGAATTGCTTAAATGGAATCAACAAATTCTAAGAAACGATAAAATTAAATATTACAATACAATCACTTTACCAATATATTTTAGAATATTAAGAGTGTGTATCCAATCCGACAAAACCTTTTTCAATTTATTTGTAACCTCTGATAGATTTGCTTGGGGAATTAAAAATTTTATATTAGAATCAGCAGAATATGAAAACATTGGTAAAATTCTCATTCAATTAATTAATAATCATAATTTAATGGATCTAAAAAAATTTAGAAAATTATTCATCAAATTAATTCTGAGCGACAAGGGCAATTTCCAAACCAATGCTGAAAAGATATTATTCTTTTTAGATAATTTATTACAATATGAAGACGGAATAATAAACTTTTTACAATTTAATGGTAATAATTTAATTTCTGGTATAATAATGAACAAATTGAATAAAATCAATTTTTATTCCAAACAAGATGAGTTGTTATTATCACACCATTTCCGGATATTATATAAATCAATTGAAAAGATCGATCAAGTGAAAAAAATTCAGCATTTGAAAAAAATTATTCAAAATTGGCCAAATTGCAAAGAATTTATATCCAAGCTGCTTAATAATTTAAATAAAATCCAACAGTATACCCCAAATATGGTAGAAATATGTTTAAAGGTGCTATTCCATTCGTTATTTACAATGCGCTTTAATTGGCATCAATTATTGATAAAATTGGTACAGGACCACCAAAAATATTATCGCGCTATCAAAAAGAATAATAGCAGTAATAAAAATAGAAATAAAAATAGTAAATTAATTTTGGATATCCATAGGAAATTAAATCTCCCTCGGTATTATAAAGATTCAAATTATTTATCTTTATTAAGCAAACTGTTTGAATTGGGGAGCAAACATTTTGAACATTCCCAGTCCTCTTCTCACCCATTATTGATATTTTATATGTTTTCTTTAATAGCATTTTCAAATAATAACAACCATCATCATCAATTGATACATTTTGCCCCAAAGAATTGGCAAGTGTTGGATGCAGAAGTGATGAAAATAATGTCAACTAAATTATTTAGACAATATCTAATCACCCTTTATCAAAACCGGGATTCTCTCTTAAATATTGATTCTTTAACTCTTTATTTAAAAATTTTTTCAATTGTTTCTGCAAAGCTCACAGAAGAAACTTGCTTCGATTTTTTAACTACGTTTTATAATTTGTTAAAAAAAAATCTTCTTTCTTATATTAATTATAAGAAAAATAATGTGAGCAAGGATAACAAGAATGATGATAAACCAAAGCAATTAAATATTCAAAAATTAGAATTGGATTTAAAAATTATCATACATATACTCAATTTAAATGAATCGATTAGTGATTTTTTTTTCAATTTAGCCAAAACTGAATTACAAAAAATTATTTTATTGCCTCATCAATTTGAAATAAAAAATCAAAATATAATAGATTTAATCAAAATAATTAGCACACTAATTAATTAATATATACGCGCTATGTAATATTTTGGGAATGTGGGATCCAGAACCATTGAAAACCTTATTATAACTTTGTAAACTGGTTTAATATAATTAGATTGGGTTTAATCACTTGCTTATTGAGATCAACATGAGTATTTTATTTTATTAAACTTTTTTTTTTTTTCTTTATGAATTAGATTATTTTTGATTTTTTTTTTTTGTTTTTTGAAGATTAATTGAATAACTTTAGTGAATCTAAAATAAATTTTAATATTATGTTATTTAACAGATTAAATTTTGGTTATCTAAAAACCAAATAAAAATAAAAATAATTATTACTTATCAAAAATTTTCAATTAAAAAAAAAAAAATTACATTTGTTTTATAATTTTTTTCATTTTTTTTTATCAATTTGTTTCTCTTTTTAAAAAATTTTTGAGGCTACTTGGGTTAGGGTCGTCATAAATTAATTTATAATTGAAATGTGTTGTAATTATTGGTAACTTATGTCAGTGCTGTCGGGTTCAAATATATCCTAAAAATCGATTAGTAAAGTAGTAATATTTGTTGATCTCATCAATTAAAAATGATATATGTATTAGTAAAAAACCCAACAATTTCAGAAATAATCTGCATTTCGCCATAAATTTAAAGGTTGAATTATCAATATCCAGACTTCGTGGATGGAAAATATCTTTCTTATATTTCTCACCAAATGTAAATTAGATGCTAAAAAATTAATTTTTATAAAATTAATTATAAACCAATAGACTTTTTTGAACTATTTTGTTCAAAATCTTGGAAATATATTGATACTACAATTAGCATTTTCTAAGGGAAAGAAAACTAATCATCCTTTGGGTTTTTATTTTGATGATTATTTTCAGCCCGTCTTTGAAATTAAAAAATTTAATAAAAATAGTTACTTTTAGAAGATTTAAATATGAATCACTAAATATTGAGATCCTGTTCTTAGAGTTTCAATTTTTAGATTTGAATAGTAATTAAAAAAAAAGTTCAAAAAATGAAAATTTATAATTGTGATCATTAGTAAAAAAGCAATAATTCATTGTGCATAATAATTTAGAATAGATTTTTAAGAGATATTTGAGCCATATGATAACTAATACAATTTACACACAATTACCGCATACTTTGGTTATCAACAAATCAGATGAGAGACTAATCGCTTGAATAAAAGAAATTATTCAGCAATTACATAACAGTTACCCTAATATTAACAATTAATAATCTTGTCAGGGATTATTTTCATGTCGATCATTTGTTTCAATTCCCCATATATACTTTTTTTTGTTATTGGAATTTTTTCATAATAATATTCTGATTTTTATCTTATTTTTATTTATTTTCAATGGGATCTTTGATCTTTTTTTTTTCTTAATTTTATTTTTTGTTTTTTTTTAAGATCCTTTGAAATTTTATCCCCTACTTGAATTTTTCTCTACTAGTTTTTTGGTCTATTTTTTTGTTTATTGCATAATTTTTTCAGACAAGAGTAGTACAATTTTATAACAATATTTTTGGTGGCCAGATATTTCTTGAGTGGAGAGTAAAATTAACAGTTAAAGAAAAGAAGATTTAAGGATTTTTTACAAGGTTTCTTAAAGTTGGAGAAGAAAGAGTGAATTGATAAAGGCGAATAACACAGCAAACAAATATTCAAATAGTGAAGTTATTTACGTTTTCCTTTTTGAAATATTTTTACTTGGTTTTGAAGAAAGAATTTAATTGGTCGAAACGCAAATTTAGCTTGTAAAAAAGACTATAGGTGAAACTTTAAAGATTAAATGGGGTGATCCTAAAAAAAAAGATGTATTTACTGTAGTCAAATTAAAGCGTGCAAAAAAATTTAATGCGTGTTTCCAAATAAAAAGCTTGTTTTTTTGTTATAGAAAACCTATACATTAACCAATCAAAGAAACCAATAATAAAGCCTAAAAAAATATGGTATTGGTTTCTTAAAGTTCTATTATTTAAAAAGAAATTCTAAAAATGAAGGATCAAATTGCAAAATTTATCTCAAAAAATAGAGTAAATTTTTAAGAAACTTTTAAATTATAAAAAAAACAAAAAAATCAAAAAAACAGAATATTATGAAAAATTTTCAACTATTTACATGAATAATTTAAATTTTACTGAAAATAACCAGGCCTTTACTTTCAAAATTGATTTGAGCTCAGGTATACTATTTGGTAGTAGATTGGATGTTACATTGGTACAAGAATAAAAAAAAGCACGGATAATATTTTGAAACACGAATTATAGTCTTTGTGAACACATTATTTTGATCACTGTAGGGTCATGTAACTAAATTTATCAAAATAATAATCAAGGAAAAAATTATTTTGTTATTATCTTGATTGTTCCTTTGGATACTATTTGTTGCAAAATAACTGAAACAAAATTTTCATTCAGCTTTCAAAAAAAAGACTTTTGTAAAATCCTGTAAAATTTCAAAATTTTTGATAATCCTTAAAACGGGCTTAAATTATTAATTTCCTCTGTTAAAAAATTGGGAACTTTTGATGGTTTATTTTCATTATTGTTATTGGAATGTGATTGTTTTTTTTACAAAGCTGACTGAAAATTTTGCTCTTTTTGTTTGACAATGAACAGTATTACAGATCTTGACCACAAAAAAAAATTCGTAACTGGTTGTTGGTAAATTAATCTAACAATTTGTTCATTTGTATCTGTTAAGAAGATTTTTGGAAAATTTTGGAAAAAATTTCAATTTTTTTTATTGTCTAAACAAGCTTTTATATTTATTTAACATTAAAATTGGGTAATTTGGTTCTTTGTTTTTCATTCTTTCGATTTTCAACAGAAAGTTAAACGAAAATTTTGATACTTATATTTCCAACTAAAAACCATTGTAAAATAATTCAGAAAAATTCTTCAAATTTGGATTTCTTTGAAGAACAATTTTAGAAATTACTCTCCGTTGTCTCAATAAGAAATTTTTATTAGAAAATAAAATTATCATTATTCATAACTTTTACCACTTGATAAATCACCCACAAAAATTTCAACAGTATTTTAAAGAGTCTTTCTCAATAGCCAAACTAAAATTCATTAAAAAACCTTTTTTTCAACGTTTCTTTCTTAAACAGCGTATAACTTTTCTAATATGGCCTATCTTGTTAAACATATTACCCATAATGCCTATAAGAATTAGCACTTTGAAAGCAATTGAACAACAAAACTTTTGAAAAAAAATTCTTCTTTTCAATTACTTGCAAATTTAGAACACTTCAGACTAGATTGTTCGAGGAGCGATCCTTTCCAAAAATAACAGTTCAGTAAAACCTTCTTAAAGATTTTTTCCAAAAGACTAACCATTTTTTTTCAAAAACATTCTTAATTATTACTTACTTGTTTGTCTTTTTTTTTTATCTTCTTTTTTTTTTTTTTTTTTTTTTTTTTTTTTGTGTGTCAGAAAAACTTTTTTCTTACTTTTTTCTTCTTTTTTTTTTTCTTTACTTTTTTTTTTTTTATTTTTATTTTTTTCTCCTATTTTCTATTTTTTTTTTTATTTTCATAATAATTGTTGTTAATAAATTTCAAATAGAAATGACTGATCGTAAAAAAGTACTTATCATTGGTGCCGCAGGAAGGGATTTCCACAATTTCAACTGTGTTTTCCGTGACAAAGAACAATTTGAAGTAATTTGCTTCACCGCCCAACAAATCCCAAAAATTGAAGGAAGAACATACCCACCTTCATTAGCAGGAAAACTCTACCCAGAAGGTATTCCAATTTTCCCAGAAATCAAACTCGAAGAATTAATCAAAAAACACAAAATTGACACTTGTTATTTATCATACTCCGATTTAAATCACCTTGATGTAATGGATCTCGGATCAAGAGTATTATCTGCAGGATCAAACTTTGAACTCATTGCTCCAAAGGATACCATGATCAAATCCAAAAAGCCAGTTGTTGCTGTCGTCGCTGTCAGAACTGGATGTGGAAAATCCCAAACCTCGAGATATGTTGCCAAGATGCTCAGAGAAGCCGGTTTAACCCCAGTTGTCATCAGACATCCAATGCCATATGGCGATCTCGAAAAACAAACCTGGCAAAGATTCGGATGTTACGAAGATCTTGAAAAGCACAAGGTCACCATCGAAGAACGTGAAGAATATGAAATGCATATTAAATTCGGTACAATTGTCTACGCTGGTGTCGACTACTTCCAAATCTTGGAACAAGCCGAAAAGGAAGCAGACGTCATCCTCTGGGACGGTGGTAACAACGACACACCATTTTACTTACCAGACCTTTTCATCACCATCGCCGATCCACTCCGTGTTGGTCATGAACTCACCTACTACCCAGGTGCTCTTAACATCAGAATGGCTAGCGTAATTGTCATCAACAAGGCTAACACCGCCACCAAAGAACAACTCACCCAACTCAAGAAAAACATTGCCAAGGTCAACCCAGAAGCCATTGTCATTGTTGGTGCCTCCAAGGTTGTCGCCAAAAACCCAGAAAACATCAAAGGTAAAAAGGTCCTCTTGATCGAAGACGGTCCAACACTCACACACGGTGAAATGACCTTCGGTGCCGCTAAGGTTGCTGCTGACCAAGAAGGTGCACTCGAAATCATCGACCCAAAACCATACCTCGTCGGTTCATTGATCGATGTCTTCAAGAAATACTCCCACGTCTCCGGATTTTTACCAGCTATGGGATACTGGGACGAACAAATCCAAGACCTCGAAAAAACCATCAACGCAGTCCCATGTGACAGTGTTGTCATCGGTACACCAATGGATTTAACCACATTAATCAACATTGAAAAACCAACTTCATTCGTTGAATACGATCTCGTCGATATGGATGGTGAATTAAGTCTCTCCACATATGTCACCAAATTCATCGAAGAATTCTGTAAAAAAAACTAAATCTCCTTATTTAATAATTTGATAGTTTAAAGAAACTTCTTTTTATCACAATTATCATCAACTCCCTATTCTCTTTTGGTTTTTATCAGATCGAAAGTTTCGAGAAATTATGTCCTATTTCTTATTCTTTTCGATAAAATTATTCATTTGTTCAAAAACAAGATTTACTTTTAAATATATTAGTATTTTCTAATTTTTTCAATTGGATGCTTTTGAAATAAAGATCGCTGTCTCCTTCTTCGTTTTAGTTTTTCTGTTTTTTTTTTTTTTTATTAAAGTTTAATTTTCCAATTGTTCTATTTTTTTGATTAGTTTTTTCGATATTTTTTGATCCATTCATTTTGATTACATAAGATGAATTATTTGATGAAAGAATTTTTCATGAACAAGTTAAAAACAGATTATCAATTCCAAAAAAAAATGATAAGAGACCTTTTAAAAAATGAACTGTTTTAAAACTTTCTGAAGGTTTATATTTTAAAAAAAGATAGAATTTTTCAGAATTTAAAATTTTTCAAAGTTTTCTGTTTAAATAAAGTAAGAGTTCCTCCTTTAAATATGACGTCTGGCTTTGGTGGGAAGGAAAGTTCTTTTTTTAAAGATATAAGTACATTTATGAAATTTTGAGTGCCACTATTTATGTGACACTCAAATTCTTTAAATCATTTCTTTAACCAAATATATTGATTTTTTGATAAATACTGAAGTGTGCTATATGTTAATATATGATATTTTCATCCCAACTATAAAATGAATTCAAAAAAATGAAAAAAAGGCCAAGAAAAAATAGATATAAAAATCAAACATTCCTCGATCTTATCTGTAACATTTGATACAAATACTTCTTTTTTAATTTGGTTCTATTAAATTCTTCATGGAAATACCTTTGTTTGTAAAATTAGTGATTAACAAATTACTTTTTATTTCAAAAGAAAATTCCAAAATGAATTTAAAATTCCTATTTTTATTTAATTTATCTATTTCTTGTTGGGTTCAGAAAATAGGAAATTTATTGAATTATTCATCAGAAATAAAGATTTATTGGGCAAATTCATTTGATTTTATAATTATATATATTTTCTTTTAAATTGAGAACCCAAAAACATTTCTGAATTCTGATTGAATTTTTTTCTGAAAATTTCTTTTGTTTTGGGTTGAATCTTTTATAACTGGTTCTTTTATTCCGAAAATTCAATCCTAATATTTTGATTTTCACTCAATATTCTTTATATAAGGTTTTGTTTGATAAAAAATTTGAAACTAGAATTTTTGAAGGTTAATTTGTAAAAAAGGTTTTTGTAAAACAATAATATTTAGGAACGGTGTGAGAAATTCAAGGTTATAAATTGTTTGGATTATTTGAATTGAAGAAGAAAAAGAAGAAAAATCTTAAAAATATACTTTTATCGATTTTTTTTATTTCTCATTCTTGATTTCAACATATTTATTTGGAAAGGTGATCTTTCTTGTTTGGCCTTCGAAAGGAAAATATTTTTTTCAAACACACATCTTTTTGGGTCTATTTTTTTATTTTTTTTCGGGCTCACTCTTTGATTAATTTTAATCGTTCGTATAAACACATTTTTAAGATCCATAAAATAATTTAATAAAACAAAAAATTTAAAAAAAAAAAAATGTTCCAAATAATCAAATAATGAACGATTCAATATCGAATTAATTTATATCAACTTTCTTTTCACAAATAGAGCAGTGTATGGTGTTTTGCTTTCAAAGTCTCAATATCTGGTGGCATTCAAAAAATATTTTTTCGGGAAGATTTTCACAATTAAAAATTTTCAAAATTGGTAAAATGTACTTTTGTAAAAAAAGTTATAACTTTATAAAAACAGAAAACAATCAAAAAGACTTCGGCCAAACAAAACCCAAATAAAAAAAGGTTCCCCCCTTTTAAAAGAACTTAAATTTTAAATTAAAGAGTTTTTTGTTTAAAGAATTATTATTCTTAATTTTTATATTGATAAAATTATATTTTAAATTAGTTAACTAAATATTATCATATAAAATACCCTATCCTGAAAATAAACATAATTTAAACTTTTAAAAGTTGTTTTTTTGAGTTATTGGTCATTAAAAAACAAGAAAAGTTTTCCAAAGTGAGGAGTTATTGTAATGAAAATTGATTTGTCAAATTTATTAAAATTTTTTTAATAATTTTTTTTTTACTATAGATAACTAATCAAAAAGAAATCAAGAACAAATCCTAATTTTCCGAAATGTATCTTCTATATTTTTTATGTTAAGGAAATAAGTACATTTTCACATTTTGAACATTTTTTATTACAAAAACTGAATTAAAAAAATTTTTTTTGAGTATCAGGGAAATTGAAACTTTTAACCAAAATATCATTTAATACTCTAGTTATGAAAAGAACTCAAGCAAATCAGAGTTGAATCTTTCATTTTTCGATTTTTTGAACATTTTTTTTATTAAAACTTTAGTTTTATTAAATTATTTTATGGATCTAGAAAGTTATATATAAGAATGATTGAAATTACTCCTTGAACAAACGAAGAACTAAACTGGAAACTTTATACAGGAGGCTGACATTGTTTGGGTATTTATTTTAAAATCAAAGGATCAAGCAAATGCCTTAAAAGTAAAAAAAATTCAAACTGACATTTGAATAATGAATGGGAAAAAAATTTTCACTTCATTTGATATTTTTTCTTGATACCAACAAATTTCCAAGAAATAGATCGTAATTGAGATTCTATTGGTTTGTTTGATCCTTTTTTGTGGTATATTGATTGGTGTTCTCTATATATTTGATTTGGCACCTTTTTCTACCAGATATTTATTCTGTGAACGAACAACCCTAAAAAAGGGTTTGATTTCAGAATTGAAAACAAGATGATCATCTGAAAAATAATCTCTTTTAAATTTCAAATACCAGAAGCACAATGATCAGGTGATGTACCCTTAGGAGTTGTTAAAAGGAAATAGTATTTGATAAAAAAAATATTGTTATCTTTAAAAATACTCTTAAATGGTTTTTGATGATGATCTTTAACAACCTTTTTTGAAATAAAAGTAAAATTTTGAGCAGATTTTTTCATTAATGTTTGTTAATTCCTAATTTTGAATTCTCTTTATTTTTCTTATTTTGTTTTTGACTCTTTGAAATTCCTCCTTTCTTTTTCTTTTCTTTTTTTTTTTGTTGTTCGAAAAGGTTGTTTGAATTATTTTTGTAAAAACATTTTACCATCAACAAAAGATCCAAATATTAAGATTTTTTGAAGCAAATCTTATTGTTTAACAATGGAGCAGTTGAAATACCCGTCTTAAGGTTACAAACCTATTTTAAAAATTAGTTTCTTTAAAAAGGAACAAAACGATTCCAATTGTTTGCATTTTTTTGTCAACCTAAAAAAGTATACCACAAAAGGAAAAAAGAAAAAAATGACTCTCTGATTTGTTACATATTTTTTTTCGAATCCTCTCTGAAAGAAGAAAAACCTTACTACTAAACAAGACTAAATCCTTTAATAGCTTCAAAATGTACAAACTAATTTATCAAACAATTTAAAAAACATCTATTCCAATAATCATTTTTTCTAATTTACTGGGTTGTTGAACAGCACCTTCTTTTTTGAAAACAATTATTAAAAAACAAACGAAGAATGGATCCAAAAAAAGAGTTTAACAACAACAAAAACCCTTTCGATCCTCAAAGCGGTGCTTTTCTCCAAAATAACGTTCCAAGTAATTATTTTTTTTTTTTTTCCTTTTCTGATCCAAAGCTGTTCAAATTTATGTAACTTCTTGAATTTCAATTGGACTACGAGACAAACCCCAAAACAAACAAATCTATTTTTGTTCCTTTTCTTTTGTTATTCAGTTAAAAGCATTTATTGAAACCAAAACTTTCCCTTCTAGTTTTTTGTCAAATTAAAAAAGCACCCACCGAAGCCACAATAAAGATCCAAACTCACTTTTTTCAAAAAAGCTTGGAATAAAAGTTATTAAAAAAGATGAAGTACATTTTTAAAACAAAACAAAAGAATCCCCAACATTTTTAAAAACCCTAACAGGAGATCTTTTTCTTAATCATCAGATCTTATCGAAAAAAAATATGAAAATGATACAGCTGTTTGAAACAAGCTAAAAACCTATGTTTAACAAAGTCCAGACTCAAAGTTTTCAAAAGTGTTTCTCAAACTACTTTTGCCAACCAACCCTACCATTAAAATTTATAAGACATAGAAACTGATTGACTATTTTAAAATTGTCCTTTATGAAATGATACAAAGCGAATTTTCCATTTCATAAAAGACAATTTTATAATAGACAACCAATTTCTATGTCTTATAAAATTTCACTGTAGGCTTGGAATGACTTTAAAACACTAAGGATACACTTTTCAAATGTATTCTTCAGAGAAACTACGAATCTGATTCCATTATATTGGTTCAGGCGAGTACTATCTTTTAATCCAAATATTACAGCCGTTCCAAACCTACCGTGAAATTTGACAGACATAGAAATTGACTTTTTGTCTCTGTTAAATACAAAAAAAAAAATCTTCGGTTATACGATATCACATAATTTTATGGTTTGACATAGGCTTTTTTAAAAAATTTCTTATATTATAAACATTAGAGAAAAAAATCTTGTTCTTATATGAAATAAATTCAAAAATCCAAAACAAAGTTTCCAAAGATCCAAGATAGAATTTAATAATCACTTTGAAATGGCCTTGCCTTTTGATTTTAAGGTGCTTAGAAATAAAGTTCCACCAAAAACCACCAAAAACCTGAAAATTTTTCAAAATTATTGATCATTTCAAAGAAGTTGTGGTGAAAAATTCAAATTTTTAATATTTTATCGATGATAAAATTTTGTTCTATTATAAAATTTCACTGTTTGTAATAGGCTATCACATAACCATAAAAACCTGCCATATAAAGGAAAATGTGATTGTAGAAAATGAATTTTCTGTTTATCATCGATTTCATGGTAGGGGTTGGAACGGCTGTAAAATAAAAACCAAAAAAACTACATTTTTTGTAAAAATAATTTATTTTATTATTTTGAGAAAAGATCGTATTTACCTGAACCAAAATGAAAGGATAAAATTTGCGGAATGTATCTGAAGAATTCATTTAGAGCACCCACCCTTAAAGAAACAAGCTTCATTAGATTCTAATATTTTCATGTTATGCCTTAAGTCCGTAAAATAATAAATTACAATTAGGACAATTGAATATATAAAAAGTTTTTAAGGGAATAAACAGAGTTATTTTGCAATTTTTGACAAAATAATTTTTATTATACGTACTTGGTAGCGACAAAATAGTCAGTTACTTTAGGGGGGTGTACCAATTGAAAATAATCCTAGAAATCTCATAGCGAAACGAGCGAGATTTCTGCAGTTATTTTGTAAAGGCTTAGTATAATACAGATTATTGGGAAAACAGTGCAAAATAAGGCGGGTTATTTGCCGAGACTCAAAATAATTAAATAAAAAATAATTAAGAAAATAAAAACACATTACAACTTTCATAAGAAATTGCCCGAGACCAGAACGACACCGTCCGAGAACTACAAGTATACTCAACTTATTTTTCGACAAGTAGATTTATCTTAAATGAATGATGTTCAATTTTCAGAAAAAACTCTGATTTAGATTTCGAAAATCAAAAATAAAGACCAGTTTTTTATGCTTTGAGAAAAAAAAATTCAGTTTCAATTTATTATTATTTTAACCAATTGAAGAAAAATTTTTGAAATGATGAAAGAAAAGAAAAAAACTCTCACCATATTTGATGTTGGTCAACCCCAAAGCTAATTGGAGATTTTTTTTTTTTTTTTTTTTTGTTACAAGATTTAATGGTAGTAAAAAAAACTTGTTTGGTGCATTCAAGTTCACTCAAAAATGAAAGTAATTGATTAAAAATAAATGAAAGAATTGTTTTTTTAAGAAAAAAAGGTGGCCAGGAATGGTGAAAGCCTTTTTTCGACTGTTATGTTGTTGGCATGTTTCACCATTTTTTTGTGAATCATGGTGTTTAGGATGTAGCCCTAAATAAAGATTGAGAGTGAACTTGCGATACCGTGTTCTTTCAAATTTTCCACAAACACAACAATAACGAGAAGTCATAGTGGAAATACAAATAAGAGAAGGGGAGAGTTGTAAAAATTAAAAAAAAAAAAATGACAACTCATAGTTTTTTCCTTATGATTATATTCGTTCTCAAATATTAGAATAATCATCAGTTTGGAACCATGAACAAATAAAGTCGTTCGGGTTTCGGACAATTTCTTATGAAAGTGTACAATGTGTTTTTATTAATTTTCTTTTCTGTTATTCATTCTACTTGTTTGTTAAGTAATTTACTATATCTACACCCTCTTAAAATTCCCAATTTCAAAACACTCCAAAAAGTCAAAATTTACAAGTCTTTTGATTTTTCTATCCGTATAAATTTTGAATAAATTTTTCTGGTTCTTATTTTTCTAATCCCGTCATTGGCCTCTTCAAAAATTAAGATCATATCTTAATTTCCCTAATTTGTTATTTGAAAACATTATTTGTTCTTGTAAATTTAATTAATCCTAAATCATGGAATTTTGAAATATTATTTTGATGAACAAATTCTATTTTAATAGTTTATGGACAAATGATCACATAATGCTTGATAACTTTTCTATTTATACTGCTTTCAATTTCTCTGTTTTAACTGAGCGAAAAATTTTGATGTTAACAAATTCAAATCGTTAAATGATATTTTGGTAATATCGTCCATGATCTTATTATTCTTATTATTATTTTCTTCTTGTATAAATTCTTACCAACGTTTTTTGAAGAACATCGATCGGAATTTATGACATTTTTTTGGTATTGAACTGTTCTTAATTTTATAAGTCCCTTCTTGTGATAAAGTTATTTCATATCGACTTCTTCTATTTTGGTAAATAATTCTTATTTATTTTCTTCTTTTTGGAAGATATCTATTTCATTATTAATTATTTTATTGGTAAATTTTGAAATTAAATTGTTTTTTACTTTTTGGAAAAATAACATTTTGAACTCGATTAAAGTTGAAAAAAACTGATCAAAATTTATCCAAAAATGGTTCTGGTAGTATTTTTTGGATTAAATTGGTTATTCTTTTTCTGTTTTACTGCCTTTGGTGGTTTTAACTTGGAGAGATAAAAATTATATATAATGTACTTTGATCACAACCAAATTAGCTTCTACTCTAGTTAAGTATAACATTTTTGAACATACATTTAACCTCTGCTAAATTGATCATTTGATACATTTAACATAATGTTAAAGTGTCAAAATGAGACGAATAACTAAAATTAAATTTGCTTGAAAAATAATCCCAAAACCTTTTAGCGAATTTATATAATAGAGTATTTGATGATCTCTTTTTCAATTCATAAATAAAGTTTAAAAAATCGAGATTATTTTTACAAAAATCGCGATATTGTATAAAATTGTAATAATCAATAAAATAGTGATAATTAGATACAAATCGTGATATTCTATAAAATCTTGACAATTATCTAAAAATAGTGATAAATGTTAAAATATCTTTATTTATTGATTTATTGAGAAAAAGGAGTGATTAAAGAAAATTTATCACAATAAAAGAAAAGAGAAGAAGAAAAAAAATTAAAATATTATAATAAAAAAATAATAATATCATTTGCAAGACCAAATTAAACACTTATCTTCCCCCCGCCGTTAGATTGTTATGAGTTTTCCATTTTAATCCGAAAATAAATATATTTTAGTTAGGTTTTTTTGAGTTTTCTATTTATTAGTAAAGTGTTCTAGGTTTTTTTTTACTTTTTGAAATAAACAGAAAATTTTAATAAATTTTCGATTTATTTCAAAAAGTAAAAAAAACCTAACGAAAATCAATAGATTTTTTAAATAAAACAGAAAACCTCAAGAAAACCGCGGTTAGTTTTTCAAAAATGAAAAGGATAGAGTAAAATATTTGATTTTTCACTATGATTTTGAATTCTGAAAAAGTGTAGTTAGGTTTTTTTTAATGTTTGTTTTAATTTGAAAATCAATAGATTTTCGAAACAAAAACAAGAATAAAAAAAAAAAACCTATGTACTCCACTGCACTCTACAGCACTCAAAGACACCCGACGACACTTCCCCCAGAATTCACACGATGGGGAGCAAGAAGTAAATGCCAAAATATCGTGATGAAAAATTAATCGGGATTTAAAAATAGATTACTTTTAAGCTAATTCAAAAGATATTTTTATAAAGAAAATTTTTGTTTAATCAAAAAATAAGCATGAAAAAAAAAAACTGTTTCACAAAAAAAAAAATCTCAAAATTTCAATTACAAAACAAATAAAATGTATTTCTTAAAACTGAAGTATTGGACTATCTTTCAGAAAATATAAGAAAAAAAAAAAAAAAGAAATTATCAACTTAATTCTGTGATTATTGATATAGCTCTAAGAATTTCATTTGATTTGACCAAATTTTGACTACTATTATTAACTTTTTTTACAATTTTTTTTTTGGTTACTTTTTTCTTCATTACAATATCTAACAAACCTAATGACCCCTTTACTCTACCCGTGATAATGAATTAAATTCACAATTAAAGAAAAAATAGTGGTAAGAAAAAAAAAAAAAAGCCTTTTTCAACACCAATTTATTCGGCTATTCCCAAAAAAGTGGGGAAAATTTATTTTAAAATATCTCTTTTAAAACCAGTATCCAACTTAAAACTATTTAAATATATAAAATTATTAACAATCATTTATTGATTCTTAATAATAATTCAATTTGTTTGTTAGTATGCTATTACATCAATAAAAGAGATCAAAATTTCTGATCTCAATTATGTTATGATGTTTTAAATGTAAGGTGAAAATCGATTATTTTTTTTTTTATGATCAGAAAAAATTGTTTTCCAAAGACGTTTAATCGAGACAGAATTTCCAATATAATGAAAATTTATAACTGTATTTAATTGTTTAAAAAAACGTTTGTGTCCTTTTAATATTGTTTGATTTTTTATTGAAATTAATTTGTGCATTGTTTTCTCCAAAAAATGTGCTGTTTTTTTTTTTTTTCATTTTTTGGAAATATTTCAATGAATATATTTTGAAATAAATACAATAGTAATGGATCCAATCAGTATTAATATTTCACTTAATTTTATTATTTTCAAATTTAATGAATAGATCCGCTAACAAAGAGGATTTTTTATGAAATGTAAAAAAAAAAATGTCACCACTTTATTGAAATTACCTTATTTCTTTTAGGGTTAATATTTTCAAAAAATATAAATAAATAAAAATATTATATAAAAAGTTATCTTTCAAAAAATTAAATAATTTTGTATTAAAATGTAACTGATCTTTTTGTTGTCTACAACACTTCAACTTTGCATACATTTGATTTTAATGTGTGACCCAATTTAATAAAATTTAGTTTATTTATTAAAAAACACAATATCGTAAAAAAAAAAAATACAAATTCAAATAAAACCAAATAATAAAATTTTCCATATACCAAAGCTTAAATACAAGAAACAAAATAAAAAAAAAATATTATCTCACAAACGGGTTTTATTGTAAAAAACATTCAATGCTTCAAATCTAAAAATTATTCCATTTCAAATTGAAAAAATTAAATTTTTAATTATCTACTAAAATGAAAATTAAAACTTGTTTAAAATTCACTAATTTATATTTCCATTAAAGCATTTCTAAAAGCAATTAAAATGAAGAATTGATTAAATAAAACGTTTCATCAAAATAATCCAATTTTTATTTTTATCTGACTTATGTCTATTAACACCACCCCATCTTTTTTTTAATATAGGAACAGAAATTAACAACAATAGCAATTTAAGTTCAACAAATCTTGGAAATCAAAGTGTAATAGGGAGAGGTAGAGCAAGAGGAAGAGGACGAGCAAGAGGTAAAGTGAGGGGTAGAGCAAGAGGCAGGGGTAGAGCAAGGGGGAGAGGAAGGGCCATGGAAAGAGGAAGAGGAAGGGGGGGAGGAAGAGGAAGGGGGGGAGGAAGAGGCATGGTGAGAGGAAGAGCAAGGGGGAGAGCAAGAGGAAGGGGAAGATCACGAGGTATGGGGAGATCACGAGCAAGAGGAAGAAGTAGAGGGCGGGCAAGAGGATTTGGGAGAGCAAGGGGAAGATCCAGGGGAACAGGAATAGGAACCATCTTTGGAGGGATTGAAGGGGGGATTGGAAGAAGCAATGAACCGATGGTTGGGATTGGGATTAGCCACAGAGGTAGAGGGACCGGGAGGGGGAGGGGGAATGAACCAAAGTTCATAGTAAACATTCAACAAAGAGGGGAGCAGTCAATCCGCGGTGGGAAACTCCGTACAAAATCACAACGAACGATCATTACAGAACAAGTCTTATCGAATAAAAGAAAAAAGGCAACCCAGAACGAATCTGATGATGAATATGTTGCCGACGAAAGTGGAGGAGAAGACTCTGGCTCTGACGACTATTTATCCCAAATAGTGCAAAACAGGAAAAATAAAATTCGCAGCGACCTGGATGACGAAGAAGAGGAACCCCCACTCGACTATAATGAAGAATTAAGAAAGGAATCCCAAGAGTTGCAACAAATAAGGATTGAAGAAGAAAACGATCTCCTGGTCAGAAAAAGAAATAAAAATCAAAAAAAACTGATGAATGAACATATTCATAAAAAGAAAAGGAAAAATTCATCACGCTCAAATTTTGAAAACAAACTCAAGAATATTAATAATTCAACAAATTTCGATCAAACCTTTTTTGATGAGAATGTAAATTTAGATGACAATTCCGATTATGAAGAACTTGCTTCTTCCTTTGAATCCTTTGATAACATTTCCAAGGAAATGGATCAACAGTTTGATCTCATTCAAAAAAAAATACTCGACTCATTAAGAAAAAACGAAAATGAGCGATTTGATCTTTTCAAAAAAACAGTGGTTTCAAAGGCACCCATTAAAAGAATTATGTCTTCGGCTACAGAATTCCCAATAAACGAAAAGATGAACACGATTATGTGCACAGTGATTAAGATCTTTATTTCAGAGTTAATCGAAGAAGCTAGGGATGTATTTTCTGAAAAAAACGAAACAAAAAATTCTTTGCCGATCGAAGAAAGACATTTACGAGAAGCCTATCGTCGTTTTGTTTTACAAGGTAAGGTGCCTGGGTTTAAAAAGAAAAATATCGATTTATAATTCTTTGCATTCAATATTATATAAATTTATATATATATTTTTTTTTTAAAATTTATTTATTCACATCTTTATCTTTATCTTCGACCATCTTTTCTTTTTTATTTGAATATATATTTATAAGATAAACATCTTTATCAGTATATAATATTTAATTATTTAATCGAAAATAAAAATATTAATTTTGTCATGTTTTATTTTATGATTTATAACTAAGTCACAGAATTAATTTATATTCTTTGTTTTGATGTTTAATTCTCATTCAACATTAATAAGACATTTTTTTCTTTTTTTCTATTTTTTCTTTGACAAAATTTCCTTTATATTGGGGAAGAGTTGTAAAAAAAAAACCCATTTTTTACTTGTTCATACTGGACTATTACAATAAGGGTAACTTGAAAATACAAACTAAAAAGCAAAGGATAAAAATATAAATAGCTAAAAAAAAATGAGATCAAATAGAAAAAAGAAATGGCCACGATTAAACAACTAAATTTTATTTGAAAATTCATGTTAAACTTTCAAATTTAAGTAAATTAACCAAATTTATTTTATCTGTAGAATAGGTGTTTTTAATTCAAGATAAAATTGTTTTTTTTTTTTTTTTTGGGTTTTTGCTTCTTATAAACCCCTTTTAAAATTTAAATTATTTTTTAATTCTTTATTCCTTTTGAATTATTTATTTATACTTTGTGCTATAAATATAATTCATATTTGCCCTTTGGATTGGATTATTGGGTAATCAAAAATTTTACAACTAAATTTCTAAAAAAATAAAAATAAGTAAAAGAGAATTTACAGAGTAATTTGTACTTACATAATGTTAATGATATAGATTTTTTTTTTGTGTTTAACTAATCTTGAATTTTTAAAATTGGAATTGTTAACATATTTAAGCGAATGACACTTGTTGTTTTTTTAACATAAAAATTTGAATTCCACATTATTTTTTTAGATTATATGTGAATTTTCTGTACGATTAAAAATTATAAAATTAATAAAACCTTTCAGTATTTTTTTTTTTTTTGAAATTGGAAATAAGAGAATTCTTAAATTATAGAGGATCATATTAATCATATATCACTTTTTTCTTTTAAACATAAAATTATTAAAAAACATGTTATTAAAATATTTTCATAAAATAAAAGTGGTTTTAATATTGTTAAACAAAAAAAATTTATTGATTCAGAAAAAAAGTAAAAGCAGACAATTTTTTTTTTTTTTTACTATTTTTGTTTATTATATAAAGGAAGATTTAAATTTATGAAATTGATTATGAGTTTTTTCTAGTTTCTGATATTTTTGTGATTTCTGTATTTTTTATCTTGAAGACTCTTTTTTGGTTGTTTTTACATTAAATACATCATTTTTAGTCTTTAAAGAAAAAATTCGTAAAATAAAACCCTTTTTTGGCAATGTTGCACAGTTTTATTGAAGAAATAGAACATTTTCTATAATTTTAATTCATTATTCTTCTCAAAATAAATTTTCAATTTTAGATCAAAATCATTTTTTCTCATTTAGATCAAAATAATTTTTTCTCATTTTGTATTTTTCTTTCTTTTTTATTTTTTTAAAAGTTTATTTGAGAAAAAAATTTTTGAAAAACGAAATAAACATTAATAAAAGTTAAGTTTTTGTATTTTCATTTTATAATTCAGGCATTTATAAGTTAAAAACCTTATTAACAATACTTTGAATTTGCTAAAGAAATTGAGAAATTTTACCCGAGAAACCCCCATGAAAGAGGCATAAAAATTTTGTTAAACATTTTTTTTCTTTTTATATTTATGGTATGTTCAGGGTTTTCTTTTATAATTATTGACTCTAATTCGAATGTTATTATTTCTTATATTTCTAAACAATCTAAATTTGGTTGATTCTTAAAAATAAAGTGACTTTTTCATTTTTGGCTGGAACCCTTTGAGTGAAATGGAATTTAGAATACCAAAACACCAACCGATTAAAGAAACCAATAATAAACATTAATTAAATATGGTATTGGTTTCTCTTAAAGTCCTATTATTTAAAAATTATCCTAAAAAGGAAGGATCTAATTGTAAAATTTTATCTCAAAAAATAGATTTAATTTGAGAAGAAAATTTTAATCAAAAAAAAAAAAAAATCAAAAAAATTCAAGAATAATATGAAAAATTTTCAACTATTTGTATTTATAATTTAAAATTTTACTTAAAATATCAAGGGGCTTACTTGCAAAATTGATTCTAACTTAGGTATACTATTTGGTTATTGATTGGACGTTGCCTTGGAGTAAGAATAAAAAAAAGCACATATTATATTTTGAAACTCGGATATCTTGCTTTGTGTATACATTATTTTGATCACTATAAATATATTATCCCTTAAATATTCAACACCCCCCTTTAGTCTAAAAGTTTTCGTTTATTTATTTAAAGAAATGATTTTAAGTATTCAATTTAGCATAAACCGAGTTACTCTAAATTTGGCAATATAAGTCAAATCCCTTAACCAATAAAATCATTTTTTTCTTTTTAATCCCAAAACAGTAAATTGAATGTATCTATTAAAAAGCAAATCGTTTTCTTTTCCAGTTTATTCAAATTTCATCTTGAGGAAATACTCAAGTGTTGTTCATAAGTTTATGGACTCTTCACTGGATCAAGTAGTAACGATTGATACACATTATGAAAACAAACGCCGGAGAGGAGCATCATACTTTTTAAAAACTGTGAACGATCCTCAGCACGTGCATGGGCTATTTGTTGACAATAGCACAAACAGTTGCTTAACGAAGCTGCTCTCGGCTATAGACGTGAATGGGATTTCAAGGTCTGACATTGATTATTTAATAATTACACATGTCCATTTGGATCATTGTGGATGCACCTCACAATTACTCAAACATTTGCCAAACGCAACTGTTTTGGTACACCCAAGAGGGAAAAGGCATTTGGTTGATCCAACAAGACTAATTCAATCCACAGCACAAGTTTATGGAGGGATGGAGAATTTTGAAAAGATCTATGGAAAGATCGAAAAAATTCCACAAGAACGAGTTCGGACGATCGACGATGGGGAAACTCTTGACTTTGGCGGAAGAAAATTAAAATTCATACACACCCGTGGCCATGCAAAGCACCACATGGTTATTCACGACTCGTTTAGCAACGCCGCCTTTGTAGGTGATACCTTTGGAATTCGCTATCCTGATCTTTGTTATGAAAACCCAGACAACTTGGCCATTTTCCCCAGCACAACACCGATCGACTTTGAGCCTGATTTAGCTCTGAAGGCGATCAGCGACGTCAATAGCTTGCACCCACGAAGACTCTATTTATCCCATTACGGGAGAATTGATGATATTAAAACAGCTACAAATAATCTAGTTTATGGGATTAACTCATATTGGAAGATCCTCAAAGAAAGCAAAAAAACTGGTCTGAAGGGAGATTTGTTGTTCAATTGGATAAAATTAAAAGTCCACAATTGGTTTGTCAAATACATTAGAGAGCAACTTGGTGACAACAACAGAATTAATTGGAAAGAACTACAGGCAGACGTTGAATTAAATTCACAGGGAATTGCCTTTTGTTCTGAATATAGATAATAAAACTTTCTTTGAAAGAAAAAGATGTTTCATTTTTTTAAACTTTTTCCTTTTGAACATGTGCCACACTCGTTCAAAACTACCCACCAAACCTTTCAAATTTGAGTTTAAATGTTTTGTATAGTTAGAACATCGATTGAACGGTTTCGTGATTGGTGTAGATTGGTTGTGGTTCATTGGCTATGAACAAAGTTTACTGAAATGTTCCAAAAAATGGAATTGATGGGCTCTAAAATATACAGCTATTTTAAAAAAGTGAGAACTTTCTTTTTTTAACATTATTCTAAAATACCCGTGTTCGGGGCATAAAACCCGTTTTTAAATTAAACCCCTTTTCAGATCATCAAATCTATGCTTCAAATAAAATCCGTGCTTATCTTTTGGCTTGTTCAAAAACAACACCACATCCAGTATTCAACATTATACCTAAGTTCAAATCAATTTTGAACTTGAAGTTCTTGATGTTGTGAGAAAATTTTCAAATTATGAATTGAATTTGCTTAATTTTTTTCATTATTTTACAATTTTTTTTGAAAATTTGTTTTGTTTTATCTCGAAAAATGTCTCTAAAAATGATATCTATATTTTTCTGAATAAATTTTCAATTTGATCCTTTATTTTTAAGAATTTCATTATTCATCGTCGGACTTTAAGAAACCAATATCATATTTCCATATTGCTTTTTTTTTTTTTTTAGCAGATCTTTAATCTTTGAATGTGTAGCTCTTCCCCGAAAAAAGAAAGGCGTATTTTAATTTGGATCAGGGTTTTTTTGTGACACAAAGGTTTTTCAAACAACAGTAGATTGATAAAATTAAAACTTTTCCAAAAAATAAAGTTTTAAAAAAGTCGGGCATTATCTTTAAAAGCAATTTTTTTCTGTTTTTTTTTTATATAAGGGGACAAACCAATATCTTTTATTAAAAAAATTAATTTCGAAATATAAATCAAATGGAGGAAATTAAACCAATGATCGGATCAAAAGAATAATTTTTTCTTTTACTTTCAATTTTTTTGAGAGGTTGGTTGTGCATTTTCATCAATAGTAATAATAAATTAAGGAGTAACAATTGATTTTATGTATATTATCAGATATAGCAAATTAACAACAATGTTTTCGATTGGATACTACAGACAACGAATACAGTCTATACTTGGATTTCTAACCAGTTAAATTATTTTCCCTGTCCAACAATAGTTTTAAAAAACAACAATTTATATTCAAAATATTTCACAATAATGTATATATGAAAGGATAGATCTGAAGATTATTCATTTTTATTGATTCTTTTTTTTTTGATCAAATCAAAACTCAAATTCAAAATTTTCGAATATGTAAAAACAGTCGAAAGAATTAGAATAACAAAATTTAATTCAAATTGGTAATAATATATATTTTGTAAAATATTAAAATCATTTTTTCTCGAATTAATTTTTTGTTTTTTTTAAGGGGGGTAAGTACATTTTACAATTTCTGGATGTCACTGTTTGTGTATAACTGAATTATTCAAATCTTTTATTGAACCAAACACATTAATATTTTAATAAATATGAGAGCTTTAAATCCTAATATAATATATTTACAATCGATTGAAAAACCGAAATCAAAAAAAATGAAAAAAAAAAAAAATCATAAAGAAAAAACAAATAATAATTGTTTATTTATTGATCTTATCTATAAATTTTGATACATTACTTGTTTCTTTACTTGATTTTATTTTTCATTTTGAGTAGAAAAACTTTTCACTGTAAAATTTTTGATTAACGAATTACTTTTTATTTCTAAAATATTCCCAAAATAGATTTAAAAAATCTCTTATAATTTAACTCATCTAATTACTGGTTTGGTTCAAGAAATAAGATGATTTTAGAATTCTTCTTTAGAAAATGGGAGATTTATAGGATGTATTTGTTTGATTTGATAATTATTTATATTAGATTAAATGGGGAACTCAAAATAATTCAGAATCTGATTTTAATTTTTTATCCGATTTCTGGTTTACTTTGGATTGAAATATTTTGTAACTGTTTTTTGAAGTTCAAGAATCCAATTTCTTATCCTTTTAATCTTTGAAACTGTGTCCTTCGTTTTAGCTGAGTTTGATAAAAATATTTGAAAAAAAATTTTGAAAGTAAATTTGTACAAAAATGTTTTTTAAAATAAGAATAAATAATAAATGGGTTGACAAATTAAAACCATTTAGTGTTTGTATTGATTCTTCCAAATTATGAAAAAAAAAGAAAACAAATCTTTGAAAAATATCATTTGGTCTGATTTTTTACTTTTTTATTCTTGATTTAAATAAATTTATCTGGAAAGATGATTGATTATATTTCGTGTTTAAAAATAAAAGATTTTGTTTCAAATTCTCACCCTTTCAGGTATATTTTGTTGGTTTACTGTTTGGCTAATTTCGATCATTGATATAAACACATTTCTAGATCCACAACATAATTTAACAAAATCAAAAAACAATGTTCAAAAAATTGATTCATTTAAGATTCAACTTTAATTTATTTTGTTTCTTTTCATAAATAGAACAGTAGATAATATTTTGGTTTCAAATTTTCAAAATCTGGTGTAAATAAAAAAATAATCTTAATTAAGGGAGTAGTTTCTTTAAGGAAAAATTTTTCACTTTTTTATAATTTTGAAGAAGATCAGAAAATAACATTTTTTACTCTGGATGTAGCCCATTGAATTTTATTATTTAAAGTACTTCATTCATTAGATTGTTTAATTTTTTTTTTCAAAGTCTCAAAGAAATTGCCAAGATAGAAATTTGATTTGAATTTCTTAAAATAGTGTTTCAAAGGTAGAGTGACTTATCTTTTATCCTTATCCTAGCATTCTATTGTGACATTTAATTTTTTCATTTTTTTTTTTTCATCATTTTTGAATTTTTTTAATCAAGACAACAAAAAGCAATAAGAAATTTTTTTTATCAGTGACGTTTGGAAAAAAGGGATTTTTATTAAAAAAAATAACAACATTACAATCGAGATAAACGTAAAAGGAAATACAAATGGCACTTAAAGAGCTAGAAGGATTCCAAAGAATTTTACTTATCCCTAAACATTATTTGTTAGGATTTTAAATAGTTGTATTTGGTGGAATTGGAGAAGTGAATATGATTATATTTTATCAATTTTTAAACCACAAAATAGCTATAAGTTTTATTCTAAGAATCTAAAATTATCTTCTCCCAAAAAAATTAAAAACCCCATTCCAAAAATTTAGACACATCTAAAATCAAAAATAAGAAAACAAAAACTCAATTTATTATATATTTTCAAACGTAATATAAAATCACATTTAAATAAAATAGTATTAATGTTTTTATAAGTAATCCTTTTCATCCAAAGAAAAGAAAACAATATAAAACAAAAAAATCAAAAATTGTTCTTCCAAAAAAAACAAACGAGCAGAACAAAAATTATATTGGTAGATTTGTTAAAATTACACCAACAATTGTTGATCAATCAAATGATATGATATAATTGACCAAATTGTATGTGATTTTTCAATTTAACTAACTCAACAGTAACAGTCTATCGACGATTGGAAAACAATTCCAGATCTAAGGAAACATATTTTGTAACTCGAAAAAAAGGAAACGAAAACAAAACAAAAAAAACAAAAAATGAAATAGTTTGTAAAACAAAAATGATTTACAAATGGAATATAAAGTATGGTATTGCTATTCTTTCAAAGATTTAACCTGTGTCCAAATTTTTTGAATTAAGTTTATCTTAGTAAAAAAAAAAAAAAAATCAAAACTATTTTATCAATATATTCTCATTTTTTTGATTGTTTTAGCATTACTAAAAATAAAAATAATAAATAATTTTTTAAAATAAATTTTTAGAGAATATACGATCACACACTACTCAAATAAAATAATCTTTTCTCATCTCTCTCAAATTTTTATCATGTCCTATTGTATATCTACTCCTTGAAGCTCTTGCGATAATTATTTTTAAAATTGTAAAATCTACCTACTTCTTTAATTATACAAATTAAGTAACCTATTTCGATCGATCAAATTATTTTTTTGACTGTTGCTATTAGATTCAACGGGAACTTTTCAACACATAAGGACTCAAATAAAAAAAGTTAATGGTATCGAACCTTTTGATTGCTCAATTATTTTTAAGAGAATTTATCCAAATTTACCAATGTATTTTTTTTTGTTATCTTCTCAAAAATTTTTAATATCTCAATTTATTCTTATTGATAATTATTATGTTTTTTTTTTTGAGTTTGGTAATTTTTAAAAAATTGTTTAATTTTCAATTAGTGATTGATTTTCATTTGATATTTCTTCTATAATTGATGAAATAAGATTTCCCAACTAAAAATGAATTTTGATGTGAAAAAAATTTCTATTGGGGTTTATACTTTTTCTTTTGTAAATTTAGAGAAAGTTTAATTCCGATAAGAATGTATACTACCAGAACTCAATATTTTCATTTTTTTTTTTTTTGATTAATTCTAATTGGATCCAAAAAACTTTTTTATATATCTTACTTCTGTTGCTGTTGATTTGTTTTTTGTTATTTAAAGTGTTTCTTAAAAAATATTTTATTAAAATTATTTTATTAAACTTTCAATAAAACACCAAAATAGAACGTTGAAATTGGAATAAAAGGCCAACCATTGAATAATTCGCAAAGTTGATAAGGCAATTAAATTTTACATTCTCTTGTTTTTTTTTTATTTATTTTATCAACCAAGGAATTATAATATATATATTTTTTTTACAGGAAGTACTTTGAATAACAAAAATCAACCATAATTATTGAAAGAAATAAACTATTTCTTTTATTAAAATTGAAAATTGGTAAAAAAAGTAAAATTTTTGACTTTTTTTGTTGGGTATGGATACACAAATATCTCAAAGAATCGGGCGTCTAATCATGGTGTTATGTGCTAATGGTGTGATAATAACTGACATGCATTTGATAAACCTGGTGTATATATTAAATGATATGTTTCTATTTTTTCTAGTTGGATTATATGATAAAATAAATAAAAACAATAATAAATAGTTTGTTGATACGATATTTGTTTATTCAAGTTCTACAATTAAAACATATTTTTTTAAAAATTAACAATTATATTTACTATTTTTTTATTTAATATAGAGACAATAATTAAAGAAAAGTTTTATATACAAAAAAATAATAAATTTCTGAAAAAAAATTCATCACAATTAGACCCAAATTCAATTTATAATTATAAATTTCACCAAAACATCAAGGTGTTTACTTTCAAAAATTGATTTGAACTGCAATACACTTTTGAACATCATGTTTAGTGTAGTATTGGATGTTCCATTGAAACAAGAAGAAAAAAAGTACGTGTTGCATTTTAAGAATGGTTTTTGCTCTCTAAAAATGGTTTTTTTTACAACTAACTCTTACAAGCAAAAGATAAATAAACCATAAAACTTTTCACCTCATTTCCCTTTTTTAAGTCTACAAAGAGAAATTTAGAAGAAATTGATTGAAATTTGACTTCTATTTTTTTGGTTGATTCTTTTTTATTTTCTCTACCTTGGTATCTTGAGTGAACTATGAATCCTAGATATTAGCTAGATTCCAGAATCTGAAAAAAAGAAAAAAAAAGATAAATTTTGTACCCATTCACTTAATAAATGGGAAAAAATTATCATTTCGTTTTTCATAATATTCTTTATAAAATTGAGTTCTCAAAGAAGAAGGATGTAAGTTCCAATTTATTTGAAAAAAGATTACCAACCAAATTTGTTCCAATTTATGTTTCAATTACAAGTAAGGTTGAAGGTAAAAAATAATTTAATGTAACAGAAGGACTCAAGCAGGAAAACTGTGTTAAATGGTACAGGTATCATTTTTAATTGATTTTGTGAAGATATTTTGGAATTTTTTTCCGTCGATAATGAGAAAAATATTTGGGAACCTGAAATAATAATTTTAATATTTTAATTGCAAAATAACAATATTTTTTACTCAACCAAATAACACCTGTTGTTTCGTTTAGGAATTTTACAGCTGCTTCGTTTTACAATCCATTAAGTAACTTTGGTTCTGTTATTTATTAACTCCATTTATAAGAACTTTGCCTATTTCTTGTTTTTTTTTGGATCTCTTCTTCTCGACAACTTATTTGTATCAGGGTTATTTCAAAATCAATTCGAAGGGAAATTGAAAGAGTTTAGAGAGGTTAAATACTGTGTTCTAATTTTAAAGCTTGTTCATAGTTTGAAACTTGACGAAATATTGATGAAAGTAACTTTTTAAAATTTAAGAATTTTGAAAAAACCATTTTCCAATTTAAATCAGAAAACACATATCCCAAAACCCTCTCGCAAATCAAAGTTAAATTACTGTTTGAAAAAAAAAAGGTTGATTTACTTACGAATAAAAATGAAAATAATTTTCACATATTTTATTTACATTCCCAAGTTTTTAGAAAAGCTTTTAAGGTGAAATAACGATTAATGTTCTTTCGCTTTTAAGATACATTCTTATTTCTGAATTTCGAAAAGATGATTCACAAAATGTAAAAGTTCCCAATTTCTATTTGAAAAATCATCTTTGTAAACAGACTCAAAACTAACAAACTTTTTGGGTTCTCGAATTAAAATTAACTCAAGTATCCAAATTATTGATTCTCTCTAAAAATTCATTTTTTTCAAAAATAACCAATTGACTTTATACCTACTTTCTTCTCAAATGGGAAATAATTACTCAACCAAAAAAAAA
Source organism: Anaeramoeba flamelloides (assembly GCA_027625915.1). NCBI lineage: Eukaryota > Anaeramoebidae > Anaeramoeba > Anaeramoeba flamelloides. The sequence goes on from JANTQA010000026.1 coordinate 4,686,436, forward strand.
AAGGCCAAAGACCTAAAAAAGCAAAAGCAACGAAACGACAAAATTGATAAGGAGTTAACACCAAAAAACATTGAGAAAAAAGGACTGACCATTCTTCTTCTTGGGACTGGAGAATCAGGAAAGTCAACAGTCATCAAACAAATGATGATTCTTCATAAAGGTGGTTTCAAGAATTCCGATTTTGTTACTTATCAAAAAACAATTCGGGCAAATCTAATTCTTCATATGAAAACACTATTGGAAGCATCTTCGAAACTCGACTACCAACTGGAGACCAATAACAAAGTATGTGATTTTCTTCAACTTATTTTTTTATTTGTGTTGTTGATTGCTTTTTTTTTTATCATTTATTTTTTAATTGACAAACGGCCTTTTTGATCTTCAAATTTTTACCTCAAGTTTTGAATTTGCGAAGGGACTGGTCCTCAGAAGAATGGTGGAAACTAAGTTATTAAAGTACAATGCTATTTCCAAAAAAGTCTTTTCTTCATGATTAATTGTGACTTGACAAAAGATTTTTTGTTTGGATTTTAAAATAGTGTTGTTGGGCAATTAATATTCTAATTATTTATTTGTTGGATCATAACAAGAATATTCAAGATTTGGATCATTCTCTTTATTTTTTTTTTCTCAATGCTTATTCAATTAAAAAGATGCACAAAGTGTAGTTCTCGTTCAAAATATTTTAAATCCAACTCAGAGCTGAACATTTCCCAAATTTACTTTACTGATTTTTGAACAATACAGTGGTGTAAATAACCCATGTTGACGACACCCAACCCATTACGAAAATCTAACCCATTACTTAAATTTAACACGTGTTAGATTTGCGAAAAATTGACATTTTTTATGGCTTTTTTTACCAGCCTTTTAACCAAAAATTTCACAGATCCAACAGAGAAAAAAGATTATTATTTCGATTAAAACATACACCTAAAATAAATAAAATTCTTTTCTTTGGCATAAATTGAATACCTTTTTTAAATTCTTTTTAGTACTCCAAACGATCCAAAAACACAAATTTGGCATAACTCGATCTTTAGTGACTTTTTGTAAACTAATAATACCCTGAAAAAAGAAATTTTTTACTTTAATTTGAACACTTAAACACTTGTGTCCTTACTCAAACAAAACTAGTACACACTCAAATTAACATACATTTAACAAACCAACTCATTTAAAGACCTTTGTTGAACTTTACTTTGTGGGACACAAGTAAAATTTTGGAAACCCACAATTTAATCTGGTTGAACTTTCTGTCAACCTTTCTGATTTGAAAGGGATACTGGAAACAATATTTTTCCAACTTGCAAAAACTGGGAAGTTATGCAATCAAATGTGGTAAAAAACCACATTACTCACAGACAAAGATAATATAAACCCCAAGTTGGAGAAAAACTTTTATGTTTTTTTATCTTAAAGAGGGGTGATTCAGCAAAATTACCTCTTGTTTGTCTGGATCTCTAAGTATATTTAGAGTTTTTTGTCTTTGCTCTAATGCCAGCAAAATTGTAGCTCCAGTAGAGCTTTTTTTAGTGAAGAATCAAACTTTCAAATTTAATATTCCCTCTTCAGAGGCTAAAAGGAAAGAAAGTAAAAAAGAAAAGAAGAAAAATCTTCTTTTTAAGTGTTGTTACTTCTTGTGATTCCTATTTAAGTTCAGCCCAAGGATTTCCTTGACTAAAAGTCTATTTTTTTTTCTTTCATTTTCTTTTGACAAATCAAAAAAAAAAGTTTTTGTTTTGTTGAAAATCTTGAAAAAGGAAAAAGAAAAGTAAAAAAGAAAAGAAAAGGAAAAAAAACACAAAAAAGGGGAAAAGAAAAAGAAAAAGAAAAAGAAAAAGAAAAAGAAAAAGAAAAAGAAAAAGAAAAAGAAATTAAAAAAAAATTAAAAAAAATTTAAAGTAAAAAACAATAAAAGGATTATTTAAAAAAATGATTTGTAATTTTTAAAAATCTTTTTAAAGCAACTGTATTTTTAATTTGAAAATAGTTAATTTGTGTCTTAATATGTTTAGCAATAAACACTGGTTTTGCTTTCTTCAAATTTATCAAAAACTTTCGTGTCAATAAAAGAAAACCAAAAAATACTCAATAATTTTTTTTAACATGATCTAAAGCCCATTTTGAGTTCTAATGTTTTTGTAACCAACATAATTCCATAGTATGCACTGAGTATATGTTTGTTTAGCTTTATTTCAACTCACAAAAAATATCATGGTTTGGATCTTCATAATGGGTTAAATTTTAGTAATGGGTTGGATTTTCGTAATGGGATAAAATAAAAAACATGGGTTATTTACGACTGTAAATGGGACAAAATTTTCACTTCATTATCCTCTTTTAATTTTAACTAATAAATTTCAAACAAAGAGAAATAGACTGACATTTGTTTCATTTTATTATTGTTTTCAACAATATTTTGATTCTGTGAATTTGGAAGAAAGAAAAATCCGAATTGATTCTGAAGAATTGAAAAAACAGAATGAGATGAAAATATTTCTCATTTAAATTTCAAATAACAGTTTTTTCTGTGATCAAATTTCATGGTTTTTTTAACAAGAAACCTGTGCCTTATGGGTTAATCGGAAAAGTTTTAAAGTTTTTGGAAAAATAACAAATTTTGTAAAAAAAAATCAAAATATTAAGGCATCAATTTTTGCACATTTTCGTTATTGAAATTATAATAAGTTAAAATTTCAACCAATTACCTTTTTTCATTTTCTGAAATATTCCTTTCGTTTAGTAAACTTAGTTCACCGAAGGATCATAAAAATATATAAAATACAAAATGACCAAACAAAATAAATAGAGAACATAAATTTCAAAAAACTTTACCGTTGTGGAAAAAAAGTGAAACAGGGAAAAAAAGTGAAACACGGTTTTTAGTTGTGAACATTACTGAAAATGAAAACTAAAATCAATTAAAAGAAGAAACCAATTAACTTCAAATAATAATCCATTAGATTATTTTCAATCAAACCAATAAACACAATTTTAATCTACTTTCATATCAGAATTGTTGGTGTGGTTTTGGAGATTGCGAAAAATAGTCAATTTTTTAAACAAATATTTAATAATCAATTAATCAAAGAAAAACCCATATCAAAAGAAAGTAGATTAAAAAAACTGTTATTGAGTTGAATCCTTCATTTTGTCTTGATTTATTTATTTATTCTTTTATTAATTGATCTTACTTTTCATTTTCAGTAATGTTCCCAACTAAAAACCGTGTTTCACTTTTTTTCCACAACGGTTATTTGCAAAATCAAAAAGGAAAAGTGAAGTGAAAATTTTTTTCCGTTTAATGTTCAAATACTAGTGAGGTATTAGAAACTCTTATTTACCACCAAAAAAAAAAAAAAAAAAAAAAAAAACAATAAAAGCCAAAAGGGTACTTATTTTCAAAAAATTAATTAAACTTGAGAAACAAACTCCTTTATCAGCTAAAGAGAAATGAATCCCCGTTTTTAAAAGAATTCATTCCCTATTACTGTTACAACCAAATTCTAATAATGAAAATTTTATCCCAAAGTTCAACAGGTAGCTTAATTGTATTTCTAAAAATATCATTTCTAATTGATTTTGTGAAGATCTTTTGTTTTTTTTTATGTCAATAATTAGAAAAATATTTGGGAACCTAAAATAATAATTTTCATTTTTGAATTGCAAAATAACAGTATTAAAAATCTCGAGCAAACTGAGAGGGGCTTTTACTTGAAGACATAAAATTCTAATTGATTCAAATTCAAATTTTTTAAGGGTTATTCATATTTTATGCTTTGTAGGGATTGAAATACGATACCTTGACCAATAAAAACGATTTAAAAGAAGGCCAATTAAAGGAAAATCAAAATAATACAAAATTTAGGTATTGTTTGGATTTGATTAAAACATAGGATTTATTGATCAAAAAAATTAATGAATTTTCGAACAAAATAAGATTGCCATTTGGGAAAAAAAGTTAAACACAATTTTTAATTGAACACTTCTTAATATAATCACAGAAATCACAGAAACTGAAAAACAAAAATTAAGATCCATTAATAAAAGAAAAAATAGATGATTAAAGTCCAAATAGAGGATTCAACACAATAACAGTTTCCACAACACTATCTTTTGGTATGGGTTTTTCTTTGATTAATTGATTATTAAATATTTGTTTAAAAAATTGACTATTTTTCGCAATCTCCAAAACCACACCAACAATTCCGATATGAAAGTAGAATTAAATTGTATTTGTTGATTTGATTTAAAAAAATATAATGGATTATTCTTTGAAGTTAATTTGTTTCTGCTATTAATTGATTTTGTGCTTCTATTAAGGCTCCCAATTAAAAAACCTGTTTCACTTTTTTTCCAAATTTTGTATTTAAAATCGATTTTTTTGATATTGCCGCTGGTTATATCTATTTTATTTTCTAGGATATTGATACACCCGTAGTACACCGTATATCGATTAAAAATAATTTGAATAGAACTAGACATAATGTAATGTTGATTTTCAAACCTTTTAAAGGTGAATTCTGAATTTGGTTCCGAAAAAAAGTTTTACATAAACCACAAAAATTCAATTTTTGAAAAAAAAAAATCTTATTAAAATCAATTCTATTGGAAATACTAAATTAGAACTACTAATTGAAATGTCAACAATTGTCTATAATTTACAAGACTCGCAAAACAAAAAATCAAGAATTATAAATTAAAATAAAAAAAAGTTGTAAAAAATTTTGAAGACTCGCAAAACAAAAAAATTGTATTGGTAAATTTGTAGAAATTATATTTAACAAATATCGATCTGAAAAAATGATGAAACGAGGGGAGCAAAAAAACCGTATTGATAAATTTGTTGAAATTTCACTAACAATTATTGATCAATCAAAAGGTTAATACCATTAGTTAATTACTTGAATTCTTCTCTTGGAAAGAAACCATACTTTACTTTAATATCAATCAAAGGGAAAAAAAATTCCAATCTAACTAAACAGATTACCGAATTGGAAAAACGAAATGAAAACAAAACAAAAAAATGAAAAAAATAAATTCAAATTTTGCAAAAATCAAAATTATTTCCAAATTGAACAAAATTCTAATATTGTTACTCTTCCAATTCTTTTAACTGTGCCTAACATTTTGAATTTATTTTAGATCAATTGAAATCAGTTCTCAAAAAGCGAAATATCTCATTCAAAAATAATTGTTTTTTTTTTTTGGGTGTGTCTTTCCCTTAAACAATCGTGGAATCTATGATTTTACGCTTAAATTACCTCTGAGGAAATTTAAGTAAAAGGAAATCTAGAGTGTAATTTACACTTCTTCCATCAATAATAATAAAATAATTGTTTTTTTTTGGCAAAAAAATTCTGTTTAAATTTTTCTTTCTTTTTTTAAAAAAAAAATTTTATTCCTTGAAAAATATTATCAGACAAAAATTAACAAAGAAAAGAAAAGATTTGACAAAACGTCTAAATACTTTAGATTTTTTATTTTGTTTCCAGGCCGTTTTCTCTTTGAAACAACAAAAAATATAATTTTTTTTTTCATTTGATTCAATTAAAAAAAAAAATACAATAGCCGTACTGTCAAATCTTAAACACGGAAATTTCAAAAAACCCGGAATTCAATTTTTACCACTATTTTCAATTAATCAAAAAAATTATTGTTAAAGTTTTTATTTGTACTATGAAAAATAACAAAATTCACACCAAAAAAAAAATTTTAAAGTAAATTCCAAAATAAATTATTGTGGCAGAATTTTAATATTCTTTATTTATCATTTCTGAAATAACCTGAAAATTAACCATAAATTCTTATTGTGAAATTTCATTTTTATTTTTTAGAAACTAACAATAAAATCATTTTTTTTTGAAATGAGATCATTTTAACAATTCAAAATCAAAGAAATATTAAAAAAAAAAAAGATGTTTGTTGTGGATCAATTTTGAAATTTGGAAAATATTTAAATATTTTCCCCATCTGTGTTACCCATTATACACAAAATTAACTAACAAACAATTACAAATCCTTTTAAGTGACTATAAAATTCAAAAGAATTTGAAAAAAATATTTAACAATGCAATTTAATTGTAAATCGTACTTTCTCAAATAGTGAGATTAATTATTTAAATTCTTGATAAATCAAGTGAAAAAAAAGACTGTCTTAAATTTTTATAAATTAGTATTTCCAGCCCCCTCGGCCATTCCCAAATCAAATATATTCCAATCCAATGTAATCTAATGTAATCTAATCTCTAAACACCACCCACTTAATATAAATAAATAATTAGGAAATCGCTAAAGAATTTCTTTCGATGGCGAGCATTTCTCTCGCGTATAATGAAGAAAAAGCAGAATTAGTAAAACAGTTATGGCAAGACAAATCTCTACAATTAACCTTTGAAAGCAGATCAAAATATCAAATTCCAGATACAGCAAAATTGTAAGTATTTTGAGACAATTCAAATTAATTATCTTTTTTTTTTTTATTGTATCGTTTGACTTTTATATAATTTTTAATCCCAAAGTGTTGAGGTTTTTATGAAAAAAAATATTGTTAACCAAAAAAAACTTTTTTAATTAATTTTTGTTTATACTCTATTAAATACATTTCTCTTCTGAATAGTTTTTTGAATAAAATAGAAGAAATAATGAAAACTGATTATCGACCAACCGATCAAGATATTTTATTTTGTAGGATACCAACAACAGGCGTCAACCAGCTAACCTTTGAACAAGGCAACACAATCTGGAAGTAAATACTTTACAATATATATATATATATATATATTTTTTTTTATATAAGGCTTATTAAATTTATTTTTTCTCAATATTTCTCGGAATTATTTTGTTATTTTTTATTTGCTAAAGAATAATTGATGTTGGTGGTCAAAGATCTGAAAGGAGAAAATGGATTCACCAATTTGAAAATGTAGATTTATTAATTTATGTAAAAATTTTCCCAATATTTTTTTTTTCTTATTTTTTCTGACCCGAAAAACAGTTCACAACATAATTTTTCGACTTTAAATGGTTCAAATTCTTAATAAAAGATGAGAAAGATATTTAAATGATAAATAATTTATAAAGGATTAAGACTAAGGGTATTTTTGAAACTGAATTGATCTTACGAATATATCTTAAAAACCCCAAAATAAGAAAGGTTGATGTAGTTTGGATGTGCTCGTTTAGACAAACATATGTTAATGTATTGGTACCGCCATATACTTGTCTATGACTAAAGTGAGTTATTATTGAAAGTCAAGCATATTAGTTTCTCATGTTTCAAATAACTCTAAAAAAATTTATTTGTTAAAAGTTTGATAAATAAATATTTAAACACCTTTCCAATAAATAGAATTAAAAATTCTATTTGTTTGAATTTTTTTTTTTTTGACTAATTTTAGGAAATCTAAAGATTAGAAACCAAAATAAAATTATTAAAGAGTTTCAAAATTAACTTTTCGAACTTGCAAAAGATTATCATTTCAATTTTTTCATTTCAAGATTTACGGAATAATCATCAATATAACAACCCAAAGATTGATTAATTTTATTTTCCCTTTCTACAAAGCTAGTTGTATTATCAATATTCTTCCAAGATCGGAATAATTTGACAAATTATCTTAGAGTTAATTATTTAATTTTTTCGCAAAATTGAATTTTTTATCTATGAATCCCCGCCCAAAGACAAATTTAATAGATATTTTTCAATCTAAAAGTATTTAATAATTGATAGAAAGCATTCTTTTATTTTTATTGAAATGATGATTATTTTTTGAAATTTTTTATTTTTTACCAATACAGGTATATTTCTGAATTAAACAAGATCAACAAATATTACTACTTTACTAATCGATTTTTTAAAGATATTTGAACCATAAATCTCGCATATAATTAAGTTTGAATGGTAACATACTTTAATTATCGACAAATCCATGTTAGAATATAATCCCATAAAATAGTCTCAAAATTCTGCTTTTACTTTTGACTGATTTCATTTTTTTGTTATTTTTTTTTGCCTAACCTAACTGAAAATAACCTTATTTATTCCAATCTCTCCTATTTTCAAGTATTTTCAAATTTTTTTTTCATATAAGTGATCTTTGCTTTATTCTCAATCAAAATATATTTCTATTATTCAATTATAAACAAATAAAGGATTACAGTCTCTGATAAATAGAAAAAAAATTATTTGTTTGTCTTTTAAATGCCAATATATATATATGATAAAACAATCATGTATCAAAAGTCCAAAAAAAATATTTTAATAAAAAAAAAAGAAAAAAAGTCAAAATTATCAAAATTTTTAATTGCGATCAATTAATTTTGAGTATTTTTCATTTTTTGATCTGTTAAAAATGAAAAAAATATTTATTTTTGTTTTCTTTTTCATTTTAATGAAAAAAAATTCTTCATTAACCTCTTGTTAAATTTCCAAAGAAGCAATTAAAATGTTGCCAAAATATTATTTCGAAGTATTCAAAAAAAAAAATAATAAAAATGAAAAAACAAAACAAAAAAGTGTTTTTTTTTCATGTTAACTTGGTAAAAAATTTAAAATGATTTTAAACTACCCAAATTAGGTTTCTATCTTGGAATTTTGGGAAAACAGCAGCTTGTGATCATCTATACCTTTTGATAGATATACCTGTACCTCCCTAAACATGAAAGATGTATCCCTTTCCTGAGTTTTGATATATTAAGAGTTTGGGGGTACTTGTTGGCTCTGTTCGAAATAATCTTTTTCTCGAAGGTTTGAAATCTGGATCTTTTTCTTCCTTGTGTTTTTAAAACCAAAACGTTCGGAGTGTTTGTTATTTCTGCCACAATATAACAATTTTGGATGAGATTCTTGTTTTTTTTTTTTTTTTTTGATTTAATAACTCAATAACTTGGAGGCTTTGTTATTACTATTATCATTTGATCTTTTTCTTGAAGATTTGAAAACTGTAGAGTTGCTATTGTTATTTTTATTTCTTTGTCTCCAGTGGATTGACTTTTGAGTATTTAGTATATGTCCACAACAAATCATCACTTATTTTTTTTTTTTTTTTGGTTACTCTTTGTTAGTTTTTTTGGTTTGCTGTTTTAGGTTGTAGTTCATGCTCAATAATGCTACAGGGAGAATAAACTTTTTTTTAAATAAAAAAAAAAATTTTTTTTCAAAACTCAAATTTCTAAATGGGAATTTTGTTAAAAAAAATTGTAAATCATTGAGATTTATTAGTAAATTAAAAAAACAGTGGTGGTTATTTTTTACCACTTAAATAATTTTACAAATTTTTGGATCTTAAAATAACATATTTTTAAATGAAAAAAAAAAAAAACTTTAAATTAAAAATATTATTCCACTTATTCTTATTTTCGAATATCCAACGAATAAGATGAAAATTCACGTTGTTCGCTTTTTTCTCTATTACTCAATATTTGAAAAAAAAAATATACAGTCAGTTCCGCTTTTAAGACACAAACTTTCAAAGAAATTTAAGGTTCAGAAAATAATCTCAAATTAAGGCACAAAATTTGAATTTTAGTAAAATTATTTGTGTAAAAAAAAAATTTAAAAAATGTGCTTTAATTTGAGATTATTTTTGTTCCTTAAATTTTGATAAAAGTTTGTGTCTTAAAAGTGGAACTTACTGTATATATTTTTTAAAAACTTAAAAAAAAGAAAGTTTGTATCAAAATTTAATATAAAACCTAAGAAACATAATGTATTTTTTTATTCGAAAATATACCAATATATGAACCTTTCATCCCCAAATTCGGACTTTGAAAAAAAAATTAAAAAAATTTCATTTTTAAAGAAAGATTAAAATTCATACAAAGTCCAAGATCGGTCAGATAAGAGCCAAAATAACAAGGACTTACATCCAACACAAAATATTTTTTTCAAATTTCAGGGACTGTAAGCCTTAAATGATCACAAATTTAATGAAATATTTCTTCTACTATTAATTGAATCATATTTTGGAAAATTTAACTTTTTTTTTTTATTTATTTTTATTAATTTATTTTTTTATTATTAATTAACATTAACTCAACTTTATTATTATTAATAATAATAATCAACAATAACTTTTCTTTCTCTTTAATTTACAAAAAAAAAAAAAAGATTGTTGCTTTAAATGAATATGATCAGAAATTATTTGAAAATTTAAATGTAAATCGATTGTCAGAAAGCTTGGAATTATTCACAAGAATTTCGAATAACGCTTATTTTGAAAACAAAAATTGTATAATTTTTTTTAATAAAATTGATCTATTTGAAGAAAAAATAAAAAAATCGGATGTCAAGCAATGCTTTCCTGATTATAGTGGTGGTTTGGATTTTGAAAATGGAAAGGAATTTATTAAGCAAAAATTCATTGATAAAGCTGAAAATATGAAAAGAAATATTTTTACTCATTTTACATGTGCTACAAATACCAAAAATGTAATATTTTTCAAATTATTATTTAATTCTTTTGTTATTGATTTTCAACATAATTATTTTCATAAAAATTTATTTGTTTTATTTTTTTTTTTTTTTAATTATTTGACATTATTCATTTCTATTATTTGAAAATAGATCGAAAGGGTAATAGACGCAGTAAATATCACTGCAATGGAATATATTCTTAAAGAAGATGGCTTTCTATAATTATGATTCATAATATCCTAAATTATATATATATATATATATATATATATACTTACTTAGATTGTGGTATTTTAAAAAAAGCAAAAATAATACAAATTTTGTCTTTTTTTTCTATTACATAAAACGCAAGAAATTTGAATTTTTTTTTTAAAAATATTGATTAGGATGGTCAAATTTCACTTAACAATTAAATTATGGGATATTTAATATATTTGTAATTTTCTCTTAATTTCTTTATTTTATTATTTATTCTTACAAAATATCTTTTTGTTTTTTAAAAATAAAAGAAAAAAATATTTAATTGGAATAATGTTTTCGTTTTTTAAAGATTTGATTTTTTATTTATTTTTATTCAGAGAATCCTCCTCCTTTTCACAAATTATTGTTTTTAAATAAACTATTTTTTTTTTGAAATTTTTTTGGAATTTATTTTTTTCTCAAAAATTTTATTAGTTTATTATCGCAATGATATCATACATTATTAAATATCGATAATCCAACAATCTCAGAAAATAAATGAAAAAACTTTTCTGAGAAGAAATCAAAATAAAATTAAATATTTAAATAAATTAGATAAAATTATTTAACAATATTATTAAATCCAATTATAATAGGTATCCGATGTTTCAACTTTCAAATCATCGAACCTTACTCAAACTGAAATTGTTACATAAAATGGAAATTAACAAATTGATAATTTTTATAAAAAAAAAAAATGGAAACATCATTCAAAATGGAAAAGTTAAGTTATCCCATAAGGTTTTTTTTTTTTTTTGGAATAAATTTAATAAAGAGACTGAATAATTTAATACACGTATTAAATGAAAGAATAACAAAATAGCAAAAAAAAGAAAAATAGATCAATTGGATAACTTACAAGATAAGTATGGTGATCTAATTTATATTAACTTTTTTTTTTTTTTTTTGGAGTGTGAAACATTTAAATTCCTTTCTTCTTTAGTTAAAATAAATTTTTGTATTTATATATTTTGAATTGATTAATAAATATCAAAAATAAATGATAAATCATGTAATTGATTTTTACTAATTAATCATTTGTTACCAAAAAAATGTTTTGGATATTTTTAGAAAAATAGTCTAAAAATTAATTTATTGGAATATACAACCTATTTTTAGATAGAAATTTGATAAATTAAGAACACAAATGGAAGGACTTTGGCAACTGATTGTTTTTCATTTTTTTAACTTTAAAAATTTTTATTTTTGGAATGAGATTTTTATTCAATAGGTAATCAAAAAAAAATATTTTTAATCTTTCTATTTCTTTATCTATTTAGGGTACATCTTTGAAGAAATTGTTTATTGTGACTTTTATCGATTGTAAGTTAAATTTTCAACTGGTATAAAAAAATTCACAGAGTTGAAGATTTTTTTGTTGTTTTTTAAAAAGAAAATTCTGATAAAAAAACAAAAAGTTATTTGTTGAGTGAAAAGTCCATTAGACATTAAAATTTCATTTTTTTATTTTTTTGTAAGTAAAAAGAGTTCGTTTTGTATTTGGTGAATAATTTATGGAATTAATCGGCTTCATTTTCTTATAGATCGGATAAATGAAATAGAAAAAATGAAAAGTATTGTCAATTAAGAAAAATAAAACCTGATAAAAAACAGTTGATAATGTTAAGAATATGATAATTTTTTTGTAATTTTAAGTTTTTTTTTATTAAAGATTAGTTACATTTACTCAAATTATAAAATAAAATAGGCGAACAAATAAACTATAATTCAAAATTATTTTGTATAAATATTTAAAAAAATATTATAGTTTTATCTGGAATATTCAAAATACACTTTTTTTACTCCAAAAATTCTTTTTTCTTGATTATTAGAGCTTCTGATGATAACATATATTATCATGATATTAACAATGAAATCGTGAAAAATCAAAAAATCGCATATTTCACATTGATCACGATTTTCAACATTATCGCGAAAAAATGAAAAATTATTTTTTCGATTTGAAACCCAAAAATAATCTCTAGACTTTTACAAAGCCGTGAGACTTTTAAAACGCTTCCCCCCCTATACAATGTGTCGTGCGCTTTTACAAGAGTTGTGAATTGTTTGCAAGTGTTTGAAAGTAATGAAAGATATAAATAATTTATAAACTGAATGGCATTATTTGAAGTTGATAATAAAAATTTTTTTCTTTATTTTTTTTTGAAAAAAATATAAAATCTCAAACAAATTTTATGATCAAACTAATAAAAACACATTTCAACAATATATTTGAAAATAAAATAGATACTTTCTAAAAAATTAGACGTTGTTACATTCATAGTTCAAGAACCAAAAAGAAGCACATGTAATTTTCAAAAATATTGATGATTGAATAAATAAAAATCTCAATTCTCTAGTCGTAATTTTCTGCCCAATACAAATATACCCAAAGAAGAAGAAGAAGGAGAAGAAGAAGAAGAAGAAGAAGACAATTGTTCAAAAAATCTTAATAATTGGTGATAATATAGTTAGGTGTAGTGAAGGCTTTTGAAAACTTATCAAAATCCTTTTTGCTCCCTGAGAATATCGAAAATATTTTCACACAATTAACAGATTCTTTAAAGAACTGGTGAAGGGTTGGTTGTTTTAGGAACTCTTTTTGAAAACTCGATTGGTGACACGACAATTAACTGAGAAAAAAAAGATTTATCTTGAGTTACATTATTGCTGTTGAACTAAAAGGATCGAAAGGTTTGTCAACCAAATAAAAAGAGAATACAATAAAACTCCTTGATCTGATACTTGGTTGAAACAAGTATATTTTTTGTTTTTTTTTAAAGTATAACTTTTTTTCACAAGGATCTAATTTTTGATCAAAAAAAAACTTTGTAAAAATATTGCTGAATTAGCCCAAAAATCTCTCAAACTATTTTATTACTATTACTTTTTAATCACAATTTTTCATTTTATTATCGATTTTTTAATAATTATCCCTATTTGTCATATTACCACGATAATATTAAATATTGCATTTTTTTTACAATATCACCTTTTGATAAGAATAATGGCGCATTTTATAACTCTATTGAGACTTATACCTAGATACCATCAGACCCATAAATGTATATAAAAACCACAATGTTAATGTTGATATATAAATCAGTTCAATATTTCTAAGATTTTCCTTTTGAAATATTCTATTATTTGCTTTGGTAATTATCTTTTGTAGAAAATGCGAAGGGTTTTAAAAAAATCCATGTATTTTATTTTGAAAGAAAAAATTGTTATAATGTGTGGTAATAGAGGTAAATAAGTAATTCTTAAATAAAAAATTGCTGCAAAGATGTTTTTTTGATTTTACAACAAAATCTAAAAATCATCAAAAATTAAATTTTCTATTCAATGGGTATCGCTCATCCACAAATAAATTGGTTAAAAAATCATAATTTATCTTTTCAAAAAAAAAATACCCAGAATAATACAAAATCAATAAATTATCAAAATCGAAAAAAAAAAAAAAAAAAAAAAAAAAGCGGGGGGGGGGGGGATAAGATATAATCAATTCAATAAATTAAAAAGTTGAACTTTCATAAAGAACTGTAAAATTTTTTGAAAGACACTCTAAATTTTTTTTCAAATTATTTTTCAATAAATATTATCCATTAAAATAATGTCTTTTGTATTTATTAAAAAAATTAAAAATTGAAAATTCTTATAATTTTCTAGTCAATTGAAATAATTAACAAGTGAAAAAAATCATGGTTGTAAGATATCAAGTTACAATTAAGAAATCAGTTATGAGATGGAACCACCTGAATTATTAAGATATGATACAATAAGTATTGTTGATAAAAACATAAAATTCTCTTCAGTGAAAAAAAAATAATAATTTTTTTTTTGATTATTTAACAAGTCTAATTGTTAGTGTAATAATGCAGGGTTGTAAAAAATTCATTTTGGTTGAAAAAAAAATATTTTTTAACAATTTTATAAATAAAATCCATGGATAAAAATTTTTCTAATTAATTTTTCTTGTTATTCAGAGAGGGTATATATATATAATTGAGTTTCTCAATTTTTTGAAAGGTAAAATCATTGATTTATAAACAATTTTTGCATTTACTCTTATCAAAATAAAAAGTTCCTACTTTTTTAAAAAATGTCATTTATAACCGATGTTTTTTTTTTTTTTTTTTTTTTTGGGGGGGGGATCAGGTGTTTATGGATCAAAGAAAGTGAAAATAATGAATAAGTAGATATAATCTTGATTTCTTAAAGTTCTATTATTAAAAAAAAAATTCTATATATGAACACTCAAATGTGAAAATTTTATTTAGAAATTGAGTTAATTTTTGAGAAAATATTGATCAGAAATAAAATCTTAATATTCCAAAGAAATTGAGAAAATTAAGAAAGAATTACTAATAAAATTAAATTATAATCTATAATTTGGTTAAATACCCCAGCTTTTTACTTTCAAAATTTGATTTGAAATCACATATACTGTTGGAAAATCAATTTGAAATTACATTGGAACAAGAATAAAATTTATTCTTTTATTTTGAGACATAGATTTAGGTAATAAGCACACACTTTTTTACAACTGCGATTTTTAATTTTCTTATAAAATTTAAAAATATTTTCATTTCAGATAAACAATTAATTTACAACAGAATTAAATTTCTTTGAATTAAATCAAAGACAGTAAATTTCTATTAAAAAAAATATAAAAAAATTAGAAAAAATATGAAAAATTTGATTTATGTTTTTTTGTGAATTTTTTTGAACTCTTTTTTTGACAATGATAAATATAATCTCATACAAAAGTGGAGTATAATATTTATTCACCAATATTTAAAAACACATATGGGCATTTATTTTTAAAAATTTGTGTTTCAATACAAAAAAAATTCAGATAAAAATATTTATTTAATTTGAAGTAATTGAAAAAAATCTAAAGTTAATTTTTTTGTTTCCAAAACAGTCAAACTTTCCAAAGCTTTTTGAAAGATAAAAGATAATTTTGTTCTCGTTATTCTTGAACAGAAATCAACCACATACTTTACACAGCAAATCTCACTAATTGATATTAAAGATCAAATTTTACCACAAACTTACATAAAAAAGTCGTTGGTTTCTCGAAAATTGAAAAAACTCAATTTTTTACAGCATTATTATTTACACTTGTGAAAAAGTAAGTATAACTAAATCTCAAAAAAAATCATCCCTAATAGGTCTTGTAAAGATTATCTAGTGGTGTTTTTTCAACTAAAAAGCAAAATATTTGTAAACTGAAATAATAATCGGATTTTCCGAATTGGGAAATAAAAGATATTGGAGCGAAAAGAGAAATATTTATTTTTATGAGAGTATTTTTTAACGAACACCAATCTACACTTATTATATTGTTGGGGTGTAATCAGAACAACCGTTTGATAAAATTGGTGTCACTTGGAGTTTGTTGTTCATTCAGTTTTTGATTTTTCAGAAAAGTCTACCCAACTTAATTTTATTTTTTTGTAAAAATGAGAAAAACTATTTATTTTTTGCAAATATGTGTAGATTTTATTTTGATAAAAAAATATAAAAACTTTGTTTAAATGGTAAACTAAATAAGAACAACAAAAGTTCCCTTGTTCATTTTAATTCGTGAAAGGGTTTATGGAAAAGAAAATAAACTGTTGAAAGATGTAAATATTATTTGGATAACTCTTAAGAGAACGAACATACTTAACAGTGATTAAAAATAAAGACTGTGAACAAAAAAACTTCAAGAAATGTGATCCAAAGAGCTTTCAAGGTTTGAAAGAAATTGTTTAACTCCTTTTGAAAAATTTTTAAATCAAGAATTTTTCAAAATAAGTAAACAAAGTAAGGCCCTCTGTAAAAATTCCAAGGTTTTTGTAAAGAAATACACAACTCATTAGAGACACGCACGAAACCCTATGGTTGTGAATTCAAAAAAAGTTGGAGTAGTCACAGATTCATTTTAGTGAGATCTATTTTTTTAAAAAAAAAAAAATAATCTTTTCTTCTGCAAAGTAAGAGGATCTCGAGTTTTTTGGAGAAGTGTGCTGAAAAAAACTGAAAAAGAGAGTAAAGTAGATTTTGTCCAAGTGGAATAAAGTAATTAATCTTTTTCATTTGAGTTTTTGATTTTTCATCTTCGTTTCTGCATTAAACTTCAAAAAAGAAAATAATTTTTCTGAAAAAAATTTGGAAAATGATTGGTAAATTGTGACTTGAAAAACGATCTGTTGGAAAAAGACAAGAACGTAACGATGAAAAAACTGATTACTGTTGAAAATTTCCAAACTTGTTTCATTTTTTCTTCTAATCTTGAAATAATCTTTTTGTTTATATTCATATGAGCAATTTGGATTTTCTTGAAAAGCTATTGGACTCAAAATTTTCCGATACCAAACAAAAAACAGAAGATCAACCAATCAAACGGCAAGAACAAACAACACAAATCCAACCAAAAATAACAAAAAGTGAACCAAAACAAACAAATGATCCGCTCTCCTTTTTAACTGGAAACCAAAACTTTATCCCTTTCATGGTCAAAAAAACGAACGTCAGTCTTACCCAGAGAGAACGAGTAAGAGAAAGAGAAAGAGAAGTACACTTGGTACAAAGTGTACAAAAAACAGATCAAGAAGAGGAAGAAAGGGAAAGGCAAAGACAAAACCAATTGGAAGAACAAAAACAACAACAAAGAGAACAAGAGCGCAAACGAAAGGAAATTGAAGAGCAATTACAAAGTGAAAAAGAAACAAAAGAAAAGCAACAAAAAGAGGAGCTACGGAAAACAAATGACACACTATCCATTTTAACAGGAAAACAAAACTTTGTTCCTTTCATGATAAAAAAAACTAACACAAATGCTCCTCAAAAAGGAAATGGGGTCGATCGAGAAAGAGAAAAAAACGAAACAAATGAACTCCAGCAATTGCTGCAAACCCACAAACAGGGAGAAAGCCAGATGTACCAAAGAAATTTTCGATCATCAAGCAACACACTTCCAAACAAGACACTTCCAAACAAGACACTTCCAAACAAGACACTGACAAGCAAAGAACAACTTTTAAAAAGGGTGTATTCAAGAAACCAACGATTTGGTTTGCTCAGATCCCATAGGCGCGTCTCTAAAGTCAAGGATCAAACAAAAAACAAATATTTGGATAAGACAAGGCAAGGGCTTGGAACAGAAATGCCACGGCCCAAGGTTAACGAGCTTGAGTATTTATTTCAAAATCCACTCCGTCTTGCCTCTCAGGAGTACAGGCCAGAAAAGGAAATTAAAAACGAAACGAGCCAGATTGGGAAATATTTTTATTCCAAGGAGGTACCAAAGCTAAGGTCATGTACCCTACAACAGCTGTGTAAATATTTGCTCTATTCGCCCAAGTTTCAAGTCGACTTTTGGAAAAAAATTATTTATGTGCATCGAAATTTCACAACCAAGGAAAAGCTGTTTAGCGCCCTTGTGTCCTTTTTCGAAAGCGCCAAAGGGGGCAAAGTCAATAACGGATCGAAATTGACATATTCAAGCACTTGTGTTGAATTTGCGAGAGAAAGATTTTATAGTTTGCTATATGTATGGGTCGATGCACAAGGAGAGGACTTTTTAATGCATAAGGAATGGGTAAACAACGAAGTCAAACCCTTTTTACAGAAGCACACGCACCATTTCGGAAAGAAGCAAACCAGCAAGTTGATTTTAATGATGACAGACTTTGGCTTTTATACGAGCAACAGCCGAGAATCCAAATTTAGAAATTTGGATCTCGATCAGCGATACTACCCAAAGCCACATCTGCCAACGAATATTAACAAATCCAAATTCTTTGACTTCCCGCCTATCGAAATAGCCCGTCAGATCACGATTTTGGATTTTGAAATCTTTTCCAAAATAGCACTAACGGAATTTAAAGTCGACAATTGGCACGAGTATGAAAATTTCAAAAAAACATCACCCAATTTGTATGACTTTCTATACCTGTTCGATCGCTGGAAAAGCATTGTCATTTCGATGATTCTTGACGAAAGCAAAGTGGACAAAAGGGTTCGCATCGTTGAGTTTTGGTGCCTCATTGCACAGGAATTGTTGACCTTAAGGAATTATAGCACCGTTTTTGCCATTATCACTGCCCTCCAATCAAGGCCAATCGTGCGCTTAGATTTAACTTGGAGAAATATCCCCAACACCACAAGGCGTATTATCGATACGCTCATCCGAACAACCGATAAGAAAAATTGCTTTAGAAAATATCGCACATTATTATTAAAAAAAAAAAAATCCCAGTCAAATACTCAAGGCGTGAATAAGACATCAAGCAATAATAATAAGGCACAAAGCCTCAAGAACTATTTTGGAGCAAATGTTTCGCCAACAATCCCCCTATTGGATTTATACTTTTACAAAATCTCACAAATTCTTTTTTTGGAAAAAGATTTTCTGGACTATCGCAAGACTTTAATCAATTTGCAAAAATTTCTAAAAATTTCAAATGTCTTATTAAAAATCCAATCCTTTCAAAATAATGGCTATCGACTAACTAAAATTCCACACATTAGAAGGATACTGAAAAAAATTAGTTTAATCAAGCCGATCAATTTTTTGAAAAGATCTACCAAAATTGAAAAACCCAGCACCAATTATTCGAGCTCTTTTTTATTTGGATCAGATATTTCATTCATCACCAGCTATGAACCAGGATTACTTTTCTTATCGCCGTTATTAAGGCAGCCAATCAAGGGGCTTTCGTCGATCATGAAAGACAAAATCGAGGAAGAAGAAAAGTTTATTCAGCAATTTATCAAAATTGACCCTCAAATTTGCATTGTTGAAACATCAAATGGTGAGAATGATCCAAACAACGGCAACGGCAACGGCAATAATAACGAGATATTAAATGTTTCGGGCGGCACTGTCGACTGGCTAATAAAGTATTTAACGACGTTCCATGGCTCTGATACCGATTATTTGCAAACGTTTTTATTAACTTATCGGGATTATATTACCCCCATTGAATTACTAGAAAAAATTAAGCAAAGATATCTAATCAAGCCACCTGGGGGGCTCAAAAAAAATGCCAAAATACTATATACAGAAAAAATTATCAAAAAAATCAAATTAAAAATAATTACTGTCTTAAATAGCTGGATCAGATCCTATTTTTTTGATTTCAAAGAAAATCCAGATCTGTGTGAAAAAATGCTGCAATTTATCGACACAACAATATTAAAAGACGAAGAAATGAAAAGAAGTGGTATAATGATCAAAGCCATTCTCAACAAAATGCTCAAAAACGATGGCCAGCTGTCCAATACCCACAAATACACAAACAAGATGCGCGAAATGCCCAAACCAATTTTGCCCAAGGATATCAATAACTTTAGCTTTATGGACATAGATCGAATCGAAATTACGAGGCAAATTACTATATACGAGTTTGAAATATTCAAGAGTATACAATCACGGGAATTCCTTAACCAAAATTGGACGAAAAAAAATAAACTAGTGCTGTCGCCAAATATTCTCAAAATGACAAAATTCTTTAATAGTATTTCCAATTGGCTCGCGAACGAAGCCTTATCCATCGAGAATCTGAAGAATAGGGCGCAGTACTTGACTGTTTTAATTTCAATTTCCCGCGAAGCAAAGAAAATCGGCAATTTTAATCTTATACAGGAGATCAATTCATCTTTTAATACCTCCGCAATCTATAGACTGAAAAAAACTCAAGAAATGATCCCCAATAAGGCCAAAGACATTTGGATCAGGCTTTCGGCTTTGATCAATAGAAAAAATAATTTTGGTAAAATGAGGACAGTGCTACAAAGAATTATACCACCGGCTTTCCCCTACGTTGGAATGTATCTCACAGATCTCGTGTTTAATGACGAAGGAAACCCCAATAATATTACTTCCGTAAATGGCAACAGATTAATTAACTTTGAAAAAAGAAAAATTACTGCCAATATTATTAAGCAAATACAACAATTCCAACAAACACCTTATATGTTTGAAAAGGTTCCTCAGATACAAAGCTTAATTCATAAAAATACCAGTATTGAATACGATAGTAAAAAAATGTATCAACAAAGTTTAAAAGTTGAACCTAGAGAACCTAAAAATTAATTAGTTGCCGTTTTTTTTTTTTTTATTATTTTAACATTTTTTGATTTTGATCATCTCGTTTTTCTTTATTATCATTCTCTTCTTTCTTCTTTCTTCTTTCTTTTTTCTTGATTTTGTTTTTTCTTTTTCTTCTATTTTTTTTTATTTTATTTTTTTAGTTTAATAGTCAATCTTAAATCTATTAATCTATTAATCTAGAAATACAAAATTTTTAAAAAATAAATTTATAATTTTTTAATTAATTTGAAAATTTTCAAATAAATCTAAGATTGTTGATCAAATGATCAGAGATTAATAATTGCATAAGCAACGAATAAAGCTTTTTTTTTTTTTTTTTTGTATTTTTGAAGAGAGGTGATTCAACAAAATCACACCTGTTTGTCGTTAGGTTTTTTTTAATTTGAGAAATAAACAGAAAATTTCAATAATTTTTTTTTTATTTCTTTTAAAATTTAAAAAAACCTAGGCATTTTTCGTTAGGTTTTCTTAAATTTTCAAAATAAACGGAAAATTTCTTTAATTTTCTTTTTATTTCTAAAATTAGAAAAAAACCTAGGCACTTGACGGTACTTGAAGGTACTTCCGTTAATTTTTTTTTTGATTTGAGAAATAAAAAAAAAATTATTCAATTTTCGGTTTATTTCTCAAATTAAAAATAAACGTTTTTAGCATTTTCAAAATTCAAAAGAATTGAATTAAATCTTTTTTATTTTTCTCCATTCTTTTGAATTTTGAAAAAGATAGGCACTCTAAAAAAACTTGCTGGTAACTAAAGCACGTGGAAGTACTTCCATCTACACTAAGTTTGTTGAAAGTTTTTTATATTAGCTATGTTATAGAAAAGATTAGAACTCATGGAATAGCTTTTCTTTAAAAAATGAAAAGAAAAAATTTTATTTTTGAATTAAAACAAGAAAAACAAGAAAGAAATGAAAGAAATGAAAGATAATAATAAATATGAAAAAAAAAGTAAAAACTTTTATTTAATTATTAAATGTGAGGAGAGTATATTCAGCAGAATTGCCTCTTGTTTGTCGTTATGTTTTCTTACGTTTACTGTGTATTTGATTAATATTTATATTTTGCAAATAAAACAGAAAACTTAAAGAAAACTTCTGTTGGGCTTTTTTATTTTTTGAAATAAATAGTAAATTTCTTAATTTTTTTTTTTCATTTCAAAAATTATAAAAAACTGTTGTTAAATATTCTAGAATTTAAAAGAATTAAGTAAAAATAAAGATTGTACTCAATTCTTTTATATCCTAGAAAAACCTAACAACAAAAAATATTTAAAAAGGAACTATTCAACTTCAATTTTAAAACTCAGAAATTTTACAAATTACCTTAAGGGACTAGTCTTCTACGACAACAAGGCAAAAATTTTAAAATATGTTTTCAGTGGTATTCTTTACTTATAAATTTTGTAGATCCAAAGTATCAAAAAATTCTGATCTACTAAGAAAGCCATAAAAGAAAATTAGTTTAGTGAGATCAATTTTTTTTTTCCATTTTTTCTGAAAAAGAAAACTATTAAATTCTTTTTTATTTCTAACAATTTAACAAGTTTTTACCCCGTTTATTGCAATTTTGATCTTTTTTATACTATAGCATTTCTTTGTTACCAGTAATATTAATATAAAGATTTTTTTTCTTTTTTGAGATAAAACTTTTTGTTAACTAAAAAAATGATATATTCAATGGATTAAAAGATAATTGTATTTTTTAAGAATAGTAGTTATAATAATCAAAGTTTTAAAGTCGTGTAAAAATTTTACTCTGAAATTTTGTTTTTGTTTTAAGACTAAAATCGATTTTTCAAAATAAAATTTTCTTGAAGATATTTGGGAATTAGTTAATTTTATCTCCAAAATTCAAAATCATTTTTTTTTCTGTAATAAATGATTTGAATTGTTATAAGAATTCTTGTTAATAAGACCAAACAATTTGTTAAAAAAAATTTTCAAAATTGAGATCAATTTTTTTTTTCATTTTTTGAAAATCAGAAAACGAAGAAAACAACTTTTTCAAAACCTTAAAGAAAAAAATTATTTTACATAATAGATCTCAATTTAATTGATTAAATGTAGTTAAGCTTCTACCGAATATTCATTTATTGAATCACTTATACCACAATTAGTTTTCTTGGCTAAGATTTGAATTGAAATATTAATGAATAAAAAAAGAAACCAAATAAAAAATTTGCTTTCGAAATCAATACTTTCCAACATAAAACCAAAAATATGTTTTCCCATTTTCAAGAATTAACTTAAGTCACAAACAAAATACTAGGTTACTTTTTTACTTTTTATATTGGAAACATGTAAATTTTGAATTTCAAAAAAGAGATCAAATCAATAAATTGTTTAAATGAGGTTAACTCATCCATTTCATAAGTCGAAACATAAATTTCAATAAAAAAAATTTTTCAAGATCTTGACAAGATTTCCTTTTATTTTCAAAAACGACTACTCCCTTAACAGGTATTCTTATGTTATGAACAAGTATAAATCAAAATCTTGTGAATTCTGTAAAAAAATAAACAATTTAGAAATCATTGACGATTTAGACCATTTTCTCTGGAGTGGCCCAGACTATGAAAATAATAGCAAAACCTATAATATCTATATTAAAAAAAAAATTATTATATCTAATATATTAAAAAATAATAATAATTCGAATATTATTACGAAAAAAGATTTAACATTTTTATTATCCATAGTGGGTAATATACTTATTTTAGAGTCTTTAATAAAATTCTTAAATATTTATTCAGGAATTCCGGAAATGCTGTAGAGTGTCGCCACGTGTCATATAGTGCCGGCTAGTTCCTATCTTTTCCAGAATTGAAAAGAATAGAGTAAGTTCTATGATTTTACTCAATTCTTTTAAATTCTGGAAAAGTTAACTGCGATTTTCTTGAGGTTTTCTGTTTTATCTGTTAAGTGTTCTAGGTTTTTTTTACTTTAGAAATAAACAGAAAACTCAAGAAAACCTAACGACAAACAAGAGAGGTTAATAACCCCTTCCTTAAATAATAAAAAAAAAATATTATAAAAAATAAATATGATTTTTTTTTTCAAAAATTGAATTTTGGTGTTTTAAAATTTTGAATTGAAATTTACTTCTGCAATAGATTTTTTTTTTTTAGATGTGTATTTTTGCTAACTCTCTCTTTAAAGGGGGAGATTTAATAGAGCAAAATAAAAAAAAATAAAATGAAAAAAAATTCACTTTAATGTTTGATTATTTAATTTCTTTCTAAATTTGTTAAAAAATTTTCTTTATTTTTCAATTTCATTCATTTATTTCAAATATATTTTTAAAAAAAAAGATCAAAAAAAAAAAAATAAAAAATTACCAAAACAATTAATTGAGAACCAAACATAATGATCAAAATTCAAAAAAAATCTAAAAGTAAAAAATTAATAAATTAATGAATTATTTTTTCCTCTTTGTATTCTTTTTCTTCTTTTTCTTAACTATTTTTTTAACTTTTCGAAGAGAATTTTTTTCCATTTGAGCTTGTTGCATTAATTTTAATAAATTCATGTCCTGCTTACTATCTTTTCGTATTAGTTTACCTGATTTAATATTACCATAAATGTTTTTAAATTTCTTCTTTTCTGGGAGACCAATTTTAATATTTTGATTATTAATGGGTTGCTTTTCTAAATTTTTAAGATTTTCTTCTTGCTTTTTCTTCTTTTGTTCTTGAGCTCTTAACGTTTGAGCCAATTTCCTTTTCTCGTCCTTTTTCTTTTTTTCTTCTAATTCCTTTTCCTTAGCATTATCTTTGATCGACTTTTCAATATCTAAAACAAAATTGTGGACCATCGAAAAGAATTCGACACTAGTCAAGCTGCTATTGTTAGCCATTCCAAGTATTTGCACTGCTTTATCATAGGATTCTGTCATTTTTTTCATTTTGATATCCAAGTCTTGCATTTTTTTGCCAGTAGTTTTTAAAAATGTGAACAATGACTTATAAAAAATGCCTTTATTTTTTTTGAAACTTTTCAAAAACTCCTGATTTTGTTGGATTCTTTTTTTCAATTTATTGGATTCCGCCTGTATGGCATCAATCGGCTTACCGATAACTTGTCTGAGGCTAAATAATTCTTCTGGTATCTGTAGTACCTTTTCAAGTTTTTGATTTTCAGCTTCGAGGATACAATATTGAATGAGAGTTATTTTACCGTCAATTGACTTCGTACTGCTTAGTTTGGAAATAAAATCCATTTGGAACCCTGTGGCATTCCCACGGTTGGAGCCCAAATTCATATAGTTGCCCGAAACTAATGCTAAGGCCAAGATTTGTTTGAGACCTTCACATCCAATAATGGCATTTGATGCATTGTACACTTGATCAACGTCAAGGAGAATATCGCCCAGCGCAATATTAAATTCCAATTTAAATTCAAAGGCCGCTAATCTTTGCAACAAATTTGGAACTGTTGATAAGACTAAATAAAATTTTTCAACCTCGCCAAGTAATTCAGGATCTCCTTGATAGCTTGTAACACTCTCAAGTTCTGTCTCGTCGGGCATGATCTTGACCAGTGTTTTCAATTTGTCAAGATTAAATACTTCGGAATCCATTTTGAGAATGGCATCTTTAATTTCTTGGTGTGATAATTTCCATCTTGTGATCATCATTTCAACAGTTTGTGATTTTTGTCCGTCAATAAATTTTATTTTATCAGGTTTCTTTTCCTCTTCTCTTTGCTTTTTTTCTTCTTCAATGACTTTTTGTTCTTTTGAAGACAACTTCTTTTGTTTACAAAATCGATCTTCAAGTACTTTAATATTTGGTGCTAAGTTCTTTTCAGAAATAAAGGTTGCTACATCCTGCCAGATTGTATCGGCCATATTTCTTTGATTTACCTTTTTCCAAAACAATTGTTTCATTTTAACATTAGGCCGTCTCTTTTTTGCCAATAATCCTCCTCCTCCTCCAAAGTTAGGTGGTGGTGGCATTCCTCCTCCTCCTCCAAAGTTAGGTGGTGGTGGCATTCCTCCTCCTCCTCCTCCAAAGTTTGGTGGTGGTGGCATTCCTCCTCCTCCTCCAAAGTTGGGTGGTGGTGGCATTCCTCCTCCTCCTCCAAAGTTGGGTGGTGGTGGCATTCCTCCTCCTCCTCCAAAGTTGGGTGGTGGTGGCATTCCTCCTCCTCCTCCAAAGTTGGGTGGTGGTGGCATACCTCCACCTCCAAAGTTTGGTGGTGGTGGCATACCTCCTCCTCCTAATTTAGGTGGTGGTGGCGTACTTCCTCCTCCAAAGTTTGGTGGTGGTGGCATACCCCCTCCTCCTAATTTAGGTGGTGGTGGCGTACTTCCTCCTCCAAAGTTGGGTGGTGGTGGCATACCCCCTCCTCCTAATTTAGGTGGTGGTGGCGTACTTCCTCCTCCTCCTCCTCCAAAGTTAGGTGGAGGTGGAATAGATCCTGTATTTTCAATTTTTTTATCACCTTCCTTTTCCTTAGTTAAAATAGAACTTTTTTTTCCAATCAAAGTATTTTTTGTTAAATCTTGAGAAAATCTTGAAAAATCATCACTTTCTCCTTCCAAATTTTTTGATTCTTCATTATCATTTTTAATACCCTTTAATAAGTTTTGATTCATTTTTTCTAAATTGGCAATTTTTTTGTTTAACTTCTCGATTGAGTCTTCTAAATTATGATTTTTTTGGCGCTCTATTTCAATATTTATGGTTTCTTCATTATTATCTTTATTTGTTTCATCTTGGTCCTCGCCTTCAGTCGATTCTCCATTTAATATTGATTTTTGAATTAGTGTTTTGGCCATAGACCATTTTTCCTTTGGTTTCTCCGAATTTTGGATTGTGAATAATCCCTGTAATATGCCTAGCAAATACTGATATTCGTCACTGCCCTGTGTTTGTTGAAGTATAGCCTGAGTTAGTGACATTGGATCAGTTACATCAATTTTTCCGAGTTTTACAATTTCTTCATCTTTTTCCTTTTCGTTTAAAAAGAACCTTAATTGTCGAGTGATTTTAATATCCTCTAAAGGATATAATATATCATCAAAACACTTTTCTAAATCACAAGATAAAAATTCTCTTCTCATTTGAGTACGAACCATAACATTATCTGGAGTAACAATAATATAATTTATTAATAACATTAATCTTTGTCTATATTTTAAATCATCAACCTTTTCAAATGTGCCTACTAACCTCCTAAATCTGATTCTTTCGTATCCATAATCAACAGCAGTGGAAAAGCCATCAAGTACTTTACTATAATTATTTCAAAATTTATAGATTTATATATATAGATAGATAGATATATTTTTATCATTATTTTTATATTAAAATATATCAAGATGAAGATTTTATTCTCAAAAAATTTTCCTCTACTTTTTTTTTTTTTTTTTTTATTGTTGAAGAAGTGTAAATTACACTCTGGATACCCTTTTACTTAAATTCCCAAAAAGAAATTTAAGCGTAAAATCATAGATTTCACGATTATTATTTAATGAAAATAGTTTCAAACTGTTTGTTTTAAATTAATTCATTAAGATTTTTTTTTTTTTAATTTGTTATGAAATATTAATCTATCTTTTTCATAGGAAGGATAGACCCATAAAAAATGATCAATATTTTCAATTTGTTTTAATAAAGAGATCTAAATATTTAAACAACTATAGATCAAATGAAATAGTTACTTTATTAAGTTTTTTAGAAACTTTATAGATGGTTTGATTCTATAAAGTGCTAAGGTTTTAAGAATAAGATTTGGTTTTACAGAATTGAGTTGCTTTTTTTTTTTTTTTTTTTTTTGAGTTGCTTTTTTTTTTTATTTTTTTTTTTGTAAGTTTCCCAAATCTTGTTTTCGCAAAATCCCAGTACAAGATACCGACTCGACAGCAAAAACCCAGTCCAGGTAACGACTCGAAAGATTTTACGGAAAGTCCAATTCGGTTCACTTTGGTTGGCTTCAGATCGCATTCGTTGGATTCAGTTCTCTTCAGTTGCATAAGTCCAGCTCAATTCATTTTAGATCTGATCATTAACAAGTTTGGTTAGGTTAGTCATGACCAAGTCCACCAATTCTTATAATGATTTTTTATTCCTTGAACCTCTCCAAGCACCTAAAAAAACAAAAAGAGGAGGAACCCAAACAACTTAAAAAGAGAAATTTGGAAAAGGTAAAAAGTATAAAAAATAAATTTTCCTCTACTTATTCAAAGTTGGAAAATAAATTTTAATAACTTCAATGTCAAAGATAAGAGTACAAAAATAATTTTAGAATCATCAGATATCTTTTGTAATTTTTCTTATTTTACAGTTGGAATTAGAATGTTCTGAATGTAATTGTCAATTTCAGTGAATATATTTTATCTTTTATATAATTTTTTGTTTTTAATCTCAACATATTTTTTTTCAATCTATCAAAAAATGATCGAAAAATAGAAAATTTTCGAGGTGGTAATTTGTAATAAAGAACACACACACCAGTTTTTATAGGTTTGATTCACACGTGGTAAATTTTAATTTTTGAGAAAAATTAAACATATTTGTTTTACAAATATCAATAATTTTAGATGTAGATTAAAAATAAGTGATATTATTATTATTGAAGAAGTGTAAATTACACTATAGGTGCTCTTTTACTTAGCTTTTTAAAAGGGGATTTAAGCGTAAAATCATAGATTTAATGATTATTCATTGGGAAAGACATTCCCAAATTATTTTTATGCTTAATAGCAAAAACAAAAAAAATTGACAAAAATTAAAAAGAAAAAAAACCAAAAACAAATTTTTGAGTGATTTAGAAGAAGCAATTGGTAAAAAATCAAAAAAAAAAAAAAAAAAAAAACAAAAGCTATCTTTAATCAAGAATAACCCAAAATCACAACCACGATACTATTGGTTAATTGAGTTTAGTTTGATAATTGATCATGAATATTCATTCGGGATGTAAGTTGTTTTAATTGTTGTTATTTGTTTTTTCTTTTTGATCTCGTTTGCTTTAATCCTTTTAGTATTTTTTTCTTGACTTTTTTTTTTTTATTTTCAAGTTAATCATACTACTGTGTTTCAGTATTTCAGTTTTAGCAAGAAAAAAATTGATCTTTTCCCTTTGTAACTCTTTCCCAATATAAAAAAGATTCAGCCAGGAGAAAAAATTGAAAAAAATAAAAAATTAGTTGAAATCAATAATATCACAAGCAAAAAAAATAAATAAAAAAAAGTGATATTAAATGAAATATCTTGCTCCATCGAAACAAAGATAGTAAATTTTTACATTTTTTGATAAAAAAAATTATTATTTCTTGTATTTTCAAGTATTTTTGAAATTTTTTTCAAAAATCCAATCTTTTGAACTTGTTTGGATTCTTAATATTTATTTTTTATTTAGGTGGGTAATAGCAATTATTTTATTTTTTTTGCCAAAGGAATTTTGAAGAAAAAAAAAACCAATAATTCTGAATCTATATTAAGACTAATATCTGTAGTTAGGCCCAAACAATTGAGTATTATTTTTTTTTAAAAAATAAAATATCCATAAAAAGGGAAAAGTATTTGCAAAATTGAAAAGTTTTTAGATTCTGATCAAATAAAAATTTTGGAACATAGGTACCCTATTCAATTCAACTAAGATTAATTTTTTTTTTTTACATTTTGATACAAATTAAAATTTTGGATCATTAACCGGGAAAATATGGAAAAAGAAATAGATCAAGTAAAAACTCTATTAAACTCATATTAAATCAATAAAAGACATCGCCAAATTTTCACAAGGTAAAAAAAAAAAAAAGGAAATTAAAAAGATATCTTAAAATAATCCAATTTCCAGACAACTTTAAGGAAAAACATCTATACCTAAATAGGAAATCATAAACAACTCTATTCAAACTAAAACTCCCTTTTAAATGGTTTAAATAGATACACATACAAATGGATAAAGGGAGTAGATTCCAAAATATGTCTATGTTGTCGAAAAAAAATTGATGATGATGACCACTTAATATGGGGATGCAAAAGATATGAAAAAAAATTGAAAAAAAAAAAATAAGCTCAAAGAAATCAAGGATTTTGATATTAAGATCGTCTCTAATGAAGATACAGATGAATTACAAAAGATAATGAACATAAAAGGAATTTAGGAAACTACTAAAGAATATTTCTTGGCCAATGTGAATCAGTATACCATTTGAAAAAAAAAAAAAAAAAAGATCTCGATTTTAAATTATTTTGGATCATAGAGCAACACAAATTCATCTCGATACCAATAACTCTAAACTTTTTACTTATCTATTTTTAAGTTCTTTATTATTTATTTTTTACTTTTTTATTCTTTTTATTTTTTTTTTTCATAAACTCTTTATTTCATCCTTATTTCTTATTCTTCATTTTTTCTTTTTTCATAGACTCATTATTTCAACTTTATTTTAGAAAACTAAATTAAGTTTTAAATGAATCCAATGGCTGTGTTGATTCACTCTTTGAATTAGAAGTTCCGAATATAGTCACTTCAAAATTCTCTCTTGAACAGACAAAGTATTTTCTAAATCCTTAGCAATAAATCCAATGAACTAAAAAATTCTTTTACATTTTTTTGATTTTATTGCTATTGAAAAACCGATTTGAAGTTGATCGCCTATACACCCTATTGAAAATTTTCTTTAATTTTAATGAAAATCGTTTTTTTTGTGTGTGTGTATAAAAATAGTGTCACAAGTCTTTTTTTTTGTCTCTTTTTTAAATTTTGTAATTTAAGGATTATTCGAATTTTATTCCTAGTGGCTATTACTTTTATACCCACAACACGAATTATGAACTCAAAAGAATGTTGAGTTAATAGATCTTGTTAAAATGTAAAATTTATGGTTTTTTGAGGAAGGCAAAAAAAATTTACTTTCTAAATCCAAAATTTTTCACTCAAAATTTTCGACTTCCAAAATGATATTGGGAAAATGTCACTCCACTTTATATTGAAGTATGTTAGAGTTGGTGGCGAGTGTAGCCACCCATTTGAAAAGAAAGTGGAGTGACATTTTCCCAATATCAAAAAAAATAGCTTTTTATTTTTGCCTTGCTTTGTTGGGATTTTTCGAAAAGTTTTTGGATCAATAAATGATTTTAGTTAAAATCTTAAATTGCTAAAAATTGGCAATATTTTGACTTTCCCTTAATTCACTATATTTTAAAGGTCTTAATCTATTTACTGCTTTGTATTCCAATGCTCACAGAGTATAAAATTCAGATAGTCCTTAACTGAATCTAATCTTTGGTTTGGGTTTTCATATAAACTTTTATTATTTGACAAGTTTTCCAGTACTAATAATATTAGATGTAAGAGAGCCAAGCAACGTCTTTAAGAATAAATTATTGTTACAAAACGTTCAAAAAGTTTTTCATCTTCTTTTAAAAGACAGTTTATATACTTTAAAATAATTCAAGTAGAATTCTTGTTGCCGATTGCATTATTAAAGGATTCTCAAATTTATAAATTTTACAAAATTAATCAATTTTTTTCAGGCAAACAGGAGGTAGTTTTGTTGAACCCACCTCTCTTCAATAACAAAATACAATAAAAAAAAAAGACATTTTTAAGATATTTTCAAAATAAACCTCTCACTTTCGCGAAAAAATAAATTAAAAATAAAAAAATGAAACTTACTCATATGACTCTTGACCAACAACAAGAGGTACTGTTAAAAGTTTTAAAGTGTTGCACTTTGCTGGGGTATTATCATTATATAAAGAAAGTACCAATGTTTCAATTGCCTTTGGATGGTTAATGATTGTTTCCAAACCTATTGTTTTGTCCATTAATAATTTGAGGCATTGCACAACAAGGAGCTCAACTGAACGATCTGTTTGGTTTCTTCTTGACTTCTCAGTTCTAAAACGTAAGCCTTCAATTAATAAGTCAAACCCCCCAAGCTCAAAAAAGGTGGTAATCCAACTTCTTGTTTGCAATTGAATGACCTTGTAAAGTGAAGATAAAATATTTGGGATTAAATTATAGCGTAATTGATCAACAAACCCCTGTGGTGTTTGTACAATTGCTCTTTCTCCTTGGAAAGTCTATTTTTCACATTACGATTTTTTTTTTACAATTTTTGAAAAAGAATAAAAATAAACACGAAGTGAAATTTTTTTTTTTTTTTTTTTTTTTTGATTTCAAAATAAAAAAAGTTAAAAATTCACACAAAAGTTTTTTTTTTGTTTGTGAAAGGAATGTTTTAATTAATAAAAAATAAGAAAAAAATTAAAATAAAAAAAAGAAAGAATGAGAAAAAAAAGGTACTCTTGGAACTTTTTCTCTGGATTTCATTTCTTTCTTTTTTTTTTTGATGGATTGTTTAAACATATCACCAGAGTAGTCTTCGAAAAGATAGGCGATCGTATTTTCATCATATTTAGGATTTACTAAGGTGACTTGATCTCCGTCCCGAAGTTTTTGTGTTTTATTTTTGCCAATTATTTTCCCGTTTAAATAGGTACCATTTGTCGAAACATCTTGGATGTACACCACGGGCTTGGAGTTTGTTAGGTTGTTGCTATCTGGCTTTGGAGGCTGCAACCAAATCCTTGTATGAATATTTGAAATCTCCATACTTGCAAATTGGACAACGCATTTACTATTCCTCCCAAGCATCTCCTGTTGATTAATGAGTTCAGCATTTGGGTGTTCAAAATTTAAAGAGTTCAGTCTTCCCCATGGCTTTGTTATTCGTTTTTTGCTTTTTTTTTTCTGTTTCTTTTTGTTTCTTCTTTTGCTCATTTTTATTCTTTAGTTGAAGAAACTAGGAAAAATTCAAAAAATAAAATTCGAACATTGGGTTTATCTTTTAGGATTTTATTTGTAGAAGGTATTTATTAATTTTTACAAGACTCCATGACTGTTTTTTTTTCAGCGACAGGCTTGTTTACTATTTATTGAAAAATTTTATTCAAGTATATTTTCATTCAATTTTCAAAGAATTATTGTTTTCACGATCTTGGAAAATTTGAATTATTTAATTTGAAAAATAAGCTTTATTGTGGTTTTACCTTTTAGAATTGTGAGCTTAAATAATTTCTGTCATTTTTTTTATTTATTTTTTCTATTTTGGAAAGATGAACAAAAATTGTGTTCTTTCCCCTTTTCTAGGGACGGAATTTTAACTGCAAAAGAAAAATTTGTACAGTTGCAAAAAAAAAATTATTTGCAAAAGCATTCGAAAAATTTACTCATTTGGGGATAGACCAGTTTAAATTTCCCGAAATTGTCTTAAAGGTCTTTATATTATATCTAATTTAAACTGTCAAGTCGAGTTGAGTGAAAAAAAGTATCCATTTTGGATCTAAAATTCATTTTTTGATTTTATTTGCAGAGTTTCCATTTTGATTCTTTTTCCAAATAAACTCAAATAATTCTTTATTTGTTTAGATCGAATCAAATGATTCTTTTTTCATCCAATGATAAGTATCAACTTATTTTTTTGTTTACGTTTGGGTTTTAATAGAATCCCATCCTTCAAAATTTAATAATTAATAAAGAGATTTTTACCAAGTATTTTAAAAATTTCTGAAAAAAATAAATAATCGAGGTTTTTTTTCCGAAGATTTTCGTTTTCATCATCTTTTCGCCAATCATGATGTTTTTCAAGTTTATTCCTCATAAGTAAATTATTTTACTTTGAAATTAAATCTAAAGCATCTTTTTTTTTTTATAGAGTTTCGGTAAGAAATAAAAACTCTTTTTTGATTTTGTGAAATTCGAATAAAATAATTTTTCATTTTTAATGAAAAATAATCAATACTTCAAAGGAACTTTAGCAATCATAAAATGTTATAAAAACCAATTAGAATCGAACCATTATTATAATCAGATTCTAAATTTTAAATTTTTGTTATTCGAAAAATTCCAAAAAGGGAACCATTTTGGATACTTTGGTTATTTTCAATGAAAAAATCAAAATAAACTCTTAGATTCAAAAATCCAAGCACCCTGATAAGAAACATATGAGTGCAATAGTAAAATCATCATGAATTTAGAACCTGAAAAATTGAGATCATTTCAAATACTCTCCAAAACAACTGTAACTTTTTATGAAC
Source organism: Anaeramoeba flamelloides (assembly GCA_027625915.1). NCBI lineage: Eukaryota > Anaeramoebidae > Anaeramoeba > Anaeramoeba flamelloides. The sequence continues at coordinate 4,720,261 of JANTQA010000026.1, forward strand.
AAAACAACTATCGTTTTTACATATTGGGCAACTCGATTTGTTTGAAGTTTCCACAAATCATATAAATTCTTGAGAATGAATGGTGATTTTCTCTTACTTTTATTTGTTTTCTAAAAGTGATATTATTTACACTTCCTATTTCATATTTTTTGATGAAAAACAAAGTTTTCAATGTAGTTGATTGCAATTTGGAACCTCTATTTGAATAGTTAAATTGAAAATATAGGAAAATTATTTTCCAGTTATAATTCAAATACTACACATGTATAAAAAGTGATATCCTAACATTTTAAGTTTTTTTACTAAATTTGTTTATTTTTCGAAGAAATATAAAACTTTTCAGGTTCTTTCAACAAACGCGTGGTTTCTAAATCACCAAAAAATCAATTTAATGAAAGAATAACAATGTTTGGGGTATTATTTGTGTGATTTCTTAAAATAAAATCAGATTTTTTAATTTCTGTTTCTTCCCTATGCATTTTTTTTCTATTATTAAATCGAATTTTTTGCTTATAAACACCATAGTTTGTTAACAATAAACCTTTCTGGCAGGGGCACATCGGAAAAGTTTAAGAATTTCTGAGAAAAATGAAAAATTTTAGTAAAAAAACTTACAATACTCAAAACATCAATTTTTTTTAACATATTTTATAAAAGAATAAAAGTTATTAAAACTAAAACCAAACATTTTTTATTTCAATTTTATTTCATTATTCATCAAATATCAAGAGATTTTTAATGAAAAGTACACTGCCCCATTTAATATTTTATTTTATTTTAGTATTAATTAATCAAATATTTAACCAAAAAAAAAAAAAAAGAAATAATTTATTATTTTTCTTCATTTTCTCTCAATATTATTGTTGAATATATGAAAATCACCACAATAACCAAATTTAATCTCGATTAAATTTTCAAAAAGTTCTGACACTTGGTAAGTGTAATGATAATTCAACCAAAAACCGAAAGTTTAAAAACAGAATTATCATTTGTTGCAAATTTTTTTCCTGAGTAAACCTTGATTCCAACCCAATATGATACATAAAAAATTCATATTTATTTATTTATTTATTTCGGAAGAGCGAAAATTACTTTTCCCGATGTGTGACCTAATTTCTAAACTTTTTTTTAGAAATTTTGTTAAAGAATCACAAATTTTATTATCACTTGCTAATGATAATATACCTGACAAATTCTTTTTATTAATAATATCTCCGATATTATTAATTTTTTTATTTTTTTGATACAATTCAGATAGCTAGATTTTTCGATTTTTTTATAGGCTGGGCGTCATTAGTTTTTTTTTAATTTAAAAAATTTAAATGGAAAATTTATTTAATTTTCTATTTATTTCTTAAATAAAAAAAAATTGCCTTTAGATTTTCCAGAATTGAAAAGAAAAGAGTAAAATCTTGGATTTTTTTGTATTCTTTTAAATGATGGAAAAGCTAGGCACTCGACGACACTTGACGGCACTTGACGACACGATCCCATAAACAATGATCGAAGTCTTCAATGATATCAATATTTAACTTTTCTTCACATAAATCACAATTTTTATTTTTATTTTTGCTTGTTCCATAAGAGTACCTATTTAAACAATTAGTAAAATTTCAAAATGTTCGAATTGTTTTTGAGGCTTTCCAGCTTAAATACTTTTTGTTATTAGGTTTTCTAGAATTTAAAAAAATTGAGTAAAATCATAGATTTTTCTCTATTCTTTTGAATCCTGGAAAACTGTTGTTAGCCTTTTTTTAATTTGAGAAATAAAAAGAAAATTTCAAAAATTTTCTTTTTATTTCTAAAATTAAAAAAAAAGCCCTGTTAGGTTTTGTTGAGTTTTCTGTTTATTTGTAAAATCGAGAGCTTTTCGTTAGGTTTTTTTTATTTTTCGAAATAAACCGAAAATTTAACAAAATTTTCTGTTTATTTCAAAAAGCAAAAAAAACCTAGAACACTTCACAGATAAAACAGAAAACCTCAAGAAAACCGCTGTTAGGTTTTCCATAATTTAAAAGAATTGAGTTAAATCTTTGATTTTACTCTACTCTTTTGAATCCTGGAAAACCTAGGCACTTGACGACACAACTGTATGAAATTGCAATTTTGTTGTTTTATAATTTTTAGATATTGTTGAAAAAAAATTCTAAATTAGAAAAAGATCTTTGTAATAAAAAAACAAAAAAAAAAGAAAATTTCAAAACAATATTTGAGACATTTTGTTGGAACGATCTTCTAAATGGTTAGCTTTACTTTTACTAAATGCTCTTGGACTCACTCACCAAAAAGGGTAAAAAAAATAATATAAAATGCATCTTCTCAATGATTTTTATGATCGAATCTATTCTGCTTGAATAATGATGAATGAAAAACCAACCCATTGCATTATACAAAACTTTTAAAGTTGACACTCAAGTTATCTACAAAAGAATAAAATCTAAAAGGTGCAAAAAAAAATAAATTTTTCCCTTTTTCTTGAGAAATTATTTTTCAAATTTATTTTCGGTTTTTGGCCAAATTTTTTTTTCCCAAATAACCCCAATAATTATTGTTCAAATCTGAGTTAAATTACCATTTCTGATATAATATGGAGGATTTCCAACCGACCGTCTTCTCGTGAAAAGGGTCATCCCGGAAATTGAATTTCATAATTTAGAAAAAGTTTTAGAACTTTTTCGGTAAAAAAAAACAATTAAATCACATTTAACAATTCTATTACATTTTTTTTTTCACAAAAATTATGATCATTTCAGAATAATCAATCTATATTAATTTTTCTTTTCCTTTTCATCTTCTTCTTCTTGATATGGAGAAACAGATGGATGTATTTCAAACCCAAAAATTTTTGGAACATATTTACGTGGAGCCTCTCTTGGCGATAATTGTGGATGTACGTTCAATAACATATGAGCAAATGTAGTTCCAAAGTAAGCACCATCGATCCTTCGAAATTTCGTTTTTGCAAGATAAACATCCCTACACTTTGGACAATATAGTTTTACAGCGCCCTAGTGTTCAAAAAAGAAATTAAATTATTGAATATATTTTTATACCAATTAATACAAGAGTAGATTAGTAATAAACAAACAAAAAAATAACTAAAATTAACAGAAAGTTTTGTAAAAAGAATGTTTTTTATTTTTTTCCATTTTTATCCCTGGCTGAATCTTCTTTATATTAGGAAGAAGACTTACAAAGGAAAAAGATCAAGTGGTTACTTGATAATACTGAGAATACTGAAACACGAAAGTATGAGTAACTTGAAAATAAAAACAAAAAACAAATGTTAAAAATGACCAAAGGTTTAAAGCAAATCAGATCAAAAAAAAAAAAAGTAATTACAACAACTTAAACAAAGATCCTCAAGTGAACATTCATGATCAATTATCAAATTAAATTAAATCAACCAAAAGTATCGTGGCTATGATTTTGGAGTCCTTAATTAAAGATAGCATTGTTTTTTTTTTTTTTTTTTTTGATTGTTTACCAATTGCTTCTTATAAACCCTTTTTAAATTTATTTTTATTTCAATTTTTTTTCTTTTTTCCTTTTTCCTTTTCAATTTTTTGCTTTTGCTTTTTAAACCTAAAAAAAAATTTGGGTGTGTCTTTCCCTTGAACAATTGTGAAATCTATGATTTTACGCTTAAATTACCTTTGAAAGAAATTTAAGTAAAAGGAAATCTAGAGTGTAATTTACATTTCTTCCATCAATAAATATATAAAAAGAATTTTTTTAAAAAAGATCAATAAAAAAAATATTTTATTTTCCAAAAAGATTTTTTCAATTACTTTTTGTAGACAATTTGATAACTGAATATCAAATTAAAAAAAAATTTGGTTTACAATCTCCCTGATATTCAAAAAGTATAAGAAAATGAAAATGAAAAATTTTAATAATCGCTTGAGAAATATTTTATTAAATACCTTCTAATTTATAACTCTTACACTCTTTAAATCCAGATTTCGAAAAGGAAAAAAAAAAAATGTCAAAATTTGTCGCTTTTGAATCACCAATAAAACCCATACCCAGCCGAAGATCGATCAGCTAAGAACCAAAATAACAAGTTGCCACACCCAATACAAGATAATCTTTTTTCCAGTTTCAGGTATTGTAATCCTTAAGCTAATTTAAAAAAAAACAATTAAATATTCAATCAAAATATATAATTGTCTTTAATGTTTTAAATGGGGAGACTGAAACGTGATTATCAAGACCAATTTAACCATGAAATTGAGTAAATTGCTGAACAAAAAGTTTACAAAATATAATTTTTAACAATCACCAAACTTTGATCGACCAAACTCCATTTCACCCAAAGGAGCCTTGCCGAAAATAAAAAATTCAATTTTTTTTTTTTTAAGAATCAACCAACATAAGATTGTTTATAAATAAGAGAAATAATAAACTTCTGATTAAAGTGGATATTTATAAACGAAATATCTGAACAAACTATAAATTTCTGAACAAACCTTAAATTTTCAAAAAAAAAAAAAAATGTGAAAAAAAAGTTTTGTGACCCTTTCATTGAAATTTCTTGCAAAATTTCTCAATTTCTTTATAAAATTAAAATTGTAAACAATAAGATTGTTTAATAGTAAATTTATTGAATTTTAAAAGAAATTACATTGCCTCAATTTTCCTAATGGTAATTTGGATTTTCAAACATTTATTGTTTTTACAAATTGAATTTTTTTAAAAAATAAATAAAAAGAAAAAGATAAAAAAAAAAAAAGAAAAAAGTAGGAAAAAGAAAAAAGAAAAGAAAAAAGAAAAATTAAAAAACAAAAAAATTTGACAAAATTCGAAAAAATGACCTGATCTCTAAAATTGAAAATTTATTTTATGAGGAATATTGTATAAAACTCATCGAATTTGTTCTATTTCTTCAATAAAACCAGGTAGCTTTTGGCTGAAAAAGGGTTCAATTTGGAATATGTAAACAATTAACTTTTTTCATTCTGATACCCACTCCATTAATACAATTAAAGATTTTCTGATCGAAAGTTAATATAATAATTCTTCCAATTCATAAAGTAAAATTTAATAGTTACAAATTTAAAACCAAACATGTTATCAAAGAAATAATCTGAATTTAGAATTCTTATTGGGCACTGATGAAGTACAAATAGAATAAAAATCGAAAATTTATTACCAGGCTTCTATTTGTTTGAAAAAAACTGAAACACAAAAATATCTGACTTTTGATATTATTTTGTGTGCTTATTTCAATTATATTCATTTCTTTATTCAAGTGCCTTATTGGAATCTGTAACCAATCCCCGAATAATAGTATTTATTAATCACAAAAAAGGTATTATAAAATTAATAAATTATTCCCTGATTAAAATTATTGTTTTTTTTTCAAAAAATCCAACTTTGAAAATGTGATCAGTAATTGTTTTCAGGTGATGAATTTTTCAGACACTTATGATCAAAACAATTATATTACTTAAAAAAAAGGGTTTTTGATAATTTAATACTAGATTTACATCAAATAATTTTTTTTTTTTTACTCATCTAATTATCACCAGCCTTTATTTCTTAATAGTTATTTGCTGAAGTATTTTTTATTGTTTTTTGTTAAAAAATTAATTTCATTTATTGTTTGCTTTTTTGAAAAATTTTTCAAAAACTTTTTTGACCAAAATTACTACTTTACAAAATGTAAAAAAATATTTAGTTGTTTTCGTTGTTTAGTTTATGGAAATAAATTCGAATTATGTTGTAAAATAACTAATAGATCCTTTTATCTTTTAATTTACTTAAATTTTGAGATTTAATTTATTACTTTTATATTACATATACTCAATATATATTGATAATGTTTATTTACTCCAACATAACAAGGTTAAATTGATCAATTAAAGAAGATAAACTATCAACTCTCAACACATGTAGATTGTTTAAATCAAAATGTCTGATAAATTTACTTTTTAATCATTAGTATTTATTTATTTTTTTTTTTTGTTTTTTGTGATCAATCAAAAATTTTGTTTTTTTTAAGATCGATTAGAAATTTTATTTTTGAAAAGTTTTAATTTCAAAAAAATAAACTTCAATTGAAAATTTTAGGATTATTATTCCGTTTTTGGTTGAAAACCATATCAAATAAATAAAATAAAAAATCTTTTATTGATTTTATTTGAAACTTTATTTTATTTTTTTTTTCAGTTACAATAATTAAAGATTTTCGAGTTGTAGTAAGATAAATAAAGAAATATTTAAATGAAATGTGGTGTTTATAAAAACTCTAAAGCCAACAGGTTCGTAGCGCACACAAACAAAGTATTATTTCAAGTTTCACTATTTGTAAAATTATCCTACATTTGGTAAAAAGTTATATATATATATATATATAATATTTCCATTTAAGAAAAGACACTAAAAGTTCACCTGTTTGCCATTAGGATTTCCAGAATATAAAAGAATAGAGTAAAATCTTAGATTTTTCTCTAACTTTTGAATTTTAGAAAATTTCTTGTTAGCTTTTCTAGAGTTTTAGTTTTGATTTGAAAATCAATAGATTTTCATAATAAAATAGAAAACTAAGAAAACCGCAATTAGTTTTTTTTTAATTTTAGAAATTAAAAGAAAATTTCTAAAATTTTCTTTTTATTTCGCAAATTAAAGAAAGCCTAGGCACTTGACGGCACTCTACGGCACTTGATGACCCCCCCCCCAAAAAAAAAAAAAAAAAAAAAATAAAAAAAATATTTCATAATAATTAAAAACCAAAAACATTTATTTATTAATCAAGTATATTTAAGTTATCCTTCAAGCACAACAATTCGAAAATAAATACCATTTACCAACTGCTTAAATAGATATTACTATACAATCAATAAAAATTAAAGTAAATCTTGTACTTTATGTTTAAAGTAGAAACAGAAGGAAATTATAAAAAATATTGATCATTTTTTTATGAGTATGCCCTTCCGATGAAAAAGATAGATTAATATTTCATCACAAATAAAAAGAAATAAATCTTAATGAATTAGTTTTAAACTGTGATAGTTTGAAATTATTTTCATTAATTAATAATCGTGAAATCTATGATTCCACGCTTAAATACCCTTTAAGAAAATTTAAGTCTAAAGGCACCTAGAGTGTAATTTACACTTCTTCAATAATAATAAAAAAAAATAAATCCTTATTTCTGAAGAAGATTTCAATAAATATCAATTTTTTTCTTGAACCAAAGCTAAGAATTTGACGAATTAATCTAAAATTCATTTTGAAAATCTTTTTGGGAATTCATTATTAATTGGAACTAATTTGTTTCTCAAAAAATTTTTCAAACAAAAATATTTCCATGAAGAATTAAAAAGAAAATCGAATAATAAAAAAAGTAATTTTATCAAATATTACATAAGATCAAGAAATAAATGGATTTTTTTTTATTTTTTCTGGATCAGTTTTTGAATATTTTTGAATTTTACTTTTTTCTTTTATATTATACTAGGATATATCCCGTCCCAATTTTTATTAAAATATTAATATATCTGGTTAAAGAAAGAATTTTAATGGTTCAATTTCAAATACACCCAAATACTGAAAAGTTGTAAAATGGAATTACTTCCTAAAGTGAAAAGAAACTTTCCATTCAACAATCAAAAAGTCAAAAAAATTAAACTTTTAATCATCAGTACGTCTAACCTATTTTCTTTTTATCAAGAAATAATCTTAATTTTGTTTATTTAAATAGATTATTTATCTATTGTAGTTTAATTATTGTTTTAATTAGCCGTTGTTAAAATAACAGAAAATTCTTTTTTTTAGATCCATTTGCAAAGATTCTGTTCTTGTCAAAATTAAAAATTTTCAAAAAAAATCATTTTGTAGATATTTTTTGAAAAAGATAGCAATTATTCTTCGATCTTAATTGATTTACATTTTTGTCTGTTCTAAAAAATCCATTTGTTACAATCTTTGTAATGTTATAATCGATAAATTTACAATAGTATCAGAAATAATTCTTATATTTTGTTTTGAATTAGAAAACTTTGATAAAAATGATTATATTTTTTCATTCTTATATGGTATGATTAAAGATATTAAGTCTGAGAATGTAGTTTCCCAATACCTTTCTTCAAATTGTTTTAGGACTTGGGTATCCAATTTAATTCCTTGGATTTTATCTTCTTTAGAGAATTTTTATTTATCAAAGTGAATTTGGAAAATGAAAAAAAAAATACAAAAGTGCAAAACGAGACATTATTTAAGAGTGTGTATTGGGTTTAAACAAGTTTTTGTTTGGCCAAAGTAAATTTTTGTTTGAAATAACAAAAAAATAATTTCATGTTGGTGGAAATAAAAAAGAAAATTCTTCAAATGATTTGTGAATTTAATTGAACAAAAGAAATTTGAGGTTATTTAAAAAGCACTTTGAAAAGAATTGAGTTTTTTGTGAATTGCTCAATCTGATTCACTTTCACAAAAGAATTGAAAAGGAAAACAGTAAAAAAAAAAAAAAAAAAAAAAAAAAAGCAATAAAATAATAGCTATTCGAAATTTCAAAATGCTTTACCTTATGTGGTGTGTCTGATCTACCAATTGGTAAGCAAGGTTGTCTTTGACAAAACACCTGTGGGCATTTGCCAAAGATACCTTTTTGATACTTTTTAGCCATTCGTCTCATCCCTTCATCTGTAATTATATACCTAGCATGCAACAAACCATAAATTAATTGGGTTTCGTTCTCGATTTGTACTTTTTGTTCTTTACTCATTTTTTCTTTTGACAAACACGACGAATAAAAAAAATTAGCAAGAAATGGCATAAAGCAAATATTTAAAGCAAAAATCAGGTGGTTTTTAAATATTATTGTGATGCCTTGTGTCACAAAACGAAATTCAAGTTAATGGAATATGGTTACCTAAATCAAGTGATACTTCGTCCCTCAATATTTTGACGACAGTTCTAAAATTCTTGGAATATTTCTTCAGTCCAGTGAAATTGAAGTTTGATTTTAAATATTCAGAATCAATATAACAGAAGAAAATGTTACGTTGTGACAAACAAAATTTTTCAACCCAACTTTGTTGTGTTTGTTCGATTTCTTTTTCAGAATTAGAACCTTCAGAAGACATTTTTTTGTTTTTGATCCAAAAGGTAACTTAAAAAAAATGATAATAAATTTACATTTTGATAATTTAAAAATGACATACTTCGTCTTCTTAATCCATAATAACACGTATTAGGGTTAATTCACGGGGGCTGGAATGAATAAATAACCAATTCTTTATTGGATATTCCAAAAAAAACGAGTTAGGCCAAGATCTAGCTTTATGGAATTGTAAAATATGATTACTATTTATTTAAAAATAAATAGATAAAGATTTTCATTCGGCTTTCCAAAAATAAATTTATAAATTGTATAAAATTTCGTATTTTTAATAATCTTAAAAGAAAGGTTATTTTATAAATTATCTTTTCAAATTGGATACTTTGAAGATTTATTTTAATTTTTGCCAGTGATTTTTTTGAGAAAGCTGAATCAAAATTTGGATCGTTTTATTGTGAAATTAACGGTAATGAGTATTAATCATTCAATCTATTAAAAAATGAAAAATTATGAGATGTTTAATTTTTTTTTGAAAAAAATTTTTCATGAAATTGCTCTGGAATAGAAATTATTAATCATAGATTGTGGATTATTATTTATTAGTGAACAACCTTTTATCTGGTCTTGTCGCTCATTTGAATTTTGGATAAGTGTCGCCAAGTACCGGGGAATCATTTAGAAGACCAAGGTTTTTTTTAATTTAAGAAATAAAAAAACTTAACTATACTTTTCTTGAGTTTTCAAAAGATTTGATAAAAAATTTTATTTCTTCAATTTTTTCGAATCCTTTAAAACCCAACGGAATAAGATATTTTTTTTATATTTGTTTATGTAAATGATTCGATTTTTTTTTATATTAATATTTTATTTTTTTGTCTGATACTCTTTTTTTTTTATCTTGATATTATTTTCTTTAATTGTTCACTTCTCAAAATATATAAATAAATAAAAAAATGATTATAAAATTAAAAATTATTATGAAATTTAGTTTTTAATTTTTGGTAAAATTCTCATCTATTTAATAAGAATATTGATTTTTTAGGGTTTCTTTTTTATTAACAGGTTATAATGAGAAATCTTCCATATTTGGTCACTATCCCAATTAAGATGATTAATGGTTCTTTGACATTTATAAATTTGTCTGTAAAATTGGAATCTATTTTTCAATTTTTTTACTTATCTTTTCCATTGATTATTTTTATTGGATTTGTAAGTTTTAAGATTTCTAGCTTTTGTGTTTGACAATAAAAGAAAAACTTAAAAAAATAAAATTGATAAAAAAATAAATACAATTAAAATCAAAAAAAGAGTTTTTATTTTGATAACTAAACTACAATTTAAAAATATTTTAAACTATCTAAATTATATTTTTGTTGTTGGAATTTTCTGGATTAAAATATTTTGTAATTGTCTTTTTTTGTTTTGAATATCCTTTTTTATCTTTTTTTTTGTTATCATTCTCTTTTTGATGAAATTTAAAAGAAGAATATTTCTTTATTTATTTTTTTTTTGAATATATTTTATTTAAATTCTTCTATATCTGGCAAATGAAATCTGTATGACATCTTTGTTAAGTTTTCCAACTTATCTAACTGTTTAAAAACTTATATCATACATCTTCTCCTTTAAACACCCGACCTTCCATTTTTTTTTGGAAATATGTGAAAATGAAATATGTGAATTTTTTTTATTCAAAAACAAAAAAAATATTAAAAATAATAATTAAATATTTTTTTTCGAAAATGGTATTTTTACTAAATAATGTGTTAAAAATTCAGGACACTTTCTTAAATTAAAATATCATTGAATTTAATAGTTAAACCATTTTAAAAAACGTCATTACTTTTGTTATTACAAATATATTTTTTTCAAAGTAAATACAACTTTTTTTTATGAACATTATAATTTACAATTGTATTTTAGAGATTTCAAGTATAAATATAAAGATTTAAATTGTATTTTTATTCGTAATTCATTTTAGGAAACCCTCTATTTGAAAAATTGTAAAAAAATTCAAAACAAAATTAAATCTAAATTAAATTCAAAATAAAAAACTCTTTAATTCTGGATTTTTGAAAAATTATATTGACCTATATCACATTTACTTCTAAACTGAAAATTAGAACGAATAAATCAATTTTTAAACAATTATTTTTTAGGGAAGATATAAAAGACAATTAATGTTTCTCATCAATAAATTGTTACTTAAATTACAAACACAAAACCACATTGGTAACATTTTTTTCATTTTATTTTATTTTCTCAACATTGTGCATTAAGGGGGTATTAAATCATATTTACATACTTCCAAAATAACAAAAAGGCAATAGAGATCTTATAAAACAAATATTTAATAAAACTCAAGAAACTTACCCCCTTTATCAACTTTTGAGAAACCATTTTTCATTTTTAAGAGAATTCATTTTTACCGAATAAATTTTAAGTATAAATATCTGATCTTTTTTGTTTGGATTTTCGTTTGAAATATCAAAAAAAAATCAATATTTACAAAAAAAATTCATTTTTGAAGAAATCCCGTTTTGGGTAATTTCTGAGAGTTTGTATGCACATATAACATTTCAAAATTGAATCTTGATTTTACAATATGAAAATTTTACCAAGCATTGAATCCTATTATCCTAGGAAAGATTTTTTTTTTCTTTTTTTTAGAATTTTTTTATTATATTTCTTTAGATTTAAATCATCAATATATATTTTTTTGAAGAAAATTTTGATTAAAAAACTATATTTAAGTAAAAGTTGACAAAAAATTAGTCTAATATCAAATACTTTTTAAATTTAACTTATAAATAACAAATAGAAAAATAAGTAGAATAATAAACATGCGAGAATAATTGGTACACTTTTGGATCAATCCCAATATATAATGAAAATATTTTCTGAAAAATTGAATAAAAAAAAATTCTTATAATTCCAAATTCTGAAAAATAACAATATTCATTTTGAATTCCAATTTAAGAACAAAGAGTATTTTAATGGAAATTGATATGTTTTATTATAAAACCCTTTTCACTTTTTTATAAAAATAAAAATAACACCTTTTTATCAACTAACTATAACGCCATATAATGAAAAAAAAAAAAAATGATAAAAAATTAGGAATCAAAAAATTTAGGAAAAATGTAAAAAAAAAGCTTTAAATTTTGAAATTTCACAAATTAAATTTTCTTTAAAAATATCTTCAAACATTCAACCAATGGTAATTTACACATTAAAAATACCCCCAAACCCTCACTTCAACTAAAAAAATATTATATAAATAGTGTAATTTTCTAATTACAATACTTTATTGATAATATTTCTTATTTTTGCATTATTATAATTATTTATAGAAAATCCAATTAGACATTTAAAAAAGATTTAAAAATAGAGAATAAATTTTACAGAACTCATTGATAATTTTGATTGTTTGATTCTGAAAATTTCACCAGAATAATTGAGAATGTCTTAATCATTATTATTTTGAGAAATTATCAAATTAAAAATATTTTCTTTTTAATAATAACATGGATTAAATAATCCATCTTGTTCACTTTCTTTTCGAAAATTTAACTCATATAAAAAATATTGGCTGACTTCAGAAATAAAAGAAAAAAATAAAAAGGCAAACATTGTACATAAACAGAAAATTATTTCTTTAAATAAATTTTAAAAAGGAATTCTGGAGATATTAAAAGATTAAAATGTAATTATTTGATAAAAAATAATGAAAAAATAGTAAATATTGATTTTTTATAACAAACTATCCTTTTATCGAAGAAAATTTTCAAATAAAAGCATTTAATATAAAAGAGCAATTTCAAGTAACGAAAGATTTAGCCTCTAAAATAAATTTAAATCAGAACCAAGAATATATATATATATATATATATGCACGTATTCCTAACTTCTAATACACAAGTCTATAAAAACAAAAAACACGAGTCAAAATTTTCTAATGGGTTAAAGGTTATCAACATGGTTATTTACATCAATATAGTTGAATTTTCAAGGTTTTAAAAAAGATATTCTGAAATCATTTTTAATTAAATGATTTGGTAGTTTTTTCTTTTTTTTGTTCAACAATAAGAAAAAATTGATTTGAACTTTAGTCTTTGAATATTAAGAATATATTTTTTTCAAAGTTAAAAATAATTAATCAGTTTTTTCGAAATCAAGTAGATTTTTAATTAGGAGTTATTCGAAATCCTGAATGTTTAATTTTTAAAGTCTACTCTCCTTCATAAATAAACAAGTTTCTTTCTTCTTTCAAAGTAAATAAATTATTTTAAATAATTCTTAAAAAGTTTGGATTTGGAACTTTTTTAAAAAGGGAGAAAAAAAGGGATCAGTTAAATTTTCAAAACAAGAAATCATTTACAAAAATAGATATCAATTAAAGTTTGGTATTTTGGTACTCATATTTTTTTTTTTCAAATCCAAGATATACAGACAAATTTTTTTTTGAATTTGCTATTAAATTCATGAAAATATTTTTTTATAGTTACTTTCCCCTTAAGGAAATTAATGTTCCTTTGAACATAAATTCAGTGGTTTATTAAAGGTCTGATTCAAAACCGATTGGCTTTTTATGGTTAAAAGAAGAACCAAAAAAAAAAGATAAACCACTGAAATATAACATTACATTTTTTCTCAATTCACTTTTCTTTTTTTTAACACAAAAAACTTATGAACAAAGTAATTCATATTCACAATCCAACAGAATTCGATCAACAATTTAGCAAAAAAGGAAAGTTGATTATTGTTGACTTTAGTGCAAGTTGGTTTGTGCTTCCTCAAACGATTTAAAACAAATTCTTTTTAATTTGATTTAATTTCATTCAAACTCTTTTGTTTTGTTTTTTTTTTTTTTAAAATAATAGGTGCGGTCCTTGTAAAGTTTGTTGAGATCTTTTTTTTTTTTTTATTTTTAATTTTGGTTAATTCTTATTACAATTGAAAAATTGACTTTTTTGTTAATTAATTGCTTTTCACACAACTTTAAAGATGATTGCTCCACATTATAACAAATTGAGTAACAAATATCCAAATGCATCATTTTTGCATGTCGACGTTGACGAACTTAAGCAAATTGCTACCAAGTACGGTGTTAAATCTATGCCAACTTTTCAATTCTTTATTGATGGAGAAAAATTAGACGAATTTTCTGGTGCAAGTGCTGAAAAGTTAGAAGAAACGATAAAAAAACATTACTCAAGATCTTCTGCAGTAAATAATTCTATTGATTTTTTCTATTTATTTTATTTTTTTTCTCAGTCGTAATATTCTTTGAACCACTTTTTTCGGTTCTTATTCTTTTTTTCATATTTTAAAAATTTTTAAAGTTTTCTGGATCTGGCCAAAGACTTGGAGGAAGCTCTTCAACAAAAACAACCGAACAAAACCAGACCAATAATAACAGCATGAACACAATTAATGATCTTTTCCTTAAGGAATTAATTGGGATGGGATTTCCTCGAGGCCGATGTTCACTTGCATTAGAAAAAACAAATAATAGAAGTGTGAATGATGCAATTGATTGGTTGGTTCAGAACCCAGAAGAAATTAAAGAAGAAAAAACAAAAGAAAAAGAAGAAAAAATAATTGAAGAAAAAGAAACAAAAGAAGAAGAAAAAGAAGAAGAAAAAGAAACAGAAAAAATAATTGAAGAAAAAGAAACAGAAGAAGAAGAAAAGGAAAAAGAAAAAGAAAAAGAAACCGAAAAAATAATTGAAGAAAAAGAGACAAAAGAAGAAAAAGAAGAAAAAAAAGAAAAAAAAGAAAAAAAACCAAAAAAGGAATTAACAAAGGAAGAAAAAAGAAAACGGTAAATTTTATATTTTGAAAACTCTTATTAAACTATTGTTAGAGCCATTTTCAAAAAATGTGGTGAAAAAGTATTCAAAAGTATCTTAAAAACAGTTTACAAACTTTGTTCAATATACCTATTTTCTTACTTTATTGGAATCTTTTTTGGTAACACTTTTTTTAAAAGAACTTTATCAAAGATTATCTTTAATATTGTATATCTGGCAAGATGCATCCTCTCGGAAATATCAAATTTTGTCATACTCTCAGAGCAGAATTCGATGATGTAAAAATTTTGAAAATAGAAGAGATGGCCGACCACTGTCTCATAACGGATATTAAATAATATGTTGATTAATTTGAGATACCCAATTCCTGTTTTTTAAATAGTGTTTATCAATAATATTCAAATAATAATGAAAAGTCACTCGACAAATTTAATAATCTATTGTGGGAACGGTATGAACAGATTTACTAAATTAAAATATGCCAATTAAATTCATCATATTATTTCTTAGAATTGCTGAAATAAACTCTTTTCAAATAATCACAACTCATTTAAAAATTGAAAAAACAATTTTTTCATTAAAAAAAAAAAAAAACTCTTTAACCATGCTTACAAAATAAGAAGAGTTTTTATATTGAGTTTTCTTATCTCTTTTGATACGACAGCAATTATTTTTTATTTTAAAAAAATTAAGATAAACAAAGAATTTAAAAAAAATTAAAAAAACACTTGGAAGAACTAAGGTATTTCCAAAAAAGTGGGGCATTTTTTTTTTACATTTCATAAAAAATTATCTTTTTTAGTGATGGTAATCATTAATCAACTATACCAAATCAAGTTTAATATTTATACCGATTTAATCAACCACTTATGTATTTAATTCAAAGCATGTTAGTTGAAATATTCCCAAAAAATGAAAAAAAAAATAACACTTTTTTTGGTAAAAGCAATGTACGACCAATTTCAATAAAAAACAGGAAATATGGAATGGGAACAAATGATTTTTTAAACAAGAAAACGCAGTTATATGTTTTTAATTATATTGTAAATTTTGTTGAGATTATACATGTTATGAAAATTTTTTTTTCGATCAAAAAGAAAATAATAAACACCAATTTTCACACCCATAAAAAAATATCCGATAAAATCGAGATCATAAATTTTAATATATTTTATTTCTGCAATACAATAATAAGAAACAAATTGAATTATTATCAAGAATTTATAAATGATGGTTAATGATTTTATATATTTAAATCATATTTTGAAGAATGGGTTACATAAATATATTTTAAAATAAATTTGCCCCACATTCTTGGAAATAGCTTATTCTCAAATTATTACTGGGCTAAAATTAGGATAAAATAGTTAATATTCAAAAATTAGAGTTTTTGAATTCATTCTCTTTCTAGAAATCGTTTTAAAAATATTTTATAAAAAAAATTCAAAAAGAATGAGTTTCTATGATTCCTGTTATCAATTTGGTTTGAATTATTTGAATAATTACGAAACCAATTTTTTTTTTCTCTTTGAACCCGCTACGTTAGCCCTTGATATTTTTTGTCTTTGTTTTTTGTTGTTTTTTTTTTCCAAGATACTCATACTGCCGTATTTCAATATCTCGGTATTGGCAAGTAACCACTTGGCTTTTTCCTTTGTAACTCTTCTTCCCAATATTAAGGAAATTCGGCTTGAGAAAAAATGGAAAAAAAATAAAATTCATAAATTTTTTGATCTTTGAGAAAAAAGAAATGATGAAAAGTTCATAAACCAACATTCTTATTTTTAAATTTTTTCACTGTTTTCTTTGTTTTGAATGTTCAAATAAAATTTTCTCAAAAAGATCTTAAAATTGGTTTTACAAACCGAACGGAAAATCAAAAAGATTTGAGACAAAATAAAAATTTTGAAATTTATTTCAAATAATTATATTTAAAAATAATTTTATATCGCATAGTGACAAAAATAGTGTGCTTCTATGAGTTCAATTTGAGGAATTTATCACTAAAACAAAATTAAATTTATAACCCAAATTAATGAAAAGAAAATGATTTTTGAATGAAATCACTCATCAATATCAGGCAGAAATTCTAATTCTTTTTGATATGAAAATAAAATGAAATTAAGATGTAACGAAAATTCCATTGATTTAAATTAATAATCATTATAAAACCATTTCAATAACACATCCAATATTTCAAAAATAAAAATTAAACAAGATAAAAATAATGAAATATTAAAAGCACAAACATTGGATGTTTTTTATTTTGGAAACAATAAAAAAAAATTCAAAATTTCTATTGAGAATGTAGGATCAAAAAACCAATAACATAAATTTTAAAAACGTTATATTTTACAATTCACCACAAAATCATGAATTATTCTAATAATCTAGAGTTACTTGCGTCTATACATAGTTCATCAAACTTTTTTTTTCTTTTCATATTTATAGATATACAACAAGTAATTTTAACTAAAAACTCTTAAAAATTTACTCTTTGATCACTTTCCAAAATAAAATAAAAATTTTACTATTTGATCACTTTCCAAAAGGAATTTAAAATGTTATCTATATTATTAATAAATAATAGTAATTTAACGTTAATAAGAGACTTTAAAAGTAGAAAATCAAGAACTAATCGATAAAAAAGAAAGAGAAAGAAAGGGTGCTCATATAAATAAAAAATAAAAGAGTTTCTCCTGTGAATAAAAAAGAATAGATCTTTATTTCAAAATGATACAAAAAATAAAAAATTTTAATTACAAAAAAGTTTAATTAACAGAGTAATAACTTAGAATTGTTAATATAGGAAAGGGATTTTAATCTAAACTATCACCATTCTTTTCAGTTTTATTTTTTGAAAAGTGAACCTGAAAAAACTGAAAAGTATAAATACAAATAATAGAAAATTGAAAAGTCAAATAAAATTCAAAGATTAACTTAAAATACTTTAATTCAGAGATAATTTTGCTTTTTCAGAAAAATATTTTTTTTCCTTTTTAGAATTGGAATAGTTTTTTTAAAAAAAATTTAAAACAATACCAAATCACTTAATAACACTTTTCGTTTTATTACAACAAACTAAGCTTTTTAAATGTCTTGTTTCGAAAATATAATAACTCCTTGATCCTTGATCATTTGAAAGTAATTGCCTAATTTACTTTTAGTAATCCTGAATGTTTTTCAAAGATCAAATATAAAACATTACAAATTTTGAATTGATGAGAGAATTCTATTTTCCTCCTAATATCATACTGGCAAATTCAATTGTTAAAGATCTTTTTTGGAGTATTTATGGATTTGATTCTTTTTTATAAAAATTTATTGAGAATAATGGAATTTAAATGATTCCGATATGATTTTATTAAATTTTGTTTTGATGTGATTATGAAGACAAAATTCCTTGATAAGAATTCACAATTGAATTCTCATCTTTTTGCCATCAATGGTAGTATAATAAATTTCTTATTCAAAGATATTATCGAAAATATTTCAAAAAAATTGTTTATACAACATCTTATAAAAATTAATCGATTTAATTTATTTTTTTTTTTTTAATAAAGCCATTTCCAAAAAGTAAAAATCAAAAGGTTTAATAACTCACTACCAAACTTACAAAATTAAGTTGTTAAACCTTTTTATGTAGACTTACCAAAGTCTTTTTTCTGTTTATTTTTATTTTTTTTCTTTTACTCACTTTTAGAAACTGGTTCTAACATAAATTTATTTTATTTGATTTTTCAATTTTTTGTTTTTCGAATTTAAATTCTAATATTATCTTTTTTAAAATGGTAAAAAACAAATTAATAAAAAAATTCATTAGATTACAAGAAAAAATTGCAAGAATGAAAAAAGAAAAAGAAAGATCAGAAAAATTAATCTCGAAAGAGGGGGAATTAGAACGTATTAAACAATCTAAAATCGTGCAAGAAGAAAGAGAAAAACAAAAAAAATTACAAAGAAAATTAATATTAGACGAAAAAAAGAGAGAAAGAAAAAAACTTAAACTTCAAAAAATGCGCATAAGAATGAAAATCAAACAAGATAAATTAAATAGAAAAAAGGTAAGAACACCAATAATACTCTCGCTATATATACACACATACAGACATTCATATATTAATAAAATTAAAACACATTATTTTTTTATATAAACATAACCATTGAATTCTCCTTAAATCAATTATATTAATTATTTCATCAATAGAAATTTGGCGGGGAAGTAGAAGAAAAAAAAGTTCAAAAAACCACTACCCAAACAAAAGGCAGTAACTCACACGCGGATTTAACACAAATCCGTATTAAGTTTAAATTTGAAACTGGAGATTCAAAAATTGAAACCTTTAAGCCAGATGCAACAATAGGCGATGTTTTCGAAAGCCTTTATAATAGTACAGGTTTTTATAACTTGTCTTTAAAAGAACCAATCCCACCTCGTAACACTTATACCAGATCAGATTCTGCAAAAACTTTAGTTTCCTGTAATTTGTGTCCTACAGCATTACTTGTTGTTGACAAAATATAAGTTATAATAAGAATATTTTATTATTATTCACAAGATTATTGCTTTAATACAATTAATAATAAGCAATTGTTACTCTCTATTATTCTCTTTCTCTCTCTCTCTCTTTCTCTCTCTCGTGTTCTCATAAATGAATTATGGATCTATTATTAATAAAAATTTCAATAGCAATTTAATTTTTTTTTTTCTTTATTTATATCTACTCACAACGATAAGCAATAACAAATTTTTATCGTTTTCAGAAATTATGTCCATTTAAAATTTTTCATTATAATTTGAATATAATGAAGACACACCAGATCATAAATAATTATCACTTTGGCTTATTTTTTTCGTTTATAAAACGAAACTTAATAAATCAAAATATTAGAAAGAAATCCAAATCCAAATAACTCAACTAAAATTCAAAAATGGTGATACCAAAGATTTAAAAAAAATAAGACGTTTTTTCTAAACTCTTTTTCAAATAAAAGGTTACAACAAAAAATTTCAAGAATTATTCATCATGAATCAAATTAATTGTAAAAACATTCTAAAATCTAAGAAACGCTTTAAAACATAAAAAAACACTCAACTGAATCTTTAAAACTCATTAAAATAAAACAATAAAAATTATAATTCAATATTTTAAAAATTGGTGTGCCCTTTTATTTGAAATGAGAAATCTCATTTTATACATTGTTATGAAAAAAAAATATATATCATTAATAAGAACCTTTGAACAAGGTGAATTGGGAAAATTTTCTTTACATTTTATTGATAATTCTTTACATATCAAACTTTTGTTCTTTAAAGTCTAGTTTCCAAGATAAAACCGCAATTCATCTGGTCTTTTGTTGGAATTGTTTTTTTTTTTCTCTTTTCTTTGTTAAATGTATCAATCCAATAATGGTCTTTCTTAATTCCCATATCTAGCTAATTCAAAATCAAACTTAAACTGTTTCCATTTATACTGGTATATTATTTCCAAATCGGTTTCTTCTTAACTTGCTTTTTCATTTTCCAACTATTCAATATCCATAAATAAAATAAAAATACAAGAAATGAATAATTAAAATGCAAATCACCAATAAGTAATTATCTTATTAACTATCAAATTAGATGATACTGATGATTTGAGAGGTGTACCCTTTTGATTGAAAAAGAGTTTATTTCCATTTCAATTAACACAGAAAATTATTTGATTTGCAAAATTTTTAAAAATTTGTAAAAATCTTTTTTGATCTTTTATTTTTAAGACTTTTTCGTTTGATTTTTTCAAAATACAATATATAGTAAAAAAAGCTTTTGAATTTAAACTGTATTTATCTTCAAAATTCAAGATATTCCCGTTGGAGCCAATAAATGATTAAAATTTGAAACATGCAATTGATAAAAATCATCGATTTTTATTTTAATATTAAATGATATGATCAGAGAATTTTGGATTAAATTACTGATAACAAAATTTATAATTGTTTTTTTAATATTTTTTGATTCTTTTTTTTTTTTAGTTTTTGATTTTATTCTCTTTATAATTTAAAAAATATCAGGTTTTTTATATTTTTAGAATAATTTAAAACTTGAATTAACAATATTAATTAATTATTTGTTGTTCTTTTAATACAAAAGTATTTATTATATATTTTTTCATTTAATAATCCCGGGTGAACCACAATTATTGAAATGGAGTTTAGATTAATTGTTATTTTTATAATTACAACTATTTGAAATTTTTTTTTTTTTAATATATTATTCCAGGTGAGTCATTAAGTTTGGAATTTAGTTTAGCATTTGAGAAAAAAAGTGAAACAGGAAAAAAAGATAAACAACCTTTTTTTCATTGATAACCTTAATAGAACCTGAAAACAAAAAGTAAAATCAATTAAAAAAAGAAACCAATTAAATTCAAATAATAATCCTTTATATTATTTACAAATCAATAAAAAACAATTTAAATCTACTTTCATTATCAAAATCATTATAAGTGGTTTTCTAAATCTCAAAAACCTATAATTTTTTTCAACAAATTTTTAATGATAGATCAATCAAAGAAAAGCCCATACCAAAAGAAAGAATTATCAAAACTTTCATTGTGTCTAATCCTTAATTTTGTCTTTAATCGTTGATTTTTTCTTTTCTTAATTGACTTTAGTTTTCATTTTCAGGTTCTACAAAATGTACCCCAATTAAAAAATTGTGTTTCACTTTTTTTTTCTGTTTCACTTTTATAACCAAAATGTTAGATATTAAACTGTGCCCTCTTTTTCTGAAATAATTTTTTCTGAGAAATGTATTTGAAAAATTTATAAATTATAGATTTTTTAGATTTCCAAGCGCCATAATCGTACTTCACTATAGCTTGGATAAAAAATTCTAAATAAATCAAGTGTTTCAGTCCAACAGGTGGTCATTTTGTTTGTTAACCTCTCTTTAATAAAAAAAGAAAAAATTTTTTTAAGATTATTTTTAACAAAGTTTTATAAATATTCCTCTTTGGGGGGAGAAGGTGATCAGACACAAAAAGATATTAAAATTTAAAAACTTTGAAATTATATGGTTTATAAAAATTTGATCAATTTAATTTTTATTTTATTATTATAAATATTAATATAAATAATTTTATTATAACTAATATTTAATTTTTTTTTTTATTATTAAAATACTAAAATTTATTTTTGTTTCCTTTTCTTCTTATTTTTCCTTTCTTTTACATTTCCCTTCCCATTCCCATTTTTATTTGAATTGGATTTCTTATTTTTCTTTTTTTTCATTTGCTCTTTTGTATTCTTTTTAGTTTTTGAAATATTTTTATCGTTTGAAATGCTTTTATTATTTTTTGAAATTCTTTTATCTTTTGTAATGCTTTTATTTTCTGAAATGCTTCTTTTATTTTTTGAACTTTTTTTATTTTTTTTACTTTTTTTGTTTTTTGAACTTTTTTTATTGTTTGAAATCTTTTTAGTTTTTGAAATATTTTTATCGTTTGAAATGCTTTTATTATTTTTTGAAATTCTTTCGTTATCTTTTGTAATGCTTTTATTTTCTGAAATGCTTCTTTTATTTTTTGAACTGCTTTTATTTTTCGAAATTTTTTTATTTTTTGAAATTTTTTTATCGTCTGAAATGCTTTTATTATTTTTTTTCATTCTTTTGTTATCGTTTGAAATTTTTTTATTTTTTTTACTGTTTTTATTTTTTGAACTTTTTTTATTGTTTGAAATTTTTTTATTTTTTGAAATATGTTTATCGTTTGAAATGCTTTTATTATTTTTTTTAATTCTTTCGTTATCATTTGAAATTTTTTTATTTTTTTTACTTCTTTTGTTTTTGGTACTTTTTAGGTTATTTGAAATACTTTCATTATTCTTTGCACTTTTTTTATTTTTTGTCATCCATTTTTTTATAAAATAAGAAATGGAATTTTTTAAGAATTTACTTTCAAGTTTTGTACCCAAAACAAATTGATGTTTTTTTATATGATTTTTAACTTCTGATTTCAAATTAATTGTAAAAAAACGATGGTCTTTTTTGTTATAATCCTGATTTATTATTCGATCATAAAGTAAATCATGAGGCTTTTTTTGATTTTTTTTTTTAATAAGCTGAATTTTATTTTCTAATAGAATTAATATGCAAGATTCATAGGGAACATATCGATTTACAACCATATGTATTTGGAAAAATAATTTCCCCTTTTTGTAATATTGGTTTATTAATTGTAATGGCTTTTTTGAGCCAATGATTAATTCTGTTTGCAAAACGACTTGGTTTACTAAGAATTGTTGATTTTTCGAGTTGACTTGTAAATGTGGTGGCAATATTATTGGATATAACTGCTCTTGTGTTATTACATTTTCTTTGATAGTCGGATTATTCCCAATGAGTTGATCCTTGCCCTTTGAATTTATATACCTTAACAATGAAAAGGTGATTATCCTTTTATCGTGCTTATTTTTAAAACGGAAAGAGATGTGCTTTTTATTTTGATAAATTAAAACACACTGATTTAAATGTTCATAATTGATCATTAATTTTAAATCTTTTTTCCATGAACATTCAAATATTTTGCCTAAGGAATCAATAGACAAAACTATTTTTTTTTTTTCAAACCATATTTTCCCAGTTCGATACAACGCATTACCACTATTATCAATTTCTATTGGAGAATTAAACGTTCCTATTCGGCACCATTTTTGACTTTCGTTATATGACTTTTCAAATTTTTTTTTGATCAAAAGTAAAAATTGTTTAATATTTTCTTTTTTATTTTTTAAAACTAAATCAAAATTTACTTTTTGCCATGAATCAAAGCAATTTAATAGAAATAAGATTTCTAATCTTGAAAATGGAATTTTTTTTTTTAAAATTAATCTCAAGTATTTTTCAAAATATTTTTGTTCAAAATAATTTTTATCCCTTATGTCAAGACATTCTAATGTATTTTTATTGATTAGATCTATATTTATTTCTTTATCATCATTTTTATGTTTTAAAATTTTACTTCTTCTGGCACTTTTTCTTTTTGGTTTCAATTTTTTTTCCCCTTGATATTTTTTTAGATTATTATTATTCCTTTTTTCTTTTCTTTTTTTACTTTCTTTTTTTTTTCTGGTGTTCTTTTTTTCTTGATACAGTTTATGACTTTCAGTTATTC
The DNA here is from genome assembly GCA_027625915.1 of Anaeramoeba flamelloides. Lineage (NCBI taxonomy): Eukaryota > Anaeramoebidae > Anaeramoeba > Anaeramoeba flamelloides. Next base: position 4,744,302 of record JANTQA010000026.1, read on the forward strand.
CCATTCTTATTTGTAGATTATTTTCTATTTTTAAGCGCCTCGTGTTTGTACTTTTACTTTTTCTTATTAAATTTCTTTCCCTCCTCTTTTTCTTTCTCCCTCCTCTTTCTTTTCCTTCCATTTCCCCAATTCCTTGTTTTTCACCTTTCTTTTGATTTTTCGCCTTAACATTATTTCTTACTTGCTTTTGTTTTTCTTTTCTCTTCTCTTTCTCTTTCTCTTTCTCTTTCTCTTTCTTTTTATTCTTTTCTTTTTCTTTGTACTTTCCCCCTTTTCTTTCTTCCCTTTCTTCCTTTCTTTTTTCTTTCTTTTCCTTTCTTTCTCTTTTTTCTTTTTCTTTCTCATTTCCCTTTTCTTTATCCCTTTCTTCTTCTTCTTCTTTTTTATTATTTCTTTCTCTTTCTTCCTTTCTTTTTTCGTTTTCTTCGTCTTTCTTTCTTTTGTTATTGTTTTCATTTTTTGAAAATTTATTTATTTGAAATGAACCATTTTCTAATTTATTACCATTTGATTTTGATTTTGTCATTGTTTTGATATTATTGTTGTCAAAAAATAGATTAGAAGATTGACTTTTTATTAATTTTGTATTATAATTATCTTGACTATTTAATCTGATTGGTGATAAATATAATCTAGACAATCTTCTAGTTAATTCGTCTTCTTGGGTTTTTAAAAAATTTAATTCTTTTTCTTTTTTCATTTTTTTATCTTGAATCATTCTTATCTCCTTTAATAATTCATCTTCGTCATTTTCATTTTCATTTTCATTTTCTTTTTCATTTTCATTTTCATTTTTTTGATTTTCATTTTTGTATTCATTTTTATTTTCCTTTTGCTTTTCTTTTTCTAATCTTTGATTTTGTTTGATAAGTGGAATATTTTTTTTTTCAAGTGAATCTCTAAATTTGTCACTCCAAAATTCTGGTTCATTAAATTTTTTAAGTTCATTTTCAATATCACTATCATCAATATTATCACTATTTTCTTCAGATTTTGAAATTTCAGAATCGAAATCAATTGAAAGCTGGTCATTGTTTGAATTATTGTCATATTCTTTATTATTACCATTTCCATAATTTTCATTTATTTCATTTGTTTCTTTTAAATTATCAGAATCAGAATTGGAATTGGAATTGGAATTGGAATTGTAGATGTCATTATAGCTTTCATTATCACTTTCATTATCATTCTTAACTTCGATCTCATCATCATAATCAATATCACTTTCATTATCATTCCTAACTTCAGGATCCTCATCATATTCAATTTGGTCTTCTTCATCATCCCCTTCATATTCGTTGTCGTCGTCACCATCATCATTATCATCTTCATATTCATTTTCATTTTCTTCACCTTCATCTTCGTCTTCGTCTTCATCCTCGTCCTCATCTTCATATTGGTCTTCGATCTCATCGTCGTTGCCCTGTGATTCATTATTCTCTTCGCCATCGTCCTCATCATCGTCCTCAGTTGTGTATTCAATGTTTTCTTCATTTTCATCGTATTGATCATCGAACGATTCTTCTGAAGTAAAAAAATTATAGCCAGGGTTCTCAAATACACAAGACGGGCATTCATTTTCTTGATTAGAAACACCGTTCTCTCTTTTTGAAAGCAATTCCCGGCAAATTTCATCTTCAGAATCAAGGTCCTCCTCTATTAAATAGATTTTTCGAATTGGTTCGTTGAGAACTTTTCGTGTTCCATGCTCATTGAAATCATTTTTAAGAAGATGAAGAATTGGTACAAATTTTTCCTTAATTTTGTCCGGATAGTTTATAAGCTCGGGAATTTCAAAAATGTTCTCAGAACTGAAATCATAATAATCGATCAGTATTTGTTGAAAGGTCCTTAAATTTTCCTGGATTTGGGTGTTCAGTAATGGTGTTAAAACAAAACTTAATTTCTGTGTTGGGATAATGAAGTTAATTGCATTTATCAGAAATAATGCATTCGATGCAAAAAGATCCTCTTCACGAAGATCAGGAACTTGTAATAATTCAGAAACCCATTTTAAAACACCTGTGCTTGTTACTTTAAGCTCCTTTGTTTTTTTTTTTTTTTGAATCCGTGTTCGGAGTGTTTTCATAGCACTCCTTCTTCGAGATCTTTTTTTTTTTTTTTTGTTTTTTTCTTTTTCTTTTTCTTTATCTTTTGTATTCTCTTTTATTTCGCTCATTACAGAGAAACAAAAATTTTTGGTATTGGTTTGAAAATTTAAAAGATTGGTATAATGTTATTGGGTTAATTTGTGTGATTGTAAAGATATTATTTTAAAGGAAAAATTTTAAAAAACAAATTAGAAGAAACAATTAAAATTTGAAAAAATGAAAATTAATCAAAAAAGAAGGGTACTAATTCATAACTATTTCAAGTATTTTCAGTACTAGATTAATTACAAAATCAAAATTTCAATTGAATTGTTTTTTTCTTCCTTTTGAATAGTTTTTTCCTTTTCGAAAGGAAAAGAAACAAACAAGCATTTTTGTTTAACATGAACTATTGTATAAAAGAGTAAACTTTAAAGAAGTGTAAAGAGAGGGAAGTTGTGAACACTGTTCAACCGAATGTATTTACTCACAAAGATTTTATGTTCTATGATTATAATCCACAAAATGATCAAGAGTCGTAATGTTTTACCTATTAACAATTTATTGCTTCGAACTCCAATTTTTGTTTTTTTCCCTAAGACAAAAAAGTTATCCTTTTTCAAAGATTCAATTAAACCTGATATCTCAACAACTTGTTTATCAATTTTTTGTGAAATCAATTATTATTTTTAAAAGGATCAACTTGTTAGATATAATTTTCCTAAAAAAGATAAAATCTTTCATGATGGTTTTTTGGGGAGGTTAATACATTTATGAAAAAATTTTTTTAAAAAAAAAATCAAACATTCTCTAATTTTTCACTTTTGAAATAACTTCAATTATAATAAACACTATTGGTTTATAAAATATCTTGGATCAAAGTTATTTTTCCATACATTTTATAATTTAAGTTGTAATATCCGGTTTTCCAGGTTCTATTTTCGATTTTTTTACAATTTAATAATTCAAAAATTTGTATATTTTTTTTTTCACAGTTAAGTGGTTAGAATCATATATTTTAAAAATTATTTTAAATTTGATAAATAGATTTCAAATGGATACCCAATTATTCTAACTATTAAAGAATTATTTATTGAAATAAATTGAAAAAATATTTTTTTTTTGATTTTCCATTTGGTTTTTTCTAATTTTTGGAATAAACAGAAAATCTAAGAAATTTCTGGATTATTTCAAAAAGTTAAAAAAACCCGCCCTTAGCTTTTCCAAAATTTAAAAGAATTGAGTAAAATCAAAGATTTTTTTCGATTCCATAAAATTTTGGAAAACCTCAAGAAAAGTTAGGCACTCTAAGGGCACTTTTGTTAGTTTTTCGAAAATTTACAAGAATAAAATAAAACCTTTTGATTTTTCTCTATTTTTTCGAATTCTGGAAAACCTAGGACACTTTCAATTATTATCACAAGATTTTTTTTTCTCTATTTCAGTTTTATTAGATGATTACAATATTTTTAAAACTATGCATTATTGTCTACATAATTAAGTATCTCCAAGTAGAATTCAACTAAAATTCATTCTTCCCTTTATTTTTAATTTTTTTACTCAGTCAAAAACACCTTTACTTCTCGACACCGAGACTTTTATAAAAGTGTGTTAGACTAACAACAATAAATACAATAGCGTCATGAATTTGGAGTTCTTGGATTTTGATTATACTATGAATAAACTTTATTATTAAAGATGAAAGGTTAATGAACGTTTTAAATTTGCCTAACTTTTTTTTTTCTATTTTATTTTTTCACGCTATGATTTAAAATGAAAAAATTTGAAATTTTTTTTTTCACAGTTAATGTTAGAATCATATATTTTAAAAACTATTTTAAATTTGATAAATAGACTTCAAATGGGTACCGAGATATTTTGACTATTATAGAATTATGTATTTATATAAATTGGAAAAAATATTTTGTTTTTTGATTTTCCATTAGGTTTTTTTTAATTTTTGAAATTAACTGAAATTTTTAGAAATTTTCGGTTTATTCTAAAAAGTAAAAAAAAAACATAGGACACTTACAATAATTACAACAAAAATTACCACAAAAATTTTTTTTTAGCTATTTCAGTTTATTAGATAAGTACTAAAATTTTCAAAAATATTCGTCATTTTCTACGAAAGTAAGTATCTACGAGTTAAATTAAACTAAAATTCTTTCTTCCCTTTCTTTGAAATTTTTTTACCCAATCAAAAAAACTTTAACTTCTCGATTAGAGACTTTTGAAAAATGGTAGTCAGACTAAAAACAATAAATACAATAACATCATCAATTGGAAGTTCTGTATTTTTTATTCGGTTGCAATTTAAGGAAATTATTATTAACAATGTAAGATTATGGAATGTAGCTATTTTTACTTTTTTTTTTTCAATTTTATTTTTTCATTATTGGGAATAGATAGATAATTTTCTAATTATTACTTAACATATACAAAGGACATATATGAAATATATTAAGGTATTTAAATAGAAAAATAATATTATGAATATATTCCTTGGTGTATTATAATAACTTGGTAGGTGATTTTTTCAAGGGGAGCAAAATTAATAACTAAATAAAAAAGTCAATAAATTCTATCTTTTTCATAAAAAATTATTTTTCGAATATTTGTAGAATAAATGAGAAAATAATTTACTTAAATTTTCCAATTTTTGTTCTCTTTTTCATTTCAAATTAATATTTTATCAAGAAATTGATACAAATTTGTTTTCTCTATTTTTTTTTTTTTGGTAATTTTGTAAATATAATAAATGAATTTTTGAGAAATCATTATTTAGAACACTCGCCTGAAAAAATAAAATTGTAATAAAAAAGTGAGATAAAACTAATATGTTCCTTCATCTTTCATTATTAGTAATAATTTGCTTTATTCGTAATAGAATCAAAATTACAGACTTTCAAATTTATGAAACTATTGTATTTATTATTGTTCGTCTAACCACCATTTTTCAAAAGTCTTTAGTCAAGAAAAAAAGGTGTTTTTAGGGGGGGGGGGGTGTACAAATTCCAAATAAACTGAGGATGAATTGTACTTTAATTCAGCTTGGAGATACTTACTTTGATGGATAATAACGAATAGTTTTGAAATTTTAGTAATCATCTAATAAAACTGAAATCAATGCAAAAAATTCGAAATAATAATTATTATTAAATCAAAAAAAAAATCTTTTTTTTAATTTATTGAATAAATAATTCTTAAATAATGTAAATAGTTGATTACCCATTTGAATGATATTAATTAAATTTAAAATACTTTTTGTAATATCTGATTATAACCACTTAACTGTCAAAAAAAAAATATTCGCACTTTTTTTGAATTATTATATTGTAAAAAAAATATTAATAGAAACTGAAAAATTGGATTTTTCAATTTAAATTGTTAAATATCTTGGAAAATAAACTTTGATCCAAGATCTTTTATAAAGCAATATTGTTTATTCTCAATGGAGTTATGAAAAAGCGAAAAATTAGCATGGGTAACATTTTTTTTTTAAAAAAATTTTTTCATATTCGTGTGTCGTTATGTAATTAGAATCAATTTAATATTTTTTTTCCTATTTAAATTTTTTTTTTTTTTGAGAAATAATAAATTACATCTCAAATTTCAAAAGGGAAAATCATATTAGTGATGTAATTCTAATACCTAATTGATTTTATCCATAAACTTTGATTAATTTTCAACAACTATCAAATTCTAGAGAAATAATCTGGAAAATTGAAATAGAAAGATTTAATATTAATTCGAGAATAATTTTCATGTACTTTTCTATTTTTGTTGTTAATAAACTTAATTTGAAAAAATTTTTGATAATTATTATTTGAACAATGTTTAAGGGATTAGCATCTACCAAGGAGAAGCCTAGGATCAAAGTATGTTGTTATTGGACCAAATCACATATGTGTTACATGGTTCAAATGTCTCTAAAAAATCGATTGTAAAGTAGTAATATTTGTTGATCTCATCAATTAAAAATGATATATGTATTAGTAAAAAACCAAGCAAATTTAGAATAAAATCTGCATTTCGCCATAAATTTTATGATTGAATTATCAATATTCATACTACAAAGTCGAAAAATATCTATCTTAAATTTATGGTGAAATGTTGATTAGTTATTAAAAAATTCGTTTTTTTTTAAAAAATCAAATAATTAACAAATAAAGTTTTTTGTCAAATTATTTCTCAAATCATGCAAATATATTGATGCTATAATTAGAATTATCAAAAGCAAACAAAACTAATCAGTCTTTGTACTTTTATGTTGATGATTATTGAGTTAATCTTTGAAATATAAAAAATTCTAAAAATAGTTACTTTTGGAAGTTCTAAATCTAAATTATTAAATACTAGAATACTTTATTTTGGGTTTTTATTTTTAGATTTGGAAAAGGAATTCAAAAAAATTTTTTTCAAAATGAAATTTTTTAATTGTGATCATTAGTAAAAAATGTAATAATTTATTGTGCAATAAGATTTCTAATAGATTTTTTAGAGCTATTCGAGCCATGGTGCACTAATATCATTTACACCCAATTACAACATACTTTGATTATAGAGAAATCTAGGGTGACGCTAATCCCTTAAACCCCGAAAGTTTTTCCTATTCAAATTTAAAAGGCCATTAATCTTTGAATAAAAAATTGTATTTACATTAAACCCCAAGAAAAGGATTCTGATAATTATTCGTTTTTAAAAATCATCTAGATTTCATGTACTTAATTTAAAAATGTCACAAATATTTTTATTTATCGATTAAAAAGAGTTTTTCCTTTCCATTACTCTGAAAGTCTGGATTAGTCCTAAAGAAGAAAGGTTATCAAAAATCCTAAACAGCCAACTCCCAATTTTTGCAATGTAAAAAATAACAAAACATCTTTATACCATTGAGAGAATAGTAATTGTAAACCCATATGACATTTCATTTTTTCTCAAAAATATCTAATAGGACTTTTTTGAATCTTTTACAATCATGACTTACCAAGGTGCTTTAAGAATTGATATTTGGTCACCTCAAAAGCTTGCGAAAGTGTACACAACCCTCTTAATTTTCACGTTAATCATTTTAATCCTCTCAGAAAGAGGCCCATCAAATTACCAGATTGTTCAACAATCTTACGAAGTAAACCAGACATACCCAATGAATTTCAGGTTCCAAATTGAAAACCTTAACCGCCTTCATCTTTTTTTGTCACCAGAAGTAATCTTAAGAAGCAAATTTGTTTTGGGTGTTGTTTTAACCCCTTTGATCAAAGTGAAAGTTCAAGGAACAAACAATTTAAATTCAAACAACACACACACAATTTCAGATTCAAACAAAGAATTTAGAGTTCATCTAAGCTGCCCAGTACTTTTCTTTTTTTTTTTTTTTTTGTTTTTTATTTTTTGGTAATTTTTATTGTTACGGGTTTCTCTAAACTTTTTCAAGAAAAAGAAAAATACCTTTTTTTCTTGTTTTTTATGATTTAGCGTTCACAGCAATTGATCCTTCGGATTCAATTTGACAATAAATTTAATACGTGCTTTACTTGTTATTAAGAAAAGAAGAATAAATTTGCAAATTCTGCTGTTTTATAAAAGATCCTTCGAAAAGTTTAAGTTTTCCCAAACCGCTTAAAACGGATGTATTAGAAATTTGAAAGTACTACTTTCGAAAGCTTTTATTCTGCACTTTTTTAAAACGGCTGTATGAAGGAATTAACTTTTTTTGTTTTTTCTTCAAAAGTGCTTTTATTGGAATTTATTGTTTTTTCGAATTGTCTATATGTTCTGTCATAAAAATCATAAAGTAACTCAAGTTTCTTTTCAATGGTATAAAATCATATCAGCTCAATATTTTCTTTTTTCAAAGAAAGAAAGAGCAACTAACTTGGCAAATCCTCAAGAAAAACCACAAGTATGGATAAAACAATTATTGATATTTGAAGGCTCAATGTGAAAAAATTTTCACTTCATTTTCTTTGTAAATTGTTCTGTTACAAATAGAGTTTTCAAATCACGCATATTGTAATTTGTGATCTCTCTATTCATCTGTTTTGCCCTTTCTTTTTGTTTGTTTTTTATTGTATAGATTGGTTGAACTTAGAATCCTAAATGAAAGAAATATTAAAGAATTGGCAAAAGAAACAATCAAGCTGAAAATTTTATCCCATTTAAATTTCAAATAACAGAAGAATAAAAAAATATTTATTTCAAGCCAAATAGATCAGATAGTATCCTAACAACACTCAAAGTTGAATTAAAGAATAATGTACACTGAAACTATGAGCCTTAAGTTCAGCCATTATGGTGTCAATTTTCTTTTGGAATATAATTATTTTTTAATCCTTATTTATGAGTGACTACTTTGAATTAATAACAAACCAAGGTGTAGTGACCATTTTCACGAGAAGACGGCAGTTTTAAAATCAGCCATATTTGCACAGTATTGTTGTTCACCAATCATACATTGCATAATATAATAACAGTCTAGTTCCTAATTACAAAATTATCTTTTTAATCAAATCATTTTTTTGTGATTTTAATATCTTGTATTTGTTGCACTGTTTTTTATGAATTGAAAAAATCGACAACTCAAACCAATTAATTTTTTTAATAAAAGTGCCAAAGAGCCAACTGTCAATTTCCAATTTAAATGGATGTTAATTATCAATTTTGAAGACAATCATATTAGTTTCTGAATGTCACTCCTTGAAGCATTTTGAGGATCCACAAGATTTTTTTTTCCTTTTTTTCATATTTTTCAAAAGAGTTCTTTTTTACTGAGAGAATCCAACAAAATCCTTACTTTGTCAAATATAAAGGGTTACAAAATAACCACAAATTAGATTAAATCGGATTAAATTGATTGTGTACTTAAAGAAAACAATTTGTTTTAAATTGAAGAAATTTGAATATTTGGAAATTATAAACAAGAAAAAGATTGATTTTTTCTTTTTTTTTGGCAAACTCTGTATTTTAGAATGGTGCGAAACTTTATTTTTAGTTTTGATTTTTTGAAAATGTTTTTTTTATATTTTTTTTATTTGATTGGAGACATATAAATGTTTTTATTTGGATTTTTTATGTCATTGAGATTCTATTAATTTTTTTTTTTTGTTAATTGATAATACTTTTATTGTTATTTGATTGAATTTTTTCCAATGAGATCCTCTATTATTATTTTTTTTTTTTAAATTTGAATTTTTAATTTTTTCAACCAAAAAAAGTCTATTTTCACATTATAATTTTTAGAGTAGTAAGTCACCCCGAGTATGAAGGAAATCCATGGTTGTGTCTATACCCCCAATAACCGAAAAAATATTCAATTTAATCGAAATTATTTTTCCCCTTTGTTATACTGTATCAAATCGACTCTATATTGAAATTTTTATAATTAAAATCATAAACTGAAATTTGTTTTCAAAGTTCATATGTTTCCTCATCTTTTGTTAGGATTGGTTTAAAACAAAAGATAGTGGGAATTTTGTAACAATAAACCCAATACAAAAACACAAGAATTCCAATAAACAGGTGCATTGTAATCATAATATTAATTAACCAAACAAAAATTTTTAATGTTGATTTTTTATTTTATTTTTGTGACAATCCTTGATCTTCTAAAAGCAAAAATAATAAGAAAATTAGAATTAATCTTGTTAAGGGAGTAGTCATTTTTGAAAATAAAATGAAATCTTGTCAAGATCTTGAAAATTTTTTTTTTTGTAATTTGTGTTTCGACTTATGAAATGTATGAGTTAGTCTCATTTAAATAATTTATTGATTTGAGTCTATTTTTTGAAATTCAAAATTTGCATGTTTCCAATATAAAACGAAAAAAAGTAACCTATTATTTTATTTAAGAATTAAGTTAATTCTTGAAAATGGGAGAACAAATTTTTCGTTTTATGTTGGAAAGTATTGATTTCGAAAGCAAATTTTTTATTTGGTTTCTTTTTCTTTGATTAATATTTCAATTCAAATCTTAGCCAATAAAACTAAATGTGGTTTAAGTGATTCAATAAATGAATATTCGGTAGAAGTTTAACCACATTTTATCAATTAAATTGAGATCTATTAAGCAAAAAAAATTTTTTTTTAAGATTTTGAAAAAGTTGTTTTATGGTTTTCAAAAAATGAAATAAAATTGCAATAATAGATTATCAATTTTGAAAAATTTTTTTAACAAATTGTTTGGTCTTATTCACAAGAATTCTTATAACAATTCAAATCATTTTTGGCAGAAAAAAAATGATTTTGAATTTTGAGGATAAAATTAACTAATTCCCAAATATCTTCAAGAAATTTTTTTTTATGAAAAATCGAATTTTGTCTTAATACAAAAAAAAAATTTCAGAGTTAAATTTTTACATGACTTTAAAACTTTAATTATTATAACTACTATTCTTAAAAAAATACAATTATTTTTTAATCCGTTAAATATATCAATTTTTTTGGCTAACCAAAAGTTTTATCTCAAAAAAGAAAAAAAATCTTTATATAAATATTACTGGTAACAAAGAAATGTTATAGTCTAATAATGATCAAAATTGCAATAAACGGGGTAAAAACTAGATAAATTATGAGAAAAAAAAAAGAATTTAATAGTTTTCTTTTTCAGAAAAAATGGAAAAAAAAAATTGATCTAAACTAATTTTCTTTTATGTCTTTCTTAGTAGATCAGAATTTTTTGACACTTGGGATCTACAAAATTTGTAAGTAGAGAATACCACCAATAACATATTTTAAAAATTTTGCCTTGTTGTCGTAGAAGACTAGTCCCTTAAAGAATTTTAATTTAAACAATAGTATTATTTACTTACCCTTTCTTCTAATCAACTACTTGTTTTATTTAAAAATAAATCTTTATTCATATTAAATATTTTATATATATATATATATATATATTAAATATATTAAACAAATAAAAAAAGCCATTGGGGAATTGTACAACATTAAAAATAGCAAGTCAGGCATATTTGAAATATCAAAATTATATTATTGATTTAGAAATAACCGATGATTCTGGGTATTTTCCCTATGATAAATTATTTATTAATGTAAAAAAATATTCTTCTTCTTTTTATTAACATTCTCCTTATTTTGATTAAAATAATAATTTTGTTAAAGAATTCAAGTTTAAATGTCTCTTTTATTAAATATTTACAATAATAAATAATTATTTTATAGTTTTACATGGAGCAACCAAAATATTCATATTTTTTAATGCTTACTAAATATACATATCTAATGATCTTGATTGTTTGGTTATTTATTTTTACAAAACAACAATCTGGTATTCCTTGGTCTTCTTTCACTTATGAACAAAAGTCAATATATATCTTATTGTGGGCATTAGTTTTTGCAAACGATCCACTTTTTTCAGTTATTTTTATTTCGAGTTGGTGGATACCTGTACTCTTAGATCGTTTATTTTTAATTACATTTTTTTGTATATTAATGGTCCATTTCCTTTGTGTTGTTTCTTCATATCGAGTAGTATGATTTTGCTCTTATATCTTTCTCTTTCGTTTATTTTCTATTTGTAATTAATATTATCAACACTCTTATTCTCCTTATTTTTATTATCCATATATATATATATATATATATGCACCTATAAGGTATTTCCAAAAAAGTGAGGCATTTTTTTTTTACATTTATATAAAATTCAATTATGTATGTTAGTGGTTCCATTCATAATTTTGGTAATATAAAATTAAGAGAAATATTAATACGAATTGAATCAGAACCTATGATATTAATTTTTAAATATATTCATCAAAAAATTACCAAAAAATGAAAAAAAAAATACTAAAACTTTTTGTGGAGAAAACAATAAACAAAATTTAAATAAAAAACCTCGAATATGGTAAGAACATCTACGATTTTTTTTAACAATAAAATACGCTAATAAGTCTTTCCTTCTATTGTGAAATTTAGCCGAGATTAAATCCACTTAGGAAAAGGATTATTTCAATCAAAAATAAAAAAGAAGTAAATAAACATTAATTTGCACCAACCTAAAAAAATCAGATAGAATTGAGATCAGAAACTTTAATATCTTTTATTAAAATAATGTCTTACAAATAAACAAATTGAATTTTCATGAAGGCTCAATAAATGATATAAAACAATTTTGGATCTTTAAATAGTTAGTTTTTAAATAAAATTTGATACAAATGTTTTAAAAAAAATTTGCCCCAGCTTTTTAGGAAATAACTTATTATTATATCTTAACAAAAAATTAATCATAACAAACTTTCATAAAAATTTTATAGCCAAAACGATATCGTACCATTAAAAAATTTTATTTACCAAAAATTTTAATAATATTTGTTGTATGGAATTTATTAATTTTCAACGAAGCAAAAAAAGAAGATTTATATTCAAGATCTTACGACAAAAATGACAGTAATCAATTATCACAAAAAGACACTTTTCTAACCTTTGGCTTCAGTTTTGTTTTATTTGCGACTTGGAGTTGGGGTAAAACAAAAAGGGTTTTAAAACAAAAAAGATATATTAAAAGATTCACTTTTTACATTCTCGTTTTTGTGCCCGTACTTATTATTATTTGGATAAAAATTGTGAAATTATCTTTAATCAACTCAATAGGTTCATCAAGAGAAATCCTATTAAGTTGGTTTATTCTTAACTTATATTTAATCTTTTTGTCTTATGGTTGGCTTTATCATAATCCGAATAAATTACGAAAAGTGCATAATAAATGCATTTTGGATTATTCTCTTTCTGAAAATGAAAATGAAAGTGAAAGTGAAAGTGAAAGTGATCTTGTTATGAAATCTGATCAGGATTCCAATAAAAATGAAAATGATTATCAATTTTCTGAAAATCATATGCTCAAAGGTGTTGAACCAGAAACTATCAAAAATATTTAATAGGATTATTCTTAATAAATCTTGGAATTTTTGTTTTTTAAAGTAAAACAAAATATTTTTTTTAATAATAACTTATTGATTATAATCGAATATCAAGATTGTAATATTTATCGATATATTCAATTTTGATAGAAATAAAATATAATCAGAATTGTAAATATAACGTTATTTTTTAATTTAATATTCTCTAAAAAATGAGAAACCTGTATCTAAAATAAATCAAGATAAATTATATTAAAACATTTTCTTTTTTTTTTTTTTTTTTTCATTTGGAGAAAAAATATTGATTTTATAGTTAATAATCTTAAATTTTAGAGAGTAGAGCTTAGAAAATATTAACTGGTAATCGAACACCTTAAAAGAACTAGAAATTGATCTTGATAAATATCGAATCAAACAACTCGAAAATAGTCCCAGCTGGAAAGTTCAAAAATATTTGATAATAATTTCTATTCAAAATAATATTAACAAGCAGCCGTTGTGTCAAGTGCCGTCAAGTGCCTAGGTTTTCAAGAATTTAAAAGAATGGAGTACTATCTTCGATTTTTCTCAATTTTTTTAAATTCTGGAAAACCTAACGGCAAATAAGAGGGATTAACAACTCCTCTGTTAAAAAATAAAAAATAAAAAAAAAATATTGATTTTTTTTTTTTTTATTGAGGACGAAGTATAGATTACACTCTGAGTGCCCTTTTACTTAAATTCTCTTTCAGAAATTTAAGCGTGAAATCATAGATTTCACGATTATTAATTAACGAAAATAATTTTAAGCTATCATAATTTAAAATTATTTCATTAAAATTTAATTCTTTTAACTTTTTCAGAAAAATTAAAACATCTTTTTTATAGGAAGGACATACCCATAAAAATGATCAATATTTTCTATTATTTCCTTATGTTCATATTTTAAACATAAAGGACAAAATTTATTTGAATTTTTGTTTATTACATAATAATATCTATTTAAGCAGTTGGTAAATGTTCTGAATTTTAGAATTGTTGAACTCGATTGAAAACTTAAATATCTTTGATTAATAAATAATTAATTTTTTTGGTTTTTAATTATTGCGAAATATTTTTGTACCTTCCAACTGGTAGAATTCAACAACTCATTATAATTATAATTATAAATTTCCTTTTTAAGAAGGTTTAAATTCTCCGACTTCCAGTTAATTTTATTGTTTATTCTTTGATTAAATTTTATTAATTTTTCCAGATAGGGTAGAGATAATTCTTTTAATTTATTTTTGAATTTGAAAAAAATATTGATTTTTTTTCTATCAGAACGAGATTTTGGAAAAAAGTAAAAAAAAAAAAAAATTAATTTATTAAAGTGATAAAATTCTTCTTAAAAAGAAATTTTACCAATTCAGAACTCAAATGATAGGATAGATGTAACTTTTTTTTTTTTATTTTTCAACTTTTCTAAGAAAATTTTTTTGATTTGGTTTTTTAACTAGAATAAAATAAAATTCTGTGATCTTTCCAATTTTTTTTACAATTATACTACTATCCAAAAATTCCTTGAACATTTTTCAATTTTATCTAATTTAAAGTTGAATTTACAACTTATCTCAAATAATCAATGAAGTTGAAGATTTTTTAATTGGAATATAAAAAGTGGGAAATTCTACAAAAAAAAAAAAAAAAATGTCAATAATTTGTTTGGTGAAAAGTCACTAAGAACATGATAGTAAATATATATTATTATTGGTTTTTTAAAAAGACATGTTTAACTTATTTTTGAGGATAGTTTATGGATTCAATAAACATTGTTTTCTATTCAATAAGAAAAATAAAATAAAAAATAAAGATAAAAGAAAAAGAAAAAAAAATGAAAAATATTTTCTATTAAATGAAAATAAAATAAAGTAAACGTTTAGGATCCTGGGAATAGGATAATAAATTTTGAATTCACAAATTTTCTCATCAAATGTTGGTATTTTAGCACAAATTATAAAAGAAGAGATTTTCAGAAAATACATTGAAATGAAATTCTTTTTTAAAATCTTATAATAAATATTTAGGGCTATAATAGTAAGATTTAATTTAGAAAAAAAATATTTATTTTTTTTTCTACAATTTTTGTATTTAAAATGATTATGATTTTATGAATAAATGAATTTATATTATGATATGGCACAACAAATTGGAAAAAAAAAAGATTACGTTGACTTTATTGAAAGAATATCCCAATGGAACTATCACTTATTTCCAAATAAATACTGTGAAAATCTTGTTTTGATATAATAAACAATAAAGGAGTTTTATTAAGAAATAAATTTACAATTAAATTTTATATTAACTATTTTAAATAGTTTTTTATAAAAATTATTTCTAATACTTTCAGAATTTTTATAAATCATTCAAAATAAAGTTGAAAAATAAATATTTTATATTTTGAATTTATATCAAAATAATTAATTTTATAAAAAGGTGAGTTTAGATAATAATTTTAAAATAAAAATAATATTCTCAAAAACATGATAATTTTGATGAAAAAGGTATTTTTCCCCAAAATATCCTTAGGTTTATTATAATTATTAACATTATCAATTTCCGAAATTAATCCTTCCATTTCAAATAATAAGTTATTAAAAAATATTTTGTTGTATACTAAATACTTTATTTTTTCTATTCAAAATAAAAGAAAAAATAATTAACAAAGTTAATAACGAGTTACCTTGAGAAAATCCCTAATTCGTCTTTTTTAAAATAATTTTTTATTGTATTTCTATTTTTTCATTTCTAATATGTTTTTTAAATTTATAGTGTACTAAAATGTGATTAATTATATTCAAAATTTTTTTATTTCAAATTTTATAGTAACCTTGGAACGGTTGTAATCCTCTGTAACATTTAAAATATTTGTTTTTATCTTCTTTTTTATTTTTTTTTTTTTAACTAAAGAGGAAATTTCAAACGGATACACTTGTATAATTTGTTTAAAAAAAAACACGCATAAAAAAAGAGAATCGGATACTAAGCCTAAAAATAATGTGAACCTTTATTAATCATTTTTTTAACAATTTTTTTAATATATTAGTAATTGATTATGTATAACGTTTAAAGAGTGTTCGCTTGTATCCAGCTTTGTGAATAAAGAGAATATATCTTAATTCAATATAGTTTTTTATTTATTAATTAAGGTTATCGATTACAAAATAACAAAATTTTATTGAATTTTTTTTTTACGGTCTGGGAAAAAACTTCAACATCTTTTTAATAGGGAACCTTTCCGGTATCAAAAAAGAAAAAATAATTAAAAGAAGAAACCAATTAACTATAAAATAATAATCCAATATATTATTTTCAATCAAACCAATGAACAAAATTTTAATCTACTTTCATATATCAATAGTATTCAAGTGGTTTTTGAATTCACAAAAATAGTCAAATTATTCAACAAATTATTAATAATTGGTCATTCAAAGAAAAATCACACCAACCAGTGTATATTAACAAAAACCTGTTATTGAGTTGAATCCATCATTTTGTCTTTATTTATTTATTCTTTTCATTAATTGATCTTACTTTTAAGTTTCAGTAATGTTCCCAATTAACAAAGGTGTTTCCCTTTTTTTCGAGAACAGTTAAATATTATATTATTTTTCATTCTTCTTCTTTTTAGGTTCAATTTTATAAAATTGTATTATAAAATATTTTTCTGATTTATTTTTCTGATATTTTATTTAATCATAATTTTTTTTCTAAAGAATAGATATATATATATATATATTTCCAATTAAGATTTATAATATCAATTTTTATCAATAAAATTATTTTTTATTTATTAATATTTTTATTATTTTATTAATCTCCTTAAAATAATAAAAATAAATTATTTTCAATATTTATAATTTTGCTTTTTCAACCTTGAAATAATTATATGTTTTAATTTTAGTATTCTTCATTTATCTTTTCCAGTTAATTACGAAAAATCTAGATATTTGATTTATAGTAATGTCACGGCTCGTAAGGTGATAAGATCACTTATTACTTTTTAATAGTTCTTGCATACATAAGTTTCTATCCTTTGATATTATCGTTTTTAAATTCAAGAAATAAAATAAACAAATCAAGTTTTCTTATTGCTATAATAATTAAAAAAAAAAAGTGAATTGTAGAAAAAAAAATAATAATTAGTTGTTATTGAATATATAAAATAAATTCTTTTTTTTTAATTTATTATTTCAGGGCAGTAACAATTTTTAAATTCTAATTTATTCTATTAATGTGAAAACAAAATTAAATTCAAGGCTATGTGAAAAAGAAATAAAATAATTAAGTGAAAGTTTTTTTTTTATTGGTTAAAGAGATAACATAACTTACATTTTTTCGAAACCATTCATAGGTTTCTTGCCATTATTTTATATTAAAGATAAAAATAGGTGTATAATTAATTATAAATTTGATCCAATTTCAAAATTGGTAAAATTGAATTTTTCATATTTGTGAAGAGTATCTGATTATATTTATTTTTATGAATGTTTTAAAGGTATGTTGTGAGAAGAAAAATCAAAAAGATTATTTTATGATTAATAGTATTTTATTACTTTAGGTGTAGAAAATCCAAAATTGTAGAAATCATCAAGACCAAAATCTTTTGAATAATTTCTTCAAAACCAAATTTAACAAATAATATTCCGTGGAAAATTTTGTACAGCTTAAAAGAAGTAACCTGGGTTCAATTCCTGTCTTAATTATTTTTTTTTTCGAAATCATGGCCAAAATATCCTAACATACCATCCAAGCCATCCTCACATAACAACCAAACCACACTAACATATCTTATCCGACCAGAAAAAATGGATTTTAAATACTTACTACCTAAAGGTTTCAATAGAATTGACTATTTTGAAAAAAGAGAGAATTTGACCAATTTTGAAATTTGATCAAATTTATAATTAATAATTTTGCCACAAAAATTTATGAAAAATAACTTTAAAAAAAAAAAAAAATATTTCTTAATATTATGAATTTATTGGAAATAATTAATAATGTTAATTAATTATTTGGATCATTAAAACAGAAAATAATAATGAAGTGAAAGAAAAAAAATGAAATGAAAAACTTTTAATAAAAATGAATGTAAACATTTAAATAGTATAAAAATAAAAATAAAAATAAAAATAATGAATGGGTGAATGAATGAATAAATAAATCAATAGATGAAAGGAATTAATTAATTAATTAACAAAGGGTGATATTAATCTTTTCAATGTTTTAAACATTTTTTTCAATTTATTATGTAATCCTCTCATTTCCTTTGAAACGACTTCTTCATGTAAAACTAGCCCGACCTTCAGTAATTGTTGTTGCTTTTTTAACTCAAATTTGAGTAATTGAACTTTATGCCTTTCATCTGGGTTTTCTTCGACAAAGGAAGGATGGAAAAATGCATCGCAATATAAACCGATACCACCGTTAACCGCAGCATCGATGATACCATTGAGTGCCATTGTTAAGGGATTAACGTTTTGCACTTGTCCTTTCATTTCTTCATAATAATCAATTTTATTTTTCAAATCGCGATTTTTTTCTTTTACCGAGTTAATTGCGTTACTAATAGGAGACACCTCCACTGTTTCCTTTCGAATGACTCTTGATCTCTTATGGACATATGGGTAGGCATTCTCTGTAATTAAAAATTCGTTTCTTAGCCACAATTCTCTAAATTCATCTTCTTTTTTATTTTTATCCTTTTTTTTCTTTCTGAATGGCTTGGAATAAAGAAACACTGAAATGTTATTGTTCAAAACAAAATCTTTGCGGAACTGCGGCATATTGATTGTTATATCCGTTCTTTCGTTCCTTTCGAGTACTTCCATTGAAGATGGTGTTACGTTCGCTACTTGAATATACATTTCGTTTTCTTTCAATTCCTCTTCCGTGGGTGGGTTCGAAGCCAACTTGGCTTTTGGGAATTTTTGTTTCAATTTCCCCATAAACACAGACAATTGTTCAAGTAATTCGCCTTTGTAAATAAAATCCTGGTTGATCAAATTTCTGTATCTTTCTGTGTCAAATCCTTTACCAAAATAGGCTACTCTAAAGTAAGTGGGGAAGCCACGAGCCTTTGTCGAAATGCTTTCAAATATTTCTGTTTCCTTTCTCAAGGTTGAGCAAACTTTTTTATAGTCATATTCCTTGTTTTCATAATATCCCCTTAATTCTCTGAGGATAGGGATCATTAATTCCCAATTTTTCCCCTTTTCAAATGCCTCTAATGCCATCGTTAAGATATTTTCTTTTCTTTTGCTTTCTGTTTGTCTTGGATAGATCCCATTGGATTCCAAAATTTGTGTTGTATTCCAAGTTAAATATTTGGTACTCATTAAAATACTATTTCCTGCTTCTGTAAAGTTATTTAAAGATAAATTATAACTCCATAGGGAATGGATATATCTTAACAATAAATTATATTGCTTTTCTTCGATAAAGTAAGCTAACAAATTTAAAATTAATTGGCTTCTTTCTTCTTCAAATTCCTTAGTTTCAATATAAATTTGGAGTCCTTTTAATCTTTCAGTAATTATTCTGATATCCTCTATAAATTTTAATCCCTGTTCTTTCAGCGTTGTTGCCTTTTTTATTTTATTTATTGTTGTAGTTTTTTGGGTTTCTGTTGTTGTTGATGACGTTGTTTCTAATGATTTTAATTTATTAAATAGCCCACCAAAAAATATTTTTTCAAGCTTTTCCCACGATCCTTTATGAAGAGCTCTTTCTAAGACAACAATAGTAATTGCTTCGCTCTGCTTTAATAATTTCGTGGATTCAAATTCCAATTCCAAAACGTTATAATATAGTTTAAAGCCTAAGTTAACTAAAAATTGATCCTTTTGGGTCATTAAATTTAAAAACGATTCAATAACACTTTGGTGGATTAATTTGACCCTTGAGTTGCCAAGCGAATTCCAAGTCCTTTCTAAAATATTTGCCGCCTCAAGATGCATATTTCCAAACCGTTCAATAATTTTTATTTTACCCGAAGTCGAATCTTCTTGACTCGCGGCTGCCAATGTTACTGCGATGGGCACTGCTCGAATAAATTCTACAATCAATGCAATAAACTTAATCCATAATTGTTGATGGAATTTAATTCCATTAAATTCTTTAATTAAAATCGAGAAATAAATTCTCAAAATTTTTGGTATGATCGATAATTTTATTAATTTAAAAAATCCCCAAGTTTTTGGATAAAGTGTCTGAGATGTATTTTCATGCACAATGCTTAGAATCTCGTAAAGTAATTTGCCTCTTCTTTCATGAGATGAACTGAATTTATTTAAAAATGAATGGAATGAACTTGGTCCCATGGAGTGGAAAAATGATAAAATAATTGATAATAAATCAGTTTTTGTATTCATATAGAAACTTTTTTCGCCTTTAAGCAAATCAGGATTTATTTGTGTTTCTATTATTAAAAAGATTTGTAAATAAAATTTTTAAAAAAGAATAATTATTATCGAAATTTAATATTATTCCACAAAAAAAAAAAAAAAAAAAGCAAATTAAAAATATTACTTGTACTTTTTGATGTGCTGTCTTGTTTCATTTCTTCTTTTTCATTTTGTAGATTTTGATTATATTTCCAACAATTAACGACTAATTCTGGGAAACGTAAAAGTTCCAATATTTCATGATTATAAGGTAATTCATATTTTATTTTTTTTAATTGTTCAAAACCTGGAATATTTTCATTATGATTCATTACCGAACTATAAATCCCATTTAATAATTTTATTCCTTGTTTAAAATTATTTTCATTATTTGTTATTTCGTTCATTAAAAGATTTATTACAATTGGGAGAAAATGTTTTCTAGCTGCAGAAACTTTTAAAAGTGGTCCATTGATAATACTTTCTAATAGTTTATATTTATCTTTAACTAAAGATTCACGTCCAGTTGACACTGATTCAAAAAAACTAATTTAAAGAGAAATATAATTAAATAAAAATAAGAATAAGAAGAATTAATAATAAAAATAAAAAATTTTGAATTTTTTACAAAAAAACAACAAAAAAAAAAAAAAAAGCAAAATTAAAAGAAAAATTAAAAGAAAAATTAAAAGCAAAATTAAAAGCAAAAGCAAAAGGAAAAGGAAAGGTTAAAGTAAATGTAAAAATAAAAGTAAAAGTAAAGGTAAAGGTAAAGGTTAGATAAAAAGATATAAAATATATTAAATTAAAAAGAGTACTCTTGGGAAAATTTAGAAACAAGTTGTAAATCTATTGTTTGAGTTGTTTGAATTAAACAAGAATAAAAATTCTTAATAACATATGTTTGTGCAGCAAGAATAGATTCGGGTGTTAGTTGTGTCATTAATTTTGAAATGGATTGAAATAATTCAATTATTGCCGTTGAAAATTGATTTTTGGTATTTTGGAAATTTTTATTTTTTTGAATTTTTTTCAGAGCGTTGATGGATCCAATAATAAATTTAAAGAAAAAATTCATTAATTTTAAAGTAGTTCTGGAGTCTTGTGAATGTTCTTTTACGGCAGCGTTATCGCAATAGAATATAAGATTTGAAATAAATGAAAATGGCAATTTTGTAATGCCCTTTTTCAAAGGAGAATTTTTTTTAATATTTTGTTTTGTAAATTTATATTTAATATAATCGTCAATCACTTTAATATAGTCCTTGTTAGTTTGGGTATTTAGCTTTGCAAATATTTTGAGAAATTTTTTAAAAATTTCATTTCCGTATGTTTTTTCTTTTAAGCCGATCATGCAAATTAACGCATCGATTAATGGGGTAATATATAAAATGAGATCTTCATTTGCATCTAAATTATTAATTAAAGATTTGATTGCATTTTTCTTTTCCTTTTTATCTTTTTCTTTTCCTAATGTTCTTCTCCATTCTAAAATTCTGTAAACAGATTCAATGTTTGGCAAATAAGAGGAACAAATTTCAATGTTTAGTGTTAGTTTATTTTTCGTTAATTTTAATTCTGTTTTATTTTTTGTATTTTTTTTTTGATTTAAATAATATGACCCTTGCTTTCCAGAACTATATTTAAATAAATCTAAACTAATTTCTCCCTTGTTTAAATATTTTTGATCTGAAACAAAATCTTTCCATCCAAATAAATATGTTTTACGATTTTCTATTTTAAATAAATTTAATTATTGGTTTTTTTATTTTTATAAAAAATTTATATTTTCAATTAAAAAAAAAAAAATCAGAATTAAAAATCAAAGAGTTAATGAATATTGTTTGCATTTGAATAATTATTTTTTGAAAATAAGATTTATAAAAAGATCAGTTTGTGTGAGATATTTATTATTATATATATT
Source organism: Anaeramoeba flamelloides (assembly GCA_027625915.1). NCBI lineage: Eukaryota > Anaeramoebidae > Anaeramoeba > Anaeramoeba flamelloides. The sequence goes on from JANTQA010000026.1 coordinate 4,766,590, forward strand.
TTAATATATATTTATGTTCGTATGTATTTGTATATATATATATATGTATGTATGTATGTAAGCATTCATCAGTCAATTATTTAGTTTGATTTATCATAACGATAATCATTAAAATATTAAAAAAAAAAAAAAACAATCTATTTTTGGAAAACTTTTTTAATTACCGATGGATTCCGGTCCTTGAAATTGGAAAATCGGTTATCTTGTGTAAAGCCTTGTTACTTTGTTGATCTATCTGCAACTTAGTATGAATTTTATAGGTTGTACAAAAAATATTTTTTTAAAATTGATTTCCAAAATCTGAATTATGTTAGAAAAATATGATGAATTCATCGGTATTTATTACTAAAAGAGGGATTTTTATTTTTTGAAGGTTAAAATTTTTATTTAGCTTTGGTTTTATTTATACTTTTTTAAAATTTTCTAAAGTCAGTTCCCGAAATCAAGTAGTAATTAGGAAATTAATCATGAATAATCTTCTTATTTTTAATTGGAGTTTCGGAAAACAAGAATATGCCAGTTAACTTTCCGAAAAATAAACAAAAGTTGTTTTTATCATTTTATAAAAAATGTTCTTTTTGTAAATCCAAAATTTAGGAAAATTTTTTAGTTGTTAAGGATAATAACACCTTTGTTTTTAGTCTTTAGATGGATAAATCTGAATGATTTACATTTTTTTTTAACAAAATTCCCATTTGGAAAATTCATCTTGGAAAAAATTTATTGAATTTTTTTGTATTCAAAAAAAATTTTTTAAAATCTAACTGAATAAAATTTAAAAATGAATTAAAATCTAAAACATGTCTTATAAAAAAAATTTACGAAGAGTGGTCAAAAAAAGAAGAATTAAAATTCTCTCATGAGCATATTAAAAAAACAAAAAAGCCCAATCCTCTAGAAAACGAAAATGAAAAATTTCCATTTTAACAATCCAGTTTTAAAACGTTCAAAAGAAAGAAGAAATTTTAATAACAATAAACAGGTACAATTCAATGGTCTTAAAAAAAAAAAAGATCCAAAACCTTCAAAAAGATGTAGAAATTGTAATAGAAAGAACAAACACTCCCGAATCAATGTTTGTAAAAAACACAATAAAAGGATCCAGATTTTAAAATTTAGATAAAGTTTTATTTGAATAGATTCAATAAGGACTTACAAACTCTTGGTCTTATAATTTCCCAGTTAGATACATAATTTAGATTGATTGAAAACAGTTTTTTCATTTTTTTAAAATGTCAAAATAATGAAAAAAAAATCTATTTTTGGCTTTGTTATTCTTTTTTTAATTGTTTTTGTTTTGAATTATTAACAAAATTTTTTTTTGGTAAAATTTTATTAGTTTCTTTGAAAATTTATCAAGAGTTCTAGGAAGAATTCTAATTTTTGTTAAAATAAAAGAAAAAGAAAATTCTTTTTTCTTTTGAGTTGATCGGAAAATGAAAAAGACTATTAAATTTTTGATCTCAAAATCAATTTTTGATAATTTTGGCTGATTTCTTTTTTTTTATTAAAATATTTTTTTTGAACTTTTGATACACTCGTTGGTTTTATAATATATCGATAGATAGATTCGTAATTACAAGGGAAACGAATAATCGTTTTTCCCATTTTAAGTACTGTAATCCTTAAGGTGCCTGTTTGAAAAGGAAAAAAGAATTTTGAAATTTTGAATACCTTATTTCTTAACAAAATAGTTTTGAAGAATTGAAAATTATGGTTATATTTATGAAACAAAGAAGATTTGATAAAAATGAATTTAGGGAATATTACATTTTTCAGAAATAAAAAGTAAAAAGAACAACCATAATTTTTTGAATGTTTGCAATTTATAATAATATGATTGTTCGATTTTTTCATCAATAAAAAAATTTGGGTGAGCTTTAGTTTCTTATAAAATATTCATTTTTTTAATAATATTTTTTTGGTTTCATAGAAAATAAAAACAAACAATTTTTATTCAGGATTTAAATCAAATATTCAAATTCAATTAAAAAAGATCAAATACTAACAACCAACTTTTTCGACAAAATAGATGAAATAAACAATTATTTAATAAAAAAAAAAAAAAAAAAAACTTGGATCCATTTTAAATCGCAAATCGCACTTACAGGAATGGAAAAATAGTTTATTGAGAAAAAAAAATAAGACACTTAAAAAAACATTTCCAGCTTTTCTAAAGTCTGCAAATCAAATCATCACCAAATAAGCAAAAAAATATCCATAAATTTAAATTTAATGATTATCACCAAAATAAAAAAGATGTTTGAGGACAAATCAAAAAAGGATAATTATTATTTTTATCTATTTTTTTTTCTCAGTTTCTTAAGATCAATTGATTAATTAAATTAGAAACAATATGAAAACTCTTATTGTTTTTTTTTTTTTTTTTTTTTTTCAGATTTATTTTAAAATCATGGATCAAACAGAGCTCTTTAGTGGAACAAAAAAAGATTTTTAAAAAAGAATTTAAAATTTTAATAAAAATAAATGTGCTTTAGTTGTTGATCGAATAATGTTAAATCTACTTGAGAATAAACATTTTATTAAAGTTTAAAAAACAATTTTGAAAAAAAGTGATCCAAAGTATATTGTTTTTTAATCTAATTAAAATGTTAAATATTCTTTGACAATGTTGATAAGATCATTTTTAATTCCAAAAATGATGGTTTTTTTGAAACAAATAATAAATTTTGAAAAAATTGTGGTTTTTAAAGATTTTTTTTCTACATTTAAAAGAATAATAATGGTTATCTAAAATATTTTAAATTATCAATATATTTAATGGATAAAAAAAAAAAAAATAACTTACTGGAATCGTCAGAAATATTCCCAATTTCAAAATATAAATGAGATTTTTTCATATCTTGAGGAGACAAATTGATTTTTATTCTTTCATTCCAAATAGGCAAAGTTTGGTGATGATAAATTATTGCTTCATATTCATCAGTTGGATTATTTCCATCACCCAAAGAAATTGAAGATTTAATTGGATTTCCTTTTTTGTTATCTCGGACTTGGATTCTTACTTCCACATTTTTTAATTGACCAGTAGAAAATTCACCTTTTAATAAAGTGAAATAGAGATCATTTCTATTGCTTGATGGTAAAATAATATCGTCTTTATGAATTTTTTGTGTTATTCCATAGCCTTCAAAATAATTTGGATCATTATTTTTAATTTCTAAACTTGAGCCAATCCTATTTAAAAATGTAATATTTATTGTGCTTTTTGGTATGGGTAATACTCTTTGATCCTTATTGATGATCACTATAAAGATTTTAATTTATCATATAAATGTATTTAAATTTTGTAAAATTAAATAAAAAATATTTTATTTTTATGATTTTTTTTTTTTTTCTTAAATTCTTTTTACATTGATCGTTTATCTATAATCTATTTTCTTGTTTAAAAAAATTATGTAAAATTCAATACAAGAAATATTTCCGAATAATACAAATAAGTATTTTTTTCTTTTAAAATATTTTTGTTACTTAAAAGGGATTTTCTGAAATATACCATTGCTGTGTTTAAGAATTATTTAATTCTGAAAAATGTTAAATATTTGTTAAATTTGGAGTAGAGCTTGTTGAAAAAGTGACAAGTAGATATTTATAGAAGAAATTAAATCAAAAAATTTTGATGTAAGAAAATAATCCACGATATTTTTTATGATATCCTCCTTTACAACTAATAATTTTTTTTGGAAATTAAGTTAAGAAAAAATCTCATTTTTTTTTCTCCTTTTTTTTTTTTTATTTTTCCAAATTTTTTCATTAGTCTATTAGCCAAAATAATTTGTCTTTTTAAATCTGATCAATCAAATAAATTTGATTTTAATTCAAATGGATAATAATTAGTCTAATTAGAATATGTAATTTTGGTTTCTTTTAACTGGATTTGCAGAAAAATGAAACTGAAAAATAGGTATTCAGCAAAAAAAAAAAAATGAGTTATTCATCTTAGATATTAATTTAATAAGAAATAGAGTTATTTTTGAATAAATTTTATTCATGAATGGATTAAGAATAAAGACTTTTCATTCACTAATAAATACAACTGTCCCACTGCTATCATAGAAGCTTATATCAAATAACAAACAAAATTTAAATTCAAAATTTCTTTTCTAATATTTCATTTGATTACAAATTAAATTAATAATACACACAACTTCTCTGATTATTATTGAATTTATTAACTTATATTTGTAAAAACATTAATCATTAAAAGAATAAAAAGTGTGACAATTTTAATTTTTGAAATAAAGTTTCTGAAGTTTCTTATAAAGCTTTTTTTTTATTATTTCGGATGAACATTGGCATAAATAACCCATGTTGGCATCCTTTAACTCATTACTAAAATTTAACTCATGGTTTTTTTTTCAGACTTGGGTATTTGAAGATAGGAATTAATGTGTACATTACTGATTCGGATTCAAATAGGATTTTGAGGTTAGATCGTGAATTAATGTAAATAGTTCGATAATATTAAATGATTTTGTTTCAAAATTTTCGTTTCAATTGAAATTTTGCAGAATTAAAGGATTTTTTTTGACAAACTTCAAAAAATGAATCTTTTTCTCACTTTTTTTGTCAAAAAATTACATTTTAATCCTTCCAGTATCTTCATAATTCTTTTTTAAAATTTATTTAAAGAACCCTATTTCTTGTTTATATACTGTTGCCATCCTTTTGATATGCTTCTTTTATCTCTTCAGTAAGCCGATATGCTGATCACGGGTTAAATTTTCGTAATATTTTAAAGTTAAAAACAGTGGTTAGTTACACCACTGTAATAGTAATTTATTTTTTTTTAAAAAAAAAAAAATGCATTATTTTATGTTACATACAATTAATTAAATCTCTTATTGATTTTGTTCCAATATATTGGATTAATTCTTAATTTTTTTTTTTTATATTAATTCCTGATTCTGCTTTCTCATAAAAATTGCACTGTGTTTTGTCTCCTTATTCTTTTTGAAAGATTGGATTGCTTTTGAGTAATACTTTTTCAAAGATATATTTTGGAATTAAGAATTCTTAAAATAAAGCTTTTTCTCTTTTTGAAAAAAGGTATATTTGGTTTTCTTTGATTATATTAAAATTTTACAGAAATACTAATTATCTTTTTTCTCAATTGTTTTGTTAATTTTCGAAAAAAAAAAAAAAAAAAAAATAAAAACGAAAGAAAAAAAAAAAGAAATTTTTGTTTTCAATTTCACTTACATTGTTCGATTTGAGGAAATAGTTGTTCTTGGCAATTATATAATTTGAAAGACAATTGTTTTGGATTTAATAATGAATTCAAAAGTTTAAGATTAATTGGAAATATACCACAAGCCCAGGGTCTTCTCACTCTTGTTTCAATGCCTTTACTCTTTTTTTTTTTTAATAAAAGTTCACCAAGTCTTACTACTCGACAGACTAAATACAAGTTAAAAATGTTTTTGTTTGAAATTTCAAAAAAAGTTGATAATTTGGCTTCAGATTTACGTAAGGCAAAAGTGTCACTTAGGGGTATCAAAAATGTTTCAGAAACAGAACACCCTTGACCAGAATCATATAGAAATATTTCGACATCAAGACAAGAATCTCCAACGTCAATTGAAATATCCTGCAAAAAAAAATAATCAAAAGTATGAAAAAAAAAAAAAAAACAAGAAAATTGTTGTTTGGTTTAATGGAAACAATTGGTTTGGGTTGTTGGTTTGGTTTTTGGTTTTGCAACAAAATTTATTTTAAAAAAAATTTTGATCTGTTTTTGGTTGATTGAAAAGAAAAATAGAATTCTAATTCTTACATTAAAGGTAAGCTTTAAGAGATTGGGGCGGCTTTTGCTACCTGATCCTTGTGTTTTTTTATCACCACCGTCCATCAATGAATAACTATTAGCAAGTTGGAAAATGGTTGAATTATTTTCATCTGCTCGAATAAACTTCGAAGTACGTGGTGGCCTTGGAAGTTTAAGAAATTTTGTTCCGATATCAAATAGCTTGGTAGTTTTTTCTCTGGCTTGTAATTTGCTATCCTTTATATTTTTTTTTTTTTTTTTTTTTTTTTTTTTTGCAGAAACATTATTTTTTGTTTTTTTTTTCAAAGATTAAATTTTAATGTTGTTCACATTCGTTTGTTTTGGTATTTGAAAAAATGGGAATTATAAATGTCAATTAAAAAATAATGGAAAAAAAAAAAAAAAAAGAATTTTTTGTGAAAAAAGAAAAGTAAATTTTTTTATTCTTTTTCAAAAGAAAGAATTGAAAAAAAAAAGAAAAGAATTTTTACTAAAGAAGACTGAGGATTTTCTAAGGTTTTTTTTAAAGACAAAAGCTGCTTAATGTTTGATTTTAGAAACTCAAAATCAAGAAAAACCTTATCGCGATGAAACTCTTTCAGTTTAGTTCCCCAAAATTGAACTGTTTCATTCATTTCGCGTATAAATGGATCGATCTGTATAACTTCACGGAACTGAAGCTGCTCGATTTTTTTTTTTGTTGGGATCGTCTTAGAGACGACTTTGACAAAGTTGGCAGGAATAATTCCAGATCGGTAGGTATCAATTGATGTGACAAGATACCATCCTGGATAGAATTGCTTAATGTGTAAAGACTCACCTAAACTCACAGTTATTTGGTGTTCTGTTGTACCTTCAAATGCATATAAGGCTAATTAAGAAGAGTAAAATTAATTTTTGTTTTTTTTTTTTGTTTTTTTTTTTTGGATTTGAGTGAAAAAAAAATTTTTAAAAAAAAGAAAGGTAATTATTTTTTATTTTTGTTTGCTTTCATGTTAAAAGGAATATTTTCATGAAAAAAAAGCACATACCAATACCATAACGTTGATATTTTTTCCAAATTTTTTCCATGAAGATTGTTTATTAAATAAGAAAAAATGATTATTGTTTTTTCTATTTTTGTTGTAAAAAAAATTATTCACATTAGTTTCTTGAAAAGTTTAAAGATGAATACACAAAATACAATTATTCTCAATAAAAGCTTTTTCTTCTTTCTTCTGATTTTTGTAAAAATTTTAGAAAACTTGAATTACACTTCTTTAGTTTATTTTCAATATTGAACTTTTTTACAAAGTACGAGGCTAATACTAGAGTTTTATATTTCAATAATTTTTAAAAGTTACAGTTGAAAATCCCTTCAATGAATTCAGACTCAAGCGGAATGATATTGGAAAAAATTGATGATCAAAATCCAATAAAATAATAATAGAAAAAAATTGTTACATCATCCTTACAGTGGACTTGAAAGAAGAGAGAACTCAAAAGACAAAAATTTGTCACCCAAACTCTTGGTTCACTCTTTAATGAGAAACTTAATAATTTTGAAAAGTATTTTAGTCAACTTTCCAAACAATTTTCTTATTTTTTGTTTTAAGTTAATTTTAATTTTTTTATTGATGGTAATTTAAAAAGAATTTGTAATTAGAAGTTCAAATGTTAACCCTTAGGTTGGTTTAAGGGATTAGTGTCTACCATGGTGCAGTCTAAAATTTTGGTATATTTTGATTGAATCTTATTCATAATTTTTCACCAAGTTCAAATTTTTCCTTCAAAATCTATTCGTAGTATATAATTCAAAAGATTGCCTGGTCATTTGTTAGTCTATTTTTAGATTTGTTAAAAACATCATTAATTATTGAAAAAAAGTTTCATTTTGCAAAAAATTAAGGACTAGTCTTTGACACAAGAGTTCAAAGTTGAAAAATACCTTTCTGATATTTTACTCAAAATATACAGTGTTGAAACTAATCTTCGCTTTGAACTTTAACCTAGTCCGAAAATTTAACTTGATATCAACATATCTGCTCACTGAAGAGATAAAAAAAGTATAAACAATACAAATGACCACGACACAAACAAATAATAAGGTTCTTTTAAGATTTTTTTAAAAAAGAATTCTGAATACAGTTAAAGAAACAATTTGCAATTTTTTGAAAAAAAAACGGAAATATATCTTTTTTGAACTTTTTCAAATACAATCATTTATTTTTGGCAAAAGTTTTAATTATGGTGAAAGTTTTGGTATAAAAGCATTGAATATTTTTATACCAAATATATTAAGTGATTTAGATCTGTAAAATATAACATCATTTTAGATATTTTTATTGGTAAAAATAACCATATATGAAGTTTTCATTCGCTGGGATTTTAATTTAAATTAAAATGAAATCCATAATAAATATTAATGAAATAACCAACAAACAATTTATAATAATTGAGGATAATAAACCAAATTAAAATATAAAAATATTAATTTTGTATTGATGGTACTTTCTAAGTTTGACTTATCTTTTGAAATTTGTTTGTCTATTTTTTATCTTTTATCTTGTAAGAATCAAAAACTATTAAATTTCCCTGCCCATAGTTAGAAATAAATTTTATTCAATAATTAAAGTGGAATTTTTAATTAAAAAAAAATAATTGTAAAATATTAACTTTAGTTTTGTTTCTTTGGTTTGTGGTGAGATATATAATTTTCAAAAAAAAAATTTATTTAAGGAATGTAAAGTTCTATTGAAAAAATGACATTACAAGAGGACTTTATGTTTAAAAAACCGAGGAAATATACACTTTATCTCTTGAGATAAAAGAGTATCTTTTCAAAATTTTTTGAACTCTACTTCACTCCTCATAATATCCCCTTTTTTGATATTCCTTAACAAGATATTTACCTTATAAGGTAAAGATTTTATATCAAAATTAATTTTAGTGGTTAATTGAATTATCTTAATTTGGTTTCTAATACCTATTTTGGAAATATACTGTGAATTAAAACAATAAAAATAAAAATATCTAAACGGTTAGTTGATAATATTTATTTTTATTTGAAATTTTTTTATAAAAAAAATAAGAAAAGAAAAAGCTCCTAAATATCAATTCTTGTAAAATGTAATAATTTTTTAGAGATAATTTTTGCTTGATTGTTTTTTTCTTCAAAAAAATTGTTTATTATTATTGTGAATGAATATTAATAGAAATATATTTTTAAATATGATCAATTCAAAACAAAAATTCTAGTTGGAACTACTACTTTTTTCTTGGTTTTCTTCAACTGAGTAATAATCATTATCTGAAGAATCGACTCCTTCCACAGTTGGATACATAAAACCATTGTCTTCATTGTCTTTATTTTTTTCTAGAGACACGAGTTCACCGCCTTGTTCATCTGAAGATAGTTCGTCAATTTTATTTTGTTTTTTAAGAATTTGTTTATCAGATAAATCATCATTGTCATCTTCAGATTTTGTTGATCGATTTATTTTTTCAATTTTTGAAAAATATGCAAATGAGAGAGCAATAATATATAAGTTAAAAATCAAATATGTTAAAAAGAATTCTATGGCTGTCGATGAAAATTGGTTTACAACATGGCCTGATATGATAAATGTCGAATAAAGTAAAACTGGGGCACTCATGAATACTAAAAAGCTAAAATGTCTAAATAATGATTTATGGTTTCTTACTTTTTGATATTTTTTTAATCCTAAATAGATGAGATACCCAACATATACAATAAATAAAATTAATAAAATAATTAACGAGGATAAGTATGGTGGCGAAGATCGAAGTGTATTATATTTCCCATTTGAAGGATCATATAATTTTGCAGATAAATTGTTCATAAGCATCATTGAAAAGATTAATACGAAATAGACTATTTTTGGAATATAATATTTTTTAAGATTGATATCATCCTCTTGCTATTTATTAAAAAATAAACAGATATATATATATATATATATATATAACACAATAACAATTGAATATATTTTAAAAAAAGTTTTTTATGTTTGATTTTTTTGTTTGTTTTAATAAAGATATTTTTTTGATAATTAAAAAAAAAAAAAAAAAAAACATTCGTGTTTAGTTTTTATTGATTTTTTTATAATTTGATCTGTGATAAAGGCACAAATATAATAATAATCCTTAAAAAAATAATGGATATTTAATTAAATTATTAAAAATATTCAATAAAATCGAAATTAAATTTGAAATATTCTTGGCCTTCAAAATAATTGCTTTCGATAACTCAAAACCTATTTTTATTGCATTTATTTTACTAATGGCCAACCATCAGTATTAGATGAGAATAAAAATTTTGAAATTGTGGATTCCCTTAGAACATAATACGATTTATTCGATCAATTCAAAATTTAATAAAATTTAAATCTCCCTAGTTAGAATTTTCGAAACTAAAATTTAAAATTTTGGAAAGAGTTAAAACAGTTTAAAAAATAACAATAATACAATTTCAAATAAATTTGGAGATAATTGAGGTTTTTGAAAATATTTTAAAATTTTTTCAACTTTTTTCTGTTTTTTGTTTTGGTTTCGTTTTTTAATTTACTTAATAATTAACATTCAATCAAAAAAATTTTACAAAAGATCGAGATTCGGTTACGGTTTAGTTCTTTTCAATCGAAGAACTCAAATAAAATTAGAGAATGGTATCTAACATTTGATGGATCAATATTCCTAAAAGAAATTGTACAAATTTAAGAATGAATTTTTTTGTTAGTTCTCTTCAAATTTTTTAACACAAGCCTGTATTTATCAGTATTTGTAGTTTTTATTTTTTTCTTTTGCGAGTATTGTAATTTATAAATAAATTATTAATCTTTCAAATTCAGTTAGCAGCTCTTATTTGGTATTTCTTATAGAATTTATTTGATAAGATTTTTTTTTCAAAAATCGAATTTTGGTTTTGTAAAAAATTTTAAATTGTATCTTTATAACAAAAAAGGTTTATTTTGTTTAAGTTTATTTTTTTATAAAAACAAATATTGATAAATACTGTTATTTTCCGATTAATAAATGAAAATTTTTATTTCAAGTTCCAAAATATTTTTCAAATTATTTGATATAAAAACTTGAAGAACTTCACAAATCCAATAAGAAAGGATATTTTTAGAAAATTTATTTAGCTTCCTTATTGGACTTTGAGATAAAATTTTAATGATTTTAACTTGATTTTAACAGTAGAAAAAAAGTATGTAATTTTTTTTTTTTTTTTTTTGGGGGGGGGAAGAGTTATTTAAAGCTAATAGAATTCAATTAATAATTTATCTGAAAAAAATAACATTACTGAAATATAGATAAAGACGAATATTTATTAAAAAAGATATTTAAATAAGAGATTTAAATTATTACAAAATAATATATGTCATGAGTAAATAAGGAAATAATAATGAACTATATCCCTTACTTTTGGGATAAAATTGAGTCTGATATGTCAAATTAGAATGAAAATTTTCAAAAATTTTAGTTTTTTTTTTAAATTCTTAATATTTTTTTTTTTGATTTTTTAATGATTAAGGGTTATTTGATGAATAATAGAATGAAAATTTCATTAAAATTGGAAATAGATATTTGTAATATTATAATGAAATTTTTTCTTCAAGGATTATTTTAATTTACAAAAATGTTTTTTAATTATTAAATAAGTTTGTGTTGTTAATTATGGAAAGTTATTACTTACGTTTTGTATTGGTAGCAAAACAAAATACCAAAAAGCTAACAGTAAAGTATAGTGTGTAGAAAAAAATATTCCATCAATTACTTGAAGAAAAACAGAATACTTGATTAAAATTATTGGCCATAATGGGTTGTTTGCCATTAAAGTGGTAAATAAGAGTACATATAACCATTTTTCCATATAACTGAGGGTTTTAAAAGAGCGTTCTTTATATTTGTAAGTAAGGTAAAGTATCCAAGAACATAGAAGAACAATAAAAAAGTATCTAAATAATAATTTAAATAATACCAAATATTCATTTAAATATTTAAACTATTAATAAAGAGAAAAGTTTTCACAATAGATATTATTTTATTTAATTGTTTGTGATATTTATAGAATATTGAAGTGTGTTGATGATATCATATATATACGTAAATAGAAATAAAAATAGAAATAGAAATATAATAATTTTTTTATTTTTTTTTATTTTATTAATTTTATTTGAACAAGAAAAAGATTACCAAGAAAAAACAAAAAATTATTAATAGTACTTACAGTGAAATGAATATTTTCAAAATCAAGTTCAGAATCCACTGCGTTGGCTTTGATATCAAATCTGTATCTTTGATACTTGACTGTTGGTATATAAAATATGGTAGAATTCTCGAAATCCTTTTTCTTCTATTCAATTAATTATGATAAATTAATATAAAAATAAATGAATGGTTTGTAAAAAATTTTTGAAAAACAGAATAGTTATAAATTTTATTTAATTAACAAATTAATAAATAAAAATATGATTTTTTTTTTGTATTCGAAAAAAAAAAAAAAAGAAAATTCATGAATAAGTAAATATTATCAAATGGTTGAACAAATCTAAAAAAGGTAACCTTTAATTTTAATTAGAAGGGGTAATGTAAATTAAGGAGATTTTGTCTATAAATCATTTTTACATCTTTTTTATATCTTTTGATTTCTCTTATTTTTAATTTTTATAAAATTTTAACCTAGACTTTGATTTAAGCATTTCATTTGTTTAAATGTTAAGAAACTCTCTAGAATTAGTTGTTCTTCAAAATATTCTTTTTCCGTGTATTGTTTGATAAGAAACAGTTCGAAGATTTATAAAAATGGAAATTGAACTAAAAATATTTTGAGATTTATTTGAATTTATCAGTAGTAAACAAAACTTCCGTTTTGATTTTTGAGATCAAAGAGATTTTCAATATAAAATCTTTTGGTGAATATCAATACTTTGTTTGAAAAATAATTTTTTTTTTATAAAAATTGAAAGATTGGTATTCACCAAGTGATTTTTTGATTAAAATTATTATTAGTCTAGCAAGATAATCAGAAATTATATTTACTAATTACTGGAAATTGAATAAATGCATCGATGCTCATTATTTATGTTGAAAATTGTAAAAAAATATATTTTTTACAACATTCATATATACACTAGTGTTTATGAAAATCCTTATAACTCTACTTTCAAAACATTCCCTTTCAAAGAACTTTTCAAAAATCAACTTTTTTACAAAGTTTATATTAACCAATAAAATTCTTTATTAAACACTCAGCTAAAAATTTTTTAAAAAGAAAAATGGAATAAAATTGTTAAAAGTTTTTATTTGAATTAATCAGTAACTTGAAAAATGGATAATTTAACAAAAATAATAATTATAAAAATGGACGTATTTGTTTTTATATTTTAATTATTACTTTAAGTACTTATTTTCTTCAAAAATGTTCATTTGTTAAAGATAATATAACCTTATGTTATCAAAGATTGAATTTTTGTTCGTAATTAATCTGGTTTTTCATCTTTATAAAAAAGTTTTTAAAGCATATAATTTTTTTTTTCTTATTACCACAAATTTACAATAAAAATAATTTTACCTTCGAGGAAAAAAATTGTCTCCATTCCTGAAAAAAAATATCGCCTAATGAAAAAAAATTGTTAAATCGGTTTTAATTGTAAAAACGGTTTAAAATTGATAAATTTTTTTAAATATTATTCTACTTATTTTCCACTGATTATTCAAGATATATGGAATTGAAATTCCCAAAACTTGATTAATACCGATTGTTAAAATCTTAAAGTCAATTTTACATGAATGCGAAAAATATGGCAGCAAAAAATCTAAAACAGTCAATTTTGCTAATGTATACAATTAAAATTGAAAATTGAAAATGCTTAAATTTTAGGTTTTATGTGTTATTTTTATTATTATTATCATTATTTAAGAAGTGTAAATTGAACTCTAGCCGTCCTTAGACTTAAATTCCCTTTCAAAAATCATGGCACAAAATCCTATATTTCACAATTATTAATTAATTAAAATAATTTCAAACTGTTTTGATTTAAAATTAATTCATATATGATTTATTTCTTTTAATTTATTTTGAAAAAATATTCTATTATTTTAATAGGAATTACATACACATAAAAAAATGATCAATATTTTCTATTATTTCCAAAAAGTGTTATTTTTTTATTATATTTGTGAAATAATATTTTTCATTTTCTCAAAATTATTCACGATTTGGATAAATTTGCTGATTTTTCAGCAACTATGAAAAAAAAAAAAACTTAAATAAACAAAAATGAAGTTTCTGAGAAAAATATTTAATAAACATATTAATAATATATAAACTCGTTCCTTTTTACTTGAAACCGAAATTAATATGAATAGATCCAATAGATAAACATTTTTCAATTAATTGAAAGTAATGAATTTTTTTTCTGTCAATTTCCAATAAATAAATGAACATTTTATCATCCAATCTCCCCAAAATAATCTTTTATAACAATTAGTCAATTAATAAAAAAACAGCACACCCACAAATCAATTAAAAACAAATACTGTCGAATTCATGAGCTCTTTTTTATTAAACAACGTGATAAAATTAAAATTTCTTTAATTTGATAAGAACAGTCGTAAAAGTTTCCGTCAGCCATTTTGGAAAAGGATGTCAAACACAAATTTTAGAATTCTCGATAAAATGGTCCTTTTTGAGTTAGTAAGCGATTTAATAGTGATTATTAAAAGTTTTTTTGTGACACTTGTTTAAAAATGACAGCAATTATCTAATTTTTATACAAATAACTTTTTCTTTTGTTTGTTTCAGAAAGGTTTCTGTTATTGGTATTTTAAAAATGCGAGAACTCAAAGATTTATAAGTTGTTATTCAAACTGCCTAAAAGAGTGAATCAAAAAGTTTGGGTTAGACTTTTTAAAACTTTTTTTTTCTCAACTTTTTTAAAAAAGTTGCAAGCGCCTATTTCACAAAAAAAAAAGAATAAAAAAAAAGGCTGTTGGTTTTCTCGTGAAAGTTTAGGTGTTGTTTGTAATGTTTTCAAGATAGAAACTGTAAAATTTTTTTGTGTTACAGAAATATTTTTAATCAAAATAAATATATTTAATTTTTTTTTTCTTTTTTTTTTTCATAAAAAACATACCAAACACTTTCAGGAGTCAAGAAATATTTGGTGTTTCTTTAAATTTTTTGTGATCAAAAAAAAAAAAAAAAAAAAAAAAAAAAAAATAAAATTAGCAACAAAATTAATTTTTTTAAAGGGAGAGAAAAGCTTTTAAAAATTAAAAAAAAAATCAAAAAGGTCAAAAAATCAATATTTACTGTTTGGACGACGTTTCTTGTTTGAGACAACTTCTCAACAGTAACCCATTTACCAACGTTTTCGTCATTATTCTTTGCAAAAATTTCAAGATTGTATTCGATTAGATATTCTTTGTCATCATCAATTATTTCTTTTTCGGGTTTGGCAGATAATTCAATAAATCGATTGAAACCTAACATATGGGTTATTGTAAAATTGTAGGGTTGTTGATCTAAATCAGACCATGTTTTGTAAATGTACATATAATGCCTTGGTCCACAAAAACCAATAATGGCGCAAAGACCAATAAGAACAATGAGAATAATTGTAATTATTATGTATTGCTTTTTGCCCATTTTATCTATTCTTAGCTGGTGTTGTTTCTCCATTTAATTTTGGCTTTATGAATTTTCTGAAAGATGTCAAAAAATGATTAAAAAGTATAAAAAAAAATGATTTTGTGAAACTGAAAAATCTGATCCTCAATAATTTAAATTTTTCGTTTTTATGAGGTTAGTGTCTGATTAAAGAAATTTTGTTAATCTTATTAAAACATTTTAGAAAAAACATTTCAGAGTTGATTTTGGATCGTCCTAATAAAATGTCGTAATGGTTTTTTTTATTTAACTACTTTATTACTCATGATTATTTATTATGGCTTGGTGTTGTGTAATTATTATTACCTTTGAGAGATTCATGTTACCTTCAAATTCTTTATGTAAAAGTGTCAATTGAAGAGTATTGAAGATTTTCATGTGAAACAAGTACCTTTAACAAAAGAACACTTTCAAATAAAAATAGTCTTTAGATTTTAGTTTTTCCTCCTCAGTTAATGAGAATTCTAATAATATTTCAAAAGATGCATTTGTTTAAACACAAATTTTCCTTTGAAGAGAAGTTTTGGAGACTATTTTTTCCAAGTTTTTCAAAATAATTATTCATTTTTTATTGATTATGATTTGTTTAGGTTTAGAAGGAAGTGCTAACAAATTAGGAGTTGGTATTGTGAAAGAGGATGGGACAATTTTAGCAAATTTAAGAAAAACTTTTGTCCCACCTATTGGAGAAGGCTTTTTACCGAAAGAAACAGCATCACACCATCGAATGTTTATTATCAAAACAATTAAAGAAGCATTTAAAGCTGCAAAATTAGGGCCCAAAGATCTTGATTTAATTGCTTATACCAAAGGACCTGGTAAAAACAAAACTACTTTTTTTTTTTTTATATTTTTTCTTTCAATTTCCTTTTTTTTCTTCTTTCTTCGTTCTTCGTTCTTCATTGAAAAAAAAAATGACAAAATCCGAACAAATGAAAAAATTTACAACCAAATCAATTTGATTTTCTAATACAAAGGAATGGGAGAACCACTTCAATCTGTTGCAGTTGTAGCACGTATGCTTCACCAAATGTGGAAAATTCCAATTGTGGGGGTGAACCATTGTGTAGCACGTAAGGAATAATCCTTTTCATTTAATACAACCAATCTTTCTGATGACTCTTTGGGATCATAAAGAACTTTTTGTCTTTTGGAATTTCATTTAATATCTTTTTTGATTTTTCTTTTTATTTTTTTATTCTGAAAAGATATTGAAATGGGAAGAATTGTAACAGGAACACAAAACCCACTTGTTCTTTATGTTAGTGGTGGAAACTCACAAGTTATTGCATATTCTTTAGGTAAATATAGAATCTTTGGCGAAACTATCGATATCGCTGTTGGCAATTGCTTAGATCGTTTCGCTCGGTTATTAGACATCCCAAATGATCCCTCACCGGGTTTTAATGTGGAACAGTTAGCACTAAAAGGAACAGATAAATTAATTGAATTACCATACACTGTTAAGGGAATGGATTTTTCGCTTAGTGGTATTTTATCTTCGATCGAAAAAAAAGGTTTACAGATGCTGAAAAAAAAGGAATGCACACGCGAAAATTTATGCTTTTCAATTCAAGAAAATGTTTTTGCAATGCTTATAGAAATTAGTGAAAGGGCAATGGCGCATTGTGAGATAAATGATGTTCTTATTGTTGGTGGTGTAGGCTGTAACCAAAGATTACAAGTAAATTCAATTCCATAATTGTGTTTTTATTTTTCTTTTTCTTTAATTTTTTGAAACAACCATTATCTACTTAGACTCATGGGGCATGGGGAACCCAAACAACCACCAAGGCAATTTTGCATTGACAAAATATTTTAATAGAGACACTTTACTTTCTAATTAAATACAATTTTCTTTTATCCAGACATTTTGCTTAAAAAACATAATTTTGTTCAGACGAGACATTTTTTTTTACAGACAAACTTTTAAAAAAAGAGAATAATTTTAGTCCAAAACAAAACAAACTTTTAAAACCTAGAAAACTAAATTAAGATTCAAATACTTCTAATGACTGTGCCTAGTCTAGATGCCCCTTGAAAATGGAAGTTGCAAATTTAGTCAACTTCAAAAATCTTCTCATTTATTGGACTAATGTTTTTTTTTGATAAAATTTAACCCTTGACAATAAATCCAAACTTTTAAAATCCAAACACCAATTTTTGTCTGAAAGAAATTTTATAAAATTAAAACTGAATGATCTCGATGAGAAAAAAATTGTAAAGAGTTCTTTGCTAATTAAATACAAAACCAATTTTTATTTCAAATAAAAGTAATTTTTCAAGGAAAGGATATTATTACTCAAAAAAAAATAAAGAAAATTAAAAGAGGAATTCAAAAAATACTAAAAAATAGAATCCAAAGATTCAATTCTATTTTTTCAAAAAATTCAATTGAATCTTGGGATAATAATCATAAAGGAGTATTTTGAGTATATAAGGAAAAAATCCGGATTTTGAACATTATCATTTATTTAAAAGTCTTTTTTCGATCATGAAAAAACAGTAATCTATGTTACGAAGCAAAGGGCTGAAAAATTCCAAGAATTAAAAAGGGGGATTAAAAATGGGAAACAATTCGTCATTGCAAGATTTACTAATGGAAGAATTTTTCAAGCACAATAAAACGCATATTGAAATTTTTTCTTGAGGAAAAGAAAAGAAAAGAAAATTTTATTTCATAAATGAATTGAGTGACACGAATTTATTTATTAACTATAGACCTTGCAATTAAAAAAAGAATTCCAAATCAATTAGGTATCAAAAATAAATCGAAAAAAATAAAAGAACAAAAGTGTGGAAAAATCATAAATTTTATTGTACAGCTCAAAGATCTAATTTACTTGGAATTTCAAGGGTTTATGATTCCATTCCAAGTAACTTTTGTTTTGTCATTGAGATCTTTCAATGAAATTTTTTTCTTTATTTGTTTTTATTTTTTTTTCCTAATTTTTCTTTTTTGGGAAAAAAATTGGAAAAGAACTTTCCAAAAAAGTAAAAATAAAAAAAAATGCAAAACTCCCGGAGTTTTTATTTTTATACCTACACAGGTGCTTTAAAAGTGTTTTCAAATGAACCAGTAAGCAACATATCAAAATTTTAGACAACATTCTGTTTGTGATCCTAAAATTTTTCAGGAATTTTGAAAAAAATTAATCGTTAAAACCTATTGCCGAAATAATTTTTCTTTAATGTTGAATTTTTGGAGTTTTATATCTTCTCTCTTCAAAAACAGTTTAACAGCCTCTTTTTATGGCTTATTTTTAAAAAAAAATTGATTGGGACATGATTGTTTGTCTGGTTTAAAAATATTTGTCTCATTTTTGTAAGATTTTTGCTTTAATTAAAAAAAATTGTCTCAGAATAAAAAAAAACTGCCTCCGAATAAAAGTATCTCGAATCAAACTTGTACCAAAGTAACACCAATTTCCCAAGTATTTGGGTACATGGGCTTTGATTTTTTTTATTTTGGAATTCCCACTCTTATAATGACATTTAAAATTAAACCCTATTTAGAAAAAGAATCCAAAGTGTCATTTTTTATACGCAATTAATCAATTACAATTTAGTTTTATGATATCAAATTAAAAATTTGTCATCATCAACAAAAAACTCTAACCCAGCCATATAATAAATTAATTTTTTTTTTCTCTTTGTTTTGGCATAACTGATAAATTTAACCACCTTAGATTTTAAAAACCACAAATACCCATCAAATAGATTTTCTGTGAATGGTGTTCACTGTTTTTTTGTGGCAAATCATGTAATTTGAAAAAGAAATTATTTTCAAAAATCGTTTATAGTAATCTTCTGATCTTCTCTCAAATAGATTTTGTAATGGCTCATTGGTCTTTAAAATGTGCTTTTACCCTTTTTTATTTAACATGTCTTGTCTAGATAAAAAACACCTTTTGGAGGTTGGTCTATTCATGAATTTTTGAAATTAAAACCCCAATCACTAAAATGGATTGACTCAAATTATACATCAACATAATTAAAAGTTATGTACATAACAACTTTTTATATCATTTTCCCATATTTACGAAACCTATTTGTTGAATTTTTTATCTTTTATTTTTAAAAACAATAATCAATTTTTTATAAGTTAAAAGATCCTTGAATAGTTATTTTAAATTGATTTCAAATTTATTTTTAGATGATTCAAATAATTTAATTTCTAACAGGTATTTTTTTTGAACTCTTCTAATAATGGGTTACATTGAAAAATTAAAAATATTTTGTTTAATAAATTTTCTAGCAAATCTTTTCTTTTTATTTTTTTCCAAATAATACAGTAATTGGTCTTTTCAAACAACACGCTTAGGAAAAAATTTTTTCAAAAAAAAATATAGAAATTTGCTAACTTTGAACTTTTTAATAACAAACCTTTATTGGTTAATAATAGATCTTTGATCAACAATTATTTTTAAAGATATTTTACAATACAAGTTGAAAAACCCAATTTTACAGGTTCTATTAAAAATTTTTTCGAATTTAATAGTTTAACAATTTGAAATTTTTTTTTCTGAAAATTAAGGTGTTGTTTTATTATTTTTCACAAGCATTTTAAATTTAATAAATATATTTTAGATAGGAACCAATTATTTTGATTACTAAAGAATTTTCTTGATTTAAATTATAAAAATTATTTGATTTTTGATTTCCCGTTACTGTTGAGAGAAAAATGTTGGACACAGAAAAATGGTTGGACAGCATTTTTAATTGGGAACATTACTGAAAATGATTTTTAATTTCAATCGTTTGTGAAATAACTAAAGAAAATAACAATAATCTACTTATTAGAATAACGATTAATGTAATTCTACTTTTTCAAAACCTTATCTCTTATAATCTAAATCAAGTTTAAAAATTACCATTTTCAGAATTAATAGTAAACTTTACTAAAACTTGGATTTTTGTTAAAATTGCATGATCTACTTTAATTATCAACCATTCAAATGAGTATTCTACACAAACCACATTTTAATGAACTTGTAACACCTTTAAACCTGGATTTATATAAAAGTCACCTAGTTATCAATAGGATTTGATTTTCAATTTCAGTAATGTTCCCAATTAAAAATGGTGTCCAACCATTTTTCTGTGTCCAACATTTTTCTCTTAACAGTTAGGTTTTTTTTAATTTTTGAAATAAACAGAAAATTTAATAAATTTTCGGTTTATTTCAAAAAGTAAAAAAAACCTAGACACTTGGCGGACACTCTCGTTAGATTTTCCAGAATTTAAAAGAATTGAAAAAAATCTTTGATTTTTCTCTATTCTTTTAAATTTTGGAAAATCGAGGAACTTGAAGGCACTCTACGGCACTCTACGACACTACATGGAATTACACAACATTGTGTTTGTTTCTATAAAAGATTTAAAACACATTTTCTCAGTTTAAATAAAAATCAACGGTTTAACAATTTTTTAATCGATTAGAAACAAGTTTTCATTATTTCTACTTTTTCTTTCTTTTTTTTTTTTTGTGGTATGCAATCCACATTCAAAAAACCCTCATAATTATAAGATTTTGGATCACAAATATAAAAAAATGTTGAAATATTTTCAGAAATTTAGAATTTTGCTTATATAATTATTTAATATGAATTCTTTGTATTAATTAAACAAAGATATTGTTACATATTTAAATCAGCGATTTTTATCTACAAAAAAAAAAAAAAAATTCATTTTAAATGAAGAAAAATTCACAAGAATCCAAAAATATTTATTTTTGATTTTTTAATTTACAATCATTTTTTCAATTAATTTTTTTTTCTTTTTTCTCAAATATTATTTTTTATTAACACTATTCTATCATTCACAATAAAATTTCATCCGACGAAAAAATTTTCAAATTATTTAATGATAATATATTTATTGTATAGGAAATGATGGGAATTATGGCTGAAGAAAGAAATGGATCAGTTCTAGGTATGGATCAAAGATATTGTATTGATAATGGAGCAATGATAGCATACACGGGTATTTTACAAGCAAAGAGTGGGTCCACTTTTAAACTTGAGGAAACGATTGTAACACAACGGTTTAGAACTGATGAAGTTGATGTAACATGGAGAAAAAATTAAATGAAGAAAATGCTTCAGAAATAATCTTGGTAATCAATTTAAATTATTAATAGTGTATCTAAAACAAAGAAATATATTTTTTTGAATTGAATTTTTTGTTCACAAAATATTTGAAAATATTATTTTTTTGTGTTTGAGGCTCGTGATTTAAGAATTAGGATTCTTGCAAACTATAAGAACACCACAGCTTGATTCCAATCATGATCACTATATTTTTTTTTACTAAAATTATTTTCTTGTGAAAAAAATAAATCTTGAAAATAAATTTAATGATTCTTATTCAATGGAAATAAAATCCTTTTCACATTCATGTAAGGTATTAAAATTACTAATTCAGATTCATAATGAAATTTTAAAATTTTTAATTTTTTGAACAAATACTTTTTTTTAACGCTTTATTTTTTTTATTTTTACATTTATAGAAGTAAATTACAATAATTAGAGGATTAATTACAACGTGTAATAAAACTTTCGATCAAAACAAAAATTCAAAATTTTCAACACAGCTAAAACAGTTTAACTAATAACCATACTACAATATCATTCAAATTGGAAATAATTTTGTTTTTTGAAAAATATGAAAATCATTTTTACATCTTTTTATTTTGTTTTCATTTCATTTTGTGAATTACGTAACGTTGTTTCGGTAGATCAAAAATTTTTTTATAAAAGATTGATATTAGGTTAAAGTTGAGTTCTTCAAAATGAAAAAACTCAAATAAAATTAGTTGATTGGTATCTAACATTTGATCGATCAATATTCCTAATAGAATTTAAACAAATTTATCAATGTTTTTTTTGTTTTGTATATATGCCAAAAATTGTTAACACACAGATAATTTATTAGTATTGATAATTATTTATTGATTTTGAATATTGTAATTTATAAATAATTGTTAAAAAATGAAAATTAGTGAATCGGTTCTGATTTGGTATTTCACTTAGAATTGATTAAATTAGTTTTTTTTTGTTAAAAATTGAATTTTTGTTTGTTAAAAATTTTGAATTGGGGTTTAATAAGTAATATTTTGTTTATTTTTTAACACGAAACTCTTTTTCAGTCAAAGAGGCCCAGTTTTATAGAATAAATAGAACATATTCTATGTATTTAATTCATTAGTCTTCTCAAAATAAATTTACAATTTTTAAATCAGATCAATTTTTCTAATTTCTTTAAATTTTTTGTTTTTTGATTTATGATTTTGTGTTTTTTTTTGCATGTTTTTTTTTTTTTTTTTTTTTTCTTTTCTTTTTTTTTTTTTTTTAAAAGTTAATTAGAAAAAAAAAATGTTTGGAACTCCAAATTAACATAAAGAAAATTAAGTTTTTATTTTCCTTGAAAATTCATATATTAAAAATCTTATTGTCAATAATTTTATTTTGCAAAGAAATACAAAAAAATTATTTTTTTTTTGGTCAAGAAGAAAAAAATTCCAGTATCTCTAAAAGGGGGTATAAGCCAAATTTCAAAATTAGGGACAATCTTTTTTATTATTATTTTTTTCAATTTTCATTTTTCTTTCAAAAAATAAAATGAACACACTATATTTTTATTTATTAATCTATATTGGTTATTATCTCGAAAAACATTAGTAAAATACATTATTATTCAAAAAAAAAAAAAAAAACAATTAAACAAATTTTTTTCTGATAAAAAATCTTTTCCTATTTTTGAAATTTGGCTTACAAAAATAAACTTTAAAAACATAATCACTTAGTTTTTAAATATCTAAAATTAAAAATCTACTTAAATTCAATAAAATACAATAATTATCTTTAACTTTAAAAAAAAAATAATTTTTTGACCAATAGAAATTTTTAAATCAATTTTTTCTTATTATTTATTAAAAAAATATGAGATTAACAAAGAAATGGATAAATTAAAAATTCTTCAAAAATAGTTTTTAAAAACCTGGATTATTTAAATTGGTACCTAAATAAATGCTTTTTAATAAGATTAATTGTAATCGATAATTAATAATCTAATGTTAATTATTTCTGGGTCTTATTAGCACCCCAAAGATTAAATACATCAAATAGGATTTACTATTTATAATCCAATTTTTTAAGATTTTCAAACAAATAGAACTAATCAAAATTACTAAAACTAATGAAAAAAAAAAAATAATAATAATAGATATTCCCTTAATAACAGATTTTAGTACTAATTGTTTTTTTTTTATATACTCTAACATTTCGAAAAGAATATTGACAAATCTTTTTAATTTCAAGGAATTTAATAAACATTTTTGACTAAAATAAATGCTCATTTTTTTCTGTACTCGAGGATTTAATATTTAGTTGTTTTTTATTATATTTTTAAAAATTAAGATAATATTTTCAATTTTTTTTGTTAATGAAAGCTCTCCTGAATTACTTAAAGTGAGATTTTTTCAAAAATAAAAATCATTTTGCAAATTTTTCTGTTTATTGTTAATCAAAAATCCAAACAAAATAAGAAACAGATCTTTTATCTGAAAAATTTATATGAAAAATGAATTCTTTTAAAAATGCTTTTTCATTTTTCATAGTTTATAAATGAAGTTACCGATAGTGATTTCATTATATCCTTGTGGAAAGAATTCCTTCATTACTTCTGACTAAAAAAAATAAATAAGAGTTCCTAGTCCCTTAAATCAATAAATATTCTTATTATCCAAATGTTGATCTTTTTGGAATAAAATTCTTCGTTATTAGATTGGAATTTTTGTAGAGCAAAGTTAAACCAAGAATAATTGAATAGTTGTCCAATTTTCATTTAATGTCATTGATTAAAAATCTTATTTTTTCTCTTCTAACAATCCCAACCAGTTTTACTTTAATATGAAAGAAATTTTTTTCATGAATAGACTTTATCTTATCTAGATAACAATTTCAAGAAACTGACCATTATATAATACTTTACAACAAGTTATTTTCAAAGTAACTTGTTTCATTTTTTCATTCTTCTTAATCTCTTTAGTTTTGAAAAAACTATTGATCCTAAAAAAAGAACTCATCCTGACAAAACAAAAACAAAAACAAAAACAAAAAAAGCGATAAAATGAATACGTCACAAAGGCTTGTGCTTCTTACCCCATTAAAATTTGGATCTTTTACTGTTCATCCAACTTTACCATTTTTAGCCTTATTAACTGAACAGTATGAAATACTGATCTGGAATTATAATTTGGGAAGAAAGGAAAAAATTATTAGTCTTCAGCCTTACCTCAAAAGCAATCAAAATTCAAAAACAAAGTTCGAAGAAGGTGTGTGCTCGTTGCAATTTTATGATCAAACCACAAACACTGCTTTTGATTATGTGTATCAAATTAAACGCAACACCAACAACAATTTCCAAGAGCATGGCAACAACCAAAAAGAGCAGATGTTGGTGTTGGTCTTAAATAACGAAATTTATCTTTGGTATTTGAATAGAAGCAACATGATAGTCAAATTCAAGACAAAGGTCTTTTTAAAGAAATCCAAAATTACTTGTGTTGAGATTTTGCAATTTTTGCCTTTAATATATATTGGGACAAACAACGGAGAATTAATCCTTTTTAATTTTTTAACAAACAGATCTCGATCAATCATGGCACCTTCAGCAAAGCCAATAATTTCTTTAAAAATGATTTTATTGAAGCAAATTATTCAAAAGCAAATAACATTAAGGGAAAAAAAGGAAATGGAAAGACGAAAAGTCAAGTCAGAAAAAGATCAGGAACAACAAATACAAAAACAAAAACAAAAAGACAAACAATTCCAATCATTAAATAATTCTTCAATGCTCAACACCCATAATAGAATTAATCGGCTTGGAAATAATAATCAAAATTTAAAACCAAATCCAAATCCAAATCAAAACAAACTTAACCCTAGTGGCCGAAAGAAAACGATCAACTTAAGAACAAAGGTGTTTGCAATCGTTGTAGCCAAGGGTGATGGTGAGGTAACGTTGTTACCGATATTAGAATCCAATTTTCCAAAAGTGAAAATCCAACACCAGGGTTCAAAAGAGGTATACCGTTTAGCCTATTCCACCAAAATCCAATGCCTTTTTCTCATTTATGCTGATAAGTCAACAGCATTAATTTCTATTAGTGAAAGGTTCAAAATTCAAATTTTAGCTGAAATGCGGCCAAAATATGATCTCTTTGATGTGCTACCAACAACAAAACCAGATAATTCATTTCTAGTTTCTGATCAAAACGGTGTTTTGTATCACTACACCCTTGCAATTAATAATTCTTTTTCAATTGTTAAAATTTGTAATTTGTATTCTTTATTTTCAATATCAAAAAAATCAAAGGCATTACTTGTAAATGAAAAAAATAATAAAATTAAATTATTTTCAATCTCAATGAACTTTATTGATCCGGATACTAAATTTTTTTGTACAAATTTAGGTATTGGATCAATTACTTGGAAATATCCTTTCCTCGGCCAAACCACCACTTTAAATAGAATAAATTTAACAAACAGCAACAGCAACAGTAACAACAATGATAATAACAATAACATTAATAATAATAATAATGATAATGATAATAATAATAATAATAATAATTTGAATCAAATAAATCATAAAATTATTAAACAAAATTATTTATTATGGAAATCAAAAAAACAAATTTTTGAGATTAAACTTGAAAATATATTATTATATTTTAAAAAAATTAAAAAAATTCAATTTCACATTTCAAACATCAAGAAATTTTCAAAAGAAAAAATTCAATTAAAAAATTTTGATAATAATTATTCTATTACGTCCAGTAGCTGCGGCAATTATTTTTCACTTTTTTGGAAGGTATTAAAAATTGTTGAAATTTATAACTTTCAATCAAATAAATGTATTTTAAAAAAAAAATGTGAATCTTTTATTTGGAATACAAATAATGATGGCTGCCAATTTGCTTTGTTATTAAATCAAAACGATGATGAAGAGAGTATAAGTATCAATGAAAGTGAAGAAAATAATAGAAATGAAAAGGGGGGTATTAAAAAAACGAAAAAGAAAAAGAAAAGGAAACAAAATCAAAAAACAACAACAAAAACAGCAACAAAAAAATGTTATAAAATGGTTATCCAATATATTTCTTCAGAAAATAAAATATCAAACCCAATAACATTTCCAATTCCTACAAATCAAAAAATTGAAAAAATATTTGGTGGCAAATTTCTTGGAATACAATTTGGTATCAATATAAAAAGCAACCAAAATGAGGATCAAAAATTAAATAATTTCCAACTCTATAACTGGGATACTTTAAAACCGATCTCTTCTTTCTTGAAGGCACCTGTGGAAATAAATTACAATTCCACTGGTGAATTTGTTTGGTTCAAATATTTAAAAGATTATAGTGTTCTTTTACAAATTGCACACAATTTCCAAATAATAAAATCTTTCCATTTTATTATTAATTCTGTTTTTTGGTATAATCTAACTTTATTTGTTATAACCCCATCTTCAATAATTTCCCTTTTCCCGCATGACACCGATTTTCAACAAATCACTATTGCAACCTTTGATGTTTTTACCTCTCCCTCATCATCCAATTCACATAGTTGGAAAACGCATTATTCGCAATCTTCTTCAATTTCCTCATCAACAAACTTATCACCATCACCGTCTTCAGCTTCCTTATCATCCACGTTTTCGTCAACAGTGCATTCTTTGTCAAAATCATTATCAATAATGACCGCACCATTTTCAATAAAAAACCATTTTTTAAATAACTTTTATAATCTATTTACTCTCAATATCCAACGCCCCATTGGCCAATTAAAAATAATTGGCATAATAACAGATAGGTTGTTGATTGTTGATCAACAAATGCAATTGCATATTTTACGGTTATATTCGCCAATTCTTAAATTCATGATGCTAATTCAAGCAAATAATCCCAAACAGGCAATTAAGTGGATTTCCTTTATTAATACAAAGTATTATCATACCATTGCCAAAATATTGACAGATAGAGGATTTATTGAATATGCTCTTTCAATACCAGATCTTTCACCTTCTTATAAAATTAAAATTTGTTATAAATATAAGCAATTTAATATTGGATATAAAATATTAAAATCAATAACAGTTTCTGATTACAATTTAAAACTTTCCAAACGTATAATCAAATTTGCAAATAAATTAATAAAGTTTTCAGTTAATTTAAATAAAAATTTTTTCCATATAAATAATAATTTTGAAAATCAAGAAAATATTCAAAATGATGAGGATACAAATAAAGACCGAACGGGGGTTAAATATACCATTGGAAATGATAATGAGAAAATAAATGTACAATTGAAAAATAATTTAATAATAATCGAACATGCGTTTTGGAAAGCAGTTAAAATGAACCCAAAGTATGCCTCAAATCTTGGGATATTTTATTATCAATCAAATCAAAAGAATAAATTATTGCAATTTATTAAATGGTGTCAAGTCATGGACAATGAACAATATATTACAATAAATGTCTTGGTTAATAAAGATAAAAATGTAAAAAATAATATTCCTCATAATTTTTTCTTAAATTCCAAATCTGATAAATTTACAAAGATTTATGGGGTTACTGAATTTGAATTTATAAATAATTAACTTTGCTAATTTATTTTATTTTATTTTATTTTTCTTAATGGATCAGTAGCCCTTATTTATTTTTTTTCCCAAAGGGTAATAGAGTAATTATTTGACCAAGATTCTAGTACACTTGATAAAAAAAAATTATCAACTTTAGAGAATAATGAATTATCATTTTTAAAAAGTGTTAATTTTTTCCAATTGAATTTTCAGTAAAAAAGATCTGTTCCTTTTTGTTTAGATTTTTTGATTTGAAAAATAAAAAGAAAAAATTGCAAAATCATTTTTATTTTGAGGAAATCTAACTTTTAGTAATTTCTGATAGTTTGTATTGACAAGTAATATTGTAAATTTAATCTTTTTTTAAAATTGAAAGAAAAATAAATTCAAATATTAAGTCCTTGAAGATCAGAAAAAAGGCAATCTTTTATTTTTTTTTAACATTTTTTTAAATTTCTTGGAATTTAAAAGATTATGTTGTTTTTTTTTTTTTTCAATTATTAAGAGTATAAATAAAGAATTTTTATTAGTATTTAAATAAGTTATTTTAAATAATTTATTATTATTTTTTTTTTAATAATTTATAAATTTGAATTTGTTTTAATGTTTTGAAAATATTTTAAAAAATTGTGAGTATAATAATAAAACCTATTAGTAACTTTTCGTTTTGGTAATTGTTGCAAACTCATCGAAAAAATTTAGATTGGGTTATTAATTCTGTATTAAAAATATTCAAATTACAATAATTATTTTCTTTTGTTTCAAGTTAAAATTTCCAGGTTTTAAAAAATATTTCGTGAACTTTTTTAGTACAATGGTTTGAGTTTTTTCTCAGTCTTTTTTTTTTTTTTTGTTTAAACAAAAAAAATTGATTTTACAAAAATATTTGAATAAATAAATTCTATTTTTTCTCGTTTAAAATAATTATAGATTTTTTTTTTTAAGTTGATTTTTTATATTAGATTATTTGATAACTTTTTTGTTTCATTTTTAAAGTTTGTTTTTGTATACCCTTCCTTTACATATAATATCATTTCTTTTTTCGTTTAAGAAAAAAATATCTTTTTTTTGTTATAATTAGAGAAACATCTTGAATTTTAGCGTTTCAAAAACTGAAAAGTTATCAAATTATTAGAAAAAATAATTCATTTTTTTTCCCTGATATAGTTTCCTTTTAATGGAAAAGACAATCTAAAGAGAAAAGTTTAAGTTTTTACTTTTTAATGTTGGGGTACTGAAATATTACAGTGTATGCAACTTGAAAATCTAAAAGAAAAAGTAAATACAAAAAATATCAGAGGTTAAAAAAAATCAGATCAAAAAAAAAAAAAGAAAAACGAAAGAATAATAATTAAACAATGATCCGCCTTAATGAACCTTGGTTATCAATTATCAAATTAAAACATATTAATCATAAGTATTGTGGTTGTGATTTTGGGTATTCTTGGTTTCAAGAAGTATTTTTATTTTTTTGTAATTTTTACCAATTGCTTCTTATAAACCCTTCTTAAATCTATTTCTTTTTTCTTTTTCTATTTTCCCTTTTTACTTTTTAATTTTTTGTTTTTTCATTTGAAACATAAAAGATTTTGGATATGTTTTTCCATTGGGTAATCATATAATCTATGATTTTACACTCAAATAGTCTTTGGGGAAATTTAAGTCTCGGGGTATCTAGATTTTAATTTACACTTCTTCAATGATAATATTACCTTGAAAAATACAAATCCATTTCTAACAATAATATTTAAAGTCAATCCTAGATTTAAGTAATCGTTTTTTACTTGCTTTTTTTTGAGTTTCAAGGTAAAGTAAACTTTTTTTTTTTCATCTATAATAAATAAATTTTACTTTTTTTTTTAATGTTTTTTTTTTTTTAAAAAAAAAACATTATTATCATTTCAAAATGATTTAAAAGTGTTTGGTTTGGTTTGGTTTTGTTTTATTATTGAAAATCATTTCAAAAATAAAAATTATCAGAAAGTAAAATAATATTTATAACTAAAAAAAAAATTCTTCTTTGTTTATTGGGGGTGGGTAAGAATATCGACAACTAACTTTGCTATTATTATTATTATTATTATTATACTTATTTTTAACATTAGACTGGTTACATTAAAGAATTCCCAAAGTTATATTGTATTCATAATTATTAAAAGAAATAAAAAATATATTGTTTAATTAAAATAATTTTAAATTAATAATTTTATTAAATTTATATTTATTATATTTATTGGGTATTATTATTAAATATATAATTATGCTATATTTTTTTAATTTATATTTTTTTTCTGTGTTTTCTTCCGGGTTATTTACAAGAAAAAAAGGAATAACAAGAAAAGGTAAAAAATCAAAGGGAAATAAGATATATAATTTAGAAAATACAATAAAATCGATATGCAAATGCAATTTTTTTATATAAATGTATTGATTTTTAAATTCCTTTTTTGACAGACGAAAAATTTTTTCGGAGAAATTAACAAATCATCAAATAAAATCCAATTTTCTGTCCAAATTATACTTTCACGTTTTAAATTCCTATGTAATGATATCAAATGTTTGCTTTTCATCGGTATGTCGTGGGATTTTATTAGTTCCTTGTGGGGGCATAAATGTGATTTAATGACTTCTGACAATCCATAACATCCGTTTGTGTTTAGAGATAATTCATATCTTTTTGATCCCGTTTCCAAATATAATACCGAATTGGTTGATTTAATTTCATTGTGGTCAATTTGATTCAGATAATAATTTAAAATTTTATCATAGGAATATGGGAAACTATTTATTATAATTTAAATTATAAAAATAAATAAATAAATGAAATAATTAGAAAAGTTATTAAAATATAGAAAATAAATTAATTTAATTTTGATTTTGAAGTCAGAAAGTGTTTTTCTTTCTAATCGGTTATCAAATTTGCAATATATTTTTCATAAAAATTGTTCTAATTCCATTTCATTAAAAAAAAAAAAAATTAGCAAGCTAAAATTATCACAAAATACTATAGTGAGTTAGAATTGTGTTTAAGATCTAAATACCTTCAATTTTTTTGTAAATATTTATTTAATAATCTTTTTGATTTTATATACATCCATTTTCTAAAGGTCAGTATTTTTTTAAAACTTTTATCAGGTTTTCTATTTTAAAAAAGTTAAAACTTTCTCAGAATTAAAACTTTTTGAAAGTTTTCTATTTTAAATAAGGTGAGGACTCAACCTTTATGATTTTGCCAAAATTAAATCCTTTTTAAAGTTTTCTATTGTAATAAAGTGAGTGATCAGCCTTTAAATGTGAGGAAGGGGTTGGAATGGAAAAGAAAATACCCACCTCATTAAAAGTTCCTAACTTTATTAAAACTTTATTTCTAGTTAAAGTTTTTAGTAAAAAAAAAGATTTCACTTTATAACAATATGAAACTTTCAACAAATATGAATTTTGACTAAAAAAAGTGCCCACTTTTTTAAAATAGCTATACTTTTTACCTTTTCCAAATTCCCTTTTTTCAGTTGTTTGCCCTTTCTCTCTTTCTTCTCTTTTTGTTTTTTTTTTAGGTGTTTGGGGGGGTAAAAAATCATTATAAGAATTGATTATGGTTAGTTTATAGGAATTAATAAACTGGTTCTAATTAGATCTTAAAAAACTGGACTTAGCTCACATAACCGAAGTGAATGAATTCAACCAAAGCGAATTGAGTGGATCGAATCGGCATTTGCATACAATGAATCTAGTCAGTACTTGGGCAGGGTTTAATAGATTCCTAGTTCGGTATCTTATACTGGGTTTTTGGGAAAATAGGATTTGGAAACTTTCAAAAAAATAAATAAATAAAAAGAAAAAAAAAGAAGTAAAGCAACTGAAAAGAAAAGCCCAAAAACAAATTCTTTCAATTAAAATCCCAACACTTTATAGAGGCAACCTTATCGATATAATTCTAATTTAAAATTTAAGAAAGTCATATATTTCATTTGATCTCTAGTTGGTCAAATATTTCGAGCTCTTTATTAAAACAAATTATGGTGGCGATCCAGAACAAATTTTCGGAATAAAAGGAAATGGCCAACAACCCATTCAACACTTGGGGTACAAAAAAAAACTATTCAATTAAGTTTTTATTTTTTTTCATTATTTTTTTACACTCTTTCATTTCTTTCTCTTTTTCTTTTGTTTGTTTCAAAATAATTTTTTTTCTATTTTTTAAAAGAAAAGCTATCTCATCGATTAAATATTTCTTACATTACAGTTATGATAAAAAACTGTCAATAAATTTAGTGTTCCGTAGAGTAACGATCAGTTTCTAGCTTTTCCAGTATTTAAAGGAATATAGTAAAATCAAAGGTTTTACTCAATTCTTTTATAGTCTAGAAAAAACTAAAGGTTTTCCTGGGGTTTCTGTTTATTTGTGAAGTGTTCTAGGTTTTTTTTTAATTTTTGAAATAAAAAGAAAATTTAAGAAATTTTATTTACATTTCAACAAGTAAAAAAACCTAACAAAAAGTGTCGACCAGGTGCCTAACTTTTTCAGTGTTTGAAAGAATAGAGTAAAATTTTTGATTTTGCTCAATATTTTTAGAGTCTAGAAAAGATAATGGGTGGTTTTTTTTAATTTGGGAAATAAACCGAAAAATAAATAAATTGAAAATTTATTTCTCATATTAAAAAATAATGAACGTGGAGTGTGGTAGAGTGTCGTCAAGTCCCTAGGTTTTTTTCACTTTTTATTTTTGTTTCGAAAATCTATTGATTTTCGTTAGGTTTTTTTGAGTTTTCGAAAAAAAACCGAAAATTTATTAAAATTTTCTGTTTATTTCGAAAAGTAAAAAAAACCTAGAACACTTAACAAATAAACA
Organism: Anaeramoeba flamelloides; assembly: GCA_027625915.1. Taxonomy (NCBI): domain Eukaryota; family Anaeramoebidae; genus Anaeramoeba; species Anaeramoeba flamelloides. The sequence continues at coordinate 4,799,558 of JANTQA010000026.1, forward strand.
GAAACTCCAGGGAAACCTAACGACAAAAAATATTTAAAATGGAAAGGTTCAACATCTATTTTAAAGTTAAGCAATTTTTACAAATGATCTTAAAAAATATTCTTATTTTATGAATAAAAATAAATCATAATTTTGTCAATTATGCAAAAAATCAAAAAAATTAGATATCATTGAAATTTTGGATCATTTTCTCTGGAATTGCCCCGCCTATGTAAATAATCGTAAAATCTGGATTTCTAAATTAAAAAAAAAATAATTTTTTAATTATTTTAAAAAATAATAATATTTTTAATATTATTTCAATAAACAAGATCCAGTATCTTCATTAGCACTGGTAGATAATAAAAAAAACTATGTTTGAATCTTTTAAAAATTTTCTAAATACAAGTTTAGGAATTCGGGAAGTACCATCAAGTTCCTAACTTTTCCAGAATTCAAAAGAA